>CAVLGL010000081.1:302500-3092500 GCA_963668995.1 Parnassius mnemosyne
CGTCGTCACCTTTGAGGACTAAAATGGATGGATGCCTCGTTTCCAGTGAACAGGGTCTCCGGTTCTCTACAGTCACCATACGAAACTCAGCAGCGTTAAGCTGTTATTTTACGCTGGTATTATGTGAGAGCCTCCTCTAGTTCCCGGTCGAGTTGCCATATTCGTGATACAACTATAATATAGTTTTACTATGGCTTTACCTCGTGTAAAACTATCACGTTTTAAAATCATCTTGCAATAAAAAAATGTAGAGGTCAAATCTAAGACGGGTGCTTAGTTGTCAACTTTGTAACATTGTTTTAATATAGAAGAAACGTAACAAAACCATATATCATCTCAAAACATGGCGCTAAAACGTGTTCAGGTAATAATAAACGTTCAAGTCGCGTTCCTACTCTGAAGTTTTGTTGTGTTGCCACCTCGTTGTATTGAAATACACGTTATCACATGTGGTTGAAGCACGGCCACATAATTCTGTTCTTAATGTTACCGACAAATGAAAACAAGTACAGGGACACGTGCTTCTAGGGTTTTCCATGTCCGTACATTCGAGCTGCGAGCCTGAAACGCTTCGTCATCTACTAGCACGTCGCATGACAGTTATGTTTACGGCATACATTTTATTCATAATAATACTGTTCTCCAGGCCGAATTTCGTTCGGAAATGCGGCCAGTCTCAACGGAGACTGGTTATTATCTGCACAGGACAGGATTGTAGTGCCCAAATGTGTGCGCAGGAGCAATCTCTATTTCCTCACTCTAATAGTCCGATGGGATGGTAATCCGACACGACCGAAGAGAGATCAGCACGGGACCAAGGTTTTACGTGGTTTTTGAGGCACGGGAGTGAAACACACATTTTTGCTGACTCCAGGCTGCTGTTGAGAATTTCTCGACAACAAAACCAATAACTGATTTCAGCTCGACTCGGTATTCCGTGCGGGATCTCATGGTCAGCAATCGTGGTTACGACTAACAGACCTACGGGGCAGCCTCATTATATTAGAACTATTAGACTTAATATTAGCACTAAAAGCTTATACTATGTATAACTACCTAGTACTAATATTAATTTAATTATTCAAATTAAACCTCGACGCCTTAATGTCAACGCATGACAGGCGAGGACCTAAGGTCACCGTAAGCTACACAAAGCCGCATTAACTTAAAGGCAACGTGTAAATACAATAAGACGTTGAGTTGAATCTTATTAGAAATATCAATCAAAGATGTATACTGATTTAATATAAATATATATACAAATACGTCCTAATATCTATTATTTATTCTGTGTTAATATTTGCTTGCAAAAGCAAAAGGGTCGCAACGAATAGTTCTTTTTACTTATTTTGTGATATCTAATAATATTTATATTGATTTTAACATGTGGTAAAGTCATATTATGATAGTTAACATAACACAGCTGCAGCATGTATTATGGTTGTACCTACGTTCATACAGGATACCAGAGTAAAATAGCGCATCTGCATTTTGAATCTTAATCAAAGATACGTAGATGTAGATTTGTGTGGGCCACACCATCCACTTACTATCGGGTGGACTGTATGTTTGCTTGTCACTCTTATTCTATAAAAAGATTTCGTCACGGTCTAGTAACTTCCTCTATCATATAACTATACCTACCTCTATTGGAGTTCGTGAAATAAGATGTACTCTAGTCTAACAAATAATGCAGACGATAGTGATAGATGTATCATTTTAAAAAAGTATACATTTATTTAATTCATGTTCACGAATTGGTTACTACGGTAAAGTTGTACAGAATACAGAATGTTTAAATTGTATCCATCAAGCAGGCGGCGAGCGGCGAGCTGCGGGTACTTTCGGTTTCGGCTTGAGCTCGTGGGAACCGAGTCAACACCAGGGCTGAATCAAAAGCTTGTATAATCTGTAAAGTAAGAACTGATAATATACTTTTGATACATAATAAAACTCTCTGTACTACAAAATATAAACTACTTGCAAAATTATATTATTCTATACTGGTAAAGCCACGCTCCAGCTATATTATGGTTGTAGCACGCGACCACGCTCTCACAGAATACCAGTGTAATATAGCAGCTCAATACTGTTGTGTTGTGTTACGTATGGCGACTGTAGTGAACCGGAGACCCTGTTTATTGTGGCATTCCAGTCCTCAGGGGTGACAACTGACAACGCATCTAGATTTGTTAATTTTTAATCTCGGATAGTTGAAGATGTCTACAGGCCACAGAGTCCACTTACCATCAACTCACATCAACTCTATTCTATAAAAAAGAATTACTTACCTCCACGGTCATTGTTATCATTTCAAACAATTTTAAATACTTATGAGTATATGTAGCAACATTACTCATAAGAAGTAGAATAAAACGAATGGAAACAAAATGTTGGATTTACTGGTCGAGGTCCAGCCCTGGCGAACGGAGAGATCACTATCGAGGTAGCAACTGCGTCGTGCTCGTCGTTGTACGCTTTAGTTTAGTTTACGTCAAACGCAAAACAAATGTTTCCATTTTTTATTAGGAAAATTCACTGCAAGTGATGCGGGTTTTTAACGATATTATCACGCTCAAGTAAATGAAATGTATAGGGATGTTTTGTCCGTTTCCATTGGTGGTAGCCATTATTATCTATATTTAGCATATTTTACAGTTTTATACACTTATTTTGCTCCTTATGTGAAACGCAATGATGTCTGATCCTGAAACATACTCAATACTCAATACTCAATATTTATTTGCGTTCTATATTGTACAAATTAATAATTAAAATTATCACAATATATGGACCCTGTTGGGTATAGCAAATTAGAAAATTAGAACAGGTGAACAGAGCAAAGATATTTTATAATACATTATTATTATTATATCATTCATTATTATTATATCATTTATTATTTTTAGTCCATAATTATTCATATTAAGCATTCATTTATTTATAGTATTGCATTTGTCATTCAGGTATTCATATAAAGTATAATAACATTTATTGATTAGAAACACTTTTGTCTTATAAAAATATTATCATTTGTTTCGTTTGTAATGACTTTGGTAGTTTATTATTAGACAGTTATGGACATTGCGTGAGGGCCTGATGAGAAGAGCTTCATTTTAGAAGGTGGTATTTTTAGTTTCTCTTTTTAGTGTATTTTCGCACAAAGTTGCGTAATTCCAATATATAAATACAACTTATGGTAAGCAGTTTAATTTTCTTAAAATGAGGACGACAACTTTCAGTGTTTTCTATGTTACACATAATGCGAATTAGCTTTTGCTGTAAGATGAAGATGGTGGGTGCATCTGTACTGTTGCCCCACAAGATAATACCATGCCATCAAAAACATAACTTGTAAAAAAAACCAATTCTCGCAACTCAGTTCTTCTATCGTAAAATGTTGTGAGATCCATGTAATACCAAGTCGGTTAATTTATTCAGTCCCTAGTTAAGGGTCCTTCTGTCTCAAGTTATTACGTAATTAGCTAACCTAACAACATCTTATAGTGACCATATCAATATTAAAATTCTTTTATGTTTTAAATAAATAGATTGACTTGGCCATCGCATGAAAACGCAATGTATCTCTCAAGTAATACATATTATATTAAATTAGATTGTTTAGTACCTTAGCCACGCCCGTGCATAGGCATTATAAGTAAAATTAACGCAGTCTGGAGGTCAGTTGTCTTTTTTATTTCACTTAGTGCATATACAAAACTAGACTATTAGTTACAAATTTTCTGAATTTGAGATTTCCAGTTAATGTGGCTATCTAGAATTAAACCGAGTACAGTATGTTCATTTACTGACTCGATTTTTGTATTTTTGTAAGAAAAATTAATTTTCATCGGCGGTTTTTGATAAGAGTAAAAAGGCAAATTTTGTTTTCTCTAGTTAATTTCTAGGTTATGCTCTTTCATCCATTGGTCAGTATTTTTAAATATTTTATATAGAATATCATTTATATTATTTACGTTACGACAAGGTGCTAAGATAGAGATATCATCCGCAAACATAACACATGGGTTAACCATAGTTTCACCACAGATTACTTAATAGTTTAGTTTCACTGAGGTTGTTGATAAATATTAAAAATAATAAACATCCCAATACACTACCTTGGGGTATTGAAGCATTTATAATAATTTTATTTGATCTGACTTTCACTATTTTATTATTATCAAAGTATTCTATTTCTACATATTGTTCTCTATCTTGCAAGTATGATTTGAACCATTCCAAACTAATCCCACGAATACCTATATGTACTATTTAATTTATTAACAATATGTTATATTGCACCTTATCGTATGCTTTGCTCATATCTAATAGTATTCCTATTGCATATTCTTTATTATTTAATATCTTTAAAATATCTTGAATATATTTATGTACTGCTAGTACGGTGGACCGATTTTTACGAAAACCGTTCTGACATTCCACCTTAGTCCTCACGGGTGACAACGCATCTGCATTTTGATTCGTAATTGAGGCTAAATGTAGATGTCTATGGTCCACAGCAACCACTTACCATCAGGTGGATTGTGTGCTCGTTTGTTACCCTTATCCTATAAAAAAAAAATCCCGAAACTCATTTTATTTTTTAAATTTCGTATTATTTTATATACTTCCCATCGCACGGAACAAGTTACCCGATGAGTTATCACGCAATCCTGCATATATATTATGTAATACATTTAAATTTTACATTTAAATTAAGCGACAATTGCCTTAGTTATGGACTGTAGACTTAAAGTGATGGATTTGATTACTGTCGTGAACCACTTCCGGCACAGCGCAGGCATTGTACACCTACTTGGAGTGATTAATGACGAGTTAGTAATGTAAACACACCCTTTATATAGTCCTTTATACGTAGTAGATCTATGCTGCAGCTATATTATGGTTGAAGCACGAATGGGTCGGCTCGACCGGGGTAGGACCAAGCTCTCACAGAACACCGGTTTAAAATAGTAGCTTAATGCTGCTGTGTTTCGTGTAGTGTGTAGAGAACCGAATACTCTTTTTACTGGATACGAGACATTCCATCTTAGTTCTCATGGGTTAAACGCATCTGTATCTTGATTCTTAATCGAGGATAAATGTAGATGTCTATGACCATCAGCATCCACTTACCATCAGGTGGACTGTGTGCTAACTCCGAGACTACGCACTCGCTGTAAATGCTCAAATACGCGAGCAGCCAGAGTTCGATCCCCGCCGGCATGAAAGATATCATTAATAGCAATATTTGCACGTTGCCACGTGCTCGGCTATGAACGAAAACATAGTGAGGAAACTTGCATATCTGAGGTATAAGATATTTCGAAGACGCGTGAAGCCAGCCGTCATACACTGAAGCAATGCGGCGGAATAATACATCCATAAAATCCGCGGCAGAATAATCCTACAATCCATTCAGTAATGAAATGAGGCCTGGACCCAGTAGTAGTCGTGACATCTTTAGGCTGTAACTTTATATAGTCATCTATAGTTCACGACGATAGAAGCAATCTGTCTTGCCCTTTTCTGCGATGTCACCATTACCATTTTATCCCATTTCGTCACTTAACTCTTCGATAGAAGAGTAAACTGAGTGTCTCCGCCATATTTGATGAAAAGGATGTATCTAGTTCATAAGTGAAACATGGTTTAAATGTTTCACTTATTTACTACGATGGCGAATTTAAATCAAAGTGACTGTGACACCACGATACTTAACGACATGTTAAAAAAGTAGCATTTGAGTATTTAGCCAATATTAACTAAGTCAATTCAATGGTGCGTTAATCGCCTAGAAATAGTTCATATTCAAATTGATTTTTATTTGTGATGTTGTGTACAGGTGACTAAGGTGAGACAGGAAAGATCTTCAAAAAATTATGTTCGCTGCATTCAACCCGTATCTGCCTATACAAATATTATAGGTACAATAAAACCTAGAACCTAACCTGCACTACTAGAATTAAATTATTTCATCATATTACTTATATTATTATTATATCAGAATGCTTCATAAAAAATTAAATATTTAAACGGCATTAGAAGTTTAAGTACTAATTTGTCTTTTGTGTGCAACGTATGAATAAATTAATATGCCATTTGCCTATTCCGTGTACGTAGCATATTAGAATCAAAGTAAAAACAATAACATTGTGCGTCAATCAAAGCTAACGGTGGCCGCATCGCGTTCGCGCGGGCTCTGTCCGGCTCCGGCACGACTCGACGGACTTTCACTGCGGCGCGGCGCTCGCGTGTGCGCTATGCCTGGCTGTGCCGTAGCCCGCGGCCGCCTCGCATTATGTGTAACGTAGTTAACGGAATAATAACGGAAATAATGGACGCATCATAATAATAACTACTCATACCGAATAATAATAAGACATAAAACTGTTTATTTTAATAGAATTGACATTATAGTTTACGATAAAACCAATAAAACAGTTTACCTAATAGATATATCAATACCTAACTCACATAACATTCATACCACAATATCCTAAAAGCTAAGTAAATATCAACACCTCGCCATAGAAATAACAACCAATGGAAAGCACAAAACGTTCACATGGTCTCGATAGTTCTCTCATCCACCGGTACTCGTATTATACCAAAGTCACTCACACAAAGACTTAACACTCTACACATGCCTACTCATACACTTCGCATGCCCCAAAAAGCCACCGTCCTCAACACCTGTCGCATCACCCGAAAGTTCCTGACTTCTTTTACTGTATCATCCACCTTTACAATTTAAATTATCCCTTACACACTTGGCTCCGGCCCGTGTGTCTGGTTTTTAAACTCTCATAAAAATAATGAAAATAAAAGAGTTAAAACGTACACTATTTTATGCACTAGCGTCTAAAGTAGGCCGAGCCTATATGAGCACCAGTCCTTCCAATGACACCATTATTTGCAGTTATGAAAGTACCCGGCATATTGTGATTAACTTCATCTATTACGTTACGAATTCGCAAAATTACATTACAACAATCTTAATCCATATGAAATGTTAGACTACTATTTATAGGAGCTTTATTTTTTTTTTATAGGAGAGGGGGCAAACGAGCATGCGGCTCACCTGATGGTAAGTGACTACCGCCGCCCATGAACAACTGCAACACCAGGGGAATCGCAGATGCGTTGCCGGCCTTTTAAAAAGGAGTACGCTCTTTTCTTGAAGGTCCCTAAGTCGTATCGGTCCGGAAAAATCGCTGATGGTAATCGATTCCACAAGGAAGTCGTGCGAGGAAGAAAACATCTTCTAAATCGCACAGTGGTGGACCGCCAATCATCCAGATGGTGTGGATGGTATCGGGAGTTCTGCCGCGATGTGCGTTCGTGAAATTTGGCGGCTGGGATTAATCCGAACAATTCCTCAGAGCACTCCCCATGGTAGATGCGAAAGAAAATGCAAAGGGATGCAACATCTCCTCGCAGTGCCAATGAGTCGAGCCGATCGGAAAGGGCTCGGTCGTCAACGATTCGCGCAGCTCTGCGTTGGATGCGGTCAAGTGGAAGGAGCTGGCACTGGGGAGCCCCTGCCCAGAGATGGGAACAGTATTCCATGTGAGGCCGAACTTGCGCCTTGTAAAGTTGCAGGCGGTGTGCCGGCATGAAATACTGTCCCGCTCTGCTGAGCACGCCAAGCTTTTTAGAGGCCAATTTGGCCTTCCCTTCCAAGTGACCACGAAACTGCACGTCACTCGATATGTCGACTCCAAGGATACCGATACTGGCTGAGGCAAGAAGGGGAGTGCCTTGAAACTGAGGAGATACGACAAAGGGGTTCTTTTTAGCGGTAAACGCGCAAACTTGTGTCTTCTGAGGATTAAACTGGACTAGATTTAGTCGCCCCCAATCCGAGACTTTGCTCAGCAAAGACTCGACTTCAGACACAAGTTTGTCCCGGTACTCAGCGACGTTTTCCCGAGAAATATTGGCACGGCCGGTGTATAGAGCATCACCAGTGCTGTCATCCGCATAGCAATGAATGTTACCAGTTAGCAACATATCATTGATATGCAGAAGAAACAACGTTGGTGATAGCACACAGCCTTGTGGAACACCAGCGTTAATAGGCTTGTAGTCAGAGCATGCACCGTCTACAACGACCTTGATGCTCCGATCTGCAAGGACGCTGGTGATCCAATTGCACAATTTCTCGGGAAGCCCATAGGAAGGGAGCTTCGAAAGAAGCGCTTTGTGCCAAACCCGATCGAAGGCCTTCGCAATGTCCAGACTAACGGCCAACGCCTCCCCCTTGGACTTTACTGCCTCCGCCCATCTATGGGTCAGGTAGACCAGAAGATCACCAGCTGATCGACCCCGACGAAAACCGTATTGGCGGTCACTAATCAGCTGGTGATCCTCAAGGTACCGGATAAGCTGGCAGTTAATAATGGATTCCATTATTTTGGAGAACAAGGAGGTGATCGCGATAGGCCTATAGTTGGATGGGTCTGAGCGGTCGCCTTTTTTAGGGATCGGGTGGACAAAAGCTGTCTTCCATGAATTCGGGACTACGCCTTGGGAGTAGGAGTACCGGAAAAGACGCGTTAAAACCGGTGCCAACTCCGGAGCACACGTCCTCAGCACAATTGGGGGGATTCCGTCAGGCCCACTCGACTTCTGGATGTCCAGGAAGAGCAGTGCTTTGCGAACCGAGCGCTGTGAGAACAGCACATCCGGCATGGAGCACTCATACCGCGGGATGGTCGGCGGTGTTTTCCCCCCGTCATCAAGAGTCGAGTTGGACGCAAAAAGGGAGCCTAAAAGGTCGGCTTTGTCTTTAGCGTCATGGGCCAGTGAGTCATCCTCCCTGTGCAGAGATGGTAGTGATGGCTTACAGAAATTCCCTTGGACAGCCTTGGCGAGAGACCAGAATGCACGGGTTCCCGTAGGAAGGCGAACTAGTTTCTCGCCAATTCTGCCTATGTGCTCTGACTTTGCCTTGGCAATAACTCTTTTGAAGGACCTGGAGGCGAAGTTATACTTCTTTTTAAGTGTGCTGGTGTTTACATCCCGAGTCGCCGAAGACGCAGCCCAGGCTTGATAACACTCCTGCTTACTGCGTAATGCAGTCTTACAGGAGCGACCAAACCAAGGCTGAGATCTGCCTCCGATGGGTACCACAGATGATGGAATAAATAGTTCCATTCCCTGTAGCACCACATCAATGACAGAGTCAGCAACAGCGCTGGGATCGTCCGGCGAGAAGCAAACCCGCCCCCATGGGTAGGATGCAAAGAAAGACCGCATTTCGTCCCAATCCGCCGACCTGTAATGCCAAACACGGCGGCAACCTGCAGAACGCAACCGCGAAGGGAGCGTGAGTGGCACCACACTCCGGATCAGACAATGGTCCGAAGAGCCGAGAGGGGCATCGACAGAAACCTGATATCCGTCCGGATGAGAGGTCAGCAAAAGGTCCAACAGGGAAGGTGTATGATCCTCCACATCTGGAATCCGCGTAGGCGAAGTAACCAGTTGTGTCAGACCATATGCCAAGGCAAAGTCATAAACAGGTCTCCCCGCATGATCGGTTAGACGTGAACCGAACCATTCGGCATGGTGGGCGTTAAAATCGCCAAGGATCACGATCTCTGCGGATGGGACCTGTTGTAGCAAGGAATCTGTAGCCATTTGGATGTGGTCGATGAGTCGGTCTGTTTCGGCATTACCGCTATGGGACCTATAGAGGCACCCGTAGACGCGCGGATGGTCGTCGCTGTCTACGCGTAGCCAAAGGATGGACAGGTCTGAACCTTCAAGACTGCCGAGGCGTCGAGAACAGATGTCCTCTCTGACATACACGCAAACTCCAGCCCGAGGCACAAAAGAATGCTCCAATTTGTACCCCGAGTAGGAGAGATACGAAATATCAGCCGGAGAGGAAACCTGCGTCTCGGTCAGAAAGAGCAAGGCCGGCTTCGCCGTCTCGAGATGGTAGTGGACGGCGTTTAGGTTAGAGTGAAGTCCCCTGATGTTGCAGAAATTCACGGATAGCGTGGCAGGGGTCGCTTTGGTGTTCTTGCTCAGTTTGCCCCTAGCAGGTATGGTTTTGAGCGGAATTTTGCCCCCCCCCCCCCCCAGAATACGCGGGGCAGCCTGAGCACCCACGCTCAGGATCGGAATAACATGGTCGTGGATGCTCAGCGAGGGATTCTCCAGGGGTACTGGTACCCTCCTGGGGTAGTTCATCGTGTAATTCCGCTACCATGTTGATGGGGGGGGGGGGGGGGGAATTGGGCCTCCGGCCACCTGCACTCACCAGACGCAACGCAGACGCAGAGCTTCTACTTCACGCCGGTATTCTGTGAGGTAGTGGTACCAACCCGGCTCGAGCCGGCCCATACATGCAACAGCAAAAACTGCTGCGTGTCTCTACCACCGTTAAAATTTTAATTTAAAATATTTTTTTATTTTAAAATATAATATTTATATACAGGGTGTTTTTGGAACGCTCCCGAAAACTAAGACAGGCGACAACACCAAGTATACCTTTGATCATGGGTCACAAATAAATTCGATCCTGATGAAAAAAAAATCATCTTTTTACAAGGTTTTATTAGCTTTATTCACGCGCCATCATGTTAGTACAGCTAAATGAAACGATAATTTCATAAAAAATATCATGAAAATACTGAAACATAAAACCAGCAGTGGAATGACTGAATTGATATCACCTGACCTGAGCTAGATAAAGGTCAATGTACGCGCGAACACAAATTCGCGCGGCCCGCAACTAGCGGGCCATCCCACAATATAATAATTTACAACACGTGTCTAAATACCTAACTTATCTACTTAACCTACTATTTTGCCACTGTGCTTATCTCCACGTAGCCACTTTAATCCGAATTTACAGGTTAAATAACCCAAATAACTGGTTCGATTCCCCGCTAATGAAGAAATACTTAAATGAAATGTAACCAAGGTTGGAATCATGCGTTTTTATTCATCGTGTAGGTATGTTTATTATTCTCATGTATTCAGTTATGTACCTATTCAGATTAGTCTAGTACTAAATTATTTAAAAAAAAAATAGTTGTGAAACAGCTTACTGCTCTAAATCCTCCGTGGTCTTATGAGATGCGGCTCAAATTGTGCTCCATTCATTTCAAGGCAGATTTGGGTGCAGGCGGGGCATCATCGTGTGGTCTTCGACACAGTCCGTACGTAGTTTCTCGAAAGCATCCACGATCCTTTGGCGCATTTCTTCAGCACTATCAGATTCACGATTAAAAACCCTTTCTTTCACATACCCCACAAAAAGAAGTCTAACGGAGTCAGATCTGGTGAGCGAGGTGGGCAAGCGTGTGGTCCTAGTCTGCCGATCCAGCGATCATCAAATAGCTCATTGAGGCGCTCACGGACGAACCTCACGAAATGTGGAGGGGCACCATCATGTTGGAACTATGTGCGGCGATATTCAGCCAACGATAGGTCGTTTAAAATGTCAACCAACTGTTCATTTATAAAGTTTAGGTATCGCTGTCCGTTCAGTCGCTCTGGCAGAAACACTGGTCCCAGTATGCGATCCTTAAATAAACCTGCCCATACGTTAACCGACCATCGGGTTTGGTGCCCTGTTTGTCGAACAGCGTACGGGTTAACCTCTGAATACACGTGTGTATTTCTTCGGTTCCACAGGCCGTTTCTGGTAAATGTCGACTCATCCGTCCAGATAATGTGCTGAATGGAACCAGGCACACGTTGTTGCTGGTATAATAACCAACGGCAGAAAACTCTTGTGCAATTTGTATGGGCGCATTGGTTACGCTTCAACACTTTGTGCACTGCACAGTATGGCACACTTGTTCCATCTCGACGTCTTAACAATTTATTTAGCGATACTTCGTGTACCTAGGTTCGGATACCTAACATGTTGACCACTATAAACGTACGCGTTAGGCATTATTTAAACAAAAAAGAATCCAAAAACGTAACAAAAACTTTAATATCAACACGTAATCACAAGTAAATTTATTAAACAAAACGATTGAACTGTCGCTCGCGCACGCGTGTATAAAATCAACACGGAACTGTCTCAAAAACACAACTGCGTCACAAGCGTGAGGCGACAGGGAATAGGTCGACAGCGGAGTGAGTGTGGGTACAGTCGCGTTCTAAAGTACTACATGGTATTGGGCTATTGTTTTATAATATTATAGTAATTAATTGTTTTATTGTAGAATCATAATAGGTGTTTTACTAGCTACTTAGAACTTTGGAAGAGGTGGGAATTAAAAATAGATAATGTTTACTTGAGCATTGTTTGTTATTTCTATCGTAAAATATAAAGTAGTTTGTAACAAAAAAACTTAAGCTAAGGGTGACACGCCGTCCATTATGACGTCTTGGGTCACATGGAAGCCAGATGTTGATGGTGTGTTGGTGTTACTGGATGCTACTTCATCATCACTTTCATCTTCGCTTGAGCTTCCGTCATCAGGTCGATCACATGGTAATTTTTTCGGTATTCTTCCTCAACAATTTTAACTTTACTGCACAATTTTCCCCATTCACCTTCTCCTATCATATTTACCTTTTCGTTCACTAGTTTAGTCATAAAACAATAGATATAAATAATTTTTTTTCCTTCCTTTTTAAAACATCGTCGCGAGTCGCAAAGTAAGCTGTGTATGCGACTGTATTTTTGGAGCGAACAAAGCGCGGGAACCAATAGCATGCAGGCACAGTAATACTGGCCAATATGTGATAAATCGCTCAGTGCCCAAGTTCAAGGCCAGCGTTCTTTTTTCACCGTTCGCGCGTACATTAACCTCCATTAGTCAGGTGATATCAATTCAGTTTCCATTGCTGGTTTTATGTTTCAGTATTTTCATGATTTTTTTTATGAAATTATCGTTTCATTTAGCTGTACTAACATGATGGCGCGTGAATAAAGCTAATAAAACGTTGTAAAAATATGTTTTTTTTTCATCAGGATCAAATTTATTTATGACCCATGATCAAAGGTATACTTGGTGCTGTCGCCTGTCTTAGTTTTCGGGAGCGTTCCAAAAATACCCTGTATAAAAATTACGTGTCACGTTGTTTGTCCGCGATGGACTCCTAATAAACTCCTAATATATGTATAAGTAATAATTACTATGTTGTCAAGTGGACATTAAAAACACGTCAAACACTTCAGCCCCCCCTCCCCTCCTCCCCCCCCCCCCCCCCCCCGTGATTAGGGTGCTGTAAAGAACTCGAAACGTTGGGAATTAAAAATACATATGATAAGTTAAATTAAACGGGATAAAAAAAAAACGTAAAATTCGTTTTAATAATCGAGTATATATATTAGAAAAAACCATTATATGGAAATAGGTAGTACTATGTTTAATAACACATTCGTAATTGTTGCAATGGCGGCAGCCGGCCAAACGATCGCATGTAATGATAACAACAATACATCGCAATGGTTGTAGCAGCTTGACCTCAGTTAATAACAGGGCAGGAGTGCATACCATAGTGCTATGCTACGTGACTTGATCACAAGGAGGTAGTTAGAGGGTAGAGTGTAGAGGCACTGCGCTGACGCAATGCGGGAACGCGGTGACTGTGTTGTAACTTATTTTGGAAACCGTATCTTTGTAATACATGCAAGTACCCTAGCATACTCGTAGTACCGTAATTGCATGATCAACGAAAAGTTTTGAGCTATTAGACTTACTATATTAACTTTAGTAGACCTACTACAAGACTGTAATTAGTATTTCAAATATTTTAATTATGTAGAATCAGTCATGAATTTTAGCAAAAACTTACTTTTCACCTCCTTTAGTATGGAAGAAATTTAAATTGTTATATTTAACAGTCGGCTGCACTGCATGACTGCACTGCGCGTGGCATAAACTCGCTAATTGCGTAAAAAAATATATTACGAGTACATCTGCAGTTAACTTTGCTCTGCAGTGAACGTTCATTATAATTGTATTTGAAATAAAGATATGGCGTTGAATGATTTATCAGTTCTCTTTTCTTGTGGTCAGCATTATAAGCTACTACAATACACATTTAATTGAATTCCCCCTCCTTTACGTAGTTAGTTACATATAAAAAGGTAGCAAAAAGTGTCTAAGGCAAGCCACAACTTATTAACATAAGTAACAGTAACCTGTTACTATGACTCTTGATCGTGAAAGAATTGCCGATACAGACAGTAAAGTGTGATGGAAATGTTATCTTCAGATGAGTTTAAGAACAAAAGTCTAAAGTATACACAGTCATGACTGGAGATAAAGTATTGATATTTGTCTTGAAAGTAATAATATAGAAAATCTACAAGATTTTTTTTATAGAAGAGGGGGCAAACGAGCGTGCAGCTCACCTGGTGGTAAGTGTTGATCGCCGCTTATGAACAACCGAAAATTATAGAAGTGCACCTCATCTGCATTGTAAGGGAAATTGAGAGGTATGGTTATGTTTACAAAACACGAAAAAATCTGATACAATTAGGTAATTACATCATGCTTATTTAGAAGATTTTGCTTATATCTGTTAAATATGGTATATTTAAATTTGTACAAAACTAAAGTATAATAAGACCGTGACTAGTTTATTGCTGTCTCGGTGTAATTTTGTGATTGCGGTAACTGAACGGTTCAGAGGATTTTGAATCTCATTACAGTCCACTATAAATATTAATATAATGCCAAAATCTGAAGTGCGGATACACCAGGTTTAGCCAGATACAGCTCGGTGTAGCGGATTGCAATTGGTTAAACTAATCGATAAGTATTCGATTTGTTCGTAGCTAAATATAGGTCTAGTAAATTTCGAATAATCTATACATATAATAAATCTGTAGAAAAGTCGTGTCTGTAATTCTAATATATTCTTGAAAAAACAAGTCCAGGGGACTAAATAAAGGATTCTGAAGCCAAATTAGTGGTTTTTAGAATTTTTTTCTGTCTGTCTGTCTGTCTTTCTGTCTGTCTGTCTGTCTGTCTGTCTGTCTGTCTGTGTATTCCGGATTCACGCAAAAACTACTGAACCGATTTACATGAAATTTTGTATGTAGGTAGTCAGTAACCCGGGGCAACTTATAGGCTACTTTTTATCCGATTAGGGAACTACAAAAAAGGAAGGTGTTGAAGCGCCTGTCAAATTATATTAGCAGTTCTCATGCCTATATTAGTCCGTAAGCTGTGTAGGTATGTTTAAAAAATGTTGTACCTGTCGTCGTTGTAAAATTTAGAGATCAAGTAAAGGTCGATTGAGCAAATTACTGCATTTTACTATTAAAAAGAGATCAATTTCCTATTCATGGTCCTAAATCGAAGCCGGATTTGAAAAAACGTAATTGGACAAGATATTATTTAGTGGAATACGCTTGGGAAGTCTTAAATATTCGTTGTGGAAATACCACCGAGGGAGTGAAGATATTTAACCAAGAAATCTGGAGTCTTAGCCCCTTAGATATTGGACTATTATTTAATTTATTTAACCCAGCACTCATTATCAGGTAGTATTTTGTGTAAATCGACTGCTAATTTATCAGGTTAGTACCAAATTACCTATAAAATAATTACGTATAACTTAAAGTATTTAATCGGCTAAAATTCATTTAATATTGTTTTATATAGTTTCTAATAACCGTCAAATCATGATTAAATCAAATTATAAAGCTTAGTTAAATTATATTGACGATATTATAATTTTTTTTTCTCTTTATTGGTTTAAACTGTTTTTTAAAAAAAAATAAGTCAAGAGAGTGTATAATTGAAAAAATTGCATAATATTATTTATTACATACTAAGGCATACCTGTGAAGCTGTTTGATGGTCTGAATTGTATTTGTTACCCTTAATTGTTGTTAATTATAAAGTTAAATATCAAGGTAGTACATGTACCATTTTGTTTAATTATTTAAGAGTTTGAAAAATAAGTAAGGGAATTAGTTTTCATTTCTTTACAACTGTAAGCAAAATTGTATAAAACTACTTATGAATTATATTTTATAAAATATAAACTTCTTGTTTGTATAAATTTCAGGCATTTGCACTAGTCTCCCAATACCAGCCAGCATGCCAGAAGATAAGGAGCAAATTAGGAAACGAGCTAGTTACAAGGGACAAATAACAGCTTTTTCAAATTATTTAAACTCACTGAAGGTATCTTCATTGGCTGCTACTGAGGTAAATGAGTTGCAATTACGTATTAGTAGGATTGAGTCAATGTATGAACGATATGATGAGGTACAATTATCCATCGAGTGTAATACTGATAATATAGACGCCCAGATATCAGAACGAACTGATTTTGAATCCCTGTATTTTAAATCGCTTTCTCTTGCAAAAAGGATCTTAGCAGATTGCATTAAGTCAGATGACGTAAGCAGTGACGGTGGCTCTCATTCCGGCAATCATAAATTTGTTAAACTGCCCACTATTCAACTACCTAAATTTAATGGTTCTTATGATAATTGGTTAGAGTTTCATGACACGTTCATGAGCCTCATACATTCAAATGACGAGATAGATGACATAAATAAGTTTCACTATCTGAGAGCGTCGTTGGAAGGGCCCGCTGCTGTGGTAATACAGTCAATCGAATTCTCGGCAGCTAATTACACCGTCGCATGGACTATATTATGTGATAGATATGATAATAAAAGACTACTAATTCAAAATCACGTGACAGCCTTATTTAATATAGCACCAATTAATAAAGAATTGTCTGTCAACTTAAAACGTCTTATTGACCAAATAAATAAAAATTTACGTGCACTAGAATCTCTCGGTGAGCCAACTAAACAATGGGACACACTTCTCATTCATATTATTACTCAAAAATTAGATGCTAAGACATATCGTGAATGGGAAGAGTCTAAAGGTCGTTTGGAGAAAGATACACCTATTACGTTCGATATATTTTTGATGTTTCTAAAAAATCGAGCCGATTTAATCGAAACACTAGAAATGTCTAATTCTGGTGCTACTAACCGTTTAAATTCTTCTATAAAATATGCTCCAAAAGTTAAGGCAATGGTTTCAGTGCGGGATACCGGTAATAAAAACGGTTCGGCCTTTTCCGCCAAACTGTGTCCTAAATGTAAGGGTGACCATAAGTTAAGCAGTTGTCCTCAGTTTCTTGGATTAAGTAACGATGTGCGTCTACAGTTACTGCCAGAGTATAAAGTATGTTTCAATTGTCTTAATTCAGGACATTATGCAAATCACTGCAAAAAGCCAGGATGCAAAATATGCCACCGAAAGCATAACACTCTCGTGCACGTCGCAGATTACCAGTCAAAACCAATTACAGATATTAATACATCTAACACGAGTAGTGGTAATAATAAGCCCGTTATGCAAGGTCATTTCGAACAAACAAACAGTTCGACAGGCTCACAGTTGTCATCCAATTCTAACGCACATCTGTCATTATCCGCAAAGGTAGGCACTGCATCGTGTAGTGAACAAGGCGACGTATTGTTATCGACGGCATTAATTAAAGTTATAGGTAAGAATGGTTGTCCATATATTGCTCGTGCTATTCTTGATAGTGGCAGTAACGCTTGTTTAATAACTGAAGAGTTATATCAAAGGCTAGGTTTGCCCGCTCAAAATGTAAATCAGTCGGTAGTCGGTATTAATAATGCTTCGGCACACATCAAGAAGATTTGTAAGGTATCGATAAAATCATTGAATGATAACTTCTCTAGTAATCTTCATTGTTTTGTCCTACCATCAATAACCCAAAATGTACCTACTAGATATGTTAATTTGTCAAACTTAAAAATTCCATCTAATATTTCTCTGGCAGATCCTAATTTTCACTCACCTGCTCCCGTTGACATGCTTATAGGTGCTGATGTCTTTTGGGACTTAATAGGAACGCAGAGATTAAAATTAGGGGACGGTCAGCCGATTCTTTGTGAAACTAGCTTAGGATGGTTAGTATCAGGTCCGATAGATTATAGATATGTAAAGAAAGGGGTTAACTTTATTAAATGTAATTTTACAAGAATATTTCAAGATGAGGCTAGTAAAGATTTAGATGAAGATATACAAAAACAATTAGTACGCTTCTGGCACCTCGAAGAGGTAAGCCCTGCGTCTCTTTATTCAAACGAAGAAAAATTATGCGAAGAACACTTTTTAAAAAACACCACGCGACTGGCAAATGGTCGATTTTGCGTGAGGATACCCTTAAAACATAATCCTGACGTATTAGGTGATTCTTGGCCACGAGCTAAAAAGTGTTTACTATCGCTAGAGCGCAGGTTAGCAGGTCAATCTCAGGTCTATGAAATGTATAAAGAATTTATGTCAGAGTATGAAAGTCTGGGTCATATGGAGAAATGTGAGAATGATAATTTACCACGTAAGATGCATTTTATACCACATCACGGTGTGCTTCGGGAAAGTAGTACTACTACTAAATTAAGAGTCGTTTTCAATGCTAGCAGTCCGACTTCTTCGGGTGTTTCCTTGAATAATATACAGATGGTAGGTCCCGTGGTACAGGACGACCTTTTGTCCATTCTTTTACGCTTTCGGCTACACAAATACGTTCTCACAGCTGATGTTGAGAAAATGTACCGGCAAATAGTCATTCATCCCGATGACCGCTATTTGCAACAAATTGTCTGGCGTGATAACCCTTCAGAACAGCTTCAAGCTTATCAACTTAACACCGTGACTTACGGCACCTCTAGTGCTCCCTTTTTGGCAACTAGGTGCCTCCAACAATTAGGCTTAGAGTGTACCGATGACAAGGTTGCTCAAGTGATCATTCACGATTTTTACGTTGATGACTTGCTAACGGGAGGGGATGATATTAACGAGGTTACAGATTTGCGCCGTAAAGTGACTTCCACACTTGCATCAGCTCATATGGTTTTGCGAAAGTGGAAGTCGAATGAATCTCAACTGGTTAGTGAAAATGATATTTCTCCGCTTGATTTGAATATTGGTGGCTTTGAACCGACTAAAACTTTAGGCCTTGGTTGGCAATCACATACTGACCAACTTTGTTTCCCTATAGGAGGGCTATTCTCAGGTAGAACAAAGCGTGATATGTTATCTGTGATTTCTCAGATTTTTGATCCACTAGGACTTCTATCTCCCTGTGTAATTAAGATGAAAATGCTTCTTCAACAGTTGTGGCTGCTCAAGCTGTCATGGGATGAGCAGTTGACGCCAGAAATCAGCAAGATGTGGGCTGAGATAATAGTCGATTTACCTAAATTAAATACTCTACGTATTCCACGTCGTGTTATTTGTGACTCGCCTAGTTGGTTTGAATTTCATATTTTCTCGGACGCTTCTGAGCGAGCATATGGCGCCTGTTTATATGTGCGTAGTGTTAATGATCAGGGTGAGGTTTTAATTCAATTATTGATGGCGAAAAGTCGTGTCGCGCCGCTTAAACCTATAACAATCCCAAGACTGGAACTTTGTGGTGCACTTGTTGGAGCTCGCCTTTACCAAAAGGTTGTAGCATCGCTGAGACAACAGGCTAAGCGCACTTTCTTTTGGACAGATTCGTCCATCGTGTTAGGATGGTTAAAGGTGTTACCTAGCAAGCTACAACCCTTTGTCAGAAATAGGGTTGCTGAAATATTAGAGAAGACTGGAAATTGCGAGTGGAGGCATGTCCCAACAGAGTGTAATCCGGCCGATCATATTTCTCGCGGTGTGAGTTGTAAGGATATTTCATCCATGAGTAAGTGGTGGTCAGGACCTGAATTTTTAAAGAAAGAGGTCTCTCACTGGCCTGCAAATTTCTTAAGTATTAATCACGAGTTGCCTGAGATTAAATCGTCAAATGTTATCCTCCACGGAATACTTCATTCTAGCAACAATGAAGATTTAGTTGGGAATAAATTAATTGAATTTAAACGCTTTTCTAAATATACTAGATTAAATCGGACCGTTGCTTATGTGCTGCGTTTTATTAATAATTGTAGAAAGTAATCCGTTCACGGTCCTCTAAGCAATCAAGAGTTGCAAACCGCACTCAATGTTATTATAAGAATATCCCAGAGTGAATCATTTGAGGAATACACCATGTTAATTAAAAATAAAAGTTTACCCACTAAAAGTCCGTTGCATAAATTTAATGTATTTCTCGATGATAATAAAATAATGCGTGTTGGAGGGCGTCTTGAAAATTCCGATTACTGTTATGAGAAAAAACATCCCATACTTATACAGTCCACTCATTATTTTACCAAATTACTCTTCAATTATGAGCACATAAGGTTAATGCACGCGGGACCACAGCTAATGTTGGCCACTATAAGAGAGATGTACTGGCCGATTAGAGGTCGTAATTTGGCCAGATCTTGTTATCGACAATGTATAAGATGTAATAGAATGAAAGGAAAAACCATCTCTCCAATAATGGGCAACCTACCACACCAACGCATCCTTTCTGGTTTTCCATTTCAAAATATTGGACTAGACTATGCGGGACCAATTCAATCTGTTTCTCGCCATGGCCGTGGTTGTAAAATTGTAAAGGTGTATATAGCTATTTTTATTTGCTTCGCGACTAAGTCAATTCATCTTGAATTAGTGGGTGATTTAACTAGCAATACCTTCATATTAGCTTTGCGCAGATTTATGTCTAGAAGAGGGAAACCTCTTAATATTTATTCGGATAATGGTACCTCCTTTGTAGGCGCATACAATGACATTTCAAAATTTATTAGGACGTATTGTAATTCTTTATCTGAGGTAATGGCAAATGAAGGAATTAATTTCCATTTCATACCGCCTTATTCTCCCCATTTTGCTGGGCTTGCGGAGGCTGGTGTCAAATGCATTAAATATCATTTAGTTAGAGTGCTGGGCAATTGTAATGTGACTTACGAGGAACTAAATACCACATTAATACAAATTGAGGCTATACTTAACTCCAGACCACTCACACCTTTGTCAACGAATCCTGAAGACTTGCTACCACTAACGCCCGGTCATTTTTTGGTTGGACGCCCCTTGACTTCCTTGCCGACACCAGACTATAAAGATCATTCCGTAAGCTCTTTAACCCGATTTCAACGAATAGAACAATTACGTCAACATTTTTGGGCTAGATGGAGCAAGGAATATATATTAGAGCTTCAACTGCGGATGAAATGGCGTTCCTGTAAAGGCTCTTTGAAGTTAAATTCACTGGTACTCCTAAAAGAGGAGAATTCACCGCCATTAAAGTGGAAGATGGGTCGCATCGTCGCAGTCCATCCAGGCTCGGACGGCGTATCAAGGGTGGCGGATATCAAAACATCGACTGGTATAGTTCGCCGATCATTTAGCAAAATTTGTCCGCTTCCTGAACCTGAAGAATCTGGTTGAAAGGTAGACTTTCAACGCCGGGGGGCATGTTGAAGCGCCTGTCAAATTATATTAGCAGTTCTCATGCCTATATTAGTCCGTAAGCTGTGTAGGTATGTTTAAAAAATGTTGTACCTGTCGTCGTTGTAAAATTTAGAGATCAAGTAAAGGTCGATTGAGCAAATTACTGCATTTTACTATTAAAAAGAGATCAAATTCCTATTCAGAAGGTTAAGTTTATTAATTTCCTTTAGATGTTAATTTTCTGTTGTATCTTAGTTATAGGCGGAATGACGGGTGTTTTTCAAATAAATACCATATTACCATATTTGTAAATAAAGTTTAAAATATAGTTATAATCTTGGTAAAATAATTTGAAACTACACCGATTTCGTATTCAAAACAGCGCCATCTATCATCAAATGGAAAAAGTTGTATATTTTGCCTTCAGTTACTAATAAATGAAATAATATAAATAACTTACATTTATATGATTAAATTATTAGATTTTTAAAATTATTAAAAAAATTGTAACGTTCAGTTTTTTAGTATTTTGTTATTTTATTTTAAAAGTGTAATAATTTCAATAGATAATAGTGATGTCTATCAAAAATATGAAAATTGATAAGGTATTTATTTCAATTACTAATTGTTACGGACAGCGAGAGACCCGCCGCCCCGTCGCCCCTTCGTTCCCCGTTACGTCCTGCGCACCCCGCACGCCGGCGCTGATCACGCGATATCGGGCAACCAATCAGCGCGCGTGCGGCGAAAATTGCCATCGGGCGGCTAACCCCACGAAATGAAGCGCTCTCCTCGGAAATATAAGAAGGGTACCTCGGACGGTCGTTGTTCATTCGGGTTCATTCAGAAGCATTCATTCGGAAGCGGCACTCGAGAAGACAAGGAAGAATCAAGACAGAAGACTCCATACTGAAGACCTCCCTTTTTAATAGTGATTTAGTTAATAGTGCCGAACCCTTTATAAATAGTGAATATAGTATAATTAAAAGTACCATCTTTTCTTCGAGCAGTCCCCTAGTATAGCTAACCTCACACCGCCAGTTAAAGTATAAATACAGTCCACTACTCTCCATCCACTTTATCTTGGTCCATCGTCGCCGGATAGCAGCCAGAAGAAGGAAGAAAGAAGTAAGAAGAAACAAGAAAGAAGGCAGTTATAGAAGAAAGAACGTAATTATAGAAGAAGGAACATAATTACAGAAGAGAGAAGATTATTATAGAAGATCTTCAAGGAAGTAAGAAGTTCGTCGACGAAGAGAGAAGATCGTCGGTACTAATTTCTTCCCTGTTTCTTGTTACGCCTACGTCATACGCGTCTATTGTCTGTTTCCAGACAATTTCTTGTTTCTTAACCGCGTTTACGCGGCCAGTGGTCACTCCCTAACGGTGCCAAACTGTGACCATCTGGTAACGCCCTTGTGGCGGGAACGACATCCATACGTGTGTCTTTTTAAAGACTGTACGTACGTCTTTTTGAAGACGACCGGAGGTCGCAACGTGGGACCATGAGGAAGACACGAAGCCAGAAGACACGGAACGATGATGACACGCCGGTAGGAATGCGCATATTCGAAGAAGCACCCGCGTCCCCGTCCGATTATCTCGCGATGGCACAAGCGCCCTCCGCCGCGCCCGCGCTCCAGGCCCCGCTCGCGCCCGCATCTACGCCCGCGCCCGCGCCCCCGCCGCCGCGCCCCGCTATGTCCGTGTCCACGACCGATCGTTTGGGAGAGGTTAGCATTTCCGCGCCGCGTACAGAGACACTCGCCGCGATTATAGAAGATCTTCCGTCTACAGAGATTAGTTCGATAGTACGTACCGTCGCGCCTGTAACAGACGTACATAGGCCCGCGCCCCGCGCCCCGTCGGCTCGCTCCGTTCGTTCAGCCCGGTCGACGGCTAGTGCGATAGCTAAATTAAAGCAAATTGAATATAACGCCGCGGAGGAACTAGCTGCAATTAGGAGGAAGCAATTGCAGTTGGAAGAAGATCTTATTAGGAAGAAGTACGCTAGGGACGTCGCGCAACTGCAAGAAGAAACAGATAGGGAAAGTGTCAACGAAGACGAGTTAGTTGAAAATAGGGTACGCGTTGATAGGTGGTTAGAGAACGTAGAGACTGTGCGGGGGGAGTCGCCTTCCCGCCCCTCTCAGCCCGCGCCCCGCATCGAGTTAGAGAATACCCTACCGAACAGGGTAACCGGTTACGACCACAGTGAAGATGCCCAGGGGAGGACGGAAGCGAATAACGTTCAACCGCGCCGCATAGATTCGGTACAGAGGGAAGATGGAGTCGCCGCAGGAATGAACCAGGTGGATCGTCGTGTACGGGTTACGTCGCCGTCGCGCGTCCAACGCCGCACTCTATCGCCTACACATAGATCGCCACATCGCCACGCGGATCGTAGATCACCGTCGCCGCATAGGGATGTAGGTGCGCATAGGACGCCAGCGCCACAGCATAGGCTGGAGAGAGATAGGGATAGAGATAGGTCGCTTACTCCGCGAGGAAAAGATAGGGGTATAGAGCGACTAGCGGAAGCTCTGGAGAATATGGTCAGAGTTAGGCCCGCTGCCGCGAAGCAGACGCAGGACTTGCCTATTTTTAACGGTTCGGCCGCGGAATGGTTAGCGTTCAAAGCCGCGATGAAAGAATCCACGCGTCTATATGGATTCACAGATACGGAAAACATGGCAAGGTTAAGAAACTGCTTACGCGGTGAAGCTAGGGAAGTAGTATCGGCACTGCTGTTTACCGCGAAGGATCCAGCAGATATTATGCGAACATTAGAGCAGTGTTTCGGCCGCCCAGAAGTAATTATCGATCGCGCGTTAGAAGAATTGAAACGCCTTCCGCGCCCGGGTCAAACCGCACAGGAACTAAATGCGTTCGCAATAAAGTTGCAAAATATCGTGTGCATTTTACAAAACGTCGACGGCAAGGGATATCTGCAAAATCCAATGCTTACTAGGGAGGTAACGAGTAAGTTAAGCCCTCACTTACGGTCGCGTTGGTGTGATTATGCGGAGCACTACGGGAGTGCAGACGAGCCGGACATTGTTACACTGTCCAGGTTCATGATGAGAGAGGCTGATCGTGCGTTGAGTCATGCCTATACGTCCGTAGAGCCGACTAAGGAATCGCCCGTAAGACGAGAGGCGCCGCCGTCGAAGAGGATAGTGACACGCCGCGTAGAGAATAGGGCTCGCGACGTAAAAACGTTCACCGCACAGGAGGACACCGGTAGTGCCTTCTTGTATGTGCTGCGGAGGTGAACACGCGATCGCAAAGTGTAGAAAGTTAGCGCAAATGGGTGTGGACGACCGGTGGAATTGGGTAAAAGAAGACGGGGTATGTTTTCTATGTTTAAATAGTAAACACCGACGGTTTAAATGTAAAGCAAAGAAATGCGGCATCGACGGCTGCAACGCCCCCCACCACGCCCTCCTTCACACCCGCAAGACCCGCGCACCTGAGACATCGGCCAAACCGGATGAGACCGTACTCGTCGCGTCTAACGTCGGTAGGAATGCATCCGTATTGTTGAAAGTGTGTCCCATTACGTTACGTGGACCACACGGTAAGGAAATAGACACGTACGCGTTGCTCGACGAAGGTTCGACTATTTCGTTGATCGATGACGACTTAGCGCGTGAGTTAGGAGCGGAAGGACCGGTAAAGCCGCTGAATATTAGGGGAATAAGCAATAGTCAGCGCGAGGCCGATAGCAGGCTAGTTAACATAGGCATACGTGGAAAATCGCGCAGCGAGATGTATAGAATAAATGCGCGTACAGTAACAAATTTACAGATAGGTTCGCAGTCGGTAAATAAAGAGTGTTTACGTCTAAAGCATTTACGCGACCTACCGAGCTCGGTTTGCTATGAGGACGCCAAACCGAGATTATTATTAGGAGCCGACAATTGGCATTTAATAATCACCCGTAACATGAGGATAGGGCGTCGAAGGCAGCCTATAGCTGCACGTACGTTATTAGGATGGGTGATACAGGGAACCGTGCCGCGATTCACGTGTAGGGAGGACGGTGAAACCGTGTTACACGTCGTAAGCAGTAGCGGACGGATAGATAGGGACATCCGAACGTTCGCGAGTCAAGACGAGGAGATAACGGAACTCCTCAAACGGCAGTACGAGATCGATTCCATCGGTATCTCGCTAAGGAATAGGCCGCGACGGGAAGAGGAACGCGCTGTCGAGATATTCCAGCGCACCGTCAAGAAGGTCGGCGATCAATACCAGGTGGGACTGCCATGGAAGGACGACGACGTGCGGATACCTCCTAGCTACGAGATGGCTGCTAGAAGACTGCGGACGATCGAGAGGAAGATGGACAAATCGCCGGAATTTCGAGACGCCTATACCGCACAAATAGATAACCTCCTGGCGAAGGGATACGCAAGGGAAGCCGAGGGGACGGAGAGAGAGGACCCTAGGAGCTGGTACCTGCCCCACTTCGCAGTACGAAACCCGAACAAGCCTGGGAAGACGAGAGTGGTTTTCGACGCGGCAGCGCGTGCGTCCAGTAAATGTTTGAACGATTATTTGCTTGACGGCCCCGACTTGTTACGGAACCTACCGGGCATACTGTTCAGATTTAGGGAGAACGAAATAGCCGTGTCAGCGGATATTAGGGAAATGTTCTTACGCGTTAAGATTGACCGTCGCGACCAACCCGCGCAATTATTTCTGTGGCGAGGTAACGAGCGATCCAGCCCACCGCGGGAATACGTTATGACTTCAATGATTTTTGGTGCGAGGAGCTCGCCGTTTCTCGCACATAGCGTTAGGGATCATAACGCGCGCGCACACGCTGAGACACATCCGTTGGCACTTAACGCTATCGTACGTAGTCACTACATGGATGACTACCTAGACAGTTATGCTACGGTAGAGGAAGCGGTAAACACTGCGAGGCAGGTTACGGAAGTCCACCAGCAGGCCGGCTTCACCTTAGCGGGCTGGAATTCGAACCACGCAGCCCTACTAGAAGACAAGCCGGAGGAATTATTAGCGAGCAAGCCTAAGGAGGTAGGCTTGAGACAAGACAGCCCAGGCAGAACCCTAGGGCTATTATGGATGGCCAATGAAGACGCCTTAACGTTTAACACATCCATGAACCGGGTACCGAACGAGGTGAAGACGCTGCAGAGGCCGCCGACCAAGAGAGAGGCGTTAAGTGCAGTGATGTCGGTCTTCGACCCGCTTGGACTGCTGAGCTACCTCACCATCACCGCCAAGATCCTGCTGCAAGACCTGTGGCGGATGAAGAAGGTCGGATGGGACGACGAACTACCCGAGGAGGCAGCTGAGGAATTCCAGAGGTGGCTGCGAGTCGTCGAGGAAGTATCACGACTGCGGCTGCCTAGGTGCTATGCTCCTACGGGGGGAGTGGTAGAGCGTCAGCTCCACGTGTTCAGCGACGCAAGCGAACGTGCGTACGCATCCGCGGCGTATTGGCGATTACGATACCGCGACGGAACGGTTAAGGTACGATTAGTGGCGGCCAAGGCGAAAGTCGCCCCGATAAAGGCGCAAAGCATACCACGGTTAGAATTACAGGCGAATCTGATAGGCGCGCGACTCGCGGAATTCGTGCAAGGCGAGCACAGAGTGGTAGCCGATAGGGTAGTTTATTGGACAGACTCCACTACGGCGCTCCATTGGATTCAAAACGATACGGCGCGTTACACCCCATACGTAGCACATAGATTAGGGGAGATATCGGAGAAGACGTCACCCGAGCAATGGAGGTGGATACCGACCGCAGACAACATCGCGGATCAGGCAACGCGCATTAATTATACGTACAAGGAAGAGAGCGACAAATGGTTTACGGGACCGCCATTCCTGTACGAAGAGGAAGATCGATGGCCTCGACGACGGGAAGAGAAGGCAGGGGAGGAAGATGACGAGCTGGAGGAAGTCGTGGCGCACCAGAGCGACACCAGGGGCGCTCCACACCTGCCAGACATCGAGAGGTTCTCTTCTTACGAGAGATTGGTCAGGGCCACCGCTCGGATATTACAGTTCGTCGATGCCATGAGAGGAAAGGCGCACGGACTAACATTGGACCACATCCAGAAAGCAGAGCGGATGTGGATAGAGCAAAGTCAACAAGAGAGTTTTGCTGAAGACATCAGTCGACTGCAGAAAGGAAGGAACTTGGCAACCGGCAGCGCGTTAAGGAAGCTCGACCCCATATTCGAAGATGGCGTACTGCGAGCTAGAGGACGGATTGACGCAGCCAATGTGGACAGCCAAATGAAGAGGCCCATCATCCTGAACGGACGCCACCAGTTTGTAAAGCTGCTTGTGGAGAAGGCGCATAAGGAAGCAAGCCACGCCAACAGGGAACGGGTAGTGAACGACCTACGCACGAGATATCACATACTTCGACTACGACCGACCGTACGAGAAGTGGAGCGGAGATGTCTGCGGTGCAGGGTACGCAAGGCGACACCACGGCCAGCGGTTATCGGAGATCTACCACCTGAACGGTTAGGGGCATTTGCGCGACCATTCACCTACACCGGAATCGACTATTTCGGGCCTATAACGGTAACAATAGGACGTAGGCATGAAAAACGGTGGATAGCGCTATTCACTTGTTTGACGACGCGCGCGGTACATCTAGAGATAGTTTATTCCCTAACGACGGACTCGGCGATATCGGCATTGCGGCGCATGGCGGCTAGGCGTGGGTGGCCACGGGTCATCTACTCGGATAACGGGACAAACTTTCATGGGGCGGACGCCGAATTACGACGGGCGATGGAAGAGTGGGCACCCCTGCTGAAGGAATACGCGTTGACTCGGCGGACGGATTGGAAGTTCATCGCGCCGGGTGCGCCGAACCAGGGAGGCGCATGGGAGCGTCTCGTGCGCTCGGTGAAGACCGCGCTCGAAGCCACACTCAATCAGAAGAGCCCACGGGAGGAGACATTAGCGACGCTCCTCACAGAAGCCGAAAACACCGTTAACTCTCGACCGTTGACGCACGTACCGGTCGACATCGACGAAGAAGAGGCATTGACACCCAACCACTTCTTGCTGCTGGGACCATCGAGCCTTCCAGTGACCGCGCCGTGCACGCCTAATGATCGTCGGGCGTGGAGAGCGGCGCAGGGACTTGCCGACGAGTACTGGAAGCGCTGGGTGAAGGAGTACCTGCCGACGCTGGTTGCGCGCGGAGACTCAAGGGACGTGCAGCAGCGCCCGGTACAAGAAGGAGACCTCGTCGTGGTGGCAGACGGGACCATGCCGCGGAACGTGTGGCCAAGAGGAGTTATAACGAGGACCTTTCCCGGACCAGACGGCGTGGTACGGAACGTTGAAGTGAGGACCAGGGGCGGATTGCTGCGGCGGCCGGTCAGGAGGATCGCCGTCCTCCCGAGTGCAGCCTAGGCTCGCAAGGCTACGCCGGGGGGAGAATGTTACGGACAGCGAGAGACCCGCCGCCCCGTCGCCCCTTCGTTCCCCGTTACGTCCCGCGCACCCCGCCCGCCGGCGCTGATCACGCGATATCGGGCAACCAATCAGCGCGCGTGCGGCGAAAATTGCCATCGGGCGGCTAACCCCACGAAATGAAGCGCTCTCCTCGGAAATATAAGAAGGGTGCCTCGGACGGTCGTTGTTCATTCGGGTTCATTCAGAAGCATTCATTCGGAAGCGGCACTCGAGAAGACAAGGAAGAATCAAGACAGAAGACTCCATACTGAAGACCTCCCTTTTTAATAGTGATTTAGTTAATAGTGCCGAACCCTTTATAAATAGTGAATATAGTATAATTAAAAGTACCATCTTTTCTTCGAGCAGTCCCCTAGTATAGCTAAACTCACACCGCCAGTTAAAGTATAAATACAGTCCACTACTCTCCATCCACTTTACTAATATATATGTAAAGTGATAAAAACTGGTCTGTCTGCAATTGTTGCAGAATTTTCATTATCATCATAGTTTTATTAAAGAGATTTTTATGTAAGTCGTGCCCAGATCGTAGAATTGATCATATATCATAAAGTAGTCTATCATTTCGTGAAAACACTGAAAAAAGGACTGAAATGAATGTGTTACTAACACTACCACTATTTGATGACTGTGTCATTATATAGCTTGACCAAATCAATGAATAGAAATCTTTTGAAGTTATTAGTAACTAAACACAACGTTGCTATTTCATAATATGGTCATATGACGATATCATTATCGTTTTTCACCGCTAGCGGCGCTGATAGCTTATTTTTAACAGAAACAGAACTTTTAAGAGAATTGACATCACTTTATCCCTTATTGATTTGATATAATAAATAAATGTTCGTTTCTATTGCTGATATTACTAGATGGTATAATTTTGGCTTTCATTATTTCATGTAATATTAGCGCCACCTACTTACTTCTAAATAAATTAAAATGGCAAGACATTGATAAAATGAAATAATACAATGCTACTGAATATACGATGTAAATAATTGAATCATTTACATTACGTTCATCCCGCGTTGGAATCAGTGCAGCGAACTCTTTTTTGGCCAAAAACTCTACAGCCTGTGCCCAGTAGTAGCATGTATGTAAGCTGCTTTTTTTCTTTCCTGGGGGCAATATATGCAGTTTATATTTCATTCGTGTTTTCGGGTATGATAATTTACGTTTTCACTCTACCGTAAATATTAAGGCTTGCAAAGATGAGTAGAACTCATTATCGTCAGCCTATGAAAAGTCCACTGAAATGAACATAGGCCTCCCCCATAAATTGTCAAGTAGCTGGATATTTGCTATAGTGGCGGGTTGGCAACCGCAGCTATTATTATTTTGATCTGTTGTCAAGAAGATGATGCAGTTCATCCCATCTACTGTTTTTTCCCTATGTCGCCTCTTACGACGGGACGATATGATGTGTTGGATTTTCACACAACAGTGCGAACATTTTTCTACTCCCGTTCATGAGTGTAGTGTTCCTCACGTTCACTGTGTATAAAATTTATAAGGAATAAAAGTAATTTTAAGGATTTTATTCGCGTTTAATTTTAAATTCCCGATGGTTTGGGCAATTTATAGCACCCATGGTCACGGGAGGGGTGGGAGAACTGAGGTGTTTGACGACCTGATGTTAGTTAAAATAGAATAGTTAAAATGCAGTAGTAGTTTGAATTTAATTTTATTAATCATGGAGTCCTTAGCAGATAGTAGCACTCAGCCATCTTCCCTATTAAAATTAGGATATTTTTAATTTCAATAGCCACGCGAATCATCATTGGTAGGATTCGGTGTTCTATTGCAAGAATTTGTTGTATATAATGTTTGGGACGATACTAAACATGTTTACATACTTTAGACTTCCCGGAGCTTCGGTGCTTTCATTCGGTGAGGAGTCAAGATGCGTAAAAAACCCGTAACATTAGTTTTAATCCATGTGTGGTATTCATTATTATAGAACTGTATTTATGAAATTTTCAAGTCTACTCGAAGTAAATAAAAATATCTATATCTTTTTATGGTGCCAATCAATATTAAATAGGACCAATGATATGAATAAAATATCTCAAATAAACATTATATTACTTTGTTAAAACTAAATTTATTTTAACTATGAATATATATATGTAAAGAGTAAAATGTAAGTAATATTACATAATACATTTTGATTTCAAGACCTTTCTTATGGATACATCGGAATCGGAAGACACGCCATATATAAAAAATAGTAGGAGTTTCTAGACATATTATAAGTATATTCACGTGTTTCTGTAGCATGTTACCAATCATCTACGTCTAATAGTATTTTAGAATGAAAAAAAATCTCTGACAGACATAGAGACATAGTCACCAAGGTGACTCTAAAAGTGATCGAATATTTCTAAAATTGCACGGAACAGCATTTAATGATGTCCCTAAATTCAAGCGCACGCGAGCGAAGCCGCGGGCAAAAATTTAGTAATAAATAAAATTACTTATTACTTTTGTTAAATTAGTCAAAATATAAAAGGAAATATTGAATATATAATACCATCGACAATATGTTAAGGTGCGACTGTGGTGACCCTTCGGTTGCGACCGCGGATATTTGTATCAAAGCTTTTACTTCGCAAATATCCGCGTTATAACGCGGATATTTGCGAAGTAAATTTTTGTAAAAGCTTTTATATAATGGATTTCCGCAAAGTAACGCCTGATTCTATTAATTGATATTTGTATCATTAATAAATTATTCAATCGTTACTCTACTGTTTGTAGAAACCTGACGCCTACTTTAAGAGCAACATATACGTAGCCAAAAACATAACCTTCCCTTTTACCTCCGTTGCAGTCGGCTTCAAATGGATAAATATTGTGTAGAGACATGCAAAGAGTGAAACGATTGTTTCGTAAACGTAATTTCATCCTTGACACTTCGCAGTGCAGCGCGCACCAGCCATCACCTTGGTTTATTTAATATTTTGAATTCTGAATGCAATAGCATCGCACGCAAACTGACTCTCATTTCATGTAGCTAGCATGATTCGCCGCAACCATCGCCCCATTACGTTCGGATGTCGTAAGAGGCTACTGTGGGAAATGTTAGAAATATTTTATGGCATCAGGTACATCGCGCGGTAGGTATATGTATACTGTAGCATTATGATATCATCCTGTTATGATAGTTGTTAGTTGAAATAAATAAATAAATGTTGTCTCCGCCGTCCGTGTCAAAGTTGCGAGACGTCTGCGATCGTCTGTTCCAAGCGTATTGATTTTTTTGATTGATATATTTAGCCAGCTGTGTACTATATTATTTTTCTATCGACTTCAAAAAGGAGCCGGTACTCAATTCGAATGTATGTTTCTGCATGCCTTAAGCGCGAAGCGCGTAGGTATGTTCTGCTAGGGCCTAAAAATTAAGATTTCAACGTTTTGTCCCATGAAATCGTATCTAGCAATCATATTATACATATAAATGATATAAAAACTCATTGTCAGAAAGATAAATGATTGTTGAACTTATTAATATATTTTTTAAATCGATTAATTACTATTTTTACATAAAAAAGGGGCTTTAGTGGATTATGGTGTCGATTTATCAAGTCCGCATGGCGGCGTAAACACGGTAGCTTTTGAAAATATCAATTGTTCACCTCAATCTATTTTTAAAGCTCTTCATCTATCATGTGGAAGCCATGGAATGTAAATGGCAGTTTAATTTTGTTTTGTTTAGTTATAATTAATTTTTTTCGGCTACGAAATGGCGTAATTTTCGGTGGTTTGAGAGCCTTGTATTAATTAATTTTACTAAATAGGCTCCGAGCCACAGCTACTTTTTTTTTAAAACGTTACCCCCACACTAGGATTTTCTCCTGTGTCGTGGCGGCAGTTTACAAACATAAATTGCACAAGAACAAACGTCCAAACCCGGAACAATTATTTGTAGGCCATACAAATAGTTGTTCCGTGCGGGATTCGAACCCGCGGCCCCCAGCGCAACAACTGACTGCTACTTGAACTCCTCGACGGGAAGAACTAGATGTGCCTAGTTTGGGCTCGTTTTGTTAGTTATGAATAAACCTTACCTCCGGACTTGACGGAGTGACTTGAAAGTGTACTTTGAAGACTGCTACTGGACCTCCCCTACGAGGAGTACTAGATGGACCGAGTTTGATCTCGTTTTGTTAGTTATGATGAGACCTTACCTCCGGAATTGATAGAGTGACTTGAAAGTGTACTTAGATGATTGCTACTGGAACTCCTCGACGAGGAGAACTAGATGTGGCGAGCTTAGCCTCGTTTTGTTAGTTATAGAATATAATAGATATATAGAATAGACCTTACCTTCGGACTTGACGGACTCACTAAAAGGTGTACTTCGTTGAGTGCTACTGGAATTCATTGACGAATAGAACTACAATTTACAATTTTTTTTTACCATCATTAGGCATTGTGAGTCGTGTACTTTTAGATTTTCCAAGCCTTTTTTAATTGAAGTTTAACATAAAGGTATCAGAAAATTGGAAGTATAGTTATAAGGTTATTAGTGAAAACTTGTGTATATTTAAACTACTTAAAAATTAGTTATAATCATGTTATACGTAATTTTTTAATGCGCTTAAGGCATGCACAATTGGATTTACCAATATGTTTTTATGTGTGTTACCTCATAACTATTTTTTTGATAAACCGATTTCGATGATTCTTTATTTGAAAGCTGGTGCGTCTCATGTGGTCATGAGTTATGCTTAATAATATATATTCAAGTTGGTTGTACAAAATTTTTAATTTTTAATTATATAAAACTAAAGTTACAAACGAACTCACAGTCCACCTGATGGTAAGTGGCCATGTAATCCATGGACACCTTCCTTTCTTCGTAATGGATCATAAATTATTATTATCATTATTATATTCAGTCTACTTCAAACAAAGATGGTTACAGAGGCGTTGTCACCTCTGAGGACGAATATGAATTGCCTCACAGCTCACAGCCCGTACTTATACTGGCTCCCTGCACCCTTCACCTTCACAACTGTACATCCGTGCTCGACATTTTGACATTTAACAGCCTATTAAAGTCCACTGCTGAACATAGGCCTCTCCCATAGATTGCCGTTTAGAGGGATTTTGCCATAGTTGCCTCACTTGACATTCAGGTTGGCAACCGCAGCTTTTATTATTTCCAGTTGTTATCAGGAAGATGCTGCTGCTCATCTCCTGTGTGTCTCTGTCGCCTCTTACGACACCCACGGGACGAAATGAGGGATGTAAGGATATCCACTAGGATATCTTTACATCGCCACTACTCGGTCAAAGATTACCATTAATAAAATAACAAAGGTCCAATTAATGTAGCTGTGTTGACGTCACAATTGAAAGGACGGCCGAAAGAGATCACGATTCATCAGTTAAGCGACTTTTCGTGTGCTCGCTGTCACATGAACATATTGATTAGTGTATATAACAATAGACTTAACGACTAGACAATTGTTTGGGGTCGGATGTTTGTCTACTCTATATAAAATTATGTACGTATGCAAAACGTCTGTGCAAAGAATCCTAGTATCAGAGTATAAAAGAAAACCGAACAAGTGTAAGTAGTGGCCTAAGCGTTCTTCGTAAACTTAGCTAAGTACCTACTTTCTGCAAAGTAATTCAGATTTTACTAAGAAGAAAGAGACGCTTTATTTTAGCACAGTCCATTAACGTTCACAACAATATCGGTACTACTCGTAATTGACAAAAATACAAAAATTAATAAATTTAGCTTTATACGTCGAAGGCAGGCCCAGTAGGTCATTTACTCAGCATTAGTTTCGGTGAAAACACAGTGCTGGTTTTAGTAAAAACCTAGATGGAGGACTGACTTGCCTGTCAATTTCCTAATTACAGAGAGATAGTATATTCGGAATTAAAGGCTGTGGGCCATTCCATCTTATTATTAAGGGTGACAACGCACCTGCAGCTTTCTTTGTATATTGGCTGTAGGTAGGCATGTATGTATGGACTGCATTAGCCACTCACCATCAAGCGGATTGTAAGATTGTTTGTCACTTTAGCGTTGTAGAAAAAGTTCTGTCGTTAATGAGATGGGTTATCCCTACATCTATCCCTATATACCTATGATATTCTAGTATTACCTATAATCCTCACTTACTACGTCAACAGGGCGAAATGTGGCGATGGATTCTATTACACCGTGGGTACTCCCTTGATACCACACTCTTCTATGTTCATTTGAAGTGTAAGATAGCAGTACACAAAGCTAAAATTTTGCTTAGAGATCAAATTGTTTTTCTTTATCAAACTCTTAAGGAAATATCGATGTAGATGATAGCATTATTTACAAACATCTTTTATAGATGCAATTTTAATTGTAGTTTTGTATTCATCTTATAAATTATAAATGTAAAAAAAAACAGACTGTAAGGAATGTAGTCCTGGTCCTCAGGGGAATAACTTCTTTCGTTAAAGTTGATTGTAGGTGTCAGTGTGTATCAGGTGAACAGCTAGCTCGTTTGTCTCTATCTTTATACATATAATTTTTCTATCCGCCTGTATGTGACTGAACTTCTCCTAAACGGTTGGACCGATTTAGACGAAAGTTTGTGTGTGTATGAAAAGTTGATTCGAGAATGGTTCAGATTCACAATGGCAACCGGTAGGTGGCACTGTTTTTGAGATCCAGAAATCATCCGTGCGAAATCGCTAGTATTATAATATATAAAATAACAACGATTGTTTACAGTAGGTGTAGAGGTAAAACACTGCATCAATTGCTAGATTTTCTAAAAATTAAAGGTAAGTCTCAAGGTATATGTACGCTTTAATAATTGCTAGTTTTTTTTTTATATATCTAAAGTGACAAACGAACTTACAGTCCATCTGATGGTAAGCGGGAACTATAGCCCAAGGATACCTGGAGCCGACTTCAAACAAAGAAGACTACTGATGCGTTATCACCTCTGAGGACCAAGACGGAATGCCTCACAGCCTGTCACTATACTGGCTTGTATATCTTTCAGGGCTAAAGACAGCAAGCAATGCAAGCACTGAATATGTGGCGGCTGAAAATATGTAAGAGAGTGGTGGCACCGCGCCACCCGGAAGGACTCCTAGGTGGAAAGGGAGCCCTAGCACCCGGCGCCTGGTCGAAATATGTACAACACTGTGTAAGTGTAATGAGCCGCGAGCAACCTGACTTCGATCCCCGACGGCATCACTATGATTTGTAATTTTACGTGCTGATTTCCCACGGTGAAGGCAGAGAAGGAAAACATTGTGAGGAAACCTGCATGTTTGAGGAATAAACTATTTTCGAGGACATGTTGAAAAGTCCGCCTAGGTGGACACTGGAACAAAGCGGCGGACTTATTGTTCCTTAATAGGCTGTTACTTTAGAAGAGACCCTCTAAGAGAAAAGGTGGTCCTAACACCGTTCTCTTAGTTAATGAGATGGTGCATCGTTAGAAACTAAGTTATACTTGGTAAAGCCATGTTGCAGCTCTCACAGAATACCACCGTAAAATAGCAATTAATGTAATATTACATATTCATATTGTAAGTACAAACAAAGGAAAAACATTTTTACTGATGATGAGGCATTCTATCTTAGACCCCAGGAGGGGCAACGCATTTACATATTGATTCTTAATCGAGGATAGATATGGGCCTATAAGCCACAACATCCACTTACCATCAGGTGAACTGTCTGCTCGTTTGTCACACTAATACAACTGTGAAAACTATTAGCTACTTATTGGTTTGATATGTTTTTAGCTAGTATTATATTGATGTAGCTGTACGTGTTTGTGTAGTTTACTTACTCAGGTGTCCATTAGGGCTATGTGGGGGGTGGTTCGACGAGGTGTCGGCGGGGGGAGCTGCCGGGCGCGTGCGCACAAATTTCCTCATGACGCGGGGAATCGAACCCGCACCACTGAAGATAGCACTACTCCTATACCACCGTACTTTTTTGTATTCACTGAGGTTTAAGTATCATGTCAGTTTTATTTGTTAGTCCTAAATAGTCTTTAGATTATACATAACTTTATTCACAAATACGTTGTAAAATAAGTTTATATAAATTTCTATCCAATATTTTATATATCACATAATTTGAAATCTGTTCTTTGGAAGTGACTTTGATACGTGGTAGTTTAGTTTTTGAAGTAAATTAGATCGCTAGAATTATTTATTGTGAAACCGCATACAAGTCCGTCCGGTCGCAGTCAGCAGCGTTCGGCACGCCATGCGCGCGCGTCCGACGACAGACGCACCGACACTAAACTAAACAGCTAAACACTAACATAAACAGTAACACTAATCAACTCATGCTCACTGTTAGAGATGTGAAATGTGAATAACGGCTAAAAATGGACAACAAACGTATGTGCTTAATGCTTATTTGCTTATAACCTTTTTCGTTTTATAATTAAACGTTGTAAAAAATCAACAGACGATGGGTAGAAAAGGTTTTCAAGCGGCAGCTTCGTGGGGCGGCCCCCCCACTAGATGGAGTGACGGCCTTTTAAGACATGCGGGGAGTCGATGGATGCAGATGGCTGTCCTACATAGTATATTATCATTGCTATATTTGGGGTCGGTATTTTAAAATAGCTGTATTGTTCATCGTCCTAGATGGCGTTGTTTCGGAAATTCATCAAAATGTGGGCGAGCGTGTAGAAATTGCTTTTTTATATTCAACTAGTTATATTGCTTACATTAAAAAGTGGTGTTACATTATATTATGCGGCCATCTCTAGTGCGGAGCCGGGCCGCCGGGCCGCCGGGCCGCGCCGCGCGCGAAACAGTTACAAGCGGTTCTTTCTGTTCCACTTGCAATCCACTCACACAGTCAATCAACTCATTACGCTGTCGTTACTTGTCGTTCACCCTACTAAATAAATAATTTAATTTATCGCGCCTAAACTGTTAAAGAGCACCGCAAACGCCGACTGTCTTTTCCATTGAGTTCAATGAAACTCGCTTATTTTGCACGCATTAACTAAAAACTGCTGAGAATATGAAAAAGCGCTAAACAGTAAATACCTACACCGGTGATGCAAAAAAACGACTCAAAGTTTGTAAGTCCAAAAACGCTTGGTCAAGTATGTCATTGAATTGAAAAGTATGATTTTATGTTATCGTTTTAATACTGAATAAAAACTAATTTGAAAGAAACTAACTTGAAATTAAATGAGCCCAAAAAAAACGGACATCTTGCTAGCTGATACATCTTCTTTATTAGCAATGTTTTTTTTATAGAATAAAGGTGACAAATGAGCACACAGTCCACCTGATGATAAGATTACTGTGCTTTAGACATCTATATTTATTCTCGTTTAAGAAACAATATGCAGATGTTTTATCACCCCTGAGGACTAAGATGGATTACCTCGTTTCCAGTAAAAAGGGTCTCCGGTTCTCTACGTTCACTATACGAAACACAGCAGTATTAAGATCATATTTTACGCATGTAGATGTCTATGGGCCAGAGCAAGCATCCACTTACCATCAGGTGGACTGTGTGCTCTTTGTCACCCTTTTTATAGTGGAAGGAGTAGCTAACATTTTGAGTGGTTTGTTGTGTCGTTGTTTTAATTTTATTACACGCAATAAGCGTATTAAACAAAGAGTATTTGGTATCGATTAGAAAGGATATAAAACCAGATTTCGGAAAAATATTAATAAGGCAAGGCTGTATGTTAGGGCGTTGGGATACAACAACTCCAAGTGCCAGTGGGAGGCTCGCCTGCACAAGCTAACCTGCTCATCCCACAATCCCAAAGATATAGCTACTTTGACAAGGGAACAGGTGTTCAGTTTACCCGGGGTTAGATATACCTGGGCTACATTCAGCTTTTAACTATTTCGGCAGCTTTATAATAATAACAACCAGCAAGAATAAAGACCCTCCATTGATAGGTACTCCGTCTTAGTCGGGTAACAAAAGAAAACAACCAATGACAGTGAAAATAGTAACGTTTATTGATCATCTCGACTACAAGCACATTTACAATGAAGACGGTCCAACGAAGAGTATTGTAGTATTCCTAGGTAATCTTCTCATAATACTTGCTACGTAGGTACATAGAAAAATAAATACAAGGGGTCACGAGTGCCGACAGTGATTATTCATAAATATATTATATATACATAAGGATTTTGAAACAATTACAAGAGCTTGCCGTGTCGTTGTTGAGAACAGATCGGTAATGTGAAATGAACCACATAGACGACAGCTCTCATAGATTACAATATTTAATGTATTATACCTACTATACATTAAATAAAACGGAAATATTAACGGATTTTATTGTGTTTAATTTTACTTATTTTTAATTGAACTAAACCCAAGCATACCACTGCAAAACTTCAAGATACAGTAAGGTCATTCTGCGTAGATCGGAGCTAAATTGATAATTAAAAGCTGGAAGAACTCCGGGTTAACTTTAACATCGGGACGTCAATCATATCAGTCTCTCCACGGACGTCGGGAATCAAAAAGAAGTAAAATTAAAAGCGATAAAACCTGTTATAATAGTTTTATTTAATGTGCAGTGTTCGCGTGAAAATAACAAATCCTTATATTATACTTTATTTTAATTTTAATTTAAAATTTTATAAGAAATTCGGAATCACATACAATTATGCTACACAACTCTCTTACAATATAATAACACAGCGAGCTAGGTCAGTTCGGTTCTTTAAATTATTTCCTATATAAATCTAATGGCGCAATAAAATCTATTAAGCTAATAAGAACGTAACGCGTTTAGAAAACGTGAGCAGCTTTTATCGAGGCAACTACTGTAACACCGCTCATGGATTTGAAAGTATGTTCGACGGTGACCACTGCAACGCACTGCAAAACTGAAGTGACATACGAACTAACAGGCCAGCTGGGTGACCGGTGTCTACAGCGGCTACAGATGCGTTGTCACCTCTCAACTGAGATGGCTTCTGACCGAGTCGTGTAAATGAGAGGAATATGAAATAGGAGATGGACAGCAGCATCATTCTGATAACAGCAATCAAGCCGCCTGGGAAGAGTGGCGAACATGGCAAACATTCCCCCCGTGAGACTATTGACACGATGCAATAAATTAATGAACTAAACTGATTGAACACCAAATTGTTTGCTACACATTATTTAACCTGTGCTCTTACTTGCTTTAACTGACGGTGCTCTATGGATACATTCAAAAGGGAAAGCACGTCATTTTATTGCCTAAGCGACAAGATGGTTAAAATGCCGTGTTCATCTTCTAGATTTATATTTATTTCTTTTTAAAAAACGTTACCCCCACACTAGGATTTTCTTCTGTATCGTGGAGGCAGTTTACAAACAAGTTGCACAAGGACAAAGGTATAGACCGGGAACAATTATTTGTAGGCCATACAAATACTTGTTCCGTTCGGGATTCGAACCCGCGGCCCCCAGCGCTGCAACTCACTAAACCACTGGGCCACGGAGCCGTCAACTATCAGTAAATTAAAAGAAAATAGTTACAGGCAGATACCTCGATTTTATTTATATGTATAAACGAGCTGTGCCTGCGACTTCATTCGCATAGAATAATTTTTAGTAATTTGTTAGTAACAAAGTCTCGGATTGGGGGCGACTAAATCTAGTCCAGTTCAATCCTCAGAAGACACAACGCGTTTACCGCTAAAAAGCACCCCTTTGTCGTATCTCCTCAGTTTCAAGGCACTCCCCTTGCTGCCTCAGCTAGCATCGGAATCATTGGAGTCGACATATCGAATAGCGTGCAGTTTCGTGGTCACTTGGAAGGGAAGGCCAAATTGGCCTCTAGAAAGCTTGACGTGCTCAGCAGAGCGAGACAGTATTTCATGCCGGCACATCGCTTGCAACTTTACAAAGCGCAAGTTCGGCCCCACAAGGAATACTGTTCTCATCTCTGGACGTGTGATACAAAAGGACGTAAGCTACATCGATTTTTCCCGGACGTGGCGTTGAGACTCTAGTATACCTGGGTCTCACCGGTCTACCAAACCTCTCAGATTCTCACCGGACATGGATGCTTTCAGAAGAAACTGAGCGACATGAAACTGTATGAAATTAGTATGTGTGAATGCGGTATGTCAGAGAAGGATGTTAACCATGTTCTATGGAAATGTTCTCTGTATGATGACCTAAGAGTGAAAATGATGGATGGACTAGTTCGTCCGGTTCAGGGACCAGTTTACTACTCGATCTCGTCAGCGATGTTGTAAACTACGGACTGTTGCGCAAGTTTGCGCATAGGTGGCACGATGGCAGGACAAGGCAGGATGGAAGGTTGGTAGGAGGGCCCGACGACGTAGGCGTCAATGTGTCGTCAGCCCCAGAAGGGGGAGAATGACGTTAAACTGGGACAAGGAATAGATTAAATATTTGTAGGGAGTCAAGAAAGTGTGCGCGGGAAAGAGCCACGTGCAACTACCGCGCGTATCTCCCGAGATTTGGCCCGTATGACCTGAGGGTCGGTGGGGCCATGGGAGGTGGTGGGTTGTTCTCAACTCTAGGCCGGGGCAATCGTCGACGACCGAGTTCTTTCTGATCAGCTCGATACACTGGCACTGCGTAGAGATGTTGCATCTCTTTGCGTATTTTATCGCATCTATCACGGGGAGTGCTCTGAGGAATTGTTCGGATTAATTCCAGCCGCTCAATTTCACCATCGCACATTGCGACAAAACTCGCGTTACCATACCATCTGGATGATTGGCGGTCTACCACTGTGCGATTTAGAAGAAGTCGTCTCCCTCGCACAACTTCCTTGTGAAATCGATTACCACCAGCGATTTTTACACCTTTCTAAAAGACCGGCAACGCATCTGCAATTCCCCTGGCGTTGCGGTTGTTCATGGGCGGCGGTAGTCACTTACCATCAGGTGAGCCGCATGCTCGTTTGCCCCCTTTTCTATTAAAAAAAGTAGCCTAAGTTACTCCTCATAACATCAGGGTTCTGCCGGTGAAAATCCCGTCAAAATTGGTCCAGCCGTTTCAGAGATTGGCCATAACAAACAGACAGACAGAAAGACAGACAAAAAATTTAAAAATTGTTTTATGTTATAAGTACATGCTTTCTTTCTTTCATTAATTATTTAGTAAAAAGCTGTTATTTTGACATTGCAAACAGACACTTCAATTTTATTTATATGTATAGAGTATACAACATGTAACATAATTAACGCATATCCTGAAAGTAGTTTGTTTAGAATCGTTTACTGAATCGATTTCTATCATTTTTAATATAGGTTATTTTTTATCCCAAAATAATTAAAACTACGTAAATTAATGTCACACTAAACCTGTACACTCAAAACAAACTGAAATGGACCATAATCAAGGCAATAAGACTTTTAAAACTGCAGTTTTATTTGTATTAATACATATTCCGTCATTCAATACAAAATAAATAAAAATTAACCTTATTTCAAGCACGTTAAAGTCCTTAAGTCCTTAGTTAAAGTCCCCGTGTAGTGGCGGGTAAGAATACTCACTACCCCATATCTTTCCGTGGGTGTCGTAAGAGGCGATAGAGGGAAACTGAGGCAGAGGATGGGCAGCAGCATCTTTCTGATCTTGCACAGCAAAACCACAATAAAAAAACTGCGGTTGTCAAACCGCTCTCCAAGCGTGGCAGCTATGGCAATATACCCCTCATGATAAAAAAGTTACAAAAAGACGGCCCCCAGTCCCAGGTGGCCCCGCTATTCCTGGCTACGGTGGCGACCATGGTAACGCTTAACCGGTTCAGTGCGGATTATACGCCAGGCGTGCCATCGATTATATTTGTGCGTGGCGTATGACACGCGAGTCGTGTCTTTTTAAAAATCGTGATAACTCGCTCAAATTGCGTTTTTGGAAGATTTATCCAGAACAAAATATTCATTATTTTGCAAGTAGTTCATGCCTACCGCTTCGTATCGGGATATTTTGAAAATTTGACATTTTTAGGGGTTGACAACCTTTTTTTAACTTGTACATGGTACTCTTTTTACTTTGTGGGTTTTTTAAATCATGTTGTGGAAAATAGTCTAAAAGTAACAGACAATCAATAATCAGTAACAAATCTCAACAAGTTTCTGGAAAACAAGTCTCCTGTTAAAAAAAACAATGCAAACGCATTGTTTAATTTTGCTTATAAGCCTCCCCGCGCACTAGACAGCCTGGCTGCGGCAGCCAGGCTGCGGCAGCCAGTCGAACATATAACGGTGTATGGGAGCCCACGCACCTAGCAGCCACGAACTCCCGGCTGCGGCAGCCATAAAAGCGCACCCGATTGCACAGCAACCCGTTGGCTGCGCGCAGCCAGAGCGAGCAGGGCAAATGTATGTGGCTGCCGTCAGTCACCGCGCACTTGTCGGAGCAGCCAGGCGTATTTTGTGTTCCGAAACCACAAAATGACGAAAAAATGGTCACAACTGGCCGTCCACTGTTTGTTTAAAAGTGGCTGCTCAAATATGTCGGCCGCCGCAGCCAGGCTGCCTAGTGCGCGGGTGGCCTAATGGTGAACTGTCGTCTTATTACTATCATATGCCAGCATAGACCTACGAAGTACCATGTGCTCTTGTGATATGGTATAAGGTTTATTTTTGCTTGAAACAGTTCGAAACCGTTCATGCATAAAAAAGTCTTAGGTCAATCCACCGCCGTATAACGCCGGCGTTTTTTTCCTTTGGAAAACACTTGTTTTACTATTTTTACAAATTAGACTTTTTCAGATCGACTTTACTTTTAGATTTGTATAACTTTCAATAATATTTAACATTTGTAAATATCAATGAATCATAAACCTTTTTTTTTCCAAAATAAGGTTCTTGATTGTTAGATATTTATTATTAGTTGAAAATTTACTTTAATAAAAACCAAGGTTTTCCAGGGTGATTTAGCTTATAAAACGAAAAAGAAGAAGCGATCGAGCGGAACCAGGGCTCCAAAGTGTTTGCTAGAGATCTGTCTGCCAGAAAGAGCCAGTTGTCGAAGCTGAAGACCGAGTGTGGCAGCGTCGTTTCCGGGACACCTGGGATATTGAGTGAGATTGAGAGGTTCTATGGGCAGCTGTACACATCATCGTTGGAGCCACACGTAAGTGTGAGTAACGATCCAAGGGCGAGTCTTATCCGACACTATTCCGATGATATCCCGGACGTCAGTCTGAGCGAGATTAGAATGTCTCTCCAGCACCTTAAAAACGGCAAGGCCCCAGGCGAGGATGGAATTACAGCAAAGCGGGCGGAAAACCGGTACTTGAAGTCCTTCAGAAACTTTTTAATTCGGTCCTCAATGGTGGCATTACACCGGAGGCGTGGAGCAGAAGTGCGGTGGTCTTGTTCTTCAAGAAAGGTGACAACACTCTCTTAAAGAACTATAGACCGATTTTCCTTCTGAGCCGCGTCTTCGTGCTGTTTTCGAGAGTCATTACGAATCGTCTCGCGCGCAGACTTGACGACTTCCATAGACCACATTCACAGACACTTCGGCAAATTGAACATAAGTCCGAGGATTATAATTTGCCACTATGTCTGGCGTATGTGGACTATGAGAAAGCCTTTGATTCCGTCGAAATTTGGGCGGTGCTGCAGTCCCTTCAGCGATGCCAAGTTGACTGTCCGTGACGTGGTCCTTCACTCCTGGCCATATGAGGTAGCTCCAGGTCGCTCAGCGAGCTATGGAGAGGGCTATGGTCGGAGTTTCTCTGCGTGATAAACTTAGAAATGAGGATATCCGCAGTAGAACCAGCATGACCGACATAGCCCAACGGATTAGTAAGCTGAAATGGCAATGGGCCGGCCATATAGCTCGAAGAACAGACAACCGATGGGGAAAAAAGGTTCTCTAGTGGCGGCCCCGTACCGGCGGACGAAGTGTAGGGCGTCCCCCCATTAGATGGAGTAACGACCTGGTAAGATATGCAGGAAGTCGATGGATGCAGGTGGCTCAGGACCGTGCTTTGTGGCATTCCTTGGGGGAGGCTTATGTTCAGCAGTGGACTTGTGAAGGGCTGTAATGATGATGATGATGAAAGTCCTTACAAATACAGAGTTTGAAGAGCGTTAGATCGGTCACGGCAGCCCTGTGCCCTGTCCATGGATCTCCCAGAACAGCTGATTTGACACCTTTTGACTTTTTTTTTTGAGATTTTAATGAGACAACAAGTGCCGAGACCTAAAAAATAGGATAGTGAACGCTTTTAGAATAGTGAAAATTAAAGTGCTTTCTAAATTAAATCAAAATGTATTGAACAAGTTGGTGGACATTTTGAAAGTGTATTAAAAATACAACGTTGCATGAGAGTTTAGGCTATCAGTAAGTTAAGTATTTGATTTGTTAAATTATTGTAATCTTGATTCACATCTTTTAAAACAGCCTTTGAATTATGTTGTCGTATCGCCTCTTAATTTTAGCAGTTTATTATTATTTACAATTACGATTAAAATGTTATGCAAATTAATAACATTTTGTAACGAATATTGCCTATTGACATTGTTTCATAATCAATAAACAAAATTATTCAGAATCGGCAGTCCAAAGCCTAAAAAGTGTGATGGAAAGATGCAATATTTGATTGCATCTTTCCATCACACTTTTTTCTTTACTCGACTTAAATAACTCGATGCTCGGAGTTCTGATATCGCTTAATGTTCATAGGTAGGTATTTCTTTAATGTAAACAATAGTCTTTTTTCGGCACTAATACCTACCTACAGTTGTGTCAAGCGGCGGCGGCGTTAATTTCGTCTCGAACGCGAGCGAATACCTACTAGGCTAGCAAGGCCCTCATATGACCTATACCTACTTGTGCGACTTTGTGCGTTCGTGGATTTGTACTGTGACCACAACATTCTTCCTGAATTAGTATAACTAATTTAATAAATAATCAATGCATAAACATGTTTATCTAAAAAGTCAGTGTATGTATTATGATTATAACATAATATACTAATTGGGGTGCCTGACGATGTGCGTTAATTACGTTGTATGTTGTATATGTATAGATAAATGCTAACTTGAAAACCATACAGTTAACTACACAAGCAGTTTCGAATAACATCACAAGAAATATTTTATGATATATTTTAACAAAATGAATGCTAGCATGTTTTAAACAAAGTGACAACAAAACTCTTCATTCCTTGCATTTAAATATGATATTAATATACAAACACTCACGCCTGTCACCCAGAGGGGTAGGCAGAGACTACGGACTTCCATTTGGCGCGATCCTGACACACTTCTCTCGCCTCCTTTACATCCATATATTTACGCATACACGCTCATCGGTTAAGGGTACTCCTAATCTGGCCCATTTTCAATGTATCGCCGATTTGGTCGATAAATCTTCGTCTAGGGTGTCCCTTCCCGACTTTGCCGTTCACTTCTGAAACATAAATTTGCTTTGTCACTGTTTCCTCGTTCATTCTTTCTACGTGACCAAACCACCGAAGCATTTCTTTTTTAATCCTAGACACAACGTCATCTTGCAAACCACACTTTTCTCTTATCACACTATTTCTCACTCTGTCATTCAGATTCAGCCCTAGCATACTACGTAATGACCGCATTTCTACAGCCTTTATTCTACTCTCATGCTTCTTCTGCCATACCCAACTTTCACTACCATACATTAAAGTAGACTAACACACCATTATGAATTGCCATACGTGCCTTCTTTGACACATTTTGACTCTTCATAATAGCGTGTAGAGCCCCATTAACTCTATTTCCTGCGTTCACTCGTCGTTCTATATCCTTGTCATATCTACCATCCCTACTAAATAAACATCCCAAATATACAAACTCATCCACTTGCTCAATCAACTCCCCTTCTATTCTTATTTCACATAACGTTTTACTTTCTTCTCTTTCAAAAACCATCACTTTCGTCTTACTTGCGTTCACTTTCATACCCCTTTCTTTTAATGACCAGTTCATTAAATTAACCATCATTTGCAACTCGGCCGCCGACGATGCAAATATGACTTGATCATCGGCGTACAAAAGGCATTTCATAGTTAACTCACCCATTCTCAACCCACATTCTTCAACTTTCAAAGTTTGCAAACAGCTGTCCATAAATAGGTTAAACAGCCACGGAGAAGCTACACAACCCTGTCTGACACCTTTTTGAATGCCAAGCCAGTCCGAGTAGGCCCCGTTGACCCTGACACAAGCACTAGCGACCCTATAAAGAGACTTTAATGCCTGTATCAGACCAGCGCTCAACCCAAATGAGGTCAGTGTTTGCCATAACACGTTCCTGTCCACTCTGTCATAAGCCTTTTCCAAGTCCATGAACGCACAAAAAACTTTCTGGTTTTTGGCCAAAAATTTCCCCGCAATCATGCGCATGGATAAGACTTGATCCATACATCCCATCCCCTTTCTAAATCCAGCTTCCACATCCCAAATTTTTCCATCAGTTTCGTCCATAACTCTTTCAATTAACACCTTAGCATACAGTTTACCCACAATGCTATATAATATATTAATATTTTTGATAATTTTTATTTTAGGCCCTTATGGAGTTTTCAGTCGAACTGCTCCCGTTGTTCTGCGTAGTCGCATCAAGGCAATCAATTACAATTGTTACAAGCCAATTTAATTCTTCACTAAATCTAATTACATATTTAAACAATGAGGGCCCACGTCTGCACGACTTTATTACCACCAGGGCGGCGCCACTGAGGAACGAGATGAAATATTTGACTGATTACATGGCAAAAAATTCAATTTGTTAGGAAAACGTAACGGTTAATGTTTCATTCTGTAATATTATGTTTTATATTAATTAGAGTAGAAACGAATAAACTAAACTATATATATATTTATGTAGTTTTGTTTGTTCATTTCTAATTCTCAAAGTAAAAACATTAAAACAAGTGGTAAATTTAAAATTTGTTGATTTTTTAAAACCCCTCAACCGATTTCGATAAAATTTAAATGGGACCACCTGGGCAGTATACCCTTTGAAACAAAAAAATAATAATTTTCCAATTCGGTTCAGGCGTCTTTGAGTAATCGGTGAACATACATAAAAAAAGATTCCGACGAATTGAGAACCTCCTCTAATATTTTCTCATTTTTTAATTATTTTTCAAACGACTTGAAAAATAATTAAAAAATGAGAAAATATTATGGAGCAAACCACTGAGGATTTGTTTTGTGTATTTATATAATACTCTAGAAACCGATAAAATTTTATTTTAAATGCAATTTGTCAATTGTATGATATTATGTGACAAAAAATTTCACCTCAGTGCCAATTAGCGACATCTGGTGGACTAAAGATAATTAGCCCTCAATACCTCTAATTGCATAAAAAAATTAGAAAAATCAATGTTTTTACATATTGTCATCTCAACTTTTCAAACAGCTTCGCATTCCAAAACCAACACAATATGCGCAATGGCAACACCGCACACACGTGTATTGGACAATTTAAACTATGAAGTCTAAATTTATTTCAATTTCATTATTTGTCTGAGAGTTTGTTCAAAGGCACTAAATAATTTTAATATTTGATATATTTTATAACAACTGGCAACTTAATAAAAGTATAATATAATATGAGAATTCCCTGCTATCCTATCCACTTAGCTTCAATGTACTATTGCAGTTAGACACTGGACAGAATGCAATTTAATTACACTAGTGGCACAGATTAACTAATATTTACTACTAGCGCTGAGAAGTAGCGCTTTAGGAGAATCCACAGCCACAACTCATCCCTTGTCTGTAGTAAGAGGCGAGAGGAAATCTTCAGCTGAAACTGTACATCGGCAGCAGTATCCCGATAACAATTTAATAATAATAAAAAACTGCCTACCAAGCAAGGCAACTTATAGATGTTCGTTCTCCTACAATATATACGCAACGTGTTATTTTTAAAATCAGTCGCAATTAAAGAATCGAAGAGTAAACACATTGTGGTTTTCTTTTATACGTGATACAAACAAAGGTGTATCTTACAATTAGTTACATCGACAATGGCAAATATGCCAATATGAATCAATCTATGGGGAAGCCTACGTTCAGCAGCATAGATTACTGTATGTATACTAGAGATTCAGCAGTGAACCTTTGATAGGCTGTATTGAATGAATGAACATAATCTTAAGAACGTACACTCTCAACAGCATTATTGTAGCAAGAGTGCGTCAGAGGGTGCACTTTACGTTATATTAAAACTAACTGCAACAAGTCAATAAAATAACATTTATCACGCATGTAGTACATGTTTAATTTTTCTACTAAGCTAAATTACCTAATTCTATCATTAAATCATAGTGGAATATTTTTAATAATCATTTTATTTATTACTTTGGAAAATATCTTCTACGTTTTACGTCATAGACATCTATTTATAATATCTCTAAAACATCTCAAAATTTAGTAAAATAGCATAATATTTACACAGGTATCGTTATCTTTTGTGGAAACGCCTATCAATGAACGTTAGCTCTAAACAGACATTAGGTGACACTCAGTCGATATAAACGTATGCATGTACTTATTTTCACATTCACAATTTTATACTGGCTAAAAATTATTATTTAAATAAGATTTTAATTCAAAATTTGAATATAATTTCTTTATAAACTGGTAACGATCAGGCGGAAGAGATTAAAACTATCAAGACAACAGAATACTTCGCGAGTTTCAACATTGTATGCGTATGTCGTTGTACGAAAGACGCATGTATATACTCGGAGTAGTGAGTGGAGTGCGAGGTAGGGATGGCGATTTTTTCCGAAAAAGATCGATTTATAATCCATTCCAATCAAAATGTTAGGAATTTTTTTTGAACAAGTAATCGTTTATGCGATAAATCAATTTCAGATCGCCATGCATAGTGCAGGTACAGGTATAGGAGGGGACAGGAGGGACTGTGCGACGTGCGGGAATGTGCAACAGTGGAATGTAGTTGGTGTCAGTTCAGTCGGAGGCGTCGTCGATGGGTTCGGGCTCGTCGAGCAAGTAGGCGGCGTTGTCGAGCCGCTCGTCGAACTCGGGTTCGTCGAGCGGCTCGGAGTTGTCGGGCTCGTGGTCCGGCGGCTCGGACTCGGCCTCCGACTCCGAGCTGGAGTCCGAGCGCTGCGTGTCCGCCTCGCAGCACGAACGCTCTCCGCCCTGTATGCACATATATCATCATATTATGTCTTTAAGTCAAGAGTCAGTAAGGTAAGGTTTGTCAAGCGTGACCATAAAGACAAATACCGTTTTAATAAATAGTCTGTAATAGCTGATGGTAAGTGGATGCATAGACAGTGGCCCATACACATCTACATTTATCCATAATTAAGAATAAAAATGCAGGTGCATTGTCACCCCTGAGTACTATGATAGAATTCTTCGTTTCCAGGAAAAAGGGTCTCCGGTCGCACATTATCTTTTTGAATAACGAATATGTTAAAACACTGCGCTCCATTGGCTTCATGATTTTATCTTATCTCTATCGATCTTATCCCTACACTAGAATTTTCTTCTGCTTCCCAGAAACAATTTACATACATGACTTGCACAAGAACACACATCCAGACCCAAAACGCTTTTTTATCGATGTTTCATTCTTCTGTATTCTTTACTTCTGTAGCTTTTACCAACCATTTATTTTACTTTTGACATCATCATGTCTGTGAAGTATAACAATTATTGACCGGCAACCATAGACAAAAAATGCAATTCTTTATGGATGCTGTTTTTTCTTTGAAATTGTAAAACTACGTGCTCTTTAGCTCCAATATTTATCGATATCAATACTTATTGAGTCCCCAGGCTATGGAACGACGATTATTCAAGTTGAGTTTTCTATGAAAAAATATAAAATGTGACTGTAAATTAAATACTTTATAGTACACGGTGACTTAAAACCACGTTTAAGTCACGCTCATGTGGGACTTAAGTAGCCGATTATTGTACGGTATGCTTTACCTAAGTCATGAATAAAAATTTTTTTTTTTAAAATTTACATTTATTGAAACAATAATACCTACAGAACAATACAACTTTCATTAGTAACATGTATTAGAATACTTTAAATAACAAACAAAACATTAAATCATTTGATCAAGAAATATAAATAAAATGCTTGACGTAAAGCCATTTAAATTTTTTGTACATTTTTAGCTTGAACTGTATTTTTAATCATTTACATATAAGCCAACATATGGATCACACAAAACTTCTGTAAATTGAGTCTCGTTGCACCTTTGGTCCCGTTTAATTTAATCGTCGGAGTGATATTGTAAGTCTTGTACTGTGACTTTTTGATTCTCTGTATTTACTAACGAAACTTCTTTATTCGGACATGATGTTGGATATTTTAGATCTAGAATATTCTATATTTTTTCAATAAAAGTGGTTTAAAGTTACTTGTACTATAAAATAATGTACGATACACGGAACTTAAGTAACCGATTACTAAAACGTGTAAAGTTAGTACGCTAACTTCACACGATACAATAATCGGCTACGTAAGTCGTAATGTAATATTCATTTTATTTACAAAAATATATAATTACTATTGAAATAAGCAATTAAGGTTAAATATTTAAATGTTATATTGTATAAAGAATATATATATATATATATATATATATATATATATATATATATATATATATATATATAAGAAAAGGAAACAATTAAAATATTTTAATATTATTTTATTATAATGAATCCTGGGATTCTTCTCTGTATAACCTGGAACCTACAGTCAAATCATCAGTAACTTTTATTAATTCTTGAGTACATAAATTATTAAACGCAAAATCACGATCATAATCACATGGACCTATAAAAAAGGCCGGACGCCGTTTCTTAAAACAATTACTGACGCACCCAGAGTAAGTCAGCTTGCTAATACAAACAAGCCGGCACGCACACATGCACACTATAGTAAGTCTACCGTCCGCCATTACGCTCCAAACCGCGCCCGCCTAATGTTATGGATTAAAAGATGCCATCTAGTGTAGTGAAAACCTGTCGTAAGTCAAAACCATAACCATAGTGGCTCCATTAAAAAAGCCAGGGGATCACTTTTCATAGGTAAGTAAGCAATTTATTCACCTTATTTCTCGTTTTTACTTTAATTTATATAACAAAACACGAAACTAATCAGTGTTGCCAGTTATTCAATTTGCAAGTTACCTTAAATATAGGAGATTAGCATTCTTTTCTTCACTTTGAATTGTTCCTTAATTCATTTACCTACCTCTGTATATACTTTTGGCCTCCCATGATACTAAACCATCAATATTATAAATTTTACATTTTACAGATTTCACTCTGCAAATGATGTGTGGAAGAATGACTAGGTGCAAATAATAAGATACTCTAGAAATGAAAACAATTGAAATCCATCTAAATCTTGTGTAATTTGCAGTAAACATTTCGAGGAGAATGATTTATACACAATAAAAGGTGGACTATAACTAATTAATTATAATATTAATAAATGTAAATAAATGTAAATATTTTTATATTGAATGTGTTTTATTACAATTTTATTTTATTAAACTTAAAATCCTGGTTCCGAGGACGGTGATAAATGTCTTAAACTTAATTGGAATATTTTGCTTTTAAAAATGGGTAATTTCCCTTCATCTGACAACCCTCACATATAGTTACGCGCTTCAATTGTTTCTTAGCGAGACTGTGTCCACCCTTTTTTCTAGGTCCATGCATAATCATGCAATATCGTCTTTTCTGTTCTTTTAAAGACACGCCAGTTTTTAGGCGTAACGTTGGACATTTTTAGCTAACGCTAACATTTTCCTTGCGGTGAAAGGAGGAGTTGTGTTGATTCTAGCGGCGTGTCCTTTGACTTGTGGTATTTCTGAGGACGGTTTGCCCATGTTCTACTGCCATCTAGTTGATTACGTATCGATTTAGTTGCTTCTTTGTTTTTAATATTTTTAGTAACTGGCTTTACATAAAATATAGTAATTTAAACGTTTGAGTATGTTTAGAAAACAACACAAAACGTTGAGCAAAAATTAAATATCAATGTGTTAATTAGATTAAAACTTTTCATTAACAAAGTCGATTGTTATAAGAAGTCGAATCGGTAACGCATTGGGACATCAATAATTGATTAGTACTTGAGTTGTCATAAGTAAAATAAAAGGCGCAAAGGTATTATCTGCGGTCGCTTTAAAACTTTTGGTTGTGTAAAGCACGAAGCGTTTATAATTATAATGTCGCTCAGCGGGTTATGAGAGGGTCATGCCCGTAGTTCCGTAGCGTGATAGAATTCGAAATGAGAATATTCGCAGTAGAATTAGTGTTAACGACATGGCCCAGCTCATTAGTGAGCTGAAGTGGTGGAAGGACTCCTTTTTCTGCTCAAGAATCCGCTTGGGTAACCATCCCCTTACCTATTTCTGACATTAGCACGCGTGCGTACGTACGTGCGGAGCGGGGTGCGCTTGGTGCAGGCGCTGGCTCTCGGGCAGCACGTGGTACGAGCAGGAGGGCGCGGGGTGCGCGGGGTGCGCGGGGTGCGCGGGGTGCGCGTGCAGCAGCAGCAGCGGCGCGGCGGGCGGGTGCAGCGCGCCGGTGGAGGCGGACAGCGCGGGCAGCACGCGTGCGTACGTACGTGCGGAGCGGGGTGCGCTTGGTGCAGGCGCTGGCTCTCGGGCAGCACGTGGTACGAGCAGGAGGGCGCGGGGTGCGCGGGGTGCGCGGGGTGCGCGTGCAGCAGCAGCAGCGGCGCGGCGGGCGGGTGCAGCGCGCCGGTGGAGGCGGACAGCGCGGGCAGCACGCGTGCGTACGTACGTGCGGAGCGGGGTGCGCTTGGTGCAGGCGCTGGCTCTCGGGCAGCACGTGGTACGAGCAGGAGGGCGCGGGGTGCGCGGGGTGCGCGGGGTGCGCGTGCAGCAGCAGCAGCGGCGCGGCGGGCGGGTGCAGCGCGCCGGTGGAGGCGGACAGCGCGGGCAGCACGCGTGCGTACGTACGTGCGGAGCGGGGTGCGCTTGGTGCAGGCGCTGGCTCTCGGGCAGCACGTGGTACGAGCAGGAGGGCGCGGGGTGCGCGGGGTGCGCGGGGTGCGCGTGCAGCAGCAGCAGCGGCGCGGCGGGCGGGTGCAGCGCGCCGGTGGAGGCGGACAGCGCGGGCAGCACGCGTGCGTACGTACGTGCGGAGCGGGGTGCGCTTGGTGCAGGCGCTGGCTCTCGGGCAGCACGTGGTACGAGCAGGAGGGCGCGGGGTGCGCGGGGTGCGCGGGGTGCGCGTGCAGCAGCAGCAGCGGCGCGGCGGGCGGGTGCAGCGCGCCGGTGGAGGCGGACAGCGCGGGCAGCACGCGTGCGTACGTACGTGCGGAGCGGGGTGCGCTTGGTGCAGGCGCTGGCTCTCGGGCAGCACGTGGTACGAGCAGGAGGGCGCGGGGTGCGCGGGGTGCGCGGGGTGCGCGTGCAGCAGCAGCAGCGGCGCGGCGGGCGGGTGCAGCGCGCCGGTGGAGGCGGACAGCGCGGGCAGCACGCACACGCCGCGCACCACGCGCCGCGCGCGCGGTACCGTGCCGCAGCCTGCCCACACACCACACTGCTCTGTCATCTGCTCTCATATCGCATCATCAACACGTACCACGACACCACGGTAATATCTATTTTTTTTTTTTTTTTTTATAGGATAAGGCTGACAAACGAGCACACAGTCCACCTGATGGTAAGTGGTTGCTGCGGCCCATAGACATCTACATCTATCCTCGTTTGCGTATCAAAATGCAGATGCGTTGTTGTAACCCGTGAGGACTAAGATGGAATGCCTCATTTCCAGTAAAAAGGGCCTCCGGCCACCTGCACTCACCAAGCGAAACGCAGAGGTAAACCTCTACTTCACGCTGGTATTCTGTGAGGTCGTGGTACCACCCCGGTTCGAGCCGGCCCATCCGTGCGACAGCAAAAGCTGCCGCGTGGCTCTACCACTGTTAAATCTATCATCTATACGTGTCGGCGCTGTCGTCACGCCACAAGCAAAACGCCTTTAATATTTAGCTTTCCTACATGTTTTAGTCATCCATCATCTTGATAGCGCTATTAGCCACATTATTGTTTTTTTTTTTCATAGAACAAAGGTCACAAACAAGCACACAGTCCACCTTATGATCAGTGAATGCAGAAGACATCTACATATATGTAAAGGAAAAATGTATAAGTAAAAGACCAACCGTTTTTTACAAAATGAATTTCAATACAATTCATCACAATCAACTACCAAGGGAAACTATTTGTTTTATAAAACATTAGAAATCTGTGAAAAACAACATCTAGCCGCCGAGTTTCAGCATATCAAGCAAGTAAGTGCAAAACAATAATCGAACCCCACGCCTACGTTACAGTGACCAAGCGCAGCCGGCAACAGTCAAAAATGTACCTACTACTCGTATACTACAATATATCGAGTGTTTGTGAAACGCTCCTGAAAACGAAGACAGATGATAGAACTAAGGATACCTTTGATCATGGGTTACAAATAAATTCATTCCCGAGAAAAAAAAGACATCTTTTCACAATGTTTTATTTAGATTATTCACGCTTCATCATGTTAGTACAGCTAAATGAAACGATAATTTCATTAAAAAAATTATGAAAATACTTAAACATAAAACCAGCAGTGGAATAACAATTACTGACTAGGGGTCAATGTACGCCCGAATGCCGAATTCGCGCGGCCCGCAGCTAGCGATGGTACCACAATATTATTTAATAATAAGGTAATACTTTGTAACATTTGTCTAAATAACTAACTTCTCTACCTAACCTACTATTTTACCACTGTGCTTGTCTCCACCTAGCCACTTTATTCACAGGTTAAATAAACCAAATACCTGATTCGATTCCCCGCTAATAAAAAAATTACTTAAATGAAATGTTAACAAGGAAAGTCATACTTTTTAGCCATCGTGTTCCGTACTAAGTTATTTAAAAAAAATAGATATGAAACAGCTTACCGATCTAAATCCTCTGTAGCCTTATGACATTCTCCAAGGCACATTAACATGTAAGCTGTATTCACGAGCACTATAAACGTACCTACGCGTTAGGCATTATTAAAACAAAACGAGAAACACAAAACGTAACAACAAAAATAATAACAAGAATTTAATAAAGAAAACGATTGAACTGTTGCACATGCGCACGTGATAGTTAACACGGAACTGTCTCAAAAACTAAAATTAATAATCATTAATCTATCCCGCCAAAACAAATGCCTCGTGCGCCGTAACGTCCTTGAAGCACTGATCAATTGCACAGACCAGTAAATCGTTACGACATTGCCAACGTTTATTTTATTTATAAGTTTAGTTATCCCTACGAATAGTCTTCATATGGAATATAGAAGATATGGTTGTCATTTTTAATACAATTACACAATCAATTGTACCCTGACACAACAAGCAGTTCTTTACCACAAAAATTATATTGAAATTAATAAACGTACTTAATTGGGTACTCATTAATTACTTAAATATTTATAAACACCATTTCATCGTTATCTTTGACTTTGTATAAGAAAATAGAAATGAAATGGTACCGAATAATTTAATAGTTAAAATCAATTGCAATTATGATCGACAGTTAATTAATCTATCAGAACTAATGTAAAAAATAATACTTTTACTTTATTTTAATTGACTTTCCGTATTTAATCCGACCAATACTTTGAATTTGAAAATAGGTACGTCAAAATTATTAAAATTTACTTGCAAATTTTATAGTGATTGCCACCTCTAATTCTCATGTCGCCGACAAACTAAATTTCGGTGCAACATGGCAGCGTTTCCAACACCAATTTGTCAATTCCCCGAAAATTCATGTCAAATTCCCCAATGTAAAGACAAAACTTAAACAGATTCCTCACAAATTCCCCTCAATTTTATTTTAAGAAATGAATCAATTTTCAACTAATTTTATAAGATTTTATTTTTACTAACATTTTTTTCTTTAAAATTAAAAAAGAAAAAAAATGAAAAGCATTAAATGATACACAAAAGTTGCCGAAATAAATCCGTAAATTAAAGTAAATGTGGTGCAATGAAGATAATTAAAAAAAGGGATCTTAAGATAAGTATTTAGATTTCTTGAAAAAAGTTTCTGACTTGGCCCTGGCTATTGGTATATTTTCCCGCATAATACCAATCCCCATAAAATCCCCAACCAACTTTAAATTCCCCGCAATTTTTGGAATTCCCCACATGTTGGCAAAGCTGACATGTGTAAATACCACAGCGCCATGCGACACGAGCCGGCCGGGCAGCGGTAGCGCGTGTGTGAAAGGGAAGGGTAGAGTGAGTAGGCATTGTTTCGCACCGAGCTAGATACAGGTCCCGTCACGTAAAAAGAACGCTGAGCGACAGTGGCGGGAGTGTGTCTGCGCATGGGTACAGTCGTGTTCTAAAGTACTACATGGTACTAGGCTATTCTTTTATAATATAATAGTAATTAATTGTTTTATTGTAGAATAATAATAGGTATTTTACTAGCTACTTAGAACTTTGGAAGAGGTTGGAATTAAAAATGGATAATGTTTACTTGAGCATTATTTTTTTTTATTTCTGTCGTAAAATATAAGGTAGTTTGTAACAAAAAAACTTAACCTAAGGGTGACACGCCGTCCATTATATAGTCTTGAGTCAAATGGAAGCCAGATGTCGATGGTGTGTTAGTGTTACTGGATGCTACTTCATCATCACTTTCATCTTCGCTTGAGGTTCCGTCATCAGAATCATCATCATCAATGCGAGTGGTAAATGTTTCCGTCCTCAGGTCGACCACATGGTAATTTTTTCGATATTCTTCCTCAATACTTTTAACTTTACTGCACTATTTACCCCGTTCACCTTCTCCCATTATATTTACCTTTTCGTACACTAGTTCAGTCATAAAACAATAGATATAAATAATGTTTCTTTCCTTCCTTTTCAAAACCATCGTCGCGCGTCGTGCAAAGAAAGCTATGTATGCGACTGTATTTGGGAGCAAACAAAGCGCGGGAAGCATGAGGAACCAATAGCGTGTGCGCACAATAATACTGGCGAGCGTTCCCCCGTCGCGCCTCCTTCGTACCACCAATTTGATCGATAAATCGCTCAATGCCGTGCAGTGACGCTGGTCTTGTACCTGCCAGCGTCCTTTTTCCGTGACGGACCTATAAGAGTTCGGCGTCCCCGAAAATATTGACCCTATTATCAGCTGATTTTATTTTAAGTTTCACTGCTGGTTTTATGTTAAAGTATTTTCATGATTATTTTTTATGAAATTATCGTTTCATGTAGCTGTACTAACATGATGGAGCGTGAATAAAGTTAATAAAACGTTGTGAAAAGATTTTTTTTCCTCGGGATCTAATTTATTTGTAACCCATGATCAAAGGTATCCTTAGTACTACCATCTGTCTTCGTTTTCGGGAGCGTTTCACAAACACCTGGTATTTGAAAAATCACAAACAAGATTTAATAGATACATCTTAAACAAGCTTCCATTAAAACTTACTACGAGTCACCGAAGAACATTTGTAAATTTTTACCATCTGTCAAATGTAATATCCCTTTAGGACATACAGGACTATACAAACTAGATTGTGAATGTGATCTCTCTTACATAGGACAAACAAAAAGATCTACAAAAATTCGCGTAAAAGAACATATAGCTGAAGAATGGCACCGACACCGACGTACCGGACGGAAGTTCATCAATCCAATACAGCCTATGAAAGTCCACTGCTGAACACAAGGTGAAGGCAAACGTGAACCCAAAACACGAATGTTAAAGTGACATCGTAGCAGATAGCAGATGTAGATGTAGATGCATATAGATGTAAATACAGGTAGAGTGGTTGTGCACTGACCAGGAGCATGTCGGTCGGGCACCCGCTGCTGGTCGTGGAATTCCAGCGTCTGGGATGCGCGGCACCACCAGCAGGCGCCGCCCTCCCCCACCACGCCGCCCCCCGCGGCGCGCCCCACCACGTCCGCCACCGCCGCCGCCCCCGCGCCGCTCCCCGCCACGCACACCGCGCGCCACCCGCGTCCACGCCCCACGCCCACGCTCACGCCCCCGTACCTGCATACCACACAATAACACTTTTTTGTACGTGCTAGAGCCACGCTGCAACTATAGGTATTATTGCTTGTAGCACGAATGGATCGGCTCGAAGGACTACGCTCTCACAGAATATCACAGTAAAATAGCAGCTAAATGCTGCTGTATTTCGTATGATGTGTGTAAAGAACCGTAGATCCTTTTTAATGGAAACGAGGCATTCCATCTTAGTCTTCAGGCGTGACAACGCTAGATGCGTATTTTGATTTTTAATTGAAAATAAATGTATCCTTTCCATCAACAGCTTTTCTACGTGGTAGAGCCATGCTGCAGCTATATTATGGTTGTAGCACGAATAGGTCGGCTCGAACGGGGAAGGATCACGCTCTCACAGAAAACCAGCGTAAAATAGCAGCTTAACGCTGCTGTGTTTCGTATGGTAAGTGTAGAGAACCGGAGACCCTTTTTACTGGCAAAGAGGCATTCCATCTTCGTCCTCACGGGTGACAACGCATCTGCATCTTGAGTCTTTATTGAGGATAGATGTAGATGTCTATGGGTCACAGTAACCACTTACCATCAGGTGGACTGTGTGCTCGTTTGTCACCCGATCCTATAAAAAAAACAGCTTTCTCAAACAACGTCATTGAAAATGTATCAGTTTTTTGGTCTGCTGTATTGCATGCCTTAAGCGCAAAGGGCGTAGGTATGCACTAGCGCCTAAAAATCAAGATTCCAACGTTTTATCGCATAAAATCGTATCTAACAATCATATTGAACATATAAATGATATAAAAAGCACATTGTCAGAAAAATAAATGATTGTTGAACTTATTTTTTTTTAAATCAATTAATTCCTATTTTCACATAAAAAGTGGTTTTAATGGCTTATGGTGTAGATTTATCAAGTCTGCATGGTGTGCTAAGCACGATAACTTTTGAAAATATCAATTGTTTAACTCAATCTATTTTTAATTTTCGGTGTTTTGAACAGCCTTGTAATAATTTATTCTAGTAAATAGATTGCCCCACTCACTCGCTTGTCACTTCGGCCTCAGCCGCCGTCGCCGTGTTCTAATACAAAATATTCGAAAAGCCAAATTTGATACATAGTTGATTATTATAATAATCACAGATTTTTATTACAATATTTTAAAATCACAGAATAAATAATAGTACTACGTACGTACGTAAACTTCCCACGGCTGGACGCGCTACTAGGCAAAGTAGCGCTATCCTAGCCTGGAGAAGAAGGGTTGAGGATCGCATCGCAAAGGCAAGGGCTCTCATCGGCAGACTGATAAGCTTCAGGTCGAGGAATAATAGGCCGAGAATTGTGCGTACCATCAGGATGGCATTTGCTGGGACAAATATCAGTTTGTCCCAACCGGATATAACACAAAAACTGACGGAGCGCATAGAATACCTAAAGCAGAGAATCGCTGCTTGGGGGAAGCGGATTCGGCGATATACCGAGAGGTCAACACGGTTTAACCAGAATCGTCTCTTCCAGAGTGATCAGAAGAGGGCCCAGCACCGAATCAGGCCGAAACTCTCGCATTCTAGCGCAGCCTGTGGTCAGAGCCCGTAAATCACAGCGCGGGCCGGAAGTTGTGCAAGCTCGACATTTATCGAGCTTATCGCCATACCGGTGAGTCACTTAGACATGTCATCTCCGGTTGTTCGGCTTTCTAACTCTTAGTATTTGCACAGACACAACCTAGTGGCCAGGATTCTACACCAGGAGCTCGCTCTAAAATACGGTCCCGTGGATCGAAAATTGCCATATTATTAGTACTTGCCGGAAGCCGTGTTCAAAAATAACCGCGCCAGGCTCTAGTGGGACCGAGCCATCATCACAGACAGGACTATTCTTGCGAATAAGCCTGATACTGTGCTGATGAATCGGGTACAGTCAAGGATCTTTTTGGTCGACATGACTATTCCTTATGACGAGAACCTCGTAAAAGCCGAAACAGATAAGCTCAGAAAATATCTGGACCTGGCTCACGAGGTTGCCGACATGTGGGGGTGGTCTGCCGACCAAAATTATTCCTGTGAGCGTTTCTGCAAACGGGTTAATCCCAGTCAGCCTCTCGTGTCATCTGAGGCTACTACTCAAAAGCAGAAAGCGGTGCTCCTCGATACCGCCCGCATCGTCCACCGGTTTCTTTCCCTTTCCCCCTAACCCTCGGCCGTTTGGTCTCCCCTGCCGAGGGCTTCCATCTGGTTTGGTTTTTATTTATTTATGTTATTTTTTCGTATTTATTTTATTTTATTGATATTTATGTATATTTATCTTTCGTTTACAATTATATATTTAAACAGCCCAACCAGATGAGAAAACTTTATACTTTATACTACGATAATAATAATAATTTATTGGCACAAAGTAAGGATTACATTATTTATCGTTAAGACATTTGAAGATATGATATGAGTTATAACTTATGTATACAATTTTATGCACTGGCGTATAAATTGGGCCGAGCCTGTACCTTAGACACTAGTCTCTTCCAATGACACCATTATTTGCAGTTATAAAAGTACCCGGCATATTATGATTGACTTAATCTATTACGTTACAAATTCAGAAACACATTAGGTACCACTTTTTTGCGTTTACCATCACACTAACTTATTTATAACATATTAATTTCTTAGTTCAAAATGCAATAAATCATTATTGTTTTTACGAGGCAAGATGTATAACTTTAGCAATTCTACAGGTATTTAACAAAAGTTATGCAATGTACAGTGAACAGACAGACATATTATATAATTATTTAATTCATGGTTTTTGCAAAGGTTTTTTTTATTTTAGTTTTAAATTATATTTTGACTTAATTAAATATAGTATTATTAGTGTGGCGGGTGTACTAAAATACTACCCCAGGAGAACTCTTCTCGCGGAGCATCCACGGCCAAACTACTCCACTCCTGAGCGTGGAGGGTGGGGGGGGGGGGGGGGGCAAAATTCAGCTCGCGACTAATGCTGCTCGGGGCAAGCGGAGCAATACAACCAAGGCGACCCCTGTCACGCTATCCGTGAATTTTTGCAACATCAGGGGACTTCATTCCAACCTTAACGCTGTACATTACCATCTAGAGACGTCGAAGCCGGCCTTGCTCTTTTTAACCGAGACTCAGGTGTCCTCTACGGCTGATACTTCATATCTCTCCTACCCGGGGTACAAATTAGAACACTCCTTTGTGCCCCGGGCTGGAGTTTGCGTATACGTCAGAGAGGACATCTGTTTTCGACGCCTCGGCAGTCTTGAAGGTACGGACCTGTCCATCCTATGGCTGCACGTAGACAGCGACGACCATCCCCGCGTCTACGGGTGCCTCTATAGGTCCCATAGCGGTAATGCCGACACAGACCGATTAATCGACCACGTCCAAATGGCTGCACACGCCGTGCTAGAACAGGTCCTTCCACAGAGATCGTGATACTCGGTGATTTTAACGCCCACCACGCTAAATGGCTTGGTTCTAGTTTAACCGATCGTGTGGGTAGATCTGTCTATGACTTTACCTTGGCATATGGTCAAACACAACTGGTTACTTCGCCTACGCGGATTCCAGATGTGGAAGACCATGTACCTTCCCTGTTGGACCTGCTGCTGACCTTTCATCCGGACGGATATCAGGTCTCCGTCGATGCCCCTCTGGGCTCTTCGGACCATTGTCTGATCCGGAGTACGGTGCCTCTCACGCACCAATCGCAGTTGCGATCTGCAGCTTGCCGCCGTGTTTGGCACTATAGGTCAGCCGATTGGGACGGGATGCGGTCTTTTTTTGTATCCTACCCTTGGGGGCGGGTTTGCTTCTCGCCGGAAAATGCCAGCGTTGTTGCCGATTCTGTTGCTGATGTGGTACTTCAGGGTATGGAACTTTTTATTCCATCCTCTTTGGTGCCCATCGGAGGCAGATTATAGTTTGGTCCATAGGCCAGCCATAGTTTGGTCGCTCCTGTAAAATAGCATCACGCTATAAGCAGGAGTGCTGCCGGGCCTGGGCTGACGCATCAACGACTCGGGATGTAAGCACCAGCGCACTTAAAAAGAAGTATGATTCCGCTCCAGGTCCTTCAAAAGCGTCATTGCCAAGGCAAGGTCTGAGCACATCGGCAGAATTGGCGAGAAACTAGTTCGCCTTCCTTCGGGAACCCGTGTATTCTGGTCTCTCGCCAAGGCTGTCCAAGGGAACTTCTGTCAGCCATCTCTTCCATCTCTGCACAGAGAGGACGACTCACTGGCCCATGCCGCAAAGGAGAAAGCCGATCTGTTGAGCTCTCTCTTTGCGTCCAACTCGACTCTAAATGACGGGGGGAGCACACCGCCGACCATCCCGCGATGTGAGTGCTCCATGCCGGATGTGCGATTTACACAGCGCTCGGTTAGCAAAGCACTCTTCTCCCTGAACATCAGCAAGTGGAGTGGGCCCGATGGAGTCCCTGCCATTGTGCTGAAGACGTGTGCTCCGGAGTTGGCACCGGTTTTAACGCGCCTTTTCCGGTACTCCTACTCCCAAGGCGTAGTTCCGAATTCATGGAAGACAGCTTTTGTCCACCCGATCCCTAAAAAAGGCGACCGCTCAGACCCGTCCAACTACAGGCCTCTCGCCATCACCTCCTTGTTCTCCAAACTAATGGAATCCATTATAAACTGCCAGCTCATGAGGTACCTTGAGGATCACCAGCTGATTAGTGACCGCCAGTACGGTTTTCGTCAGGGTCGATCAGCTGGTGATCTTCTAGTCTATCTGACTCATAGATGGGCGGAGGCAGTAGAGTCCAAGGGGGAGGCATTGGCCGTTAGTCTGGATATAGCGAAGTACTTCGATCGGGTCTGGCACGAAGAATAAACTTACTTCCTATAGGCTTCCCGAGAAATTATGCAATTGGATCACCAGTTTCCTTGCTGATCGGAGCATCAATGTCGTAGTAAACGGTGCATGCTCTGATTTCAAGCCTATCAACGCTGGTGTTCCACAAGTTTGCGTGCCATCACCAACACTGTTTATCCTGCATATCAATGATATGTTGCAAACTGGTAGCATTCATTGCTATGCGGACGACAGCACTGGTGATGCCTTATATACCGGCCGTGCCAATATTTCTCGGGAAAACGTCGCCGAGTACCGGGACAAACTTGTGTCTGAAGTCGAGTCTTTGCTTAACAAAGTCTCGGATTGGGGGCGACTAAATCTAGTCCAGTTCAATCCCCAGAAGACACAAGTTTGCACGTTTACCGCTAAAAAGAACCCCTTTGTCGTATCTCCTCAGTTTCAAGGCACTCCCCTTGCTGCCTCAGCTAGCATCGGAATCCTTGGCGTCGACATATCGAGTAGTGTGTAGTTTCGTAGTCACTTGGAAGGAAGGCCAAATTGGCCTCTAAAAAGCTTGGCGTGCTCAGCAGAGCGAGACAGTATTTCATGCCGGCACATCACTTGCAACTTTACAAAGCGCAAGGTCGGCCTCACACGGAATACTGTTCTCATCTCTGGGCCGGGGCACCCCAGTGCCAGCTCCTTCAACTTGACCGCATCCAGCGCAGAGCGGTTCGAAACATCGACGACCGAGTTCTTTCTGATCGGCTCGATACACTGGCACTGCGTAGAGATGTTGCATCTCTTTGCGTATTTTATCACATCTATCACGGGGTGTGCTCTGAGGAATTGTTCGGATTAATTCTAGCCGCTCAATTTCACCATCGCAACATTGCGACAAAACTCGCGTTACCATCCATACCATCTGGATGATTGGCGGTCCACCACTGTGCGATTTAAAAGAAGTTTTCTCCCTCACACAACTTCCTTGTGGAATCGATTACCACCAGTGATTTTTTCGGACCGATACGACTTAGGAACCTTCAAGAAAAGAGCTTACACTTTTCTAAAAGGCCGGCAACGCATCTGCGATTCCCCTGGTGTTGCGGTTGTACATGGGCGGCGGTAGTCATTTACCATCAGGTGAGCCGCATGATCGTTTGCCCCCTCTTCTATTAAAAAAAATCCAAGCAAGTTCAGTATCCATCTCGGACAGAAATGGTGATTTCACTATCTCGGCTGTTTACTGTCCACCCAAGCACAGGATATCTGAGGAGCTATTTTCAAAGTTCTTTGTTAACCTTGATACTAGCTTTGTTGTTGGTGGTTACTGGAATGCTAAGCATCTCCATTGGGGCTCCAAATTGATAACCACTCGCAGAAGAGAGCTAAAGAACAGTTTGGATAAGAACTATCTCACAACTATTGCAACACCAGAACCTACACATTGGCCTACAGACCCGAATAGACTGCCTGATGTCCTAGACTTCTTTGTTTCTAAAGGCATGTCGCGACTCTTATTCACAATCAGTTCAACGTTAGATGGTTCCTCTAATCATAACCCAGTGTTTCTTACCATGAGCGCCAATATAATAACTAATATGACACAACTACAACTCTACAATAAGAGAACGGACTGGGAAGTATTTCGTAGTATAGTAAATGATGAGCTTCAACTACAAATGGCACTAAAATCTGAGGAAGACATTGACAATGCTACTACGAAGTTTATGACTACAGTGCAGTCAGCTTGTTGGAAGTGTACTCCTGAAATCTCCAATTCTTCACGGAGACGCAATGCAGTTCAAAATCAAAATCGAAATTATAGAAAAAAGAAGGCTATGTAGGGTATGGCACAATAGTAGAAGAAGACAAAACAGCGCTTAATAAAGCAATTAAAGACCTTAAAGACATCATGACTAAAGCGAATGATACTTCAACGGAATCCTTCCTGGAATCGTTGACAGCCACAAGTGCTACTAATTATTCCCTTTATCGAGGTTGTAAACATTTCAATCAGCCTACAAACCCCAAGCCACCACTCAGACTGGAGGGCAATTTATGGGCAAGAAGCCAACAACAAAAAGCCGATGTTTTTGGAGATCACTTGGCCTAAATATTCACGCCAAATGAAACTGATCCTAATAGTGATGAAACAGATATTGAAGATGTCCTTGGTCAACCTTTTCAACTGGATCTGCCCATTGTACCAGCTAACCCAAGAGAGATTATTAATATAATAAATCGTATGGATGCCAAGAAAGCGCGTGGCTTTGATAAATTAATTGACAAAAAAGTACTGTCGGAATTACCTAAAAAAGGTATTGTGTTTCTCAACATTTTGTTCAATGGAATCATTAAACTACATTAGGCTACTTGCCAGCACTGTGGAAAGTTTCCCAAATTATAATAATAGGGAAGCCTAGTAAAAACATGTTTATGAAATATCCTCATACTGACCAATCAGTTTGTTACCAGTAACATCAAAAGTTTGTGAAAAAGTTGTGTTGCAAAGACTTATGAAAGAACTCCGTAAAAGATGTATCATTCCAGACCACCAATTTGGATTCCGACATGATCATGGTACGGTTGAACAGGTACATAGGGTATGCAGAACAATCAGAGATGCACTAGAACATAAAGAATACTGCTCCTCTGTATTCCTGGATGTGCAGCAGGCTTTCGAAAATGTCTACATACAGGGCTACTATTTAAAGTTAAATCTCTATTACCTCATACATTCTTCGGATTACTCAAGTCTAATCTGACCGATATAATCTTTCAAGTTAAGGAAGGTGAACATACTTCCACGTTCTATCCAATTAAAGCCGGCGTGCCACAAGGCTCAGTGTTTGGTCCTGTGTTCTACACAATTTACACAAGTGACCTACCACAAATTGACAACGCCACTGTGGCTACTTTCGTGGATGATACTACTGTTTTTGCTTGCAATAGAAGTCCTGACGATGCTTCAGCAATCCTACAACATAGTCTAGATGAGATTGACAAATGGCTATCAAGGTGGAAAATAAAGGCTAGTGCCACAAAACCAGTCCATGTTACGTTTACCTTGCGTCGAGGAAACTGTCCGCCTGTCTCATTGCGTGACAATTCGCTTCCGCAAAGTGACAACGTTAGGTACTTGGGCATGTACTTGGATAGAAGGCTCACTTGGAAGAACCACATCCAAACCAAAAGGGATGAGACTTACCATGGATACAGAGGATTGTATTGGATGCTCACAAGGAATTCCAGACTTTCCTTAGACAATAAGCTCCTGCTATATAACACCATTATAAAACCGATAACATACTGAATACAACTTTGGGGATCAGCACGTGACTCCAACATCGAAATCATTCAAAGAACCCAAAACTACATACTAAAACAACTTTCAAACGCACCATGATTCATAATAATATCTGAAATCCATGAACACCTTAAAATGAATTCAGTTAAGGAAGAAATTAGGCGTTACAGCTGCAACTACAAATCAAGACTTGACAACCATCCAAATAACTTATTATGGTAGTTGACAATGCCACAAGCGATTTGTCGTATAAAGAGAAGGCATTTACTTGACAATGTATAGCTGGGACTTAGGGAGTGCTTCCTGCTGGGGAAGTTTTCTCTGCACACCAATCTATCCTACAATCAATCTGCTCATAGTATATCAACTGATTGCATGAAAAATCATTAAAAAAAAACTGTTCATCTTACATATAACACACGCATCACAATATTGCTCGAACAATAAGTATTTTTAATATATTAAAAAAGCACAACTATGGTATAAAAACGTTTTCATTATTCATTACTAATTCGAATTAGAATAAAATATTACTAAATATATATCATAAGCCATTACTAGTAACTTGGTGAGCGTAGTTTAACTTTATGTCTGTCTGACGCTGTGACTGTTCTTGACTGTTTTTCCTCTGCGTTTCCACAGATATTGTAATAACTTGTAAAATTTTTATATTCTCATGATATGTGAATTGTGTATTCTTGATGAGAATAAAGTTCTAAAGCATATACATAAACTTTATAAAATTCGTTACGATTGCGTAATAATCGTTTATTATTAATTTGAATAATGAGAGATATAGAGATAAAAGTTTAGTTGTGTTACCCGAGGTCGCGCTGCAGGCGCAAGCGCACGTGGCGCGGGCAGTGCGGCGCGTGCTGGCGGCCGTGCGGGGCGGCGGGGGCGGCGGCGGGGGCGGGCGCGGGGGCGGGCGCGGGGGCGGGCTCGGCGGCGGGGGCGGGCGCGGCGTCGTGACGTCACGCCGGCTCGTCGAGCACGGCCACGCCGGCGTACGAGCGCGCCACCGACATGCCGCCGCTCAGCGTGGTCCAGCTGTCCGTCGCCGGCTCGAACACCTGCGCACCACAAACACAAACACAAACAACGCACTTATTATAATATAAAGCGATAAACGTTATTGACAATAACCTCTGACAATCAGGTGCTCGCTTCTAGAATCGAATAGAATAGAATATTTTTTATTCAATATACATTACATGTGTAATTCTTATTGAAAGTCGTTTTTTACTTTACCACTGGTTCGAAAAAACCCTCTGTCCTGGGAAGAACCAGCAAGAAACGCAACGGGACTTTTTTTTTAAATAAATTTTACAATATAAATGATTACGAACTATTTACAAAATTTATTTTAGAAACTGCTTGGAAGCGATCACCTCATTCTCAGGGTTATTATCAACCATGTATTCATTTATACTATAATAACCCTTTTTATACAGTTTCAGCTTAATAAAACATTTAAACTTGGTAATAGAGAGAACCTGTACACTTTCCGGGACCTTATTGTAATAGCGTATACAATGCCCCAAGAATGAATTACTGAGTCTGTGGAGTCGAGAAACTGGTATCACTAGTTTGTGTTTGTTCCTAGTGTTTACAGAATGTATATCACTTCTTTTACTAAAACTATCTTTGTTTTTGTGAATATACATTAAATTTTCGTAAATATACTGAGAGGCCAAAGTTAATATATTAATTTCTTTAAATTTATCTCTAAGGGACTCTCTCGGTTTTAGATTGTAAATAGCTCTAATGGCCCTCTTCTGTAAAACAAAAATAGTTTCTGAATCAGCCGCATTTCCCCATAGCAAAATCCCATAAGACATTATGCTATGAAAATAACTAAAATAAACTAATCTAGCTGTCTCGACACTAGTGAGACCTCTAATCTTTTTTACAGCATAGGCTGCAGAACTTAGTCTGCTTGCTAATTTGGATATATGGGGGCCCCACTGTAACTTTGCGTCAAGAGTGATGCCAAGAAAAACAGTGGATACAACAGGGCTCAATTCTTCCCCATTTAAAAACACATTGGTATTAAGATTTTTAACATTCGTTGTTGTAAATTTAACACAATTAGTTTTATTTCCGTTCAAATGCAGATTATTAACGTTAAACCAATGTACTAATTTTGATATAGCATTATTCACTTCGTCACATTTAAATGATTGACGTTTAAGTTTAAAAATCAAGGAAGTATCATCAGCAAATAATACTATATCATGACTATCCCCTACAAGGTGAGGTAAGTCATTAATATACACCAGAAACAGGAATGGGCCGAGAATCGAGCCCTGAGGAACACCCATTAGTACAGGTGACCCGGAAGAACTTTTACCATTGATAATAACCTTCTGTTTTCTATTACTTAAATATGAAATAATAAGTTTAAGCGCTGTGTTCTTGACACCATAGTACTGTAGCTTCCTGATTAATATCTCATGGTGAACACAGTCGAAGGCCTTGGAAAGGTCACAAAATATACCCAAAGCATCCTCTGAATTCTCCCATGCACAAAAAATATGTTTAATAAGCTCAACTCCAGCGTCAGTTGTCGAGCGACCCCTTGTAAAACCGAATTGATTTTTATGTAGCAATTTATTAATATTGAAGAAACTTAACATCTGATCTAAAATAATTTTTTCAAAAATTTTACTTAATGTTGGTAGTACAGAAATTGGTCTAAAATTGGCGGGGTCTAATGTACTACCAGATTTAAATATAGGTATGACTTTACTATGTTTCATTAAATCAGGAAACACACCAGATTCGACGCTTATATTAAATATAGTGGCTAGATAAGGTGCTAATATATCTATTATAGATAAAATAACTTTAACGGAAATCCCCCATAAGTCTGCCGTTTTCTTAACATCAATAGTTTTAAAATATTTAACGATATCTTTTGGCAGTACCCTATGGAATTTAAAAGTATTTGAACAAGCCTTTACATTTTGTTTGAGCAATGATTCGGCGAAAGTAGGAGAAGAATTTAATGATTTTGTTGTCAAAAAAGGATCATCAGTAAAATGTTTCTCAAAAGCCATAGCAACTTCTTGATCAGATCGCGTTAAATTATTGTTAATATTTAATTGAAAATCCGAGTTGCGCGGTTTGACCTTGCCCGTTTCACTATTTATTATTCTCCAGGTCATTTTAATTTTGTCGGATGCAGTTTTAATTTTGTTGCTTAAATGTAAAGCCTTAGCAGTGGAGCACACTTTATTAAAAATTTTAGAATATGTTTTTACATAATCTCTAAATATAACACTACTATTATATGATCTTTCATCATAAAGCTCGTATAACCTTCGCCTACTTTTATAAATTCCTACTGTCGCCCATTCATTAAATGATTTGCGACTGTTAAGAGAGAAAGTTTTAGAAGTAAATATTCTACTAAATTCACAACGTATGATTTCAAATAATGTAGCATACAAATAATTAGCACTATTTTTAAACGAAAGTGATGGAAGTCTTTTTATTATATTACTTCTAAACCTCTCCAAGCGATGTTCATTTATTGGAACAAACTGTTTCTAAAATAAGTTTTGTAAATGATCTGTCCAACCTTTCTTATTGTTATTCATTCTTTATTGTACACTAAAATACAAAATAACGAGTACAGTTAAATCTTAAGTATAAGTATAACATGTACAACAGGCGGTTTTATCACTCTGAAAGTGATCTTTTCCAGACAACCTTTGTGTAAAGAAACGATGCAAACAATAGTTAAAGTAGAAGGAGTAGTTAAAATAGGTGGAATAGTTAAAATAGGTGGAATAGTTAAAATAGGTGGAATAGTTAAAATAGGTGGAATAGTTAAAATAGGTGCATAAAGACATATCATTGAAACAAATGTTTATGTTTATGTTTGACATAAAAGTTATTTCAGGTATTTTTATATGTACTAAACATGTAATGAAATATAGATGACTTCGTAATTCTTTGTATATAAATGGTTATTTTAAATCGTGTGAATACGCTTGTACAAAATTATTGTGGAATGATTAATGAAATAATGAATAATGAAACATCAAAAGATATTTCTTAGATTTGGTTTAGTCGTGTGATCACAGAATCGGAAAATCTCTTAAGTACACCATCATCGCAATCAGTACGTATCTTGAAAAGCTACTTTTCTAAAAAATCTTGTGTAAGATTAAACGATCACCCAGATGAATGAATTAAAAAGATGAAATTAACGCGATAAAAAACGAAAAAAAATTTTTATAGGACATGGATGACACAGTCTACCTGATGGTAAGTGGTTGCTGTGGCCACATCTACATCTATCTTCGTTTGCGAAACAAAATGCAAATGCGTTGTCAGCCGTAAAGGACTAAGATGGAATGCCTCTTTTCCAGTAAAAAGGGTCTCCGGTTCTTTACACTCACCATACGAAACACAGCAGCATTAAGATGCTATTTTACGCTGATATTCTGTGAGAGAGTGGTCCTTCCCCGGTCGAGCCGACCAATTTGTGCTATAACTATACAATTTGTAGAGCTGCAGCATGGCTCTATCACGTTTTATTAAATTAAATTGCAACCTATATATAATAATAGGTCGGGGATAAAGTTTCTTTGTATATAATGTACAAAGTCAAGACATTTTTTTTTCAAAGTATAATTACATTTAATTATAATATATATGTGCCATTTTCTTCGATAACTTGTTGCCATCTTGTATGAAGTGACATAGTGTGACGTAATGTGGAGCAAGATCGCAATATTAGTAGTTACGTCATAGCCGAGGAATTGAAGATTGACCACAAAACAGTTTTGACCCATTTGAAAGTGTGGCTATACAAAAAAGCTCGATATTTGGGTACCACACGAGCTAACTGAAAGAAACCTAATGAATCGTGCACTCATTTGCGATTCTCTATCAAAACGTAATGAAACCGAACCATTTTTAAAAATATTGATCACTGGTGATAAAAAAAGGATCACCTACGACACGAACGTGCGAAAAAGATCATGATCAAAGGATAGTCAAGCTCCAGACTGTAGCGAAACCCGGATTAACACGTAATAAGGTGATGCAGTGTGTATGGTGGGATTGGAAGGGCATCGTTTATTATGAGCTTTTATCGCCGGGCAAAACCATTAATTCGGATCCCTACTGCCAACAACTAATGAGACTCGAGCAAGAAATTGAAAAAAAAAAAACGGCCGGAATTGATCAATAGAAAAGGAGTGGTCTATCATCATGATAACGCCAGACCACACATACCTGTGGCCACTCGGCAAAAATTGAAAACTTGGTTGGGAAGTGTTAATGCACTTGACAGGACACATCATTTTATTTCATCATCATCATCATCATCATTACAGCCCTTCACAAGTCCACTGCTGAACATAGGCCTCCCCCAAGGAATGCCACAAAGCACGGACCTGAGTCACCTGCATCCATTGACTTCCTGCATGTCTAACCAGGTCGTCACTCCATCTAGTGGGGGGTCTCCCTACACTTCGCCTACCGGTACGAGGCTGCTACTCGAGAACCTTTCTTCCTCATCGGTTGTCGGTTCTTCGAGCTATATAGTCGGCCCACTGCCACTTGCTTACTAATCCGTTGGGCTATGTTGGTCATTTTCACTTAATTTCAGTCGTTTTATTTCATTACGTGGAAATTAAGAAATTAAGTTCTAACAAATTCAATATAATGAAATTTAGCTGATACTATATAAAGAACAGAAAAGGGCCAAAAACTGAGCCTTGAAGAACTGTCACAGATATTAATAACCAGAAAGAATGACTGCTATTGATAACTACTGTTTTGTGTTTTATTTGTAATATTAGATAATAAGTTGAAGCGCTATGTTTTTATCATCATAATGCTGTAGCTTCCTTATAAATATTTTACGGTGAACATAATCAAAGGCCTTAGACAGATACTAAAATATGTCAAGAGTATCCGAGTTCTTCTATATTTTTTTAAATATAAAATAAAAATAAGATGAGAAGACAAAATGTGAAGTTATAAAAATTTTTGCGATTACGTTTTTACTCAATCAAACAAATTAAACAAACTAGTAGCATGAATGTATGTATTTAATATAATATATAATGTACACAAATTACCCGTATATGCTCAAAAACTTATAGACAAATAGTTTACTCATCCTCATATCGCGAAGTAACTCAAAGAGTACCCCAGGGAAATATTCTTGGTCCATTTTTATTCCTTGTTTATATAAACGATTTACCAAATTATATAAATCAAGATATGGTACTATTTGCAGACGATAGCACAGTGATGTTTACAAGCACAAGCAAAAATCAAATGATATCTGACATAAATCAAACACTAGACATAATAATTCAATGGTTATCAAATAATAATTTATTAATTAATCTAAATAAAACAAATCTAATGACATTCAGAAACGTGAAAAATAATTTAATAAATATTAATATTTGCTGCAACGGACAACAAATTAATGTAGTCGAAAATGCAAAATTTTTAGGCCTCAATCTCGATTCAAACTTAAAATGGAAATCTCAAGTGGAAGATATTTGTACTAAACTCAACCGGTTCTCTTATGCTCTATATAGACTTGGAACAATTGTGAATCAATCTGCCGTCATCACTGCGTACCACGGTTATGTAGAATCGGTGTTAAGGTATGGTGTCATCTTTTGGGGTAACTCTGTAGATAATGAAATGATATTTAGAGCCCAAAAGAGATGTGTAAGAGCCATTATGAAGTTAAAAAAGACGGATAGTTATAAACCATTTTTTATTAGTCTGAAACTGTTAACACTTCCGTGCCTTTCTATATATGAGATAGCCATTTTTGTTATTACGCATATTTCTTTATTTGAGTGCTTACACAGTAAACGTAATAATCAAAAAATATGTTTTCCATCAAACAAAACAGCCCAATTTAACTACAGTGTATTTTGTATGGCCCCTAGAATTTATAACCATTTACCATTACACATTTTGAGATGCTCCAATATAGATAAGTTTAAAATACTATTGAAGCAATTTCTTCTTAATAAGGCATACTATAGTGTGAAAGAATATCTCAAAGACAAATATGAAATTCAATAATTGACTGTTACATGACTGAGAATAACTAAATTGACTTGACTTATACAATATTATCTAAATTGACTTATCGCTATTATTTCTGATTTTATATCATGTGAATTCCAATTTTAACTAGAGTATGTTTAAGTAATTTAATATAAAAGTAATAAAATGTGATGGACATTGCATGCCAAATGGCGGAATATAGCTGTACTAAATGTTTGTTCTATAAGTGATAAACTACGTAAACACCAACACACCAACTGTATTAACCTATATTCGCAATAAACGATTTGAATTTGAAGCTTTACGGCTTCACCGGCTTTATTACGAACGATTGTTGCTTTAGTATAATATAGATAAAAGGTATGTTCGGATTCAGATGAAATGGCTATCACGTTCAAAAGTCACCATATGGGTTGATCACATAGTAGGGAGTATCGAGTTAGTATTGACAGGCGGACTGCATGCGGTGTGTGGGGCGATCGCGGGCGGACTGCGACCAGATTGTGTGCGGGTATTACGTGTGCAGAGTGCAGGCGAAGTGTGGACGGTGAACGGGCGTCGTGTCGGTGGATGTGGATGCGTGCGTGGCGCGTACCTCGACAGTGGGGAGGTTGGCGGCGCCGTCGTCCCCGCCCACCACGTAGAGGCGCGCGGCGTGCGTGACGACGCCGGCGTTGCGGCGCGCGCTGGCCATGGGCGGCGCCGGCGCCCAGCCCGCGCCCTCGCGGAAGCGCTCCACCGAGCGCCGCACCGTGGGCCCGTCGTGGCCGCCCACGGCGTACAGCGCGCCCTCCACCACGCCCACGCCGCAGCCCGAGCGCCGCGCGCCCATCTCGGCCACGGGCTGCCAGGCGTCGGCCGCGGGCTCGTAGCGCTCCACCGTGTGCAGGCAGGCGCGCGCGGCGCCGTCGTAGCCGCCCACGGCGTACAGCCGCCCGCCCAGCACGCCCACGCCCACGCTCGAGCGCCGCGTGCTCATGCCGGCGATGGGCCGCCACACGCCCTCGCGCGCGTCCATCGCCTCGGCCGACGCCAGGCCCGACGCGCCGTCGAACCTGCACCAGCACACGTCCACATCCACACTTACACCTACCGACTTACTCTTCCGAGAACCTCTCGTTTTTCGAAGCAAAATAAATTACAATTTTCATCACAGCTTAAATTAAAAGTTTTATACTTTGCAAAATAAATTCAAATTACTGCATTCATACGACCAACCAAACACTTCTATGTATACTACTAGACAGGCTCTTCGGCCTTTATTACATTACACACTAAATTACAGTCAATTCTACGTAACTTCTGTAATCGACTGCGAACGGACGAAAAGACTAGGTCTGTGTTCTGTAAACTGCGAACGTTGTTTTAAACTGATTTTATTTAATATGACTAAAAAAACGTTGTCATTGTATATTTCCACACTTTACCAATCTGATTTCAAGTTCAGATAAATATGTGACTTTTTTCGTATTAGCCTAAAAGCAGTAACCGCGCAAGCTACCCGCCTGCATCACAGCTCACCGCTTTAGTAGTATACATACAAGTCTTTGCAGGTAAGTTAATAATTCAAACTCAATACAAGCCGTCCGTCTCGCAATAATTATTGGCAATCAGTTAATTTAATCACTCAAAACTCAAATTAGGCCTTTTGTCAGAACAGACATTCAATTCAAGGCGGTCCCAACCGGACCTAAATGTTCTATAGCAAATTCAGACGACGCGTACAAAATGGACACCCGCCGCGCCCGATCCACTTACGGTCGCAAACAAAACACTAGTCGACGATGCCGCGTCGTTCAATGCACTCAGTAATTACTTCCGACGCGTCCCGCTCGCAACCAACTCCGCTCGCGCGAACGTCAAACCGGTACAAATGTACCGCGCCGAGCGCCCTCTGGCGTCAATTCTTGAAATTTGCGTTTGTCGCGAACAGACCCCTTAGCATATTTAGGGGCCAGTTAGGGGACAGTTTCCGTTTCACTACTTTTAAAGGGTCCGTTAATGACTAAACGGTCCCCTAAATTTATGGATTACTGGTCCCATAAACCTTCACATAAGTTAAAGCGACTACTAGAGGACAAGATGGACCTTGATCTATTTGATTTTTTTGATAATTTACACACGATTGATACTATATTTGATACAAATCGTAGTCGAAGACTTAAAATATATCGAAAACGACCAAATAATTTCAACGATTTCGATAAAATAGATTTTTTCCGAAAATATAGGTTATCTAAATCAACAGTGACATATTTGTTGGAAAAAAATGAACATTTTTTGGAATTTCCTGATAATAGGTGAGTAATACATATATTATTTATGTATATTTACTTAGGTAATCAATTTTAATGTAGGTACGATCGTCCATAATATTATTAAAATTTTAGTTTTAAAATAATACATGAATACGTATTTTTTGTAGTAATATATATCATTTCTGATAAAACCGGTAACTACAACTGGATAATGAAGCATTATCGTCAAAAAAATTTGTCACATAAGGAGGGAAGGATTCCTCTAGCTATGGGTCTGTAGCGTTCGTGAAAACAAATTTTAGTTTAGGGGACCTTTTAGCTTAGCGGTTGTCTAACTATGTGATTGTTTAGAGGATGTTGGTGAAATTGGGCATTAGTGAACTAAATTAATGAGTCAAGTATGTTTTATTTACTATTGTGCGATAACCCGTGTACATTTCATTTTACAGAGGACTTTTTGAAGTAATAATAATTTTCTTTATATATTTTCTGTTAAGAATAATATATATGCTATAATATATTGTAATATTTTTTTATAGGATAAGAGTGACAAACGAGCACACAGTCTACCTGACGGTAAGTGGTTGCTGTGGCCCATAGACATCTACACCTATCTTCGATTACGAATGAAAATGCAGATGCGTCGTTTCCAGTAAAAAGGGTTTCCGGTTCTCTACACTCACCATACGAAACACAGCAGCATTAAGCTGCTATTTGACGCTGGTATTCTGTGAGAGCGTGGTCCTTCCCCGGTCGAGCCGACTCATTCGTGCTACAACCATAATATAGCTGCAGCATGGCTCTACCACGTATTGTAATAAATATGTAAAGCTAGAAAATAAAATTAATTACAACTCAATGAAGGTAGCTCCGTTGATAACTAACTAGAATCAATCATTCTACAAGTTTAGTCACTGTCATGATTTGATCCGTTGTGGTAAATGTAAAGGTTATTTTGCGAAGACGCTGGCCTGTGCCACATCACGATAAGACTATATATAATTATGTTACTACTTATCACTGCTGAATTGGATGGAGATATTATCTCAAAATCCAATATGACAGCATTTGTAATGTATAGTGAATAGGTGATTATAATAGTTACTTTTTTTTTGCTCAAGTCGTAACTTTTAGGAAGAAATGATTTGAATTTGTTTTAAAAGCAAATGGTAAATGTGTGTAGGGCGCGCACTGACCCGCCCACGGCGTAGATGACGTTGCCGATGACGGCGACGCCCAGCGTGGAGCGGCGCGCGCACAGCGGCGGCCCGGCCGCCCAGGCGTCCGCGCCCGCGTCGTAGATGTCCACGCTGCGCACGCGCAGGGTGCCTGCACACAAACCTTTCTCTTTACGCGCTCTACACAACCGAATGAGAATGAGGCGTCGTGCACTGATGTGATGTGTGATGTGTGATATGTGTCGTGTGTTGTAGTGTCCTGCAGTGCAATGGAGTTGTGTGTGTGATGTCTTTTTTATTGGGACAAAAACAGTTACACATTTATGTTACACAAGACAATTAATTTATAAAGGAGTACTTAACCTGTAACCACACCAATGCCCACGAAGTAATATTATATACTTCGTCTTATTTTTAATACAATTGCGCAATTTATGAGAGTGTATGTCATTATGCTAATTATTACATAATTATAAATCATTATAGTCAGTTAGCAGCTTAGTTATTATTATGAATCTCAGTTGCCCCGGCCGAAGTCGACTGAGCTAGGCCCCATCAATAACCCACTCGACGGGCAACCAGAGGGTTTGGGCCCAAATGGCCTATGGAAAATTATAATGTAATGGCTGATAAGCAAACACAAACTTACCGAGTTCCGGAGATAGGGTCAACCACAATGCACAGTCAAATGGTAAGTAAGTGGATGTAAAGTGGTGTATGAAAGTGTGTAGATGTAACCTGACGTCACCGATTTAATGTGACAGCAGACCCACAGGCGCTGCTTTTTACCAGAATGTGCGATCACTCCAGTGGGCGTTCACCAATTGAGACTTTCTGCTTTTATTTCACTATATTAGTTTATCAATTCTATTATACATTTAATTAACTTCAAATTTAACTAAATCGACGTTAATCGAACTTAAAAATAAGTAACACACTGCACAACTTAAGAACTTTCTGTCAAAGTTCAATGTCCCATCTTCACTTAGCACGAATCGAACACGAACTCGATCTCCTCTCGAGTCACAAATTTTTAGCGTTCTAACCGACAAGGGAAAATGTTTTCATACGATATTAAAATGCCACACAAGCAACTAGTCGACGCAAATTAATGGCAATCGAAGTTAAGTTAATCACTCAAGACAAGCCTCGTTGTCACGTAAAACGCACGAAATGAGACAACGCAATCAGAGGCAGTCGTCACGCGACCGAACTATTAGAGAGTAATTTCCAGACTTCTAACCGACACGGCGGCCGCGAACAATTCATTGCCCACACGTCTCGCGACCGAGCGGTCAGCGGAGAGACGCGCGCGGGAGAGGGGGCCGGCGGTGACCTTAAATTCCATCGGAGGAACACGCCGAGACGCGCGTCTTGAATGCAAGTTTTTAAAATGTTAAGATTTGGCCTAAACAAACCCCCGTCCCGGGCATAAGGACTTATGTCAACGAGTAAATTGGCAAACGGGATAGGGTCGCGACGGCACGTTGCAAGACCGAATCTCCAACCAAAACCTCGGCCACCCTAGGCACCCCATCCGATCCATACGACAACTTAACAATGCGCCTACGGCGCCAATACAAAGGCCAAGCGTTGGGTTCTTTAACTAACACGAGGTCTCCAACCCGAGGAGAATCCGTCTTGTCAGACCACTTAACGCACTGCTGCAAAAGACGTAGGTACTCCAGAGACCATCGGTGCCAATAACTCTGAGTCCTTTGTTGCAGCAGGTCAAATCTCAACTCAACCGCGAAGAGTTAATTTCCCTGAAGGGGTACTCGGGCAGGGCGTTAAGCGGCTGGCCAATCAGGAAGTGGCCCGGGGTTAGAACCTCCAAATCATTCGGATCGGACGAGAGGGGACAGAGGGGCCGAGAGTTGAGTACCGCCTCAATTTTACAGAATACGGTGGCAAGTTCCTCAAATGTCAAAATAGTTTCGCCAATAACGCGACGGAGATGCGTTTTTGCAATCTTAACCACCGCCTCAAAAATACCGCCCCAGTGTGGGCAAGCCGGAGAGTCGAATTTCCACTGGATGCCCTTCTTAGACATCGCAGTACCTAAATAAGTCCTGTTGCTGGACAGAAATTCGACGACTTCTTTCAAATATCTTTCCGTGCCCTTATAATTCGTTCCGCAATCAGACCGGATCAGGTCCGGCTAACCGCGACGCAATACGAAGCGGCCCAGCGTAGCCACAAAGGCTTCAGTGCTGAGGGCACTTACAAGTTCTAAGTGAACGGCCTTAGTGGCGAAGCACACGAAAACGCACAGATAGGCCTTATGTGAACGCGGGTTACGAAGGTTGGAGGACTTGACAAGGAAGGGGCCAGCAAAGTCTGTTCCGACTGGTTCCGAATGGTCGGATGGCCGTGACGCGGTCGGGTGGTAAGTCACCCATCATAGGCTGCGATATGGTGGCCTTCAGTTTATAATAAGGTATGCACTTAAAGAGGACGCTTCGAATGGTGCGTCGGCCAGCCAAAATCCAAAACTCCCGCTGCAAAATAGCCGAAAGAGCGTTACACCCCGCGTGGGCATTCTGAACATGTGCTGTGTGTGGTATCTTGTAGCGTCTTGTAGTGTCGTGCAGTGGCGTGCTGTGTGTGGTGTCTTGTAGTGTCGTGCAGTAGCGTGCTGTGTATGGTGTATTCTAGTGTTTTGTAGTGTCTTGTAGTGTCGTGCAGTAGCGTGCTGTGTGTGGTGTCTTGTAGTGTCGTGCAGTGGCGTGCTGTGTGTGGTGTCTAGTAGTGTCGTGCAGTGGAGTGCTGTGTGTGATGTCTTGTAGTGCCGTGTAGTGGCGTGCTGTGTGTGGTGTCTTGTAGTGTCGTACAGTGGCGTGCTGTGTGTCGTGTCTCGTAGTGTCTTGTAGTGTCGTGCAGTGGCGTGCTGTGTGTGGTGTCTTGTAGTGTCGTGCAGTGGCGTGTTGTGTGACGTGTCTCGTAGTGTCTTGTAGTGTCGTGCAGTATCGTGCTGTGTGTGGTGTCTTGTAGTGTCGTGCAGTAGCGTGCTGTGTGTGGTGTCTTGTGGTGTCGTGCAGTGGCGTGCTGTGTGTGGTGTCTTGTAGAGTCGTGCAGTAGCGTGCTGTGTGTGGTGTCTTGTAGTGACGTGCGGTGGCGTGCTGTGTGTGGTGTCTTGTAGAGTCGTGCAGTGGCGTGCTGTGTGTGGTGTCTTGTAGAGTCGTGCAATGGCGTGGTGTGTGTGTGTGTGTGTGTGTGTGTCGTGCAGTGCAGGCGGTACCGTTGAAGCCGCCGACGGCGTAGAGCTTGCCGGCGACGACGGCCAGGCCGGCGCGGCAGCGGCGCGATGGCAGCGCGGCGGCGCGGCGCCAGCGCGGCGGCGAGGCGTCCAGCTGCAGCACCTCCACCTCGCGGATGGCCTTCGGCGCCTGCCCGCCCACCACCACCAGCACCTGCACGCGATCAACTACCCCGTGCATATCGACACATTCGCCTTGTATAATAATAACCCACAATTTACAACACACTGACATCCATTTTAAGCACGTGAATTACTCGTCACCTGGATTTAAATCAGGTGATCGTGAGATTGATTAAACGCAACCGTCGGAACTTCTCCGCCGCCTGAATAAATTACAGAAAGAGACTTTCTCGAACAGTGTAACTTTTCTACGAGGTAGAGCCATGCTGCAGCTATATTATGGTTGTAGCACGAATGGGTCGGCTCGAACGGGGAAGGACCACGCTCTCACAGAAAACCAGCGTAAAATAGCAGCTTAACGCTGCTGTGTTTCGTATGGTGAGTGTAGAGAACCGGAGACCCTTTTTACTGGCAAAGAGGCATTCCATCTTAGTCCTCACGGGTGACAACGCAGATGACACAATGTAGATGTCTATGGGTCACAGTAACCACTTACCATCAGGTGGACTGTGTGCTCCTTTGTCACCTGATCCTATATAAAAAAAAATGTATGGGGCAGTGGAGTACAATCATTTCTCATCTAGGCGAGCGAATGACGGATGCGACAAGCCGCATAAGGATAAGAAGGGGTATTTTCCACGGCGATTATTTGAGTCCAATCTGGTTTTGCCTTTCCCAGCACGCTTACAGTACCTTAATGGCGGACTCGGGAGGGAACATCAACAAATGTGACCCACCTTTTCTATATGGATAATCTCAAATTATATAATATGGATATTCTCAAATTAATTTCGCCTCCAGTCGCTCCCATCTTATGGAATTGCTAAACATCATTTGTGATTTTAGCAGTTCTATTATAATTCAGCTAGGAACAGATAAGTGTGCGGTACTCCATGTTTAAAGGGGTAGAGTTTTTAACTCTGAGGGCATACGCTTATCTTTACTCATCAACGGACCCTTTCCGAGCCTGAAATATACCAATACCTAGGTATGTCACAAAATATATGTATTGATAGGCGGTCATGAAACAATTAGTTTGTGATCGGTTTTTTAGCAGGCTTGACTAACATGCTTAACCAGTGGTCTTGTCAGGCTCACGCCTGGCATAAGGCAGACGCATATATAACTGTTGCGTCATGCCTATTTCCTTATATACCTATTGGCATATTCAGGTGAACTTAGACAGAACTTAACGCCCTGGATGGAAAAGTTCGCATTGTTATGACGTCCCATAGGATACATCACCCGAGACTTTCTACTACAGTCGCTCCGCATTAACTGACCCATCGTCATTTATTTATTTATTTTTATTTATTTGTAACGGTTTTAAAATGTCAGTGTGGGTGTGGGTGTGGGTGAGTGTGGGTGTGGGTGAGTGTGGGTGTGGGTGTGGGTGTGGGCGAGTGTCGATGTGGGAGTGAGTTTGGATATCGGTGTGGGTGAGTGTCGGTGTGGGAGTGGGTTTGGGTATCGGTGTGGGTGTGGGCGAGTGTCGATGTGGGAGTGAGTTTGGATATCGGTGTGGGTGAGTGTCGGTGTGGGAGTGGGTTTGGGTATCGGTGTGGGTGTGGGCTAGTGTCGATGTGGGAGTGAGTTTGGATATCGGTGTGGGTGAGTGTCGGTGTGGGAGTGGGTTTGGGTATCGGTGTGTGTGTGGGTGTGGGTGAGTGTCGGCGTTGGAGTGCGTTTGGATGGTGGTGTCGTTGTGGGTGAGTGTCGGTGTGGGAATGGGTTTGGATGGCGGTGTCGTTGTGTGTGAGTGGATTTGGATGTCGATGTGGGTGTGGGTGTGGGTGAGTGTAGGTGTGGGTGTGGGTGAGTGTCGGTGTTGGAGTGGGTTTGGATTGCGGTGTCGTTGTGGGTGAGTGTCGGTGTGGGAGTGGGTTTGGATGACGGTGTCGTTGTGGGTGAGTGTCGGTGTGGGAGTGGGTTTGGATGGTGGTCACGATGTAGGTGAGTGTCGTTGTGGGAGTGGGTTTGGATGTCGTTGTGGGTGTGAGTGTGGGTGAGTGTCGGCGTTGGAGTGCGTTTGGATGGTGGTGTCGTTGTGGGTGAGTGTCGGTGTGGGAATGGGTTTGGATGGCGGTGTCGTTGTGTGTGAGTGTCGGTGTTGGAGTGGATTTGGATGTCAATGTGGGTGTGGGTGTGGGTGAGTGTAGGTGTGGGTGTGGGTGAGTGTCGGTGTTGGAGTGGGTTTGGCTGGCGGTGTCGTTGTGGGTGAGTGTCGGTGTGGGAGTGGGTTTGGATGGCGGTGTCGTTGAGGGTGAGTGTCGGTGTGGGAGTGGGTTTGGATGGCGGTGTCGTTGTATGTGAGTGTCGGTGTGGGAGTGGATTTGGATGACGATGTGGGTGTGGGTCTGGGTGAGTGTAGGTGTGGGTGTGGGTGAGTGTCGGTGTTGGAGTGGGTTTGGATGGCGGTGTCGTTGTGGGTGAGTGTTGGTGTGGGTGTGGGTGTGGGTGTGCATGTCGGTGTGGGAGTGGGTTTGGATGGCGGTGTCGTTGTGGGTGAGTGTCGGTGTGAGAGTGGGTTTGGATGTCGATGTGGGTGTGGGTGTTGGTATGGGTGAGTGTAGGTGTGGGTGTGGGTGAGTGTCGGTGTTGGAGTGGGTTTGGATGGCGGTGTCGTTGTGGGTGAGTGTCGGTGTGGGAGTGGGTTTGGATGGCGGTGTCGTTGTGGGTGAGTGTCGGTGTGGGAGTGGGTTTGGATGGCGGTGTCGTTGTGGGTGAGTGTCGGTGTGGGAATGGGTTTAGATGGCGGTGTCGTTGTATGTGAGTGTCGGTGTGGAAGAGGATTTGGATGACGATGTGGGTGTGGGTGAGTGTAGGTGTGGGTGTGGGTGAGTGTCGGTGTTGGAGTGGGTTTGGATGGCGGTGTCGTTGTGGGTGAGTGTCGGTGTGGGTGTGGGTGTGGGTGAGAGTCGGTGTTGGAGTGGGTTTGGATGGCGGTGTCGTTGTGGGTGAGTGTCGGTGTGAGAGTGGGTTTGGATGTCGATGTGGGTGTGGGTGTGGGTGTGGGTGTGGGTGTGGGTGTGGGTGTGGGTGTGGGTGAGTGTCGGTGTTGGAGTGGGTTTGGATGGCGGTGTCGTTGTGGGTGAGTGTCGGTGTGGGAGTGGGTTTGGATGGCGGTGTCGTTGTGGGTGAGTGTCAGTGTGGGAGTGGGTTTGGATGGCGGTGTCGTTGTGGGTGAGTGTCGGTGTGGGAATGGGTTTAGATGGCGGTGTCGTTCTATGTGAGTGTCGGTGTGGAAGTGGATTTGGATGACTATGTAGGTGTGGGTGTGGGTGAGTGTAGGTGTGGGTGTGGGTGAGTGTCGGTGTTGGAGTGGGTTTGGATGGCGGTGTCGTTGTGGGTGAGTGTCGGTGTGGGTGTGGGTGTGGGTGAGAGTCGGTGTTGGAGTGGGTTTGGATGGCGGTGTCGTTGTGGGTGAGTGTCGGTGTGAGAGTGGGTTTGGATGTCGATGTGGGTGTGGGTGTGGGTGTGGGTGTGGGTGTGGGTGTGGGTGTGGGTGTGGGTATGGGTGTAGGTGCGGGAACCTTGGGCGCGCGCGGCGGCTGGCGCGGGCGCGCGCGCGCGCTTGCGGCGGCGGCGGCGGCGCGCCGCTCGGGCCGCAGCAGGTGGAACGACAGCGCCTCTATCACCAAGTCCTGCGCACACAACAATCCTATTTCGACTACAAACGATACTGGTTTAGATAAACACCTATTCAAAACGATTTATCAATACAATTTAGTACGTAACTATGTTAAAACTTATTTAGGAGTATTTTTTTAAAATAAAGATGACAAACGTGACTGCACCTGATAGATATGGGGATGCTACCATGGACATAACGCTAGACTTATTGAAGTGTGCAGTGTGCAGAGTGTGCAGTGCTGTACACTCTGCACACTGCACACTCTGCACACTCACCTTAACACGCAGGCCAGCGCTGGCGAGCGGCTCGGCTGCTGCGCGCGCCACCAGCACGTCCTGCGCCAGCAGCGGCAGCCGCACGTGTTCCAGCAGCGCGCCCAGGTGCTGCTGCCGTTCCTGTACACCAAGTAGACGCTAACTTTATCACGCTTCCACGTTCATCGACAAATTCTTAAATAATTAAGCAATACTCATCAATATCATTAAAAAAATCCTAATTTTGTATGTGTAATTTAAAGTTCTTACATCTGGATTATGTTGCATCCACCGAATAACCGCATCTAAAACTACTTCTTCGTTTGGCACCTGGAACAAGAACGATAAGCTTAGGGATAATTTACAATTTCTAGTAGTATATCATGAATAATTATATATTTTTACGAAATTGCGTTTTGGTTTAAAAAAATTAATTTATCGATGTGACCACATATTCATATTCCATATAACAAAAGCTTAATTTTTTTATTTCAAACCTCTATTAGTATTTATGAACCACAATAACAGTCTTAAAAATCTTATTAGTAATGTAAAAAGGCTTCCTCTACAAACGTCTTCTAAGATTCCATTAACAGGTTATTCAAATGAAATTGTTACATATAACTTATACTCAACCAAATCTAAGAAATACGTTTTGACAGCTGTCAAACTTATTGAACTAGGCATCCCAACCAAAAACATAAGCACAAATTATCTAGTTTACTTTGACGTATAATAATCTAAGAAATATTAAATAAAACTAAAGTAATCGGTGGCACTCCAAAAAGTGTGTAGCACTGAAGTTAGATAATTATGGTTCATTCGTCAAGGCTTGTTACTTAGCTTAGCTTAGCACTTAATCAACGATGCTTTGAATTAAAATTAAAAATGGTTTGTGACTTCCGCGCAATGTTCATATTTGTAACGGTTGTGATTGAGATTGAATTGTGCGACTTTTGAATGCTTGTGCATATGTTTGTAATTGTATTTGACCACTGTGTTTGTTTGTTGCACGGAAGATTGAAATTGAGTTGTGTGCCTTATGAATGCTTGTGCACATGTTTGTAATTGTAGTTGATCACTGTGTTTGTTTTGCTGAAAGGAAAATTTGAATTCATTTGAAATTGAATGACGCGCTATTTGGATATTTGTATATCTGTTTCGTGGATGTGTTTTATCATGGTGTTTTGTTGAAGAGAAAGCTGAGATTGGATAACCCTATTTGTGCCGAAAGGAATAAAGAGTCATTCCTCCTTTGGTTTTCGCATTTGTAGACACTGTCTAAGATATTTATTTGAAATGAGAAATAGGGCTGTCTCTTACGTTTGTTGTTTTGTTTAATTTGTCAGTTGACCTATGTGGATCGGTGATTAATTTGTTTGAATTAATTCTGTAGTGGAACATTGATGCTTTGGAAAATTAGTTGAAATATGAGCATAGGACTACTTGTCTAACAGGCTAGCTAGTTATGGAGATTATCAGATTGAAATCAGCTGCCGCACTATTTAGTAAATGATTATATGGTGGATGGCTTGGTTATGCCTACTTGTTAAAAATTCATACTAGGGACTATCTGTGCGTTTCGTTCGGCTCTCCATAGACGACGTTCATGTGGAATTTGTTCATGTCGAACTAATCATAGGGGCACAGATAGGTGTTTGAAAGAGGTCGTCGGACTTCTGTCCAGTACAGGACTTGTTAAGGTGCTGCGATGCCCAGGAAGGGCATCCAGTGGAGGTTGACCCTCCGGCTTGCCCACATTGGGGCTGTCTTTTGAGGCGGTGACTTGGGTAACACAAGATCTGATGAGGTGCCTACGGTAGCCTAGGCGGTTGTAGATTTGGTCTTGCAACGTGCCGTCGCGACCCTGTCCCGCTCGTCGGTTTGCTCTCCGACATAAGTCCTTATGTCTGGGACGGGGGTTTGTTTAGGCCAAAAATGGTCATGTTAGGACACACCCAATCACGTTCGATTTTGCCAATCGCCCGATCGTACCAGGTGTCACGCGTGTGTCAGAGAGGGGGCAGCGGAAGGGAGCTTCCCAGCGTCTTGGCGATTGGCTTTAAGTAACTTCTTTGAAATTAATTGTGCATATAAGCTAGATGAAGTGCGTGTTTCTTCGTCACGTAGATATGTGAATTGTGCGATAGTTAACTCGTGCGAGAGTGCGCAATAGTGTACGCGCGTCAAGGAGATATACGGTCTAGGATTAATCCGCGCATTCCTTGTTTGAGAGCTTCTCCCGGTTAATTGTCAGGATATCTTTATAATGGTGTCGTCGCGGCTAGTGCCTTTTGTGTTTGGGTTGCCTAGTTAGATTAATTTGCGTGTCAACGAGGCGTATTTTGACTCTGGCGCGACGTGTTATTCTGGTGCCGAATTTATTATTTGTGATAAGTTAATCCGCGACATTCAATGTCGAATTTTGTGCTACTGTCCTGGCCGTATCGGGTATCACGTGTTCGATTCTGCGATGAGTGTGGAATCAGGCGAATTGAAGTTAGTTAAATGTACAATCAACAGTCTGGAGCAAATGACAAACAGTCTGGAGCGATGCAGCATTTTGGGGCAGCCTGGAAATCGGCCGCTGCTGGTCGCCTACGCCTGCCCAGGCCTCACACATTCACACCTCACTGTACACTGTTCACCAAACACCATTACACACACTCACGACCTGTCCAATCCTAGGAGCAAAGTTAGCTTCGTCTACCGGTAAGTATTATTGGTTTCTAGTTTTCTCCCATATAGTTTATTGTGATAGAACATATTCCACGTGGCCATAATGAGGCCCGACCTGCGTCTGCCCGTCGAAGAAGCTGCTATGGGCCCCAGCCAAGACGACCTTTGCAAGAGCAGCTGTAGGCCGTAACAGTACATTTTATGTACCTTAATTCTTTGCCTTCTTTCCTCGACTGCCAAACGCCACGCAAAATAATAAAAAGTCGTGGTTATCATTCTATTTATTCTTAATAAAAATATTTTAAACTTACATCAACGACAAACCCAGAGAAACTTAAAACTGAAACTTCTCGATAGCGTTCTCGCTGAAAAAATGTCGGTGAGAATAATTTCGTAGTTCTCTACAGTAGATAGACGATAACGTACGTCAAAAATAGATTCGTGCTGCCGAAATCCACACATTTTGCGTCTTACGATTACTTAAACCAAACGATAGCTATGCATAACGCAGCGTTAGATGTTCGTGCTTCTAAATTTTAGTTCCAAATACGCTCACGGAGCGCTGTTCTAATTCCCATACAATATTTTACTGAAACTAAACTGTCTCGTAAACTGTACTATAGAGCAAAATGTTCGTGCTCGGGGTACAGGACGTACCGTCAGCACGTACGGTACGTGTTGACCGTCGGTCGAGCACTAAATTCAACCTTATAAATAACAAAATACTACGAAAAGAACTTCGTTCCAACCGAGTGTTCCACGAAACTAACGCACGTTTTTTTTTATTGTGTGTTTTTATGTACATCATAACTTATATCTGGGTGAACCGATTTCGATGATTCTTTTTTATTTGAAAGCTGGTGTTTCTCATGTAGTCCCATTTAAATTTGATCAAGGTCTGACTACTATATAATTTGACGGCTCCGTGGCGCAGTGGCTTAGCAATGAGTTATTGCGCTGGGGGCCGCGGGTTCGTATCCCGCGCGGAACCAGTGTTTGTATGGCCTAAAAATAATTCTTCCGGGTCTGGATGTTTTTCCTCGTGCAATTTATGTTTGTAAACTGCCTCCACGATACAGGAGAAAATCCTAGGGGGTAACGTTTTTTAAGCATACAACAGTTTTAAGCGTACGACGGAAATAGTTTTTGAGTTATTATTAATAATTTAATAATTTGAAGTCGGTTGTACAACATTTTTTATTTTAAATTATAATTATTCTGCATCCATTTCCTCATCGTATTCTCTTGTACTCTTCGATTGGAAAGTTAATAAACAATTTTTTACAAATCTTCCTCCAGCGGATCCCGCATCACCTTTTCCCGTGCATACTTCGAGCAAAATGCTGCAGTGTCATCATTTCATCAACGAATATGACGCTGTCCCAATTGGTTATATTTTTCATTTCTCTTAAAAACTGTTATATTATTAATGAGGCTATGTCATGCCTCTCCATAATTATTTTGCGTTTATCATTTTTCATATCGGAAGCGCATACGTTTTAAAATGGTTCTCAAAGACTACCATTGTATAAACTGCCATCTACTAAACTTTTTTGCAACTAAGCCGCAGTAGGATATCATAAATAGTAATATGAGATATTATTGTTTATGATATTCCTATGTATACCTATAACTTGTCAAGGTTAACAAATATAATAGAACCAGTCCAAAAAGTTATAGCCGAGTCACAAAATAAGGTAAACATAAAATCACAAAAGTACGCATAATAAGCTCCCATAATGGCAGGAGATTTTAATTACGTAGTGTATTTTTCAGCGCGGCTTTGCATACGAATTTCTTTGCTTATACAAATTTACACTGACAAAATAGGAAGTTATAAAATAAATAAACTTGTTTAATTCGTGATTCAAATAATTTAAGCAATTCTAAAAATAAAATTTAAATAAACAAACAATAAATTAAATCATTTTAAGATTCCATTAATTGATTGAACATTTTTACCGATTATTTGAATATTTGTATCGATTATTCGCAAAACAATGAATTTTAATCATTCAAACACTATGGTAAGATACATAGCGATATATCATTAAAACAACGTCAGCCAAAAAAGTTGACTCTGGTTAATTTTTTTATATTTTGTTTTTTCTGAAAGATTCGAACTTGAATTAGTGATAAAGAACTATATGTATGTTGTAATGAAATATAGATAACTTCATAATTCTTTGGATTTATGTAAAAGGTTATTTTAAATCTTGTGAGTACGCTTGTACAAAGTTATTGCGGAATGATTAATGTGAAACGTCGAAACGTATTTCTTAGATTTGGTTAAGTATAAGTTGCGTAATTTCGCGTAAAGAAAGAAAATTATGTGTCCTGCCCAGTTAAAATGGATTTCCGCAAAGTAACACTTCGATTAATTACGTTATTCAAAGAATAAACTTTATTAGTTTTTCTTGGTTTATATATATATATATATATATATATATATATATATATATATATATATATATATATATATATATGTATATATATATACAGGGTTATTTTTATTTTTCAAAGCATAGCCAAACTTTATATTGAAGTTCAAATAAATAAATTATTATATACCGATATTACATTGTTTAAAATACGAGTAAGTAATGCTTCTTTTTATTTTAAATTATCCCGAATTGTATGTGGTTCATGGGCAACAACTTCTCTCACGCGCGCTCCTGTGTGTGATTCAATTCCCGTTTTCGTTTCTCAAGTTTGTGCCTACTGTTTACTTTCTTAGTGGCAGGCTACTACTAATGCTTAAGGTAATAACTGCACAACGCGAATTATGATTCCAATTCTCCTTTTACACTTTTAATGGGCTTAGGATCGTCATTATAAATAAAATTAAAAAAAAAAAAATTTTTGTTTATCAACGGCGTAACAGACGACTGTTATTGTTATGGCGTAAACTATTTACAACTAAATAACCCAAGTAGTCCCAGTATCTAATATTGGTACCTCAAAATGGAACCCGTTGCTCTTGTGGGGAGTGAGTTTAAATAACAGTATTTTTTAAAAGTCGTTTCATCTGTACATAAAATCTTGTTAAGAAACTGCGGATCTTCACTATTTCTCGCCAAAATTGTTCTGCAAATATCGATCCTGGGTGCGTAGTCACGAGGTGCAAACTTTGTACTCGTTGCTCATGGTACGGGTGATATTAGTATCGCTTTAAAATTTGATGTATTCAGTGTCTCCTTCAACTGCACGTACTGAAGTGCTGAGATCATTTTCAATTTCATTAAAAACTACGTCATTAGTTCATTTCGTCGTGGTCTCCCACCTGCCGTACCAACACTTAGCATTTGTCCTTGGGAATACGACTGGTACACATTAATGAACACGCGGTGATCTGGTTGACATATCGCATTTTTTGTATCTCTACCGATACAATCTGGCTGAAGGGTCTGCAGCACCGCCCAAATTTCGACAGAATCATAGGCTTTCTCATAGTCCACATACGCAAGGCAAAGTGGCAGATTATACTCCTGTGTCTTCTGCACAATTTGCCGAAGGGTATGTATGTGGTCTATGGTACTAAAGCCTTTTCGGAAACCGGCTTATTCGGGAGGCTGGAAGTCGTCAAGACTGCGTGAGAGACGATTCGTAATGACTCACGAAAACAGCGCGTAGACGCGGCTCAGAAGGGAAATCGGTCTGTAGTTCTTCAAGAGAGTGTTGTAGCCTTCTTGAAGGATAAGACCACCGCACTTCTGCTCTACGCCTCCGGAGTAGTGCCACCATGAAGGAGGGAATTAAAGAGCTTCTGAAGGACTTCAAATACCGGTTTTCTACCCGCTTTCAAAAGCTCCGCTGTAATTCCATCCTCACCTGGGGCCCTGCCGTTTCTAAGGTCCTGGAGAGCCATTCTAATCTCACTCAGACTGACGTCCGGGATATCTTCGGAATAGTGTCGTATAAGACTCGCTCTAGGATCGTTACTCACACTTGCGTGTGGCTCCAACGATGACGTGTACAGCTGTCTGCTGTGTAGAAACTCTCAATCTCACTAAAAATCTCAGGTGTCCCGGAAATGATGCTGCCAAACTCGGTCTTCACCTTTGACAGTTGGCTCTTTCTGGTAGACTGATCTCTGGCAGACTTTGGAGCCTTGGTTTCGCTTGATCGCTTCTTCTATACAAGCTGTATTGAAGTTGCGTAAGTCCCGCCGCATGCAATTGGAGATCTGTCTGTTCAGTTGCCTGTATTCTGTCAAATCTGTTGAAGACTGTAGCATCACATCCCGTCTAACAGCCATGAGATTAAGAGTGTGATCGGAGAGTTTTTGTGCTTTTCTGCGGCGGGTCTTACAGAACTTAGCTGCGACCGCATGGACAGTTTCCACGAGCTTGTCATTCATTTGGTCCACTTCATTGCAGTCTTCTAGGCACTGAAAACGGTTTTGTAACTCGAGTTGAAAGGTTTCGGGACTTTGGGATAGAGCACGAGGGGGACGGAGCGTTGACTGCATTAGACAAGACCTCTCCAACTTAACGTTTAGGTTCAGTGTGCCTCTAACCATTCGGTGATCGATACCAGTTTTCACCCTCGCGATCATGGAGACATCACTGAACAGTTGTCGTCTGGTCGTCATAATGAAGTCAATCTCATTTTAGTAGAACCGTCGGGGCTCGACCAGGTCCACTTCCTGTGGGGCCGCTTCTGGAAGAAAGAGTTCATCATAAACAGTCCCTCTTTCTCCATGTAGTCGGCCAGCTGCTGGCCCCTTGGGTTCCGTTGCCCTATTCTAAATTGTCCTACTTTCAGCTCACCATTCTCTCTCTGTGCCTAGTTTTGAATTGCACACATGTATACTTAGTAATGTTTTACCTAACTACCACATATATGTATACTTAGTAATGTTGTACCTCTCTAGTTAATACTAAGAATTTCAGTCAGTAGCTAGTTGCCCACCAAATGTATTGCGCGTTCCTCTATTAATAAATACGTCGTAAATATAACTTTATCTTTCATTATGGCCAACCGTAGAGACCCTTATGGAGTCAGCTCCTAAACTGTACGACGCACTTAAAGCTCGGCTGCTCCACACCTATGAGGTGTCAATGTCGAGGCAGATCGAGAAGTTTATGAGCGAGCTAGAGCTGGGCGAGCAGAAACCATCCCAACTACTCCGTCGGATGCGCGAGCTCGCTACTGACAAGATTCCTGATGAAACCCTTCGCGTGCTGTGGCAAAATCGTCTTCCGACACAGGTGCAAGCCGTGCTCAACGTGTCTAACTCCAAGGACTTGGACAATCTAGCAGCAGTCGCAGATAACATCATGGAGGCTGTGCTGCCTTCCTATGCCACCACCGCTACCTACGCCGCACCAGCGCCGGCATCTACTGCTGCCCTTGACTTGGCCCTGTTAAGGGCAAAGGTGGTTAAAATAAAGGTTACCGTGGACTAGATCGATCGGCGGAGGTCGCGGCCTCGCGGTCCTGATAGCAACCGTCATCGTTCGCAGTCCCGGCACCGTAGTGGTTCCCACAGGTCCTGGAAGGAGAACTACTTGTGCTTCTACCACTACCGGTTCAGGGAAAAGGCCAACAAGTGTACGGAGCCGTGCGCATGGACACCAAAGCTGCCGGAAAACTGAGCGGCGAGGTACAGTCCGAGGATCTTGAGGTCTGTACCATTTCTCCATTAAATCGTTTGTGTGTCAGATAGTAACTTTGGGCTTAGATTTTTAGTCCACACGGGTGCCAATGTGTCTGTTTTACCAGTCGTTAGAAAAGTTCGTGCAAACCAGTTGCAGTGTATATAAGTTATACGCGGCTAACAAGTACCAAGGTACCAAGACACTAGTGTTAAGCTTAAGCTTACGACGACCTTATCGTTGGGATTTCGTGGTAGCAGATGTCAAACTACCAATTTTGGGCGCAGATTTTCAGCGTATCACAGGTTATTAGTAGATTTAAACGCGCGTAAATTAATAGATAAAGCCACAGAATTGAATGTTTCGGCATGTGTTGTCAAGGTATCTCAAACTAGTGTTAAAACTATTGATTTGAATCATCCGCCGTATCAGGATTTATTGTTAACAAATTGTTTTAATTGAAACTGCGAAATACGATATCGTCCACCATATCGAGACCTCTGATCTGCCCGTGCACGCGGAAGCGCGCCCGTTGCCACCCGACAGGTATAAAAAAGTTATAGAAGAATTTTGCATCATGCAGGAATTGGGCATCAGTAATCGCTTACGTAGCTCGAATCGAGCAGTCGTGCCTATTAGCAATTATACAAGTGTTTAAATATTTTAAATAAAATTATGACCTAGATAAGCCATTGAATAATTTCTGCTTAGTTGTGATTTTATAGTAGTAAATAACAAATTATAATGAAAAACATTTGATAGAAATCATGTCTAATATATACGAAAATAGCCCTTTCAACCGGAGCACCATTACACCTCGGAATCCGCCCAGCACGCCTCAACCACCTCAGCATGATGCTGCAGACCCCATTGTTTTAGCCACCAGTGAAATTAAAAACTGGATGACCTCAATCGAACAGTGCCTTAATGAAGTTTGCCATATTACCCAGGAGGGAAAACTAAATTCTGTTGCTGAGAATCAGTTCCCTATCGCGAAAGGTCGGTAATACAGCCTCTCAGATGGCAGTATTCTACCAATCGTTGAAGCAAAAGGCTATTTTAATGCACACGTATCTTGAAACACTGAAAGAAAAACAAGACCTAACAAGGTGCCTTAATGATTTCAGAAAATCTCTTACAGAAACTATTGTAGAAAGCTGCGCCGATACAGATACTTACCAAAGCACCCATGCTCAGAAAGCATCTGTATCAGCCGGAAGGTAAGTGACACGTGTCGCCTGTTCAACCAGTCTGGCAGGACCGAACGAACAGCCTCGACAGTACTTCTTGCCTTCGGTTAAGCTAGACCCTCATTTCATTTTTCAAGCATAAACTGCCGAGCGTGAAGCTTCCACAATTGCAACTCTCTGTGAAAAGTACGATACCCTCGATATCGAAGTTCCGAGCGCCAATCGTACAGAGACGCAAGGAACTCTGCCTCCATATCCCAGGACGAAAACCCCGCCAAAACGCATACAGGCTCAGGGGAGATCGTCCTCATATGACTCCGACGGCCGGCGTCCTCTGGGGCTTTCTCAGGAAGGTTATGTTTCTTTCCGTCAGAGCCCTTACTCATATGGGGCTCCATATAAAACCATGGACCGAACCACATCCAAGAAGAGGTGGCGATAGTTAGCATCAGGCCCTCCGATATTGGGTAGCAGCCGCTTTAAGGCAGCTGCCACTCCCATTAGCCGGGGCGCCAAGCGCTTGAAGTGCTCGCGGAAGCTCCAGCGGCTATCAAGAATAAGTCCAAGATACCTCATGTTGAACCCAACCTGAATTCGGATATCACTGACAACGATGTGGGATCCCTGTGGCGGAACTTTTCGAGACGTGTGAAAGCAAATTAACGCCACTTCCAGTCCCAACATCCTGTTTCTGCAGACAACCTGTGCCACAGACGCATTGGCAAGAAGGACGGCTGCTTCATAAGTCTCACCCAGCGCAGTGATTAGCGTATCGTCTGCATAGCAGATTATACCAGCACCCGGTAGAAGATCCCCCGCAACACCCAGTCGTAACCGTCGCTCCACAGAAGCGATCCTAAAATCGAACCCTATGGAACACCACACGACATTTCCCTCCTTTTTATCCTGCCTTCTCGCCCAGGATAAGAAAATCTAACCTAAACTAACCTATCCTAAGTATATTTTGTAAGTGTAGTAAATTTTACTGTGTATATCGTATTAATGTTAATATATATAATATTACTCTATTTTTAATTTTATCAATATATATATATTATCAGTAGTTTTTTTCTGATTTACTATAATGTTCATTTTATTTTTAGCACCTTATACATTATCTTCCACACATCCCGCGTTGACTGGGAGAGAATGCCAAAAGGCATTAAGTCCGGCCTTTGTAATCTTTTTCTAGGTGAACAATAAAGTGTAAATAAATAATTCTATAGTTGCAAATTGCTGTAATATTAAAAATACTGTGAGACATTCTATCTTAGTCCTCTGCGGAACTGTTAGGACATTTATTATTCCATGTTAATAAAAAGAGTATTATACCAACCATAATGCGATCGCTGTCTAGCAGCTGCGCCAATGTTTCCGGAGCGAGAGCGAGGAACTCCTCTGTTTCTAATACCTGTAATCAGTAGTCGGTATTTAAAGCAAAGGTTTTATTCTCATCGGAAGTGAGTATTAACTGAAAACAATCCCAGCGGGAGATTTTTTTAAAGTAAATTTTACAATATGAAAGGTTGTACAAACTATTAACCAAATTTATTTTAGGAACAGCTTAGAAGTGACCACTTCATTCCCAGGGGTTATTATCAACCATGTATTCATTTATATTATAATAACCCTTTTTATACAGTTTTCGTTTAATAAAATATTTAAGCTTGCTAATAGAGACTTTGTATATTTTCTGGGACTTTGTCGTAATAGCGTATACCTACATTGCCACAAGAATAAAAGAAGGATTGCGACTCCGTGGAGTCGAGAAACTGGTATTACTATCTTGTTTGTTCCTAGAGTTTACAGAGTGTATATCACTTTTTCTACTAAAACTACTTTTGTTTTTGTGAACATACATAAATTTTTATTCAAAAACAAAAGTAGCTTCTAAATCAGCCGCATTTCAATAGCAAAATCCCATAAGACATTATGCTATGGAAATAACTGATATAAACTAATCAAACTGTCATGACACTATTGACACTTCTTATCTTTTTTACAGCATAAGTTGCAGAGCTTAGTCTACTCGCTAGTTTGGATATAGGGAGATACGACTGAAGCTTTGCGTCGAGAGTGATGCCAAGAAAAACAGTGGACTCAACAGGGCTAAGTTCTTCCCCATTTAAAAATATATTGGTATTCAGATTTTTAACACTCGGTGTTGTAAATTTAGTACATTTAGTTTTATCAACGTTTGAATGTAGATTATTAACATTAAACCAATATAAAAATTTTGATATAGCATTATTAACTTCGTCATCAGCAAATAATACTATGTCATGATTATCCACTACAAGGGAAGGTGAGTCATTAATATAGACAAGAAATAGGAATGGGCCAGAAATTGAGCCTTGAGGGACACCTATTAGTACAGGTGACCCAGAAGAACTTTTACCATTGATAATAACTTTTTGCGTTCTATTACTTAAATATGTAATAGTAAGTTTAAGCGCTGTGTTCTTGACATCATAGTACTGTAGCTTCCTGATTAATGTCTCATGGTTAACACAGTCGAAGGCCTTGGAAAGTTCACAAAATATACCCAAAATATCCTTTGAATTCTCTCACGCAAAAAAATATGTTTGATTAGCTCAACTCCGGCGTCAGTTGTCGAGCAACGTCTTGTTAAACCAAATTGATTTTTATGAAGTTTAAGAATTATTTAAAATAAAAATACTTAACATCTGATCTAAAATTATTTTTTCACAAATTTTACTAAATGTAAAATTAAAGAGATTGGTCCAAAATTGGCGGGGCTGTGACAATGACGTGCACCGAAAGAGAGATACCCTTCTTACTTATTTCTGTGTTTCGGTTGGAAAGGTAAGAGTGAGAATAATTACGGAGCGTAAGGCATTCTATTTTAATCCACAGGGGTCATGACACGTTGTAGATGTATTATGGCTGCAGCGGCTTGATTGGCTGCTGTTTCGTTTGGTTTGGTGGTAATGATATACATCATCCATTTTAGTTTTCAGGGGTGATGACGAATCTGCATTCGTTATGTTCTTCATTGACAATAAATGAAGGTGCCTATGAAGTACGGAAAACAGTATCGGACCATCGCCCATCAAGCGGACTGCGGTCACGTCAGAAGCCTGTAGATTGCAGAGAATGCTGCACGCTACACGCACTTCTGCGGTGCACGTAGCGCGCGGCGCAGAGCGCGAGGTCGCTGCAGGCGTGCAGGTCGGCGAAGGCGCGGATGCCGAGCGCGTTGTCCGGCGCCAGCGCGGCGGCCATGAAGCGCGCGCACGCTACACTACACGCTACACTGCACGCTGCACGCTACACGCACCTCTACGAAGTGGCGGTGCACGTAGCGCGCGGCGCAGAGCGCGAGGTCGCTGCAGGCGTGCAGGTCGGCGAAGGCGCGGATTCCGAGAGCGTTGTCCGGCGCCAGCGCGGCGGCCAGGAAGCGCGCGCACGCTACACTACTCGCTACACTGCACGCTGCACGCTACACGCACCTCTACGAAGTGGCGGTGCACGTAGCGCGCGGCGCAGAGCGCGAGGTCGCTGAAGGCGTGCAGGTCGGCGAAGGCGCGGATGCCGAGCGCGTTGTCCGGCGCCAGCGCGGCGGCCAGGAAGCGCGCGCACGCTACACTACACGCTACACTGCACGCTGCACGCTACACGCACCTCTACGAAGTGGCGGTGCACGTAGCGCGCGGCGCAGAGCGCGAGGTCGCTGCAGGCGTGCAGGTCGGCGAAGGCGCGGATTCCGAGAGCGTTGTCCGGCGCCAGCGCGGCGGCCAGGAAGCGCGCGCACGCTACACTACACGCTACACTGCACGCTGCACGCTACACGCACCTCTACGAAGTGGCGGTGCACGTAGCGCGCGGCGCAGAGCGCGAGGTCACTGCAGGCGTGCAGGTCGGCGAAGGCGCGGATTCCGAGAGCGTTGTCCGGCGCCAGCGCGGCGGCCAGGAAGCGCGCGCACGCTACACTACACGCTACACTGCACGCTGCACGCTACACGCACCTCTACGAAGTGGCGGTGCACGTAGCGCGCGGCGCAGAGCGCGAGGTCGCTGCAGGCGTGCAGGTCGGCGAAGGCGCGGATGCCGAGCGCGTTGTCCGGCGCCAGCGCGGCGGCCAGGAAGCGCGCGCACGCTACACTACACGCTACACTGCACGCTGCACGCTACACGCACCTCTACGAAGTGGCGGTGCACGTAGCGCGCGGCGCAGAGCGCGAGGTCGCTGCAGGCGTGCAGGTCGGCGAAGGCGCGGATTCCGAGAGCGTTGTCCGGCGCCAGCGCGGCGGCCAGGAAGCGCGCGCACGCTACACTACACGCTACACTGCACGCTGCACGCTACACGCACCTCTACGAAGTGGCGGTGCACGTAGCGCGCGGCGCAGAGCGCGAGGTCGCTGCAGGCGTGCAGGTCGGCAAAAGCGCGGATGCCGAGCGCGTTGTCCGGCGCCAGCGCGGCGGCCAGGAAGCGCGCGCACGCTACACTACACGCTACACTGCACGCTGCACGCTACACACACCTCTACGAAGTGGCGGTGCACGTAGCGCGCGGCGCAGAGCGCGAGGTCGCTGCAGGCGTGCAGGTCGGCGAAGGCGCGGATGCCGAGCGCGTTGTCCGGCGCCAGCGCGGCGGCCAGGAAGCGCGCGCACGCTACACTGCACGCTGCACGCTACACGCACCTCTACGAAGTGGCGGTGCACGTAGCGCGCGGCGCAGAGCGCGAGGTCGCTGCAGGCGTGCAGGTCGGCGAAGGCGCGGATGCCGAGCGCGTTGTCCGGCGCCAGCGCGGCGGCCAGGAAGCGCGCGCACGCTACACTACACGCTACACTGCACGCTGCACGCTACACGCACCTCTACGAAGTGGCGGTGCACGTAGCGCGCGGCGCAGAGCGCGAGGTCGCTGCAGGCGTGCAGGTCGGCGAAGGCGCGGATGCCGAGCGCGTTGTCCGGCGCCAGCGCGGCGGCCAGGAAGCGCGCGCACGCTACACTACACGCTACACTGCACGCTGCACGCTACACGCACCTCTACGAAGTGGCGGTGCACGTAGCGCGCGGCGCAGAGCGCGAGGTCGCTGCAGGCGTGCAGGTCGGCGAAGGCGCGGATGCCGAGCGCGTTGTCCGGCGCCAGCGCGGCGGCCAGGAAGCGCGCGCACGCTACACTACACGCTACACTGCATGCTGCACGCTACACGCACCTCTACGAAGTGGCGGTGCACGTAGCGCGCGGCGCAGAGCGCGAGGTCGCTGCAGGCGTGCAGGTCGGCGAAGGCGCGGATGCCGAGCGCGTTGTCCGGCGCCAGCGCGGCGGCCAGGAAGCGCGCGCACGCTACACTACACGCTACACTGCACGCTGCACGCTACACGCACCTCTACGAAGTGGCGGTGCACGTAGCGCGCGGCGCAGAGCGCGAGGTCGCTGCAGGCGTGCAGGTCGGCGAAGGCGCGGATGCCGAGCGCGTTGTCCGGCGCCAGCGCGGCGGCCAGGAAGCGCGCGCACGCTACACTACACGCTACACTGCACGCTGCACGCTACACACACCTCTACGAAGTGGCGGTGCACGTAGCGCGCGGCGCAGAGCGCGAGGTCGCTGCAGGCGTGCAGGTCGGCGAAGGCGCGGATGCCGAGCGCGTTGTCCGGCGCCAGCGCGGCGGCCAGGAAGCGCGCGCACGCTACACTGCACGCTGCACGCTACACGCACCTCTACGAAGTGGCGGTGCACGTAGCGCGCGGCGCAGAGCGCGAGGTCGCTGCAGGCGTGCAGGTCGGCGAAGGCGCGGATGCCGAGCGCGTTGTCCGGCGCCAGCGCGGCGGCCAGGAAGCGCGCGCACGCTACACCACACGCTACACTGCACGCTGCACGCTACACGCACCTCTACGAAGTGGCGGTGCACGTAGCGCGCGGCGCAGAGCGCGAGGTCGCTGCAGGCGTGCAGGTCGGCGAAGGCGCGGATGCCGAGCGCGTTGTCCGGCGCCAGCGCGGCGGCCAGGAAGCGCGCGCACGCTACACTACACGCTACACTGCACGCTGCACGCTACACGCACCTCTACGAAGTGGCGGTGCACGTAGCGCGCGGCGCAGAGCGCGAGGTCGCTGCAGGCGTGCAGGTCGGCGAAGGCGCGGATGCCGAGCGCGTTGTCCGGCGCCAGCGCGGCGGCCAGGAAGCGCGCGCACGCTACACTACACGCTACACTGCACGCTGCACGCTACACGCACCTCTACGAAGTGGCGGTGCACGTAGCGCGCGGCGCAGAGCGCGAGGTCGCTGCAGGCGTGCAGGTCGGCGAAGGCGCGGATGCCGAGCGCGTTGTCCGGCGCCAGCGCGGCGGCCAGGAAGCGCGCGCACGCTACACTACACGCTACACTGCACGCTGCACGCTACACGCACCTCTACGAAGTGGCGGTGCACGTAGCGCGCGGCGCAGAGCGCGAGGTCTCTGCAGGCGTGCAGGTCGGCGAAGGCGCGGATGCCGAGCGCGTTGTCCGGCGCCAGCGCGGCGGCCAGGAAGCGCGCGCACGCTACACTACACGCTACACTGCACGCTGCACGCTACACGCACCTCTACGAAGTGGCGGTGCACGTAGCGCGCGGCGCAGAGCGCGAGGTCGCTGCAGGCGTGCAGGTCGGCGAAGGCGCGGATGCCGAGCGCGTTGTCCGGCGCCAGCGCGGCGGCCAGGAAGCGCACGCACGCTACACTACACGCTACACTGCACGCTGCTCGCTACACGCACCTCTACGAAGTGGCGGTGCACGTAGCGCGCGGCGCAGAGCGCGAGGTCGCTGCAGGCGTGCAGGTCGGCGAAGGCGCGGATGCCGAGCGCGTTGTCCGGCGCCAGCGCGGCGGCCAGGAAGCGCGCGCACGCTACACTGCACGCTGCACGCTACACGCACCTCTACGAAGTGGCGGTGCACGTAGCGCGCGGCGCAGAGCGCGAGGTCGCTGCAGGCGTGCAGGTCGGCGAAGGCGCGGATTCCGAGAGCGTTGTCCGGCGCCAGCGCGGCGGCCAGGAAGCGCGCGCACGCTACACTACACGCTACACTGCACGCTGCACGCTACACGCACCTCTACGAAGTGGCGGTGCACGTAGCGCGCGGCGCAGAGCGCGAGGTCGCTGCAGGCGTGCAGGTCGGCGAAGGCGCGGATTCCGAGAGCGTTGTCCGGCGCCAGCGCGGCGGCCAGGAAGCGCGCGCACGCTACACTACACGCTACACTGCACGCTGCACGCTACACGCACCTCTACGAAGTGGCGGTGCACGTAGCGTGCGGCGCAGAGCGCGAGGTCGCTGCAGGCGTGCAGGTCGGCGAAGGCGCGGATTCCGAGAGCGTTGTCCGGCGCCAGCGCGGCGGCCAGGAAGCGCGCGCACGCTACACTACACGCTACACTGCACGCTGCACGCTACACGCACCTCTACGAAGTGGCGGTGCACGTAGCGCGCGGCGCCGAGCGCGAGGTCGCTGCAGGCGTGCAGGTCGGCGAAGGCGCGGATTCCGAGAGCGTTGTCCGGCGCCAGCGCGGCGGCCAGGAAGCGCGCGCACGCTACACTACACGCTACACTGCACGCTGCACGCTACACGCACCTCTACGAAGTGGCGGTGCACGTAGCGCGCGGCGCAGAGCGCGAGGTCGCTGCAGGCGTGCAGGTCGGCGAAGGCGCGGATTCCGAGAGCGTTGTCCGGCGCCAGCGCGGCGGCCAGGAAGCGCGCGCACGCTACACTACACGCTACACTGCACGCTGCACGCTACACGCACCTCTACGAAGTGGCGGTGCACGTAGCGCGCGGCGCAGAGCGCGAGGTCGCTGCAGGCGTGCAGGTCGGCGAAGGCGCGGATTCCGAGAGCGTTGTCCGGCGCGAGCGCGGCGGCCAGGAAGCGCGCGCACGCTACACTACACGCTACACTGCACGCTGCACGCTACACGCACCTCTACGAAGTGGCGGTGCACGTAGCGCGCGGCGCAGAGCGCGAGGTCGCTGCAGGCGTGCAGGTCGGCGAAGGCGCGGATGCCGAGCGCGTTGTCCGGCGCCAGCGCGGCGGCCAGGAAGCGCGCGCACGCTACACTACACGCTACACTGCACGCTGCACGCTACACGCACCTCTACGAAGTGGCGGTGCACGTAGCGCGCGGCGCAGAGCGCGAGGTCGCTGCAGGCGTGCAGGTCGGCGAAGGCGCGGATTCCGAGAGCGTTGTCCGGCGCCAGCGCGGCGGCCAGGAAGCGCGCGCACGCTACACTACACGCTACACTGCACGCTGCACGCTACACGCACCTCTACGAAGTGGCGGTGCACGTAGCGCGCGGCGCAGAGCGCGAGGTCGCTGCAGGCGTGCAGGTCGGCGAAGGCGCGGATTCCGAGAGCGTTGTCCGGCGCCAGCGCGGCGGCCAGGAAGCGCGCGCACGCTACACTACACGCTACACTGCACGCTGCACGCTACACGCACCTCTACGAAGTGGCGGTGCACGTAGCGCGCGGCGCAGAGCGCGAGGTCGCTGCAGGCGTGCAGGTCGGCGAAGGCGCGGATGCCGAGCGCGTTGTCCGGCGCCAGCGCGGCGGCCAGGAAGCGCGCGCACGCTACACTACACGCTACACTGCACGCTGCACGCTACACGCACCTCTACGAAGTGGTGGTGCACGTAGCGCGCGGCGCAGAGCGCGAGGTCGCTGCAGGCGTGCAGGTCGGCGAAGGCGCGGATGCCGAGCGCGTTGTCCGGCGCCAGCGCGGCGGCCAGGAAGCGCGCGCACGCTACACTACACGCTACACTGCACGCTGCACGCTACACGCACCTCTACGAAGTGGCGGTGCACGTAGCGCGCGGCGCAGAGCGCGAGGTCGCTGCAGGCGTGCAGGTCGGCGAAGGCGCGGATTCCGAGAGCGTTGTCCGGCGCCAGCGCGGCGGCCAGGAAGCGCGCGCACGCTACACTACACGCTACACTGCACGCTGCACGCTACACGCACCTCTACGAAGTGGCGGTGCACGTAGCGCGCGGCGCAGAGCGCGAGGTCGCTGCAGGCGTGCAGGTCGGCGAAGGCGCGGATTCCGAGAGCGTTGTCCGGCGCCAGCGCGGCGGCCAGGAAGCGCGCGCACGCTACACTACACGCTACACTGCACGCTGCACGCTACACGCACCTCTACGAAGTGGCGGTGCACGTAGCGCGCGGCGCAGAGCGCGAGGTCGCTGCAGGCGTGCAGGTCGGCGAAGGCGCGGATGCCGAGCGCGTTGTCCGGCGCCAGCGCGGCGGCCAGGAAGCGCGCGCACGCTACACTACACGCTACACTGCACGCTGCACGCTACACGCACCTCTACGAAGTGGCGGTGCACGTAGCGCGCGGCGCCGAGCGCGAGGTCGCTGCAGGCGTGCAGGTCGGCGAAGGCGCGGATATCCGAGAGCGTTGTCCGGCGCCAGCGCTGCGGCCAGGAAGCGCGCGCACGCTACACTACACGCTACACTGCACGCTGCACGCTACACGCACCTCTACGAAGTGGCGGTGCACGTAGCGCGCGGCGCAGAGCGCGAGGTCGCTGCAGGCGTGCAGGTCGGCGAAGGCGCGGATTCCGAGAGCGTTGTCCGGCGCCAGCGCGGCGGCCAGGAAGCGCGCGCACGCTACACTGCACGCTGCACGCTACACGCACCTCTACGAAGTGGCGGTGCACGTAGCGCGCGGCGCAGAGCGCGAGGTCGCTGCAGGCGTGCAGGTCGGCGAAGGCGCGGATTCCGAGAGCGTTGTCCGGCGCCAGCGCGGCGGCCAGGAAGCGCGCGCACGCTACACTACACGCTACACTGCACGCTGCACGCTACACGCACCTCTACGAAGTGGCGGTGCACGTAGCGCGCGGCGCAGAGCGCGAGGTCGCTGCAGGCGTGCAGGTCGGCGAAGGCGCGGATGCCGAGCGCGTTGTCCGGCGCCAGCGCGGCGGCCAGGAAGCGCGCGCACGCTACACTACACGCTACACTGCACGCTGCACGCTACACGCACCTCTACGAAGTGGCGGTGCACGTAGCGCGCGGCGCAGAGCGCGAGGTCGCTGCAGGCGTGCAGGTCGGCGAAGGCGCGGATGCCGAGCGCGTTGTCCGGCGCCAGCGCGGCGGCCAGGAAGCGCGCGCACGCTACACTACACGCTACACTGCACGCTGCACGCTACACGCACCTCTACGAAGTGGCGGTGCACGTAGCGCGCGGCGCAGAGCGCGAGGTCGCTGCAGGCGTGCAGGTCGGCGAAGGCGCGGATGCCGAGCGCGTTGTCCGGCGCCAGCGCGGCGGCCAGGAAGCGCGCGCACGCTACACTACACGCTACACTGCACGCTGCACGCTACACGCACCTCTACGAAGTGGCGGTGCACGTAGCGCGCGGCGCAGAGCGCGAGGTCGCTGCAGGCGTGCAGGTCGGCGAAGGCGCGGATGCCGAGCGCGTTGTCCGGCGCCAGCGCGGCGGCCAGGAAGCGCGCGCACGCTACACTACACGCTACACTGCACGCTGCACGCTACACGCACCTCTACGAAGTGGCGGTGCACGTAGCGCGCGGCGCAGAGCGCGAGGTCGCTGCAGGCGTGCAGGTCGGCGAAGGCGCGGATGCCGAGCGCGTTGTCCGGCGCCAGCGCGGCGGCCAGGAAGCGCGCGCACGCTACACTACACGCTACACTGCACGCTGCACGCTACACGCACCTCTACGAAGTGGCGGTGCACGTAGCGCGCGGCGCAGAGCGCGAGGTCGCTGCAGGCGTGCAGGTCGGCGAAGGCGCGGATGCCGAGCGCGTTGTCCGGCGCCAGCGCGGCGGCCAGGAAGCGCGCGCACGCTACACTACACGCTACACTGCACGCTGCACGCTACACGCACCTCTACGAAGTGGCGGTGCACGTAGCGCGCGGCGCAGAGCGCGAGGTCGCTGCAGGCGTGCAGGTCGGCGAAGGCGCGGATGCCGAGCGCGTTGTCCGGCGCCAGCGCGGCGGCCAGGAAGCGCGCGCACGCTACACTACACGCTACACTGCACGCTGCACGCTACACGCACCTCTACGAAGTGGCGGTGCACGTAGCGCGCGGCGCAGAGCGCGAGGTCGCTGCAGGCGTGCAGGTCGGCGAAGGCGCGGATGCCGAGCGCGTTGTCCGGCGCCAGCGCGGCGGCCAGGAAGCGCGCGCACGCTACACTACACGCTACACTGCACGCTGCACGCTACACGCACCTCTACGAAGTGGCGGTGCACGTAGCGCGCGGCGCAGAGCGCGAGGTCGCTGCAGGCGTGCAGGTCGGCGAAGGCGCGGATGCCGAGCGCGTTGTCCGGCGCCAGCGCGGCGGCCAGGAAGCGCGCGCACGCTACACTACACGCTACACTGCACGCTGCACGCTACACGCACCTCTACGAAGTGGCGGTGCACGTAGCGCGCGGCGCAGAGCGCGAGGTCGCTGCAGGCGTGCAGGTCGGCGAAGGCGCGGATGCCGAGCGCGTTGTCCGGCGCCAGCGCGGCGGCCAGGAAGCGCGCGCACGCTACACTACACGCTACACTGCACGCTGCACGCTACACGCACCTCTACGAAGTGGCGGTGCACGTAGCGCGCGGCGCAGAGCGCGAGGTCGCTGCAGGCGTGCAGGTCGGCGAAGGCGCGGATGCCGAGCGCGTTGTCCGGCGCCAGCGCGGCGGCCAGGAAGCGCGCGCACGCGCTGCGCACGCCCACCACCTGCACCAGTGACGCCGCAGACAGCAAGCTCTGCGCACACGCTTTTCACGTCACTTTAATACGTTCACACTTCCAAGCGCCGCAATGAGAGCATCCATGACTTTTTTTGCCACCAGGGCGGCGCCACTTTTGAATCAGATGTGTAATTTTTGAGATTCACCTCTGTTCTCGAGAGAATTCATAGCGGGGGAAGTTAATTAGTTAGATTAAAAGAAGAGTAAAGATTAACAGCCTGGCCACGGGACATTCGCCATAGCGAAAATTCGCGCGACTAAAATAAATGTATAGAAATGTACGGATCAAGCCACACGCAGCGGCGAGTGGCGAAGCGACCGGCGAAATTTACCGAGCGAACCGCGCGGGCGACTGGCGGCGCGGCGGGCGACTGAACCAAAGGCATGAATTAGCACGACGCAAGCCACGGAATCGAGCGGTAGACGCGGCGAATAGTATAGGAAACAAAATATTTTAGTTGTTTTCGATGCGAAAAATGAATAGTGAAACTTTTATTGCCGAGATACTTGCTAGGCCTGCTAGCAGCTTTGGAAATAGTAGTTATTATTAACAAGAATATAATCGAAGGTTTCGACACTCATTCTGGTATATTCGAAAAAAATTTCTGGATACATTCTGTACTTCTCGTACTTCTTGTGGAGTTCTCCATCTATCACCCGATTCCTATTCAAATCATGTACTCCACAATCTCTTCCAAACATTATCTCTTGAACCAAAAAACGATTACTTTCTAAGCAATATCGAGATAACTTTGATAAAGACATTTCGCTCTCCGCCTATCTGATCGTGACGGCGAACCTGACTGCCCGTAGCCCTCAAACCACGCCGCGCGAATTGTCGCCCCGCCTGCCGCTTCGCCGTTCGTGCCGCCGATCCCCGTGGCCAGGCCGTAATGTTTCTTTGTGTTCTTAGTGGTCGAAATTCGACCGTAATTCATGAATTGTCAACTGTAATTGTTTACTTTTAGAGATAGCACGCGTCGGTAGTAACTAAAACGAGATTCGAGCATCAGTAGTAACAAACAAGTTGTTCTTAAGTTCATTTTCTTTTAGCATGTTCAACCGACTTCAAAAAAGAAGGAGATTCTCAATTCGTCGGTATCTTTTTTTATGTACATATGTTCACCGATTACTAGAAGACGCCTGATTGATTTGGATAATTCTTCTTTTGTCACAAAGGGTATACTTCCCAGGTGGCCCACTTAAATCTTATTAAATCGATCGATCGTTTTTAAAAATTATATATAATCAAGTCGGTTATACAAAATTTTTAAATTTACCACTTGTTTATTTAAATATTTTATTTGCTTACGTCGCAAGTATTTGTTAATTATAATGCATTGGCACTATGCAATACGGATTTCAATGATGGCGTTAAGTGTGGATCGTGTAAAAGGGAACTTTGTTTTGGCCGATAACCAAAGTTAGACATAGAAAGCTGGGTGCCGACCGAGGGGCTGTGTCGTAGAGGTGCTCCCATTGCCGGAAACACGGAACATTACAAAGAAGAGATGGCATAAGCAACTGTGCACTGTGATTCTAACTGGGTCCTGACGTCATAACAGTGGACGTGGCTTTACTTAGTATACTGTCAGCGTTCGTCCTTTGCGCTTAGGTGTCAAAAATCTTAAATCGGTGCATTTTCGTAGTATTAAGAAGAAAAGGATGAAGTGTTGTGTTTTATCGTGTAAAAACTACTCACACGCTCTGGCATCACATTTCATTTGTAAGTAATTTTACACTTAATTTATTAAAAAGGTTCAAGAAAAATGTCTGCGTCGGCTTTCAAATGTTAACACGGCACGTGAATGTCGGCTTTGTAATGGCGACACTTTGTGTCATGGGAACTAAAAATAAAAAGGTACGTAGAGCTCGACCAGACGACAACTGTTCACGACCAGACGACAACTGTTCAGTGATGTCTCAGTGATGGCGAGGGTGAAAACTGGTAGCGATCACCGAATAGTTAGAGGCACACTGAACCTACAAGTTAAGTTGGAGAAGTGTCGTCTAATGAAATCAACGCTCCGTCCCCCTCGTGCTCCAAAGTCCCGAAACCTTTCAGCTCGAGCTACAAAATCGTTTTCAGTACCTAGAAGATTGCAATGCAGTGGACGATATAAACGACAAGCTCCTGGAAACTGTCCATGCGGTCGGAGCTAAGTTTTGCAAGACCCACCGCAGAAGAACACAAAAACTCTCCTACATACTCTGAATTAAAGCGGAGCTTCTGAAAGCGGGTGGAAAACCGGTACTTAAAGTCCTTCAAAAGCTCTTTAATTCCCTTCTTCATGGAGGCACTACTCCGGAAGCGTGAAGCAGAAGTGCGGTGGTCTTGTTCTTCAAGAAAGGCGATAACGCTCTCTTGAACAACTACAGACCGATTTCCCTCGGAGCCGCGTCTACGTGCTGTTTTCGAGAGTCATTACGAATCGTCAGACTCGACGACTTCCAGCCTCCAGAACAAGCCGCTTTCCGAAAAGGCTTTAGCACCATAGACCACATACATACGTTTCGGCAAATTGTACAAAAGACCGAAGAGTACAATCTGTACTAGTATGTGGTAGTCTGTCTCAGTATGTGGACTATGAAAAAGATTTTGATTCCGTCGATACTTAATCTGTGATGCAGTCCCTCCAGTGGTGCCAAGTGGACTGTCGGTATATGGAAGTGCTGAAATGTTTGTACAGTAGGGCTACGATGGCTATCCGAGTACAGAACCAGAGTACGAAACCTATCCAATTGTAGAGAGGTGTAAGACAGGGTGACGTAATATCCCCGAAACTCTTCACCGTTGCATTGGAAGACGTTTTCAAGCTACTGGGCTGAAAAGGATACGGTATTAACGTCAATGGCGTGTACATCACTCACCTTCGATTTGCCGACGATATAGTCCTTATGACAAAATCGCTGGAGGACCTAAGCACTATGCTCAATGACCTCTTAAGATGAACATGGACAAAACAAAAATCATGTTTAACGTCCATGTCACACATATGCTGGTAGTGGTTGGGAGCACTAAGCTCGAAGTTGTTGACGAATATGTTTACCTGGGGGACAAATAGTCCGACTAGGTAAGTCTAACTTCGACCGAGAGGTCAATCAACGGATTCAACTTGGCTGGGCAGCGTTCGGGAGATTACGAAACATCTTCTCGTTAGACATACCTCAAAACCTAAAAACCAGATTTTTCAATCAGTGCGTGTTGCCAGTGATGACCTATGGAAGTGAGACGTGGTCCTTCACTGCTGGCCGTACGAGGAAGCTCAAAGTCGCTCAGCGAGCTATGGAGAGGGCTATGGTTGACGTTTCTCTGCGTGATAGACTTAAAAACGAGGATATCCGTAGTAGAACCAGAGTAAACGATGTAGTGCCCTGTAGACTCCCCTTTACCTCCGACAATATACATTTATAAAATTAGTATTAAGTATAGAATAGAGAACAGTATAATTAAAGTTCTTGTACAAGCAACACGTCTCCTTCATTCAGCACCTTCCGAGTTCCGACATTACATGGCGACCCTGCCAGGCGGTGCGCTGCGACAATGCACGCGCACCGCCGCGGCCTATTACTTAAAAGAAAAAAAAATATTATAAGAAATCTAAATTAAATTATCAAAAAATATTAACGGCAATACCGGACGTGACGAAAAATAATAAGAATATAAGAAAAAGACTGATATTACTATTTTTTTAAAGAAAATTACAGAAAGTATTTAATAAACTAATGAAGATCAACTTAAAAAGATAAACTTTATGAAAATTTCAAAGGTAATATGAAGAATAAAATACTTAATATTGATAATTATGAGAAGTATAATGAAGAAAGGAACAGCAGTTGTACCCTAGGAAGCTTAGCCCAGAAGAATGTGAAATTTGAGTCAGAAAGTACAAAGAAGATATTAAGAGGTAACTTCCCACCTTTGTGATTTTATCTCCATCTAAAACTTTATTTATCAATTTGTGATTGTTTTATGTTCTTTTTGCTATTATATTTTATGAATTTAAGTATTAAATATTCTATATTTAATACACCTATGTTTAAATTGAAAGTAATTATCAGATAATTTACGATTCAATTGATTTTTTAATATTTTATTACTGTATCTGAAAAAATAATTAAAAAGCAATAATTATAAATTAAGTTATGTATGCACTTCTGTGGCATGTTTTATTAAGGTACAAGACGATTTTATATTCACTTTTTTCAGTTATTGTCTTATATTATTTTATAACTGTGTCGTGCAAAAATTAATGAAATAATGTGATTTATTACATTTTATGTCCTTAAATTTACTATAGTTCATCATAAATTAATTTTTTCATATTTTATAGTAAAATAACACTTTTTCTTTTAACGACCACAAACTAATCTAGATAAGTTAAATTCAATTTCAATTCAAAATTCAAATGTAACAATCTTTACACAGTGAATATAATAAGTATGCTAAACTTTTCTTATGAATGATATATCTATAAATATGACATGTTATGCAATGAGCTTATCTTAAAACAATAGAGAGCAACATGCGATATATGAACAGGTGCATAAAAATAAATCATAACAACATTCTAATAAAGACGAAAATAATAATATCAAAAAATAAATAAGAAATGACCTGTAAACACGTGGATAATAATAAATATAAATAATAATAACGTGTAACATAAATATGAAAATAATGAAATACTGTAAAATAAAATAAAAATAATTAAGAGGTTTAATAACAATGTTCCCTAACAGTTAAAAACGGCAAAAAAAAAATAGACTGACAAAAATGTTATCCAATTTGTACAAAATTAGAATGTATGTAATTAAAAGATATGAGGAATGGAAGAAAAGAATGTTCGAAAGTGTGAATACGAATGATCGAGTTGCTAAGTTTCCTCAATATTGGACTGATCACCCAAATATTGATGAATGCTTAAACTCTTGGTATGGAACTCATTATGAGCGAGAATAATGCAAATTAGTATATGGAAGTGGAGCATGCAAGTGAATAAAAATACCCGATACACCCAAACAGATATTAAGATGTAAAAAAAAAAAAACACGGGTCATGTATAAATAAAGAAGCAAAATGGTTTATTAAGAGAATAGAAATAAAACATATTATAATGACCTTGATAAATAAATCATGGAGAGATACGGGAACGTCCATCACTGGTAAAGCATATAGTCCTCGAGCAGGGTATGTTTCCATGATTGGATGATAAAATCGGAAGTAACGGGTACTAGGGAACAATACCTTCAGTACAAGTGAGATGTGAACGAGTTTACTCATATTAGTACTGTTGGGGACCAGAGAAGTCTTAAATTTGTTACCCTTAATAATGGTACATAGGGGTCACATCCTTCATTGGATCATAGTGTGAACTTAGTTTTCCTCCGTGACAATTGTTGGAGTCCTTTTAAAATGACTTAAAAGTTGACCTCAAGGTTGTGCGCACAACCCAAGGTACAGTTCTACCTTGAGATAGTATGATAAAAAAAGTTAATGTACCAATAAAATGAAATGAATGTTATGAAAATGTAATATAATACCCAAGTAAATGGGGGGCCCATATTTATAAAGTACCCGCGTGATAAATATCACGAAATAAAATATAAATGAAGTGAATTAATACTCCGATTCCCGATATCTAATAAATAAATAAATATATAAGTGAATAGAATTACGAAAACAATTAAGCTAGCTAAAAGGTCAAAAGGAATAAATTATTATGAAAGGAAAGAAAGTATGTACATACGAGAATTATAAAAGAAAATATAAATACATATATGTATAACTTAAGGCCTAATAATTTAAACAAAGTAAATAGGAGTAGTCGTACTGGTATGAAATTAAGTACAATGAAATGAGAAAATTTTAAATCATAAAAGGACATGACAAAAAATAAAATGTGTTACATACAAGGTATTAAGGGGATCCCCGACCAAATCTATAAAGTGAGATAGGTAGTTATTTGCATTTCTTTACTAGGATGCTACCCAAAATGCTACCTACTAGTTGCACATGTAGTACCTATGGGATCGATCCACATAACTGCATGTATAATTAAATAATACCTAATATAATACACGTGTTATAATCATATAGCAAATAATATACTTTATCCATAATCGCAATAATTTAGAGTATAGGGCTTAAAATAAAATAAAATCATAATATAAATTATTATTGCAATAGGTACATATTATACACGTAATAATAATAATTACGTTATAAAAATAATGAATAGTTATATAAGATTGTTTCGTATTATATAGAATCAATTAATCAAAGTTCAAAATTCAACATAATAAAAATAAAAAAAAAATAAAAAAAAATAGGAAGGAGATGTTGAAATAAATTAGAGATACGAACGTAATCAGAGTAGAGTATAAATATTATATTTATACAATAAAGTACAGTGCATGGCGCACATTTCAGCCAACTAACAATTATTTAATACTCACAAATTAAACATGTTGTAATTATAGACACACTACCGCATGTACACAAAAACATCAATAATTAAATATGAAAAAAAAAAACATTTTCGCGCACATATTTCGCGTATATTTTATATGAATTTACAAGATTTTTTTCCTTAAAATAATAATTTAACCTTGAATTTTATATTTTATATTATGTTTTTTTTGTTTATGTAAAAGTTGAACAATTTTCAATTAAATTTGGTTAATATATTGTTTTTAAAATCAAGTCGAAACAGTATCGATCCGCTATTACTTATATAAGTTTCATAATGTAATATTTTTTTTTCTTTTATAGACAATAAAACCAAATATTATGTTATTATATACCAAAAATACTATACAAACATATATTTTGCTATATAAACTTATATTTGTGTAATAACCTATGTTTTCATAAATCTATATTTCAAATGAGATAAACACATTTCTTAGGAGTCATGTAATCTTAAAAAGGTATTAATGCGTTTACGACTTTTAATGATAAATAACATTTATAATAATGAATACTTGGTAATGTATGTAAATTTATTATGACACAATGCAATGTAAAATATTTAATACGTAAATTAAAAGATGTTTAATGCCAGAATTTTCAGATACATTTTAAGTGTATTCATAATAAAACATTTTGAAAGTTATGGTAAAATTTTGTAATAAAGAATATCTGATAAAGAAGTTAAATAAATACCTAATAGTTAACTAAATGTAAAAATAAAAAATAAATCAAGCTAAACTATTGAACCGAGTAAGCAAAACGTGTCCTTCTCATTGACACATTTCCTTATATCTCTATATCACATGTTTTTTTTTCCTATAGTAAATTTTATTTAAATGTAAGATTCAATTTGAAAAGAGTTAAAACTATTAAGTATTAATTATAAGTGTTAGCTTTTCTTTTCTTTTATAAAAGCAAGGACCTTAAATTTATTAACCTACTTAAAAACAAAAATTGTTCTTTTGAATGTTTAAATTTTAATGTTTTGTTGTGTAAAGTTGATATGTGTTACAGTGATTATTCAATTATTTTCTGTAAACGATATAGTAAATATCATACTCCCAGAAATTGTAATTAAAAAAAAATAACGCATTTTTTTTTTGATGGATGTAAAATTAAAGTAACTATCTAGAATTATGTATAAATAAGAATCATAAAAATAAATCTATTATTTTACACGTATCCATATATGTATGTAATAATAACATCATACGATGTAATCGCAAACTTTCCCATAAACGTACTTTGGAATTGAAAACAAAAGTGTCACAAATCGCTTACGCAGCTGGGATCGCAATTTGTATTTTGATCTGTCTTTTGTTATGTGATTATGTTATTGTTATTGAAAATGATTACGTGGCTTAACATTGACTTCTTTGTTCTGTTCATCTTAATATGAAATGAAATAATTAAATTTTTGGTTAAATTGAATGACCTCAGTAAATTATAAGATTTATAATATATTGAAATTATTCTTTTAGGAAAGCATTTAAGGGATTTAAATAGTTTATTTATGATATATGATTAAATAGTGAGCCTCGATTCTTAAAAATATGTATATGTAAAGGAAATAATTCTTCTCTCAAATGACATATAATTTTATGACTAAGTTAAGTTACTCGTACGTAACTATTTTATTAACTGAAATGAGAATCATAGAAAGGACTATATACATTGGCCATGTTCTTAATGATGTATACGCGAGCTGTGTACGTGAAAGAAAAGACACAATTATTTGATGAATATTATTATTAATGATATTTAATGCCATGCAGTAAAATGAAAAATAAATAATAGTTACCGAAGAATAAAGTAAATATATAAAGTTAATAAAAAAGTGAATTAAATAAAAGTATCTTGAAATGTAAAACAAAATATAAGAAAATATTTTTTAAAGTTTATAAAAAAAAAATGTAATCATTAATTTTTTTTTTGGTCGGTGGGAGGTGTAGTGCCCTGTAGACTCCCCTTTACCTCCGACAATATACATTTATAAAATTAGTATTAAGTATAGAATAGAGAACAGTATAATTAAAGTTCTTGTACAAGCAACACGTCTCCTTCATTCAGCACCTTCCGAGTTCCGACATTACAACGACATAGCCCATGGAATGAGTATCCTGAAGTAGCGATGGGCCGGCCATATAGTTCGAAAAACCAGCAACTGATGGGGAAGAAAGGTTCTCGAGTGGCAGCCTCGTACCGGCAGGCGAAGTGTAGGACATCCCCTCGCTAGATGGAGTGACTCGGACCGTGCTTTGTGGCATTCAGCAGTAGACTTGTGAAGGGCTGTAGTGATGATGATGATGAAGTAGAGCTCAGTATTGGTAAAATAATCATACGAAGGTGTTGAAATTTGTTCTGCATTCAGTCAGTAAACAATTTTTAATCGCCAGAATATTTTTTTTGTGTACAGGCCGCCGTCTATCGTCAAGGTAGCTAAACTACATTGCAACGTCGATATGGAACGATGCGAGTAGTTTTACTATTTACCGGTAGATGGAAAATACTAAAGTGGGCGGGGCTCAACATCCCCATACCTCGCAAATTGTCGCGAATTGTTGCACAGTGAAATCTAATTACAACACCTCCTCTTTGTATTTGCTCCGTGGCAGGAACCTTCTATCTGCCCCTTCAACGCCAACGCCAACCACGTCACCGCCAATCCCTACCAACGCTGTGACGGCTTCGATTAATTCGGTTCTGCAGGAAATACGTGACCTAAAACTAGAGCCTGTCTACCAGCTATCATTAATGACGTGAAAAGCATTAGGCGTAAAATAGGAGAGCTAAAATCATCCTGTGAATTTAATAGTGAAAAAATAATTAACTGGTATTCCAGAATAAATGATGTTGAATTCAAGATACGTAAATTAGAGCAAATAAAAGTTGCAGTTGACTCGACTCTCTCTGAAATACAGGTCCTGAAAAAGGAGTTACCATCTAAGGAACAGTGGTCTCGACTTAGTAATGTCGAGATCAAAGGTGTGCCCCTAAAGATACATGAAAACCTTATTTCAATATCTCAGATAACATAGGCACGCGTTCTTTCAACTGTACGGTACGTACAAGATGCTGTGGGATCCAAAATACTGTTTTCGTTTTTTTAAACAATAAGCAACTAGGAAAGTAGCTACAGCTGCAATTACACAACTGTCCATTTCGGATACTCGAGGAATTATGATGGCTCGGCCTGTCTCGCGAGATCGGACAATACTATTGAGGCTGCCTCGCTAGCCTTCACTCGCGAGCCGCACACCGAGGCTGCCGCGCAAGCCTGCGCGCTAGGTGGGTACGCGGCTATTGACTTTTAAAGATAAAGACTATCAATATGTTTGGGTAAATTATTGTCAAATTCATGTTAGAAAACGACGGACTGCGAGGACATCCTACGGAATACATATTCACGCAAGCGAAAGATACGAGGGTGCGTTTTAAGTTCGCGGAATGGGGGGTAAGGAGTGGAAATAAAAATCCAAATTTATTTTTCCTTTTCAATATATTCCATACCTATTGTATTATATACCTGCTGATCTAATACCTTTTTCGGATCTTTCAATTAACTTATATATACCCTTAAAAAAAATTGATTTGCCTTTGTCTAAAAAATACGCCGAAACTGCTTCTTTCACTTCTTCACCATTTAAAAAATTTTCCAGTTCTTTTTTTAAGTTTGGAAATAGATAATAATCACTGGGGGCCAGGTCAGGACTATAGGGTGGGTGTGGTAAAATTTCGAAGCCCACCTTCTACAGGGCAGCCATCGCAACATGGCACTTGTGAACAGGCGCGTTGTCGTGCAGAAGAAGGATTCCTTTGGTCAATTTTCCCATTCCTTTCTGCTTTATAGCTTCCTTCAATTGTTATAGGACTGAAGCGTAGTAATTTCCGGTTATGGAGACACCTTTATCTTTATAATCAATCAAGAGAATTCCTTCTGAGTCCCAAAAGACTGTCGCCATGATTTTCCCAGCCAATTGTGCCACCTTAAATTTCTTGGGTGGTGGTGTGCCTTTTTTGTACCACTGCATAGTTCTGTTTGGACTCAGCTCCATAATGGTGAACCCAAGTTTCGTCACCAGTAACAATTCGAGCCAACACTCCATCTTTGTCTTCCATACAGAGGTCCAAAAATGCACGAGAACACTCCACGCGCTGTTGCTTTTGACGCGGCGTGAGCATTCTAGGCACCCATCTTGCCTTGACTTTAGTCATGCCAAGATGGTCATGAAGAATTTTGAAAATGGTTGTATCTGATACTAAAACCATTTCTGCGAGCTGTTAGGCGGGCATATTCTAACATCCATTTTTCAACTTTTGGAATAATTTCCGAAGTGGTCAACACGATCGGCCGTCCTGGCCGTAGTTCGTCTTCAAGTGACTCTCTGTCTTGTTTAAAAAGGGTATGCCACTTGTATACCATAGTTTTACTTGGACAAGAGTCTCCGTAAACGGATGACATCTCTCCCAGTATAGTCTGGACTGGTTTTCCGCGCTTGGTAAGGAACTTAATAACGGCACGGAACTCGATTTTCTCCATATTTAACAATTTCTTCCCGATTGACTTGTTTGGTTAACGATAAATCAAAGACTAATGATCTAATTACAATAAAACCCGGTATTTATATTAATAATGAGTAGCTCAATTAGCACGTAATCCAGCGACGTCCCCACTTATTACCTACCTACCCATTCCGCGAACTTAAAAACGCACCCTCGTAGTTCATTTCGACCTTAAAGGTCAGAAGCTTAGGATATTAGTCAGTACGCGGCGTTAAAATCTCCAAAAATCGGTAGATTTCGGTTGGCGCTGAAGGACGCTGATTTGGCTCTCTAGCCTTAATCTAATATACGAACCACGTGGCAGCAGCACCGGGGACTAGTATCCGAAAATCGATACGCGGAGGAAACCAGAATGATATTGTAAGTACGCAAAACTTTCTTTTTGTGTTGCTTTCCTTTTATCCTTTAAGTTTTATCCTTATTGTCCAAAATTTTTCACCCAAAGAATAGGGGGCCTAGCGAGGCTGGTTTTCGATAGTCTCACCGAAATATAGATTTAAATAATTTAAGAAATATTGAGGAAGAATTAAATTTAAATTCACTAAATTCCAAAATGCCTTATGATCTCGATGTAATATATAAGGCCTTGCGCCCAGTGCCAGATTTCGACGTTAATCCAAATATTCTTACGAGATTTATTAAAATATGCGATCAGTTCGTATCAACTTACATGAGCTCTGAAGCCGGTAGTGAATTATCTAATTTATGTTTACTGAACGGAATTTTGAATAAAATCACCGGACCTGCGGCTTCAATCATAAGGTCTAATGGCATCCCTTTTTACTGGCAAAGAGGCATTCCATCTTAGTCCTCACGGGTGACAACGCATCTGCATCTTGAGTCTTTATTGAGGACAGATGTAGATGTCTATGGGTCACAGTAACCACTTACCATCAGGTGGACTGTGTGCTCATTTGTCACCCGATCCTATAAAAAAATCCCTGATAATTGGCTAGAAATTCGCGAATCTCTTATTAACAACTTCGCAGATCAAAGATACAAATCTGCACTGTACAATGACCTTTCCTTAGCTTCGCAAGGCCACAAAAGCCCTTAGGAGTTTTACGATCATTGTCACACTCTTTTTAGTATCATCATGACATATATATCATTGCACGAAACTATCCCGACCACTATCGAGTCTAAGCGGACATTGTATAAAAAGCTCACTATGCAGGCTTTCATTCGTGGCTTACATGAGCCCTTAGGGTCTAGAATAAGGTGTATGCGCCCTTCTACAATAGAGCAGGCATTGAAATTTGTTCAGGAGGAATTAAATATTTTATATTTGCAACAGCGTAATAATGATGTACACACTAAAACTCTCCAGCCGCCTCCAAGAGCACAAACACCAATTCCAATGCCTTCTCAATCTAAGCAAAATTTCCAGCCCCCACCTATGATGTTAGCACCCGTTGCTCAGAGACCGATGTGGCACCACCTCAACCTCAACCATTTAAATTTACTCAACCGCAAAATCAATTTAAGTTCAATGCGGGCCCTCAACATCAGTCTCAGTATCGCATGCCAACACGTACTCAACAAATGTTCAGTGCACTACCACACCACATTATAACCCACGTAGTAACGTGTTCCGTATTCAGCCTCGTTATCAGCAGCCTCAGAATCTTGGCCCTAAGCCTATGAGCGGGTTCAACATTTCACGCCTAAAGCCTTACCTCCTACAGGACGATTAACTGACCATGATTGGAATAAGCACGGTAACCCACCACCTACGAATTATTTTAAAAGCCGTGAAATGAATCTTAACGAGTGTGACGGCTATGATAACTATTACTATGAGCCTGACTACAACAACTATTACGCGGATTACTACGAATGTCCATCTTACGCGAGTGGCTATAATGATTATGTAAGCCACGAGAGTTACGGTCCCGAGTTTGTTCCGGTAAACGATTATCCAAGCGTCAATGATACAGAAAACGATCCTCAGCCCTCCACTAGCCAACAGGAAAATTTTCAGGAGGATTCCCCTTCAAACAAGCCAAGATAGAAGTCAATTTGCAGACCCAGCGTCAGCTACCATTTATTCAGATCTTAGACCCTCCGTTGAAGCTTCTCATCGATACCGGAGCGAATCAATTATTTTTGAGCCCGGATGCTGTAAAAAGATTTTTCCCTCATTACCAACTTGAGTATGATCCTTTCGAAGTCACTAATGTTCACGCTGTTAGTCGAAATGATTATTCAATTACGGTGCCCTGTTTTCCGGAAATTAACGATAGCGAACCGATAAAGTTTTTCGTGTATAAATTTCATAATCATTTCGACGGGTTAATTGGGTTCGATCTGTTAACTAAGTGGGAAGCAAAGATCGATTTAAAAGCATTACATTTAACTACTCGGTCTGCAGTGAACCCAATATTGTTATATAATTCGCGAAACGTTAACCTGTACGAGGATATAATTCCTGCGAATACTTCAAAGTTAGTTAGAATTCCTGTTGACAGTAGTGATGGTGACGTCTATATTCCTGAACAAATTTTATGTAACTGTGTCATTCACGAATGCATAACCAGCGTTTCCCAAAATAGAGGTATTTTAGAGATCGAGAATACTAGCGATAACGATGTCGTTTTTTTCCCTGGACCGCCCCGCTCACGCACAGTTGTTTAACGTTGAGTGCACGCGCACTCAGCCAATAACCGAACGCGCTAGACGTTTTATCGCGACTCCGCACTGACGACCTTAACGAAGAAGAAAAGGCTAATTTGATGACTCTTTGTGCCAAATATCATGACATATTTTATATCGAAGGTGAAAACTTAACATTTACGAATCAAATAAAACACCGCATCCGTACGACCGATGAAATTCCGATATACACAAAGAGCTATCGATATCCTTTTGTTCATCGACAAGAGGTACGCGATCAAATAAATAAAATGTTAGCTCAAGGCATTATACGTCCCTCCGAGTCCGCGTGGTCCTCACCGATTTGAATTATCCCAAAAAAGGCGGACGCCTCGGGGAAAAAGAAATGGCGTCTAGTGGTAGATTTTCGTAAACTTAATGAAGAAACAATAAATGACAAATACCCTATCCCGAATATCTCAGTTGTTCTGGACAAACTGGGTAAATGCCAATATTTTACTACCCTGGATCTCACCAGTGGTTTTCACGAAGTAGAGATGGACCCCGCTGACATTCCAAAGACGGCATTCAATGTCGAACACGGCCACTTCGAATTCCTTCGGATGCCCATGGGACTGAAGAACTCGCCTTCCACATTCCAAAGAGTGATAGATAATATCCTCCGAGGTCTCCAGAACCAGATCTGTTTGGTGTACCTGGACGATATAATAGTATTCAGCACCTCGCTGCAGGAACACATGGTCAACTTAGAACAAGTTTTCCAGATACTTAGGAACTCTAATTTCAAAGTGCAAATGGACAAATCAGAGTTACTTAAGTTAGAAACGGCTTATTTAGACCATATCATCAGCAGCGAGGGCGTGAAGCCTAACCCAGACAAAATAGCAGCGATAGAAAAATACCCTATGCCTAAATCTCCTAAGGAGATAAAGCAATTCTTAGGACTATTAGGATATTACCGTAAATTCATCCCAGATTTTGCAAAAATAACAAAACCATTGACACTATGTCTAAAAAAAGGTAAAAAAATCACTTTTGACCCCGATTATGTTAACAGTTTTGAGAAGTGTAAAACTCTTTTGACGAATGAAATACCCGGACTTTAGTAAGGAATTTATCCTTACTACCGATGCGTCGAACTTTGCCATCGGTGCTGTTTTGTCTCAAGGGCCAATAGGCTCGGATAAACCTGTCTCATATGCTTCGCGAACACTTTATGATAGTGAACAAAATTACAGCACCATCGATAAAGAGCTCCTGGCAATAGTGTGGGCCACTAAATATTTTAGACCCTACCTATTCGGCAGGACATTTAAAATACTTACCGACCACAAACCTTTACAGTGGATTATGAGTTTAAAGGAACCGAACTCTCGCCTTATTCGATGGCGCTTAAAGCTTAACGAATACGACTTCACGGTAGTCTACAAGAAAGGTAAATCAAATACGAACGCAGATGCCCTCAGTCGCATTGAGATCCATAACGAAGATACTAATTCTCTTCTAGCGAATCCCTCGGAACAACCAGAACCCAGTCATGGTTCTACAACCGCTACCATTCATACGAGTCACGAAAATCCCATATTGGAAGTTCCAATAACCGATGAACCACTAAACAAATTTCATCGCCAATTGGTTATCACTATCTTAGGCGACGTAAAAAAGCGACCCGCGGTTTCGAAGCCCTTCGACATACATACCCGTATTTCGGTGCAAGTAACGGAATCAAATTTAGAAACCGATATTATAAACGTAATAAAGGAGTTCGTGAACCCAAAAATTAAAACCGGAATTCTAATCAACCCCCCGTTAGGACTTTATTCAATCATACCTATCATACAGAATAACTTTAAAAGCTCCGCGATGAATCACGTACTTGTCAAAAGCAAACTTGAAAACGTTAAACCTTATCTTAGGCAACAAGAAATTATTAAACACTAACACGAGGGCAAAACCAACCATAGAGGCATTAATGAGTGTTATTTGTCTCTTTCGAAAAAATACTACTGGCCAAAAATGAAAGAACAAATAACAAAATTCATTAATGAATGTATCGTGTGTGGCCAAGGTAAATACGACCGTAATCCTATCCAACCAAGATTTAACGTATTCCGCCTCCAAGCAAGCCTCTAGAAATAGTTCATATGGACTTGTTCACAGTAGATAGCGAAAAATACATTACGTTCGTCGACGTATTCTTCAAGTACGGACAAGCCTATCATCTACACGACGGTACAGCCATCAGCGTTTTACGGGCCTTACTAAAATATTGCACGCACCATGGTTTACCCTTAACCATAGTAACTGATAACGGCACTGAATTCACTAACCAACTATTTTCCGAATTTTTAAGAATGCACAATATTAACCACCATAAAATACTTCTCCATTCACCAAACGACAATGGAAATGTAGAACGTTTTCATTCAACTCTTCTCGAACATCTTAGATTATTAAAACTTCAGCGTAAAGACGAGCCAGCTGTAAACCTAGTACCATATGCGATTATCGCTTACAATAGTTCGGTGCACAGTTTCACGAAATGCAGGCCGTTCGATATAATAACAGGTCACTTTGACCCCAGAGACCCAGTAGGTGTAGGCCTTACCCAGCATTTACTTCAACAGTACACTCAAAATCATAGAGAACAAATGAAATTAGTTTATGAAATTATAAATCAGTCTACCTTACATGATCGCAAAGTTTTAATTGAGAATAGAAATAAGGATAGAGAACCCGAAATTCAATATGAACCAGAACAGCAAATTTTCATAAAAAACCCGCTTGCTAGCCGACAAAAATTACCACCCAGATATAGTAACGATATCGTTCTGGCTAACCTACCTATACATATTTATACTTCACGAAAACGTGGTCCCGTTGCCAAAGCTCGCATTAAGTGAGTCCGTAACGTAATTAGCATGCTGAGGATACTTGCTGTGTTGATGTTTAGCAATACAGCAAGTCTTCTCTTTTACATACCAGGCTTTATTGTCTGGTGGTTTTACACCGGGCTTCATTGTTTGGTGGTTTTCAAGGACAAAGCCATTATAGATCCTAGCTTACTTATAGGAGAGGGCAATAGATTTCTTACATTAAAAACAATTTGTACTGTTAAAGATATTAGATGCAAGAAGTTGTAGGTTAAGCCTGAGTTAGAAAATAAGGTAAAAACTTAACATTACAATTTTTATTGATGTGAGTAGTGTCTTTAAGTACTGCAACTGATAAAATGTGAAAAATCGTGAAACGGCTTTTCAGTGTTTTCCTAAAATATTATTTTTATAATCGAAACGAATTTAAAAACATAGAGGCGCTCTCTTATTGGATTTGGCGTTTCTTGATGTGTCTTTAACGCTGACGCATCAATCATTAGCTATTATTATAGCAGCTAATGGACCGAGTGACTTCATGCAACCAAGGTGGCAACCAAAGTGACTGCTGTATGAATTGATGCTTAGTTATTGAAGCCAATACATAAAAAAAAAACAAAGCCAATACATAAAAAAGACAAAAAACGGACCCCCAATAACTACCGACCCATTGCACTCTTACCTGTAATTTAGAAATTTTTTGAAAGAGCTATGTTCAAACGATTATACTCATTTTGTGAAATGTACAATATTTTCGACGACGCCCAAAATGGTTTTAGAAAAAACCGCTCGACAACCCTGGCCTCATTTAAATATTTTAATGAAGTCTTGAAAATATTAAACGATCAGAAATACGCAATAGAACTTTATGACATTGGTATCCGTGGTGTAGCTCATAAGTGGTTTGCTTCCTTTCTCAGCAATCGTTCATAGTACGTCGAAATAGAAAATGTAGATCAAGATTCAAAAACCATAACATGTGTTAGGTCGAGGGCCCAGCCGGTGCGGGACTCTATCCCTCAGGGGTCCGTACTCGGATGTGTCCTCTTCCTTATTTACATCAATGACCTCCCCAAGATTATTGATGAGCTTTGTGTGATGTTTGCCGACGATTTTTCCGTTGTGTTCCCTTATATCAATGGTACCAAACTTAATGAAAGAATCGACATAATTATAAACAAAGTAAAACAATGGCTAAGCGATCATAATTTAGAAGTAAATTTCAAAAAAACTAAATTAATACAATTCAGACCACGACAAAAACATGAACTAGATATAAATTATACATATTATAATCAAACAAAATTAGAATGTGTTCAAAATTTTTCTTTGCTGGGTATAAATATAGATTCGAATGTTAATTTTAAATCACATATTCAAAAAAATAAGTTAAAATTATCGCAATTTATATATGCTTTAAGAGAATTAAAAAATCTACAAATTTAAAAACGACAGTGACAGCCTATCACGCCTACGCTCAAGCGTGGCTAAATTACGGTGTCATACTGTGGGGCAACAGTGTAGAATCACACGAACTTTTTATTTTACAAAAAAAAATGTATACGCGTACTTGCAAATATCAAACAAAGAGAAAGCTGCAAACCTCACTTTCAAAGTCTTAAAATCCTAACATTACCGTCCCTATATATATTAGAAACATTAAGTTTGTAAAAAGACCCCCAAGTTTTTACACCAAAATCATAGACGCGCCCCGACACAAAGTACCTCGCTATAAGAATAACCTTTTGCAACCAAAATCTAAATTAAAATTACACAGTTCAGGTTCTTACCCGACGTCAATAAAAATTTATAATAAATTGCCGGAATACATAAAAGCCGAAACAAATATTAATAAATTCATAAGATCTTTAAAAGATATACTTATAAAAAAAGTTATTATTCAATTAATGAATACATTGAGGAAAAGAATTTTTAAGTGTCTGCCCCTCTCCTGTTCATAGCTATGCCTTTCGAGGTGCATGTGATTGTTAGAACTTGCATGTTTTGTTTAGTCTTTAAGTCACATGTAACGCAATAATTATTTAAAAAAAAAAAAATATTTTATGTTCGCGCAAAACTCTGTTGTCGGAATCGACACCAGATGTCACTCGGCTCGGCGCGATTCCGGTCTGAAGTTCTTCCGATCGTGGCAGTGGCGCGCGGGTCGCAAGCGAGTCAGTCATCGGCCGGATGTGCTAATGTTTGCACGCTGTTAATTTTGTGCGGGAACCGCGGAATAGTTAGGGCGTCTAGTAAATATCCTGTCTAGGAATTATAACGCGCATTCCCTGTTTGGATAGCCTTTCCCGGGACTTATTGGGTCCGACTCAGAATCTGTATAAGTGCATTCGACAATATAAGCTAGTGCGGCCTCTGATTCTAGAATTAACTATTGCTACGCGAAACGGTAGTGACCTTTGACCCAGAAACTCCGGGCGTGTTTTGTGCGGTAACCTTATACCCCGCGATAGTTAGTGGCTTCTGTAAGCTAGTTAATAGTACGATAGAGTTAAGTGACTGTCATCGTGGTGAACCAAGAAAGTGACTGTGGATAACCTCGAAAGGCCCCCTCAAGTTGGAGCGGTGTCGACGCTCGGGTTGCTGCCGACGGCTAAGGTCTAGGTTCAATCACCATCAGTCACACCCAGATACACACCACATCACCATTCTTTCCCTTGCACTACACAACCACATGCGACCTGACCGACTCCGGAGGGACCAGTCGCCTTGGATAGAGGTAAGTGCACTCCGCCAAATTCCTTCCGGTCGACTGGCCGTAGTATAACGCTCCCCCATATATTTAGTGTAATTAGAGAGATTCCACGTGGCCTTAGGAGGCCCGACCTACGTTTGCTCGGGAAGTCTTCTGCTGATGGGCCCCAGGGGATTGGATCCTTTAAGGGAGCAACCGTAGGCCGTAACAAACTGGTAGCAGAGCGCGGTTCCGGGTTCGATTCCCGGTCGATCCCGACTATAGTGTTTGATAAACATTAAACAATTTTGGTGGCAGGGAGCGTTGGTGTGATTGGTTTAATTTGCATCTACAATCACGCCCGTCTGTAATACGTAAAAATATTTTTTTTTTGTACGTAATAATAGAATTATTTTCCTTTGTTGCTTTGTTGCTTGCCTTTTTTTTTGGTTGGAGGGTAATTTGAAAAGCCGCGCCCTAGGTTGTGCAAGCGGGAGATTTTCTAGAGATATACGTCATGTAGGTAGATGGTTATTTTTACGTAATCGGTTAATTATCGTTGTCGGAGAGTTGTAGTGGATTACTTATCGAAGGTTCGATTTCCGAGCTAGGCATTTTTTGTTGATCGACCGTGATGTGTATCTTCGTTTATACTGTAAGTTGTATTTGAACTAAATAGTAGTAATTTGTATTTGCGCAATTTGAATTTAACTTGATTCGATCGCACTAGTATTTGTTATTTGTTAATTTGATTTGTGTCTTTTTTGTGCTAACTTGTATTTGGTTGATACGTAGCAAGTAGTTCGTATTTGTGTAATTTCTATTCAACGCGATTTGATAGGAACTGCATTTATTAACTGTTAATTTTTTGTTGTATTTTTTATTTGTTATCTTTGTAAACTGTGCTCAAGCCGCGTCGTAATTTGCATTTAATAGTGATGACATCGCCCAAGCTACTGATCCGTTGTTTGCGGACTGAGCTACGCTGGGCCACAAGCGCCCATGCTTTGATAGGTCGACCGGATAGGGTCCATAACTTGATGAAGCAGTTCGAGCAGGTGGATGCTCGAAGGGCCGCAGTGGAGGAGGCTTACGCTGAACTCGAGGATTCGGATGTGGAGAAGGGAGTCCTGGACTCCTGCTTCGCGGACTATGAGCAGTTCTTGTGGCTCACGGACGAGTTGATCGAGGCTGAAGGCAGGTATGCCGAGGAGGCTCGTGAAGCTCGGATGAGTGACTTGTCCGAGTCTTCTCTGAAGCGGCTTCAGCCGGAGCTATTGGGACGACTCCCAACTCTGGACCTGCCAAAGTTCTCCGGGGTCCTTTCCGAATGGCTGACCTTCGTTGGTCTTTTCGACAGCCTAGTGGACTCCCGGAGTGACTTGACCCCGAGCCAAAAGATGGTGTACCTCCTGGCCTCACTGGAGGGGGAGGCCCTGGGCGTCGTCGGCCACTTGAGATTGTCGGACGACGCCTACCAGACTGCTCGGGACCTCCTAGCCATAAGATACGCCAACGTCCGGCGAATTGCGGACGAATATGTTAAGCAGCTTCTAAGCCTCCCGCTGCTTAGTGACCGGGCCAGACTGCGTCCGGACCTGTTGGATCCAGTCTTGGTGGCCTGTAATACGTTGAGGCGGCTGGGTTTACCAGTGGGCGAATGGGCTTTTTTGTTGCTCCGCATCGTGCTGTCCCGTCTACCTCTCGACCTGCGAATCCATTTTGAGGAGAGGTACGGCGGGGACGAGGCCTCCTATATTCCGCCCTTCTATGACCTGCTGCGGTTTTTGGAGGAGCAGTGCCGGCAGATCGAGAACGCGGCGGGCACCGTTGACGACTTGCGAGACGTGCCCAGTGAGAGGCTGAACCCGCCAGGCAAGTCGTCGTCAACCCCCCCCTGCTCCTATTGTCGAGCATCTGATCACCGGGTAACGTCGTGCCCGAAATTATTAGGTAAGCCGGTTCCAGCGAGGCGAACTATCGCCAAGGAGCGCCGCTGGTGCTGGTCATGTCTGGGAGGGCACCTCCAGCGAGACTGTCCGCATCGACGGCCCTGTCTGCATTGCCAGGGCAATCACCATGCCGTTTTGTGCCTGGGTACGAACGGCATCTCCTCTCGGGGCTCTGCCAGACCCTCGACCCCCACGGGCGGGGGCGCTCAACCACGCCCTCTGCAGGGTGACTCTCGGCGCCCGCCGTCCAGCCACCAGGCCCCTAAGTTTGAAAGGAGTCCCTCCCCCGACCAGTCGGGGGGTAATTCCCCCAGGGGCGGGGGTGTCATCACCCCCCCTCAGCGTGTGGAGAGGAACTTCACGGCCACTCATCGGTCCGCTGGACCCTTCTCACTTCCGTTAGCTGAGTGGCCGCGACTGGTGTACCACTGTTCCCCATTTGATGGAGGCGGCCCTGTCTAGCTGCTGCCTTAGTTCCCACCACGGCCGCCTCCACTGAGCCTTAAGCCGTCAACAGTCCACTTGTCAAAATGTTCTGTTGCCGACGGCCTCAGTGAAGGCGTACAACCCGAGTGGCAACTGTTAAAGGTTGTGCTCTATTTATCTCGGGTTCACGCCATGTGGCCTCCCCTTGGTGGTGGGAAGATTAGGGCCCCCCTGTAGCGTTGAATCACGCTGTCAAGGGGTATTAGATTTGGTTTGGTCGAGCACTTAGTCAAAAAAAAATACTTGAATTAAAATTAAAAATTGCTTTGGGCTTTCCGCGAAATTCTCCTATTTGTAGCGGTTTAAATTAAAAGAATTGAATTTAATCTACTCCTTTAAATGCTACTGCATGTGTTTTGTACATATATTTAATCACTGTATTTGATTGTTGCGTTTGTTTGCTGAAAGGAAAATTTGAATTCATCTGAAATGGAATGGCGCACTATTTGAAAAATTATGTTTATGTTTATGATAGTGTTTAATCATTTTTGTTTTCTAAGAAGTAGGGCTGTCCCTTACGTTATTGTTTTGTTTAATTTGCAAGTTGACCTATGCGCATCGGTGATTAATTTGGTTGAATTAATTCTGTAGTTGAACATTGATGCTTTTGAAAAATTAGTTGAAATATGAGCATAGGACTACTTGCCTAATAGGCTAGCTAGTTTTGGAGATTATCAGATTGAAATCAGCTGCCACACTATTTTAGTAAATGATACTATGGTGGGTGGCCTGGCTAGGCCTACTTGTTGAAAATTCATACTAGGGACTATCTGTGCGTTTCTTTTGGCTCTCCACAGACGACGGTCATGTGGAATTTGTGGGTGCGCTCTGCACTGAAGCAACTGCTGGCACAAAATTTGTCTGGGCAGCTTCGTGTAGCGTCGCTGTTTGCAGAGCTGATCCGGTCGGATTGCGGAACTAATCATAGAGGCACAGGTAGGTGTTTGAAAGAGGTCGTCGGACTTCTGTCCAGTACAGGACTTATTAAAGTGCTGCGATGCCCAGGAGTGGCATCCAGTGGAGGCTGACCCTCCGGCTTGCCACATTAGGGATATCTTTGAGGCGTTGATTAGGGTTGCAAGACCTAATGGATTGCCTAAGGTGGCCTAGTTTGGTTGTAGATTCGGTCTTGCAACTTGCAGTCTCGACCTTGTCCCGCTGACCGGTTTGCTCGCGGACCTAAATCCTTATGTCCGGGACGGGGGTTTGTTCGCGCAAAACTCTGTTGTCGGAATCGACACCAGATGTCACTCGGCTCGGCGCGATTCCGGTCTGAAGTTCTTCCGATCGTGGCAGTGGCGCGCGGGTCGCAAGCGAGTCAGTCATCGGCCGGATGTGCTAATGTTTGCACGCTGTTAATTTTGTGCGGGAACCGCGGAATAGTTAGGGCGTCTAGTAAATATCCTGTCTAGGAATTATAACGCGCATTCCCTGTTTGGATAGCCTTTCCCGGGACTTATTGGGTCCGACTCAGAATCTGTATAAGTGCATTCGACAATATAAGCTAGTGCGGCCTCTGATTCTAGAATTAACTATTGCTACGCGAAACGGTAGTGACCTTTGACCCAGAAACTCCGGGCGTGTTTTGTGCGGTAACCTTATACCCCGCGATAGTTAGTGGCTTCTGTAAGCTAGTTAATAGTACGATAGAGTTAAGTGACTGTCATCGTGGTGAACCAAGAAAGTGACTGTGGATAACCTCGAAAGGCCCCCTCAAGTTGGAGCGGTGTCGACGCTCGGGCTGCTGCCGACGGCTAAGGTCTAGGTTCAATCACCATCAGTCACACCCAGATACACACCACATCACCATTCTTTCCCTTGCACTACACAACCACATGCGACCTGACCGACTCCGGAGGGACCAGTCGCCTTGGATAGAGGTAAGTGCACTCCGCCAAATTCCTTCCGGTCGACTGGCCGTAGTATAACGCTCCCCCATATATTTAGTGTAATTAGAGAGATTCCACGTGGCCTTAGGAGGCCCGACCTACGTTTGCTCGGGAAGTCTTCTGCTGATGGGCCCCAGGGGATTGGATCCTTTAAGGGAGCAACCGTAGGCCGTAACATTTTATTTTATGACACTAAAGGGGGCGTAAAAAGTTAATATGATTTTTTCGTGTGATGGAAGTCATGATAAATAGATTTATACAATCATATATTCATTCATAATTATAAACCTCTGAAGGTCAATGAGTCAAAGCGTCTAAATTTCTATAAATGCCAATATGAAACTGTAAAGCAGAGAATTAATGATACCAACTGGTCAGATCTACTTTATGGGGCAGACGTAGATGAGGCTGTGGCTAGATTTTACTATGTGATCTATGAAATTATTAACGATTGTACTCCCACAGTTAAGAACCGCTCAAATAAATATCCCAAATGGTTCAGTCCTGGCTTGCGTCGTTGTATGCGGGAAAAAAACAAATACCACGTGCGCTACAAAAAATACAAAAACCCACGAGATTACGATACATTCTCTCTCCTCCGGGCTAGATGCAAAAAACTCATAAATTGTTGTTACAGTGAATACATCAGATCTATCGAAAATGGTTTGACAAAAGACGTTAAGTCGTTTTGGAGATACGTTAACAGTGTCGCCCGCTTCAGCTAATATTTAATAAATCACTGAACAGCGGTGTGTTCCCTTCTCGCTGGAAAAAAGCTAACATTGTCCCTATATTTAAATCTGGTGACCGAGCCAACGGTGAAAATTATAGACCCATAAGCATTTTGTCAGCAGTATCCAAATTATTTGAATCAGTAGTATTTGATCATCTCTATTTTCATTTAAAACCTCTTATATCAACTAAGCAGCACGGATTCATCAAAAGGAGATCGACAGTCAGTAACCTTCTTAACTTCAAAACCTACATATGCGATGCTTTTAACAACCGTGGTCAGGTAGATGCTATATATACCGACTTTAAGAAAGCGTTCGATAAAGTGGATCACGCAATTTTATGTAAGAAACTCGAGTCGTATGGTATACACGGCAGTCTGTTGCGTTGGCTCGAGTCCTACTTGAAAAACAGGAGTCAGCTCGTGACCGTCAAGGGGTACACATCAGAAGAAATCGTCATTAAGTCTGGTGTTCCTCAAGGATCCCATTTGGGCCCGTTACTTTTTGTGACTTTCATTAATGACCTCATTGGTAAAATTCAATCCCCTTGCCTATTATATGCTGACGACCTAAAAATATTCAATAGAATTGGTGAAGCTGACGACACACGCATCATACAGGAAGACTTAAACAGCCTGTCTAATTGGTGCAAAGAATATAAAATGTTCCTTAATGTCAAAAAATGCTATGTCATCACCTACACACTTAAAAAAAAACAAGGTATCAAACAATTATATCTTAGAACAACAAACTCTGTCTCGTGTGTCGTCTATCAAGGATCTCGGGGTCTTGTTTGACGAACAGCTTAGTTTCCGCCAACATTACGATCTCATAGCCAAAAAATCTAACCAGGTACTAGGTTTCGTTACCAGACAGAGCAGGCACTTCAGGAACTCTCAAAGTTTAATTTTGTTATATAACAGTCTGGTTCGAAGTAATTTAGAATATAGTTCAATAATATGGAACCCATACTACGCAGTGCACTCTGAGCGCATTGAATCGATCCAATCCAAGTTTTTGCGTTTATTGAGCTTACGTACCGGCAACAATAGAAGACTCCGGTCATATGCTGAGAGGCTTAAAGAGTTTGACATGACACCACTTCACCTCCGTCGCGACGAATTGGACCTAGTTAACCTACACAAAATAATACACTCGGAACTGGACAGTCCCGAGGTTTTGGAACTGTTAAATTTTAACATAAAACACAACCCACGTAGACCTATGAAAAAAATATTTGACATACCCCTATCGCGAAATAATATCTCCCGGAATCAACCCCTATCAAGGTTATGTCGACTTTATGAGAATTATAGCCTTCGCTTTACCAACCTTGATATCTTCAACTCTAGTCTGGTTCACTTTAGAAATGTTTTGAAAGGCATTCTCAAGGACATCCCCTTTGATTGATATTCACTAAAATTAAGCTGTGTATCGCTAGCAACGCAAAATCGGGAATTTGCATTTGGAAAAATCCAAAATTAGGGGCTTTTTAAGTGCTAATTAGGTGCCAAGTTTAAAAATTAGGTGCTCTAAAATTTTCACCGCAAGGAACGATTGAAATTTGCGTTGCCAGCAAAACGTCTCGCTAGCAACGCAATAAAGTTATTAGATATACCATAAATATTAATAGCAAGGAATTAAGTGCTAATTAGGTGCTGCAAGTATATGCAATGACAAGGCGCCCTATAAAGTCGTTATTCCAAACAAAGCAGATGCAAAATTCAGATTTTCTGAAAATCAAAAAATAATCAAAAATGCTTTTAGAAAAAGCCCAAATTAGGGGCTTTTTAGGTGCTAATTAGGTACCAAGTTTAAAAATTAGGTGCTCTAAAATTTTCACCGTAACGATCGATTGAAATTTGCGTTGCTGGCAAATCGTATCGCTGGCAACGCAATGAAGTTATTAAAAATACGATAAATATTAATAGCAAGGAATTAAGTGCTAATTAGGTGCTGCAAGTATATGCAATGACAAGGCGCCCTATAAAGTCGTTATTCCAAACAAAGCAGATGCAAAATTCAGATTTTCTGAAAATCAGAAAATAATCAAAAATGCTTTTAGAAAAAGCTCAATATAAGGGCTTTTTAGGTGCTAATTAAGTACCAAGTTTAAAAATTAGGTGCTCTAAATTTTTCACCGTAACGATCGATTGAAATTTGCGTTGCTGGCAAAACGTATCGCTAGCAAGATATACTAGATATACGATAAACATTAAAAGCAAGGAATTAAGTGTTGATTAAGTGCTGAGCGATTATCGAAACCCGATACAGATTAAGATATTATTCTGGGAATTATGGGGTCCACGATCACCATTACCTTACCATAATGTATGAACGGTATTTTTTGTTATTTGTCAGTAACTAAAAATTAAATGCTAATTAGGTGCTGAAAGATTATTGAGGTCTCATGTAAATGACGGTAATATTCTGGAAATTATCGGATTCAAAACCACAATTACTATAAGGTATGAACGGCATTTTATCTTTTTCAGATTTAATATAATCTATAATATTATTTAATATAATTTTCAACTAAATAAATTTTACTATTCTTATTTTTAGACAGGTGAAGCCTAAACTTTAGTGTACTAAACCGAAAGGATATTTTCTTTTCAGTAAATTGCTTTGTAATAAAGAGCGCCATCTACAACGTTCTATAGTTCTAGTCATTTTATCGAATCAAAATCGATGGACTATCAAGGTGGTAAGTACGATAGACGCTAGATGGCATAAACACAAAGACCTGATTTTTGCATTTGGTTTACTGAATAATTTTCTGAATAATTATTTTATTTTTATCTGGGGCGCCTTGTCATTGCCTATACTTGCAGCACCTAATTAGCACTTAATTCCTTGCTATTAATATTTATCGTATATCTAATAACTTCATTACGTTGCCAGCGATACGTTTTGCCAGCAACGCAAATTTCAATCGATCGTTACGGTGAAAATTTTAAAGAACCTAATATTTAAACTTGGTACTTAATTAGCACCTAAAAAGCCCCTAAATTGGGCTTTTTCTAAAAGCATTTTTGATTATTTTCTGATTTTCAGAAAATCTGAATTTTGCATCTGCTTTGTTTGGAATAACGACTTTATAGGGCGCCTTGTCATTGCATATACTTGCAGCACCTAATTAGCACTTAATTCCTTGCTATTAATATTTATCGTATATCTAATAACTTCAATGCGTTGCCAGCGATACGTTTTGCCAGCAACGCAAATTTCAATGGTTCGTTGCGGTGAAAATTTTGGAGCAACTAATTTTTAAACTTGGTACTTAATTAGCACCTAAAAAGCCCCTAATTTGTACTTTTACTGAAAGCAATTTTGATTGTATTTTGATTTTCAGGAAATCTGAATTTTGCATCTGCTATGTTCTGAATAATGACTTTATTTTCATTAGGGGCGCCTTGTTATTGCGTATACTTGCAGCACCTAATTAGCACTTAATTCCTTGCTATTAATATTTATCGTATATCTAATAACTTCATTGCGTTGCTAGCGAGACGTTTTGCTAGCAACGCAAATTTCAACAGTTCGTTGCGGTGAAAATTTTAGAGCACCTAATTTTTAAACTTGGCACCTAATTAGCACCTAAAAAGCCCCTAATTTTGGATTCTTCCAAATACAAATTCCCGACTTTGCGTTGCTAGTGATACACAACTCTAAAATTATAGTTCTTAATTTGTTGGATTTATGAGCCTGTTAGTTTAAGCAATTATATTTAAAATGTTTGTTTCTCAATCTTGGCATGCCGTGATAACACGTATAAGGATTATGTCTTGTATTACACTATTATTATTGTAAGTTATAGCTTTAAGTCATGATGTAATCTGTTGTGTTGTCCAATAATAAATAAATAAATAAATAAATTCATCATTCATTCATTACAGCCCTTCACAAGTCCACTGCTGAACATAGGCCTCCCCCAAAGAATGCCACAAAGCACGGTCCTGAGCCACCTGCATCCATCGACTTCCTGCATATCTAACCAGGTCGTCACTCCATCTAGTGGGGGGACGCCCTACACTTCGCCTGCCGATACGAGGCTGCCGCTCGAGAACCTTTCTTCCCCATCGGTTGTCGGTTCTTCGAGCTATATGGCCGGCCCATTGCCACTTCAGCTTACTAATCCGTTGGGCTATGTCGGTCACTCTAGTTCTACTGCGGATATCCTCATTTCTGAGTTTATCACGCAGAGAAACTCCGAGCATAGCCCTCTCCATAGCTCGCTGAGCGACCTTGAGCGTCCTCATCCGGCCAGCAGTGAAGGACCACGTCTCAGTTCCGTATGTCATCACTGGCAACACGCACTGGGTGTACAGTCTCGCTTTCAAGTTTTGAGGTATACCTGACGAGAAGATGTGCCGTAATTTCCCGAACGCTGCCCAACCAAGTTGAATCCGTCGATTGACCTATTGGTCGAAGTTGGACTTACCTAGTCGGACTATTTGTCCCAGGTAAACATACTCGTCAACAACTTCGAGCTTAGTGTTCCCAACAACTACCGGCATAGGTGTGACATGGACATTAAACATGATCTTTGTTTTGTCCATGTTCATCTTAAGACCTATCCGTTGGGAAACACTATTGAGGTCATTGAGCATAGTGCTTAGGTCCTCCAGCGATTCTGCCATAAGGACTATATCGTCGGCAAATCGAAGGTGAGTGATGTACTCGCCATTGATGTTGATACCGTATCCTTTCCAGTCCAGAAGCTTGAAAACATCTTCCAATGCAGCGGTAAAGAGTTTCGGGGATATGACGTCACCCTGTCTTACACCTCTCTGCAATTGGATAGGTTTCGTACTCTGGTTCTGTACTCGGATAGCCATCGTAGCCCTACTGTACAAGCACTTCAACACTTCGATATACCGACAGTCAACTTGGCATCGCTGAAGGGACTGCAGCACCGCCCAAATTTCGACGGAATCAAAGGCTTTCTCATAGTCCACATACGCCAGACATAGTGGCAAATTGTACTCCTCGGACTTCTGTACAATTTGCCGAAAGGTATGTATGTGGTCTATGGTGCTAAAGCCTTTTCGGAAACCGGCTTGTTCGGGAGGCTGGAAGTCGTCAAGTCTGCGCGCGAGACGATTCGTAATGACTCTCGAAAACAGCACGTAGACGCGGCTCAGAAGGGAAATCGGTCTGTAGTTCTTCAAGAGAGCGTTGTCGCCTTTCTTGAAGAACAAGACCACCACACTTCTGTTCCACGCCCCCCGGTGTAATGCCACCATGGAGGACGGAATTAAAGAGCTTTTGAAGGACTTCAAGTACCGGTTTTCCACCTGCTTTCAGAAGCTCCGCTGTAATTCCATCCTCGCCTGGGGCCTTGCCGTTTTTAAGGTGCTGGAGAGCCATTCTAATCTCGCTCAGACTGACGTCCGGGATATCATCGGAATAATTTCGGATAAGACTCGCTCTTGGATCGTTACTCACACTTGCGTGCGGCTCCAACGATGACGTGTACAGCTGCCCATAGAACCTCTCAATCTCACTCAAAATCTCAGGTGCCCCGGAAACGATGCTGCCACATTCTGTCTTCAGCTTTGACAGTTGGCGCTTTCTGGCAGACAGATCTCTGGCAAAGACATTGGAGCCTTGGTTCCGCTCGATCGCTTCTTCAATACGAGCTGTATTGAAGTTGCGTAAGTCCCGCCGCATGCATTTGGAGATCTGTCTGTTCAGTTGCCTGTATGCTGTTAAATCTGTTGAAGAATGTAGCTTCATCTCCCGTCTAACAGCCATGAGATTAAGAGTGTGATCGGAGAGTTTTTGTGTTCTTCTGCGGCGGGTCTTGCAGAACTTAGCTCCGACCGCATGGACAGTTTCCACGAGCTTGTCATTCAAATCGTCCACTTCATTGCAGTCTTCTAGGCACTGAAAACGGTTTTGTAACTCGAGCTGAAAGGTTTCGGGACTTTGGATTAGAGCACGAGGGGAACGGAGCGTTGACTTCATTAGACGAGACCTCTCCAACTTAACGTTTAGGTTCAGTGTGCCTCTAACCATTCGGTGATCGCTGCCGGTTTTCACCCTCGCGATCACTGAGACATCACTGAACAGTTGTCGTCTGGTCGTCATAATGAAGTCAATCTCATTTTTTGTCGAACCGTCGGGGCTCGACCAGGTCCACTTCCTGTGGGGCCGCTTCTGGAAGAAAGAGTTCATCATAAAGAGTCCCTCTTGCTCCATGAAGTCAGCCAACTGCTGGCCCCTTGGGTTCCGTTGCCCTATTCCAAATTTCCCTACTTTCAGCTCACCGTTCTCTCTTGTGCCTAGTTTTGCATTGAAGTCTCCCATTAACACCGTATATTGGGTTTTGGAGGAATGCATGGCTCTAGAGATATCCTCATACATTTCCTCCACCTCCTGATCGGGGTGTGCCGAGGTTGGTGCGTAAACCTGTATGACCTTCAGCGAATACCGTTTGGTGATTCTGAGTATAAGGTACGCAACCTTCGTCGACACACTCTCAATCTTTACAACGTTGTTAACGAGAGACTTGTGGACGATAAATCCGACACCTCCTTGGGACAGATGGTCGCCCTCCCGGTAATAGAGCAAGTTGCCGGATTTATATATATTCCCTATTATTCATATCGAAAAGCATTTCAAACTTAGCAATCTTCAATAACATTATGGATACTTTGATATCGAAACGGTAACATTCCTAAAACGATTAGCGTCACCTACTGGCGAATAGCTAAATTGTTGTCTTAATAAATGCTCAGCGTGGTTTTGCTATTTTTAGCTAGAGGGTGCAACACGCGCACTAGCTCAAAGTTTTTGTATATAAATATTCCTAATGTCCGCCTATATACCTATATATTTAAATCTCTTTGATTACAATACATAGTACTATTTTATATATTCTGTGCTCGTACTATTGATGGCGCGTCATAGATTTAATAATCAACTAATGATTTTTTTTACATTCATTTGTACAACAGTTGACTAGAAATTAATGTAGAAGAGCCTATCCAAGTTTTACAAGTATTAGAGTTGCGTACGCTGCGACGTAACACGATTACGTCGGTCCGCTCCCTCAGAATACCAGCATTAACATACATAATATACATAAACACTCACGCCTGTCACCCAGAGGGGCAGAGACTACGGACTTCCATTTGGCGTGATCCTGACACACCTCTCTCGCCTCTTTTACATCCATATATCTACGCATACACGCTCGTCGGTTAAGGGTACTCCAGCATTAAATAGAAGACAAATAGTGTTTGTATATTTCATGGATCTGAGGCTATTTTAACTAACAAAGAATCATTCAATAATCAATAATATCAGAGCTTTACCAAGTGACTACTATTGTAAGTAGAAATTATATCTAATATATCACCTGCACATTATCTTCAGTGATGACAAGCGAGTCTGGATTGTAAATATACTCAACGATTGCCTGAAGAGCATGTGGTTCGACATTCTGAAAAGAAATAAATTATTTTTTTACCGGTTCGGCTAAATTTAGATGTAGACCAGATTGTTAATTAAAAGCTTTTAGAAAAATTTACTTCGCAAATATCCGCGTTATAAAATAAAATGATGGTCTTACCTAGTATGAAGAGCACCTCCCGCCCTCCCTCAATTGCGTGCCCTATCCCCGTCACCACTAATCCCAGCACCGCTACTCCCAACACCACTACACTAGGCAAGACACACTACTGACGATAATACGACACGTGTTTCGCATACATACAGAATATCACCAATTTTATCCCCGAGTTAAAAATCTTTTCACAAACAACTCATCTGTTGGAAACTGGACATCGGAAAGATTTTTAACTCGGGGATAAAATTGGTGATATTCTGTATGTATGCGAAACACGTGTCGTATTATGGTCGGTGGTGTGTCTTGCCTAGTGTAGTGATGTTGGGAGTAGCGGTGCTGGGATTCGTGGTGACGGGGATAGGGCACGCAATTGAGGGAGGGCGGGAGGTGCTCTTCATACTAGGTAAGACACATCATTTTATTTTATAACGCGGATATTTGCGATGTAAATTTTTCTAAAAGCTTTTATATAATGGATTTCCGCAAAGTAACGCCTGATTCTATTAATTAGATTGTTAATTTGCAATTTAAATATTAGTTAACGATTTAATTGGTCAAGATACAACTGACTGGATCAGCTGGCGTACTATGAAATTTTAAAGGGAAGCGTGATACCATATATAACATAATTATTAAAATATCTTGCTCGAAGGACCAAGAAAACGTTGTAGTTGTCAACACTTTTAGTTCAGTCACATCTAATAACTTTGTCAAAGGAAGTTAACCCAGCCATCAGAGATATACGGTAAAAAATTACGATTAATTCGGACAACGTAAAATTTTTTGAGATAATATGTCATTTTTGGATGAAAATTTATTAAGTGAGAGCAATGTTTTCAATATGACAACATGACTTAACATTGGCATTTTATTTTAACGCGGAATTGTGTTGAAGTTTTTGTTGGGAAATTGGTCCTAGGTTTTTAAGTCTTCCCAAAAATGGCAAAGCTGCCAGATTTTATGGTATTGAAAATGATAATTTTAGATGTAATTAGATAATAAATGATAAATAAACTAAGAACAACCGATTCACTGGAATGTTAGTGGACATTAATAAAAGTAAAGAAATTTTGCAGCGTTGGTAAAACACGGCGCGTTACAAAAAATTGGTGGAGTAGCTCGTACATATAATTATTAAAATATTTTATAACTAATAATCAGTATAACTAATAAATAAAATTTAGTAACAATTATTACGTAACAAAATAAAGTATGAATCACATTACGTATTAAAATGAATAATTATTATCAATGAAACATTATCTTTTTTAATATTTTTTTTAAATACAGATCAATAAGCTGAAGTTACAATGTGTCGACCATATAGCTCGATGAACCGATAGTCGGAAGAAAGTTCTCGAGTGGCAGCGTCGTACCAGCAAGCGAAGTGTATGGCGGCCATCCACTAGATGGAGTGGCGACCAAGTGAAGACACGCAGGAAGACGATGGATGTAGGCTCAGGACCATGTCAGTTACGTTCATCAGGAGTGGCCTATGTTAAGCAGTGGATTTATGTAGGGCTGTTTGTAACATAAAAAATATTCCACTTAACTACAGTCTCTATATTTGGTCCATCGAGCCGGTGCGTACCCCTATTGGTAGAAAAACCTAATTGATATGATATTTACGCAATTACATATTACATAAAACTAATTTAAGGTTTTTTTTTTTGCGTTTAATTTCAACTTATTTTTATTCTTTATTCTTTATTCTTTATTGTACACACTATATGTTGGTAACAATTATTAAATATTTAAATAAAATGTACAAAGGCGAGCTTAACCCTAATAAGAGTTCTCTTCCAGCAAACCTATTGGGAAAGAGAAATGGTTTTATAAAAAGCAAGTAGGTAGCAGCGTGCGTACTTAATAATTAACATAACAGTTAATAGAAAGTTAATAGAAATTGGCTATAAGTAACAGTTAACAATTAACATATTAAGTGTATAAAATATAAGTATAATTTATTTTCTTATTTCTATTGAATTACATACATATATATTAATAAATACAATAAATATATACATATATATACTCATACACACATACATATATATATATATATATATATATATATATATATATATATATACATATACAATTATATACATAAATACATAAAATGTGTAAATATTTGTAATTCTAAGTTGACAGATAATATTTCTTTACTCTGCTCCGAAATATATCAAGCGAAGAGCTAGCACGTATATCATGTGGAAGTGAGTTCCATAGCTTGACCGCCCTTATAGTAAAGGATCCACCACATCGGCTTGTGAAATGAGAAGGAGTTTTGAGAAGCAGCTGTTTAGTGGTCCGGCACTGAGTTTCACGAGGTACAAGATACTCAAAACGCTCGCGAAGATATGGAGGTGCAAGAGGATTAAAGAGAAGAAAGTAAAGAAATGTTAACACATGTAAGTCTCGACGTTTACGGATAGGAAGCCATTTTAATTGAGCCCTGTACTCTGATACATGATCAAACTTACGAAGACCGAAAATAAAACGTATACACAAATTTTGAATGCGTTCCAGTTTGTTCAACAGCTCCTCTGAAGCATCCAAAAAACTAACATCAGCGTAGTCAATGAGAGGAAGAAGAAGTGCTTGAGCTAAGGTTATCTTAGTTTTTAACGGTAAAAACATCTGGAGGCGCTTGAGAGATTGGAAAGAGTAGTTCACTTTTCTGCTAATCATATTAATATGAGCAACCCATGACAAATTATTATCAAAAATAACACCTAAGTTCTTAGCAGTCTCTGTATATGGAATTTGAGTGTTATCATACGTTACTGCAGGGATCTTCGAACGATCTAATAAATTAAGCATATATGAGCTGCCGATAATCATTACTTGGGATTTAGCAGGGTTAACAAGAAGACCAAATGATTTTGCCCAACTGCTTATACTACTTAAGTCAACATTCAGCTTATTAATAGCCTCACCTATATCTTGGACTTTGAAATGACGGTATAATTGCAAATCGTCAGCATAGAGATGATAATGAGAGGAGAGAACAGTAGTGAGAGCATTGATAAAAATAGAGAAGAGAAGTGGGGAAAGAACACCACCCTGAGGAACACCCGCCGTGAGATCGCACCACTCGGAGAAATCCTCCTCATGGCGGACACACTGCGAGCGACCCCTAAGGTAAGAATTAAACCAAGAGATTACTGATGGTGAAATGTTTAAGGACGAAAGAATACCAAGAAGTGACAGTATGATGACATCATAATCAACGGAATTAAATGCACTGCTGAAATCCAATAATGTTAGGACAGTGAGTAGTCTTTTGTCCATGGCCCAGCGAATATCATCAGACACTTTAATCAGAGCGCTGACTGTGCTATGGCCTGGACGAAAACCAGATTGGAAAGGACTCAGCAAGTTGTGAACAGTTAGGAAATGAGACAGTTGCCTCTGAACTATATTTTCTAGTACTTTAGATAAGATTGGAAGAATAGAAATAGGTCGGAATTGGGATAAAGATGTAGGATTAGAAGTTTTTGGAAGGGGAATGACGAATGCCTTTTTCCAGCAAGTCGGAAAGGAGCTCGTCTCAAGCGAGGAAGAGATAATGTGAGTGATAATAGGGACAAGTTCATTAGTGATAGGTTTAATCATTTGCATACAAAGATTGTCATAACCGATAGCTTTAGTGGAAATAGATAAAAGGCATTTTTTTATGTCACCATCAGTAACTTTACTAAAATTAAAAGGAGAACACAGCGGCTTAGGAAAATTGGAGAGAAGATTAAGTGTAGTTGACTTAATAGAGTCATCAATAGAAATCGGAGGCTCAGAAAAGTGCCGGTTGAGTGCAGTCAAATCAAACGAGATATTAGAATCATTATGTGATTTGCCTATACCCAGAGTTCTAAGAAATTTCCACATCTGAGCGGAATGAGAATTTTCAACCTCATCATAAATATGTTTCCTCTTAGCATCACGACACATCTTACTACAGCGATTACGTAATTTTTTATATGTGAATAAATTTTCATTAGTAGGGTGCTTCTTATAACGCCTCTTAGCTTTATCTCTTTTGGACATTACTGCTTTTATAGACTCTGAAAGCCAGGGGGCTGGAAAGTGTTTAACCCTGACTCGCTTAAGTGGTGCATGTGTATCGAAGAGTTTTAAAATGAGGTGATTAAAAGCATAAACTTTATCATTAATATCTTCGGAATTTAGAACAGGGGACCAGTCAATATTATTTACATCATCTCGCAAACGCTCCAGGTTAATTGATTTAAAGCTTCTTAGGAGTAAGAATTTCGATTTGCGCCTAGGACGTTGAATTTTATAGGAGAGGAAGATAAGATCGTGGTAAGAGAAAGACGCAGATGCGAAGCAACCCGGTCAGCATCAGAAACAATAATAAGGTCTAAAAGAGAAGGGGTACTATTAGGCGAATGGTGAGTAGCAGAAAGAGGAAGAATATGTAAATTAAAAGATGACACCAGGGAGAGCAATTTTTTGCTACGAAAATCATTCTTCAACAGGCATGTGTTAAAGTCACCTAAAATAATGGTATTATCATAAAGCGGAGTTAGATTTACAAGTTTTTCTTCCAGAGAAGAAAAATAATTTATATTGCGAGAAGGGGGATAATAGACCCCAAGCAAAGTCCTAGAATGATTAATAGTAATTTCAATAAATAAATGTTCAGCAAAATTTGTGTACATATTGGGTGAATGATCAACTATTTTATAAGGAATGTCAGCTCTCAAATAGATTGCCACTCCACCATAACCTTTGCCGACCCTGTCATTACGTATAAGTTGAAAACCAGGGAGACAATACTGTACCGACGGAAGTGCAGGCTATAGAAAAGTTTCAGAAACAAGTATGGCATCAACATATTTACAATCAAAAGTTGATAAAAGATCAGCGTAATGAGCATGAATGCTTTGAGCGTTAATATGGACTATATTAAGATTTTTACTATAATTACAGAATACGGCTACTAGTTGATCATGTAAATGAGTGGAATTATCGCTTAAGGCGCTTTTATATGTCTTATCGGAAGAGCTAGAAGAAGAGCAAGAAAAGTAACTATCATCAAATTCCAAAATATCACACATGCTAATCAAAACTATAACAGAAACTAAGCTATAACAAGATCAACAACAAAGATCAAATATATACTTTTATAATGTATAAAAAATAAATATTATATAAGTCTAGATATAATACCTACAATATAAATAATAATATGTTATGAAATATTATGAAACAGTAATTATATTAAAATTAAATTGCCAACAATTATGCACTTAAAAAAAAAATTTTTTTCTTTCATACCTGCCGGCAGTGGCATTGGTAGAATTTTATAATTACATAACTTACTTAAGACTAATTAATATACTAAAAAATATAAAAAAAGCACAGTCTTACCATCAATAATAAGAAAGACAAATATTATCTACGGATCCTGTCTGGCAAAAAGACTGGTAGTATGTGCAATGAAATGACAGCATGACAGACAATAATAGCTGTCATTATGATTTATTAATCACCAATGTCATTGTGTCACATAATAAACAAAATTATGAAGGTAAATTATTATAATATTAGAGATAACTACGAACTACGATGTTACAGTTAACACACAAAATTGAAGAGATGCAACACTATGCAAATGGAGACTACACAAAAATACAAATAAATTGTGGTAATTAAACACTAAGTTAACGTGAAGACACTATCTCTTGCCTGCGGTGCCAGTACGTCGACTTTTGGAAGCTCCAGCTGGGTCCCTGACCGCGGTAGTTGTCTTCGACTTCGGCACAGGAGGCTCAACGATTTTATCGAGTTCGATCACCGAGCTAATGCGATGTCGAACGCCACCGCTACCCAGTACAAAAACAAAGCCTTCACGTGTCCAGCAATTCGATATTCCATATTTCCGTCGAGCTGCCATAAAAGCTTCATGTCGAGTCTTAGTTAAAAACTCCGACAGAGTGATACCAGTCCCCTTCAAACACGTCTTAGCTTGCCAGATCTTGTTCTTCACCTCCAACTCACACAACTTAAACAAGATTGGTCTTGGTTTGTCAGAAGAAGAGGTATGGCCCATGCGATGGCAGCGAGATATATCTTTATCCGAGAAACCGGACAACTTGAAACGGTCAACAAAAGTCTTCACTAATACCTGTACAGTGTCCTCGTTCTTTTCCTCCGGAAGCCCATGAAGTAATAGAATCTTCCGCCGGCTCCGCATCTCCATATTATCCACCTGGTGCATCAACAGGCCTACCTGGTCTTGAAGATTGCGTAGGGCTGTCATGATAAATAATCTGAATGAGGAGAACTCGGATGTTAAATTGGCAATGGAGGCTGAAGGTGCTGCAGCATGAAGCTCACTTTGATAGATATCCATGCGCTGAGTAAACATCTTCTGGAGTTGTGTTATTGACTCTTGAATGGCATCCATTTTGAAAAAATCTTGTGTAATGATAATGCAAGAAAATTGTGAGACTGATTTTTATTGACTAAGTTTGTAAACAGTAAGGATTTTACTGCCTGGCAGGTATAATGGTTAGTACATTAGTTTCCCATGTAGTAACAACACAATTGTAATGTTTTATATATTAAAAACTTTATTAAATTGGGAGACTACTAAAGCAATGTACTTATTGCACCTACCCACACACGAAAAAAAAGTTTTTACTGCCAACGTTATGACATTTTCGACGGAATAAAAAAATAAAATACAGTAATTTAAAATTAAACACGATATAATCCGTATAATTAGTTTTATTTAATATCATCATCATTACAGCCCTTCACGAGTCCACTGCTGAACATAGACCTCCTCCAAGGACTACCACAAAGCAGAGTTCTGAGCAACCTGCATCCAGCGACTTGCTGCATGTCTTTTGTCACTTCATCTTGTTGGGGGATGCACTCCGCTTACCGGTAGTATACTTAGTTTTATTGGTTGTTAAATGCAGTACACTGCAGTCCTCCACTTGCAGTAAATATGTTTAGTTTACATTGAGTATAGGGCGGGGCACCGGAGTACCTGTATGGTGACGGCGGGCTGCGTGCGCTCGTCGAACTGCGTGAACATGGCGCGGAAGTAGGGCGAGCTGGCCGCCAGCACGGCGCGGTGCGCCGCCACGCCCGCGCCCGCCGCGCCGTCTTCGCCCGGCGCCTGCACACACCGCGCTTTGTTTTTAAACTATTTCAATCTTTATATATAATAATTACGTGTCACGTTGTTTGTCCGCGATAAATTATTAAACTGAAATTTTGCACACTGTATGCAGCAGTTTGGTCTAACTTGAGAGATAGGATTGTTACGGCCTACGGCTGCTCCCTTAAAGGGTCAAATCCTCAGGGGCCCATGAGCTGAAGACTTCCCGAGCATACGTAGGTCGGGCCTCAATGTGGCCACGTGGAATCTCTCTAATTACACTAAAATATATGGGGGAGCGTTCTATACTACGGCCAGTCGACCGGTAGGAATTAGACGGAGCTTACTTACCTATATCTAAGGCGCCTGGTCCCTCCGGATTCGGTCTGGTCGCATGTGTTTGTGTAGTGCAAGGGAAATCATGTGATGTGATGTGTATCTGGGTGTGACTGATGGTGATTGAACCTAGACCTTGGCCGTCGGCAGCAGCCCGAGCGTCGACACCGCTCCAACTTGAGGGAGCCTTCCGAGGTTGTCCACAGTCACTTTCTCTGTCATCACAGATTCTGAGTCGGACCCAATAAGTCCCGGGAAAGGCTATCCAACAAGGAATGCGCGTTATAAATCCTAGACAGGATATTTACTCGACGCCCTAACTATTCCGCGGTTTCCGCACAAAAATCGACTGCGTGCAGACATTAGCACAGCTAGAAGACGACTCAGCCTTTTTTCTCGCGACCCGCGCGCCATTGCCACGCTCGGCCGAACTTCAACCTGTATCGCGCCGAGCCGAGAGACATCTGGCGTCGATTCTTGACAGCGTTTGGCGCGAACAAACCCCCGTCCCGGACATAAGGATTTAGGTCCGCGAGCAAACCGGTCAGCGGGACAAGGTCGCGACGGCAAGTTGCAAGACCGAATCTACAACCAAACTAGGCCACCTTAGGCACCCCATCAGATCTTGCAACCCTAACCAACGCCTCAAAAGATAGCCCTAATGTGGCAAGCCGGAGGGTCAGCCTCCACTGGATGCCCCTCCGGGGCATCGCAGCACTTTAACAAGTCATGTACTGGACATAAGTCCGACGACCTCTTTCAAACACCTATCTGTGCCCCTGTGATTAGTTCCGGAATCCGACCGGATCAGGTCTGCAAACAGCAACGCTACACGAAGCTGCCCAGAGTAGCCTCCTCAGCTTCAGTGCAGAGCGCACCCACAAATTCCACATGAACGTCGTCTGTGGAGAGCCGAACGAAACGCACAGATAGTCCCTAGTATGAATTTTCAACAAGTAAGCCTAGCCAGGCCACCCACCATATTATCATTTACTAAAATAGTGCATTGTGGCATTCTTTGGGGGAGGCCTATGTTCAGCAGTGGACTTGTGAAGGGCTGTAATGTATGTAATGTAAAAATAGTGCGGCAGCTGATATCAATCTGATAATCTCCAAAACTAGCTAGCCTGTTAGACAAGTAGTCCTATGCTCATATTTAAACTAATTTTTCAAAAGCATCAATGTTCAACTACAGAATTAATTCAACCAAATTAATCACCGATGCGCATAGGTCAACTTGCAATTAAACAAAACAATAACGTAAGGGACAGCCCTACTTCTTCGCAAAGCAAAATGATTAAACACTATCATAAACATATACATAATTTTTGAAATAGCGCGCTATTCAATTTCAAATGAATTCAAATTTTCCTTTCAGCAAACAGACGCAACAATCAAATACAGTGATTAAATATATGTACAAAACACATGCAGTAGCATTTTAAGGAGTAGATTAAATTCAATTCTTTTAATTTAAACCGCTACAAATAGGAAAATTTCGCGGAAAGCCCAAAGCAGTTTTTAATTTTAATTCAAGTATTTTTTGACTAAGTGCTCGACCAAACCAAATCTAATACCCTTGACAGCGTGATTCAACGCTCCAGGGGGGCCCTAATCTTCTCACCACCAAGGGGAGGCCACATGGCGTGAACCCAAGATCAATAGAGCACAACCGCTAACAGTCGCCACTCGGGTTGTACGCCTTCACTAAGGCCGTCGGCAACAGGACATTTTGACAAGTGGACTGTTGACGGCTTAAGGCTCAGTGGGGGCGGCCGTGTTGGGAGCTAAAGCGGCAGCTAGCCAGGGCCGCCTCCATCAAATGGGGAACAGTGGTACACCAGTCGCGGCCACTCAGCTAACGGGAGTGAGAAGGGTCCAGCGGACCGAGGAGTGGCCGTGAAGGTCCTCTCCACACGCTGAGGGGGGGTGATGACACCCCCGCCCCTGGGCGAATTACCCCCGACTGGTCGGGGGAGGGACTCCTTTCAAACTTAGGGGCCTGGTGGCTGGCCGGCGGGCGCCGAGAGACGCCCGGCAGAGGGCGTGGCTGAGCGCCCCCGCCCGTGGGGGTCGAGGGCCTGACAGAGCCCCGAGAGGAGACACCGTTCGCACCCAGGCACAAAACTGCATGATGATTGCCCTGGCAATGCAGACAGGGCCGCCGATGCGGACAGTCTCGCTGGAGGTGCCCTTCCAAACATGAGCAGCACCAGCGGTGCTCCTTGGCGATAGTTCGCCTCGCCGGAACCGGCTTACCTAATAATTTCGGGCACGACGTTACACGGTGATCAGATGCTCGACAATAGGAGCAGGGGGGGGGGGGGGGGGTTGACGACGACTTGCCTGGCGGATTCAGCCTCTCACTGGGCACGGCTCGTAAGTCGTCAACGGTGCCCGTCGCGTTCTCGATCTGCCGGCACTGCTCCTCCAAAAAACGGAGTAGGTCATAGAAGGGCGGAATATAAGAGGCCTCGTCCCCGCCGTACCTCTCCTCAAAATGGATTCGAAGGTCGAGAGTTAAACGGGACAGCACGATGCGGAGCAACAAAAAAGCCCATTCGCCCACTGGTAAATCCAGCCGCCTCAACGTATTACAGGCCACCAGGACTGGATCCAACAGGTCCGGACGTAGTCTGGCCTGGTCACTAAGCAGCGGGAGGCTTAGAAGCTGCTTAACATGTTCGTCCGCAATTCGCCGGACGTTGGCGTATCTTCTGGCTAGGAGGTCCCGAGCAGTCTGGTAGGCGTCGTCCGACAATCTCAAGTGGCCGACGACGCCCAGGGCCTCCCCCTCCAGTGAGGCCAGGAGGTACGCCATCTTTTGGCTCGGGGTCAGGTCACTCCGGGCGTCCACTAGGCTGTCGAAAAGACCAACGAAGGTCAGCCATTCGGAAAGGACCCCGGAGAACTTTGGCAGGTCCAGAGTTGGGAGCCGTCCCAACAGCTCCGGCTGAAGCTACTTCCGAGAGGACTCGGGCAGGCCACTCATCCGAGCTTCACGCGCCTCCTCGGCATACCTGCCTTCAGCCTCGATCAACTCGTCCGTGAGCCAAAAGGAACTGCTCATAGTCCGCGAAGCAGGAGTCCAGGACTCCCTTCTCCACATCCGAATCCTCGAGCTCAGCGTAAGCCTCCTCCACTGCGGCCCTTCGAACATCCACCTACTCGAACCGCTTCATCAAGTTATGGATCCTATCCGGTCGACCTATAAAAGCATGGCCGCTTATGGCCCAGCGCAACTCAGTCCGCAGACAACGGATCAGTAGCTTGGGCGATGACATCACTACTAAATATAAATTACGACGCGGCTCGAGCACAAATTACAAAGATAACAAATAAAAAATACAACAAAAAATTAACAATTAATAAATGCAGTTCCTATCAAATCGCGTTGAATAGAATTTACACAAATACGAATTACTACGTATCAACCAAATACAAGTTAGCACAAAAGAAAAGACACAAATCAAATTAACAAATAACAAATACTAGTGCGATCAAATCAAGTTAAATTCAAATGGCGCAAATACAAATTACTACTCTTTAGTTCAAATACAAATTACAGTATAAACGAAGATACACATCACGGTCGATCAACAAAAAGTGCCTAGCTCGGAAATCGACCCTTCGATAAGTAATCCACTACAACTATCCGACAACGATAATTAACCGATTATGTAAAAATAACAATCTACCTACATGACGAATATCTCTAGAAAAACTCCCGCTTGCGCAACCTAGGGCGCGGCTTTTCAAACTACCCACTAACCAAAAAAAAGGCAAGCAACAAAGGGAAATAATTCTATTATTACGTACAAAAAAAATTTTTTTACGTATTACGGACGGGCGTGATTGTAGACACAAATTAAACCAATCAAACCAACGCTCCCTGCCACCAGAATTGTTTAATTTATATCAAACACTATGGTCGGGATCGACCGGGGTATCGAACCCGGAACCACGCTCTGCTACCAGATGTTACGGCCTACGGCTGCTCCCTTAAAGGGTCAAATCCTCAGGGGCCCATGAGCAGAAGACTTCCCGAGCAGACGTAGGTCGGGTCTCAATGTGGCCACGTGGAATCTCTCTAATTACACTAAAATATATGGGGGAGCGTTCTATACTACGGCCAGTCGACCGGAAGGAATTAGACGGAGCTTACTTACCTATATCCAAGGCGCCTGGTCCCTCCGGATTCGGTCTGGTCGCATGTGTTTGTATAGTGCAAGGGAAATCAGGTGATGTGATGTGTATCTGGGTGTGACTGATGGTGATTAAACCTAGATCTTGGCCGTCGGCAGCAGCCCGAGCGTCGACACCGCTCCAACTTGAGGGGGCCTTCCGAGGTTGTCCACAGTCACTTTCCTCTTTCGTCACGATGACAGTCAATTAACTCTATCGTACGATTAGCTAACTTACAGAAGCCACTAACTATCGCTGGGTATAAGGTTAACGCACAAAACGCACACGGAGTTTCTGGATCAAAGGTCACTACCGTTTCGCGTAGCAACAGTTAGTTCTAGAATATCAGAGGCCGCACTAGCTAATATTGTCGAATGCACTTATACAGATTCTGAGTCGGACCCAATAAGTCCCGGTAAAGGCTATCCAACAAGGAATGCGCATTATAAATCCTAGACAGGATATTTACTCATAAAACAGTAGGAATTCATAAAAGCAGACGAAGGTTATATGACCTTTACCATGAAAGATCGTATAATCTTTCCGATGCTTTTAAAGAATATGTAAAAAATTATTCTAAAATGTTTAAAAGAGTTTGCTCCACAGCCAAATCATTACATATTATTAGTAACAAAATTAAGACAGCTAAGAATAAAATTAAAATGACGTGGAGTATAATTAACAGCGAAACCGGTAAAGAGAAACCTCGTAATTCAAACTATCAATTAAAAATTAATAATGAATTGACTAAATCAAATCAAGAAGTTGCAGCGGTGTTTGGGAAATATTTTACTGATGTTCCTATCTTGACAACAGAGTCATTGAATGCTTCTCCAACTGTCGCCGAATCATTACTTAAACAGAATGTTAAAACCTGTTTAAAAGAATTTAGATTTGAAAAAGTATTACCGCATAATATTGTAAAATACTTCAAAACCATTGATGTAAAGAAAATCGCAGATTTGTGGGGGATTTCCGTTACAGTGATTGCGTCCATAATAGATTTAATTGCACCTCATCTTGCTATTATTTTTAATACTTGTATCGATTCTGGTGTGTTTCCTGATTTAATGAAGTATAGTAAAGTAATACCTTTATTTAAATCTGGTAGTACATTGGACCCCGCTAATTATAGACCTATTTCTGTACTACCAACTCTCAGTAAAATTTTTGAAAAAATAATTTTGGATCAATTGTTAATTTTTTTTAATACAAATAAATTACTTCATAAAAATCAATTTGGTTTTACAAGGGGTCGCTCGACGTCTGACGCCGGTGTTGAGCTTATGAAATATATTTTTAATGCCTGGGAGAATTCACAAGATGCCTTAGGTATTTTCTGTGACCTTTCCAAGGCTTTCGATTGTGTTCATCATGATACATTAATCAGGAAACTACAACATTACGGTGTAAAAAATTTGGCGCTTAAACTTATTACTTCATATTTAAGTGACAGAACTCAAAAAGTCGTCATTAATGGTAAATGTTCCTCCGGATCAGTAGTATCAATGGGCGTTCCTCAGGGCTCGATTCTTGGCCCATTCCTGTTCTTAATCTATATTAATGACTTACCTTATCTTGTAGGGGACAATCACGATATAGTATTATTTGCTGACGATACCTCTTTAATTTTCAAACTGAAACGGCAGTCAATTAAATATGACGATGTAAATAATGCTCTATCGAAACTAGTACATTGGTTTAACGCCAACAATTTGCTCTTAAACGGCAATAAGACAAAATGTATTAAATTTACAATACCTAATGTAAAACATTCGAAAACCAATGTGCTCTTAAATGGGGAGGAGTTGAGTCTTGTGGATACCACTGTTTTTCTCGGTATTACTATTGACGCAAAACTTTAATGGGGCCCCCATATATCTAAATTAGCAAGCAGACTTAGTTCTGCAGCATATGCTGTAAGAAAGATTAGAAGTCTCACAGATGTTGAGACAGCTAGGTTAGTGTATTTTAGTTACTTTCATAGCGTAATATCTTATGGAATTTTGCTATGGGGTAATGCGACTGATATTGAAGCTATATTTGTTTTGCAAAAGAGAGCCGTACGGGCGATTTATAATCTAAATTGTAAAGAGTCCCTTAGAGAAAAATTTAAAGAAATAAACATATTAACTTTGGCATCGCAATATATTTATGAAAATGTAATCTATGTACATAAAAACATAAATAGCTTTAATAAGAATAAGGATGTTCATACCTTAAACACTAGGAACAAACATAAGCTTGTAATGCCACTTACAAGACTCCACAGAATTAGTAATTCATTTATGGGGCAATGTATACGCTTTTACAACAGAATCCCAGAACATGTTCAAAGTTTGTCAATAAACAAGTTTAAAAGTTTTATTAAAGAAAAACTGTACAAAAAGGGTTATTATAATATCAAGGAATACATGAATGAAAATAACCCCTGGGAATAAGGTGATCGCCACCATGCTGGTTCTATGAAAATTCATTTAAAATTGTATAAACAAAATTATTGTTAAGTGAAATTATGTTTAAAAAAAAAAGTCCCGCTGGGTTTCTTGCTGGTTCTTCCCAGGACAGAGGTATTTTCCGAACCAGTGGTAAATAAAATAATGACTTTCAATAAGTATTATGTAATAATCCATATTGAATAAAAATCATTCTATTCTATTCTATTCTATTCTATTCTATTCTACTCGACGCCCTAAGTATTCCGCGGTTCCCGCACAAAAATCGACAGCGTGCAGACATTAGCATAGCTAGAAGACGACTCAGCCTTTTTTCTCGCGACCCGCGCGCCATTGCCACGCTAGGCTTTTTATTGCACCTGTATCGCGCCGAGCCGAGTGACTTCTGGCGTCGATTCTTGACAGCGTTTGGCGCGAACAAGGATAGTTTTTATCCCGAAAAGTGACCATCAGTATTTTTTTTTGCGAATTTAAGATTTTTATAGTACAAAGGTTCGCCGCTTAGAGCAGAACAACGTCTGCCTGGCCAGCTAGTCTTTTTATAAATAGGTATTTAAAAATAAATCTGAAACTAAATCGCGAGCGCATCATGTACCTGCAGGCGCACGTCGAACAGCGTGACGTCGCAGCGCAGGCTCGCGAGTGCGTGGAGCAGCGCGACGGCGTGCTGCGTGTGCTGCTGTCCCTGCAGGCGTACGGCGCACAGCGTGGCGTCGCAGCGCAGGCTCGCGAGCGCGTCGAGCAGCGCGACGGCGTGCTGCGTGCTGCATGCTGCGTGTGCTACTGTACCTGCATGCGCACGTCGCACAGCGTGGCGTCGCAGCGCAGGCTCCCGAGCGCGTCGAGCAGCGCGACGGCGTGCTGCGTGTGCTGCTGTACCTGCAGGAGCAGGTCTCACATCGTGGCGTCGCAGCGCAGGCTCAAGAGCGCGTCGAGCAGCGCGACGGCATGCTGCGTGCTGCGTGTACTGCTGTACCTGCAGGCGCACGTCGCACAGCGTGTCGTCAGAGCGCAGGCTCGCGAGCGCGTCGAGCAGCGCGACGGCGTGCTGCGCGCTGCTCTCGGCCGCATCTGCGTCGCCGCCTGCTCGCGGCTGCGACGACTCGTCTAGCGATGACTGCGATGCGCATCGCGCCAGGAGGCTGCAACCGCAATGCATGACATGATATAAAACTATATTAATTCAGCCCATTACAAACTATACAAATCCACTACTGAAGATAGTCACCTCCCATAGATTACCTCAAAGGAGGATTTTGTCACAGTTGTCGCGGTTGCCAGGCGAGTTAGCAACTACAGTTTTCTTAATGTTTAGAGTTGTTATCAGGAAGATACTGCTGCCCATCACCTGCTACAATTTCCCTCTGTCATCTCTTAAAAGACCCACGGGACGATATAGGGTACTGGATATTCTTACACCGCCACTATACAGGTAATATACAACTCACACTGTTATAATCTCGTTTTATATTTATATCAGCTCTACTGTCTTTTTATACGTGGTAGAGTCATACTGCAGCTATATTTGTAGTATATTGTAGCACGAATGGGTCAGCTCGACCGTGGAAGGGGACCACGCTCTCGCAGAATACCAGCGTAATATAGCAGCTTAACACTGCTGTGTTTCGTACGGTGAGTGTAGAGAACCGGAGACGCATTTTACTGGAAAAGAGGACTAAGATCCTAACGGGTGACAACGCATCTGCATTTTTTTCGCAAACGAAGATAGACGTAGTTGTCCATGGGCCACAGCAACAACTTACCGTCAGGTGGACTGTGTACTCATTTGTCACCCTATCCTATAAATAAAATCTACCATAGACCTTTTAATAGGAATGTAGGAATTGATTTAGATTCTCTTATACCATCCACAGATTCAAATTAAATATTGTACACGCACCTAGTTGCCCAGAATAAGGTCGACTATAGGGGCCCATACAGCTGTAGATCCGACGGACAACTAAGTCTGGGGCTCAAATACCTATGGATATTTAATATATATAGATTAGGTACTTAATGCGACTTACCTGGTTCAGAAGCGAAGAAGGACCACAAGGCTCCTTCAGGCGTTAAGTGTAGTGAATGTAAGTATTATGTGAGAAGTGTATATATGTGTAACCTGAATTAGCCCTTTTTAATCAGCAGCAACCCTGACTCCAGCACCGCCACCCTATGTGGTATCACTCCAGCGGCGTCACTCGGTGTCACTCAAAGTCTAGCGTCCATTAGCACAAATCTATAATCTAATACGAACGCTGGTATTCGCGGGTCACAAAGTTTAGCGGTTTTAACCGACACAGGAAAATATCTCCGCGTTAAATCAAATGGCACAAAGCAACTCGTTGACGCGAATTAATATTGTCAGAATGCACTTATGCATGCAACCACTATACCACTTGACGCTAATTAATTGTAACGACGTTAATTAATCGCTCAAACTCAAAATTCAGCCTCGTTGACACGTAAAACAAACAAAAAAGACAACGTAAAAATGAGAGGCACTTAAATCGACGTTATAATTCCACACGCGCCCTTTACAACCGGTAGTTCCTCACAATGATTCTCTCTTCAATTCACTATGTCAGTCTAGCAACTTTATTGTACATTTAACTAACTTCAAAACTCAACTAAATCCCGTTAATTATAATCAAAACGTAACACGCGGCACGAGTAGGCTCACTGCAATACTTAGACAACTTAATCCGAGGCGTTCTTCACGAAACACAATTTAAGTAGCGAAGTAACGCGCACAAATACTGAAAATCTAGACCATAAAATCAAAACTGGTCGTACGAAATCGCTGCCACGTTCACCACAAATACGTTACGTTGCGACGGCCCCACTGCATTAAAGCTACTGTTTTCAGCCCGCGCATCGAGCGATTGCAGGCGGCACGAGGCCGCCCCTCCCCCCTCGGCGGCGTTTACCTCACGTCACACCATCGGGTAGTACACTAAGTCGAAGGCGATTGGATGCCGTCTCAAATGACCATTTTTGGGCCTAAACAAATATGTTTAACATAAGGGAGGCATTGGCCGTTACTTTGGGCATTGCGAAGGCCTTCAATCGGGTTTGGCACAAAGCGCTTCTTTCAAAGCTCCCTTCCTATGAGCTTCCTCAGAAATTTTGGAATTGGATCACCAGCTTTCTAGCAGATCGGAGCATCAAGGTCGATGTAGTCGCTGCATGTTCCGATTACAATCCTATTAATACTGGTGTTCCACAAGGCTGCGTGTTATTACCAACGCGGTTTCTTCTTCATATCAATGATATGTTGCAAGCCGGTGTGAGTGCTCCATCCCGGATGTGCGGTTTACACAGCGCTCGGTTCGCAAAGTAATCTTCTCCCTGGACGTCAGCAAGTCGAGAGAGCCTGTTGGAGTCCCTCCCATTGTACTGAAGACGTGTGCTCCGGAGTTAGCAACGGTCTTTTCCAGTACTCCTACTCCCAAGGCGTAGTTTCGAATTCATGGAAAAAAGTTTTGGTCCACCCGATCCCTAAAAAAGGCGACCGCTCAGACCCGTCCAACTACAGGCCTATCGCCATCAACTCCTGGTATCCAAAATAACGGAATCCATTATAAACTGCCAGTTCATGAGGTACCTTGAGGATCACCAGCTGATTAGTGGCCGCCAGTGCGGTTTTCGTCGGGGTCGATCAGCTGGTGATCTTCTGGTCTACCAGACTCATAGATGGGCGGAGGCAGTAGAATCCAAGGGTAAGGCATTGGCCGTTAGTTTGGACATAGCGAAGGCCTTCGATCGGATTTGGCACAAAGCGCTTCTTTCGAAGCTCCCTTCCTATGGGCTTCCTCAGAAATTTTGCGATTGGATCACCAGCTTTCTAGTAGATTGGAGCATCAAGGTCGAAGTAGACGCTGCATGCTCCGATTACAATCCTATTAATGCTGGTGTTACGGCCTACAGCTGCCCCTGCAAAGGTCGTCTTGGCTGGGGCCCATAGCAGCTTCCTCAACGGGCAGACGCAGGTCGGGCCCAATGGCCATATGGAAGAATTTCCTATAATACTAAGCTATATGGGAGAAGGCTAGGGAAATATAGTACGCACCTGTTTCCGACTCTTAGATCGCCCCAAGGCTCGGTCTGGCCGTAAGTGGGTGTGAGGTGCATGGCAAGTAGTATTTAGTGATGTGTAAATGTCTGAGACCTGGACCAGCTTAGGCGACCAGCAGCGGCCGAGTTCCAGGCTGCCCCACAATGCTGCATCGCTCCAGCAGGCTCCACCGCTGGACCATTTCTTTCTTCATTGTCACTATTTCAGTCTATTAGCTTCATTGTACATTTAACTAACTTAAACTCGCCTAATTCCACATTCATCGTAAAATCGAACACGTGATACCCGACACAGTACGGACAGTAGTTCAAAATTCGACATTCAATGTCCCGGATTCACTTATCACAAAATTATAAATAGGGAACTAACGCGGTCTCTTAATGAGTCATACGGTTCAGCGTTAAACATAACTAAGTTCCTTCATTCGACACCAAAACACCACGTCGCGGAAAGAATTCAAAATACGCCTCGTTGACACGTAAACTAACAAACCAACCAACACACAAAAGAGGGCACTTAACGCGACGGCACAATTATAATGATTTGCAGACAATCAACCGGGAGACGCTTTCGACCAAGGAATGCGCGGTTCGAATCCTAGACCGTATCTACTCGTCGCGCGCGTGCACAATTCCGCATCACCCGAACAAGTTAAATATTGCAAAATTCACATATCCACGTAGCGAAGTAACACGCACTAAAAAAAAACTATATGAACCCTACATGGTCGCGTGAACTTCGGCCGCGATAATCGAGATACGCGGATTCACCGCATCGCGGCCGGCGAAGTACTGCCTCTTTGCCCACGCGTCGAGCCACTGCAAGCCACACACGGCCGCCCCACCTGGCGGCGTTTTTTTCACCTACATACCATCGGGTGACGCGCCAGCTCGAACGCAATTGGATGGCGTTCAAAAAAGAACCAAATTTAGGCATAAACAGCTGGTGTTCCACAAGGCTGCGTGTTATCACCAACGCTGTTTCTTCTGCATATCAATGATGTATTACAAGCCGATAACATTTATTGCTATGCGGATGAGAGCACTGGTGATTCTCTATACACCGGCTGTACCAATATTTATTGAGAAAACGTCGACAAGTACCGGAACAAACTTGAGTCTGAAATCGAGTCTTTCCTGAACAAAATCTCGGTTTGGGGGCGAATAAATCTAGTAAAATTTAATCCCCAGAAGACAAAAGTTTACGTGTTTACCGCTAAAAAGAACCGCTTTGTCGTATCTCCTCAGTTTCAAGGCACTGCCCTTGTTGTCTCTGCAAGTTGTAGAATCCTCGGCGTCCACATATCGAATGAAGTGCAAGTCATTTGGAAGAGAAGGACAAATTTGCATCTAAAAAGCTTGGCGTGCTCAGCAGAGCGGGACAGTATTTAATGCTGGCACACCGCCTGCAACTTTACAAGGCGCAGGTTCGGCCTCATATGGAATACTATTTCCATCTCTGGGCTGTGCTCTCACCAGTGCCAGCTCCTTCCACTTGAACGCATCCAGCGCAGAGCGGCTCGAATCGTAGACGACCGAGTCCTCTCCGATCGGCTAGATTCATTGGCGTTGCGAAGAGATGTTGCATCCCTTTGCATTTTCTTTCGTATCTACCACGGACAGTGCTCTGAGGAATTATTCGGATTAATCCCAGCCGCCGAATTTCACGAACGCACATCGCGGCAAGTCTCTCGCTGCCATTCACACGATCTCGATGCCTGGCGGTCTACCACAGTACGTTTTACTAAGAGTTTTCTTCCTCGTACGACCCCTCTGTGAAATAGTTTACCACCGGCGATTTTTTCGGACCGATACGACTTAGGGACCTTCAAGAAAAGAGCTTACTCCTTTCTAAAAGGCCGGCAACGTAGCTGCGATTCCCTTGGTGCAGCAGTTGTTCATGGGCGGCGGTAGTTACTTACAATCAGGTGAGCCGTATGCTCGTTTGCTCGCTCTCCTATAAAAAGAAAAAAAGATCTAATGAGTTGAAGTCTCAATTAGCCAACCATATAGTTTGCATCGCAATGCATCAACATTTCGACTCTAAATAGAGAGGTCGGTGTCTTTGGGCCACACAATCCACTAGACATCAGATAAAGTGTGTGTTAATATGTCACCTATTTATATCAAAATCTATAAAAAAATTATTACCTGTATCTGTTACGGTCACCATCTCCTTCTGCAGCACTGGGGTCCAATCCTACTCTGTAAGACAATGTACAATAATAGATTTATACTAGTTTGTTTATTATTACTTACAAACAAAATTAACTACACAAAAACAGCTAAATTATAATAGTTTACAATAACTTTAACCTTGTTATCTCAGCATGTTTACTTACATAGTACTAAAATGCCCCAGACAGTGAATTACAGGCATTTATATTAAGTAGTCCTTTTCATAATCATATTATCATAACATAGCAACTTTATTCACCATCTTTTATCATCTGTCATCAAGCGTAAGAATTAAACCCATAGTAGTTTACATGTTTATATGTAGTAGAGCCATGCTGCAGCTATATTATTGTGGTAGCAAAAATGGGTCGACTATGCAACATAACACTGATGTATTGCGTATGGTAACCGGAAGCCCATTTTATTGGAAACAAGACAATCAGACATCTTAATCCTTAGGGGTGCACATCTGTACTCCGATTTTATAGATATAGGTAGGTGTCTATGGGCCACAGCATCCACTTACCATTAGGTGGACTGTGCGCTCATTTACCACCTGTATTCTATAAAAAATAAATTACGAACCTAAATCCTGCAGGATATTTGACAGTACGCATTTTGATAGTTTTATGTACATTATATAACCTACAACATTTAACTTACTTTAAGGTCCAGGGTTGACTGGCAGAGAATGCCACATAGAGTGAAGTTTAAGGTTAATTTTATTTGAAGTTTAAGGTTAACTCTTTTTATTGTTCCACACACTTCTTCTGCTGCACTTACCATTCCATCCCTAAGGTTCTGCCATGTTCTTTCTACACATTCTTTCCTGCCATCGATGGTGTCAAGCTTTTCGGGTACCCTCGCATGATATTTGTCCCTAGTATCCGCTTCCTGAAGCTTCCAGCTTCGGATGCGACAGACTGACTGTGGTTCTGTTACTGCCGTCCGGTAGCGCCAACCCGCGAACAGACCCCTAAATCTAGTAATCACTAGATAGTGATCCGTTCCCAGGTCAGCACCCCTGAACACTCGCGTATCCATCACCTGTTTTCGCAGTCGGTCATCCACCAGGAACAAATCGATCATACTTCTCTCATTCTTTCGTTCTCTAGTATACATATGTAGTATTTTCTTGTGATTAAACATAGTGTTTGTCACAAAGAGACCCTTTTCCTTCCATACCGCCAGTATAAGTTTGCCAGCATCATTAACCCTTTTATCGCCAAACTTTCCAAGTACCGACTCGTACCCTGGTTGAGCGGTACCAACCCACCACAAATCAATTCAAATCACCACATACAACAATTCTTTCGTTTCCCCTAGCCAAATCTAGAACTTCTCTTACATTCTCCCAAAACTCCTCCAGCTCAGCCCTGGACGACGAAGCTACCGGCGCATAAACAGCCAAAAGGAATAACTTCGTCAGTCCCAATTTAAAGCAAACCCAGAGAAGTCTTGAGTTCACAACCTTATATTCAGTCATAACATCGACCAACTGAGAAGACAGCAGCACCCCCACTCCCTGGCAGGCGTTCTCGCTCTCCGGGACTCCGGACCATAGAGCTAACGCCCCACCAGGGAGCTCTTCAGTACCACTGCCCTTCCGTTTGGTCTCCGACATACACACGACATCTAACTCTCTTTCTTTCTATTTCGCTCAACTCATTCGTCTTATCTCTCATGCCTCCTTTAACATTCCACGTGCCAACTCTGCACTCTGTCCTCCACCTTCCGCCGTGTCGGGCTGTGCGTGACGGGTGGCGGTCCCCATCGCCGCTTTGCACGCTGCATTCCACACCAACGGGGACGAGCTGGTGTGCGTCGCCTTGGGGGGACGCCCTAACCCTCGTTGGCATGGGAGCGCAGCTGAGTAGAATTGCAGGCCTGAAAAGGGCTGGCAGGGGTCGCGACGAGCACGCTTCTACAATGACCCCCTAATCACTTTTTAATTTTAAATATTTTTTTGTCACAAAATACCTTATCGTGACTTTTTTTTAGATGGTGGAAACATCTATAATTTTGTAGAACATAGTATCACTAACCATTACGCCAGCGCTTCGGGAACGCTGTTTCTTCAGAGTTGCTTAACAAAAATCAATATTTAAGGCTAGCAGGGAGGTGCAGCCTATACTATTCCTCGTGAATCTGGCTATCATATACAAAAACCATAAGCATTTCAAATCGGACTGGTAGTTCCAGAGATTAGTGTGTTTAAACAAACAAAATACCTCTTACATTAAATTAGTATAGATTCTATCTCATTCTCTTCTATAGATTTATATATTTGTCTGTTTTTAGAGTCGCTTTTTCGTTTCATTTGTTTCAAATCACAATGATGCTAAATAAGTTTTCACTTCAATAGAAATACCATACAACTATGACAATGTGACACTAGTCTTTGACATGGTCTTACACCCTTGTCGCACTTACACAAAATTCTGTATGCTATCCAGCTTTCACACTAATATTGCATTTGTTTTTCCATGTTTTACACATTCGAAGTTATAATACTTTTTTTTCTCGATAACGGTACATTGCCTTTTAATGCTAGTGGCATTGTTATAATCGGGGAACAAACATCTACCAAATAAAACACCTCACCCCCATATTCCCGCCAAACAATTCTAAATCCAACCCTCTAACGCACAGAACATCATGACAAGTATGGGCAAAGTTTAAAAGTAACCAATCATTTTAGAGCAGTATTGAAAAGAGTTATATTCAGCAATGATTAAAGAAAAGATGACAAGGAAGTTATATGATAAAATTTTAAATAATAAATACAATACAACTTAACATATTTGTGTGTTTATGTAATTCTTACAATTAAATAGTTAAAATTTTGCGATAACTTACAAGCCACGGTCCCCATCAGCATCAGAGTTGTCGTCCATTTCACAGGTGAGGAGTTGGTATACACCAATCACATCAAATGTAGTATGATGGTTTATGAATAGACCACTTCACTTCACTTGCAGTTAGAAAACTTGATGTATATGATTAAAAGGCCACAAAAACATTGTCATATAAACGGCATGTTATTATCTTTCTGTCATCTTTGATTATTCAAACATTTATTAACATATTAAAACTATTTTATAAAATTGATTAAGAGGGATGCAAAAAAAATTAAAATTCTATGATTTGCTCTCATTTGTGGTCAACATCTGAAACAATAAACATTAACTAGCATTAACATACTTTAGAAGTTATTTACTTAGTGACAAGGGAACATAAAGTGGACCTGATGGTAAGTGGCTACCTCAGTCCATGGACACCTGCAGCCAACTTCAAACAAAGATTTTTACTTTACCACTGGTTCGGAAAATACCTCTGTCCTGGGAAGAACCAGCAAGAAACCCAGCGGGACTTTAATTTTTTTTTATCTGACTGCTCTGCATGGTAGATACCATAAATTTATCTTCTGCAAGCTTATCACAGCTGTATTACCATTCTATTATTAGTTACAGTTTATATTAGCAACTTTGCATATGTATGTGTTTACCTCAAACAATAACAAAAACATCTTACTACCACTTATTGACATATTTAGAGAAAAATAAAAAAAGGTAAATAAATATTTCATACTTCTGATTACATAAAACAGCAATGTAATTTTTAAAAGAGTAATTTATTAACAGAACCAAAGTATGGAGACAATTCCAGAGAATAATATGTTTAGTGTAACATTGTTTGAATAGAGATTAAGGGTGGAGGGTCTTACATTGGAGATAACTTTCTAATAATGTATGGTAATGTTCGGCCCTACACACTAAAGGTATAGTTTCGGAATATCATAGAGGTTGAAACCGAAGTTTTGGAGAGACAAGCCTGCTTGCTTGACATAAACCTATAGAACATGTTTTGGATAAACTGGGAACACAAGTTAAACACAACACCTGTACCAGTTTACATTAGTGACTTTTAAAATTGCTATGTAGGACAATGTATTAAGTGATCTAAAAATATGCCCAGATTTAGAATGCAGTCAGTTTTATATAATATATAATACTGAATGTACTGCACATGTGTTACATATACTTTTTTGTATTTGATTGTAACACAATTTTAGCCGTTATTATGATAATTTGTTCCTTTGTTTACGTTCCTCTAAATATTGTCCAATCAGTGTACAATGATAACAAAACCGTAACATAACAAAAGAGCTTTTTTGATTATTCAAAACTCACAATGAAAGTAGAAAGCGTTTACTTCTTCCGGTTGTTTAAGCAAAAATAGTTATATTTGCAATAGAAATAAATTTTGGAGTAGTAAATTATAATTTAAATTTTATCAATAATAATAATGATAAATGTCACTGTCAGAATGGGAATTGGAAATTATGTCAGAATCAGAACTATTCTTTATTTATTTAAAGGCAAAGGGATCGTTACCCATACATTCTAATCCGACGTAAAAAAAATTCACAAAATTCAGAAAATTTGTTGATGTGGCACGTTGCGATGTATTTAGAAGGTTTTAACAATAGACTAAATACACGGGTATCTTAAGGTGACGATGGTATCTTAAGGCTATTTAGCAGATAAAAAACTTGACCTTCACTTGTTACATCGTTCATTCGACAAAGCACTCATTACATCGTTTTCATTAATTTGACGGCTCCGTGGCGCAGTGGCTTAGCAATGCGTTGTCGCACTGGGGTCGCGGGTTCGAATTCTGCAAGGAACAGGTATTTGTATGGCCTACAGATAATTAATTTGGGTCTGGATGTTTGTCCTCGTGCAATTTATGTTTGTAAACTGCCTCCACGATACAAGAGAAAATCCTAGTGTGGGGTAACGTTTTTAAAAAATTAAATAAAAAGAGAAATTAATATTTCATGCGCCATTTGACACATAAAATCGCAGCAAAATCACACGTATCAAAATCAACTTTAAATTGATAAAACGATAAAATAGAAGCAGGAATCCGCCGGTGTCCAAGTTCCTGCTAAAAGCATAGAATTATAATTAATTGTAAAATAAAGTCACGGTGAAAAGGTTACCGTAATCAGCCAACTAAAGAAATCACAGTGGCATAATTAATAACGATTTTTTCAAAACCACATTTCCCCTTCGCGCCGCCACCGTACATTTTCCTCCTTTACTCCTATCACTGATTAAATAAGACAAGAGGAACGACACTTAGGCACCGAAACAATACACTACAATACACGATTTCTATAAAAAAGTAATTTATGTAATTAAAAACTATAATGGAACTTAGTTTTTGAATGGAACTTATAAGATAGAGAACAAATGACAACCTGTCCTCTTGCAACATGTAGTTTGGTTAAGTTGGAGGTAATCTATGGTCAAGTTAGACGTCTTAGGCCATACAGCCTAATCAGACGTGTGCAGTCATATTATGGTTCCAATACATTTGTGTTGGAACCATAATATGACTGCACACCGGCATAATCCGGTGCGCATTCCGGTGTGCGGTTAATCCGGCGCATTTGCGCCGGATTAACTTGAGAAGGACCACGCTCTTACAGAATACCAGAATAAAACAGCAGCTAAATGCTACTGTGTTTTAAATGGTAATTGTAGATAACATGGTCCACAGCATTCATTTACCATCAGGCGGATTGTATGCTCGTTTGTAACTCTTAATCAATAAAGAAGGTAAAAACTCTCTTGATGATATATAAATAACTTACTTCTGAATGTCAAAATTTACAAATGGCGGGATTACCTTTGGGTACGGAATATGTATCGAGTCTATGTAACCTTGTAGTGACGCTGTAAGAATATCCATTACCCCATATCGTCCCAAGGGTGTCGTAAGAGGCGGCAGAGGGAAAATGAAACAGAAGATGGGCAATGACATCTTCCCGATAACAAATCAAAATATAAACTATTGGTAAATCCAATTGTGCATGCCCTAAGCGCATTAAAAAAATTAAGTATAACCTGATTATACGGCAAATTTTTAAAGTAGTTATTTTATCTTGTATTTAACACACAAGTTTTCACTAATAAGCTTATTATACTTCCAATTAAATTAAACTAATTTTTACGGATTTTTTGCGTTTAATTTAACTTTTTAATTCCCGACGTTTCAGGTGCTTTACAGCACCCATGAACACGGGGGAGACTGAGGTGTTTGACGTCCCGATGTCCGATGTCCGTTAGTTAGCCCGGCTACCTTCAGTTTTTGAATATTAAGTTTTGGTCCGATCTACGCAGAATGAGCTTATAGTATCTTGAAGTCTTGCAGTGGTATGCTTGGGTTTGGAATTAGTTTTATTAATTATAGAATCCCAAGCAGATAGCAGCACCCATCCATCTTCTCTATCAAAATTAGGATGTTTTTTAATTTCAAAAGCCTCGCGAATCATCCTTGGTAGGAATCGGTGTTCTTTTGCGAGGATTTGTGGTCTATCAAATCTAATGTAATGGTTGGGATGATTTTGAACATGTTCACTCACTGCAAACTTCCCGGAACGTTGGTGCTTCAAGTCAGCTATATGTTCTTTCACGCAGGTTTTTATAGATCTTTTTGCTTGTCCTATGTAAGAGAGAACACATTCACAATCCAGCTTGTACACACCTGCATCTTATAAAGGAATATGACACTTGACGGATGGTAAAAATTTACTAATCTTCTTCAGCGGCTTGAAGTATGTTTTAATGGAAGCTCGCTTCATGATGTAGCCAACTTTGTCTGTGACTCCTCTGACATAGGGTAGTATAGCCCAGACACACAGACAACCTGATAGTATGTAGTTGCTATGGCACATAGACATCTACATCCATCCTCAACTACAAATTAAAATGCAGATGCGTTGTCACTACGATGGAATGCATCGTTTCTTATTTTCTTTAACAGTGTATCATTAACCCAATTCAACTTCCTGGATAGGTCTCAAAACACCTATATCATTCTGTTTACGCCTCCAGGCTTCAAATATGTATTGAAAAGTGCAATTCCTCTGTCAGTAATACTGTTTACCTTTAGATCATTATATAAGGATACAATATGTCGAAAAAATCTTAAAATAATGTTAAAATCGGATAAAAACTAAATTAAGTACTTATAAAATCTAAAAATTTTCTTTGGATCAGTTATGTCTTCGATTAACTTTTTTTTTGGACATATTGCAGCTTGATCTGCATGTGCTGGTGCTACTACTTGTCTTGCTTGTTTTATTATCAGTGTCTTCAACACTCATATTCAAATGCTCTCTTATATTTCTTTTGAGTTACCTTGGAAAGTTTACCATGATAACTCCTCTTTGAACATATTCTTTTGTTATTTCAATTCCTAATTAACGTAAATACTTTCGTCTTTTCTGTAAAACCACTTTGTTTGCCCAAGATATTACTATGGCATTAATTCCAGCAATTTTCAGAAGACGAAAGAAGAGTGGCAATGGCCAACTATTATTCTTTCTTGACGTCGAAAAAAAAGGAAAGATGTATACCACCTTTTGTTTTATTGTAAAAAGTTATGATGCTTAGCTTGCGATTTTCATAATTTACTCCCTTCGTCTAATCCTCTCGCACTGCAGTTGTGTGTTATTATAAAAAAAACACAATTACAATCATAATTCGATGATATTTGTTGATATTAAAAAATAATAATACCTCGGGTTTAGCGCCGCACGTAGCCCTTTCGAAACGGGCACGTGGCGTGCTTTCGAGGCCTGCCCCGCGAGGCAATGAAATGCGATCTGTGCGTTTCGGAGGACGCGGAGAAGAGTGGTAAACTGTTTATTTCGTGCATAGTGAAACAATGACAGGGTACTAAGGATGGGAAATATATGCGACGAGAAAAAACAATATTATGAACGAAAATGTATTGAGTGCGGTCGATTCGACGCCGCACGACCGCTTGAAGGTTAAATAATTTGTGAAGCGAGAAATGAGATAAAATCTGAAAAAACGGCTCTCTCGGCTTTGACGGATCCGGCTTAACTTAAATTGCAGCACTGAGGGCCGTGGGTTCGAATCCCTGCAATCATACTGCCTGCAAATAATCGTTCCGAGTCTGAATGTTTGCTTTTGTGCAATTGGACGTGGTTATGCAAAAAGGATCCAACCCGAGTTTGTGTCAAAAATGTTGACTTGAAGAATAATGTTTGTGGCCCCCCGTCTATACTATTATGTGATGTAACAATTTTAGCAAACGTAACACAAATAAGAAGAAAAATTACAAACAGATAGAAACCATTCCGATAATTTGAGTTTATGATATTTGAAGTATAGAAGATACTTCAAATATCATAAACTCAAATTAACTTATCACGGGTTGGATCCTTTTTGCATAACTACGTCCAATTTATGTTTACACACTTCCTCCACGATACAGGAGAAAATCCTAGTGTGGAGATAACGTTTTTCACACATTTCAAAGAAATTTTATTTTCACATTTAAGACTAAAATCCGAATCTCGCGATGTAAGTTTGAATGCCTCTTTACCAGCAAAAAGTGTATTAGGTACTCGTCGAAACACAAAAGCATTATGTTGTTAAATCACGCTGGTACTTTGATAATTCAAATCCACTGTCGTCAGAAATAAAGATGCAGTGTCGAAATTAAGGCAACTCTTATAAAACCAGACCTCAAAAGTATTACAAAAATACTTATTTAAATTTAATTATAATCCTGAATTAGAAAGTAGTTTTACTAGGTGGTTATTGTCTCTCCCCCGAACGGGTTCCCGCCTTGTCTTGGCACTTAGGGGCTTACTAGTCGTGGCTTGGTTACCCATGATTTGCTAAGGGGAACCCACATATCTGACCCGAGGTGGCCACTCTGAGTAGACTTGAGAGATGTCCTCTCTCTCCACCGCCACGGCCAAGGTAGAGTCGCGAGGGAAGAGGAGTGTTGGTATGGCAAAGCGCCACTCGCTCTATCCTCCACGCTCTGGCGGAGCCGCACTGCTGACGGGGTGGTGGTGAGGTCGCCGGAGGGGGAGGGAGGAGTGTCGGTATTACGATGCGTCACCACAGATAACCCTCGTGGCCAAATGTTAGTTGGTGGCATAGTCACAGATCACTGGGATTAGACAAATTGGTATCCGTATGCATTTCACTATGTAAAAAAGGTTTTTTCTACCTACGAGTCTGTCTAGTTTGGTATCACTCTCTCTCAATTAAACCTATTTCAGGCGCCAAGAAATAGTTCAATCCCTACTGTGTTCCCATTTGAAGAATAACAGAAGGAGTGTAATTAAAGTTGTGAGGTATTTCTTCTCAGTGTTCGTACGATATAAAGTACTGATTTTAAGGTACCGACTAGAAATTGGACGGACTGTTAACTCATTTCTCACTATAAGTAATTACCGACTATAAAAAGATCGATGCTATTAGTACTGAACCATAATAATACTTTACGTAACGTACGAGGGTGTCAATACGAGCTCGAGCTGCAAATAACAAATGAGCAGAGAGTTATCGCGGCAGTGAATACCGTGTTGAAAGTTAATTGAGGGGCGGGCCGCGCATGCAAACGTGATGAGGCGGCGGCGGCTGATGGATTGCTTTTTGATGAGATTTAGCACCACCACGCTGTACACTATGGGCGCACTGTAATTGACACTTAGATTTCGTACGTTACATTACCATTTAATACCGATTAATTATTAATTCTTATTTTTTTAGCCTGTTACAGTAAACTTAAACATGATTCGGTTCGATGTTTTGACGATAAGTTTTAGGAAGTAATTACTCAGGATACGACGGAAGGTCGTAGATTTATGCGAACATTTTAAATTTTACACTTAGTCGCAATTTAATTTAGGTGTACCTATAAAATAAATAGAAAGAAAGAAACTCACCTCCAACTGTTATGCTAAGTATCTAAACTAGAAATATGTATTATCATTAGCATCAGCCCGTAATAGTCCACTGCTGGAGGCAGTGAACTATTACGGGCTGCCTTGGGGCAAGGCGGAGCATTGCCCCGGGGTCCCCAACGTGAAGAGGCCCCCCCTTTAGGCCTTCATGAACAACGTTCAAAAAGTTTTATAATATCCTAGTTGAATAAATACCTAATTTTTGACTTTTAACTTTTTGGCCCCTGACCAATAAACCTCGAACGGCTCGAACTATAATCACATAAATTTCTCCCACCTCCAGAACATAAACATCATTTTTGGAATGAAATCTTCCACTTAATTTTATTGTCTAAGTACCTATATTATTAACTGTAATCTACTTCGTCATTGCTTATTTTTGCCAGCCTCCGCCCGCGACATCGTTCGCCTAGTATGGATCAACATCGAAAATTATTCCATGGGATCCTTTTACCGATATGAAAGTATCCTATGTCCTTATCCAAGTCGAGCTCTATCCGTGTGCGAAATTTCATACAAATCCATACAGCACTTTTGGCATGAAAGCGTAATAAACAAACAAACATTCACATTAATTTATAATATTACTGGCAACCCGCCCCGGATCCGCACGGGTTCAATTTACATGTGGTGTCATTTATGTTTAAAAAAGCATTGTTCGACAAATTCAGTTTGTCGCTATGGTATTGATAATTCATTGTTACGAAAAAGGTGCTTAGTAAGGAAATATAATATCATCGTGAGATATAGATCCAAATTTGTCCACGGCTTACAGATTTAACAACTTTGGGTGATTTTCGCTGTTAATGTCAAAGTTTTATCATTAGATACTGCCAGTTATTACAGTATGTCTTTATAGTATACCATGTTTACAGCTGACTTTTCACTAGACCATACGAACAGATTTTGTGTGAAAGAGACGCGCGAAAGGGCTACGTGTAGCTGTTCATTAGAAAAACACTCAACGCTCGGAACGGTGAATGTTTGACCTGGTGATTTGTTTGTCGTCACTGAAAATGATGATGGTTATATTGGGATAAACTTTCTACCAATTCTTGAAGGTCATTTTCTAAAACGCAAGGAAATTCGTTGTCAAGATTAATTTTTCCATTGTTTTGTGGCATGCCCTTTGAGCAACAACTCTTTAAAATGCCGCTTTTCATGTGCTGACTACGCGGCACGTAGCGGCCAGCCGTTAACTTTTTTTTACACGTAATTTTGAATCTGTGATATCATCTAAGTAAGTATTCATTTAAATGATATAATCTAGGGAATAATTTTAATTTACATGAAATGACAAAGTTAACTAACATATTTATTTAGATATGATGAACTTTCTCTATTATTCAAAAGTTAATTAGAATGTATTGTACACTAAGCTGCCGTAAAAAAAATCTGTAAATTACACTGAAAATCGTATCAAAATCAGTTGCATAGTTTAAAAGAAGTAAATAAAAAAAGTGTTGGAGGGTTTGAATTTTCCAAAGTCCTTTCTTAATTAATGCCTGCGTCAAGCTTAGCGGGAAGTTACTGACACATTTCTACGTCTAGCTTTTTGGGATATGCGTCTTAATATAATACTTTTCATACAAACTTTGCGCCCCCTTTTTAAGATCCTAAGGGTAGATTTTTGAAGAAACAAAAGGTGAAGAAAAATTAATTAAAAACAAATCTCAAAAATGTTGTCCTTTTTATCTTTTAAGTTCAAAATGGGTGGTAATGCATTACTTTAACTAATTTTACTGCGCACGCACACATTCGTAAGGGTCGATCGGTAGGTAAAAACTTTGTTGCCCATAAATCACATTCAGATTTGGATAATTTCAAATAAAAGCAGAAGCCTTATTTACTCTTATTTTCAAAAACTGCAATAACGGTATATCATTGCCACTTGCCACTTACTAGACTAGACTAAATGATTAGTAATTCATTTATGGGGCAATGTGTACGCTTTTACAACAAAATCCCGGAACATGTTCAAAGTTTGTCAATAAACAAGTTTAAAAGTTTTATTAAAGAAAAACTGTACAAAAAGGGTTATTATAATATCAAGGAATACATGAATGAAAATAACCCCTGGGAATAAGGTGATCGCCACCATGCTGGTTCTATGAAAATTCATTTAAAATTGTATAACAAAATTATTTTTAAGTGAAATTATGTTTAAAAAAAAAAGTCCCGCTGGGTTTCTTGCTGGTTCTTCCCAGGACAGAGGTATTTTTCAAACCAGTGGTAAATAAAATAATGACTTTCAATAAGTATTATGTAATAATCCATATTGAATAAAAATCATTCTATTCTATTCTATTCTATTCATTATTCATATATATATGAACTTAAGTTTAAAATTTGGCTACACTTTGAAAAATAACCCTGTAGAGTGTAGATGAAAACGCTACTGTTAGACAGTGCTGTAAGGCGATTTTTATCCTGGAGAAGAATACATGAAAGGTTCTTTAGAGGCAGCTTCGTACCGGCAAGCCAAATGCAGGGCACAGAGTACTTACATTTTTATGTAGGTATTGTTGTAGGCCGACCCCCACTAAATGGTGTAGTGACTTGGTAACACATGCGAGAAGTCGATACATGCAGGTTGCTCCAGACCGTGTTTTGTGGTGTTTCTAGGGGGATGTATATTGTTTAGCGGTGGACTTGTGAGAGACTGTACGCATTTCTTTTAGGCTTTTGACAAAGTGAACAGTAAAATATGTACCTATCTGATTTTGATAATCTATATCTGTGAGAGAAACTAATACCTACTCTATTTTCTATTTATATTCTTTCGGTACGATTTTATTTACTAATACTAAATAATAATAAATTCCCAAAGAACGCTTCAAAATATTCATGTTACAAAATGAATAAATTGTCGTTTTTAACATTTTATTCATATGATTCTCGTTTGCGTAATGAATTTTTTTGCCACAGAATCGTCTCTTTCTTTGTTTCTAAAGTAGTACCATATATGTAATACCGTATAGTGACAGGCGTGAGTGTTTATGATATGATATTTTTACGTATTTATTTATTATCAAAGATTTTTTTTACCAGCAACAAAAAACATTATGAATAAAGAAATAAAATAAAGTATAAAACGTAATAAAAGTGCCTAAACTATGTTATCGATCAACAGTTGTATACAGAAGCCGTCATGAAACAATAGGTGCAAAAAGTAGCCCCTAGCAGCTAGCAACACGTCGCGCCGGGCGCCGGTGCACACATTTAGGGGTGATAAATAGCAACCGCCCCGCACGGGGGAGGCGCCGCGTCACAACAAAGGAGGTGAATCCGAGCTCTTACATCTGTTGTGAGTAAGTCTTACATACTGCCTAGTGCCTACACTAAAGAGCACTATAATGGTTTACACCAAGACTACTGCATACTACTTGCAGATACAGGCAGGCTTTTTGTAGAAATTTAAGCCAAAATAAACATTTTCGGATTGTGATCAGTGATATTCACTGTTACAGTTTTAAGCACGAAGCAATTAAAGGTCCTAATCATAATATATTAATTAGGCGATTGATATACACTTTAATTATCGCGGCTTACTTTTAAACTTTAGAAATAGAAAGAGAAACGTTTTTATTTTACGAGTACTTTATTAGTTTATAAATAACACTTATTAAAAGACATTCATATGTTTAATTTACCACTGGTTCGGAAAATACCTCCGTCCTGGAAAGAACCTGTAAGAAACCTTGCTCCAATTTTTTGAAAAAAAAAATTAACAATTTAAAATCATTTATTACACAAATAACAATATACATAATATTATTATAGACTTGACACCGTTATATGTAGGCGAATGTCATCCCTTTGCCTGAGCGTGTTATGCAGCGGGGTGGGTGCGGTGCCATGGCAAGGGGGAGGGTTAGGCGATCGATTCGGAACAGCTGTGCGCAGCGCCGGCCGAGCCTCTTATTATTTAATCTGTGTCAATGAGCGTACATATATATTATCTCGAAAATACAGTATTAACTAGATGCAAATTGTCTTAGTTAAACTCAAGAAGGTACGTTGAATTTTATAATTTACTAGTCGTAAAAGAAATGGCAATGATGAATGTAATTCACGTGAAGGGCGTAACCTTTCCGAAGCGAGAGACACGCGCGGATAGAAGAGAGGCGCAGATACCGGCGCCAGCTGATTTTGACTGTTGCTAAGCGGGAGTCAGGCCGTGGGTGGGGAAGTGGAGTGGGGCGGGAGTTGCGAGGGTTCTATTATAACCAGGGGCGGCTGGAACTTATAGGGCTTATGAATATGCAAACTAACGTATAGTTTTTGACGTCAATCCCGTGGTCCAGCGAGCCCTGCGTACGATGTATAGATGTATGTAACGCATTCTTTTTAGGGCGCACATTTGAGTGCCCACTCATTCTCGGCTATGGATTCATAATTGTACTTCAAAATAACGCCTGCCTTTCTTTGAATATGCATATTTTGTGCTCCTGCCCTCTCGTTCGCATTGAAAATACTCCAGTTTATCGCACGACATTGAAATCGAATAGCCGGGGGAATTAATTGCGCGCGACACTCGGCAATTTGGCCGTTCCCTTACGTAATGGCTTTCAATTACACTGTCCGTGCCCGGCGTCCGGCGGCCAACGTCCAGCGGCGTGATTGATGCGCGAAGCGACGCTGTGTCCAGTGACCACTTCACTGTCCACTGGACCATCTCAAATCGTACAAGTCACATGCACATAGTATTCAATTACCTGAAAAGATATTGGGTATCGACCTACGAAATAGTCATTTTATGCAGTTGATTATTACTAACAAGCTTGTCTCATTGCTGACAACCAGAGAGTAAAATATTGTTTACTGGAATTACTTCGATGTCTCTGCTATATAAAATATGGAGAAGGATGTAACGACTAATTCTAATAATTGCATTAATCTATTTTTTTTTACGTGGTAGAGCCATACTGCAGCTATATTAGTAGTATAGTTGTAGCAGGAACGGGTCGGCTCGACCGGGGAAGGACCACGCTCTCACAGAATACCAGCGTAAAATAGCAGCTTAACGCTGCTGTGTTTCGTATGGTGAGTGTAGAGAACCGGAGACCCTTTTAACTGGAAATGAGGCATTCCATCTTAGTCCTCACGGGTGACAACGCATCTGCATTTTGATTCGTAAATGAGAATAGATATAGATGTCTATGGGCCACAGCAACCATTTACCATCAGGTGGACTGTGTGCTCGTTTGTCACCCTTATCCTATAAAAAAAATGCAGTTTCAATACATTATAATATTGAATTTATTTTTTTCTCTATTATAATTTATAATTCATCCAAATTTTAAAAAAAATTGAACTTTATGAAATATGTCTATAATATTTACTTTATAAAATACAAATTTTGTAATTCGGACATACTATTACTGACCGGAACACGGTGTGATGAATATATTCGAAAAATGTCTAGAAATGTTATCATTGTCTTGGCGCTGTGGTTGTCGTGTACTCGTGTAGTCGTGTACTCGTGGACAAGAATTGGAATAGAACGATTAACTGGTCTCTGTTCTATGATAGTAATATTCTTTGCCATTGTTTACCCATAACATCACGTATGCAGTAATTGTTATGACAAATTTTAGATAATCCTACCGTAACAAGTACTAAATATATTCACTTACCGTAACAGCCTTGTATTTAGATGGAAGACAGTGCTGCCCATCTCCTGGCTTGTTTCCCTGTGTCGCCTCTTACAACACTTCGGGACAATATGTGGTGATCGATATTCTTACACCGCCACTAGACGGCGTTCCTACTTTAAGCATTTTTTTATAATCTGAGCAGGTACATACGGTACATACTAAAATGTAAAAAGCAATTACCAAAGTAAAATTGAAATTAACGTTACCTTTTCATACTGCATCAAAGGCGAGATCCCGGGGTGTAGCCAACGCTCCATGTGATAAAACAAAGCTTATGTAATTGTACAAATTATGTTGTGTGCAATTGCTTAAAAATCTTGATAAGCGCGATTTAGGAATCGATTGCTGATGGATCCGTATACCTACGACATTGTTCGATCCGGTTTTGATTTTCTCTTTTATGTGTCGAATAGAATAGTTGTTTTAACTAAGTTAAGACAAGCCACGAACCGTTTGAAGTGTTTATTATTTTCTATTGAAGTAGGTAATTAACCTACACATGAAGCTTCAATGTTATTTCATTATTTAGAAATCATGAACAAAAATATATTTTTATATAGAATAAGGGTGACAAACGGGCACACAGTCCACTCGATGGTAAATGTTTGTACATCTATCCTAGGTTAAGAAACAATATTTTGTTTTACATTATCAATGTCATCCCGGATTACTAAGAAGGAATGCCTAGTTTTCAATGAAATGGGTCTCCGTTTCCGGTTCTTTACACTCACTGTACGAAACATAGCAGCAATATGCTACCTTTTTTAGCTGATGTTCTGTGAGAGAAAAGTCTTTCCCCGGTCGAGCCAACCCATTCATGCTACAATAGTTAATTTATTATTAGGATTCTATCGCGTTTAATTAAATTATTTTTTTTATTGATTCTCGACGTTTCGGGTAGGTACTTTACAGCACACCTTCAGCTTTCTTAATTATTAATTTTAATTACTAATTAATCATTAAAAACGCTAAAGTTACTCCGGGTCAACTCTGACATTGGGACGTCAATCACCTTCAGCTTTTTTTATTATTAATTAATAATTAAAATTAATAATTAAATGATCCCCCGTGACCATGGGTGCTGTAAAGTACCCGATACGTCGGGAATCAATAAAAAATAAGGTAATTAAACGCGATAGAATCCGTAAAAGTAGTTTTATTCAATGTGTAGTGTTCGCGTAAATAGAAGAAATCATTATTAAGAACTTAGTGTATATTTTTTTTTTTTACTTATTATAAGCCAGTGCTTGACCACAATCCCACCTGGTGGTAAGTGGTGATGCAGCCTTAGATGGTAAATCGCACTGTCTTAGCGTAACAAAAGCCTATTCACTCTTGCCTTGAAGACGCCTAAATTGTATTCGGACGGAAAGATAGATATATAGTGTGGAAGTCAATACTTGAATACAATCACTGCAGCATGGCGCTACCAAGTACAAATGTGAGTGATGAGCATTAATTGAATATGATTAAATCATAACGATTTTTCAACTAACCGAAGGCTGCTTCTGATTCAAAAATATTTGTTTGTGATGAATCCGCTCCCACTTTGCTTTGAATCTTCTGATATCGAATTTAATTTCCGATCTTCCCTTGCGAATAGTATGTGTATATTGCGTGACGCTGACGCCTGATCTAATCGCATTTCCATCACTAATATTATAATCATATTCGAAAATAACGTGATTATTACAATATCACAACGAACATCATCGGCGAGGGCTACAAGCGAAAAAATGGATTTAAAAGGACGATGTCATAGCTTGAATTACAATTAGAAATTAACTAATTAATAAAATTTAATTAAACATGACTTTTTAATGATATAGAACTTCAAATTATCCGTGAAGTAAATAGCCTTTGCTGATATTTTTGGAAATATTTTGGCACTTACGAGTATGATTATATTTCTGTTAGGTATACACGTGAATGTTACTAATTAGGTCAATTATATTATTATTCATTAGTAATCACAGCCTATCAAAAGTCAGACATAAACCACCCCCACTTATTGCCATAAATTTGCAGGTAGATGGACAACCACTGTTTTTATTATTATTGTATTATTATTACAGCCCAACTCCTATTTCAGTTTTCCGCAGTCGTCTTTTACGACGACCGTGGGTAGATATATGGCTTAATGTATTGAGTGAGGGGTAGTGCTCTTCCGTTTTGGTTCTTGATTTGGAGTAGTGGTTCTGGACGCTGCCATTACACCAATACGCCCAGAAAAACATATACGTATTATATATAAGCCAGGTTTTGCGCACTTCAGATTTCATCATAAAAATCTCTCGAGAGCAGTAAATTTGGCACAAGCTGGATGCTCCTGTCTTTATATTTCCCTTATAGTCATTAATCGTAAGGAGTCTTAAGTCGCCTGCAAAGAGGGCTTCGTGATTATCATTTGGTTGTGAACATCACGATGTTCCTGCACGTAGACAATCATTATTATCAGATTAAGATGTTATAATTGGATAATTGATTTTTACTTCCGAATAATTCAAAATGCAATACGATCGCAATACAATTATTCGTTTAAAGTCAAATATTTATCATATTTTCCTAAAAAGAATAAATATTCACTGTGTAGTGGTGGTGTAAGAATATTTCTGCATTGGAATAGTCTACCCATCCCGCGTCTTTTACTATTTTTTGCTGAACTAAAATTATATCGTCTTACCTATATTTATACACACAGACACACACAGGCACAAGTTTGCAAAATTCTCGTCATTTTAAAATTCATTTCTGATAAATATACCTAACCTAAGACCCTAAGCAGGTAGATATTATATAAAGCTGTTTTAAACTTTGTTTCATCTGTGCTCTAAAACTCATGAAAACTTTTTACAACATAAACCAACCAGTATTTTAAAAATACTTGATTGGCTCTCTGATTAGAATGGTATCTCCGAACGATGATACATCAAGTCCAATGATACTAGACGTTTGAATTTGAGTAAAGGATATTGGAAGCGGTCTTGGTGAGTATAGAGATACCATATGTCAGGATTTGTCCTGACATGTCAGGACTTTTGGACTTTTGGATTGCGGTCGAAAATAGAAATAGGCTTTTTCAATACTTCCATAAAATACAGTAGATATTTTACGTGGGAGGGATGAAAGCTGCGACATGAATTGGTCGTGTGAATAGTGATCCACAGTAGTTAATCACGTTTGCAAGTCACAATATGTCAGGATTATTCAACAGAAATCAGGTTATTTGTCAGGACTTTTATATTTTTGATCGGGTAACCCTAAATCAGTACGAAACCGTCGTGCACGAAGTCGGAAATTGCGGAGTACGATGCGCCAAGCAACAGCGCTGCGAACGCATTGGGAAGTTAGTTCCCAGGCGCACGGAAATACACCATCCTTTTGTTTTTGCGAGCGACGTCTAAATTGACTCATAAGTATGTATTTTTTTTGTTAAACCATTATCACACGTGCTTCCAGGAAGTTTTTTTAGAAAACTAGAATTTTGCGTTTAGTGCACCTGTCACCTGTAACTGCTTTTTTATGGAATATAATTATTTTTATTCAATATGTTAAAAGAATACTTGTGGTAAGTATTTAAGCTTTACCCCTGGTTCGGAAGAAACCTCTGTTCTCGGAAGAAAAAGCAAGAAACCCAGCGGACCTTTTTAAAAAAAATACAATATAATAATTAATACAATTAGTATAAAACATTTAGAAGTAGCATGGTAGCGATCATCTCATTCCCAGGGGTCATTATCATTCATGTACTCTTTAGTAGTATAATAACTCGTACTAAACAACTTTTGCTTAGTAAATATTTTGGACTTTTTGATAGATAAGTCCTGTATATTTTCTGGAGCTCAGTTGTAATAGCGTCATACATTGCCCCAGGAAGGAATTATTGACTCTTTGGAGTCGACTAACTGGTATGACTAACATGTGCTTGTTCCTAAAATTTACGGAATGTACATCACCGTTTTATTTTTCGATAAGACAATTCTTTTGCAAATTCTGGTTTTGATACCAATTTGTGAAGTCACAACTTTATGGTGAAGTGGATGACACTAGAAGTGGAAAAACACATGATGAATAAGTAACAAGATAAATCAAATTAAAGTAGGTAGGTACGGGGCCTAATATTACAACGAATTATAATTTTGTTTTTATTAAATTAGCGGTGTTGTATAATGAAATGTGTATAATATTGCTTGCTACACCCTTGTGTCCCTAATTTATCGGTATCGCTAAGAATATACATAAGAAAGCTATGTTTATGTAGGTACTTATATTCTAAGGTAGCTCCTGACTTGCAAAACAGAAATGAAATGGAACAAAAAGAACAAGAAGCAGGCAGTTGTCGTGACAACAATAACATCGATCATCGAGCGCTATTTATAGACCTCTATGAAGAACATTATCGGCACAAGCGTGACGTGTGCGCGAAGCGTCCATGTTTGTTCGCTTCCATGTAATTGCGAGGGTGGCGGCATCCATTACCCGCCAGTCCGCCATCCGACAAACATTATTTTCCCTCATTACTCTAATCAAACAGATACGTTTCATTTCATATCAACATAATATTTCGAATCTCACATTACAACATTTCATTTTCTACGCTGATGACATTCATGTTTGACAAACCTAATAATGGGTAATAAATGGTTATAAATTTATGGATTAGTCGGAATTTTGTAATAGAAATTTACATTACCTTATTTTCGTTTCAACCAAGGTAATCGTATAGAGAATAAATGATGCGGAAAATTTACCAAATAGTAAATCTGTACTCTGGTCTACACCTATCTAGCAAATTGATACATAAAACATATATTTTTAAAAGTTGGAAAATATAAAAATGTTCTACGTGGGAGTCGGAAATGAAACTTCCTGGGAAAGATCTACGAATTTCTTTATTCGGATGTTTTCTTGAGGCAGCGTTCGACGCGAAAGCGGCGTCCTACGGGGAGTGGGGGCATAATAGAAAAAGTTGTGCTAAATGATTACCTTGTAAAACTTTCTTTTGTCATAAACTAGATTTATGTTTATCTACTTTTATTGTTTTAGTAGATGTGAAATTAAACAATGTTGCTGTAATCGAGAAATTGCTAATAACTGTTTTTTGTCTAGAATTCTAATTCGAAGTAATGTAACGACTAATTTAACAAGAAGTAAATACAACTTTGTTGTCGGGTCCGACATTAAAGTAATAATATTAGATTTACAATTTAAAGCTTTCATTATAGACATTGTACAGTAAAGAATGTAAGAACATTTGATTTTGTTTTTTATTATATTCTTTTTCATCAAATGAAAGAAGCGTTTTAGTTATATTAAGAATAGTTATATTAAAAAGTTCATAGAATTAAACTTTTCTATTTTCAAAAGACAATTAAAATCCTTATTTGAAAAAAAAATATCATTCAGTCGGGGTGAATAAGTGTTGGTTAGTAGGTAATAAGTTCGCTGAGTCTAGCCTAATCAAATCCCAACAAAGTTAATAATTTGCCATATTATTTTTGCATCCAATTCAGACTCACTGTCAGTAAACGATGGAGTATTCGTTAGGAAATAACAAGTAAGTACCTCCTATATTCACAGTCAACAGTTTTTTTTTTATAGGTAGAATAAGGGTGACAAACGAGCACACAGTCCACTTTATGGAAAGTGGATGTCATCATAACGTGGTTATGACCCATTTACATCTACATTTTCCTCTGCCACGTTTCCAGTAAAAAGGGTCTCCAGTTCAGTATTAAAAATTTCTATTTTACGCTGGTATTTTGTGAGGTCATTCTGTGGTCGAGCCGAACCATTACCACGCATACAATCATTATAAACTCAATCTCTCTTTATAATATACTACGAGTTGATGTATCGTTTGGAGTAAATTAAAAAGTGGCATCGTAGCATACAAAATGTAGTTAATCCGTCAAAAATACATTCAGTTGATCATATAAGGATTAAATAATAAAAGTAAAAAAAAAAATCAAAACTTTATTATTGCGATCGTATCAACTTAAATATCGGAAGTTGTCAGAATAACATAAATTGTAGTTATTTTTTATTGAATGTATTAACGTTTAGTTTCATAGATTTATTAATTAAGCACATTCAGGGGAAATTTTATGGTATGAGTACTGTTATTAGGTTTGGTTTCTATATTTGCAAATTACATGCAGAATTCGATCGCACGTACAAAAAAAATATATGTGAGCGTGAGCACGATAGCAGTAGATACTTGCACGTCACGGTGCGTTGTGTGCAACACGTGTGCTACCGGTATAGAGTTTGTAACTCTATACTCTAGGTTTGATTTGTTTGATTTGTTTTGTGACATAGAAATGCATCCCAGTAAAGAAATCAAAGATCTGTTACGAGCCTAACAGGGTCGTTATAAATTATTGAAGTAATATGTACTAACACAATAATATTAAGTACTAGAATATAAAGAGACGGGGAGAGTCGGTTAATTGTTTGCAACACGCGTTAGAGCCCACGGGCTCAAAATTAGTCAGTTCAATAAAAAGGTCCACTACAGATTGTGTTCGCTGTATCTGTTCTAGTAGTCTAATACGTAGTACTGTTATTTTATTCTATGGTAGTACATCAAGAAAAAAAAGAGTCAACTCTCTATTTTAAAAGGCCGGCAATGCATATCCAATTCCCCTGGCGTTCGAGTAGTTCATGTGCGGCGGTAGTTACTCACCTCAGGTGAGCCGCATGCTCGTTTGCGTCGCACCCCACATTATATAGGTATATATTTAAAAAAAAAAGCATATTACTTCTTCAATGTTACAAATAACGCAGGCAATAATACCACTCTTACCCTATGTAAATCGTATCTATGTATTGGATTTGAATATCTGATATTGAATCTATACAGTGTTATTTTTCAAAGAGTAGCCAAAAATATCTGGAATTCTTTCGTGCGCTCTGGGTTCGTTCGAATTTTGAATCATATCATTAATATTTTATGTTATTATTTCTTCGAGTTTGATGTAAGATTTTCTATAAAGTGACGCTATACTGCAACGGTATCTAATACATAGTTTGTTGCCCGATATATATATACGGTATCTAGATATTACCTAATGAATTAATTATAAAAACTTAGCTAAGAGTTTTCAGTATAGTCTAATTCACGTAATTTCTTTAATGGTAGATGTACCTAGCTATTGGTTGGTTACCTAAGTTTAGTTTATTTATTCTGTGGTTTAGTTAACTTTTGTATTTATCGCAATAGGTAGATACCATACTTATTTATAATTCGTTATGTACTTACGAATTGTTAAATTTCATGGTGTTCTTTAATTGCAAGATGCAATGTTTATGCGAGAGATTATATCTCTATCATAGACTCTATCGATTATTTCAATAAAACAGTCTCAGGTAAGATTTTTAGATAATCTTTGAATGCGATCATTCCTATTTTGAAAAACAATGGATGTTTAATGTACTTTCTCTCTATATTCCGTTGTGTTTTCTCGGCCACTACTAAACTAAAATATCGATGTAACAAGGGTGTGTGTGTCTACTGCTTAGAGGCGGCGTGCGGCTGCCTGAGGCCGTGCGGTGTGCGGCGCGGCGCCGGCGGGCGGCGGCGACGGCGATGCGGGGCGCGGGGCGCGGGGCGCGCGGCGGGGGGCGGCACGGCGGCCGGCGCGCGGCGGCGTGCGGGCCCGCTCGCCGCCGTCTCGCGTCTCGCGTCTCGCCCGAGCTGCCAGTGCCAGTCCGCCGCCGCTCGCCGCCGCCGTAAGGCCCGCGCCCGCACGCCATGGAGCACTTCATCGAGACCGTGCGCAAGTACCCCTGCCTGTGGAACACCACCGCCATCGAGTACCGCGACCAGGAGCTCAAGGATGCGGCCTGGACGGAAGTTATGAAGGAGACCGATCTGTCGTCAGGTGAGCGACGCCGGTCCGACCAAGCGTACTCCCCTCCCCCTCCGCCTCCCCCGCCTCAAGCCCGGCACCGCGCCGTCGCACCGCAGGAGGCTGGCGACGCGACGCTAACGACACAGTTCATTCGTTCACAATGTCTCCTTATTAATTTGTTTACTCGAGGGCTATATTCGGTATATTTAATACTCCACTCTGTATTACCCAGTATTACCGCAGTATTATTATATACATGTAATAAGGTTGTGGTGAATATAATCATATAGGTAGAACGTTGTTTAGTTAATATTTCCCTAAGTAAAAAAAGAAAGAGACAGTTATTTGGCCATTTCTTTACAAATGTTGGTTAGTTGGACAACTCAATATAACTTTATAAGAAGCTTATTTAACTAAACTAAAGTTTACACACAAGGAAACATAAGTCTTTAAAACGGAGTTAACATGGAAACAAAATTAACTTTGTTTACAATTTTTTTTTTACCTGTGTTGACTACGTCATAACAACTGCACCGTTTGAACTTGAAGGTTGTTAAAAAAACTCTAGACCAGACACGCGATAACGTATTTTTTTTAATATGAAGGTTTGACCTTGACCGCCAGCTGTGAAATTGCAAATGAACACTGAAGAAGGTGAAGCGTAGAATTATAACAAATATTTAATGCATAATAACAGCATGAATTACATTTCATTGAGTTATTATTAGTATTTGTAATTTAATTCAAATAACACTTATGTAATATGTAGGTAACTCTCTTACCTACTTGACAAGGTCAGTCGGTTGGGGTACAGTGTTTTATTACAATTTTTTTAGAATACTGGAGTGACAAACGAACTTACATTCCATCTGATAGTAATAAGTGGCTACTGCAGTATCAAGACACAAAAGTTACGTTTTTTAAATACCTACCTAATGCGTACCTACTCCATTAAAAAACGTAATTTATAGAGTACCTGAGAGGGAAGGATTTACCCTATAGTCAGACTAACATCGACAAAAATTAATGTTATTTATTCTGTGCTAAAATCCATGATTTTCCACCTTCGTGCATATAAACAGAGCAAAAAAGTTTTCACACACATCCGCGACTCAACCAGCACCAACTACCCTTTGGTAGCCCTTTCTCGAAAAACAAGTAATACCAAGAAGTATCAGTCTTCCTGGTCGAAGCACCGGATTTGGTCTATGTCTGCCACCGACCACGTTTCGGCTGCGGAAAGTTGGTAGAGCGGCGCATCGTAATACCGAGTTCTCCCTATAGCCCCACCATTGCCTCCAGAGTCGAGAAGGGTATGACGAGTTTCTTCACAACTCCACCTTGGCTACGGAGAGCAGGGATGGACGGAGGATGACTGAATGATTAGAGATGATGAGAGGATATTTTGGTCCTATCTGGGAATCGAATTCATGACCTCATGATCGGCAGTCGCGCTTAAGACCATAGAAGCAGTTAAGGAACCCGATACACCTGTATGGGTGGCGGCACATGGGGCACTGCTTTTTGGTGGCAGAAAGGTAAGAGTGTGTACCTACCAAAACGGATTGCTGGGCAGAAAGAGTGAACCTATTGGTGAAGTTTGCATAATATGTATCACACGCGATGGTAATTTGTTAATATTGTCCACAGTAAAAGAAGTGAAGCTGAAATGGAAAAAACTACGTGACAGCTACAGGGACGCGCTCAAGCGTCAGAGCGAAATGCTGGCTAAGGACCCGAGCAACCCGGCGAAGAAGAACTACCCGTGGAAGTACATGGGGCTGATGCAGTTCCTCCAGCCGCACATGAGCATCCGCAAGAAGCCGATCGAGTCGGCGTACGCGTCAGCGCAGGCCGACACGCAGCCGGAGACCGCGCACAACGGCGGCGACGCGCACTCCTCCTCCGACTCCGAGTCGGAGCCCGAGTCGTCGCCGAAGCGGAAGGGCTTCGAGCGGCTGGCCGTGATCGACCGTAAGCTGGACTACCTGTGCAAGGCGCAGAGCAAGCGGCAGTTCACGGAGGCGCACCTGCACGAGCGCGGCCGCCCGCCGCCCGACCCGCTCGACATCTTCTTCAACAGTATGTGCCAGTCCACGAAGCGCTTCCCGTACCCCACGCAGATCAAGATCAAGCGGACGCTGTTCGAGGCGGTGATCGCGGCGGAGGAGGCGCTGATCGCGGAGCAGCAGAGCTACGCCAGCCTGTGGGCGCGCGGCGCCGGCAGCTCCAGCAGTAGCGACGACGCTGAAGCTGACGCGCCAGACGAGCGCCGGCCCTCCTGAGAACGCCGCGCCGCGCTCTACCGCTGGCTCTACCCGCTCTACGCCAGCTACGCGCACTACGCGGCCGCGCTCTCCACCACACCCCCCACGCCCCACAGCCCCGCGCCCCAAAACCCAGCCCCGCTCTGACACGAACACACTCCACTGATCTGATCACTCACCATAGACTAGATATCAATCCGATACGGATCCGGATTTTTTTAAGATTTCGGCAGAACCAGGATCCGGTTCATCTTTACCACAGACTGTTTATTATAGCACGACCTCGGTAACATTACTACTTGACTGTTGTCCCAGTTTTATTATTATCGTAATTGCTTCCTTCATTTAATGCAATAAATTAAGTTAATCTTGCTGTTTAGGTTAAGTTAAAGTGCTTTGTTATTCTTAGTACATGAAATTGTTGAAAAATAACGCATCATGTGTATCAATTCTTGCATTCGGATATTCTCTACTCGATGACATTCGGATACAAAACTATTGTGTAGGTACATATTTGATGTGGCATAAGAAACGTCCAGTTGCAGAGTGAAAGTAGGGGGTTAGGGGTTAAGCCTGTAGAGTATTTATGTATAAATGTATAAAAGTTAAATTGTTTTGATAGATACGTCAATATTGACAAACATAATATTAAGAATTTAGTAATATTCATGATATTGTATATTCAACACAAGTATTATGTATTTATGAAAGAATAAACATTGTACTATAGACTAATAGAAGTTGTAAGAAAGATCTCCAATGACAAAGCAATGTATATCATATTACTCTTGTAATTCTAGGTAGACGCTAAGACGCGCACGCATCGACTGAATTTATTTTAATTTTAGACAGTTATAAATTGTGTGAAAAATTGTTATTCCACCTTCATTTTGTAAGGTAATAAACGGATTTATAAAACACTCTTTTGTCTCTTTCCTTTTTTTGTTGTGTTTCTAGCAGTAGACACAATAAATAATAGTAAGTACTACGTAACTACAGTTTACGAGCTTACGAGTGTAGATGTAGAGAACCGGAGATCTTTTTTATTGGAAACGAGGCATTCCATCTTAGTCCTCAAGGGTGACAATGCATCTGCATTTTGATTATTAATAGAGAATGGATGTAGATGTCTATGGGCCACAGCATCCACTATCCATGAGGTGGAAAGTGTGCTCGTTTGTTACCCTTTTTTCTTAACAAAAAAAAAGGCGTTGAATTGCTATTTTAAGCTGGTATTCTGTGAGAGCGTGGTCCTCTACCAACAGCTAGCCCTTCTACTTTTCTAATTGCTAGAATACGTGAGATGACAGTAAGATTCTCACTGAATTATTTATATTTTACATTCGTTCTATTTATTTCTTAACAAGATGTAATGATTCGCAACGGAGCATAAAAATTAAAATTATCGTTCAGTATTGATTTTAATATAATACGCTTAATTTACTACTGTTGCACAAAATACTTATGTTTTTTCTATTCATATATAAATATTAGAATAAACTAAAAGTATTTTTATTATAGAATAAGGGTGCAAACGAGCACACAGTCATCCAGATGGTAAATGGATGCTGTGGTTGATAAACATCAACATCTATCCTCGATTAAGAATCAAAATGCAGATGCGTTGTCACCACTGAGGACTAATATAAATCAAAAGGGTCTCCGGTTCTCTTACCTACCATACCATACGAATACGAAAAGCAGCATTATGCTGGTATTCTGTGAAAGCGTAGTCCTTCCCCGGTCGAGCCGATCCATTTGCGCTACAAGCACGTACAAAGAAATACAAACATGAATAGAAAAAATATAGTGATAATCACTATATTTTTTTGTATCATACTGTGTTCCTGACCAGTCAGTATATGTACAGGCCGTGAAGCATTCCACTTTGGTTCTCAGAGGTGACGACAACGCATCTGCATTTTGATTCTTAATACAACACAATTTATCATCATCACATTTATCCTATAAAAATATAATAAAAGGGAGATGGCTGCAGGCGGGGCTGCGGTGTCAACGGACCATCGATGGACTGTAAATTACTTTACAAAACAACCCACCGAAGACAGAAACCAGCATATGAAGAAGTCTAAAGAGGTTCTCCTCTCAAAGATGACGGTAAACTCTTTCAATGTAAAAAATTCTAGTTCAGTAAGAGTGAGATGTGATGAACAAAAAGATGTAGGAGTTAAGATTTCACACTCTGTCCTTGCGTGAAGAAATAATGTTATTAAGTATAGCAGTAATGCAGAATTACTCAGTGTGCTAGTTTTGTAAAAGAACCCATTACAACATGACGAAATGACACCCATGTAAACACCATAGGGTCAAACATAAGAAAACTATTCTCCCATATCCATTGTTACATTTTGGCACATTGTATACTTACCTTACCTTACAATCTGCCAAAATTAAACAATGAATATGAGAGAAGGTATGTTTTTGTATATTATTTACAGTAAGTAGTATTAGTATTGTACGCACTAAGTTTGCCTTTTTAAATATATTTTCCTTTGTGGGTCAACTGGAAGATATTTCAGCAAATTATGGAATAAGTAGAACCTTTGTACAAACTCACCATAAAACTGTTTCTGTATCTTGTTGTGTGTACATAAATAAATAAAAAAAAAGCTAGGGCTTGAGGATACAGTCTGCCTAACATCTATATCTACACAAATAAATAAACTTGAAGTGCCTGTTTGTAATGTCAAAATAACAGCTTTTTAAATGAATATTAAAGTAAAAAACACAATTTTAAAAATTTTTGTCAGTCTTCTGTCTGTCGTTCTGTTTGTTTCGGCTAATCTCTAAAATGGCTGGACCGATTTTGACGGGACTTTCACTGGCAGGTAGCTGATGTTATAAGGAGTAACTCAGGCTTAACTTTTATTCCGGAAAAAGAATTAGGGTTCCGCGCAAAAAAATTATTAATAATTAAATTACACGCGGGCTAAGTCGCGGGGAGCAGCTAGTTCTAAATAATGTGTCTGTAGATCTAGAAATAACTAAAATTAAAGGAAAAAATTACCCATATAAGTCCGATCAACTTTAATAAAATAATTTTATGAAGGATATGGTATGGTAAGTTTGGTTTTTTGTTTGGTTAAGAATCTCCGGTGGAGGTTCGGTTGCCACCTTAGACGACTCGACCTGGCAACGTACAACGCACGCACCCTGAGGACTGACGAGAAGATCGTGGAGCTGGAAGAAGAGATAGACAAGTTGCGCTGGCATATTATAGGATTATCCGAAGTCCGAAGAGAGGGGGAGGACACGGTAATCCTCGAATCCGGCAACTTGCTCTATCACCGGGAGGGCGACCATCTGTCCCAAGGAGGTGTCGGATTTATCGTCCACAAGTCTCTCGTTAACAACGTTGTAAAGATCGGGAGTGTGTCGACGAGGGTTGCGTACCTTATACTCAGAATCACCAAACGGTATTCGCTGAAGGTCATACAGGTTTACGCACCAACCTCGGCACACCCTGATGAGGAGGTGGAGGAAATGTATGAGGATATCTCTAGAGCCATGCATTCCTCCAAAACCCAATATACGGTGTTAATGGGAGACTTCAATGCAAAACTAGGCACAAGAGAGAACGGTGAGCTGAAAGTAGGGAAATTTGGAATAGGGCAACGGAACCCAAGGGGCCAGCAGCTGGCCGACTTCATGGAGAAAGAGGGACTCTTTATGATGAACTCTTTCTTCCAGAAGCGGCCCCACAGGAAGTGGACCTGGTCGAGCCCCGACGGTTCCACAAAAAATGAGATTGACTTCATTATGACGACCAGACGACAACTGTTCAGTGATGTCTCCGTGATCGCGAGGGTGAAAACTGGTAGCGATCACCGAATGGTTAGAGGCACACTGAACCTAAACGTTAAGTTGGAGAGGTCTCGTCTAATGAAGTCAACGCTCCGTCCCCCTCGTGCTCTGTTCCAAAGTCCCGAAACCTTTCAGCTCGAGTTACAAAACCGTTTTCAGTGCCTGGAAGACTGCAATGAAGTGGACGATATGAATGACAAGCTCGTGGAAACTGTCCATGCGGTTGGAGCTAAGTTCTGCAAAACCCGCCGCAGAAGAACACAAAAACTCTCCGATCACACTCTTAATCTCATGGCTGTTAGACGGGAGATGAAGCTTCATTCTTCAACAGACTTGACAGCATACAGGCATCTGAACAGACAGATCTCCAAATGCACGCGGCGGGACTTACGCAACTTCAATACAGCTCGTATTGAAGAAGCGATCGAGCGGAACCAAGGCTCCAAAGTCTTTGCCAGAGATCTGTCTGCCAGAAAGAGCCAACTGTCAAAGCTGAAGACAGAGTGTGGCAGCATCGTTTCCGGGACACCTGAGATTTTGAGTGAGATTGAGAGGTTCTATGGGCAGCTGTACACATCATCGTTGGAGCCACACGCAAGTGTGAGTAACGATCCAAGAGCGAGTCTCATCCGACACTATTCCGAAGATATCCCGGATGTCCGTCTGAGCGAGATTAGGATGGCTCTCCAGCACCTTAAAAACGGTAAGGCCCCAGGCGAGGATGGAATTACAGCGGAGCTTCTGAAAGCGGGTGGAAGACCGGTACTTGAAGTCCTTCAGAAGCTCTTTAATTCCGTCCTCCATGGTGGCATTACACCGGAGGCGTGGAGCAGAAGTGCGGTGGTCTTGTTCTTCAAGAAAGGTGACAACGCTCTCTTGAAGAACTACAGACCGATTTCCCTTCTGAGCCGCGTCTACGTGCTGTTTTCGAGAGTCATTACGAATCGTCTCGCGCGCAGACTTGACGACTTCCAGCCTCCCGAACAAGCCGGTTTCCGAAAGGGCTTTAGCACCATAGACCACATACATACCCTTCGGCAAGTTGTACAGAAGTCCGAAGAGTACAATTTGCCACTATGTCTGGCGTATGTGGACTATGAGAAAGCCTTTGATTCCGTCGAAATTTGGGCGGTGCTGCAGTCCCTTCAGCGGTGCCAAGTTGACTGTCGGTATATCGAAGTGTTGAAGTGCTTGTACAGTAGGGCTACGATGGCTATCCGAGTACAGAACCAGAGTACGAAACCTATCCAATTGCAGAGAGGTGTAAGACAGGGTGACGTCATATCCCCGAAACTCTTCACCGCTGCATTGGAAGACGTTTTCAAGCTTCTGGACTGGAAAGGATACGGTATCAACATCAATGGCGAGTACATCACTCACCTTCGATTTGCCGACGATATAGTCCTTATGGCAGAATCGCTGGAGGACCTAAGCACTATGCTCAATGACCTCAATAGTGTTTCCCAACGGATAGGTCTTAAGATGAACATGGACAAAACTAAGATCATGTTTAATGTCCATGTCACACCTATGCCGGTAGTTGTTGGGAACACTAAGCTCGAAGTTGTTGACGAGTATGTTTACCTGGGACAAATAGTCCGACTGGGTAAGTCCAACTTCGACCGAGAGGTCAATCGACGGATTCAACTCGGCTGGGCAGCGTTCGGGAAGCTACGACACATCTTCTCGTCAGACATACCTCAAAACCTTAAAACGAAATTGTACAACCAGTGCGTGTTGCCAGTGATGACTTACGGAACTGAGACGTGGTCCTTCACTGCTGGCCGTATGAGGAAGCTCAAGGTCGCTCAGCGAGCTATGGAGAGGGCTATGCTCGGAGTTTCTCTGCGTGATAAACTTAGGAATGAGGATATCCGCAGTAGAACCAGAGTGACCGACATAGCCCAACGGATTAGTAAGCTGAAGTGGCAGTGGGCCGGCCATATAGCTCGAAGAACCGACAACCGATGGGGAAGAAAGGTTCTCGAGTGGCAGCCTCGTACCGGCAGGCGAAGTGTAGGGCGTCCCCCCACGAGATGGAGTGACGACCTGGTAAGACATGCAGGAAGTCGATGGATGCAGGTGGCTCAGGACCGTGTTTTGTGGCATTCTTTGGGGGAGGCCTATGTTCAGCAGTGGACTTGTGAAGGGCTGTAATGATGATGATGATGATGAAGTTTGGTCCAGTTTGGCCCCACACTCTTTAAGCCAGAGTACATTACCAAATAATTTGACGGATGTCCTATGTCATATGCGTGTATGAGCAACGATCTCAGAGTTGCACACAAACCCGAAAAAGATTATGTAACTATCTTTTTCAAATAATCATATGTAAAGAAGATATTTAAAATAAACGGTCAAAAACAGTATAAAAGCCAAGTGGACATATATGCTGAAATTTGGATTAAAAAATATACTGTATCTGTCTTCGCAACAACTCAATTCATTGAAACAATGGGCGTGTGGGAGACAACTACAAAAGACAAGTAAGGAGGCGAGCGACTGTGTCCACCGGATACACGCGCATGCGTATTATTAAAAATACAATCCAGGTAGCCGTAACTAAATAATGATACGTCATTAAACCGCCTCCGGTTCCAAAACTGCGGCCATCTTTCAACTGCCGCTCATCCTGTTTATTGCGCGCATGCGTAAACTATGCCGGCGATCAGCTGATCTAAAAATTCCTAGAAATTTAGGGAGGCAATTTGCCAAACAATTAGGCGTCTTATTATGTACACATAGGAGTCATGAAAGCAGGTGAATCCCCGTGGCAACAACGCGTAGAGAATGCAACCGTTAATAGTTCTCAGTAGGTGCAACAGCTGTTTTCTGTCAAAGGAAACATATGTTTGTTGCGGCAGTGTGCGTGCCACATCTTTTTGTGAGTCCTTCGCAGAAACCGAACGGCGCACGTATTTTTTAAGTTTCCTATTTTTTTTTCACACAAAAAGCAGTTGCAGAAATTGCACGTGGTAATGTCGGCAGCGCATTCGCTCTCTTCGAAGCTGCTAATAATTTTGTCTAACAAGTAAATGATTATTTAAACAAATAATTATCTGATTTAAGGTGTATTTCATATACAAATTATAACTTTTGCCCCGTATCACTGTGTCTGTGAGGTAGGTTTTTTTTTATAGAATAAGATAGACAAACGCTACAGGCGCCACACTTGGCAGGTGCTTAGTTCCTTTCCTTCCTTCCTTCCTTAATAATTACGTCTTAATTTAACACGTATATACGCATAAATACAAATGGTGTCTTCAAGGCAAGAGTGAATAGGCTTCTGTGTGACAAAATCCGTGCGCTTCACCATCTTGGCTACATAAGCACAGGTGGAACAGTAGTCGAACACTCGCTTAAGCTTTTTGTTCTTCTTTCATAAATTTGGCTGTGGTAGGATTCGTGTTTTTTGCATAAATTAAAAAAAATACTAAAAGATTACTGTGAAAGCATTTCTTCCATAATTAGGAGATGAAGCTGTTCAGTAGAGTAATACATTCGTTCTAAGGTTCACCGTAGGCGTTCTCAGTGATATTTGTGATAGCAAATCAGAGGAGTCAACACTACCAGAAGTCAATTTTAATAAAAATGCAATGTCCGCAATCTCACGACGTTTTATCAGAGCTAGCAGATGATGATACTTGCATAAGAATAGGTAGTCTTCTGATCAATAGTTTGTATGAGTACGATAACAAAGATTTGGTATGAACTTGGATGCTCTCAATATGTGAAATGTACGTGTTATACATCGAATTCCAAATCTGCGAAGCATATTCAAGTAATCTGCGAACATAAGTACAAAGACATAAGACATTTTAATGTTGTTAAACTCCTTTGCAGTACGCATGACAAAACCTAACGCCTTGAATACTCTAGCTATGATATTGTCAGCACGGGTATTGAATAATAACTTTTTAGGTGTGTCTATGTATGTGTATCTCGTTTGTGTGAATATGTAACAAGGGTGCATTTAGATGAGGTTTAAATCAAGCTTATAGCACAGTAGTCCTCTTATCTTGTTAGGTCATCTTGCAGTAATTTAGCATGTGCCCGAGATAAGATGGTGTTAAATATTTTTATGTTTGCCTTGATCCTCAGATGTCTCGCATTTTTGCACTCCGTAGTCGATCTGGGTATTTTCGTCTTTTTGAGCGGTAGAGCGACGCTGCAACTGTATTATTGCCTTGCTGATGCCATGGGTCGGCTGGACTGCGGAAGAACCACCCTCGCAAAATACCAACGTATAATAGTAGCGTTCGTACGGTTTTTTTACATCGTAGAGCCAAGCTGTAGCTATATTAGTAGTATAGTTGTAGCACGAACGGGTCGGCTCGACCGGCGAAGGACCACGCTCTCACAGAATACCAGCGTAAAATAGCAGCTCAATGCTGCTGTGCTTCGTATGGTGAGTGTAAAGAAATGGAGACCCTTTTCACTGGAAACGAGGCATTCCATCTTAGTCCTCACGGGTGACGACGCATCTGTATTTTGATTTGTAATCGAGAATAGATGTAGATGTCTATGGGCCGCAGCAACCACTTACCATCAGGTGGACTGTGTGCTCGTTTGTCGCCCTTATCTTATAAAAAAGGAGACCTTTTTATTGGTAAGTAAGTATTCCATCTTAGACTTCAGGTGTGACAAAAAGCATCTACATTTTCATTCTTATTCGATGATAAATATAAGTGTCTACGGGTCATATAATCCAATTATTGATATATGTTTCTTTGTGCATGTTCTAATTAGTTCTATAAAAAATATACAAGATGGTGTAACGCCATCTTTAGGAAAGTCATTAGACCATAAGGCTAGAAAGCCTTTCCCAAGAATGGCTCAAACTCACGTCAAGAAAGGAGATTACTTATGTCACACAACATGGTAAGATAAAAATGTAAGCAGACGCTGGTGAATAGCAACTGTACAGAAAAACCTATTTCTTCGCAATATTCTGCATAAGAACTCTTGCATACTTATTCCCCCCCACCTAGACTGCCCCTTTTCAGTGTTATTCCCCATCTATAATGACGGTTGGAGAAGGACGTACCACGCACCACAAGCGTACGCACAAAACGTTATATCTGTGAATACACTTGTGATCTCACGCCGAATTATTAGGTGCTGGCGAAGTGCGATTAACTGTTTGACTGATCCCTGTGTCGATTGGTAATCTACTATCGTTTTATTATCCTTTCGCATTTCCTAAATATAATTTTCTCCACTTTCGTATCTATAACAGCATCCGAGTATCAAAATACTTTTGGAACACCGTGCGGCTGGGCGGCCGAGCGGCGACATCAAGACCTTAGGAGCAGCGCCAGATGTTTCCGACGCACTACATTAATAGTTAGCCGGAACTGCACGCTCGTTTTAGTTTTATGGACAAAATAATACACCGTCGCGCGTGTTTACACGACCGGAGGGAAAAAGATTCACTACGAGCCGCTTAATTGCTCACTAAATCAAGATAGAGTTACGTCCCGGGCCTCGCCGTGCTATATTCGGAGCACTTTCCAAACACAAAAATGGATTATAGTTTTTCGAGCATAAATGTACGACCGATTTATGAGGTAGGTATTTACTGCTTTCAGAGATCAGGCAAACTTTAAAAAGTAACGCGGCGAGAGCTTTCTTTGATAAGTTAAGCTAAAGATGAGACTTAGAATCAATTTAAGTTAAGTTTAACCTGAACATATTCACACTTACGCTTACTCTGCAATATGAAAATATATAATCGTCGTGTCTGCAAAGTTGGAAGATTAAAGTGTATTATTGTGATTACTACCGTTTTTTTATATAATTATAATAATAATAATTGGTATTTATGTTCTCCCACATATTATGATCAGTACATCACAATAAACAACAATGAACTATACAACTAAATAACAGCTATAATGTAACATGTAAATAATGAAACAATGAACTATACAACTAAATAACAGCTACAATGTAACATGTATATAATGTAACAATGAACTAAACAACTAAATAACAGCTTGACGGCTACGTAGCGCAGTGGCTTAGCAATCAGTTGTTGCGCTGGGGGCCGCGGGTTCTAATCCCGCACGGAACAAGTATTTGTATGGCCTACAAATAATTGTTCCGGGTCTGGATGTTTGTCCTTATGCAATTTATGTTTGTAAGCTGCCTCCACGACACAGGAAATCCTAGTGTGGGGGTTACGTTTTTTTAAAAAAATAAAAAAATAAAAAAAATAATGGAAAAAAAGGAGAAAGGAGCTATAAATATTAGCTAAATAAGATCTACGTGGGAGACTGGTGCCCAAACTAGGTTTCCCTGTGCTATAAGATCACCAGGCCCCTCCCTCAACAGAAGTGATATTGCTGTAAAACATTTAATAATCAATACAGCTACGTGTAATAAAATTACATTAAAATATACCTACTTGTTCAGTTTGGAGAAACTGAACAAGTAGGTATATTTTAATGTAAAAATAACTTATTAAGTATATAAAGAAGAAAAACATATATAAAATAAGGGTGACAAACGAGCACACAGTCCACCTGATGGTAAGTGGTTGCTGTAACCGATAGACATCTACATCCATCTTCAATAAAGAATTAAAATGCAGATGCGTTGTCACCCGTAAGGACTAAGATAGAATGCCTCTTTCCAGTATAAAAGATATCTGATTCTCTACACACACTATACGAAACACGCTGCTATTTTACGCTGGTATTCTGAGAGCGTGGTCCTTCCCTGGTCGAGCCGATCCATTCGTACTACAACTATACTACGAGTACTAATATAGCTGCAGCATGGCTCTACCACGTAGGTAATATATACAATCTTCGTGCATGCAAGTTGGATGAATCAACTATATTTTTATGATTATTATCTGTATGACAATTTAGCTTTTAACATTTAGATGACTTAGAAAGTTGTGTAAAATGTTTTTAATATAAGAGTTACATTACCTAGAAGCAAGTAAAGAAACCACGTCAAGGGTGAGAACGCCGAGTCACCGGGCTCTCATTACGGCGCCACTGGAGCCGACAGCAAGCACCCGGTTCAGTTAGGGTTACCAGAAAATAAGTCCGAAAATGAGTTTTCCTGCCAAAATCCCTGACTTTCCTGATATTGACGCGGAGACAGCAAATTCAATTTATCTCAATTTATTTATCTCTTCACAATTTACTGGCTAGTTTACAGCAACAATGTAGTAAGGACGTAACGTTGTGAGGGGCTGACGCTTATGATAAATTTTACATTAAAAAAACCAGATTTATAGGTCACCCAGCCTACCCTTACGGACAGGTTATATATTAAACTACTGGTTTTATAAATATAATTAATTGTTTTAAAGTTATTTGCTTTATTAGTTCAGCAAAAATAAGCTAATACATATTACAATGACAATGCCCAATATACAGCAATAAAAAGTACGAGCCAGATCACATGAACGAAACTATTTAATTGTTGGGATTTGATTTATTTATTGTTATTTTTTGTGATTAAACTGTTTAATAAATATTTCAATTTGTATTTTTTATATTTTTCACTTTCTATTTAAAAATTCATGGCTATTTCAAATTTTCCCCTTTTCCCTGACAGATGACTAAAATTCCGGACATATGAGGAAAATTCTTGTTATCTGGTAACCCCAGGTTCAGTCAACACACGCCTTCCATATTCACTTTCATATTTCACTCGACGACTTCGAAAGAACTATGTAATATTTCGCAAGACATTGACGAAGACAAATGAGGAATTAACGGGCGGTGAAGAAAACATTTACACTTGAGTCATTTATCAGACCGCTTACATAGCGTACCGCTTCGATGCTGGAAAAATGTACTGGAATTAAGTTCCTTTATACAAGTGAAAAACTGAATACTAAATTGCACTTTGCTATTTCGCGTCCGTGCGGCAAGGGTGCCTCCAACAGATGTCGATATACACATTTCATGTACAGTTGGGCTGAAGAAGGATTAGTTCAGAAGTTACAGCCTTGACACTTCTCAATGCTGGGTACAAACGATAAGACCTTTCCATAAGACATGAGACATAATCCACAGGCTTTTATTTTTTACTAGTGATCTGCCCCGGCTTCATACGGATGATTACTGGATCAACAGTGCCACCTACCGGGTCTAATTTGTAAATGTAAAGCATCCAGGGACCTAATAAAACACAAAAAAATTCACCAAAATCGGTCGAGTAATTTTCGAAATTTTTCTAGATTGACGACGCACGGCAATTGATTTTTATATAGATACTAGCTGACCCGGCGACCTTCGTACCGCCTTACATTCGATTCTTTAATTTTTTTTAATACTTATTCTGCTTTTCGGGACACCGGGTCAGCTAGTAAGATAAAAAAGAAAAAAGAAAGTTAATAAGCCAACAATTACATTATGTCTAAAAATAAAAACTATAAAACACTTAAAATTCTATTAATAGTCACTAAAAAATCACAATGAAAATTACAATTTCTGATTTCTTATTATGATACCTACTTATTATATTTCATTTTATTTTTACTTATTCGAAATTAATTTTCCATCGTATAAATATTGACAAATATTTATACGATACGATACGATCATTGTGTTTTACGTACTACCTAATAGAGAAGCTAAATTACAAACAAAAATTGTGCGCTACTCTATGTCTTCGCGAATGCGCGGGAGATAGTAGAGTCGCGCATGCGCGAAGATTTTAATTTAATATAAAATACTCTTAATCTAAACATACATATTTCTAAATAAAATGTAATGATAATTATTTCATGGATTTCACAAATCTTCAATTTACGCAATATTTAGTTTAGTGTACGGATTGCAGTACAGTTCAGTTGAACATAGTCAATGTTCGGAATGCGAAATCTAGTGCGTAGTACATATATGTCGATGGATACGATATAATATTTGTACGATACTAACGTCACTCAATTGTTTGGCCTTCCGGAACTCCTCCACTAACACTTAGACTTTATGTTATGGTATTAAAGTTCAAATTGACTTTTAAGTATTATTACGAATCGTTTGTATGGGAATATAGGAAAGTGTTGTTTTTAAACTTTATCAGGCAATTTTTTAAATTTTTCTCTACGTAAGAACCATCTTCGTACTTCAAGAAATATTATTAAAAAAAGAATTAGCGAAATCGGTTCAGCTGCTCTCGAGATTTGCGCTTAGCAACACATTCAGCGATTCATTTTTATATTATAGATAGCCTATCTAAGGATTATAAACGAGCACATAGTCCACCTGTGTATATTATCCTCAATTAAGAAGTCATCCGATACTGAGCTATATTCAAAATTTCAAGTCTTTGGCTCATCGGGAACTTAGTTTAAAATCAATCACTAAATTCGACCCGAACACACATGCACGAAATGGAGAAAAAAAAACGAGATATAAAACGCAGTCTCTGTGGGAGTGTCTTTCTAAAAAATTATAAGTAAGTGGTATGATTTATTATCATTGAAAATGTATAAAATTTCACCGAATGGTTTGCCTGGTCATTTGTCACAAATTTTTTATGATTTTATATCGCAACCAGCACCGATCACTCATTTTATAATCGCATGACAGCTTAACAATTAAGGCAATTACAAGCAGCTGTACAAATTGCCGAGTCATTAGGTCTGGGCCACACGAGTGCAGTGCCGGAGCTTTACAGCTGGCACTTCATTGTTTCGTTCATAATTTTAACAAAATGTTTAATGTTCTATCAATTTCCTTGCATAAAATTTAAATTAAAATTTAAGCTACAGCCTACGTACACACACAACAAAGACCTCCCTCAAAGAATGCCAAAAGGCACGGTACAGAGACATCTGCGTTTATCGACTTTCTACATGTTTTGCAACGACGGCTCCGTGGCGCAGTGAATTAGCAATTAGATGCAGCGCTGAGGTCCGAGGGTTCGAAGCCCGCACGGAACAAGTATTTGTATGGCCTACAAATAATTGTTTCGGGTCTAGCATCTGGTTGTCCGTCCTTGTAAAATTCATGTAGGTACTTAAATTGTCCCCATGATACAGGAGAAAATCCTAGTGTGAAGGTTACGTTTTCTAATAGAAAAAAATTATAGAATTGGGGGCCGCAATAAAATTCGCTTACTGGTACGAGGCTGTTATTCTAGAACCTTTCTTTCACATCGGTTGTCGGTTGTTATGCCGGGTTTCCACGCTTGCCAAGTCTCGGCAATCATCCACAAGCACAAGTGTGTAAAGAGGGCGTTTGGCTTGGCTTGCGTGAGCTTGTGGACGCTTGTCCCCGATCCGGGCTAGTGTCGGTTTTTGGACACAGATCAAAGGGCGCTTGCGGCAAGTGCTTGCAACGCATTCACACGTTGGTGCGCGTTTAGTAGAAATTGTGTTTTCGCGACGAGCGCATGTTTAGTTCTTTGTTTAAAATGAGTGACTGGTCGAACGAAGAGAGTTTATCGTTTCTGGAATATTACCATACCTAATCATCTATCTGGAACTCCAAAGACGTTAATCATAAAAATAAAAAGAAAGTTGCAAATGCTTGGAGTCGTATTGTCGAGTTAACGGAAAAGCCAGTAAAAGAATTAAAAGCCAAAAATTCCTTGTTTTTGTATTACTTTGCTTGTCTTTCAAATAAAAGTATGTTAAACCAAACGCAATAGCCGACACAAGTTTGGTGTCCGCCATGCTTGGATATACGTAGCACACTGACGCGTTCACAAGCGTGTAAACAACTTCCAAACGCCAAACGAGATTTGTAGACGCTTGGGGCTTGAAGACGTTTGCCGAGGCTTGGCAAGCGTGGAAAGGCACCATTAGAGCTATGTATATGTCTAATGAGGTCCAGCCCATTGATACTTCACGTTATTGGTCCGTTGAGCCATATCGCTTATGCTGGTACCACTGCGGAATATCATCGCTGCATATTTTAGAAATAGAGACTTTTGTATTTAATATAGCTTATAAATAATACAATACCTACTCATTGCAAGTCACTTATTTTACCACTAGGTCGGAAAATACCTTTACCTGGGAAGAAGCAACAAGAAACTCAGTGGAACTGTTTTATTGAAAAACAAAGCTAACAATCATTAAGTTACACAATAATTAATTACAGAAAACAAATTAGATATAGGGATCACCAGATCCCAAGGGTTATCATCACCCTATCACCCGTAAATGCCGAAGTACCTATTATAACAGCCTCTGTATACAATCTTTGGTTAATAAAGTTTTTAAACTTGCTTAAAGTCACATTTTGTATATTTTTTAGGATTTTGTTGAAGAAGCGTATACATCGTCCAAGAATGAATTACTGACTCGGTGGAGTTGATGCGGTCATATTATAATTGGATGCGAATAAGTATACTTAATATGTGAATGAACGTGATGTGTGTAAGGATATCGACTACCACATATCATACCGTGGGTGTCGCAAGAGACGACAGTGGGAAACAAATCAGGAGATGGGCAGCAGCGTCTTCCTAATAACGACTGAAAAAAAAAACTGTGTTTGCCAACCCGTTTGCCAACTGGTGGCAACTATGGCAAATGTTGCCCCTAAGAGGCAATCTATGGGGACTTACACACATACACATACGTAGATACACACATATACACAAAACCTAATGTCTGATTGCAGACACATTATTATTGTTTGTTTTTCTACCGACTTCAAAAAGGGCACTATACACAATTCGACTGTATGTTTTTTTTAATGTGTGTTACCTCATAACCTTTTACTGGGTGAACCGATTACTATCGATATTTTATTAATTACAGGATCCTGCTTATGATTCTGTAATTAATAAAATTAAAATTAAACCCAAGCATACCACCTTCAAGACACAGTAAGTTCATTCTGCGTAGATTGGACCAAAATTAATAATTAAAAAAGCTGAATGTACTGCGGGTTAACTCTGACATCGGGACGTCAATCACCTCAGTCCCCCGTGACCATGGGTGCTGGAAAGCACCCGAAACGTCGGGAATCAATAAAAAATAAGTTAATTAAACACGATAGAATCCGTAAAAGTAGTTTTATTCAATGAGAAATAAACTTTTTTTTATTTTTAGAAGCAATCACAACGAAGCCCTATCCCATAAAGTACGATTATAAAGTATCAATGTCAAAAAAGCCAATCTGTGTGACGCGCGCGTCTCGTAAAAATGATGCCAATTTACGATAAAAAGCCGATGCCAGCACTACGGGCTGCGGGCGAATCTGTGCGATCACATCATGTCAGTTTTACGGCCGCACCCTCCTCCCCTCCCCTCCCCATCCCCGCGCCCTGATAATGCTCCTCCACTAACCGCACCCCCTTTATGGATGTGCGAATTTATTGCGTAAGTTTGGAAATTGTTGTAAGGACGAGAGCTTTTAAAAAGTGCCGTAAAAAGCGCTAAGTAGAGCGCCGCGAATATTAATAAAACTCCGTCGACGAATGAGGCAGGCTATTCAATTAGTCCTGAGGGAAGCTTTCTCCTCTTGAAATATAGCCCGACCTTTTTATAAGGACAGCGGAGTCTGCTCATGTCGTTTTTGCAATTTTTTAATCTGCTTTAATAAATGTCATCCACTGAGGAAATGGCGTCAAGAATATTAAACTCGTGAGCAGTATATCATTTTAAGTTTGAATACCAATATAAAAACATAATCCATAAGACTTCTTTTAAATATTTTTCATAGGATAAGGGTATACTCCTGTATCTATCCTCGATTAAGAATCAAAACATAGCTGCGTTGTCACCCCTGAGGACTAAGAGAGAATGTTTCGTTACCATAAAATAGGAAACATAAGCCGCTATTTGACGCACGAATATATAAGAGCGTAGTTTTTTTTTATAGGATAGGGTGACAAACGAGCACACAGTCCACCTGATGGTAAATGGTTGCTGTGGCCATAGACATCTACATCTATCCTCGTTTGCGAATCAAAATGTACTAGGACTGCACTGAGGACTAAGATAGAATGAATCTTTTCCAGTAAAAAGGGTCTCCGGTTCTCCACACTCACCATACGAAACACAGCAGCATGAAGCTGCTATTTGACGCTGGTATTCTGTGAGAGCGAGGTCCTTCCCCGGTCGAGCCGACCCATTCGTGCTACAACTATACATACAACTATAGATGGTAGAGCCATGCTGCAGCTATATTAGTAATATAGTTGTAGCGTAGTACTTCCCCAGTGGAGACACTGCAGCTACATATACTATATCTTGGTTGTTGCACGAATGAGTCAGTTCGACCGAGATAGGACCACGCCACAGACCATGCTCTCAGAGAATACCAGCGTAAAACAGCAGCTTAATGCTGGTGTGTTTCGTGTAGTATGGAGACCCAGAGAACGTTTTTACTAGATATGACACATTCCATCTTAGTCCTCAGGAGTGACAACGCATCTGCATGATGTTTCTTAATCGAGGATAAATGTAGATGTGGACTGGTGTACTTTTATCACCCTTATTATATAAAAAGACAATTCTAAATACACGTATCTTTTTATGTATGTATACATACAAAGATACGTTCATATTCATAAATTCATGCGCCGTCACCTAGTCACCTAGAGATATAGGTAGAGACTGCGGACTTTCATTTGGCATGATCCTGAACACAAATCGTTTGTTTCACATTCACATATTTACGTATACATGCTCGTCGGTTAAGGGGAGATACTGTTCACTTGACCCAACTTCAATATATTGCCAATTTGGTCGATGAACTTACGTGTCTCTTACCAACTCTACCACTTACTTCTGAAGCATAGACTTACTTCGTCAGTTTGTTCCCCGTTCAGCATTTTTTTCTTATCCTGGTTACAACATCTTACAAACCATACTTCTCTCAATCAATCTCTAACTATTCAACTTTTCACAGTCAATTCTATTAGGTACTATATTTGCCGGAAACGGACCTGTGTAATCGCCAGGCTTGTCAGGCGGAATGACAATAACAGCACCAAACGTATTATTTCTTTCTTTCTTTCTTTCTTTCTTTTGTAAAATGTTACTTAAACACTAGGATTTTCTCCTGTATTGTGGAGGTGTTTTGCGTATATGAAAAAACATCCAGATGCGGAAAAAATATTTGTAGACCATACAAACACTTGTTCCGTGCGCGATTTAAACCCGTGACTCTCAGCCCTAGCCGTCTAAAAAGGTAAAACTTAATACAGCCTATAATTGTACAAATCTTAACTTTAAGCCTTATAATAGAACCGAGGTCGCAATTTATTTATGAAATTTATTTTTAATTATTATAATTTATCTATGAATGTTAATATTTATATTTAAGCTTATTTGTTTATTTTAGGTTCAAAATATTAAAAAGTTTAAACTAGTGATGCAACGAATACTACTTTTACGAATACGAATACGAATACGAATTTCAAACCTACTCGTACTATTCGGCGAATACGAATACAAATACGAATATCTCGCCATGGTAATAAAAAACCGCCCAAGTGCGAGTCGTACTCGCGCAGCGAGGGTTCCGAACAAATCCGTAGGTATATAAGTTTAAAATTATTAAAAATATTTTTATTATATGATGTAACTAACTACCAAATTTTAAGATTCTGAGTTCACGGGAAGTACCCTGTAGGTTTTGATACCCTTTCGAATGTCGAAAATTTGCGGCATAAACTGTTGCGGCATAAGCTGTATCTTTCCATTACTTTGTGTTAGAAGTTTGATCTTTTCACATCTCCAAGGGACAGCAGACTTGAGCATTTGATATGAATTACAGCTTGATACCTCCACGTTTTTCTGAGAAAAAGGGTCTTGACAGACAGACAGACAGACGGACAACAAAGTGATCCTATAAGGGTTCCATTTTTATTTTTGAGGCACGGAACCCTAAACACTAATTTATTTGATGATTTTCTATTGTTCTAATAATTAAAATGTACCATAGGCAAAATTTTATTTAAAAAACATAAAATTTGTAGATTTTCTGGTTTTAGGCGATTTATTTTTTCAGTCTGGATGTTCCCAGCCGTTGAAAAAAGTCTTTCCGAGGCGACTGTACATAGTTTCAGTGAAAATAATTTTTGGGCGTCCCCCGTCGTTGAGGCTAAGGGCCAAATTAGAGTTGCATACAGAAATATTAGTTTTTAAATATTCGTGATCAGTATTCGCCGAATACTGTCAATGTAAATGTCTACTAATCGGCGAATACGAATATTCGTATTCGTATTCGTTGCATCACTACTTTAAACCCTAATTATAATTTTAAGTTAATCACATTATAGAATTTAAAATTTTATAAAAGGTATTTTGTCTACCTTAATAGAAGAAATTAGTTCTTGAAATCTCTTATAATTATACGTACATAGTGATTTTGTTTTATGAGTATAATATATCATAATTATTATACAATCACAATTTTAATAGCTTTGTAATGACCGAAAACATCTTGGTTTTCGCGGCGCCCAGTAGTTGTACGCCCGCTTACTACATAAATACAAAAATTAATTAATTCTCTAGTTTTTGTTAGCGCGCGTTTTATCTGAAAGCGCCGAGGGCCCACAATCAAACGTCTTCTTACAAATAACTTTTACCGGCAATACTTTCGTTCCGTCGAAGCTTATAATAATCTCATGAATAATTTGGCATCGGGAGAGCGCATAAAATGTTTACTCCAACGGCAAGTGGGGCGCTGATATCTGGAAGGCGCTCTAGTACAGTTTTATGGCTTCATAACACCAACCGTTCACTTTTGGCAGTAAAAAAGAATTGCTTCCAAATCCTAGGCTTTGGAATTACCTTGCTACTCATGCGCTTCGGATGTATTTTCTGCGCAGTATACATTACTACTCCGAAATAAAATGGGGTCGAATGGAAGTAGCAAGCCTCAATGTATGTAGTACATTTCACAATGTTGATATTTTGCGACAGTTTGTAAGTGAAAGTAGTGGAGATAAAAGACTTATGATAAGAGATATAGGTAATAAAGTTGCGTCATGAGTCATAAAGCGCCGCCATTGTTCCGCGGCGCGTGTACAGTTTGAGTAGATTAACTTCTGTCAAACATTTCTTCTCATTACTTATTTCAGTAACGTAAGTGCGGGGCTTAGGACGAGAGCAGCTGCAGGCTGCAGCATCGGGGATCGCGGTAAACTGGCGGCTCCTGTGTCTAATTCAGAAATATGACGAAGTATAATATAATATTTATACTACGTGGGAAGGCAGACGTTGTTCTGAATATTAGCGTTAACGAACATCGCCGTGTCGCGATTTTTATATATTAACATTAGTAAGGTGCTCTATATGACGAGATAATTTAATCACTGACTTATTTTTAATCATTGATATGATGTAGAGTAAGAGAATACACTACGCCATAACAATATCATTGTATCGACCGCTCCGTGGCGCAGTGGTTTAGCAATGAGTTGCAGCGCTGAGGGCTGCGGGTTTGTATCCTCCACAGAACAAGTATTTCTATCGCCTATACAAATAATAATTGTCCCGGGCCCGGTCGCCAATCCGCTTGCCAAACGTGACAACTATGTCACATATCCTCTCCATATGGCAATCTATGGGGAAGCCTATGTTCAGCAGTACGCTTATGAAGGCCTGCAGTAACGTTTGCATATGGTGGAGGGGTAAGATAATCCATCACACCACTTAGTCTCGTGGATGTAGTAAGAAGTGCCTATGGGAAAGGCCATAAAGACCTCGTGGCCTCCGAAAGCTGGCCTGGCATTCCACCTTTTCTCTCAGGGGTGACAACGCATCTGCATTTTGATTCTTCATTGAGGATTAGTGTGGATGTGTATGGGCCACAGCATCCACTTACCGCCAGATGAACTGTTTGCTCGTTTGTCACCCTTATCCTAAAAAAAAAGCTGGAAGTATATAATGATATACCCGTATATTATGCCAAATATTAAAATGCCTAAACCACCCATTAAATAATGTTATTGTTACCCTAAACTGGCAAACCTAGCTGTGTAGAAGCTCGTGTCTAGTAGGTAGTTAGGTAGTACCTGGTAGTGAATGGCACCAATGGAAGATCTCCTCGACCCCAACGCACGTTGGTGGAGTTGACATGCCTTCGAAATATTTTTTAAATACGCGGACATGCATGATTCCTTGCGATATTTTCCTTCACCACAGAGCATGTGGTGAATCTGCGCTTGCAATTAACAATTTCATTAGTGTCGGCGGAATTGAACCCGAGTTACTCGTAGCGAGCGCTTAACCCCGAGCTAACACGAATGAATTGCCAGTGATAATAATAATTTATGACTGATGATAAATAATTTATGATGAATATCACCCCTATGGGGGAGGCCTATGTTCAGCAGTGGACTTTAATAGGCTGCAACGGTAACGGTAATAATTTATAACAGTAAACATTACATTATTATTCATGGACATAAAATAATCATGATGTTACTATTACATATTTATTTCAATAAATAGCAATAAGTATTTACAGAGGTTGTTTAAAAATTACTGTAATAAATAGATAATTAACTTATATTGATGCCCAAGGGAAACGATTTTAATAATAGTTATTAAGTATTTGAATGTATAATGCATAGAAACTTGTTTTTACAGATCGCTTCTAGCGCGGTTGGGACGCCAAAAGAAAGACCGAAAATAAACTGCGATAGAAAAAATGCGAACCGCTTCACCCGTCCGTGCCCAATCGATATCAGAGTCCGACGATGTGGAATTTATAAAAGTAGCCAACCGTCATCGAATAGAGCGTCTGCGCTCTTGCTTTTACACGTGCTTCCATGTCTGCACTACTCAGCCGCGGGCCTGTTCCACAGGTAAGAGCGAGACGACAATTTTTGCGGGCTTGCTTCCCGCTGCGCGTGTCTGTTTGCCGTTATGCGCGCTGTCGTGTTTGCTTCGCGCTCTCGTTGCGATGTGACGCGTTCTTTTATTTATTTACTTCAAGTGAACAGATTTTTCAGAGCTTTATCTGTTATCAATATAGTATATGTTAACATTAATAAAACAGTGAATGTTTTAGTTTCGAATACTCATTTGTAATCCTAAAGACCAGCAAAGTTGTGAAACGTTTTAGTGTTGTGGGCCTTGATGCGTTTGCGTCCGGCAAAGATTAAACATGTCGCAGAAAAGTCAAACGGTTGATACAACGGTTAAAATAGAGGAAGTCGGTCGACTTGTTGATTCAAATCAAGCCGATGATCGAAAAATGATTCGACTCGTAAAAGAGAGAAGATTGCTGTATGCTCGAAACAACATGCCCGTAGCTAGTTATTACATGCAAGTAAAAAGACTTTGGGAGGAAGTAGCAAGAGAAATGGGATGGAGTGGTATTAATTTTAATATTAAGGCTATTTTGCATGATTAATATATTAATTAGATAACAATATTTGAACTATATGTGCTATACAAATGAACATAAATAGAAAAAATACTGATGATTTATAACTGGCATTAAAAAAAACTGTTCAATAAGAAAATGCCAGTTTATGTATGCCTAAAATACATAGTTGAAAACTGACAATAAAAGCATTATTCTCAGTTTTTTTATTGTGTATATATTCTCCATGTATTGGTGGTGTAAGAATATCCACTACTCGATATTCTTTCGTGTGTATCGTAAATTTAGTTAAATTCCTAATAATAACTAAAAATAAAATAACTGCGGTTGCCAACATATCCGTCAAGCATGGCAATGATGACAAATATTCTCCCTATAAGGCAATCGATGGGGGAGGCCTATGTTCAGCAGTGGACTTTTGGTAGGTTGTAACGCTGTATTTTAAATGTTTATTTTTTTCCTTAGTTGCTCATGTCCGTCGCAAGTGGTCTCATATTCGGAATTCATATTCACGACATTTAAGAAATGAAATGCACGGGGCACGTACTGGAAAAGGGAGAATGGTATCGCGGTGGTATCTTGCGGATGAATTAGAATTTCTTCGAGAACATATGGCAACTGATACGTAAGCATACTGTTGAATTTTCATATGTATATGAGTGTTAATTTATGTTGATAAATATAATCGAAATCGTTTGTTTATAGAAGGCCGTCCCCTTACCCAGCGTACGCACCAACATTTTTGGAAATGGATTTAACTGAAACGGCAAGCACGGAACAAGTTGACGTCAAACCTTTTATTCAAAGTCCATGGTTTTCGCTAAATTCAACGCCTAAGACATCAAAATTATTAGAACCGAAGGCTGAACCTTCTTTTCTCAACGATGATAGTTCCAATTCTCAAGCTTTTGGTGCTGATGAGAATACTTCATATTTCCAATTTTTTCGTGGAATACACAATGATTATCTAGAGTTATCCACCAAAAATCAAAGATTATTTAAACGACAATGTTTAAATTTCTTACATGGTTTACTAGATGAAGAAGAAAGTCAACATATGTCCTTTTACAATCAAAGCGATCCAATTAATTTATCAAATTCGCTTCAAGGTAGTGAAGATGGAAAAGAAACAAAAATGCTTGAAGTGGACTGTATATTACCCACAGATTAACTGTGATAAAGTAATTAAATTGGTAGTTTATTAAAATAAAAATGTTTAAATTAATTGTTTCTTTGGTTAGATTTACCGCTTTAATACAATGTTTGTTTATAGATGAAGAGTATTAATTTACTTACATATTATACTTAAGGAATAAAATAAACGTATATTTAAAAAAAATATTTGTTGACGTTAGCAATGCCCACGTACTTACTGGTTTTTTAGTTCTTACCCATTTGGACGTCTGTTTATTTTGATCCATGATAAAAGACATATTTAAATGCGTTTTGTTGTTGCTTCGGTTGTTATGGTAATATTATATTTTAGAAATTGTGTTAAAATTAAATTTTTGTGATAGTCATAAATTAATAACATACAAAATGTTTCCAAAATTAAAAGCTAATACCTATATAAAATGGTAAAAGCGAAACGTCTCTTGATGTCAAAAGAAAAGTTAACACGAATGACGTTGACTTGACATTTTGACAATTTGACGTCCACACACTACATTACAATTACATGATTACACAAACACAATTTTCTCAATGCAATCACTACATATAGTTTTACTTTTCTTTTTCTTTTTTTATTATTAGTAAAGCAGCGATTTGTGCTCGTTGTTAAAGGATCGTAAACTGATCCAGTGTGATATGGAAAGTGGTGTTACTGCCAGTGATTTCAAATTCAAATTTATTTATTGCCAGAATGTAGTACATAATATTACGATGTTGTTATTTATTAATGAGACCTTACATTCTACCATGATAATAGTGTGCAATATCTTTTGCTTTGATTTAAAATTGCTTATAAATACAGAGAATTTAACGAATTGTTGAAATGACTGTGTTTGATATAACTGTGCTCTATTTGATATAGCTGTGTTTGTGTTTGAAATGACTGTGCTCCTTCCTTTCCATGTGAAATACGAGAGGTTTATGACATTAATATTGTTGATGTACTAATATGTTTATTATGGAGTTTTCCTCAACAGATCTGGTTATCTATCTAATGCCTAAAATATACATGTATGCACCCAGGTGTTTTCTCACCTTCTTAATTGTTTCTGATCTGATAAGAATTGATTATCCTAGGCAAACCAAAAGTAAGGATGTCATTATCATTAATTAGAAGTGCTCAAAATAAATTTATGACAACACTTTCAATAATAGTTTTATTGATCCTTTTTTAGATATGACAGACAAATATTTTAAAAATAGTTTTTTTGTTATATATACAGTATATACTTTCATATGGATTTAGTAAAAAGCTGTTATTTTGATATTACAAGCAGACACTTTAATATTATTTATTTGTATAGATGATGGTGATGTTGCACTTCAAGATAATTATATTATATAAAGCTTCTTGTGGTTATTAAATTAATTTAAAATCTTATCTGTATTAATATTATTGAAATACTATGAGTATTTCAATAATAATAATATAGATAAGTATTTCAAAAATAAGTTTGATCTTTCTAAATTTTTCCATTGATATATTAAAAGTCATTACAATGTAGTGGATCGGCACATACATAGTTCTCCTTACTGTTACCATTACTAAAGCTAACCAAATGTCCACTGCCGAATATGAGCCTTGCCATAAAATTGCCTCATAGAGGGGATATTTGCTATAGTTGTCACGCTTGGCATATTGGCAACTGTAGTTTTTTTAATTGTAGTTGCATCAACAAGCTGCTGCCCATGCCCTGTTTCAGTTTCCATCTACCGCCTCTTACAACACCCATGAAACAATTGTGTTCAGTAGATATTTTTGCCCTACTACTACACATTACACTACCCACTATGCACTTACAATACATATATGGCTTTATAGTTTTGAATTTTTTTATATATGGACGGTAGTTATTCAAAAAGGATCCAACCTGCGATAAGTTAGTTTGAGTTTATGATGTTTGAAGTATCCATACTTCAAATATCATAAACTCAAATTATCCTTATGGTTTCTGTCTGTTTGTAATTTTCTTCTTATTTGTGTTACGTTTGCTAAAACTATTACATCACGTAATAGTAGACCACAAACATTATTTTTCAAGTCAACATTTTTGACAAACTCTGGTTGGATTCTTTTTGCATAACCACGTCCATATTATGGGTGACAAACAAGCACACAATCATCTAATTTTAAGTGAAATCTGTGGCCCATAGACATCTACATTTATCCTTCATTAATAATCACAATACAGAGGCGTTGTCATCCTGATGACTAACATAGAACGCCTCATTTCCAGTAAAAAGAGTCTCTGGTTCTCTACACTCACTATTGGTAGCACAGCAGCATTAAGCTGCAATTTTGCGCTGGTATTTTGTGGGAGTGTGGTCCCTCCCCAGGTGGGCCGACCCATTCGTGCCCATAATATAGCTGCAGCGTGACTCTACCACATATTCTCGAATTGCTGGTAGCACTGGAAAGTATATGTTTGGAGGTTGGTTAAGACTACTCTTTGTCATTCTTTTGGTGAGTCAGCAGCGGGCTAAGTTATTTATTATTTAATTTATTTATAATTTACCAATTACAACAACAAAAAAATACAAAACAGAGTGTGTAATGTAAGTAATGCTTTTTGGCTTTCTATTCTATTTAAATAATAGAGATTAATTAATTCTAAGAAATAATATAATGTTGTAAACAATGAAAAGAACATGGTAAATAGCAATAAAACAAATATACTGAACAGTATGTTAAACTTAAATGATAAAAAAAATCATATAAAAATTTGGTTTGTAATGATGTAATATCATGACTATTGTTTTTTTTGTCTATATATCATTTATATATCTGCTAGGTGGTCCAACAACTGTTTACTGACAAGACATTCTGTTTGCTTTATTGACAAAATGGTTCAGTTATGCCAAGGTTCAAAAGTAGCGCTTTAGTCAAGTTTTAAAGAATTTCTGCACTTGTATGGAATAAAATGACTCATATTCATAACGAGCGACCCGTGGTGGTTCACCCGAGTGGGATCAATTAATTTAGTGTTATTTAGATTAAGGATAATCATGAAATACCATATTTATCAATTTCTCAATTAAAAAAAAACCCCAGTTTTTTCGGATTAAAAATAGCATAAATCATTACTGGTACCTTATTGCTTGATATCTGTTTGTGAAGTTTCATTACAATCGGTTCAGCAATTCCGATGGTTAACCCAGACAGACAGACAGACAGACAGACTAAAAATTGTTATTCCTGTCTTAATGGCATTCAAAAAACCTCCTCAGCTCAGTACAAGGCAGTTATCTGGAGGCACGTTCATTCAATTTGAACCAGTAGTTTAAAAATTATAACTAGTCAAAATTTCTTAATTTTGTCACTCACAGACTGATCGATCATCAGAACTCTAAGGCACTTCTAGCAGACCTAGAAGCTTCAAATTTAGAATACAATTAGTGTTTAGTGTATAAATCAAGGAAAAACTTAAATATTTTGTAATTTCGGTGCAGTTTTGTAGATACACTAACTGCATAAATAACTTTGTAATCCTATATAAATATATAGGATTACAAAGTTACATTTGCAGTGAATGAATCAGTGTACCTGTATATGTATAATATAATTGAATACTAGATGTAGATAGATAGGTATCTAGATATAATTATGTTCAAAGGTAACTTGTAAAATGGTCACCGGAATGAAAAAGCAAGAATGGGACATGTCTTATGAAGTTGTACCAAAATCCCGCAAAGTATTAAGTAGACTAAATTGCCCGAAAATCCGTAGTTGGTATTCAAGAAGTAGATGGTACCGGAAACGAAAAAAGTAGGACTATCTACAAAAAGAAATGAGATATGAAAATGGATATTACAGACAGACATTTCAATTTTATTTATTTGTATAAATATAATTTTGACCGTACCGGAAACGAAAAAAGTAGGACTATCTACAAAAAGAAATGAGATATGAAAATGGATATTACAGACAGACATTTCAATTTTATTTATTTGTTTAGATATAATTTTGACAGCCCCGTGGCAGAGTGACTTAGTAATGAATTACAGCGCTGAGGCCGCGGGCTCGAATCCCGCACGGTAAAAGTATTTGTATGGCCTACAAATCATTATTCTGGGTCTGAATGTTTGTCCTTGTGAAATTAATGTACCTATTATGTAAACGACACAGGTGCAATTTCAAGTTACGTACGTTTTTTTTTTAAATTAAACGTTAAACAATAATAATATGTTGCTTTAGTGCGTAAAAATAATCATAAAATCTGGATCCGACAGGTGGCGCTATGGTCCAGTTATTAATATATTTTATATGAACACTAAAAATTCCGGAGGGAATTCGGAGTGAAAGCCATCACGTCACCTACCAGAAAGGGCAGGTCAACATCGGCTCTACCACGAATAATAAGGTTTACAAAATATAACAACGATTGCAAACAAAATGCGATAGTACAGCAATATAAAGTGCACAATTTTAGTCAAATCTCAAATTAAAAAATTTAAAAACCCCTGAAACAAAAAGAGCTGATGATCTTCAAACGGCTGACCAGATTTTCTTGAAACAGCTAAGAACACTCCATTAAGGCACCTTTCAAACAAAAGAAACTTAATCCAAATCGGTTCATCCCTTCGGGAGCTATGATGCCACAGACACACACAGATACACATATACACATATTATACACAGATACACACTACAAACATAACACTCCTCTGTTTTCGTCGGTGGTTAAAATATAGTGGGTAAGAAGTAGGAACAAAACAAAAGTGTACAAAAATGTAGTGTTCTACGAATTTAGACTATAGATGAAGATGTAAGTATAGGCCGTGGTAGCTCAGATGGTTAGAGCTCCCTGTAAGCTTCACAGTGCTCGAGCAACCCAGGTTTAACACCAATGAAATTGTTAATTGAAATTTTAAGTGCTGATTTACCACGTGCTCGACGGTGAAGGAAAACATTGTGAGGAAACTTCATGTCTGAGAAATAACATAATAAAAATATTTCGAAGACATGTGTAGTTCGCCAACACGCATTGGGGCAGCGCGGTGGACATTTCCTTGCCCTAAACCCCTCCCAGAAATGAGAGGAGACCTGTGCCCAGCAGTGGGACGTAAATAGGCTGTAACTTTACTTTTGTAAGTATAAGCTATTAATAAGCTATTACTTGTCCTTTCCTCTTGGCCTGTTTTTACGAAGTATGATAAATCGTCGACTTTTGTATTGAAGTAGGTAAATCCTTGCCGAACTTCTTGCGTTATAAAAATAACAATATAATCTAGTTCACAACATAAACGACTACTAATATATAAAATATGCAGGACTTACCTATCAAGTTTAAAATTCTTACTAAGCAAACATTGTCTAGTAAGGGTTATTATACTACTAATGAGTACCGCTACCACGCTCTTTCTAAATGTATAAATTATTATACTGTAAATTATTTAAAAAAAATATCGCTGGGTTTCTTTCTAGTTCTTCTCAAGACAGAGGTTTTTTCCGAACCAGTGGTAAAGCTTAAATGACTTTCAATAAGTATTCGTGTAACCTAAATTAAATAAAAATGATACTATTCCATTCTATTCATATGTAAAAGCATGAATGAAAGAAAGTAATAACTTTAACTGTTCATTAGACAAAGATTCTTGCCGGTTTTATTTTATAAACTTCTAAGTTACATATATTTGAACCTTATATAGATTTTAGGTGTTTACATGAGTTTAAAATGCAGTCGCAGTTATTAAGCGTTACCATCTAATTTTCCACGAAGATTGCGGCGCTGGATTTAACTTCTGAGATCGGTGAATGACGTGTTTGCAGAGTGGAGAGGGTGCTTGGGTTAATGGAGGGCTAGTCCGGAGGGAACGTGGAGTGTTGCGCTGCTAGATGACAGGCTGCGGGTAGTGATTCCATTGTTTGCGTTTTAACAAATGCAGATATTTGTTGTACGAACGGCCACTTAAATAAATATTTTAATGGAATCTCAAAATGATTACATATCCCTCGCAACTATTTGTTTGTCAGGTTGCATAACTGCCAAGAATTTTTGACCAACTTATTACCTACACAAGTGAAATTTAAAAGATTTATTTTTACTCTAAAACCTACTAAACAGGTGTACCTAAGTACAGTACCTGTTACACCGCCGATTCTAAGTTCTAAACCAACCAATAGCAACAATAATTAAGTAAAAACACAAATTGTTTCAATCTTAATGTGCTGTGATGTGACTGTCGTGAATCAGACATTACTTTAAAACTACAAGAAAAAGCCGTTCAAATGTGTAGTAAGTCGACAACGTAAGGATGGAGTCTGGCCAAGCATCTAGTTGTCCGATTGTAGAAGGGAGAGGGAGGAATAAAGTTTTTACGTGATAGAGCCATGCTGCCGCTATATTAGTAGTATAGTTGTAGCACGAATGGGTCGGCTCGACCGGGGAAGGACCACGCTCTCACAGAATACCAGCGTCAAATAGCAGCTTCATGCTGCTGTGTTTCGTATGGTGAGTGTAGAGAACCGGAGACCCTTTTTACTGGTAAAGAGGCATTCTATCTTAGTCCTCACGGGTGACAACGCATCTGCATTTTGATTCGCAAACGAGGATAAATGTAGATATCTATGGACCACAGCTACCACTTACCATCAGGTGGACTGTGTGCTCGTTTGTCACCCTATCCTATATAAAAAGAAAGTTATGGAATTCGTGCGCACACTCCAAAATGCATTCTGTAAAAAAAATAAGTAATATGTAAATGTAACTCAGGGACTAAGTGCTCTCAAATTTTCACAATACGCGAGAAACCAGGGTTTGATCTCTATCGGCACCAATGAAACTTAAATACAATTTTAAGTGCTAATATACCGCGTGGTCAGCGGTGTAGACAATCATAGTGAGGAAACTTGCTTTTTTATAGAATAAGGGTGACAAACGACCACCAGATGGTATGTGAATGCTATAGACCATACTCATATCTATCCTCGATTAAGAATCAAAATGCAGATGAGTTGCCACCCCTGAGGACTAAGATGGAATGCCAGTAGTGTAGTTGTACCACTTCTAGACCACCTGAGTCAGACGTGGTTCAACGACGTTCGTCGACGCCCGATCCTAAAAAAAAAAAAAAAAAAAAATGTTTTGGCATGCTCTGATCACGAATCCATTTTTGTGTAGAATGCACGGTTGCGGAGATGTGTAGATCAATTAGCTAATATCTAATTGATATCCGGTAAGGGCCTCCACCGTCATTAGCGTCCCATTGTTCCTATTTCTATTGTTCTATTGTTCCTTAATCACCTTCATTGCAGCGTGTGCGTCGACTATATCAGTGCTATTGTATTATAATTCTTTGTTTATACAACGCTAATCTGAATCATCAATAAAACACATTACATAATTTTGTTACAATTTTTATTTATAAAATACAAAATCTTATTAATTATTATCTATAAAATAGGAGCGAAACATCTCATCCACTAAAATATCGTTGTACAATGTGTTCCTTGTAAATATACTCGTAAAACTATGTATTGAACATCCTTGAAACTTATATAGTAAATACATTAAGCAATATTCGCCACAAACTGAAGTCCACTCATTCTGAATCCTATCAACATTCCAGTTCCATCTTTTACAATTCCTTTTTAAAAACTCTAGATGATATCGTACAGGTGATCGTCCATATGAATCAAAATATTGACCGACGTCATTCGTATCGATATATAAAGCTACCCAATGTGACCCTGGTTTATCATCTGTATCCAAATTAGATATTATATACGTTGGTACGTGGGTATACATAGGCAGTCTATTAGCTGCATAAACATTATTTTCTAGACTGGGGTGAATTTTTTTCAGATGTTGTTGTACATCTAGTGTATCCATGATATTACTGCTATTAGTAGATTATTACAGTACCTAGCTACTCAATGAATAACATAGGAATGGTCAATTATAGTGATTTCTACATATTAAATTGCATTTTTGTGATATACAAATCGTACTTGAGTCATTGATCACCAAACAAAACACAATACGAAGAAATGTTGAGATAGGCAACGGAAATGTGAGATAAACTGATATGTTTCTAAATATTAAATTGCATTTTTGTGTTATACAAATCGTACTTGAGTCATTGATCACCAAACAAAACACAATACGAAGAAATGTTGAGATAGGCAACGGAAATGTGAGATAAACTGGTTGACGCATAAAGTAATTATCAACTCATTACGGAAATACTTTAGATTAGAATTTTTACGTACTGGTGGTATATAAGACCAACAAACGCAGTTATCGAGTTAGTGTACGGTCGTTTGGCTACAGTGGATCTATCAATAGTACATTTGTGTTACTTCAATACACCAAAGGCTATGGATGTAAGTGTTTATTCTATTGACTAAATTACTTTTTTTTCTGTTATTTTCATGTGTGTGTATTATTTTATTTAAATATTGTGTATGTATATGATTAAGCCGTGGTAACTCAGATGGTTAGCGCTAGCTGTAAATTTCACAGTACGCGACCCGGGTTCGATCCCCGCCAGCACCAATTAAATTGTTAATAGCAATTTTAAGTGCTTATTACCACGTGCTTGGTGGTGAAGGAAAACATCGTGAGGAAACCTGCATGTCTGAGAAAATTTCGAAGGCATGTGAAGTTCGCCAACACACATTGAGGGAGCGCGGCGGACATTTCCTTGCTCTAAAACCCTCTCAGAAATGAGAGGAGGCCTATGTTCAGCAGTGGACTTTAATAGGCTGTAACTTTAACTTTTTTAACTTTTATGATTAAGTGTTAACAAATTGATATTAACATGATAACTGTGTTGTTGCAGAAATCATTGAGCTTCGATGAAGATACCTATAAACAGTATTACTACTCGCCACTCTCCCCTCAAGAAGAGAGTGATGACCTCGTCATTAATAATAACACATGCGATGGTGGAAAAAGAAAATCGCAATCGATTGATCATTTTTTTGAAGCTGAATCAAAAATAAAAAAGAGGAAGCTGTTATCATCAACCGTAGCACGAGCCGCTAGAGATGGTGTATCATACATTTATACTAATTCTGACGACGGAGACCAAGCGACGCATCTCATCAAAATTGAAATGTACGATATGAAGAAGCTATCCAAGATTCCAACTACTGATCATTGGAAACATGCTTCCACGAGAATTAAATATTACGTAAAGACTAATAAGGATAGCATCTACGACAACACAAACGCCCTCGTATACAATATAACAAAGACAATAGCAGAAAGTGAAAAAGTTAAAAAATACTTTTTTAACAATGACAGTCATTAGCTGATCATTAGTGAATGTGATTCTGTTTACTTCAATTACAGGAAGACAAGAGCGGAAGGAAGAGATGAGTGTGGCATACGTGTACAAAACACATCATTGAATAACAAAACTACAACACTGAGTGGAGAAGAAAACGAGAAGAGTATGCAGTACTCAAGAGCTGAATATCCATTCTTCAGTTCAAAATCTAGCCGTTTGCTTAGTTTCGAAAACTGGCCTCTAGTTATGCGACAGAAACCTGAAGATCTTGCAGAAGCTGGTTTCTTTTATACTGGCCATGCAGACGGGACCAAGTGTTTCCATTGTGGTGGTGGTTTAAAAGATTGGGAAGATGATGATGATCCTTGGCAGCAGCATGTTCAGTGGTTTAGTCAGTGTGCTTATGTAAAATTTCAACTCGAACAGTGTTTTGTATTAGATTAAATAGAAGATTTATAAAGAAATAAAAAAAAATATATTGCATACAATTTGTTTTATTTAATTTTATAACGTTTCACATAGTTACATACACACAAAATGCATTACACATAACACATAAAATCTAACACACAACACATATTATAACCTTAACTACTATAGTCTACAGTAACATTTCTGTTTTTATCTATCTCAATAATATTATCAAACTCAGCATAAACTATACAGTTAATTGTTTGTATTAATGAGGATTCAAATCGTACTTCTATTCTTACACTACCATGCTTTATGAGATTCCAATGAGTTGATGAGTTAGCTGATAAATCAGGAGTTAAGTCAAATGCTAATAGACAGTAACCTTTGCCATACTGTTCACAAGAGATTCCATTTCCTTCATTAAGAAAGTGAATACCAGTTCCCGAGAATAGAGTATGATATGCTGATGTAAATATGCTATTATTAAAAGATGGTTGCAAAGCTTTTGAAGGTATTTGTTGACCATCAATATATAAGCTGAAAGAATTAATACCATAGTTTTCAAAGTTAAATGGATTTTTAGTAAGGGAACCATTAAATGCAGAATTGTTCACAAATCCAATTATACATCTTTTCGGTACCTGTCCTAAAAATATATTATCAAGAGTTTTTCCTTGAACACCTGAAGGAATTGTTAAAACTTTTACTTCAGCTCGAGTAATAGGATATTTAGCAGTGGTAGAAGCTAAAACTTTTTGATGTGCGAGTAATACACTTGGATTAATTCGTGCTCGTCGCACAATAAGAGTTGCGTCCGTAATGCAAACTTTAAACTTTACATCGTTCGACCCAACAATTAAATTAAAACTCTCTCTTGATCGAACCAATTTAACACTCATTTCAACACCATTAATTATAAATTTATCTTGGTTAAAAATGTCACCGTGAAGATGACCAATCATTTCTATTTCCTTACTTTCACTAATCAATTCCTGTCTTTTAACAAATCCTATGTTTTTACCATCTGTAGAATCCATTTTTCCTGCTGTATCCTCATACCAAAGACTACAAGTAAGATGAGATTGTTTAGCAGCAGGGGCATAGTTTAAAAGGGTTTCCATGTATGCTCGATATGCATAGGTATTATTAGGTGGTGATACAAGTTTTTGGTTTAAATAAACATCAAGTTGACTAAAAAGTGAATGCAGCCAATTATTTACAGGTGCTACTATTGTAGTAGATACCAAGTTAGTTGAATCTTGATTTAATACTTTTGCCTTTATGTGGAGTAATGTATGAGACAAATCTATGTAGTCATCGCCGGTCCCAGGAACTTGAAACTCGATAGGTCCATCATCACCAAGAGATGAAATTGGTTTATAATGAATCCACAATCCATTTTCAATGCTAGTTTGTGTAGACGGTAGTGCAAACAAATCCAATTCTGACTTAACGCACTCGCAAGAATGATTATGAAGGAAAGACATATTTAGTTTGAAAATATATCTTTGATATTTTTTGGTTTTAGACTAAGTTTTTTCGCAGCTTTCACTTTAGCAGTTAATGGTGGAATGAACGATGTCAATCGTTTTCTTTTAGTTTTATACCCAGATCCAGTCATGTTAAATTGATCAATTTTCTCATCAGCCTTTCGTTTTAAATTCGTACTAACTTGCTTTAGACGATCTTTTATTGAGGCTTCCATAGGACGGGCTTGAACCATATCCGATAAAAGTCCTACTCCAGCGCTTAATGCCTCCTTACCAATCACTCGAGCACCACTTGAAAGTAAAGGTAAAACTGATCTGAATAACCCCCCTAAGAAGCTCCCAATACCATGACCGCGTTGATATGGTGAACCCTTATAAATTACTCCAACTCCTGATCCAGCTTGATGTGTATAATAATTTTCATATGGACATTTATGATGATCACGAAGAGAATTCATTATTATAATTTTCGGAAATGTAGTTTAATACACACGGTTCCAAACTGGAATGATATTTTTTGTCCTGTACTCGATCTTATAACTATTTCCAACGTATCGAACTCTCTTCGCATAACAGGTAAGTAGTGAGGTTGAGAGAAAACGTGCATTTTATTTGCACCATAAATGTATTTTGTAGGATCTAATGAAATGACTCTTAATAAAGGAGTCATAACATCACCCACAATCTGAGGACCGATAATATCGCAATATAGAAATAGTTGAGATGGTAACCCTAAGTGTAAATTAGCAGGACACTTTCCAAAATTTCTCTCTAGGAGATTTTTATTTGGTTCATAACCTAGCTGTAAACTTAATTTGGGTGATAATGTTACGGATGTTATATTTTTATCCAATACCGAAATAGACACAAATTTTGTTATTTCATCATAGCGAAATTTCAAGTTCTCTCCGATACCATTTAACACTCTTAAAATATGCTCAACGTTATCATAGTTGGTAGCTGGAATATGTTTTTTGTAGTACACTGTGGATGGCTTATCTTCATTAGGCATTAACATAGATTTTGTAATGTATATAACATTTTCATGGTCTTGAACAGTAAACATGGTACATGGATATTGAAACTCGACAACTCCAACCGACCATTCACCTTCTAATTTTATAGCTTTTGGTAATTTCGTTGAAAAATTTGTGGTCTTGTTATCAGGAAAGTATTCCATTGAACTATTGCTGAGCAAAGTTAAATAGAAACTTTCTTTATTCATATTTCTTTTAAACTAGAAGCTAAAATCCAACTGTTAAATTTATCTGGATAACCTTTCCACTTCACTAATACTTCTTTTCTGTTACCTGAATAACGAGTGTCAATTATTTTATCTATTTTATGTTGTGAGGTGGGGTTGTAAGTGATTTTCTGTAATTCTCTTTCATAAAAAGTACCAATTATTGGTTCATTTTGTAAATCTGTTATTGTATAAACAACCCATGGAGATCTATCAATTATTGAAGATATAATAAATATTTCATCACTCCAATTTGATTCATATCCTTTTTGGAATACATGTTTATATTTAGTTATTCGAACATAATCACCCACATTGAAATTTGGTTTAGGATTTTCTAAAGAAAGTTTTTTTGACCGTCTGTCATAAAGATTAGTCCAAACTGTCATAATATTGTTGGAATTTACATCACATGGACACATCTTAATACTAGAGTGAAAGCTGTGATTATAAGAGTATATTAAATCTTGTAAAACATCTATATAACTATAAGTATTATTATGAGTGAAATAACGCCACATTTTCATTTTTAGTGTTCTTTGAAATCGTTCAACAATACTGGCCTTAATGTCAGGATTGTTAGTGGTATAGTAATTAATCTTTTTGGATTTAAAGTATTTTTGTACATCTTTTGAAACAAATTCGGTACCTTTATCGGATTGTATGTGAGTAGGTGTTAAATTACTTTCAGTAAATATACTTTCAAAACATTCTTTAGTTGTTTCTGAGTTTTTCTTTTTCATTGGTCTTGCAAAAGCATATTTACTAAATACATCAATAATACAAAGTATATACTTGAAACCATCATTATATTGAGAATAAGTTCGCATATCACTTAAATCAGCTTGCCACAGTTCATTAATATTTGATAGAATGTACCTATTACGCGGGAATTTTTTTCGAATGGGTTTATGTAATGTGTATGTTTCTTGTGATTTTAACCATTCCTTTACTTGCTTTTTATTCATTTTACCCTTCATGGCTTTTGATAATTTATCAATACTACCAAAACCAGCGGGATTAGATGGATCATAATAAATCCTGTTAATTTCTTCTAGTACGGAGTCCATTTTTCCCACTCAAGTCCTTTACGTATTTTAGTTGTAGACTTTTTATCTCTACTGCACGGTATAGAAAACTCTTGAACTTCAATCTCAGAGGGTTTGTTCAGATCTTTTGCTTGAAGTTGGTTAATAAACTCACATCTCCTTGGATTTCCAATATAAGTAAGTGGTACTTTAATATCTTTTAATGCTTCAGCAAATCTAACCCACCCTACCGGATCACTTCTTTTTAGGGGTCTTAGTGAATCATTTATTAAATCAACAATATTACTTCCAGGAATTTTTTCACTATCAATTATGACTGTACCTTCGTTATCCCAATGTATTTTACTTTTACTTGTTTCAACTAAGTTTAATAATAACTGCCCTTTTTTATGATAAGTTTTTGGTATTAAACTGAGTATTTGAGCTGGTGTGTAAAGTGGATTTTCATCATTTTCTTTACTTTTAATGGATCGATTCTCCTCCAGCAAAGATTCAATATCAACTGAAGTTTTTAGATCTCTATCTTTATTTTTAAAACCAATTTTTGACTCATTTGAATCTTCATTAGATGTATCAGAATAAATTGGTAATTTGAGTGGTTGACGATCCTCTTCGGTAAAATGAAGGTATCTTTGCAGTGTTTGTAAATATAATATCCATTTCTTTCGGTCTTCCGTCTTACTATTCATAATATTTTGCATTTCAATATCTAATCGAGATAAATTACTATTAACCTTATTTTCTTGTTTTAATTTTTCAATCAATCCAGGTTCGATAAGTATCATTTTCTTTGCATTTTCCATGTTAACTGGCTAGTCCACTCACTAATCCACTCAATATTGCACCTAATATTGTTGGTAAGAAAGCCCCTCCTTTTTGTATAATTATATTTTTTCTTAGTTTATGTTTACACTTACGTACTAGTTTACGGAGTATGTTTTTATGTTTATTCAATTTTTGTTTATCCTGATCTTTAAGAGGTACTTTTCCTTGTAAAACGTTATGAATACACTCACAAATACAGTTAATTTCTTCTTCATCACACGTTTTAAGTAATGCTCTTTGATATTTTGGTTTAAGCGTATGCAAAGCGGTTAGCAAATGTTTATACGTTGTGAGTCGACGATGCATCATTTAGCAATGATTTCAATTGTTTGATTCTTGGTGTATTTAAACTCTTTTGTGGGGACGTAGACTGTACAGAAACCATTAAATGGAAAGACATTTGTCTTGATACGACAAAAATCATTGGTATTCTGTTTTAAATCTACCATTAAATATCCATGTGCCTCTAGAGTTGCATCCCTGTAGGCATTTTCAATGAATTTTGGGTTATCTGGTGATACTTGTCTTGCTAAATATCTTATTTGAGTTTTATCTCGAGGGTTTTTAAAATATATTATATAACTTGAGTTTAAAGATATGTCTCTTTGTCCTTTACCCTGATGAAATAAATTTTGTGTTAGATAACATACACTAAGATTCCTGTGATGACTACCTTTTGTAAATATATCCACAATTCTTCCATCGGACTCTCTCATTAGATCATCAATAATAACAAGATGTGGGTTTTCACCATCAAACATATTAAGATTTGGAATTCCTTGATGATAGTTAACATTTGGTAAATTATATAATGGTTGCATTTCATCAAAGCACCATGTGATCTGATTAAAATCACAATTACATATTTCTGTAACTGATTTTATGAAATTTGTTACAAAATTTGACTTCCCACACCCACTTGGTCCTGCCACAATAGCAGTGAACGGATGGATAAAGTGAAACATAACACACGTCTAAAGTTCAAAGGGGTGAAATAAAAAATGAAAGTGTTGGTGTAAACAATTAATATATATTCCAAAAATTATATAAAACAGAATTATCTGTATACTATTTCTAACACAATTAGTACATCATAATTTTACAATTAACTCAACCTCAAATAAATAGAAACAACAATTAGTACATCATAATTTTACAATTAACTCAACCTCAAATAAATAGAAACAACAATTAGTACATCATAATTTTACAATTAACTCAACCTCAAATAAATAGAAACAACAATTAACTTAAATTATTTACAATAAAACAATGTTTAAATATGTAATAAACTACGTCATATTATAGTATTATCATAATTTTACAATCAATATAAATTTTTCTTAAACGCAGACATAAAAGTAAAAACTATCAACACTTAACGCAGTTTATAATGACCCCAAGCTAATGTTTCAATATTATTATCTAAAATATGTCTCTTTGTGTCATTATATGATAAACCTATCTTATTTAATTTTTGTGTGAAAATTGTGTGTTTAATTGATTTAAATCTAAGCATACTATAATATTGCACTTTTTTATTAAATAGAGAAGACTTATAACTATTCATTGTCATCTTTTTAGTGATACATTTATTTACCCCTTTTGCCTTGGCTATAGTCTTATTCTCTAAGTTAAAAGCGTACATTTTGGATCGTAAACCCACAAATTCTTTCATGATTTTACCATTATTTTCATCTTTAAAAAAACCTAATTTCTTTTTATTTAATTTTGGATATTCAAAAATATTATTTGTATCATAATCTGAGGTATCAAAGTATGATGAAAGGTCAGGTTTTATATCAGTGTAAAAATCATTTGTAAATATATGATATATTAAACTATCCGTATCTGTATACAATAATTTGATTTTACTGAACTTTTTAATCATATAGTTATAATGAAAATCATACATTAATGTTTTTGAAATATCTAAAATGCAAAACCCTAAATAAATTGGTTTGTTATATATTAACTTCGTTTTTCGCAACTGAACCGCAACTAGGTTTTCCGAAAATATTGAAAGGCTATGAAATTGTGGTTTAGCGATTAGATCTTGAGCACCTAAAGCTTTACCCTGGTTCTCCCAGTGCGTAACTAATTTTATGTTAACCCTTTTTTCAATATTCTCCATAGTCTTACCGAAGACTGAATTATTCATTAATTTATAAAAATCTTTTTCGAAATCTGATTTTGCTAAAGTTCTTAATTTTGTGTTTAGATCTATGCACATCTTCAACCAGGGAGACTGTTTAAATTTTAAAACTCTATGAATTTTAGTTAATTTAACCCCCATTTCTATGCACTGCTTTAAATTTCTGTAATGAATTACATATTTATCTTTATTATTTAAATTTGGGACTAGTTTATTCTCATTAATATTGCCTACACAAATGTTTTCTGGACATAAAGGAAAGTCCGAATGTAAATCATGAAGTTCATCTGGATATTCCAAATCAACTTCTAAAATAAAACCGAAGTCTGATGTCTTAGACACATTAAATTCTGTATTTGGATTTACCCATTCGAATCCACCAGTAGGAAGATATTGAGACATAGCCCAACCATATAAATTGTTGGCATCAAAATATGTGATATATGAATTTGGTTTCCCTGTATCATAATCCTCCATGTATTTGTTATTAGCTCTAGCATAACGATTACTACATTGAGATACACCACCTCTGATACCTGATCTAATAAATGCAATTTTCTCATAATCTGTTAAAAGTTCTAATTCTATTTTTGTATATTTTAACATTGCATCCCAACTTAAACCGGGTGCTGTGTAATAATGGACAGGGTCTAAATCATATGTATTAATACATAACTTTCTAAAGTTTTCAAATACATCGGATAAAAGTAAAACGTCTGTTTTTAAATATAGGTTTGAATAATCTAGCATATTACAACACCCAAAATGTTCCCAAACATCTTTAGCATGATTGTAATCATCATTTGAAATATGTGAATCTGTGAGTGAACTATAAAAACATTTTTGTTCAGGGAGCGATGTTAGACTTAAACTATCATAATTAGTCATAAGTTCATATGGATAAACACCTTTCCGTTTTAAACGAAAGAAATCTTCATCATTAGGGTAATTTCTACGTAATTCTTGAAATTGATCATTACTGAGATTTTTGGCCAATTCTTCTAATTTACACGATAAAAACTTAAATGAATCTAAGAATCTCAATATAATTTCGTGGTTATTCACTTTTAATTTTTTGGAAAAGGATATATATTTTTCTTTATTTTGAGGGATAACTTCGACTTCACCATCACAAAAGTTTAACGCGTGAACAATAAAATGAGCATCATAGTGACTAAGGTTGTGTAAAAATATTGGTATATAACTAGGTGTTCTGATCTTCGAACAACATGATTCATGAGCAACACATATAAAACTACCAGTGTACCAATCAAAATCATAAAAATGTTTTGCCAACTCAGTTTCACAAATATGACAAATGGTTGCATTTGAAATTTGGTTTTTGTCTTCATTTGTTAGCGGAAGTGGTGGATATTTTTGAAGTCTATTTATTTCTTTTAGATTGTTAGATAAACTTTCCATAAACACTTGTGCACAGTTGGGTCCGCAATATGTTACATATTTTGATAATTTATCATCATATGAACATTTTATATAATATCCAAAACAATGTACTTCATGTTTCTGAATATTATGAGTGAAAGGTTTGGAAGGATCGTTAGAACATGATTCTATTGGTTTTAAAAATGCTTCAAAATCAGCATAAACTACGAATGGTATCTTTAACTTTTTTTCATAACTATCAAATTTAATTTTATCATTTGAAATAGGTTGACCAAACCAATTATTTTTTTTTAAAGTTTCACTGTTTGGTAATACTGTACAAATGTGAGCACAATCGTATTGTTCATGGTTATTTAACCTTTCCTGAGATGGAAAACGAAGTAGACATGCTTCACAAATGTACATGATGTGACCGTCTTTTGAAATTTGTTTACTAACTAACCGCGATAAATTTTTTATATAGCAATAATGATTTTTTGTATCCTTGGAAAAAAATAATAAATTGATATGTCTATCTTTACGACACTTTGTTAAAAATAATGGACCTACTATAGAATTACATCGTTTTTCTTTATTATATTCTAACCCAAAAACATTAATACTAATATCATTTAATTTCTCTACTTTTGCTATGTCAGAAATTTTAACCGGAAAGGAAATACCATCAAATTTAAGTTTATTTGCATGTTTAACGTACGAAGATACCCGATCGGTGTGTTTGTTTACAGGATATAACGCCGAGAGTAACGCCCATTTAAAACAAAAATAATCCTTGTTTTTTACATTTATAACAGCCTTTTTTAATTTTATGTCACGAGGAAGATCTATGTATGAAGTACCGCGTAGGGGGTTAAATTTATTAACATTCATGTCTATAGATTTTATGTTTTTTAGACTCCATCCACTATCTTTTTTTTCGAAAGCACTAATTTTAGTAGTAATTGTATCATTTAAAGATGAAAGAAAAATATTTAAGTCATCTCCTTGACAAATAATATAGTTAAGCGTTTGAAAATCGAACGTATCATGAATATCTTTAGTTTGTTGAACAAAATCAGCATGCAATATGAAGTTTACCTTAAAAATTATGTGTTGATGAATACACTCTTGTAATAAAAATAAAATATCATCTTTAATAGAATTTAAAAATAGTTCAGGAGTTTCAAAATTTACCCATGTCGAACGATCTACTCTACTCTTGATTTTATAAGTTAAAATCCTATTTCCAAAAGCAGATTCAATAACACTAACGTTTGATAAAGAATTATGTGAATTTAAAAGATTATTTTTATGAACATTACTTTTAAAATGATTAGCTAAATACCGTTTCTTGATAAATATATGGCACGTTGGACATTCCACTTGATCATCGTTACTGATACTGTTCCCTGCAGAGGTATGCGCTTCTGCTTCCGTTGTTGGTTTTTTGATGATCTTGGATTCTTTGCTGCACGTTCGCTTCGTTCCTCTTCCAAGTTGTAGTGGTTGACTGCTAAAATGTTTAAATTTATTAAAAACTGTATAAGACAATATGTAAATTATGATCGAAATGAATGTTTATTTTACATACTTAAACTGTGTTTCAACCATCGCACAGTGATGATACAACTCATCATCGTATGACGAATCGAACAGTTGACCCCTCTCCATTTCTTCACAAACTTTAGACAACTCCTGATTTAATTCGCTATTGAATAGTTCCGTATTCTCTTCCATGGTTGTGGAGAAAAAAGCACTGGTGCACACTTCACTGAAGTTTTCCCTTCCTCTTTTTTATTTTTGATTCAGCTTCAAAAAAATGATCAATCGATTGCGATTTTCTTTTTCCACCATCGCATGTGTTATTATTAATGACGAGGTCATCACTCTCTTCTTGAGGGGAGAGTGGCGAGTAGTAATACTGTTTATAGGTATCTTCATCGAAGCTCAATGATTTCTGCAACAACACAGTTATCATGTTAATATCAATTTGTTAACACTTAATCATAAAAGTTAAAAAAGTTAAAGTTACAGCCTATTAAAGTCCACTGCTGAACATAGGCCTCCTCTCATTTCTGAGAGGGTTTTAGAGCAAGGAAATGTCCGCCGCGCTCCCTCAATGTGTGTTGGCGAACTTCACATGCCTTCGAAATTTTCTCAGACATGCAGGTTTCCTCACGATGTTTTCCTTCACCACCAAGCACGTGGTAATAAGCACTTAAAATTGCTATTAACAATTTAATTGGTGCTGGCAGGGATCGAACCCGGGTCGCGTACTGTGAAATTTACAGCTAGCGCTAACCATCTGAGTTACCACGGCTTAATCATATACATACACAATATTTAAATAAAATAATACACACACACATGAAAATAACAGAAAAAAGTAATTTAGTCAATAGAATAAACACTTACATCCATAGCCTTTGGTGTATTGAAGTAACACAAATGTACTATTGATAGATCCACTGTAGCCAAACGACCGTACACTAACTCGATGACTGCGTTTGTTGGTCTTATATACCACCAGTACGTAAAAATTCTAATCTAAAGTATTTCCGTAATGAGTTGATAATTACTTTATGCGTCAACCAGTTTATCTCACATTTCCGTTGCCTATCTCAACATTTCTTCGTATTGTGTTTTGTTTGGTGATCAATGACTCAAGTACGATTTGTATAACACAAAAATGCAATTTAATATTTAGAAACATATCAGTTTATCTCACATTTCCGTTGCCTATCTCAACATTTCTTCGTATTGTGTTTTGTTTGGTGATCAATGACTCAAGTACGATTTGTATATCACAAAAATGCAATTTAATATGTAGAAATCACTATAATTGACCATTCCTATGTTATTCATTGAGTAGCTAGGTACTGTAATAATCTACTAATAGCAGTAATATCATGGATACACTAGATGTACAACAACATCTGAAAAAGATTCACCCCAGTCTAGAAAATAATGTTTATGCAGCTAATAGACTGCCTATGTATACCCACGTACCAACGTATATAATATCTAATTTGGATACAGATGATAAACCAGGGTCACATTGGGTAGCTTTATATATCGATACGAATGACGTCGGTCAATATTTTGATTCATATGGACGATCACCTGTACGATATCATCTAGAGTTTTTAAAAAGGAATTGTAAAAGATGGAACTGGAATGTTGATAGGATTCAGAATGAGTGGACTTCAGTTTGTGGCGAATATTGCTTAATGTATTTACTATATAAGTTTCAAGGATGTTCAATACATAGTTTTACGAGTATATTTACAAGGAACACATTGTACAACGATATTTTAGTGGATGAGATGTTTCGCTCCTATTTTATAGATAATAATTAATAAGATTTTGTATTTTATAAATAAAAATTGTAACAAAATTATGTAATGTGTTTTATTGATGATTCAGATTAGCGTTGTATAAACAAAGAATTATAATACAATAGCACTGATATAGTCGACGCACACGCTGCAATGAAGGTGATTAAGGAACAATAGAACAATAGAAATAGGAACAATGGGACGCTAATGACGGTGGAGGCCCTTACCGGATATCAATTAGATATTAGCTAATTGATCTACACATCTCCGCAACCGTGCATTCTACACAAAAATGGACCGCGGATTCGTGATCAGAGCATGCCAAAACCTTTTTTTTTTTTTTTTTTTAGGATCGGGCGTCGACGAACGTCGTTGAACCACGTCTGACTCAGGTGGTCTAGGAGTGGTACAACTACACTACTAATGCCTCCTTTCCAGTGAAAAGGGTCTCCGGTTCTCTGCACTCACCATACGATATATAGCAGCATTAGGCTGTTATTTCACACTGGTATTCTGAAAGGGGTCGTGGGTCGAGCCGACCCATGTGTAGCAGCCACACTATAGCTGCAGCATGGCTCTACCACGTCAATACAGTTCGAGGCACGATTTGTATATTATAAACCACCAATAAATCTTGTACATAATATACCACTTAATAATTAATGTAAAATGCAATTCAAATATTGATATAGGTAGCTAAAATAATTTATGCGCATTGACAATTAGATGCACTATTGATACAAATAGCGTTGTCGCCAGCAGTTTGTAGAGTTAATTACCTACATAGCACAGTATAGACCGCCTCGAGCAAACAGCGCCCATTGTTACTAGTGGTGCCCAGTCCATTGTGTCAAATTTTGAGACGGAAGCTAAAAATAATCAGGAGTTAATCGAGACAGCTACAACACCTACAAAAAAGCAGGATTTTTGTAGCCATTTTAGCCGCCATGAGTTATCCTCAAACGCCCAAACAAAATCCTTGCATCGTACGCATATCACAATGTCACTTTATTTATTGAGACGGCAATGCAACCGCTTGAAGAAATTAACTAGTGACTAGTTCTACCGTAGAAGAAAACAAGACCCAAGTATTTCAAATAAATTACTTATCTTAACCGCAACATAAACTAGTAGCTTAGAGATGTTTTCATTAATCGAGGATAGATGTGGCTGTCTATGGGTCACAGCCACCGCTTGCCATCAGGGGGACTGTGTGCTCGTTAGCCACCCTTATTCTATTTATCTATATAAAAATGGTATACAATAAAGTTATATAATATATTATTAGTAAAAACAATTCATGACGGCTCAACGTCGGAGTCGGCAGGTAGTTTCGTGCATGAGGTTACGGTCTGCGGCATCAGATAGCGTTATCAACGGGCAGGTACGCTGTGTCAGCGACAGTATCAGTTCTACGATCGCTAACGTGTCCGTACTCAGCCACGTGACACGTACTCCATGGACCGGAGCGATGTGATTAGATATAACAGTTTAAATCTAGGCTGGATGACATGTGAAAGCCATATGTACATAAAAAAATGTATATCTTTTATTGCAACACACCTTGAACTAGCTGAATTAAAGCCATAGATGGGCTGTAATGCTGATGATAAATTTCTATTTGCAATATCTATTTTCATTAATTATACCCTAAATTATAACTACTTTTTCAAACTATTTACATAGCATCTACATTGTACATGGACAGAAAGTCTGATGCTGGCAAATCATTCCAATAACATGCCGTAAGCATTATAGTCGATGAAGCAAAACGCTTCGTTCAGGTACTTCATATAGTTACATATTTTCAACGGAAGGATGGAAAAGGAAGTTTGGTAAGAAAAGGCGACAGAGGGACAATAAACGTAGAGATGGTCATCAGCATCTTCCTGAAAACAATCTATGGGAAAAACAAAAAACAGCCTATGTTCAGCAGTGGACTAATATGTAGATATAATAATGGGTAGAATGTAATTGCATTAATTATTTATAGTTGCAAGGACTCTGATTGTTTGCTAACTTGCTATCACGGTTCTGCTTAACTATTATGAAGATCTAAACCTACTAGATATATCCTTGTAACAGATAGTGGAGTAATTAAATAAACAAAACACACACACCTTTGTGTAGACCTCCATAGATTACATAGGTGCTGAACATAGGCCTCCTCCATAGATTGCCTCATAGGATATATTTTGCCATAGTTGCCATGCTTCACATGCGGAAACGGCATTTTTTATTATTAAGAGTTGTTATCAGGAAGATGCTGCTGCCCATCACCTGTTTCTGTTTCTCTCTGTCGCCTCTTACGACACCCAACGAGACAATGTGGGGGTACATAGTGGATATTCTGACACCGCCACTTCATAGAAGCCAAATTAGACACGCATTTTAATACATGGTAAAGGCATTCAACACGAATGAGTCGGCTCGACCGGAGGAGGACCACACTCTCACAGAATACCAGCGTAAAATACTCAGTAGCTGCTGTGTTTCGTATGGTGGGTCTAGAGAACTGGAGACCCTTTTTACTGGATATAAGGCATTCCATCTTAGTCCTCGGGGGTGACAATGCATCTGCATTTTGATTATTAACTTAGGATAGATGAAAATGTGTATGGACCACAGCATACATTAACCATCACGTTAACAGTGTGTTTGTTTGTCAACCTTATTCTATAAAATAATATCTTTGTAACGGATAGTGGAGTAATTAAATAAACAAAACCAACTCGCCTTTGTGTAGACTTAAGCCAAATTAATCACGATGTAACGTCGAGGTTATATTAAATGTTGCCTGCTTCGGCATTGAGCAACACCATTTGGAGTCCAACCTTCTCTAGTCTCTACACACGTAACGATCGTGAGCCTGCGTAGGCGAACTTTGCGCTCCGAATATTGATCTTTGACAAATTACTGCAAGGCATCATCGGATTAAGTGTTGTGTACTCGCAATCCTCTTAAACTTAATGCTGTAATAAGAGTGTGTTGTAGATTAGGCTTCTACCTAAAGCTTAGGCTAGGTTATTATAAAAGGGCTTAAGATAATCACCGTGGATATTAAGTAGGAACATCGTTGCTCGGTTTTAGAAAGGAGTCTTTGTTTTCTGTTTCAACATACAAAGTTTACCATTTATCGGCCTTACATACTCATATCTCATTACCTTTATACCTGTCTCTTTCTATGGTCTTTATTTAGAGAGAGGGAGAGAGAGAGAGAGAGAGAGGGAGGGAGAGAGAGCATAGAATAAAATATAATGAAATAATTTTTTCATCAATACAGATTACAAGCAATTTTTCTTAGATTAATGATAGGTCTTCGCGCGCTCAGACTAGATACCGCCGGCGCTCTTGTAAAATGCGGCAACAAATACTACGCCGCAATCGGCGTACCCGAGCCAGTCGCGTTGCAGGCGATATGTGATGGGGACGTACCGAATATTTTATTAAATTTTGATCATAATCCGAAGTAAAATACTAGTTTGCGTAGTGAAACTGTGTAAAAATAATACTACAAGAAATACTGAAACTGAAACTGTGTAAAAATAATACTAAAGACACTGGGATTATATACTATCAGTAAGTATCATACAATTTCGAAATTTCAACATAAAATAACACGAGCCATAAATAAGTTACAAAATATGAAAGACGTCATTCAGTGTTGCCGCCTATACAAAAATAAAGTTCTCCGTGGCTGAGATTTTTATATGTGATATTATTTAATGTTTATTTTTGTAGTATTGCTCAAATGACCTAATATTTATATGTTGTTTTATTAATTGTTATTTTTATTATTAAAACATTATTTCCGTTTATTAGGGTTCCGTGCCCAAAGAGTGTCAACGGGACTTAAGTTTCCACTATCGTTCCGTCTGTCTGTCAGCAGGCTGTATTTTATGAATATAATATATAATATGTAGATACTTGAAATTTTCACAGAATGTGTATTGGATATTATTGCTATAACAATATATAATAAAAATAAAATTTTGGTAATATATAACTATTTTTTTTAATAATTTGTGAATATTAGTCAGACATCTAAATATAAAAATTTAACTGATAAAAATGAGGCCTTATCATTTATATGCCATTTATTCAAAGAAAAACCTATACATAATATACATAAATATATTAAATTCGCTATTAATAAATTATTCATTTTTAAGTATTTCTGGTCTACATTCATAACTATGAACTTAACTACTAAGCCATAGCATAAAATAATTTTTCCCGTTAATCGGGTAATAGTTAAGCTGCTGGCATATACAATTTTTCACGCACATTAGCACCCTTGCAATTGTCTTATACACACTAGAATATTGAGTTGCACCATTCACGGAGCTGTTTCTTTCAGGTAGCGCTGTATTTAGTCAGAGCGCGCGATGACCTATCATTAATCTAAGCAATTTTTATTGAAAGTAATTTTTTACATTTCTTACTGTTTTGGAAGAACACCCCTGTCCTGGAAAGCCTAAAAGAAACGGAGAGCAATACAATTGATTTTTATGAGTAAGGCCGTATGTCTATAAATGAAAAAAGTAAACAAATATAGATACGTAATATCTTATTATTGTTGAGCCGTGGTAGTTTCATCATCATCATCATTACAGCCTTTCATAAGTCCACTGCTGAACATAGGCCTCCCCCAAGGAATGCCACAAAGCACGGTCCTGAGCCACCTGCATCCATCGACTTGTCTCACCAGGTCATCACTCCATCTCGTGGGGGGTCGCCTACACTTCGCCTACCGGTACGAGGCTGCCACTCAAGAACCTTTCTTCCCCATCGGTTGTCGGTTCTTCGAGCTATATGGCCGGCCCACTGCCACTTCAGCTTACTAATCCGTTGGGCTATGTCGGTTACTCTGGTTCTACTGCGGATATACTAATTTCTAAGTTTATCACGCAGAGAAACCCCGAGCATAGCCCTCTCCATAGCTCGCTGAGCGACCTTGAGCTTCCTCATGCGGCCAGCAGTGAAGGACCACGTCTCAGATCCGTAAGTCATCACTGGCAACACGCACTAGTTGTACAATTTCGTTTTAAGGTTTTGAGGTATGTCTGACGAGAAGATGTGTCGTAGTTTCCCGAACGCTGCCCAGCCGAGTTGAATCCGTCGATTGACCTCTCGGTCGAAGTTGGACTTACCTAGTCGGACTATTTGTCCCAGGTAAACATTCTTCAACTTCGAGCTTAGTGCTCCCAACAACTAACGGCATAGGTGTGACATGGACATTAAACATGATCTTTGTTTTGTTCATGTTCATCCTAAGACCTATTCGTTGGGAGACACTATTGAGGTCATTAAGCATGGTGCTTAGGTCCTCCAGCGCTTCTGCCATAAGGACTATATCGTCGGCAAATCGAAGGTGAGTGATGTACTCGCCATTGATGTTAATACCGTATCCTTTCCAGTCCAGAAGCTGGAAAACGTCTTCCAATGCAGCGGTGCAGAGTTTTGGGGATATAACGTCACCCTGTCTTACACCTCTCTGCAATTGGATAGGTTTCGTACTCTGGTTCTGTACTCGGATAGCCATCGTAGCCCTACTGTACAAACACTTCATCACTTCGATATACCGACAGTCAACTTGGCACCGCTGAAGGGACTGCAGCACCGCCCAAATTTCGAAGGAATCAAAGGCTTTCTCATAGTCCATATACGCCAGACATAGTGGCAAATTGTACTCTTCGGACTTCTGTAAAATTTGCCGAAGGGTATGTATGTGGTCTATGGTGCTAGAGCCCTTTCGGAAACCGGCTTGTTCGGGAGGCTGGAAGTCGTCAAGTTTGCGCGCGAGACGATTCGTAATGACTCTCGAAAACAGCACGTAGACGCGGCTCAGAAGGGAAATCGGTCTGTAGTTCTTCAAGAGAGCGTTGTCACCTTTCTTGAAGAACAAGACCACCGCACTTCTGCTCCACGTCTCCGGTGTCACGCGAGGACGGAATTAAAGAGCTTCTGAAGGACTTCAAGTACCGGTCTTCCACCCGCTTTCAGAAGCTCCGCTGTAATTCCATCCTCGCCTGGGGCCTTGCCGTTATTAAGGTGCTGGAGAGTCATTCTAATCTCGCTCAGACTGACGTCCGAAATATCATCGGAATAATATCGGATAAGACTCGCTCTTGGATCGTTACTCACACTCGCGTGTGGCTCCAACGATGACGTGTACAGCTGCCCATAGAACCTCTCAATCTCACTCAAAATCTCAGGTGCCCCGGAAACGATGCTGCCACATTCTGTCTTCAGCTTTGACAGTTGGCTCTTTCTGGCAGACAGATCTCTGGCAAAGACTTTGGAGCCTTGGTTCCGCTCGATCGCTTCTTCAATACGAGCTGTATTGAAGTTGCGTAAGTTCCGCCGCATGCATTTGGAGATCTGTCTGTTCAGTTGCCTGTATGCTGTCAAATCTGTTGAAGAATGTAGCTTCATCACCCGTCTAACAGCCATGAGATTAAGAGTGTGATCGGAGAGTTTTTGTGTTCTTCTGCGGCGGGTCTTGCAGAACTTAGCTCCGACCGCATGGACAGTTTCCACGAGCTTGTCAATCATATCGTCCACTTCATTGCAGTCTTCTAGGCACTGAAAACGGTTTTGTAACTCGAGCTGAAAGGTTTCGGGACTTTGGAACAGAGCACGAGGGGGACGGAGCGTTGACTTCATTAGATGAGACCTCTTCAACTTAACGTTTAGGTTCAGTGTGCCTCTAACTATTCGGTGATCGCTACCAGTTTTCACCCTCGCGATCACGGAGACATCACTGAACAGTTGTCGTCTGGTCGTCATAATGAAGTCAATCTCATTTTTTGTCGAACCGTCGGGGCTCGACCAGGTCCACTTCCTGTGGGGCCGCTTCTGGAAGAAAGAGTTCCTCATAAAGAGTCCCTCTTTCTCCATGAAGTCGGCCAGCTACTGGCCCCTTGGGTTTCGTTGCCCTATTCCGAATTTCCCTACTTTCAGCTCACCGTTCTCTCTTGTGCCTAGTTTTGCATTGAACTCCCATCCCATTAACACCGTATATTGGGTTTGGAGGAATGCATGCCTCTGGAGATATCCTCATACATTTCCTCCACCTCCTCATCGGGGTGTGCCGAGTTTGGTGCGTAAACCTGTATGACCTTCAGCGAATACCGTTTGGTGATTCTGAGTATAAGGTCGACGCAACCCTCGTCGACACACTCTCAATCTTTACAACGTTGTTAACGAGAGACTTGTGGACGATAAATCCGACACCTCCTTGGGACAGATGGTCGCCCGGTGATATAGCAAGTTGCCGGATTTGAGGATTACCGTGTCCTCCCCCTCTTTTCGGACTTTGGATAATCCTATAATATGCCAGCGCAACTTGTCTATCTCTTCTTCCAGCTCCACGATCTTCTCGTCAGTCCTCAGGGTGCGTGCGTTGTACGTTGCCAGGTCGAGTCGTCTAAGGTGGCAACCGAACCTCCACCGGAGATTCTTAGCATCCCCTGCCCCGCCGTTACCATGGTCGCCATCGTAGCCAGGAATAGCGGAGCCGCAGGGGAGTGGGGGCCGTTTCTTTGTTACTGTCACTCATAGGGGGGTATTTGCCATAGTTGCCACGCTTGGCGAGCGGGTTGGCAACCGAAGTTTTTTTTTATTGTAAGTTTGTTGTTGTCAGGAAGATGCTGCTGCCCATCTCCTGCCTGTTTCCCTTTGTCGCCTTTTACGACACCCACGAGAAGATATGGGGTAGTTTAGCAATGCCAAATGGCTTGCGATTCCCATCTTGCCCTTTTTTCTGGTACTCTATACCCTTACGCCAGGAACAAAGCAGGACAAGCATATTATATTATATTTGGCGACAGAAATATGTAAGATGGTGGTACCTAATCAGACGCACTTATATTTTTTTTATAGGATAGGGATAGGGTGACAAACAACACAGTCGACCTGATGGTAAGTGGTTGCTGTGGCCCATAGACATCTATAGATGTAGATGTCTATGGGCCACAGCAACCACTTACCTCGTTTGCGAATCAAAATGTAGATGCGTTGTCACCCTTGAGGACTAAGTTGGAATGCCTCTTTATATATTTGTATTAAAAATGAGTACATAACTTTTCTTTTATGTATGCTATGTATATAATTTTGTAAATATATTTTAACCTACTTCAATAAAGAGGAGGAGGAGAATATAAATAGAAGCAAGTTCTAAATTATAAATTCATCTGTATTTTTTTTTTGCATTTATTCGTTTCTTTTCTTTTTTAAAACACGTTACCTCCACACTAGGATTTTCTTCTGTATCGTTGGGACAGTTTACATACATAAATTAAACAAGATTACACACATAAAATGCAACAAATACTTGTTCCGTGCGAATTTGAACCCACGGTCCTTAGCGCTGCAGCTCATTGCTCAGCCACTGCGCCACGAAGCCGTCATTTTTTTCAAATATTACGTTACGCGATATCTTTGCGAATTATGAACCGGTTTAATGATTATTTTTTATTGAATAGGATATACCTCGAGGGTGGTGTCTTGGGAAATTGATGAAAAAAATCCTTCCCTAAGAGATGATGAGAAGATGAGATTTCATGTTGGTCTCCCGTTTAAATAATTTTTGATCTTCACCTACTTTACGTTATCCGATCCTAGTGAAACATGACATATAATTTTGGAATTTTACAAGTTCAGATGACTCCACAATAATTTGGTGACATGGGTCGCTCTTGTCAATTGTCTTTTCTAAATATTTTCTGTTACAAATATTACTAGTAACAACTATAAAAACATAAATCAAAAAACTTAAAGAAATGAAATAAATACCACATAATTTTACAGCTCTGGATTAAGTGCTGAAACAAAGTGTAGCATATTAAAGTACTGACTTTAGACAGTAAAGAAACAGATATTGATTTGGCCAATTTTTTACTAATTTTTGAAACTGACACTGACAACTTAATATAATATTATATGAAGCATAATTTGTAAGCTTATAGCCAAACTTAATTATAGATACACTAAAAAGGAAAAAAAATGTCAAGAAATGAAGATAATTCCAAAATAAAAATAACAAATAGACCTTAAAAACTTGTTTGGTGTGAAATGATCCAAATAGGAGCGCCACTCAGGATACGCTAAGATGTGTCATCCTAGCCCTGATTTTCAGTGAAAGTAGTGGCATTTCAGTGAAGCATCACGCTATCACAGAACACCAATGTAAAATAGCTGCTTAATGCTGGTGTGTTTCATATGCTGAGTATAGAGAACCAAAGACCTTATTACGGGAAATGAGCCATTTCATCTTAGTCCTCACGGGTGTCAACGCATCTGCAAATTAATTGAGGATAAATTTAGATTATGTAGATATCTATGAGCCCCAGCATCCACTTACCATAAGGTGGACTGTGTGCTCGTTCACCCTTATTCTTTAAAAAATATGTATGTTTATTATATATGTCACACATATAATAAAGGGGTATATGTATTTATATTACCAATATATGTATGTACATATACTATGATATACGTTTTCAATATTATTTTATAATTTATTTCTTATTTGAAAGCTATTGTATTTAGAAATGTAGTTATTTATATTAAGTGTTATTGATTGTATCATTAGTTGGCAGCTTTTTGTCAAGGCTCCATTTTAATGACCAGTTACTGTTTTACGCCTATTCTCACTACGCCTAACATCACTTCAAATCAGTTTTCTCATTGATTTTTCTCGGAGATGCGCTGCTGAAGCGACTCACCGACATCTTTCTTAACTGCCCTGTACTTTGGTTTACGGCCAGTAAAGTTTTGCCCTGGCAACCGCCTCCCTTAAGTGCTTCTTAGCGTTTAATAGTTCATTGCCGAATGTTTACATGTTGCTAAAGTAACAAGCCATTATGAGGGCGGACGCTTCTTGGTGTAATGGCTGCTCATCCTGCAGTGAAATTACATTTACCTTCTAGTTCTTTGCGTATAAATGAAAATGGCAATTGTTGGAACAATGTGGATTTAAGGAAAGAGGCAGAAGAAGGTTTAAGGGGTAATTAAGCCAAGTAGTCAGTCAGTCTTGAAGTGCTAGCCTCATCTGCACACACCGATTAATAATCGAGGCCCTGAGAACAGGTGGTGGTAAGTTAATATAAATATGATCCAACTTAATCCTATAGACTGGTAACGAGGAGAAAATGTAGGGAACCGTTGAAACAATATAAATAGTCTAGTGTAGACTCACTTGACATTAATTTAAAAATTCTTTGCATGTACGGTCTACACGGAACTATCCTTCTAATTATTATAATAATTGTCAATGTTTCATTAATTGATCTTTTATAGAACTAAAGGTGACAATCTAAAACATAGAGCACCTGATGGTAAATAGATGCCACGCCCCATAGCACAAGGACAAACATCTAGACCCGGAATTTTTTTATTGTAGGCTATACAAGTCTACCTAAAACCTATTTGTTCCATGTAATTACGGGAAAAATAATACAGATTATAATCAAGGCGCTGTGTTAACAATTATTTAAACATTTCTCGTTAAAACTTGACGATAACACAAACCAGTATTAAAGGATTATTCGTGTTTGGATATTTCTGAAATAGGCACTTAACACCGGATTAGATTAGGCGTGGGCCCCAACAGACGAAAATGCAGATCAAGGCAATTCCGCAGTCACACCGCATACAGTATTTCACTTTTAATTATTAATTATATATAATATTTAAATAATTATTCAAATGTTGTAGTTTAAAATATATAGATAGCACTAGCGATTCGCACGAGTGATTTCTGGATCTTGACAACAGCGTCACCTACCGGGTCCCATTGTAAATCTAAACCATCCAGAGACCCACTCAAATACACACAAAAAATTTCATCAAAATCGAGCCAGCTTTTTAGGAGAAGTTCAGTGATAAACACATGTACAGAAGAACTGTCTTTATGTTCTTATGATGATTAAGTTGATTCGAGCATGGTTTACATTCACAATTGGACCCGGTAGCTAGCGCTGTTGTCAAGATCCAGAAATCACTCATCATTTACGTGGTGCATGCCATGCTGCAGCTATATTAGTAGTATAGTTGTAGCACGAATGGGTCGGCTCGACCGGGGAAGGATCGCGCTCTCACAGAATACCAGCGTAAAATAGCAGCTTAACACTGCCGTGTTTCGTACGGTGAGTGTAGAGACCCGGAGACCCTTTTTACTGGAAACGAGGCATTCCATCTTAGTCCACGCGGGTGACAACGCATTTGCATTTTGATACGTAATCGAGGATAGATGTAGATGTCTATGGGCCACAGCAACCACTTACCATCAGGTGGATACAAGATGAGTGCAAATGAGTGTATCCCGTACACCATACAATATCTATTACAAATACAAAAAAAAAACTCTCATTATATTTGCGTTTTTTCGCTGAATGAGTACTGTACCTTTGGGCGAAAAGAACAAGCCTTCTTGTCAGCAGCGGGGGCGGTCAGTTGGAAATGTAGTTCCTTTAGAAATGCGTGGTTACTGGTTAGCGCGTGGACCTCACGGACCGGTACTCTCTACAGAAAATGGCATCATTTCTCGGATACTCACATTTGCGCTATTTACGCGGTTCATCAGTATTTGATCAGTTCTTGATGTCAACCTTTCCAACCTGGGAGTGGCCTAGGAGCAAGCTGCTAAGGATTATGATGTAAATTTATGTATTAAAAAGTTATTGTATAACTGCTTAAAACAATGGAATACACAAAACTAGATCAGCTAAGTAGCAAGCAAGCAAGCTTACATCTGTTTACCGCGTAAATTACTTATTAGATGTACCCAACCTCTAGCAGTCTTTCATTAAGTAATTAGTAATTTAGAATTATTTCGGATTAAACCTTCAAATATCAACTAACTTTTTTACCTCAAAGATTTTCTGCCCCCTTCTTTCTATGTATTAAAAGTTGATCGATTTTGTTTTGAGCAAAGTTTGTGTAACCTATATATATTTTAATTTCCATACGCGAATAGATTTTACCTAATAGTTACGTTGTTACGTACGAAATAAATAAATAAATAAATAACATTCACGCTACGGTGTGACAGTCTGCCGATGATTTGAGCGTAACGACTACTTTATTCGTCTCGTAATTTTATTTAATGTTTCGTTTACAGCTATTTACGGGCGCAGAGTAAACGGCCTCAAGTATCGGAAGAGCTGGCGACAACAATTACGCAGCACAGGAATTCAAACAAGAAGCGAATTAGTTTTAGGGATGAATTTGAGACGGATCGTTTATTTTAGGAAACTCTATTAACTTTGATTGAAGTAGAATCGGATATCGCTCGCTCATGGAGGATTTTGTTAATGCAACATTTTGAAGGTTTGATTGTAAAACTTTTCATAGAATAAATAACAATTAAATTGTTTAATTTAAACTGAATAGATATGGCCTTCAGCATTTAGCGACTAGGCTTATGTTGGTATAATTTTAAAAATACCTCTGATTGGGTCGTTGGCCTAGTGGTAGTGAGTCCAATAACTGATCATGATGCAGTACTAGGTTCGTATCACGTTCGAATCGTCCGCTCGTGGTTTAGTTGCAAGAAGTCATTGGTGTGATATTTGATTCAGGTAATTGGAATCTTCCTCTATTATGTGCGTCCAAGATGTTAGTTTCCATTACATAAAAGAGCTTAAATTAATTTCACTCAATCAAAAATCGCAAATTATGGACAGTTTTCTGGGTGGTAGGGATTTCCATTTACTATCAGGGGCTGTAAGTGCGTTTGTCACTTCAGTTTTTTAAAAATGAAAAAAAAAAACAGAATACTCAGTGTACGAGTATTACAATTGTCTTTCTCAATTGTCAATTGTCAAATCTCTGTACATCTCAATGTACTCTCAAGGATAACAAAATGTAATAAATTACAAAAAAACTCTCATGTTCCCATTTTATAGCCTCACGAACTAAGCTTGTTACGGATCGGAGTCCTTTTGCTAGGATTTGTGGTCCATCAAATCTGTTTTAGTGGCGAGAGCGATCCTTAATGTGTCAGCAAATTGCTGCTATTGCCTTGTTGCCTGTGGTTGATAAAATTTAATTCAAAGTCAAGGTTCATCAACCCTCCAGCCGAGCGTGGCAACTATGGCAAATATCCTCATATATGAAGTTTGTTAATTAGAATATATATATTCTTAAATCCTAAAGTATTGGTCCTTCATTTGTCCGCATTTGTTCAATTTAAACTCGTATAAGAATTATGTCAAGGGAACAAATCAAGGACGTTTATCCAAGGGCGCATGTGCATGTCCCGCTGCGCTGTTACGTAGGAATAGTTTTAATCGTACATCGACATTATTACCTTAACTTTCACGTTTATAATATTAAGTAGGATTAGTAGGATAGATTACATGAATACTTATGTAAGTCATTTAAGTTTTACCAATGGTTCGGAAAAAACCTCTATCCTCATTATATAAAATTGGGTATGATATTATCCTTGCTACGCCACATGCTCCACAGAACGCCCTGCTCCTTTTTTATGTATAGGCTTATTGAAATTCTTCATGAAGTTACAACCAAACTGATCTGCCGTGTAGTGGCGGTGTGAGTGAATCCACTCACCTATATTGTGCATTAATAGTCTGACACCCGTGAGTGTATTAAGAGGCGACAGAGGGAAATATAATAGAGGGTGGGCAGTGGCATCTCCCTGTTAAGAGTTCAAAATATAAACTGTGGATGCCAACTCACCTGCCAAGCGTGGCAACTGTAGCAAATATACGCCATAAGGCAAATAATGGGGAGGCCAACAATCAGCAGTGAACTTTGCATTTGCTGTAATGTATTGAATGTAATGCAATCACTTACTATAGTTTATTAAATAAATACGGTTCATAGCAAATAATTAAGTTAAGTATATTTAGATTCTATTTCGAAACCCACAGCGGGCGGTTCGCAAGGTTCGCATAGCAACTAATGCCTCACAGCGTTACAGTTGCAAGTTGTGCACCTGACTGCTCCGCTGCCTCCCTGGAAATTGCAGTGGTGTGGGTAAGTAGGTGGGGGGATTATTGCAGGGGGGAGGGCGCCTGGCAACCGCGCAAGGTGACACCAGCCGGCGGACCGCGACACTGCAGACTAAAGAATGCAAAGATAGCCACTCAATTGCAATTTGTAGTTAGTGCAGTTATTGCAATTATCCCACGTGGTTGGCATACTTGAACTGATACCTTGTTCTCCATACGATCGTACGTTACTACATTTTTTTTTCTCGTTATTATATTTTTTTATAGAATAAGGGTGACAAACGAGCACACAGTTCACCTGATGGTAAGTGAATAATATGCCCATACACATTTATCCTCGGTTAAGAATCAAAATGCAGGTGCGTTGTCACGTTGTTGGATAAGCGATGGTCAGGTCGAGCGTCGCGTACATCATTGTGAAACATTGTATATAATTGCATTTCTGTCTTCAAGCGATTCCATAAACAGGTTTTTTTAAAATAAAATACGGGTGACCATCGAACACACTGTCCACCTGATGGTAAATGTGTGTGTGGCCTATAGGCATCTGCATCTATCCTGGGTTATGAATCAAAATGCAAGTGCATTGTGACCCCGTAGGATAAGATGGAATGCCTCTTTTCCAGTAAATAGGGTCTCCGGTTCTCTACACTCACCATACGAAACACAGCAGCATTAAGATGCTATTTTACGCTGGTATTCTGTGAGAGCGTGGTTTCTTCCCGATCGAGCCGACGCATTCGTACTGCAACAACTATATAGCTATATTATGGCTCTACCACGTAAAATGATACGATGAACAATTTATACAAATTTTATGTTTTCTTTCAAAGAAACGAGACTATAACACACTCTCTTCGTTGTGAAATTCACGTGGATATATTTTTTATTAGTTTTATACTGTAGAGAGATCCATGCTATGGTGGCCCTTAATTTAAGGATATAGATAGATATCTCTAATCCTTGCTTTAAATTTTAGTTTACACGTTCCCACGCATTACTTGGCATGCGATGAATCATCAGATAGTCGTTGTTACGACCGGTGTTGAAGTCTAATATATTTCTCCCTAAGGCCCGACGTTTTTAAGGACAAAATCAAAAAATTAGCCTGCACAACAGGGGGATTCGTGAGCAACTGAACGCTCGAACGCAGAACGCGAACGTTAGAAAATTATGGGTGTTTCACCCATGTGCCTCGGAAAGCACATAAAGCCGTTGGTTCTATGCCTGATATCTCTCCGGTCGTATCGGATTACCTTTTCAGTGCACCTGTACTTCCGGACACACTCGTGTACTATAGTCCTTTTCTGCGCAGATGGCTAGTCTTCAATGAGACCGGGCACTGGAACTCGGTCTGGAGGACATTATATTGCATATGTACATTCCGTTAATAGTTTATCGGTTGGTGACAATGTTGCTTTTACTTGACAAATTTAAGCATATCGATAAGCCATTAGGTTGCTCGTCGACTTGGGCTTACCCTCACCTTGGTTTAAATAGAAATCCTCCTAAATTCTGAATGATATATATCTGTCAGCCACGTAACCTTTTTTAATGCTAGTGGCTGCTGTAGCCACTTATTACCAGTTGGACACCTGCAACCAACTTTAAATTTAGAGGCATTTGGCGACAGAAATAGATAAGAGTATTGTACCTACCCAAATGAACTCCTAAGCATAAAAGTAGTCCTACCACCTAGACAGTGACAAATTATCGCTTCATTTTTATAATCCGGGGGCAAAAAATTCTCTTTGATGTGTTTTAATTTGTACCTGGAGTATTCTTAGCTTTTTTTTCATACGATAAAGGTGACAAACGAGCATGATAAACGACAGCACACAGTGCACTTGATGGTAAGTGGATGCTGTACCTCATAGACATCTATGTACATTTATCTTCGATTAAAAATCAAAATGCAGATGCGTTGTCAACCCTGAGCACTAAGATGGAATGCTTCGTTTTTAGTGAAAAGGGTCTCCGGTAATCTAAACTCACCATATGAACCACAGCAGCACCTTGCCGCTACATTACGCTGGTTTTTTGTGAGAGCGTGGTCCTTTCCCAGTCATGCCACAACCATAATATAGTTGAAGCATAGCTCTACCACGTATAAATGCTTACGTACCAAAATAATTATATAGATTTAGATTTCTTTATAATTTGTACTAACGTCGTGTCTAGTAGAGCGTAGCACTGTGGCATGGCCTCGGGTGCCGCCGGCCCGTCTGCGGTGCACAGTGCATACCCCCCTCCCCGCGCTCCCGCACCACACGGACGGACTGCCTACTTGTTGGTGCTCACTAATTTGTTGCCTAACACAATAACGCTTGTTGCGAACTGCCATTAGTTCATAATTCGTAATAAGATGCACTAAGCATATACTACTTTTCATTTCGTTGTTTTACAGTAGTAGTCGTTTTTTTTTAAGAATAAGGGTGACAAACGAGTACACAGTATATTTGATGGAAGCCCACCTGATGGTCAGTGGATGCTGTGGCCTATAAATATCTATATCGTCATTTAATAATCATAAAGCAGATGCGTTGCCACCCCTGAGGACTAAGATGGAAAGTGAGTTGAACACAAAATTATTCGGATTAGGACGGTTAACGAACTTGCAGTTCACCTGACATTTAGAGACAGTATAGTCAAGTTCAAGTTATGATATCTTACTGGTGGCCTAAGATGCAATACGTCAAAGCTTGTAATTTTTCATAGAAAAGTCACCTGATGGTAAATGTCGACAACATATAACTACAACACCAGGAGAATTTCAGGTGCGTTGCCGACTTAATAAAAAGGAGTAAGCTCGTTTCTTGAAGGTTCCTAAGTCGTATCGGTCCGAAAAAATCACCAGTGTTACACAATTCCACAAGAAGTCGTGCGAGGCAGATAATGTCTTTATATTAGATCCCTAAGACCCATCAACAAGTATATTTGTGTAAAAAGTAATTTGTTCCGCGGGTGTCGTGAGAAGTGACTGCGAAATGCTGGAAAAATGGAAGGGAGACGAATGCGCACACATTTCTCCGGATGGTAAGTGGATGCTGTGGCCCATAAACATCTACATCTATCTTCTATTAAGAATCACATATAAATGTATTATATGTCACTTGTGAATTTATGATATGTTATCCTCAATAAAGAATCCTCCAGAACAAATTTCGTTTACAGCGGCAAGTTTTAATGGGGACTAGCGATCTGTACAGGGCAGGAACTGCAAGAGCACTCTCTTTTCCCTAACTCTCATACGGAGACGGTAAGCCGATACGACCAGAGAGAGATCAGGCGCAGGACCGACGACTCTATGTGTTATCCGAGGCACGGGGTAAACAACCGCCCACTTCTTCACTCCGGACTGCTACTGAAAATTTCTCGACAGGAAAACTCAATAACTAATTTTTTTGGCTCGACACGGGATTTGAAACCGGGACCTCATGGTCAACAGTCGTGTTTACGACCATTAAGCCAACGAGGCCGTCAAGTGTTATTAATATTATATGTATGTATTGTATACATAAAGTATGTAATTACAACTTCCGACAGATGGCGGTATCGTACTCGTTCACGGCAGAAGTAATTATCCAGACCGGCTATAGACAAAAGCGTTTAAAGTTCGAGATGTGGACATTACGATCGCTAATCCGCCAGCCAAGCGCAGGCCCAAGTCCAGGGATCGACTTCTTTGGGCTGATGACGAAGAGGAGTAGCGATGGAAGCGGATCGCGCTACGATGCTTATTATAGGCATGGGTAATACTATTCTCACCGTTACCATACTGTGTTACCGCTACAGTCTATGAAGATCTAGTGCTGAAGATAGGCCTCCCCCATATATTGCCTCATTTCATTGGACTATTTGCCAAAGTTGCCACGCTAGGCAAGTGGGTTGGCAACCGCAGTTTTTATTTTTATTTTTAGTCGTTATTAGGAAGACGCTACTGGTCATCAGACAACAGAATGCAATATAAAGTAAAAAGTCGTGGGTAGGAACAAATTAAAAATAAAAATAGAATTGAATGTCCTAGTACTTTGTAGGTAGTTTATTTTAGATGGCGCTTTAACACTACATGTAATATATTCGATTGGGTAAGTCCAACGTCAATCAAGAGATCAACCCATGAACCCAACTCGGCTGAGCTTCATAAGGACAACTGCATTGCTTCTTCTTGTTCACTGCTGCTTCTTGTGCGATATTCCTCAGAACCTTATGACGAAAATGCCAACCAGAAGGGGTTGCCAGTGATACAGAAACAAAACTTTCACCGCTGGTTTTTTTTTATATGATAAGTGTGACAAACGAGCACACAGTCCACCTGATGGTAAGTGGTTGCTGCGGCCCATAGACATCTACATCTATCCTCTATTACAAATCAAAATGTAGATGCGTTGTCACCCGTGAGGACTAAGATGGAATGCCTCATTTCAAGAAAGCTCAAAGTCAAAGGCCACTTTTCGTTTCTGTGAGTTTCATGGAGCAATTATTTGCGGACTTCATATGTTTTGTCCTTTGACATACAGAGTATTCTTCACAATGTTTTTCATCATCGCCGAGCACTTGGTAACATTAAAATTACTATTAACAATTTCATCGGTGTTGGCAGGGTTCGAACCCGTGGATTGCTGGCGTACTTTGAAATTTAGGTACTTAACAGCTGAGCTACTACGGCTCTACAGAAGAAAAGAAGTAGAAGTACTATATCAAATATAAATATACCTGCAACTCCATCAACCATGTCTTAATGGCATTGAAATAACCTACTTAGCACAAGCTAAAGCAGTTATTTCGATAGTACAGACAGACACTTTTATTTATTGAACAAGTTGGCTATAGTTAGGTATTACGACTGCAATGCCTTACTATTGCCATCTTCCCCAAACGTTCGCTTCTGGTTCATAACTTTGGAAGGATAAGAAATATGAGCGGTCATATGTAAAAGGAACTTTAAAGTGTTGTGCCTCGTGGCGAAATATGTATCATATTACAAGATCTCGAACTGTTCTCACGCACGCGAGTGAGACTAGCGGGAGACATCGCGGCTCGCTCGTTGACGTAGTAACAAGCGAATGGAGTTGCATGATAGTTGCTGTTCATTTCGAAACGAATTAACAATTGGAGTGGGCGATACAAATCGTATATAGATACAATATCTATATATCGGTACAATATCCAAATATATCGGGCGACAGAATAACTACTTATATATATATATATATATATATATATATATATATATATATATATCAGATACCGTAGCAGTACAGCGTCACTTCACATTACATAAGTCTAACACGAACTATAAGTAATAATATTATCGTAACATATTTATGTTATAACTAATGCTACACTGAATACGAGATAATAAATTTGACTAAAATATATAATATAGCTACTTTGACTGTTCGCTGTAAGATATTCTCGGTAGATATTAATCAATACATAAATATTACGATATTTCTATAAATCTAAGCAAACCAAATCCATCAAAAATCACGTATCGCCATGCAGTGATGCAGCACTGAATACTGACTTCCTTACAGAGATACATAATCACGTAGATATCAACCAATACATAGATATTGATATATACTCGTATATATTCTATATTAAATATTCAAATCCAATACATAGATACGATTTGATATAGGGTAAGAGTGGTAAGGTCCGTGTAGCGGTGTAAGAATATCCACTATCCCATATCATCCCGTGGGTGTCGTAAGAGGCGGCCGAGGAAAATTGAAACAGGAGATGGACAGCAGCATCTTCCTGATAATAACTCAAAATAATAAAAAACTGCGGTTGCCAACCCGCATGCCAAGCGTAGCAACTATGGCGAAATCTCCCGTATGGTGCAATCTATAGGGCAGGCCTATGTTCAGCAGTGGACTAACTGATGTAGAAGAATAAATACAAATGAATGGTCTCATATACAGGTCTTTTTCATCGTTATGTTAGTTAATAGTGTTTTAAAAAAAATATCACCCCAACAATCATTTTCTGCTGTATCAAGGAAGCAGTTTCATCATCATCATTACAACACTTCACAAATCCACTGCTAAATATAGGCCTCTCTCAAGGAATGCCACCAAGCACGGTCCTGAGTCACCTGCATCCATCGACTTCCAGCATGTCTTACCAGGTTGTCACTCCAACTTGTGGGGGAACGCCCTACACTTCACCTACCGGTACGAGGCTGCCACTCGAGAACCTTTCTTCTCCTGCAGCTGGCCGACTTCATGGAGAAAGAGGGAGTCTTTATGGTAAACTCTTTTTTTCAGAAGCGGACCCACAGGAAGTGGACCTGGTCGAGCCCTGACGGTCGATAAAACTTGAGAATGACTTTATTATGACGACCAGACGACAACTGTTCAGTGATGTCTCAGTGATCGCGAGGGTGAAAACTGGCAGTGATCACTGAAAGGTGAAAGGCACACTGAACCTAAACGTTAAGTTGGAGAGGTCACGTCCAAAGAAGCCAACGCTGCGTCCCCTTGGTGCTCTAATCCAGAATCCTGAAACCTTTCAGCTCGAGTTACGAAACCGTTTTCCGTGCTTAGAAGATTGCAATGCAGTGAACATATGAATTACAAGCTCGTGGAAACTGTACAGAACTTAGTCCTGTCGGAGCTAAGTTTTGCAAGGCCCGCCGCAGAAGAACACAAAAACTCTCCGATCACACTCTTAATCTCATAACTGTTAGACGAGAAATGAAGCTGCGATCTTCAGTAGATTTGACAGCATACGGGCAACTGAACAGATAGATCTCCAAACGCATGCGGCGGGACTTACGCAGTTTTAATACTGCTCGTATTGAAGAAGCGATCGAACGGAACCAGGGCTCCAAAGTCTATGCTAGAGATTTGTCTGCCAGAAAGAGCCAACCGTCTGTTCGACTGTGTCGAAGCTGAAGAACGAGTGTAGCAGCGACGTTTCGGGGACATCTGAGATTTTGAGTGAGATTGAGAGGTTCTATGGGCAGCTGTATACATCATCATTGGAGCCACACGCAAATGTGAGTGACGATCTTATCCGCCACTATTCCGATGACATTCCGGATGTCAGTCTGAGCGAGATTAGAATGGCTCTCCAGCACCTTAAAAACGCAAGACCCCAGGCGAGGATGGAGTTACAGCGGAGCTTCTGAAAACGGGTGGAAAACTGGTACTTGAAGTCCTTCAGAAGCCCTTTAATTCTGTCCTCCACTCCTCCACTCCTGGCACTACATCGGAGGCGTGGAGCAGAAGTGCGGTGGTCTTGTTCTTCAAGAAAGGCGACAACGCTGTCTTGACAACTACAGACCGATTTCCTTTCTGAGCCGGTTTCCGAAATTAGAAATAGACCACATTCATACCCTTCGGCAAATTGGACAGAAGCCCGAGGAGTACAATTTGTCACTATGTCTGACGTATGTGGACTATGAAAAAGCATTTGATTCCGTTGAAATTTGGGCGGTGCTGCAGTCCCTTCAGCGGTGCCAAGTTGACTATCGGTATATCGAAGTGTTGTAGTGTTTGTATAGTAAGGCTACGAAGGCTATCCGAGTACAGAACCAGAGTACGAAACCTATCCAACTGCAGAGAGGTGTAAGACACGGTGACGTTATATACCCGAAACTCTTCACCGCTGCATTGGAAGACGTTTTTAAAATCTAAGGAGAGTGATGTACTCGCCGTTGATGTTAATATCGAAAGGTAGTATTAACATCAACGGCGAGTACGTCACTCACCTCAGATTTGCCGACGATATAGTCCTTGTGGTAGAATTGCTGGAGGACCTAAGCACTATGCTTAATGACCTAAATAGTTTGTCCCAAGGGATAGGTCTTAAGATGAACATGGACAAAACAAAGATCATGTATAATGTTCATGTCACACCTATTCCGGTAGTTGTTGAGAGCACTAAGCTCGAAGTTGTTGACGAGTATGTTTACCTGGGACAAATAGTCCGACTAGGTATGTCCAACTTCGACCGAGAGGTCCATCGACGTATTCAACTCGGCTGGGCAGCATTCGGGAGATTACGACACATCTTCTCGTCAAGCATACCTCAAAACCTCAAGACTAGATTTTACAACCAGTGCCAGTGATGACCTATGGATCTGAGACGAGGTCCTTCACTGCTGACAGAGTCCTATCGACGGTGACAAACGCAATACATTTAGAACCTAGACGGATTTCTGGGCAAAAAAGGAGTCCCTCCACCTAGAATATAAGTGTGAATAGAATTGTAGAATTTACGTGGTAGAGCCAAGTTGCTGCTATATTATGGTTGTAACACGAATGAGTCGGCTCGACCGGGGTATGACCATTCTCTCAAAGAATACTAGCGTAAAATAGCAACTTAATGCTGCCGTGATTCGTATGATGAGTGTAGAGAACCGGAGACCGTTTTTACTGGAAACGTGGCATTTCACCTAAGTACTCCGGGGTCCGTCCCCCTCGTGCTCGAGTCAAAAGTCCCGAAACCTTTCAGCTCGAGTAACAAAACCGTTTTCAGTGCCTGGAAAACTGCAATAAAGTGGACGATATGAACGATAAGCTCGTGGAAACTATCCATGTGGTCGGAGGTAAGTTCTGTAAGACCAACCGCAGAAGAACACAAAAACTCTCTGATCGCACTCTTAATCTCATGGCTGTTAGACGGGAAATGAAGCTGCAGTTTTTACTAAACTGAGATGTGGTCCTTCACTGCTTGCCGGATGAGGAAGCTTAAGGTTGCTCAGCGAGCTATGGAGACGGCTATGCTCAGAGTTTCTTTGCCTCATAAACTTAGAAATGAGGGTATCCGCAGTAGAACCAGAGTGACTGACATAGCCCTACGGATTAGTAAGCTGAAATTACAATGGGCCGGGCATATAGCTCGAAGAACCGACAACCGATGGGGAAAAAGGTTCTCGAGTGGCGGCCTCGTACCGACGGACGAAGTGTAGGGCGTTCCCCCACTAGATGGAGTGACGACCTGGTAAGACAAGCAGGAAGTCGACGGATGCAGGTGGCTCAGAACCATGTTTTGTGGCATTCCTTGGGGGAGGCCCATGTTCAGCAGTGGTCTTGTGAAGGGCTGTAATGATGATGATGATGATGACCCGGGAGTGACAACGCTTCCGCATTTTCATTTTTAATCGAGATTAAAAATGTAGATGTCTATGGGCCACCCACTGCACTTACGATCAGGTGGAATGTGTGTTCGTTTATCACCCTTATTCTGTAAAAAAAAATCAACTTGGTGGTTTTTATGAACATTATTCTTAATTGAAATAAACGGTATATCCTAGAAAGATAAAAAAATAAAACGTAAGTGTGCGCACACCTCTACGCAGTACGTATGAGCTGTCTTATAAATTAATTCTTTATCGAGTTCCGATTGCGAGGGAGCTTTTAAAAGCTCTGTTAATTGGCGATAAAGACGAATCAAAAATAAATTGGGCCTGTGCGCGCATTAAGGCAGGAATTATGTTCAGAGAGCGTTTTGTGTCGAAAATATTTAAGACTAACGATCCGCCCCGGCTCGCCTGATCGATCTATTCATGTGGGTTTATTTAGATTTAATAGAAATTATTACCAAGTTTTGGAATAAAATAAAGGCTAGACCAGTTCTTGTAGACCTCTCTATCTGTTCGTGAAGTTTCATTACAATCGGGTCAGCCATTCCGAAGATAATCCCGTTTAGACTAACAGACAGACGGACAGACAAAATTTTTAAAATTTTCAAATCCTCAATAAAAGGCAGTTATTTCGTTATTACAGACAGACTTTTTATTTATTTGTGTATAGAATTGTTGTTGAGACGAGTTATTATTTTGCGGAGGTTGTTTTGAAAGACAATCGATGAACGTGAAGTCCACAACATAAATATGTCCGAAAGATAACGATCTCACGACGTACCATCCCTGATCCCACGTTGTCACAAGAAAAAAAAACCCTAAATAAGCCTTTTAGTTTTTAATACTCGATTTCTTCCTTGTTTTTTTGCTCCTACTTATTTGGACCAATAAATAATATAATTTATGTAATTTAGTTGTTATACCAAAAACCACTATTTTGCGTTGCTGCAGCAATAAAACGTGTTGTAACCATTAAACGTGTGTAAATGGGTAGCATGATAATATGGGATGATACTCTGTCCTCGCACACGCTCTGCAAGCGTGGAGATGACTATAAAACATATACATTACTTATGTTATTGTTTTTATATATTTACTTATATTTTTATTGTTTTATTCATCTATATATACAAGTCACGGCACGTAAGTCTAGCGCTGAACGAAACGTGGAGGGGACGCGCACGAATACGACTGAAGAGCCAATCAGCGCGTGCGATCAATACGCACGAGCCAATCAGCGCGACTTATGCGCAATAACGGTCACCGCTAGACTTTCGTGCCACTACTTATATTATTGTTTTATTCATCTATCTATACATACGAATAAAATTGAAGTCTGTCTGTAATATTGAAGTAGCTGCCTTCTATTAGGCGCAGCGGGTTATTTGAATGCTATTGAGATATGAATATAATCATTTTAATTTTTTTGTATGTCTGTATGTCTGCCTGTTTGGGCTAATCTTCTGAATGGCTAAACCGATTATGATGAAAGTTTACAAACAGATAGGGAGCACTGCCAGAAGGGATATGGGCTATAATTTATCCAAAAAACTTTCAAAATAAAAATAAAAAGTAAAGTATATATGGTCTTTGATTATTATTAATAAATTAGGCCAAGTCGGAGCGGGTCACTAGTTTCAATTAATATATATGAATTTAACATTAAAGAGGACTTAATTAATTGAGCCATCTATGGCACTATATTACACACTATATACAGTTGTACATGGTAGAGCCATGCTGCAGCTATATTAGTAGAATAGTTGTAGCACGAATGGGTCGGCTCGACCGGGGAAGGACCGCGCTCTCACAGAATAACAGCGTTAAATAGCAGCTTAACGCTGCTGTGTTTCGTATGGTGAGTGTAGAGAACCGGAGACCCTTTTTACTGGAAACGAGGTATTCTATATTAGTCCTCATGGGTGACAACGCATATGCATTTTGATTCTTAATCGGGAATAGACGTGGTTGTCAATGGGCCACAACATTCACTTACCATCAATTGGACAGTGTGCTCGTTTGTCACCCTTATTATATAAACAAACATCCTGAGTAGTTAACTGCTAGTTGCAAAAGATGCCGCGACCAAAACCGGTACATTTATTTATTTAAATCACAAGGTCGTTCATCTCTTACTTTACCAGGACCCGGTGCCTGCTGACTCCACTGTGTCGCATCCACGGCTATCTAAATAAAGGCCTGCGGGAGTTTGCTGATATTAAAGGAAATGTCGCTTTTATTTGATGCTAATTTGGGTTTGAATTTGATAAGACGTCAAGATTCATTTTGTGTGTTGCTGATTTTCAAAAGATTCTATTTTTGTTTTCGTTGTAGGCGTAATTTGTACCAAAATAATAAGTATTTTATAAATTTATTTATTTATTTATTAGATGTAGGTACACAACAGTTTACAGTCACTTTTAAATAACTATAAATTAGTTATTGAATTGAATAAAACAATTTTTAGTATTTTATCGCGTTTAATTTTACTTATCTTTTAATTTTCGACATTTCTAGTGCTTTATACTCGTAGCACCCCTAGTCACGGGAAGAAGTTAAAAATTATGTAAAATTAAATACGATAAAATCCGTAAAAATATTTTTAGTCAATGTGTAGTGTAGTGGTCGCGTATATATAAGAAAAAATATTGTATGATAAATATTTAGGCAGATCCTTTGTTTGCTTCACAGCTGAAACTGATTTTCTGGAAATCTCGAGTTTAAGCTCAAATTTTACAATGTGAAAACAAGCTGTGTAACAGCTAGCTGCCTAGACGCAAATTTCAGGTTCGATTCCCGCGTTGAACCAATATTAGTTAGTAGTGTTTTTTTTTAAACTAAAGTAACAATCGAATTTACAGTCCACTTGATGGTATGTGGCCACTGCAGGCCATGGACACCTGCAGCAAAGTTTAGACAAGGAAGGCTAGAGGCGTTGTCATCTCTGTGGACTAATATGAAATGCTCCACAGCATGAAATGATACTGGTTCTCTATGCCTTTCAGACCAGTGCATGTTGCCAACATGTTGTTTGGCGGCAGAAATAGATTAGAAGGTGGTACGGACCTAGACGGACTCTCAAACAGAAAGAGACCAACTAGCGAAATATTTTTTATTCTTAGTAGCAACCCAGATTTAGGAGATGGCGATATTTACCTCCTGTCAGATTGCTGTCTCATTGGACTATGAGAGTGAGAAAATACAAAGTGCAGCTTTGAGTTACTGCCGCCCGGGACTGCCAGAGCCAAAAATGTCGCGCAACACCCACGTACAATTTTTGAAAATAAATAAAAAAATATACAATTTCAATGCTAGCTTTCGTCTTAGTTTAATCAAAAAGATTTGACTTTCATTCGCAAAACGCCATCCCCCGAAACTGAAAAAATATTCTCACAAATAAAATAAATACTTCATAATTATAAATAAGTTATATGGATGAGAGCTGCCTTTATTTAAGCGGTGACGGCAGCCGATAGCAATTCGACGGCATGTCAGATGCAATCTCGACAATTATATTTTACATTCACGACGACGACATTGACGAGGAGGCTGCAATAATATATATATAAATGTGTAAACTGTCGCATGTGCTTGACTTCGGTATGGCAGTAATAAAATGTACGAGCCAGATCAGATGAATATCGTTACAGCCTATTAAAGTCCACTGGTGAACACAGGCTTTCCCCAAATATTGCTTCATAGGGAGGATATTTGTCTTAGTTGCTACGTTGGCAAGCGAATTGGCAACAGCAGTTTTTTATTTTAAGTCGTTATTAGGAAGAAACTGGATAGTGAGATCCGATGATTGATATAATTGAGTTGTTGAGATTTGATTCCTGTAGTATTATTCTTTAAGATTATACGGTGTAATAAATATTTTAATTTGTATTTTTTATTTTTCTCTTAATATTTATAAAAATAAATATATTTTCCCTGTTTCCTTGACAGAGGGCTAAACTTCCAGCCATGTCAGGAAAATTCCTGTCAACTGGTAACCCTACTCGCTCCCTCATCGCTCCGTACATTACGTGAGCTTTACATAAAGGAATGCAAAATGAATAATAAAATAATAATCGTTCGACTTCTGTCACTAGTCGTGCGATTGCGTCAGCCGAGAATTTTAAATATTTTTAAGTAACAATATATTTAATAGATAAATATTATATTTATTTTTATAAAATACGCACACAGTCCACCTGATGGAGAGTGGATACTGTGGCCCATAGACATATGAATTTGATTAAGAATCCAAATGCAGATGCGTTGTCTGCCCTGAGGACTTGAATTCTGTGAGAGCGTAGTCCTATCCGGTCGAGCCGACCCATTCGTGCTACAACCATAATACTATTATAGCTGCAGCATGGCACTAACACGTTAAAGATGCCGTTATAAGATAATACCGATTTATATTATTTGCTAACAAGAAATACAATGCTAGTGCTCTGTTGTTTAACCTCGGCAACAGAAGTTTCGTCTGACAGGAGCGGTTCAGGATACTGCTTCCGAAACTCGCTGCTCGGTTTTTTAACTAAATGCACACGAGAGGGAAAGGGAGGCAGTGGGTCGGGGTCGGGGAGGAGCGGAGCGCTGAGATGCGAGTTATTTATGACGTTGTTTCAGATTCATTTTCAGTCGAGGAAAGATTGCTTTGTTCTTATGTTGTTAATGGTGCCGCGTTTACATCGTTTAATTTTGTTTTATTATAAATAAATAATTTATCATTGTAGAAGCGTGCTCGTCGCGACCCCTGCCAGCCCATTTCAGGGCTGCAATTCTACTCAGCTGCGCACCCATGTCAACGAGGGTTAGGGCGTCCCCCCAAGGCGACGCACACCAGCTCGTCCCCGTTGGTGTGGAATGCAGCGCGCAAAGCGGCGATGGGGACCGCCACCCGTCACTCACAGCCCGACACGGCGGAAGGTGGAGGACGGAGTGCAGAGTTGGCACGTGGAATGTTAGAGGAGGCATGAGAGATAAGACGAATGAGTTGATCGAAATAATGAAAGAAAGAGAATTAGATGTCGTGTGTATGTCGGAGACCAAACGGAAGGGCAGTGGTACTGAAGAGCTCCCTGGCGGGGCGTTAGCTCTATGGTCCGGAGTCCCGGAGAGCGAGAACGCCTGCCAGGGAGTGGGGGTGCTGCTGTCTTCTCGGTTGGTCGATGTTATGACTGAATATAAGTTTGTGAACTAAAGACTTCTCTGGGTTCGCTTTAAATTGGGACTGGCGAAGTTATTCCTTTTGGCTGTTTATGCGCCAGTAGCTTCGTCGTCCAGGGCTGAGCTGGAGGAGTTTTGGGAGAATGTAAGAGAAGTTCTAGATTTGGCTAAGGGAAACGAAAGAATTGTTGTATGTGGTGATTTGAATGGATGGGTTGGTACCGCTCGACCAGGGTACGAGTCGATACTTGGAAAGTTTGGCGATAAAAGGGTTAATGACGCTGGCAAGCTTATACTGGCGGTATGCAAGGAAAAGGGTCTTCTTGTGACAAACACTATGTTTAATCACAAGAAAATCCATATGTATACTAGAGAAAGAAAGAATGAGAAAAGTATGATCGATTTGTTCCTGGTGGATGACCGACTGCGAAAACAGGTTATGGATACGCGAGTGTTCAGGGGTGCTGACCTGGGAACGGATCACTATCTAGTGATTACTAGATTTAGGGGTCTGTTCGCGGGTTGGCGCTACCGGACGACAGTGACAGAACCACAGTCGGTCTGTCGCATCCGAAGCTGGAAGCTTCAGGAAGCGGATACTAGGGACAAATATCATGCGAGGGTAGCCGAAAAGCTTGACACCATCGATGGCAGAAACGAATGTGTAGAAAGAACATGGCAGAACCTTAGGGATGGAATGGTAAGTGCAGCGGAAGAAGTGTGTGGAACAATAAAAAGAGGCAGTAGTAAAAGAAGAGATGCATGGTGGAATGATAAAGTGAAAGAAGCTGTAAAGAAAAAGAAGAAAGCATGGTTAGACTACTTGGCCTCTAGTAATGATAAGGATATGAGAGAGAAGATGAAAGAAAGATATAAGCTGCAAAAAGTTCACACGAAAGCATTGATTGAGGAAGTGCGTGAAAGGTGTAGAATGGAAGCGGATGAAAGGTTGTCGCACAACTTTAAGGGGAACTCCAAACTCTTCTGGAAAGAGGTTGGAAGGACCCGAAGTGGTGCGACGGCCTTAAGAATGAACAAAGTGCTTTCGAGAACTAATGACGTCCTCTCAGAAAAATCGGATGTCATGCAGCGATGGAGCGAATTTTATAGAGAAATGTATGCGTGTGATGATCTTAGTGAGGGATCCGGGGATGACGCCGTGACTGGTACGCCAGACCCGGACCTCGATGACACTGAGGTCATCAGTATGAAAGAGATTGAACGTGCGATTCGAAGTTTGAAATGTGGTAAGGCTGCGGGACTAGACATAGATACTGCTGAAATGGTCAAGTATGGTGGGCATCGCGTCTGGGACAGCTTTCATCTGCTGTGCAATTTGTGCTGGCGGACGGGGGATGTTCCGGATGATTGGCGATCCGCAGTCATTGTGCCTTTATATAAAGGTAAAGGTTCACATTTTGCTGCGGGTGCTATCGGGCGATCAGCTTGACCAGTTTAGCAAGTAAAGTTTACTCGAAGGTTTTGACACGTAGGATGCAAGAGAAATCGGAAAGATTTCTATGGGAGGCACAATGCGGATTTAGACCTGGAAGAGGGTGCACGGATCAAATGTTTTCTCTCCGTATGATCACGGAAAAGCTTCTGGCTGCTAACCAGAAGATTTTCTGTGCTTTTGTGGATCTTGAGAAAGCATTTGATAAGGTTGTAAGGAAGAAAATGTGGGAACTGTTGCCGGGGTATGGTGTGGATGGCCGATTGCTAAGGGCTGTGCAGTCTCTTTACTGTGACTGTAAAGCCTGTGTGCGGGTAGGGCATGACCTGTCACCCATGTTTAGCGTCCAAACGGGCGTAAAACAGGGTTGTGTCATGTCTTCCTGGCTGTTCATACTGTATCTCGACAGCTGTTTACAAAAGCTGAAAGATAGCTGTTTGGGTGTGAAATTGGGTGACATAAAAGTAAATTGTCTGCTGTATGCTGATGATGCAGTGCTTATTGAACCATCAGAGGCAGAACTGCAGGCATTAGTCAGGTGTATGAAAGAGGAATGTGAAATTAAAGGTCTCCGTTTGAACGCTAATAAAACTAAGGTTCTGGTATTTGAAAGGGACGAAGAGAGAACGAAGTGTGAAATATGGGTAAATCAGGAATGTCTAGAACAAGTAAATGAAATTGTATACTTGGGGAGTGCTTTTAGCCGGGATGGAAGATGTGATTTAGATGTGGACAGGCGTGTCGCTGCCGGGAACAAAGTCAATGGTGCCCTGACTGCGTTAGTCAAAAGGCAAGGCGTAGTGAAGAGTGCACGCCTTACAATACATAACGCAGTGTTGGTACCGACTTTGTTATATGGCAGCGAAACCTGGGTATGCCAGAAGAAGCATAAAAGCAAGTTGAATGCAGTGGAGATGCGATCTCTTCGTAAAATGTGCGGCATTACCATGGCTGACCGAAAGCGAAACGAAGAGATTCGCAATATGGCAGGTTTGAAAGATGACCTTATCACAAAAATTGATAAGGGCGTGCTTCGGTGGCTTGGGCACGTTGAGCGAATGAGTGAAGACCGAATGGTGAAGAAAATATATAGCGCGAAAGTTAATATTAAAAGGTGTCGAGGTAGACCGAGACTAACTTTCGAAGACCATGTGAGCAAATTGCTCGAAGAGGGTAGGGTTAAGAGTACTCGGATACCTAGACGTGCATGTATGAAGAAGATAATGAATCTGAAAGAAGCGAAAGAGGTATGTAAGGATCGTGACACTTGGCGATCTGTTCTCTCTGGCTACCCCGTCAGGGATTGTGCGTGAAGATAAGTAAAGTAAAGTAAAGTAAAGTAAATAATTTATAGGAATTATAGGGCCCATATTTAAATTATAACAAAAATAATAAACTACAGTGTAACTTGCGTAACATGTCGTAAGAAGTTAATAATAGAATATTTTTTAAGGAATAAGGGTGACAACGAGCACCTGATGGTAAGTGGATGCTGTGGCCCATAGACATTTATATTCTATATATGTATATCTCTCATTAAGGACCAAAATGCAGATGCGTTATCACCCCTATGGACTACGTTAGAATGACAACAATTCCAGTAACAAGGGTCCCCGGTTTTCTACACTGACCATATGAAACACAGCAACATTGGGCTGCTAATTTCAGAACTTGTAAACGAAATGAATTTTGCTTCGTTACACTAACTATTATCTTATAGTCATAACGCTTCAAAGGTTATAACGCTACTAAAATCTAAAATTATCAATAACTTTATAAAAAATAACCAGTAATGTTATGCCTATATCCGCTTATAATATCGTTACGGGTGACACGTTACAGACTCACTCGGGAATAATCTAGTAGGGCCGCGCTGCATGGCCGCAGCCCTCAAGCTCTACAATATTATGTAGTTTTTGTTCAAGGTGAAGAAGCCGGCTGGCAACGATGCGTATCGAAGTAACTAGCGTAATTATATCGTCACATTAATAACGATTTTATATCGTTATATTAATGATGATTTCATAACGTTATATTAATAGCGATATTTAATATTATTATTAAGTAGTTGTAGATTTTTTAAACCCGAGAATTAATTTTGTTACAATGCTACTGGAACGGTTCGAATTATCGTTTAAACGTAGTGATTATATTCTCTTTGTTATCGTTACTGGAACTACGCGTAACGTTATTTTGAGTAACGTTTCAAGTCCCTGGCTATTATATTGTTAAGACATTTCAAGTTCGACAATACGAACTTCACATTACTTCTTTTTTATTATTCTAAGCTAGTGCTTGACTACTGTCCCATCTGATGGTTGGTTATGAACCAGCCGAAGATGGTGAAGCGCACTGACTAAACAATTTTTCTGCCTATTCACTCTTGTCTACAAACATCCAGATTTCAATTGGTTGGAAATACAGAAGAGTTGAAAATATTTTTTATTTTTCAAACACGCAGGTTTCTTCAAGATGTTTCCTTCACCACCGATCACACGGCTGACTGACACAATATTGCAATTAATAATGTCATTGTTTCCAGCAGGGATGAAACTCCAGTTGCTCGCGTAGTGTGAAATTCACCGCGAGTGTTTAAAGCCTGAGCTACGTTCGCTCCTTAGCGGAGAAGATATGTCAGATGTTTAAAGTATCGTCAAATGTGCAAGAAATATGGTACTGTGTTTTCGAATTCCTTCTGGCATGCTTGGCACTTACGGTAATTCCTTCCTACAAGGAAAGAGACCAGAGAGCTATGTCCAGCATTGGACAGTTAAGGGCTGATAAAGAAGGAGAAACATACGTGACTCCAAAATTTCAACCATACAATGCAGTCTTTGCCAGGCAGCCAGCTTCTGCTTATCAAAGGAGCTCAGTTATAAGTTACAGTATACAATGACCCAACACAATATGAAAAAACACATAGAGTACGATGAAACTACAAAATTATTTAAATAAATAGATCTATAACAATGTACACCATAGCATAAATACTTACTGCAAATACCAAAACACACACACACACATACACACACACACACACACACACACACACACACACACACATTCACACACACGTTTAATCATTATGCATGCGCTGTTATATGTAAGTCTCTAAAAATTGTTATGAGAAAGCGGGGTCCTCTAATACAGGTATAGCCTAGTTAATGTATTAAAATTTAAGGAACCTAATTAAAAAAATGATTTATTTAGAATTTCAATTTGAAGTTAATAATATTCTTCCCAATATATTTTATTAGCAACTTATATGTTTAGTAGCAAGTAGTCAAGTACACCGCATTGGTAAGTGAACGAGGCACGAGGGATAGCGAGGCGTTGCCTTCCGCACATTCGTCCAGCGCAGTTATTAAATTTTCTGATTAATGTTGCCCAGTAAATCACGAGCTCCGCCCTTCACTAGACATGCGTCGATAAGCCTTAGGCGTCGAATCGATTGTTCATTCTTATGAAATATAATCAAGTTGCTAGTAACACGGAATACCAGCGTAAAATAGCAACTTAATGCTACTGTGTTTCGTATCGTGAGTATAGAGAATCCAAGACCCTTTTTACTGCAAACGAGGCATTTTAGTCCTCAGGGGTGACAACGCATCTGCATTTTGATTCTCACACAAAGACGAATGTAGATGTCTATGAGAACATCAGGTGGATTATGTGCTCGTTTGACACCTTAGAAAAAAAATGGTTAGACCATGCCCAGTGTGATAGTAATGATGACCAAATCTATTAAAATGGAACCATAAAGGAAAAAAATGTCTATTAAAATTGAACCATACACTGCGCTTCATCGTTCTGTTACGTTAATAAACTATACCTTACATGTAAACACCGGCGAACATTATGTTTGATTGAAGTAGGTGATTTGGCTCGCGTTCCGCACCCTCGCCTCGGTGAGACGCGCCGCTGCCTTAAAATTACTTCCTATAATCAAATTTCCATCCCTTTTACGCTGCTATCAGTGCAGAACATGCGCGTACGGTTGGGTGATTTTTCAGGCTTTTGTAAATAATAATAACTTATCGGTAACGCGTTATTCATCACACGCTAACTTGAATATATCCTGTAAGCTCAGAGGAGGCGGTCTCAAACTTATAGCCCCAACTACCCCCCTAAAATATTTACTATTTTCTAGAACTGAAGCAATAGTTTAATTGTATCAATATTTATGTTTATAGATTACGGTTGACAAACGAGCATACAACCCACCTGATGGTAAATAGATACTGTGGCCCATAGACATCTACATCTATCCTTCTCTAAATGTACAAGAGTTGTCACATCTGAGGACTAAGATGGAATGCCTCCCATCCGGTAAAAGAGGTCTCCGGTTCTCTGCACTCACCATACGAAACACAGCAGCATTGAGCTGCTATTTTACGTTGGTATTCTATGAGAGCGTGGTCCTACCCCGGTCTAACCGACCCATTCGTGCTACAAATTATATAGCTACAGCATGGCTACTAAATAGTAATAAACGCGCGCGCATCGCCTTCGCCCCGCGGATCACGCACAATCGAGACTATGACAAGCAAACGTGGTGTCGGGTAACAGCGCGTGCACAATGGATTATAGTAATACAACTAGCGTGCATCATCATGCGAGTAGCACGCTCGAGCCAGCAAGGCAGCCACCATAACGTTAATCTTATCACGAACCCCTACGTGATCGTAGTACTTTTTTTTATAGAAGAATGGCAAAGCAAACGACCATGCGGCCTACCTGATGGTAAGTATCGACCGCTGCTCACGAACAAATATAACACAAAAAGAGTTGCAGCAGCGTTGCTGGCCTTATAAAAAGAGTAAGATCATTTCTTGGAGGTCCCTAAGTCGTACTGGTCTGGAAAAATCGCCGATGGCATGATGGCACCACAAAGAAGTCACGCGAAGAAGCCCTTACGGATTTGTGTATTCGGCTCCGAAAACCCCTGGCTTAGAGCAAAGCCAATAAATAAACTGTATGAACATTAAACAAAGAAAATTGCTTATGATTGAAACTTCCAAACGAATTTATTTGCTTTTCGCGATGTTTGATAGTGAAAATATTTATTTAATATATTTACGTAGAATAGTAATTAATAATGTAAGCGTTTTTCTTTTCTAGTGTTTTTTTGTCTGTAATTTACACCTACCAACATCTTTATTTATTTCATCTTTCTCAGGGTTTCATCATCATCATCATCATTACAGCCCTTCACAAGTCCACTGCTGAACATAGGCCTCCCCCAAAGAATGTCAAAAAGCACGGTCCTGAGCCACCTGCATCCATCGACTTCCTGCATATCTTACCAGGTCGTTACTCCATCTAGTGGGGGGTCGCCCTACACTTCGCCTGCCGGTACGAGGCTGCCACTCGATAACCTTTCTTCCCCATCGGTTGTCGGTTCTTCGAGCTATATGGCCGGCCCATTGCCACTTTAGCTTACTAATTCGTTGGGCTATGTCGGTCACTCTGTTTCTACTGCGGATATCCTCATTTCTGAGTTTATCACGCAGAGAAACTCCGAGCATAGCCCTCTCCATAGCTCGCTGAGCGACCTTGAGCTTCCTCATCCGGCCAGCAGTGAAGGAACGCTGCCCAACCGAGTTGAATCCGTCGATTGACCTCTCGGTCGAAGTTGGACTTACCTAGTCGGACTATTTGTCCCAGGTAAACATACTCGTCAACAACTTCGAGCTTAGTGTTCCCAACAACTACCGGCATAGGTGTGACATGGACATTAAACATGATCTTTGTTTTGTCCATGTTCATCTTAAGACCTATCCGTTGGGAAACACTATTGAGGTCATTGAGCATAGTGCTTAGGTCCTCCAGCGATTCTCAGGGTTTACTGGTAAAGATTGCTCTAGGGTAGGGTATTAAGTCCGCACTTTGTAACACCTAGTTGAAGGTGTGTTGCAATAAAAGCTAAATAAAAAATAATAATTAAATAAGCGACCAAGTGCGAGTCGGACTCGCGCATGATGGGTTCCGTACCATCTCAACAGAAGTTTCTAGTAGGGGAGCCCCTTTAAATTTTATATTTGTTGTTATAGCGGCAACAAAAATACACATTCTGTGAAAATTTCAAATGCATACCTATTACGGATCATGAAATACAGCTCGTTGACAGACAGACAGATTATACGCGGTAAAGCCATGCTGCAGCTATATTATGTTAGGAGTATAGTTGTAGCACGAATGGGTCGACTCAATCGGGGTAGGCCAACGCTCTCACAGAATACCAGCGTAAAATAGCAGCTTAACACTGCTGTGTTTCGTATGGTGAGTGTAGAGAACCGAAGACCCCTTTTACTGGAAAAGAGGAATTCCATCTTAGTCCTCACGAGTGACAAGGCATCTGCATTTTGATTCGCTAACGAGGATAGATATAAGATGTATATGGGCCACACCAACCACTTACCATTACGTGGACTGTGTGCTCGTTTGTCAGACTATCCTATAAAAAAAAGACGGACGGACGGACGGATAGTGGAGGCTTGGTAATAGGGTTTCGTTGGTTATCCTTTGAGTACGGAACCCTAAGAATGAATTCATATCATTTTCATAAACAATAGATGTTTTTTTGGCATTATCGGATAAATTGAACGACTCGATCGGACAACGACCACAGTCGCACAATACCAGCGTAAAATAACAACATAATGTTGCTGTGTTTTATATAGTGAGTGTAGAGAATCGGAGAAACTTCTTACTACACACCATCTTAATTCTCAGGAGACCAACGATCATAAGATAATCTATAACTACATCAAACACTATGGGTGTTGAATGTTGGAAAGAGTTGATCTAATGGTGATTGATTCCGGAGAAACAATCTCATTGTATCCTAGACCGTTGCCGACAGGGCACGTCATTTCTCCTGTTAAGTGAAAAATCCTACAAGATCTGAAATGCTGGTCTGACTATTTAGCATTATCATCATTTTTATTAAGCAGTCAAATATTTTCAGCCTGATAATGATGACAAACTTATCAAAATATGAAAGTTAAAACAGGTTTGTCACATGAGTACTGTTTCCACTTTGCACCGATATCAACTTAGTTCGGTTTTCCTCTTGTCTCGCAAATACGCGGTACGGTGTGAAGTAGTGCGAAGAATTAACGCAACTGTCTGCTTATCTACAAACTTGAATATAGCGTAATGATATACTTGCTAATTAACGTTCCGTTTCTGAGCACAGACTTTATTTTTGAAAGCATATAGAGGATTCTTACATCACCACTGCACGACCATTTAGTGGCGGTGTAAGAATACTCACTTCTCCATGTCTTCCCGTGGGTGTCGTAAGAGGCGACAGAGGTAAACCGAAACAGGAAACAGGCAGCAGCATCTTCCTCGTAACAACTCAAAAAAAAACTGCAGTTGGCAATCCGCGTGCCAAGCGTGGCAACTATGGCAAAATCCCGATATGAAGAAATCTATGGGGGATGGGCCTGTGTTCAGCAGTGGACTATTATAGGCTGCGATGAATGGAGAGCAGGAAGGAATCTATCCATCACATTACACTTAGCTTACTGGTTCGAGTAACAAGATTATACTTATGTATTACACGCCATTTTGCAATATGGTTCTGAACTGTTCATGATTTATTAAACGATACAACCAGAGATATCTCATCCAGACCAACTATGTTTTTGTTATTCGTCGAGAGATCCTGTATATGAATCAGGTTATTTTTAAGGTCGGACCAGACTTCGCAAGACGTGCGATTGGTAGACCTTATTTTATTTGTTACAAGTCGATCACACTGGACTTTAAGAAAAAATGGTTTATATTATATAAATGAGTCTAAGGTATACTAGTGTTTGAAATATTTTTTCTTTTAAATGAGTTTTAAAATTTAATAACCATTTTGGCATTCTGACTTTCAAACGCAGCGAATATTTCCGAATAATGACAGGAACAGTGCTGTTTCTTATTTTCTACAAGCAATTGTTTGACTACAATGCAATGGTACAATAATCCAATAGTGTCACAAGTGTACATCCAAACTGTAGTATAAATGAATTTTAGTACTTTTACTCGTTCAAATTTCCGTGATGAAGGAACATCGAAACAACACAGCTAGACCCAAAAACCAATACCCGGATTTGAACCCTGTAATATTACCCTGACTATCTCATTTGGCAATGTCAGAAATCCGGCTTAACATACTGTAAGAAACTATTCCACTTCTGATGTTAGAGATTATCCTCAAAAGTATTTAAATAAAGAACACTACTCAGTAATAAGCCTTGCTTTGCATTACCAGGACCCAATTACATGATAGCACCATAGTATGCAAACCAACTGCATCACTGCCCATCTCAATGTAACACAGGGCAGCCTCTCAGCAACACGATCTTCCTTGCCTACACTAGTAGAATACCCCAACGGGCATAGTTACGACAGTGACAGGAGTCCGTCCTCGGGCTCCTTTTAGCTTTAAATATCAGTCTCCATCAACGGCACGGGGGATGCAGGCACCACGTAGGTCACAGGCGAAGCGCTTGGCAATGGCTCTACGTTAGCATAATTAATTATTAACATTGACCGAGTGTCCTCATTCCTAGAGTGAGAGAGAGAGAGAGAAAGAAAGGTAGAAAGACAAAGAGCTGTTACATCCGTCATTGTGTTCTACATTATGATATAATGACTTTGATGGATAGGTTTTAGTTATGAGAAAATAACATAAAAATGTAATGTAATGACCATTGTTTCACTAATACCTTACCTTACGTATTACGTGTCTTAGCGTAGCTAAGTAACATAACGTAACGCTTATCTCTAGTAGTGTACGAGTACTTTTAGCTGTTTAAGTAAAACAAATGACTGATGTAGATAGATGAAAAAGATATAAGAATAAGAGACTCAAATTTTAAAAGCGTAGTATAATGCCTTTCAGACTGAATTTCACGGCAACCAGTCTCAACGGAGACTAGCCATCTGCGCAGGACAGGATTACAGTGCCCGAGTGTATGCGCAAACACACGTGCACTTTCCATTTCCTCACTGTAGTAGTCCGATAGGCCGCTAATCCGACACAACCTGAGAGAGATCAGGCGCAGGACGAACGGCGTGAACGTGCTTTCCGAGGCACGGGGTTGGAACACCGTGGTTCCGGGCTGCTATTCAGTCTGGCCTGGTCTATGCAGTCAAAATCTTAACTGACTGAAAAGTTTAATAAATAATATGTCAAATAAATTTGCAGTACATTTTGTTGACAAGAATATTCTGATTGTAGGTTCGGTACAATTACGTGTGATTGCACCTTTACTTTCTGTAACTTGTATGGCCAGACTGCATCGTGCGTCAAACTGGTTTGATTCCTTGTTTTGTTTGGCCTTAGATGAACGGCTTGTTGTGGTTGGATCTTTTTAGTTGTTTTATGCTCCTTTATAGGGAACTATAACGATGCACGCCTGTGTTAGTTTGTTTATCTGATATCTTTGATATGTCGTACTGAATTTACGAGTATCTCTCGTGGTTTGATCTGCATATCATTATCTTAAATATCTTGTGTAATTGATGTTTTAATGTAATTGGATAAACAAGTTAAATTAAAAATATGTATAGTTTTTTTTAATATCCCACGTTTCTTCATATTCTTAAATTTTCATTCAATTCCGAGCTATGTTTAAAATTTCAAGTGTCTAACTCATCGGGAAATTAGTTTAAAATCTATTACTAAATTCCACCCGTACTCGAAAGCGAGTTAGTAAAAACGTGGTAAAATAGTTAACATTGTTTGAATATCTTTCTTAAAAGTAAAAGTTACATCCTATTTACGCCCCACTGCTGGTCACAGGCCTCCTCTCATTTATGAGAGCGTTATCTTTCTTAGTTGCTTGGATATCTCCAGGAAAATCGTCTAAAAATGTTGGAGTTAAGGTTGTTTGTTGACTATAAATGAATGATGATGAGAGCCACGCTACAACAACCAGGTACCTACGATCCCGCCCTCACAGAAAACAAGCGTAAATTAGGCGCTCAATGCTGATGTGTTTTGTATGGTGAGTGTTGCCCTCATTACGACTATCGGTCACGGCGGCCAGCCGCAACGGAGACTAGCCATCGGTGCAGGACAGGATTATAGTGCCCGAGTGTGTGCGCAAGTACAGGTGCACTTTCTCTTCTCTCACTCTCATAGTCCGTTGTTTGAAGTGATTTCCGAGGAATGGGGGTGAGACGCCGCCAACTACCTAATTTCTTGACAATTTCTTGATGGAAAAACTCAATAACTGATTTCTTTGGCCCGACTCGGGATTTGAACCCGGGATCTCATGAGCAGCAGTCGCGTTTACAACTACTAAACCAACGATGCAGTCGATTTATATTGTGCAACTAGCTGTTCCCCGCGACTACGCTCGCGTGTATTATAGGGTTTTAATTTTTTGCGCGGAACCTAATTATTATTCTAAAATAAAACTAAGTTACTCCATATAACATCAGCTATCTGCCAGTGAAAATCCCGTTAAAATCGGTTTAGCCGTTTCGAAAACAGACAGACAAAAGTTTTAAAAATTGTGTTTTTGTTATAAGTACCTTATTATACATATACTTTCATAATGTATTTATTAAAAAGCTGTTATTTTGACATTACACACGGACACTTCAATTTTATTTATTTGTATAGAGGCACAATCGTTATATCAAAGATATATTCACATTTGCGCCATTCTTGTATAATACATCACTGTGATACTGATATTATAGTAACGTTGTGAATTTCCGATTGCATAATCTGAAAATGTAATCATCGTTTTATTATAATGATCTGCAGAATGCAGTTTATCTATCAGAAGGGCTAGAACCCAGAGCCGTAAAGCCATTTAAAAAAAAAGCAATTGATCTGTTATCTATCACGAAGTTTATAGAAAAATAATAATAAATAACGACAAAGAGAGGGAAGTTAAGCAGGAGCTTGACAGTGTACCCTGCCCGCACCTGTCCAGATTAGATCTGACAGGCAGAAATATGAGCGTATAAAAGTTACACTGTTGAAGAAAAAGCTGCGGGGGATATTTCTCATTTTATCGCGTTAAAATTGCTTCGGACAAGTGAAGTGACGCTGAAATGAAGTTCAAGAATTTTTAAATTTCCTTTTTATATTATCTTTTCCAGCAGCATTATTTTTGCAGAGTTTGCTCTGCCCATTTTATTGGCGTTTTAAGCCTCCTTCAAAAAGAGGAAGAAAATGAAACTTCGACTGTAGATTTTTCCTTTCTTTTTTTATATGTATGTTACATGATGTCTCCGTCGATTGTGAAGACGGAGACATCAAATAAAACTAATTTTACGGATTTTATCGCGTATATTAACTTATTTTACATTCCCGTCGTTTCGAGCACTTTCCAGCACCTGACCGATGGTGGACCTGACGGGGGGCACTGAGGTGTATGACGTCCCAATGTCATAGTTAACCACGACTACCTCCAGATTAAAAATTATTAATTTTTGTTCCGATCTACGCAGTATGAACTTACAGTATCATGAAGTCTTGCAGTTGTATGCTTGGGTTAGGATTTAATTTTATTAATTATGGGATCCCAAGCAGATGGTAGCACCCAGCCATCTTCTCTATTGAAATTAAGATGTTTTTTGATTTCAATAGCCTCGCAAATCATCGTTGGAAGGAATCGGTGTTCTTTAGCGAGGATTTGTGGTCTATCAAATCTAATGTAGTGACGGGGGCGAACCTGTACATGTTCACAGACTGCAGACTTCCCGGATTTGATAGTTAACCCATCGGAGGCAGATCTCAGCCTTGGTTTGGTCGCTCCTGTAAGACTGCATTACGCAGTAAGCAGGAGTGTTATCAAGCCTGGGCTGCGGCTTCGATGACTCGGGATGTAAACACCAGCACACTTAAAAAGAAGTATAACTTCGCCTCCAGGTCCTTCAAAAGAGTTATTGCCAAGGCAAAGTCACAGCACATAGGCAGAATTGACGAGAAACTAGTTCGCCTTCCTTCGGGAACCCGTGCATTCTGGTCTCTCGCCAAGGCTGTCCAAGGGAATTTCTGTAAGCCATCACTACCATCTCTGCACAGGGAGGACGACTCACTGGCCCAAGACGCAAAACACAAAGCCGACCTTTTAGGCTCCCTCTTTGCATCCAACTCGACTCTTGATGATGGGGGGAAAACACCGCCGACCATCCCGCGGTGTGAGTGCTCCATGCCGGATGTGCTGTTCTCACAGCGCTCGGTTCGCAAAGCACTTCTCTCCCTGGACAACCAGAAGTCGAGTGGGCCTGACGGAATCCCCCCAATTGTGCTGAGGACGTGTGCACTGGAGTTGGCACCGGTCCTAACGCGTCTTTTCCGGTACTCCTACTCCCAAGGCGTAGTCCCGAAGTCATGGAAGACAGCTTTTGTCCACCCGATCCCTAAAAAAGGCGACCGCTCAGACCCGTCCAACTATAGGCCTAACGCGATCACCTCCTTGTTCTCCAAAATAATGGAATCCATTATTAACTGCCAGCTCATCCGGTACCTTGAGGATCACCAGCTAATTAGAGACCACCAATGATCAGCTGGTGATCTTCTGGTCTACCTGACCCATAGATGGGCGGAGGCAGTAGAGTCCAAGGGGGAGGCGTTGGCCGTTAGTCTGGACATTGCAAAGGCCTTCGATCGGGTTTGGCATAAAGCGCTTCTTTCGAAGCTCCCTTCCTATGGGCTTCCCGAGAAATTGTGCAATTGGATCACCAGCTTCCTTGCAGATCGGAGCATCAAGGTCGTTGTAGACGGTGCATGTTCTGACTACAAACCTTTTAACGCTGGTGTTCCACAAGGCTGTGTGCTATCACCAACGCTGTTTCTTCTGCATATCAATGATATGTTGCTAACTGGTAACATTCATTGCTATGCGGATGACAGCACTGGTGATGCTCTATACACCGGACGTGCCAATATTTCTCGGGAAAACGTCGCCGAGTACCGGAACAAACTTGTGTCTGAAGTCGAGTCTTTGCTGAACAAAGTATCGGATTGAGGGCGACTAAATCTAGTCAAGTTTAATCCTCAGAAGACACAAGTTTGCGCGTTAACCGCTAAAAAGAACCCCTTTGTCGTATCTCCTCAGTTTCAAGGCACTCCCCTTCTTGCCTCAGCCAGTATCGGTATCCTCGGAGTCGACATATCGAGTGACGTGCAGTTTCGTGGTCACTTGGAAGGGAAGGCCAAATTGGCCTCTAAAAAGCTTGGCGTGCTCAGCACAGCGGGACAGTATTTCATGCCGGCACACCGCCTGCAACTTTACAAGGCGCAGGTTCGGCCTCACATGGAATACTGTTCCCATCTCTGGGCAGGGGCTCCCCAGTGCCAGCTCCTTCCACTTGACCGCATCCAGCGCAGAGCGGCTCGAATCGTCGACGACCGAGCCCGTTCCGATCGGTTCGATTCATTGGCACTGCGAAGAGATGTTGCATCCCTTTGCATTTTCTATCGCATCTACCATGGGGAGTGCTCTGAGGAATTGTTCGGATTAATCCCAGCCGCCAAATTTCACGAACGCACATCGCGGCAGAACACCGATACCATTCACATCATCTGGACGATTGGCGGTCCACCACTGTGCGATTTAGAAGATGTTTTCTTCCTCGCACGACTTCCTTGTGGAATCGATTACCATCAGCGATTTTTCCGGACCGATACGACTTAGGGACCTTCAAGAAAAGAGCCTACTCCTTTTTAAAAGGCCGGCAACGCATCTGCAATTCCCTCCCCGGTGTTGCAGTTGTTCATGGGCGACGGTAGTCACTTACCATCAGGTGAGCCGCATGCTCGTTTGCCCCCTCTCTTATAAAAAAAAAAGTTAAAATTTAAAAATTGTCATATAAATAATCGTCAATATTCTTATACGCTTTTTGGTTAAAATTATGTTTAGTTGTTTCTTAAAAATGTGAAGGCTCTTAGACTCTCTTATATATTTAGGTAAATGGTTACGCTTTTTTTTAAACAAAAGTCTTACTTTAAAAGACATTTAGTTTTTTGTAAAGACTTAAGTTTTGACGTACAAATAAGACTGCCTCATATATATATATATATATATAGACATGGCATTGTTCACCATCACCAAGAAAACGGTCACGGTCTCTAAAAAAAGTCAAACAACTCGTATTGATCTGAATGAAAATCGTAGTGAATGATAAACTAGACGGTAGTCATGCAATTTAAAAAAAAAATTGTCATCGGTTCTTAATGCGTCTGCAAAATTTCAAATCGATCAGACTTCTAGTGTGGGCGAAAATTGAATTACAAAATTCAATTACATTAATTATGAACTCTACCACGTATAAAAATCCATTTTTAGGGTTCCGTACCCAAAGGGTATCCAACGAGACCCTATTACTAAGCCTCCGCTGTCCGGCTGTCCGTCCATCCGTCTGTCAGCGGGCTGTATCGCATGATCCGTAATAGTTAGACATTTGAAATTTTCACAAAATATGTATTCCTGTTGCCACTATAACAACAAGTAATAAAAATATAATATAAATTAAAAACTAAAGGGGGCTCCTATACTAGAAACGTATATTACGATAGTATGGAACCCTTCATTTTTTTTTATAGGAGAGGGGGCAAACGAGCATGCGGCTCACCTGATGGTAAGTGACTACCGCCGCCCATGAACAACTGCAACACCAGGGAGGGAATTGCAGATGCGTTGCTGGCCTTTTAAAACGGAGTACGCTCTTTTCTTGAAGGTCTTTAAGTCGTATCGGTCCGGAAAAATCGCTGATGGTAATCGATTCCACAAGGAAGTCGTGCGAGGAAGAAAACATCTTCTAAATCGCACAGTGGTGGACCGCCAATCATCCAGATGGTGTGGATGGTATCGGGAGTTCTGCCGCGATGTGCGTTCGTGAAATTTGGCGGCTGGGATTAATCCGAACAATTCCTCAGAGCACTCCCCATGGTAGATGCGAAAGAAAATGCAAAGGGATGCAACATCTCTTCGCAGTGCCAATGAATCGAGCCGATCGGAAAGGGCTCGGTCGTCGACGATTGGAGCCGCTCTGCGCTGGATGCGGTCAAGTGGAAGCAGCTGGCACTGAGGAGCCCCTGCCCAGAGATGGGAACAGTATTCCATGTGAGGCCGAACCTGCGCCTTGTAAAGTTGCAGGCGGTGTGCCGGCATGAAATACTGTCCCGCTCTGCTGAGCACGCCAGGCGCACTTGACCGGTTATTATACGCGGTAGAGCCATGCTACAGCTATATAAACAGTATACTGGTAGCATAAATAGGTCGGCTCGACCGGGGAAGGACCACGCTCTCACAGAATACCAGCGTAAAATAGATACGCTTCACCAATGCGTGTTGGCGAACCTCACTTGTCTTCGAAATACTTTTTTTTCTTATTTTTCAGACATGCATGTTTCCTCACGATGTTTTCCTTCACCGCCGAGCACGTAGTAAATCAGCATTTAAAATTGCAATTACCTAACAATTTTGCAATAAAGCGTGCAATTATTTTATTTTATCTTGGTGACCCTGATCAAGACACAAGGATGAAGTAAAAATTATTAAATCGAAGTATAAAATTATTGTATTGTATTCTCATCGGTCCTCGATACATATGCAAATTTTCAAGTCAATCAGTACAAGTAGGTGAAATTACATCAAAGTGTGCAGTGGGATGAAGTTTTAATGAAACAATTTAGACCATTGAAAAAGGTAAATATTTTACTTTTAATCCAATCTAAAAGCTGAAATCAAAGACCAAAAATAAAATAATGTCGCATTCTGAAGTCGAGGCTTTAATTATTCTATACACTATATCTTTACAGTGTAATGTATCGTTAGAATAGAATAGAATGGTTTTTATTCAATATTGATTATTACATAATACTTATTGAAAGTCATTTTTTATTTACCGCTGGTTCGGAAACTACCTCTGTCCTGGGAGGAACCAGCAAGAAACCAAGCGGGACTTTTTTTTTAAACATAATTTCACTTAGCAATAATTTTGTTTATACAATTTTTAAATGATTTTTCTTAGAACCAGGGGTTAGTTCCATTCATGTATTCCTTGATTTTCATTAATGTATTCATTACATTCTATAAATTAAAATGACAAATTTTTATTTACCGTTACTGTTACGGCTTATAAGTCCACTGCTGAACGTAGATCTATAGATTGCCTCATAGGAGGCATATTTGCCATAGTTGCCACGCTTTTAGTATTTTTAGTCGTTATTTGGATGGTGCTGCTGTTCATATCCTGATTTGTTTCCCTCTGTCGCCTCTTACGACACCCACGGGATGTAATATGGGGTAGTGGATATTCTTACATCGTCACTACATGGTAAAAAAATATTTACTCAATACTGAATACAAGGGGGTATTATCTTTGAGTTTTTTTTTAATTACATTGATATATTTTTGAACGTGACTAACTCATTAAAACTACGACCATACTTTTTGTTCTATGAAACTCAGAGAAAGGTTCGTTTTAGGCGTTATTATTCGGTGATGTTTAAATGAGCGGTTGTTTTGAGCGCGTGCTCTCACCCACCTACCAAATCGTTTTGTTCTTGCACAATGCCCTTTATGCGTGCCCCGTGATGCTAGGTACGCATCTGACTATAATTATGGTGCTTTGAATTTGTTCGAAATTCGAATTGCGAACGTGTTAGGGTTCCTTGCATATTAGTACATGAATTTTAGCTTGAACTGTATGTATTTAACTACATATTTATGTAAATATAATGTATGGAATTTTATAAATCAATTTTCACCCACTTCCAGACGTCTGGATAATCTGAAATTTTACAGACGTATTAAGAACTGATGACAATATAATAATTTTTTAAAATCTTATATTAAACTAGCTGTTCCCCGCGACTTTGTCCGAGTGGAAATTATAACGATTAAATTTCATGGGTTTTCACTTTTTGCGCGGAAGCCTAATTCTTTTTTATTGAAAATAATGGTAGCCTACGTTACTCTTTATGATATCAACTATCTGCCAGTGAAAATCCTGTCAAAATCGTACAAGCCGTGTTGGATATTAGCCGGAACTAACAGACAGACAGACTGGCAAACAAAATTTTATAAATTATATTTTGTTATAAGTATCGTATATACTTACCATATGCATTTAGTTAAAAGCTGTTATTTTGAAAATACAAACAGACACTTCAATTTTATTTATTTATATAGATTTTTTAACAAAAAGGATCAATATTCGACGCTAATGGTATTTCTAATCAATTTCTAACTAAATATTCAACGTGTAGTGGTAGTGTAAGAATATGCATTATTGGCAGCAGCATTTTCCTGGTAACAGCTCAAAATATTAAAAAACTAGGTTTGCTAACCCGCTTGCCAAGTGTGGCAACTATGGCAAAATTCACCCATGAGGCAATCTACGAGGACGACACTGAAAGTTTTTAGAACTGGCCACTTGTAAACGATATAATAAAATAATAAGTTCAAATTTTGAAAATGGAACTGTTTGTCAATATTATTGCCATCATCATCATTACAGCCCTTCACAAGTTCACTGCTGAACATAGGCCTTCCCCAAGAAATGCCACACGGTCCTGAGCCAGAAGGTGGCTCAGGACAATATTATTGTGTATGTATTTAATTAATTTGTCATTTGTTTACGATTTGGCGGCAAAGAACATCGGTCACGGCCCATACATGCTGTGACCTGGCTATAAAATATCGCGAGCATGACTAGAGTATGAATTAATCAGTCCCACCTGGGCACAATCTAAATCCTAAATTGAAAATATATTATTTAAAAGCCGAGGATCGTAGAACGTTACAGTTATGTATTTCGCCACTTCTGAGGTTATAATGTAGCCATGACTGCAGTCATGACTACAACCTCAGCTAAAACAATTGATATGAAAACTATGCATTAATATATACTTAACTAAATAAGTCAAGTCAATGGCTAAAACCACAAAAATGAATCAATAACCTTTCTAATCTTTTCACTGCTAAGTTTCTAAGACACAGGTGCTTTGATTTTTGCTTACGCTTTGACAGCTCTCGTGTCATAATACCACAGACTGCATAGAGACACTCATAATACATTCCGTTCTAAGTATTAGCGTATTCTATATTTACTGTCAACCTATCACTTGCAACTTAAATCTTACTTATGGAATACTTTCCATTTCTCCATCTAAAAATGATATTATTGATAATACACAACAAAAACAAATAAAAAATCTGCAATAAAATCTAGTAATTAAAAAAAAGTTAACGCTAAATGGGATTGTTACTTTAGTGTTATGATGAAACGTATACCACATATAAAAACGGTACGGGTTTAGATACGTTCAAAATCTATAAAAATTAGTAAGGAAATGAGGTTTTTCATTACAAAGCTAAATAATTTTACCGGCTTCAATAAAAAAAGTTGGATCCCGGAATTTAATATACACCTAAGTCACTATTTTTTGACGTATCAATCATTGGTGGTCGTTTCATATTTTGGTCAGGTCGTATTTGACCGATGTGATTTAAAAATTTCTGTGTCACGTCACTGCAATTTAATGTCTGACTGTCTGATGACTTTCGATGTCAACAAGAAAGTTATGATAGATTCGATTGGCCTTTCACGATGAAGCCCCATGTCGTGCCACTGTTTACAACTGGTTTAATGAGTTTAAACGTGGTCGCACTAATCTCACCGATGATCTGCGGGAGGGACGGCCTTCTACAGCGACGACTAAAGATAATTTCAGTGTTGTGCGGCGTATGATAGAGACTGACAAAAGAGTGACTTATCAGTAGATTCGGACAAGCTTAGGCATCGGTATGAGTCAAGTGCACAAAATCCTCCATGAACATTTAGCGGTCAGGAAGCTTTGTGCCCGGTGGATACGTCATAATTTGACACAGGCCCAAAAACTCCGTCGTGTTGATTTTGGTTTGATTTGGTGTCGTGAAATGGTTCAAAGATTTAACAGAGGTGACTGAAATGCTGTGTTCGATATACTTACGGGTGACGAAAGCTGGATTTATTGTTATGATCCTGAAACTAAGAGACAGTCTGTTGTCTGGATATTTCCTTTCGAGGAGTTGCCAACTAAAGTAAAGAGAGGTCGAAGCGTGGGAAAAAAGATGGTGGCCTCGTTCTTCGCTAGGACAGGGCATTACGCAACAATTGTTTTTTTGAGAATCGAAAAACAGTTACTGCAGAGTGGTACACTAACAATTGTTTGCCAATTGTCTTGGAAAATTTTCGGGAGAAACGACCTCACAGTAGGATCCTCCTTCACCGCGACAACGCCTCGTTGCTCACTGCCAAGCAAACAGTCGACTACTTGGCGACGTCAGACGTGAAATTACTGGGTCACCCGCTCTATAGGCCCGACCTCGCACCTTGCGATTTTTATTTATTTCCGAAAATAAACGCAAAACTTCGAAGAAAACGTTTTATAGACGCAGAGGAATCAGTGACTGCGTTCAAAATGCCGTCGAAGAGACCCCTAGGGACGAGTGGGCAAAATACTTTCCTAAGTGGTTCTATCGAATGTAGCGATGTAGTGATGTAAATGGATACTATTTTGAAAAGATATGACTAAACTAATAACTTGCTAGTTTGTTCAGTTTTTGATTTAATGAAAATATGATATGTACCTAAATTCCATATCCTGAAATCGAGTTTTCTTTTTAAAAGCTATTATATAGATAATTTTTTGTTTTTGAAGTTGGTTTTAATTTTTCGCTCGGCGCTCGCCTGCCGGCTACCATGCCCCTGGTTTTGAAGGGCTCTCCCCCGACCAGAGGGGGGTCGTTCCCCCAGGGGCGGGGGGGGGGGGTTAACAACGCTGTGTGGCCTCCTCTTGGTTGGTGGGAAGACTAGGGCTCCCCTGGAGCTCTGAATCACGTCCAATGGTAGGTGTCCGAGGTGCCGAGCCTCCTGCTCCTAGGGGACAATCGGAGTTGGTGTTTGGCCCTGCCAGCGAACACCTTCACATCCTAGTTAGAGTAAATGTCCTCGATGACATTGTAGGTTTTCTCCCTAACGTCCATATAGATGACAGCTGTCAAAGAGTATTAGATTTGGTTTTGGTCGAGCACTTAATTATTAAAAAAAATGCTTTGGTTTTTCCGCGAAATGTTTCGTAGTTGTAGTGGTTGTCAGTAAAAAGGTGAATTTAATATACTCTTTGAATACGAGTACATATGTCTGTAAATATATTTAATCATTATGTTTGCTTTATTGAAAAGAAAATTGAAAATGAGTAACACTATTTGTGCCGAAAGAAATAAAAATCAATCCTCTCTTTCGGTAGTTTTTCCACATTTTGTTGGCGTTGTCGAAGATATTTATTTTGGAAAAAAATATATGGCTATCTCTTATGTTTATCGTTTTACTTAATTTATCTGTTTTTATCTATGCGCATCAAGAAATAAATTTATTACAATTTATTTTCAAGTTTTACATAGTAGTTTTGAGTATTGATGTTTTTGAAACTTGGTTGAAATATAAGCATAGAACTACATGTTTAAAAAGGCTAGCTAGTTAGGATATTATCAGATTGAAATCAGCTACTGCACAATTAAGTAAATGGTTATATGGTGGATGGCTTGATTATGTCTACTTGCTTGAACAAAAGCATACTAAGGCCTATCTGTCCGTTTTCGTGTGCCTCTCCACTAAGGTCGTTCACTTAGAACTTGTAAGTGCCCTCAGCACTGAAGCGTTTGTGACCATGCTGGGCCGCTTCGTATCGCGTCGCGGTTTGCCGGACCTTATCCGGTCTGATTGCGGAACGAATTATAAGGGCACAGATAGATATTTGAAAGAGGTCGTCGAATTTCTGTCCAGCAACAGGACTTACTGTGATGTTCAAGAAGGGCATCCAGTGGAATTTCGACCCTCCGGCTTGCCCACACTGGGGCGGTATTTTTGAGGCGATGGTTATGGTTGCAAAAACGCATCTCCGTCGCGTTATTGGTGAAACTATTTTGACATTTGAGGAGCTCGCCGCTGTATTCTGTAAAATTGAGGCGGTACTCAACTCTCGGCCCCTCTGTCCCCTCTCGTCCGATCCGAATGATTTGGAGGTTCTAACCCCGGGCCACTTCCTGATTGGCCAGCCGCTTAACGCCCTGGCCGATTTCCCTTTCAGGGAAATAAACTCTTCGCGGTTGAGTAGATTTGACCTGCTGCGACAGATGACTCAGAGTTTTTGGCACCGATGGTCTCTGGAGTACCTACATCTTTTGCAGCAGCGCGTTAAGTGGTCTGACAAGACGGACCCTCTTCGAGTTGGAGACCTCGTGTTAGTTAAAGAATCCAACGCTTTGCCTTTGCATAGGCGCCGTGGGCGCATTGTTAAGTTGTCGTATGGATCTTATGGGGTGCCGAGGGTGGCCAAGGTTTTGGTTGGAGATTCGGTCTTGCAACGTGCCGTCGCGACCGTATCCCGTTTGCCAATTTGCTCGCGGACATAAGTCCTTATGCCCGGGACGGGGTTTGTTTAGGCCAAATCGTAACATTTTAAAACTTGCATTCAAGACGCGCGTCTAGGCGTGTCCTCCCAATGGAATTCAAAGGTCACCGCCGGTCCCCTCTCTCGCGAGGGTCACTGGGCCGAACGCTCGGTCGCCTGACCCGTGGGCGAGGTTAGTTGTTTGCGACCGCTGGGTCGGTTAGACGGCCTGTAATTTACTATCGAATCGTTTGGGTCTCGTTAAGACTGCTTCCTTTGCGTTGTCTTATTTCGTTCGTATACGTGACAAGAGGCTTTCCTTTAGTTTTGAATGATTAATTTAACTTCGATTGCCATTAATTTGCGTCTACGAGTTGTTGTTTGTGTGGCATTTTAATATCGTACGAAGGAATTTTGTTTTGTCGGGTGGAACGTTAAAACTTTGTGACTCGAGAGGAGATCGCGTTTGTGCTCGATGATAATTTAGTGCTAAGTGAACCTGGGATATTGAACTTTGACCGACCTTTCCTAAGTTGTGCAGCGTGTCACTTGTTTTAATTTCGATTAACGTTGATTTGGTTGAATTTGAAGTTAATTAAATGTACAGTAAAGTTGATAAACTAATATAGTGAAATAAAAGCAGAAGGTTTCAATTGGTGAACGCCCACTGGAGGGATCGCACATTTTGGAGAAAAGCAGCGCCTGTGGATTTGCTGTCCGATTACATCGGTGACGTCAGGCTACATTTATACACACTTTCGCACACTACTTACTTACACCTTACTTACCACCTGGCTTTGCCTTGTGGTCGACCCTACCTCTGGAACTCGGTAAGTTTGTGCTTGCTTATCAGCCATAATAATTATCCATAGGCCACTTGGGTCCGAATCCTCTGGCTGCTCGTCGAGTGTATTACTCATGGGCCCTAGTATAGTCGACCTTTGTCGGGGCAGATGAGGGCCGTAACATTATAAATTTGTGAAATTTCATTTTTAAGACCCTAATATATTAATAATAAATTTATAATTTTACCATAAATGCGAATAAAGCATTTCCATAACTTGAAAAGAACTGGCAGTGCTTGCTGCGAGGCTTCTGATCTCAGCTGTGTAGAAGCCTCGCGGCGAGTGTCTGTCTGTCCGCGGGCAATCTTGCTAATTACAGCCGCTCGGCGGACGCGCATTGTTCGCACCTCATCTCTTGTACAGTCGGCTGCTGGAGAAAATAGAACGCATATCCTTATTCCAAGACTTTAGATATTTTGCTGTCGACCGAACTCAAAAGGAGGCTTTCAGTGTGCAAAAGTGGTGCAAGGCGGTTGGTTTGAGTGGCTCCATTAAAATAATTGAATAAAAATTTCAATTTTCGGATACAAGAAGTCCTACACATTATAACTTTAAGATTAGTTGTTAAATTGGAAGCAAAACCTCCTGACTTAGTAGAAATATCCAAAACTAATATGAACAAGACATTTTAGGCAGGTTTAAAGAAATCCAGTTTTTTACTGTTCAATGTACCGCGATTTTATGACTACCATGATGATCTACGGGGATATTGATGGAGTTTCCACATCTATTTTGATGTTTTTTTTTAAGATAAGGGTAACAAACGCGCACACAGTCTACCTGATGGTAGGTAGTTGCTGTGGCCCGTAGACATCTACATCTATCCTCGATTACGAATCAAAATGCAGATACATTGTCACCCGTGAGGACTAAGATGGAATACCTCGTTTCCAGTAAATGGGGTGGGTCTTCCCATGGGTCTGTATGTTCTTGAAACATGGCTTGAAAGAGGAGAAGTTCTAATTGGACACTATAAGTGCGGCCGCGGCCAGCCGCTCGCATGACTGGACGGGATCGCACGCGTGCTTGCATTTAAATTGCCAGCGATTACAACTGGCCGCCACCACAGCCGCCACCGCAAGCCGCTTGTGTGTGAGAGACGCTTCAGGCGGCTTTTATTGAAACCATATTATTTTTGTTGCAAAAACCGCTGTACGGGCGATTTATAAGTCCCGCAGTGAAAGAATGAAAGAAATAAACGTATTAACTTTGGCATAGCAGTATATTTATGAAAATATTATGTACTCGTACGTACATAAAAACAGCTTTAAACGTGATTACTCGAGCAGCTTTGCTATTTAAACTATTCCAGGTCGCTCGTGCCGTTGCGACGGACAAAGGGATTACCTTAAAGCAATTATGCTTAACCGCGCCTCACATAGTGTTACCAGATGAAAAATTTAAAAGTCCTGACGAATAATCTGATTTCCATAGAAAAATACTCATATTTTGTTGCAAACGTAATTATTGAATTATTATATAACATTTCATTTCATGTACCAACAAATGTGAAAAAAAAAACTTATTTATTATTGTTTTTGTGTTATATTGTTGGTTTTGTGCACTCGACATCTACGTCGCAAAATTGTAATCCCACCACATAAAATCCTACTGTTTATTATTAAAAAATCGAAAATGCTTGATATTTCCAAAATCCTTTGACAACTCTGATAAGAGCCCAAAGTCCTGAAATATCAGGACAAATTCTGACTTATGGTATCTCTAGCCTCACATCCAGGTCGCATCACTGTTTGAAACAAGTAAGAACATGACATCTGTTTTATGATCCAATTAACTAAAAGAGTTCAAGGCATAAAATAATTTTTAAAGTCTTCATAAGTCGCAATGGTTGGTAGAGCTGGGTCTTTTTCGTAATGTTTGTATAGAGAAACGCGGGGGACCGCAGCATGACAGACTCCGTTATACCTGCTTTCCCCTAATTTTCTAAAGTACCTAATTAAAATCCATATCTATAAATGAAGGGAAAACCTCTTAAGCATATTGCGCGCACGGAGTTGTGTGAGATTTGGCACAGTTAAAGTTTATATGGAGAAGGAATGCAGAAAGCTATGTCAAATACTTAATAGTCTGTGAGTTAACAGTCACACAAAGTAGAGCTTGTCACCAAATAATTTTAAAATGTTTTTTTGTTTTTGTTTTGTTTAAATATTTAATTACTGTCAAACATTAATGATTAAGACGTAGCAGCTATAGTCTTTTTTTTTCAAATTCTCATTTCATCTGCTGTTGTTTATTTTTCAGCACGTTTGATAACTGTATTTATATTCTTTTTCTATTTTTAACTTCATTTTTTTTGTTTTTTTTTTGTCTTTTTTTATTACAATATTCTGCTTCTGCCTTACTATACAAGTACTCATTATGAGATTTAATACATATAGCATTTATGTGGTTGGTTTGGTTACACTAATAAGATTATACTAATAACGATAAAATATTGCGGATTTCTTATTTGCTTAAGGCTATACTACTCGTACTGGCTGCATTAATATTGTTTGTATTAATTTTATAAACTATTACTACAGTTCTATTACTTATTATAATTATTGCTATTTTAAAGAGTTAATATTTCTTGCCCTATTATGATTGCTTCTACCAACTGCTTATTCGGCTATATTTATCTACTGCTACAACTATTATTATATTTATATCCATTTATACATATACATATGCATACATGCAAATATACTGATATATATACATACACATATATACATATAAAACTTATATTTTTTTCCCTTTTCCTTAGGCTAATATATTTTTGACCCATTTTCTTGTAGTACTTTTCTCAAACACCTTTCGGCGTATTCAAGAAAATGGTTCCGACTGTTATTGTCATTGACCGCCCTATACAGATTGTCCTCTGTTATCGCAAAGCCCACTCTGTGTTCGCAACAAAGTTTTAGAGTCGCGTGTCTGGCAATCTATTAGAATATGTTCAATTGTCTGTGGTGTAACGTGGTCGCATTCACAGTGTGGGCTCTGGGCTAACTTAAATTTATGCAAATATGCTTTGAAGCCTCCGTGACCCGTAAAAATTTGACACATAAAGTTATTTATTTTAATCTTCTTTACTGTTGCATATGCCTGGATCACGTTTGGTTAGAACTTTTTCGTGACCCGTCCGGTGTCTGATGTGGTATAAATTTCTTGCCAGGTCTGTAAAGTGTTATCTCTGATGTAGCGCTTTGCAAAGGACAGAGGGATGCAGTCGTAGACAGGCGTCCGTTTGCATGTTTCCGCAGCCGATTTAGCCAGTTCATCAGCTCTTTCATTTCCCGGAATGCCACAGCAGCAGTACAGTATAGTCGCCGTAGCCGAAATTGCTATAGTTGTGAATTATGACTGCCACTCGAGAAACTTTTGTCCCAATCGGTTGTCAGTTTATTAGGCTATACAGTACGTCGGGAGAAGAGAGAAGGCATCCTGCGTTTCGTGGAAGAACGAACAAATCCCGCACGGAACAAGTATTTGTATGGCCTACAAATAATTGTTCCGGGTCTGGATGTTTGTCCTCGTGCAATTTATGTTTGTAAACTGCCTCCACGACACAGAAGAAAATCCTAGTGTGGGGGTAACGTTTTTTTTTAAAAAAAAGCTAATCTCTTTACATTTGTAGCGTCTGGAGTCTAATAGGTCAACGAACTTCGTATCCTACGTACTCCAGGTTCCTGCAAACACAAAGAGACATATCCTCGCTCCCGATTTCTGGCCCTCTGGGGTATGTAGTGTTTCGCAGATACAGGGACGCGCCAAAGAAGAAAGTTCCCTAAATAGTGTTAGGTCTATATTTTATATATATTTTTAGGTTAAGGTATATATTGCTATGGGCCAATGTTCTTAATTTTTAAGTCCTTGATGCCTGAAATAAAGTTATGGTATTGTATTATATTGGCTCGTAGTCACTTCAGTTTACTTATTCGTTGGGCTATGTCTGTTATCCCGGTTCTACTACAGATATTCTCATTACGAAGTCTATTAAAAAGAGAAACTTCGAAATACTGCCAGCAGTGAAGGGCCACATCTGACGTTATCCACCGTTATACCTTTATAGCATATTGAAGTTCAGTGCTGAACATAGGTCTCCCCATAGATTGCCTCATAGGCGGATTATTTGTCATAGTTGCCACGCTTGGCAAGTTAGTTGGCAATCACAGTTTTTTTTTATTTTTATCGTCATTAGGAAGACGCTGCTGCTCATCTCTTGATTTATTTCCCCTCAGTCGCCTCTTATGACACTCACGGGATGATATGGGGCTTTAGCAAGTTGCACACAGCAACTTAATAATGCTTTTAAAAAGTGGAAAAAAAAACATAAATAAATTCAGTATTTTCAGTCAATAATAATTGAAGACACGTAGAAGCCAGTTTGTTGGTTGTTTTTTTTTTTGAAACTCTTTATTTAACAAAGTACTGCGTGTGGATATTCTTACACCGTCACTACACGGTGCGTACGTACGGCACCTACGTAATCTTTTTTTTTATATGATAGGTCGACAAACGAGCACACAGTCCACCTGATGGTAAGTGGTTGCTGTGGCCCATAGACATCTACATTTATCCTCGTTTGCGAATCAAAATGATAGATGCGTTGTCACCCGTGAGGGCTAGGATGGAATGCCTCATTTCCAGTAAAAAGGGCCTCCGGCCACCTGCACTCACCAAGCGAAACGCAGAGGTAAACCTCTACTTCACGCTGGTATTCTGTGAGGTCGTGGTACCACCCCGGTTCGAGCCGGCCCATCCGTGCGACAGCATAAGCTGCCGCCTGGCTCTACCACTGTTAAATCACAATAAAAGATATTTGCTTCGCAAATACTTTCACAAAGTATCGCACCAAATAAATTAAGTATCTAATTTCTCTCAAAACAACGCAAGTGATCGCCCCTGTTTGATCGCCCGACATAAATAATGTGCTCAAAGACGCGAATGTCGTAATGGCGCCCTCTCGTGCGTAATTACTGCTTAGCCCTCTTCGACTTGAAATAATTACGAGGCAGTTGACTTTTCTTGTTGAATATAAATAAATGTGTCTTTCTTTACTCGTATAGCGCCGTCACCGACTCACTTCTTACTAACGACATAATCAGCTTTTGTTAGTAAATGAATGTTCAACTGTTTTTACTTGACTACAATACGATTTAATTTTTTTAAAAGGTAGGATTAATTATTTTTGTCTTGGAGTCTGTCTGGATAAGTACTTATTTCTGTAACTGTACTTATTTTCTTTAAACTAGTGATCGCTGGTTTGAAGAGTATAAAGAGCCTACTGGCTTTTCTTTTCTGAACTGAACTGACACCCGAACTTACGATTCACCGGCTGGTAAGTTAATAGTCACCTCTGAAGACTAAGGTGGAAGGTGCAATGTGCACAGCCTATAATATTACTAATATAGTTAATTAATTAATATAATAATATATTAATCACATTATATGATGAACATAGGCCTTCCCAAGGAATTCCTAATAAGGGGATTCCGTTTTTGGAACGAAGTTCTTTATCGGACGGTACGGGTTTGGCGGATGGGGGCTAGGCGACAAAAAGTGTATGAGTTTTCCGTCACGACCCTTTCTGACGTAGTGTAGACAGCCTTGATGGCTATAAGGAAGCGAAATGGAACAATAACCATCTTCCACGCACTTTTTCTCATCTTGCCATTAAAGAAATATTATTTTATTTTAAATAACGCTTCATTTTAATAGACGTTAGTAATTAATATATTTGTATTTGTTAATCAATAATATAATACGTTTATCAATAATAATATACTACGAAAGGAACTTCGTTCCAACCGAGTGTTCCACGACACTCATGCATGTGCTTTTCTAGCTGGTATTGACGCTGAGGCCGGTAAGATGCTACTGTCCATCACCCGGTTTACGAGTATTTCGCCCCGTTACCTCTTTGACTCCTACGGAACGATATGGGCTAGTGAATATTTTCACAAGTTACACACAACTTAACACAGCTTTAAACAAGCGGAAAACAAATACCTGTAAAATAAATTCAGTATTTTTAGTTAAAAATTAAAGGCACGTACAAAACAGCTTATTGGTTGGTTTGTTTTAAAACTCTTTATTTGACAAAGTACCGCCTGTGTCATTGTTTACCTGACGTGTTTCGGATTAATTAAAAACCAGCATTTTCACCGAGTTTTGTTTAGAATCGTGAAAATTTGTTATATATTTTTTTATAGAATTAGGGTGACAAGCGAGCACACAGTCCACGTGATGGTAAGTGGATGCTGTGGCCCATTGCATCTTCTACATTTATCCTCTATTAAGAATCAAAATGCAGATGCGTTGTTACCCCTGAAGATTAAGATGAAATATCTCCTTTCCAGTAAAAAGGGTCTCCGGTTCCATACACTCAGTATGCTATTTCAAGCTGGTATTATGTGAGAGCGTTGTCCTACCCTGGTCGACCAACCCATTCGTGTTCAATATAGCTGCAGCCTGCAGTGTGGCTCTACTATGTATAAAAAAAAATAAACCACGTTTTAAATGCCAACACTTGTTAATTAAAAAACTAGAAATATACTTTTTAAAGTCAGTCATAGTTAAAACTTTAGGTTTGCATAAAGCTCTTATGAACGACTAAATCTACACTTTCCCAAAACCTAGACTGAGAAAAGAACCAGCATGAAACTCTAGGGTCTTTTCGAAATGCTATACTTATTACAATTTCTTTTTCACTAATAATAAGAAAGTATTTTAGGGCAGAAAGTGCCTACTGCGCTGCCCCAATGCGTGTTGGGTGACTGCGTCTTTGATATTTTTTTTAAATTTTTAATTAAATTACAGACATTAAATTACACTCAGAAATAAGAAGGTCTCTACTCAGAAGTAGGATGCACGAGTATATAGGATATTACTTTGTTTTACTCTACTAATAATAAAATACAATGTCACACTTCCATTAATATTCTTTTTAATGTTAGTTTTAACACTATATCAGTATTATTTATACAATAAGGTTGACAAACAGACAAGCACACAGTCTACCTGATGGTTTGTGGATGTTGTGACCTATTCTATTGGATGTCTGCCTTTGTGCAATTTATATATGTAAACCTGATCCACGATACAGGAAAAATTCTAGTGTGGGGATAACGTTAAATTAAAAAATTTATAAAAAAGATTGTTGCACTGTATCTTTATTGTAAAATTTTATACATAAAGAATTTCTAGTTTTAACCAAACTATATTAAGGACCCTCTAGCGTATCTCATCGATCCTTCCTACAAGAGACAGCCTGTATATTATTAAATAAATTTATATTTTTCCGTAAAGGACGTGATGAATGATGATGTGGACAAACACCACAGCTCTGCATTTCAATGGAGCAGAATTATCATTACGTTAATAAAACAAAAATGTTCCCGGCTGTCCACTCGACCCGCTCGCCTCCACAGGGTATAACGATTTACGCATAACCACAGACTCATCAATCATCGGGAGTTGTCTGTGACGTTACAAATGTACAATCGGTAATTATATTTTTATTATTTATTGTTCGTTTGGAAATAAAAAAATACGTTTTATTTGGTTTTTTTTTTGACATCTATTACTTTTATTAACTTGAATAGAATATTATTGTATGGTACTGAAAATGTTCACTTGATTAGGTAAGTACTTACCTTAATTTTACTTAAGTTAATTTTTTAAGTCCTACTCGGTAAGTCCAATTTTGACGGAGATTTCAATCGGTGGATTCAACTCGGCTAAGCACCGTTCAGGAAATTACGACACGTCTGCTCGTCAGGTATACCTCAAAACTTGAAGACGAGAGTGTACAACCAGTGCGTGTTGCCAGTGATGACTTATGAATCTGCAACGTGGTCCTTCACTGCTGGCTGTATGAGGAAACTCAAGATCGCTCAGCGAGCTATGGAGAGGTGATAAACTTAGAAATGAGGATATCCGCAGTAGAACTAGAGTAACAGACATAGCCCAACGGATTAGTAGAACCGACAACCGATGAAGAAAAAAGGTTCTCGAGTGGCAGCGTCGCGTTGTATCGGTAGGCGAAGTGTAAGGCGACCCCCCATTAGATGGAGTGACGACATGCTTCTCGCAGCGATGGACGCAGATGGCTCAGGACCGTGCTTTGTGGCATTCCTGGGGAGAGGCGTATATTCAGCAGTGGGATTGTGAAGGGTTGTAATGTTGATGATGATGATGATGTTAAGTTTATTTTTTATCATGTTCATGCATATTGTTTAATTGAGAATAAATATATAAATACATTTGAAAGTTACAAGCATGCATGTTTGTATGTATAATTTATGTGCAAATACCATATTAATAAAAATTATTAAAGGTCGAACGAACTACAAACTAGCAGCTTAATGCTCCTATTTTCATAGGATAAGGGTGATAAACGAGCATACAGTCCACCTGAGGTAAATGGTTGCTGTGGCCCATAGACATCTACATTTATCTTCGATTACGAATTAAAATGCAGATGCGTTGTAACCCATGAGGACTAAGATGGAATGCCTCGTTTCCAGTAAAAAGGGTTTCCGGTTCTCTACACTCACCATACGAAACACAGCAGCGTTAAGCTGCTATTTTACGCTGGTATTCTGTGAGAGCGTGGTCCTTCCCCGGTCGAGCCGACCCATTCGTGCTACAACTATACTACTAATACAGCTGCAGCATGGCTCTACCACGTAAAGTCGAAGTGCTTTGTTGCGATTTGCGAGTGTAGAAAAGCGGACGCCCTTGTTACTGGAAACGAAGCATTCCTTCTTAGTCCTCAGGGGTCAATTATACTCAAGTTATTATTCTATATTTTTAAATTTAATCCACCCGTAAAATATTATTTTTATCTGTCTACTTTCGGAAGTTATTCACTGCTTCTTTTTTTTCTTTTTTTATTCTTTTAAAAAACGTTACCCCCACACTAGGATTTTCTCCTGTGTCGTGGAGGCAGCTTACAAACATAAATTGCACAAGGACAAACATCCAGACCCGGAACAATTATTTGTAGGCCATACAAATATCTACTTGTTCCGTGCGGGATTCGAACCCTATATCAAGTTATTGCATTCTTAAAAGCGACTTCCATCCCGTGTTTTATGTACAATCAAATCCTTTTTGGCACAATCGAGCTATCAGATCCACATAAAGTTTTACGACAGAGGGCGTTGCGTGCACATCCTGTCACTTTAAGGGACGAGCTTCGTAATGGACGCTGACATTATTGTCTCATTCAGTTGATCGATAAAGAAACCATTAAAGTTTAGTTTGCTTTTACTGGAGCAGCTTACGTGCATACTAATAAGATGGAAGTTTATTTTGTTATATGGATGGTAAGTAGATCCTGTGGTCTATAGGCATCTACATCTATCCTCGATTAAGAATCAAAATGCAGACAACGTATTACCAAGGACAAAATTTGAAAATGTCGGGATTTTGGGGTTGTTGTCGGTAGAAATAAATTTAAAAAATAAAAAATATTCTTTAACTTTTTTGCCATATAACCAATTTAATTACACTTAAATTTTAGGTCGTCACATGTATTTAGCATTAGACTTTACTGAGTCACAATCCAAATTGGGTTTTTTCTCATTTGGAATCGAATCGATCGAATCAATTTAATAATTCGGTCCTTGGACCCAAGTCCTTTAGTAGTATTCAGAAATGATTAAAAATTCAAACAATTTAATTAAAACTAGCTGTTCCCCGCGACTTCTCCCGCGTGTTATTTGGGGTTTTAAATTTTTTTTGCGCGGAACCCTAATTCTTTTTCTAAAATAAAAGTAGCCTAAGTTACTCCTTGTGACATCAGCTATCTGCCAGTGAAAATCCCGTCAAAATCGGTCCAGCCGTTTCGGAGATTAGCCGGAACAAACAGACAGACAGACGGACAGACAGGACAGACAGACAGAAACTTTAAAAATTGTATTTTTGTTACTATTACCGTATATACTTTCATATGCATTTAGTAAAAAGCTGTAATTATGACATTACAAACAGACACTTCAATTTTATTTATTTGTATAGATTATACACTGTTAAGGTCTGAAGTGACATTTTAATTAATTATTAATTCACTCGACAAAACCTGGGTCAAAAAGTGGCCTAGGTTTTGTCGTGTTTAGACACGTTTTACTTTTAAATAAAACTAGTCGTAGTTAACCACGGCTAGCTTAACATTAACAATTATTATTTTTTGTTATGATCTACGCAGTATGAACTTGTCTTATAACTTTATTAATTATAGACCCCAAGCAGATGGTAGCACCCAGCCATCTTCTCTATTGAAAATAGGATGTTTTTGATTTCAATAGCCTTGTGAATCATCCTTGGATAGAATTGGTGATTTGTGGTTCATCAAATCTGATGTAGTGACGGGGGCTATCCTGTACGTGTTCACAGACTTCACACTTCACTTTTTACTTAGTAACTTGAACTGGCGCCAAGCTTCATAGCAGCTCCATGAGGCGAGACCTAACTACCCTAGCGGACTACCCAGAACGTCTTTTGTACCGAACTTAAGATTGCTATACAAGAGTAATGGCGCCATAGTGACCCTTACGGTGAATAGAGAATGTGACAGAGATATTTACATCTACACCTGATTAAGGATCAAAATAATCGTATCTTAAGAACCTTAAATGAAATGCCTCGTTAGCAATAAAAAGGTTCTTCTTAGGGTTCCGTACCCAAAGGGTAACCAACGGGACCCTATTACCAAGCCTCCAATGTCCGTCCGTCCGTCCGTCTGTCAGCGGGCTGTATCTCACAGTTGAAATTTTTACAAAATGAGTATTTTTATTGCCGCTATAACAACAAATAATCAAAATAAATTAAAAACTAATAGAAACGTGTTTTAAGATGGTACGGAAACCTCCATGCGCGAGTCCGACTCGCACTTGGTCGGTTTTTGTTTCATTTCGTTCATCACACGTCATTACACGTTAGCGTTGGTAAGTTTAAAATAAATAATGATTATGAGCTCTACTTCCTTCATCTTATTGACCTTTCTAACGATACCAAAAACGTTTACGAAAAAACTAAAACACGGCAAACGCGCGTTTTTAATCCGTCCTTAAATGGGTTCGCAACGCAATAACTTTCTTTTCCGTATGTATTTATAGGCTGTTAACATAAATTGGAAATGAACTCATTTCACCGAAATCATTCCGCCGCTCACATTTACACAGTGTAATGGCTGTTTAAAGGAAATGGAGATGTTAAGCAAATTGGCGCGAACAGAATTGGTTATGGTTGGGATGGATTAAATAAACATTAATGAAACTTTGTAAGCTTTTGTATTGTCCAAAGTAGGGTCAGGTTTTCATGTTGTTCATGATTATCAGCTGTCAACGCAGCTGACGTCGATAACGATGATGGACCCAAAAATTTTCCTTAACAAAAAGGTAACACTTGAAGCAAATTTGTTGCACTCTCATTACGGGATCACGACAACAGTGCCACCTACCGGGTCCAATTTAGAATCTAAACCATACTCGTATCAACTTATTCAAACACACAAATATTTCATCTAAATCGGTCCACCGTTTAGGAGTTCAGTCACACACACACGGACAGAAGAAATATATATTATATAAACATAATACTTACGGAATTATTATGATTTGGTGCTAGCAGAAGCAACGCAAAGTAAATAAAGTACTTAAAGGGGAAACAATGGCCTCCCCTAAGCAATAAATTCGCCCAAAATGGTCGCTATGGTCTATAAAAAAATACTTAAAAGTTCGGAGCGAGGACGATAACATAATTTGAGGAGTCCACGGGTGCACCTGTGTGCATTGCTATTGTTTCACGTTGGATTTACGATCGCTGCTCGCTCCCTTATTGTGCGGCCGTCGTGTTTTGTATTGGTAATTGACATCTAGCGTGCGCACTGCGCACTGCATGCCACGGCCTCATATTTTTCGCTCGAGCTCGACACGCTGTATAGTGATGTGAATCGCCATGATTTATTATTATTTATTATCGATGATTTTTACAGAGCAAAGCAAAACTGCTAAAATGTCAGTTTTTGCAAAGGTGCGGTGGTACATCACGCCGGGACAGCTGCTACCTATATATAAAGCACAATCACAATCTTACTATTAGAATAATCATTTACTATCAGGTGACTAATGAACCGTCTGACCTTATCACCATCATTATCGTTATTTTACTTATTGGCCTTTGCATAAATTCAAGGAGCATGTACGTGTATATATCACTCTCGTAAAGAAAGGATCTCTTGTGATAAAGAAGGTGAGTGTTTAAAAGATAAGAATGCGTGGGCATAATGAGATTCCTTGGATTTTTGACTTATGTATATATTAGTAGAATTATGATTAATGATATATAATTTTATGATTAAAACGTAAGTGTTAGGAGACAATAATTCTACGTCTACTTGTGCCTTTCTGGCTGATTAATTTTAAAATGTTTCAATGATTTCAGGGAAGAGCGCATCAGCACTTTTTATGCACATGTCACTGTTTTCCGTTGGGTATAATGAGGGCTTATAATCTTACGCTCACGAGATGTCGCTAGATGAGACTAAGGTGATTTTATTTGTTACGCAGATCACACAATGTCATCATCATATGAAAAGTTGTTGTAGGAATAGTATTTTGGTTTATCCATTTCTAATCTAATAAATATAGAATATAGGTAACTTATATTTATGAAAGAAAAATTAATCTCTGCACTTTTCAAACAGCTTTACTTCCCCCGTTACATAATCTATTAAATCGTCGCTAACGCCGCAAAGGGGGCAAATCTCAATTTTTCAAAAAGTTCGCCCCTTCGCGGTGTCGACGACTAAATATTTCACCTGATTCATAAGTGACATCACACTAGTGGCAGAAAACATTGTGGATGCCTTCATTGGCTGGCATGCAGAAGCAACGGAGCACATGACGTGATTATACGAGTATAAGCATGAAATGACTACTACCGATACAGGTCCCATCCGCAGAGATCGTGATCCTTGGCGATTTTAACGCCCACCATGCCGAATGGCTCGGTTCACGTCTAACCGATCATGCGGGGAGATCTGTTTATGACTTTGCCTTGGCATATGGTCTGACACAACTGGTTACTTCGCCTACGCGGATTCCAGATGTGGAAGATCATACACCTTCCCTGTTGGACCTTCTGCTGACCTCTCATCCGGACGGATATCAGGTTTCCGTCGATGCCCCTCTCGGCTCTTCGGACCATTGTCTGATCCGGAGTGTGGTGCCACTCACGCTCCCTTCGCGGTTGCGTTCTGCAGGTTGCCGCCGTGTTTGGCATTACAGGTCGGCGGATTGGGACGGAATGCGGTCCTTCTTTGCATCCTACCCATGGGGGCGGGTTTGCTTCTCGCCGGATGATCCCAGCGCTGTTGCTGACTCTGTCACTGATGTGGTGCTACAGGGAATGGAACTATTTATTCCATCATCTGTGGTACCCATCGGAGGCAGATCTCAGCCTTGGTTTGGTCGCTCCTGTAAGACTGCATTACGCAGTAAGCAGGAGTGTTATCAAAAGGAAGCAATAAGCAGGAGTGTTCGCAAAGCACTGCTCTCCCTGGACATCCAGAAGTCGAGTGGGCCTGACGGAATCCCCCCAATTGTGCTGAGGACGTGTGCTCCGGAGTTGGCACCGGTCCTAACGCGTCTTTTCCGGTACTCCTACTCCCAAGGCGTAGTCCCGAATTCATGGAAGACAGCTTTTGTCCACCCGATCCCTAAAAAAGGCGACCGCTCAGACCCATCCAACTATAGGCCTATCGCGATCACCTCCTTGTTCTCCAAAATAATGGAATCCATTATTAACTGCCAGCTCATCCGGTACCTTGAGGATCACCAGCTGATTAGTGACCACCAATACGGTTTTCGTCGAGGTCGATCAGCTGGTGATCTTCTGGTCTACCTGACCCATAGATGGGCGGAGGCAGTAGAGTCCAAGGGGGAGGCGTTGGCCGTTAGTCTGGACATTGCGAAGGCCTTCGATCGGGTTTGGCACAGAGCGCTTCTTTCGAAGCTCCCTTCCTATGGGCTTCCCGAGAAATTGTGCAATTGGACCACCAGCTTCCTTGCAGATTGGAGCATCAAGGTCGTTGTAGACGGTGCATGCTCTGACTACAAGCCTATTAACGCTGGTGTTCCACAAGGCTGTGTGCTATCACCAACGCTGTTTCTTCTGCATATCAATGATATGTTGCTAACTGGTAACATTCATTGCTATGCGGATGACAGCACTGGTGATGCTCTATACACCGGCCGTGCCAATATTTCTCGGGAAAACGTCGCTGAGTACCGGAACAAACTTGTGTCTGAAGTCAAGTCTTTGCTGAACAAAGTCTCGGATTAGGGGCGACTAAATCTAGTCCAATTTAATCCTCAGAAGACACAAGTTTGCGCGTTTACCGCTAAAAAGAACCCCTTTGTCGTATCTCCTCAGTTTCAAGGCACTCCCCTTCTTGCCTCAGCCAGTATCGGTATCCTCGGAGTCGACATATCGAGTGACGTGCAGTTTCGTGGTCACTTGGAAGGGAAGGCCAAATTGGCCTCTAAAAAGCTTGGCGTGCTCAGCAGAGCGGGACAGTATTTCATTCCGGCACACCGCCTGCTACTTTACAAGGCGCAAGTTCGGCCTCACATGGAATACTGTTCCCATCTCTGGGCAGGGGCTCCCCAGTGCCAGCTCCTTCCACTTGACCGCATCCAACGCAGAGCGGCTCGAATTGTCGACGACCGAGCCCTTTCCGATCGGCTCGATTCATTGGCACTGCGAAGAGATGTTGCATCCCTTTGCATTTCCTTTCGCATCTACCATGGGGAGTGCTCTGAGGAATTGTTCGGATTAATCCCAGCCGCCAAATTTCACGAACGCACATCGCGGCAGAACTCCCGATACCATCCACACCATCTGGATGATTGGCGGTCCACCACTGTGCGATTTAGAAGATGTTTTCTTCCTCGCACGACCTCCTTGTGGAATCGATTACCATCAGCGATTTTTCCGGACCGATACGACTTAGGGACCTTCAAGAAAAGAGCGTACTCCTTTTTAAAAGGCCGGCAACGCATCTGCGATTCCCCTGGTGTTGCAGTTGTTCATGGGCGGCGGTAGTCACTTACCATCAGGTGAGCCGCATGCTCGTTTGCCCCCTCTCCTATAAAAAAAAAACCGACAAAAAAATCTGTCACGTTAGCATAAAACAGTTGCATTAGTTGAATAAAATTGCCTTTTTTTTAAATTAAATCAGTATTTATTGACCCGAAAAGTGAAATATAATCACAATTTTATACATTTAATTTTAATACGTAATCTATCTGCATGTAGACAGTCCACTGCTGGGTGTGGGCCTCTCTTAACAATTTAGTTTGTTACGAATAATGGCTTTAATCGGTTTTAATATAAGTATGAGAGGCATTCATGTTAAGTTATATACGTTCTACGATTTTTTGTGGTTTATACTTATTTTTACTTCATTTTTATTTTTGCATATAAAAAGTATGAAATGTAAATCAAACCTCTAGTGTTTCAGCAATGCATTTTGGAATAAATTCCATCGATAAAATAAACGACATTTCTATATGCAGTCCATCACTACTATAATTTAGGGCAAGCTAGTTTCACTTGCGCTTGCACTCGGCCGTATGATTTGCTTGCTAATTTGATGGATGTATCCCATAACGATTTCCTACTCGTGCCCTTTACTCTGTTAGTCCGCTTAGCTCACTTACTTGTTATTTGGTTTATATATCAAACATTTTGTTGGCAGCTTACACTGCACTTATTCGAAAATCTTTCAACGAGTCACTCCAATATTGACTTGCGAGAATATAGAATACCTTAGATAGGTTTATTTGTAAAGCTTTTCATAGAAAAAATAATAATAAAATATTTACATTTAAACCGAATAGATATGGCCTTCTGCATTTAATGACTAGGCTTATCTATATAAGTAAATAAAACTGAAGTGTCTATTTGTAATCTAAAAATAACAGCATTTTACTAATTGCATATAAAAGTATATACGGTACTTATAACAAATACACATTTTTTAAATTTTTGTCGGTCTGTCTATCTGTTTGTTCCGGCTAATCTCCGAAATAGCTGGACCGATTTCGACGGGACTTTCACTGGTAGATAGCTCATGTTACAAGGAGTAACTTGGCTACTTATATTTTCGTAAAATAATTAGGGTTCCGCGTAACAAAATTAAAACCCTAAATTACACGCGGGCGAAGTCGCGGGGAACAGCTAGTACATAAATAAATCTTTATTCTATCGGCACCATGTTTATGGATTCTTTAAAAAACTTATTTCCTTTTTAAGTTAACGAATACAATCTCGTGCATGCAATGGATCCTTCCATTGCATGCACGAGGACGGAAAGTGATCTTTAAGCTAGGTAAGACATATGTAAAGGTAGGTCACTTGATGATAAGTGGATATTGCAGGCCACGGATATCTGCAACCAACGTCAAATAAAGAAGATCTATTGTTACTGGATTCATTGTGCTTCATTCAGATCATCAGGTAAGTGGGTGTTGTACCAGAGCCCCTCCCCCCCCCACCCCTAGACAGAACAGAAGCCCTGTGATTCATTGTGATTATGTTAATGATATTACTGCCTATAATGTATCATCATCATCATTATAACCCTTCACAAGTCCACTGCTGAACATAGGCCAGTAGGTGTGAATTGGGGCTTCTGCGTCACTTTACTCTCGCTTCGCTCGAGCTACATGCCGCTGAAGGCCCCAATTCTCTCCATTAGAGGTCTAAATTTAGTCTAATTCTCGATCCGCTTTTTTTTATCTTTGCTCCATTTCTACTACCGTTTCATTCGGAATCTGAAATACAAATGGTTCAATAATATAACAACAAAATATGAAGGCTAATATATTTCATCGTTAAAAATGCAAGGTGGTACAAAAATAAAAAACAGTTACTTTAATAATAAGTACTAATTGTTAACGGTCTGAAACTATTTTTTTTTCTTCTTCTCGAACACAATGATCAAACGCTGCCATTGATAATTTCGCGTTATGTTTGCGGTTGGTTTGCAAGGCAATGACCACAAATCGTGGTTTCTCTATTTGCGATGAAGTTTTTATCAAGTACGTTTACGTGTTTTGGGTATTTTTTTTTTTTTTTTTTTTTATAGGAGAGGGGGCAAACGAGCATGCGGCTCACCTGATGGTAAGTGACTACCGCCGCCCATGAACAACCGCAACACCAGGGGAATTGCAGATGCGTTGCCGGCCTTTTAAAAAGGAGTAGGCTCTTTTCTTGAAGGTCCCTAAGTCGTATCGGTCCGGAAAAATCCCTGGTGGTAAACTATTCCACAAGGAAGTTATGCGAGGAAGAAAACATCTTCTAAATCGCACAGTGGTGGACCGCCAATCATCCAGATGGTGTGGATGGTATCGGGAGTTCTGCCGCGATGTGCGTTCGTGAAATTTGGCGGCTGGGATTAATCCGAACAATTCCTCAGAGCACTCCCCATGGTAGATGCGAAAGAAAATGCAAAGAGATGCAACATCTCTTCGCAGTGCCAATGAATCGAGCCGATCAGAAAGGGCTCGGTCGTCGACGATTCGAGCCGCTCTGCGCTGGATGCGGTCAAGTGGAAGGAGCTGGCACTGGGGAGCCCCTGCCCAGAGATGGGAACAGTATTCCATGTGAGGCCGAACCTGCGCCTTGTAAAGTTGCAGGCGGTGTGCCGGCATGAAATACTGTCCCGCTCTGCTGAGCACGCCAAGCTTTTTAGAGGCCAATTTGGCCTTCTCTTCCAAGTGACCACGAAACTGCACGTCACTCGATATGTCGACTCCGAGGATACCGATACTGGCTGAGGCAAGAAGGGGAGTGCCTTGAAACTGAGGAGATACGACAAAGGGGTTCTTTTTAGCGGTAAACGCGCAAACTTGTGTCTTCTGAGGATTAAACTGGACTAGATTTAGTCGCCCCCAATCCGAGACTTTGTCCAGCAAAGACTCGACTTCAGACACAAGTTTGTTCCGGTACTCGGCGACGTTTTCCCGAGAAATATTGGCCCGGCCGGTGTATAGAGCATCACCAGTGCTGTCATCCGCATAGCAATGAATGTTACCAGTTAGCAACATATCATTGATATGCAGAAGAAACAGCGTTGGTGATAGCACACAGCCTTGTGGAACACCAGCGTTAATAGGCTTGTAGTCAGAACATGCACCGTCTACAACGACCTTGATGCTCCGATCTGCAAGAAAGCTGGTGATCCAATTGCACAATTTCTCGGGAAGCCCATAGGAAGGCAGCTTCGAAAGAAGCGCTTTGTGCCAAACCCGATCAAAGGCCTTCGCAATGTCCAGACTAACGGCCAACGCCTCCCCCTTGGACTCTACTGCCTTCGCCCATCTATGGGTCAGGTAGACCAGAAGATCACCAGCTGATCGACCCCGACGAAAACCGTATTGGCGGTCACTAATCAGCTGGTGATCCTCAAGGTACCGGATGAGCTGGCAGTTAATAATGGATTCCATTATTTTGGAGAACAAGGAGGTGATCGCGATAGGCCTATAGTTGGACGGGTCTGAGCGGTCGCCTTTTTTAGGGATCGGGTTGACAAAAGCTGTCTTCCATGAATTCGGGACTACGCCTTGGGAGTAGGAGTACCGGAAAAGACGCGTTAGGACCGGTGCCAACTCCGGAGCACACGTCCTCAGCACAATTGGGGGGATTCCGTCAGGCCCACTCGACTTCTGGATGTCCAGGGAGAGAAGTGCTTTGCGAACTGAGCGCTGTGAGAATAGCACATCCGGCATGGAGCACTCACACCGCGGGATGGTCGGCGGTATTTTCCCCCCGTCATCAAGAGTCGAGTTGGACGCAAAAAGGGAGCCTAAAAGGTCGGCTTTGTCTTTTGCGTCTTGGGCCAGTGAGTCGTCCTCCCTGTGCAGAGATGGTAGTGATGGCTTACAGAAATTCCCTTGGACAGCCTTGGCGAGAGACCAGAATGCACGGGTTCCCGAAGGAAGGCGAACAAGTTTCTCGCCAATTCTGCCTATGTGCTCTGACTTTGCCTTGGCAATAACTCTTTTGAAGGACCTGGAGGCGAAGTTATACTTCTTTTTAAGTGTGCTGGTGTTTACATCCCGAGTCACCGAAGCCGCAGCCCAGGCTTGATAACACTCCTGCTTACTGCGCAATGCAGTCTTACAGGAGCGACCAAACCAAGGCTGAGATCTGCCTCCGATGGGTACCACAGATGATGGAATAAATAGTTCCATTCCCTGTAGCACCACATCAGTGACAGAGTCAGCAACAGCACTGGGATCATCCGGCGAGAAGCAAACCCGCCCCCATGGGTAGGATGCAAAGAAAGACCGCATTCCGTCCCAATCCGCCGACCTGTAATGCCAAACACGGCGGCAACCTGCAGAACGCAACCGCGAAGGGAGCGTGAGTGGCACCATACTCCGGATCAGACAATGGTCCGAAGAGCCGAGAGGGGCATCGACGGAAACCTGATATCCGTCCGGATGAGAGGTCAGCAGAAGGTCCAACAGGGAAGGTGTATGATCCTCCACATCTGGAATCCGCGTAGGCGAAGTAACCAGTTGTGTCAGACCATATGCCAAGGCAAAGTCATAAACAGATCTCCCCGCATGATCGGTTAAACGTGAACCGAGCCATTCGGCATGGTGGGCGTTAAAATCGCCAAGGATCACGATCTCTGCGGATGGGACCTGTTGTAGCAAGGAATCTGTAGCCATTTGGACGTGGTCGATGAGTCGGTCTGTTTCGGCATTACCGCTATGGGACCTATAGAGGCACCCGTAGACGCGCGGATGGTCGTCGCTGTCTACGCGTAGCCAAAGGATGGACAGGTCCGAACCTTCAAGACTGCCGAGGCGTCGAGAACAGATGTCCTCTCTAACATACACGCAAACTCCAGCCCGAGGCACAAAGGAGTGCTCCAATTTGTACCCCGGGTAGGAGAGATACGAAATATCAGTCGGAGAGGAAACCTGCGTCTCGGTCAAAAAGAGCAAGGCCGGCTTCGCCGTCTCGAGATGGTAGTGGACGGCGTTTAGGTTAGAGTGAAGTCCCCTGATGTTGCAGAAATTCACGGATAGCGTGGCAGGGGTCGCCTTGGTATTGTTGCTCAGCTTGCCCCGAGCAGTTTTGTTTTTGAGCGGAATTTTGCCCCCCCCAGAATACGCGGGGCAGCCTGAGCACCCACGCTCAGGATTGGAATAACATGGTCGTGGATGCTCAGCGAGGGATTCTCCAGGGGTACTGGTACCCTCCTGGGGTAGTCTATTGTCTAATTCCGCTACCATGTTGATGGGGGGGGGGGGGAATTGGGCCTCCGGCCACCTGCACTCACCAGACGAAACGCAGAAGCAGAGCCTCTACTTCACGCCGGTATTCTGTGAGGTCGTGGTACCAACCCGGCTCGAGCCGGCCCATACGTGCAACAGCAAAAAACTGCTGCAGGGCTCTACCACCGTTAAACCACCGTCGGGTAGCAATGGATATTCATATAAGTCCCAGGAATGGAACAATGGAATAGCTCTATCTTTCTCTAAGAGTTTTAATAGACTGATTCTTTCACGATCTGATACTTTGATGTGTGTAACTCGCCAAACTATTTTATTTATGATAATATCTTCTACAACTTCACCTGAATTTAACTTGATCGCATTAAGATTTGTATTGCTTCGTAATAATACAAACTCATGTTTACAATTAATTATAATTTTTTCATAATCTTCTGCAAATCCTAATGTCTTGTTCAATGGTATAGACGCGGAAAACGCTCTACCACTAGTATTGCTTGTTCCACCAGTTGACCAGCCCCAAACTCGAGCACATTTGGATTCATTTTCATTTAAGGATAGATAAGATTTTATTGTAGTAGTGACACCAGCATTCTTAATTTTATCTATTTCTACTCCATTAAGTTAATATCGTATGTCTTGAAAAACAAATAGCACGGGATTATTGACAAAATTTACGTTTGATACCTTTTCTTTTGTGGTGCTGTTATAAACGTTCACCTTTCCCTCGATATATAAACTACTGCGTGAAGGTAGTACGTACAGGTCTTGTTGATTAATAGGAATACGTATTTCGTCATTCTTGATAAAACTAACATATGGTTTGTATGAATGATACTCAAAACTTTCAATGCTGTTATCGTATGATGTTTGTTGAGATACGTTTAAAATATTCATTTTATCAAGGCAACTAGCTTAAGAAATTCTGAGGTGTGCCTTTATGAGATCTTCTTTTAAAACTGGCTTGGATACGCGAAGTAGACGGGCTTTTATTGAAATTTATCATATTTTTTTCGGAAATGTAAATACAGTTGTACTTCTTCACCTCGTAAATTTATTTCTTTATTCTCAGCGTTCAATAACTTTATATTGATAGCATTTATGGAACTTTGGTTAACAGGAAAATAAATCAAGTTTCTGGGTATTTCAATTATTCGATTAGTGGTGGTACATTAGGTGCAAATTCAAAAATTATATGGCTAGCTTTCCCATTGGCAAATGAACCACTAACTACATCGCATTCAATCCGCGTGATGGTTGTCGATAGAATACTTACAAGATACTTTGATTCAGTACTTATATTTGATTTTATTGTTTCCATAACAAAGCCTAAAATTTTACCCAGTTATTCACTTCTATTAAAGTGCACATCTTCAGAGCAAAAAATATTTGTTATCAATGTATTATTGTTACAAGTTAGTTTGAGTACGGCGTTCTTAATATTATTTTTTAGATAATCACAAATATCTAGAAGCTCGTAAGACCCTTCTGGAATTTCCTTCATTTCTTTTTCACCATAATAAAATTTATTGTTTCTTTCATCTATATTGGGAATAGAATTGAAAATTGAAAAATACAAAAGACCACATTCGTAGTCTCCTCATAGTTCTATTGTCGGTGAATAGGTCGTTGATAAAGAGGCTCCTGTCCCAGTTATAGACACAGTGAAAGACATTTTTATACTGATACGATTATTTATTTCATACACTATATAAATGCATTTTCCAGTAATTCCTTAAAAATTTTAGACAAAGATGTCCACAGTTTGTAGCACCAAACGCATGATGTCATGCATAATAATAGTTAATAGGTAAGTTATGCATATATTTAACTAATTCTAACGGGGGCTTTAAATTACCAAAACTATCATAATATTCTACGTATTTATTGTGCTTTACAAAGACTACCCAATGCGTTCCAGGATTTCTGTAGCTATCCAAATTCAGTATTCCACATTCTATCTTTCTCGGTTTCAAAGGTAAATTATTTTTCATGAAATCGCCGCGAAAGTATGGAATGTCACTTGCATGTTCTAATATGTCAAGATTAGTGAGTGCCCGTCTGGGTAGCCGTTTAATTAGCTTTTTGAGGGGTTAAGATATAAACCTGCTCCTTGTTTATGAGGTTTAATATATAATCCTTTTCCTAGAGCAACGGCTTCCATCATTCTGTTATGTCTTTCAGATTCCTGAAGACTTTTTTGTGCTGCTTCTGAATCATTAACAGCTTTTGCTATACCCGCTGCTTCACCGGCTAGTGATCCTAAAGCTGACAATCCTGCAAATATGGAAATAAGTGGTAAAAATCCTTCACACTTTGGAAGAGGAATACAATGGGGTAAACTTATTCCTTTTTTATTACTAAATATTTTCTTTGCAGCTGCATAGGCATATTTTATAGCCGAGTGACTGTCTTTGGATTTTAGTTTTTTCAACTGAGACTGTATTTTTTTATCCCCTTTTTAAATTCTTTTATACCGTTCCCCGCCTGGATTTTCGCTTTCATCGCATTTTTGACTATCCATGAGGCAATTTTTTCTCCTTTCCTAGCATCTTCTGATTTCAACCTCCTCTTAGCCATTTTCAAAAGTTTTAAATCCGCTTTTTGTCGAGCGCCCGAATCTTTGTTAGTGTAAGCAATATCATGGAGCATGCACGCTTCATCCAATTTGTTTATCCCACGATCACCTATGAGTAACCGTTTTTGAAGTTTAGTTCCGGGGCCGCAAAATTGATAGCCGATTAAATGTAACTCAAACGGTAAATTGTCTATTGACTGGCCTGTTGGTCTAGTGGTTAGTAACCCTGACTGCTACGCCGGAGGTCGTGGGTTCGATTCCCACCCAGGACAAATGTTTGTGTGATGAGCACGATCATTTGTTCTGTGTCTGGGTGTAATTTATCTATAATATTTATGTATTTAGAAATATATAAGTATGTTTATCAGTTGTCTAGTACCCATAACACAAGCTCTGCTTAGCTTGGGACTAGATGGCGTTGTTTGATAGTTGTGGAATATTATTATTATTATTATTATTATTATTACTTTATTAATTAACACCAATGCCTTCCTTCATCGATAAGTATAAAATGACATTTTTAAGTAATAATACGTTATTTATATACCTAAACCACTAATTCACTTTTATCCACCCAACTATTTTCATCATCACTCAAACCTAACCATTTTACTAAAAGTTTATTTTATTTTCTTTTAATGATTTTTTCAATAAGATAAAAGTCTGGAAATTTAGTTTTTTGTAATTCGTAACCGTAAAAAGATCCTAGATTTTTTTGATTGTGTTTGTCTTCTATTTGATAGGTTTGAGGTTTGGTTTGGTTGACTTTAACGATACGAAATATTTCTGTAGAACAATTAGGGGTATAACCTTTGTAAAAATCTCCTTTGTATTTGCTTATACGAACGTAATCGCCAGCGTGAAACGCCGGTCCTTGACGTAACTTAGGCTTTTGAGACTTCTTGATGTTTGACATAACTAAAATCGCATTTGAATCATTAACGTTGATAGGCTTGAATTTTGTAATGCGATGTAAAGTATTATTATACCGTTTTACAACAAAATCTAAATAATTTTTGAACCATTGATATCGTCCGCATAGACTGAATATTTTGTAAAGGTGAGTTTTTAAAGTTCTTACGTGGAATAATGATTGATATTATAATTTTTCATTAAATTCTTAAAAGAATCATTATAAAACTCTGTACTAAGATCTGTTTGTAAATTTTTATGTTTTCGTCTTGTTTGGGATAATAAACTTTGCATCGCATTTTTGACACAATTTTTATGTTTCCTTTTCAATGGTCTAACCCATACGTATTTTGATAGAGCATCGATTACTACTAGAACATATTTATATCCTTTATTAAACGTGGAATATTTTTGAAAATCAATCAAGTCAGCTTGCCATAAATCATCTATTCCTTTAATAATCGTATGTTGACGAGAAAAATTTCTTCTTGCTGCTTTGTGGAGCTCATTGACTATATCTTGTTTACTCATTTTGGGCACGTTTTGATGCAATCATGATGTCGATTTCCTTTTTAGTGAAATACATTGTCCTGAAATTGATAGTAGTCAATTTTTCTAAATTGTTAAGGTACTTTTTGACATTATCGTGAATTGTTTTCATTTCATTTTTAAGTTCTTGAACACAATTATCCACATATTCTTTATTCACGGCCTCATCCTCTTTTTCAGGAGTTTCCAGTCCTTTTAATCTTGTTGATTTCAAATCAAAATCACCAGCGTCTGTTCTTACTAAAGCGTCACTGAGAATATCAGAGCATTCAGATAGTCGTAAACGCTTATGAACATGATGACCAAATTTGTCTATATTCATAGCCGTCTTATCGGCTTCTGTAATGAAATAGTACTGCGTAATCCTCCTGTAGGCAGTTTAATATATTTAATGTCTTTTATGATGCCAGATTCATGCAATTCTTCCACTATTACATAAATTTCATTGTAAGCCCCTGTGTTACCAGCTGCGCATGATCCAAGTAGTAATTTTAATCGTTCCACTAACTCGTTTGGATCGTTCCAGTAAATCAAATCAGTATCTTTTTTAACTTCTTTTAAAATATCAACTCCTTCTCCCTTTGGAAGACTTTCTGCACTACTTTTATGATTTCTCGAGTGCTCAAACAATGGTTTGATCACTTGCATATATTTAAATCCTTTGTTACGGTTAATCGGTTTGGACGGATCATAATTACGTTTGTGTGCATTAGTATGCAAAAGTAACAACTTATAATTTTGTAAGTCTTCCTCTGTCACAATATCTAATTTTTTTTAATTTTTTTTATAGGATAAGGGTGACAAACGAGCACACAGTCCACCTGATGGTAAGTGATTGCTGCAGCCCATAGACATCTACATCTATCCTCGTTTGCAAATCAAAATGCAGATGCGTTGTCACCCGTGAGGATTAAGATGGAATGCCTCATTTCCAGTAAAAAGGGCCTCTGGCCACCTGCACTCACCAAGCGAAACGCAGAGGTAAACCTCTACTTCACGCTGGTATTCTGCGAGGTCGTGGTATCACCCCGGTTCGAGCCGGCCCATCCGTGCGACAGCAAAAGCTGCCACGTGGCTCTACCACTGTTAAAAAATTTGGTAGCTTTTTAAACAATAACTCTTTTAAGCCTGGAGTTTTTATCAAACTATGATTTCCAATTTTTAAGATGTGATCATTATCATAGACACAAAATGGACTGAGCATTAGTTTCCCACGCTCATTTCTGACACCATAAGACACATCTTTTAGTAATTCAGATGACATAGTCCATGATAATGAATCATTTGCAATACTTGGTGTTGATTGATTTGATTTAAACGAAATTTCATTCGCGTCATTATCATCCGCAGGAAGCGAGTGAGTAAGGGTTTTGTGGGATGTTGTATAAACATTGTTATCTGAGTTTTCTTCATTATTAACAGGATCTTCAAACACATCACTTGAAGAAATCGATGACTCACTTATGCTGTACTTAGTTTTTTTAATAAGGTGCGCTTGGTCTGTATCTTCAATGCTGCTTTTCTTCAGTTTTTCTGGTAAGCATATTAAGTAGATCAACGATGGGCTTAAATATTGTTTCCAAAGCCAGAATGTTTGTATTTTTTTCATCTTTTATCATTTCTACATTTATTTTTACAGCTGCAGCAGATTTTACAATTTGCTTCTTGAGGTCTCGCTCCATTGTAAAGGAATTGTACTATGTTTGACTACTCAGCAGAAACTGATTGCTTTGTGACATAGCAGCTATTTAAACGTTAGTCTAAAATTATGTTATGTAATTATTTTGTGTAATTATGTTGTGTATGTTAATTAGGTAATTATGAATGTATCAAACTTCATTCTGTAACAGCCTTTATTTCGTTCACAGTCTTTATTTATAATAATATAATTGAAAGGTTTACTCCACACAGTTGAACACAATTCCCGGAACTGAGACCATGTCATGTCAGTACCCTACATGCTCGTCATAAATGTGTCTCAGATTTACGTCATCTTGTTTAAACAATATGATCAGGTTAGCGTTATCTCTAACTAGTTGCTTAGGTATCTTAGTATACGTTTGATTAATATAAAAACAGGCAACGTTCTTATGTCGACCCATGGCGAAATAATCGCGTATGTTGCTCTGATTTTCACAAGCTACATCGTCAAATATTATAATTGAGTTAGGCGAAGCTTCGTGTGGACTCAAAATTTCGCTATTATAATTATACTTGTAATAAGATATATCTTCCACATTCTGCAGTACTTTTTCTAAAAATAAGTATTTAGGTTGATATAAAGACTTTGAATATATATAAAGGTTACGAAAACGCGGTCCATTCTGATGTAACATTAAGCTGATAACTAAGTTAGTATTTCCGCAATTTGATGGACCGCATACAATACTACGTTTCGTATTTGGCAATAAGCTCCCATGACGTTTAACCTTATTTTTTGGTGCAGGACAGATACATTCTTTTTAAGTGATTCATTTTGTTTGAGAAATTTCATAACAGTTTTGTTAACATGTCCGTATTGGCTGATAAGTTTTAATGAACTAACGTTATTTCAATCGTGTTAATAATTTAAAAACTTGAAAAAGTTGCTGAAGATTAACTTAATCATCAGCTTTAGTTCAAAAGCATTTTTTTATAGGATAGGGTGACAAACGCAGTCTACCTGATGGTAAGTGGTTGCTGTGGCCCATAGACATCTACATCTATCTTCGTAGCGAATCAAAATGCAGATGAGTTGTCACCCGTGAGGAATAAGATGGAATGCCTCTTTTCCAGTAAAATGGGTCTCCGGTTCTCTACACTCACCATACGAAACACATCAGCATTAAGCTGCTATTTTACGCTGGTAGTCTGTGAGAGCGTGGTTCTTGCCCGGTCTAGCCGACCCATTCGTTTTACAACTATACTATTATTATAGCTGCAGCATGGTTCTACCACGTACAAACGTAATTAATAAGATAAGCATGTAATTACTTTCATAGCGTAATGTCTTATGGAATCTTACTATGGGATAATGTGACTGACATTGAAGTCATATTTGTTTGCAAAAGATAGGCATACGGATGATTTATAACTTAATTTGTAAAGAGTCCTTTCGAGGCAAATTTTAAGGAAATAAACATATTAACTTAGCATCAAAATATATTTCTGAAAATGTAATGTATGTACATAAAAACATAAATAGCCTCCATAAGAAAAAAATATGTACCAATACCAGTTTTTACACTTTATAGAATTAGTAATTAATTTATGGGTAGGCAATATATAAGCTTTTACAACAAACGCCCGGGTGTTATTCCAGACTATATTCTATCTAGAGATATTACGAATACTATAAAATTCAGTTTAAGATTGAAAATTGTTGGTTTTCTTTTTCTTCAAAAAGCATTAATTTTAAACAAAGATATATTTATAATGGATCTAAATTTAATAAGTACATTTACCGCTATTGCTGACCGATTTCCATATTATTGTGAAATCACACATTTACCTGTAAAACACTGTCATATCCTATTACCGCGTCGGGCTGGCGCCAATGGTGTTTTCGGCTGACAATGCAATGTTTATTTGACATCGCATGCAAACATTTATGTTAAGTGTTTTTCACATATGAGCATTTAATGTTAATAAGTAAAAATATTCCTTACAAATAACATTAATACGGGTCAATGCTAAAGTTACTAAATGAAATATTTCTTCATTTTATAATATGTCAAACTAAAATACTTCCAAGTGGGGATAGCGTTATATACATTATAACGCTATCCCCACTGGGTATAAAATATAATGTTGGGAAACGTTTAACAATTAGTTGCATCGTGTTTTCCACAGTCTACTAGACCTGGAAGTGTTCAGCATCATCACCATCAAGACAGCAAGTATGTACGTAATACTTAGTCTTCCTAGTTAGTGTAGGAAGCGAGCCGGAATCTGAGGCTGATAAATCATCACCACTCACCCCAGCTTCGACCAGCAGGAAACGTAAATTAAAAGTTTTTCCAAATTCTGAGTTAAGCAAATCTTATATAATTTTAATAGTTTGAGTTACCATTCACATGATGAAAAGTCAGTTTCTATGTGATTGGATGTTGTGAATAAATTATCAGTCATAGGTTAATTTTTTTAATGAAAACGTATTTAATTATATTCTTAGACGATCGATGTGATTGATACAATTGTTAGTGAATTGGACTACTACTCGTAAGTCATGTTATGAGCATCGTATAAAAATATATTTATGCGGGGTAGGAGGGAATATAAATATTGTTCATTGCTTATCAGTATGCTTTTGTTTAAATAGTATTTTTATTGTTTCCAGGATGAAGGTTCTGAACCTATCCGAGCGAGGATTTAAAAAAGCTACTTATCATTCCAAACAGGTTCAGGATATATGCACCGGAGCTAGCCTTCGAAGCGAGGAGAATATTACATCGAATTGCGCATCTCTAACTTCCGCGAGCTGGAGGCTATTCCATCAACCGACCCGCTGGCAGCACTCTCTGATCAGCTTTAAATAGTGGTTGGTGAGAAAACCCCAACGTGGAAGGCTGTTACCCAGTTGGTATCATGCATCAAAGAAGATTATCACAACGTTCTTCCAGTTTTGTATCCAACTAAGGGTTAGTTTAATAGTTTAATCAGTGTTACTTATCTATGTGTTGTTGCTTTCAGTTAAAATTGAAATAAAAACTAAAACATTTAAATTAAAATTCAGATAAAATCGAAATTCGAAATAATAAACCATAAATAAAATAATAAAATAAAGAAATTCTAAATCTGAACTATATTTTATTATAATAAACTGAGTTTAAAAGTTTAATCAGTGTTACTTATTTATGTGTTGTTGCTTTCAGTTAAAATCGAAATAAAACTAAAAACATTTAAATTCAAATTCAGATAAAATCGAAAATCGAAATAATAAACCGTAAATAAAATAAAGAAATTCTAAATCTGAACTATATCAGCCGCTTATTGCTTGATATTAAACGACTGTATATTCGAATACAAACCACTGAGTAATATTGTTAAGAAAATATCATGAATAGCAATACAATAATCGTCGAACTTCAAGGCTTCAAAAATAGCATAATTTAAAATTAAAAATTTTGTACAGCCGACTTCCATATAAGTTATTTAAGAATAACTCAATAACCATTGGTCTGATCTTGATCAAATTCATATGGGATCACACGAGAAGTATCAGCTTTCATATAAAAAAAGAATCATCGAAATCGGTTCTCCCAGTACAAAGTTATAAGGTAACACACATAAAAAAAAACAAACATCGAATTGACTATCGTCTCCTTTTTGGAAGTCGGCAGAAAAATAATGTTATAGTAAAGGAGTTTGCTATAGCCACTCTAGAGTACACCAATATATTCCTAATTAAACCTCCTTACCCATTCACTTCACTATCTCCTGAAGAGAAAAAACAAATTGGCTGGATTGAAAAGCACAGAGGGTATCGATGGAGTGAGGGCTTTATTGAATATAGAGAGTTTCACAGAATTATAAAGACATATTTGAAAGATAAAAAGATTTTTTTAAAGGGATGTGAAAAAATTAAATGGGTGCAAGATATTTGTGATGAAAATAATACTATAATGATATAAGTTGCTTAGGAGCTCCCAATTTAAATACTCTTTGTGAACATTATTGTAAAGATACTTTACTGTATAACTGTTTTACTCGTAAGAAAATATGTGCGTTAAAAAATGTTTTATGTATTAAGAAATGGTGTTTTGAAAACAAAATGATTGTTTGATTTCCAATAAAATATATCTATGTGTTGTTGCTTTCAGTTAAAATTGAAATAAAAACTAAAACATTTAAATTCAAATTCAGATAAAATCGAAAATCGAAATAATTAGTTTTAATAAATACATTCGTTGTAACAATAAATGTCTTTTCTTTTTTCCTCTACACAATTGAATAATAATGATACATAATAAAACAACAATAAAATTCAATGTATAACTTTTATTATATTTTACAAGCTACATTACTTAAATTACTAGTTCTCACATAATAATTCACCTATTTTTTTATAAGACAATTTGTACCATCTAACACTTCATCATTCATTGAATCCACAACATATTGAACACTATACATATATTAGCACTAAGATCGTGGATGACATTTTCTTCTTGCTCGTTACGTTCGCAAATGCTGATTTTAATCAGACGATGACCTCGTTTATCTTTATCACGGCGGATAATGTATGATGATGATGATGATGATTCTTGAGAGCGGTTTCTCTTCCTGTAACATTTCTTTGATTTCGATTGCCGCTCTTCATTAATGGATATTCTATTTGGTGGTAAATCGTGAAGCTGCTCCTTTCAGTTGTAATAATTTAGTGTAAATTTATCCACATCCTGTGCATAGTAATACGGATTAGTGATAGGATTAGAATCATTGTGTTCGTCAGTGTTGACCATGATCTGCAATTAACAAAAACAAGTATGAAGTCAAAAAAAAAGGTAATGGCGGCTGAATTTCTAAATAGTAAAAAAAATGTCGTCGTCATGCGCAATAATGAAACAATTGAGGGGGGGGGGGAGACGCTCTTCAATCCAGGTAAGACACACCATTTTTATTTAGTTAGCGGATGGATGCAAATTAATTAATATCTTTATTGTAATGGATTTACGATGTTAGGTTTTGGATCTTAGGTTCTTTTTTCGTTACGAAATTTCTTGATTCGGTCGCCGCGCTCAAAGTCCTCGATAAAAGCTATGCAAAAGCTTAAAAACGTTTATTAGCAATAACCATAATGAAATTAGGCTAAACAAGTTGTATTATTAGAAATTAATCATATAGATGCGGCAATACCATCAGTATCTCGCAAACGCTCTGAATATAATGCTCAATAACTCAACTGGAAGTGGAAGTACACTTGTTCCCGCAGGATAGAACTGTGAGTATGTACACGTTAATTTGGTTAAACTGAAAATGTTGTACCTCTACTGGAGAGAATTGGGGTCTTCAGCGGCATGTAGCTCGAGCGAATGCGAGAGCAGTGACGTAGAAGCCCCAATTCACACCTACTTAGGCCTCCCCCAAGGAATGCCACAAAGCACAGTCCCAGGCCACCTGCATCCATAGATTTCCTGCTTGTCTCACCAGGGTGCCACTCGATCTAGTGGGGGGGGACGCCCAAAACTTCGCCTGACAGTACGAGTCTGCCACTGGAGAACCTTTCTCCCCATTGGATGTCGGTTCTTCGAGCTATATGGTCGGCCTATTGCCACTTCAGCATACTAATTCTATGAGCTGTGTGGTTTACTCTGGTTCTACTGCGATATCCTCGTTTTTAAGTCTATCACGCAGAGAAACGCCGAGCATAGCCCTCTTCATCGCTCGCTGAGCCACTTTGAGCTTCCTCATACGGCCAAAAGTGAAGGACCATGTCTCAGATCCATAGGTCATCACTGGCAACACGCACTGGTTGTATAATCTCGTTTTGAGGTTTTGAGGTATGTCTGACGAGAAGTTGTGTCGTAATCTACCAAACGCTGCCCAGCCAAGTTGAATCCGTCGATTGACCTCTCGGTCAAAGTTGAACTTACCTAGTTGGACTATTTGACCCAGGTAAACATATTCGTCAACAACTTCGAGCTTGGTGCTCCCAACAACTACACGATGGAAGACACGATTGAGCTGATTGAGGTGCTTTGGTCCTCCAGCGATTCTGCCATAAGGACTATATCGTCGGCAAATCGAAGGTGAGTAATGTACTCGCCATTGACGTTAATACCGTATCTTTTCCAGTCCGTTAGCTTGAAAACGTCTTCCAATGCAGCGGTAAAGAGTTTCGGGGATATAACGTCACCCTGTCTTACACCTCTCTGCAGTTGGATAGGTTTCGTACTCTGGTTCTGTGATCGGATAGCCATCGTAGCCCTACTGTACAAACACTTGAGCACTTCGATATACCGACAGTCCACTTGGCTCCACTGAAGGGACTGCAGCACCGCCCAAATTTCGACGGAACGAATGGCTTTCTCATAGTCCACATATGCAAGACAAATAGGCAGATTGTACTCTACGGTCTTCTGTAAAATTTGCCGAAGGGTATGTATGTGGTCTATGATGCCTAAGGTCTTTTCGGGACCTGCTTGTTCAGGAGGCTGGAAGTCGTCAAGACTGCGTGCGAGACGAAGCGTAATGACTCTCAAAAACAGCACTTAGACGCGGCTCAGAAGAAAAATCGATATGTAGTTCTTCAAGAGAGCGTTGTCGCTTTTCTTGCCACCGCACTTCTGCTCCACGCCTCCGTAGTAGTGCCATCATGGAGGACGGTATTAAAGAGTTTCTGAGGGACTTCAAGTACCACTTTTCCATCCGCTTTCAGAAGCTCCGCTGTAATTCCACCCTTGCCCGGGGACTTGCCGTTTTTAAGGTGCTGGAGAGCCATTCTAATTTCGCTCAGACAGACGTTCTGGATATCTTCGGAATAGTGTCGGATAAGACTTGCTCTTGGATCGTTACTCACACTTGCGTGTGGTTCCAAGGATGACGTGTACAGCTGCTCATAGAATCTTTCAATCTCCCTCAAAATCGCAGGTGTCCCGGAAACGACGCTGCGGCACTCGGTCTTCAGCTTCGACAGTTGGCTCTTTCTGGCGGACAGATCTCTAGCAAAGACTTTGGAGCCCTGGTTCCACTCTTTTTCAATACGAGCAGTATTAAAGTTGCGTGAGTCCTGCCGCATGCATTTGGAAATCTGTCTGTTCAGTTGTCTGTATGCTATCAAATTTACTCAACTCTGCAGCTTCATTTCCCGTCTAACAGCCATGAGATTAAGAGTGTGATCGGAGAGTTTTTGTGTTTTTTTGCGACGGGTCTTGCAAAACTTAGCTCCGACCGCATGGACAGTTTCCACGAGCTTGTCATTCATATCGTTCACTCTATTGCAATCTTCTAGGCATTGAGAACGGTTTGAAGAAAGGTTTCGGGACTTTCGACTAGATCACGAGGGGGACGGAGCGTTGACTTCATTAGACGACACCTCTCTCATTTAACGTTTAGGTTCAGTCTGCCTCTAACCATTCTTTATGATAGGTTACTGATTACTGAACAATTGCCGTCTAGTCGACATAATGAAGTCAATCTCACTTTTTGTCGAACCGTCGTGGCTCGACTAGGTCTACTTCATGTGAGGCCGCTTCTGGAAGAAAGAGTACATCATAAAGAGTCCCTCTTTCTCTATAGGAAGTCAGCCAGCTGCTGGCCTCTTGGGTTTCGTTGCCCTATTCCGAATTTCCCTACTTTCAGCACACCGTTCTCTCTTGTGCCTTGTTTTGCGTTGTAGTCTCCCATTAACACCGTATAGTGGGTTCTAAAGATATCTTCATACATTTCCTCCACCTCCTCATCGGGATGTGCCGAAGTTGGTGCTAAAACCTGTATAACCTTCAGCGAATGCCGTTTGGTGACCCTGAGTATTAGGTACGCAACCCTCGTCGACACACTCAATCTTTACAACGTTATTAACGAGAGACTTGTGGACGATAAATCCGACACCTCCTTGGGACAGATGGTCGCCTTCCTGATGATAGAACAAGTTGCCAGATTCGGGGATGTGCCCTCTTCGGATCTCAGATAATCCTATAATATGTCTATATCTTCTTCCAGCTCCAAGATCTTCTCGCCAGTCCTCAGGTTGCGTGCGTTAGAAGTTGCCTATAATGTATACCTACAAATTTTGATACTTCTGCCTCCTTTGAATCTATAGATAATTTAGATATGTTGTGTAAGTGTAACAACGAGGTGCGAGGTTGCCCCTCGAGAACCTTTATTCCCCATTAGTTGTCGGTCAGTTTTTGTGTTTAGACATTTATAATTACTTAATGTTTTTTAATACTTCTTGTACTATTATCTATTATTTATCAATATCAGTCAATAACGTTTGTAGTTTTTATACAAGTGATCGTATTATTTAAAAATATAATTATATTAAACTCCTTGTTTTGTATAAATGTAAGAATTTCCTATTTCGGAACGTTTCTACCTCGAGCACGAGCCGCCATTTTCAATTTAATGGTGCGGCGATAATGGCGCCTTTTTTCGTTTTCGCGCGCATTCACGAAACAATTACACTTAATGACGCGCCGACGTCATGCGCCATTTTTATTTTTATTTTTTTTCTTCCCGCTTCACGGGGTGATTTGAATATCCCGGGGATTGCGCCAGCGAAATTGCTACAGGCTCAGCGATGCCTAAATATTCGTAAAATGTAAATAATAACCTCCCTTTCATCTTTTCATTAATCTCTTTGATTAAGTCGCGTTAGCAGTCGAAGGGGGGCGACAATTGTGTTTGTTTTATGGTTCTTTCTCCACTAATTGTAGCGATTATCTTGATCGTTGGATACTCAAACTGAATAACTAATGAACGCCATCTTGTACCATTAAGGGTTCCTTCTTAATAACGCCTTTTCAAAATTACAGTGCATTTTAAATAAGAAATTAATGGTTATAAAATAACTATGTAAACGAGTCCCGTGGGAGACACAAGAGGTGATAGAGGCAAATGAAACATAAGATAGGAAGCAGCATGTTCCTGATAATAACTCAAAATAACAAAAAAAACATGTTTTTCCAATCTGCCTGCAAATGCAAATATCCCTCCAATGAGGCAATCTATGGGGACTTTAAGTCCTAAGTAGCAGGTTCCTGCAAAATACAAAGAGACATTTCTCGCTCCCGATATCCGGTACTCTGGGGTAGTGTATCGCCGATACAGGGACGCGCTAAAGAAGAAATTTTCCTAAGTAGTGTTATGTTTATGTTTTATATATGTATATTTTTAGGTTTAGGTATGAGTCGAAACAATTTAAGAAGTAAAGTTTTTGGTTCTTGGCTTGAGGGTGAGTAGCGATAACCTCAACAAAACTGTATTACGTAAAGATGTTATCCGATGCTGTGCGAGCATCGGAGCTGCGAGATGAGCGATGGCCGGCGTCGATTTCCGGCGGCGGGTCAATTTCCTACAGCATCCATCACGCCGGCTGCCTGGCTGATGTTATGTATCGATAAACACTGTGTTAAAATCTCATCTAGCGTTATCGCATTTACCGTTAAGTATATCTTTTAAGCGAGAGAGGTCAGTTTCGTGCCCAATGCAAGTCCGTAGTCTTTTCCTATCACTCTAGGTGACAGGTGTGATTGTTTATGTTATATATTTTCAGTTAAATATCTGAATTGGCATTGTGTTTTATAAATGACAAAAGAAAGCAAGAACTATTTGATAAACACATTCTAAACAAAGAAATATACAAACGCAAGGGGCAAAAAATTTAAGCAAAAGCTTACGCATTAACAAATAAGAAGCAGTGCATACATGAATCATCTATACAAATAAATAAAATTGAAGTGTTTGTTTGTAATGTTAAAATAACAGCTTTTTAACTAAATGATACAAATAAATAAAATTGAAGTGTTTGTTTGTAATGTTAAAATAACAGCTTTTTAACTAAATGATACAAATAAATAAAATTGAAGTGTTTGTTTGTAATGTTAAAATAACAGCTTTTTAACTAAATGATACAAATAAATAAAATTGAAGTGTTTGTTTGTAATGTTAAAATAACAGCTTTTTAACTAAATGATACAAATAAATAAAATTGAAGTGTTTGTTTGTAATGTTAAAATAACAGCTTTTTAACTAAATGATACAAATAAATAAAATTGAAGTGTTTGTTTGTAATGTGAAAATAAAAGCTTTTTAACTAAATGATACAAATAAATAAAATTGAAGTGTTTGTTTGTAATGTTAAAATAACAGCTTTTTAACTAAATGATACAAATAAATAAAATTGAAGTGTTTGTTTGTAATGTTAAAATAACAGCTTTTTAACTAAATGCATATGAAATTATATACGGTACATATAACCAAAACACAATTTTTAAAATTATTATCTCTTTGCCTGTCTGTCTGTTTGTTCCGACTAATCTCTGAAATGACTTTCACTGGCAGATAACTGACGTTATAAAGAGAAACTAAGGCTACTTTTATTTAAGAAAAAAAGTTATGGTTCCAAAAAAAAGCATAAAAACGTTAAATAACATGCGGGCGAAGTCGCGGGGAACATCTAGGTAATGATTAAAACAAACAAAAATATGACATGAAATAGGTCTCCAACTGAGCATAGTGCTGCAAAGGCAGCGCTGGTTTTCAATTAAAAGCTTGTGACTTCACTGACAAGTCCAATGGGACGTAGTCCGACAAGACCGGAGAGAGATCCAGAACCAGAGATCAGAAACGGCTTTACGTACTTTCCGAGTCACGAAGGTGAAAAACCTGAGGCTGCTACTGAGAGTTTCTAGACAGAAAAACTCAATAATTATTTTTTGGCCTGATCTGGGATTCGAACCTGGGTACGTGGTAGAGCCATGCTGCAGCTATATTAGTAGTAGGTATAGTTGTAGCACGAATGGGTCGGCTCGACCGGGGACGGACCACGCTCTCACAGAATACCAGCGTAAAATAGCAGCTTATCGCTGCTGTGTTTCGTATGGTGAGTGTAGAGAACTGGAGAACCTTTTTACTAGAAACGAGGCATTACATCTTAGTCCTCACGGGTGGCAACGCATCTGCATTTTGATTCGTAATTGAGAATGGATGTAGATGTCTATGGGCCGCAGCAACCACTTACCATCAGGTGGACTGTGTGCTGGTTTGTCACCCTATCCTATAAAAAAACCTCAAGATCAGTAGTCCCGTTAGCGACCACTAGAAGCAGTCAATTGCAATTGTATTAGTCCACAGGCCCACATGTAAGGGACTCCAGTGATTAATAACAGGCTGAAAGTGTATACACAGCTTCGTTTTGACGAGACACCCAACTTTTATCATTGAACCAAATTCTGATAGTGAGTGTATGCCACGAAAAATTCATGATTATTTACTTAATTTTTAATCTAAATATAATAGTGACCTACAAAAAAAAATTGTACTTTTTAGTTAACCTACAAAAACAAAAAATCGAATCATTTAATATGTGTTCCGTACTTATGTCTTGTAACCACTGGTTTCATTTGTATTAAACTAATATTATAAAAGTAAAAGCTTGTATTTTGAGTGTATTATCAGAACTTTACTTGCACGAAGCATAAATTTCTTTTGAAAGTCTAATAATCTTCTTTAAAAGTCCTCGTTTCGAACGAAAACGTTCGTCCTTACGTAAAGAATTGCACAAGAAACACTCCATGATGACGATCACTTAACAGCTTCGAAAAGAGAGCTCGACTAAACCCATATGAAACGCTTTGAATTGTGTTTTGAAAAATAGTCGTTAGAGCTGATGCTTAAAGGAAGGGGATAGTGGGTCTTACGATTTCATACCTGAGGCAAAATCACAGAGTTTAGCATATTATTTTTTGGCGCGATATTGAACTAAATTCTAATGTAGTAAATGTTTTTTTATAAGGCACTGCAAAAAAATTATACAAAAAAAATTTTTGTTACAAATTTTGTTACATTTTAGGTAAATATTTTTAATTTGTTAATATAATAAAATGAAGATATTACTTTTAATTCGATTATAAATTATAGATTCAAATTATAAAGAAATTAAAAAACTGTAATTTATATTAGTTTATAAGTACCTACACGAGTTATAAATATACATTTTTCGAACTTAGAACTAATTTTTTTTATAGACGACAACTGATTTTACAATTTGTTTTACAAAACAATGATTTTTTTCCTTACTTGACTATCACTTAAAAATTGTTGTTAACTGAATAATATAAGTAGTTTAATAGCTCAATCACTCGTTACAAGAAATTTCAACAAATTTTCATGCAATTCCCTTTTTTTTATTGCTGTAATTGTTTATATAATTAAGTAATTTAAAAAATAATATTCATTTTCTTTAAATAAGCTGTAATATTGTATACGAATTTTCCATTTAAGCAATTTCAAACAAAAGCTGCCGAAAATTATGTACAGGACTTCAACATGTTATGTTTTCAAGATTTAATTTGTTTTAAAATTTCGAAAAGTTCATTTGTAATTAATCGCTTCCATTTTTTTTGTATGCCAATAGTTTCATGGTGTTATACGTTTGATTCTTTTAACAGAAAAATTAAAAAAGTTGTTATAGATTAACATAATCTTGACAACTTTTGAGTGTAGGTCTCAAAAAAATTACCAACTAATTTGTATGCCGATGCATTTTTTTATAAAAAATATATATTTTGCAAGCCCCAAAACAAAAATCAGCTTGTTATTAATAAATTTTTTCAAGTCACCATTCTGACAAGTTAGAGCTGGGGGTCACTCGGAAGGTACCATTCACTTTGTATGCCACAAGTTTTTCTCAGTTTTCCATCGTATTTTCTCGAAGTATTGATTTTTAGAAACTGTTATTATTTAATTTGGGACACTCATCAAATCGACGTGTTTCGCTCCCTATCGCGCTTTTTCCTCCCACTATCAGAATTTGGTCCAATGATAAAAGTTGGGTGTCTCGTCAAAACGAAGCTGTGTATAAACTTTCAGCCTGTTATTAATCACTGAAATCCCTTATATGTGGGCCCGTGGACTATATGTTTAAGTGTTGGTAGACTGGTTTGTCGAGTTGTTGTTTTTGCTCCCGCTACTTCGGCTCTCTTGTCGTATTATCCAATTTATTATGCAGCGTTTTTATAGAAAAACAATCATGACATAATAAATAAACTCGCCTTTAACCTATAACTAGGTATGCTTGATAATTTATTAATGGTAGTGGTAAAACGATAATTCAGTAATGTTAGTGTAATTTAGTACACGATAGAATTTGTTGTGATTACCATCAAGCACGGTAATGACACTTGATGTAGAAATAACAGGCCCGGTGTCCGCCCATGCCGTAGTGACACGAGCACGGCTCGCGTGCCCCCCTCGCGTGCTCCCTACTCCATCTATAAAATATTCAGTAAAGTTTGAAAGGCTACCGACAATAATGCTCCGGTCCACCGGTTAAACTAACAAATTTTAAGTGCTTTAAAAGTTATAATTGATTTTGTAGTTAAGTATTGTTTGGTTTAATAATTAATTCAAGTTGCTTAAACTACCTATGAATTTTGAGGCTAAAGCAGGGGTTCCGTGCATGTTTGCGGAATTCCAGAGTGAAATACGAAATCTCGGCTTCTCTCAAATAGAGCACGCCAAGGGGTGGGGATGTACCGTTACAGTTACAGTCTATTATAAGTCCACTATTAAACATAGGCGTTCCCTATAGATTGCCTCATAAGGAGATATTTGCCATAGTTGCTTATTATTAGTTATAGCTGTTTATTTCTTATTTTTAGTCGTTATTAAGAAAAAGCTGCTGTCCATCTCCTGATTTGTTTATCTCTGTCGCCTCTTGCGAGCCCCACCCCCACGGGATGATATCGGGTAGTGGATATTCTTACACCGCTACTACACGGTGCGGATGTACGCGAAAACATATAACTTCGCGATCGAAGAACACCATGGGGTTCTGAACGGTGCGAATATATCCGCCCTTGCATGTAGACATTTCCCTATAAAAAAGGATTACAGATTAGCCTATTAAATATTGAATATTATGAGATTATCAATTCACTATATACTATCAAAGGTACGCGCTTAACCTAATTTCTGGGATTTTTTTTGTGGAGCATTGGGGTGTATTTAAGTTATAACTTTAACTGTACCAATCTTTTACCTGACTGCCCCATAAGGACGGTAATGTTTTTCGAGAGTATGTATGTATGTATGTCTATTTTTAAGCACGCTCTGTAGCCTAAACGGCTTAATGGATTTTTACACATGAGCTGTCGTTAGATTCGCCTTTGTTGTGGAAGTGTCATGGGGTATTTTCTTTTCTAATCAGTAATTTTTTCGTTGGGCTTGTTTTTTTTAATTTGAATCAAAACATCAATCTTAAACGCTAGATTGATTTTTAATAATATTTGTAACGCACTATATGATATAATAAAAATACTATTGTAAGGCCTGAGGCCTTACAATTGGCCTGAATTTCCGGTGAGGTATAGACCTCACCGGAAATTGTCAATTGCACATCGTAGAGTATTTGGCATAGTTGGCACGCTTGATAAGCAGGTTGGCAAGCGCTGTTATTGATTGTTTTGTGTTGTTATCAGGATGATGCTGCTGTCCACCTCCTGTTCATTTACCTCTGTCGCCTCATATGGCATTTAAGTGATGATATTTGTGGTATGTACGATATGGTGCAATTTTTTTTTCATAATTATACGGGACAACCCCTAAAGTATTATCTATATAATTAAAAAAAAACATCAAGGTCGGTTTACAAATGACAAAGATATCGCGTTACGTACGAAAAATAAAAAAGTCCAATTGTAAACCTTTTTTGATGTCGTTTAAAAATAAACACCAGGCTTTTTTTATTAAAAACTAGCTGTTCAACGCGACTTAACTCGTGTGTAATTTAGGGTTTTAATTTTTTTGCGAGGAACTCTAATTATTTTTCTAAAATAAAAGTAGCCTAAATTACTCCTTATGACATCAGCTATCTGCCAGTGAAAGTGCCGTCAAAATCGGTCCAGCCGTTTCGAAGATTAGCCAGAACAAACAGACAGACAGACAAAGACAAAAATTTTAAAAAGTGTATTTTGTTTTAAGTACAGTTTATAATTTCATATGCATTTAGTAAAACACTGTAATTGTGACATTACAAACAGACACTTCAATTTTATTTATTTGTATAGATATAGATACTCGAAACCACAAGACTTTCATTTCACAACAATATGACTTCACAAAAAGGCTACCTGAGATGGTATTCAGTTCTAAGGTGTAAAAACGTCTTCGTCCTCTTGATAGAATTCTGAAAATGTCAAGTTAGCCATCAGAGTGACAAGGCTTGTAAAGTTGTCACGTGTCAACTTTACAAGTTTTTTTTCGTTTTGTCTCGAACCGTTTCTTTTTATGTTTTTAATATGGTTTAATTTCTAGTTCAAATTACTTTAAATAACTACTAATAATTTAACTATGTATAAATGGGTACAATCCATTTGTTCCTTTTCAATTTTGATAGTGTGTGTCATTACGTTTCCTCAAAGAATAGTTTCCTTACATTTTACTTTAAATGTTGACCCAGTTTGAGGCAGCATCGATAGTATAATTTATACTTGTCATGGCTGTCATTTAGTAAAATCATAAACGAATCATATGATTTGGTGGAGGCGAAACACGCCAGTTTAATTAATAAACCGAGAATAATAGTAAAACAAGTGGGTGTATAATATGTATTATGTCATTTACTTATATACATATGTGTATAAATAAAACTGAAGTGTGTGTAATATTAAAATTACTGGCTTCTCATAAGCTCTTAGGGGTTTACTTAGACGCTATTAAGATATAAATAATAATTTTTTAAATGTTTGTTGTCTGTCTGTCCGGGCTCCGGGCTAATCGTCGCTTATAATAGCTTAACCGGTACTAATGAAACTTCACGAACAGATAGAAACCAATGATAGGAGTGATCTAGGCTAGGCTTTATTTTATCCGAAAACTACAAGATTTTTTTTGAAATAACGTAAAGTTGATAAAATAAATGGTCTTTAATATAAGTGACGTTATATTAGTAGATACTGTTTAGGCGAAGCCGTAATGATCTGTCCTTCCGAAGAACGAGGCCACCATTTATTTTCCCACGCTTCAACCTCTCTTCACTTTAGTTGGCAACTCCTAGGAAGGAAACACCCTGACAGCAGACTGTCTTTTAGTTTCAGGATCATAACAATAAATCCAGCTTTCGTCACCCGTAAGTATGTCGGACACAGCATTTGAGCCACCTCCGTTAAATCTTTGAACCATTTCACGACACCAATCAACACGACGGTGTTTTTGGGTCTCTTTCAAATTATGAGGTATCCACCGGGCACAAAGCTTCCTAACCGCTAAATGTTCATGGAGGAATATGTGCACTTGACTCTGCCTAAGCTTATTCAAATCTGCTGATAAGTCAGTCTTTTGTCAGTCTCTACGTAGGTCACTCAATAAGTTTTGAGATATACAAAAAGTATTCTAGATACTATTAATATTTATTTTACATATTTTCAAAATATTCCCCATCATGCTCTATACAAAGTTCCATTCGCCTAAATCAATTCTGAAAACACTTTTGCCAGTCTTGATCTGACAGGTCGGAAATAACTTCTACGTAGGCAGCCACGGCTTCTTCGGCGCTTGAAAAAAACTTGCCTTTTATTTTTTCTTTGACTATTGGGAACAAAAAGAAATCACAAGGAGCTAAGTCAGGACTGTAGGGTGGGTGACTTAGAGTTTCAACACCAGATTCCTCAATAAATTTTACGTGGTAGAGCCATGCTGCAGCTATATTAGTAGTATAGTTGTAGCACGAATGGGTCGGCTCGACCGGGGAAGGACCACGCTCTCACAGAAAACCAGCGTAAAATAGCAGTTTAACGCTGCTGTGTTTCGTATGGTGAGTGTAGAGAACCGGAGACCCTTTTCACTGGCAAAGAGAAATTGCATCTTAGTCCTCACGGGTGACAACGCATCTGCATCTTGAGTCTTTATTGAGGATAGATGTAGATGTCTATGGGCCACAGGTGGACTCTTACTATCAGGTGGACTGTGTGATCGTTTGTCACCCTATCCTATAAAAAAATGATTTTGTTCTTAGGGAGGTATGTGAAGAGGCGTTATCGTGATGCAGCATGATTCCCCGAAGCCCGGTCTTTGGTCTTCTCTCCCGTACAGCTTGAAAAGCTTTGGGTAATGCAATTATAGTATACTATTTAGAGTTGACTGACCTACAATTTTCCAGCATTGACGTCGACAAATGTCCGCTCCGCGAAAAAAAACTAGCCACCATTTTTTTGCCAACGCACAGTGGGCGGAAACGATCAAAACTACGCACGAGGCAGTAAATGTAATCCAAATTAAATATTTTTTTTAAATACTCGTAATTATGTCTGCTTTCTTGTAGCACTGCGGAAATTCACTTTTTAGGGGTAGAAACCACCCTTATCAACCCCTAAGCAGGCTAAACCACCAGATTCTGGGTAAAACGAGGTCGATCAACTACATATTTATAATTGATCGTTTCCGCCCACTGTGCGACGTTGCGAGGTCTTTGCAGTTTTGTCGGTAACTGTCCTTCTGAGTAGACCCATACTGATGATTGCCTTTTACTTTCCGGCTCATATTGATAGATCCATGTCACCAGTAACGATTTCTGAAACACGCCTAGAAGCCCCGTTTTCAAAACGTAGACGCATTTCATGGCACCAATCCACACGAATCTGTTTTTCGCTTTCGGAGAGCAAACGAGGGATCCATCGACAACAAAGCTTCCTCACTCCAAGATGTTGATGTAGGATGGTATGAATGCTCCCCGAACTAATGCCTACAATCTTTTCGATGTCCGTATATGTGATTTGTGGGTCTTCTCGCACCAACATTTCAGTAGTCGATACATTTTCTGCCGTTACTGCTGTTTGCGGAGCCCCGGTTCTTTGGTCATCTTTAAGATTAATTTTACCCCTTTTGAATTCAGCATACCACCTAAAACTTGTTGCGCGTGGTGGAACTGAGTCCCCTAATCCTGATTGTAACCGTTGTAAACTTAATTGTTCGGTTAAATCAAATATAAAATCATAATATATCATAGCGCGCAATGTTCACGGTTAAGATCCATCGTTTTAAATGAAAAGCGCGGGAAATGTTTACTTTTACTTTTACTTACTTTTACTTATCTTCACGCACAATCCCTGACGGGGTAGCCAGAGAGAACAGATCGCCAAGTGTCACGATCCTTACATACCTCTTTCGCTTCTTTCAGATTCATTATCTTCTTCATACATGCACGTCTCATCCGAGTACTCTTGACCCTACCCTCTTCGAGCAATTTGCTCACATGGTCTTCGAAAGTTAGTCTCGGTCTACCTCGACACCTTTTAATATTAACTTTCGCGCTATATATTTTCTTCACCATTCGGTCTTCACTCATCCGCTCAACGTGCCCAAACCACCGAACCACGCCCTTATCAATCTTCGTGATAAGGTCATCTTTCGGGAAGTGTTGCAGGAAAATTAATAGAACTTTGTTTTTTTTATTTAATATTGAGCAATTGGTTTATGGAGTTCTATTTTTAAATAAATTTGCTTTTTGGAAATATATAACGCGGGTGCGTTCCATTTTTAAATTTCGAGTATCTCAAAACTTATTGAGTGATGCCGTAGAAGGCCGTCTCTCACGCACATCATAGGTGGGATTAGTGCGTAGTAGTGTGTAGTTAGTAACTCATTAAACCAGTTGTGAACAGTGGCATGTAATGGGGCTTCATCGTGAAAGGCCAATCGAAGTCTATCATAACTTTCTTGTTGACTTAAATGACATCGAAATTCATAAAAAATCATTGTACGAAAATTTTTCTCGCGTTAAATTCATGCTTACGTGACACAGGCAATTTTAAATTTTCCGCTAAATCGTAAACAAATGACAAATTAATAAAATACATACACAATAATATTGGCAGAGTTCCATTTTCAAAATTTGAACTTATTTTTTTATTATATCGTTCACAAGTGGCCAGTTCTAAAACTTTGTTTTATAGGATAGGATAAGGGTGACAAACGAGTACACAGTCCACCTGATGTTAAGTGGTTGCTGTGGCCCATGGACATCTGCATCTATCCTCGATTACGAATCAAAATGCAGATGCGTTGTAACCCGTGAGGACTAAGATGGAATGCCTCCTTTCCAGTAAAAACGGTCTCCGGTTCTCTACACTCACGGTACGAAACACAACAACTATGAGCTGCTATTTTACGCTGGTATTCTTTGAGAGCGTGGTCCTTCCCCGATCGAGCCGAACCATTCGTGCTACAACTATACCTACTACTAATATAGCTGCAGCATGGCTCTACCACGTTTAAAAAACTTTCAGTGTCGCCCTCGTATCATCATTATTATTACAACCTTTCACAAATCTACTGCTGAACATAGATCTCCCCCGGGGAGTTCCACAAAGTACGGTCCAAGGTTCTAAGCCACCTGCATCCATAACTTTTTATGTGCGTTAGTTACGAAAAAGTTTATTTCTCAGATATGCAGGCCGAGCCCGTGATTGCAAATTGATTTAAAATTGCAATTAACAACTTTGATTTCGGGGATGAAACCCCACATGGGTTGACTCTGTCTGCTCGCATATTGTGAAATTTAGAGGGTACGTATTGCAAATAGCATTAGCATTAGCAATTAGCTTGCTAAGACGCGTGAATTCATAATATGCTCAATAAATTAATGCCAAATATAGCATTAATTACATCACTAGACTATGAAGGCTTATGTTAAATAATGTACATTACAATATAAAAGTTATCACTATTATATTGTATTATACAATTGTGATTGAATAATTTTAGTTTTTTTTTTCTCTTTGTACTCATATTTTTATGTTTTTACAAACTTAACACTAAACTGGCTGTTGATATTTGATAGGGTGAATGTATGAACATGCCTGACCACAGAACACAATTACTGTCTACCATGCCTGACAGTCACACGTTTTTGTCTCAGTGGATACAACTCCGAGTAAAGAATGCTTGATTTCACTACCTTATTTACTTTCGGAGCTATAGTGTCCTAGAATTTTTTGGCCATTGCTCGGCTTATAAGTCCGCGGCCTAAGGTATTTAATGAAAGAAAATATATGGTTTCTATTTTTTATTTTTCAATATAATCTCGCTCAAGTGAAATACATTTCTCACATCTCGCATACAATGCATTTAATCCACCCAAAAAGTATTCTGTATCTTTCTCTTCAAGGTGACGATCAACCGCAGCTTTCATTTCGTTGTCATCTGCAAATCTCCGGCCCCGTAAGTCCTTCAAATTGGAAAACAGAAATAAATCGCCAGATGCTAGGTCTGGGCTATAAGGAAGGAGGTCAATCTCTGAGAACCACGTGTCTTTCAGGTCTTGCCTCGCAACATGTGCAGTGTGAACTGTCGCTTTTTCGACTTTTCGGACGTTTTCTTCGGTCAGTACCGTGACAAGGCGAGGGTCGTCTTCACAGCTCCCTCATCATTGTTGAAATATGCGGGCCCATTTTTTCACCATCGTATATGAAGGCGCAGAATCCTGAAGAACCGATGACATCTCTTCAAAAATGTATTTCGGTGTATTTCTCTTCTTTAAGAGGAATTTTATCACGGCGCGGTGTACAAAATTCCGAGAATTTCCAGATTCAGCTGACATGGTGATCTTTGTTATTCACTAAATAATTGAATATGAGTGCAAACTTAATTAATGATTGCTTTTATAATACTACTGAGTGTTGCAACTAGTGACATGAGTAACAAGCTAATTTCTCATCGTTAAGTACCCTAGGCCGCTAACTTTAAACCGCCCTGGTAATCAGCATTGTAGTTTCAGCACAAATAATACCGAGTAATGACCTCTTTCGGCATGTTTTCGACGTACATAGTCAAATTTATTAAAATTTCCTATTATTGTTATAAATTAGTATATTTTTGTACGTCAATGATCTGCGTCAAAATAAAGTGTTTCTTTCTTCTTTCTTGCTTCCTTAACTAACTTTATGAATATATTTTTACTAGTGGTGACTAGTAAGTAGATGATAAAGGATTTATTTTGGCGCGAGGTCGTTGATTGCCAGATAACTAATACCGTGGTGGCAGCACGCCAGAGCCAAGCTCAGCAAATGGTGTCGATTTGGCATCAGTTACCCGGTAATACGAGCATTATGAATCGAGAAGTAAATCTGATAACTGTGACTTATAATTTTCCTCGTACCGGTTATATATGAAGTTGCTGCAATAATTCGAATTAACAATTGTTTAATTACTAAAGTACTGTGTGAGTACTCTTGAGTTAATAATCTGTGCTCGCCCACTTAGCCTCGATCGCGAATTGAGTTGGTCGCGCTTGTAAATACGAGTATAAGACTTAATAGTTACTAAATTAAGTGTGGTAGTATAATTTTGATTTAAAAACAACTTAAAATAACATTTTCAGCTGTTATTTACTACGTGGTATGGCTAGCTTGTTTTATGTTCCGGATCGAGTCCGTATTGTAATCCGTCAGAGTGTTAAAACTTTCCTATTTCTCCTGCATTGCAGTTCATTTACTACCGTGTTCCGGTTGGAAGATTATGTAGAACCAGTATAGTTATAGGCTGTCCCACTCACTGTCCATTGGTCTAGTGGTCGTAACCACGATTGCCGATCTCGAAATCCCGGGTTTACATTCCAAAGTTAAACTTTTTTAAGTTTTTTGGAGCGAGCCACTTTATAACACTTTTTATGGCGTTACTCACCGGCTACGGTTGTCGGAGAGTTAAGGGACTCGAGGATCAAAATAAAAGTATCCCAGGGCGCCTGTTGTTGGATGATTAGTAAATGAAAATGCTAAGTTACATATACAGACAAAAACTAGTTTATTTCCTTCTACGGTTCACATGTATAGCTCCAAATATCAAGTTTTCACTTTAAAATACCCTACGAACTGAGGTTTTGACTAACCTGGTGGATTACACAATATTACACTGTTTATGGTCAATCCCGCGAAGCAGTGAGGCAACAGATATCCTCCAGGTGTACGCCGGTCGCGGTCTCCTGGCCGCCCAGTCCCAATATAGCCACCCGTTGAAGCTGCCTCGCCTCGTTCACATTGTTGAACTTGATAATGGACCATACTCAAAGTACGGACTAAGGACTAAGGACTAAGGACTAAGGACTAAGGACTAAAGACTAAGGACTAAGGACTAAGTAACTTTAACTGTAACACGAAAATTTTCGTGTACATTATTTTAGCATATTTACGTTATTACATGCGATGAACAGACTTCAGAGCGCCATCTAACGTCATTAGTCCGAAGTAACTAGAAACGTATATTGACGAATCGAGCTAGCTAATTGCATGCAATTGACCTTTCGTGTTAGTTCGAAATCCTACCACGGATCGACGGTGGCGTGTAGCCCAAGGGAGGCCTAGTTCTTTTTGGAGCGAGCCGTTGTAATGATCGGACACGCACATATATAATTTTTGAATCGAAACGCCGGAACATGAATTTAAAGTGACGACTACTTGGGCGTACGGCCCCTTAAACACAATGTCTACGGGCAGTTTAATGTGTTGAAACACATCATCCCATAAATTGTAAGTACTTAATGTTTTTGTCTTCTTAAAAGCACATGTGCTCTAATTAACGGTACACGGTGTTTCATAGATTCTTTTGCCTTGTCATAGGGGTCCTTAGTCCTTAGTCCTTAGTCCTTAGTCCGTACTTTGAGTATGGTCCATTATCAAGTTCAACAATGTGAACGAGGCGAGGCAGCTTCAACGGGTGGCTATATTGGGACTGGGCGGCCAGGAGACCGCGACCGGCGTACACCTGGAGGATATCTGTTGCCTCACTGCTTCGCGGGATTGACCATAAACAGTGTAATATTGTGTATTCCACCAGGTTAGTCAAAACCTCAGTTCGTAGGGTATTTTAAAGTGAAAACTTGATATTTGGAGCTATATAAGTGAACCGTAGAAGGAAATAAACTACTTTTTGTCTGTATATGTAACTTAGCATTTTCATTTACTAATCATCCAACAACAGGCGCCCTGGGATACTTTTATTTTGATCCTCGAGTCCCTTAACTCTCCGACAACCGTAGCCGGTGAGTAACGCCCTAAAAAGTGTTATAAAGTGGCTACCCAACGTTGAACCTTAAGTTGCTGGATGTTAGTAGATGAATTAACCTTAATTGTAACTATTTAAGCTGTTGAAAACCCATTTAATATGAAAACTTAGTGAAATTTAATGTTAACATTTTTTTTCCTGATGTAAGTAGATTTAAGTAAGCTTGAGAACAAAGAAAGTTTAACTTGAATGTGATTTATATGTACTTAAATGAATTAAAACTTAACATAATAAAAATATTTGTGCTATTTTAAGTAGATATTTTTAATATCAACCGATTTAAGACTTTCTTGTAACCGTCAGTACATTTTAACAAAATGTCGATCCACAAGTATATAGACTCATTACATAAAGATGAAATCAGATATGAACTCGCCATTATTGGTATTTCCACAGATGAAAATGTAACCACCGATGCAGTGAGGAAGCAGATCCGCCAGGTGTACAAACTCGCACGCCGTGGAAGCATAAAGTGTGAACCACTCCAGTCACCCAGTATAGCCTCTGAACTAGAGATCTGCACCCCAAAGGTCGAACTTCTGGAATCCCAACTGCAGGCGCGTAAAGTAGATGATCGCAATTTGACTCTTAAACTGTCTCGTCGTGCAAACTATTTGATGGATAGACTAGCTCGTATCTCTGAAAGTAGTTCGCATTTGTCAGATCTCCGTAGTCGTTTGACTCGCATTTTGAGTGTCATAGACGGTGAAGATAGCGACACGGATAGTGAGTACAAGGAAACCCAGGCACAGCCGTCTAACCAGAAAGTGGAAAGTAACGTGATCTATGTGAAAGATAAACCCTTGAACCTAAATACATTTAACTTAAAATTTGACGGAACCACGTGTGTTCGTGTATTTATTGAACGTCTTGAGGAACTTAAAGAGGCTCGCAACATTACTGAAGCTCGCATACTTTCAGCTTTTTATGATCTTTTAGAAAACTCTGCTTTATGTTGGTTTAGAAGTAATAAGGATAATATCCACTCATATTCACAATTATTGAAATGCTTAAGAGACGATTTTGATATTCCCGATTTAGACTATAAACTATTAAATGAAATAAGGCAGCGTACACAGGCCAGACACGAAACGATAGTAGTCTATCTTTCCATTATGCAGGGAATGTTCTCGCGACTCACTCAGCCGTTGTCGAGTAGACAACAACTCGAAATCTTGATGCATAACATTAGACCAGAGTACATGAAAGATTTAGCTTTACATGATATAACCTCTGTAGACAAACTTAAACTTTATTGCAAACAGTTAGAAATTGCGCGGTCGCGTGCGGAACAATTTAGTGAACCTAACTTGAATAACTTTAAAATTACAGCGGACTTAAATAAACAAACGCCGCGATCTCACAGTAAACAAGTCTCTGTGCTGAATGAAGCTGGCTCTTCGAGGCAATTGGATAGGAAATGCTTTAGGTGTGGATTAAACACTCATTTCACCAATCAATGCAATTCGAAAGAGTTAGTGTGTTTTAAGTGTGGATTAAAAGGTGTTAAGCGTTCAGATTGTAGTAATTGCAATTCAAAAGTTAACACGGAACTATCCAACACCTTTAATAAAAATAGGTCTTATACGTCCAATAATGAAGAGGTAGTTCTGTTTAAAAAAAATACTAGAGATATAAGACCATACTTAAAATTAAAAATATTGAACTTACAAGCTTTTGGCTTATTAGATTCGGGTACAACTTGTAGCATTCTTGGAAATAATGCGCATTTGATCTTTTTAGAACACGGATTTCAACTCAACTGGTTTGACACTGAGCACTACGTGAGAACTGCTGATGGTACGAGATTGCATTGCTTAGGGTATATGTCCTTACCTATTGAATTTAACAATAATTTCAGAGTGATTAAATTTTATGTTGTTGAACAAATAACTTCACCTATAATTCTAGGTGTTGATTTTTGGCAGGTGTTTGACTTAGGGAGTGACCTTGTATCCGAAGTACAGTTTGACCGAAAGTCGGAGTCATCAATATGTAATAGCATAAATTCGGTTTCTCTTAATAAAGGCCTTGAAGAATACGAGTCTTTATCCATAGAACAAAAACAAATCATGGATAAGTTAGTCCAACAGTTTGATACAATTAACACAGTTAAAGTAGGTTTGGGACGTACCAATTTAATTCATCACGTCATAGACACAGGGGATAGCAAATCTATTAAGCAAAGGTACTATCCATTATCACCTGTTAAGCAACTAGCACTTGAAAAAGAATTGGATAGAATGCTTAGTTTGGGAGTTGTGTCACCTTCACAGTCAGCTTGGAACTCACCTGTAGTAATGGTTCAGAAGCCAAACGGGGACCTAAGGCTTTGTCTAGATTGTAGAAAATTAAATGCAGTTTCCAAACCCGATGCGTATCCTCTCCCGTATATAAGCAGCATATTGGACCAGCTCCGCGACGCGAAATACCTAACGTCAATAGATCTTTCCGCTGCGTATTGGCAAATACCCTATGATAGCGAGCAATCAGCTGATAAGACCGCGTTCACAGTGCCACGTAGGGGGTTATTTAGATTCAATGTAATGTCGTTTGGCCTTGTTTCCGCGTCAAGCACAATGCAGAGATTAATGGATAGGCTATTTGGTCCCGAATTTAACAACAAAGTATTCTGTTTCCAAGACGACATAATCATAATATCCAGCACTTTCTCAGAACATGTGCAGCTCTTGCATAAGGTCTACGCAAAACTCAGGGACGCAAACTTGACTATAAACATGGATAAGTCTATCTTTTGCCGTAGAGAACTTAAGTACTTGGGATATTTAGTTGACAAACATGGACTTAGAACTGATCCGGGAAAGGTAGATATTATATTGAATTATCCAACTCCAACTTCCGCTAAAGAGGTTAAAAGGTTTCTAGGCATGGCAGGCTGGTACAGGAGGTTCATTAACAATTTTTCGAAAATTAGTAAACCGTTGAATAAATTAACTAGCAAAAATGTCCGCTTTGAATGGACTACGGAGGCAGATGAGTCATTTAACCACTTAAAAACCGCTTTAGTGTCTGCTCCGATACTTAAATGTCCAAACTTTGATTTGCCTTTTTCTATCCATTGTGACGCTTCCTCAGTGGCTGTGGGCGGGGTCTTAACCCAGACTTATGACGGGGTAGAACATCCCATAGCATACTGCAGTCGGTCTCTTGCCAAAAATGAAATTAATTTTTCCACATCGGAGAGAGAACTTATGGCCGTGATTTACGCATTAGAGCAATTTAGATCTTATGTAGAAGGTCCAAAGTGTAAAATAATAACCGACCACGCCTCGTTATTATGGTTTTATAAATTAAATAACCCATCAGGTCGCTTAGCCAGGTGGAGCATGCGATTGAGTCAATTTGATTTCGAAATAGAACACAGAAAAGGTAAATTAAATGTTATTCCAGACGCACTAAGTAGGATTCAAGTTGATATATATATAGACATGTATACGAAGATTGTCAGGCCAACCCTCGCAAATATCCCCACTTCATGGTAAAAGACGATAGATTGCTTAGGTACTCTAAAAATAAATATGAGTTAACGAATGAGTTTAATTGGAAGTTAGTGGTACCCGAGGAAGACAGGTTAGATATTTTAAAGAAATGTCATGAGGAACCAGTTAGTGCTCATTTGGGTGTCTTTAAAACCCACAAGCGTCTTAGTCTTAATTATTACTGGCCCAGCATGTACCGAGATGTGAAAGAATATGTTAAAAAATGCGAGATATGTAAACAATACAAACCCGTCAACACGGCTAGACCTGGTTTAATGGGAAACCCGAAGGAGGTTAACAAACCCTGGGAGGCCATATGTTGCGATTTGCTAGGCCCATTTCCGGTTTCTCGCAATAGGAATATTCAATTAATTGTATGTACAGACTATTTTAGCAAGTATGTCATGTTGCATCCTATACGGATCGCAACAGGCGCTGCGGTCGCTAAGTTCATAGATAAGAAAGTGTTCCTAGTACATGGCGTATGTAAGACTTTCTATATTGACAATGGCCTACAGTATGTGTCTAATCAGTTTAGGCAACTGTTACATAAATATAACGTACCGAATATCTATTATAACCCGCGTTATCACCCACAGGTAAATCAAGCCGAAAGAGCGATTAGGAACGTAGTTAACGGTATATCATGTTATGTAGGTACCGAGCATAAACGATGGGACGAGAATATCCCACAGTTGCAATGCGCACTTAATTCAGCCGTGAATGATACCACTAAGTTTACTCCGTATTTTCTTGTGCACGGACGGGAATTCATAATAGATGGAATGTTACACAGCTTAGATAGCCCTCAGCCAGTTCAAAGATCACAAGTAACTCTCGGTGAACCACAAGCATACAGTAAAAAATTAGCGGAATTAGACACCATATTTAAAAAGGTACAAAAGCATATTAAAAATGCTCATTCTAGAAATGAAAAGTACTATAACTTAAGAAAACGACATGTTGAGTTAAAAGTAGGTCAGATTGTATATAAACGTACCCATTACCTATCTAATGCCTCAAAGAGATTTACGGCTAAACTAGCACCAAAATTTCAAAAATGTGTCATAACAGCGAAATTATCACCTTTAGTGTATACCTTAGCCAGCATGGAAGGTAAGACACTAGGTAATTTTCACATAAAAGACATCCTTAAACAAGATGACTAATAGTTTTGTAGAATGTGAGTGATGAGTATGATTGAGTGAAAGAATGTAAGAATAATAAACATTTTCAAAATTCATTTCCACCGGTGAACTTTCTGAGATAAATAAGCTGTGATTGTATTGATGAACGAGCGATACATAACTAGTAGGTCATCTTATGTTGTGAACATCGGCGCGAGTTAGATAAGAATTTGTTCTTTATGTCCGCACTCTGGACATTATATAAGAAAATGCATACCAGCCAGTGCGTAGCATTACTTAAGCTGTTTCTTTTAACTTAATGTGATTAAACGTTAATTCACTTAACTTAATGCGAGATAGATATTTAACTTAACTTAACAATTAATATGATTTCCAAATCACTTAACTACTCAACTTAATAAATAAGAACACGTTCGTTTTTCGACTACTTAGAGAAAAGTCGAGTCGAAACGTAAACATCTTGTGTAGGCTTAGTGCACTGTAGGTATTCGTTTCTGTCCCGTGATGTTACGTCACGCACCGCATGAATGGTAATAGACTACTCGCGCGTAGGATTCGGGAACGTAATTATTCATAGGCGGTTGTATTTCATTATTGTCAAAACACGTAGGAATAAATGTAATTAAAGTTGCATGCCATTAGGTTAATATAGGTATAACATTTAGTGTAGTATTTTCTAACTTACAACACAAGTAGGTAAATTTGTGGTAGTGTTTTTTTTTGTGTTAACAACACAAGTAGGTAATTACATTTTGAGGTTAAATTGTTTAGTGGAATATAATGTTACTAGGTATACAGATACAGAAATGAAAATTAGGTAATAAGTAGAGTAATAATGAGCCTTGTGTAAGATTAAACGTCGTAATTAAGTGATTAAGTGATGGCTTGTTACTTGTTAGTTGTTGGTGCATGGGTGACTTGGAATTTACTATCCGTGCGAATGTTTTTAGCCAGATTGGATTAGAGACGCATTACAACTTCTTCACTGTATTTGGTATTCAGTCGTTGTTCTGCAGGTGGCACGAAATGTCTTCGGAAAAAGTATCTTCATTACGAAGAACTTTTTAACCCAAGCAAAGGGGATGTGTAACACGAAAATTTTCGTGTACATTATTTTAGCATATTTACGTTATTACATGCGATGAACAGACTTCAGAGCGCCATCTAACGTCATTAGTCCGAAGTAACTAGAAACGTATATTGACGAATCGAGCTAGCTAATTGCATGCAATTGACCTTTCGTGTTAGTTCGAAATCCTACCACGGATCGACGGTGGCGTGTAGTCCAAGGGAGGCCTAGTTCTTTTTGGAGCGAGCCATTGTAATGATCGGACACGCACATATATAATTTTTGAATCGAAACGCCGGAACATGAATTTAAAGTGACGACTACTTGGGCGTACGGCCCCTTAAACACAATGTCTACGGGTAGTTTAATGTGTTGAAACACATCATCCCATAAATTGTAAGTACTTAATGTTTTTGTCTTCTTAAAAGCACATGTGCTCTAATTAACGGTACACGGTGTTTCATAGATTCTTTTGCCTTGTCATAGGGGTCCTTAGTCCTTAGTCCTTAGTCCTTAGTCCGTACTTTGAGTATGGTCCATTATCAAGTTCAACAATGTGAACGAGGCGAGGCAGCTTCAACGGGTGGCTATATTGGGACTGGGCGGCCAGGAGACCGCGACCGGCGTACACCTGGAGGATATCTGTTGCCTCACTGCTTCGCGGGATTGACCATAAACAGTGTAATATTGTGTATTCCACCAGGTTAGCCAAAACCTCAGTTCGTAGGGTATTTTAAAGTGAAAACTTGATATTTGGAGCTATATAAGTGAACCGTAGAAGGAAATAAACTACTTTTTGTCTGTATATGTAACTTAGCATTTTCATTTACTAATCATCCAACAACAGGCGCCCTGGGATACTTTTATTTTGATCCTCGAGTCCCTTAACTCTCCGACAACCGTAGCCGGTGAGTAACGCCCTAAAAAGTGTTATAAAATCTGTTATAGAGTTTCTTTGTCAAGAAATTCTCTGTAGCAGCTTGGGGTCAGGAAGTTGGCGGTGTTTACTCCGATGCCTTGGAAAACACGTAAACCAGTTGGTTCTGCGCCAGATCTCCCTTCGGTCGTGTCGAATTACCGTCCTATCGGAGTACGAGAGTGAGAGAATAGAGAGTGCATCTGTACTTGCGTATGCACTCGGGCACTATAATCATATCCTGTGCAGATGGCTAGTCTCCGTTGGGATTGGACCATGTGACCAAAATTCGGTTTGCAGGACATTAGGCTGTGGGACAATTTATCTTCATCACCGGAGGTTGCGTCATTGGCTACAACAGCCACTAGCCGTATAATGGACAATAAGTTAGTTTCCTATTTTCTTTTTTATAGAATAAGGTTGACAAACGAGCACACAGTCCACCTGATGGTAAGTAGATGTTGAAGCCCTTAGAAGTCTACATCTATCTTCGATTAAGAATCAAAATCTTATGCCCCTTAGATCTAAGATAGAGTGTTTCGTTTCCAGTAATAAGGGTCTTTCTCTACAAACATTACACGAGAAACAGAATTTAGCTGCAATTTCACGTTTGATATTCTGTAAGAGCGTGGTCCTTTCCCGGCCGAGCCGACCCGCTCGTGCTACAACTATAATATAGCTGTAGCATGGCTCTGCCACGTATGAGTATGTTATATAAAATAAATTTATGGCTATTTTTAATTATTATTTCTAATTACTTACATCTAGTTTTTTAAGCTTTTTACAACATATTAATATCAATCTCATCATCATCATCATCATTACAGCCCTTCACAAGTCCACTGCTGAACATAGGCCTCCCCCAAAGAATGCCACAAAGCACGCCTGAGCCACCTGCATCCATCGACTTCCTGCATGTCTTACCAGGTCGTCACTCCATCTCGTGGGGGGACGCCCTACACTTCGCCTACCGGTACGAGGCTGCCACTCGAGAACCTTTCTTCCCCATCGGTTGTCGGTTCTTCGAGCTATATGGCCGGCCCACTGCCACTTCAGCTTACTAATTCGTTGGGCTATGTCGGTTATTCTGGTTCTACTGCGGATATCCTCATTCCTAAGTTTATCACGCAGAGAAACTCCGAGCATAGCCCTCTCCATAGCTCGCTGAGCGACCTTGAGCTTCCTCATACGGCCAGCAGTGAAGGACCACGTCTCAGATCCGTAAGTGATCACTGGCAACACGCACTGGTTGTACAATTTCGTTTTAAGGTTTTGAGGTATGTCTGACGAGAAGATGTGTCGTAACTTCCCGAACGCTGCCCAGCCGAGTTGAATCCGTCGATTGACCTCTCGGTCGAAGTTGGACTTACCTAGTCGGACTATTTGTCCCAGGTAAACATACTCGTCAACAACTTCGAGCTTAGTGCTCCCAACAACTACCGGCATAGGTGTGACATGGACATTAAACATAATCTTTGTTTTGTCCATGTTCATCTTAAGACCTATCCGTTGGGAAACACTATTGAGGTCATTGAGCATAGTGCTTAGGCCCTCCAGCGATTCTGCCATAAGGAATATATCGTCGGCAAATCGAAGGTGAGTGATGTATTCGCCATTGATGTTTATACCGTATCCTTTCCAGTCCAGAAGCTTGAAAACGTCTTCCAATGCAGCGGTGAAGAGTTTCGGGGATATGACGTCACCCTGTCTTACACCTCTCTGCAATTGGATAGGTTTCGTACTCTGGTTCTGTACTCGGATAGCCATCGTAGCCCTACTGTACAAGCACTTCAACACTTCGATATACCGACAGTCAACTTGGCACCGCTGAAGGGACTGCAGCACCGCCCAAATTTCGACGGAATCAAAGGCATTCTCATAGTCCACATACGCCAGACATAGTGGCAAATTGTACTCTTCGGACTTCTGTACAACTTGCCGAAGGGTATGTATGTGGTCTATGGTGCTAAAGCCCTTTCGGAAACCGGCTTGTTCGGGAGGCTGGAAGTCGTCAAGTCTGCGCGCGAGACGATTCGTAATGACTCTCGAAAACAGCACGTAGACGCGGCTCAGAAGGGAAATCGGTCTGTAGTTCTTCAAGAGAGCGTTGTCACCTTTCTTGAAGAACAAGACCACCGCACTTCTGCTCCACGCCTCCGGTGTAATGCCACCATGGAGGACGGAATTAAAGAGCTTCTGAAGGACTTCAAGTATCGGTCTTCCACCCGCTTTCAGAAGTTCCGCTGTAATTCCATCCTCGCCTGGGGCCTTACCGTTTTTAAGGTGCTGGAGAGCCATTCTAATCTCGCTCAGACTGACGTCCGGGATATCTTCGGAATAGTGTCGGATGAGACTCGCTCTTGGATCGTTACTCACACTTGCGTGTGGCTCCAACGATGACGTGTACAGCTGCCCATAGAACCTCTCAATCTCACTCAAAATCTCAGGTGTCCCGGAAACGATGCTGCCACATTCTGTCTTCAGCTTTGACAGTTGGCTCTTTCTGGCAGACAGATCTCTGGCAAGGACTTTGGAGCCTTGGTTCCGCTCGATCGCTTCTTCAATACGAGCTGTATTGAAGTTGCGTAAGTCCCGCCGCATGCATTTGGAGATCTGTCTGTTCAGATGCCTGTATGCTGTCAAGTCTGTTGAAGAACGTAGCTTCATCTCCCGTCTAACAGCCATGAGATTAAGAGTGTGATCGGAGAGTTTTTGTGTTCTTCTGCGGCGGGTCTTGCAGAACTTAGCTCCGACCGCATGGACAGTTTCCACGAGCTTGTCATTCATATCGTCCACTTCTTTGCAGTCTTCTAGGCACTGAAAACGGTTTTGTAACTCGAGCTGAAAGGTTTCGGGACTTTGGATTAGAGCACGAGGGGGACGGAGCGTTGACTTCATTAGACGAGACCTCTCCAATTTAACGTTTAGGTTCAGTGTGCCTCTAACCATTCGGTGATCGCTACCAGTTTTCACCCTTGCGATCACGGAGACATCACTGAACAGTTGTCGTCTGGTCGTCATAATGAAGTCAATCTCATTTTTTGTCGAACCGTCGGGGCTCGACCAGGTCCACTTCCTGTGGGGCCGCTTCTGGAAGAAAGAGTTCATCATAAAGAGTCCCTCTTTCTCCATGAAGTCGGCCAGCTGCTGGCCCCTTGGGTTCCGTTGCCCTATTCCAAATTTCCCTACTTTCAGCTCACCGTTCTCTCTTGTGCCTAGTTTTGCATTGAAGTCTCCCATTAACACCGTATATTGGGTTTTGGAGGAATGCATGGCTCTAGAGATATCCTCATACATTTCCTCCACCTCCTGATCGGGGTGTGCCGAGGTTGGTGCGTAAACCTGTATGACCTTCAGCGAATACCGTTTGGTGATTCTGAGTATAAGGTACGCAACCCTCGTCGACACACTCCCGATCTTTACAACGTTGTTAACGAGAGACTTGTGGACGATAAATCCGACACCTCCTTGGGACAGATGGTCGCCCTCCCGGTGATAGAGCAAGTTGCCGGGTTCGAGGATTACCGTGTCCTCCCCCTCTCTTCGGACTTCGGATAATCCTATAATATGCCAGCGCAACTTGTCTATCTCTTCTTCCAGCTCCACGATCTTCTCGTCAGTCCTCAGGGTGCGTGCGTTGTACGTTGCCAGGTCGAGTCGTCTAAGGTGGCAACCGAACCTCCACCGGAGATTCTTAGCACCCCCTGCCCCGTCGTTACCATGGTCGCCACCGTAGCCAGGAATAGCGGGGCCGCCGGCGACTGGGGGCCGTCTGTTTGTTGCTTTAGTCATTGGGGGGTATTTGCCATAGTTGCCACGCTTGGCGAGCGGGTTGGCAACCGCAGTTTTTTTATTATAATTTTGGCTATTATCAGGAAGATGCTGCTGCCCATCTTCTGCCTGTTTCCCTTTGTCGCCTTTTACGACACCCACGGGAGGATATGGGGTAGTGGATATTCTTGACCGCCACTACACGGCATTAATATCAATCTACATCTAGTTTTTATTGGCCTTGTAATATAATAACGTATCATTTGTCACAATGGAACAAATTCATGCATCGCTAATATTTCTATATCAGTCGACACGTAATGAGCCGTGTTGCTCGCCACTGGCGTGTAGCATTGCGACGGAAATGAGCAGCCGAAACAATGGAGCTATGATGATAAATTGAAATGGTCGGTAGTGAATACAGGCAATTGATTACATTTTGATTACGTATTTATCTTAAGGCTTCCTCTCACTGAAGTATGCGAACACGGGGATACGATTTCTCCTCCGCCCTTAAAGTTTTATCACAGAGCCATTTTTTATTAGGTCGGGGGAAAAGTTTCTTCGTATTTTACATACAAATTCAAGACATTTTTTTTAAAGTTTAATTACATTTAATTATAATATATATAGGTAGTGACATAATCCCGTTGCTGTAGAAATATTGGGATTTTTTAATCAAAAAATGCGACAAGTAGTTCTGACAGTCCTCTCTTGATGTTAACACTACCAAAAGAATTCTAAAGAGACCGGAACAGGTGAAAATCTGACGGTGTAAGGTCCAGGATTATATGGTGGATGCATTAACACTTCCCAACCAAGCTAACTCAATTTTTCCTGAGTGGTAAAGGATGTATATGGTCTGGCGTTATTAAGATGAAATACCATTCCTTTTCTGTTGATCAATTTCGGCGATTTTTTCGTAATTTCTTGCTTGAGTCTCATTAGTTTTTTAAATGGCATCGACTTTATCCTTAAGAGGGCGCCAAAGTGAGCTGTATCTTTGACATGAAAATCCTGAACTGAAAACGCTTGAACCAACCTTCTGCTACTCTTACTGACATCACATTAGGCCCATAAACGTCACAATTTTTTTTCGCTGGTTGAGTCGCATTTTTCCCTATTTTGTAATAAAACTTCAGAATGTATCGAATTTCTTCGTTAGATTCACTCATTTTGGCGGACAGAAAAACAATTGAAAAATGGCGGGACCGGCTTTTTTACTTTTTCTTTTTCTTTTTCTTAATGTCCTATATGTATTGATATTAAAACCAGCCAGATACAAACAGTACAACCAAAGAGATTTTTCTTCAATTTTATACAAACAAAATACGAAGAAACTTTTTCTCCGACCTATTATATAAAAAGCTTAAAGGTTAAAAAGCAATAAAAACCGCGACTGTGTAAAAGAGTTTACTGAAAAGAGAAAAAATTTATACCCAATGCCACTCCCACAATTAGGACGGAGCTAACGACACCTCACCTCGTTAAAATTCGGACATTAATACCTGCATAATATCGAAAATCATTGCCCAGCTTCTGGGGCAGTTGGGAAAAATGGTGAAAAACCTGCACACAGTCCACCTAATGGTAAATAGATGCTGAGGCTCATAAACATCTAAATCAATCTTCGGTTTAGAATCAAAATGCAGATGCGTTGTCACCCTTGTCAGATGGAATGCCTCGTCATCAGTGAAAAAGGTCTCCGGTTCTCTCAAATACACTCATCATACGAAACACAGCATTATTCTGCTGTTTCACGCTTATATTGTGTAAGATGCTGCATCCTTAATATATAACTGCAACATGGCTCTACATGTTAAGTGATTCCTATCTTCTGGTGTTTTCAGTGGGTTCTTTGCTGTCGTTAACCTACTTGTAAATTACAACCACGGTAACGCTACGTTAGTATAATAGAGGCAGTGACGTCGTTACAGATTCAATTAATAATATTATTATTATAGTTTAAAAAATACAAAACACAAACTAATTGGCACTAAAATGGTGTTTATTCAATTTATATTGGATACCGTAAACTATGACATTGGGACCTCATGAAGTGTTTGAAGCCCCTCGCGTAAAAATAAGTAAAATAAGTTACATTCATAGATTACTGTAATCTTGGTTAAATTAAACGCTATAAAATACGTAAAATTAGTTTTATTCAATGTCGATTATCCGTGTAAATATAAGAAATCATCAGCGATCAATTAGTTCGAACCGTTACCGTTACAGCCTATTAAAGACCACTGCTGAACGTAGGCCTCCCCCATAGATTGCCTCATAGGGGTGATATTATTGAAGTCCAATGCTACACGATAAGCCGGTCGTGACGGGGGACCGGTTTTAAGCCCCCGCCATCTGAATATGTCGTCTTTAAGTCGTCGTATATGGGTATCATAATGAAATGAAATATAAAATATTTGCCATAGCAGCCACGTTTGGCAAGCGGGTCAACCGTACTTTCCTGAATTGTTCCCCTTTATCGCCTCTTACAACACCCACGGGATGACATCGGGTAGTGGATAATCTTACATTAGCACTACAACTATTTTTAAATTAAATTTTTAAATTATAATTAAAATATTTGAGCTCCTGCTGACCTTACAATGCTAGCTTAACATACATAATATCGTAAAAAATTACAATAATCAAAATCTGGACCGTAAGAATTAAGATAAACATTTAACACGCTGAGCAACTTACCGCTACTCGAGCAGGTACATAATTCGCTATCGAACAAATAACGAGTGTTCGATTAAGACCGAGCCGCCACTCGACGACAATGAAAGACTAAATTAAATTCCCGGGATTACGTAGCCGTCGTCCATTGGCCGTATATCACGCGCCCCGGCTATAATTCAATTTATTGCCGAAACCTTCTGATTAAACTTGGATATCGGCGCTACTCTGCCGCTCCTGACTTTGTTTCATCCGGTCTTTTCGCTATTGATCGGGAACCGCTTTTTAGTTAGCTCGTTGGGTTTTTGTTCCATTTGCCGATTGCTTTATTGTGTCGTTGAACGAGGGTGTTTCGTTTAAGTGTTTCTACTATGAGACTTTTCCAGTAAACCTTTAGGTGATGCAGGAAATACGCTTACTTTTAAGAATGGGACGCGAGGCAAGGGATCAGCTAAGACAATGACAATTCGGTATATATATTATGTAAATTAAAGATGTTAAAAATTTATTAGCTTAAATACGCGTAATAAAATTAAAGTGATTTGTCCTACCTAATTTGAAAAGCACATCTAGTCTTCCATTGCATGCACTATTCCCGTCAACAATATTCTCAACACCACTTTTCTCAACATCACTACACTAGGAAAGACATCACCGTCGATAAAATGACACGTGTTTTGCCTTTGCCTCAAAACGAGGCATCCCAAGGTGAAATAGACTCCGCGGCTACTGTTTACTGACCGTATTCTGTGCATATGTATTATTACGCACTTTATTAAGTAAAGGATTACCAAGTATATGTAAAAAAGTTAACATATTTATTTTATGTCATCAAAATCATCATCACAGCCTATCAAAAGTCCCCGCTGAACATAGGCCTCACCTATAGATTGCATTTGTCTAAATTGGCACGTTTGGCCGGCGAATTAGCAACGGCAGTTTTTATTTTTTTTTGTGTTGCTGTCTGAAAGATGCTACTGTCCATCTTCTGGTTCATTTCCATCTGTCGCCTCTTATAACAGCCATAGCACGATATGAGGTAGTTCTTACATCGTTATTTCGACTACAAGATTATGTCGGTATCAGCTTAATAAGCAAATCCTGTGTGGCGGCGCTGTCGTCGCACCACAAGCGAAACGTATCGAAGCCTAAATCGCGCTAACAAAGTTCCAAAAATTGAAGCAGCATATATAGAATAGCTCCGAACCACCAATCGGAGCGTTGGCCGCTCCCCGGGCAGAACACCTTGCCCGGCGGGAGATCTGCCCTTTTCCTTCCACCCGCCACAGTGGTGACTAACCGACGTGAAATGAACACGCAACCAACAACCTTCGGAAACTACTATTTCAAACCTTCGTCATCATCCTCAAGTATCCCATTCATTCGTTCCCGAGCTGATATTGTCTGCAGTCTTCACATTCTGCAAGCCATCTAGCTTTACAAAGGTTCATCGCAGCACTGGAATAATAATGCTTCCTGTTCCTTCAAGCTACTCTCTGTGCTACAGTGTTCGACTCGGCTCTGAGCCTTACTGCTCGCTTCTGCTTCACGGCACTCTCGCAGATTACTTGCCTTCTTCTCAACTCACCGCAGACTTACAAGGCAATCCCCTGGCACTTGCTCCGGCTCATCGTTCTCACCGGCATCACTTGCAAGTGCGTAGTACGGCAAGCATTACACACCGGCATATCGTTCGCACCGGCGCGGCGTCACTCGCCCTTACGTACACAGCATGCATTCCATACCGGCATTAAGGACGCACCGGCAATCGGACTGCACTATTGACCTCCGGTCTGAGCAGGGGGGTGATGTGGCGGCGCTGTCGTCGCACCACAAGCGAAACATATCGAAGCCTAAATCGCGCTAACTAAGTTCCAAAAATTGAAGCAGCATATATAGAATAGCTCCGAACTACCAATCGGAGCGTTGGCCGCTCCCCGGGCAGAACACCTTGCCCGGCGGGAGATCTCCCCTTTTCCTTCCACCCGCCACAGTGGTGACTAACCGACGTGAAATGAACACGCAACCAACAACCTTCGGAAACTACTATTTCAAACCTTCGTCATCATCCTCAAGTATCCCATTCATTCGTTCCCGAGCTGATATTGTCTGCAGTCTTCACATTCTGCAAGCCATCTAGCTTTACAAAGGTTCATCGCAGCACTGGAATAATAATGCTTCCTGTTCCTTCAAGCTACTCTCTGTGCTACAGTGTTCGACTCGGCTCTGAGCCTTACTGCTCGCTTCTGCTTCACGGCACTCTCGCAGATTACTTGCCTTCTTCTCAACTCACCGCAGACTTACAAGGCAATCCCCTGGCACTTGCTCCGGCTCATCGTTCTCACCGGCATCACTTGCAAGTGCGTAGTACGGCAAGCATTACACACCGGCATATCGTTCGCACCGGCGCGGCGTCACTCGCCCTTACGTACACAGCATGCATTCCATACCGGCATTAAGGACGCACCGGCAATCGGACTGCACTATTGACCTCCGGTCTGAGCAGGGGGGTGATGTGGCGGCGCTGTCGTCGCACCACAAGCGAAACATATCGAAGCCTAAATCGCGCTAACTAAGTTCCAAAAATTGAAGCAGCATATATAGAATAGCTCCGAACTACCAATCGGAGCGTTGGCCGCTCCCCGGGCAGAACACCTTGCCCGGCGGGAGATCTCCCCTTTTCCTTCCACCCGCCACACCTGTTATCAATGTTGATCCACACAAATACCAAGGAAATGAGTTTATTGCAATTTTAATTGCTTACCTACGAACACCAGGAGACCTGTATTGACGGAGAAATTAAATGTATTTTTAAATACAAGTGAAGTTCGTAAACACGCTAAACGCTGCGCGGTGGGCTTTACGCATCTTCATTCATCATCATCATAACAGCCCTTCACAAGTCCACTGCTGAACATAAGCTGCCCCAAGGAACGCTACAAAGCACGGTTTTGAGCCACCTGAATCCAACGACCATCTGACATATCTTGTCTTGTCACTCGAGAACCTTTCTTCCCCGTCGGTTGTCGGTTCTTCGAGCTAAATGGCTTGCTTGTTGCCACTTCAGCTCACTAATCTTTTGGGCTACTTCGGTTACTCTGGTTCTACTGCGTATGTCTTCACTTATAAGTTTATCACACAGGGAAACCCCGTGCATAGCCCTCTCCATAGCTCGCTGACCGACATTTAGTTTTCTCATACCGTCAACAGTGAAGGACCACGTCACAGGTCCATATGTCATCACAGGCAACACGCACTGGTAGTATAATCTTGTTTTCAAATTTTGAGGTATACCTGACGAGAAGATTTGTCGTAATCTCCCGAACGCTTTCGTAACACACCTATGTATATTAAAATAAAGCTATTAAACCAAAACCATACATTTATACAGTACAAATACAATCGAAATTGTTAATTTTTTGAAATCGGAATCGGAAAATATACAATCAATTCGATAAACTTTAATTAAAAGTTGATTTTCTTGATTCTATGGTTATTAAGATCTATAGCAAGTACATAAATTACAATCATTCAAGAGTGACAACTGTATAACATATCCCCATTATGATAAATTATATGGGGGAGGCCTATGTTTAGCAGTTGACTTTAATAGGCTGTAACGGGAACGGTAAGCAGGTCTCGATGCAGCAAGTTAGCGCCCAGCAAAGCAATCTGCAAGAAGCTGTTCAAGTTGTTACGTTAATCTGCGAGCGGTACATTAGGCGCGCGATATTCACTCGCGGCGAGCGAGACGCGTCCGTGCCCACGCTGAACGAAACTGGGCGATGCGACAGTAAAATGAACCTATTTCCTGATCCAGACCCTGTTGGGCACGCAGTTTAGGGGCTAGGAGAGAGGAAGCCTATTTAACTACTTATAAGAATGTCATTGTGATTTATTGAGATAGAATTCAATTTAAATTAGTCATCATTTTGTAAAAGCTATATAAGTATTATTTGTAAAATATTCATTAGTACTATAGTAACATTTATTAGTTAGGTACTGTTTTAATTTTTTTGTAAATATGATGTCATTATTTTCATTTTTTAATATGTCATGTAGTTTATTATATAATTTTATGGAAGAACTTAATGTGCTAGAACTGTTTAGTTTTAATCGGGAAGTGGGCAATACTAATTTATTTTTGTGTCGTAACGTGTATTTGCATGGTAAATCTTTACGTTTTGTATAAAATTGCTTATTTTTTCGAACAAATTTACACATCTCCAATATATTATATAAGCTGGGTAAAGTTAATATTTTATATTTAAAAAAGAACGGTCTGCAACTATCAGTCTGATCTATATTTGCTATAATCCGGATTAATTTCTTTTGAAGGGTGAATAGAGAGGCTGCATCCGTACATTAGCCGAGAACGGCGACTCATCTAGGGTGTGGAAGTTTCTTATAACAGTTGGAGTTGGTGAAGATCCCCAAATGCTTGACCTCCTAGTGTGGATGTTTAACTGTTAAATCAATATTTTTCAAATCATTCTAACTCGTTTGATAGTGAACATAAGCTGCAAACACTTCGTTCTCTTTCTGTAACTCCGACTCATAATTATCCTCCGTTCGCTTTTAGTCAGTTTAGTGAATGTGATGTTAAGAAGATGGTATTATCCATCTCCTCAAATGATGTCGGTAGCGAAAACATTAGCCGTAATATGATTGTTCCTCTCCTTGATGTTATCATACTCATATTACTTATTTACATAATGCATGTGCATTTTCCTCTAAGTTTCCCTCAAGCCTAGGAGAGTGCACATGTTATACCTCCTCCAAAGAGATCTAATCCCGTTAACCTCTGTGATTTCCGTCCCATCTCGATCTTACCTTTCCTTTCCAATACCTTCTTTGAAAAACTTATTTGTTAACAGCTGACCCTTTTCCTTAATAAGCAACATCAGGTTTCCGGCCTGGTCATAGTACGGCTACTGCCTTAATTACAGTTACTGACGACATAAGGTGGGATATGGACAATAAACAACTCACAGTCATGACCTTGCTGGGTTTCAGTAATGAGTTCAAACTGTTGATTTCGATATACTGTTGAGTCAGTTATGTTTCCTTAATATATCTCCATCATTAATTAACTGGTTTCAAAGTTATCTCTGTGGCCGTCGGCAGTGTATTCGTGTCGATGAAACTCAATCATCTTCTCTCTACCATATGTATGCGGATGATGTCCAGATTTTCACCCAGTCTACTCTTGAGAATTTGCTAAATGCAATCGCTACATTGAATAACGGTTTAAATATTATTCATGAATGGAATAAACCATGTGGCCTAAATGTCAATCCTAAAAGTCACTGGCTATCGTTATTGGTAGCGAGAGCTTTATCTCAAGAATTGACTTGTTCTCCGTACCACCTATCGTATTCGATGAAGTTGTAATCCCTTACTTTTCCAATGTCCAAAATCTTGGTTTTTGTCGAGGTAAGTATTTAATGAGGTAAATAAGAAAACCTTTGACGCTCTTTGTTCACTGCGTCGCCGATTCTCGATTATGCTGACGCAAGCTATGTACACATAACGATAGACCAGCAAAATAAGCTTGAGTGACTTCAAAATATTAGTATTCGATTCATATATGGATTGCGCAAATTTGACCATATTTCCCAATTACACTCACGTCTCAAGTGGTTACCTATCCGACTTCGCCGGAACATGCATATTTTTTCTATTCTATACTGTGTATTATTTCACCCTGCTAGTCCTCCCTATCTACAGGAGTTAATTTTGTAGGGCTTCCTGGGCAACCTTTACGCTCTTCAAAAAATTCATTTTAAGGGTAACCAACTCACAATACATCATTTTTTAATAAATCTTTTACTGTCCAGTCTATCAAGCTTTGAAATGCCCCTACCTTTGCATATACGTGAAGCAAAAACTATTGTTATCTTTAAGCGACTACTTAAAGAACATTACTAGTCTCAATCGTTCGGAAACCGTTAGGATAAATTATATGATTATGTATTTATTATAGAAAGAAAGTTTCAATAAATAACTAAGTGGCAACAGTACCGCATCCTAATTTTATTATTTTGAGCATCCTTGTAGCATTAAAGTTGTTGTAACTAGTGTAGCGACGTGGTGCGGAGGCGGGGTCCCTAGAACGGTGTTGCCTGATTACTGGCGTGGCTGCCATGCTACCAACTAGACAACACTTGCATCTTGATCGCTCCGACACTTTAATGTGGAAGTTTGCATGTTCAGATAATGTGCTGGAGTTTCGGACTAGTCACGAAGTTGGCGAGGATAATAAGTGTTTATGCAGTTTAGATAAATATAGAGGTTTTGAAATTTGCATCTATACAGTATCTAATAAACAACCTGGTGGTCTTTTTAGGGACGCATAGATGTACATACATATAGGCATAGCATTTATGATAGTCAAATATTTTTGGTCGTTGTTAAAGACATGGTGTTCGCAATAGATAACTTACTAAATTTAATCTTGCGAAATAATATAAGAGATTCGAAAAACTTAAGCAACACTCATGAGCCTGAGATGCTGATCATTATTTTATTTTATCCTGATTATGTTGATCAGGATACTAGGATAAAGCTTTTAAATTATTGTTTTGTCATAGGTCCTTGACTGCAAATTGTTTAGTCAATTGGCCGTCTACAAGTTGGTGAAAATTACATTAAAAGATTCTAGAAGATAGATACACGAAGCTAAGAAAAGCCTGTTAAAAATGTTATTTACTACAGAACTAATTGACAGTTGCATCGGTAAAGCGGGATTTATTTTGCAATACTTTTACACCCTGGCCAATGAAGACGTAATAAACATGTAGGTTTATTAAATATTTGTTGTATATATAAGTATACAATTTGCAAATAAAAATATATTAAATTTGATTTTTATTTTTCTAAAGTTATTTCCATACGTTTGAATACTGATTCTGATAACGCACTCACGGGAACCACAGGGTTTTGTTACATGTTGTATATTTGGACTTATTTGATACGTACATATTATATGTTAAAGTTTTTAAATATTTGTCCGCGACGCTGTTCTAGTACATGTTGGGGGACTTCACAGGTTTTAGTGACGTTTTCCGTCATCACAAGGACGTGGTAAATCAGGTTTTAAAATTGTAATTAACAATTTCATTGCTACCGGCAGGGATAAAACTCGGGTTTCTCATGCTATAAAATTTACCATGAGCGTTCACTTATTCACTTAGTCTCTGAATGCCTATGTATATTGACTCGTTCGTAACGCCTCTGGAGAAAAATATATTTGGCGTCATAACCTAATTCCGATCACGACCCGATTATAATAAATCCGTGAGAAGTTTTCAAAGATAGAGCTGACACATCAAAACAACAGAACACGTGCACGTCAAAATAGTTTTAGCACTTTGTTTGTTCCCATGCTTTGTTTGCGAAATGGAAGTATTTGCTTTTTCGATAAGTAAGTTGTAAATCCGCCATAAAATATTTACTATATTTTTGCTATTCCTATTTTGTTTAAGAAATTTCAATTTGTTTAAATTTGAATATTGATATTTTTTCGTGGTAGTACCATGTTTTAGTTGTTTTATGGTTGCAGCACGAATGGATCTGCTCGACTGGGGAAGTACCATGCTCTCGTAGAATACCAGCGTAAAGAGGTAGCTTCATGTTACTGAGTTTCGTATAGTGAGTGAAGAGAACCGGATACCATTTTTACGAGGGGTACAATGAAAACAATTTACACGTAATCTAATCTGCTTTTTAAAGTATTCTCCAAAACATTTTAAACACTTTTTCAGTAATTGAAACTATTTTTGAAAACATAAGGGCCGCTAGTCTAAGGGCATGTTTTTCACGTGTTAATTTCAAGCAATCACGGTCTATTCTGGTTCCGTAAATGTCAAACCTCTCATCAAATCTTAGATTTTTGGAAAATGATGAAATCGCATGGCGCGAAGTCTGTGTGTGCGTGTTATACGTATCACGGGCTCCACGTTTTCAGAATACAAAAATGACTTTGTCTTATCGGTGTGCAATAGTGCAATAACATGTGACTTCTTGAGCGTTATTCCTTAACTTTTACAAAGAAACTGGGCAAACGGTAAACAGCTTTAACTGTTTTTTGTTGCTCATCACGTGAGATCGTTCAGACAGGACTCTCTGGGAGAAAAAATGCAATTCTTTTTTGCCCACTCTTCTTGTCTGCCTCAATTTTGTTGGTTTGCTGTCGCCTTCAAACAACAAAAGACTGTTGCTTTCTTTCCGGAATCTCCATATAAATGAAGGTCCCTTAAGTCGTAGCGGTCCGGAAAAATCGAAAAGGAATCTCCTGTCCAATGTCATTTTTAATAACAGTCAACTCGAGCCACACCTGCATTTTGCTTGTTAATCGAGAACAGATACGAGTATATACAGAGAAGTTTTTAGGGGTTATAGCATCTACTTGTACATAATATTTAGTAATTAATCATGAAGGTTTTATAAAAATATAATTTTACGCAGCTTTAAAGTAACTTTCATTTATTGAAGTGATGATCCGTGCCGAGATGCCGTGAGCCTGAAAGTCTCCGAGCCGGCTGGCACATTGCCAGCGGCAAGTAACTTTAATGGTCCGGAACTTTATGTCAATAAATACAAATAACGCCGTCGATGGGAAAAAAAGTTTTGTTAGCTTTTTGGCGTTCCCCTAGTTGTCGTTGATGGATCCTTCATCGTATTCATCAATGACGATGATGTTTAGATGGTATGGTGAGAGTATGGAAAGAGATCAAACGCAGGACTAACGGCTTTACGTGCTTTTTGAGGTACGGGGGTGAAATACCGCAGATGCAGTAGCAGAGATACAAACCAAGAGATGAACAGTAGTTCATCTCTTGGTTTGTATCCCTGTGTCGATATGGGATAGTGGATATTCTTACATCGCAACTACACAGTCACAGTATAATTGAATGTACAAATATTTAAACGGACCTTCTCCTCGACATTTAAGTGAGCCCAAACGATCAGCGACGTACAAGTTGTGTCCAAGTTATGACAAACCGTTTGATTGATAACTAAACGATTAAATAAGACGAAAAGTTTTTATTTTAGCAGTATTCTTACCATTGTGGGCTGTACAATTCTGGCGTTAAGTCCCGTTCCGTCCCTTAATGAAGCCAATACATTCGCGTCGTAAGAAACCTTTACGATTCGCGTAATGCCCAGCAATCATACAGAACTGCGATCCGGCCTCGTAAACCCTCTGCGCTACTGGTCCTAAACTCTGTAATATTTTTCCTTCTCAAGAAAATATCTCGCAGAAAAGTCCTCTAACAGATTTGTTTCCTTTACCGCCTCGGTCATAAAGCCTAGCTTGATTTTTATAGGAACATATAAGCTAGTAAATAATAAATAGCTATTCTTTTGTGTTTAGCCGGCTTCAAAACTGGAAGTTTTCAATTCGAATGCATATTTTATGTCTTACTTGATATTTTTATATAATGCATATTATTATATAATACTAGCTGTTCTCCGTGTAGTGGCGGTTAAGGATATCCACTACCCCATATCTTCCCGTGGGTGTCGTAAAAGGCGACAATGGGAAACAGGCAGGAGATGGGTAGCAGCATCTTCCTGATAACAGCAAAAATACAAAAAAAAAAACTGCGGTTGCCAACCTGCTCGCCAAGCGTGGCAACTATGGCAAATACCCCCCAAATGGATAAAGTTACTAAGCGACGGCCCCCAGTCCCCGGCGGCCCCGCTATTCCTGGCTACGGTGGCGATCATGGCGGGGCAGGGGGTGCTAAGAATCTCCGGTGGAGGTTTTACTATCACGACCAGACGACAACTGTTCAGTGATGTCTCAGTGATCGCGAGGGTGAAAACCGGCAGCGATCACCGAATGGCTAGAGGCACACTGAACCTAAACGTGAAGTTGGAGAGGTCTCGTCTAATGAAGTCAACGCTCCGTCCCCCTCGTGCTCTGATCCAAAGTCCCGAAACCTTTCAGCTCGAGTTACAAAACCGTTTTCAGTGCCTAGAAGACTGCAATGAAGTGGACGATATGAATGACAAGCTCGTGGAAACTGTCCATGCGGTCGGAGCTAAGTTCTGCAAGACCCGCCGCAGAAGAACACAAAAACTCTCCGATAACACTCTTAATCTCATGGCTGTTAGACGGGAGATGAAGCTACATTCTTCAACAGATTTGACAGCATACAGGCAACTGAACAGACAGATCTTCAAATGCATGCGGTGGGACTTACGCAACTTCAATACAGCTCGTATTGAAGAAGCGATCGAGCGGAACCAAGCCTCCAAAGTCTTGGAAAAAAGAAAGAGCCAACTGTCAAAGCTGAAGACAGAATCTGGCAGCATCGTTTCCGGGGCACCTGAGATTTTGAGTGAGATTGAGAGGTTCTATGGGCAGCTGTACACGTCATCGTTGGAGCCACACGCGAGTGTGAGTAACGATCCAAGAGCGAGTCTTATCCGACATTATTCTGATGATATCCCGGACGTCAGTCTGAGCGAGATTAGAATTCCCAATTCCCCCCCCCCCCCCCATCAACATGGTAGCGGAATTACACGAAGAACTACCCCAGGAGGGTACCAGCACCCCTGGAGAATCCCTCGCTGAGCATCCACGACCATGTTATTCCGATCCTGAGCGTGGGTGCTCAGGCTGCCCCGCGTATTCTGGGGGGGGGGGGCAAAATTCCGCTCAAAAGCATTACTGCTAGGGGCAAACTGAGCAAGAACACCAAGGCGACCCCTGCCACGCTATCCGTGAATTTCTGCAACATCAGGGGACTTCACTCTAACCTAAACGCCGTCCACTACCATCTCTTTCTGACCGAGACGCAGGTTTCCTCTCCGGCTGATATTTCGTATCTCTCCTACCCGGGGTACAAATTGGAGCATTCCTTTGTGCCTCGGGCTGGAGTTTGCGTGTATGTCAGAGAGGACATCTGTTCTCGACGCCTCGGCAGTCTTGAAGGTTCGGACCTGTCCATCCTTTGGCTACGCGTAGACAGCGACGACCATCCGCGCGTCTACGGGTGCCTCTATAGGTCCCATAGCGGTAATGCCGAAACAGACCGACTCATCGACCACGTCCAAATGGCTATAGATTTCTTCCGCAGAGATCGTGATCCTTGGCGATTTTAACGCCCACCATGCCGAATGGCTCGGTTCACGTCTAACCGATCATGCGGGGAGATCTGTTTATGACTTTGCCTTGGCATATGGTCTGACACAACTGGTTACTTCGCCTACGCGGATTCCAGATGTGGAGGATCATACACCTTCCCTGTTGGACCTTCTGCTGACCTCTCATCCGGACGGATATCTGGTTTCCGTCGATGCCCCTCTCGGCTCTTCGGACCATTGTCTAATCCGGAGTGTGGTGCCACTCACGCTCCCTTCGCGGTTGCGTTCTGCAGGTTGCCGCCGTGTTTGGCATTACAGGTCGGCGGATTGGGACGGAATGCGGTCCTTCTTTGCATCCTACCCATGGGGGCGGGTTTGCTTCTCGCCGGATGATCCCAGCGCTGTTGCTGACTCTGTCACTGATGTGGTGCTACAGGGAATGGAACTATTTATTCCATCATCTGTGGTACCCATCGGAGGCAGATCTCAGCCTTGGTTTGGTCGCTCCTGTAAGACTGCATTACGCAGTAAGCAGGAGTGTTATCAAGCCTGGGCTGCGGCTTCGGCGACTCGGGATGTAAATACCAGCACACTTAAAAAGAAGTATAACTTCGCCTCCAGGTCCTTCAAAAGAGTTATTGCCAAGGCAAAGTCAAAGCACATAGGCAGAATTGGCGAGAAACTAGTTCGCCTTCCTTCGGGAACCCGTGCATTCTGGTCTCTCGCCAAGGCTGTCCAAGGGAATTTCTGTAAGCCATCACTACCATCTCTGCACAGGGAGGATGACTCACTGGCCCATGACGCAAAAGACAAAGCCGACCTTTTAGGCTCCCTTTTTGCATCCAACTCGAATCTTGATGACGGGGGGAAAACACCGCCGACCATCCCGCGGTGTGAGTGCTCCATGCCGGATGTGCTGTTCTCACAACGCTCGGTTCGCAAAGCACTGCTCTCCCTGGACATCCAGAAGTCGAGTGGGCCTGACGGAATCCCCCCAATTGTGCTGAGGACGTGTGCTCCGGAGTTGGCACCGGTCCTAACGCGTCTTTTCCAGTACTCCTACTCCCAAGGCGTAGTCCCGAATTCATGGAAGACAGCTTTTGTCCACCCGATCCCTAAAAAAGGCGACCGCTCAGACCCATCCAACTATAGGCCTATCGCGATCACCTCCTTGTTCTCCAAAATAATGGAATCCATTATTAACTGCCAGCTCATCCGGTACCTTGAGGATCACCAGCTGATTAGTGACCGCCAATACGGTTTTCGTCGGGGTCGATCAGCTGGTGATCTTCTGGTCTACCTGACCCATAGATGGGCGGAGGCAGTAGAGTCCAAGGGGGAGGCGTTGGCCGTTAGTCTGGACATTGCGAAGGCCTTCGATCGGCTCCCTTCCTATGGGCTTCCCGAGAAATTGTGCAATTGGATCACCAGCTTCCTTATAGATCGGAGCATCAAGGTCGTTGTAGACGGTGCATGCTCTGACTACAAGCCTATTAACGCTGGTGTTCCACAAGGCTGTGTGCTATCACCAACGCTGTTTCTTCTGCATATCAATGATATGTTGCTAACTGGTAACATTCATTGCTATGCGGATGACAGCACTGGTGATGCTCTATACACCGGCCGTGCCAATATTTCTCGGGAAAACGTCGCTGAGTACCGGAACAAACTTGTGTCTGAAGTCAAGTCTTTGCTGAACAAAGTCTCGGATTGGGGGCGACTAAATCTAGTCCAATTTAATCCTCAGAAGACACAAGTTTGCGCGTTTACCGCTAAAAAGAACCCCTTTATCGTATCTCCTCAGTTTCAAGGCACTCCCCTTCTTGCCTCAGCCAGTATCGGTATCCTCGGAGTCGAGATATCGAGTGACGTGCAGTTTCGTGGTCACTTGGAAGGGAAGGCCAAATTGGCCTCTAAAAAGCTTGGCGTGCTCAGCAGAGCGGGACAGTATTTCATGCCGGCACACCGCCTGCTACTTTACAAGGCGCAAGTTCGGCCTCACATGGAATACTGTTCCCATCTCTGGGCAGGGGCTCCCCAGTGCCAGCTCCTTCCACTTGACCGCATCCAACGCAGAGCGGCTCGAATTGTCGACGACCGAGCCCTTTCCGATCGGCTCGATTCATTGGCACTGCGAAGAGATGTTGCATCCCTTTGCATTTTCTTTCGCATCTACCATGGGGAGTGCTCTGAGGAATTGTTCGGATTAATCCCAGCCGCCAAATTTCACGAACGCACATCGCGGCAGAACTCCCGATACCATCCACACCATCTGGATGATTGGCGGTCCACCACTGTGCGATTTAGAAGATGTTTTCTTCCTCGCACGACCTCCTTGTGGAATCGATTACCATCAGCGATTTTTCCGGACCGATACGACTTAGGGACCTTCAAGAAAAGAGCGTACTCCTTTTTAAAAGGCCAGCAACGCATCTGCGATTCCCCTGGTGTTGCAGTTGTTCATGGGCGGCGGTAGTCACTTACCATCAGGTGAGCCGCATGCTCGTTTGCCCCCTCTCCTATAAAAAAAAAAAGAATGGCTCTCCAGCACTTTATATACGGCAAGGCCCCAGGCGAGGATGGAATTACAGCGGAGCTTCTGAAAGCGGGTGGAAAACCGGTACTTGAAGTCCTTCAGAAGCTCTTTAATTCCATCCTACATGATGGCATTACACCGGAGTCGTGGAGCAGAAGTGCGGTGGTCTTGTTCTTCAAGAAAGGCGACAACGCTCTCTTGAAGAACTACAGACCGATTTCCCTTCTGAGCCGCGTCTACGTGCTGTTTTCGAGAGTCATTACGAATCGTCTCGCACGCAGACTTGACGACTTCCAGCCTCCCGAACAAGCCGGTTTCCGAAAAGGCTTTAGTACCATAGACCACATACATACCCTTCGGCAAATTGTACAAAAGTTACAGGAGTACAATTTGCCACTATATCTGGCGTATGTGGACTATGAGAAAGCCTTTGATTCCGTCGAAATTTGGGCGGTGCTGCAGTCCCTTCAGCGGTGTCAAGTAGACTGTCGGTACGAGTGCGGCACTGAAAATTTCGCGAATCAAGGAAGTGACACAACATTACTATTTAAAAATGTATTTATTGCTTTTCGAAGTATTCTCCGCGAAATTTGACACATTTTTCCATACGATGGAACCAATCATTGAAGCAACCATTCCATTCGGAAGTTGGGGTCTCCAAAATGGCCGTTTTGTAGACGTCCACAGCTTCTTCAGGGAATGAAAATCTCTGTCCACGCAATTTATTCTCTATTTTAGGGAAAGTATAGAAATCATTAGGGCTTAGGTCGGGGCTGTACGGCGGATGGTCTAATAATTCTATGTTTTCTTGCTCTAAAAACTCTTTTGTTCTATGTGCGGTGTGAGAACTCGCATTGTTGTGATGGAGGATGATGCGGCGGTTGCAGTTCTCTTTACGGAGTTCAGAAACGACCTGTGGCAAACAAATGCTAGCATACCATTCTGTATCAACCGTTCTTTGTCCCTCAAGAGGAATAGTCGTAACATGGCCGGTTTTGGAGACAAAACGGAGACCACCATTTTTTTGCAACACTCCGTGAACGAACAATTTTTGTTGGCTTTAACTCATTTTCGAACACCCAAACTCGTGACTGGTTTTTTGTTTCGGGTTCGTACGCGTATATCCAGGATTCGTCTCCTGATACGATGTTGTATACAGCATTTGAGGATCCGGCGTGGAATCTTTCGAGAGTTCTGACGCACCAAGTAACGCGAGCCGCTTTTTGCTTTTCACAGAGCGAATGCGGTATCCATCGGGAAAACAACTTTTTTACACCTAATTGTTTATGCAAGATTATTTGTATTTGACTCATGGCAATGTCTAACGTTGCCTGAATTTCGCGGCACATGTCGACCTTCCTCAATGAGCTTACGCACAGCATCAACGTTTTCTTGGGTGACTGCAGTTTTTGAACGACCTTGACGGGGATCATCACTGAGCTTGACACGTCTACGTTGAAATTCAGCAAACCAGCGATAAATTGTGGTTTTGAATGGAGCTTCATCACCAAATGCAGAAATCATCCGGTCAACACACTGTTTTTGTGTTAAACCACTTCGAAAGTCATAATAAATCATCGCTCTTGAATTTTCTCGAGTCAATTCCATTTTCTCAACGACTAAACAAGTTTGACAAAACCTTGTGACAAGACCGAGAATCTTTTTTAAAATAAATAAATGGTATTCGATTTATAAAACCAAGGAGTTTTCAATTAAAAATATTTTAATATGACAGGAACAGTGGAAATATTCCATTCCCGATACTTTTAGTGCAGCCTAGGTATATCGAAGTGCTGAAGTGCTTGTACAGTAGGGCTACGATGGCTATCCGAGTACAGAACCAAAGTACGAAACCTATCCAATTGCAGAGAGGTGTAAGACAGGGTGACGTCATATCCCCGAAACTCTTCACCGCTGCATTGGAAGACGTTTTCAAGCTTCTGGACTGGAAAGGATACGGTATTAACATCAATGGCGAGTCCAAAACTCACCGACGATTTGCCGACGATATAGTCCTTATCCGAGAGAGAGGCGGATTCAACTCGGCTGGGCAGCGTTCGGGAAACTACGACACATATTCTCGTTAGACCTACCTTAAAACCTGTAAACGAAATTGTACAACCACATACCACATACCTCAAAACCTGTAAACGAAATTGTACAACCAGTGCGTGTTGCCAGTGATCACTTACGGATCTGAGACGTGGTCCTTCACTGCTGGCCGTATGAGGAAGCTCAAGGTCGCTCAGCGAGCTATAAAGAGGGCTATGGTCGGGGTTTCTCTGCGTGATAAACCTAGAAATGAGGATATCCGCACTAGAACCAGAGTAACCGACATAGCCCAACAGATTAGTAAGCTGAAGTGGCAGTGGGTCGGCCATATAGCTCGAAGAACGGACAACCGATGGGGAAGAAAGGTCCTCGAGTGGCAGCCTCGTACCGGTAGGCGAAGTGTAGGGCGTCCCCCCACGAGATGGAGTGACGACCTGGTAAGACATACAGGAAGTCAATGGATGCAGGTGGTGGCTCAGGACCGTGCTTTATGGTATTCCTTGGGGGAGCCCTATGTTCAGCAGTAGACTTATGAAAGGCTGTAATGATGATGATGATGTTTAGTCCACGATACTAGTTATTTGTCTCACACACTCAAGGTGCGCGTAGCGTATATTTTCTTTGCTCAAGGTTTCAACAACCCGATTAAAAACAACTTACCCTCTAATTTTTTTTACGTGGTAGAGCCATGCTGCAGCTATATTAATGGTATAGTTGTAGCATGAATGGGTCGGCTCAACCGGGGAAGGACCACGCTCTCACAAAATACCAATATAAAATAGCCGCTTAATGCTGCTGTATTTCGTATGGTGAGTGTAGAGAACCGGAGACCCTTTTTTACTGGAAACGAGGCATTCCATCTTAGTCCTCACGGGTGACACGCACCTGAATTTTGATTCGTAATCGAGGATTGATGTTGATGTCTATGGGCCACAGCAACCACTTACCATCGGGTGGACTGAGTGCTCGTTTGTCACCCTATTTCCATAAAAATATCTAGGGGTATCCGAAAATAATCCATGTACATTATCCGATTTTTTGTAGTTTTCATAACTTGAAAACTACAAAAAATCGGATAATGTACATTTTGTTGTTTAATACACAATTTGTTTTATATTTTTTTACTGTTTTTTGGCTTCAAAAATTGAAATCTTTTTTTGTAGTCGTTATTTTTCAGATTGTTTTTCTTTTTACATGATTGTTTTAAATTGTACTTTCACACATAAATTAACAAATTTCCTAACATTCCTGCAAGTTACTCAAAAAAGCATCGAAATTAAGATTTTTCGTTTTTAGTGGGGTAGACTCAAACTTTCATCCTTTATTTAAAAATACAAAAAGGAGTTTTCATAGATTTTAGCTGACTTTAAAAACTTTGCATATCGCTAAGCTTTTTAAAACATTAAAAAATGGTACTTAACGGGCAATTATTCGCTGTAATCGGCCTTCGAAGCTAAAAATCAACAAATTTTTTGAAGCTTTATAAAATATTTTGCTATTTTTGCCATCCCTACGGCAAATTTTAGTAGAAAATTCTCGATTGCATTCAAATGTACATAAATTGACCGATAAAGATGATAATAAGATGATAATTTGTAAAAATTTAAAGAAATAACGTGTAATTTATTCATTAGGTCATTTGGGCTTATTTTTGTATGATAACAAAAAATTTGTCAACAATTACTCATTTTAATTCTTTATTAAAGCAAGTTTTCAAAATGACGCCCTCCTATTTCAATAAAAATATGACAGCGTTTTAAAAAGTTATGATTCACTGTGTACTTGTGTAAAGAACCTGAATGAGTTTTTTTTTTTAATTTTTCTTGCAGCTATTTCCAGATTTTCTCCCAATTCTTCTTCATTATCTACTTCCCGCGCGTACACCAGCTCCTTGTAAAATCCGCAAATAAAAATCGATAGGGTTTAGGTCTGTCGAACGTTCAGGCCATTCGATCGGTTTTGCCGAAAAGTTTCGTTGAGATGCTGTCTTACTTGTCTTGCGTAGTGCCAAGAAGCACCGTCATTTTGAAAAATCATTTGTTGTCGTACTGCTACGTTCACGTCTTCCAACAATTCGTAAAAAAGGTTTTGTAAAAAATTTAAAAGTCCGTCCACCTAACCTGGACGGTAATTCAAAGGGACCGATAAATTCTCCATTTAGGATCCCAGACCACAAGTTAACGCTAAAGTGGTGTTGGAAGTTCGATGCCTTTGCCAGACATGGTGTTTTATGACCCCGCTATAGTAAATGACTATATTAAAAATTCCAGTACTTTCGAATCTGGACTCGTCTGTCCGAAATATTTTTTTGAAGAAATCAGGGTCTTCTTCAGATATCTGTAATATGGTTTCACAAAAAAGTACTCTTCTTTGGTAATCAGATTCCTATAGCTGCTGGACGCGCGGGATATGGTACGCATGGTACCCCTCTGCAAAACAAAAAAACTCATCTCAACCATTCATTCATCATCATCATCAAACTCAACTCATTATCACAAGTTAAAACCTTAAAACTGGTATTACAGCATATTTTAAGGCTCACCTTTATAAAGAATTCTCAGAACCGAAGTTCGTGGAACTCCAGTTCGTATGGCTATTCTTCTTGAACTAGTAGACGGGTCTCTTTGGACTTCTTCCACGACTTTGTCAACTTGATCCGGATTCCCGGGCACTGGTTCGCAAAATTGATTGCAACTGGGGATGATGGCTGTTATTTTACGTGCGTAAAATAACACGAGCAAGAAACGTACAGCACAATAATTTATAATTTGAGCATTGTTAAACGGGTTTTCGACCCTTTATTTTTACATTTTATTACTTAAACTAGCTGTGCCCCGCGGTTTCACCCGCGTCATCACGTGTCGGCGGTGCGCGACATGACCTAGTTCAAGCATTTTATAATTGCAATTAAATATTTTATTTGATAGCAATGGATGGAAAAATTGGCATAATTAATGGAGTACTTTTATCTGTCGGCATATTATGTATGATGTAGAGTGAAGTTAAGTTTTATCCACTTTCCCTCCCCCTCCCGGTTGAGCAGTTCTCGCAGTTCTCACCGGGCGCCTAGGGTTTATGTGTCGTTCGCGCGCCCAGCCAAGTATTGAATTACTTTAATTTTACATTATCTCTTAAACTATGCGTCCAAATAGCATGGTATAAAGAACTAAGTTTATCGTCACAAAATTGTCTTGATGATGTACTTCATCATCACTTTCGTTCGTAAGGATAAATAGGCCATGCCTAATAATAACGCTCATAAATCACTTTTAAATTTTCAATATTTTTTTGTCACTAAATACCTAATTATGGCTTATGTATAAGAAATAGACATATGATATCGCAGACTTTTTTTTAGACGGAGTGAAGATCTATATTTTTCTAAAACGTTGTATTTACGTATCCCTAACGATAACACCAGCGTATGCAGATAAATCATTTCGGGAGTGCTTTTTCTACTGACTTGCTTAACAAATATCTATATTTAAGGCTAGCTGAGTGATATAGCTTAATTCTAGTTAGCCTATACTATTCCACATGAATCAGGCTATAATATACATAAAGAATTTTTCAAATCGGACTGGTACTTCCAGAGATTAGCGCGTTTAAATAAACAAAAAAACAAAAAACTCTTCCGCTTTATTATATTAAGTATAGATTTATATAAGAATGACAAAAATACGCAAAATATTTTATTTAAACTAATTTTTTTTTTGTGGATTTTTAGCCTATCCACCTTCGAAGGCCGATTACAGCGAATAATAGCCATTATAGCCATAATAGCCCATTAAGTACCATTCTTTTTAATGTTTTAAATAGTATAGGGACTTGCAAAGTTTTTAAAATCAGTTAAAACTTATGGAAACTCCTTTTTGTATTTTTAAATTATAACTCGAAAACTACAAAAAATCGGATAATATACATGGGATATTTTCGGATACCCCCTAGTGTGGGGAATTTAATTTTTTCATTTGGACGTCACTATTTGGACCAGCCTGTACATATATTATAGGCTAAGTTCATTGATGACCAAAGCTAGGAGCAATAATAAATATATCGGAAATGACAACAGGAGATCCCACTTCTGATATCGGAAATGACAACAGGAGATCCAACTTCTGATGTCGGAGAATTCAAGAGGAGATCCCAATTTTGATCTCGGAAATACATCAGGATAGCGTTAACTGTTAAAAATAAAAAGTGTGAGAGCGGATGTTCAACTTGCTCTCGTGCTTACGCAATTAATCATTATCAGTAATAAGACAACGTAACGCACTATACATTCAGTATAGTGAAATTACAGTTAGACCACACCGTAACACGTCTCCGCCACAATTACACACCAGTGTAACGTGAGGTACGTAATTATATGATAACACCAAAATATGTACAGCAACAGCAACACAACTTATCTCAATGTAACACAGGGCAGCCTCTCAGCAACACCAATCCTCCTTGTCTGCACTAGAGGAATTACAACAACGAACAGAACCACAACACTATCGTAGCACTAGTAGAATGACCACACTCGTTGAATGACTGAAGCGGACTCTCTCGCGCACGGCACCTACAGTGAACTTTATACTGCACAAACAAGTGGGAGTTTCTCGATATACCCTCATATGTCCACCTAAATCCAAGTGATATTTTATAGACGCTCCGACACGGCCATCCTGAAGTACGACCGTCCTCGGGCGTGTATCTTTATGCATTCCTGTAACAAACACCAATTCGTCCGCTCGTCCATCCTGACATGAGTGGGTACATATTATTAGTTCGGAAAACTAATTGTTAGATGGCGCTGCTTGTTACGCTATGGCACCATCCCTTACCAGCACCTGTCCTCGGTAGTGCCTGTGGACAGAAATATGCTCAGAGATTAATCTAGCTCGGCTATCCTGCCAATCGAAACAAGATCGATTCCAAATGGTACTTTCCTTCTCCTAAGTCTAAGTACAATAGCTAACTGTCATTATTGACAATGCCCTGTTATTAAGGCTTCGTACACAGTGCTTCCTGCACAACATGATTTATCGTGGAAGGTCCGATCAACAAGTTCCAACACAGTAATTAACAATTTTGTTACTCTTTCCAATTCATAAGCAATGCATATTCAACTCGTGAAACTTTCATTGAAATCTGTGCACCAACACAGGCCAGAATCGCACCAACGATTCTTTACATATCCGCCGTCACATATGCCAGAATCGCACCAACGATTCTCCACATATCTGCCGTCATATATGCTACAATACACAAGGGGCTCTGTGCACCAACACAGGCTAGAATCGCACCAACGATTCTTTACATATCTGCCGTTACATATGCCAGAATCGCACCAACGATTCTCCACATATCCGCCGCCAAATATGCTACAACACATCTGCCGCCACATATGCCAGAATCGCACCAACGATTCCCTACATATCTGCCGCCAAATATGCACCAACACAGACAGAAATCGCACCAACAATTTCCTACAGACCCATCGCCACATGTTACTCATGAGGTGCGGTCTAAAGTTTTGAGTATGAGTATACAAGCATTCTTAATCAACTTTGGTCTCACTACCACTGTCATCAACTATGACATCTAACTCTCGAGGAACTTGGTGATCGGGGATCTTCCTCAGATGATCATAGGGGTGAAAGGATACTTTGCACACTAACATGACCGATTTCGGTTTAATTTACAATATTATTTTCACTTTTGCCACTAAATTTTGGCGCAACACAATCTTTGATGAGGCTCTCTCATTTGGCACCAAAATCGTAATAAAATGGGTACGACTCACCAGTATTCATCAGCACACCGCTGTGGTTGCTCACATAGCAAACATCAACACGTCGCTCACTGCTCGCCTCTACGGCAGGCCTAAGGCAAGCGCACGTGGCTATTAAAACAAACCAGCACACGCCATAGTTAGCTGCCATGAAGCAAGCTCACATGGTCAAAACAACAGCACAGGGCGTGCCGCACTCGCACAGCGAGCCGTCGCATCTTACCAGCGCCAGCGAGACGCTGCACCGTACCACGCACTCCAAGCGTCAACGGGAACAGCAGGAGCACCTGAGGGTTCACAGGCATCGTCGAGGTTGCAGTCATCATGATCTGCGTGAAAAACAAGTTGTTAATTATCAGGACAACATACACAGTTGCCTATTCTCTCATCCATCACACATACGAGGCCCTCAAACAGAAATACGCTCTCATACCGTGGACTATAATAAAACACTTCGCTTTCATAATTAAGCATACATCTCCATACGAAGTATCTCACACATACTCTTACTTGAACTTACGAGATCCCACAATAACCACGTGAACCACGTTAAAAACGTGAACCAGGATAGCGCCTGCCAGGACAGACCCTGACGCATGTTCAGAGAACACGACTTCCGCGCATACAGAGTATAAGACTTCCGCGCACACAGTGTACGACTTTGGCGCACACATAGTGTAAGACTTCCGAGGCACGGCCGGGACGGCGCCTGCGTATACGCGTCTGCTGAAACCAGGCCATGTTATAGCTGGACCTGGCAGTCTGTTTCGACCAGCAAGGCACACACACTCACCTCAAACTCGCGCACATGTAGTCACATCACACGTGCTACTGTAACACAAAAGAACACATTAAAGATACTCAGTCGGAACTTGATTTCAAGAAATGCAGCACTACTCTTGGTACACCATTCGCCTTTCTAGGACATCAAATACTGAGCTGCGGCTACACGACCTCCTTTGGTACGGTCCGATCCTCTTGTAAACTTAAATACTTTCTTCAATGTCAGAAGTAATTTGCTCTACTTCAATTTCGTCAATTATACTTTGGTCTTCCGGCATTTTTCGCAACCAAATCGTGTATCAAATGGTGATCGGTAGCAGCAACAAATAATGTGTCCGCGGCGTCATAAGCCGATAAGCATATTTCCACTCAAGAGCGAGCGCAACAGCACCACGCCTTCCACTAAACTCTCAACATCAAATCCCAATTTTGTCAACTACATAATACTCGGAGTAAACTGTAACACTTATCAACACATTAGAACACAGAAGTACAACTTAGTGTTTTTAATTAATAGCCCATTAAAGTTAAACTTTTTTTTCGGTACATCGTTTAAGCATTTTAAACTTTAAAATTAGCTCATGTAAATCACACCTCGTATATCAAATTATAACATAACTTGAGCAAGTTAAACTTCCACTGAATGCAAACTGTAACTCATTTAGAGTACCTCCATTTTGGGTACATTAAGAAATAATGAAAGTACTTGTGGGTACTTTTTATTATAAATCGAAATAAATGATTTAACTTTTGGCTTAAAACATTTCACTGTAAACTTTTACTCTACACTTTAATGATTCGTCAGTGTCGTAAATACGACAACAAACTTTAAATTAAACACAAAAACAATACGCGAGGCGTATCATAGTATTTCACCAACGTAATAATCCTCACACTATTCTAAGTTTATAGGTGGGCAGTAACAGGGACTTTATCCCACTTCTGATATCGGAAACTTACAAACAGGAGATCCCACTTCTGATATCGGAAATGACAACAGGAGATCCAACTTCTGATATCGGAAATGACAACAGGAGATCCAACTTCTGATGTCGGAGAATTCAAGAGGAGATCCCAATTTTGATCTCGGAAATACATCAGGATAGCGTTAACTGTTAAAAATAAAAAGTGTGAGAGCGGATGTTCAACTTGCTCTCGTGCTTACGCAATTAATCATTATCAGTAATAAGACAACGTAACGCACTATACATTCAGTATAGTGAAATTACAGTTAGACCACACCGTAACACGTCTCCGCCACAATTACACACCAGTGTAACGTGAGGTACGTAATTATATGATAACACCAAAATATGTACAGCAACAGCAACACAACTTATCTCAATGTAACACAGGGCAGCCTCTCAGCAACACCAATCCTCCTTGTCTGCACTAGAGGAATTACAACAACGAACAGAACCACAACACTATCGTAGCACTAGTAGAATGACCACACTCGTTGAATGACTGAAGCGGACTCTCTCGCGCACGGCACCTACAGAGAACTTTATACTGCACAAACAAGTGGGAGTTTCTCGATATACCCTCATATGTCCACCTCGATCCAAGTGATATTTTATAGACGCTCCGACAAATATATATGGAAATGTACATAAAGATTAATACTTGTACTTTTATTCCTGAATTTGCCAAAAGTACTATATTTTTGCATCATTTTTGGGAAAAATACTATATTTGTTCAAGAAGAAGATGGCAGCCCTTATTTGAAATTTTAGATGACCTGTAATACAAAAGTTTCACTTCTGTCGTGTATCTTCACGACATACAGTTCTTTTTTTTATAGAATTAGGGTGACAAACGAGCTCACAGTCCACCTGATGGCAAGTGGTTGCTGTAGTCCATAGACATCTACATCTATCTTCGCTTGCGAATCAAAATTCAGATGAGTTGTCAGCCGTGAGGACTAAGATAGAATGCCTCTATTCCAGTAAAATAGGTATCCGGTTCTCTACACTCACCATACGAAACACGGCAGCATTAAGCTGCTAGTTCACGCTGGTATTCTGTGAGAACGTGGTCCTTTCCCGGTCGAGCCGACCCATTCGTGCTACAACTATACTACTAATATAGCTGCAGCAAGGCTCTGCCACGTATACTCTACTAGTTGTTTGTTTTATTTGATAACTATAATACGAATCTATACATATAATAAAAATGTAAAAAGCAGACGTCTGTACATTTTATATTTTTGTAATAAAAGTGATTGAGAGGTACTGAAAATAAGTAACTAAATACATTTCTACCGTTTTTAGAATTTTCTGTCTCTCTGTCTTTATGTCTGTCTGTCTGTTTGTTTGTTAACGTATCACGTATAAAGTACTAACTTATATCATAAGAATCATTAAGGAAAATATAAAGTGTATCTTCGTGTTACATTTAGTCTTTATTTTATTAAAATAGGTACGAATATGTTCAACGGTGGCGATGGTTGAGTCATCAAGTGCATTTTAAACTAATACCGTATCATAAATCATAATTAAATGAGGTAAAATAATGTTCTATAATGATATAATTATATCTAAAACGCAGTAAACAAAAGTATTAAAGAACGTATTAAATAAAATATACAAAAATATATTATAACCTTATTAACTAAATCTAAAGTGAAATAGCGTAAATGTAATACAAAAAGGTGTTTTGCGTACTATGCACACTGGTTTATAAGTTCTTTTATGTTTTATATATATATAATAATGTACCAATCGCGTCAATTAATCTCTTTTATTTTAAGAGGCATACTCAGGTGATATAGACTCTACGGTGGCTAACTGCTAAGTGAGCGGCGAGCCAAAACTAGTGCCTTTTATACAGACCGATGACGCAACCGCTCTCTACTTAAGGAGCGAGCGACTGAGTCATGCGATAAAACTTGCGACCAATCACCGCTGGACTTACGTAGCCGTTTGTAAAATTAAAACAAACCGCCGCGCAACGCCCACCCTCCAACCACGCAACCAATCGCCGATCACCGTCATCAACTTCAAAGGATGCTACATGAAATAAATCCATACGTTCATAGTTTTAGGGTCGCATTGCAATCGATCCGTCAAGATTTAATAAACAATTATAAAATAGTTATTAACGCTGACAGACGTCCTGTTACTGAACACCGTGGTAGCAACGTTCCTGTCATTGATGAAGTGGCAGTGGTATTAGTTGACCAGGAGTACGATAGACGTGACATCGTGTTGCACACACATGACGATCGACTGCCAGAGATTTATGAAGCGCATCGATATTATGATGCTCTACAATATCCATTAATATATTGTCACGGTGAAAATGGGCACAATTTTGGAATTTATCAAGTTAATCCTAATACCAGAGAGACCAATTTTAATAAAAAAAAATCTGCTCTGCAATTTTATTCGCACCTGTTACATGTAAGGCATAATCGTCTTGCGTATCTGCAAAGATTTCGGAGGTTGTTTAACCAATTTATAGTGGACATGTATGCGAAAATAGAGACGGAGCGCTTAGTGTATATGCGCACTAACCAGAGTCGACTATTACACTGACGTTATCACTTATTGATACAGTAATGATATAAATCGTTTAATATTCTCTTACCTGAATGTCAAATTCTCTAAGTAAACCTATATACGCGAGCTACGCCGCGGGCACGGCTAGTTATATAATATATTTCGGTAAACATATTATATTTATTATGTTTTATTTGAAGTAACAAAATGTATGAAACTGCATACTATAATAAGAAAGCAAGGCACAAAAGAAATTACAAATGGCTCATAGAGAGGGGTTGTTATAATAATAATAATAATAAGTGTTTATTTCAGACGTAAGGAACATCCATAGATTATTAGTATGTTAGTAACAATTTTTCCTTAACTTGTAAGTTAGTATTGTTAGTTAATGTGAATTATGTACAAATTATTTTTTTCGCCCAATAGCTACCTGTTATAAATTAATTTGCTTAATTCCGCGTAAAGAAAGAAAAATATGTGTCCTGCCCAGTTTTAAGGGGACCTCCCACCCTCCCTCGATCGCGCGCACTATACCCGTCGCCGTTAATCCCAGCAATAAAACCCCCAGCACCAGCACACTAGGCACGACACACCACTCTCGAAAATACGACACGTGTTTCGCCTCTACACGAGGCATCTTCAGGTGAAGTAGACTCTGCGGAGGCTGGCCGCTAAGTGAGCGGCGAGCCGAAATTACTGCTATTTATACTACTTGCTGACGCAACCGCCCTCCAATTACGTAGCGATCGATTACGTCATGCGATCAATCACCGCCTGACGTACGCCGATATTTGCTATGAAAATTAACAACAAACTACTGCAAAACGTCCGCCTACCTTACAACCACGCAACCAAACGCTGACCACCGCCACATGAGTAAAGAAACCGACCAGAGGGGAAGCTACATACAAACGGCTCGCTGCGAATACACCCATACATAGCGCAGCGATGTGTGCGTGAGCTCTCACCGACAGGTTCACCGACGCTCCGTCGGGGTACAAACCGGTTTGCGCCGGCTCAGTCAGAGTATCCATGAAAGGGCTTCGTGCGCATTTAAATAAATAGGTCAACAATATTTCGAAATTTTATACATCAATTAATTTATTAAGTTTTTTTTGCAATTATTAAATAATTAGATTTAAGTATTTTAATTAAAATAATTAAGAATTAAGTTATTATAAATTTATATAGATATATAATAAGTGTTCTGTATAAGCAAAAATGCCTAATAGTTGTACAGTATGCATGAATAATTCTACAGAAAATAAGCATATTTCCTTTTTTTTGTACCCATGAGATCAAGTTTTTTTTTTTTTTTTTTTTTTATAGAATAGGGGGCAAAAGAGCATGCGGCTCACCTGATGGTAAGTGACTACCGCCGCCCATGAACAACCGCAACACCAGGGGGATTGCAGATGCGTTGCCGGCCTTTTAGAAAGGTGTAAGCTCTTTTCTTGAAGGTTCCTAAGTCGTATCGGTTCGGAAAATTCGCTGGTGGTAATTGATTCCACAAAGAAGTTGTGCGAGGGAGAAAACTTCTTCTAAATCGCACAGTGGTGGACCGCCAATCATCCAGATGGTACGGATGGTAACGCGAGTTTTGTCGCGACGTGCGATGGTGAAATTGAGCGGCTGGAATTAGTCCGAACAATTCCTCAGAGCACTCCCCGTGATAGATGCGATAAAATACGCAAAGAGATGCAACATCTCTACGCAGTGCCAGTGTATCGAGCCGATCGAAAAGAACTCGGTCGTCGACGATTCGAATCGCTCTGCGCTGGATGCGGTCAAGTGGAAGGAGCTGGCACTGGGGTGCCCCGGCCCAGACATGAGAACAGTATTCCATGTGGGGCCGAACTTGAGCTTTGTAAAGTTGCAAGCGATGTGCCGGCATGAAATACTGTCTCGCTCTGCTGAGCACGCCAAGCTTTTTAGAGGCCAATTTGGCCTTCCCTTCCAAGTGACCACGAAACTGCACGCTATTCGATATGTCGACGCCAAGGATTCCGATACTGGCTGAGGCAGCAAGGGGAGTGCCTTGAAACTGAGGAGATACGACAAAGGGGTTCTTTTTAGCGGTAAACGCGCAAACTTGTGTCTTCTGGGGATTGAACTGGACTAGATTTAGTCGGCCCCAATCCGAGACTTTGTTAAGCAAAGACTCGACTTCAGACACAAGTTTGTCCCGGTACTCGGCGACGTTTTCCCGAGAAATATTGGCACGGCCGGTATATAAGGCATCCCCAGTGCTGTCGTCTGCATAGCAATGAATGCTACCAGTTAGCAACATATCATTGATATGCAGGAGGAACAGCGTTGGTGATAGCACGCAGCCTTGTGGAACACCAGCGTTGATAGGCTTGTAATCAGAGCATGCACCGTCTACTACGACCTTGATGCTCCGATCAGCAAGGAAACTGGTGATCCATTTGCACAATTTCTCGGGAAGCCCATAGGAAGGAAGCTTCGAAAGAAGCGCCTTGTGCCAGACCCGATCGAAGGCCTTCGCTATGTCCAAACTAACGGCCAATGCCTCCCCCTTGGACTCTACTGCCTCCGCCCATCTATGAGTTAAGTAAACTAGAAGATCACCTGCTGATCGACCCCGACGAAAACCGTACTGACGGTCACTGATCAGCTGGTGATCCTCAAGGTACCTCATGAGCTGGCAGTTTATAATGGATTCCATTATTTTGGAGAACAAGGAGGTGATGGCGATAGGCCTGTAGTTGGACGGGTCTGAGCGGTCGCCTTTTTTAGGGATCGGGTGGACCAAAGCTGTCTTCCATGAATTCGGGACTACGCCTTGGGAGTAGGAGTACCGGAAAAGACGCGTTAAAACCGGTGCCAACTCTGGAGCACACGTCTTCAGCACAATGGGAGGGACTCCATCGGGCCCACTCGACTTACTGACGTCCAGGGAGAAGAGTGCTTTGCGAACCGAGCGCTGTGTAAATCGCACATCCGGCATGGAGCACTCACATCGCGGGATGGTCGGCGGTGTGTTCCCCCCGTCATCTAGAGTCGAGTTAGACGCAAAAAGAGAGCACAACAGATCGGCTTTCTCTTTTGCGGCATGGGCCAGTGAGTCGTCCTCTCTGTGCAGAGATGGGAGGGATGGCTGACAGAAGTTCCCTTGGACAGCCTTGGCGAGAGACCAGAATGCACGGGTTCCCGAAGGAAGGCGAACTAGCTTCTCGCCAATTCTGCCGATGTGCTCAGACCTTGCCTTGGCAATGACGCTTTTGAAGGACCTGGAGGCGGAATTATACTTCTTTTTAAGTGCGCTGGTGTTTAAATCCCGAGACGTTGATGCGTCAGCCCAGGCCCGGTAGCACTCCTGCTTATAGCGTGATGCTATTTTACAGGAGCGATCAAACCATGGCTGGGATCTGCCTCCAATGGGCACCACAGAGGATGGAATAAAAAGTTCCATACCCTGAAGCACCACATCAGCAACAGAATCGGCAACAACGCTGGGATCTTCCGGCGAGAAGCAAACCCGCCCCCAAGGGTAGGATGCAAAAAAAGACCGCATCCCATCCCAATCAGCTGACCTATAGTGCCAAACACGGCGGCAAGCTGTAGATCGCAACTGCGATTGGAGCGTGAGTGGCACCGTGCTCCGGATCAGACAATGGTCCGAAGAGCCCAGAGGGGCATCGACGGAGACCTGATATCCGTCCGGATGAGAGGTCAGCAGAAGGTCCAACAGGGAAGGTACATGGTCTTCCACATCTGGGATCCGCGTAGGCGAAGTAACCAGTTGTGTTAGACCATATGCCAAAGCAAAGTCGTAGACAGATCTACCCGCATGATCGGTTAAACGAGAACCAAGCCATTCAGCGTGGTGGGCGTTGAAATCACCGAGTATCACGATCTCTGCGGATGGGACCTGTTGTAGCACGGAGTCTGCAGCCATTTGGACGTGGTCGATGAGTCGGTCTGTGTCGGCATTACCGCTATGGGACCTATAGAGGCACCCGTAGACGCGGGGATGGTCGTCGCTGTCTACGCGCAGCCATAGGATGGACAGGTCCGTACCTTCAAGGCTGCCGAGGCGTCGAAAACAGATGTCCTCTCTGACGTATACGCAAACTCCAGCCCGGGGCACAAAGGAGTGTTCCAATTTGTATCCCGGGTAGGAGAGATATGAAGTATCAGCCGGAGAGGACACCTGAGTCTCGGTTAAAAAGAGCAAGGCCGGCTTCGCCGTCTCTAGATGGTAATGGACAGCGTTAAGGTTGGAATGAATTCCCCTGATGTTGCAAAAATTCACGGATAGCGTGACAGGGGTCGCCTTGGTTGTATTGCTCCGCTTGCCCCGAGCAGCATTAGTCATGAGCGGAATTTTGCCCCCCCCAGAATACGCGGGGCAGCCTGAGCACCCACGCTCAAGAGTGAAGTAGTTTGTTCGTGGATGCTCAGCGAGGGATTCTCCAGGGGTGCTGGTACCCTCCTGGGGTAGTCTTGTATTTAATTCCACTACCATGTTGATGGGGGGGGGGGGGGGGGGAATTGGGCCTCCGGCCACCTGCACTCACCAAACGCAACGCAGAGGTAAACCTCTACTTCACGCTGGTATTCTGTGAGGTCGTGGTACCACCCCGGTTCGAGCTGGCCCATCCGTGCGACAGCAAAAGCTACCGCTTGGCTCTACCACTGTTAAAAAAGTAAGTACCTTTTTATGTATTGTATACACTATATTTTATTTAAATTTTTTCCTTATTGTTTAAAATGAATCGATACGAAACTGCTCTTGATTTCAAACAATTAATTGATATTATGTTGTTACATTATGCAATATAAGTAATAATTAATACGCATGTTGTTTTATACACTATATAATACTTTAATTTTTTCCTTATTGTTTAAAATTAATCGATATGTAACAGCTCTTGATTTTGAACAATTAATAGATATATGTTGTTACATTAATATAAGTTATAATTAATACACATGTTGTCTTATGCTATACAATATTTTTATTTTTTCCTTAAATTTTTCACATGCAACATGTGACAACCCTATCAGAATAGGTATACATTTTCGACGTTGTTAAGAAGCTTCCCCTCTGGTCCTTATTCTTTACTCTGTGCCACCGCACCGTGAGGGTGACAAACGACCATGTTGCGAGACTATATATCATCAAGGAGCAGGCTTAAACATGTTTAAGAGAGGCGATTTGGAAACATTTGTTTGTTCATTCAGCAGTGCAACATTACCGTTATTATTTTTTAATATCTCTAACTGTTCCAGCACACACAGTCGTTGCCTTTTATTACAAGTATGTAAGACTTTAAAGGAGTGGTCATTGGATAAATTGGATTTGCTGGGGGTGGTAGTGCTGGGATTAACGGCGACGGGTATAGTGCGCGCGAGTGAGGGAGGGTGGGAGGTTGAGGGAGGGTGGGAGGTCCCCTTAAAACTGGGCAGGACACATCATTTTCTTTCTTTACGCGGAATCAAGCAAATTAGTTTATAACAACCCCATTATAATGGATTTCCTTGCGGATTCCTCCGTTATAGTGATTTACTTTGCAGTAACGTCTGATTCTATCAATTGGCTCATAGAGAATCTACCTAGTTTGCTCTTGCGGGGGAGGGGCTTTGTGCGGGATCTTGACCGGCGTGGGGTTGCTGCTCCTGTATTATTGTATAAATAATGGTTTGAAGTAGATTTTGATATGTCAAAGTGGTGCGATTTTGTGTATTAAATGTCTACGCATGTGAACTATTAGTGGAAACGGTTAAATAAGTGCTCTGATTGTGATGTGGTTCTCAAGATAAGGTGTCTATCTGCTTAGGCGCCTTGAGATACCATCGCCAACTGTCAGCTGTCTGCTGGCTCAAGTTGCCTTCAAAATCTCCCAAGGGCTATACAATGTGGCGCATCAACATATTGTAAAGCAGTGTACTGTGAAGGATAATTATACATTGTAACTTCAGGCTCAGAAGGGCTAGAGCCCAGAGCCGTAAAGCCAGTTATTATGAAGTTACTCTTGCCGCTCTTGCGGTTCTGTGCTTACATATTTGTGTTGTAAACTAAAGAGTAATTGTTTCTAATTTCTATGGTAATTGTGTTCTGTGGTTGTAAACATAGACTTAGTATCTTAATCAATCAATCAATCCTCTATATACGGTTGTAAATTAAGTTTATAGTTTGATATTAACTTATTTCATACATTGAGTTGAACATCCCGTTCCTCCGTTATAGTGATTTTTACATTGAGACAGGGACTCCAGAACAAGTGCTGTGCATTGTGCTAAAGAGACATTGACTCAATTTTATGAAATGAAGTAAAGTTAAAAAATAAAAATGAAATGTTACAAGTGTGGAAGTTCCCCTGCTCATGATCGTAACATCATCTTGCATCGTTTTCCTAAGCCTGGGAGAACAAATAACTTACGGTACGTATGCTAAATAGTCTTTTGATTACTGGTAAAAACAGTTTCAAAATGATGTAAGTTTTAACCACTGTATTAATAGACAAAAATATGTGTATTGAAAAATTATTTTGGGTCGCATCTGCTAAAAAACCCAAGATACACATACAGCAATTCAAAAACTTGTGCAAATAACTCTGAATATTAAAAGAGAAATTTTGCAAAACAGCATGAGATATATCACAGAAATCATAACATCTAATTATTATTATTAGGTAGAGATGTATTGGTACACTTAGAAATTAATAAATATAAATTAAAAACTTGTGGCATAATATTCATATATGTTTGCAATATAATTGCATTGTTCGTAAAGAACAATCTCGTTTTATACTCTTCTTCCAAGTATGGTTTTAGAACTTCAGTATATTATTTAATTGTATTTTTTCAGGTGTAGATTATGGGCGAAGTATTGTTTTCCTGATTTATGTTGGTGGTCTTCAGAATTTCATAACAAGCTTCATTCTAGACATATAATGTTATGCACTAAACATTTTAAGAGATCATCATTCATCGATAGTTTTGGAAAGAGGCTAGTCAAATCTGCAGTACCAGATGAGGAATGTGATAAGGTTAGTTAATCTTTCTTTTGTTACTGTCTACATTTTCTTCTTTTGTGTGGCTTTTCTCATACTACAGTGATAAGATTATCTAGTTTATGATGGTAACCTCCCATTACTTCTTAATTATGAAAAAAACCAAAAAATATAAACTTAAAAAAAATGTTATTTTTACATTAAATTGGACAGAAGTTAGAAAAAAGCAGCTTCAAATTAGCTGTTCGAAAAAGTTGGTAATCTGGCTGTGCCTATTGAATTGCAAACATCCAACAGTACTATAACAAAGGATAAGAAAGTTATGTTTAAATGAAAACACTTTCCTATAATTTCAACTTGTGCTGTGACCATTCATAAAGTCACAAGATGGAAGTTTTGATCAAATTGTTTATGAACTTGTTTTTGTTGCACTCTCTCGTGTAACAAATATCGAAGGCTTATTCATCATTACACCTAGTAATGATGAAACTAAATTTCATTTTCATTATAATCGATCAAGCAGCATCAACCAAATCTTTGTTATAAGAGTTCAAGAGGCTGTCGTTGAATAAACTACAAACAAAAGCTCAAACTATAATTGATTTTATAGATATGAAAAAAGGCATAACATTGTAGTCTCAATGTCCAAAGCCTTCCGTCCAAAGTAAAAATTCGATTGATTCAAATGACTCAGTTTATCATCATTTTATAACTTTCTGAGACGTTGTTAAGCTACGAAGAGGAATGTGATATAACCAATTTCAGTTGTATTACTCAATTTAAGCATGATTCTGTTAGTTTAGTTGTAGTGAATTTCATTTACAAATTAATAAATCATCCAGCAAAATCTACGACTAGATAGAAACAATACAGTGTTTTTTTTATTTTAATGCCATTGGATTCTACTCTAAGAAATACCTCATCTCAATTTTTCTTTTAATTTAATATTAATTACTTTTCAAATAAATTACAAAATGTAATTTGTCGTAAGCTAGACAGGCTGAAATAATTTCTAGGCCATATAATAATAATAATAACAATTATCGGAGATACATCCTAAAGGATGGCACCGTCGAGTCGCCATCCCGGTGAGTCACTTAGGCATGTCATCTCCGGTTGTTTGGCGCTTTCTAACTCTGAGTATTTGCACAGGCACAACTTAGTAGCCAGGATTCTACACCAGGAGCTCGCTCTGAAATATGGTCTCGTGGATCGGAAACTGCCGTATTATAAGTACTTGCCGAAAGCCGTACTCGAAAATGACTGCGCCAGGCTCTACTGGGACCGGGCCATCATCACAGACAGGACTATTCTTGCGAATAAGCCTGATATTGTGCTGATGGACTGGGCACAGTCAAGGATATTTTTGGTCGACATTACCATTCCTTATGACGAGAACCTCGTGAAAGCCGAAACAGATAAGCTGACAAAATATCTGGACCTGGCTCACGAGATGACCGACATGTGAGGTGGACTGCCGGCCGAAATTATACCTGTAGTTGTATCTGCGAATGGGTTAATTTCAGTCAGCCTCTCGGGTCATCTGAGGCGACTGGGACTCCGTGATGGACCGCTCCAAGCTCAAATGCAGAAGGCGGTGCTCCTCGATACCGCCCGCATCGTCCGCCGGTTTCTTTCCCTTTCCCCCTAACCCTCGGCCGTTTGGTCTCCCCTGCCGAGGGCTTCCATCTGGTTGGGTTTTTATATATTTATGTATTTTTTATGTATTTATTTTATTTTATTGATATTTATGTACGTTTACCATGATTATTTACAATTATATATTTATATTTCCCAACCAGATGAGAAAACTTTATAGATACCATAATAATAATAAGGCGTAGGGAAGTGACGACCCCATCGCCCGTTGACGTAATGGTTATGTGATAAAACTGCTACGTCAGCGCAGTCAGTCAGCATCTTGCCAAGAGGTGTGAGCGCCGTGCCTCGGCAGAATTGAGGGTGCTAATTTGGGCCCGCTTGTGCTTTCGGCCAAATCATGAAACGGTGCCGGGCCTGGGCGTCTCCCGTTAATTGACGCCCAATTTATGGATGATGGAAGGAAATAGACTGCGTTTAGGGCCACTGCCTGGCGGTCGCCGGGGCGCGTCTGGAGCTGGCGCTGGACGCGACAGCATGCGGGCCGCCAGCCGAGTGCGAGGTGCTGCACGACCACCTAGCAGCCCCTCGCATCCATCATCCCCACCAGCTGGCTTGGTATTGGCAGGGTCTTCGCGGGCCCAGCAATCAGCACCCGCCACTGATGGAGTACGCCGCATGCGTTGGTCAATGCAGATGAACAGCAACGCATTGCGGGCGTATTTTAGGGCGAAAGGGGGAGAAATTGGAGGTTTTGCGTATCGGGCTAGGATGCATCGACTTTTTGCTGAGCTGGAGCCATCTATAACCGTCACCGAGCAAAACCTGGCAGACCGAGTTCGGTATATCTTGCGCTCAAACATATTCGATAGTACCGAACTCGAACGGCTACGACGTGAGGCTGTACCCTCATCGGATGACAATGCTACGGCTGAGGATGCGGCGCCACAAGTTGCAGAGCAACCAGCACACGTGGATGCCGCCGTGAATCTTTCAGTTATGGTTGGTTCAGACGATGATGGAACAGTCGCCCAGGAACTAGAACTAGAGCAAATGAGGAGTACATTGGAAGAGGCTATTTTGGAAACGCGCAGTATGCCTCTCGAAAATCGACCGCGACTCCCGCGCATGCCCCTAAGCAAGCGGAATCGGGCTGTCGTGAGGGCTCTCAACCCATTGCTGGTGACCTATTTGGAAGCCAGCCGGGACCTTTGCGAGACGGACTCAATTCTTTTTGGCGCCGCACTGGCAGTTTGCCGCATTATTGGCGCCAAAGTTCCCACGGCTGGACGCGCTACTAGACAAAGTAGCGCCATCCCAGCCTGGAGAAGAAGGATTGAGGACCGTATCGCAAAGGCAAGGGCCCTCATCGGCAGACTGATAAGCTTCAGGTCGGGCAATAATAGGCCGAGAATTGTGCGCACCGTCAGGATGGCGTTTGCTGGGACAAATATCAGTTTGTCCCAGCCGGATATAACGCAAAAACTGACGGAGCGCATAGATGACCTGAAGCAGAGAATCGCTGCTAGGGGGAAGCGGATTCGGCGATATACTGAGAGGTCGACACGGTTCAACCAGAATCGTCTCTTCCGGAGTGATCAGAAGAGGCTCTATGAATCACTGGAGCGACCATTGGCACGTGGAACGGGCCCAGCACCGAATCAGGCCGACACTATAGCATTCTGGCGCGGCCTGTGGTCAAAGCCCGTAAACCACAGCGAGGGCCCTTGGACGGAAGTTGTGGCAAGTCAGTATGCGAATGTTACGCCCATGGACCCCGTCATCATAACGCCGGATGACGTAGCTGAGGCGGTCCGTAGGGCCCCGAATTGGAAAAGTCCGGGACTCGACGGACTGCATCACTACTGGCTGAAGGGGTTCATGGTGTGTCACGCTGTGCTCGCCCGACAGTTTCAAGAGGCTCTCGACCAAAAATGTAAATGTAAAAAAATTCGAGAGAAAATAATACAATAGCCAGACAGTGGTGCAGTTAGTGTTAGTGGTAGTAGTGCTGGTGATGGTGATGGTGATCGTGGACGGTGGTGCTGATCGTGCGGTTTTAGTAGCGGTGGATGGTGGTGCTGTACGTGCTGAGTGTCAGTGATTGCGGTGGTGCTGGTAGTATCATTGGTGCTGGTGGTGGACAGTGGACCACCACTGGCACCACCACCACCAAAGTAGATTTATAAACCAAAATGGTTTATAAATATACTTTGAAACCAAGCACCTCTCAATATCAATGACAAGCCAAACACGTATATTTTTTTTTAAATCACGGAAATAACGTTAATTTTGATGGTTTCTCATTCTAAAATTGCAATATTTAAAATCACCAATTATGTTCTAATTGCTATTGGTACAATAATTAATAATGTCAGAAAAAAATGTCTTACATCCATAAAATTGAAAGCATTTTTAGGTGAATTTTGACGTACTTTTACCGTTTCGTCGTCATGCCAAATAGTCGTAAGGACCAAAAATTAGTCCTATAGAGGACATACCTTAAAATCAATCATAGTAACTTAAGTGTAACACATGCCAAAACGCAAGGAGCTGGCTCAATCACAAGAAAAGTTATAAAGTTTTTTGTCTCTCCTGAAAAGTAACGAAAGGATATGCCCCTATGGTTTGAGACCCACGATACTTATCCTACTTTAGTTACCACAAAGCAATTATTACTACGATTGAATGTACAGATGGAGAATATACTGATGAAATTTATAATGAATTGGATGAATTGAATTGAATGATGTTTAATAATAAGATGTTTATTTTCACAACTCGAAAAATATATTAATTACGCAATTTCCTACCATTCCTTCAATTCATTAGTTATTTCTGCGTTTTTTTTTGTTTTTTTTTTTTTATAGGATAAGGGTGACAAACGAGCACACAGTCCACCTGATGGTAAGTGGTTGCTGCGGCCCATAGACATCTACATCTATCCTCGTTTGCGAATCAAAATGCAGATGCGTTGTCACCCGTGAGGACTAAGGGAATGCCTCATTTCTAGTAAAAAGGGCCTCCGGCCACCTGCACTGACCAAGCGAAACGCAGAGGTAAACCTCTACTTCACGCTGATTTTCTGTGAGGTCGTGGTACCACCCCGGTTCGAGCCGGCTCATTCGTGCGACACCAAAAGCTGCCGCGTGGCTCTACCACTGTTCAAACCGTACCACCGTTTCATTTAATTGCTCTCAGACGTTAGTTATTTATTTATTTGTATTTGTTAATCAATAATATAATACGTTTATCAATAATAATATATTACAAGAGGAACTTCGTTCCAAACGAGTGTTCCACGACAGTCACGCATATTCATATAAACAAATTGAAAGTTTAAATTTAACTTTGAAACTTTATTTAATAATTATTTGCTGAATACAGGAGATCATAAGGGTAGTAATTAATATACGAGGGCTGCACTAAAAGTATCGGGAATGGAATATTTCCACTGTTCCTGTCATATTAAAATCTTTTTAATTGAAAACCCCTTGGTTTTAAAAATCGTATACCATTTATTTATTTAAAAAAAGATTCTCGGTCTTGTCACAAGGTTTTGTCAAACTTGTTTAGTCGTTGAGAAAATGGAATTGACTCGAGAAAATTCAAGAGCGATGATTTATTATGACTTTAAAAGTGGTTTAACACAGTGTGTTCACCGGATGATTTCTGCATTTGGTGATGAAGCTCCATCCATAACCACAATTTATCACTGGTTTGCTGAATTTCAACGTGGACGTGTCAAGCTCAGTGATGATCCCCGTCAAGGTCGTCCAAAAACTGCAGTCACCCAAGAAAACGTTGATGCTGTGCGTAAGCTGATTGTGGAAGATCGACATGTGACATACCGCGAAATTCAGGCAACTTTAGACATTGGCATGAGTCAAATACAAATAATCTTGCATGAACAATTAGGTGTATAAAAGTTGTTTTCCCGATGGATACCGCATTCGCTATGTGAAGAGCAAAAAGCGGCTCGCGTTACTTGGTGTGTCAGAACTCTCGAAAGATTCCATGCAGGATCCTCAAATGCTGTATACAACATCGTATCAGGCAACGAATGGATATACGCGTACGAACCCGAAACAAAAAACCAGTCACAACTTTGGGTGTTGGAAAATGAGTTAAAGCCAACAAAAATTGTTCGTTCACGGAGTGTTGTAAAAAAAATGGTGGCCACGTTAGTCTCCAAAACCGGCCATGTTACGACTATTCCTCTTGAGGGACAAAGAACGGTTAATGCAGAATGGTATGCTAGCATTTGTTTGCCACAGGTCGTTTTTAAACTCCGTAAAGAGAACTGCAACTGCCGCATCATCCTCCATCACGACAATGCGAGTTCTCACACCGCACACATAACAAAAGAGTTTTTAGAGCAAGAAAACATAGAATTATTAGACCATCCGCCGTACAGCCCCGACCTAAGCCCTAATGATTTCTATACTTTCCCAAAAATAAAGAATAAATTGCGTGAACAGAGATTTTCATCACATGAAAAAGCTGTGGACGCCTACGCAAACGTGTGTTTGCGCAAACTGTGGGTAAACGGCCATTTTGGAGACCCCAACATCCGAATTGAATGGTTGCTTCAAAGATTGGTTCCATCGTATGGAAAAATGTGTCAAATTTCGCGGAGAATACTTCGAAAAGCAATAAATACATTTTTAAATCGTAATGTTGTGTCACTTCCTTGATCCCCGAAATTTTCAGTGCCACCCTCGTAACAATTAGTAAACTTAAAGTGTTGCAAGTAAAACATACAAATAATTATTAATACATACACTGCCGGCCAAAAGCTTAATACCATACTTAAACAACATAATTATCTATGTGGGGCACACTGAAATGATCGGGAATAAGAAAAACCACATGCACGTTATAGCTAAATTGTATTTTATTGTTTTTCGAAATATTCTCCGTTCAAACCAATCATTAAAACAGTAATTCCAGTCTGAAGTTGATGTTGACAAAATGGCTGATTTGTACGCTTCGGGGTCTTCAAAACGTTGACCGCGTAATAAACCTTTCATTTTAGGGAATGTAAAGAAATCGTTTGGGCTCAGGTCAGGACTGTACGGAGGATGACTTATCAGCACAACGTTTTCCTGCTTCAAAAAATCATTTGTCTTCCGAGCCGTATAGGAGCTCGCATTATCGTGATGTAAGATGATGCGACGTTTCGGGTTATTTTTTTGGAGTTCGGCTATCATTTCTGGAAAACAAACCGTGATATACCACTCAGCGGTAACCGTTCTGCTTTCCTGTAAAAAAATTGTAGCAACGTGCCCCTTTTTCGAGAAAAACGTAGCGACCATTTTCTTTGACACGCTGCGGGAGCGAACCACTTTCGTTGGTTTGACCTCGTCTTCAAAGACCCAAACTGCCGACTGATGTTTTCTTTCAGATTCGTATGAATAAATCCATGATTCGTCACCTGAGACGATATTATAAACGGCATTTAACTTCCCTCCGTTGAAGCGTTGTAGAGTATTCCGGCACCAATCTACACGAGCCGCCTTTTGCTCTTCGGACAAATTGTGGGGAACACAGCGGGGAACTAGCTTTCTTACACACAGCTCATTATGTAATATCGACTGAATTGCAGTCATTTCGATACTGATAACAGCCCGAATCTGCTCGTATGTCGCATGACGGTCATCTAATATAATAGTTCGCACAGCTGCGATGTTTTCAAGCGTGACCGCTGTTCCTGGTCGACCTGCAGAAGAAACAGTGCTGAGCGACACACAACCGCATCAGAACTCGGCATACCAGCGGTATATTGTCGTTTGACTCGGTGCTTCAACATCATAAATCGAAACAAGTTCGCTGAGACATTTATCTTGAGATAAGCCGCGACGAAAATTGTGATAAATTATGGCACGGAAATGTTCACGAGTGAGCTCCATTTCTGTTAACGACGTGTCAACTTTAAACCAACATAGTTGTTACGGCCTACGGCTGCTCCCTTAAAGGATCCAATCCTCTGGGGCCCATGAGCAGAAGACTTCCCGAGCAAACGTAGGTCGGGCCTCAATGTGGCCACGTGGAAATTCCTAATTACAATAAACCAGATGGGAGGACGTTAGAAGGACATAGTACTTACCATTATCCGAAGCTAACTTCGCACCAAGGCTTGGGTAGGCCGTGAGTGTGTGTAATAGTGGATGGAGAGTAGTGTACAGTGAGGGGTGAATGTGTGGGGCCTTGTCAAGCATAGGCGACCAGCCGCTGCCGAGTTCCAGGATGCTCCAAAATGCTGCCACACTGCTTCAGACTGCTTCGGCGCCGGACCACAGTCACTTTCTTCTCTCGTCACGATGACAGTCAATTAACTCTATCGTACGATTAACTAACTTACAGAAGCCACTAACTATCGCTGGGTATAAGGTTAACGCACAAACGCACACGGAGTTTAAAGGTCACGGCCGTTTCGCGTAGCAACAGTTAGTTCTAGAATATCAGAGGCCGCACTAGCTAATATTGTCGAATGCACTTATACAGATTCTGAATCGGACCCAATAAGTCCCGGGAAAGGCTATCCAAACAGGGAATGCGCGTTATAATTCCTAGACAGGATATTTACTAGACGCCCTAACTATTCCGCGGTTTCCGCACAAAATTAACAGCGTGCAGACATTAGCACATCTGGCAGACGACTGCTGCGCTTGCGACCCGCGCGCCACTTGCCACGCTCGGCCGAACTTCAAACCGGTATCGCCGAGCTGCGCGCCCTCTAACGTTAATCCCGAAATCAGCGTTCGGGCGTAAACAAACCCCCGTCCCGGACATAAGGATTTAGGTCCGCGAGCAAACCGGTCAGCGGGACAGGGTCGCGACGGCAAGTTGCAAGACCGAATCTACAACCAAACTAGGCCACCTTAGGCAACCCATCAGATCTTGCAACCCTAACCAACGCCTCAAAAGATAGCCCTAATGTGGCAAGCCGGAGGGTCAGCCTCCACTGGATGCCCCTCCTGGGCATCGCAGCACTTTAATAAGTCCTGTACTGGACAGAAGTCCGACGACCTCTTTCAAACACCTATCTGTGCCCCTATGATTAGTTCCGCAATCCGACCGGATCAGCTCTGCAAACAGCGACGCTACACGAAGCTGCCCAGACAAATTTTGTGCCAGCAGTTGCTTCAGTGCAGAGCACACCCACAAATTCCACATGAACGTCGCCTGTGGAGAGCCGAACGAAACGCACAGATAGTCCCTAGTATGAATTTTCAACAAGTAGGCCTAGCCAGGCCACCCACTATATTATCATTTACTAAAATAGTGCGGCAGCTGATTTCAATCTGATAACCTCCAAAACTAGCTAGCCTGTTAGGCAAGTAGTCCTATGCTCATATTTCAACTAATTTTTCAAAAGCATCAATGTTCAACTACAGAATTAATTCAACCAAATTAATCACCGATGCGCATAGGTCAACTTGCAAATTAAACAAAACAATAACGTAAGGGACAGCCCTACTTCTTCGCAAAGCAAAATGATTAAACGCATCATAAACATAAACATAATTTTTCAAATAGTGCGCCATTCAATTTCAGATGAATTCAAATTTTCCTTTCAGCAAACAGACGCAACAATCAAATACAGTGATTAAATATATTTACAAAACACATGCAGTAGCATTTAAAGGAGTAGATTAAATTCAATTCTTTTAATTTAAACCGCTACAAATAGGAAAATTTCGCGGAAAGCCCAAACCATTTTTTAATTTTAATTCAAGTATTTTTTGACCAAGTGCTCGATCAACCAAATCAAATACCCCTTGACGGCGTGATTCAACGCTCCAGAGGGGCCCCAATCTTCCCACCACCAAGAGGAGGCCACATGGCGTGAACCCGGGATCAATCGAGCACAACCGCTAACAGTCGCCACTCGGGTTGTACGCCTTCACTGAAGCCGTCGGCAACAGAACATTTTGACAAGTGGACTGTTGACGGCTTAAGGCTCAGTGGAGGTGGCCGTGGTGGGAGCCAAGGCGGCAGCTAGTCAGGGCCGCCTCCATCAAATGGGGAACAGTGGTACATCAGTCGCGGCCACTCAGCTAACGGGAGTGAGAAGGGTCCAGCGGACCGATGAGTGGCCGTGAAGTTCCTCTCCACACGCTGAGGGGGGGGGGGGTGATGACACCCCCGCCCCTGGGGGAATTACCCCCCGACTGGTCGGGGGAGGGACCCCTTTCAAACTTAGGGGCCTGGTGGCTGGCCGGCGGGCGCCGATTGTCGCCCGGTAGAGGGCGTGGCTGAGCGCCCCCGCCCGTGGGGGTCGAGGGCCTGGCAGAGCCCCGAGAGGAGACGCCGTTCGCACCCAGGCACAAAACTGCATGTGATTGCCCTGGCAATGCAGACAGGGCCGTCGATGCGGATAGTCTCGCTGGAGGTGCCCTCCCAGACATGAACAGCACCAGCGGCGCTCCTTGGCGATAGTTCGCCTCGCCGAAACCGGCTTACCTAATAATTTCGGGCACGACGTTACCCGGTGATCAGATGCTCGACAATAGGAGCAGGGGGGGGGGGGGGTTGACGACGACTTGCCTGGCGGGTTCAGCCTCTCACTGGGCACGTCTCGTAAGTCGTCAACGGTGCCCGCCGCGTTCTCGATCTTCCGGCACTGCTCCTACAAAAACCGCAGCAGGTCATAGAAGGACGGAATATAGGAGGCCTCGTCCCCGCCGTACCTCTCCTCAAAATGGATTCGAAGGTCGAGAGGTAGACGGGACAGCACGATGCGGAGCAACAAAAAGGCCCATTCGCCCACTGGTAATTCCAGCCGCCTCAACGTATTACAAGCCACCAAGACTGGATCCAACAGGTCCGGACGCAGTCTGGCCCGGTCACTAAGCAGCGGGAGGCTTAGAAGCTGCTTAACATGTTCGTCCGCAATTCGCCGGACGTTGGCGTATCTTCTGGCTAGGAGGTCCCGAGCAGTCTGGTAGGCGTCGTCCGACAATCTCAAGTGGCCGACGACGCCCAGGGCCTCCCCCTCCAGTGAGGCCAGGAGGTACGCCATCTTTTGGCTCGGGGTCAGGTCACTCCGGGCGTCCACTAGGCTGTCGAAAAGACCAACGAAGGTCAGCCATTTGGAAAGGACCCCGGAGAACTTTGGCAGGTCCAGAGTTGGGAGTCGTCCCAACAGCTCCGGCTGAAGCTGCTTTAGAGAGGACTCGGACAGGTCACTCATCCGAGCTTCACGGGCCTCCTCGGCATACCTGCCTTCAGCCTCGATCAACTCGTCCGTGAGCCACAAGAACTGCTCATAGTCCGCGAAGCAGGAGTCCAGGACTCCCTTCTCCACATCCGAATCCTCGAGCTCAGCGTAAGCCTCCTCCACTGCGGCCCTTCGAGCATCCACCTGCTCGAACCGCTTCATCAAGTTATGGACCCTATCCGGTCGATCTATCAAACCATGGGCGCTTGTGGCCCAGCGCAACTCAGTCCGCAGACAACGGATCAGTAGCTTGGGCGATGACATCACTATTAAATACAAATTACGACGCGGCTCGAGCACGAATTACAAAGATAACAAACAAAAAAAGACAACAAAAATTAACAGTTAATAAATGCAGTTCCTATCAAATCGCGTTGAATAGAAATTACACAAATACGAATTACTACGTATCAACCAAATACAAGTTAGCACAAAAGAAAAGACGCAAATCAAATTAACAAATAACAAATACTAGTGCGATCAAATCAAGTTAAATTCAAATTGCGCAAATACAATTACTACTCTTTAGTTCAAATACAAATTACAATACAAACGAAGATACACATCACGGTCGATCAACAAAAAATGCCTAGCTCGGAAATCGACCCTTCGATAAGTAATCCACTACAACTATCCGACAACGATAATTAACCGATTACGTAAAAATAACCATCTACCTACATGACGTATATCTCTAGAAAAACTCCTGCTTGCGCAACCTAGGGCGCGGCTTTTCAAACTACCCACTGACCAAAAAAAAAGGCAAGCAACAAACAACAAAGGGAAATAATTTTATTATTACGTACAAAAAAAAAATATTTTTACGTATTACGGACGGGCGTGATTGTAGATACAAATTAAACCAATCAAACCAACGCTCCCTGCCACCAGAATTGTTTAATTTTTATCAAACACTATGGTCGGGATCGACCGGGGAATCGAACCCGGAACCGCGCTCTGCTACCAGTTTGTTACGGCCTACGGCTGCTCCCTCAAAGGATCCAATCCTCTGGGGCCCATGAGCAGAAGACTTCCCGAGCAAACGTAGGTCGGGCCTCAATGTGGCCACGTGGAAATTCCTAATTACAATAAACCAGATGGGAGGACGTTAGAAGGACATAGTACTTACCATTATCCGAAGCTAACTTCGCACCAAGGCTTGGGCAGGCCGTGAGTGTGTGTAATAGTGGATGGAGAGTAGTGTACAGTGAGGGGTGAATGTGTGGGGCCTTGTCAAGCATAGGCGACCAGCCGCTGCCGAGTTCCAGGATGCTCCAAAATGCTGCCACACTGCTTCAGACTGCTTCGGCGCCGGACCACAGTCACTTTCTTCTCTCGTCACGATGACAGTCAATTAACTCTATCGTACGATTAACTAACTTACAGAAGCCACTAACTATCGCTGGGTATAAGGTTAAAGCACAAACGCACACGGAGTTTAAAGGTCACGGCCGTTTCGCGTAGCAACAGTTAGTTCTAGAATATCAGAGGCCGCACTAGCTAATATTGTCGAATGCACTTATACAGATTCTGAGTCGGACCCAATAAGTCCCGGGAAAGGCTATCCAAACAGGGAATGCGCGTTATAATTCCTAGACAGGATATTTACTAGACGCCCTAACTATTCCGCGGTTCCCGCACAAAATTAACAGCGTGCAGACATCAGCACATCTGGCAGACGACTGCTGCGCTTGCGACCCGCGCGCCACTTGCCACGTTCGGCCGAACTTCAAACCGGTATCGCCGAGCTGCGCGCCCTCTAACGTCAATCCCGAAATCAGCGTTCGGGCGTAGACAATAGTTTTTGTTTTAAACATTTTTTTAATTGTTTGAATGTCATTAAGATTCTAAGAGGCCAGTATTCAAATTCTAAAAAAGGTTTTTTTGTAACTCAATCCGAAATATTCTATTCCCGATCATTTCAGTGTGCCCCTCCGTATAAATTGTAACGAAATCCCATAAGATAAATAAAATAAATGTACACCTGCCCATTCTATTGTTAATATCGAATATCTAGAGAAGTCATTCTCTTATTTACTTTCAAGTTATTGGCCAATAAACGTGTATTGTTTTCAATGGTAGGTGGTAGAGTCGTAATAATATTTTTATGATTGGCTAATAATTAATTACTTTGATTTTGTTTCCCATTGGTCAATAATTGGGTTTATTTAGCTTCGAAAGCACGTGTTTCCGACTTATTATTACCTGAGTATGAGAGGTTTTGTTCACAAATAATCTCAATTAGCCTAAACTTGTGGTTTCTACAGTGAAGACGCCTTAAAATGGGAAAAGCACGCGAAATTAGTGAAGTGCGTTCTGCCATCATTTTACATAATGAAGGCAAATCCGAACGTGAGATTGCTTTACAACTGAAGTCATCGAAGACTTATGTTCTTGGCACAGTAACTCGATATAGGGAGACAGGCACTTTTCAAGATCGTCCATGCTCGGTAAGGCAGAGCTACCACGTCACGTGAAGATCATTTCATTGTTGTTACTAGCAAGCGAAATAGACGCTTAACAGAACCGGAAATTCGCGTTGAAGTAAACAATACCCGAGTTAAACCTTTATCATTGACTACAGTAAAACGGCGACTGAGAGATGCGAAATTGTATGATCGTGTCGCCGTTTGAAAACCTCTGCTATGGCCACAAAACAAGAAAAAACGGATGCAATGGACCCTTGCCCATTGAGATTGAACTGAAGAAGATTTTAAAAACGTTCTTTGGACCGATTAATCCAAGTTTGAGCTATTCGGTTCAAAACGAAGAAATTACGTTCGACGCAGTGACCAAGAAAACTCTGTAGTCCCAACAATCAAGCATGGTGGTGGTTCAGTTATGGTCTGGGGTTGCTTTTCTAGCCAAGGAACTGGCGATTTGATCAATATTGACGGAATTATGAAAAGGAAAGAGTACAAAAAAAAAAATAGAACAAAATGCCGTTCCTTCGGGGTTGCGATTAATTGGAGATGGATTCATTTTCCTACAGGACAATGATCCTAAGCATAACTCAAAATTATGCAGAGGATATTTGGAAGAGAAAGAGGCACAAGGGGTGTTAAAAACATGGTTTGGCCTCCTCAGAGCCCGGATCTCAATCCCATTGAACTTTTGTAGGAAGAGATTGATAGGAACGACCGTAATTGCGGTCCATCCTCGCAAGAAGAAATGTGGAATGCTTTGTGCGAAAGTTGGAGCAATATATCACAAGACGCTATCAACAAATTGATTGCCCGTATGCCGAGACTTGTGAAAAAAGTCATAGAATGCAAAGGAGGATTTTTTGATAAAAAATCAGTTATATAGCCTTTTTTTAGCATGGACTGTTAATATTTCTTTACGCTTTTCAAGTATATTGATTGCCAAAAAGTGTTTCATTGGATGATGTAACAGTTTAATTAAACATTTAATATTTTATTGGATATTTATTTAATTTTCCTACTTTAATTAAGGTGGTCTTAAACTTTTGGCCTACAGTGTACATAATACAGGTGAATATTACCGATTCATAATTTATTATTTTACCCCCACCCTTATACATATAAAGAGTTATAAAAGTTTCTTCGTATTTTATATGCAAATTCAAGACATTTTTTTTTTCAAAATTTAATTACATTAATTATAATATATACTTATGTGCCATTTTTGTCCGATTACTTATTGCCATCTTGTAGGTAGTGACTAAACCCGTTGCTGTAGACACCTTGGGATTTTTGACCAAAAAAATGCGACAAGTAGTTTTGACAGCCCTCTCTTGATGTTAACCTAACACTACCCAAAGAATTCTGAAGAGACCGAAACAGGTGAAAATCTGAGGGTGCAAGGTCTGGACTATATGGTGGATGCATTAACACTTCTCAACCAAGCTCTCTCAATTTTTGCTGAGTGGCCAATGATGTGTGTGATCTGGAGTTATCGTGATGAATGAGCACGCCTTTTTGTTGATCAATTCCTGCCATTATTCTCAATTTCTTGTTTGAGTCTCATTAGTTGTTGGCAGTAGAGATCCGAATCGATGGTTTTGCCCGGCGGTAGAAGCTCATAATAAATGATGCCCTTCCAATCCACCTTGCACACAGCATCAGCTTATTGCGTGTTAATCCGGGTTTCGCTACAGTTTATGGAGCTTGACTATTCTTTGACCATGATCTTTACCTCAAGTTTTTATCGCAGGTGATCCGTTTTTCATGACCAGTGATCAATCTTTTCGAAAATGGTTCGGTTTCATTATGTTTTAATAGAGAATCGCAAATGAGTACACAATTCATTAGCTTTCTTTCAGTAGCTCGTGTGGTACCCAAATATCGAGTTTTTTTGTATAGCCAGACTTTTCAAATGGGTCAAAACTGTTTCGTGGTCGATTCTCAATTCCTCGGCTATGTTTAAAGTACTAATAAGCCGATCTTGCTCCACTTTTTCAAAAATAGCATCGACTTTATCCGTATGGGATCGAACAGAGCGAGCTGCATTTTTGACATCAAAATTCCCAGACATTTCAACCAACTTTGTGTTACTCTTACTGACACTTCATTCTTTTTTATTCTTTTTTTTTTAATTTAAAACTGACACTTCATTAGGTCCATATACGTTACATATTTCTTTGGCGGCTTGAGTCGCATTTTTCCTATATTGTGATAAAACTTCAGAATGTATCGAATTTTTCGCTAGATTCTCTCATTTTCGCGAACAGAAAGACAAGTGAAAAATGGCGGGTGTTTTTCTTTTTTTTCTTTTTTTTAATGTCCTATGTGTATATTACCTAACTTTTCCCCGGCTTATATAGTTTACTAAACATATAGTTTATATATTAACGTATTTCATAGTAAGTATGTTTGTAATTGCAGCTGCCAAAAATCTCATAACTAACTCCTAATAAATAAAATAAAATATGTCTTACAAGTTAATATACGCGATACAATCCGAAAAAAAACCAGTTTCATTTTTAGCTCGAAAGCTATTTGTCTCTCACAGCTACTCACCGTTACCGGGAATAGCACACGTCAGAATCTACAAGTTTCTACAATACACGTGCTTTTTCTTTTATTTTGATAAATTGTAGATTATTTGCGTCTAAAAATTTTGGGTGTAGCCAAATGTGTACTCGTGCAATTAATTAATTATTCCTTTTTATTTCTAAATAATCACAATTTATTACAGTAACAGTGAAATTCGAAATATTAATTATTTAACATTGGCCTTTTTGCAGCATTTTAATAGTTGTCAAAAAAAGACCATCGCTTCATAAAGTCCCTGTTGCAGGGAACCTTGTGAGTAGAATCTTCAGAATTTTTTAAATAGAATAAGGGTGATAAGCGAGCATTATACACTTGTAGGAGCGGCCTTAACAAAGGAGCGTAACGAGCTAAGTGATACAGACTCACACGCGGACGTAAGCTGCATATTGATTTAATACGCGCGCCGCAACAATCGGTAGGCTGTCTTAACGAAAGTCGCATCTGAGGCCTGCAAAGTATTGTGAACAACATTGACGTAACTTTAAACTCGCATATTTGCTATCAGAGCGTGGTTCTTCTGTACTTGTACTATCATTTATTCTGTGATCATCTTTAAGAATTTACGTAATGCATACTACCAAGAGCTGAATAAGATCGCTGCTACTGCTGCAAACGGCAAGCAGAACACCTACAAACCCAAAGTGTTCTGGTTCAACACGATGGACTCGTTCATTAGTCTCCATTTATTTAAACCATTCTCGGGAACGTCGGTATGTTTTCCCGGTAATGCCTCGCTCAATCGTCGTCATTGCAAACCGGTCACGCGCGGCGCGACTTTGATTTATTATAGGTCAACCTGGCGTAACCTTCAATGTTTACATAACCTGTACCTTTAACACTAAAGTAATCTTTACTTACAGAAAATGGACAATCTAACGACTTCGATCGCGGACGATCAATCTAATGAGCTCATAAAGAAGGAACCTGAGGCGGAAGTGTGGGTGCAAATGACTGATCCAAAAGACGTGGTCATATCCGATACTAGCAACTCGAGGGAGAATTTTTCTAGCAGCGAATACGAAGAATCCGTGGAAAGTGAAATTCCGAAGCCTTCGGCTTTTAAAGAATTTCCGAAGGAGGGGAAATTGGAGGACCTCCATAATGAGTCTCTAGCTGTTACGTTGAGAGATATAAATACTCAATTACATGTGTTGATAAATCAACGAGACGACTGTTTCGACAACTTCGGTAAGTATATATCGTCAATGCTGAGAATTATGCCTATACAGAAATCCATGGAGTTGCAGCCGAAGATCGTAGCTTTAATCACCTCGGTTGGAGTTAGTAATAATGAAGGTCGGATCAGCCAGTCTCATGAGAACTGTAGCTGAGGACAAAAATCTACATTTTTATCATACAGTTCGGTAGTGTTAAATTGTGCTTAAAATATTGTCTGTTAACGTAATATTTTTAATTTCTGTAAGTTAAATTATTATTTCAGTTTGAAGTGACAATACTAGCCTAAAAGTTGTAATGGCTGGTATTTAATGATTATATTTGCATTGCATTCAAGTAATTTATAATTTTTAAGGCCAAAATTCAAAACACCCCATCATTTTGAATTACATTCTAAAATACCATTATTAATGTTTTAATTGATATAATTATATCATTTTAAAGAAGCTACATCAAAGCAATTATTTTGTAAATAATATTTTGAAACAATTTAAATTTTTACTTTAAACCATGGACGTACAAAAACAACTTTTTTCCGTTACACAATACTCTCAACGGACAATACCACAAACATAAAAAAATTGATCCTGTATTAATATAGAATAAGTACCTCGCTTTAGAAGGATTTTTGAGAGATAAGTACGTTTAGTAATTTTTAGTTTTTCAATAAGTATTATGTACTGTAATCTATATTGAATAAAAATGGTTATATTCTATTCTATTCATTTTACATACCTACATCCTGATATTTAGACGTGGTAGAGCCATGCTGCAGCTATATTAGTGGTATGGTTGTAGCACGAATGGGTCAGCTAGACCGGGGAGGGACCACGCACTTACAGAATACCAGCGTAAAATAGCAGCTTAACGCTGCTGTGTTTCGTATGGTGAGTGTAGAGAACCGGAGACCCTGTTTACTGGAACCGAGGCATTCCATCTTAGTTCTCACGGGTGACGACGCATCTGCATTTTGATTTATAATCAAGGATAGCTGTAGATGTCTATGGGCTACAGCAACCAGTTAAAACATCACGTGGACTGTATGCTCGTTTGTCAAAAGCCATTTGGCGGCCATAATATTTTTTCTTTTTACATTCAACCCCTAAGAAACTATGAAATTATATCACAATTTCAATTGAAATGTCCTCATAATATTTTGTCTCCTTTCTTACACTGTAAGTTCTTTATAAATGTGGTGCAGATAATCGCATATTTTAACCGATAAGGGCGCGTTCCCACGACACGCACCAGCCACGTCAGTATCCGCGTTTAACTCACTTTGAAATTTGTTGCATATAATTTGAGTCATATGACAAATCAATAAATCTGAAATTGCATTTATAGACGTTCAACTACATACGCCTCGCGTCCGCATTTTTGATAAAATTATTTATCCGGATGAGAATACACTACATAATTAAATTTAGCACACAAGTACAAATGATCTTGTTTGATAAGTATGTACATAATGTTAATAAATGATAATGCTTAACTAGCATACGCTGGCTGCGTCAAAAGACATCAAAGAAGTTTCACAACTGTAAGGTCTAAACTGTGACCTAACCCTACACTAGGCGCCTTAACAAAGGCGCGTAACGGGTTAACTGATACAGACTCGCACGCGGATGTAAGGTGCATTTTGATTTAATACGCTCCCCGCAACAATCGGTATGCTATTTTAACGAAGGTCGCATTCGCTGCGTGTAAAGTATTATGAACATTAGCAACGTTGTAACTAGGTTTAAACTCGCAAGTTTGCTATCAGAGTTTTTCTTCGATTCTTGTACTATTATCTATTATGTGACTCAGGTTATATTATTACAATTATTCTAATAATATAACTGCTGCGTGGCTCTGCTGCTCATTACATTGCGGCGGAACGGTATAGAACGGAAGCGTCAATTTCGCTTCCTCGCGCGAGAAAGCGCGCGAATTCGAGAGAATGCTCTAGCATTCCCGCGACTGCGCCTTGAGGCTATAAATTTTTCTTATCAATTTTGCATTTGACAAGAATGATTGATTAGTTATTATATATTATTTTCATATTGCTTATTTGTGAGGCATAAGAAGAAACTGATGAGAAAATGAAGAATATTAGATAAAGGGAAAAAATATTTGAGTTCATGGTTTATGGAACAAATAAACGCGCCACTTCTCGGGGATTCCACAGACTGCGTCGACAGTAGCTACGGGAATTCTTATGACTGCGCAAGAATTCCCCGGAAGACGTGCGACTTGTTTTTGGCTCATATTTAGTTTGCACGTTGCGCAATTAACATAAAACTCATTTTGTACAATTTCGTTGCAAAAATTCGTTTTCATTCCGTTCCGCGGCAATGTAAATTGAGCCTAACCCCGTCATCAAGCTTCCTTTAAAACTTCAAAAGTAATGTCGTGGTCTGGTAGCACTGCATAACGCCGCATTGGCATGTGGCTGCCACTGGCAACATTTTTCCCGTTACTTTTTTAAGTAGGCTCTTTTTTGTATTTCGTGAATACGTTTATAATTTAGATACTAGGTAACCCCCGTGTTGTGGCGGGTAAGAATACCCACTACGCCATATCTTCCCGTGGTTGACGTAAGAGGCGACGGAGGGAAACTGAGGCAGAAGATGGGGAGCAGCATCTTTCTCATAATAGCAAAACAACTATAAAAAAACTGCGGTTGCCAACCCGCTCGCCAAGCGTGGCAAATATGGCAATATATCGCCCATAAATAAAGTTACGAAGAGACGGGCTCTAGTCCCCGGTGGTCCCGCTATCCTGGCTACGGTAGCGACCATGGTAACGGTGGGGCAGGGGGTGCTGAGAATCTTCGGTGGAGGTTTTTTTTATACGATAAGGGTGACAAACGAGCACACAGTCCACCTGATGGTAAGTGGTTGCTATGGCCCATAGACATCTACATCTATCCTCGATTACGAATCAAAATTTTTTTTTTGTTATCGCGGGTACTCGATGCGAACGGACGTGTGTGTTGATTATCGCTTTAATTATTTTTTGCGTAATAACTAGATTTCTAGTCACACTCATTTAAATGGGTAAAAAATGTGACGGATGTAATTCCTGGATACATGATAAGTTTTATATACAGTGTTCACAGCAAAAATGTAAGAAGTTGTATCATCTAAATTGCCTGGCTATAGGGGCGGAAGATTTTGAAGAACTCTCAGAAGAATACAAAAGTACGTGGACATGCCCGGAGTGTAAGAGTTCTATTCCAAAACGAGATAACACTAATACGCCGATCCGAGGTAATCTTATAGCAGACAAAACTTTTACACCAAGCAGCTATGTGAATACTGAGCGTGGCAGTCGTCACAATCCGATGGAAGTTTTATCAATTGAGACTGAGAGCAGAATCCTAGAGGAACTCCATGAATTTCGATTGGAAATGAAATCTCGGATAGATAATCAAATAAAGGAGTACGCGATTCTTCAAAATCGGTTTAAAACTACTGAAACAGAGCTACGAGAATTGCGTAAAACTATGAAGGTAGTTCAAGAAAAAGCAAAAAAAGTAGATGAATTAGAATCTAAAATTAATATTTTAATTGAACGAAATGAGCAACTGGAAACATGTTTAAAATTAAAAAACTCCAAAAAAAATGATGATATTGAAACAACACCAATCCCTGAGGGGCCCTTATTGTCTTTTGCAAAAGCAGTAAAACAAAAGAAGGCCGTGAATAATGTTAACGTAAAAGAAAGTGTGGCCACGAAATCGGCCAACTTTACTGAAATAGACAATAATACACAAATGATGAGAAAGGAAAGTGAGATGAATAATTATTCTAAAAGTAGTGAGGAAGAGGAGGCCAAGGAATTAGAAAAGAAATATAATTGGACAATTGTAAATAGAAAAAAAGCAGGTATCCTAAAAATGAAGTAAAAAAAGGAGGAAAAACGAGTACAGTTGAAATTCAAGGAACTGAGAGGAAGAGATATTTACATGTTTGGCGACTAAAACCTGATACCACGGAGGAAAACCTAGAAAAGTATGTCAAAAATATCTTAGGTGCAGAAGTACCTATTAAAATTGACAAAATTAAGCACAAGACAAAGAGAGATTATGCTTCTTTTACTATAGGTGTTCCAGAAAGTAAATATGATGAATTAAGTCAATCGGAAAATTGGGCAATAAATGTTGAGTTTTGCGAATGGATATGGTTTCGCAGACAAACCGAAAAAACCAAAAATTGAGAATAAGCCTATAGAAATAGTATACCAGAACGTAAGAGGACTTCGGACAAAAGTGGACCAGTTTTATAGGAGTATTTTAGCCTCAGATGAAGACTTATTTGCAATAACAGAAACTGGTTGCAATCAGTCAATTCGTGATGCAGAACTCATACCAACTGGATACACAATATTACGTTGCGACAGAACGGATGGTCGGAAACAGGGCGGAGCTTGTTTAGTGGCCACACCGCGTGTCGAAGTACGGCGAGTATCAATACCGAATGATATAAACATTGATAATCATACATTTGAGTTAGTTTGTGCTGCAGTCTACCTTCAAAAAAGATTTTTGTTTTTGTTATGTGTATTATATATTCCACCAAACAGCAGCGAAAATGAATATATGTTATTATTTAATATACTTGAACAATATTCTAGTAACTATAATAAGATGTTAGTTATAGGTGACTTTAATTTATATTCGTGTTCGTCAAATGTAAATAACTATTATGAATATTTTCAGTCTTTTTGTGAATTCACTCAGAGTAATGAAATAAGGAACTGCAATAATCGTTGTTTAGATTTGGTACTAAGTAGATTCAAGAGGGGAGAAAGTGTGAGAGTAAGTGAAGCGGAGGAATTGCTGGTGCCGGTGGATGCCCATCATCCGCCGATCAAGGTGACGGTTTGCATTAATACCCGACTAGATAATAATGGCGAGGAGTTACACTGCTCTTTGGACGACACCTTATCACGTTGGAATTTTAATAAAGCTGATTTTCCTCTATTGTATGCTTCAATAGCCGCAATAGACTGGACACCAATTTTTGAGTTGAGCTTGGACGATAGTTTATCTTTTTTCTATGATACTTTAAACTCCATTATAGATTGTTACGTGCCTAGAAAGAGCGTACGTTCATTATACTCTAAGTATGCCTACCCTGAGTGGTACAATAAAGAAATAATTCGAGCCATTAAACAAAAAGCTACTTTACATAAACGGTATAAGACAAGTAAATCAATAGTCGATTACAATGCGTTTTCCAGGTGTAGGGCAAAAGTTAAAAAAATGATAGAATTGGCCGAAAAACAATACCATGATATAGTTCAAAATAACCTTTTAAAGGAACCAAAATCATTTTGGAATTACATTAAGAACAAAAGAGATCATAGAAATTCACAAAAATTTGTAAAAAACGGAAATATATTATCTGAGGAGCAAGGTGTTAAAGAGTTAGCAAAATATTTCCACTCTGTATATAGTACTCGACGAGCGGATCTGAATGTAGATGCAGCGGTAGCAGAAGCAGGAGGTGAGAATGGTGCGGCGCGAGTCCACCTAGAGAGGCTACACTTAGATGAAGTGAGACAAGCTCTTCAAAAACTCAAACCGAAAAGGTCCGCGGGTCCAGACGGTATCCCCCCTTATATCTTTAGAGATTGTCGTTTGGTTCTAGACAGACCTCTGCTTTACATTTTTAACAAATGCCTAGAGGCTGCTGTATTTCCAGAGATGTGGAAACTTACTCGGGTGGTACCGGTACCTAAAGCAGGTAATGGAAATAATTTAGAAAATTATAGACCAGTAGCAGTACTGTCAGCTCCAGCGAAAATACTAGAGTCCGCTATCCATTACAATTTATTCTTACAGGTTAGCACGCAATTATCAGACGCTCAACATGGGTTCAGACCAGAAAGAAGTACTGACAGTAATCTATTTAGCCATATGGCTCAAATTGTGCCAACAGTAGATAGGGGTGAACAGGTGGACGCGGCTTATTTTGACTTCAAAAAGGCGTTTGATTCCGTAAATAACGATGTATTGTTGAAAAAATTGGCTAGCGTCGGTTTCACTCCACATCTTCTAAAGTTTTTTGCTAGCTATATGAGAGATAGGCAGCAGTATGTACAATGCGGGAAACATCTGTCAGAAAGATATTTTACTTGGTCGGGAGTGAGCCAGGGCAGTAATCTAGGGCCGCTCCAGTTCATATTGATGATTAACGATCTTCCGAGTGTTGTGAAAGATGCGAAGTGTCTGTTATTCGCCGACGATCTCAAACTTTCACTCCCTATAAGGAGCGCTGAGGATTGTCAAAGACTTCAGAGCGACATAAATAGAGTAGTGGCTTGGAGTAAGGAGAACAAGTTGCAATTTAACATCTCAAAGTGCTTGACAATATCATTCACCCGCTCAAAAACACCTATATTGCAAAACTATGAGGTTGACAATAAGCTTATGAAAAGAGTTACAGAAGTGCGGGATCTGGGTGTTCAAATGGATTCCGGACTAAATTTTCATGCTCATATTATTAATATCTGCAAGAAGGCGTATAGGAATCTAGGGTTTGTTCTTCGCCGAGTAAATAATTTTACAAATGTCAAAGCAATCATTGTATTATACAATGCCTTGGTCAGAAGTCATTTGGAACACAATGCAATCGTTTGGTTTCCGCATGAAGCTAAGTATAACCTAATGTTGGAGAGGGTACAGAATAAATTTGTGAGATATCTGTATATGAAACTTTACGGCGTGTACCCATTCTATCCCTTAATGTATCCAACCTTATTCATTTTAGGAATGGTCGGATACAATGAACTTAGGGTTAGGAGAGAACTTGCTCTAGTTTTATATATTTATAAGGTACTCATAGGGAAAATATTTAATCCTGAAATACTAAAACAATTAAACATGTATGTACCCGACGGATACATAGGGAGACGGCGACGGCCACAATTGTTTGTCGTGCCGATAGGAAGGACAAACCTAATGCGTCAGGCGCCCCTCACACTTGCTCTCTGCACACTTAATTTCTTAGCGAGAGAAATAGACTTGTTTTGCTGTCCAATGAGTGAGTTCACAAAGATAGCATTATACATTATTTGTTATGTACCTAATTTAAAAAGATAAATGCATATAATAATAATAGCACATAAAATAGTTATAATAATAGCATATAGAATAGTTACACTATCGTATTAGGATTACCTGTAAAGATAGTTGTAAGTGTTGAAATAAATAAATAAATAAATAAAAATGCAAATGCGTTGTCACCCGTGAGGACTAAGATGGAATGCCTCTTTTCCAGTAAAAAGGGTATCCGGTTATCTACACTCACCAAACGAAACACAGCAAGCGTTAAGCTGCTATAATACGCTGGTATTCTATGAGAGTGTCCTGGTCGAGCCCCGACGGTTCGACAAAAAATGAGATTGACTTTATTATGACGACCAATCAATGGTTAGAGGCACACTGAACATAAACGTTAAGTTAGAGAGGTGTCGTCTAATGAAGTCAACGCTCCGTGTCCTTCATGGTCTAATCTAAAGTCCCGAAACCTTTCAGCGCGAGTTACAAAACTTTTTCAGTGCCAGAAGACTGCAATGCAGTGGACGATATGAATGACAAGCTCGTGGAAACTGTCCATGCGGTCGGAGCTAAATTTTGCAAGACCCGCCGCAGAAGAACACAAAAACTCTACGATCACACTCTTAATCTTATGGCTGTTAGACGGGAAATGAAGCTGCAGTCTTCTGTTTCGTATGCTAAGAGTATAGAACCATAGACTATTTTTACTGTAAACGAGGCATCCCATCTTGAGTGACAACGCATCTGCATTTTGATTCTGAATCGAAGATTCATGAGCCGCAACTATCGTTTACTATCATGTGGATTGTGTGCTCGTTTGGAACTCGTATTCTATTAAAGCTTATGTTACGGCCTACAGCTGCTCCAGCAAGGGTCGAATCTTCCGGGGCCCATGAGCAGAAGATTCCACGAGCAGCCGCAGGTCGGGCCCAAAATGGCCACATGGAAGAATTTCCTATAACACTAAGCTATATGGGAGAATGCTAGAAATACATATTACGTACCAGTATCAGCAGCTAATTTCGCACCTAGGCTCGGTCAGGCCGTGAGTGGGTGTGAGGTGAATGGCAGGTAGTGTTCAGTGATGTGTAAATGTGTGAGGCCTTGACCACCTTAGGCGAACAGCAGCGGCCGACTTCCAGGCTGCCCCAAAATGCTGCATCGCTTCAGCAGGCTCCACCGCTGGACCATTTCTTTCTTCCTTGTCACTATTTCAGTCTATTAGCTTCATTGTACATTTAATTAACTTAAACTCGCCTAATTCCACGATTCAGCGTTAAACGCAACTAAGTTCCTTCATGCGACACCAAAAAACCACGTCGCGAAAAGATTCAAAATACGCCTCGTTGACACGTAAACTAACAAGCCAACACACACAAAAAAGGGCACTTAACGCGACGGCACAATTATAATGATTTCCTGACGATCAACCGGGAGAAGCTCTCAAACAAGGAATGCGCGGTTCGAATCCTAGACCGTATATCTACTCGACGCGCGCGTGCACAATTCCGCATCCCCAAACAAGTCAAATACTGCAAAATTCACATATCTACGTAAGGAAGTAACACGCCCTTAATCTAACTATCTGGACCCGACAACGGTCGCGTGAACTTCGGCCGCGATAAACCAGCTACGCGGGTTCCCCTCTTAGAGGCCAGTGGGCCACTCCTTCATCATCGCCCATGCGTCGAGCCACTGCAAGCCGCACACAGCCGCCTCACGTCGGCGCTTATCTCACCTACATACTATCGGGTGACGCACCAGCTCGAACACAATTGGGTGGCATTCAAACATAACCAAATTTGAGCAAAAACAACTTAAATTGAAGTTTTTAAGAACCCTACCACAGCTAACAAAACAGCTGATGACATTAAACAGCTGAACCGATTTTGATAATACATGTCCAAGAACTACCGCTAGAATACCTGCTTTTAAATAAAAGAAACAGCACCCAAATCGGTTCACCCGTTTAAGGGCTACGGCGCCACAGACAGACACACAAACGGTCAAACTTATAACACCCCTTTTGCGTCGGGGGTTAAAAACACCAAGAGTAGTAACATAAAATGTTACTAATTGCTAATTTGTCTGTCAGAGACACGTAACAAAGAAAAAAGAAATATTTACTCAATGAATATACCTTATACTCGATACTTATTTATTTCATTTAATAATTTATTCATCCATGACAGCCTATCAAAAGTACAATGCTGAATATAGACACAGAGTAAAGAAGACCAGAGGGGAAGCTTTCTAATGGTCCCCACTCACGGTCAGTTAAACTGACATCAGTTCAACTGATGACTTCAAACGGATTTAATGCAAAAAAATTTCAACACACACGGTCAGTTCAACTGATCATTCCAACTGATCAGTTCAAACTAGAGCTGTTGATATTTTTAAAATAGCGGATTTTCAATATATCGATAATTATAAATATATCAAAATCGGAATTTTATATATCGGAAACGTAAGCGATATATTGATGCTTACTGCTTAAAAATGATTGACACAGTTTATAATTTAGTATATTTATTAAACAAATTAAATTATATATGTATGAAAATATTAGGTTATAGTTCTTAGTTATTACTTTACTAAGAACTACAATCTAATTATTAAAGAGCCATGGTATCTCAAATGGTTAGCGCTCGCTGTAAATTTCACAGTACGCGAGTAACCCGGGTTCGATCTCCACCGGCACCAATGAAATTGTTAATTGCAATTTTAAGTGCTGATTTACCACGTGCTCGGCAATGAAGGAAAACATCGTGAGGAAACCGGCATGTCTGAGAAATAAAATAAAAATTTCAGAAAACGTGAAGTTCGCCAACACGCATTGGGATAGCGAGGCGGACGTTACCCTAAAACCCTCTCAGAAGTTAGGAGAGGCCTGCCCAGCTGAGGAGTGCCCAGCATTGGGACATATATAGGCTGTAACTTTAACTTGAATTATTGTTTAATTTAAATAAGACAATTATGTTTACCAATATTTGTCAGTAAGAGTTTTCAAAAATACTCGTTGTTTTATATGTTCAGCTGTTTCAATACTCAAATTATTGGGCACTAAAAGATTGATTGTAGAAGTAATTCGTTCAGATGCTTTGGATGCAGCTGAAGAAATCAAGTATTTAACAGCTATTTCTGATAGCACGGAATTAAATAAAATCATAAGACGCCTAAACGATTAAAATAACTTGAGGCTTATACCAACATCGAAGCACTTATTTCGTCGTTTTCTCTAATAGCTCACATGTGCAGACACTTAATACACATAATCGCATCACTTTGATAAAAATCCACTTCAAACGATTATTTAAACGATAAAATAGTAGCAACCATCCGTCAATGGTCAAGTTCCTGCCAAAACTCACAGTAAGTAAAGTAGTACTAAGTTTCATAGATTATAGTGATTTTAATATCACAGAGATATACTTTACAAAATTACATTTCTTTTTAAGATAATAAGTAAATAAATAAACTGGGGAAAAATGAAAAACATAATATAGTGTAAATAAAGTATAGTAGATTGGGTCCATCAAGAATTAGGAAAGTTTACGATGGTGTTGTAGATTAAATGATTTACGTGAAAAAATAAAAAATTAAATTATTTAAAAAAATATATCGACTGTCGTATATCTATATTTCAATATCAAACTTATATTTCAATATATGGCGTCAAAAATATTAAAAATAAATATCGATATTTCTAAATAATAAAATAGATTTTTCGATATATCGATATTTTAGCAACAGTCCTAGTTCAAACGTGGGGCGTGGCTGTGGGCGTTTGGTTTGCGTGACTCCTATAAAATATCATATATATAGATAAATTAAATGATATTTAATAATTCCTAAATCTTATTTAATAGCATTTTCTGTCTATTAATAGAATAGAATAGAATAGAATAGAATAGAATATATTTTTATTCAATATACATTACATGTGTAATTCTTATTGAAAGTCATTTTTTACTTTACCACTGGTTCGAAAAAAACCTCTGTCCTGGGAAGAACCAGCAAGAAACCCAGCGGGACTTTTTTTTTTAAATAAATTTTACAATATAAATGATTAGGAACTATTTACAAAATTTATTTTAGAAACTGCTTGGAAGCGATCACCTCATTCCCAGGGGTTATTATCAACCATGTATTCATTTATACTATAATAACCCTTTTTATACAGTTTCAGCTTAATAAAACATTTAAACTTGGTAATAGAGAGAACCTGTACACTTTCCGGGACCTTGTTGTAATAGCGTATACATTGCCCCAAGAATGAATTACTGACTCTGTGGAGACGAGAAACTGGTATCACTAGCTTGTGTTTGTTCCTAGTGTTTACAGAATGTATATCACTTCTTTTACTAAAACTATCTTTGTTTTTGTGAACATACATTAAATTTTCGTAAATATACTGAGAGGCCAAAGTTAATATATTAATTTCTTTAAATTTATCTCTAAGAGACTCTCTCGGTTTTAGATTGTAAATAGCTCTAATGGCCCTCTTCTGTATATCTATACAAATAATATATATCTATACAAACAAATAAAATTAAAGTGTCTATTTGTAATGTCAAAATAACAGTTTTTTACTAAATACATATGAAAATACATACGGTACTTATAACAAAAACACAATTTTTAAAATCTTTGTCTATCTTTCTTTGTGTCTGTTTGTCTGTCTGTTTGTTTGTTCCAGCTAATCTCCGAATCGGCTGAACCGATTTTGACGAGACTTTCAGTGCAGATAACGGATATTATATGGAGGAACTTAGGCTAATTTTAATTTAGAAAAAGAACTAGGTTTCCGTGCAAAAAATTAAAACCCATGAAATCCAATCGTAATAAATTACACGGCGAAGTCGCGGGGAACAGCTAGTTAATAGATATGAAATGATATTTTTAATTTATAGGAGTCACGTCAACTAAACGCGCACGGCTGCGGCTTCATCGATCGAGAAATGAAATCCGTTCCGTATATAGGTATATATGTAGTATAAATAACGTTTCCGATATATTAACACTTCAAAAGATATTTTTATTCATGATAAGGTTAGTATTAAAACACTTTTAAGAAATGGGTCAGATATTATGATAATTTTACTCATTATGGTAAATTTTATTTATATAATAAATGTGTTATTTATTTTTATCTGTTTATTAAATTACCGATCTGTAGAGCGGGCGACACCCCACTGATACTAACTTGCACTCCGTTTACGGTGAACCCAAAAAAACCCCGTGGGCATGGGCACATTCTGAAGGTCTTATAATGACCAGATAATGCTTATCGGTTTTCAGTAACGGAAATAGTTAGGATGGCCTAGCTTTTTATGTTGATCTAATTGAGCTCTCGACGTGTTACATACTAAAGTTGAAGCACACAAACGTCATGAATTAAAATAAGTTATACAAAATAAAATCCGTAAAGTTTGTTTTATTAAATGTGTAGTATTCGTGTAATAAATCAGTCAAAAATCATTCAATTCTAAATACTGCGTACAGGTAATTTGGTCATTTATAGGAATTGGTGCTAATGGTGCTTGTAGGTTTTCTTGAAGTACACATATATTTTCGTCTTCTGGTTGTAGTTGGTTATGCTTTTTCCGTTCTGCCTTTTTTATTGCCTGTAAAATATATGGTCGATTTCTAATTTTGTACCTACTTAGGAGTTTTGCTGCTTTTAATTGCCTGAAAACATTATAAAGTGAGTAATAATACTGTTTGTACTATTTATTATATTTATATTATTTGTGTAGTTACTTCTTGAGCCCTTCCTAATGACCCCAAACACGATGGTGTTTCGAAGTGGCATAACTGAGATCTTTCACCCCACCTTCTTTGTTCACCATCATGAAGTTAATATAATCACATTAAACTAGGTCTTTATGAACCCTTTCAAATGAGTTCAAACACGATCGTTCTATCTAGTGCCGTCACTGAGATCCTATACCCACCTTCACATTGCACCATCAGAAAGGTGAGGTCATAACAGCCACCTGGGTCTTTATGAGCCCTTTCAAATGAGTTCAAACACAATCCTTCTATCTAGTGCCGTTACTGAGATCTTATACCCACCTTCGGATTGCACCATCAGAAAGGTGAGATCATAACAGTCACCTAGGTCTTTATGAGCCCATTCAAATGAGTTCAAATACGATCCTTCTATCTAGTGCCGTCACTGAGATCCTATACCCACCTTCGGATTGCACCATCAGAAAGGGGATATCATAACAGTCACCTAAGTTTTATGAGCCCTTTCAAATGAGTTCATACACGACCGTTCTATCTAGTACCGCCACTGAGATCCTATACCCACCTTCGGATTGCATCATCAGAAAGGTGAGGTCATAACAGTCACCTAGGTCTTTATGAGCCCTTTCAAATGAGTTCAAACACGATCGTTCTATCTAGTGCCGCCACTGAGATCCTATATCCACCTTCGGATTACACCATCAGAAAGGTGAAGTCATAACAGTCATCTTGATCTTTATGAGCCCTTTTAAATGAGTTCAAACACGACCGTTCTATCTAGTGCCGCCACTGAGACCCTATACCCACCTTCGGATTGCACCATCAAAAAGGTGAGGTCTAACAGTCACCTAGGTCTTTATGAGCCCATTCAAATGAGTTCAAACGCGGTCTTTCTATCTAGTGTCGTTACTGAGATCCTATACCCACCTTCGGATAGCACCAACATAAAGGTGATATCATCACAGTCATCTAGGTCTCCATTTACCTAATTGAAAATGAGTCCACGTAGTAGCATCACTGAGATCCTTTACCCACCTTCTGAGTCCACTATAAGGAAGGTGACATCATTACCATCACCTTGGTCTCCATCCTCTGTCAAAGCAACTTCTCTAAATATATATGACGGCTCGGTGGCGCAGTGGCTTAGCAATGAATTGCGGCGCGGGTTCGAATCCCGCACGGAACAAGTATTTGTATGGCCTACAAATTATTGTTCCGGGTCTGGATGTTTGTCCTTGTGCAATTTGTGTTTGTAAACTGCCTCCACGATATAGGAGAAAATCCTAGTGTGGGGGTAACGTTTTTTTTGAATGAAAAAAATATATAAAATAATATAAAATCATAAAGAATGTTATAAAAAATTATAAAATATATATAAAAGCTACTAAGAAAGTAGTAAGAAAGTATGTACTTACCAATAATGAAAACGAACTGAAACCAGCGGATTACGGTGCGCCCGGAAAAATACGTGGATTGCCGTCAGTTAAAAATTTTAACTTAAGATTTCACATTCACGATCAGTTTTTGGATGTACTTCAGTTCAACGGAGCAGTTTAACTGACAGCACGCCCGAATAAAATCCGTGTGTTGCCTTCAGTTAAAAATTTCAACTTAAGATTTCACATTCACGGTCAGTTTTTGGATGTACATCAGTTCAACGGAGCAGTTTAACTGACAGCACGCCCGAATAAAATCCGTGTGTTGCCTTCAGTTAAAAATTTCAACTTAAGATTTCACATTCACGATCAGTTTTTGGATGTACTTCAGTTCAACGGAGCAGTTTAACTGACAGTACGCCCGAATAAAATCCGTGTGTTGCCTTCAGTTAAAAATTTCAACTTAAGATTTCACATTCACGATCAGTTTTTGGATGTACTTCAGTTCAACGGAGCAGTTTAACTGACAGCACGCCCGAATAAAATCCGTGTGTTGCCTTCAGTTAAAAATTTCAACTTAAGATTTCACATTCACGGTCAGTTTTTGGATGTACATCAGTTAAACTGAACAGTTTAACTGACCGTGAGTGGGGACCATTACAACGTCAAAAATCTATACCTATTCTGATAGGGTTATCACCTGATGCATGCATGAAAATTTTAGGGAAAAAATAAAAATATTATATAGTATAAAATAACATGTGTATTCATTGTAACTTAAGTTAATATAATAACATGTCTGTTATTTGTAATTAAAATTGAAACTGCAAAAATTGTATATTTTACTTATTTCATGCTTAGCTTCATATTACATATACATATCTATATTTCTATCAATATAATTTTGTTGTTGAATGTGATGATGGTAGTGGGCAGTGGCGGTGTTGATACACCACCACCACCAATGTAACTACCAGGATGATGGTGGCGGTAGTAAGGGCTGTGGTGGTGATGCTGGTCGTGGTGGTGGTGCCAGTGGCGGTCAACTGTCCACCACCACCACCAATGGTACTACCAGCACCACCACAATCACTGAAACCATTACCAGCACGTACAGCACCACCATCCACCGCTACCAACACCGCACGATTAGCACCACCGTCCACCATCACCATCACCATCACCAGCACTACTACCACTAACACTAACTGCACCACTGTCTGGCTATTGTATTATTTTCTCTCGAATTTTTCATACATACTGTACAACATAGGCTAAATGCTTATACGAACACTAATTATCTAATATAAATATATACTTATAAATCTATAATGTCTTATTTTCTAGTACACAATCTCTAAACTCTAATTGTAAAAAAAAATTAATAGATTTATTGATGTATAATATCACGAAATATTATTCATCTATTTATTTCAATGCGCGTGACCAACATCCCTTTCATTTACACTCTGACTGAGCCGGCGCAAACCGATTTGTACCCTGACGGAGCGTCGGTGAACCTGTCGGTGAGAGCTCACGCACACATCGCTGCGCTATGTGTGGGTGTACCCGCAGCAAGACGTTTGTATGTAGCTTCCCCTCTGCTCTGTTTCTTTACTCATGTGATATAGACCTCCCCCATAGATTGCCCTCTCGAGGTAATATTAGGCATAGTTGCAACACTTGACGGGCGGGTTGGAAACCACAAATGTTTAGCATTTTGAGATGTTATCAGGCAGATGCTACTGTTCATCTCTTGGTTTGTATCCTTGTGTCGCCACTACACTGTCACAGTGTAATTAAATGTACAAATATTTAAACGGACCTTTTCCTCGTCATTTATGTGAGCTCAAACGATCAGCGATGTACAAGTTATGGCCAAGTTGAGACAAACCGATTGATTAATAACTTAACGATTAATGAAGACGAAAAGTTTTGTTTTAGCAGTATTCTTACTTTTGTGGGCTGTACAATTCTGACGTTAAGCCCCGATCCGTCCCGTAATGAAGCCAATACAGTCACATCGTAAGAAACCTTTACGATTCGCGTAATGCCCAGCAATCACACAGAACTGCGGTCCGGCCTCGTAAATTCTCTGCGCTGCTGGCTTCTAAAGTCTAATATTTTTTCTTGTCAAGAAAATATCTCGCAGAAAAATCCTCTAACAGATTTGCTTCCTTTACCGCCTCGGTCATAAAGCCTAGCTTGATTTTTATAGGAACATATAAGCTAGTAATAGCTTAAGAGCCAGTGAGCGGCAGACTTACGGTATTTCAATAAGCTTCACTTTTTTTTTTCAGTTAATCCCCTATACGTGAGGTACATGAAACGGGGACTCTTTAGTTTGACCGGCGGTCGATATAGAGACGCTCAGGTGTTAAAGGAGTAAAAAGATCACCAAAAAAACGTGATAGCAATAAGTCTTTGATATCTTGAAATATTTAATAAAAGTTACCGAAAAATAACATTGGCAGACACATAATATGACGGTTTCAAGGTCATCTCAGACAGGCTGAAAAGTACAATTTTTTATTAAAAATTTACGTTATTTCAATAAACCTGCAATTTATATATAAAGTTGATAATATTATTCGACATGTATAATTTTCACGGCAGACATATATTGTGGTTGTATCACCCAGGCAGACAACAAACTTCTGGGGGGTCATAAGCGTGTACGTTCTAGTTTTGTACGCTCTGATACGGATATCATAATCATGCTTGGTAACTCAAAACATAAATAATAATAATAAATAAATAAATTTTATATCGTTTTTAAAAAGTAAATGCCTTAAAAACTAGTAGATTGGAACCTCCATTTAAGCAAATAATGCCTGTGTTTGGAGGGTCCGCCCTTCCATTACTATATCCATGTTACAAGGCAGTATGGGTAAACATATTCTATGTCCATATTAATGTTATATATTACTTAAATTCTATATTAATTCTATTACTTATGTATGTGTGTGTGTGTGTGTGTATGTGTGTGTGTGTGTGTGTGTAATCATAGAACTGTTGTTTCTATGATTTGAGCTTGGTAATATGCAACATTTAAAAAATAGCTCTTCTCAAGTATGGATTCTCACGAGAACAGGAAATAATGAACGATTCATAAATATTTCAAAAATTTATGAGCAACGTGGTGATTTATTGAGTGAAATCTTGTTTGGTTGATCTTGGTGGACAGACAAATGAAAATTTTAAAAATATTTATTATTTATTTATTAATTTAATATTTATTTGTCTCAATATCATGTAAATAAGTATTTCATACAAAAATATTAACAATCAAAATCAAAAATAATTATGAAGAAAACTCTCAGAACGATTCCAATGACGAGTTGGACTGAAGTTACAGAACGTATTTCGTAAAACGAATTTCGCAAAACGTATTTTTTTGCAATCTTTACCGGCGGCTGTGAGTATAGATAGCGACAGTGTGCGAACGAGAGGTGAATAGAGGCGACGCCAATTTCAATCCCATTCTTTAACCGTACGGGTAGTAAATGGTTGTTTATCTCTTAATAGTATGCACATAATCCCCTGAACTTAATAGAAGCCAATTATTTCAATAATACCTACATTTCGACTTTATTTATATGTGTAGAAGGATAATAGGTATGCTTTGATTACCTATGAATATATTACTTTTCAATTTCAATTGAGAATCAGAGGATGATTATAAATGTCGACAGCGCTACAACAGCGCCCTAGGCTAGCACCTCATCGGCGCCCTTCTGGCGGCCACGTATTATAAATTATAACCACTAATTTTGCAAATAAACTATATAATAATTTCCAATATAGTTCAATTTCAAAATAATTAAGACACACAACGCATGAATAAAAGACGTGATGAGAGAGTAAGGAGCCTCATAAGCAAGTAACGTGAGGGCGGTGTAGGAGTAATCAGGAGAATGGGCAGCAGCGTCTTCCTAGTCACGACTAAAAATAAACTGCGGGTCCCAACCCGCTTGCCAAGCGTGGAACCTATGGCAAATATCCCCCTATGGGGAAATCTAAGGGGGAGGCCTGTGTTCAGCAGTGGACTTTAATATGCGGTAATGGTGTATCGGTTAAGTGTGACCACCGTAATATTAATTTCTTACGTGGGGATTTAAAAACATATAAACGTTTTATTTTATTTTTATTTCGTTTAAATAATTGTGAAATATGCGTCATACAAATCTAGAGTTGACCCACGCAATAAATCACCAAGCCCGCACTATATTAATACAAGACGTTTAAACAAAAACACATTGTTACTTTTGAAATTTACCTTGTCTATATAATTACGTTATTTCAGGTTAATTCTGTGTAACAAAAATATTTTAGCCCACGGCCGCTTGTTTCAAGATCAGGGCCGCCCGTCATCTCGAGAAAATATTTTAAATCTATGAGTATTTTCACGTGTCTACGCTGATTGACGAATATAGCTCTTATTACTAAAGGGTAGAAACTCAAGGTTACTTTAGGCTTTCTACATATGTGAAACTCAATCGAAACTGAAACTAAAGTGATTACTAACTGAAATCACAATTAGTCAGTAACGATGTTTCGTCCCCGACACTCTGTAAGTAACACGCTCACACTAACAAACATAGTATTGTAGGTGAATTATTGCAATTAACTAATAATAAACAACCCGATTAATAAACAACTTACCCTCTAATTTACGTACTAACATTACACGATTAAATATTAAAACAAAATTAAAATCTTATTTCCTACTTAACACTGATCTTGACACTTAGAAATGAACTTACCAAGCAACTATTTACTAAGATATTTTAAAAATTATATTACTTCTTTGTATATTAATAGTTATCTAAGTTATCAAAATCATAAATTTAGCCCGATTTTCAAACTATTTGCAACACAATGAAATATTACGTACCTATATTGTATATTTAATTAACAAACCTGGAAATATAGATGTAAGTTTATTTACAAACCTTTGTGGTTTATAGATGCTATTTTATTTGTTTTTGTTGTTTCAACTTTTAAATGATATAAAAAGTAGTACAAATATCTAATCAAATTAAATCCCAACCTAAGCATACAACTGCAAGTCTTCAGGATACTATGAGCTCATTCTGCGTAGATCGGTACAAAAATTAATAATTTTATACTGAAGTAATCCGTGGTTAACTATCACATTGAGACTTCGAACTTTTCAGTCCCCACGTGACCCTGGGTGCTGTAAAGTACTCGAAACGTGGGGATTATATTCATTTACTAATTCAGACAATCCATCCAGAGAACTTCTTGCCCGGAAATGTATTCGTGAGAGCGCCAAGTAAGGCGTTATTTAAAAAAAGTTTCTTTTTGAAACTAAGTGATGTTGGATGATATGAATGATGATGGTTTAATTAGATGCTTCGTTATTTGCGATTGTAATATATGTATTTTATTATTATATATAACGTATACGTTATATCTATGTAATAAACATATTTAGTTTATATTAATATATGTATTTTATTATTATATATAACGTATACGTTATATCTATATATTAAACATATTTAGTTTATATATTAACGTGCACTATGATATGGGAACACTAAGCTCGAAGTTGTTGACGAGTATGTTTACCTGGGACAAATAGTCCGACTAGGAGAGTCCAACTTCGACCGAGAGGTCAATCGACGGATTCAACTCGGCTGGGCAGCGTTCGGGAAATTACGGCACATCTTCTCGTCAGGTATACCTCAAAACTTGGAAACGAGACTGTACACCCAGTGCGTGTTGCCAGTGATGACATACGGAACTGAGACGTGGTCCTTCACTGCTGGTCGGATGAGGAAGCTCAAGGTCGCTCAGCGAGCTATGGAGAGGGTTATGCTCGGAGTTTCTCTGCGTGATAAACTCAGAAATGAGGATATCCGCAGTATAACCAGAGTGACCGACATAGCCCAACGGATTAGTAGGCTGAAGTGGCAATGGGCCGGCCAAATAGCTCGAAGAACCGACAACCGATGGGGAAGAAAGGTTCTCGAGTGGCAGCCTCATACCGGCAGGCGAAGTGTAGGGCGTCCCCCCACTAGATGGAGTGACGACCTGGTAAGATATGCAGGAAGTCGATGGATGCAGGTGGCTCAGGACCGTGCTTTGTGGCATTCTTTGGGGGAGGCCTATGTTCAGCAGTGGACTTGTGAAGGGCTGTAATGATGATGAAATGATGATGATATGAATAATTTGTGTATATTATATGTTTGTAAATGCACCTGCCAAAAAATCTCATCACTCCACGGGTTGACTGGCAGTAATGGCGGTAGGCATTAGGTCCGCCCTTTGTTACCCTATTTATTAAGATATTAACAATATATATATTAAATAAATAAGTAAAATAAAATATGTAGAATAAGTTAACATACGCGATAAAATCCGAAAAAAAACCAGTTTTATTTTAAGCTTACTCTCGACAGGTTAATGCGGAAGCGATTTGTCTCTCACGGCTAGTCACCGTTACCGCGAATAGCACACGTCGAAATCTATAAGTTTCTACGATACACGTGTTTCTTCTTTTATTTTGATAAATTGTAGATTATATGCGTCCAAAATTTTTGCCTACACCGCAATGTGTACACGTGCAATTTTTAAATTCCTCCTTTTAATTTATAAATAATCACAATTTTTACAGTTACAGTGAAATTCAAAATATTAATTAGTAAACATTGGCCTTTATAAAGCATTTTGACTTTGTGAAAAATACACCATCGCTTCATAAAGTCCCTATTGCGGGGAATCTTGTGAGTAGAATCAACAGGATATTTTTTTTATAGAATAAGGGTGACAAGCGAGCACACATCCCATATGATGGTAAGTGGGTGCTGTGGCCCACAGAAATCTACATTTATCCTAGATTAAGAATCAAAATGAAGATGTGTTCTCACCCCAAATGAAGATGCGTTCTCACCCCAAATGAAGATGCGTTCTCAACCCTGAGCATTGCTCTGTTCTCAAAGTTTCTCATGTTTTAATTGCATGCAAATAACTCCCGTGGTCCTTCACTGCTGGCTGTATGAGGAAGCTCAAGGTCGCGCAGTAAGCTATGGAGAGGGCTATGCTCGGGTTTTTTCTGCGTGATAAACTTAGAAATGAGTATATCCATAGTAGATCCGTAATAGTAGTAACTGACATATCCCAACGGATTAATAAGCTGAAGTGGCAGTGAGCCGGCCATATAGCTCGAAGTACCGACAACCGATGGGGAAGAAAGGTTCTCGAGTTTTAACTTCGTACCGGTAAACGAAGTGTAGGCCGACCTCCAATTGGATGAAAGCACGATCCTGAGCCACCTGCATCCATCGACTTCCTGCATGTCTTACCAGGTCGTCAATCCATCCAATTGGAGGTTGATCTACACTTCGTTTACCGGTACGAAATTAAAACTCGAGAACCTTTCTTCCCCGTCGGTTGTCGGTTCTTCGAGCTATATGGCCGGCCCACTGCCACTTTAGCTTACTAATCCGTTGGGCTATGTCGGTCACTCTGGTTCTACTGCGGATATCCTCATTTCTAAGTTTATCACGTAGAGAAACTCTCAGCATAGCCCTCTCCATAGCTCGCTGAGCGACCTTGAGCTTCCTCATACGGCCAGCAGTGAAGGACCACGTCTCAGATCCGTAAGTCATCACTGGCAACACGCACTGGTTGTATAATTTCGTTTTAAGGTTTTGAGGAATGTCTGACGAGAAGATGTGTCGTAGTTTCCCGAACGCTGCCCAGCCGAGTTGAATCCGTCGATTGACCTCTCGGTCGAAGTTGGACTTACCTAGTCGGACTATTTGTCCCAGGTAAACATACTCGTCAACAACTTCGAGCTTAGTGCTCCCAACAACTACCGGCATAGGTGTGACATGGACATTAAACATAATCTTTGTTTTGTCCATGTTCATCTTAAGACCTATCCGTTGGAAAACACTATTGAGGTCATTGAGCATGGTGCTTAGATCCTCCAGTGATTCTGCCATAAGGACTATATCGTTGGCAAATCGAAGGTGAGTGATGTACTCGCCATTGATGTTAATACCGTATCCTTTCCAGTCCAGAAGCTTGAAAACATCTTCCAATGCAGCGGTGAAGAGTTTCGAGGATATAACGTCACCCTGTCTTACCCCTCTCTGCAATTGGATAGGTTTCATACTCTGGTTCTGTACTCGGATAGCCATCGTAGCCCTACTGTACAAGCACTTCAGCACTTCGATATACTGACAGTCAACTTGGCACCGCTGAAGGGACTGCAGCATCGCCCAAATTTCGACGAAATCAAAGGCTTTCTCATAGTCCACATACGCCAGGCATAGTGCCAAATTGTACTCCTCGGACTTCTGTACAACTTGCCGAAGGGTATGTATGTGGTCTATGGTGCTAAAGCCCTTTCGGAAACTGGCTTGCTCGGGAGGCTGGAAGTCGTCAAGTCTGCGCGCGAGACGATTCGTAATGACTCTCGAAAACAGCACGTAGACGCGGCTCAGAAAGGAAATCGGTCTATAGTTCTTCAAGAGAGCGTTGTCACCTTTCTTGAAGAACAAGACCACCTTACTTCTGCTCCACGCCTCCGGTGTAATGCCACCATGGAGGACGAAATTAATTAAAGACGAAAGCTTCTGAAGGACTTCAAGTACGGTTTTCCACCCGCTTTCAGAAGCTCTGCTGTAATTCCATCCTCGCCTGGGGCGTTGCCGTTTTTAAGATGCTGGAGAGCCATTCTAATCTCGCTCAGACTGACGTCAGGGATATCTTCGGAATAGTGTCGGATAAGACTCACTCTTGGATCGTTACTCACACTTGCGTGTGGATCTAACGTTGACGTGTACAGTAGCATCCACACATAGTCTCAAAATAACTTTAATTTTTTGGTTCTCAATGCAACTAAATCTCAAATTTTGGTCTTAGGCACTAAACGCTAAATAAAAAGTGTATTAGACGTTGGAGAAAATGTAAAAATCAATAATGTTGTTCTGGAACAAATTACATTTTCACGTAATCTTGGCTTGATATTAGACGAGGAACAAAAATTTATTGATCACGTGAGTAATAAAATTAGGACATCATTTTCAAGCTGAAAATGCTCTACAAAATTAGACCTTATCTTAAGGAGGATTTACGGATACTTTTATGTGATACTCTGGTGCTATCTCAATTCAATTACTACTGGCCTACCTTTGTTTCAAGACTAAATTTCAACACAGTGAGAGCAAAATAAAGAGTGCAAAATGCCTGTCTTTGTCGTTTTTGCTGTAATGTGCCCAAAAGAGAATCCATTACTCCTTACCTGAATAAAAAAAGGCTTACTTAACATGATTGCTAGAAGGCAGTTTCAGTACGCTTGTACAGTGCATAGGGTAATATGGATCAAAAAGCCTGAGTACCTATTTGAAAAACTCATATGGATCAAAGACATCTCACACCGAAGCCTTCGTACGAACTCATTAAGCCTGTTGAGTATGCCAAAACATAAAACAACGCAGTACAGAGGATGTTTAACTTTACTGCAGCAAGAATATGGAACGTTTTGCCCGCTCCTCTAAGAAATAAAATGAGTACGGCAAGTTTCAAAGCCAAATATAAAAATCAGCATTGCTGAAGCGGCAAATTGCTGCAGAAAATTTGAAACATGCCTACTAGAAATACATAAAAATAAGAGACTTTTTTAAACATTTTATTGTAATATTATACTAAAAACCGACACCCATGTAACATCTCAGGGAGGAAGGAGTGCTTGAAAACCAGCGCTGCATGGTATCTTAATCCCACTTAATGCCACGCTTTAATTCCTTCTTCTCCTTTCCACCATCAGCACAGTCGGCGGGTCTTCACCCCTTTGTTGTCGATATTCCACGCATTAGAACCAAACGGTTTGCTTAGACTTTTGTAATGCGTGCAGCAAAGGAGTGGAATGAATAATTTGCCGGTGTCTATCTTTCCGTCCGAATACAATCTGGACGTCTTCAAGGCAAGAGTGAATAGGCTTTTGTTACGCTATGACAGTGCAATTTAGGGCTGCATCACCACTTACCACCAGGTGGGATTGTGGTCAAGCACTGGCCTATAATAAGTTAAAAAACGTAAGCATAAGCTGAGTCACCTCCGATTGCTTAAATTTAATTAAGATAAAGTACTTAGTTTATAATATAAACATATATTTTTAATGTGGCAATAAAATGATATTTATTATTTATTTACTTTAATTTCATTTCTGTCTTTTAACGTTTCAAACACCTACTTCATATTTCTATCTCTGCATCATCACCCAAAGGTTGACTGGTAGAGAATGCCTCAGGCATTAAGTTCACTTAGACATAATATTGTATGAAGCTGAAATAAATAAATAATACGAATTATATAATTTATTTCTATAAACATAATAAATATATTATGTTTTAATCATAGACACGGAGAGGTTTTATTTCAATTAATAAAATGTGTCAAACTGCATACTAAGTTTAAGTTATGACAACAGCAACACTGGCACAAACCAAGCCAAGCAAAAAGACTTTTGGCGGGAACTCCAAACGTGGCGGTCGATTTAATTATTATTACTGTTTTTCGTTAAAATATCCTGTGTAAATATTACCAAAACTTATTTTAGTCAGTGTAAATAATTGTATATTTTGTTAATTATTAAAATGAGTGAACCGGAGGACCCAGAACCCCGAAACGATCCAAAGTTGTTCGTACGAAGAAGGTACGAAGGAATGTGGACCTGAAGTAAGCGGCGGTGAGAATGACTTTATTCCATTTTTTTAAGCGAGGTTATCGGAGACTTTATCCTGAACATTGTACAAATACGGACTTCAAAGTTTTTGTTGAAAGCCAGGACCAACAGGTTAAACTTGGAAATAAAAGCCCAGTTTATTTAAATTGCTATTTGGTAGCTTTACATAGAGTCAATGCAAATAATTTCATCACAAATACAGACTTTTTAACAAAGCACAACTCGAAGGCGCATATTCCTGCAGCGCAGATAGAAAAAACTTGAATCATTCGATATGTGATATGTGCCTACCAACATTTCGAACAAGAATTTATATACAAAACTGTCTTCGATCTATGAAATTATTTCAGTGAGAAGATTCACGAAAAAAGTCGGTCAAAGTACTGTAGGTCTCGAGGCTGTCAGTTTAACTTTCTTATCAAATGTTCTGCCCGACAACATCCAATATTACCTATTTTCGTTCGGGGTGTTTGAATATGTCCCGCCGTTGCAGCAATGCTATCGGTGCTTCAAGTTCAACCACCCTGCGAAAATTTGTAATGGTAAACAACGTTGCTCGATATGTGCTGGGGAGCATAATTTCAGAGACTGCTATAAAAAAGAGAACCTGTGTTGTGTCAATTACAGTGGCCCTGGCTACTTCCAAATCTTGCCCAATAAAAATGAATTACTTGAAAAAAACGGTAAAATTACTTATGCCTCTGTGGTTAATACAATTAAGTCATCTGATTTTCCATCTTTACCTGCACAGTCAAGCAGCATTGTTAAGACCCTACCATCAATAAGCCAAAATGTAGGTAAAAAATTAAATAAAATGTAAAAATTGTAAATAATGTAAATAAAACAGAGCCTGAACCCAACTTGAACTAAAACTCAACTTAAGGCTCAAATTGTAAACAATAAGAATATTCTGATGGCAATGGTCCAAACTTTAGTTGAATTGGGTAATAAAACAGATAATGAACCTGTGACTACACTGTTCAATAAAGACTTACTTTTAAAAAATCTGTCATATTAATGGACAGTACAGTACAGAACATACAGTAGTTATGTATAGCTCAGTACAATATTCAAAGTATACATAGGAAAAAACCCTTATTGTCTAAATTTTTAGATGAGCAAAATGTTGATATCTGTCTACCCAATGAAACTTGGCTGAAAGATACTCAGCATTTTAAAATTTCGGGATGTAATTCCCACTATCATAACGCCCAAAATGAGCACGGTGGAGTAGCAATTTTGATCAAATCGTATTTTAAATATAATATTATTCAAACCAGATTTTACCAAGACATTCAGACTTTGGCATCATCGTTATATGTAAGTGGTAAACAATTAACGATTTTATGTGCATACTGCCCTCCCTCGAATAGTAACTTCAGAATAAGTAAACTGGGTGATATAACTAGAGAATTGCCTAAACCAATATATGTGGCTGGAGATTTCAACGCTCACCATGTGGCATTTGGGTGTATGACCACGAAAAGTCGGGGTCAACAGTTATACGATCTAATTGATGAGTTTGATCTATGTATCCTTAACAATGGTAGCTTCACTACTATTAATTATCCTAACCGAAATCCATCGGCTAGTAATGTCAGCTTTTGTAGTGCTCCAATCACTCCACTATGCGAATGGTGGGTGCATGATGATTGTATGAGGAGCTATCATTTTCCTACGCTTACTCGTGTTTTATTGTCCGTTGATAGATACCAAATTAATCATCCCATCAAAAAAATTCTTATATAATAAGACAGACTGGACGAAAAACAACGAGCTCTCTATAACTACTTTTTCTAATTTTAAAGTTAAGAATGAGAATCTATTACAGTCATATGACGAATTTATCGAAAGGCTTGATACACTTAAGAAGGATATTGTGTCATAGTTTGTCAAAGCAAAGAACTATCGTTGCAAACCTCCAGCACCTTGAAGGAGTGACACATGTGAACAGAGTGTTATTAAAATTTATGAAGCTTTAAAACTGTACAGAAGGGATCCAACCATTGATAATTACATTAATTACAAAAGACTTAATGCTGTTAAGAAAAAGACTATTTCGGAACATAAACACAATGGTTGGGCGAACATCTGTAATACTTTTAACAGAACTACACCTGTTAGTACTATTTGGAAATACATAAAGTTATTTAAACGAATAAAATGCAATAATAGAACATATAGAGACGAATTTGTTGTCCCTCTCTTAGAAAAATTTTCTCAAAATGGATGTAGGGTTATTGATAATCTAGAAAGTTATTTTCAAATTAATAATAGCCTTCAGAAGTCCAGTTTCCTCATAGAACCCTTTACTTGGAGTGAGTTTTGTACAAGTTTACAATCCAGACGAAACAGAACCCCTGGTTTAGATGATTGTCCATACATTTTGATCAAAAACCTAAATCAGTCCGTTCAAAAGAAACTATTAGCTAATCTTAATGCTTTTTGGCACTTAAAAAAAAACCTGAATCTTGGAAAACACAGTGTGTAATCCCTCTACTTAAGCTTGACAAGCCACCTGAAGATCCTAACTCATATCGTCCCATATCATTGTCATCTTGTATTGGAAAGCTTAATGAAAACATGATAAAGATGCGTTTTGAGTATTATGTAGAGGCGAACAACATCATTCCACGTGTTCAATATGGCTTCCGGAGAGGGAGAAGCTGTGTTGACAGCTTGATCTCTCTCTTATCATATCTGAAATATGCCAATAATAATAATAAGTCCAGTGTTTGTGTTTTTCTGGATGTTCAAGGTGCGTTTGATAATATTGACCCTGGTATTTTGGTTCAAGTTCTTTCTGACACTGGTATACCAGGCATATTTTGCCATTGGTTATTTCTTTTTTTAACAGATAGAACTTTGTATATAAGGCATACTAATATTCTCCATGATCCCAGAAAGGTCTCTAAAGGTACAATGCAAGGGGCTACATTATCTCCATTGCTGTACAATATATATATACTAGTCAAATTCTTAATTTTGTGAATACAGAAGGTGTAAATATTTTACAATTTGCGGATGATCTTGTAATATATTGTACAAACAATAATGTAGATACAGCTGTAAATAGTATAAATAAAGCTTTAGATCAATTGTAAATATATTATAATGACAAGTTGGCTCTACAGATTAACCCCAACAAAAGCAAGGCAATGATTTTTAGTAAAGATTTTCCCTCTTAAGGCATACTCTACAATAATCATCCAATTTCAGTTGTACCTAACGTTAATTCTTGGGTGTTGTCATTGATAACAAATTTTATTTTGCTTTACACATCAATCACATTATAAGTAACTCTCTTAAGAGCTTAAATATTATAAGATGTTTAGCTGGTGTGACTTGGGGTGCAGACCCCAAAGTTTTAAGTATGCTATATATATCTATAGTCAGAAGCCACTTCGACTACAGTTGTTTAGCCTACTCAAATAGTAGTTGTGTAAAAAAACTAGACATAATTAAAAAAAAAAGCTCTGCGAATTATTTCTGGGGCTATGTGTTCAACTCCCATACGAGCTATGGAAGTTGAAACCAAAATAATGCCACTGTGTCTTAGAAGACTTCTGCTAATAGAGAAATATTTACTAAATCTGTTATCTGGTAATGATAATGTTCTCAAAAAAATAGTACCTTTTCCTGTACAATGCTCGGCCCAGCAGACTTCGGGAGGTGAGCTTTTACGAGGTTATTTCCCAGTTCTGCCTCTCATTGTACGGCAAATGAATGAAGATTTTAAAAATGTAATTAAACAATCAAAGTGGACACGTTACTCATACCCATATTCTGTATTGTGCTTGGGACCAATATTGTTACTAAAATTTTTTTAATAATTGTGAATTAAGTATTAAGTTTTCTTTCCGACAATAACTACTATACTTTATATACGGTAGCAAAAGTGAGCTCTTTGTGCGCAGTGCTGTTTATGATCCCCAATCCAAGTTTGGTCAAAGATTTCTTCTGGATCCTAAATGTCGTGTTTTCACTGCAGAGGTATATGCGGCCCTCGAGGCCCTGAAGAGAATCGCACGTATAAATAGTTTTAATAATTTTTTAATTTTAACAGACAGTTTAAGTATCGTCCAAAGTTTAACCAATCTCAGATTTGACTTAAAAAAAAAAACTATATTTTGTATAATATTAAAAAATTGTTATTTAGTGATGCACAAAAGGGTATACACGTCTCTTTCATGTGGATTCCATCACATAGGGGCATAACAGGAAATGAGATAGTAGACAAAATTGCACGTGATGGAACCAACATGTTGGATGTTAGCTCTATAGTAAAATTACCTTTGACCGACTGTTATCAATCTATTGACAACCAGATCAATAGTTTATGGGTCGAATTTTGGAAACAAGACCAAGAACAGAAGGGTAAATGGTATGGAAATGTTCAAGAAAACCTAGCAGTAGCACCATGGTATAACAAACTGAAAATGGCCAGTCGGGACTTTATTACGACTATAAACAGATTACGTTTTGATCACTCCACCGTCCCGGCCCACCTGGCTCGGTTGGGCGTAGTGTAGAGCAGCTACTGCACCTTCTGCAATAATTCTGTTGGTGATATCGAACATTTCATATTTATGTGTGAGTGCTTTTCATTTGACAGATTGATTCTTGTCAGTGAAATTAGTGACATAGTGCAAAATCAAGTGACAGTGCAAGATCCCTCCCGCCGCCTGAGTGATATATTAAAAGATAGATCCTATTACGTGCCTCTATTTAAATTCATCAAAAATACAGTGAGGAAATTATAATAAACCGAATAAAAATACACAAGACTTGGCCTAAAGGTCTTGATACCAGGCCATAAACTCCAAAAAAAAAAAGCCAAGCAAAACAACAACAAACAAAAATGACTGATGGCGGATAGCTAACTTGCTCTTGCGGTTCCTTTCCTGCTTAATTTTGTTGTAAAGTTTATAGCTTTATATTAACTTATTTCTTACATTATTAACGTTGAGTTGAACATCCCGTTCGTCCGTTATAGTGTTTACAGTGATACAGGGACTCAAAAACAAGTGCTGTGCTTTGTGCTAAAGAGACAGAGACTTAATTTTATCTTTCACCATGAAAGAAAACGGAAGGAAATGTTACAAGTGTGGATATTCCCCTGCTCCCTTGCATCGTTTTCCTAAGCCTGGGAGAACAAATATCATGCGGTACGTATGCTAAATAACCTTTTGATTACTGATAAAAACAGTTTCAAAATATTAAGTTTTAACACTGAATTAGAAAGTAGACAGAAATAGGCATACAATTGTTATGAGTCTCATCGGCTATAAAAACCAAGATACACATTCAGAAATTCAAAAACTTGTGCAAATAAATCTTAATATATAAGAGAAATTTTGCAGAACAGCATAAGTTATATCACAGAAATCGTAACATAATATGCTTATATTAATGTAATTAATATTATTAGGTAGTGATGTATTGGTACACAGAAATAACTTGTGGCATAATATTGATATATGTTTGCAATATAATTGCATTGTTTGAAAAGAACAATCTCTCATTCTGCACTCTTCTTTCAATCATGTTTTTAGCACTTCATTATATTATTTAATTGTATTTTTTCAGGTGTGAGCTATGGGCGAAGTACTGTTTTCCTGATGACTCATGGTGGTTACCAGAATTTCAAAATGAGCTTCATTCTAGACATTTAATGTTATGCACTAAACATTTTAAGAGATCATCATTCCTCGACAATTTTGGAAAGAGGCTAATCAGATCTGCAGCACCAGATGAGGAATGTGATAAGGTTAGTTAATCTTTCTGTTGTTACAGGCTACATTTTCTTCCTTTGTGTGGTTTTCATACTACAGTGAAAAGATTGTCTAGTTTACATTGGTGGTAACAGATGGATTGGTGATTTTCAGGGATATGCTATGTAACTTCCCATTACTTCTTAATCATGACAAAAAATAAAAGATAGATATAAAAAGTTTTAAAAAAATATGTTATTTTTTCATTAAATTGGTCAAAAAGCAAGAAAAAAAGCTGGTTCACTAGCTGTTCGAAGTAAAGTTGGTAATCTGGCTGAGCCTATTGAATTGTGAACATCCAACATTACTATAACAAAGGATAAGAAAGTTATGTTTAAATGAAAACACTTTCCTATAATTTCAACTTGTGCTGTGACCATTCATAAAGTCACAAGGTGGGAGTTTTGATCAAATTGTTTATGAGTATGAGAATACACACCCACATGAACTTGTGTTTGTTGCACTCTCTCATATAACAAATATCGAAGGGTTATTCATCATTACACCTAGAGATGATGAAACTAAATTTCATATTCATTATAATCGATCAAGTGGCATCAACCAAATCTTTGTTATAAGAGTTCAAGAGGCTGTCGTTGAATAAACTACAAACAAAAGCGTAAACTGTCATTGATTTTATAGATATGAAAAAAGGCATAACATTGTAGTCTCAATGTCCAAAGCTTTCGGAAACATTCTATTGATTTAAATGACTCCATTACATGTATAAGCAACATTTTATTACTTTCTGAGATGTGGTTAAACAATGAAGAGGTTATAACTAGAGAATATAACTATTTTCAATTGTAATACTCACTTTAAGCATGATTCTGTTTGTTTAGGCGGAGTTATACCAAAACAAAAGTGATAGGTTAATATTGTGACATCGCACACGGATGTAATCATGAACAATATTCGTAACTTGAGCGTAAGATGTACAAATGTTGCAAATATATGTGCAGTAGATTGTGTGTGTTGCACAATGGTACATCATTAATCATGACAGTCATCTATGTCTCACCAAATCAGAAAATAATCCATATTCAAGAATTCATTCATCGACCACTGTTAGAGTATTCAAAAAGTATATCTGAAATGCTTAGCAAATACAACAATAATTTACATAATCTTCCACTTATTTTAGCTGGTGATTTCAACATCAACTTTTCTTATAAAAACTCAGAACCACTTTTGGAATGTCTTTCATATATATTTCATTTTAAAATTAATAATGATCCAGCAAAATCTATGACAAGATACAACACCACTATTGATGCCATTGTTTTGAGATGCTTAGATAAAATTGAATCTCAAACATAGGTTTCCTACTGTAGTTACCACAAACCAATTATTACTACGATTGAAAGTACAGATGGAGAATGTACTGATGAAGTTTATAATGAATTGGATGGATTGAATGATGTTCAATAAAATGTTTATTGTCCAACTCGACAAAATATATTAATTACGAAATTTCTGACCATTCCTTCAATTCATTAGTTATTTCTGCATTTCATTTAATTGCTCTCAGACGCTAGTGATTAATATATTTGTATTTGTCAATCAATAATATAATATGTTTATCAATAATCTATACAAATAAATAAAATTGAAGTGTCTATTTGTAATATCAAAGTAACAGCTTTTTACTAAATGCAAATGAAAGTCTTTACAAGAGCAAATGAAAACACAATTTTTAAAATTTTTGTCTGTTTGTTTGTTCTGGCTAATCTCTGAAACGGCTGGACCGATTTTGACGGGACTTTTACTGACAGATAGCTGATGTTATAAGAAGTAACTTAGGCCACTTATGTTTTAGAAAAAGAATTAGGATGCTGCGCCACATAATTAAAATCCTAAATTACATGCGGGCGAAGTTGCGGGTAACAGCTAGTAATATACTACGAAAGGAACTTTGTTCCAAACGAGTGTTCCACAACAGTCACACATATTTATATAAACAAATTGAAAGTTTAAATTTAACTTTGAAACTTTATTTAATAATTATTTACTGAATACTAGAGATCGGAAGGGTAGTAATTAATATAAAATTAGGAAACTTAAAGTGTTGCAAGTAAAATATACAAATAATGATTAATACATACATAATACAGGTAAATATTCATCATCATCATTACAGCCCTTCACAAGTCCACTGCTGCACGGTCAAGCCAGCACGGCCCTGAGCCACCTGCATGTCTTACCAGGTCGCCACTCCATCTAGTGGGGGGACGCCTTCCACTTCGTCCGCCGGTACGAGGCCGCCACTCGGAGAGCCTTTTTTATACATCCGTTGTCGGTTATTGCCACTTCAGCTTAATCATCCGTTGGGCTATATCGGTCACTCTGTTTCTACTGTGGATATCCTTATCTCTAAGTTTATCACGCTGAGAAACTCCGAGCATAGCCCTCTCCATAGCTCGCTGCGCGACCTTGAGCTTCCTCATCCGGCCAGCAGTGAAGGACCACGTCTCAGTTCAATAAGTCATCACTGGCAACACGCACTGGTTGTACAGTCTCATTTTGAAGTTTTGAGGTCAGTTTAATCCTCTGAAGACACAAGTTTGCGCGTTTATCACTAAAAAGAACCCCTTTGTCGTATCTCCTCAGTTTCAAGGCACTCCCCTTGTTGCCTCAGCCAGTATCGGAATCCTCGGCGTCGACATATCGAGTGACGTGCAGTTTCGTGGTCACTTGGAAGAGAAGGCCAAATTGGCCTCTAAAAAGCTTGGGGTGCTCAGCAGAGCGGGACAGTATTTCATGCCAGCACAACGCCTGCAACTTTACAAGGCGTAGGTTCGGCCTCACATGGAATACCGTTCCCATCTCTGGGCTGGTCCCCAGTGCCAGCTCCTTCCACTTGACCGCATCCAGCGCAGAACGGCTCGAATCGTCGACGACCGAGTCCTTTCCGATCGGCTCGATTCATTGGCGCTGCGAAGAGATGTTGCATCTCTTTGCATTTTCTTTTGCATTTACCACGGGGAGTGCTCTGAGGAATTGTTCGGATTAATCCCAGCCACCTAATTTCACGAACGCACATCGCGGCAGAACTCTTGATACCATCCGCACCATCTGGATGATTGGCGGTCCACTACTGTGCGATTTAGAAGATGTTTTCTTCCTCGCACAACTTTCTTGTGGAATAGTTTACCACCAGCGATTTTTCCGTACCGATACGACTTAGGGACCTTCAAGAAAAGAGCCTACTCCTTTTTAAAAGGCCGGCAACGCATCAACAATTCCCGTGGTGTTGCGGTTGTTCATGGGCGGCGGTAGTCACTTACCATCAGGTGAGCCGCATGCTCTTTTTCCCCCTCTCCTATAAAAAAAAGGTATACCTGACCTAAGATGTTCTTAAAAGTATAGATACGTCATACTGGCTCTAAAAAGGCAATAGGAAAGTCAGGTAATTGCCCGACTCGCATTCAGTCGGGCACGCTCTCGTGTCGCGGCTATACCTTCGCTACAGTGCGTAAATCTTCTAGTTATTCGTGGCAAAAATGCCTTCCTATGTTTTTAGGTTGTGCACAAATTATACGGCAACTGTTAGAGATAAGAAAGACGTCTCATTAATATTTTGAATATAGATGTTTTGTTCATAATTGGTTTTATTATTTTAACACTAACCGCTAGTGTAAGCTTTGACGCAGCTAGTGTGTTCATTTTCCATATCGGTATGTCACGCGCTCGCGCCAATGAGCGCTCGGCAGCAATCAATAGGCAACTAATAATGTATATTCATCTTTTTCTAACGACAGGTATGCCTTATCATTTGTCTCTTTTTGTTAGCGCAACGTGTCATTATAAATAGCTGTACATAGATATAGTACTACCTGCGACACTTTAAAATACAATAATGTTAGTGTGTAACCTGTCTAATCTTTTTTAATACGTCTTTGTACCTGACGAGAAGATGTGCCGTAATTTCCCGAACGCTGCCCAACCGAGTTGAATCCGTCGATTGACCTCTCTCTAAACATACTCGTCAGCAACTTCGAGCTTAGTGCTCCCAACAACTACCGGCTATATGTGTGCAACTATAGGTGTGACATGGACATTAAACATGATCTTTGTTTTGTCCATGTTCATCTTAAAACCTATCCGTTGGGAAACACTATTGAGGTCATTGAGCATAGTGCTTAGGTCCTCCAGCGATTCTGCCATAAGGACTATATCGTCGGCAAATCGAAGGTGAGTGATGTACTCGCCATTGATGTTAATACCGTATCCTTTCCAGTCCAGAAGCTTGAAAACGTCTTCCAATGCAACGGTGAAGAGTTTCGGGGATATAATGTCACCCTGTCTTACACCTCTCTGCAATTGGATAGGTTTCGTACTCTGGTTCTGTACTCGGATAGCCATCGTAGCCCTTCTGTACAAGCACTTCAGCACTTCGATATACCGACAGTCAACTTGGCACCGCTGAAGGGACTGCAGCATCGCCCAAATTTTGACGGAATCAAAGGCTTTCTCATAGTCCACATACGCAAAGCAAAGTGGCAGATTATACTCCTCTGTCTTCTGTACTATTTGCCGAAGGGTATGTATGTGGTCTATGGTGCTGAAGCCTTTTCGGAAACCGGCTTGTTCGGGAGGCTGGAAGTCGTCAAGTCTGCGCGCGCGACGATTCGTAATGACTCTAAAACAGCACGTAGACGCGGCTTAAAAGGGAAATCAGTCTGTAGTTCGTCAAGAGAGCGTTGTCACCTTTCTTGAAGAACAAGACCACCGCACTTCTGCTCCACGCCTCCGGTGTTATGCCACCATGGAGGACGGAATTAAAGAGCTTCTGAAAGACTTCAAGTACCGGTTTTCCACCCGCTTTCAGAAGCTCCGCTGTAATTCCATCCTCGCCTGGGGCTGGAGAGCCATTCTAATCTCGCTCAGACTGACGTCCGGGATATCATCGGGATAGTGTCGAAAAAAGCCAATCTACAGTTCAAGTTATATCCAATATACAACTGAAAATACCTACAACTGCAAGTCTGATATCTCAGACAGAACCTTTACAAAGAATCATTAAAAATTAAAAATTTTGTACAACCGACTTTAATATAAAGTATTAAGAATAACTCGAAAAGTATTGGTCAGACTTTGATCAAATTTATATGAGATCACACGAGAAGCACCAGCTTTCAAATTAAAAAGAATTATCCAAATCGGTTCATTCAGAAAAAAATTATGAGGTAACACACATTAAAAAAACATACAGCCGAATTGAGTACCTCCTCCTTTTTGAAGTCGATAGATAAGAAACGGACATGCAAAGGCTTGACAGCTCAAACTCCTCGAGAACGCAAAGTTTCAGAAGAATTACGGTATTCTCAACACAAATGACGACGTTTATATAGAAAAACAATAACAATACATAAGGATTTAGAGCGAAAAAATACACCCATCACGAGTGAGCATCCTGATGACGAGGCCATCTTTTTCATGTTCAAATTATATACCTATTTAAGCAATGTAAAACTGTTGTCAATTTTAACTAAAAATAACGTTACATCATCATCATCATCATCATCATCATCATCAGCCTAATTATTGACCCACTGCTAGAACACAGGGTTCCCCTTACATGGAGAGGGTTTGAGCAGTAGTCCACCATGCGTCCCAATGCCGATTGGTGGACGGAGTACTAGGTAATCAGTACTTCTTTTAGATTCCATTAATCGCCTTTTACGATGACTCCTACAGGTAGACATGAGGTGATGCTATGCATCCGGCATTACAGAGCACGTAATAGTAATAAAGTACAAGTAGGTAGTAGTAGTAGGTAATATCTTTAATCTACCTCACATCGAACAATAATGTTCTTATTATCAGCAAATTACTAATACATTGCATGCACAACTCGGTGTAATCTACTATCAACTAATATTAAAGGATTCATTTTGTTTTCTCACAACACCTAACCCTATAGTAGGAGCGGCCTTAACAAAGACGTGTAACGGGCTAAGTGATACAGACTTGTAAACGTAAGCTGCATATTTTTATTTATTACACGCGCCGTAACAATCGCTAGAGTATTTTAACGAAGGTCGCATCCGACGTTGTAACTAGGTTTAAACTCGCCAGTTTGCTATCAGAGAGTGATTCTTCTGTACTTGTACTATCATTTCTTCTGTGATCGTGTTTAAAAATTTACGTAATTCATAGTCCCAAGAGCGGAAAAAGATCGCCGCTACTGCTGCAAACGGCGAGCAGAACACTTACCAACCGAAAGTGTTCTGGTTCAACACGATGGATTCATTCATTAGTCTCCTTTTATTTGGACAAGACCCGAGAACGTCGGTACGTTTTCGTGATAATGCCTCGCTCAATCGTCGTCATTGCAAACCGATCAAGCGCGACCTTGACTTAGTATCGGTCAAATTGGCGTAACCTTCAATGTTTACATAACCTGTACCCTTAACACTAATGTAATTTTTACTTACAGGAAATGGACAACCTAACTACTTCGATCGCGGACGATCAATCTAATGCGTTCATAAAGAAGGAACCGGAGGCGGAGGTGAGGGTGCAAATGACTGATCCAGAAGACATGGCCATCCCCGATACTAGCAACTCGAGGGAGAATTTTTCTAGCAGCGATTACGAACAATCCCTTGAATGTGAACTTCCGAAGCCTTTGGCTTTTAATGAATTTGCGAAAAAGAGGAAATTGGAGGACTTCCATAATGAGTCTCTAGCTGTTACGTTGAGAGATATAAATATTCAATTACATGTGTTGACAAATCAGCTAGACGACTGTTTCGACAACTTCGGTAAGTATATATCGTCAATGCTGAGAAGTATGCCAATGCAGAACGCCCTGGAGTTGCAGCCGAAGATCGTAGCCTTAATCACCTCAGTTGGAGTTAGTAATAATGAATGTCGGATCAGCCAGTCTCATGAGAACTGTAGCTAAGGACAACACATTTTACCTTCACATTTATCATTTTTATATAGTTACGAATTGTTAAATTGTGTTTAAAATATTGTTGATATTATCTGTAGTTTTTTTACCTACTGATATTATCTGTTAACGGAATATTTACACACTGTAGACTTTCGGCCGAGAGCTTAGTCACGTTGGGGTGATAGTGCGCACACTGGGCCAATTAAACAGTCGCGTTAGTGGTGAGTGCGCACACTAGCCATTAGTTGGCCGATCGTTTGCGAAAAAAATGTGGTAACTAAGCAGTTCTTGGAGTGAGTAGTTGCGTAATGAAACCTAAAACATTGTCCAAAAATGTTATTACCATTATACATCGAAGGAGACGGATCAAGAAGCGAAACCGAGGATACTGGGTGCATCCTATGTACAGTGACAGAATATCTAATCCTTATAATATGCGCACTTGCATACATCTTAATACTGATTAACCCTAGAAAGATAATCATATTGAGTAATACGTAAAAGATAATCATACGTAAAACTGACTCCTCAATTTTGAGTGGATCTTAAATGAAAAGTTTTGTACTGATTCGAGTAAAACAAAAAGTATTAGTTTTCTACTACCGTAATCAATTAGAAATAGTAACATTTACTTATTTATATTTTTTCATTTTATAATAAAAAACAAAAATTACAAACTTCTCAATAATCAATAAAACGTAGGAGCTTCTTTTTAGTTCTAAAGTATTTTCATAATCTTATAATAAATCAGTATTTTTATATTATATTCGAAGTAATAAAAAACCAAAATTAAACAATAACATGAAAATTGTATATTAAAATCAGTCAAAACAGTTCAGGAGGTCTACTCTAATTCAACGAAAAACGAAATTTCGATCGAAATTTCGCTCAATTCCTACCATGGTTCCATTCGATTCGAAACTTCGTTGAAACGAAATTAGTTTGACGTTTAAATTCTCTAAGCCTAAAAAAGCCTCTAAATTGAAGTTTGACAGATACTTGTTCGTAATTTTAACCTCAAATTGACGAAACCAAAAGTGTTAACTTTTTATTTTCGTTTTGGTCGATTTTGTTAAAAATTTAACTAAAATGGCTACGAGACAGCTTTTAATCGCGGCTGCTTTACGTGAAGAACGATTGGAGCGTAGAAGGAACCGGCGCCGCCTGCGTAATCAATTAAATATTTCAAATATTCCCGATCTAGAGTTTGTCGGAAATTACAGACTCAGTCGGGAATTATTCGAGGAGTTGTGCCAGGACATAGTGCCTTTATTGCCTCCAAAGGGAAGACGACATGGAATCGAGCCCACACTTAAAGTAAGTTTAAATTGTTTAAACACTCCCTTCTCTTTAATTTTTCATTTTACTGTTCATAAGCCTCAATCTGTGTTAATGTATTTCAGATACTTACTGCTTTGAACTTTTATGCCCGAGGAAGTTACCAGGGGTCAGTGGGACAAAATATGGATGGGCCCATGGCACAACAGACAGTGTCCCGTTGTTTACAAGAGGTAACAACTGCACTTAATGCACCCCACATACTAAGGAAGCACATAAGATTCCCACAAAATAGGAATGAAAGGAATCTTATTAAGCAGAAGTAAGTACTTACCTTCCTATCTAGTATTGACCGTTAAACTTATTAACATGTGAAATACCTAGTAATTAAAATATTATTCTGTTATTTTAAATGAACAATTTACATAAAAAGTGTGCCAAGACTAGGCAAATAAGTCATGCAAAAACAAATATAATTTTATTGTACAATTTACTATTCTATAATAATATTGTATCCTTATTGTAGATTTTATGATAAATATGGGCTACCCGCTGTGGTGGGGTGCATCGATTGTTCACATGTAGCCATAGTGAGGCCTTCGGAGCACGAGGAACGATATTTTAATCGAAAACATTTTCATTTGATTAATACTCAAGTTGTAAGTTTATGTACAATATTTTAATGTTTTTATTATGACATTCACTATTTTATTACTTACATTTTATCCTATGTTACATTGATGGAAATTCTTTTTCAGATATGTGACAGTGATTTATTAATTACAAATGTTGATGCTTCATATGGTGGAGCAACTCACGACGCTTATATTTGGAGGGAATGTGAGATAAGAAACCACTTGGAGGGTCTCCAGGATGAAACAGTTTATCTATTAGGCATGTCTTGATTTATAGTTTTGATATTCATTATGTGTAAGTAATGTGATGATGCAATTTACACTAATATTATATTTTTAAATTTTTAGGTGATTCTGGTTATGCTCTAAGGGAGCATATGATGACACCTGTAGATAATGCTGTTGAGAACTCTCCAGAGGGAAGGTACAATTACCTCCAAAAACGTGTACGCTGCACCATAGAACGCACATTTGGTGTATTGAAGGGTCGATGGAGATGTCTTTTGGCAGCTAGGGAACTCCATTACTGCCCAGAAACAGCAGGTAAAATTATATTAGCCTGCTGTGTTTTACACAACATGTGTATAAGGGCTGGTATTGAAGGTCCCGAGTTGACTGAAGAGGAACACCAATCGGAGAGAACCAGGCAGGTTCCCTTTGAAACAGCCGCATCTTCTACTCAAGCTCTACAGGCAGGTCGAAGGGCAAGGAATTCATTAATACAAATGTTAGAAAGGAACCGGTAAGATAAACTCAAACCAAACAATTGTGCAAGTAGATTAAAATAAACTCAATTAAAAACTTTTTTTTGTTTTAGGAGATAATCATCATCATCATCATATCAGCCACATTTAAGCCGTTTATTTGTGATTAAGTAACAATCAAAATCCATACTTTCTCATTTATAATATTATAGGATTAGGAATTAATATTACTGAAATATAAAATATAAATAAAACATACACTTCTTATCTTGTTATAATTGTAAGCAATGCGTTTTTTTAATGTTAACTTTTATGTCTAATGAATTTAGTTAATATTGCATATTGTACAACATTATCTATTTAGGTATGAATTTTCGAGTAGGTACCTAGTAGACAGTGATTTCTCAACTAGTTGAAAGTTATTTGCTCTTACCTTTCCGATGTGTAGATAATTAATTTCAATACCTGCCCATTGTATGTAAACTTTTGTTAATTTTTGTGATGTAAAATTACATTACCTTAAAGGTCATTTTACAAATTTGATGACTCTGTATGAAATATACAAGGAGAAAAAAATCAGCCCTTAACGAGTTTCTTGCCGGTTCTTCTCGTTACAAGGTCTCCCGCTTAGGGTTTGAGAACCGATGGCGTAGCTTCTTTGACATTCACAAGTGCTTGTAACAGCCTAGATTAAAATATTTTTAGGCATAAAATTAGTTCTGTTTTATTTTTTCACCTACTTATCGTTTATCCTACCTACCTAGATGTTCATAAAATGGCAACAAATATTTACTTAATCCTTACCTATGACATTGCAGATATTTTGTCACATACAGAGAAAATAATAACTTCTATGATTTTAAATACTTAACAGTATCTTTATATTATATCGAATTATGGTCATGATAATCAACTCTCAGTAATAATAAAGTTCTTATTTTAGCTTTCTTAATCTGAAAGTACAAATAGTCTCAAAAATAGTAAAAAGAAACAATAGTATTCAAAAATAAATTTATTTAAAACCTAACGCCTATTTTGCCTTAAAAACTCTAAATAATCTCGCCCTATGTCACGCAACTCTTCCAAGGCAGCCCTGATGCCTGCGAGCTCGGTGTTCCTCACTGTCTCTCTCTCTGCACGTCCATCTTCATACTGGTACAACCTGCTTCTGACATCGGAGCCAGCAGCAGATCGTATTCTTCTGGGACGTGCAGATTGTGAGGCTGCAAAACAACATTCCAATATGTTACATTGCAGTAAATACTTAATCAATAAGTATATTTTTTGTGACAAACAATATTTTTCTTGTAATTTTAATCTCGACTGTAGTTTAGTGGTAAGACCTTCATGTATCAAATACATCCATACATACCTTCTTGTGTATCAATTTCGATCGAAATTTCGTTTTTCGTTGAATTAGAGTAGACCTGCTGGCTTTCTTTGCTTGGGTCGGCGTACTCCTGAACTTCTACATGCAAGTCCAGGCTCTGCTGCTGCAGTTGGCTTCCTTGACTGTAGGTTGATGGTCTGGATTCATTCGTCTGAAATGAATATAAAAGATTGAATGCTTAATGTTTAAGTGAAGTATTAATTTTTAATGTCTACCACAATACAAATTGTATTGTATTTTTACCTGATGGGTTAAAAAAAGTAGCATACTCACATAGAAAAATAATTTTGTAAATAAAAATCATATATCATTAAGATAAATATTTGAACATATCAAAGTTTAGAAATAGGGAAACCAAAGAATGATGAGGTACTTACTTCAGTGAAAGCTGGCACTCTGGCTCCAATTTGGCGGTCACCGAACCCATCTCCCATTATGGATAAGACTTTTAATTCCGAATGGGAGAGTTGGGGTGCCACTGATGGACCACCTCCAGTCATTGAAGCCGACCTCCGGGAATCAGCAGCGGCTTTTTTGGCCAGATGTTTTCTATCAAACCATACCTATCCAAAATAAAAGTAAATATTAAATCTTTGTCACTCACTTTTCACTGATAAATAGCTTAAGCATTTAATTATATTACTACGAATTACCTTTTGCCACTGCTGAACTGTCTTTATGCAACCGCCCATGGAATTGAGCGTATTGCACAATTCATCCCACAGCCTCTTCGCCTGGACTTTTCCTTCTAGACTCCTCAATCTCCCGCGAGCAAGATCCCTATGCTCGTCCAGGAAATTGAGGAGTGCATCAATTTGTTCAGGAGTAGCCGAACCCGTATGTGGAGCCATTATTTTACACTGAAAGATGAGATGAAAATAAATTATAGGTACCTATTATTACAAAAAAATATGTTATGGAAGTATTATAAGTGCAAAACAATTAACATTACTTACACTCTTTCTGAATATAAAACCAAATTAAACCAAATAGAAGTCTTTGTGGACCAAAGGACGCCCATATGAAGACTGCGACTTGAAATTGAAACTTTGTCAGGGAATGTGTATCGCGTTTGCAAAGTAGGCAAAGAAAAAAACAAAACATATTAATAACTCTTCACTTGAGCACACAGGAAAGAATCTCTACCTACGTCTTACACTTGAGCTTGAGAAACAAACTTAAAAATTCAAACTTTCAAAGAATGCAAACAAAAAATCCACAAGTGATGACTGACAGCATTGTGATAATACGGATAAGTTTGGTTGTTATACGATACTATAAACACCGTTTGTTATTATTGTACACCTTAACTTAGTCGGTTAACGGTCATTGAAAGGGTTATTTTAGTGTCACTGTGATTTTCTTCGAAAACTTGTATATTTATTGCTTGTGTAAGATTTTTTGGAATAATATGCATAAAAAACCACGATTATTTTAATAAATTCGTAAAATACATAACATTGTTCGTTCCATTCGTTCACGAAAATTGTCTTTGGACTCGAACTTTGCGTGCGCGTCCGAAAATGATATAGAGTAGGGTCAGATACGAAACTTCGTTTAAATTTCGTTCGTTAACGAAGTTTCGTTTCGGAGAAAGAGAGTAGGCCCTCAGGCATATGATGATATGAACGTTATGCTGTCGGCAAATAATAGCTTTACATTATTTGCATTTGGAATTTACTTTTCTTTTTATTTTAGTTTTAGTGGGGCAATATTTACAGTAGCAACGTTTTTTGGCTACTGGTTCTATTGTATCCTCTTCTGTTGTACCTTGGGCACTCATTGGCAACAAATTATTTGTAATAGTGTCCCGCAAATATATTTTCAAAGTAGGTGCATCCAACCGCTTTCTCATGAACGGCGATGTTAGGGACGTGCTTAGGTTTTTCATAAACTTTTTGCGATTTAATGCTTTCTCACCTTTGGTAACAACATTGTGAGTGTATATAATATACGCATTTATACCGTCGAACTCGAACGAAATTTGATATTATACACTCGGAGTGGCCGCCTCCATTATAACTTGATTTACAATCAGTGTTTCTAACCCCAGCATAGAGCAAAACTAGTACATATGCTTGAAAAAAACTGTAAATATCAAATTAAAAAACAGTAAATCTACATCTTTATCGTCATATTATATTTTGTATAATTTAATGATAGTAATAAATAGAATACAATATAGGGAGGGCATTAAAACAATAAAAATCATGTAATTATCAAAGTTTTAATCAAATTTAATGTCAAAATCTAAAGTCTAAAGTTGCAATTTTTCCAGTGCCTACATGTTAGATAGTATCACTAGCTACTATCTCCTTTTCAACTTGTAAGTCTTCTTGATTTTCAGTTTCATTTTTATTTTTGTTTATATTGTACATGTTATTATTGAATTTTTTGAATAGAATAGAATAGAATAGAATGATTTTTATTCAATATGGATTATTACATAATACTTATTGAAAGTCATTATTTTATTTACCACTGGTTCGGAAAATACCTCTGTCCTGGGAAGAACCAGCAAGAAACCCAGCGGGACTTTTTTTTTAAACATAATTTCACTTAACAATAATTTTGTTTATACAATTTTAAATGAATTTTCATAGAACCAGCATGGTGGCGATCACCTTATTCCCAGGGGTTATTTTCATTCATGTATTCCTTGATATTATAATAACCCTTTTTGTACAGTTTTTCTTTAATAAAACTTTTAAACTTGTTTATTGACAAACTTTGAACATGTTCTGGGATTCTGTTGTAAAAGCGTATACATTGCCCCATAAATGAATTACTAATTCTGTGGAGTCTTGTAAGTGGCATTACAAGCTTATGTTTGTTCCTAGTGTTTAAGGTATGAACATCCTTATTCTTATTAAAGCTATTTATGTTTTTATGTACATAGATTACATTTTCATAAATATATTGCGATGCCAAAGTTAATATGTTTATTTCTTTAAATTTTTCTCTAAGGGACTCTTTACAATTTAGATTATAAATCGCCCGTACGGCTCTCTTTTGCAAAACAAATATAGCTTCAATATCAGTCGCATTACCCCATAGCAAAATTCCATAAGACATTACGCTATGAAAGTAACTAAAATACACTAACCTAGCTGTCTCAACATCTGTGAGACTTCTAATCTTTCTTACAGCATATGCTGCAGAACTAAGTCTGCTTGCTAATTTAGATATATGGGGGCCCCATTGAAGTTTCGCGTCAATAGTAATACCGAGAAAAACAGTGGTATCCACAAGACTCAACTCCTCCCCATTTAAGAGCACATTGGTTTTCGAATGTTTTACATTAGATATTGTAAATTTAATACATTTTGTCTTATTGCCGTTTAAGAGCAAATTGTTGGCGTTAAACCAATGTACTAGTTTCGATAGAGCATTATTTACATCGTCATATTTAATTGACTGCCGTTTCAGTTTGAAAATTAAAGAGGTATCGTCAGCAAATAATACTATATCGTGATTGTCCCCTACAAGATAAGGTAAGTCATTAATATAGATTAAGAACAGGAATGGGCCAAGAATCGAGCCCTGAGGAACGCCCATTGATACTACTGATCCGGAGGAACATTTACCATTAATGACGACTTTTTGAGTTCTGTTACTTAAATATGAAGTAATAAGTTTAAGCGCCAAATTTTTTACACCGTAATGTTGTAGTTTCCTGATTAATGTATCATGATGAACACAATCGAAAGCCTTGGAAAGGTCACAGAAAATACCTAAGGCATCTTGTGAATTCTCCCAGGCATTAAAAATATATTTCATAAGCTCAACACCGGCGTCAGACGTCGAGCGACCCCTTGTAAAACCAAATTGATTTTTATGAAGTAATTTATTTGTATTAAAAAAAATTAACAATTGATCCAAAATTATTTTTTCAAAAATTTTACTGAGAGTTGGTAGTACAGAAATAGGTCTATAATTAGCGGGGTCCAATGTACTACCAGATTTAAATAAAGGTATTACTTTACTATACTTCATTAAATCAGGAAACACACCAGAATCGATACAAGTATTAAAAATAATAGCAAGATGAGGTGCAATTAAATCTATTATGGACGCAATCACTGTAACGGAAATCCCCCAGAAATCTGCGGTTTTCTTTACATCAATGGTTTTGAAGTATTTTACAATATTATGCGGTAATACTTTTTCAAATCTAAATTCTTTTAAACAGGTTTTAACATTCTGTTTAAGTAATGATTCGGCGACAGTTGGAGAAGCATTCAATAACTCTGTTGTCAAGATAGGAACATCAGTAAAATATTGCTCAAACACCGCTGCAACTTCTTGATTTGATTTAGTCAATTCATTATTAATTTTTAATTGATAGTTTGAATTACGAGGTTTCTCTTTACCGGTTTCGCTGTTAATTATACTCCACGTCATTTTAATTTTATTCTTAGCTGTCTTAATTTTGTTACTAATATGTAATGATTTGGCTGTGGAGCAAACTCTTTTAAACATTTTAGAATAATTTTTTACATATTCTTTAAAAGCATCGGAAAGATTATACGATCTTTCATGGTAAAGGTCATATAACCTTCGTCTGCTTTTATGAATTCCTACTGTCGCCCACTCATTAAATGCCTTGCGACTGTTTCTGGAGAATGTTTTAGAAGTGAATGTTTTATTAAATTCATTGTTTATAAAGGTAAATAATTCTCTATATAAATAGTCTGCATTGTTCTTATAAGAAAGGGATGGAAGGATTTTTAACATATTACTTCTAAATTTGTTTTGTTTTTTATTTTGTTTAACATATTACTTTGAAATTGTTATTTGTCACATTGTACTCCAAACAATTTTTAATTTCTGACTTTGTGTGCAAGGTACCTTTTATTGTGGGCGTAGAAAGTTTATTTCTTAGTTTCGTTTTCATAACATTAATGCTCGAAAACACACCATACAACTAGGGTTGTCAGCACTGTTTACAATTGGTCCGAGTGGCCTAGCGTAATTTTGTTTTTGTTTTGTGGAGACGATAAGATAAGGAACAAAGTAACGTTTGTTATTTTGACAAAAGTTATGTGTTTAATATAATATTTTATATGAGACTAAAGTTAAGGTCGAGCATATTTTGGCGCTCTCAGGTGAACAATGTGAAAGTGTGAAAGAATTTGCGCGATAGCTATATAGTTTTTCATAATTTTAATAAACTAGAAGAGTTATTTGTGCTATTGAACAAGAAACAATAACATTAGTGGTAGAAAAACCTTCATAAAAAAAAAAGAATATACCCACCGTTGCACAATTCACCACTAAAAATGGCGAATTCGTAATTTTACAAAAAAAAAAATTGTTGTATGAAGTTGCAAACTTGCGTCTAGATATTATTAGATAATCTTTTAGACTATGGTTTTAAAAAAAACGTTTTGAAAGAACTTTACGGTATTTAAAATAGAGATTATAGTGCCACCAACTTATCTGTTCAGTTGACAGAGTCGCTAGTGGAGTGCTTACTATTGCCATTTAAGAAATTTATCGAGGAAATAGGTGACTACATATTCATTACACATAATATAAAATAAAACAAATTTCGTGTTAATATATATATATATATATATATATATATATATATATATATATATATATATATATATATATATATATAATTTATATTTTATAAAAATAATTGTGGTCGTGGTCTCTGAGTTCAAGCGGTCGAACTCCAGGAATTCCTGTTTTGAAAGATGTACCCGCGTTAGATACTGGTTCCAATAATTCATCTTCTGAGTCACTGGAATCGGTTTCGCTATCGCTCTGACACTCTATAATAAAGGGTTCATCTAAATACGCGTCTTTTAGTCTGTATTCATTTTCAATTTTTTTCACATGATTGCATATGTTTTTCCACTGCACCGGTGTAATTTTATTAAATGCATCTTCAATTAATTGGGGCATTAGAACATTAGATTTTCCAACATTTTTGTCTGCTATGTTCCTTTTCATAGAGCTCCATATCATTTCAATTGCATTCAAGTCGCAATGATAAGGCGGCAATCTAAGAATAGCATGGCCATGACTTTTCATCAGGTTATCAATTTCGTATTCCGGAGCAGGTTTATTTCTCTTTATTAATTCATAAAGCTGAGGTTTTGTCATTTGTTCATTGAAACTTACATTGTTTTTTTCAAGCCACTTCTGCATATCAGCCTTACTGTGGTTTGAATTAGGACACCTATTTACGCAAATACTATGGTATGGCGCATTATCCATTACAATGAGCGAAGGTTCATGCAGATTAGGTAGTAATTTTTCATATACCCATTTTTTGAAATTAATGCTATTCATTTCATCATGGTAGTCCCCATATTTTGTATTTGATTTAAATACGAGAAGGGCATTCTCCACAAAACCTTTTTCTCCACCTGCATGGATTATGATCCACCTATTACCTTTCGAAACAGGTTCCAAATCACCATCTTCTTCAGGACCTTGCCAACATTTCCCAGTTGAGTGAGACGAGTGAATGTAAGTTTCGTCTAAATAAATAACAAGTCTTTTTTCACCACGCTCATTTTCTTTAATTTTTTGTAGGTAGGTTGCTCTCCATGCAACTACGTCGTTACGTTCGCACAACACTTTTCTATTTGATTTCGTTTTCTTATAACGAAATCCTATTTTGTGAAGCAATTTTCGAAGAGTTTCACGTTCTCCTTTGAAATCAATATCTTCCTTTAAAATACTCAGTAATTTGGGTATGGTAGGGATTTCTTTTTTCACTGAATAAAATTCGTGAATTTTTCTTCTTATAACACCAATGTCAAAATTATCAACTTCTTGCTTCCCGGTTTTTCTTTGCCTTTTTTTGCCAGGGGTAGAAATTTTAGAATTGGATTCTTCAGCGTGTTTCTCTTCATTTACGAGTTTGTGTACAAATCGCTCAGAAACACCTGTAACGAAACGACAAATAATTATTGTATAGGTAAAATTAAATAAATGTAAGCCCGTGTATATGCCGTCACTAAAGCTACTTCACAGACCACAAACTACAAAGCTAGGTACTTTAGACGAATTACAGTAAATTGAGATAATTTTTTTACTATGTTTTACAAGTACATTATTTGGTGATTTTAATTTTCCATATCTGGCAATACTAACCAGTCGCGGCAGCAACGCGCTCATACAGCTTTTCAAATGGTATAGTTGGGGCTTGTACACGTTTCTCTTCTTTCATAAAAGATAAAACTTTTAGGATAATCTGTCGCGCATCACTTTTAAGAGCTTTAGGCATTTTAATTGCACTTTTTAAAAACATTCACCTGATAGCTCAGAATAAATAATAACTGACAGCGAAATGTCATTTACAAAATGGCGGCATTAGTTCCAATTTTGTCCACCTGAACAGATAAGTTGGTGGCACTGTAACGTAGTTTAATAAAAAATATTTTTTGGAAAAGGTCATTGCCAGAAGCAAGCGAACGGATACAAAAATATTTTTGTAGTTTTGGTAAATTTTTTAGGTCAAAATTCAAAACATCCCATAAATTGGAATTACATTCTAAAATACCCTTATTAAAATTTTCTCATTAAAAAAAAAACTACATATAAACAATTATTTTGTGAATAATAATTTGAAACAATTTTATTTTTTACTCTTAAAGTTTAGAGTTAACCGATGAGCATCTTAAATCTCTTTTAATAATTGGTACAAGTAAAATTGATCCACAACGACAAATTATGTTGGTGGAAAAACACAATTACATAAATCTCATTAGTGTTTTTTGTTTTACTGTGATTAGTGAGATTCATTTCAATTATTTGTTAGTTATTAATATGCTTAACCTATCAAACGTCGGCCGTATCCTTAAGGAGAATTACTTGTCAAAGTTATAGACCCCGCCAAAGAGTATGTAATAATTAGAAGGGACCCCTTAGAACAATAGATAAGAGTGTTCAGAACTTACGAGTACAAATAAGAAAGGTATAGAGCGGGCGTATCGCTCAGTGTCCATTATCCCAAGCGTAATCAGATGTTATATAGATACTGATACATAGTTAAGAGTGGTTGAATAGTGATGCGCCAAGATTGATGCCTATGCATTCACACTTAAGTTAGTAATTTTATTATGTAAGTATTTGTAAATATTAGTTTAGTGTGTTAAGAAGCTCAATAAAATATAAGTACGAATTTATAAAACGATGTTTATTAATCAAACACAAAAATCTAATTAATTTACTCCCCCTTAAAAACCATATTATACAGGGTTACTGGGAACACGACAACTTTCTGGCAGGGTATGATAGAGGAGTCAAAATGTTACAAATTTGACCCACCATATGTATGGCTGAAAAAGCTTCAACCAAGCGAATACAATCATAAAAAATACAAAAAGTATTCACAACAAAAATTATGGGTTTTATTTTAGAAAATCTATTTTTACACTTTATCTATCATAAAATGTGACGTACTTAAAGAAAATACTATGACATGAAACATAAAAATATTTAAAAAAATATGCCCATTTAATCAGCTATTCAAAAAGGTAATAATATCACGGTAAAATCATTGGCATTTTCTATACAACTTAATGCATCAAGATATTGATGCATTAAGATGGTTATCGTTGTAACACACACTACCACCAAACTGGTGGTAGTGTGTGTTGCATACACACTAAGAATTTAATATTTTTCGGCGTTAAAATAGTAAATAACAATTCTTAATTATCAGTTGAACTATCTACATATGTTTGTAATACTTTTAACGGTGAAACTATTATTTTATTGCTGTTACCGTTATCTGTTACTGACTGTTCATTGTGCGTGGAAGTTAAAATGGTGTCATATTCTAATAAAGAATATGCCACCATTATGTACTGTTAAGATTTTGTTGACAGCAACGTTGCTGGGGCTCGAAGAAAATATCTACGTTGCTTTCCTGATTGCCGGCTTCTCCGCGTTTCTGTCTTCGGAGGCACTTATCGACGATTAAGTGGAAGCGGCATTATTCACAGAAATCAAGAGGATACTGGCAGACCTGTTTAGACTTCGCTCTGTAGCCTCTTACGACACCCACGGGATGATATGGGGTAGTGGATAGTCATACACCGCCACTACACTACTCGAAACGTTAAGTTGGAGAGGTGTCGTCTAATGAAGTCAACGCTCCGTCCCCCTCGTGCTCTAATCCAAAGTCTCGAAACCTTTCAGCTTGAGCTACAAAATCGTTTTCAGTGCCTAGCAGTGGACGATATGAATGACAAGCTCGTGGAAACCGTCCATGCGGTCGGAGCTAAGTTCTGCAAGACCCGCTGTAGAAGAACACAAAAACTCTCCTATAACACTCTTAATCTCATGGCTGTTACACGGGAAATGAAGCTGCAGTCTTCAGCAGATTTGACAGCGTACAGGCAACTGAACAGACAAATCTCTAAATGCATGCGGCGGGACTTACGCAACTTCAATACATCTCGTATTGAATAAGCGATCGTGCGGAACCAGGGCTCCATAGTCTTTGCTAAAGATCTGTCTGCCAGAAAGAGCCAACTGTCAAAGCTGAAGACCGAGTGTGGCAGCGTCGTTTCCGGGACACCTGAGATTTTGAGTGAGATTGAAAGGTTCTATGGGCAGCTGTACACATCATCGTTGGAGCCACTCGCAACGCACGTGTGAGTAACGATCCAAGAGCAAGTCTTATCCGACACTATTCTGATGATATTCCGGATGTCAGTCTGAGCGAGATTAGAGTGGCTCTCTAGCTCCTTAAAAATGGCGAGGTCCCAGGCGAGAATGGAATCAGTGGAATACTGATACTTGAAGTCCTTCAGAAGCTCTTTAATTCCGTCCTCCATGATGACACTACACCAGAGGCGTGGAGCAGAGAAATGCGGTAGTCTTGTTCTTCAAGAAAGGCGACAACGCTCTTGATGAACTACGAGTACAGACCGATTTCCCTTCTGAGCCCTGTCTACGTACTGTTTTCGAGTGTCATTACGAATCATCTCGAATGCAGACTCGACGACTTCCAGCCTCCGGAACAAGCCGATTTCCTAATAGGCTTTAGCATCATAGACCACATACAAACCCTTCGGCAAATTGTACAGAAGTCCGAGGAATACAATTTGCCACTATGTCTGGCGTATGTGGACTATAGCCCTATTAGCCTATTATATCGAAATGTGGGCGGTGCACTATGGAAAACCGGGTGTGTATTTCTTCATGTTCAGTTTCAAACTTCATATTTCAGTTGTTACAAAATTAATTAAGCTGTAACTTTAAATAAGTATTCTTCGATATATAGGGTCTTTATAGAAAAAAAAAATATTTTGAAATTTGACCACAATAGATATCAAATTCAAGACATTTTTTTTGACCACAGGTAAACTAGGTCTTGAGAACTGTTTAACATATATCCCATTTCAATAAATTTATAAATACATCGTCATCCATGCTATTTTATAAAAAATAAAAGTTTTTAAAAATAATATTTTTATCTCGCGATGTATTTTGGAACCGTATCAAAAAATGAGCAAGTAAGAGCAAATTGTTTTTTATCCCTAAACAGAGTAATGTGTGAAGATCTTAATGCAATAATCGAGTGACGTGCAGTTTCGTGGTTACTTGGAAGAGAAGGCCAAATTGGCCTCTAAAAAGCTTGACGTGCTCAGCAGAGCGGGACAGTATTTCATGCTGGCACACCGCTTACAATTTTACAAGGTGGATGTTCGGCCCCACATCGAATACTGTTCCCATCTGTGGGCAGAGGCTCCCAAGTGCCAACTACTTCCACTTGACCGCATCCAGCGCAGATTGGTTCGAATCGTCGACGACTGAGTTCTTTCCGATCGGCTTGACACTGGCACTGCATAGAGATGTTGCATATTATGAGTATTTTATCGCATCTCTCACGGGAAGTGCTCTGAAGAATTGTTCGGACATTCCAACCGATCAATTTCACCATCGCACATCGCGACAAAACTCGCGATACCATCCATACCATCTGGATGACTATTGACGGCCCACCACTGTGCGATTTAGAAGAAATTTTCTTCCTCGCAGAACTTCCTTGTGGAATCGATTACCACCAGCGATTTTTCCGGACCGATACGACTTAGGGACAAGGAAAGAGCCTGCTCCTTTTTAAAAAGCCGATAACACACACATATATATATATATATATATATATATATATATATATATATATATATATATATATATATATATATATATATAAATATATATATATATATACATATACTTATACTTATGGAAAACTTTCAAGTAATGTGGCATTGAATCGTAATAACGTTTTTTGTCATAATCATCTAATCGAACATGACTAAGATTTGTTAACCATACAAAATAAAATTAAAATACCTAAAAAGAAACTTTACTTATAACTAGCTGTACCCCGCGGTTTCACCCGCGTATATCACGGCATCTGCACCTCGCGACGTGCGATCTTCGAAAGAGACATCACTACGGACGGTTGCTGAATTAAAAAGTGAAAAATGTTACTTAAATTACATGGTTAACGTAATTGGTGGTTATGCATGGTGCAGGTACTGATATAGCCTTGAATACGAACTGATTTATTTGGATATAAGGACTAATACCACAGTAAATATATAGTAGAAACAGTACGGAAACTTCCTACAAACGCTCGAAACGGCACACTCACACAAACATGCGCAACGACGAGACTTCTAAGCGCTCGTCGCGGTGCTCTCAGTAGCGAGTGTCGCCTCAAGACTAAAAATGCCATGAACGTATTGCGTAGTATACGAATGTTTGAACTCGGCTTCATCAAAACCGGAGCTATCTTATTTTAAGCTTCCTGCTGATTTTGAAAGGTAAGAATGATTTTTATTGTCATTGTTATAATCGTTATCGTATTATAAGTCCGTGTGATCGATCATAATGAATACGTGAACTTATTTGTACATCCAGAATGCGGCGGTTTTGAGGCTATTTAAAACTGATAGTGTAATAGTGGTAACAAAAAGTAAATCCAAGATGGCGGCTGCAATAGGTATCATTTTTTTCGTCATGGGTGTCATTTTCATAGTTTTTGAGTATGTTGAAGCCGATAGTGCTGGTTGAAATGTAAATTCAAGATGGCGGCTGCAATAGGTATCAATATTTTCGTCATGGGTGCATCGATCACTAATAAAAAACATGGGTGTCATATTCATGGTTTTCGAGTGTCGAAGCCGATAGTGCTGTCGAAATATAAATCCAAGATGGCGGCTGCAATAGGTATCATTTTTTCGTCATGGGTGTCATTTTCATAGTTTTTGAGTATGTTGAAGCCGATAGTGCTGGTTGAAATGTAAATTCAAGATGGCGGCTGCAATAGGTATCAATATTTTCGTCATGGGTGCATCGATCACTAATAAAAAACATGGGTGTCATATTCATGGTTTTCGAGTGTCGAAGCCGATAGTGCTGTCGAAATATAAATCCAAGATGGCGGCTGCAATAGGTATAATTTTTTCGTCATGGGTGTCATTTTCATAATTTTTTAGTATGTTGAAGCAGATAGTGCTGTCGAAATGTAAATCCAAGATGGCGGCTGCAATAGGTATCAATTTTTTCGTCATGGGTGTCATTTTCATGGTTTTCGAGGGTGTTGAATCCGATAGTGCTGTTGAAATGTAAATCCAAGATGGCGGCTGCAATAGGTATCAATTTTTTCGTCATGGGTGTCATTTTCATAGTTTTTGAGTATGTTGAAGCCGATAATGCTGTTGAAATGTAAATACAAGATGGCGGCTGCAATAGGTATCATTTTTTTCGTCATGCGTGTCATTTTCATAGTTTTTGAGTATGTTGAAGCCGATAATGCTGTTGAAATGTAAATCCAAGATGGCGGCTGCAATAGGTATCATTTTTTTCGTCATGCGTGTCATTTTCATAGTTTTTGAGTATGTTGAAGCCGATAATGCTGTTGAAATGTAAATCCAAGATGGCGGCTGCAATAGGTATAATTTTATTCGTCATGGGTGTCATTTTCATGATTTTTGAGGCTGTTGAAACCGATTTTTCGTAGTTGCCTTAAAAAAGAACACATAAAATGCAAAGTAGCTGATCTAATTTACAAAAAAATAAACAAAATAGGTTTCATAGCACCCGTTCCTTGTTTCCTGAAAAAAAAAACCTGTTCATTAGAATGATATTTTTTTACACAGTTAAATTCAATAATAAAGAATTCCGAACTTACCGTAGCAGACGAAAATATATTTCTGTAAATAATTTATAATAATCTATACAAATAAATAAAATTGAAGTGGCTGTTTGTAATGTCAAAATAACAGCTTTTTACTAAATGCATATGAAAGTAAATACGGTACTTATAACTAAATAACAATTTTTAAAATTTTTGTCTGTCTGTCCGTCTGTTTGTTCCGGCTAATCTCCGAAACGACTGGATTGATTTTGACGGCACTTTCACTGGCAGATATCTGATGTCATAAGGAGTAACTTAGATTGCTTTTATTTTAGGAAAAGAATTAGGGTTCCGCGCTAAAAAATAAAAACCCTAACACGCGAGCGAAGTCGCAGGGAACAACTAGTGAAGAATAAAGTTACGTTTTCGTCCAACTGCGGCTCGCGTACGTTCCCGCCGCATAATGACAAAGTTAAAGTTCTACAAGTTGTTGTGTGTTAATATTAAATTGTTTTCCGTGTTTAAACTATCGTTTTTTGCTGAGATTACCTATTTAAATTGTATTTGTAAGCTAGTTATTTGAATTCGATTGATTGATCACTACAGAACAAAAATATAAAAAAAAGCAAAATCAAACATTAAAAGTTACAACCCTATTGCTTCAATGGAGCGTAGGTAATTATATCCTCAACTAGGGTTAGTTTCCATACTGTTCATATCTATACTATGCTAATACCTAGGTACGAATAATGTGGCTTAGTTTGTACCGGCATTACTATTGCATACTTTAACATAGAATAGTAGTTATTGTGACATAACTGTAATAGTTAGATACATGGTATCACGGACTTTTTTGTAGATTTCTTTCTTTTGATGTCCTGTATAAAATTGATGTGGTGAGATATAGATTGATGTCCTGTATAAAATTGTAGCACAAACTTTGCTCTATTGTCAATAGTTTCCGTAGTGTACGCGAAATAAGGATTCTTTTTGGTATTTTTCCACACCTCGGGTTACATTAGCGGAGTTTTCATGCGGATCCCTAACTTTTTTGAAAATATTCTATCGCCTATGTTCATCAGGGATAATGTAGGATTCTAATGGTGAAAGAATTTTTCAAATCGGTCCAGTAGTTTCGGAGCCTATTCAATTAAAAAAAACAAACAAACAAATCTTTCCTCTTTATATTATTTATATATATTCTTTACTAGCTGCTGTGCCCGCGGCGTAGCTCGCGTATATAGGTTTTACTTAATGAATTTGACGTTTAGGGTAAGAGAATATTAAACGATTTATATCATTATTGTATCAATAAGTGGTAACAAAATAAATCGATATGCTCAAAGTTCTAACTCGTTTATAATAGAGCTTCTGTGTAAACGACGTTAGAAGTAGACTTAGCCCGGACGTACAGAAAAAGGTTACAGGGACTACTAACGCGGGAAAAAGCAATATATAGTTGGCCATGTGCAAAACAATCAGTACTGAGGTCCACTCCTGCAACGCGTAAAGTTTGAACTTGCGCTTTATTTACGATCATCGCATAACACACGCTGAGTGGGAAACACTCTTAAAATACATCCCTATTTTAAGCGTCTTTCCCACTCAGCTATTCGATGATCATCGATGCTAAAAATTAAACATGACACATGTCAAACATGGAAACAACGATGTCAATGAACCAATAATCGATAATTGTAGTGTCGTTGTCGGTTGTTGCATAATAACTATTCTACGTAAATTGATATCCAAGTTAATTGTTACTTTTCCCTTGCTGTACAAAAAATGTTTACAAAAATTGCATATACAAAAAACATCGATAATGATCAACATAGATGCAGAAACATCGATGTCATCATCGATGTTTCTGCATCTGCAACATCGAGCATCCCTATCTTAAAACTGAAGGGAAAGTTATTTGGTATTAGAGGGATTCTGGGTATAAAACAATATCATCACATTTTATTGCAATTTTGCTACTTTTAGTCGGGTTTTGTTGCATAACTTGGGCGTACGTAGTATTTTTTACTTTCTGATTTTTGTTTCTGTTGATGTTTGTGATATTAGCCTACACGGCTCTTACAGCTTGATCGGACTCATGGACATAAATTTCTTCAGTGAGTCTCAATACGATTCACCGGCGATAAATCTTAACACCGCAATTTTCCAATTCACCAAGATTTTCTTAAGGATTTCATTGGAAATAATATGTTTACCCAAAACATCATGCGTTCATAAATAAACAGACAAACCGTCAGACAGTACAATTCTAAAAATTATAAAAATGTACTTATATAATGATTTTCAGTCCCCATAATGATTTTAGTCACAAATTAATATACTATACAATGTACAGTAACAGACACAACATGTTGTTATCACCATTTTATTATATGTATAGATTTAAAGACAGATGGCGCTGTAAACATCAATTCTAAAAATAAGAGATTGATACAATAAGAACATAAAAGAACTTATAACGGGGTTATATTATATTAATTAGTCGCTGATGCCTAATTAATATAATATAATAAGAGCTATTAACAATTTCGTTAAAAGAGCTATTAACGAAATTGTTAATAGCTCTTTTGAAATTTGATTTACCACTACTCGGCGGTAAAAAATAAATGAGATTGTCAACACGCAGTAGGGCAGCGTGTAATATAACGATTAGAAGCAAATGTGAAACACATCTACACTCTATAGGAAAAAAACTGGCCAGTGTTTACAAGAGTGTGTGTGTGTGAGGTACGCACACGCACTTAGCGGTTGCTATGTCTTACACCAGCATAATTTGTATCTGGGAGTTAATGAATCTATCCCAATAAAAGTGGGGAAAAACTGTAAAATTATGTTATGTTAATAAAATCATAAATTATAATAGGTATTTAAATATGGCGTTTTCAATTGTGTGCTAGGTTGTCTGTTGAGTTAGAATGTAAATTATTTTATACAGAAAAATATAATCAAATAAAAATCAATAACGCATTTACAAAATATGTTTTATTATTTAATGTATAGTGTCCACTTATAAAAATACTAGAGGTTGGCCGACGGCTTCGCCTGCGTCATAGTTAAATAATTTATCCTAAGGTATGCTAAAAATCATGTATCCAAATGGTCACATTCGATTTTGACAATTATTATACTATACTATTTAGTAATACTATATGAAAGAGAAAATTTAAAGAAAAAAATATTTAAGACAAAATAAAAAAACAACGGACTGCTCGGAAGATTGCAAAACAAAAACAATCAGTCCATCCGTTTAGGCTGTAGGCTCAGGCAAACAATTTTTGAGACATACCCACACACACACACACACCTTCCTTGATGTATTTCCTCCTTCTGGTACAGTCGGGTAAAAATTAACATACATCAGCTTTTAAGACAGATATACTATTTTGTTAGTTTTTAAATGTCCTTTGTAATTTCTGCAGATTTTGATCGCGCAATTTATCATTTTCACCAAAATAATCTAACGCAAAAAATGCTGAATGAGCCGTGCGTAGGTATACAATTGACACTGAGGAGCGGGAAGTGCTATAGAGGCTAACTGTTAGCTGATATTTATATCGACGATTTTGAGCCGCCGTTACTCTATCTAGAGAGTAAATAATCTAAGGACGTAACAACGACTTTAGTTAAATACAGTTATGAGACGGCTTTGTATGGGGCTTTTCCATAGTGCGGTGCTGCAGTACCTTTAGCGGTGCCAAGTTGACTGTCGGTATATCGAAGTGCCGAACTGTTTGTACAATAGTCCGAGTATAGAACCTTTTTTTTTATAGGATCGAGTGACAAACTAGCACACAGTCCACCTGATGGTAAGTGGTTACTATGGCCCATGGACATCTACATATATCTTCGTTTGCGAATCAAAACGCAGATGCGTTGTCACTCGTGAGGACTAAGATGGAATGCCTCTTTTCCAGTAAAAAGGGTCTCCGGTTCTCTACACTCACCATACGAAACACAGCAGTGTTAAACTGCTATTTGACGCTGGTATTCTGTGAGAGCGTGGTCCTTCCCCGGTCGAGCCGACCCATTCGTACTACAACTATACTACTAATATAGCTGCAGCGTGGCTGCCACGTAAAAAGAGTACGAAATCTATCCTACTACAGAGAGGTGTAAGACAGGGTGACGTTATATCCCCGAGTTTCTTCACCGCTGCATTGGAAGACTTTCAAGCTACTGGACTGGAAAGGATACGGTATTAACGTCAATGACGAGTACATCACTCACCTTCAATTTTCCGACGATATAATGCACATGGCAGAATCGCTGGAGGACCTAAGCACTATGCTCAATGACCTCAATAGTGCTTCCCAACGGATAGGTCTTAAGATGAACATGCACAAAACAAAGAGCATGTATAACGTCCATGTCACACCTATGCCGGTAGTTGTTAGGAGCACTAAGCTTGTTTTTTATAGAATAAGTGTGACAAGCGAGCACACAGTCAAGCTGATGGTAAGTGGATGTTGAAGCCCATAGAAATCTACATTTATCCTAGATTAAGAATCAAAATGAAAATGCGTTGTCAGCTCTGAGCATTGCTCTGTATCTGTTGGCAGTTTCCTTAAATTTCGTTATTCATATTTCAATTGTGTGTGGTCAAGTGGTCCTTCACGGCCGAGAAAGGAAGGTCAAGGTCGCTCATTGAGCTATGGAGAGGGCTATGCTCGGAGTTTCTCTGCATTTTTAAACTTATAAATGAGGATATTCGCAATAAATCCAGAGTAACCTACATAGCTCAGCGGATTAGTAAGCTGAAGTGAAAAGTAAGAAAATCGATGCGGAAGAAAGGTTTTCGAGTTGCAACCTCGTACCGGCGAGCGATGATATATAAATGAGACAGGAAAGAAGAGAAATCAACTCACCATTCAAACTGATCCACGATGGGACCGAAATGACGAGGCAGCATCACCAATAGCAGTGGTCCACCTCATCAGCAGTCATCATCTGCAGCATCGGCAGCCGGTAGCTACGAAACGGCCAAGCCGCATGTTTTGACTAAGGTGTAGAGTTTATGAAGTTAGGGCTTGTAGAGTTAGGGCGTTTAGAGGTTAGAAGTTTGGCTCTACATGATACCTCGTTTAGACTCGCCTCGCGGCTTGCCTCGTACCTCGCTTCGCAGCTCGCGTGTTGTTGCTTGGTAACGAGTGCCTGTTTACACTCTCGCGATGCGGTCAGTTTGCGTTGAGCCAGCAATGATGAATGACGTCGAAATAATAGCGGCATCAACTCTTGCCTTAAGTCTTAAGTCTGGATGTTTGTTCTCGTGCAATTTATATTTGTAAACTGCCTCCACGGTACAGGGAAAAATCCTAGTGTGGAGTTAAGGGTTTTTAAAAGAAAAAAAAAACTGTAAATAACTGATATGATGCTTACTTACTTACTTATCTTCACGCACAATCCCTGACGGGGTAGCCAGAGAGAACAGATCGCCAAGTGTCACGATCCTTACATACCTCTTTCGCTTCTTTCAGATTCATTAATAAGTATTTATCGATGTTTGACCATTTTAAAAAGAAGGAAATTAATAAAAATACGTCGTTGAGGAAGAATATGACGGATGATATCTATTCATCGAAACAGAACCTTTTCAGTTTCATAATTTTATATAAATTGCTTGTACCTGTTGTGGAAGATTAAATAATATTATTTTATTAAAATTGTAATTTTAAAACAAAAGCAATTTGAATGTTATTATGGAAGGGCGCCGTAAACAAACTGAAATGAGACCCGAGTGTAAACACCACGCTCGCGTCCCTCGCGAGGCCCTTTGCCTCGTGCCCAAAAAACCGCCTCCGACGCGAGCGCCTCGAATGGCGAGGTGAGCTACGAAGCGAGCCACGAGCTAGCGTTTACACTCGCGCCTCGTGGCTCGCCTCGCGACTCGCCTCGTCGCTCGCGCGAGAGTGTAAATGGGGTATGAGATCTGATAACTTTTTGACTGAGCCATATGGTCTCGTCTTGACAACATTTGAATGTAACTTGGGATGTTAATTATTAGTTAGGTACTTACAATAGGTACGTTTATTATTACTGTACGTAGATCCTGCCTACCTAAACATGAGAAAACTGACTTACTTTAAACTTACTTCCTTAGATTCCCTTACTTCCTAGACACGCACAGGCAGTACATGGGGTCATGCTATCTTCATATGCTACTCTAATGGCATCACACAGCACGTAATAGTAATAAAGTGTTCACGCTCTTAGCTGCCCCGACAAAGGTCGACTGGACCAGGGCCCATGAGTGATCCCCTCGAGAGACAACAGAGAGCGGGGCCCAAATGGCCTATGGATAAATGTTCTAAAACGGCTGACAAATAAGCAAGCACAACTTACCGATTTCTGGAGGTAGGGTTGACCACAGGGTACCAGTCAGGTGGTAAGTGATGTGCATGTAAGTAGTGTGTATAATGTAACCTGACTTAACCGTTGAAGTCCGACCGCAGATCCACAAGCGCTGCTTCTCTCCAAAAGTGAGATCCTTTAAGGGGGGCGTTCACCAATTGAAAACTTCTGCCCTTACTTCACTGTATTAGTTCATCAACTCCACTGTACATTTAATTAACTTCAAAGTCAACCAAATCAACGTTCATTGAAATTAAAACAAGTGACACTCGACACAAGTAAAGAACAGTAGGTCAAAGTTCAATATTCAATGTTCCGGGTTCACTTAGCACAGAATTACAAACACGGGAACGAAAGCGGTCTCTTCTTGAGTCACAAAGTTCAGCGTTCTCCCGAACAAGCCAAATTCTTTTGTACGATATTAAAATGCCACAAAGCAACTAGTCGAATCAAATTAATGTCAATCAAGGTTAAGTTAATAATTCAAACTCAATACAAGCCGGGTCGCAAACAATACTCATAACGGTTACAACAAAATTATATGAGATCCGCCTCGTTGTCACACAAAAATGCACGAGATTAGACAACTTCAACAAAGGCACTTAACGTGACGTTACAATTCAATATTAACTTCCAAAGCAATTAACCGGCAGACAGTCGCGCGACAATTATTTTTCTAGACTTCTACTCGCCCCAGTGAACGCGCACAATTAATCTATATTCAATACGAAGCGATTTCCTCTCGAGTCACACATTTTTAGCGTTTCAAAACTCAAAAGGGCCTCTTGTCACTTAAAGCACGAAAGACAATCAATAAAAAACGTTTGTCACGCGGCCGACCGCTTCGCACTCAACCGTCACACTGAAAAAGGGTGCGGTCGCCCGATGCGACGCGCGCGCGCAACATTCCCAGGCGGTGACCTCTAAATTCCATCGGAGGACACACAGCGCGCGCATCTTGACGCAAGTTTTTAAAATATTACGATTTTGGCCTAAACAGAATAGAATAGAATAGAATAGAATGATTTTTATTCAATATGGAATATTACATAATACTTATTGAAAGTCATTATTTTATTTACCACTGGTTCGGAAAATACCTCTGTCCTGGGAAGAACCAGCAAGAAACCCAGCGGGACTTTTTTTTTAAACATAATTTCACTTAACAATAATTTTGTTTATACAATTTTAAATGAATTTTCATAGAACCAGCATGGTGGCGATCACCTTATTCCCAGGGGTTATTTTCATTCATGTATTCCTTGATATTATAATAACCCTTTTTGTACAGTTTTTCTTTAATAAAACTTTTAAACTTGTTTATTGACAAACTTTGAACATGTTCTGGGATTCTGTTGTAAAAGCGTATACATTGCCCCATAAATGAATTACTAATTCTGTGGAGTCTTGTAAGTGGCATTACAAGCTTACGTTTGTTCCTAGTGTTTAAGGTATGAACATCCTTATTCTTATTAAAGCTATTTATGTTTTTATGTACATAGATTACATTTTCATAAATATATTGCGATGCCAAAGTTAATATGTTTATTTCTTTAAATTTTTCTCTAAGGGACTCTTTACAATTTAGATTATAAATCGCCCGTACGGCTCTCTTTTGCAAAACAAATATAGCTTCATAACATAACATAAAGTATAAGTAGGTATTATAGTAGGTAATACCTTTAACCTACCTCACATTGCACAATAATGTTCTTATTATCCCTATCACAGGTTGAAGACATAACAGTTGGGAAACGAATGTACTTGCTTTTAAATTTAACAATCAAAAACTGAAAACATCTATAAAAAGAAAGTATCACGAAAAAATTTGGCAGTGCAACATTTTAAATGTGTTTTTTCTTGTAGTAATAAAAATGGTAAATGTGTTTTTTCTTGGACTAATAAAAATGATCTTGTTTGATAAATGTTTTCAACTTATAAGTATGTACATAATACTAATAAGTTATAATGAGTAAGTATTATTGTTCGCGCCAAACGCTGTCAAGAATCGACGCCAGATGTCACTCGGCTCGGCGCGATACCGGTTGAAATTTGTCCGAGCGTGGCAATGGCGCGTGGGTTGCGAGCGAAAAAGGCAGAGTCCTCCGTAAGCGGCGCTAACGATTAGCACGCTGTCAATTTTGTTAGGGAACTCGGAATAATTAGGCGCGGCCCGTAAATATACGGTCTAGGGTTTGTGACGCGTATTCCTAGCTGGAGAGCTTCCCAGGGACTTATTGGGTCCGACTCAGAATCTGTATAAGTGCATTCGACAATATTAGCTAGTGCGGCCTTTGATATTCTAGAAATAACTGTTGCTACGCGAAACGGTAGTGACCTTGGACTTCCGTGTTCGTTTTGTGCGGTAACCTTATACCCAGTGATAGTTAGTGGCTTCTGTAAGTTAGTTAATCGTACGATAGAGTTAATTGACTGTCATCGTGACGAAAGAGGAAAGTGACTGTGGACAACCTCGGAAGGCCCCCCCCCCCAAGTTGGAGCGGTGTCGACGCTCGGGCTGCTGCCGACGGCCAAGGTCTAGGTTCAATCACCATCAGTCACACCCAGATACACATCACCTCACTTATTTCCCTTTCACTACACAACGACATGTGACCTGACCGACTCCGGAAGGACCAGTCGCCTTTGATATAGGTAAATAAGCTCCGCCTAATTCCTCTGCCGGTCGACTGGCCGTAGTATAGAACGCTCCCCCATATATTTTAGTGTAATTAGAGAGATTCCACGTGGCCACATTCAGGCCCGACCTACGTCTGCTCGGGAAGTCTTCTGCTCATGGGCCCCGGAGGATTTGACCCTTTAAGGGAGCAGCCGTAGGCCGTAACAATTATAATATCCAAAATTATCTTATTTCCATTTTCGTGACAACCTCTAGCATACCCGCTGGCCGGCGGCATCGCCTTACATCAGAGGAGTTTCACAACTGTAATAGACTGAGAGCTGGCGACGAATTTTGAGAAGGTCCTATGGGCAAGTTGAAATTGTGAAAAAATATAATTTCTTCAATTGACGAATCCAGTCCCGCGAGTCTGGCTGAGCGTTTGCGGTTATTTTATTACTGCGCAGTATATAATATTTGCAAAAAAAGATTCCACAAAAATGTTCTTTTGGTAACTTGATTTCTTTTTTATCTTTTAATTTAGTTTTTATATAATTCAAAAAAATTAATCCCAGACGTATTTGTCGGTTATAAAGTATTACCAGACCTCTCCAAAAATATTTTTTTTAGTTCCCAAAAAATATACTTTTGGCAATCTCAAATTTTAATCACGTGTTTATTGAGTAATTTTTAATAACACCTTCAACTTGCCCATAGGGCCTTCCCAAAATTCGTCGCCAGCTCTCAGGCTATAAGGTCTAAATTGTGAGCTAACCCTACAGTAGAAGTGGCTTTAACAAAGGTACGTAACGAGCTAAGTGATACAGACTCGCACGCGGATTTAAGGTGCATTTTGATTTAATACGCGAGACATTGTTGCGTCGCGGTAGGCTATTTTAACGTAGGTAGCATCCGAGGCGTGCCAAGTATTATAAACATTAGCGATGTTGTAACTAGGTTTAAACTCGAAGTTTGCTATCAGAGAATGTTCCTTCTGTACTTATACGGTGACTCAGGTGAAATTATTCTAATAACGGTTCAATTTACATTGCGGCAGAATGGATTGGAACGAAATTCGCTTTGTCGCGCAAGAAGGTGCGCAAATTCGTGATAGTGCTCATATGCAATAGCATTTCTGCGACTGCACCTTGAGGCTATAGAGGACGTTCAGTTATTTAATCTAGATCATTTATTTGACAAGAATCATTGATTGCATATTATTTTTATATTGCTTATTTGTGAGGCAGAAGAAGACACTGATGACAAAGGAAGAATGTCAGAAAAAGGAAAAGAAATATTTGGGTTTATGATTTACGGAAGAAACGAAAATGTCTCCCTTCGCGGCACTTCTCACGGATTCCACAGACTGCGCCGACAGTAGCTACGGGAATTCTCGAGAATGCGCGAGATTTCTCCGGAAGATGCGCGACTTATTTTTGGCTCATAACTATTTTGCACGTTACACAATTAACATAAAACTCATTTTACTATGTACAATTTCGTTACAAAAATTTGTTTTCATTCCGTTCCGTGGCAATGTAAATTGTGGCTACTCCCTCAACAGCTTCCTTTAAAACTTCAACAGTAGTGGTCTGATAGCGCTGCATAACGCCGCACTGGCATGTGGCTGGCACTGACAGCATTTTTTCCGTTACTTTTTTTTAGTTGGCTCTCTTTTGTATTTTCTGAATACGCTTATAATTTAGGTGCCAAGTAACTGGTCTCTTTTTCTGCCTGGAAGTCCACCTGGAATAGTTCTTTATTGTTCCTTTAGTTAAAAAAAGTTACCCACACTGGGATATCTCTTGCTTAGTGTAGGCAGTTTACAAACATCCAGACTCGGAACAGTTATTTGTAGGCCGTACAAATACATGTTCCGTGCGGGTTTCGAACTCGGCCCTCAGCGCTGCAATTCAAAGCCGACTGCGCCACGAAGTCGTCAAAGTACAGCTCTTACCTATTTCTGTCGCCAAGCAATGTCCGTGCACTGCTATGTTCCAATGTAAAGGTTAAAAAGAGTCAGTATAATTACCAGATGTGAAACATTTCAAACAAATTTTGTTTCACCATTTACTCTGCTCAACCGGACACAAGTTTAAAATAAAAAATCCACATACTATGGAAACTAAAACTTAAACTATAGTTGTCCAGATTTGAATAGGGTAAAGCCATGCTTAATACTTGGTTTGAAACTAGCCCAAACAGTTTTAACATATTGTATTCCGGTGTGGATGGGTGCTTCGAAAACAAAGTTCTTGGAACTAGAAAGGTTTCAGAGAGCATTACTAAAGGGCTATACAAAACCCTTTATTTAAAATATAATGACTAGAGATAGCTGACTAGAAAAAATTTATGAAACAAAATATATTTGTTTCATAAATTTTTCTAGTCAATGTGTCTAAATTACATAAATATTTATTACACACACGCGCACTCATGTACGCACGCAAGCTCGCACGCACGCACGCCCGCACACAACGCAGCCACTCACACATACAGAAGTGCGCACTCCTACACCGCACGGGCTGCGGCAGCCACTTATAAATTATAAGTGGCTGCCGCAAAAGGGCCTCCGGCCACCTGCACTCACCAAGCGAAACGCAGAGGTAAACAGAAACCTACTTCACGCTGGTATTCTGTGAGGTCGTGGTACCACCCCGGTTAGCCGGCCCATCCGTGCGACAGCAAAAGCTGCCGCGTGGCTCTACCACTGTTAAAAGGTCTCAAAGGTCTTACCACATTATAGGGGCTACACCAGGGGACCAAGATAGAACACTTCTTTGCTCGACAAGAGGTCCCCGGCCGGCAAATGATTGAAAGAAATCATATCCATATCCTAATGATCTTTATTTTATTTTCTCAATTTTTAACTGCTCCTTGGACTTTGTTTATCCCTTGGGAATTACAGTCGTGACGACATCATCATCATCATCATTACAGCCTATCATAAGTCTACTGCTGAACATAGGCCTCCCCCAAAGAATGCCACAAAACGCGGTCCTGAGCCACCTGCATCCATCGACTTCCTGCATGTCTTACCAGGTCATCACTCCATCTAGTAGGGGGTCGCCCTACACTTCGCCTACCGGTACGAGGCTGCCACTTGAGAACCTTTCTTCCCCATCGGTTGTCGATTCTTCGAGCTATATGCCCGGTACACTGCCACTTCAGCTTACTAATCCGTCGGGCTATGTCGGTTACTCTGGTTATACTGCGGATATACTCATTTCTGAGTTTATCACGCAGAGAAAACCCGAGCATAGTCCTCTCCATAGCTCGCTGAGCGACCTTGCTCTTCCTCATACGGCCAGCAGTGAAGGACCACGTCTCAGATCCGTAAGTCATCACTTTCAGTTTCAATTTCATTTTCAGATTTTGAGGTATGTCGAACGAGAAGATGTGTCGTAGTTTCCCGAACGCTGCCCAGCCGAGTTGAATCCGTCGATTGACCTCTCGGTCGAAGTTGGACTTACCTAGTCGAACTATTTGTCCAGGTAAACATACTCGTCAACAACTTCGAGCTAAGTGCTCCCAACAACTACCGGCATAGGTATGACATGGACGTTAAACATGATCTTTGTTTTGTCCATGTTCATCTTAAGACCTATCCGTTGGGAGACACTATTGAGGTCATTGAGCATAGTGCTTAGGTCCTCCAGCAATTCTGCCATAAGGACTATATCGTCGGCAAATCTAAGGTGAGTGATGTACTCGCCATTGATGTTGATACCGTATCCTTTCCAGTCCAGAAGCTTGAAAACATCTTCCAATGCAGCGGTAAAGAGTTTCGGGGATATGACGTCACCCTGTCTTACACCTCTCTGCAATTGGATAGGTTTCGTACTCTGATTCTGTACTCGGATAGCCATCGTAGCCATACTGTACAAGCACTTCAGCACTTCGATATGCCGACAGTCAACTTGGCACCGCTGAAGGGACTGCAGCACCGCCCAAATTTCGACGGAATCAAAGGCTTTCTCATAGTCCACATACGCAAGGCAAAGTGGCAGCCGACTTGTTCGGGAGGCTGGAAGTCGTCAAGTGCTATGTCAAAGTCATTAACATTTTTTGTTTGTTTATTAAAGCGTTTGTATAAGCTAATCTAATCACAATGACTTACCAATTAGGATGTTTGTTGTCTTGCATGGTCATTCCCCGGCCGAGCCGACCTAGAACGTAGTGCGACCATAAGCTGCTGCGTAGCTCCAACATGTATAATAAATATTTTTATTATACAAACATTTTAACAAAGTACCATTTAAAAAATATAAAAGTTCATAGTACAAACTGTAATATTACAAGTTAAAACAATCACGAAAAAAATGTTCGCTAGTAAAGCTTTACACAATAAAACACATAAGTACCCAATAACAAAATATTGATTCTAAATCCCCCAAAATCCGGCCTCGAACCCGCGCCCTTCCTATAAAGAGCGGCAGAGCTCAACGTCCGGACGAAGCCTCGTGCAATATCTGCTAGATTACTGCGATCGGAGCCTAATCCTAGATTACTTTTACAAAGGACCCTTCTTATATCCTACTGGGTAGGCTCACCATCCATTCCAGTTTTTCCGGAAATAAATTTACATTACGGCTTCGTGGCGCAGTGGCTTAGCAATGGGTTGCAGCGTTCTATGGCCCGCAGGTTCTAATCTCGCATGGAACAAATGTTTGTATAGCCTACAAATAATTGTTTCGGATTTGGATGTTTGCCCTTGTGAAATTTATGTATCTAAACTGCCTCCACAACACAGGAGAAAATCCTGGAGTAGAGGTAACATCATTTTAAAAAAAAGATAGCTTCTTAAAGAAAAATAATTTTACATTTGATTTGGAACCAGTTCCAAGTAATTTAAATTAGATAATAAGACAATAGAGGTAATCTCTAGCAAAGATAATTTAAATAGCTTAGAATGCAACTTACCAATACATAATTATGTAATTTCACAAAATAACAATAATAAAAACTGTATCAACCTGGTGCATCAAAATATACAAGGTATGTTAGGCAAAGAATTAGAAATTGAATTATTTTTAAATAGTAACAGTATACATATTTTATGTATTGCTGAACATTGGTTGAAAGATTACAATTCCATATTTAATTTCAGTAATCACCAGGTGGTCAGTTCGTTCAATAGAGATACTAAGTTACGTGGTGGCTCCTTAATATTAGCTAATAAATCCTTATCATGTAAAGAACGTAAAGTCTTTGTGAGCCTCTCTGTTGAGCGTAATGTAGAAATGGCATGCGTTGAGCTTGAGCACCTTATTGTTGTCAGTGTTTACAGACCTCCATGTTCAAATTATGATACCTTTGAAAAGTTTATGGAAGAAGTATTAGTTAAGCTTAATAAACAGAATAAATCTCTTGTAGTTTGTGGAGACTTTAATATCAATCTCCTGGAAACTTCTTCCATCAGTATTAAATTTTGCTCTTTGTTCAAATCCTATAATCTTGATAATTTATTCTTTGAAGCTACACGTATTGCAGGGTGTAGTGCAACTTGTATTGATAATATTTTTACAGGTGTTGTACCAATCAACAAATCAATAATACAAAAACTTAGTTCAGATCACTGTGGACAACTGGTTTCCTTACTTTATATGCACAAAAAACAGGTAATTGAGAGAAGTGTGTTTGTTCCTATTAATACAAAACGCCTGGAGAGATTTGAAGTAATATGGTAAAAACCTTCCATCACTTTCTTATAAGAACAATGCAGACTATTTATATGGAGAATTATTTACCCTTATAAGCAATGAATTAAAAAAAAAAACATTTACTTCTAAAACATTCTCCAGAAACAGTCGCAAGGCATTTGATGAGTGGGCGACAGTAGGAATTCATAAAAGCAGAAGAAGGTTATATGACCTTTACCATGAAAGATCATATAATCTTTCATATATGAATATGAATATGTTAAAAATTATTCAAAAATGTTTAAAAGAGTTTGCTCCACAGCCAAATCGTTACATATTAGCAACAAAATTAAGACGGCTAAGAATAAAATTAAAATGACGTGGAGTATAATTAACAAGGAAACCGGTAAAGAGAAACCTCGTGACTCAAACTATCAATTAAAAATTAACAATGAATTGACTAAATCAAATCAAGAAGTCGCAGCGGTGTTTGAGAAATATTTCACTGATATTTCTATCTTGACAACTGAGTCATTGAATACTTCTCCAACAGTCGCCGAGTCATTACTCAAACAGAATGTTAACACCTGTTTAAAAGAATTTAGATTTGAAAAAGTATTATGTTGTAAGCAAGATGTTGTAAAATACTTCAAAACCATTGATGTAAAGAAGACCGCAGATTTGTAGGAGATTTCCGTTACAGTTATTGCGTCCATAAAAGATTTAATTGCACCTCATCTTGCTATTATTTTTGATACTTGTATCGATTCTGGTGTGTTTCCTGATTTAATGAAGTATAGTAAAGTAATACCTTTATTTAAATCTGGTAGTACATTAGACCCCGCTAATTATAGACCTATTACTGTACTACCAACTCTCAGTAAAATTTTTGAAAAAATAATTTTGGATCAATTGTTAATTTTTTTTAATACAGATAAATTACTTCATAAAAATCAATTTGGTTTTACAAGGGGTCGCTCGACGTCTAACGCCGGTGTTGAGCTTATGAAATATACTTTTAATGCCTGGGAGAATTCACAAGATGCCTTAGGTATTTTCTGTGATCTTTCCAAGGCTTTCGATTGTGTTCATCATGAGACATTAATCAGGAAACTACAACATTACGGTGTAAAAAATTTAGCGCTTAGACTTATTACTTCATATTTAAGTAACAGAATTCAAAAAGTAGTGATTAATGGTAAAGGTTCCTCCGGATCGTTAGTATCAATGGGCGTTCCTCAGGGCTCGATTCTTGGCCCATTCCTGTTTTTAATCTATATTAATGACTTACCTTATCTTGTATGGGACAATCACGATATAGTATTATTTGCTGACGATACCTCTTTAATTTTTAAACTCAAACGGCAGTTAATTAATTATGACGATGTAAATAATGCTCTATCGAAATTGGTACATTGGTTTAACGCCAACAATATGCTCTTAAACGGCAATGAGACAAAGTGTATTAAATTTATAATACCTAATGTAAAACATTCGAATACCAATGTGCTCTTAAATGGGGAGGAGTTGAGTCTTGTGGATACCACTGTTTTTCTTGGTATTACTATTGACACGAAACTTCAATGGGGCCCCCATATATCTAAATTAGCAAGCAGACTTAGTTCTGCAGCATATGCTGTAAGAAAGATTAGAAGTCTCACAGATGTTGAGACAGCTAGATTAGTGTATTATAGTTACTTTCATAGCGTAATGTCTTATGGAATTTTGCTATGGGGTAATGCGACTGATATTGAAGCTATATTTGTTTTGCAAAAGAGAGCCGTTCGGGCGATTCCTAAATTGTAAACAGTCCCTCAGAAAAAAAATTTGAGAAATAAACATATTAACTTTTGCATCGCAATATATTTATGAGAATGTAATGTATGTGCATAAAAACATAAATAGCTTTAATAAGAATAAGGATGTGCATACTTTAAATACTAGAAACAAACATAAGCTTGTAATGCCAGTTACTAGACTCCACAGAATCAGTAATTCATTTATGGGCAATGTATACGCTTTTACAACAAAATCCCAGAACATATTCAAAGTTTGTCAATAAACAAGTTTAAAAGTTGTATTAAAGAAAAACTACAAAAAGGGTTATTATAATATCAAGGAATACATGAATGAAAATAAAACCTGGGAATGGGGTGATAGCCACCATGCTGGTTCTATGAAAAATCATTTAAAAATTGTATAAACAAAATTATTGTTAAGTGAAATATGTTTGAAAAAAAAGTCCCGCTGGGTTTCTTACTGGTTCTTCCCACGACTGAGGTATTTTCCGAACCAGTGGTAAATAAAAAATGACTTTCAATAAGTATTATGTAATAATCAATATTGAATAAAAAATATTCTATTCTATTATATTCTAAAGGAAATACATTTATATTCTACTTCTTCTTTCTTTTATACGTGCTAAGAGTGCGTAAGAGTAATAACACTGCAGCTATATTACGGTTCTAGCACGCATGGATGGTCTCTAACGGGGTAGAACTACGCCTTCACAGAATACCAGCGTAAAATAGCAGCTCGTTTGTTACCCATATTCTATGATGAAGAAAGGAATCCGTCCAGCTCGATGGACAAGCATCCAAACAAACAATCATTCTTTATAACATTAATTTAGTAAAAAAAGTGATGTACATTCTGTAAACACTAGGAACAAACAGAAGCTAGTGATGCCAGTTTCTCGACTCCACAGTATCAGTAATTCATTCTTGGGGAAATTACAACAAGGTCCCGGAAAGTGTACAGGTTCTCTCTCTTACAAAGTTTATATGTTTTATTAAGCCGAAACTGTATAAAAAGGGTTATTCTAGTATAAATTAATACATGGTTGGTAATAACCCCTCGGAATGAGGTGGTTGCTTCCAAGCAGTTTCTAAAATAAATTTTGTAAATAGTTCGTAATCATTTATATTGTAAAATTTATTTAAAAAAAAGTCCCGGGAATTAGACATGTAATGTATATTGAATAAAAAATTATTCTATTCTATTCTATTCTAATAGTGGCAGGATAAGTCGCTTTTCACAATAAATCATGGTAACCCTTCTCCCACCCGTTAATGTGAACAAAAGATGAATAATCGCCTTATTGACTAATACCTATTTTGTTTGCTTAACACCCGGAGCTACATCTTTGTTTGCCTTGAAAAGCTGCTAAGATGCTGTAAGATTGTCTTTTAAATGTCTCTATGTGTTAGCCTGTTTTATTCATTACTAGCTGTTTGCGCCAAACGCTAAAATTTAAAATTACTATAACGATATACGATATAGAGATCGGAATTTTTTGTCGTCAAGCGGCGGCCGGGCAGTGCTTGCTGTGAGTCGAATCGAGCCGCGTGGTTGCCTATAATAGCGCCGATTTTGTTAACGGATATGTGCAGCGACGAAGAATTGTGTAGTCTAGAACATTAGACGCCAGGTTGGCTAATTATTGAGAAGTTAGTGTTTAATTGTACCGTTGCGTTAAGCGCCTTAAAAGGTCGCGTTCGGTTTTCGAAATAATTTGTTGCGGAGTGAACGAAAGTGAACTTTGACCCACCGGTCATCCGTGAGTTAAGGTTTTTGATTATAATTATTGGGATTTAGTTGCGTCTTGAAGTTAGTTAAATGTACGATAAAGTTGATAGACTGAAATAGTGAATTGAAGAAAGAAATAGTCCATTGCTGCCGCCGCTGGAGAATACCACGCCGGGGGGTGGTGCCGGAGTCAGGGTGGCTGCTGATTAAAAGGGCTAATTCAGGTTACACAGATATACACTTCTCACGCACTACTCACATTCACGACAATTACGCCTGAACGAGCCCTGGGAGCCTTCTTCGTCTCTGAACAGGTACGTACTATTTATTCACCTAGCCTTCTCCCTATTGTGTAGTAGGATACGACATTATCCATAAGGCCAGTTGGGTCCCGTCCTTAGTTGTCCGTCGAACATAACAGCTGTATGGGCCCCTGTATGGTAGATCTCTGTAGGGACAGCTAGGTGCGTGAACACTAGACTTCGCCCGCGTGTAATTTAGCGTTTTCATTATGTTGCGCGGAACCCTAATTCTTTTTCTAAAATATAAGTAGTCTAAGTTACTCCTTATAACATCAGATATCTGCCAGTGAAAGTCCCGTCGAAATCAGTCCAGCCGTTTCGGAGATTAGCCGGAACAAACAGACAGAAAGACACAAAAATTTTAAAAATTGTGTTTTTGTTATAAGTACCGAATACATTTTCATATGCATTTAGGAAAAAGCTGTTATTTGGACAATACTAACAGACACTGCAATTTTATTTATTTGTATAGATTGACAAGCGATCCTGCCCGGCTTTGTACGGGTGATTTCTGGATCTCGACAGATAGATATCTATAGACCACAGCATTCACTTACCATCAGGTGGACTTTGCTTACTTGTCACTCTTATTCTATGAAAAAAAAGTTTTCAAGATAAATACCATATAGAAATTAAGTGTAGTTTTGATAAGTGCATAATACCGGGTATATTCAGTGGTTGTTCTCCTATTAATCTGCAGCCCAGACGACGGTTCCCGTGCGTCTCGTAATGTTGGACGTGCACGTGTTGTGACCAAGTGATTAATGAGGTTACAATGTTCAAAACCAGGGCAGGTTGAATAATAGCAAGTCAAATCCGGACATGGAATTAATATTTTTTAAACTTCATTATTTATCACAGTGTCTGGTGGAATATCGCTACGTGGTTGATGCGCAATTTTTTTATAGGGTAAGGTTCACATACGAACACACGTCCACCTGATGGTAAATGGATGCTGTAGCCCATAGATATCTACATCTATCCTCGATTATGAATCAAATTACAGATTCATTGTCACCCGTGAGGACTAAGATGGAATGCCTCGTTTCCAGTAAGTAGGATCTTCGGTTCTCTACACTCACTATACGAAAGAACAGCGTTAAGTTGCTATTTTATGCTACTTTTCTGTGAAAGCATGGTCGTTCCCCGGTCGAGCCGATCCATTCGTGCTACAACTATACTATTAATATAGCTGCAGCATGGCTCTACCACGTACAAAATTTGATAATGTAGGTACATTTACATCATCATTCATTTTTTAACTTACCATCAGGTTTTGTTGTGTTTAATAACTTAACAGCCAAGATTAATTATAATATATTATAATAATTCAATAGAGAAGATGGCTGGAGAAATTAAATCCAAGCCCAAACATAATTACTGCAGATTTATTTGTTCGCAAATGTTACTTCTGAGATATCGAGGCATTCCATCTTATCCCACCCATCCCATGATTGATTGACATATGCGCCACCGCATACCTACATTTTAAACAAGATTAAGTATTTCTCTCAGTTTAATAATAATAATAATAATAATAATAATAATAATAATAAAAAGGCGTAGGGAAGTGACGACCCCATCGCCCGCTGACGTAACAGTTAAGTGACAAAACTGCTATGTCAGCGCAGTCAGTCAGTGCCTTGCCAAGAGGTGTGAGCGCCGTGCCTCGGCAGTATTGAGGGTGCAAAGGCCCGTTTGTGCTTACGGCCACACTATTAAACGGCGCCGGGTCTGGGCGTCTCCCGTTAATTGACGCCCAATTCAATGGATGATGGAAAATTATAGAACGCGCATAGGGCCGCTGCCTGGGGGTCGCCGGGGCGCGTCTGGAGCTGGCGCTGGACGTGACAGCATGCGAGCCGCCAGCCGAGCGCGAGGTGCTGCACGACCACCTAGCAGCCCCTCGCGTCCATCATCCCCACCAGACGGCTTGGTGTCGGCGGGGTCCTCTCGGACTCGGCAAGCGGCACCCGCCGCTGGTGGAGTACGCCGCATGCGTTGGACAAAACATATGAACATAAACGCATTGCGGGCGTACTATAGGGCGAAAGGGGAAGAAACTGGAGGGATAGCGTATCGGGCTCGGATGCATCGCTTTTTTGCTGAGCTTGAGCCGTCAGTTCCCGTCACGGAGCAAAACCTGGCAGACCGAGTTCGGTACATCATACGCTCGAAAATATTTGATGATGCCGAACTCGAACGACTACGACATGAGGCTATTCCCTCATCGAATGAACCGGCTAGAGCTGGGGATGCGGCTGTTCAGGCCACAGACCAGCAGCCACATATAGAGGGCGCCATGGATCTCCCTGCTCTGGTTGATTCAGGCGATGATGGAATAGTCACCCAAGAACTAGAGCAGATGAGGAGTAAATTGGAGGAGGCGATTGTGGAAACGCGCAGTACGCCTCTCGAAAATCGACCGCGACTCCCGCGCATACCCCTAAGCAAGCGGAATCGGGCTGTCGTGAGGGCTCTCAACCCAATGCTGGTCACCTATTTGGAAGCCAGCCGGGACCTTTGCGAGACGGACTCAATTCTTTTTGGCGCCGCACTGGCAGTTTGTCGTATTGTTGGCGCCAAACTTCCCACGGCTGGACGCGCTACTAGACAAAGTAGCGCCATCCCAGCCTGGAGAAGAAGGATTGAGGACCGTATCGTAAATGCAAGGGCCCTCATCGGCAGGCTGATAAGCTTCAGGTCGGGCAATAATAGGCCGCGAATTGTGCGCACCGTCAGAATGGCGTTTGCTGGGACAAATATCAGTTTGTCCCAGCCGGATATAACGCAAAAACTGACGGAGCGCATAGACGACCTGAAGCAGAGAATCGCTGCTTGGGGGAAGCGGATTCGGCGATATACCGAGAGGTCGACACGGTTCAACCAGAATCGTCTCTTCCAGAGTGATCAGAAGAGGCTATATAAATCATTGGAGCGACCAATGGTACGTGGAACGGGCCAAGCACCGAATCAGGCCGACACTGTCGCATTCTGGCGCGGCCTGTGGTCAGAGCCCGTAAACCACCGCGAGGGCCCTTGGACGGAAGCTGTGGTGAGTCAGTGTGCGAATCTTACGCCCATGGACCCCATCATTATAACGCCGGACGATGTAGCTGAGGCGGTCCGAAGGGCCCCGAACTGGAAAAGTCCGGGGCTCGACGGGCTGCATCACTACTGGCTGAAGGGGTTCGTGGTGTGTCACGCTGTGCTCGCCCGACAATTTCAAGAGGCTCTCGACCAAAAGTCGCTCCCGAGCCTCTTCACTACTGGGATCACTCATTTGGTTCCTAAAGACCGGGATACCATAGACCCGAGCAAATACCGCCCCATCACGTGTCTACCCACGATATATAAGACACTAACATCCATTTTGAGCGCGAGAATCACTCGTCACCTGAACTCAAATCAGGTGATGTCGCGCGCTCAAAATGGATGTCGGGGCGGTGGTCGTGGAACCAAGGAACCACTCCTCATTGACGCGGTCATTGGCAAAGTGGTTAAACGCAACCGTCGGAACCTATCCGCCGCCTGGATAGACTACAAAAAGGCATTCGACTCGGTGCCTCATACATGGCTGGAGAGGGTCCTCGAGCTGTACAAGGTTGACTGTACAGTTAGAGACTTCCTTGGGCAGTGTATGGGGCAGTGGAGTACGATCCTTTGTCATCTAGGCGAGCGGATGACGGCTGCGGAGAACCACATAAGGATAAGAAGGGGTATCTTCCAGGGCGATTGTCTGAGTCCAATCTGGTTCTGCCTCTCTCTGAACCCTCTCAGTACCTTACTGGAGGGCTCCGGGAGGGGATTTCAGCTTCGGAGGGGAGGTACAAAAGTGACCCACCTTTTCTATATGGATGATCTCAAGTTATTCGCCTCCAGTCGCTCTCATCTTATGGAATTGCTAAACATCACTTGTGATTTTAGCAATTCTATTAGAATGGAGCTGGGGACGGATAAGTGTGCGGTCCTCCATGTTGAAAGGGGAAGGGTTGCTAACTCTGAGGGCATAGATTTATCTATGCCCATCAACATAAGGACCCTTTCCGAGGCTGAAACATACCGATACCTGGGTATGTCACAGAACATCGGTGTAGATGAGGCGGGTATGAAACAGTCAGTTTGCGATGTGTTTTATGCACGCTTGACCAAAGTGCTTAACAGCCTTTTGTCCGGTGTGAATAAGACGCACGCATATAACGGTTGGGTCATGCCTGTTCTCATGTATACCTTTGGCATACTTAGGTGGACTCAGACCGAACTAAACGCTCTGGACAGAAAAGTCCGCACTATAATGACGTCCCACAGGATGCATCATCCGAGATCGTCAGTAATGAGGCTGTACTTGCCGCGGAAGCATGGCGGGCGCGGCTTTTTAAGCGCGCTTACCATGCATAATCGCGAAGTGTGCAGCCTCCGTAATTACTTTCTGACGAGAGCGGATGATCCATACTATAGGGACGTTATTTCTTGTGATAAAGGACTGACCCCTCTATCCTTAGCCAACGAGCAATGGCAAGACCCAGCAGTACAGTGCATTTCCGACCGGGAGACCGTATGGAAGGAGAAGGAGCTCCACGGGAGGTTCTACAAGGCTCTACATGAGCCTTTCGTAGCACAGTCGCCTCCCTTCACTGGCTACGTTTCGGTGACCTCTTTGGGGAAACCGAGGGTTTTGTCTGTGCGATACAGGATCAGGTTATTAAGACCAACAATTATCGGAGATACATCCTAAAGGATGGCGCCGTCGACATCTGTCGAGCTTGTCGCCATCCCGGTGAGTCACTTAGGCATGTCATCTCCGGTTGTTCGGCGCTTTCTAACTCTGAGTATTTGCACAGACACAATCTAGTAGCCAGGATTCTACACCAGGAGCTCGCTCTGAAATACGGCCTCGTGGATCGGAAACTGCCGTATTATAAGTACTTGCCGGAAGCCGTGCTCGAAAATGACCGCGCCAGGCTCTACTGGGACCGGGCCATCATCACAGACAGGACTATTCTTGCGAATAAGCCTGATATTGTGCTGATGGACCGGGCACAGTCAAGGATCTTTTTGGTCGACATTACCATTCCTTATGACGAGAACCTCGTGAAAGCCGAAACAGATAAGGTGACAAAATATCTGGACCTGGCTCACGAGGTTACCAGCATGTGGGGTGGTCTGCCGACCGAAATTATTCCTGTGGTCGTTTCTGTGAATGGGTTAATCCCAGTCAGCCTCCCGGGTCATCTGAGGCGGCTGGGACTCCGTGACGGACCGCTCCAGGCTCAAATGCAGAAGGCGGTGCTCCTCGATACCGCCCGCATCGTCCGCCGGTTTCTTTCCCTTTCCCCCTAACCCTCGGCCGTCTGGTCTCCCCTGCCGAGGGCTTCCATCTGGTTGGGTTTTTATATATTTATGTATTTTTTATGTATTTATTTTATTTTATTCATATTTATGTATGTTTACCATTTTCATTTACAATTATATATTTATACTGCCCAACCAGATGAGAAAACTTTATAGATACCCCAAAAATAATAATAACCCCCCCATGGGATCACCTTGTCGTGGTGGGGGGGCTTAAGGGAAAGGCATGTGCTTAACTGCAGTCAGAACAACTATACTGTGTAGCAATAATAAGCCAGGATTATATATCTGCCTATTAATATTTAAATACCCTTTTCCAAACTAACGATCCCAAACCAGGCTGAACAAAAATATGAGTGCACGACGTAAACTACGGCCCCCAGTTCCCGGCAGATCCAGTAACCATATCGACTCTGACGGAAGTCGAGATGGTGCTGTGTCTTGGGGCGCATACAATCTCCGGGCGAGGAAGATTTCCCGTCAAACGACTCAAGCTATATCTACGGACACCGATACTCTTAGTGATACTGATAGTTTATATACCCCCGAAAATGATGGGCAGAAATCAAAGCCATACACTTTACACCAGTCTTTACCTTCCTCATCATCATCAAGTAGCCAATTGCTGAAGGATGATGCACAGAATATAACTTCTGTTATGGAACCTGTGCCCACCATCAGTAAACATAATACGCGAAAGAAATGGACTTCTGAAATGAATGAATTCATATTGCGTACTTATGCGTTACCTCTGTTTAACAATGATGGAGACTGACACTAAAGGTTATTTACAACCATTACACATGAAATTCATAGAACGATTCCCAGATATGCAGGTAACTCGTCAAAGATTAGGAGATCAGCGTAGAGCAATAATAAATAATAAACTTTTGTCCCAAGAAATAGTTAACAAAATTTATATTGAAGTGCAATCAAACTTACAGACTACATTTCCCCAATCCATCTCTGTTACACAGAACAATCGTCATACTAATACCCACCCTTTACAAACACAACAACGTATGAAATGGACTGACGAATACAATGAAGCTATAATAAGAATTTACTATAAAATAACTCAGTGTGAGAAAAATAAAATAGCATATAGGAAACTCTTACACCAAGAGTTTATAAAACAATTCCCCCATTTAACTCATTTGACAGAGCAACGAATCGCTGACCAAAGACGATTAATTTTACAGAACAAATATTTAAGTGTTGACCGCTTAGAATTAATTAAGAATGACTTGCAAAAACAACATAACGTTATACAAGCCAATGACAACTCAATGCTTCAGATAAGTATCTCAAACAACGAAGAAACATATACAGAAAGTTTACATTTAAATGCAGAAAACCACACAGAAAATGAAAATGAAAATTTAAATTACAGAGAAAAGATAATTGCTATAGATGAAATGTTTGCAAAAGCTTTAGAATTTTATGCTAATACAAAACCAACTGAAAGGCAATTTATACCAAAGCAGAGGTCATCAAAAAAATTAAGTAAGATAGTCGCCTATGTGAATAATATTTTGTTGCCAGAATACATTAACAGCGATATTGAATTTAAAACATTTCAGGATTTAGTATACTGTGCAGCGTGGACTTCAGCTAAGCTCAACGGAGCTAAAATTGAAATACCTGTACAAGTTGATAACCCTCTAGGAAAGGGCAAACAAAAGCAATATAATAAACCAAAGTGGGAACAAAGATTAGAATACAAAGTTAGTGAATTAAGAGCAAAGATTGCAAGACTAACACAATATATCAACGGAAACAGAGGTAATAAATTGATTAAACACGTAAATGCTATATTTGAGCAATATAAAACTCATTCCGTCCACGAAGAACATAACATTAAACACGAACACTTTTTAGACACACTTAAACAAAAACTTAAACTTACTAGTAGTCGGTTAAAAAGATATAAAGCATGCTCTCTACGAAAAAGTCAAAACAGTCTATTTTGTTCAAATGAAAAACTTTTCTACCGAAATATAAAAAACCCTGTAACAAATAAAATCAGCAACTCAAAAGATTCCGAAAATAATTTGCCCTTACCTAGAGAATTACAAAATTATTGGTCTACAATATGGGTGGAACCTAAACATTATAATACAGAAGCGGATTGGATCAAAAATCAAATAGACACATCACAGATAAAACCCATGCAATTTCAACACATCAAAATAGACACTTTCCAAAAAGTAATTAAAAAACTGCATAATTGGAAATCACCTGGATCAGATAATATACATAACTATTGGTATAAGAAGTTCACAACAGTCCACCCGATTCTGTTTAATTTTGTAAATAAATTCATAGAAAGCCCGCATACTATGCCGCAATATTTTACTTCAGGAATAACCTATATGATACCAAAAGATCCTAGCAATCTTGACAACCCTGCAAAATACAGACCTATCACATGTTTACAAACATTGTACAAAATAATTACATCTTGCTTAACCGAAACCATTTATGAACATATAGAGACTAACAACATATTGTCAGAAGAACAAAAAGGCTGTCGGAAATTTAGTCAGGGTTGCAAAGAACAGCTCACAATAGATGCAGTAATTTTAAAACAGGTACAACTAAAAAGAAAAGATTTATTTAGCATGTACATTGATTATAAGAAAGCTTATGACTCAATCCCGCACACTTGGTTATTAAACATTTTAGAAATATATAAAATACACCCAAACATAATACAATTCTTACAAGCTGCCATGACCAATTGGACAACGAAACTTAAACTTGACACACTAGATGGCATGATAGAAACAGACCATATTAGAATAAGGAGAGGCATATTTCAAGGAGATGCACTTAGTCCTCTCTGGTTCTGCCTTGCAATAAACCCCTTATCAAAAATGTTAAACTCAAAAAATATAGGTTACCCGTTACAATACCATACAAAACAAGATCATCTACATACAAATAAACAGGAAAAAAAACTTAGTCATCTTCTGTATATGGACGATCTTAAGCTATATGCTACTAATCAAGATGAATTAGACCAGTTAGTTAAATTAACGGAAACATTCTCACGTGATATTGGAATGGAATTTGGTATTGATAAGTGCAACATCAATTCGGTTAGAGCTGGACAGCATTATGAACACAATCACCAATTGCAAACAGGACAGCAAATCAAATCTTTAGAAGAGCATGGAGTGTATAAGTATTTAGGATATAATCAGTCGAAACAAATTCACCACAAAGAAATTAAAAATACATTAATAGATGAGTTCCGATATAGACTTCGCTTGGTATTAACATCTCAATTAAATTCTAAAAATATATTTAAAGCTATTAACACATTTGCAATTCCTATACTAACTTATTCTTTTGGCATACTACACTGGTCCAAAACTGAACTGAAACAACTACAACGCACAATTAATACATCTCTTACGAAGCACCGTAAACACCATCCAAGATCGTGCATACAAAGACTAACATTACCACGAAATGAAGGAGGAAGAGGTGTAATAGACATAGTTAACTTACATAACAGACAAATAACAACACTCAGAAATTACTTTTATCATAAAACTACAATATCAACACTACACAATGCTATAGTACAGAACGATCATAAATTGACACCGCTTAATATGTATGATAAAACATTGCAAAAAAATGAGGTACTTACAGATAATAACACAAAAATTGACACATGGGCCCAAAAGTCTCTACATGGAAGACATCGCCAAGAGTTGAACCAATCCACCGTAGACAAATTAGCGTCAAACGCATGGCTTCAACGTGGTGAGTTTTTCCCTGAGACTGAAGGTTTTATGTGCGCAATTCAGGACCAAGTCATAGAAACACGTAATTATCAAAAGCACATCATTAAAATAAAAAATCTCCACGCCGACACATGTAGACGTTGTTTTAATGCTTCTGAAACAATCCAACACATCACTGGTGCTTGTAAAGCGATCGTTCAGACAGATTATAAGTATCGGCATGATCAAGTAGCCAATATCATTCACCAGAAACTTGTCCTTAAGTGGAAACTAACTGACCAACCTACTCAAGTATACTATAAATATAAACCTGAAATAGTCCTTGAAAATACCACTCACAAAATGTATTTTGACAGAGCTATACTTACCAACAAAACAATACACTACAATAGACCGGATATAACATTAATAGACAAAGTGAATAAATCTGCTTTTATTATTGACATTGCTATACCTAATTCACATAACTTACAGACTACAATTAATGAAAAAATTTCCAAATACATTGATTTAAAACATGAAATTATTAGAATGTGGGGCTTACATAATGCCATTATAGTACCTATAGTCTTCTCTACAACTGGTGTCATACCAAAAGCGCTTCATCAATCATTAAAAACTCTTGATCTACCAAAACTTACATATATTCAATTGCAAAAAGCAGTTTTACTTAATACTTGTAGAATAGTTAGAAAATTTATCTCAACAGATAACTACTCATAACCAAACATGTTCATGGTACCCACTTGGCTTAGTCCCGTGGTAGTAACCATTAATCCAGTATTGTTAAAAACAAACTGAGAAAACTTAAACACTTTAAATAAAAATAATAATAATAATAATAATAGATAATAATAATAATTTCCGACAGCCTTTTTGTTCTTCTGACAATATGTTGTTAGTCTCTATATGTTCATACCGAGATTCCACAGACCCGAGCAAATACCGCCCCATAACGTGTCTACCTACCATATACAAGACACTCACATCCATTTTGAGCGCGAGAATCACTCGTCACCTGAACTCAAATCAGGTGATGTCGCGCGCTCAAAATGGATGTCGGGGCGGCGGTCGTGGAACCAAGGAACCACTCCTCATTGACGCGGTCATTGGCAAAGTGGTTAAACGCAACCGTCGGAACCTCTCCGCCGCCTGGATAGACTACAAAAAGGCATTCGACTCGGTGCCTCATACATGGCTGAAGAGGGTCCTCGAGCTGTACAAGGTTGACTGTACAGTTCGAGACTTCCTCGGGCAGTGTATGGGGCAGTGGAGTACGATCCTTTGTCATCTAGGCGAGCGGATGACGGCTGCGGAGAACCACATAAGGATAAGAAGGGGTATCTTCCAGGGCGATTGTCTGAGTCCAATCTGGTTCTGCCTCTCTCTGAACCCTCTTAGTACCTTACTGGAGGGTTCCGGGAGGGGATTTCAGCTTCGGAGAGGAGGTACAAAAGTGACCCACCTTTTCTATATGGATGATCTCAAGTTATTCGCCTCCAGTCGCTCTCATCTTATGGAATTGCTAAACATCACTTGTGATTTTAGCAATTCTATTAGAATGGGGCTGGGGACGGATAAGTGTGCGATCCTCCATGTCGAAAGGGGAAGGGTTGCTAACTCTGAGGGCATAGACTTATCTATGCCCATCAACATAAAGACCCTATCCGAGGCTGAAACATACCGATACCTGGGTATGTCACAAAACATAGGTATCGATGAGGCGGACATGAAACGGTCAGTTTGCGGTGTGTTTTATGCACGCTTGACAAAAGTGCTCAACAGTCTTTTGTCGGGCGTTAATAAGACACATGCATATAACGGTTGGATCATGCCTGTTCTCATGTATACCTTTGGCATGCTCAGGTGGACTCAGACCGAACTGAACGCTCTGGACAGAAAAGTCCGCACTATAATGACGTCCCACAGGATGCATCATCCGAGATCGTCAGTAATGAGGCTGTACTTGCCGCGGAAGCATGGTGGGCGCGGCTTTTTAAGTGCGCTTACCATGCATAATCGCGAAGTGTGCAGCCTCCGTAATTACTTTCTGACGAGAGCGGATGATCCATTCTATAGGGACGTTATTTCTTGTGATAAAGGACTTACCCCTCTATCCTTAGCCAACGAGCAATGGCAAGACCCGGCAGTACAGAGCATTTCCGACCGGGAGACCGTATGGAAGGAGAAGGAGCTCCACGGGAGGTTCTACAAGGCTCTACATGAGCCTTGCGTAGACACAGTCGCCTCCCTCCACTGGCTACGTTTCGGTGACCTCTTTGGGGAAACCGAGGGTTTTGTCTGTGCGATACAGGATCAGGTTATTAAGACCAACAATTATCGGAGATACATCCTAAAGGATGGCGCCGTCGACATCTGTCGAGCTTGTCGCCATCCCGGTGAGTCACTTAGGCATGTCATCTCCGGTTGTTCGGCGCTTTCTAACTCTGAGTATTTGCACAGACACAACCTAGTAGCCAGGATTCTACACCAGGAGCTCGCTCTGAAATACGGTCTCGTGGATCGGAAACTGCCATATTATAATTACTTGCCGGAAGCGGTGCTCGAAAATGACCGCGCCAAGCTCTACTGGGACCGGGCCATCATCACGGACAGGACTATTCTTGCGAATAAGCCTGATATTGTGCTGATGGACCGGGCACAGTCAAGGATATTTTTGGTCGACATTACCATTCCTTATGACGAGAACCTCGTGAAAGCCGAAACAGATAAGTTGACAAAATATCTGGACCTGGCTCACGAGGTGACCGACATGTGGGGTGGTCTGCCGGCCGAAATTATTCCTGTGGTCGTCTCTGCGAACGGGTTAATCCCAGTCAGCCTCTCGGGTCATCTGAGGCGACTGGGACTCCGTGACGGATCGCTCCAAGCTCAAATGCAGAAGGCGGTGCTCCTCGATACCGCCCGCATCGTCCGCCGGTTTCTTTCCCTTTCTCCCTAACCCTCGGCCGTTTGGTCTCCCCTGCCGAGGGCTTCCATCTGGTTGGGTTTTTATATATTTATGTAATTTTTATGTATTTATTTTATTTTATTGATATTTATGTAAGTTTATCATTTTCATTTACAATTATATATTTATACAGCCCAACCAGATGAGAAAACTATACAAATACCCCATAATAATAAATAATTTATTGCTTTAAAAGAAGTAGTAAGTTGTTACAATATTGTTGGGTACTCTCTTTTAGGTAAATAGATACCTGTAGTAGAGGGACCCGCTCTTCCGTAGTACAATTATATTACTACTTTAAATTATAATTAAAATAATAAAAAAGAAGAAATTCTACACAATTTAAAACATGCAGTAAGGTATGTGCGTGTGCGTGTGCGTGTGTGTGCGTGTGCGTGCGTGTGCGTGTGTGTGTGTGTGTGTGTGTGTGTGTGTGTGTGTGTGTGTGTGTGTGTGTGTGTGTGTATGTATGGATGACTGTGAGAAGTCTGTAATTGTGAAAATTTATAAGGCACTGTTTTCTAGAAGGGATTCAGTTTCTTCATAAGTAAGTTTTCTTAACCAGTCTGCTACGGTTTTTTTACAGTCATGGTAATTCATAGGATAAATATTGATTTTTTGGTTTATTTTATTATATAAGTAAATTGAAAGTCTTGTATACTGTCTTGATGCAAACGTAGTCTTAAATGAATCTTTGTAGGGTACTGTATATTTTCTACGTCTAGTCGTTGATGACGGTTGATATTTTAGGGAACTATGAAGTTTTAAAACGGTTGCTAAAATGTAAAGTTTTCTTACCGAAAGTAAATTACTCAATTCATAGAGTTCAGTTGTAGAGAATCTATAGGGCTTTAAGAACATAACTTTAATTAAGCACCGTTGAGCTCTTTCAAGCTCAAGGAACCTGGTATTTGCTGCACCACCCCATATAGGAATACAGTAGCCTACCGTTGACTGAACCAGAGCTATGTATATTTTATTAAGTAAGGACTTCGTGGAGACATGTCGTAGTAACTTAAATATCCAAATAAGTTTCCTGAGCCGAGTTGCCATTAATTCTAGGTGTGAATACCAAGACAGTCTTTGGTCAAACATTACTCCTAGATACTTTATATTTGAGACTTTATTTATTTGAGAGCAGTTACAACTAGAGCTTTGGACGACAGAGCATTCGTGAATTTTAATTTGAAAATCAGGTGTAGGTTGAGTGCTGTTGTACATGGTAAAGCAAATATATTTAGTTTTGGATATATTCAAAGTGAGTAGATTCTGATTGAGCCAATTCACCATCCTAGCAAGACCTAATTCTGCTGTTTTCCTTACAGAGTCCCATGTATCTCCTGTAAATACAATAGCTGTGTCATCTGCATAGGAAAAATCTGCCCATTATAAAGTTTCATATTACACAGTTCATTAATGTATATCAAAAACAGAATTGGGCCCATCACACTTCCTTGGGGGACTCCATAGTTAACAGTTACAGTTTTACTTACAGTTGTTCCAATTTTTACCGACTGTTTTCTGTTTCTAAGGTAGCCACCAAAGAGAGAGAGAGAGTTTTATCCCTTAAACCAATGTTTTCTAGTCTTTTTAGCATTATGGGTACGGAAACTGTATCGAAAGCTTTCTTTATATCCAAAAATACTGTTATACATTTTTTATTTTTATCGATTTCCCTTACAATGACTTTAGTAAGATCCCCAACAGCATCTTCAGTGGATAAGCCGTGACGAAAACCATACTGTGACTTTGAAATTAAGTTGAATTTATTAAGATAGCTTACTAGTCTTTTATTTAATATTTTCTCCATAATTTTTGAAATTGACGTTAATACTGATATTGGTCTATAATTTGTTACTTCATCTCTGTTTCCACTCTTATATACGGGTGTGATTATAGATTTTCTTAAGGCCTCCGGAAATATACCCTTTTCGAAGCTTAAGTTTATTAAATTACTAATTGCAGTAGCGACAATATTTTTAGACTTCTTAAGAAAATTAGTCGATATGTTATCCCATCCTATTGCGCTATTTGAATTTAAGGTCATAAGTGTGCTCTCTACTTCTGCTGGATCTGTATTTAATAAGACAAATGAAGTGACATGAGAGTCAGAAATAACTGAGTTAGTTAAGGTTTGGTTGTTTCCACCATTGATAATAGCTTCGGCGAGAGATTTACCTATTTCCGAAAAGAAGCTATTGACCTGGTTGACTGATTGCAGAGGATATTGTGTTAGGTTAAGAAGGTTAGAGCTAGGAATTCTAGGGGCTTTAAATTGCGTTATGTCGTTAATTGTGTTCCATAATAATTTTGTGTTAGTCGTAGAAAGGAGTTATTGTTTTTTGTAATAGTCACGTTTCAATTTTTTTATCAGGTTGTTACAGAAATTTCTGTACCTTTTATATGTAATTTTTAAAATTTCATCACATGGATTGCAACGTAGCTTTTTCTGCATTCTATTTCTTACTCGGATGCAGCGTAAAATTCCCTCAGTTACCCACGGTTTGAGTATTCGTTTATTACTAGTAATTTTGGTGTTTTCTTTTAGGGCTGTTTGAATCTTTTCAATAAGTATGTTCGCGAAGGTATTAGGGTCGCTTTGATTGTCTAGTTCTGAGAGATTTTGTGCAACTAAACTATGGCAAGCCTTGTCAAAGTTTATGACAGTTTTGCTAAGCCTGTTCTCATTATGATTTTTAGTAGAAGAAATCGATAGAAATATCATGAAGTGATCAGTTATTGTCGTGTTAAGAACAGCAGCAAAGGCAGAATACTTCGCTTTTTCAAGTTTTATAATAAAGTGATCAATGCAGCTACTTTCCCTTGTTGGTAAGTAGTGTCCAGGAAGTAGTCCGTGAAGGGATAAAGCATTAAGATAATTAAATCTATTATTTCGCTCATATGTTTGTTCAGATGTTTTTGGAATTATGTTTATGTTTATATCACCTGTCAGTAAAATATTTCGTCGAGATTGAAGCTGATCTAGATGGTTGTTCAGAGAATTAATAAAAGCTTCAGTATTATTATTAGCCGGTGATCGGTAAACGCCTAAAATCGCGAAGTGAGCCGTAGTAATTTGAATACAGGAAGCATCTGATAATATTATTTCGTTAACTTGGGCTTGAACGCCATTTTTGATAAATGCGACTACACCATCGTTTTGATTTACGTGATTTGTCGTCGAGTACATTTTGTAATTATCAAGATTTGGAATAGGTTTATCTCTGTCAATTCGGCACTCGGTAAGAATTATTACGTCCACTTTAAATTTAAATTGGAATAAGTTTAAGGCTAAGTCATCAAGGTTGCGGTATACACTTCTTATATTTTGAGATACGATAGTGAATTTTACATTATTGGATTTTAAGTGTTCAGGTAAATCATCTATATTGCAATACATAGACGTAGCAGTTTCGCTACTGTCTATCTCTTTCAAAGTTTGAAGTTTGTTATTCATTATGGACTGTTAAGTTACAATGTATTTTACAACTAGTGAGATGAAGAAACCGATTAAGAAATTGTTGTCATGCCTTAATGTTTTCCAGAAGACGATGTTTATTATTTGGCTAGTGGTATATATCGTGTGTATATTTAAAATTATTTTGCGTTTTTGTATATATGTGATGTTATTCATGACAAAAGTAATTACTATGTTAATACATGTTTTATACTTAGATATTTTATAAGAAAAGTAGTGACAAAGAAAATCTATCTTATAACCAAAAACGAAAAAACAAAAAACAAAAAATAGACAAAAATGATGCGAATTAACTAAGTTATTTACATAATATAGTCATTCCTTTTGCATAAGATTATTAACTTGAGATTCATTTTTAATAACTATAATGGACGAATTTTCATATTTTCTTATATATATTTTACCGTTTATATGTATTAATTAATTATTTTATCGTAAACCGGTTTCCGAGTTTCATCTCTTTCGAGACATCAAATTCGTTGGAAGAAAATACGCCCTTTTCACATAATCCCCACTGTACAATTGCGCAAGTCCGGGGGAGTTCCTTGTGAGCCAGTCTCGTGGAATAATCAGCTCGGAGACAAGAATAACCCGCAGCCTTATGTTTTAGTGGATCATTACTTTTTTACATAAAGGGATATTTTGTTTATTTTCTACGGAGATCTTATTTGGAAGCTCACTATACAACGTAATTGCACTCGTATTAGATCCATCTTTTTGGATATTTTATTAAGGGATATTCCTTAATATTATATAGTAATAATAATTAATTAGGTACATCGTTTTATCTTAGAGTTTAGTAAAGGGTTGTTTTGTATGATTCCCTATAAAGATACTGAAAGACTAATTGTCGACCCAGACGTACTCCTGCGTCTTAAGAAAATCCTGTTTTTCTTTAACAGCACGCGAATGACAGGGCTCGTGGCATATGCTTCTGTACACCTCAGAGTACTTCTATACCTAATGTTATCATCATCACTGAACGAAGGCTTGTCTCTACATTGCCTCACAAGGGAGATATTTATTATTATATAAGGTGGGTGGACCATGGAAGGCCACTCTAACAAGTAAACACTTTTTATTCGTTTATTAACTGCATAAATGAAGGAAACAAATTATCAAGTAATACTTTGTTTTATTGTGTACCATATAAATCACTTTTTTTAACCTAGCTTTAGTCACTATTTACGAGTATTAAACTTAAGTTTTATTAAGCTCTTCCAAATGGCCTTGCAAGGAACACGGCTCCAAACAAGGCCAATATTATACATTAGTCGTTCAACGTAAAAATAGAGTTGTAACAATTAATATATTCGCTTTTACTAAAACTACATAATAAACTCTTTCATTTAAGCGAAACATTAAATGCTCAATATATTTTTATCATTTATAAAAGAAACTCAACGAACATTACTTGAACACCATCGTATAACTAAGAATATGTTAATGGAAATTACTTAAAAATAGGAGTAATGAGTATTATATTGACATCCAATTACTTGCCAATGCGTTTTATAATTAAATTAAAAACTTTTTTTAACCTAAAATGGCCTTCTTATGGGTCCGTTCTTTGTAAGGCCAAAATGTTCCTAAGAAGGCCAAACTAACAATTATCAATGTCTTTTTTATATGAATTATAATAAAATAATAGACACTACAGACTAAGTACTGTAATTATTACAAACTTATCATGGCAAATAGTTAGTCTTGAAGTCAGGAATGTTTAAAAATAACGATTCTTAAGATTGAAAAACGAAAACAATTATAACAAAATAAAAATTAAATTCGGAAACAAACTTAGAAAGTAAAAGGGATAATAATTTTGGATATTTTAATCACAATCTGGGCATATAAATATGAGATCGTTTTTAGTGAGACCCATACACTCCTCGTGATACCACATTTGACATTCGGTACATTGTCTTATGTCTTCCATTCTACTCTCGCCACATGCGTGACAATACCATTGCTTTTCTTCAGCTTCTGCACTTTTCTTCATCTCTATTTTCGATCTTTTACTGTTTTGTTATTGTACTGTATTGTATTGTACTCTTTTTAGCCGTTTTACGGAATCATTTATTTTTGGTTTTCTTTTTTGGTCTCGTTTAATTGTAGACTTTCCTTTTTTCTTACTCGTCGCTTGCTTCATCTCATTCTTTTTTCTTCAGTTTTGAATAAATCTTTGATTATTCTTTGTCCTTTTTTAATAGCTGTTTGCCGTGGACGTGAAGACTTTATCGTAGCGTAATTGGGAGTAGGCAAAAAAGCATGAAACGATTCTTCCTTATCCTCTATTAGGTTATATTTTATATAATTAAATAACTTTTTAGTTGAGCTTTTGTTTTAATTGAGCTTTTGTTTTGTATTAATCGTGTTTTTGGAGTGATTTCTCCTTTCTGCCCGAGATCATCATCAAACGACGAAGAAGAAGTGTATAAATCTGAGACTTGAAGTTTAGTCATGTAGTTATTTTTGATAAAATATTCACTAAGATTCAAATCAAGATCAGATTCAGAGCTAGAACAGACGATATTTTCTTGTAGGCCGGACGTACTCGGAAGAGGATAATCGTACAGATACGAAGGTCATGTTTCGTATCTGCGACTTTGAAACGGTGTACTAAACTTAGCAGTATGGGGCGGCATTGATCATTGACCGTAATATCTAATTATAAGTCTGAAGCATTAGTTGAAGAACTGTGAGAAACAAGAACTGGTTTTCTTTTTACTGTTGCAGCTGAAAATTTTGGCGATGTTGATACTATCTTCTCTTTGGAAGTTGATGGAAAAATTGAAGAGACGTTAGAAACATGAACTAACCTCCTTTCATCAATCAGAGACTGAGACGACAATTCGGACACTTTCTTAAATTCAGACACAGGGGGCGAGGCTTGAACAGATATAAGTAGTTGGTCGATCTGGTGTTGTAACGTTTTCGATAAAGATCTTTCAGTTACATCAGAATCAAGGGTGTATAAACCAGTGGCTTGGAATCCATTCGTTATATTGGTTTAAGTCATACACTTTGGCCATGTTCGGGAGAATTTTTTTTAAACTCAGCTTTGTTTAAAGTTCTATCTTGAGAATTGCACAGATAGTTAAAAACCTCTTCATCCCAGTGATGTTCGAAGGACCGATTCACTGATATATCTAGAGATTGGAGTGCGTGCGTAGTGTTCGAAGGTAAGCAGTATAGTATTATATTATTTTACCTGCTTCTTCCAGAGCCTCATATGATAAATGACACTTTGCGCCATCAAAGATAAGCAGACACTTACCAGGTACTTTATGTTGTGCTAAATGTTGAATGAACTCTACGAACACGCTACTGGTCATGCTACCTTTGGGTGCCATGCTTAACTTTGTTCCAGGTGGCAAATTTGATACTAATTCTGATTTGCGCCTAATCCCCTTAAAATAATCATAGGTGGTATAGCAATACCCACAGCATTTACGCATATCGCTATTGTAACGTTCTCGGCGTGTTCCGGAGCAACAAGATGTACTCTTGTATTCCCTTCTTCAGCCAAAACTACAGTTTGTTTGTGGACCGTAATGTGACACCCTTTTTCATCCATGTTATACAAGCGTTCTAGATATGCAATAATGTCTAGCTCTACATAGAGTTTCTTCACTTCTTCAAGATTCTTCAAGATGGTGTTTCACAATGGGCTTATTAATTTTTTAAGCTCTAGCTGGATTCATTAGCTGGGGTTTTCTTTTTGATATTAATGGGTTTCGAGCCAAAAACATTTTGAGCCATTTGCGTCCAGCTATTCTTATTGACATATTGAACGAATGCTTGATTTTAAACCTCTCACAAAATAAAAAGGCTTGTTTCCTGATAAATTTAGAAGTAAGTGGTAGACCCACTTTAGCAAAATGTTTGATTCGCTGCGATAAATCTTGTTTTGTGAGAATAGTTGTCTTCCCAATTATTTTAGTACTGTTACCGCTTACTAAATGGTTTCTAAGGGTGCGTCTTAGAATATTGAACTTAAACGCTGCAGCATTTGTATTAAGTTGATTGTTTTGTACTGCTTCAATGGCACGTCTTATACTGTCTTCACCCCATGTACTACCTCTTTTTCTAGGTTTTGACTCCGACATTCTTGAAATCTGAAATTATGCGCATAAAATTTAATCATGTATTCAATTACCGGCTTCTTGTTATAAAGTTTTTTTTGCTTAAAGTATGGTTATAGACAGAAACATTTATAGAAATGAATGATAGACAGGCGTTTATCGTTCATTTCTAGTAATCCGATCACATGGGCGATCATTTCAATGGATAATTTCGGTACACTGTGAGCATAGATTACCCCCTATAATCTATGTCTGTGAGATACGTGGTAGACTAACATTTGTGCTAACAAATGGGTCGGCTCAACCAACGCTCTCGCAGAATACCAGCCTATGATAGCAGCTTAATGCTACTGGGTTTCGTATGGTGAGTGTAGAGAACCGGAGACCCATTTTTACTGGAAACAAGGCATTTCATTCAGGGGTGACAACGCATCTGGATTTTGATTCTTAACCGTAAGGAGGATACATTTAGACGTCTAAGGGCCACAACATCAACTTACTATCAACACGGTTAGCATGGTCAGGAGTCAATTTTTTCCCCTGGAAAAGGAGAAAATGTTTATCCCCTCGCTTAGTTTTATCCACCCTTCGAGAATGCATACCGGTTCATATGATATCCACATTAGATAAAATGGGAGATAGACTTTGACTTAGACAGATTTTAGTATGAATATAAACTTAAACCCACGTCCAATGAACTAGGATAAAATTTTCCCTTGAAAGGAACAATTTTATTCAAGGGACTATTTCATCCTATGTCAAAAAATCATAATTTTTATCTTTTATTTGGCTCCATGCTACAGACGTGGGATATAATTATTACTTTTATATTACTATTACTTTATACTCGTTATGTCAAACAAAAAAAAATGAGCCTGAGACCCGTTCGATTCCGTTAGTAGTTGGTACGAGCGCAGGTCATTCAGTTTTGATCGAACTTACCTTCAAAGGGTAACCAACGGGACCCTATTACTAAGCCTCTGCTGTACATCCGTCTGTCCGTCCGTCCGTCCGTCAGCGGGCTGTATCTCATGATCCGTAATGGGAACACAGTTGAAATTTTCACAGAATGTGTATTTCTGTTGCCGCTATAACAACAGATAATAAAAACAAAATTAAAAATTATAGGCTCAGGGGAGCCCCCTATAATTTTTAATTTTGTTTTAGTAGGGACTAGAAACGTCTTTCACGAAGTTACGGAACCCTTCATGTGCGAATCCGACTCACTCCTGGCCGGTTTTTATTTATTTTATTGCAAAATGTTTAGAACTTTAAAACTGAGTTAAGATGAACATTTATATTACATATTTACTATTTAATAAATGAAAAGTGTTTATATCTCATATACACGTGCTACTAAAGAAAAAATAGTCTTGTTGCAAGTAGAATAAACCTATATAGATTACAATAATTCTTTCTTATTGAAATTTATTTAAGTTTTACCACTGGTTTGGAAAAATACCTCTCTAAGAAACCGAGCGGGACCTTCTTTTAGACATTAATTTACAAAATAATATTTTAAATATGTATTACATAATAGAGTAGTTTCTACAATTATCTCAAATTGGCATACAAACGTTTCTGTCTTATATTAATTAACTCAAGGGTTACAGGTTAAAAATATTCTGTCAATAGTAAGTAATTTTTTTATTGCATCCGAATCGTTTATAATTAACCTTTGTCTCCAGTGCGCTCGTAGGACCATTTACCTTTACTAGTATTGAAAAATCATTAAACGTTTTTGATGTACACCTTTAACTTGGATCATTGCCAACATACGAGTATTACGAGTGCACGCAACCGGAAACGAATCTTACGACACATGACAGAATTATACTGGTCTTGGCTCTGGAACAAATGTTTAGAGAGGAACTAGTTTCCCTATTTCATTGCTTCATCACGGATCATGGAAGCGAACTGTAACACGAAAGTTTAAAGTATTGAAGTTCAAGCAATAATCTTTCTGAAATTACCACTTTCTTTAAAGTGTATACACTACCCTACCTTATAGGGGGTCGACTGCCTTGTTGGCCTAGTGATGACGAGGTCCCGGGCCAAAAGCTAGTATTAAGGTACATTACAATCGATTCAGCCATTGCGAAGATTAGCCCGGACAGACGGACGGACAAATAATTTAAATATATGTATTGAGATACTAGTATGTATGCATTTCATTATTACACGCAAATACTTCAGTTTTATTCATAAATAGATTATTTACATTATAAATGAATAAATCAAACTACGGATATTTCTTAGAGTAGAAGAATTGAAAAGATATGCACAAAGTTAAAAATCACCACTGAGGCATTGTTTTGTGCATTTTTTAAACATTTTGTAAGATCTCAATTAGAATGACATAGTGTCACATATAACTTCACTTGAATCCCAACTAGCGACATCTAGTGAGTGGACAATTATTAGTCTTCATTGCAGTGTCAAAACATTAACATCGTATGCAATGGGGTCAGTGGCCGTTGAAAAATTAAAAACATCTCGAAATTGGAATACATAAACACATGAATTTATAAATGCAGCTGCATTAAGCCACGTCAGCAAAGACTTCAAACAATGCTGCTGAAAAATTGCAGTGCATTCCTGCATCGCCACAATTTTGCTGAAATGTCGAAACATACCGATGTAGGGTTGCCACCATTTTAAATGCCGATGCCGGACATCGTTTAGCGAAGCCATCGTTTAGCTTAACCTTTAGTTTACTTTAATATTAAAACAAGAATAACGGATATAAGCCTTGAATAATGGAATCAGTACATTGAATTGAAAATGAGTCGTAGCCCTGCATTGTGAGAGTTTTAGGACAGTCAGTGGACTTGTGATATGTTGCAAATATAATGATGATTTGTTTGGTTTTTTATACTGTTGGTTTTAGGGTTTACCGCCTCAAAAGGAACAAAAGGAAACCCTAATAGGATTGGATTACATTAGTGCTTGTCTGTCCGTGTGTTCGTCAGCATTTCAATAACATTTTATTAAGGGGTTGGTGTACAAAGTTTTAATTAATATCAAACACGAAGGTCCCTTGAAAAAATATCGTCTAGATCTATTACTTTCATATTTATTTATTTTTTTAGCTTTACTAAAATAAACTCCCCTTGTTATTAATAAATTATACAATATTCTCTTTTTGAGGTAATCTGGCAACAAAATAATTACAACATTCTCTTTTATGGTATCAAATTAAAAACAAATTTTGAATCATGTCTTTTTTTGTCTTTTCACTATTTTCATTTTCTTTTTATACATCTTTATTTTCCATTAGGTCCGGAAAACGTTTGAAAGTTGTTTTATTTAATTAACCATCATTCAATGAGGACTAATAATTTCCTGCTCACCAGATGTCGCTAGTTGACACTGAGTTAAAGTTTTTTGTTACACAATGTAATTTAATTGAGAAATTAGTTTTAAATAAAAGTTTATCAGTTTCTGGAGTATTATATTAATACACAAACAACGCCTCAGTGGTTTGCTTTTAAATCTTTTTGTAAATTATAAACTTCTTTTTAAAAATATCTACTTTTATGAATATCTATGATTTGGTTTATTTACTTTTTAATCTTATTAATATAAAATATAGCTAATAGTTCAGAAAGAAACATTATGCACCCTTTACATTTTTCGAACAAATTAACTTCCCCGCTATGAAATCTGTCAAATATTATACCTCACTTTTAAGTGGCGCCGCCCTGGTGGCAGGAAAAGTCGTGGATACCCTCATTAATCAGTTCATGTAAACTGGCGGCCGAAAAATCCACTACCACATCTTATCATCCCGTGTTGTAAGAGGTGACAGAGAGAACCTGAAACGTGAGGGGGACCTAAATGGCAACTATAGCTATCTGTCTATGGGAAAGGCCTTAGTTTAGCAGTTCTCTCTTGGTAAGCCTTAATTATGATGTAAATTCGGGTTTACCACGGAAAAAAGTATCCAGGTTTAATGAGGACACTTTTTGAGGCCCCCAGGCGAACTCTAAACTTTGACCAATCCGGGAAACTCAGACAGATGGCAATCCTATATCTACATCCCAAAGTTTACGTCATGTTTTATTTACAGGTTGGCAGCAAGAGATGGGTGTAACAAACTGAAATGCACTTAAATTATATGTGCCTAAAGCATATTTTACTTCGAACGTGGTACGTTCGTGCGTTTGACGCTCGTCCAGAACGCTAGACAGCTGGGCGGTTTGAGTGACGTAAAAGGCAACTTTCCAATAATTCTAGTGAAGCTAACCCTCGCTTCCCTTGGCAACAATGTGCAGGAAAATCTACCTATATTAGTTAATAATTTAAGAAAAAGATAAATTGTTTTTTATTTTTTATTTGGCGCTTTGATTGTATTATTGAGCCGTGGTAGCTCAGTGAGAATACCACTCCTTTTTGTTGATCGATTCCGGTCGTTTATTCTCAATTTCTTGCTTGAGTCTCATTAGTTGTTGGCAGTAGAGATCCGAATCGATAGTTTTTCCCGGCAGTAAAAGCTCATAATAAACGATGCCCTTCCAATCCACCATGCACACTGCATCAGCTTATTGCGTGTTAATCCGGGTTTCGCTACAGTCTATGGAGCTTGATTACCCTTTGACCATGATCTTTTTCGCACGTTCTTGTTGTAGGTGATCTACTTTCTATCACCAGTGATCAGGTAACTACTAATGTGCCGATCTTGCTGCACTTCTTCAAAAATGACATCAAAATTACCGGACTGCAAATGCTTGAACCAACTTTGTGCTACTCTTACTGAAACTGCATTAGGTCCATAAACGTCACAATTTTTTTTCGTGGTAAACCCTTTTTTGTAATAAAAAAAAAACTTCAGAATGTATCGAATTTCTTAGAGATTCACTCATTTTGGCGAACAAAAAACAATTGTCACAAAAAGAAAAAGGTATGTGCAAAATGTGTTTTTACTTTTCTTGGAACGAAGTTCCTTATCGCACGGTATGAATTTGACGGATGGAGGCTAGGCGAGAAAAAATGTAAGATTTTTCCGTCACGACCCCTTTTTTATAGTACAAGCAAGATGGAATAATAATATCCATCTCCCTCGCACTTTCATGCGTGGTAGAGCCATGCTGCAGCTATATTAGTAGTATAGTTGTAGCACGAATGGGTCGGTTCGACCGGGGAAGTACCACGCTCTCACAGAATACCAGAGTAAAATAGCAGCTTTACGCTGCTGTGCCATACGAAACACAGCAGTTTGCTTTGAGAGCGTGGTTCTTCCCCGGTCGAACCGACCCATTCGTGCTACAACTATAATATAGCTTATCCTCATTTCATTTTTTTCACCCCTGAAGATTAAGATGAAATGGACAAAAGGTTTTCACCACTGAGAAAGATAGAATGCCTCGTATCCAGTAAAAAGGGTCTCCGGTTCTCTAGAACCGGACACCCATTTTACAGGAAAAGAGGCATTCTATCTTAGTCCTCACGGCTGACAACGCATCTGCATTTTAATTCGCAAACGAAGATAGATGTAGATGTCTATGGGCCTACCTAGCTACCACGTAAACGTATGGTTGTAGCACAAATGGGTAGGCTAGACCGGGGAACGACCACGTGTTTACGGAATACCACAGTTAAATAGCAGCTTAATACCGCTGTGTTTTGGTGAGTGTAGAGAACCGGAGACCCTTTTTACTGGATACGAGGCATTCTATCTTTCTCAGTAGTGACAACCTTTTGTCCATTTCACCTTAATCTTCAGGGGTAACAACGCATCTGCATTTTGATGTTTAATCGAGGATAAATATAAATCTTTATGAACCACAGCATCCACTTACCATCAGGTGAATTTTGTGCTCATTTTCACTCTCATTCTATGAAGAAAATTATGACAGGAAATGGTTTGTCACATTCAACCAAACATATTATTCATTAAACTGTAAAGGTCTACTGGTGAACATTGCTTGTCACAATTTGCCTAATCACCTGCCTAAACGTCCTTATTCTATTAAGAAATCTATGCTTGGTAAGTGAAAATAAATAAATCATTCTTTATATAACACTTCGAAACGAACACACAAAGAATACAACAAGATTTCTTAGTATCGTTGAGGGTATATTTAGCTGCCATCGTGTGCCCTCCCGAGAGTGCGTTGGTTCAGGGCCGGCAGATGTCAGGGCCCCGCCCGTGTTCTATTCCCGGCTGACGTTGTACCGTGGCGGGCGGCACTTTGTAATCTTTTGCAATCTTTTCTCTTTTGTAATAAGATAATAAACTTTGGCACGGTTTGTTTCGTGTGAGATGGCGGTGTCAAGCGCTGCTCTCGAATAATAGAAATTAAACGGAAAGTAACAATCGATTGGGTCGTTGACACAGAAATATATCTGGGTATGTAAATGTGTATATCATATAGAATTGAATAGAATAGAATTATTTTATTCAATATAGATAGAATACTTATTGAAAACCATTAATATGGTTTAAAGTTTAAGTTCAAGCTAAGAGCTTTACCTCTGAAATGTCATATGATTTCAATCTCCTAACGTTTCGAAATTAGGCTCCTCGTGACCGGAGAAGAAACTACGAAAGAAATTCCGCAAATAATCTATTATTTTGAAGTTTTTTTTTAAATTAATTTTACATAGCATAGTATATTCAGAATGCAAAACGACAAACGACCCATCAGTAACTGAATTATGTTTTGTGATATACCTAGTCAAAAATTGAAAATGTAGAGTTTATCAGTGCATAGCAAACATCAGCAGACAAAGTCACCACAAGAAATAGAAACAGATTTTTTTTTATTCAATATAGATTATAAATAATACTTATTGCATGTCACTCTTTTGTTTAATTACCACTGGTTCGAAAAAACCTCCGTTCTCTCGGTTCTGAATCCAGCGGGACTTTTTTAAAATAACAGCTTACAATCATGTATGTTACACAATTAACAACACAAAAAAAATTAGAAATAGCTGGGTAGCGATCACCTAATATCCAAGCGTTATTATCATCCATAAAATCCTTAATATTATAATAACCCTTTTTATACAAACGTAGTTTAATAAATATTTTGAACTTTGAGCAGGTCAAATTTTGTATATATTGTGGAATTTTATTGTAAGCAGCATCTGTTCACTAGTATAGCGCTTATGGCAGCCATCGCCCTCTTCAACCAGCTTATAGGAAAGTTGACGATTCGTCACACGACGTCGAAAATGTTTCAGTACGCACAGTCAGCTCCTGCGACGCCCACAGCTCAAAATGGGATGTTGTATTAATATGTTTCACCATCACACAGCAAAGTCGTTATTTATTATATGTAATTGTTGAATATATGTATTTATATGTTGTTGAAAATATGAACTTTCGTCCTTATATCGCAAATCCGTGATAACTTGATTAGGACGCAAAGAGTACATAGATGCAGCATCGTTAAAATTAATGTCGGAAACCGTCATATCTTTCTCCAACGCGGCCATACACCCATCTACAGGTTTAAATGTCTTAAAACCTGCACTTTAATGAGATTTACTTTTTATAATATAACTAGCTGACCAAGCAGATGTTGTTCTGGCCTATTCGACGACCATTTGCTTTCCTAAAAAAAAACTGAGATTAGCAATAAAAAAATTGAGGGTCACTTATCGGAATAAAAACTATCCTATCTCTCAAGTTGGACCAAACTGCACACAGTCTGCAAAATTTCATTGAAATCAGTTCAGTAATTTAAGATAAATATACCTATCTGTCACTATTTTTTGTGTTAAAGTTATTTTTTATAGAAACCAACAAATATAATTAATTACAACTACATTCAAACACTTTTACGTAGTAAATAGTTTTAGTAAGTAGCAACACTGAAGCTATACTCGTATTATAGTTGTAGCACGAATGGGTCGGCCCGTCTGGATAAGGACCTCACTCTCACAGAATACCAGCGTGAAATAACAGCTTAATGCCGCTGTGTTTCGTATGGTGAGTGTAGAGAACCGCAATAACCTTTTCACTGTTCACAAAGGCAATCCATCTAAGTGCTAAGATGAATGGTAAAGAAACACATAGAAAACAAACAAACCTTCACAAGCGCGCACAACAATCCACCAAAGTTTTAACGTAATCCGATGAATATAGCAGGGCATACGGGGCAAACAAAGAAAAAATAATTTATATGTATATAGATTTTATAGTTTGTTTTACTAAATATACATAAAAAGCAAAAGTGATCCTTGCTCACGTATAATTGCGAAGGATTTATAGATTTGAAGCGTAACCTAAGAATTGAATAAAACTACTTTTACGGATTTTTTCGCGTCTAAGTAACTTATTTATCTTATTTTCATATTTTTTTTTTAATTTTATGGTTCCATAAACTCTAAAATTCAATTTACTATGGAGTTAGAGGGAAATAATTCTTTAGCTTTCCTAGATGTGTTAGTCATTCGAAATCCTAACAACACCATAGGTCACACTGTGTGTAGAAAAAAGACCCATACAAACCGATAACTAAACGGTGAATCCCACCATCACCCTTCACAGTTAGCTACCGTGTGCAAATCTTTGTTTCAGAGAGCACGAGGGATCTGTGACAGCAAACACCTGGCCGCCGAGCTACAGCACGTCAAGAAGGTTCTGCACGACAACAAGGTTCGGGTCTCGCGGCTACGTCACAGTGACTGAGTGAAGCCGGCCACAGTCGAGCGTGTGCCTGCTGTACTACCATATGTCAGAGGTGTCACAGACAAGATTGGCTACATCTTGAAGCGAGCTTCTATTAGAACATTCTTCAAGCCGCCGAAGAAGATTAGTCAGTTCTTACAATCCATCAAGTGCAATATTCCTCTACAAGATGCAGGAGTGTACAAGCTTGATTGTGAATGTGATCTCTCATGTATAGAGCAACCAAAACGATCAATAAAAACCCGCATAAAAGAACACGCTACGTGAAGCACCAACATTCCGGAAAGTCTGCGGTTTGTGATTATGTCCTAGACGGTCCCCGCCATTACATTAGATTTGATAAACCACAAGTCCTCGCGAAAGAACATCGATTTCTGCTAAGGATGATACGCGAGGCTATTAAAATTAAAAACATCCTAATTTCAATAGAGAGGGAGGCTGGGTACTACCAAGTTAAGTAAGTTAGTAAAATTGCAGCCTATTTACGTCCCACTGCTGGGCACAGGCCTCCTCTCATTTCTGGGAGGGTTTTAGGGCAAGGAAATGTCCACCGCGCTGCCCCAATGCGTGTTGGCGAACTTCACATGTCTTCGAAATATTTTTTTTCTTATTTCTCAGACATGCAGGTTTCCTCACGATGTTTTCCTTTACCGCCGAACACGTGGTAAATCAGCACTTAAAATTGCAATTAACAATTTCATTGGTGCCGTCGGGCATCGAACCCGGGTTGTTCGAGTACTGTGAAGCTTACAGCGAGCGCTACCCATCTGAGCTACCACGGCTCTACGCTACCCATCTGAGCTACCACCTGCTTGGGATCCTGTAATTAATAAAATTAAAACTAAACCAAAGGAAACCACTGCAAGACTTCAAGACACAGTGAGTTCATTCTGCGTAAAAATTAATTAAAAAAAGCTGAAGGAACTCCGGGTTAACTCTGACATCGGGACGTCAATCACCTCAGTCCCCCGTGACTCAAACCAGTCGCGGATACAGTTTCTTTAGGAACTTCACCGCACGTGGGCCAAACGGACCGATAGTCTATACAGAAAGTGACACAAATATGCAGTCCTCTCAAAGACTCACATTTGCGCCACTTACTCATAGTTCACCTGCTCCTTTAAACGAAGTTAAACAACTTAAATAAATGTACGTGAACAAACTTCCTTCACTTTGATTCCTTATTCACGGAGAGTTGTTTGTGATTTTTTTTCTATAGAATAAGGGTGACAAACGAGCAACAGTCCACCACACAATGGTAAGTAGATGATGTCCAATACACATCTACATTTGTCCTCAATTAGATGCGTTGTCACCCCTGAAGACTTAGATGTAATGCCTCTTTTCCAGTAAAAAGGGTCTCCGGTTCTCTACATTCACCATACAAAACACAGCAGCATTACGCTGGTATTCCGTAAGAGCGTGGTAACCCGGTTCAGCTAATCCATTCGTGCTACAACTATAATATACTTGCAGCGTGGCTCTACAATCCATTAATCTACAGCCTCCATAGATTGCCGCGTAGGGCATATTTTGCCATAGTTCTCACGTTTGAAACGTGGGTTGGCAACCACAGTTTTGTTGTTTTAAGTTCGTATCAGAAAGATACTGCTGTCCACTTACTGTTTTAGTTTCATTCTGTAGCCTCTCACGACACCCACGGGACGATATGGGGTAGTGGATATTCTTACACCGCCACTACATGGTCTTTCTAGCACGTAAAACATAAGAACAAAATAGAATTCACGAGCTGTTGCAAAATGTAAGTAAATCCAACTTCAAATCAAGAATTATGAAGTTTGAAACTCGTGCGAAGCCATCTCGGTAGCAATAATACACGAGAGAAATTAGACTGGGGGTTTCATAACTTGTTTCGAACGGCTTTAGCCATCACGAGCCGTCGCTTCTTGTTTAGTTCTAAATACGTTTGAATGTTTGTCACACGTTCTTGTAACACGTGCGATGAAGTTAATGTCACCACAATTATTTGCAATCGCCGGACAGTTCTTCGTTATTTTTATCATGGCCTTTTATTTTTTTATAGAAGACGGTCGACAAACAAACACACGTTCGACCAGATGGTAAGAGAATGCTGTGGCCCATAAACATCTATATCTATAAAGGCAGTTGCGTTGTCACCCTAGATGATTAAGATGGAATGTCTCATTTCCAGTAAAAGGGGCTCCTGCTTTCTACACTCACCATATGAAACACAGTAGGTTTAAGCTAATTTACGCAGGTATTATGTAAGAGCGTGCTTTTTTCATACCAGTAAATGATACAAACAAGCACGCAGTGGTAAGTATATTTATAACAGTAGCCTAATACAGTACGGTGCGGACTCGAACTCAATAGTCGCTGATGCTGAAAATAGGAATAGTCAATAAATAATTTAATAGCATATAACTTCTACAGCCTATGAATATTTGCAATCAGCATTATCAGCACTACGTGTAACGAGAAGATGCCTCACACCCTGTAAATGCACTGGTTCTTTTTCTCTTCTCCTTTAAAACTGAACACTGTAATGGCACAGTTATTTGCGACGAATAACAGCTTCAGGGATGCGAGACGTGCAGCACTTCGATGCTAAATGTGCTAAATGTAATGATTACGGCAAATCCTTAGGGCCTGATGAAGAACATCAAGAAGAATTCTATTCGTGAGATAACTTTGAATCATAAAAGTGAAAATTAAATAACTATTTTTAAATAGTAGACCGAAATCTCAATCGGATTTTTAATTCTACCGCCTTGGGCTTAGGCCTCATGGGCTTTAACTTAAATCCGTTACTCTACACTTATAAATAACTGGACGGCCGGAAATATTAAATTTTGGGATATTTTCTATAGTATGTATAGTATATTTTCTTAGTATATATACATATTTGCCACTATGCCTGCCGTATGTGGACTATGAGAAAGCCTTTGATTCCGTCGAAATTTGGGCAGTGCTGCAGTCCCTTCAGCGGCGCCAAGTTGACTGTCGGTATATTGAAGTGCTGAAGTGCTTGTACAGTAGGGCTACGATGTCTATCCCAGTACAGAACCAGAGTACGAAACCTATCCAATTACAGAGAGGTGTAAGACAGGGTGACGTTATATCCCCGAAACTCTTCATCGCTGCATTGGAAGACGTTTTCAAGCTTCTGGACTGGAAAGGATACGGTATCAACATCAATGGCGAGTACATCACTCACCTTCCATTTGCCGACGATATAGTCCTTATGGCAGAATCGCTTGAGGACCTAAGCACTATGCTCAATGACCTCAAAAGTGTCTCCCAACGGATAGGTCTTAAGATGAACATGGACAAAACAAAGATTATGTTTATTGTCCATGTCACACCTATGCCGGTAGTTGTTGGGAGCACTAAGCTCGAAGTTGTTGACGAGTACGTTTACCTGGGACAAATAGTCCGACTAGGTAGGTCCAACTGCGACCGAGAGGTCAATCGACGGATTCAACTCGGCTGGGCAGCGTTCGGGAAACTACGACACATCTTCTCGTCAGACATACCTCAAAAACTTAAAACGAAATTGTACAACCAGTGCGTGTTGCCAGTGATGACTTACGGATTTGACACGTGGTCCTTCACTGCTGGCCGTATGAGGAAGCTCAAGGTCGCTCAGCGAGCTATGGAGAGGGCTATGCTCGGAGTTTCTCTGCGTGATAAACTTAGGAATGAGCATATCCGCAGTAGAACCAGAGTAACCGACATAGCCCAACGAATTAGTAAGCTGAAGTGGCAGTGGGTCGGCCATATAGCTCGAAGAACCGACAACCGATGGGGAAGAAAAGTTCTTGAGTGGCAGCCTCGTACCGGTAGGCGAAGTGTAGGGCGATAAAGATATAAATAACCATGTCTCCGAGCTAATTTTCGAAATGACTAAACCGATTGTAATGAAACTTTACGAACAGATAGAGAGCAATGCTAGGTGGGATCTAGGCTTTTGTATATGTTATTATTATTTTAAGAATTTTGTATATTTTATCTCAAAATAAAAAAAAGTATAATTGATTAATGGTCTTTGATTATTTTAATCCTAAATAATGCCACATTAATAGATCCTACTAGAGCGAAGTTGGGGCGTTACTATAATTATTGTAATGTCTTCATTTTATATAATTAATAGAATCAGGCGTTACTTTGCGGAAATCCATTATATAAAAGCTTTTACAAAAATTTACTTCGCAAATATCCGCATTATAAAATAAAATAATTTAGGATTAGTGGTGACGGGGATAGTGCACGCAATTGAGGGAGGGCGGGAGGTGCTCTTCATACTAGGTAAGACACTTCATTTTATTTTATATCGCGGATATTTGCGAAGTAAATTTTTGTAAAAGTTTTTCTTCATTTTATTGCCAAATATCTGGTTACCCGATGTCCTTCGCACCACTTTATACTCCTAAATACAAATAAATGTGTGTAGTATAGTACAATTAAAACGGTCGCTCGCATCATCCCGCCAACTGCCATTTCAAGCAGTATTACGCTGGAAACAGTTTCAAAACGATTTGGAATTTCGCCAGAGCCGACGTGTTCGCGTAATTCCCATTCTAATTAACTACTTTTTCCTTTGTCGTTACTCGGACTGAGTTTCGTTAGGCCTGTCATATATTAATGAGCATGCGTTAACTCGTTTATTTTAGGTTTACATTTTCATTGTCATCATGGTGGAGTTCTACATATTAAAAAAAATATGACTTTTTTTTTATAAAACTAAAGCGTCAAATGAACTTCACATCCACAATCCACCTGATAGTAAGTGGCTACAGCAGCCCATGGACAAATGTAGCCGACTTCAAACAAAGATGGCTAATGATGCATTGTCACCTGTTTAGACAGAAACATAATTTTTTTATTCAGTATCATATATATAAAAATGTATGTTTGTTTGTACGTATTTTATGCGCTGCCATACCGTTCATGAGATTGCGCTAAAACTTTGTCAACTTATTGCTTGCACTTGTGAGAAGGTTATAGGTATAGTGCAATTAACTTACAATAGGTGGCGCGCGTATTGTACCAATTTAAAAGTTATACATAATTCAATTTCAATGGATGTATTATCATTCCTAATTATACAATATAACTCTTCCAGATTTAAAACGATAATTCGACAATTATTTTTTCTGTGGTAGCAACGCGCTTCGTACCAGCTAGGTACGTTATAACTAATACTTATTGAGTCACACTTTTGTTTAATTACCACTGCACTGGTTCGGAAAAAATCTCTGTCCTGGGAAGATCCAACAAGAAACCCAGCGGGACTGAAATGTAATGCCTCACAGCCTGTTATTATGCTGGCTTTCTACACCCTTTCGATCGCAACGCAGCAGTGCAGGCAGCAGGCACTGCTATTTGACGGCAGAAATAAGTGAGAACATTGAACGTACCTAGGCGGATTCCTAGTAGTTCTTTTAAGGTAAGCTTCTAGGAAAGTTTATATTAAGAATGATAGTGAACCATTTTAACGTATAATGTAAGCACCAGCAACAGTATAAAATACCCTCACTAGTCTATGTGAGGTAATCTATGTCTATGTACGTTCGTTTGACCTTAAGCCTTTTCTATTTTCTGAGAGGGTTTAAGACGAAAGAAGATTCCACCATGATTTTGGCTGTCTTTAAATCCCAACGAAACATTGTCCATTTTCCGGACTTGTAAATTTTTATCACGATATGTGCATTGATCGACAAAAAAATGTGTCTAACAATTTCAGCGGTGCTGGTGCAGGCTTTTAATATATGCCATCATCATCATTGTCATTGTCCAGACTTACAGATTTCATCACGATACGTGCATTCAGCGTCGAGTAGTTAGAAATGTAGTGCTCGGCTTGGCTTTCACTATTGTCATCGGTATTATCATCATCATCATCATTATACCCCTTCACAATCATGGGTCACAAACATAGGTAAACCACAAATACGTTTCTGCGCCATCACTTCGCCAAGTGGAAAGGAGGGAGGGGGGCGGGGCTACATTTCGCTTAATGATACGAAGGTATAAGTTGTGAACCTTTGCTCAATATATGTGGTAATACATTATTATAGTTTTCGGCTCGTATTAGTATTCGTATCTACCCTTGCATAAATTTGTTGTAGTAATTACAATTTTGTACATAATTTTACGCTTTGTTTTTTTTTTCTTTATTGTATAAGGGTGACAAACGAGCACACAGTCCACTTGATGGTAAGTGGATGCTGTGGCCCATAGATATCTATATTTATTCACTATTAAGAATCAAAATGCAGATGTGTTGTCACCCGTGAGGACTAATACCGAATGCTTCGTTTTTAGTAAAAAGGGTCTCCGATTCTCTACACTTGTCATACCAAACACAGTAGTTTAATATTGCTCTTTTACGCTGGTATTTCGTAAGAGCGTGGTCATATTTCGGTCGAACCGACGCATTCGTGTCACAAACATAATATAGCCGCAGCATGGCGTGGTATAGCCATGCTGCACGAAATAGAACACTGTAAAACAGAAACGTCAATTAACTACTAAAGCATTTTAATTAGCGTCCGCCATTTTGAAGTCTATAAACAGATGACTTCGCATGGTCTCGGTCGCTGCAGACAGGGCGACGCTGGCACGGTGCGCTCGACTCCGTTCACTTTCATCGAGAACATTCCCATTCGTTCGTTGTCAAGGCAACGTTCCAACATTCACTTCTTCGAAGCTGCTCTCAGCTTTAAAAATAATGCAACACAAGACAGTTGACACCAGCATGACGTGGGTTGCTGTCGAGAATTTTTTGAAGAGTTACACGCAAAACGAACTGGCGTAATGCAAGTGTTATTAATAATATCAAAGTAGTGATGACTTTCTGATTGGTTTTTACTTCTTTTTAGACGTAAGGGTGTAAATGAAAAGCGATTATTCAGTCCACTATCAAAAGTCCGCTACTGAATATAGGCTTCTCCCACAAGTTACCTGATAGTGGGGCGATAATTAGGTACCAGTAATGGTACGCTTTTGCTACGAATCAAAATGTAAATACACTGCCACCCTGAGTTTTAAGATCATTGCTCCCGTCTCCCGTCACTCACTATACGAGACACAGCAGCATTGTGCCATTATTCTAAAAGTAAGCAGTCTTAGGCGCAAATTATAAAGAAGCAGCATAATATAGTGGTTCAAGCCGAGGTTCCTACGGAAAGACATAAGGAGTTCTAAGGGGCCCTTGAATTACATCGAGCCTCTGAAAGCAGGGGCCGGGGTGCCTCGGGACTGCAGTCGTTGCACTCAATAGCTCGTCATTCCTCACTTACGAACCTATTTCGATGAAGCTATAAAGGACGCAGGGCCAACAGCATACACTTTCAGAAAGAAGAGGCACGGCACAGGCGTGGCGTTTTCAAATAAAATGTATGAAAGCGGCGTGTTTTCAATTATACTCAAGCGGCGTGGCACAGGCATGGTGCTTCGCTGTCCGCGGCGCGCCACTACCAGTCGTGACCGGAACGGCGCGCAAGGGGCACGCAGGAAAGCAAGCGAAACATCGTTGTCTGAAGAGGAAGACATGCTGTCGCAACAAAGTCGGCTGAATAATGGCATATCTTCGCCTGTTCTGTATAATTTTGATCGCGTCCGTGCCTCAACCGTTCCACACCTGTGCCGTGACTTCGCCTTATGCCACTTGTGTATAATTTGCGCCTTCGACTGATGCATGCATATTTTTGCCCCTTGCTTTTGTATATATTATTGAAATGTGTGTAAAAATAGTTCTTTCTTTCTTTCTATTCCACACTAGTATTCTGTGCGAGCGTTGCAGCAGCAATGCTGCGGCAGTAAAGCTGCTGCGCAGCTCTACTGAGTTATTTTTTTATAGAATAAGGGTGACAAACGAGGACACACCTAATGGTAAGTGGATGCTGTGGCCCATAGACATCTACATTTACCCTCGATTAAGAATCAATATGCAGATGCGTTGTCAAAGCCATTGCGCTACAGATGCGTCGAAACTAACTGAGGGAGATTTTTTATATAGAAAAGGGGCAAACTCGCGTGCGGCTCACCTGAACAACGGCAACACCAGGAGAATTGCAGGTGTGTTGTCGGCTTTTTACAAAGGCGTAAGCTCGTTTCTTTTATTGCAAATGTCTCACCATACGAACGCGAATTTTTTTTAAGTTGTTATTCTGTGAGAGCGTGGTCCTATCCCGATCGAGCCAATCTATTCGTGCTACAATCATAATATGGCCGCAACGTGGCTCTACCACGTATTAAACAATCCTCCTATGAGGCAAACCAGGGGGGAGCAGTGGACTTGTGAGGGGCTGTAATGAAGCAGGCGTCGACGCTCTTAGTTAAAATTTTGAACGAGAGCGCGGTAGCACTGTCAGTAAGTTACAACTTTATTACGTCGGCTTTCAGTGGCGCCATTAAATCGAGAATTGATGCTGCGGCTAACGCCCCGCTGTATCCTTATCTAATCTCCTTATCCTAATTTAGGCGGTACACCCCTCGCGCGACATGCCGCGGGAGTGAAATTAAGGTTCAAATTTGCATAATCGCTCGCGAGCGGGCCCCTTTCTGACCGTAAGTAACTTCCTCGAATTACGAGTGGATCTGAGAAGAAAATTTAGTTTTTCATTAACTTCAAATTTTCCGTCTGAGCCTACATGCAAAACGTGATGTATGCCGGTTTGATTCTGTTTATACAGGAAAGTAATTTGGGACTATATGACCAGGGTCTTTTCAACTGAGGGTCCCTTTTAGGGATAATGCTCCATTCGATATTGAAAATTGTTTTCACATTCAAATCATTACATTTCAAAGGAGAACCGAAATGTCGCGTTCAACTTGTGGAGTTACAATGAAGTGACGAGGGTAACACCTATACATTGAAACTGTGAAATAGGTATAAATGCTTTGTGAATTGTGACGTGAAAAGCAAATAAAATATCCTTTATGTTATGAACTCCTAATATTTGTGCACTGTAATATGTAACGATTGAATATATCTAGCTAGTTCCCAGGACAAAGTTTTTTTCCGAACCAGTGGAAAAAAAATGTTCAATAAGCATTACTTCTCAAAACACCATTTAAACGAATAAATAAAATTGCAGTGTTTGTTTGTAATGTCAAAATAACAGCTTTTTATAATAACACAAAAAAATTAAATTTTTGTCTGTCCCCTTGTTCCAGCTAACCTCCGAAATGCCTGGACCGATTTCGATGGAACTTTCATTGGCAGATAGCTGATGATATTCAGAGTCACTTCGGTTACTTTTACTTTAGAAAAAGATCGTAATAAATTCCACGCGAAGAAGTCGCGGGAACAGCTATTGAATTTAAAATAAATATTCTGCTCTATTCTGAGATATTCCGGATTATCCATTAATTTAATTAATTTACCTTGTACCTTTAAACGTACCGAGAAGTTGCGTTGTAAGAATATCCACTACCCCATATCATTCCGTGCGTGTCGTAAGACGCGACAGAGGGAAATTGGAACAGGAGATGGGCAAAAATCTGCGGAGTCAACTGCCTGCCAAGCGTGGCATTTATGGCAAAATCTGCTTCTATGTGGCAATCTATGGGGAAGGCCTATGTTCAGCAGTGGACTTTTATAGGCTGTAATAAATAGATAGTACCTTTAAACTATTGCTAAAAGTGAGAACTGTCGTGAAGCGACAATTAAAAAAAATAGAACCTAACCTAAGTACAACAAAACAACAAAAGTAGAGCCAGAAAACAATATATTTAAATTTTTAAAAGGTATTTACAATTTTATAAAAAAATGGAATGAGGATGATGATGAATGAAGTGAGAGTACAATTAGATTACAAAAAAAATAAAGGTAGGAGAATAGGGGAATATAGAGTTGTAGTGGAGCCTAAAAGTCGAAGCGACACACGTTGCGATTGTAGAGGTAGGTTTCTTAGCAGCGACGGCACGCAGCGCCTGAAGCCAGCACACGCCGGTTGCGCTTGTAGAGGTAGGTTTCTTAGCAGCGACGGCGCGTAGCGCCTGGAGCCAGCACACGCAGCGTCCGGAGCCGGCGCACGTAGCGCCTGGAGAAGGGGCGCTCAACGCTTAGAGCCAGCAGTTGCAGCGCCCAAAGGTAGCGCCGGCGGTAGGTGCACTCGGCGCCTGGAGTAAGCAGTCGTAGCGCCCGGAGTAGTGTGGCCCCGCGCTTGAAGTAGACTGCCGACGACTTCCGAGGTAGATGGAGGCTTGTAGGATTCCGGAGTGGTGCGGCTCCGCGCTTGAAGAAGGCTACGCCGAAGACTTCACGTGTAGGTGGAGGCTTGCAGGATCCCGGGGCAGTGCGGCCCCGGGATAAGGCCTTTAGGAGATACTTCCAATTCGCGAACTGAAGCGAGACTGCCTTTCTTCACCGATTGTTCGGCTTTTATACCTTTCTAGAGAGAACGGAAAAATTATTTAAATTAAACGTAAATTTTTTGTAAATGGTCAAGAGAAAAGAGTATTTATGTGGAATTATCGAAATAGGAACAACAGATCGGTAGCAAATTTGAATATAATTACTATGGAAACGAAATAAATAGCAATGTCAAAACATGTCAAATTTTGGTTTTAGGTTTATAATAAGAAAACGGTAAGATTTAAGTGGAAAATGAGATATTATTGATATAGGAAAAAAGGTAGCGCAGCTGCCCACACAAAGCCCGAGATTGTAGAGTTACGGAAAACTAGCTAAAAGATCGAAAAAAGGTAGACTCCATTGACACCAATTTAAAAGTGCTGATAATGTGAAAATACGAAGTAGAAATGATTTGTTATTGTGTTCTTATGGTTTAAAATCGTTACAGGATCCTATGGAAATAAAGGAGATGTAAAATATCCAGTTTTGAGGTGAATGCAGAAAATCGAAACAGAATGGAAAAATGAATTTAAAATAATGTAAAATGATAAGTAAGTAGCATAACACTACAGAACATAAATAATGATTTCTTATATTTACGCGAACACTACGCGATTTTATCGCGTTTAAATCTAAACTCCTTAAAAACAGTTTTATTTAACATAAATAAGTCTCACTGTTGGTCCAGGCTTTTCTTTCTGAGAAGATTATTGAGCAGGAAACGGTCCACTGGTCATGCGTTGACCACATTCAGGGACATCACATGTGAGGGCATGCAAAGTCAGCTAATTCACATTTAAACAGACAAAGAGGCACAATGAGCACGACCGACGAGCACGTGGTAAATCAACACGAATTTGAATTACAATATCAATTGTGTCCACAGTTTTTTTTTTATAGAATAATGGAGGCAAACGAGCACACCGTCCACCTAATGTAGATACTGTGGACCATTGACATCTACATTTATCCTAGATTATTGTCACCCTTAAAAGGACCAAGGGTGTGGGGTGCCAGTGTTACTTTCTGAGAGCACACAGAAACTTCTTTCCACAGCCGGGGAGGCGGGCGCCGGAGGACAGCATATCCGGCCCTCCTCCACCCGTAATTGAGGCCTAGGCGGCGCACATGGGAGTTATCCATTGTTTTATCCAATCCATTGCCTCGAGGTGGTGCATACGGCGTGGTTTCTGTGCACTCCCATATAGAAGAAAGGTGGTGAACTCCAGTTCCACTTCGTGAAGAAGGAGCCTGCAAGGGTTACTGCTGCGCCGTCGGGGCTGCGGTAGTGTGCGAAGGCGTTCCCGAGGTACCGAAGAAAAGCGAATTGATGAATACCATGGGATTTAGTAGGCATAATTTGACTATCGCCCCCGCGATAGACAGGTATCTATGAGGATATTCCCATGTACAAAAAAGGCCTTATGAATTTAGGTCAATAAGGCGGACCTCATTTAGTCCTTTAGCTATTTCAGATTATTATGATATAAATATCTTAAACTGTCCCTTATTTCTACTGTATAGTAGATATAAGTTTTATCTATATATTTGTGTAGTTCATTTCAAACTGCAACTTTGAAGGGTGAAGAGAGGGCGTGACGCTTCGCATCATAGCGCTCCGTTATCTTCCCTCGACGTCTCCTTTGTTCCAAAACGACAAAGTTTCATTTCAGTATCATTATGTACTTAATCTTCTCGTTAGACATACTTCAAAACCTTAAAACGAAATTGTACAACCAGTGCGTGTTGCCAGTGATGACTTACGGATCTGAGACGTGGTCCTTCACTGCTGGCCGTATGAGGAAGCACAAGGTCGCTCAGCGAGCTATGGAGAGGGCTATGCTCGGGGTTTCTCTGCGTAATAAACTTATAAATGATGATATCCGCAGTAGAACGAGAGTAACCGACATAGCCCAACGTATTAGTAAGCTAAAGTGGCAATGGACCGGCCATATTGCTCGAAGAACCGACAACCGATGGGGAAAAAAGGTTCTCGAGTGGCAGCCTCGTACCGGTAGACGAAGTGTAGGGCGACCCCCCACGAGATGGAGTGACGACCTGGTAAGACAAGCAGGAAGTCGATGGATGCAGGTAGCTCAGCACCGTGCTTTGTGGCATTCCTTGGGGGAGGCCTATGTTCAGCAGTGGACTTGTGAAAGGCCGTAATGATGATAATGATGATGTACTTAATAAGGGAAAGGGAGTTGCATGTGAAATAATATCCTATTTGTTCGTAACAACTTCTTACGTGCCTTAAGATTGATTTAAGATGAATTGACACACGTAGGAATGAGATTATGGTCTCTGCATCTCTTTAAGAAATTTAAGGCTGTTAGATATCTTGCGCGTTTGATCATGAGATCTTCAAATTGGCGTATTTTATTTGCAATTACCAGTCCGTACTGGATTTCTTATATTTACGCGAGCGCTGAACATTTAAGTAAAACTAGTTTTACGGATTTTGCTGTGTATATTAAATGTTTCGGATTTTCATCTTTCGGCCCGCCACATACATAAGGAATCCCGTTTCGAGATTCCGTTTCGGAATTCCGAACGGTCGGCCACACACAAACGGAATCCCGTTTTGCCCGCAAAATATCGAACGGAAAACTACCGTACGTGTGTGGCGGGTCATAGATTTTATATGGACTTGCTGCGTTCGGGATTCCGAATCGGAATATCGAAACGGAATCTCGAAACGGAATTCCGTATGTATGTGGCCGGCCTTATTCTGAAGTACAGAAACATTGTTTTTGTTACGATATTCAAAATCTTTCAGGAGCAGAAGTGTTTTCTGTTGTATGTGATACTATTATACTTATATGCCACCACTGCTCATGTTATATTAATATCTAACATGTTAAAAATATAACAACAAAAATCCACTGGTTAAACTACACGTTAAAAATATAACAACAAACATAACTTCTAAAACTCAGTTTCTTCTTGGTATACATAATTATTAGTTAATTTTCTCTCTTCGCGGCTTTGATGCGGCTTGGCAACAAACTTTAGTGCGCGGGATATTAATACCGTTTCCGTGGAAAGGCGCGCGTTGGGCGGTGACAGATGACAGCTGACAAGTTACACTGACGTTGACAGGTTCATGGCCGTTGTAAAACTTTGTAGCTGGCCGGTGTGATCTTATATGACGACAAATTACGGATTGGAATTAGCGATTTAAAATAAAAATAATGTATAATTATTTATGTATGTTTATTATATACGTTACGTAATAATTAATTTTAATTATTTTTCCTTGTTATCAGTCCCTAAAAAGACATTGCTGGACATGAGACGCCCATTTTTTAAGAATAGGAGTGACAAACGAGCACACAGTCCTCCTGATGGTAAGTGGATGCTATGGCCTATACACTTAGACACCTATCCTCGATTAAGAATCAAACTGCAGATGCCTCGGTTCTAATAAAAGGGGTCTTCAGTTCTCTACACTCACTGTACACTATACACAGTAGCATTAAGCTGCTATTTTACAATGGGTATCTGTGAGAGCGTGGTCCTACCTCTGTCGAGCCGTAACCATAATATAGCTGTAGCGTGGCACTACTACGTATGAATCTCTCCCATTGTAGGCGGGTTCGCCATATAATCAGTATGCTTGGCGGGTGGATTGACTATTGCAGTACCAGTAGGCGTTGCGAGACGTAGCCGCTATAAAGCTTTTACGTTTTTTTTTTATAGGTTAGGGTGACAAACGAGCACACTGTCCACCTGATGGTAAGTGTTTGCTGTGGCCCATAGACATCTACATCTATCCTCGTTTGCGAATCAAAATGCAGATGCGTTGTCACCCGTGAGGACTAGGATGGAATGCCTTTTTTCAAAAAAGGTCTCCGGTTCTCCACACTCACCATACGAAACACAGCAAGCTGCTATTTTACTCTGGTAGTCTGTGAGAGCGTGGTCCTTCCCCGGTCGAGCCGACCCATTCGTGCTACAACTATACTACTAATATAGCCGCAGCATGGCTCTACCACGTATTATAACGTTAGCATAAATTAGATATTGTTACTATACAAAACTGAAGTGACAGTGGAACTGATGTTACCGTTACCTGTTGAGGTACTTTGTGACAAAAGGGAGCAACGTTATAAATAGCCATTTTGGCTACTTCAGGGTATTCACTCCTAACCCCAACCCAAAACGCGCAACCACGTGTGAGAGACTCAACCTGCAAAAATAAAGAATGTTTGCAGGTTGAGTCTCACACGCTTTTGGAATCTCTGATTTAGAGGACCCAAGCTCTCGCCGAAAATTGTGCAGTATCGCGTGAAACGATGCTGTGATTCCCGACGGCACCAACGAAATTATTAATAGCAATTTTAAGCCCGTATGAAGAAGTTCAAGGTCGTTTGCGGCGAATTATAAGTGGTTATGTGGTAGAGCCACACTGCAGCTATATTATGGTTGTAGCACGAATGAGTCGGCTCGACCGTTATTAGCGGGGATTACGCTCTCACAGAATACCAGCTTAAAACAGCAGTTTAATGCTGCTGTGTTTCGCGTATGGTGAGTGTAGAGAACCGGAGACCCTTTTTACTGTAAACGAGGCATTCCATCTTAGTACTACATCTTATTAGGCTGACAACGCATCTGCATTTTAATTCGCAAACGAAGATAGATGTGGATGTCTATGGGCCACAGCAACCACTTACCATCAGGTGGACTGTGTGCCCGTTTGTCACGATTATTTTATAAAAAAAAAAAATATAATGTGAGTTTTGTACCTCAACAGTTCAGCAGTGGCAGTATAGGGCTGTAATGATGAAATTTCAAGTATGTTTTACCATCTTCTAGGCGGTGAAGGAAAACATCATGAGGAAACTTATGTCTGAGATATTAAAAAAAACTATTTTGAAGACATGTGAATGTTGCCAACACGCGTAAGGGCAGCAGACGGACACCTTGCCCTTTAAACCACTCTCAGGAATGAATATAGGCCACAGACAGGCTTAACCAACAATTTTATTGGTACTGAAAGGGATCGAACTCGTGTTACTAGCAGCTACCTGTCGCAGTTACGAAGAGCATATAAATAAAAATCGCACAGCCAAGACAAAATAAATCATTGAGTAAACGTTCCGCATTCACATCCGCCTTTCTCGTGTCCATGTCACACGCGCGAAGTTACAAATATAACTCCATTAAAAATATTCATCTCGTGGGTGTCGTAAGAGGCAACAGAGGGAAACTGGAACATGAGATGGGCAGCAGCATCTTCCTGATAACAACTTGAAATAATAAAACCATGCGGTTGGCAACTCGCTCGTCAAGCGTGGCAACTATGGCAAAATCCCCCGAATGAGGCAACCTATGGGGTAGGCTGTAATGGATGCATAATTATTTATCGTGGAACAGAACTGCACGCGGAGATGCAAATAAATTAATTTTAATGGCATTATTGCGGACCTCGATCGCGCCCGTAACGCCTGACTACTTGGCTATTGCACGCCTCACAACGCGCGAGCGTGTGGGAGTGTTCCACTCTCAACATGCCGCTATGTGACGATTTTGCAATATAAAATTGTTAAAGTCTCAATTTAGACACTAAATTAATAAGAAAGGGATGTTTGAAAACTAGATATATTAAATTATAAAGTCAACGTACTTTTTTATTCATTTGTTTAGTTATATTTACAAAAAATGTAGTTAAAAATTATTAGTACGGCTGTCAGTTAGTCTGTGCACTTGTTTGTCTTCACGTTTCAGAAAAATATACGCAACGAAATAAAATAAATATTTCTGAATAAGTTTCCATTTATCCTCAGGATGGTCCCTATTGCTGGTTGTAATCAGAATCATAGACGTTTAAAAGATTTTTTTTTCATCAAAATAAATAAAATTGAAATGAAAAAAATATAAAACATAAAAACGCTCATGAGGCGTGCACTTTTGGATTTTCCAATTATGTTTATATACTATCGAATAGTGAATAAAACTAAATTTATGGATTTTATCGCGTTTAATTGAACTTGTTTAGGTTATTGGTCACGGTGAGACCATGCGTGTTGGGCACCCGAAACGTCGGGTAATAAACAAGTGTTAAAATTAAAAATTTTGTACAACCGACTTCAATATAAATAAAATGAGAACATCATTAATGTAGTCGAAATCATTTAAATACGCATTATTAAGGACAACTCAAAAACTACTGGTCAGATCTTGATTAAAGTTATATTAGACCACTTTAGAAGCACCAGCTTTCATATAAAAAAAATACAGTAGAATTGAGAACATACTCCTTTTTTTAAAGTCGATTGACAAAATAAGTTAAATTAAACGCGATGAAATCCATAAAATTATTTTTATACAATACACAGTTGATTGCTTTCTACAGTATAAGGACATTTTCTAGCGATTACTGTCTCTGCGGACCAAATAAAGCAGAGGATCACCCTCCACTATATCTGGTAGAGTAGAGCCACGATGGAGCTACATAATATATTATACTTGTAACACGAATGGATCGGTTCGACCGGGAAAGGACCACGCTCTCACAGAACACCAGCGTATAATAGTGAATGTAGAGAACCGGAAACCCTTTTTAGTGAAAACGAGGCATTTCATCTTAGTCTTCAGATGACAACGAATTTGCGATAAATGTAGGGCCACAACCACAACATGCACTTACCACAAGGTGGACTGTGTGCTAGTTTGTCACCCTTATATTTTTAAAGAAAAACCCTAATATATTTTCCTAATAATATTGTAGTAACAATATTGTTGCTAATAACAATAAGTTATTAGTTATTTATTTGAAGCAAATAATATACAGTAAATCATTACTGAGTCTCATTACGGCAAGCAATTTTAAATAAAATATGATATCCCGCGTTTGATTTACGCGCGGGCCGTGATATTTGTGCCATTTATCATTTGGGAATTTCGCAAACAATTCTTTGCCAAGCGGCCAATTGCTCGCGCTCTAGCTGTCAAGTGTCGCGATACCAGCCAACTGTCGACGCAGCGACCGTTGCTTGTCAATTTGCGACATTAAATTAATGCATTAGGTGACATTTTAGCGTGACCACGGCTGCCTGTCGCGTCCTATCACTGCGAAAATAATATCTTAATTTCAATTTTGCAATTGCAATGCTCGCCCATTTCATTTATCGTACAGCTGTGCTTATTCAGTTGTAGTAAGGTTGAGTTTTGCGCGTATAGATAAAGTAGTTAATGTTAGAAGTGTTTTAGACGGCACTTGTGTACAATGACTACGAAAAAGTAAAAGGAGATTTTTCCTTTTTCACGTTTTTAAAACTTTTACCCGTGTAACAGGTTTTTATGACTGCCAAGAAAAAAATAATGTCCTCCAGAATAGTCAGGGCTCTTAACGAAGACTAGCCATGTGCGTACTGCGTAGTACAGAATTATAGTACACGATGTGCAAGTACAGGTGCACTCTTTACTCCCTTAGTATCGTAGTCCGATGGGACAGCAATTCAACACGACACGGTTTAAGTGTTTTCCGAGGCACGGGGGCGAAACTGAGACTTTCTTTTCCCCTTTCCTTTTGTTTTCTTTGAGATTTCATGACAGAAAATCCGATTTTAGCCCCATACTTTATTCGAACATTTATTGATCAGTAGTTGAGTAAATAGACATAGTATACTAAATTTGTCTTAACACGTTAACAGTCCCGTGACCCACATATGGATATGTGGATTATTACTGTTGTGTCTGGAAATCTGACAGTGAAGCACACGTAAGCGAATATTGTTGCTATTACTTAAAAATGTTGAAATGTATTAGCTAGTTATTTTTATACGTGGTAGAGCTAAGTTGCAGCTATATTGGTAGTATATTAATAACACGAATGGGTCGGCTCCACCGGGGAAAGACCACGCCCTCACAGAGTACCAGCGTAAAATAGCAGTTTAACGCTGCTGTGTTTCGTATGGTGAGTGTAGAGAACCGGAGACCCCTTTTACCAGAAATGAGGTATTCTATCTTAGTCCTTACGTGTGATAACTGCATTTTGATTCGTAATCGAGGATAGATATAAGATGTCTATGGGCCACACCAACCACTTACCATCAGGTGCAGGTGCCACTGTGTACTCGTTTGTCACCCATCTCCTATATAACCACTCATAAGCGAATATTGTTTTTATTACTTAAAGATGATAAAATGTATTAGCTAACATCTTAGTTAATTATGTTCAACATCCTTAAGGAGATTTCGTAAGTAACACCTGATTCTATTAATTATTAGTACTGTTATTTAATATTTATTACTTCAGTTTTAGTTATTAATGTACTAGTTTTAGTTATTAATATACTTATTTGATTTTTTTATAGAATAAACTCACAATACGAAACACAGCAGCATTGAGCTGCTTTTTACGCTGGTATTCTGGAGAGCGTGTTCCTTCCTCGGTTGAGCTGACCCATTCGTGCTACAACTATAATATAGCTGCAGCGTGGCTCTACATCGTGGACGAAAAATTTGACAATATACGAATTCACCAATCACAGCAGTTGTTATTCAACTCAATTCAATTTAATGTATGCTCAATATTGTAACTGTTTGTTGATGAAGAAAACACTTTGTTGAATGATGAGAAACTTGTCATTAAAAGTGAACGTAGTCCAAGTATCACAGTGTCCGTCAAAGTGCAGTCGCGTGGACACCGTAACCTTGCACAAGCGGGGAAGGTGTCCCATGTCAAATTATTTATGCGACAGTTACATTTGTCGTGCGTAGTTAGAGCTGGCTACTGTGGCCTGGACCTAGCTGCACGTTTCACAACTCCGCCGAGAGAGGTCTTACGTTGTCATACAATATTGCAAGCGCACAAAATTTTGAAAACAATTAACAAAAATTTATGGATTCTATATAAGTCTTTAAAACTATGATGTTTTTTTCTTTAAAAAGAAAAACACGTTACCCATTTTCTCCTGTATCGTGGAGACATTTTACATAAACAAATTTTACAAAGACAGACAAAGAACAATTATTTGTATGGAATACAAATACTACGTAGCTCTCAGCGATGCAACTAAATTCTAAGCCACTGCATCATGGAGCCGTCAAGACTCATAATAGTTTTGGCGTATCATCTTTCATGCGAAGATTAACATACGGTTAATGAAGTACCGGTGAACCGTTACCGTTACAGCCTTTAAAGTCCACTGCTGAACATAGGCCTCCCCCATATATTTCCTCATAGCAAATATCCCCCATATTTTCCAAAGTTGCAACGCTCGGCAAGCTGTTTTTTTAATCGTTATTAGGAAGACGCATCTGTCCATCTGCTGACTTTTTTATTCTCTCTTATGTCTGGTGATAGTGGATATTCTTACACCGCCGCTGGTGTACGCTTAACCACAAATAAACAAAATTATGTAATAGCATCATTATTATTTATTTTCGCTTACAGCAGATACGATATTCCAAAGTTTCAGTAATTTTTTCATGGGGTAATGTATACGCTTTTACATCTAAATCCTATAAAATATTCTGGACATATCTATCAAAAACTTATTATTTAGCAGAATTTATTTAATAAATGTTATTATACTACTAAATAAAATATGATTGATAATTATCCCTTGGAATGAGGTGACCACTACCATGCTGTTTCTAAATGCTTTCATTCTTAATTGTTTATCATATTATATTGTAAATTAAAGGGTTGTTACAAAATAATTTGCTTAATTCCGCGTAAAGAAAGAAAATGATGTGTCCTGACCAGTTTTAAGGGGACCTCCCACCCTCCCTCAATCGCGCGCACTATACCCGTCGCCGTCAATCCCAGCACTACCATCCTCAGCACCACCACACTAGGCACGACACACCACTCTCGAAAATACGACACGTGTTTCGCCTCTACACGAGGCATCCTCAGGTGAAGTAGACTCTGCGGGGGCTGGCCGCTAAGTGAGCGGCGAGCCGAAACTACTATTAAAAAGTCCCGCTGGGTTTCTGACTGGTTCTTCCCAGGACACAGATTTTCCTAACCAGAGGTAGCAGCATAAATGACCCTCAATAAGTGTTCTTATAACGTATATCGAATAAATTTTTTTTGTATTCTTTTCAAGCTCAAGGTCGCTTGGCGAGCTGTGGAGAGGGCTATGCTTGGGGTTTCGCTGCGTGGTAAACTTAGGAACGATGATATCCGTAGTAGAACCAGAGTAACCATAGCCCAACGGAATAGTGAGCTGAAGTAGCAATGGGTTGATCAATTCGCTCAAAGAACCAACAACCAATAGGGAGGAAAGCTTCTCGAATGGAAACTTTATACCAGTAGGCGAGTTGTAGGTGGACCGCCCACTAGCTGAAGTGACCACCTGGTAAGATATCCAGGAAGTCGATTGATCCAGGTGCTTTGTGGTATTCCTTGGGGGAGGCCTATGTTCAGCAGTGGACTTGTGAAGGGCTGTAGTGATTAGATGATGATGATGATTCTTCTATTCTATACATAACCACGTAAGTTCTATTGCTAATTACAATTAATTTTCTCCATTTCAAAAGAATTTTAGAACAGGAAATACTTGTTCCAAGAATTTTTAATCTCTCAAACGAGGGTCCTCGTCGTACGACATAAAAACACACACAGCTATGCAGTAAAGTATGTGACATATTACATACTTATGAAAACGGTGTTGGCGTTAGAAAGGATTTTATCAAGTTACTTGGTGATATTTTTTGACATGAATACATCTTTAAATTTGCATCCACAGTGATAGGAAATTCAGTAAACTGATGATAACAATATCGGGAACAGTTTGGTGTTGCAGCTACATATTATACACATACAAAAGGAGACAATTTATTTTGTACAGGGAGTGGGACCACCACAAATTGCGGCGTAACTTAGTAAAATACATGTCGATTTATTCCTTATAACCTATAAATTACAATAGTAATATAAGTTTTACCGTATCTAACGGGAATACCGAGAAATTAACAATTAAAATATGAACATCACAATAACCTAAAACAAACTAAAAGCGATTGTCTAGTAGTTTTTTTTTCATACGTAGTATGAGAAAAAGAGCCATGCTGCAGCTATATTAATTGTATAGTATCACGAATGGGTCGGCTCGACCGGAGAAGGCCCACGCACTCACAGAACACCGGCGTAAAATAGCACCTTAATCAGCTGTGTTTCATATGGTGAGTGTAGAAATTCGGAGATCTTTTTTTACTGGAAACGACGCATTCCATCTAAGTCCTCATAGGTGACAGCGCATCTGCATTTTGATTCTTAATCAATCAAGGATAATTGTAGATGTCTATGGGCCACAGCATCCACTTTCCATCAAGTGGACTGTGTGCTAGTTTGTCACCCTTATTCTATAAAAAAAAAAAAACTATTTTCAAAATGTAATTAAACCACTCGATCAAAGAATTCGTTATTGTAAATGAGAAAAAACAGAAATAGAGACCAAGCGCGCCTTGTTGCGGCGCCCTTTGCTTAAAGAAAAATAGGGGAGGAATAGTCCCTCTCGAGATTGGACACCCAGCGTACGTGAGGTCGCGGATTTGTGTAAAAGCGTTCCCGTGGCAATACCTATACATGGTAAAGCTAGAACACCATGGGGTTTTAGTCAGTCCGCGTCAAACATAACCCGTCCGTTCCCCCGCAAGCCGTATGCGTAGAAATGTCATTGAATAATGTATGTATGTTAGAATCTTCAATGGTTTCAATATTACAACAGCTATGCATATGTTATAAAAGTTGACAGTATGAACAGGATCCGGAGATGGCAGGGTCTGCCAAAACTGATGTCGATATTATCATTGGTGTTTCTCACCCGGTGCCCAAAATTAATGTAGGATTTTTCGTGAAAATTCTTGGTCGAAGGTGTTTTTGATAAAGTGTAGTTAACTACTTGGGTCCTCTACTGCCTGTAGTGAATCAACAAAAACTCCATCGCAGCTGGTCTCCTATAACCACAACTTTCAGTACATACATATTCTCCTGAGACAGCAACACTAAATAATATCTGAATACAATTTAATACTGCAGGTGCGTAGGTTTTGTCATTGTGTGTTGATCGTAGAATTTGCAAATAAGGGTTACAAAAGAGTTCATAGTCCATCTACGTCATTTATCCTCGGTTAATAATAAAAATGCAGATGCTTTGTCACCCGTGAGGACTAAGATGGAATGCCTTATTTCCAGTAAAAAAGTGTCTCCGGTTCTCTCCACTCACTATACGAAACAAAGCAGCGTTAAGCTACTATTTTACGCAGTTGATTAAAGTTTGCAGCTCAGTTTTAAATATCCTTTATTAAACAAACCCTGTGTAGGTCTCAATATTGTATCAAAATAAAAATATGTCACGGACGATACACAATTAAAGGCTGCACGTTATCGATTCCCGTGTCCAGGCCTTGCACCGCTTCCCGGTCAGCCTTGGCCTATATCATACTCCAACAGAGCTACCGGCAACTGGACTAGAATGCTATTATGCGAGGAGTAACGAGTTTGTAATTAAATGTTTATAGTTGTGGCAACTCAGAGGCCGCACGGCTAATATTTTATATTTTAAAGACGCTTAAAATTAACTAACTAACCACGTAATAAAATAAAGTTATGTGTTTCACCTAGTTTGAAGAGCACCACCTCAATTGTGTCCACTATGCCCGTCACCACTAATCCCAGCACCACTACTCCCAAGACGACTATGCTAATAAACACACCGCCGTTTACAATATGTTTCGCCTCTAAATTAGGTATCCTCAGGTGAAGTAGACCGCTTGACTCAGCGGTCAGCCACAGCAGAGTCAACGCAATTGAGGGAGGGCGGGAGGTTCTCTTCAAATTAGGTATGATAAATCGTTTCATTTTTATTACACGGATTCTGTTAATTATTCTATACTTTGTACTTCTGTACTGCTGTATATGGGCCTTTCTTGTCTTAAGGATAATTTTCCTTTATCGTCACGCTTCGTACGTGGATTAACGAACTTGGTACCATACATATCGCACCTTGGACGCTGCTTTACACGTGGTAGAGCCAGGCTGCAGCTACATGGTTGTGTCACGAGTGGGTTAGCTCGATCGGAGAAGGACCACATTCTCAAAATAGCAGGGTAAAATAATAGCTTAATACTGATGTGTTTCGTATGGCGAGTGTAGAAAGCTGGAGAACCTTTTTACTGGAAACGAGGCATTCTATCTTAGTCCTCAGAGATAACAACACCACTGCATTTTGATTACTAATCGAAGATGGATGTGAATGTCTATGTGCCACAGATATACTTAGAATCAGGAGTCTAACTGTGCTCTTTTGATACCCTTACTCCATTAAGATAAACATAGTAAGGGCTTTTCTTGGCGCCCAAATATCATCAAATTGGATAACTTTTTGACGTCAGTCAGCTATGTCTCATTAAAACTTGTAGCAAACTTCTTTAGTCACTTTTACAAGCAATTTGTAACTGTCAGATTTTTGCGACTCTTCTTGGTAGACACCCGGAGCCGTATAAAGAAAAATTCCTTATTCTATTTATCGAGTAACTAGACAACGATTGAACAATGATGGTGGGTGATTATGATGGGCAGTGGAAATTAATTGACATATTTCTAACTAATTGATAGAATCAATTATAATGGGATTGTTATAAACTAATTTGCTTAATTCCGCGTAAAGAAAGAAAATGATGTGTTGACTTAGCGGCCAGCCTCCGCAGAGTCTACTTCACCTGAGGATGCCTCGTGTGGAGGCGAAACACGTGTCGTATTTTCTAGAGTGGTGTGTCGTGCCTAGTGTGGTGGTGCTGGGGGTGGTAGTGCTGGGATTAACGGTGACAGGTATAGTGCGCGCGATCGAGGGAGGGTGGGAGGTTTCCTTAAAACTGGGCAGGACACATCATTTTCTTTCTTTACGCGGAATTAAGTAAATTAGTTTATAACAACCCCATATTTCTAAGATGTTATGACTTTTTTGTGTTCTTTCATCGTTTGTGATATTCTACAATTATGAAACATTGAATATAGTTTTACAATAGCCTAATTGACATTCTGATGTCGGTTCTAAGCCATAGTGCATAGAAGAACTCACAGAAGACCAGCTTAAAATAGCAGTTCAATGCTGCTGCAATGTACGAAATACACCTTGCTGTCACCCTTATTCTATAAAAAAAGCCTTAATCGAAGATATACAATGGGCGGACTTAATGTACTTAAACTCAATGTTGGCATTATCTACGTGAATCGTTGGAGAAATAGAGTAATAAATTATGTATTTATAGCAACTTATATAAATCAAAAATCGTGCCGTCTAGAACTTTTTATTAATATTTAGCTACTGGATTAATGTATCAACTGGCAACGCTGATTACACAACCTATTATTAAGCATCATGTAGCAAATGAAGACGCAATTTTAATTTAACGAAATCCCTTGAAGCAGTTTGAGGATCAAACCAAGCGATATATCGGATAATGACGATATCTATACTTGGTACACGTAATACGGATTCCGGTAATTAGTATAATGATGCCATAGTAACACAAATACTTTACATTTACTTTAAACCTTAACACTAGATAATAGACGCTATTTTTCCGTAACTTAATTTCCCACTACTATTTGGCATTCAGAGTTGATTATACTTCACCGAAATTCGGTTATAGTCCCTATATCAAAATGTTAGAGTTTAATTTTGTGTATTTTATTATAAGGTAGTTCTCAGTCAATACAAGGGACATGCGCTGTAGCAGTGTACTTGTTTGTGGACTTGTCGTGCGACCGGTCGGATGATTCGCGTAGGGAGCTCCTAGCAACCGTTAGCTGTGCATGCAATAACCGCCATATTTATAAATATGGCGTGCTCCTTTTTTACATCTTCATCAATAAAGTATTGTGCCTCCTTCCTATGAATAAATTAAAAATAAATAATTGTGTAATATGTATTGAATAAAAGCAATTGTACGGATTTTATTACGTTTAATTTTAACATAAGTATAAATGTTTGTAGTGTTTTACAATACATTGATATTAGAATTGTTTCGACAAGGCATCATAATTCATCGAAAATGTATATTTTAACTGCATTAAGCCATGCCAAGTTATTTACTATTTATATAATTGTATATTTATTACATATATTGTTTCGAACTAAAAAAACATGGTAGAGCTATATTATGGTTCGAATGGGTAGGCTCGAAAGGGTAAGTAAGGACCACACTTTCATAGAAAACCAGCGTTAGCAGCTTAATGCTGGTGTATTTCGTATGGTGAGTGTAGAGAACTATTTTTCTGGGGTGACAACGCACCACTATGGCCACAGTATCCACTTACCATTAGGTGGACTGTGAGCTCGGTTGTCACCCTTATTCTATAAAAAAATATCTAAAACATACGTGTCAGACTACTTCACACCGTACTTAGTAACAAAACGCAGTGGGAGTCTTCTCCCAGTTTGTGAAAGGTGTAAATTAAACGCTGAGCCAGGCAAAAGTCCTTCATTGAAGGGTTGGAGGGCGCAACTGCGTCACTCACCCCTCGAGCGTTATGCTTATCTAGATCATGAGTCTATCTTCGACGTGCAAGTTTCGGAGCGAGGCAATTTGCGCAAACGTACTTTTATTTGAGTTCCAGCATCGAGTGAAGTTGGTATTATGAACTACGACGTTATTTCAGGCGTACAGAAGCCATCTGAAAATAACAGTAGGCTATCATATAACCAGAGCATTTTCTGTGAATGAACTATATGATATATGTAAGTATATGGTGTATCTACGTATTATATATGATATATATTATATATATGATAAATTGTGTTAGATAAAATTAAACACCTTTTGCTATTACACGTAATGTATTTTTTCTCTCTTAAACTTACTGACATAATGCAATGATCTATCTCCCTTGCACACTATTTAACTATTCCATTCTATATTTCACTTTCGTACCTAGAATAATATTAGCTTTGCTTTTTTTTTACAAAAAACGTTACCCCTATACTAGGATTTTCTCCTGTGTCGTGGAGGCAGTTTACAACCATAAATTGCACGAGGACAAACATCTAGACCCGGAACAATTATTTGTAGGTTCTACAAATACTTGTTCCGTGTGGGATTCGAACCCGCGGGCCCCAGCGCAACAACTCATTGCTAAGCCACTGCGCCATGCTTTTCGTTCCTATATCAGATTAGTCTTTCTTTTAGAAGGATTAGAGCTGAAAAAATCCACCTATTACTAGCTAATTAAGTTACTTATTTCTAATTATACATTTACATACATACCTTTTTCTTTGAAGAACTAAAAAAAACCGGCCAAGTGCGAGTCGGACTCGCACACCGAGGATTCCGAGCAAATCCGTAGGTATATAAGTTTAAAATTATTAAAAATATTTTTATTATATGATGTAACTAAAAATTTATGCTTTTCGCAATTATTCCTTTATCTGTGCTATAATACGTTGCTTCGTACCAAATTTTAAGATTCTGAGTTCACGGAAAGTACCCTGTAGGTTTTGATTACCTTGCGAATGTCGAAAATTTGTGGCATAAACGGCTGTATCTTTTGTTTGCGTTGGCTTAGAAGTTTGATTTTTTCACAGCTCTAAGGGACAGTAGACGTAAGTATTTGATATGAATTTGAGCTTGATACCTTCACGCGTTCCTGAGAAAAAGGGTCTTGACAGACAGACAGACAGACAGACAACAAAGTGATCCTATAAGGGTTCCGTTTTTTCCTTTTGAGGTAAAAAGGCTAGGTTCCTAAAAGGCAAATTGTATTATAAACTGAACTTATAAAAACGGAAGCTCTTGGCCCTACACAAAAAAACTGAAATAAAGAAAGTTGGGTTCGAATTTGAATTGTTAAAATTTTTGGCCACAAATTTGAACAATTTAAATTCGATCACAATTTTCCAAAAAAATATTTTTAGTGTGAGTAATGGACACGGATGCTGGCCCTATCAACGCTTGTGCCAGCTTGTTTTAAATACATTTAATATGATTAATATTGGTACCAACAAAATATTATTAATCGAGGATGTCTATGGGTTAAGTACGTAGGTGTCTATGCAGCAACCGTTTACAATCAAGACATGGTCTGTGTGCTCGTTTGTCGCCCCTACTTGTATAAAAAAGCACACCTATCGTGAACAGTGAAAATTACCGACCAAGATTTATTAGACACAGACCAAGGAGAAATTACTAAACTGCAAGGGTTGTTTCGCATTAAATTGAGACCAGCTGCTTACTTATGCAAAGCGTCTACAAATAGAACAGTTTCCATCACTGCAAGAAAGTTGCAATGGATATTAAATAGGGTTGCCAATTTAAAAACAAATATTTATTTTGAAAGGGGTGTATAGTCAAATAAATGGAAGCTACGCAACAAAAGAGCCGTAGAAGCTCAAGCGCTAAGTGCTCGTCAATAATTTCACAGTAAGCGTGCAACCCAAGATCAAAACCGGCGGTACCAATGAAATTGTTAGTCGCAATTTCAAATTCTGATTTAGCAAGTGCTCGGCTGTAAAGAAAACATCGTGAAGTAATCTGCATGCCTATGAAATAATATTCTAGGAAATGTGACCCTTTTTACTGGAAACAACGCATTCCATCTGTCTTTACGGTTAACAACGCATCTGCATTTTGATTCTTAATCGAGGATAGATGTAGATGTTTATTGGCCACAGCATCCACTTACCATGATGTAGACTGTATGTACGTTTGTCACCCTAATTCTATAAAAAAATGCGGAGTCTGCTAACATACACACTGGAGCAGTGCGTGGAACAATTGCCCCATAATCTTTTTAGTAATTACTAGAGGTCTGTGTTCAGCTATGGGAGGTTACAGGCGGTCACTTTACTCTACTTAATTATAAAACTATATCTTAATTGTAATATCTCAAAACAATACAAAAAGTATTTCTTACAAAAGTTTTAAATTATTATCAATAACAATTACTTGTAATCTATACTGAAAAAAAAAAATATATTTTCTATTCTATTCTAAAACAGTTGACAACCCTACTTTAAATGACACGTAACTGTAACAATAAATTATACATTAAATACAACATGTGTGTGTGTGTGTTTGCTCATGCTTGTTCGATCGTTATCTCATCTAAATATGGAGTAGAGTCGTGTGCAGTGAGATGATACTTTGTATTGAAAGGTTATTTTGAGCCGATCGTAGTGTTCTTTGTGGCATGAGCCGTATGAAGGATAACTCCGTTTTAGTACTAGGACTTACGAATGGAATAATAACCTCTGTCTCACTGGGAATTGTGAAGTTCCAATGTTTTTTTTTTAGAAATTGTATTAAGAACAGCTTAATGCAGCTGCGTTTCATATGGTGAGTGTAGAGAATTGGAGACCCTTTTTACTAGAAACGAGGCATTCTATCTTAATCTTCAGAGGTGACGTTAGCATTTTGATTCCAAATCTAAGAAAGATGTAGATGTCTATGGGACACAGTATTCACTTACCATCAGACGAGCACACTCGTTTGTCACCCTTATTCTATAAAAATACTTTTTTTACGGGGACTGTTCTTTGAGTTTGCAACATGTTTCAGTCAACTTAGTTTCCTTTAGTACCTAAAACTTTAATATTTTGTTTGATTAAGGGCTAATTTGTCAATGGTCAAATAAAGTTGTCCATCGAATACATTATAACTGAATATGAAAGTGAAACAATCAGAAACAATTGATCTAATTTAGTCATAGTACTGTTATGTTTAAATTGTTTATATTTATTTATTTATTTATAAGGGTCACCGACAGATGATACACAGATACTAAAAACAAGATCCAAGCATTGAGAGAAACATGAAATTATGTATTTTATTTATTATTTATATAATATATTATGTATTTTATCCTATGAATAATTTTCTTTTTCTTTTATTTTATGAAAAACGTTACTTCCACACACTAGGATGGATATTGGTTATCGTAATTTACATGAATCATATAGTTTACCCGGAACAATATTATTTGTATGCCTTACAAATACTTGTTCCGTGCGGGATTCGAACCCGCGGCCCCCAGCGCAACAACTCATTGCTAAGCCCCTGCGCCACGGAGCATTTTTACTGATGATTGAAAAATCGGCCATAGGGGTGATAAAATTAAATTTTCAATATAAGGCTGACATAAAAGGACAAAAAGAATAAATGAACCGATATAATCTGATGTCGGTAATACAAGAATTGGAGTTCCGACAGAAGTTATTATGAGAAAATTATTTTATTCATTTTAGCTTTTAAAGGTCGCTTTTTTACTTTTAATTTTTTGACCTTTTTGGGCGGACAAATGAACATTACATGCTTATCACCATCATTACAGACCTTCACAAGTCCACTGCTGAACATAGGCCTCCCCCAAGGAATGCCACGAAGTACGGTCCTGAGCCACCTGCATCCATCGACTCACTGCATGTCTTACCAGGTCACCACTCCATCTAGTGGGGGGTTGCCCTACACTTCGTTCGCCGGTACGAGGCCACCAGTCGAAAACCTTTCTTTCCCCACGGATAACTAGAATGTCGTCTTAATATTAAAATAAAAAAATTAATTTCCTATTTTCCATCTTTGAAGGTGGAATTTTTTCTCTATTTTGCCACCTTTAGAGGTGGGAATTTTGAAATTAATAATAAGCAGTATCTACTAATAATTATTAAATAATATAAATAAATATATACGTGGTAGAGCCATGCTGCAGATATATTATTGTTGTAGCACGAATGGGTCGGCTCGACCGTGGAAGGACCACGCTCTCATAGAATACCTCGTAAAATATCAGCTTAACACTGCTGTGTTTCGTATGGTGAGTGTAGAGAACCGGAGACCCGTTTTACTGGAAAAGAGGCATTCTATCTTAGTCTTCACGGGTGACAACGCATCTGCATTTTGAGTCTTTATTGAGAATAAATATGCTAGTTGGTCATCCTTATTATATAATATATATATATTTATATTATTTACATAACATTTGTGTATTAAAATTATTTGATAATATATTTATGTGACCATATATTGGCGGTGTAAGAATATCCACTCCCCATATCGTCCCGTGGGTGTCGTGAGAGGCGACAGAGTGAAACAAATCAAGAGATTGGCAGCACTGCCTTCCTAATAACGACTTAAAAAAAACTGCTGTTGCCAACCCGCTTGCCAAGCGTGGCAACTATTGCAAAAATCCCCCCTATAAGGGAATCTTTGACCTATGTTCAGCGGTGGATTGTTAAGGCTGTAATGGATGGATGGATAGAAATGTTCTTAAAAAATAATTAGTATTTTTTGTAAATTTAATATTGTACGTTGCTCCTATCCGTCTAAATATTAAATTACAATTTCCTTTCACGATTGGTTGGTTAGAAAGAATTATAAGTTTTCCGTTATTTTAGAAAAATGTCTGATTAGTGTAATATAGTTTATCTTACGGTGAACTATCTATCTATAATGCCCACATCCCTAGCTACAAAAACACTTCAACTTTCACGCTTGTAAGGCCTTAATAACTTTAGCATAATCTGATGGAGAAACAATCAAGTAACGCGATAGTTTTTATCGGCTAACAGCGACTAAAAATCAATTTCCCTCTCTCCCCCTCCCCCACGAGGGAGAGGGGAGGAGAGGGGGAATCGCGGTATCGATCGGAAACGACCTTGGCAGTGAGCGAGGACGCCTATTTATACCGAGGGCGGGAGGGTGGCCGAGGGAGCGAGGTAGAGTCGAGGGAGGAGTGTGGAGTGTTTAGGAGGGTGATAAAAATCATCTCAGCCAGCACGCACGAATACTGTTTCAGCACTTATTCCCGGATTTATTTATAGGTGTTTCCAGTTGCTTATTGCTGGATTTTGTTGGAAGTTTTTGTAATTTCTCAATAATTTTTTAGATATGCTACACATTGATATATGTTTTAAGTAAAATGGAAGGCTACAACTGTTTTAAATATATAGTTAGTATTTAGTGTGTAACGTTTTATGATATCTTTCCCTTTATTGTATTGAAGAAACTTTTTCAAATACCGGAGCCGTCTCATTGATAGGGACCTATATAGTCATACTTAAAAAATTTTAACTTTCTAACCTTGTGCGACTTAGATAAACTTTTTAAAAATTGTTATTTATGTATTAATAGCGAATAACCCCTGAGTATAATATAAACCAGTTATTTGAATATTACAGACAGACACTTCAATTTTATTTATATGTATAGACTAGTTGCTATTCGCCCACATCGCTGGACCTATAATATACGTATATATGTATGTAAAAGTTTAGCATTTAGTTCGCTCTGCATTTTTGTTTTATTTAGTCTGCAAAACCAGGACATCTAGACGAGAATTGCTTTGGCTAACAATAACATACTACTTCCTTCTCCTGGCCTCCATCCAAACTATACAAAGGCTGTGCCAGAGAAGTCTGCTTATCGGCGAGGAGTCCATTAAATTTTAGTACCGACATAGTTAATTCTGTTAAATTTCTTTTTCATATTCCAATAATGTAAGAAACGGAACTAAATTCCAAAATATCATCAGTCTGTACTTTCGGTGTAGGCATGTGTGCTTGGCACAGTTCTCATAGGCAAGTTAATATAATGTGACTCTGTTCTTTTAACGTAGTGTCGATTTGGCCATTGTTTGTTTTTTATTAGTTGAGCTGTTGTCAGGATGGTGCTGCATATCTTATACAGCAGCTTCACAAATATAAAAAAACTAGCTGTGCCCCGCGGTCTATAAGGTCCAATTGTAAATGTAAATCATCCAGAGACTCATTCAAACGCACAGAAAAATTTCATTAAAATCGGTCGACCCATTTTTTTTTAACAGCGCAATTAATTTATACATACGAATATTTATAATACGAATATTTATACATACCTACATTTCGCATCGAAGGGCAAGCAGCTTCTTAAAATGTGTTTGTTTAATACACATTATGCGGGCCGATATGTTATATTATTAAAAAAAAAACTCTCTCTAAATGAAATCATTTCTCGGTAAGAAAATATTTAGCTTTTATTACGGAGAGCGCTGAAAAACCTGTTTGTAAGCGCGGCCGTCAGTCACTCAGACGGGTGCGTACGAAGTTTGTTTATTATACTGAAAATGAATTTCAAGGAAGCAGACATGTTACAACATGCTAAACAAGTATTAACTAAGCGTTGTGAGTTTCACGGTACGTTAGCAACGATTTATACGTGGTAGAGCCACGTTGCAGGTGTAATATTATGGTTGTTGTAGGAAAGGGTCGTGTCGACCGGGAAAGGACAAATAAATAAACAATAAAGTAATGAAATATTCCCTTAATATTCAAATATGGTATCCGTAAAATCTCTTGCAACCTTTCCCTACAAAAATATTCGTAAATCAAACAGAAGAATGTAAAACGCCCGGCCCCGGCGCCATTCAAGCATCCGGGGGGACTTGCTTTCGCTTGGGGGTGGTTGATATTCAATCATTTATTAAATTTACGATAACATTGATTAAGTTAATGTATTTTTAAACTATTTTGTAGTTGCTTTTTATTTATAAATATGAGTGTGAGCAAACGAGCATACTTTTCGCGTGGTAAGTGACTACCAACCCCATGAACAACTGCAACACCAAAGGAATCGCAGGTGTGTTGCCGGCATTTTAAAAAAGAATAAGCTCTCTCTTTTCTTGAAGGTCCCTAAGTCAGTCAGTATGTCCGGAAAAATCGTTGGTGGTAGTCGATTCCACAAGTAAGTTGTGTAAGGAAGAAAACTTCTGGTAAATCTTACAGTGGTTAACCATCAATCATTCAGGTGGCATGGATCATCTATGCTGTCTATAACTCATCGTAATATTATTATAAAGAAAGAAAGGGATAATTATTTATTACTAGTTGATACTCGCGACTTCGTCCGCGTTGCTTACACTTTCACTGAACACGTAGTGGTTATAAAATTTGTTGTTTCTCAAAACTTTAATCACTTTATATAAAATGAAGATATCGCAATAGTTTTTTTTTTAGATTAGGGCCAAGTGTCTAAGAAAAAATCTTAGAAACCAAATTAAAATCTATCCAGTAGTTTAACAGTAATGCCTGCACTACTGCAAACCACGATCATTTTATTTATATAGATTAATGTTACGTGGTAGAGCCATGCTATAGCTACATATATTATGGTTGCAGCACGAATAGGTCGGCTCGACCGGGGACGGACCACGATCTCACAGAATACCAGCGTAAACTAGCAGATTAATGCTGCTGTGTTTCGTATGGTGAGTGTAGAGAACCGGAGACCTTTTTTACTGGAAATGAGGCATTCTACCTCAGTCCTCAGGGATGACAATGCATCTACATTTCGATTCTTAATCTAGAAAAAATGTAGATGCCTATGGGCTAGGGTCAGGTGCACTGTGAGCTCGTTTGTCACGCTTATTCTATTTTAAAAAAATGTGAATTTCGCTTCGAATAAAACAGAGGAAGCCATTGTGAACGCATAAGTGTACTCGTAGTGACATTTTATGCTATAGCGTCGTGAAATAATGTCTCGGGAAATGATCGAATTACGGGTGAAAGTCGACGGAGCAATTCCACTCATTTTCTACATAATGTGCGGCTTTCACAAAGAAATAGTTATTCATTTACGCAATAACGCACACATTGATTTGGTTTCGATTTAGAGAAACGTACAAGAGACTAGTAACAATGACAATTCATTTTTCACCGCAATATTACATAATTGTTGTATATAATGTTTAAAACTTTAGCATTATATGTGTCAATATCAATATAAAAAGTTGGCTTCATATCGTGGATGTTTCAATGTCCTATCTACCTAATATCACTGTACCCTATTTCGATTAGCTAGTGCGCCGTGTAGAGACAAAATGCTAAATCTGTAAGTGTGCCGTGAAATAAAATTTGAGAACCACTGTGTTAAAGTGTTACGCCTCAATGTTATACTGTGGGAGACTGGTGTCTAAGCCAGGCTTACTCCTATATTTCATTGCGCCAGGTCTCCGCGATTGGTGGTAATTAAAGTACTTTTCTCATATACATGTACCATAATTGTGATTTATATAATGTACCTCTCTCTTTTATCTAACTTAGATTTAAGAGATATTAAAAGATGTGTGCGTGCGAGTGCGCGTGTGTACACACACACACACGTTTCACAATTGTAACTAAATTAACTGTTTATATACAACCTTAGTTGGACACTGGCATTCTCTTTATCTGAGAGATTTTCAAAGTAAGGAAATGTACTCCGATATATCTAAATACGTGTTTCAAGACTTTACATGCAATTATTTTTTTTTATTTCAAATAATATGCAGGTTTCCTCACGATGTTTTCAATCACTGATAAAAACAGTTAAAAATGCAACTAACAATTTGATTAGCAACATCGCATTTAATTTGGGTTTATGCTAAGAAATTTTAAATCGAATTCCCATCCCCATCCCTGGCAACCACGACTCTCGACAGACAAAACAGGTCAGTTATGTTTTTTTTTTTCATATAGTAAGTGGATGTTGTGGCACATAGACATTTACATCTATGCTCGGTTATTAATTACGATATAGGTGTATATCACGTATTGCAACTGCTGTACTTCGTATGGTGAGTGTAGAGAACCGGAGACTTTATACTAGAAACGAGGCAATTCATGTATTAACATGACAGGTGACACCTGATAGGTCACAACGCATATGTATTTTGATTCTTTAAGGAGTATAAATGTAGATGCCCATGTTTATTATTGTTTTTTATATGATAGAGTCAAGCTTCAACTATATTATATTTCTAGTACGAAAGGGTCGGCTCACCGGGGAAGGACCACGCTCTCACAGAATACCAGCTTAAAATAGCAGCTTAATGCTGCCGTGTTTTGTACGGTGAACCTAGTAAACCGGAGATGATTTTTACAGGTAACGAAGCATTCCATTTTAGTTCTCAGGGGTAACAACGTATCTGCATTTTGATTCTTAATGGAGGATAAATGTAGATATTAATGGACCACAGCATCCACTTACCATTAGGTGGACTGTGTGCACGTTTGTCACTCATTTATAAAAAAAAATAATTATAACAAACCGAATAATATGTGCTATCTTTAGTTGAACGTATTACATGAGCGTTTGAAGCTAATTTAAGTAGTGTATATGTGGCTCCGGCCCGCAGATAGGGTTCCGGTAGTTGGAGCGGGCGCCGCGATCGATACACCTGCGGATGGGGAGGAGCGCGCCCCCTGAGTGTGACGACGCAACTGATTTCCCTTTTTTTAATTTTCACCTCCATCCGTTGTGACGAAGTTGTTAATATTGTAGACGTTTCCCCTTTTACTTTCTTTCCCGGTGAGTTTATGATTAATTTCTGGATTGACGAACGCCCCAGATTTACAACTGTGTTTTTTGTATACAGGACCGTATGTACCACTTGGCTGCGTTTTCTCGCCGAATGAAATTACTTACAACTGGTAAAATTAAAACTTTTGTACAACCGACTTCAACATAAATTATTAAGGATAACTCAAAAACTACTGGTCAGACCTTGAACAAGTTTATATAGGACCACCTGGAAAGTATACACTTTGAAACAAAAAAAGAGTTTTCCAAATCGGTTCAGACATCTTCGAGTAATCGGTGAACATACATAAAAAAAGATGCCGACGGATTGAGAACCTCCTACTTTTTGAAGTCGATTGAAAATAGCAGATGATAAAGGCTTAATTAAAGTGAGTGCCGGTAATCATATTTTTCTTCATTATATACACCTGTCCGCGATTACGAAAGTCATCCGTGAGGACTAAGATGGAGTGCCTCGTTTTCAGTGAAAAGAGTTTCCAGTTCACTACACTCGCCATGCAAAACAGCATCGTTGAGCAGCTATTTTAGGCTTGTATCTGTGAGAGCATTGTCTTTCCTCCATCGCGCCGCCCTTTCGTGCTACAATTATACCACTATTATATCTGCACCATGCCTTTACCACGTAAAAAATACCATAATCACATAAAAGCAAAAGTTACAGCTTATATGTCCCATTCTTGGGCTAGGTACAGGGTTTGAGAGCAAGGAAAGTCTATCGCGCTTCCCCTGCACTGGCATGTCGCCGAAATATTTTTTTTAATTTCTTAGACGTGCAGGTTTCCTCACGATGTGTTCTTCACCGTCGAGCACGTAATAAATCAGTTCTATAAATTGCAATTAACAATTTCATTGGTGCCGGCGGGGATCGAACCCGGCTTGCTCGCGTACTGTGAAGTTCAAAGCGAGTGCTTAGCTCCTGAGTTATCACGGCTCTTCATCATCATTATCACTTGCCATCATAAAAATATTGTAGAACTTTTTTACGTGGTAGAGCCATGCTGCAGCTATATTAGTAGTATAGTTGTAGCACGAGTGGGTCGGCTCGACCGGGAAAGGACCACGCTCTCACAGAATACCAGCGTAAAATGGCAGCTGAACGCTGCTGTGTTTCGTATGGTGAGTGTAGAGAACCGGAGACCCTTTTTACTGGAAAAGAGGCATTCCATCTTAGTCCTCAAGGGTGACAACGCATCTGTATTTTGATTTGCAAACGAGGATAGATGTAGATGTCTATGGGCCACAGCAACCACTTACCATCAGGTGGACTGTGTGCTCGTTTGTCACCCTTATCCTATAAATATATATATCAAAACATTGCCCTCCTTTTGGGGTAATTGGGTAAAAATGAAAATACAGTCACCGTGATAACCTTTTATAAGAAGATGGTAAAAAGTTATTAAAAAGCAAGAATTTCAATTTCTTTCTAAATCAATACATTTAAATAAATATGAAGTGTTTGTTTGTAATGTCAAAATGTCAGCTATTTACTAAATGAAAATATACACAGAACTCATAACAAAAAAAATAGTCTGTTTGTTTGTTCTAATCTCCGAAATGGCTGGACCGATTTTCACGGGACTTTCACTGGCAGATAGCTGATGTTATTAGTTATAAGGAGTAACTTAAGCTACTTTTATTTTAGGAAAACAAAACGAGTTCCACGCGATAAAATTAAATCTCATGGAATCCAATCGTAATAAATTCCACGCGAACAGCTAGCCAAATATAAACTCACTAATCTATTTCCACGACAGATAATTTCGAATCTGAGAAGTCGAAGACGAGATCTAAAATATTCACAAAATGGAATATCTAAAGACGAACCACTTTCGTGGAGTGAACCTCTCACAGATAAAAATGAAAACTTTAAAAGAGGGTACCCCTGTGTACAAAAGCCTATGCAATCTAGCGCGAGAGGGCGCAGGGGACCGGCGCTAAGAAAAAAGTTCAGCAAACGACACGACGGAAATTTGCCTCCTTCCGCTCAAATTGTAGAGAGCTCTTTCATTTATTCTACATTATATTTTTTTATTAAAACGTTACCGCATACTAGCAATTTCTCCTATATCGTGGAGGCAGTATACATACATAAATTGCTAAAGGAGGAACATCCAGACCCTGAACAATTATTAGGCCATACTAATACTTGTTCCGTGCGGGATTTGAACCCGCGGCCCCCAACGCTGCAACTCATTGCTAAACCACTGCGCCACGGAGTCATCCAAAATATTCATATTTTTTTTATTGATACGGTGATTATGTAAACATATGTGGCATGTATTGATATCTAATAACATTAAACAATTTATTTCAGCTATGAATTTCTATTTTAAGTGCAACAATTCTTCCAACGAACCTTGCAGTAGTTGCAAGGAAGATAGGAGTCCTTGCAAAGGTTGTAAAGTCTATTTTCCATTAGGACATAGTAAAAAATACCGAAGAACATTATTGCTATTTACTATGATAAAATAAAAATACAAAACCAAAATTAAAGATTTACAATTTAGAAAGAACGGCCGTACTTTAAGCCGGGACAGCAGCTTACTCTACATAAAGCGCAAGTCCGGTCGTGCATGCAGTATATGGGCTGGTGTTGCACAATGCCACCTAGCAGCTTTGGACTCAATGGAAAGGTGTGCTAAGAGGCTTGTTGGTGACCCAAATCAGGTAAAAAAACCAATCTCAGCTTACTCAAACTCAAGCGCAAAGTAGCCAGCCTTTCAGTTTTCTACAGGATGCATTTCGGAAACTGTGCGCAGGAATTACATTACTTAATCTCCACCCTTTCGTTGATAGGTTACCACACATTCGAACCAAGTGGTTTCCTACATTGTTACTCATATGTACAGCAAAGGAGTGGAATAAGTTGCCAGCGTCTGTCTTTCCAACTAGTGACGAACAAAACTGTTTTAAATTAAAAAAAAACATCCTAATTTTAATAGAGAGGGAGGCTGGGTACTACCACCTGCTTGGGATTCTGTAATTGATAAAATTAAAACTAAACCCAAGCATACCACTCTAAGACTTCAAGACACAGTAAGTTCATTCTGCGTAGATCGGACCAAAACTAATAATTAAAAAAGCTGAAGGTACTGCGGGTTAACTTTGACATCAGGATGTCAATCACCTCAGTCCCCCGTGACCATACGTGCTGTAAAGCACCCAAAATGTAGGGAAATCAATAATAAGTTAATTAAACGCGATATAATCCGTAAATGCAGTTTTGTTCAAATATATGATTTTTTCTATATTTATTACAATCTAAATAGCGTGTGGGGACTATGTTAATTATATTATAAGTGTGTATTAATTAATCATAGTCATAAATCTTTATTTGCAAGAATCACTGTATAAAAAGACGTTACAAATAACTATTAATTTACACTTCAAACACCATTAAGCCCAAAAAACATGTGCACGTATGACATTGTTAGGAATCAGAAGGACATTTTCAGTTATAAGAAATATGAGATAAGACTATTTTCTTCAATAGCCATAAACTATGTTTCCTTATTTTGTTATCATTTTGTTATCTCTAATTGAGAGTAAAATAAAAAATTATCTCGAGTTGATCGAATAAAGAAGTTGTAAATATTTGACTACGTACAAGTTATCTGACCTTTTATTTTTACTAGATTCATTTAAAGTAAAAAAATATTATGTTTATAATAATATACGATTATTAAAACCAATACGATAACATTTTTAGATTACTGTAAAATTAAATTTTATTAATTATCAAAGAGATTTAAATACATAAGTATACTAACTACTACTTAAATGTCTTTGTTAATTGTAGACATTAATTATTGATCAATTATAATTTATACCTATAAAAGCCTTGAAAATTTTTCAAAATGACGTAAGTAGTAAGTAACAGACTGAATGAGCAAGACCAAGACCAAGAGCAAGACTGAATACGCAAGACAAAGACTAAGACCGGACAAGTAAGACCGATACCGATACCACAAGACTGTCTTAATCTTGTTCTTGCTTTGCTCATAACTATTTCCAACCAATTACAATGTGTCTTCAAGGCAGGAGTCAATAGGCTTTTGTGTTAAGTCAGTGTGCGTCACCATCTTCGGCTGCATCACCACTTACCCTCAGGTGGGAAAGTAGTTAAGCCCTGGCTTAGAATAGTAAAAGAAAAACAATTCGACCTAAAATTATTTTATTTAGGGCCGATTTTTCAATGCTCGGATAAAGGTTAAAGAATGAAAAACAACATTACGTGGTAGAGTTATGCTGCAGCTATATTAATAGTATAGTTGTAGCACGAATGGGTCGGCTCGACCGGGGAAGGACCACACTCTCACAGAATACCAGCGTAAAATAGCAGCTTAATGCTGCTGTGTTTCGTATGGTGAGTGTAGAGAACCGGAGATCCTTTTTACTGGAGAAGAGGCTTATTCACACAGAGATCTTAGTCCTCACGGGTGATAACGCATCTGCCTTTTGATTCACAAAAGAGGATAGATGTATATGTCTATGGGCCACAGCAACCACTTACCATCAGGTAGACTGTGTGTTCGTTTGTCACCCTATCCTATAAAAAAAATTTGCGCCAATTTTTCCATTTTCGGATAAAGGTTAAAGAATGAAAAACAACATAAGCAAATAAAAATATAGTTGTATCTATTAATAAGATAGTTGAATTGTTTCACTTTTGTATTTAGTCGTGTAACCTTTATCTGATAATTTAAAACCGCATAATAGCGATGTAACAATATCCATTACTCCATATTGTCCCGTGCGTGCCGTAAGAGGCGACAAAGGGAAACTGAAACAACATGAGATGGGCAGCAGCATCTGCCAGAAAACAAATCAAAAGTATAAAAAACTGCGGTTATGTGTGGCAACGGCAAATCCCTCCTGAGACAATCAATGGAACCTTATGTTCAACAAAGGACTTGGGTAGAATAAATGGACAATTTAAAAAATCAATCATACCTCGTCAAGAATTTAATACACTGTAAACTGAGGTTTGGCCATGATATGAGAATGTTTGAAAACTTCGCTCGGTGATCACGGGTGCTGATGCCCAGTCCCCGTGCTGCACACTATTGTAATGGTATAGAGTGTCGTTTAATGGAGTAGGTAAAACGCAGATACGTTGTCACCCCTGAGAACTAAGATGGGGTGCTTCGTTGCCAGATAAAAGGTCTCCGGTTCTCTACACACACCATATGAAACACAATGAGAGCGTGATCGCACCCCGGTCGAGCCGACACTTGCGTACAACAATCATCCCATATAAAGCTGCAGCGTAAAGTATCTACGGTATAATTTAAAATTAAAAATGTTGTACAACCGACATATATATAAGCACCGATTTATATATAAGCAGTGTCCTTGTCAAATTAGCAATGCCCGAAAAGGGCGTCTAAGTTGTAAGCACATTATCGATTTAAGACAAATTATGTACACTTGGATAGCAAGTAAATGATTTGATTTATACATAAGGAACAGAAATAGAAACAGATTTTTTTTATTCAATATAGATTATATAAATAATACTCATTAACAGTCACTCTTATCTTTAGTTTACCACTGGACAGAAAACCTCTGTCCTAGGAAGTACCTGCCAGAAACCTAGCGCTTTTTTTATATGAAAAAAAAAAAAACAATTTACATTCATGCATGTTAGACAATTAACAACACAAAACAAATTAGAAAAAGCTTGTTAGTGATCACCTCATTCCCAGGGGTTGTTATCATCCATAAATTCTTTTATCAAAATAATAAGGTACATAGTAATTAAAAATAAACTGGGAGTCGAACTTTGTTACTGAACTTCTGTTAAAATACTTTCTAGATTCATGTATAGATATTAGTGGTTGCCTAGTGGTCGAAATTCGACCGCAATTCATCAAATTTTTCAGTGTGTATATTAAACAATCCGTACTTTACTTTCAACTGCACATTAAAACACATATCTCATATACAACACTTTACAGCCTATTGAAATAGAAACATTTGAACACACTAAATTAAGTAGTTTTTTTTTTTTCATAGAATAAGGATAACAAACGAGCACACAGTCCACCTGATGCTAATCGAATTCTTTAGCCCTATAGAGATTAAATTTATCCTCAATTATGAATCAAAATGGACATGTGTTTTCACCACAGATTACCCCCTAATTAGGGGGTAATTAGGGGGTAATCTGTGGACTCAGGTAACCCTAGAGGACTGAGACGGAATGCCTCGTTTTCAGTAAAAATTAATTATTTATTGGCAACATTTAAAAATTATTTAACGAAAATCTCTACTCTGTGCAACTGTTTGACTACAGACTTTGATGTGTTTGACATTGGCATTGGCAGTATAAACGTTAACAAACGACAGACTATTAAGTGACACTGGCAGTGTATTTTATCATTTAATGGATTGAATTGGAAATACATATTATAAATAAATTTTAGCTTTCTACACTCTCCATATAAACTTTAACTTTGCCAAATCTCACACTCCTCAGAGCGCGTAATATGCTTAAAAAGGGGTACAAAACTTTCCCTCCACATAATAACAAGATAAAAGTAACTTACATACATATAGCAGTGCAATATTCGTCGTTCCGACCACAGAGATACGGTCTCGCATAGCATGAAGTATGCATGCTCGGTAAGAGCCACTCAAGCACCGCGGCGCACCATCTAATATGTATGAACCGACTCATTTCCCGGAAAATCTTTGCCAAGTCACGCTTGAAATAAAGTACGGATCGAACCATGTTAAGCGGCCTTGTGTATATTGACGTTGAAATTGGACGTGTTGATTTGCTTGTAAAAACTATTGTTTGTTTATTTATTTGATACCTTATTGGTCTTGTGGTCGTGAATGCGATTGCTGATCATGAGTTCCCGGGTTCGAAGCCCGGGTCGGACCAAAATCAGTTATTGGGAATAATGATTTCTTATATTTAAGCGAACACTACACATTGAATAAAACTAATTTTTACGGATTTTATCGCGTTTAATTAACTTATTTTATATTCCCGACGTTTCATCAGTTTGTGATCATATTCTTGACGGCCCCCGCCATTACATTAGATTTGATAAACCACAAATTCTCGCGAAAGAACATCGATTCCTGCCAAGGATGATACGTGAGGCTATTGAAATTAAAAAACATCCTAATTTCAATAGAGAGGGAGGCTGGGTACTACTACCTGCTTGGGATCCTGTAATTCATAAAATTAAAACTAAACCTAAGCATACCACTGCAAGACTTCAAGATACAGTAAGTTGATTCTGCGTAGATCGGACCAAAATTAATAATTAAAAAGCTGAAGGTACTCTGAGTTACTCTGTAATCTGGACGTCAGTCACCTCAGTTCCCCGTGACCGTGGTTGCTGTAAAGCAACCGAAACGTCGGGAATATAAAATAAATTAATTAAACGCGATAAAATCCGTAAAAATTAGTATTATTCAATCAGTTATTGGGATTTTCTGTTAAGAAATCCTTAGTAGAGTTAGGAAGTTGGTGGTGTTTCAACCCCGTGCCTCGGAAAGTACGTAAAGCCGTTGGTTCTGCACCTGATCTCTCTCCGGTCGTGTCAAATTACAGTCCCATCGCTTTATGTGAGTGAGGAAATAAAGAGTGCACTTGTTTGCGCATACACTTGGCCACTATAATCCTGTCCTGTGCAGGTGGCTAGTCTCCGTTGAGACTTGTCATCGTGGCAGAAATTCTGTCAGAAGGACATTATTACTATTAATTGAAACTTACCAATTTTTTTTATAAAACTTAAGTGACAAACGAACTTACCATCTACTTGATGGTAAGTGGCTTCCAACGGCATTACGTGGTAGAGTGATGATGCTGTGTAGCATACACCTGTTTATTTAAACTTTAAATTTTAAAGTGAGCTCGATCAGAGTAGGACCACGCTCTCACAGAAACCTAGCGTAAAATAGCAGCTTAATGCTATGTTTCCTATGGTGAGTGCAGATAACCGATCTCCGGTTTCTTTTCACTGAAAACGAGGCATTCCCTCCTAGTCCTCAGGAGTAGAGACGCAGCTGCATTTTTAATCGAGGATAGATGTAGATGTCTTTTTAGTTTGTTATATATTAAAATACACTAAAATTAATGTGTGACGTCATTTATCGACCCTTATTGTAATTTAAAATTGACCCTTATGTAAAGTCAATTTAAGACCTAGTATTGATAAAGACATTAGTAGTATCTACACAACGACTACCAATCTTCAAAAAGTTTGTATATATTTTTGAAAGAGTTGGATGATGCACGCGTGGACCACTTTGGGTGTCTTCAGGGAGCTACACAGTCCACAGACCACCGGTTGAAAACTACTGTACTGGGTGGACAATGTATGACAGCAGTGCGAATTCATTCGTTTCGTTGATCAGGATATTTATGCTTGGCATTGATTTAAAACGAATGGAATACTAAAATTATCTTGCGTGTTATCTACGAGTAATATGGATCGCTACTGTATACGCGTTGCGAATGTATTAGCACGAGATTGATTTAAGTACGCCAGGTCCGTGTTCATGGGCACGGCATATTAAGAGTCTAAGCAACGTTTGTCCGTGGCTAGACTGTATATTGAATACTAGATGAGGATCAAAATTAAATGTGGGACTAATTTTTCATTGTAAGTAAAACAAATTATAATTATTGTGAAAGAAATTGTAACACGCCTATGAAAAATATCCCAAAGTTTCTTGCCGGATCTTCTCTGTGAAGGTTTTTGCGAATTATGTTTACGACGTTTAAACAAGTCAAATTTATATAAAAAGCTTTGTACTTTGACTAATACCATTTATCAAAATCATGCGCTCTTAAACAAGATAATACAACCTTGGAATGGTCCTTGTTCATTCATTTACTATTGTTCATCTTGTTTACTAGCCTCGCCTCGGCTTCTCCTGACTTGGATCTGTTAATACAAATAATCATCAAGATAATTTTTATCAAATAATTTTATAATTATTTCGTTTTCACAAAAGAATCTCGACGTTTTTAGACGTCGGACAAACAGACAAAAATTATTGGTGTCTTAATGGTATAACCCTGAGCTTAATAAAAGACACTATTTCGATATTACAGACAGGCACTTAAATTTTATTCGTATGAATGTAGCCTCTTAAAAGGCCGGCAACACACCTGCAATTCTCCTAGTGTTGCAGTTGTTCATGGGCGGTGGTAGTCACTAACCATCAGGTGGGCCGCATGCTCATTTGCCCTATCTTATTTTAAAAAAAAATCTAAACACATTTAAGAGTTTCTAGTTTATGTTCTCTACGTGTCGATAGCGAATTAAGAGTAGCGAAACAAATAAGGTTTGACATCTTACAAGATGCAGCAAACGTAAATGGAGTAGTCAGAGTAATAGTAAGTTAGTCCCCTTGACCGTGTAGTGGGGGTGTAAGAATATCCAATTGGATACACGGTACTACTCCGTATCATCCTGTAGGTGTCTTAAGAGGTGACAGAAGGAAACAAATCAGGGGCCAGTAGCGTCTTCCTAATAACGACTAAAATAAAAGAAAAAACTGTAGTTACTAACCCGCTTATCAAGCCTTGCAACTATAGCAAATATCCCCCCTATGAGGCAATCTATGGGGGAGGTCTATGATCAACAGTAGACTTTTATAGGCTGTAATGGTAACGGTTGCAGTCTCTATGAGTTCCACTGTGCTTTCATATCTGAAAGTGTGTTGGAGAGAATTAAAAGAGAGAGAAATAAAAAAAGGAGACTTTGTCGTCCACTCTATTCCAGTGCGCTTTGTGGACTTCACTTGTCTTCGAATAATTTTATCCCTCAGACATGCAGGTTTCCTCCTGTTGTTTACCTTCACCTCCGTGCACGTGTTAAATCATTAAGTTTCAATTCATTAGTCATCGTGGGTATCGAACCTGAGTTGTTCACTTTATGTAAACTTAAAAAAAAATACGGCGAGCACAAGCCCGCTTATAGTCCGAAACTATAAAGTGATAATCAGTCAATGTTATCATTTTCAAAATATAATTAAAATACACTAATTAATCAATTTCATCAAAAGGATGTAACTAATTACATTCAAATTTATTCATAACCGTCCACTTCGGTTATTATGTGAAATAGGGTGTTCCTCATTTTGCATATATATAGGACATCGTCAAATTGTCTTGTACATTTAGCATTCCGTTCCTCCCATTGTTTCCTGTTTCATCTTCAATTATTAAAACGTCAATCATAGTCACGCGAACAGGCGCCTGAGTTATGAAGGTTGTGTAATTGATTTATTTGAGCTTCACTATTATAAATCGTCTCGTCGAAATGAGATATTATCTTGCTAATAAGCTTTGAGTGGTACCATTCTAGTTTCGATTTTTAGTGATAATAAGTATTCAATTTATTTATTTGGTCCATCTACAAATTACATACTAATATTTATGCTAATTTCTAAAATATAATAAACTAAGTGCACATTTAGTAAACACCACATGCTTAATACTCACAGCATTTATTACTGCCAGCTTAATGTCATTAGATATATAAAAATATATATAAATTAAATAAACTAAAAAGGAAAAAGAATACAAAAAGGTACAAAAAAAGTAAATTAAAATAATACAAGCAGATTGTGGCTTACGATAACCATCCATCCATCCATTAGAGCCTATAAAAGTCCACTGCTCACGTCTCACCTGTAGAGTGCCTCATAGAGGAAATAATGCCATTATTGCCACACTTAGCTGGCGGGTTGGCAGCCCTAGATTTTTTTATTATTTTGAATTGTTATTTAGTTAGGTAGTTAGTCATTGTTGTTCAGATTCCCTCTGTCGCCTCTTAAGACACTCGAGACTATAAAGAGTAATGGATATTCTTAAACCGCCACTGCCACTACACGTCCTTATCTACGTAATATTTAGGGAAAGTAGGTATTCAATTTATTTATTTAGTTCACCAACAAATGTTACACTTATACTTATGCTAATATCTAAAACACTATTAAACTAAGTGCACATTTGGACGTAGTTATACAAAAACCAAAGATGTTTTATAGGTCCAGATACCGTGTTGCTAACACACCGCAACGTTCATAGTGAAGACAGTCTTTGATTCATGTGTGCGTGAGTACCACGTGACGCGCATATCTTACGCACCATGGTTGCATTAATGTGCGTGACTTCGGTAATAACAGTGCGAATCAATTACCCAAAAAATGTGGGAGATTTTATATTTCATTCCTATTGACGTACCTATTGATTCTAAGAGTATAAAATGTGTGTGCGTGGCGTGTGCATTTGTGTGTATGGGGATATGGTTGCTTATGTGTGTTTTATGTAGGTACAAACATCGCACTAAAATATTGAAGATATGTAATAAAACCTATAATTAATGTAACAGTTAAAATAAATAAAAAAGCACAGTAGATATTTATGTATGTAACATATATTTATAATCTCATCATTCATCATCATCATTACAGCCCTTCACAAGTCCACTGCTGAACATAGGCCTCCCCCAAAGAATGCCACAAAGCACGGTCCTGAGCCACCTGCATCCATCGACTTCCTGCATATCTTACCAGGTCGTCACTCCATCTAGTGGGGGGACGCCCTACACTTCGCCTGCCGGTACGAGGCTGCCACTCGAAAACCTTTCTTCCCCATCGGTTGTCGGTTCTTCGAGCTATATGGCCGGCCCATTGCCACTTCAGCTTACTAATCCGTTGGGCTATGTCGGTCACTCTAGTTCTACTGCGGATATCCTCATTTCTGAGTTTATCACGCAGAGAAACTCCGAGCATAGCCCTCTCCATAGCTCGCTGAGCGACCTTGAGCTTCCTCATACGGCCAGCAGTGAAGGACCACGTCTCAGTTCCGTATGTCATCACTGGCAACACGCACTGGGTGTACAGTCTCGTTTTCAAGTTTTGAGGTATACCTGACGAGAAGATGTGCCGTAATTTCCCGAACGCTGCCCAACCGAGTTGAATCCGTCGATTGACCTCTCGGTCGAAGTTGGACTTACCTAGTCGGACTATTTGTCCCAGGTAAACATACTCGTCAACAACTTCGAGCTTAGTGTTCCCAACAACTACCGGCATAGGTGTGACATGGACATTAAACATGATCTTTGTTTTGTCCATGTTCATCTTAAGACCTATCCGTTGGGAAACACTATTGAGGTCATTGAGCATAGTGCTTATGTCCTCCAGCGATTCTGCCATAAGGACTATATCGTCGGCAAATCGAAGGTGAGTGATGTACTCGCCATTGATGTTGATACCGTATCCTTTCCAGTCCAGAAGCTTGAAAACATCTTCCAATGCAGCGGTAAAGAGTTTCGGGGATATGACGTCACCCTGTCTTACACCTCTCTGCAATTGGATAGGTTTCGTACTCTGGTTCTGTACTCGGATAGCCATCGTAGCCCTACTGTACAAGCACTTCAACACTTCGATATACCGACAGTTAACTTGGCATCGCTGAAGGGACTGCAGCACCGCCCAAATTTCGACGGAATCAAAGGCTTTCTCATAGTCCACATACGCCAGACATAGTTGCAAATTGTACTCCTCGGACTTCTGCACAATTTGCCGAAGGGTATGTATGTGGTCTATGGTGCTAAAGCCTTTTCGGAAACCGGCTTGTTCGGGAGGCTGGAAGTCGTCAAGTCTGCGCGCGAGACGATTCGTAATGACTCTCGAAAACAGCACGTAGACGCGGCTCAGAAGGGAAATCGGTCTGTAGTTCTTCAAGAGAGCGTTGTCGCCTTTCTTGAAGAACAAGACCACCGCACTTCTGCTCCACGCCTCCGGTGTAATGCCACCATGGAGGACGGAATTAAAGAGCTTCTGAAGGACTTCAAGTACCGGTCTTCCACCCGCTTTCAGAAGCTCCGCTGTAATTCCATCCTCGCCTGGGGCCTTGCCGTTTTTAAGGTGCTGGAGAGCCATTCTAATCTCGCTCAGACTGACGTCCGGGATATCATCGGAATAATTATAATCTATTATTACTAAATATATACGGCAATATTTTGTGTACTGTAGAACACAAAATATTGCCGCTTTTTACGAAGACATTACATTATTTTTCAATTCTAAGTAAAATGACGAAAAAAAGTAAGTTTGGTTAGGCGTAAACTTCAGCCAAGAGATAGCAAAATGTTTAATTTTTTTGAATTGGTCCGTTCCGTTGCTGCGTGAAGGAAGGACAAAAACAAATAAACAAAAAAAGCACACTTTCACATTTATAATATTATATTAGTATGAATTATCAAGAATGATAGATAAACTTTTAAAACCGGTTTACAATCGGCTTTTTGAGGGTGGAACTATACCGGTTACTACTATAACGGTTCTGAGTAACCAAAAAGGATAGAAGCACAGGAAAGTGCAATTTCATGCGGCCAGATGTAGTTCAACCCTAACCTTTAAAACGGTTTAACTCTTTAGGTTGGGTAAAATCTGTAAAATTAGACTGTTTAAAACCTCTATACAGATAACCTTTGTGGTTGATCATGACATTAAAAAATAGTAAAAACATTTCATAGACTAGGCAACACTCGAATATTATTGCGCAGTATTATTACTTGTATTGACATTTAGCTTTCGTATTCTTTTACAAAGAAATACACCGTAAAATTGTATAGTTACTTATGAAAAGTGATGTTCTTATCCTTATCTTTTTTCCAAGAGTAATTTTTAAATGATTTCACAGCACAAACAGTCATTTTGCGAAATTATAAACACCGGTGCGTGACGTATGTTTACAGCGAACGTCGCTGGCGTAATGGCGGAACGATCGAACGAATACGCCAATATTGGCGCCTTTGAAATGGAAGTGTTTTAGGCGCGCGTACACGGTATCTGGACCTATAAAACATCTTTGACAAAAACGTTCCAACCCACAAGTCATTCAAAAATGAGTTCTTCTTCTTCTTTACTTTTTGGCTTCTCTTGAAAGAATTCTGCCAATGTCAAGTCAGTCATGGGAGTGACAATCAAAATGAGTTAAATATACAGATCTACTTCATTTGACATCTTCACGAAGATAGATCTGTATATTTATTTAATAATAGGTAAATATTGCATCCTTAGTATTCAAAGCATTTTTATAAGTTTAACATTGTCACATATACAAAAATATACTAGTAATCCACCCCGGCTTCGCATGGATTATTCCTGGATCTCGACAACAGCGTCACCTACCGAGTTCAATTGTAAATCTAAACCATCCAGAGACCCACTCAAACATACATAAAAAAGATCAGTCTACATAGACAGGTATCCGTAAAAATAGTTTTATTCAATGTCTAGTATTCGCCTAAATATAAGAAATCATTATTAAAAACTTGATTACGTACATTGATCATAGCCAATCATGGTGATGATCTGGTAAAAAGAAAATAAAAAGTAAATTTATTCAAAAATGTTCTTAACATTGTAACACGCAGACTTTTGTGTGGTAAGGTGTAAATGAAAACATTATTAGCAACTTCAAACGTCTTTATACAAAGCCGTTCCTAACCTTGCAAAATGGCACAAACATCAAAATAATGAGAGATTTCCGGCATTGCTTTGTCGAATGATTCTTGGGGTGAGTAAAGGAAGCCCGGCGGCGTGGGCAAGCCATAAAGTATCTCGCAAGAGCGGCTTCGAATGAACGAATCTGAACGGCGGCGGCGGCCGGAAGGGCCCGATGATTCACGAGTGCCGGCGAAATGATATCGGCGCGTGGCTCGATTATTTATAGGGTCTTTATTGTCACCCTACCAAAATATAATCGGCAAGGCTAACATTTTATTTATTCGAATATTTTCATTTTTGTATTAATTTTTTGGGTGTTGGAGAGACTGTTTTTGAGCAGTTGCAACCACTTCATAATCAACCAGTAAAGGCTTGCAGTTGGTCTGCAGTTGGGAGATGCAAAATTTACGCTTGTAATTCAAATTTCTCATCGCGAGCCTTAACTTCCAGCCTCTCTATCCGGATCAGTCAGATCAGCAGGATTCGCACATTACATTATTCATGTAAACGAAAAGACATTTTAAAGCAATAGTATCCTCAAATAAATGCCACTCTTTTGCTTCCCCCCCCCCCTCTCTCTCTCTCATAACTTTTTAATTTTGTAGCATTTGCTGTTGTAAAATGTCCGACAAGTGGTCATGAATTGGAGACACCGACAGAATTACCACGCTGTGAATGCAGCTTGTTTGCAGACTGCCATATCACCAAATAATATAGCCATAGCAACTTAATTCTTGCACTTGCGTGAACGTTATAGGCATAGTACAATTAACTTACAGTAGATGGCGCACGTATCGTACCGACAAATTCATTTTAAAGTTATATATCATTATATATATTATTGTTATGATGTTCGTTCACGCTAATATACGAATCTCATGTTAATGAAATTTTGTAAATCTGCATTACTTGCTCCAACTTGAGAGATAAGATTTTTTATCCCAATAAGTGGCCTTCAATACTATTTATTGCAAATTTAAGGATTTTATAAAGGACAAAGTTTCGCCGGAAATGGCAGAATAATGTTTGCCCGGCCGTACATATTATCAGTACATCGGTATCGGATGATTTTATGAGAATCTTCGATCCCGATGTTACTCTAGATGCGTGAAAATGATCCTGGTGTCCGCCTCTTCATGATCACACACTAATTCAATTACTTTACTTTTTATTATTCGATTTCGCTGCGCTAGATAGGAATAACGACAGTTTTGAATAGTTAAAAATAGTTTTTTTTTGTTTCACACGGACTTCGGAGGCTCTACTTTCTCTCTTGCACATATTTAATTGCTCCGATTTTAAAACTTTAAAGCATGGCCATAATATTCCATGAACGGTTTATTGCTGGCAAGCCTATTATTTTCGTAATTAAATTATATTTTTTCTGATGCCAATTTTTATTCATTAACATATTGGTGTAATTACTTATATTGACTTACCTTTTTATACCTGCTTGCCAGGTAGCCATGAACAGGAATATGTAGGCAAGCCTATCAAGGCATATTCTCCATGTTGAAAACTATCTGTTTAAACTAAATTTGTTCGGTTATCAAAAAAGTCAAGGTTATGAAAAAAAAATTGATTAAAATTAATTTAATTAAAATTAGTCATGAACACTTGAAAAGGCACAGCTATCATAGGCGTATTTATAGATCACTAAAATTTTATAAAAAATAGGTCTCATCTGGTTATCATAAGTACATTATATATGACGGGTGAAGGTCGATCTCCCACGGTCTCCTCTGCTAATATGTATATGAATGAAATTTTGCATCTTAAATATTGTTATAATTTCATTTAATTTCGTCACGTACTACGTAGTAACTAGTCTTAAGTAACATTAATTAACAACACTACCAATAACGACCGCCTGTCAAGTCTTGTATTGTATTGTCACTTGCCATGTCAGGAAGTCAGGAGACGAGTTAATTGGAAACAAGGGAAATATTCAATTATGTGATTTAATTAATTAGACACACGTCCTCATACGTGACTTAACAGAGAGAGTTCTGCGCCTGTGAACTCTCTGCGGTTGTGTCAGATTTCCGTCCATCAGACTATGCATATGATAGATTAGAGAATGCCCCTGTGTTTGTGTACACACTCGTGCACTATAAATTCTGTCCTGCGCAGGTCGATAGTCTCTGTTGAGACTGGTCGCCATGACAAAAATTCAGTCGAGAGAATTCAAGAACAAGTTGCAGTAATCGGAAAGTAAAATTTGTTGATGGTTTGAATTCTTTTGTTTGAAGAAGTCTGGTTTAAAATTCATTTTCAAATATTATAAGGGTGACATACGAGCTTACAGTCCACCTGATATGGATGCTGTAGCCCATAGACATCTACATCAATTCTCGATTAAGAATTAAAATGGGTCTCCGGTTCTCTACACTCTCCATACGAAACACAGCAAAATGTAGTTGCTATTTTACGTTGGTATTCTGTGAGAGCGTGGTCCTTCCCCGGTCGAGCCGACGCATTCGTCCTATAAGTATAATATAGCTTCACATGGCTCTGGTGGCTCATATATAAAGATTAGATTTGCGCTTATCAAAATCATCAAAACCTACCAACGCGATAGTAATGACACAGTTTAAAATGATGATCACGTTATACCCTTTTTTATCTCCTGTTGGAAACCTCTCTCTCCCACACTCCTTACCGACGTAAAATCTGTCAAACACTTAACCTTATTCCAAAGTGGCACCGCCCTGGTGGCAGAAAAAGTTGCGCAATCCCTCTCTATTGTAAGAAGTCGCTTAATAAGTTTTTTGTTTTCACCGTCCTGTTAAAACTTTCTTCTAATGGTTTCTTTATGTTAATTTCTGTGAAACAATTTTAATCAGTTCTTGTACATAGCATTATTTATTAAAGTAAATTGGCACAAGTTTTGAAAATTGACGGCTCCGTGGCGCAGTGGCTTAGCAATGAATTGCAGCGCTGAGAGTAGCGGGTTCGAATCCGCACGGGACAAGTATTTGTATGGCCTACACATAATTGCTCCGGGTCTAGATGTCCGTTCTTGTGAAATTTATGTATGTAAACTGCCATTACGATACAGGAGAGAATCCTACGTAATGTTTTCTCTAATAAAAAATCATTTTACGTGGTTTTAAGGCAATCTTAGCTATATCTTGTGGTTTTATTAAAAGTTGATTGTATTATGATATGATTTTGTTGAGAGCCGCGGACGCTTAGCAGCTGTACGTGAGCAAATTCGGGTTCAATTCCCGCCGGCACCTATGTAATTGTCTTTTCATTTGCATTATGCGCGTTGAAAGAAAGTAATGCGTTTATTCCACTTTAAGCATGCAGCACAAAATGTAAACAAGTGATGTTTTTATAAATTTTGTACTTAAAAAAATATATACCACGTTTTTGTCATATTCCTATCTATTCTGGGCTATGTTCAAAATTTCAGGTCTATAACTCTTCGGGAAGTGCACGAAATATGAGTTGCAACATTCCACCCGGTACGATAGAGAGACACAAAAAGAAAGTGACAATAAAAACGTGATAAAAATTTATAAAAGGCAAAAAGATATGGCAGTGGAGTCATTGCTCTACAACACCCTATCAGAAAAGAGAGCTTGTGGCCCAGCGGTTAGACGTATTTAGGTTCTTACTTTAGTTATATTGATTGAAACAGCACGTTGAAAGAGGACGTGGGTACGATTCTGTCTGTCCACATTGTCTACTTTTCATTTGCAAACTTTTCCAAGTTCGATTCGTAACAAAATCATGCTGAGTTAAATTTAATGAAAATTTTATTAGGCGTTTATTATACATTAACACGGTGAAGGTGCTCCTTTTTAAAAGGCTGCCAATGCAAGTTGAACGAAAAAAATTGCAATACCCCTGGTTTTGCAGCTGTTCGTGGACGGTTGCTGTTACTTACCACCAGGTGAGCCGCACGTTCGTTGGCCCTCTTCTATACAAACATAGGTTTGGAATCTCCACACCGACTATACTTAAAGACCGATAATGAACCTTAGCAGCGTACACCTCCTTAAACAAGATCGAGGAGGGCGATAGTTGCCACCAGTTGCCACTATGCACGTAAAGCCGTTGGTCCTGTGCCTGATCTCTCTCCGTGCGTATTGGATTACCATCCCATCGGACTATAAGATTGAGGGAATCTTAGACCTGTGCTTGCACACACACTAGGGATCTATAATCCTGTGCTGCGTAGATGGCTAGTCCATGTTGAGACTGACCGCCGCTGCCGGAATTCAGTCGGAGGATATTTATATTATTACTTGCGACTAGGTGCTGCTTGTGGGGACCGGTTTAAATTTATTAAATTTTAAGGTTTCTTTTTAAATACATCATATACACATGGTAGAGCCACGCTGCAGCTACATTATGGTTGTTGCAAGAATGGGTCTGCGCGACCGGGGAAGGACCACGCTCTCACAGTATACCAGCGTAAAATTGCAGCTTACTGCTGCTGTATTTGTCCTTATTCTATGAAAATAAGAACTTGCTTCAGTTACAGATGTGTTTGTTATTGTTTTTCATTCCTTGTAATATATTTTGTACTATGCTAGTATAATATTTCAAATCAAGAATTATGTTTTTTTTTTAATATAACACTTTTTATATGAATATGAATATTGTTATCCGAATCTAAGTTGTGTTCAAAATTTCAAGTCTCTACCTCACCGTATGTTACTTTAAAATCAATTACTAAATTCCACCCGAACAGACATACACAAAAGCGAGCTAATAAGAACGTCCAAAAATTTACATATAAGATATATCGACATCTTTTACGTCGACAACCGTTCCCTTTGATCGGCTTGACTCACTGGCGCTGCGGAATTGTTCGAACTAATTGCAGCTACTCAATTTCACCGTCGCACGTCGCGACAAAACTCGCGATACCATCCATACGATCTGGATGCATCGTGGTCCACCAGTGCACCATTGTGCGATTTACGAAAAGTTTTTTCCTCACACAATTTCCTTGTGAAATCGACTACCACCAGCGAATGTTTCGGTTCGATACGACTTAGGGATTTTCAAGAAAAGAACTTTCTCTCTTTTAAAAGGCAGGCAACTCACCTGCAATTCCCCTGGTGTTGTAGTTGTTCATGGGCGGCGGTAGTCACCATTAGGTGAGCTCGTTATATAAAAAAAATATTCCTTCGTCATTTCTTCTCCGGTCGAAGGAACTTCATTTCGAAACGGTAAATTTAAAAAAAATTACAAAATAAATAGTGTGTACTTATGTACGCACGTAAGAAGTTATACTTCTTTAGAATATCAAAACAAAAAAACTTGAGAGACAATTACCCACTGAAGTTGTCGCTTTTAGGTGACAGTGCGCGCGCATCATAAAAATACACTCTCTTCATTTTTCCCAAACGCCCCAAAAGAAGTATAACTTCATAAAAGTCTTTTAGATTGAAGAAAGAAATGCTGTTTAAAAACACTTTTTGTATTCTACTAGGTGTGCCCGCTATGCCTTTGAATGCTTGTATTTCCCAAAATTTCTTCGGAAGGCAACGCAAAGAAGATGACCAAACAAATATAAAATTTTTATATAAAATATACCAAACTGTACAAAATATTTTATAAACTAAATATTTTATAAATATATTTTCACGAATTTTATCGCGTTTAATTTTAAAATTAAACGCAATAAAATCCGTAAAAATAATAAAATTTTAAAATTAAACGCGATTATATAGGTAAAAATAGTTATATTCATTATATTATAAAGACTTTTAAGCCAAAACAATTTACAGCTCATTCTCTGTTGGTTTGGATTTTACTACAATAATTATAAACCGTCAACAATTTCAGGGAAACAGGAACGCCTCAACTATAGGAAAAGTCTTCTCATGATCGCCTCGCTTTGCCACGGTCCACCTTCGACTTCACATTTCCCTAAGTTGCTTGTTACGGACCAGATAATGGAATCTCACACCACACGGTCATTTTAGTTTAGACTTATTACAATTATAGTCTTTGTTATAACTTAAAGCTTTCATAATCCCGTCTTAGAGTCCATTGTTTCATTTTCACATTCCGCCTCAACCCTCAGCAGCACATCCAGGACTTGCCGCTTCACTTGATTCTGGAACTTTTTAGGTAATCTCTTCGTGCTCTGACAGACACTTGCAAAGAAGAGGTCTAAAGAGTCCTGATCAGAGCTACCTTGGTCCCAGACCTCGCATTCTTGTTCTGGTTCTGATTGCACTTCGGTTTCATCAATTTTGATATCTTCTTTGGTTGGCCGTTGATGTCTTAAAATAACATGAAATAATATTAGAATATTTAAACGCGGTAGGAAAACGCTGCAGCTATATTATGGTTGGGTCGGCTAAATCGGAGTGTGACCATGCTGTAACGACTGTTGACTTTTTTTTATAGGAGAGGGGGCAAACGACCATGCGGCTCACCTGATGGTAAGTGACTACCGCCGCCCATGAACAACTGCAACACCAGGGGAACCAGGGGAATTGCAGATGCGTTGCCGGCCTTTAAACTGTTGACTTTTACAGATTCATTGGACTATCTTAGTATTCAAAGGTGACAACGCATCTGAATTTTGATTATTTATCAAGAATAGACGTAGGTGTCTAAGGTGGCATAGCATCCATTTTGTGCTTATTAGTCACCCAAAACACTAGGACGAAAGCCGTATAATCCACTACCCCATATCGTCCCGTGGGTGTCGTAAGAGGCGACACAGGGAAATTAAAACACGAGATGGGCAGCAGCATCTTCGGGATAACAACCCACAATAATTAAAAAAAACCCGTCTGCTAACCGTGGCAACTAGGCAAAATCCCCCTTATGAGGCAATCTATGGTAGAGGCCTATGTTCAGCAGTGCACTTTCATACACTGTAATAGGATAGAATCTGTCTCGGTAAAATCTAATCTCTCCGTTTTCTTACGTATTCCTAACGTCAAACAGTAGCGCATGCACTATTGTGTTCCGGTTTGAGGACACGCTGCAAGGCATTGCATCTTCTTGGTGCTGACAACACATCTGTAGCCTGCTTTGTTTGTAATTGGTTGCAGGTGTTCAGAGGCTGCAGTTCCTTACCGTCAGGTGTACTGTAAGCTCGTTTGTATTTATAAAAGCTATCACTTTAGAAATTTAAATAATTACACCTTACCGTCTTATTGTCATGTAGGGCAATACGAAAGCCATGCGGCTCTGGTATCGCCACTTCTTGCAAGGTGTACCAGATTTTGTGGTGGCGCCTTTTCTACTCTTCTTAAGTGCTTGTCTTAAGGAGTCGCGGAGGCTCTTCCACTCACGCTTTAAAACCACAGCTGAAGCAATACATTTAATCATATGATTAAAATTGGGTGCGACTTGGGAGATACACATTTGTCACTTCTCAGTTGAAAGTGATAAAAAATAGGTAATGTCAAATATGATACAGGAAAATGGGGATATCATTAAATTTTTAAATATTTTAAGATTGGTCTGGCCATGTTAAGAATCTGTTAATGGTACAAACACTTAGCATCTGACTTTAACGACCTTGAATCGTGGAGGAATGTCAAAATGTTGTCTTAAGAAACGTTAGGACTTGGAGAATCAAATCAAATCATTTATTCTGCAATCTAAGTGTACATAATTGGTCTTAAATTAAAAATGTGCTTACAACTTAGACGCCCTTTTCAGGCACTGCAAAATTTGACGAGGACACTGCTTATACACTATTAACATACATAAAAAATAATTAAAAGCTATAAAAAAATATAAAAATATATAATAATGTTATTTTATATCTAAATACTCTTCCACTGAGTAGAAGGGGTTTTGTTTTAAATATTTACCGAGTCTTGATTTAAATTTGGTTAATTCTGATATATTTTTTATTTCCTGTGGTAATTTATTATATACTTTTATTGCCATATAGTAGGGGCTTGTATTTAAAATTTTTGTTCGCGACTGTGGTAGGTATAATTTATTTTTGTTACGTGTATTTATGTTATGTGTATCTTTAATATTCTTAAAAATATTATTACTTTTGTGGACAAACAGGCATAGAGCATAAACGAAGAAAGGAGAAACCTAATAAGGTTGCGCTAATTTGAATAATTCTGTTTATATTCAATTAACAAACGTTCATCGCTGAACATAAACCTCCCCATAGATTGCCTTACTACTACTTACTAATAGTTGCCACGCTCCGCAGGCGGGTTGGCAACCGCAGTTTTTTAAGATATTATTAGGGAAACGCTGATAACCATCTCCTGGTTTGTTTCCTTCTGTCGCCTCCTACAACACTCATGGGACACAGTTATAAAATACACTTAAAAAAAACCCTGTGCTGCAGCATGAAACTGCGAAAAGGACCGGACTCAGTGGTAGCACTGGTTTTCAGTCCAGCCCATACCCCGAGGAAATTAGGCGGCTGAGTGCACGCTCGCTCTTGATATCCGAAAATTTAAAAGAAAAAATGTATAAATGGACTAATAATAGAATTAGCCGTTTTTTTTTTCAAAAGAGATACGTGTGTGCATGCAATATCTATAGAAGCTTTGTACTAAAAAAAAAACTAAGGTAAATAAATACACAACTCTAAAAAAATATAGGCTTCCACAAAATATGCAATTTCCCTGTTTCAATTTTATTTATTTATTTATTTATTTATTTAAAACTTCATATACACATGTGGTATATAGGCGGACTTAATGCCTAAGGCATTCTCTACCAGTCTACCTTGGGATGATGCAGAGATATAATGAAGTAATTTTGTTATTTTTACGTTTTTAAATAATGCAAATTAATATATTAATAATTATAATAATGCGAATTAAAGTGCAAAACCGATCGTAGTCTATGAAACACAGATAAATTACTAGTAAATTCATTAATCGTTAAATTTAGAAAGAATTGCTATATTACAGTATTTTTTTTTAAATTTTACAGTACAGGTAGGTAAACATGAATATATATTCATGTTTACCGCACATTAACCTACTATCGCTGATATTACTTGATACATTCGTATTTTTGATAAAGTTAACATTAAAATTGTAAACAAAGATAACAGAGCTCAATGTATTTTAAAGAGACTAACACACGAAATGAGCGGTTAAGATTTTACAAAACCAAAAATAACTTAGAAGTAAAATAATACGTTTCGGCGGAGGGAGCTTAAGGTGGGAATTTTATGCCCCATTCCTATCTACCATCTAGGTAGGTATCAAAATTGCTTGAGTTTGAATGCTTGAAAGAGTTTAGCGGGTCGTGTGAGATGAAATAGTTACAGGAGATTCCTATTACTATCACTAGATGGCGGTAGGAGTAAGATGACACAAGACAAATGACTCAATTCATCATTTTACTTAATTATGATAGTGTGATATAATGATTTCATATATTTACACTAATACTTTGAATAAAACTAATTTTGCGAATTTTATCCACTTACTAACTTATGGGAGCTGTAAAACACACGAAACTTAGGGAATGAGGGCTAATAATATGCCACTCACTAGATGTCGCTAGTTGCGACTGAGGTAAAGTTTTTTGTTACACAATGCAATTTAATTAAGAAGTTGTTTTTTAATAAAAGCTTATCATTTTCTAGAGTATTATATTAATACACAAAACAATGCATCAGTGGTTTTCTATTTAATTTTTTGCACATTTTTAACTTTTTAAACATTTTTCTACTTTTATGAATATCTGTGGTTTGGTTTATTTATTTTTAATGTTATTAATATAAAATATAGCTAATAGTACCTACAAAACGAAACAATAACTTTTACATTTTCCGAACAAATTAACTTCCCCACTATGAAATCTGTTAAATATTATACCTCACTTTCTAGTGATGCCGCCCTGGTGGCAGAAAAAGTCGTGGATGCCTTCATTAGAAGAAAGTTAAATTAACCGCCCTACAATCCATAAAATTACTTGTATTCAATGATAGTGTGAGTCCAAGACCTATGTTTTCCTACTTCGGTAAGTCATACACTTGCACCATGCGGAAAGCGAACCCGCGACTTACATAACCAGTCAAACATAGGTAGACCAGTGGATAAGCCACTGATCTACCGAGCCGCCTATATGAACTTACATATTATGTCAATAATTCTAGTAATTTTATTTAACACTTCGTACCAAAGATGTTTTGATATAATTTAGTTTTATCTCGGGTGGTGGATAATAAATAAAAACTATGTATGAGTATCTCTTCAAAAACCTAGGACATTAATTTACATTGTACTTACTAATTATATATTGATAGCGTTCAATATAGACTACAATATATAAATAGGCTAGAGTCTAGAATAGGTTGGCGGTACACAAAAAGCTTACAGTTAACTCCCAGCCGCTTAGATATCTCCGTCCAGCATAGATCGCGCACGTCGATGTCGCGATGGTTCTCGTGCCACGTGTCGTACAAGACTGGGTACTTTTTCACTTCATCTATTAGTTTCTCGCGATATTCTCTGGCGCTCATGACGCGGCCTCTCCGAGCGATGCCTAAGCGATACTGCGCGAGGGGAAGCGGTGCGACGTTGCCATACTAGCACTCGTATCGCTCATCGCACTTGGTGTGCGCCGTGGTTTAATATAGATTTGTTACTGTAGATGTGTAAATTGGGTAAATTTATAATGTTTGACATGTCTTAATATTTGAAATGCCATTTTTGCAATCATCTATGTACGTGCAATACTTCTTGGTCTTGGCCGTGGAATGAAAAGGAGAGATCTCCCACTGGGCGATGTGTTTAGCCTTAGGGGCTGCCAATATTCCGTTAGTAGTACATATCATGTTATATACAATATGTAAAAATCCCGATACTTTTGTTTCGTGATATGATTACAACTGGTCTGTTAAAAAAATAAAACTAGATTTTTGAAGCAACAGTAACATATTGGCAGGGTAAATAAAGACCGCGATTCCAAAAGATTGTGGGTGCGAATTCGACTACTGTCGTGTACAGCTCCTAACATAGGCATTTTAAGCTTACAAGGAGTGTTTAAACGCAATATTAGTAATGTTAATATCATCGTTAGTATTTAGAAAAAAAATATGGGGAAACTTTCATTGCAATATATTGCGTAACAATATACAGTTAGATAATAAATACACGTACAAACTAAAAACTGTCGTCGACGACAGTGCTGCCAGATTTTATAAATTTTCTGAATTTTAAACAAATTGTAGTACATTAAGTAACAAAAAATATTGTTATATTTATTAGTATTATAATATTTTTGGTGATATCATTACGGTACCTATATTCACCTTTCGGATCGGACATGGTGTTTTTTTATAAATTGTAAATGCACATTCGTTCGAAACTCCGATTTCCTAATTTAACTTGGTGGCCTCGGACTGCGGGATTTAGGATTCCGTTGTAGTTCGGTCTGTTTACACTATTGCGGTACGATGACAGCACCGCCACAATTCTGTTGCAAATTTTTTTTTTCTGGAGCCAATTCGTTCCTAACTAAAATTTATCCCCTAGAACATTCCACAGCTTTTTAAGTTATTTTTGATCACATTTCTTGTATTAACAAATAGAAACTATTGTACCTACTAATTTTGAATATAAAAATTAAATGACATTTAAAGAATATCCACCACAATCAAAATTGACTTTTTAACATAAAAATTAAAGGCATGCTTACGGCTTCATCAGGGCCTCGTGGTCATAAATTAAGTTAGAGTGCTAATTTAAATAAGCTTTGAGCTCCACAGATTTACTAGACAGTGAAAGACATTTTTTTTTGAAAGTGCATTTATTGAATTGTTACAATAAACAAAAGTATTCCTTCGATGACATACTAGCTAAAATAATTAAGCTTTAATATAACGTTAACGCTGACGGTTTATCGAATAATTAAATCCCCGAATTTGGAGACATTATGTTAAATACTTACTTTCAGTCGCATTTTTTTAAAGTGAACAAAGCAACATTACAAGCAACAACTAGAATTACTTTAGCCCCTATTTTTCCACAGCTAGAGGTAGATGTTTTTCTTCAAATTTGGGGTCTCCCTTATGATATAGCCCATTTAATAAAAAAAAACATTAAATCGAAACTATCATGTAACATACATCCAAAAATACAGTTCATTTGAGGAACTCCTCCTTCTTTCAAGTCGGTTAAAATAATAATAATATTGTAAGATGGAAATGAAACACATATCGCCATTACAAGTAATGGTCTATTTTCTCTTTCGACACACTTATATAATTACAATTATCTATCTCGCTTGCACAGCATTTACACTACTTTATTTTTATCTTTCTCTTTCGTACCCATACTGTTACCATACTTCCGTCACCTTTCATATTAAATTTACGTTCTGTTTTAACTTTTATTCTATTATCTATTACCCTTACAATACAATAACAAAACATTATAACGTTTTATCTTCTCTTTTATAATATTAGAAACTTAACATATATAATTTTCACTGAGAGGTTAACGACGGCAGCCGTATTACTGTTAACCGTGTCACAGCTGCCTGCTTATTCCACAACTGGGAATTAGTTATTAGTTAAAATTTACAGATAATTAAGGTCTAATAAAAAGTCGGTGTGTGGTTGCGTTGTGGACACGGTCATGTGTTTTACGTGAATACGTGTATGTGAGGAAACGACCTCAAAATGGCGGCGCTTCCTCCTCCATCGCGTGCGATGCATTATTGTCCTTACTTAACGTAACGAATTATTTGATCGTTTAGCTTTCGAGTGATGTAATTAAATTTTGAATGTAGATGATGGACATGTAGCTGCAACACTAAAATGTAATCCTCGATTTTGTTAAAAACTTTTCTGATTTGCCTCCCACTGTGGAGTGTGAATTTAAAGACTTATTGAAATCAAAAACATTATTTTCTAAGCAAAAAAGTAAAGAGGAAAATAAGCGTTAGAGAAGTTTTTGTACCCAAGTCCGCGTCTACGGACATTTAATCGCATCGGCCGGCGGCCCGTGCGCCGCGCTGATGCCAATTCGTTCGTCATCGTCACTCACACTCGTTTGTGACACCGCGTGTAGCGCGGACCGCGAATCGACTTAGTATCTATGGAAACTTGGAAATTGGAAAGGACGTAACGCCTTTTATACTGTATGAGCTCGATACTATTTTATACCAATGAACTTCTGTATTGTTTATTAATTAAGTTTATATGGCTTTTAAAAAAGATACATTTATTTATGGTATAGCACAAGTGTATATCAATGAGAAGCCATGAATAGATGTGTTATCTTTTATTTATTAATGGCAAAAATCGTAAGTATTTTTTTATGGGATAGGGTGACAAACGAGCACACAGCCCAGCTGATGGTAAGTGGTTGCTGTGACCCATATACATCTACATTTATTTATAATAAAGAATCAAAACGCAGATGCGTCGTCACCCGTGAGGACTAAGATGCAATGCCTCTTTTCCAGTAAAATGGGTCTCCGGTTCTCTACACTCACCATACGAAACACAGCAGTGTCAAGCTGCGATTTTACGCTTATTTTCTGTGAGAGCGTGGTTCTTCCCCGGCTGAGCCGACCCATTCATACATACATACATACATATAATCACGCCTCTTTCCCGTAGGGGTAGGCAGAGACCACTTCTTTCTACTTGCTACGATCCTTACATACTTGTTTTGCTTCGTCCACTTTCATTATTCCCTTCATACATGCTCTACGGTTTAGGGTACTCTTGACCTGGCCTTTTTTTAAGACGTCGCTGATTTGGCCTAGAAATGTCCGCCTAGGTCTACCCCTTCCAACACTTTCATTCACACTCGCCTTAATTTACTTAATTTACGACCCATTCATGCTACAACTATACTACTAATATAGCTGCAGCATGGCTCTACCACGTCTAAAAGTAGTCTAAGTAGTAGATATCTAACAAATTCTGCTAATGTCAAGTCTTCTTTCTTTCTTTGGACTCGTACAATTATACTTCTGCCAATATCAAGTAATAAGAAATTATCCTTTATAGGTAGTAAGTACACTTCTTCACAGTAGGTTGATGCGTCACATTGCGATGTGTTTGGAAGCATATTAACGGCAGCTTGAGCCGGCAGACAGTTGATGGCGATGGTATCAAGCAGCTCACGCAGACACATTATCTTGAGGTTCACATCACGTAATTGATGCATATATCTAGTTAGTGCCTATAATCGTAATATGATTTGTTTTGTGCCTATTTTATACGAGTACCTATTACCATCCTACGAAGGGATATATGATATGCAATAGTTTCCATGCTTGGCTAGCGGGTTTTTGTCAAAATACCATTTATTAGGCTCCAAAGTATACTAACGCATTAGCTTTTAGAACAAAGTCCCAGAAAATATGGAGGACATATCCATCAAGAAGTTTACAATTTTTAGTAAGTAGTTTTTTAATAATGTTTATTATATTACTAAAGAGTACACAATTGATAATAACTCCTGGGTATAAGGTGATCGCTACCACGCTGTGTAGTCTACATGTTTTCATATTTAATTGTACAACTTATTAAATTGTTAATTAATATTTAAAAAAAACACTCGCAAGGTTTTTTGCTGGTTCTTCTCGGGACAGATTTATCCGAACGAGTGGCTAAAGTATAAATGTGATTCAAAAAGTATTCTTGTTAGCTATATTGAATAAAATTTATTCTATTCTGTTCTATTATATTCGTATGTGCTTGTCGGTTAAAAGTATTCTTAATTTGGTTCAACTTTTAATATATCGCCAATTCGGTCGGTAAACTTCGGTCTAGAGCAACGTAGGTAAACGCCTCTTGACGACTCTCTACCATTTACTTCTACAGCCTAAATTTGCTTAGTCACTCTTTCTTTTTTTCTAAATACATTGTTCATAATTTGAAACTTCCAAATCATGCTTATGATCAGAAATATGCTAACGTATGTTCTGGCATCCTGCCTAACGCGATATCTTGGCAAGCGTGATATTGTTTGCTCTCAAACTTACATAAACATGAGATCACTCTTCAAAATATTGCTATTACAGATTCGAGTCCCGGGTAAACAAACAATGGCAATACAAATCTTGGCATAAATTAATTATCATTTCATAATCATAAACTACCACGCCTGTCACCCCGAGGGGTAGGCAGAGACTACGGACGTCCATTTGGCGCGATCCTGACACATGTCTCTTGCCTCCTTTATCCTTTAAATCCATATACCTACGCATACATGCTTGTCGGTTAATGATACTTTTAATATGGGTCTTCTTCAATATATCCCAATTTGGTCGATAAACTTTCGTCAATGGCGTCCCTTGCTGACTCTGCCGTTAAATTAATTAATTTGCTATAGCATCGCTATTTAATTTCGGGTTACTCTTTGTCTATTCGTGTATTCCTACAAATATCAAACAATTTGTAATTTAAAAATATTTATGTTGTTTGAAATGATGTCGCCGTTTGACTGGACCCTAATAAATAAGGAGGGCTCTTAAAGCCTGATTTGCTTGGAGCACCCAGTCACCCGCCCTTCTTCCCGGGGACTTTAATTTAAGTAATTACTGGAAACTTCGTATACTTCGTGACGCAATAAACTTTGCACTTATTATAGACTGACTGAAATAAAGAAACTGACATTTTCAAACAAAATCTTAATATATAAAAATCCCGCGTCACGATGTTTGTTCCCGCCAATTTTCGAAACCGCTCAACCGATTTTAATGAAATTATATTAACGTGTATAGCTTCAACTTGAGAGATACGATAGTTTCTATCCTGATAGCAATTTTTGAGATGAGTATTTAAAGAAACGTGATGAAGAGACATCCTGATGACATCCGCTGTTGAACCAAAATAAACCTATAAATCCCTAACCTAAAAAAAGTTGAAGTGGCAATTGTAACGGAAGTCTGGAGTCTAGTCAGCATCATGGCTCTACCAACTTTAATGTTTTTGTCGATTTGGCTCTATTGTAGGAAGGAAGTGACGACAGTTAGAGAAGTATCGAATGAAAAAAGAAGAGTGCAATTCACATCCCGGTGTTATGTCAAGAGATTTATGTAATGATACTAATTACTAACACTATATATACCCTGTAGTCTGTGAGGGCTTGGTCCTTCCTCGGTCGACCCGACACATTCGTGCTACAACAAAACAATAATAATATAGCAGAAGCATGGCACTAGTTAATGATGATGGTGATGTATTTAAACTCTGTAGAGGTGTAACATCCTTCATCGTGCAAAAGCAAATGGCTTCATCAATCTAAAGTTTGAGAAAATGATAATTGTTTGGAGTTTGGAGTAAGTTACCGTAATGAAACAAGCGGGCGAAGTAAATGATACCGGTAGCGTCACTAAAGTTTCTAGTTTAATTAAATGAACAGTAAATAAAAATTGTTGAGTATTATAAATAAATAGCCGTGTGGTGGCAGCTATAATAAAGGTTAAATAAATAAAAAATAAATAAAACGAATTATTTATTATGCAAATATATTTTTAAATATACATCTATATAATAACGGTAACCGGACACATTGGCTGCAATATCAACTGTAGTTTGTTTGCGTCAAAGCTAGCAGCTCCAGTGTTTACGTTTACAGACTTCTACTCGTAGCGGGCTAGGTGACCTAGATCAAGGGCGTAGATATTGAATTAAATGATGCCGCATGCCCAACACCAATAAGACACCGAATGCATTCAGATGAGATTAATTTAAGATAACACAGAATCTTAATTTTAAACCGACTGCAAATTGAGAAAAGGTTGATTGTTTGACCATATTTTAATGTTTGTGAAACGATGCCTCCTAAGATCGTAAACTGATTTTATGTTTTATTATTATCAACGTTTTGTTTTTATTATCAAGGAAGCCGCTGCCTTGGCCGGGTAGTAAGAGAATTGTGAAAGAGCCCGCTTTTCCGATGCGCGTGCTTGTGAGGTAATAAAATCACATATAAATAAAAAATATATATTTTTTTAATTTAATTTTTCATGGTCGAGTTTTCTGAAGTAAAGTCAATTCTTTACGTTTGAATACTAATTCTGATAACGCACTTAATGGAAACCACAGCGTTTTTGTTACAGACATATACATATAGCTGCAGTGTAGCTCTACCACGTGTAGGTACCATGGGTTTAGGGGTGATGCATTTTTTATGTTTGATCAAGGTTAGTTGTAGGTGAATATGGGACCCAACCGTCACTAATCATCAGGTAGATCGTGATCATTCGTCCATCAGATTATTAACCGACTCCAAAAAGGAGGAGATCCTCAATTAGAATGTATGTTTTTTTTTGGATGTATGTTACGCGCTATCTTCGCCAATTGTGAATCAATATTGATGATTCTTTTTTTATTAAATAGATTATACTTTAAGGGTGTTCCCATATAAATTTGGAGAAAATCCACCCGTAATGGTAGCTAATACGAGTACTAAACAATTTCTTTTATAGCAATTTGAAGTCGGTTTTTACTTTTTGTTAATAGTTATAATTATTGTAATAAAACGTATATTTCCTATCGCCATTAAAATCGAATTACGTCTACCTTTTAAAGATGCCGGGTCATAGTAATAGTGGAATTTGTACATGCTGACAAATGTTGAGGTAAATACTATAATAATTATTACGGCCGTAGGTTCATTTCCTCCAGGCAACAAATACTTGTACGACAAATAATTGTTCCGGGTCTGGATGACTCTACAATACAGTAGAAAATTTTAGTGTGGAGATAACGTTTAAAAAAATATTGTGAACCGGCCTAAAGTATATTAAAGTAGTAAATTAATTAAATTATAAAAGAAATTTGTAATGGATTAATGTTGTCTTTATCAAATAAACTACATATTATTTTATTATTATTATTATATGGCGTGACGTGACTAGTTGCTAGCTAAGATAACGGATTGTACCTCATTATCTAATCAATGTAAATAATAATCGCGCGATGCTCTTCACAATGTGCTATCTTCCGCGTCATGACGTGGTAGAGCCATGTCGCAGCTTTATTATAATTGTAGCACGAATGGGTCGGCTCAACCAAAGTAAAAAAAGCAAATTAATGCTACTGCCTTTCGTATGATGAGTGTAGAGAACCGGAGATCCTTTTTACTGGATACCAGGCATTCCATCTCAGTCCTCAGGAGTGACATAGCATCTGCATTTTGATTCTTAACCGAATATAGATGTAGAAGTCTATGGGCCACACAACACCCACTTATCATCATGTGGAATGTTTTCGTTTGTCACCCGTATTCTAACAAAGGTGGACTGTAAGCTCGATTGTCACTTCAATAAAAAAAAATACAATAAATCATCTATTATAATGAGCACACGTAACGCGTTGTTTGGTTTGCGATCAGACCGTAGCTATCGAGTTATTGTATGTTAATTGTAAGTTTGTGAACTTGACCTCTTTCGCACTTTAATTATTTAAATTATTTCATCTACAACTCTCGATGTGTTTGCAATGATTTTGCCAATGTATTTTATTACAACTTATTGTGAAGCAGGTCAAACTATGGGCTATATTGGGCTTTTTATTTTTTGAATTTCAACACACACACACACACACACACACACACACACACACACACACACACACACACACACACACACACACACACACACAGAGAGAGAGAGAGAGAGAGAGACACACACACACACACACATACACATACACACACACACACACAAACACACACGTTCACGCAATAACTTTTATGCGCAATAACTAATATTTAGTATCTATTTATCATACCATTTTCTATCTTTCGAAATGTGTAACCTTTATGTATTGTATGATAAGTTTAATTGTTATAAAACCATTATGATAGCCCGAGTGTGTGGAGAGGTGGGGGGAGGGGGTCGGTAAACTGTAACATAGGGTAGGATATCCTAATACATCATGTTCCGCACTCTCACATTGGCCAATCATTAGCTAAGTGTATGGTTTAATTAATACGTTATCATTTGAGACACTGTGACTGAAAATAAACAATTATTTTGTTTATTTTATTTTTTTATATTTTATATTAGATGTGGTTATGTAAAAGGATCTAATACACACTCGTGTCGAAATCAGTTATATTACCATTTTTTTCTTATTTTTTTATTATCATACTTTTGCGTACGTTTGTTCGGTTTGAATTTACTAATTGACTTTGAACTAACTTCCTGATGACCTAGAAAATTACGAACATACGAGTAGCTCTAAGTCGGATGACACTGTAATATGAAAAAAGTAAAAGAATTCTAAACTTTGGAAACCGTTTCAAAAACGTGGTTTATTAAAAGTAATATACAAACTGTGCTTTTGCTGCCGCACGGATGGGACGGCTCGAACCGGGGTGGTACCACGACCTCACAGAAAACCAGCGTGAAGTAGAGGTTTACCTCTGCGTTTCGCTTGGTGAGTGCTGGTGGCCGGAGGCCCTTTTTACTGGAAATGAGGCATTCCATCTTAGTCCCCACGGGTGACAACGCATCTACATTTTGAGTTGTAATAGAGGATAGATGTAGATGTCTATGGGCCGCAGTAACCACTTACCATCAGGTGGACTGTGTGCTCGTTTATCACCCTTATCCTATAAAAAAAAACCTTATTCATTCATTAATTACCACTTTTCACAAGTCTACTGCTGACCATAGGCCTCACCAAGAAATACCACAAAGCACGGTCCTGAGCCACCTGCATCCATCGACTTCCTGCACGTCTTACAAGGTCCTCACTCCATCTAGAGCGGCCGCCCTACACTTCGGCTACAGGTATGAGGCTGCCATCAAGCGAGAACCCTTATTTCCTATCGGTCGCTGGTTCTTGGAGCTTTGCCACTTCAGCTAACTAATCCATTGAGCTATGTCGGCTACTTTGGTTCTACTGCGAATATCCTCATTTCTAAGCTCAAGGTCGCTCAGCGAGCTATGAGAAGGCTATGGTCGTGGTTTCTCTGAGTGATAAACTTTAAGTGTACCGGCAACTAACAAAATATAACAATTATTAAATGTGCGTTTAATTATAAAATCAAAAAGAAGCAAATAAAGCTTAATAATTATTGTAATAACGTACTCAGTACACAGGCCGCCGCGTTGCGAGATTATGTGCCAGTCATTAGGTACTTAGTTTTTGTAGTGCGCGCTGGTCGGCGATGAGGAGGTGAGGTCATCGATGGAAATTATACGGAGTCCGCGTAACTGTCTCTCATTTAAAAATAATTATACCATTCGTAACTAGTTATATTTTTTAGACATATGGATATATTATGTAACAAATTATGCGCAAAATTCATTCGTCTCTCGGATAAAAAATGAAATAAGAAAGAAATTTACACTGTAGACATATTCTATGGAAGGAAACAAAAAAAGGGATTTTCTTATGCCGCAACCACAGAATATAACAGAATATGTCTACTAGAAAAGAAAAGAAATAAAGGGAAAAGCAAAGGAAAGAAAGGAAAAGAAAAAATTATAGACTAAGATAGAACAGAACAGAAATATAATAGAATAATTCTCATTCAATATAGATTACAAGTAATTTTTATTGATAGTCATTTTTTTACTTCACGTAATATAAAATCGTCAGCGACATGTCTACAATGAGAGCATCCACGACCTTTTCTGCCACCAGAGCGGCGCCATTTAGTAATGAGGTGAAATATTTGACAGATTTCATAGCGGGGCACGTTAATTTGTTGGAAAAGTGTAGAAATTAACGTTTTTTTTTCTGAAATATTAGTTTTATTTTCTACCGACTTCAAAAAGGAGCCGGTACTCAATTCGACTGTATGTTTTTTTACCTCATAACTTCTTACTCAGTGAACCGATTTCGATAATTCTTTTTTTTTATTTGAAAGCTGGTGCTTCCCATGTAGTTTGACAACAAAGTTTTTAATTTTAAATTATGTATGACTTAGATTAGAAATGGATAAAATTATCATATGTACATGGATATAAAAAGTAGAAGAAAAATGTTAAAAATGTGTAAAAAAATACAGAACGCATCACTGAGGCATTGTTTGGTGTACACAAATCCACTAGAAACCGAACAACTTTTAATTAAATCGCAACTTTTTTATAATGATGACACTGTGTGACCATCTGTGTAAGAAATAAGTTCACCTTTAATTCAAACTTTAATTGCTCGCTCTCAGACTCATCAGACAACCAGGCGGTCGGCGTGTCTTCGCTACTTTGTTGTCAATATTTCACGCATTAGATCCAGACGGTTTGCTTCGTTTTTTTTACCAACTTCTTAAAGGAGTAGGTACTCAATTCGACTGTATGTTTTTTATGTGTTACCTCATAACTTTTTTCTACGTGAACCGATTTCGATGATACTCTTTTTATTTGAAAGCTGCACCAGCTTCTCATGTGGTCCCATATAAATTTGATCAAGGTCTGACCGATAGTTTTTGAGTAATTCTTAATAATTTATATTGAAGTCGGTTGAACAAAAGCATTAATTTTACTACTTGTACGAGTAAGTAATTTCATTCAGCGAGAAAACGCAGCCAGCTGCTTTCTGATGATATTTGTGCTGTGCTAAGTTCTTGGCACGATACAACAGGGAGTAGGAGTTTTAAATTTAAAATATGTAATGCGTATACATAAGGACTGCTCATTAGAAGAGCGATATATTATTTGTACTCGTGTTATGAAATATTTGCATTTGTAAAGAAAACAATCCCACCGATTTGAACCCACATGTGCGGCACACAACGCGACCACTGAACTCATGAACCAAAAAAACAAATCAGTAGATCCTCCGTCCCGCTCTCGCGTCGCGATATTTGTCGCTATCTCGCTCTGTACAGGAATAATCTCCGAGCACTTTGATATTTCAACTATAGTATTATTTTGTCTTAATAATTAGATGTTTTCCATAGCTGGCACTCTTGACAGGTGGCTTGGCATCCATAGTTTTTATTTTCTGGTTGTTATTAAGAAGACGCTGTTGCCCACCTGGTTAGTTTCCTTCTGCCGCCTCTTACGACAACCACAGGATTATATAAGGTAGGGCATTATACGTGGTAGAGCCAAGTTGCAACTATATTATAGTTCGTATTAGAGAACTGGAGAGCCTCTTTAATGGAAACGGGGCATTCCATCTTAGTCCTTAGAGATAACAACGCATCTGCAGTTTGATTCTTAATCGAGGATAAAAATGTACATGTCTATTGGTCACAGCATCCACTTACAATAAGGTAAACTCTATGCTCGTTAATAAGGGTGACTTATTCCTTTGAAAAAAATATGTTGCGTGAAAATTCATCATCATCATTAAAGCCTATCACAAGTCCACTGCTGAACATAAAGGAATGCCCCAAGGAATGCCACAAAGCACGATCCCGAGCCACCTGCATCCATTGGCTTCCTGAATGTCTTACCGAGTCGTCACTTCATCTAGTAGGGGAACGCCCTACACTTGGCCTAACGATACGAGGCTGTCACTCGATGACCTTTCTTCCCCATCGGTTGTGGGTTCTTCGAGCTATATTTCCGGCTCATTACCACTTTAGCTTACTAATCCGTTGGGGTTATGTCGGTTACTCTGGTTCTACTGCGGATATCCCCGTTTTTAAGTATATCACGTAGAGAAACTCCGAGCATAGCCCTCTCCATAGCTCGCTGAGTGACCTTGCACTACCTCATACGGCCAGCAGTGAAGGACCACGTTTCAGGTCATCACTGGCAACACGCACTGGTTGAACAATTTTGTTGTGAAGTATACCTGACGAGAAGATCTGTTGTAATTTCCCGAATGCTGCCCAGCCGAGTTGAATCCATCGTTGTAATAGGATTGTGTTAATATCCGCTGGAAAAATACGAGTAAATCTACTGCTCCTGCAGTAGATTTAAGACACTTTCTGGAGGCATAAAGACAGTACCATAGAACAACAGTACCATCTGCGCAAGATAGGATTACAGTGTATGCACTAGCACAGATGTACTCTCTATTAACTCCGTCCGAATCTAGTGCGACGGGACCGGACGACACGGCCTGCTTGCTTTCCGAGGCACGGGAGTGAATGAAGCACCGCCAACTTCCTGACTCTGGGCTTATACTGAGAATTTTTGACAGAAAAATCCAGTAACTGATTTCAACCCAACCCGGGATTCAAACCCAAGAGCTCATGATCAGCAAACGCGTTTACCAACGTTGGCCAACGACGGCAGTCAATGTTGTAGAATGTACAACCAATCTTTGGCCGTGGAAGTAAAAGGAAGATCTCACGCGGCCAACGCTCCATGTGTTGTAGCTATTCTATATAGCATGTTAAGATTAGAACTTTGATAGCGCGATTTAGGAATCAGTGCATTTCGTTTGTGGCGCGACGACATCTCCACCAAATCATCGTCCAGCTAAGACAGGAGGGCCATATTGCAGTCTAGATGTCGACGAATGGGCAAGTGCCGGTGGATTTGCCTTGTTGTTTGCGGTGAGTTGAGAAGAAGGCAAGTAATCTGCGAGAGTGCTCTGAAGCAGAGGTGATCAGTGTGGCTCAAAGCCGTGCCGCCACAATTGTGTATTGCAAGTAATGACAGATGATCTGAGACTACTACTAGTGAGCTATCCAGAGGTCTATGCTTGCTGTTTCTCTGCCTACAGAGTGACTTCGTAATGAGGATATCCGAAGTAGAACCAGAGTTTTGTTTCAAAAATACCCTGAATGGTTCTAAACATGTAACATTTTCTGTTCTTCTTATGAAGATATCCGCAGCAGTACCAGAGTTTTGTTTCAAACGGTTCCAAAGATGTAACATTTTCTGTTCTTCTTATGAAGATATCCGCAGCAGTACCAGAGTTTTGTTTCTAACGGTTCCAAAGATGTAACATTTTCTGTTCTTCTTATGAAGATATCCGCAGCAGTACCAGAGTTTTGTTTCAAACGGTTCCAAAGATGTAACATTTTCTGTTCTTCTTATGAAGATATCCGCAGCAGTACCAGAGTTTTGTTTCAAACGGTTCCAAAGATGTAACATTTTCTGTTCTTCTTATGAAGATATCCGCAGCAGTACCAGAGTTTTGTTTCTAACGGTTCCAAAGATGTAACATTTTCTGTTCTTCTTATGAAGATATCCGCAGCAGTACCAGAGTTTTGTTTCTAACGGTTCCAAAGATGTAACATTTTCTGTTCTTCTTATGAAGATATCCGCAGCAGTACCAGAGTTTTGTTTCTAACGGTTCCAAAGATGTAACATTTTCTGTTCTTCTTATGAAGATATCCGCAGCAGTACCAGAGTTTTGTTTCTAACGGTTCCAAAGATGTAACATTTTCTGTTCTTCTTATGAAGATATCCGCAGCAGTACCAGAGTTTTGTTTCTAACGGTTCCAAAGATGTAACATTTTCTGTCCTTCTTATGAACATATCCCCAGTAGAACGAGAGTTACGGTTCGAATGGCTCCAAAAACGTAGCATTTTCGGTTTTACATCCAAACAGACGTTGCACGTGAAGTTGCAGTCACATAGGTAGTTATGTATTACTATGTTGTAAGAGCTAAGACTTCTTTTCTGTCAAAAAGTCCATTTGAGGTACGACCGTCGCATAAATTTAATAGCAGTGCCTGCATTTGTAGTGTTTCGGTCTTTATTAAAATTACAGAATAAGGGTGACAATCGAGTACACAGTCCACTTGATGGTAAGTGGATGCTGTAGCCCACGGACATCAACATCTATTCTGAATTAAGAATCAAACTGTTCAAACTGCAGATGCATTGTCACCTCTGAAGACTAAGATGTAATGCCTCGTTTCCAGTCGAAAGAGTTTTCGGTTCAGTGAAAAATATATAAATACGAATATTACTTATGCTGTGAGTTTGAAGGTTTTAAGAGAGCCCTTGTAATTACAGGATGGTAAAGGTATTCCATCTTTGTCGTCAGAATTGAACCACGCATCTGTAGCCTTTGTTTGTTTGAAGTTAGTAGAAGGTAGAAGATATATGCTGCAGTTTTCACTTCAATTTTATAAAATAATAGCGACCCCCCCCCCCCCCACTTAGCCTGATAATGTAATATATTAATGTACGATGAATAATATATTATAAATGTATGTACGAGAATGTATTTATGTGGCGTTTAGATTTCAAACCATTTATTTCTATCGGATTAAATATAGCCAAGATCCTCCTGGCCTAGCTGTCTATCTCTTCGTAAAGTTTCCTCAGAATCAATTTAGCCTTTCCGGAGATTAACCCAGACAGACAGGTAGATCTTTTTCTTAAATGTTTGTTTATATCGTAATAACATTCAAACAATGCAACTCTAAAGAGATTACTTAATAGAAGGCAGGTATTTCAATATAGAGACACTTCAATTTTATTTATATGTATTATGTATACATAACTAGGCCCTGGAAATAAGGTGATCGATACCATGCTATTTCTAAATGTTTTCATAATATATAAAATATTATATTGAAAATTGAAAGTTTTTATAAAATAGAACCGCGAAGTTTCAAGGTGGTTCTTCCCAGGACAGAGATTTTTTTCCGAACCAGCGGTAAATATATGACATTCAATATTTTTTTCTTGTAATTTATATTGGATAAAAATCATTATATTCTATTCTATATAAAATAGGTACCTGCTACCGTATATAGTATTTGGGGTTAATTTGATAGTGAACAAGTAAACAAGCATATTACAAACTTTTTGTTTCGTATTGTGAATTAAAAATGATTAATCGCTAATATGCTTCAGTTAACGTGAATCACGTAGCGTATTAACTATACCAACAAAAAATATGTAAATACACGAACAAAAAAAATATTCGTCGGCAGAAGTGTTGCCGCGGCAAGAAATCAATACGAGCGTGTCAGCGCAAAAAATACCCGAATCCTATCCGAGATCATTTGTTCGGTTTCGTGGCAAAAAAACCGCGTAGCAACAGCGAACTATCGTCAATAACCCCTATCTCCGCTTGTTACAGTTCAAATTGCGGCGAACTGAAATTAAATAGCGAGTTATCCTTATAACTTTGAAGCTACCTGTTGTAGAGATGCTCCCGACTCTTATTTCATATATCGATAACACGTTCTGGTAATTAATAGAATCAGGCGTTACTTTTCAGAAATCCATTACATTAATTGCTAAGATCCCTCCCTCACCACCTCCCGCCCTGCTTCAATTGCGTGCACTGTCCCCGTTACCACTAGTCCCAGGACCACTACTTCCAACAACATTACACTAGCATATCACAGTCTTGTTTATGTCCTCACGTTGCCTCGTTTAGAGACGAAACACGTGTAGTATTATCGACGGTGGCGTGGCTTTCTTAGTGGTGTGGTGTTGGGAGTAGTGGTGTGGGGGCTCTTTTACCGTCTAGGAATGCATCTGGGTTGGTGCCCCCTTCTATGTTTGTCACTGAGTATCAGCGTACTCTTTGCCTTCGTTTGAGCTAATATAATTAAAGGTCTTTTGATATTTTATTTTATTTAAGGTTGATTTTATCAAACTGACCGAGAATATATCTATCAAAAATGATGGTTATATCGCCATTAGATAGTTCTGGAATTCTCTTATTTGCCTCTTACGGGGTTGAATGACTTAATTGACTCTCTTCTATTTCGTTTGTAAGCCGCTGTGCCACTTTATATACTCCTATCTATGCAAGATATTATATCATTTAAATTTCTAGTTTGTCTGTGTAGCAACATTCAGAATTTCCTAAACAAGTTAATGATTTATTTTATTTCAGCAACCAAACTCGACAATACATACAAAAGAAGAGAATAATTCACTTAATAAGTAATATACGAAACATTAGTTACACAACATTTGTTAGGTACAATATAGTATTTAGGTTTATATATCATCATATCATAATATCAGCGTTTGTAAATCTTAAGAAATAATAGTAATAATTAAAAAACGTGTAAACGTTATAAATCTCCAAGTCATTTTGTGCCAACAATTTATTTCACAGTTTGGCAGACATAGAATATATATATATATATATGCAATTATATATCGATATCGATATTTTATTACTTAGAGCAAGGATGTAGCCAGTTTTGTAGTGGAAATATCCCCGTTAACCGGCTTCATTTTTTTTTACAAAATTCGTGCGAAGTGCGGAACTGCCTACTGCCTTTACAAAAGAGATTAAATGCAGGAATAAGACACGGTTACAAGTGGTAATTTGTGCATAATAAAATAGAATATAGATTGTGGTTGAATAGTTCTATATAATAGGCCGAACAATACAGAACAGTTTCTACATTTATTTCACTTAATATAATCGATATAATCTGATACGCCAGTTGATTGCGCTTTCTTATAGTTCCACGAAAACAGTCTTAAGATATAGTAAAACTTATACAACCTATATACGTCCCACCCCAAGACAAATGCCTCCTCTCATTTCTGAGAGGGTTTGGGAACGGTCTGAAATGTTATATCTTGGGGATATCGGGATCTCGAGAACAACTCCACCCATCGGATCGGAGTGAATCAAAACTATCCAGGGACCCACTCATACACAATTTTTTTAATCAAAATCATTTTTTTTAACAATTAATCATATGTATGTATATATAAAGATGGTGAAAAACGAACTAACCTAATAGTCTACCTGGTGGTAAGTGCTAACTACAGCTCATCTGCAATCAATTCAAGAAGAAAATAAAAGTGTTGCCACCCCAAAGAATTAAGATGAAATGCCTTACAGACTACTTAACTATACTGGATCTAAACCGGTTACCTTTAAACCGAAAAAAAAAAACACTGTGAGTGTACTGATATATTTGACGGCAGAAAACATAGAGTAACGCGGGTCACTGTTGGATCGGAGTGGTGTAGCCATACAGTACGCAGGCGATCCCCTCTGTCAAAGTATAAGTCCAGGCGGTCCTTGGTGCAATAAAACTAGTTGCAGCCGCACTGCTCACTAGACTAAATCTAGTTGCGTGGATGAATCGATTTCCTACAAATATACCGAATTGTTCAGCATTTTTTTGCTGCAAAAACAGATTTGCCACGTCAAATTTACAAAAAGATGGTATTACCTTTCCTTTAAGCCTGTTATCTATTGCTCTTAGCCGCCTCTGACCAATCTTCTCTAATATTAAGAGAAATCCTTAGGTATTTGCATTAGGGAGTTGTGATCATCTAGATTAACAATTTCTCATATTATTGATTTTAAAAATGAAAATTATATATTTTTTATTTATTAACATTTTCAACAAAAAATCGAACAATATTTTCTATGTCTGCCAAACTGTGAAACAGTTTGTCGGCACAAAATTACTTGTAGATTAATTACGCTTAAATTATCTATAATTGTATTTTTTTAAATTATTACTATTATTTTCTAAGATTTACAAACGCTGGTATTACGAGTATGATATGATGATATCTATATACCTAACAAATGTTGTGTAACTAATGTTTCGTATATTACTTATTAAGCGACTCATTCTCTTCTTTTGTATGTATTGTAGAGTTTGGTTGCCGAAATAATTAACTTATTTAGGAACTTCTAAATGTTGCTATACAGACAAACTAGAAATTTAAAAGACCATTATAATAAAATATGTACATACATGTTGCATATGGTAGTACGTCGGGAACTTGACCGACGGTGGATTGTTGCTCCTGTATTACGCGAAACCCTAATTCTTTTTCTAAAATAAAAGTAGTCTAAGTTACTCCTTGTGACATTAGCTATCTGCCAGTGAAAATCCCGTCAAAATCAGTCCAGCAGTTTCGGAGATTAGCCGGAACAAACAGACAGACAGCGGACAGACAGACAAAAACTTTAAAAATTGTATTTTTGTTACTATCTGTCCCAACGATAGCGCCCGCGTGTATTTTAGGGTTTTAATTATGTTGCGCGGAGCCCTAATTCTTTTTCTAAAATATAAGTAACCTAAGTTACTCCTTATAACATCAGCTATCTGCCAGTGAAAGTCCCGTCAAAATCGGTTCAGCCGTGTCTGAGATTAGCCGGAACAAACAGACAGACAGACATAGAGACAAAATTTAAAAAAATTTTTGTTATAAGTACCGTAATATATTTTCATACGCATTTAGTAAAAACCTGTTATTTTGACATTACAAACAGACACTTCAATTTTATTTATTTTGTATAGATTTAATGGTTTGAAGTAGAGTTTGATATGTAACAGTGATACGATTTTGTGTATTAAAAGTGAACTAAATTAGTGGTAAACGGTGAAACAAGTGTCCCGATGGTAATCTCAAGATAAGGTGTCTGTCTGCTTGGGTGCCTTGATATACTATCGCCAACTGTCTGCTGGCTCAAGTCGCTGTCAAAATCTCCCAAAAACTACGCAATATGACGCATCAACATATTCTAAAGCAGTGTACTTTAACGGATTATTATCACTTGATACTGAGATAATTAATGAAGACATGGCTAAAAGAACAAGTATCCAAGCCAAAAATCTTAATAAAAAACAATTTTTGACAGGTATTAGTACTATTGTACTGTAATATATAATTATGCTATGGTTATACTGTTATTAATACCTTGGACAAAGTATCATACATAAATTATCCAAAATTAATACCTTCAGAGTAATTACTAGCATATTTATGTAATACGTAATTACCGTTATCGTTGCCGTTACAGCCTATTAAATTCCACAGCAGAACAGAGACATCCCCCATAAATTGCCTCATAGGGGGGATATTTGCCATATTTGCCACGCTTGACAAGCGGGTTGGCAACCGCAGTTTTTTTTATTTTTAGTCGTTGTTAGAAAGACGCTGCTGCCCAATCTCCTGGTTTGTTTCCCTCTATTGCCTCTTACGACACCCACGGGACGATGTGGGGTAGTGGATATTCTCATACCGCAACTGCATGGCCATGTAATTCCTCTAAGTTAATGTCTATCAAAATTTATCCTTCTTTTACAGACGTATCAACTTATTATTATAAAGAATATTGTAATCAAAAAACGTTTAATTACAACTGATTATAAAAACGATTTATAAAAGGGACCGCTTCCGCTCTTGTAAATTATAGATTAGATGTTGAGTAAAAATTGTGGAATAAAAACGTTAAGATAAAATAAAAATATATATAAAGCGTAATTTAATTTAATTTAGGTCTAATATTCTTATAACAATTTTTTTATACGAGAGGGGGCAAACGAGCATACGGCTCACCTGATGGTAAGTGACTACCGACGCCCATGAACAACTGCAACACCAGGGAAATTGCAGGTGCGTTGCCGGCCTTTTAAAAAGGAGTAGGGAAGCTCTTTTCTTGAAGGTTCCTAAGTCGTATCGGTACGGAAAAATCGTCGGTGGTAAACTATTCCATAGAGAATTCGTATGAGGAAGAAAACTCCTAGTGAAACGTACAGTGGTGGACCGCCAAGCATACTGATGGTGTGGATGGTATCGGAGGATTGCCGTGAAATTTGGCGGCTGGGATTAATCCGATCAATTCCTCAAAGCACACCCCATGGTAAATGCGAAAGAAAATGCAAAGGGATACAACATCTCTTCGCAGAGCCAGTGAATCGAGCCGATCGAAAAGGACGTAGCCGCTCTGCTCCGCTCGCGCGGTCAAGTGGCAGGACCGAGCACTGGGGAGCCCCAGCCCAGAGATGGGAACAGTATTCCATGTGAGGCCAAACCTGCGTCTTGTAAAGTTGCAGGCGGTGTGCCGGCATGAAATACTGTCCCGCCCTGCTGAGCAGGTCAAGCTGAGCTAGCAAGCAAGCAAAGCTAAAAAGCTTGATTATTGCATAACAATAAGTAGATTCTGTAGCTTTTTTAAATGGTGTATCTACCTACACTTGTTGTACCCTATGTATGTGTTAAGTGTTTAACTACAAATAAGCGGTTTTCTTTCTTTCTTTCTTTCTTTCATAGTTTCTTTGGAATATGAAACAACTAGCAATCAAGAAACTTAACCTTATGTAAATAATAAAGAACAAATTAAATGAACTCTGTGGAACAAAAACCTCATCTAACAGTCTTATATTTGAGCAAAAATAGCATTTTTTACACCCATTAACTGATAGATCTATAAGAATTGTGATAGACTGAACGGTAGCATTTTTTTTATTGCAATATAACTAAGAGTAATGATCCTAAGTGTAGGGACGCAGTCGTCGCGCTACAAGCGAAACGCTCCGAAGCCTAAATCGCGCTATCAAAGTTCCGGAGTACTGCGGTACGAAAATTACTAACATGATGCAATAGCGCATTTCCATTTTGAATCTTAACTGCTGGACTAACCAAGAAACGAGGGAAACTGAAACAGGAGAATGGTTGCATCATTTTGCTTATACCAATTGAAAAAGAAAATGGGGTTGCCAACTTGCCTGTTAAACGTGACACTATAGCAAAATACTTCCTATAAAGGAATCTATGGTGTAGTCATATGTTCAACGAATGGGTCGGATTGACTGTGCAAGAACCACGCTCTCATAGAATGTCAGCGTAAAATAGCAGCTTAATGCTGCTGCGTTTCGTACGATGAGTGTAGTGAACCGGGGCCCCTTTTTACTGGAAATGAAGCATTCTTCATTTCATTTCTTAGTCCTCAGGGGTGAAAACTAATTCTACTTACCGTCAGGTATGTGTGCTTGTTTTTCACCCTGTTTCTATAATAAGAGTGCCCTATTAAATATGCTCTAACGACGTTAAACCAAAAACACTAAAAACAAAACCGCTTCTCTTGATAGAAGACTGCTTCAAGTTGTAACGAATTGATAAGTTATTGTGAAAGTTGTATATTATAACGCTGCTCATAATTAGTTTGGGTAAGTAATACATTCTTACCCATTTCTGCCACCATGTGATCATGCACTCAATCTTATATTCCAGTTTAAATATAAAGTTAATCCTTTAGGATAGCTTATTTTTTCAAAGCTGAGTGTAATTGTTTACTGATCACTGTAGCTTGTTTATCATTTTATACCTTCGTAATTACTAAAAAATACGAATCTGTAAATATTATTAGCCGTTGCAATATTAAATAAGTGAAAACAAGTGAATACTATCCCTAGTAGAAGTGCGTTATTACGCACTTCGAACATTTTCAATATTGTGTACCTGTGTGTATAAATAGTAACATATTACAGCGATAAATTTTTATTACAAGAAAACTGTATAAGATTTAGTTTTTACTTAAGTACGGGCTGACGTAATGTCTTACAAACAAGTAAAGCAATTTTCTGACGGGTGGTTACACTATTAACCAGGCGTTTGAAGGACGCTCTGACCTTGACCATGCAACGCCTGCAACCTTTTCGTTCTAAAATGTTATGTAAGAAAGGGACAAAGCATATTACGCGTTAGTTGTATAACCTTTCATGTTTCTTTCCCACATGTTGGAATATGCATGTTGCATCTTGCTCTGTCACGCCGGTCACCGCTAGACATGCTGTCGCCGTCGACAGTGCGATGCGAGTGACGAGTGTGCTGCGACCATGACACACCGCAAAAGCTGAGTTCGTGCAAAAATCGCCCGTTTCTCAGTATTTTAGAACATTTTCCAGGTAAAAGAAAAAAGTACTACAAATCTATATATGAACAGCATTTTTTAACATATCTTTAAATTACAATTAGTGCTAAATCTTACATTTGGTGCTCTTAGTTACGAATGTTTTTTTTTTCAAAAGTTTAATGAATGTATAAAAACGGCTCGTTTTACATTACATATTTTTTTTTCTAAATTTCAATTGATAAAGGGCCACATTACGTGTACATATACATGAAACAAGTTTCCATTACTTTTAAAATAATGTGAGCCTAGAATAGTGGTTGCTCAGGCTAACGCTATAGCAGCTAATTTAAACAGGTACCTATGCGATTTATCTGAGTTCGACCCCGCTGTTACCTGCAACTTTTTTTTTTAAATATAGTATAATTTTGCTGATTTCTTTAAATAATGTATAGATCAAGTAGCAGGAAAACGAATCTTGCTCGGAATTCACATGTACACATCGTTATTATTAAATTTCTCTTCGGTTATTTGAGTTACAACTCATTGCAAGCAGGACGAGCGTATCAATAATTATAATTTATACATCCACATCTATCCTCGTATGTGAATCAAAATGCAGATGCGTTGTCACCCTTGAGGACCAAGATAAAATGCCTCGATATCAGTAAAAGAGGTATCCGGTTCTCTACACTCACCATACGAAATGCAGCAGAATTTAACTGCTAATTTAATGCTACTGCATTTCGTATGGTGAGCCGATTCATTCGTGTTACAACCATGATATAACTGCAGCATGGCTCTACCACGTAACGTAGTCTGTTCCCCGTGTCCTCACCGCACTTAATGCTCTCCTAAACACAAATCCTAAGCAATGAATGAAGAAATGCCTAAGGTTTTGTGATCGAGAAGAATGATATTATGTTGTCTTTAGTTAATCTTACCATTTCAATTAAAGTAATACTAAATAAATAAATAAATTACAACCTATCTACTGCGGATTATGTTACCCCTATAGACTGCTTTAAAGGAGGTAGATAGTTAATGATTTCTTATGTGTACGCGAATGCTACACATTAACATAAAATCAGTTTTTACAGATTTTATTGTGCTCCTTTAATCTGAAGGTAGAAATGTTAAACTATGACATTGGGACGCGTCCCCCGTGACAATGGACGCTGTATAGTACTCGAAACGTTGGGAATATAAAAGCTGTTAATTTACGTTGTCTATATATCTAACTTTGAAATAAAAAGAATAAATAAAGAAGTTTATTTCAAAGGTAGATATTTGTCATAGTTGCCAAGATTGGCATACGGGTTAGAGACTGCAGTTTTTTTGTTATTTTGAGTATTCATCAGGATAGTGATGCTGCTCACCTGCTTTCATTTTCCTCCGTCGCCTTTCATTCCCGCGAGTAAAAGAGATGATGGGTTCTCTTAGGCTGCCACCACGTAGCGACTAAAACAACTAACCAAAACCTACTTTATGATTTATTATGTTTACGCGAACGCTACACATTTAAATAAAACTAGTTTTTACGGATTTTTTAATGTGGTCTCTTTTACATAGGACAAACAAAAAGATCAATAAAAACCCGCGTTAAAGAACACCTAGCTGATGTGAAGAATCGACAGTCCGGGAAGTCTGAAGTCTGTGAACACATACAGGATCACCTGCGCCACTACATCAGATTTGATAGATCACAAATCCTCGCTAAAGAATACCGATTCCTTCCAAGGATGATTCGCGAGGCTATTAAAATTCAGAAATCGTTATAATTTCAATAGAGAAAACACTTGGCTGCTACCATCTGCTTGAGATCCTACAATTCATCATCATCATCATTACAGCCCTTCACAAGTCCACTGTTGACCATAGGCCTGCAATTTGGAGCACGGTCCTGAACCACCTGCATCCATCGAGTCACTGTATGTCTTACCAGGTTGTCACTCCATCTAGTGGGAGAACGCCCTACACTTCCTCCGCCGGTACGAGCCCGTTACTCGAGAAGACTTTTTCCCCATCGGTTGTCGCTTCTTCGAACTATATGGCCGCCCCATTGCCATTTAACCTTAAAAATCCGTTGAGCTATGTCGGTCAATGGTTTCACTGCGGATATCATCATTTCTAAGTTTATCACGCAGAGAAACCCCGAGCATAGCCCTCTCCATAGCTCGCTGAGCGACCTTGCGCTTCCTCATACGGCCAGCAATGAAGGACCACGTCTCAGTTCCATAGGTCATCACTGGCAGTACGCACTGATTGCAAAGTCTAGTTTTCAAGATTTAGTGGTTCCAACAACTACCGCGTAGGTGTGACATGGACATTATACATGATTTTTGTTTTGTCCATGTTTATCTTAAGACCTATCCGTTGGGAGGCACTATTGAGGTTATCGAGCATAGTGCTTAGCTCCTCCAGCGATTCTGCCATAAGGACTATACCTTCGGCAAATCGAAGGTGAGTGATGTACTCGCCGTTGATGTTAATACCGTATCCTATTCAGTCCAGTAGCCTGAAAACGTCTTCCAATGCAGCGGTGAAGAGTTTCGGGGATATAACGTCACACCTCACTGCAGTTAGATAGGTTTCGTACTCTGGTTCTGTACTCGGATAGCCATCGTAGCCCTACTGTTCAAACACTTCAGCACTTCGATATACCGACAGTCCACTTGGCACAGCTGAAGGGACTACAGCACTGCCCTAATTTCGACATAGTGGCAAATTGTACTCCTCTGACTTCTGTACAATTTGCCGAAGGGTGTGTATGTGGTCTATGGTGCTAAAGCCTTTTCGGAAACCGGTTTGTTCGGGAGGCTGGAAATCGTCGAGTCTGCATGTGAGACGATTCGTAATGACTCTCGAAAACAGCACGTAGACGCGAATCAGAAGGGAAATCGGTCTGTAGTTCTTCAAGAGAGCGTTGTCGCCTTTCTTGAAGAACAAGACCACCGCACTAATGCTCCACGGCTCCGGAGTAGTGCCACCATGGAGGACGAAATTAAAGAGTTTCTGAAGGACTTTAAGGTTTTTCCACCCGCTTTCAGAAGCTCCGCTGAAATTCCATCCTCGCCTGTTTTTACCGATTTTAAGGTGCTGGAGAACTATTCTAATCTCGCTTAGACTGACATCCTGAATATCATCTGAATAGTGTCGGATAAGACTTGCTCTTGGATCGTTACTCATACTTGCGTGTGGCTCCAACGATGTCGTGTACAACTGCCCATAGGCCCTCTCAATTTCACTCAAAATCTCTGGTATCCTGGAAACGACGCTGCCACACTCGGTCTTCAGTTTCGACAGTTGGCTCTTTCTGGCAGACAGATCTCTGGCAAAGACTTTGGAGCCCTTGTTCCGCTTGATCGCTTCTTTAATACGTGTTGTATTGAAGTTGCGCAAGTCCCACCGCATGCATTTGGAGATCTGTCTGTTCAGTTGCCTGTACGCTGTCAAATCTGCTGAAGACTGCAGCTTCTTTTCCCGTCTAACAGCTATGAGATTAAGAGTGTGATCGGATAATTTTTGTATTCTTCTGCGGCGGGTCTTGCAGAATTTAGCTTCGACCTCATGGACAGTTTACACGAGCTTGTCATTCATATCGTCCACTGCATTGCAATCTTCTAGGCACTGAAAGCGGTTTTGTAGCTGGAGCTGAAAGGTTTCGGGACTTTAGATCAGAGCACGAGGGGGACGGAGTGTTGACTTCGTTAGATGAGACCGTTCCGACTTAACGTTTAGGTTCAGTGTGCCTCTAACCATTCGGTGATCGCTGCCAGTTTTCAGCCTCGTGATCACTGAAACATCACTGAACCGTTGTCGTTTGATCATCATAATGAAGTTAATCTCATTTTTTGTCGAACCATCGGGGCTCGACCAGGTCTACTTTCTGTGGGGCCGTTTCTGTAAGAAATAGTTCATCATAAAGAGGCCTTCTTTCTCCATGAAGTCGAACAACTGCTGGCCCCTTGAGTTCTGTTGCCCTATTCCAAATTTCTCTAACTTCAGCGCACCGTTCTCTTTTGTGCCTAGTTTTGCGTTGAAGTCTCCCATTAACACCGTATAGTGGTATTTGGAAGAATGCATGGCTCTAGATATATCCTCATACATTTGCTCCACCTCCTCATCGGAATGTGACGAGGTTGGTGCGTAGTAAAACCTGTGTGACCTTCAGCGAATACCGTTTGGTGATTCTGAGTATAAGGTATGCAGCCCTCGTCGACACACTTTCAATCTTTCCGACGCTGTTAATGAGAGACTTGTGGCCGATAAATCCGCTACCTTGAGACAGATGATCACCCTCCCGGTGATAGAACAAGTTGCTGGATTCGAGGATTACCATGTCCTCTTTGGACCTCAGATAATCCTATAATATTCCAGCACAACTTTTCTATCTCTTCTTCCAGCTCCAGGATCTTCTTGTCAGTCCTCAGGGTGCGTGCGTTATACGTTGCCAGATCGAGTCGTCTTAGGTGGCAACCGGACTTTCACCGAAGATTCTTAGCACCGCTGTTACTATGGTTGCCACCGTAACCAGGAATAGCGGGGCCAACGGGGACTGGAGGCCGTCTCTTCGTATCTTTATTCATGGGGGTTATATTGCCATAGTTGCCACGCTTGGCGAGCGTGTTGGCAACTGCAGTTTATTTATTGTTGTTTTGCTGTTATCAGAAAGATGCTGCTGCACATCTTCCGCCTCAGTTTCCCTCTGTCGCCTCTTACGACACCCATGGGAAGATATAGGGTAGTGGGTATTCTTACCCGCCTCTACACGGAGGAGATCTTATAATTAATAAAATTCAATCCCAACCCAAGCAACTGCAAGGCTTCAAGATGCTGTAAGTTTATACTGCGTAGGTCGGAACACAAATTAATAATTTTTATCTGGAGGTAGCCGTGGTTAACTATGACATTGGGACGTCAAACATCTCAGTACCCCCGGTGACCATGGGTGCTGTAAAGTGCTCGATACGTTGGGAATATAAGATAAGTTAATATACGCGATAAAAAAATTACCTCTAAAAAAGCCGACACAAGTACTGATCATATTATATAAACAATATTATCCTTTAAAAGAGTTAATAATGCAATTATTCATAATGATTTCTTATATTTACATGGACATTACACATTGAATAAAAACTATTTTTACGGATTTTATAGCGTTTAATTTCACTTATTTTTAATTAAGCAATTTATTTATTTATTTACACACACATACTTAACAACTATCCTTACAGGCTAAACAAACCCACTACGATAGTGTCACTAATGTACTTAAATATACTATGTATTACAACTAACTTACATAACTAACTATGTATAAAAGTACCTTAGCGAGTTCACTCAGATTACTCGAAAATATATCAATCCTCTCATGAACTTTGTTCACTACGAGGATTGTTCGGACTATAGGTGAGTTACTAAGCAAATTGGTCCTGGCCATTGGCACCGCGAGCAGCGGCGAGCGGCGTCGCCTCCACACGTACCGCTGTACGCACAGCTGCAGGTGGCGCAGCACCCCCGGGTTGCACGTGGCGCCACGAAGCAACTTCACTACGTGTGCAGCCAGGGCAAACTCCCGTCTTACTCTGAGCTGATTGTAAAGTGGAAGGCACACCTGTAGCCGAATCAGCATCGGAAACGAACCAGGGGAAGGACAAGAAAAATTCACTAGGCCTTACAAGCTTAGTAGGGAAGCATGTAATCCTTTATCCAACCCTTCCGCGAATCTGTCTGAGGAAGAGTCTCCCAAAAACCAGCCCAGGAAAACTGGGGATGTTTAGCTTCTGTGCCATATCTGCCACTACGTGAGTAGGTCGATCCCTTCAGGCTATCGCTAAGACAGCCTGTGGGGCGTAGCCAGGGGCAAACCGAGATTTTCTGGTTTCAAACACAAGCCGAGCTGGATTGTTGTAACTTGCCTAAATAAAGCAAGCCTGGACTGCATTGTGGGTGAGATTGGGTTTAGCGAGAGGCAGAGCTCTCAATAATATCTCAGAGTACGATGTCTAAGTCACAACATGGCATCACATACTTGCCCCGCAGCGAATCCTACTCTCCAGAAGATGCGGCTATGCTGAGAAGGACAAAAAGAGGTCCATACAGAGGTGCTGTAAGTGCTTATGCTACCTCGCATGTTATGTGAGGGGGGGGGGGGGAGCGGTGGGCCAAAATCCTGATTACCACTAACGTTGCTCGGAGCAAGCTGATAAAACAATGGCGACCCCTGCCACGCTAGCCGTAAATTTCGTCCACTGCCATCTGGAGACGGCGAAGTCGACCTTGTTCTTTCTAACGCATATTCTACACACGTGTCCTCTTCTGCTGATACTTTGTACTTTTCCTACAAATTAGAATACTCCTTTGAGAATCGGGCCGGAGTTTGAGTATACGTCAGAGAGGATATCTGTTCCCGAAATCTCGGTGATCTTGAAAGTACGGACCTGTCTATTTTATAGCTGTGCGTAGACACGACGATCATGCCGACACAAACCGACTCTTTGATCAAGTGCAAATAGTTACAGACCCTGTGCTACAACAGATTCCATCAGCAGATGTCGCAATACTAGGCAATTTTAAGGCCCAACATACCGAATAGCTCGGTTCTCGTTCAACCGATCAGATGTGGCAGATCATGTGGTATAAAAAAAATTGAACAATCTTGAAATAGTTTCAAAATTAGCATCGGTTATAATTTTCTTTACATATACCAAATTGTGTAACTTTGGTGAACATAGTGATTAGATTAGTTTTTAGCCGACTTCACAAAAGGAAGACACATCGGAAGGCATGCCCTATTTAAAAAGTTATAGGTTCTGCTAGACGTATAATTCACACTAAACATGGTAAAGCCATGCTGCATATTATAGCTGTAGCACGAATGGGTTGACTAGATTGGATTAGGACAATAGATCGTATGGAGAGTTAGGACCACGCTCTAGCAGAATGCCAGCGTAAAATAGCAGCTTAAGCATGTTTTGTTTGGTTAGTGTAGAGAACCGGGGAACCTTTTTACTGGAAACGAGGCAATCCATCTTAGTTAGTCCCCAGGGGTGACAACGCATCTGCATTTTGATTCTGTAAAGTTGGAAGATGTTAAATGAAAAAGAGACGTGTAGCTCAGTTTAAGACTTTAACTATAACTATAGGCCACTTATCATCAAGTGGACTGTGTGCTCGTTTGTCATCCTTTTTATATTCAAAAAACAGTGGTAATAAATTCTACTTAGTTAGTAGTTCCGCATTTTGATGAAATTCTAAAAAAGTAACTTCTGTATTCCTGCAGTATATTATAACTATGCATAATTTCAATCATCTACCTATGTCAAATAGTCTCTGAGAAAATTCTTGTGACAGACAAACACAGAGGTACAGACACCGTGGTGACTCAACAAGTGATCCAATTTGCCCCTTGCCTATTTGGAGCCACTTGATACGAGCAACAAGCAAAGCATGAAAACTGGTTTATAAGATGTCCATTCGATATGATCTACAATCAAATCAGTTTGGCCTTGATGCAATCATAGGTGAATTCCATTATTGTAATTCCGCTGAGAATTATCAGCGTTGCAATGCGGAATATAGAAAGACGTTTGACAAGCTGAATTTGCTTCGCTCGCTTAATACGTTAAAACAACCTGTGATTGTTATAAGAAACTTATCATAACCATAACTGAGTACATTCAGCCATGATGTATAGCACTGTAGTGTTCATGGAAATATAGCTCTTATTTCAAAGAATAATCGAAATATATCGGCATGCCTGATTTCGTTGCTATGTAAGAAATTATTTAGTGTGTGTAACAATGAAAAGCATTTGTAAAGTCTTTTCGAATTCATTGGACAAACCGACGTAGCAACTGTCAAATCACTTGAAACTAATCTTTCGTTTCTTTGTAATAGAGCATGGAGTCACTCAGCGGTTGTTTTTTTTTTTTATAAATAATCATCTACGATCAGGCTCTAGGCTCATGACATAATGGCGCAAAAAACTTCGCAAGTCATGGTTTTTGCAGAGACACGTATCGGAGCAGGAGGGAAATTATAGTACCAAGTGGTAGAGATTAGTGCAAAAATGTTAAAGAAATTTTACGACCTAAGAAAAGGTATGGATGTTTTGTCTTAAAGATTTTAGTATTAATCATATCATAAGATGAAAATTCATTGGCCCCAGTGTGTATAATTTCCAGCAGTCTCGACAAGTAACTATTAGAAACAGTTTGTCAGCCAAATCGATACTGTCTGATACTGGGACTGATAATGTTTAACAAAAGATATTCACGAAAATAGACGTATTGTAATTTAGAGCTTTAGAGCTTTTTAGCTTAGAGCTTTGTAGTTGTTTTAGTAATGATATATCGTAGTAATGAAATATGAAAAGCGGGCACATTTGGTTCCATGTTTGGTTGTCCGTTTCGCCGATAAAAGAGTACAAATTGGAACGGACGCCAAGCTTTTTAGCAGTTGGTAATCATAATACAATATTAAAAAACGATAATAAAAAAAACTACAACTAAAAAATTTAATTATCATACGCCCTCGTGGTATCGTGCCAAGAACGCTGGCTACGTTTCATCGCATCATTTATCAAATTAATGTTACATAGTCATTTAATGAAATCAATTTTCATTACATTCATTTAAAATTAACTTTTAATTAAAATGTTTTGCACTCCTGCTTCCAGGAACCTCTTTTTCCAATGCTATAATAAATATAGTTTCTTTACAACCTGGTTAGAGATGCTGAAAATCGACGGATGTACTCGTAGTCTCGTATGCTCATGCTTTATGGCATTACTTGTAGGAGACCTATGTTTAGCTGTGGACTGTGATGATGGTGATGATGGATATTTGATATGTAACTGTTGAATTTTATTAAGTCTTTTTAATACCTCCCGTATTCCCGGAGTGGCTTAGTGGCCAGAGTACCTAGATTTATTGCTGCATATTTTAATGGATCTGAATAAAGATTTAAATCCCAAACAGGAATGTGCAAACACAGTCGTTATTGGTTTACAGATCTACTTAGTAGGATCGTGATTGTTCCCGCGTCTCTGATTTCACTTATTTTTCTTCTCTTAAAAAAAGCGGCCAATTGCGAGTCGAACTCCCTCATGAAGGGTTCCGTAGCAGCAAGTAACATTATATACTTAGGCACCTTTTACAGATTTATTATTAGAAAATAATGGTTCACGGTTTATGCATAAGGTTTATGTTTATGAAATTATTTTTTTTTTATTTTTATATTAGAGTTGATTGAATGAAAGGTAAATTGCGGTTTACGATTTATGACGTATTAAAAAAAAACTACTTACTAGATCTCGTTCAAACCAATTTTAGGTGGAAGTTTACATGGTAATGTACATCATATATATTTTTTTTATTTTTATCATTCTCTTATTTTAGAAGTTATAGGGACACACATAGACACACACACACACACACACACACACGCAAACACACATTTTACCACTTTGGAAGTCTCTCTCGCGCAAACTATTTAGTTTTGAAAAAAATAATATTAGAAACCTCAATATCATTTTTGTAGACCTATCCATAGATATCCCACACGTATGGGTTTGATGAAAAAATTTTTTTTGAGTTTCAGTTCTAAGTATGGGGAACCCCCAAAATTTATTGTTTTTTTTTCTATTTTTGCGAAAATCTTAATGCGGTTCACAAAATACATCTATTTACCAAGTTTCAACAGCATAGTTCTTATAGTTTCGGAAAAAAGTGGCTGTGACATACGGACGGACAGACATTGACGAATCCATAATGGCGGAACCATTTTTGCCATTTGGCTACGGAACCCTAAAAAGTTTGGTCAGGATAAGCGAATGCTGCAAATAAATTGTGTAATCATGAATTACTGTAATATTCCTTGCACATGTGATGGCATCTTAGTTTATTGGAATATTAAAGTTTTTTAAAAGTATAAATTTCTAAGAAAGAATATTGCACCACATTATTTAATAGCTAATGAATGTTGATACACTATGTCTTAGTACTGACTTCTGAAGCTATTTATGTGTACTAAATTAAGTGAAGTTTTTTTAGTTGTTTTAAATCATCTATTCATCCATTTAAACCAAAAAAGGATAGGTTTTTTTATAGGATAAAGGTGACAAGCGAGCACACAGTCCACCTGATGATAAGTGGTTGCTGTAGCCTACATCTATCCTCGTTTACGAATCCAAATGCAGATGCGTTGTCACCCCTGAGGATTAAGATGGAATGCTTCTTTTCCAGTAAAAATGGTCTCCGAACGAAACACAGCAGCATTAATATTCTGTGAGAGCGTGGTCCTTCTCCGGTTGAGCCGACCCATTTGTGCTACAACTATGCAATTAATATAGCTGCAGTATGGCTCTACCATGTAAGCAATATATACCACGTATAAATTTATTATATAACGTGATATATCAAATTCATATTTGCCATAGTTGTCAGGCGGGTTGGCAACCACAGTTTTTTTTATTCAACTGTTATCAGAAAGATACAGTTGCCCATGCCCTGGTTCAAGCACCCACTAGATTATATGGGGTAGTGGATATTATTACAGCCCATTCGCACTACAACCATAGCATAGCTGCAGCATGGCTCTGCCACGTAAGCTTATTATGCTGCTTTTCTACGCAAGTATTCTGTTATAGAGTGGAGTATTCTGGGTAGAGAACTGGATACTCTTTTTTACTAAAAACGAAGCATTCCATCGTTGTCCTCGGGGTGACAACGCATCTGCATTTTGATTCTTAATCAAGGATAGATGTAGATGTTTATGGAACACAGCATCCACTTGCCATCAAGTGAACTGTGTGCTCCTTTAAATTATTATATAAGAAAAAACCGCATTCAACGATCGTGCCGATATCGTCGCGATAATACAGAGCCTTCATGCCTAAACTAGATTGACATATTGTATTTATTCAATACGGTTACGGCGGGCAACAATTTATACTTATTACCTGCTTTACAACACTTATTACCTGCTTTAACATACGGGCTTGTCCGGGAAGTATCCCGGACAAGCCCGTATGTTTCATGCTGCAGTGACCATATAGTTGTAGAGTGCCTATAATAATAAGTATCGATGACCGAAGTGTCGTTTATTGACGGCATAAGAGAATTCACTACCCAATATCTTACTATGGGTGTCGTAAGAGGTGTCAGAGAGAAAAGAAACAGAAGATGGGCAGCATCTTCCTCATTACAACTCAAAATAAGAAAACGTTGGCAATTATAGCAAATATCCCTCACATGAGGTAATCAATATGGCATGCCTATGTCAGCAGTGGACTTTAATAGGCTGTAATTCATGAATGACCCAAAATGACCTTAAACACTTTGTGCTAAGATATCAGACCAATGAAAACAATAATTTTTGTTCTGATTAAGTTTTACTTTGTGTGTACATAAAAACAAGCAATACTGTTAAAAAAAACCAGACTGCGTAAAATAATATTAATAATACCCATTATACGATTATATAAGAGCTTAATCACAGATTTATTAGGTACTAGTTGTTCCCCGCGACTTCGCACGCCTGTTAGGGTTTTTATGTTTTTGCGCGGAACCCTAATTATTTTTCTAAAATAAAAGTATCCTAAGTTAGTTTTTATGAAATCAGCTATCTGCCAGTGAAAGTCCCGTCAAAATCGGTCCAGCCGTTTCGGAGATTAGCCAGAACAAACTGGCAGACAGACAGACAAAAATTTAAAAAATTGTATTTTAGTTATAAAGTACCGTATTATACCGTACTATTTACTTTCATATGCATTTAGTTAAAAACCGTAATTTTGACATTACAAACAGACACTTCAATTTTATTTATTTGTACAGATAAGTTTTCAAAATATTATATACAGCCCACTTGACATGGTTCGTCAACTTAATTTTTAAGCAACATGGCACCTCGTTGTCGCCATATTGAATTTGATTACAGTCATGTCTTGTGTAACCCTGACAAGTTTAAGGAAAATCGATTGTCGTAAAAATCATCAAAAACGGCCCACGCGTTTGCTGTCTAAAGCGCCACAAAGGTGTATATGTTATATACCTACATATATACATAAACATAATGTATAATGTGATAAACACATAATTTCCGAATTTTTGTATATAATTATCTACAGGTATAAACGGCTCTAACTATTTGGATGAGATATTGTATTAAAATAATGCTTTACTTTCAAATCTGATCTCGTTTTTATGGTCCCGTACCCGAAGGGTAACCAACGGGACCCTATTACTAAGTCTCCACTGTCCGTTCGTCCGTCCGTCTGTCTGTCAGAGGGCTGTGTCTCATGCTCCGTAATAGGTAGACAGTTGAAAATTTCACAGAATGTGTATTTCTGTTGCCGCTGTAACGACAGATAAAATTAAAAATAAATTAAAAATTAAAGAAGCTTCCCTACTAGGAGCATGTTTTACGATGGTCCGGGACCCTTCCTGCGCGAGTCCGACTCGCACTTGACCGACTTATTTTTTTTGGTGACAAGCGAGGCACAGCCGACCTCATGGTTAGCGTATGCTGTGGCCCATAGACATCTACATTTATCATCGATTGAGAATCAAAATGCAGGTGCGTTGACACCCTTGAGGGCTAAGATGGAGTGCCTCATATCCAGTAAAGAGGGTATCTGGTTCTTTTTTTATACGAGTGGGGGCAAACGGTATTATTTATTTTATTCTTCACTCCCCACACGAAACACAGTAGAATAGAGCTGCTTTTTATGCTAATTTTCTGTGAGAGCGTGGTCGTTCCCTTGTCGAGCCGTCCCATTTTGCTACAACCATAATATAACTGCAGCGTGGCTCTACCACGTGAAATTTAATTGTAATTATAACTTTATTGGTAATTAAACTGGCTATCGATAATTACTGTAACACACCAATGTTCGCAATGATATGAACGGCTTTGACGTCAGAACTAGATAAGTGGGATAAGTTAAACGTGGTAGAGTTATGCTGCAGCTCTATTAATTGTATATTAATTAGAGTAGTAGTAGTAGCGTAGAGTGTGCTCGCTTGTCACACTTATCCTATAAAAAAAATAAGGGTGACAAACGAGCACACAGTTCACCTGATGGTAAGTGGTTGCTGTGGCCCATAGACATCTACATTTATTCTCGTGAGGACTAAGATGGAATGCCTCGTTTCCAGTAAAAAGGGTCTCCGGTTCTCTACACTCACCATACGAAACACAGCAGCATAAAGCTGCTATTTTACGCTGGTATTCTGTGAGAGCGTGGTCTTTCCCCGGTCGAGCCGACCCATTCGTGTTACAACTATACCAGATCTCAAATCAAAAGGAAACAAATCAGAATCTCCTGATTTGTTTCCTTATGTAGCCTCTTGCGGCATCCGCAGGATGATATGGGGTAGTGGATATTCTTACACCGCCACAACCCACAACACTGCGGAAAAACAAATCGTGGGTAAAGATTGAAACAAAACTCATTCAATTTAGTAACCATGCCCCGGGCAGAGGAAAATAACTGTATAAATTGAACAACGTCACCCGCAGCGCAGTAAAAAGCATTACCTAACCAATCCGGTGGAAATAATCGAAACTTAAAAATTAATGCCAAATTAAAATAACCCTTTCCACCTTCTAATAAGAGTCACGTGTGATTTTGTTACAGTGTATTGTAATCAACGTAAGTCAACATCAGAAGCGTAATTTTACGTATAGGAATACATCCCTTAAATGTAGCACTGAAGAGACTAGATTGGTGTGGTTGTATTGAGGTTATGAATGTAATGTTGTGCTTCTTGTACGTGTGGGTGTACGTGTGTATGATGGGCACAAAACAAAGATGGGTACAGGAACCGGCTCCGAGTAACTTTAACTAGAAAAAGAAGCGTAAGTCGGAAGCAAAACATCGAATTAGGGTTGAACGCTGGCAATGAAACCAGACGATATTCTCTTATTTTTAGAAACATGTAAGATCTTAAATTTTGTACAACCGAATTCAATTTAAATGAAAATAGAACATCATCAATCAAATGTCGTTAAAACTGCCTAACTCACTGAATGATGCGTCTATGGATCTGTTTATGGTATGTAGATCGGAGCGTTTTTGTTGGAACGAACGAACGGCAATCCAACAAAATCGCTCCGATCTACATACCATAAACAGATCCATAGACACATCATCAATCAAGTCGAAGTCAATTAAATACCCATTATTAAAGATAACTCAAAAACTGCTGGTCAGATCTTAATCAAATTTATATAGGACAACATGAGAAGCACCAGCTTAGATAAAAAAAGAATCATCAAGATCGGTTCACCTAGAAAATATTCTGAGGTAACACAAAAAATACAGTCGAATTGAGAACCTCCGCGTTTTTGGAAGTCGGTTGAAATACTGAAAGAATATTCGTTATTACAATTACATAGATTTCACGTGGTAGAGCCACGGTGCCACTATTTTCTGGTTGTAGCACGAATTTGCCGGCCCGACCGGGGAAGGGCCTCGCTCTCACAGAATACCAGCGTGAAATAGCAATTCAATGCTGCTGTTTCGTATGGTGGGTGCAGAGAACCGGAGATCCTTTTTACTGGAATCGAGGTATCCCATCTTAATCCTGAAGGGTGACAACGCATTTGCATTTTGATTCTTAACCGGGAATAGACATAGATGTTTATAAACCACAGCATCCACTTACCACCAGGTGTACTGTGTGCTTGTTTTTCGCACTTAATCTATAAAAAAAATAGTAGGCTCACGAGATAAACTTGTGAAAGTTGAAATTTTGCCTAAGTATGGAGAACAATGAATATTATTAAAGAAAGATGCATTGCTGGCGCCCCTGCGACCGCGGGGCAAACCTTCGATCACGACCGGTTCAGCCAGTTTCTTGACGCTAACCGAAATGTTTCAGCGTTGTAAGTGCTGTCCAAAGTCAGACAAATTAAAACCGTGTGCCTTCCGTTTTAAAACTCAATTTTAGTTTTTTTTTCTAATACTTGTTTCATTTTAATTTCAAATAACACATTGCCTGTTCTCTTTTAGCATATTGAAATAATACATTTTTGTCTCGCTCTGGGTTTCTGTCAAAGCCAGTTTTCACGATCATTTGATTATTAAATTGTGTATTAGAAGACTGTTTTTTTAAAGCGTTTGCATGAAAAGCCGAATGTATTTTAACTAAAATAGTTTTGTGGAGCATTATAAGATAAATTGTATACTTTTCTATTTATGTCAAATTAAAGTCTTTGCTAAAGAAAGTCTCTGACCTGAAGCTGTTAAATCTAGTCCAGTTTAAACCCAAAAAAATTTTGCGCGTTTACCATAGAAAAGAACCCGTTTGTCATATCTTCTCAATTTAAGGGCACGTCTTTTGCTGCCTCGGTCAGTATGGAATCCTTATTTAAAAAAAATCATTAAAATGTTTGGTGTACTCAGTAGATCAAGACGGTATTTCACGGCCCACCGATAGCAGCTTTACGAATTGTAGGTCTGACCTCATATGGCACACTGCTCTTATCTCTGGGACGAGGTATTCCGTTATCAGTTCCTTCTATTTGACCGTATTCAACGGTGAGCGGCCCGAATCGTCGTCAACCAAGTTACTTTTTCATCAGCTTGACCCGCTGGCCTTGCGAAGAGACGTTACATCTCTTTGCATTTTGTATAGCATATAAGGAAGTGAAAGAATTGTTTGGACTAATTCCAGCCGCTGTATTCCATCATAGAACACCGGGACCGAAGTTAAAATTTCACCCACTGTTCCACTGGTTGGCGCCCACTACGGTCCAAAACCTTATAATTTATGCGGAATTTTCTGCCTCGAACGACCACACTGTGGAATTTACTGTCGCCTGAGGTTTTTCTGGACCAATACAACTTGGGGTCCTTCAAGAAAAGAGCCATCTCCTTGCTAAAAAGCCGGCAACATACTCCCCTGGTGTTGTGCATATTCATGGGCACTGATCACTTACCATTTAACTATCAGGTGAGTCATATGCTCCTATGTCTCCTCCTATATAAAAACATATTTACTCCATAGAATCACTGAACAAAAAGTTAAAAATGTTTTAAGATAATTTTTACGTCGATAAACCCAAACATCGATAAAATTATATACATAATAAAAAGTTATGTCTTCCAGACCCAGATTCGGTCACGGCGGCCAGCCTCAACGGAGATTAGCCATCTGCGCAGGACAGGATTATAGTTATGAGTAGACATCGGATTATATGCACTAACAATGTGCCAAAATATGCATGCAAATATGCACAAAAAAGGCCGAAGTATGCACTTAAAACTGTTGATATGCCCAAAATATGCACAATGCAAAATCAAAAAATAATTTTTATTTTTATATATTTGAATTAAAGACTACAAAAACAGCGAAATGTTCTTAAAATTATGCATAGTTTTCATGACAATATACAATTAAGTATTTTTCCAAATTATCCAGCGCAAATTTGTGACGTTTGTCATCCAGTATCAATTTGTACGCCGAAAACGACCTCTCTACATCAACTGACGTCATTGGACAAAATTTAAAATATGGCCAGTGAGTTCAGTCAGCCACTGCGCTCGCGCCCTACACCTAGGTCGCTATACGTACCTGCCGCTACTAAACGAAATATGCACGATTGGGGAAAAAGGCTAAAATATGCATTAACGCCGTAATTAGAGAGTTATATAGCATTTGCATACGCAAATGCATAAAATGCGATATCTAGCTATAACTTTGAGCGCAAACACAAGTGCACTCTCTATTTCCTCAATCTCATAGTCCAATGTGACGGTAATCCGACATGATCAGAAAGATATCAGGCGCAGGACCCACGGATTTACGCCACTGACAATTTCTTGACTGAAAACCCCACTAACTGATTTTGGCCACACCCGGGATTTGAACCCGGGATCTCATGATCAGCAGCCGCGCTTATGACCAATAGACTAATGAGGCATACATTATAATTTGTAAAATGAGGCTACATAAACAATGCTACACTATGAAGTATTGCAAAAAAAACACTAGATTTTTTTAAATAATGTGAGTTGAAATCTGAAGTGACTGGGACTCCGTGACGGACCGCTCCGGGCTCAAACGCTGAAGGCGGTGCTCCTCGATACCGCCCGCATCGTCCGCCGATTTCTTACCCTTTCCCCCTAACGCTCGGCCGTTTGGTATCACCTGCCGAGGGCTCCATCTGGTTGGGCTTTTATTTATTTATGTATATTTATCATATTCTATTCTCTATTCTATAATTATTTAGCCCAACCATATGACCTGTATTAAGTATTTTGTACGTGGTAGAGCCACGCTGCAGCTATATTAGTAGTATAGTTGTAGCACGAATGGGTCGGCTAGACCGGGGAAAGACCACGCTCTCACAGAATACCAGCGTTAAATAGCAGCTTAACACTGCTGTATTTCATATGGTAAGTGTAGAGAACTCGACACTCTTTTTACTGGAAACGAGGCATTCCATTTTAGTTCTCACGGGTGACAACGCATCTGCATTTTGATTCACAAACGAGAATAAATGTAGATGTCTATGGGCCATAACAACCACTTACCATCAGGTGGACTGCGTGCTCGTTTGTCACACTATCCTATAAAAAAATTAGTACTCCAAAATAAATATTTATTATTATTATTATTATTTGAACTGTAACGCAAACAAAACACTTGCGTTGTTTACACACTACTCCATGTGTGATAAGAACTACACACACTGCAGCCTTGAATTGAACAGACTGCCACATTTCGACAACTGTAAACCGTATCCAAGGGCAGAGAGCATCCTGTAAACGTTGTAAATAATACATTTTTCCATTTTATTGTTGTTGAATACTCTTATCGGAGTATGGCTTTGTTTCGATAAATACGAACTTGTTAACAGTGTTTTCAGTAGTTGATGTGTTTCGTCTTCATCATGAGCCCGTAAAAGTCACCTGGACATGGAAGATAGAGCCACGCTGCATCTATATTAATAGAGTTAAAATAAATTAAGCAAATCCTCATAGCAAACAACTATAATTAGTAGTAGCACAAATTGCTCGGCTCGTCCGGGGAAAGACCACACTCTCACAGAACACAATGTAAAACAGCAGATTAATGCTGCTGTGTTTCGTATGGTGAGTGTAGAGAACCGGAGACCCTTTTTACTAGAAACAATGTATTCCATTTTAAGCCTCAAGAGTAATATATACAGATAGAATAGATATAGATGTCTATGGACCACAGCATTCACTTAGCATGTGGACTGTGTGCTCGTTTGTAACTTTTATTCAATAAAACTGACTCATAAAACTGGAAGGAAAGAAATAATTTCCACATAATTCAATAGCTTCCCAAGCCTAATTCTAATCGATGTACTTTCTCAGCACCGGTGTTAAATGAAATTTTAGTATAATTTTGTGCGCTGCTTGTTAGCCAAATTCACATCTTCCTGACATGTCTCCATCCCATTTCGTGTCGTGGGTGTCGTAAGGGTGGGTGTGTCCCTCTGTCGGGAAACTGGAACATGAGATTGTACAATAGACTTCGCGGAACGATAATCTTTATAAAACTATCGCAAAATATGTAATAGTTTGCGTAGAACTAAGTGATTGCTTCCTTATTTCACTATTTACACAATAACTATCGCGGGTTCGCGGGAGCCGTAGAGCCATGTTAGATCAGGGGCTCGCTGTAAATTTCACAATACGCGAGCAACTCGGGTTCGATTCCCGCCGCGATGAAATTGTTAATTACAAAATCAAGTGCTGATTTACCACGTGCTCGGCGGTGAAGGAAAACATCGTGAGGAAACATGCGTGTCTGAGACATAATAAAAAAAATTCGAAGACATGTGAAGTTCGCCGACACGCATTGGGACAACGCGGTGGACATTTCCTTGCCCTATATACGTCTCAAAAATGAGAACCCAGAAGTGGGCTGTATAGAAGCTGGAACTTTAATTATCCCTAGAAATCGATAACGTGCACTATATTCTGAAAACTATTTACTTTAGGAGAGACTACACTTGGGTAGGACCTATTGATCTGACGTTGTTTAAATTTCAGATAATCAGCAAAGACAGCTTATTAAAAAAAATCAATTTCTTTAAATAAATTCGGTACTCTATCTATTCGTGAAGTTTCATTATAATCATTTCAGTCATTCCAAAGATACGAGTAAGTCCGGTCAGACAGACAAACACAAACATTTAAAATTAAAAATGGATATTGATGTAATGGAAATAACCCTCTCAGCTTAATAAAAGGCAGTCATTTCGATATTGCAGATAGATAATTCAATTTTTGGCCGACTTCAAAAAGGAGGAGGTTCTCAATTCAAGTGTATACTTTTTTATATGTATCTTCGCAGATCGTAAACAAATTTTGATGATTTTTATTAAATACGTTATACTTCAAGGGTCGTCTCATACAAATTTGGAGAAAAAAATCCAACCCTAACGGTAGCAAATAAACAACTTCTTTTTTAGCAATTAGAAGTCGGTTTTTACTTTTTGTTAAAAGTTATAATTTTGCTTAACATTTTGTAATAATAGGTAGGGTATTTAGCATCATGTAAATTCTCTTCTATAGTAAAGTGACATCATGGAAGACTGATTCGTAAAAGTAGAAAGTACTAATCTACCAAAAAAAAAAAATACATCGATGGTGACAAAAATTTAATTATAGATTTAAACTTTGTAAATACTAAAGGTTATCTTAACTATAGTAATTTATTAGGGCTTCCCTCATGGGGGGGGGGGGGGTTATTTGCCATAGTTGCAACGGTTGGCAAGCGGGTTGGCATCCGCATTTTTATTTTTAGTCGATATAAGCAAGACGCTGGCGCATTTGTGTCCCTTTGTCGCCTCTTACAATAACCACGGGATGATATGGGGTAGTGGATATTCTTACAACGCCACTACACGGTATGGTGGAATTTACCATAATACGCTAAATTTCACCATCGTGTAAGTCATTGCGACGGTTGGTAGCAGACCTAGGTAACTAGAAATTTTCTAATACGTTTCACCAACATATGTAGGCTATGTTCATGGGCGACAGTGATCCCTTACCATCAGATATGCCGTATGTTCTCTTTTTTAAAAGTGTGACCCAACATTAGGATGTTATCCTATATTATGGAGGCAGTTTATATTAAAAAATTACATAAGGACAATTATCCAGACCCGGAACAATTATTTGTAGCCCATAAAAATACTTATTCTGTGCGGGATTCGAACCCGCGTCTTTTAGCGCTGTAACTCATTGGCTCCACCTTGCCGCGCAGCCGACGTCGGTTTGCTTTTTTTTTAAAAAAAAAACATGATTGCTTCGGCCCTAAACCAACAAAGCTAGATGTTTTGATACATTTTAGCTTATCACACGTGTTTGCACAAAATATGTTTATTACGTTCACCTTTGCAAATTTTACAAAAATGGACGAAAACACACGAGATATAGCGACATAGTAACAAAGTAAACTACGTTGTCAAGGTCGTTGCAAAATGCTAGTGAGGTGCGAAGTCTATTTATGAAATGGATGCAATGAAATAAATTGATACTCGTAATAAAGCTTATACCTCATTTTTCGTTCACATTATGCTATCGGAACATAGACATGAAATTGCAGTGTTATATGGAAAAAATAAAAAATATTTTTTAAAACAGAAATAATGTATGTAATGAGGCATTTTCTAAAGAGTTTTTAATCACCTCATCGGAGCTCAAACATTTTACCTGTTACTTTTTTTGTTCTGTCTTCTTTCTTTCTAATTACAAAGAGCATGCCATGGTCACTTTACCTTTAATATCGTTAGTTAAAACAAACAGTAGGAAATCAATAATGCTGCTATAGCTTCAATCTTATTAATTTGAATTTGGAAATCAAAATCGAATGCGAAATACGGCCATTTCAACGGTACATAAAGTTTTAACAAAAATATCCTATAATATCTTTCATTCCAAGCATTCTATCTTAGCCCTCACGGGTGACAATGCATCTGCATTTTGATTCTTGATACAGGGTAGACGTAGATGTTTACGAACCACAGCATCCACTTACCATTAGGTGGACTGTGTGCTCGTTTGCTACCCTTATTTTATAAAAAAGATCTTGATTGTATTTAAAACACAATGTCGATGTTGTTCATCAGGCGCATCACTACCGTCTCGCAAATAACTAGTGCAAATATTCACAAAACTAAACTTTTCCGTGTTTGCGCCGAGTGATAACAGCACAAGGTCACCCCGTGTTCGACACGTGCACAGGCGCGCCTGCTGCTGCAGATGTGGGATACCTAAGTACAGCGCCTCAATAACAATGTTTTGTTTATCAGAGAGTAGGCATTCAATTATTATATTTTAATCATGTAGAAAGAATATCCACTACCTCATATCATCCCGTGGGTGTCGTAAGAGGCGACAGAGGGTAACAAATCAGGAGGTGGGCAGCGGCATCTTCCTGAAAACAACTCAAAATAACATAAAAGAACTGCGGTTGCCAACCCGCCTGCCAAGCGTGCCCCCTTACGAGTCAATCTATGGAGGAGGCCTATGTTCAGCAGTGTAATTTTTTGGGCTGTACTGGATTTTTTATTTTTAAGGCATAGTTTAAGGTTTTACCTATAGTATAGTTACAGCCTTAATGTAGCTATATCTAAATGCTGGGTACAATGTTCCTATCAGTTATAACAGGGATGAGGAACAATTGTCTGTCTGTCTGTCGGTCTGTCTGTTTGTCTCTCTGTTTGTTCCGGCTAATCTCCAAAACGGCTGGACCGGTTTCGACAGGACTTTCACTGGCAGATAGCTGATGTTCTAAAGAGTAACTTAAGCTACTTATACGAGAAAAAGAATTAGGGTTCGGAGCAATATAATTAAAACCCTAAATTACACTCGGGTGAAGCCATGGCGAACAGCTAGTAAATAATAAAATTGAAGTGTATGTCTGTAATACCGAAATAATTGCCTTTTATTAAGCTGGAGGGGTTATTTGCAGAATATTAAGACTGTATATCTGATTGTCTGTTGGTCTGTCCGGGATAATCTTCGGAATGGCTGAACCGAATGTGATTAAACTTTACGAATAAATAAACAGCAATGCAAGGAGGGTTCCAGGCTATATTTTATCAAAAAAAAAAAACTCGAACATTTTATGATAAAAATCAAAAGAGAAATTCATAAAGTAATTGGTCTATGATTATCTTGAACTTAAATAACGCCACATTAATGCACACTTTCTAGGCGAAACCGGGGTGGGTACTTTATATATATATAAATAAAATTGGAAGTGTCTGGCTGTAATATTGAAATAACTGTATTTTTTTAAACTGATATAGTTATTTGTTCATGCATGACATGAAAACCCATTTTTAAATGTCTGTATTTCTGCCTTGGCTAGGCTAACTTCGGTCTGGGTAAACTGAGTAAACTCCACTGGATTATACATAATATATAACAACGTAACAGTGTACCAACGTGTCATATCCATTTTTAAATAGCACTCGTGGCTAGTTTATCGCACGCGAACATCCGATAAATCTTTTCCGTACATAACTTATGTTCACAATGGCTGTCTGTACTTGATTTAATATTTGCTCACTGATTTCAATACAATAATTACAATCGGTAAGAATAATAAAACAACGAGAATAAGAAAAACGTACAAACGGCCTCACAGTAGTCGCATATCTTGTGTAACATCTGACATCTCACTTTGGTAATAAGCAACATTAACATTATATCCTCGAAAAAGCTATTTGTTTTTTTTTTTTAATCAAAATGAAATATATCAATTGAACAGCGACAGAAATTAACCTCAAAATTTATAAAAGCGAAATACTGAAACATTTATTGGAATAATTATTCATTATTACTCACTTGCATTATTATTAATGATCTACACTTTTTTCAGACATTTATTATTAACAGTAAATACATTTATTAATATAGTTTACACTTTAAATTCGTTTATATAACAGCACACGTTACTACCACCGCGCGCACTCATTGGTCAAATCAAATAGCGCGCGCTTTCTCAGCTCCCTGTTACACACTTCCGTCCCTTTTCACGATATCACACACAGATTGCGAGAAAGCGAGAGGAAAAATGTTACATATCAATAATGTCCTCCAGACCTCATTTTAGTCACCACATCGAGTCTCAAAGGTGAATATCCGTCTCAGGACAGGATTACAGTGTTCGAGTGTATGCGAATTGCGCTAGCACACGTGCACTTTCCATTCCCTCACTCTAGTCTCTCTTCTCCTAGTCTGATGGGACAGTAATACGATAAGACCGGAGATGTATCAGGAGATTTGAAATCGGTAAGAATATTGATGTCGTGATGTGTGATAAGTGCAGTGGTAGGCGCGGCGGTATTGTTACTTAGTACTTACCATAACCGTTACGGCCTATTAAAGTCTACTGCTTAACATAGGCCTCCCCCAGGTTTGCCTAATATGCCATGAATATTTGCTATAGTTGCCACGCAAGCAAGCGGGTTGGCAACCGCAGTTTTTTTTATTTTTAGGCGTTATTAGGAAGACGCTGCTGCCCATCTCCTGATTTCTTTCTCTCTGTCGCCTCTCACGACACCCACGGGATGATATGGGATTGTGGATATTCTTACACCGCCACTACACGGTAAAGTAGTTCTTAATACTTAAGGCACAAAAAAGGGTTCTTGGTGTTGTTGCTTAAAAAAAAATAAACGCCGCTTTATACGTGGTGGTTTTACCCAACAGCAGCAGGGAATGATCATAGATCAAGAAACAAGGATCCTTAGGCAAGGCAAAGAAGTGAAATAATTTGCAGGTGTTTGTCTTTCCGTTCGAATACAATCTTAAACTAAGACAGTGTGATTTACCATCTTGGGTTTCATCACCACTTACCAACAGGTGGGATTGTGGCCAAGCAGTGGCTTAAAATAAGTAAAAAAAAGATGTTCTAAAAGAATATCAGCGTGAAGTGAGTGTAGAGAACCGAAAACCGAAGATCTATGGGCTACAGTATACATTTACCTTCATGTGGACTGTGTGCTTATTTGTCAACGTTATTTTGTAAAGTTCAAAAGTTAAAGTTACAGCCTATATACGTCCCACAGGCCTCCTCTCATTGCTGAGAGGGGTTTTAGGGCGCTGCCCAAATACGTGTTAGTGAACTTCACATGTCTTCGAAATTTTTGTTTGTAATTTCTCAGACATGCCGGTTTCCTCACGATGTTTTCTTTCACCGCCGAGCACGTAGTATATCAGCACTAAAGTTGCAATTAGCAATTTCATCGGTGCCGGCGGGGATCGAACGCGGGTTGCTCGTGTATGTGAAATATACAGCGAGCGCTTAACCCCTGAGCTACAACGGTTATTTCTATATATTTACAATATAATACAATTTCGAAAACACATTACTAATATTTGTAAAAAAGCATACCGCAACCTAGGGATGGTCTTACGGCTAGCCAACAGATTCACAAACATCTGTGCTCTGAGAGCATTATACGAGGCACTCGTAAAAAGTCATTTAGAATGCAATGCTGTTGTTTGGTCACCACATGAAGTCAAATATAAATTAATACTAGAACGTATTCAGAACAAATTTGTGAGATTTATGTATTTAAAACAGTATGGTGTGTACCCGGGTTTTCCACTTTTATACCCTACTTTATTTATACTAGGCATGATAGGCTATTATAAACTAGAAATAAGAAGGGAAGTTGCTCTCGCCACTTACTTACTAAAAGTGATACGTGGTAAAATACATAACCCAGGTATTTTACAGATAGATGAGCTGTGTGTCCCTAATGAGTACGTAGGAACACGACGGCGGCCGCCGCTCTTGTTGGTGCCGCAAGCGCTCACCAACTTGCTACAGCACGCGCCTTTGACGCGCGCGCTGCGTGCACTTAACGTGGTCCCACAACATACTGATTTGTTCAGCTGTACTCTGAACGAATTCACAAAGGCCGCTTATTGTAAAATATCTTTAAGTTGTGCATAATATACCTATTTATGTTTGTCTAGTTTCTTAGTTTGTAACTGCACTATTGTATTAGGTAATACACATGTGATGATAGTTTTAAGTGGTAAAAATAAATAAATAAATAAATATTTGTACTCGACCGCCTATTGTACTTTGTATTTTTTTTATATGATAAGGGTGACAAACGAGCACACAGTCCACCTGATGGTAAGTGGTTGCTGCGGCCCATAGACATCTACATCTATCCTCTATTACAAATCAAAATGCAGATGCGTTGTCACCCGTGACGACTAAGATGGAATGTCTCATTTCCAGTAAAAAGGACCTCCGGCCACCTGCACTCACCAAGCGAAACGCAGAGGTAAACCTCTACTTCACGCTGGTATTTTGTGAGGTCGTGGTACCATCCCGGTTCGAGCAGGCCCATCCGTGCGACAGCAAAAGCCGCCACGTGGCTCTACCACTGTTAAAATAAAGTCAAAATATACTTATATTTATTTAATTTTGTTTCTTTCTAATGTGTATTGGTGTACAATAAAGAATATATATTGATTGATTGATTGATATCATAATAATTGAATAAAAAAAGACACATAATAAATATTCATATATACACAAACTGCATTTAATACTAATTTTATATCATAACAATAATGATCTCTTATGATACCGATACAGTACCCAACGTATCGGTATCATAAGACAGTAATCAACTTGAATGATGATCATTCAAGTCAAATTCTTACACGTGTATGACATTATAAATGTGAGTGGCGGCTAAATGTATTTCTATATCCATAATGTAGTACTAGGGTTGTCACCCGTGGAGTGGCGGTGTAAGAATATAAACTATCCTATGTCGTCCCGTGGGTGTCATAAAAGGCGACCGAAGGAAATTGATACAGATGATGGACAGCAGCACCATCCTGATAACAACTCTAAATAATATAAAACTGCGGTTGACAAAACGCTCGCCTAGCGTGTCAACTATGCCAATATCCCCGGTCTATTTTTAAAATATATGTGTATAAGTAAGTGCATGCTGCGGAGAATCAAAATGCAGATGCACTTACCTGAGGACTAAGATAGAAAGCCTCGTTTCCAGTAAAATGTGTTTCCGATTCTCTACACTTACCATACGAAACACAGCAGCGTTAAGCTGGTATTCTGTGAGAGCGTGGTCCTTCCGCGGTCGAACCGACCCATTCGTGCTACAACTATAATAAAGCTGCAGCGTGCAGTCATATTATATAGATAAGAGTACACTATGAGTTAGATTTTTTGTATATCACCGCCGGGTCCCTTGAAAGGGAAATGAAACATCAGATGGGCATCAGCATCTTTCTTGCATTGACTCTATACAACAACACTACAATAAAAATAAATGGACGAGATATTAAGTAAAATAAAGCTATAATAAAAACGAGAGAAAGATAAGGAACAGATCAGTAGTTGCTCAAATGCGATGAAGATGGAATGCCTCGGAACCTGTAATTAAAATGGTTCCTGGCTCTGTATTCCCTTTAGACCTTAACGCAGCAGTGCAAACACTGGTATTTGGTGGAAGAAATGGGTAAGCAGGTGGTATTTAATCAGACTTCTAGATGGAAAAGAAGTCCTACCACCTGGTGAAACTGTTGCTTTAGCACGTGCTTGATGATCAACAAATCATCTTGAAGAAACATGTCTGAGAATTTTTTTCTAAAACAATTGAAGTCCAACAAAAAGAACAAGAAAAAGAAAAAGCGTAGAACCTCGCGGCTCACGACGATCTCTTTCCTGCCCTAAAAACTCCCTCACAAAGAAGAACAGACCTCCGTCCCCAATAGTGAGACAAATGATGATCATCATCATCATCAGCCTTTCACAAGTCCACTGCTGAACATAGGCCTCCCCCAAGGAATGCCACAAAGCACGGTCCTGAGCCTGAACCTACATCCATCGACTTCCTGCATATCTTACCAGGTCGTCACTCCATCTAGTGGGGGGTCACCCTACAACATATATACATGAGACGTATATATGTTGTTAATTTACTTTTAATTTTAAACCGGTAAAACGGTATAAGTGGCAACCCTGTCTAGGAGTCATGTAGTCTAGAACCATCCACGTATGCACATGGGCTGTCAAAGCAAACTACTTCCAGTGACTAAACAAATATTATATATTTACTCAAGCCCGCATTATATATATAATTATAATCAATCACTACCATATCTGCGAGTTCAGGTGCACCATACGACTATATTATATTTAGGCACAGATTTAACTGTTGTGACTTGTGATGTTTGCAATTTTAAATAAAAATACTTTACACTTATAATCTTTTAAATATTTGATGCAGATACGAATGTTATAAATTTTTCCTGCTTTAACACCATTTAACAACAAAATTGTAAGTGTTAAAGGATAAGGTGTTAGGATTTTAAACATTTTTCTATATAACATATATTTATAGATAATAGCAAAAAAATCTAGTAGCAGCATACTAGTTTCGCGGCCATTGTATGATAATAATTTAATTAAATACCTAAATCGAGAACGCGACTGAAAATATTTAGAGAAAAACAACAATTGGTCAATTGGAAATATTAAAAAATATCGCGCGCGTCGATCTGCGCCCGAGTTTATTTACAGCGTTCGTTAATATAGTTCCTAGTTTCGGTGTAGGATAACCATCACTTTATTAAAATTAGGATTTTTCCCACAAGGATATATTTTCTCGTGTCGTCAAATTACATAATGAATATACTGTCCTACAGTTACTGTTTTTATCTCTGTGAAATTTTGAATCCTAAGAATTATAATTGAAATTTTTCTAGCATGTTACTAATTACTTATATTACACACTGTAATATATATCATAAAAATATATGTGTATATTAAAAGATATTATATATATTCGGAGTCGACATATCGAGTGACGTGCAGTTTCGTGGTAACTTGGAAGAGAAGGCCAAATTGGCCTCTAAAAAGCTTAGCGTGCTCAGCAGAGCGGGACAGTATTTCATGCCGGCACACCGCCTGCAACTTTACAAGGCGCAGGTTCGGCCTCACATGGAATACTGTTCCCATCTCTGGGCAGGCGCTCCCCAGTGCCAGCTCCTTCCACTTGACTGCATCCAACGCAGAGCGGCTCGAATCGTCGACGACCGAAACCTTTCCGATCGGCTCGACTCATTGGCGCTGCGAAGAAATGTTGCATCTCTTTGCATTTTCTTTCGCATTTACCAAGGGGAGTGCTCTGAGGAATTGTTCGGATTAATCCCAGCCGCCAAATTTCACGAACGCACATCGCGGCAGAACTCCCGATACCATCCACACCATCTGGATGATTGGCGGTCCACCACTGTGCGATTTAGAAGATGTTTTCTTCCTCGCATGACTTCCTTGTGGAATCGATTACCATCAGCGATTTTTCCGGACCGATACGACTTAGGGACCTCCAAGAAAAGAGCGTACTCCTTTTTAAAAGGCCGGCAACGCATCTGCAATTCCCTCCCTGGTGTTGCAGTTGTTCATGGGCGGCGGTAGTCACTTACCATCAGGTGAGCCGCATGATCGTTTGCCCCCTCTCCTATAAAAAAAATATTACTAGTGGTTGAATATTGGTCTAAATTTGACTGTAATTTATTAAATTTGTAGGTTTGTATATTAAGCAATTTGTTTTTAACTTTCGACTCCATAGTATAAAAATCATAGATTTCCAATATACAAAATATAAATAAACACTTTTTTCCTAAGACGTGATTATCTACTAGTTGGTACCTACACTGAGATATTAGCAGTATGAACGTCAACAAACGACATAATTAAATTTCTCCAAGCGACATTTATGTATTTGCCATTGACAATATAAACGTAAGCAATGTATGTTTTATTTCATTTAGTTTAATATACTTATAACACATATTTTAAGTAAATTATAGCTTTCTGCGCTCCTTCTACATATAAACTTGAACTATGCCAAAGCTCATACTGCTCAGTGCGCGCAATATGCATAAAAAGGAGTACCTACAAAGTTATTGCTTGACGTATTAATATAATACAGATATAATTAAATTATAAATTCATGAGATACAGGAGAAAATGGTGGGGTAACATTATAAGAAAAGGTAAAAAATACTATTTGCGATAGATATTTATTTTAATAGAACGTCATCTTTGTCGAACTAATAGTACTACAATCCAGTATATGTTAAAAAATGTAAATGAGCATGTGTTTTGAAAGTGTCTTAATATTATAGTTAAGTACTTTTATATAGTCTCTATATTACCTATATTTGCTTGCTGACTTCGCGTTGCTGCTGACAATATCTTGTCAGACGTATTTCTGCCCGACCTGGGATTTGAATCTGAGACCACATGATCAACAGTTGCGCTTACGATCACTAGACCCTTTAGGCAATCGAAAACCTATGACAAATACACAATACAATACAATACTATTTATTATACACCAAGAAAAGATAAAAATATCAAAAAGAAAAAAAAATAAACAACTATTGAGGGAAATACAAAGAGCGGTTTTATTGCTACATACCAATCTCTTCCAGACAACTCACAAGAAAAAATAAATAAAAATAGGAAAAAAAAAAGAATGGGTAGGGTGCACTAAAATAAAAAAAATAAAAGAAAAATATTATATTTTATAGTGTAGAAAACATCCCCCTGTGCGGCGATTTGAAGAGGATTGAGGATCAATGGCTTATAATACATGAATGAAAAAATGTCACGCAGTAGACTGTCACGGGGTGATCGGATAAAGAAGAACACAACACAGGTTCAATATTTCTTTCTCTTTCTTTAACATTGCATACTGTACAGACTATAAACACGTCAATTTTTTTTAATAAAGTCTTAAATCAATGAATGGTTCGGAATATTTTTGTTCTTAGGAAAACTTACAGTTAATAAATAAACTCTTTTATACGTTTAATTTCAACTCTACTCCGTTATTTGAAATTTACATTTAATATTATAACAGAGTAGAATCGCATACTTAGACACGTTGTGATAAAGCTAAGCAACAATTATCTTTTAACTTAACCAACTTAACCAGTAGCTAAGCATTCGCTGTAAATTTCATAGTATGCGAGCAACCTGGGTTCGATTCCTACCGGCACCAATGAAAGTGTTAATTGCAATTTTAAGTGCTTATTTACCACGTGCTCAGCGGTGAAGGAAAACATGGTGAGGAAAAGAAATGAGAAATAAGAAAAAAAATTTTGAAGACATGGGAAGTTCGCCAACACGCATTAGGGCAGCACAGTGGACATTTCCATGCCCTAAAACACTCTCAGAAATCATAAGAGACCTGTGTCAGCAGTGAGACGTATTAAGGCTGTGACTTTTAACCTAGTATGTAACAAATCTCCTCGTACCCTAGTAAATATCTAAACGTGGTCACCTCACAACATTCTCACGTGTTAATTTTCCACGTGTTCGTTGTTCTCAGAATAGCTGGTTATAATTGGAGACTGGTGGGTAGCACGAGGAGACAGCGTGGCGCTGCATGGCGCCCGCGTGGGATGCGTGGCTGACCTGGCTGCAGACAATCAACTTCGTATTTAATTTTTCGTAGTAATATTTTCAATGTGGTAGAGCCATGCTGCAGCTATATTATGGTTGTAGCACAAATGGATCGGCTCGACCGGGGTAGGACTACGCGGTCTCTCAGAATAGTAGCGTAAATTGCAGTCTACTTCACCTGAGGATGCCTCGTATTGAGACGAAACACGTGTCATATTATCGACGGTCGTATGTTTTTCCTAGTGTAGTGTTGAGGGAGCTCGGGAGGTGCTCTTCAAACTAGGGAAGACACATTATTTCATTAAGCAAATTAACTTTTAACATCTCTAACGAAATGTATGGATCGTGCCAAATGGAAATCAGTAGCCTCTACTTACCCCTCTAGGTGACAGGCGTTAGAGTTTATATAAAAGTGGTTGTGAAATTCAGTCTACCCTCACTTTGATACACATCAACATAATTATTACAACCCTTAACAAGTTCCGTCTAGTGGCGGGTAATAACATCCACTAACCCATATCTTCCCGTGGGTGTCGTAAGAGGCGACAGAGGAAAACTGAGGCAGTACTAAACATAGGCCTCCCCCAAGGAACGCTACAAAGCACGGTCCTGTGCCACCTGCATCCATCGTCTTCCTGCATATCTTACTAGGTCGTCACTCAATATTTGAACTCTTAAGGGATAATGAGGATGAAGAAGTGTGTTTCAACACAGATTCAATGCTTCTTTCTCTTCTTTCTCATTGGATAATGTTCGCGAATACATTACCCCATTGGCTGTTCTATTATAAAATATGATTTTTATATATGAACTACAGAATCAATTTTAATGTATCTTTTTAATGAATTGAAACAGTCCGTTCCAGGGTAACCCCTAGGAATGATGAGGTGGCTTCCAAGTTTGCAAGTACAGTTAGTACAACCTGTGTTTTATTGTAAAATTTGCCGGTTCTTCCCAGGACAAAGGTATTTTATCAGAACCAGGGGTAAAAGTAAAAAATATAGCTTTCAATAAGAATAACTTGTAATCTTTATTGGATAACAATTATTCTCCTTTGTTTTGTTCTATACTGTTCTGTTGTGTTTTTTTTTCTATTGTTCTGATCAATGCTGTTCTACTTTCTAGATTCCATTCCAATCCATTCTATTCTACTCCATTACATTATATTCTATTCTACTAACAAAATTAAACGTCTCGGCCTCTTTTATACTTAGTCTTTTCGTTAACTGTTCCTTATAAACCGGTGTTTAACTAACGGCTCAGAATCCAGCGACATAGTTAATAAAGTAATTTCCTGTTTTTATTGCGGTCATCTATTCCCCTAAGTAAAATTAATTTTACTTAAGATGTTGTCCCATGAAACTCTAGTAACTATACTTTTGCTATTTAGAAGGAAAAGTGGTAACAACATTCACATAACGAGAAAATAATTTCATAAAAATGTAAAACCAAAACTTCGAAAGTACTGTGTGTATCTATACGTACATATAAATAAAATTGAAGTGTACGTTTGTAATATTGAAATGACTAGTTTATATTAAGCTCGGACATTAATTTGTATGATATTAAAACATAAAAAACATTTTTTTTAATCCTGTCTGTCTGTCAGGGCTAATATTCGGAAAGGCTGAACCAATTGTGATTAAACATTACAAACAAGTAGAGAACAATACGAGTGGAGAAATTTTTCTTAGTTGTTAAAAAAATTGCCTAACCAGACGAAGCCGGGGCGGGTGGCTACTTTTTAAATATATAAAGTACTAGCTGACCAGGCAGACGTTATTCTGCCCTTTCCTGAGATAACCCTTTCTCCAATAAAAAATCTTTAAATTCCTAATAAAAAATGTTAAGGGTTATTTATCGGGATAAAAACTATCCTAACTCTCAAGTTGCACCAAACTGCACACAGTGTGCAAAATTTCATTGAAATCAGTTTAATAGTTTAGTTCATCGCGGACAAACAATGTGACACGTAATTTTTATATATAAAGATAGAATACTTATGAATGAATCTCAGAAGTGTTATCAATTCTATATGTGTTATCAATCTCAGAAGATGCAGTTTTTGTACACTTTCATTATCAGATGCTGGAAAAACAAACAGTAATCCATCATCTTATATCGGGGGAATTGCGTTATGGGACAGGTTTCACGCCACCTCACATCCTCGATACGTACGATTTATCTTAAATTTTGTAAGATGCTGTATCTAGTAAGTGTTCAATTCCACGAATATTATCGTTTAATCATTTGCAAATTATAAACAAAGTCAAGGTTTTTTTTAGAATAAGTGTGACAAACGAGCACATAGTCCACCTGATGGTAAGTTGATGCTGCGGTCCATAGACATATATCCTCGGTTAAGAATCGAAATGCAGATGCGTTGCCACCCCCCAGAACTAAGGTATAGTACCTCATTTCCAGTTAAAAGCCGTCTCTACATTCACCATATGAAACACAATAGCATTGAACTGCTATTTTACGTTGGTACTCTCTGACAGCGTGGTCTTTCCCCGGTCGAGCTGATTTATTCTTGCTGCAACCACAATATGCTGCAGCGTGGCTCTACCAATTTCTGATCGATGAAATTGCAATCAATTTTTTCATACGAACATACAGTCCATCTGATGATAAGTGTATGCAGATGCGTTGTTACCCCTAAAACAAAGATGGAAGGGTTGCATGGACACCTTTTTCTGACTAGGACTCCGCCTGCGCGGGTACCACTTTTTAACCTATTTCCGACCGACTTTTATTACTATCGACCGTATGTTCTTTTTTTATTTGTGTTACCTTGTAATTTTTTCTTGATGAACCGAATTGGATGATTATTTTTTTATTTGAAAGCTGGTGCTTCTCGCGTGGTCTCATAAAAATTTGATCAAGATCTAACCAATAGTTTTTGAGTTATTGTCGAAGTGTTGAAGTCGGTTGTTCTAAATTTTTAATTATATTACCACGTTTTTATTAAATTGCTTTCGTGTATATGTGCATGAATATAGTAATTTATTTTCAACTAACTTACTGATGAGCTAGAAGACCTAGCTCAGAATCTGGTAACAATGTAAGAATATGAAATTAAACGTGGTAACTACAATGAAAAGGTGTAAACACATTTTTTTTTTAATTTCACATGTTTTCCGCCAAATAGCACATGTAGCTTACACTGCTGTATTCAATGCAGAAGAGTATCGAGACCTTGCTAACCTAGCTAGTTTTCTTTAAGTGGTTCTCTTTCTCACCGACGTTAGCCAATATTTTAAATTTGAACGAAAGCGATTTAAGAACATATACATTTTTGTTAAAAGTGTTAAAAATTAATGGGTTAATAATAAAATAAAATGATGTGTCTTCCCTAGTTTGAGGAGCATTTCCCACTTTTGCACAATTGCGTGCACTATCACTGTCACCACATACTAAGGAAGACGCACCACCGTCGATAACACAAAGTACAAAAAGTAACGACTAATTCTATTAATTAACAATTTTTGTCGCCATTACTTCATAAAGATGACCCATTAATCTTTCCCTTATTATTATAGTCTATCGATTCTCTTTATGTTTTTGTCGATATCGTATCAGTTATAGGAGTTAGGTGTAATTATTTATAGATAAAGATGTGTTCATCATTCCGAGTGACATTAAGCTGTTTTTAACGCGCGATTTCTCACTGACGTCAAACCCCACTTTATTAGTGTCCGACCCCTCGTTAACGATATCGACAAAAGCGTTATAGAATAACATTTTATCATAGAAAGGTATCCTAGTAGCGGGGAGAGTATTATGTTTTGCATTTCAATATATGTTCGTGTAGAAAGCAACTTCTAAATAATTCCGAGGAACTCCTTATTCTAAAAGACTGGCAATTCCCCTGGTGTTGCAGTTGTTCATGGGCGGCGGTAGTCACTTACCATCAGGTGAGCCGTATACTCGTTTGCCCTTCTTCTATAATTAAAAAAAAACTCAAACACAACGACGTACATTTTATCATTGTTTTATATTTTTAGAATAAGGCTGACGAGCACACAGTCCACCCAATGAGATGATAAGTGGATGCTAAGGCTCATAGACATATACATCTATCCTCGGGTAAGTATCGAAATGCAGATTCGTTGTTACATATGAGGACTAAGATGGAACGCCTCGTTTCTACTAAAAGCAGTCTCCAATTCTCTACACTCACCATACGAAACACAGCAGTATTAAGTATTCTGTGAGAGCGTGTTTTTTCCAGTCGAGCCGACCTATCCGGGCAACAGCCATAAAATAGCTTTTTTTTTTAAATTTCCATATCTAAATTAATTATATCCTATAATTCTTTAGAAAATATTTTACAAGATTAAATTTTTTCAGGGTTTCAATTTGATTTCTCACTAGCGACCGGCCCTAGTTTCGCATGGATCTATTAATGTAGCGTTAATAAGATTTAAGATAGACCAAAGATCATAAAAATTATAAATTTTTCAGTTTTTCAATAATTACCTTAAAGTTTTTCGGATCGGCTTACGGTTCAGCCTGGTGGACCTTGAAATCGCTAAGGAGCACGATCTCCACGGATGGTTGGTTGTAGCATGGAATATGTGGCCATTTGGACATGTTCGATGAGTCAGTCTGTGTCGGCATTACCACTGTATAACATATAGAGGCACCCATAGAAATAGAGGGGTGGTCAAGACTACCGAGGCGTTGAGAACAGATATCCTCTCTGATGTATACACAAACTCCAGCCCGAGGGCCCGAGGGAGAAAGAAGTGTTCCAATTTGTAACCTGAGTTAGATAATACGTAGGTCACTCAATAAGTTTTAAGATATACAAAAAGTATTCTAGATACTATTAAATATTTATTTTACATCTTTTCAAAATATTCTCCATCATGCTCTATACAAAGTTCCATTCGCCTAAACCAAGCATCTCAAAACTTATTGAGTGCCTACGTACGTCGGAGAAAAAGTTTCTTCGTATTTTGTTTGTATGAAATTGAAGAAAATTTCTTTGATGTACTGTTTGTATCTGGCTGTTTTTAATGTCAATACATATGGGACATTAAGAAAAAGAAAAATAAAGAACACTTTCCCGCTATTTTTCAATTATTTCTGTCCACCGAAATGAGTGAATCTATTAAAGAAATTCGATACATTCTGAAGTTTCATTAAAAAAAGGGAAAACTGCGACTGGAGCCGCGAAAAAAAATTATGACGTTTATGGACCTAATGTAGTGTCAGTAAGAGTATCACAAAGATGGTTTATGCGTTTTCAGTCCGGGGACTTAGATCTCAAAGATACAGCTCGCTCTGGTCGCCCTCATACGGATAAAGTCCGCCGCGCTGCCCCAATGCGTGTTGGCGAACTTCACATGTCTTCGAAATATTTTTTTTCTTATTTTTCAGACATGCAGGTTTCCTTACGATGTTTTCCTTCACCGCCGCTCGTGGTAAATCAGCACTTAAAATTGCAATTAACAATTTCATTGGTGCCGACGGGGATTGAACCTGGGTTGCTCGAGTACTGTGAAGCTTACAGCGAGCGCTAACCATCTGAGCTACCACGGCTGTAAGCCATACAAATACTTATTCCGTGCGGGAATCAAACCCTCGGCCCTCAGAACGGCCGAACTCAATGCTAAGCCACTGGGCCACGGAGCCGTCAGTGATTGTTCTGGCATTTTCCATACTTGACCAACGAAAAAAAAACACCTTCGGCGAAATCGAAACCAAAATGGGCTTTGGCCGAAGCCGAAGATTTCTAACACGCGCCGAAATTAAACGAACTGTTACGGATGAGCGACAACGCGATGGACGTGGCGATGCAATTTTTATCATCTCTAGATTATTCAAATTACCTTTTTATATTATATATTCAATATAAACATATAATTTAAAAGTTTTAAAATAATTTTTATTATTAATTTTAGCCAATCTTGAACTGAATTTCTTAGTTTTTAAGGCTTCGGCTTCGCCTTCGACCAAAAGAGGCGATTGTAGATCAACAGCCTTCGGCTTCAGCCAGAATTCGACCTTTGGTCGGACACTAGATTGTAGTACTCTATCTCGCTTCCACAATAACATGGCCGGCAATTTTATTTCGTACATGACGTGGAAACTTTCCATCATCATTTCGTAAAGGATAATGTGCATCGGTTTTGAGCATGTTAATATTTTTTTAGTTTTAAAGTCAGTATAAGCAAGCAATTTTTAGTAATAGGCCTCGCGGGAAACATATTATTCCAGTTTGCCGGAGGGTTTTAAAAAATGGCCCCAGGCTCCGGCCGAATGAGCCGCAATTTGCATTTTTATACCCTAATTAAGGGACTTTGATGTGTCGTTTTAAGGTCAGCACAAATGGAAAGATGCTCCTAACTTTTTATGTTTAATTCTCCATCATCAGTGGAAGGTTTATGCTGAGTAAGATATATTCTTTAGTGAAAAATATGTCAAGTGCTATATCAAGGGCCAAAAAACCAGACTAAATACTAACCGGCAATACAGAACAAAAAATTACGATATCCTTAGCGACCATCTCGGCTAAGGTTCTGGATAGTCTACTTGATACACAGTTAAGTAAGGCAGTTAAGTTACATGATGCTCAGTTCGGGTTTAGGCCTGAACTGTTAACGGAGAGCGCAATACTGTGTCTCAAGCAGAATGTGCGGTACTACACGGTCAGGAAGACTCAGGTGTTTGACCGAGTGTCTTACAAAATTCTATGGCAAAAACTAAGACGGGAAAGTAGCTTGAGACCAGAGTTGGTTTCACTGTTGGAATATTGGTACGGTAACCAGACTAACACAGTTAGATGGGGTAACGCTTTAAGTGATTTCTACAAACTAAAGTGCGGAGTGAGGCAGGGTGGGCTGACGTCACCCAGGCTGTTTAATCTTTATGTTAACAGACTGATTGGCTGAAAGGCTCAGCAGAGCAGGTGTCGGTTGCTCAATAGACGGTGTATGGATGAATAATTTTGGACGATATGGTTCTGTTAAGCCCCTCAGTCAGCGGGTTTCGAAAGCTGTTAAAAATGTGTGAAGCATATGCGGAGGAGACTGGATTCAGTTACAACTCAAAAAAGAGTGAATTTATTGTCTTCAGAGGTAAAAACAAACGACTTGATTTCAAGCCACGTATCCAGCTATGTGGGACTCCTCTGAGACAAGTAGAAGTTTAGATACCTCGGACATATTGTAACTGAACGCCTGTATGATGACAGTGACTTTGAACGAGAGCGCCAAGCGCTGTCGGTCCGGGGCAATATGTGGGCTCGCAGATTTGCATGTAGTACGACTCAAGTCAAGTTAACTTTGTTCAAGGCGTATTGCCAATCCTTTTACACGTGCAGTCTGTGGACTGACTATACGCAGCGAGCCTTCAATACAACAATGTGCTGAGGGTGATGTTGAGGAGGCCTCGACACTGCAGTGCGTCGGCTATGTTTGCGGATACTCGTGTGGACGACTTCTACGCGATCATGCGCAAGCGTGCCGCGTCCATCCTCAATAGCCTGCTCATCATGGACAAACGATGAAACAAACCCTTCTCAGCGCATTGGCTGTGAAGCTGGATAGCCCGCTCTGGAAGGCTTGGAATGGTGCACACACCAGCATTAAACTGCGTAAGCAAGAGAGTAAGTTGAACATCCGCTCTCACACTTTTATTATTTTTAACATTAACGCTATCCTGATGTATCTCAGAGATCAAAATTGCGATCCTCTATTGTAATCTCCGACATCAGAAGTGGGATCTTCTATTGTCATTTCCGACATACATATCTATTTATCTATGGCAATCATTCACATCATCTTATTTGCTCCACTCGTTGTTGTGGATTGTGGTACGTACTGTACTATTTTAGATTGTCTTCTGTTGTTTTGATTTCTGGACACCGATTTTGCATCTTGCATATTTGTGAGAGACATCATGCAGACTACAGCTACACAACAACGACAACTAGCCCTGCGATTGCTATGTATTAATTGTAACATATGCATTGATACACTTCGCCGTCATCTCGTTTTTGAGCTTGATACCAGAGTAATTTCTAAAATCCACGAGTAGAATACTTCAATAATAGTACATGTTTACATACCTACTTATTTTATTACACCAACATAAACCATCACATACATCATAATACAAATCTAATTCTTATTTTAGATCACTGAAGAAGATTAGATATGTGATGCTAACCTCAAAAGTATTGTTGACGTTATTATAAAAAAATGTGGCTATTTAGATATGATTTTCAAACGGGATGGTGTTTACAAGATAAAAACAAACCAATCTAGCTAAAGTTTGTTTTGGGACATGAAAAATAAGAGTAAAGTCCAGCTCCTATAGAAATTTGGCCATTGTTCTTTCTTAAAATTGTATTAGGTAACCCTTCTTATATAAAGTTAAGTTTATAAAGTTAGTTTAATAAAGTTCTTGAGTAATGATTTCTTATATTTACGCGAATAATACACATGAAAATAAAATCCGGGCTGCCCGTGCTGAAATTTACAACAAGCGCTTAGTAGCCCCAGAGTTTCTATGTATATTCGTATGTACACGTATAGTTGTAAGATATGTATCTCTTAAATGGAAAGTCAAACGTAATTGGTGATTAGACTCTTTACTTAGGCCGAGTTCGTTACATGCATAATAAAAGAGAAGGGACATGCAAAACAGATGTTTTGTTCGCGTTTCCGCAAATGTAAGACGGAATAAAAAAGATGTCAGATCTTCCGGTTGCTAAAGAGGTTGCCATCTGCGCAGGATACTACACCGATGCAAATTATATGGATTCGCTTGGTTTTGGTACGGTAGCAGTGCATTATAATTAGTTTTAAGTGTAATGATTCCTTACATTTACACATTTTTTTAAATGCAATGCTACTAATATTCCCCTTAACCTTTCCTAAGCTAAGTAAGCTTAAAATGCTTGTGTTAGGAGTGGTTCACGACAGTAGTCGAATGGTGATTTCGTACGCACGGACTTTAGAGTTCACGGGCTGCACCCTGGCATTAGGCTACTGACGTTTAAACTTTAAAAGTAACGTATAATTGACGAGAAGCACCGACGCTACAGGAAGTCTGCAGTCTGTGAACATATTCAAGATAATCCCCGCCATTATATCAAATTTGATAGACCACAAATCCTCGAAAAAGAACACCGATTTCTACCAATGATGATTCGCGAGGCTATTGATATTAAAAACATTATAATGTCAATAGAGAAGATGAAAGGGTGCTGGCATCTGCTTGGTAACCTACCATTAATAAAATTCAAACCCAAGCATACCACTGCAAGACTTCAAGATACTGTAAGCTCGTTCTGCGTAGATCAGACCAAAAATTAATATTCAAAAACTGAAGGGAGCCCTTAATACTACTGATAACAATCTTTACTTAATCTAAAATTAAAGCACACACACATACACATACGCGTGTGCGCGCGTATGTATGTGTGTGTGTGTGTACTGCGGGCTTGCGTGCGTGCGTGGGTGCGTGCGTGCTTGCGTAGGTGCGTGCGTGCGTGCGTGAGTGCGTGCGTGAGTGCGTGCTTGTGTGCGTGCGTGCCTTGCTTCAGTTTCAATTTCAGTGCTTCAGTACCTTGATTCTTGATCGATGAACGTATTAGCTTGTGAGGATCGCCAGAAACACCTAAAAACAATTATATACAACAGGTACACCTAATCTTAATTCTTAACTACGACAACTACGAGTAGATCAATTTGTATTCGCCTCCGTGACATCCTCTTGGATATTAGTTCGTTTTTTATCACGTCGTTATAAAAATCACTTCTTCCTTCCGGCGGGAATGTAGTACAATATATTGATCGTCAACTTCCTGTGAATGTATAAATCTAGTCGAGGACAAAATTATTAAAAGTAATTATCCCTAGCCTCAGACCAAGTAAGAAAATAAAATAAACAGAGCGCTGCGTATATTACGCACTAACGCACACATCTTTATTATTTCTTTTTTTATCAGCCCGTAAAAGTTCACTGATGGACGCACACATATGCATCTAAAACCATATTGCATTAGCATATATATAATATATTACATATATTAACTTGAATGAATGTAATATTACCCTATGATCCTTGCTGGTCGAAATAAATAAATAAATAAAATAAAATAAAAATATATGTATGAGTGCTAGTTATTACAATGAGTTGAAAGTAGATTTGGCTGGGCTTTTGCGTCACTTAAAATACACCTACGCAGCCCAGCGCAATCTGATAATTTTTAATTCTCTTCCTTAGATATATCGCTAGTTAGATTATGCTATTATAATATATTGTTAATTGTTATTTGTCATTAGAATAATGCTGCTGTCTATGTATTGCATGCTGTTATTATAATAATGTGTTGCCTCTAAAAACACGAAAGTATAGTTAGTTATTCTATGTCCCGAGGCCTGCGCACACTAACATAATGTGTATGTGCACGGCTACCAGCAACCAAAGTCAAAGCTTCATCGTTAAATAGAAGAACTATATGGGATAATGGATTGTCTTGTGCTGATACTACACGGTGAAGATTTTAAGCATATCTCTAACGGTAAATAAACATTTATTCCCTTTAACATTTTCTTTTCTTCTTTGTTGTCACAAACTCCGACTCGGACTCAAAATACTAGAGATGGATCGAACATGGGTTTCACCGAATACAAACAGCCGGCGGAATGTTCGAAAAAACTTCTTCTTCTAAATATATCCTCGGTTAAGAATCAAAATGCAGATGCGTTGTCACCCGTGAGGACTAAGATAGAATTCCTCGTTTCCAGTAAAAAGGATCTCCGGTTCTCTACACTCACTATACGAAACACAGCAGCGTTAAGCCGCTATTTGACGCTGGTATTCTGTGACAGCGTGGTCCTTCCCCGGTCGAGCCGACCCATTCGTGCTACAACTAAACCACTAATATAGCTGCAACATGTAATTAAAATGTTGTAACTTTTTTATTTATTTATTTAATATTGTTATTGCAAGACACCTTGATCTAAGGGTAACAATCCCGTTATCTTTACAGCCTATTAAAGTCCACTGCTGAACATAGGCCTCCCAATATATAGTCTCATAGAGGAGATATTTGCCATAGTTGAGACGGTTGGCAACCGCAGTTTTTTATATTTTTAATAGTTATTAGAAAGACGCTGCGCGTAGACGTGTAGTGGTGGTGTAAGAATATCCACTACCCTATATCATCCCGTGAGTGGCAAAAAAAACGACAGAGGGGAACTGAAACAAGAGATGGGCAGCAGCATCTTTCTTAAAACAAATCAAAATAATAAAAAAACTGTAGTTGCCAATCAGTTTGCCAAGCAAGGCAACTATGGTAAAATCGATGGCGCATCCATATATGGAGCAATCTATGGGGAGGCCCATGTTGTACAGTAGATGTTTATAGGCTGTAATCGATGATCCTTACAAACAGTCGCGCACGAAGATCGTAAGTCTATCAAAGTGGTTCAGATGAAAAGTTCTACATTTTAAAAGATAACCAGCTATTATAGTTTTTATTACGTCGCAACTAAATATTTCACATAGAAATAAATCATTGCATTTTTCTCCTAAAGAAACACCAATAAAAAAATGTCGATTACTGCTCTGCCCCGTTGAGCTGGCTTACTCCTGATCCAAGTTTTACGGTCGCCTATAAAAAACAATGTCATACACACGGACAAAATAAAACGTATGTACACTTAGCAACAGATGTGTACAATAACAGGGGACACAAGTTCAATGCAAACTACGCAACGGGTCAAGCGACAATCTCGCTTATAACCCATCTATTAGATAGCAATTCGTGTGTATATTTGAATATGGCTGTGTGGAACTTTGTGGTGGTGTGTACGTAATTAGAGATTTTATGACCAAGCCCAATCGTAAATTTCCACGGATCCTTTACATTGTGAAATTTTATTAAACAGCTGTAAAATAAACGTAATTATATTCGGTTTTATTGTCCAGAGCATTGTGAACGGGCGATCCCCGTTTTTTGTTACACTCTTTTATGCAGAGGTGTTATAAAAAGTTTTGTGTGAAATAGGGGTATACGAAACTGGATTGTGAACAAACAATCGTAATTATTTATATAATTTAAATAGAAAATTTATAAGCGAGCTCATACAATTTTTTTATAGGATATGGTGACAAAAGAGCACACAGTCCACCTGATGGTACGTGATTTCTGTGGCCCATAGACATCTACATCTATCCTCGTTTGCGAATCAAAATGCAGATGCGTTGTCACCCGTGAGGACTAAGATGGAATGCCTTTTTTCCAGTAAAAAGGGTCTCCGGATTTCTACACTCACCATACAGAACACAGCAGTGTTAAGCTGCCATTTTACGCTGGTATTCTGTGAGAGCGTGGTCCTTCCCCGGTCGAACCAACCCATTCGTGCTACAACTATACTACTAATATAGCTGCAGCATGGCTCTACCACGTAACAAACGATTTCTTATATTTACGCGAACACTATATGAAACTAATTTTACGGATTTTATCGCGTTTAATTTTAACTTTTTAATTCCTGACATTTAGTGTGCCTTACAACACTTATGGTCACGGGGGACTGAGGACTTTGACCTTTCGACGTCATAGTTAACCCAGCTAGCTTCAGTTTTTCAAACTTGAACTAATAAAGAAGAAAAGAAGGAGACCTGCGAATATTTCAAGTGACGCAAAAACCAAGCCAAAACCATTGTAAAAAAGGTACATTAACATGGTTTTAGGTGCATATGTGTGCATCCAGCAGTGAACTTTTACGGGCTAATAAATAAAGAAGGAAGTAAGATGTGTGCGTGGCGAGCATGCTTTCGGCAACATTTGAAATGGACGAAGCGCTTCGTCCATTTTTCTTTGTATAACTTAATATATAAGCAGCGCTTTGTCTTTTTTTGTTGTTTGTTTTAGAATAGAATAGAATATAATGATTTTTATTCAATATGGATTATTACATAATACTTATTGAAAGTCATTATTTTATTTACCACTGGTTTGGAAAATACCTCTGTCCTGGGAATAACCAGCGGGAATTTTTTTTAAACATAATTTCACTTCACAATAATTTTGTTTATATAATTTCAAATGAATTTTCATAGAACCAGCATGGTGGCGATCACCTTATTCCCAGGGGTTATTTTCATTCATGTATTCCTTGATATTATAATAACCCTTTTTGTACAGTTTTTCTTTAATAAAACTTTTAAACTTGTTTATTGACAAACTTCGAACATGTTCTGGGATTTTGTTGTAAAAGCGTATACATTGCCCCATAAATGAATTACTGATTCTGTGGAGTCTAGTAACTGGCATTACAAGTTTATGTTTGTTCCTAGTATTTAAGGTATGAACATCCTTATTCTTATTAAAGCTATTTATGTTTTATGTACATACATTACATTTTCATAAATATATTGCGATGCCAAAGTTAATATGTTTATTTCTTTAATTTTTCTCTGAGGGACTCTTTACAATTTAGATTATAAATCGCCCGTACGGCTCTCTTTTGCAAAACAAATATAGCTTCAATATCAGTCGCATTACCCCATAACAAAATTCCATAAGACATTACGCTATGAAAGTAACTAAAATACACTAACCTAGCTGTCTCAACATCTGTGAGACTTCTAATCTTTCTTACAGCATATACTGCAGAACTCAGTCTGCTTGCTAATTTAGATATATGGGGGCCCAATTGAAGTTTCGCGTCAATAATAATACCGAGAAAAACAGTGGTATCCACAAGACTCAACTCCTCCCCATTTAAGAACACATTGGTTTTCGAATATTTTACATTAGGTATTGTAAATTTAAAACATTTTGTCTTATTGCCGTTTAAGAGCAAATTGTTGGCGTTAAACCAATGTACTAGTTTCGATAGAGCATTATTTATATCATCATATTTAATTAACTGCCGTTTCAGTTTGAAAATTAAAGAGGTATCGTCAGCAAATAATACTATATCGTGATTGTCCCCTACAAGATAAGGTAAGCCATTAATATAGATTAAAAACAGGAATGGGCCAAGAATCGAGCCCTGAGGAACGCCCATTGATACTACCGATCCGGAGGAACATTTACCATCGATGACGACTTTTTGAGTTCTGTTACTTAAAGATGAAGTAATAAGTCTAAGCGCCAAATTTTTTACACCGTAATGTTGTAGTTTCCTGATTAATGTATCATGATGAACACAATTGAAAGCCTTGGAAAGGTCACAGAAAATACCTAAGGCATCTTGTAAATTCTCCCAGGCATTAAAATATATTTCATAAGCTGAACATCGGCGTCAGGCGTAGATCGACCCCTTGTAAAACCAAATTGATTTTTATGAAGTAATTTATTTGTATTAAAAAAATTAACAATTTATCCAAAATTATTTTTCAAAAATTTTACTGAGAGTTGGTAGTACAGAAATAGGTCTATAATTAGCGGGATCCAATGTACTACCGGATTTAAATAAAGGTATTACTTTACTATACTTCATTAAATCAGGAAACACACCAGAATCGCTACAAGTATTAAAAATAATAGCAAGATGAGGTGCAATTAAATCTATTATGGACGCAATCACTGTAACGGAAATCCCCCACAAATCTGCGGTTTTCTTTACATCAATGGTTTTGAAGTATTTTACAATATTATGCGGTAATACTTTTTCAAATCTAAATTATTTTAAACAGGTATTAACATTTTGTTTAAGTAATGACTCGACGACAGTTGAAGAAGTATTCAATGACTCTGTTGTCAAGATAGGAACATCAATGAAATATTTCTCAAACACCACTGCAACTTCTTGATTTGATTTAGTCAATTCATTATTAATTTTTAATTGATGGTTTGAGTTACGAGGTTTCGCTGTTAATTATACTCCATGTCATTTTAATTTTATTATTAGTCGTTTTAATTTTGTTACTAATATGTAATGATTTGACTGTGAAGCAAACTCTTTTAAACATTTTAGAATAATTTTTACATATTCTTTAAAAGCATCGGAAAGATTATACGATCTTTCATGGTAAAGGTCATATAACCTTCGTCTGCTTTTATGAATTCTTACTGTCGCCCACTCATTAAATGCCTTGCGACTGTTTCTGGTGAATGTTTTAGAAGTGAATGTTTTATTAAATTCATTGTTTATAAGGGTAAATAATTCTCTATATAAATAGTCTGCATTGTTCTTATAAGAAAGGGATGGAAGGTTTTTTACCATATTACTTCTAAATCTCTCCAGGCGTGTTGCATTAATAGGAACAAACACAATTTTCTCAATTACCTGTTTTTTGTGCATATAAGGTAACGAAACCAGTTGTCCACAGTGATCTGAACTAAGTTTTTGTATTATTGATTTGTTGATTGGTACAACACCTGTAAAAATATTATCAATACAAGTTGCACTACACCCTGCAATACGTGTAGCTTCAAAGAATAAATTATTAAGATTATAGGATTTGAACAAAGAACAAAATTTAATACTGATGGAAGAAGTTTCCAGGAAATTGATATTAAAGTCTCCACACACTACAATAGATTTATTCTGTTTATTAAGCTTAACTAAAACTTCTTCCACAACCTTTTCAAAGGTATCATAATTTGAACATGGGGGTCTGTAAACACTGACAACAATAAGGTGCTCAAGCTCAACCCATGCCATTTCTACAGTACGCTCAACAGAGAGGCTCACAAAGTCTTTACGTTCTTTACATGATAAGGATTTATTAGCTAATATCTTAATATTAAAGCCACCACGTAACTTAGTATCTCTATTGAACGAACTGACTGACCTGGTGATTACTGAAATTAAATATGGAGTTGTAATCTTTCGACCAATGTTCAGTAATACATAAAATATGTATACTGTTACTATTTAAAAATAATTCAATTTCTAATTCTTTGCCTAAAATACCTTGTATTTTTTGATGCACCAGGTTGATACAGTTTTTATTATTGTTATTTTGTGAAATTGCATAATTATGTATTGGTATGTTGCAATCTAAGCTATTTAAATTATCTTTGCTAGAGATTACCACTATTTTCTTATTATCTAATTTAAATTACTTGGAACTGGTTCCAAATCAAATGTAAAATTATTTTGTTGCTCAAAAGAAGCAGGTGTCAAGGTAGCCAAATCATTGGCTGAGTTAAAATATAAATAATAAGATAGCGTATTTGCTACCAGTCTTAAACTATACTTTGATAGGTAATACCTATCTCTTGTCAAAAACTTCTTAGTTAAATTATTAATATCAATCAAATGAAATTTATCATTATTATTCATTACAATTAAATGTCAAATTTAAGTTATTGTTACATGTCAAGTTATGCATCATTAAATTTAAATTATGTCTTAGTTTATTTTCCTGTGGCCACGTTTTACACGTGTTAGAGCCATGCTGCGGCTATTTAGTAGTATAGTTATAGCACAAATGGGTCGGCTCGATCGGGGAAGGACCACGTTCTCACAGAATACCAGCGTAAATTTTTTTTTATAGGAGAGGGGGCAAACGAGCATGCGGGGGTTCTGCGTTCGTGAAATTTGGCGGCTGGGATTAATCCGAACAATTCCTCAGAGCACTCCCCATGGTAAATGCGAAAGAAAATGCAAAGAGATGCAAGATCTCTTCGCAGTGCCAATGAGTCGAGCCGATCGGAAAGGACTCGGTCGTCGACGATTCGAGTCACTCTGCGCTGGATGCGGTCAAGTGGAAGGAGCTGGCACTGGGGAGCCTCAGCCCAGAGATGGGCTGGGGCTCCCCAGTGCCCCCATGGGCAACCCCATCATCATTGGCTTATACTCATCGGATAGACCAGCTCACATTAGAGTCCCAAGCCACTAGTCATTCACTTCAAAGCCAATGTTTCTAAGTTTATGTGCAGCATTCATTATCTTACTAATATAGTCTTCTACGTTTTCGCTCGATTCGAGTGAAGTATTGATCAATTCCTTCAACAAACTTACTCTTCTGGTTAGCCCGTTATCATCAAATGCTTTATGCAAATTGTCCCATACTTCTCTAGCGGTATTACACTCCTGAATATGGATATAATTTTGAGTGTTAATAAGTAGAATAAGTTTGGATTTCGCTCTCACATCCTTCACAGGGTCGACTGTCTCTGTACCCGGTTCTATGCAACTCCATAAGTTTTCGTGCTGCAAATAAGTTTTCACACTGAATTTCCACGTAGAAAAATTATCTCGGCCATTCAACTTATCAATATTAAACATATTTGAGCTCGACATGATTTTATTCTTGCACGTTGTACTTAACCTCAAATGCACGTTGCTGGTAAAACTTTGGAAACACTTTTATCAGTTTTTTTCTTCTTTCTTGTGCTTTATTTGCAACCATGCTCTGCTACCATGTAGGATTTTGTGCAAATAAAGGAATATAACAGTAATATTAATAGTTTTATTTGCAACGTATATCACAAAGTAATGCGTAATATAAAAAGGAATGTGCACAGTGCATAGAGAAAAAGAATGTCTAAAATTAGCACAGACTAACTACAAAGATAGTGGTGCCAATAAATATAGAGATGACAATAATGGAACTAATCAGGTTGCGTTCCAATTCTATCAGTAATAATACGCGCATATGAGTATAGTAAAATACTAAAAACAAAACATAACAAACAAAAATAAACAAATGCAAACCATGTTTACCTTGTATTACATTATTTAAAAGTTTTAGTTTAAGCAATTGATTTACTTTTTTTCTGATTTTACCATAATATATTAGTCAAAGATGTTTTATATATTTATATTAAGGAACAACTTATCCTTAAATTTATAATTGTTTAATTTATAACGTAAGCTGTGAGTAGAATAGTTTGTTGTCCTAAATAAAAAGAAAAAATATATAGTAAAAAGTTTAATTTTAATGTTACTTTATTTACACCTTATTGTATAAACAACTTAGTAACATTTCATCATTCAGGCCACTATATTATGGTTGTAGCACGAATGGGTCAACTCGACAGGAAAACAACCACGCTCTCACAGAATACCAGCGTAAAATATTAGAAGCTTAATAATGATATATTTAGTATGATGAGTGCAGAGAACCGGAGACCCCTTCTACTGAAAACGAGGCATTCCATCTTATACATCAGGGGTCAGAACGCATCTGCGTTTTGATTCCTAATCAAAGGCAGGCAGATGTAGATGCATATGGGCTATCGCATCTACTTACTATCAGGTGGTTTGTTTACTCGTTTGTCACTTTTGTAGTAGTAAAACATATTAAAAACAAGTCAATAAAATTGCCACGTTAAACTGTTTACTGGAAAGAAAAATAAATTTGTTGGCGACGCACTTAAAAATAGTTTGTCATTATTTATTTCATAAAAATAAATAAATTCGTATTTAAAATTATTGCTATTAAAGTATATAAGGCATTGCAAATGATGAGGTAATCTACGTTAAAAGTAAATAGATTCAATATTATTGTCAAACGAAAGTTCAGCGTTCGATTGCCCGGTCGTGAGTTAATTTCACAAAAGTTTGTTTATACTTTATAGATTAACTTAGAGTCATGTGTTACATAGTAATCGACTATGCAATACGAATAAAAGTCTTGTTTTAAATTAGATACTTATTTTAGATAAAAATATACTTTATTCTTATGATAAGAGATAAGATACATAATGGCTGAAATACATAGCGTTTGTAAACAAATAATGTTTTATAATGAACAGAGATGATTGCAATTTAGACAAAGAATATGCTCCTACTGAGTAGATGAGGGTTGTGCAGAGATCGGTTGTTCAATTTATTCAGGACCAGCTACCAGTTTAAATCAAGAGAGAAGACAGTAGAGAAAGTGATAGAGAAAGTAGTGAAAGTTTCAACGTTGCACTCTTATGGGAAAATTATGAAGACAAAATCGATGTTTTATTTCCCACTGCACCTTCTAATTATAAAGTCCACTGTACCGATGTCAAGACCGGGACCACTCCATAGAGACCCGTAATCTTAGTCGTCTAACATTTCTTTTAAGAAAGGGCGACAGACTGACTTTGAGTGGCACACCTTCTCAGGGGTGCCCACCTCGTTGTACCCGAACCCAACGTGGTGTGATATCAGTTTCTCTGGGTAGAAGGTCACTCACCATTTGACCCCCTGTAGTGTTTGCATATATATAGTATACAGTAAATATTGTTATTTGTTTTATTTACTAATAATTTACCATGCACAAATACACAAACATACATTTATATTTAAGTCACTGTCTCGAGCGCACCGCGTCAGTTACACGAGAGCCTCGGGCGAGAGTGGACGTGTTTAGTTAAGTGCGTACCGAGCCTGTGTTACACTACAGTGATAAGAGAAGATAGCAGATCCCGTCTGTTGGACCCTTTCAAAATTATACCCTATGTCACGACCGCAGCTAATACGAATCTAACGATACCACATATCTTAAAATGTATCGTTTAGGCAACAACAGAGCGTGTCAAACAAACAGACGTACGTTCATACACTCGAAAAACTTTACTCTACTTCTGGGGCAGTCGGGTAAAAAGGAATATAAAGGGCGGACTTAAAACATTAAGCATCTGACCCAGTCAACTCTAACGTGTAGAGATAAACTTAAAACACAAGCAGTCATCATGAGCTGTGATGATTCTAGAGAGAATTATCCTGGTGGTCCAGATTAGGATACTAGGATAAAGCTATTAAATTATTGTATTGTCATCGGTCCTTGATACGTATACAAATTTTGAAGTCAATCGGCCGTCGACAAGTTGGTGGAAAATACATTAAAAGATTCCGTTACATAGATAGATAGATAGATACACGCGAAGCTAATAAAAGCGTTTTAAAAAGTAACATTTATATTAAAAATGGTTATTCAAGCACCAGCAATGCGACGAACTAAGTGTCCATCCACCTTTAAGAATTGTAAGGTCGGTGTGCCCAGCGGTTCCCACCGTACATAATATATAGGCTTTTTTAGTTATTACAAGACAGTGCTTGACTACAATAATGTGGTGGTAAGGTAACAAAACATTATTCACTCTTGGCTTGAAGACGCTTAGATTGTATTCGATCGGAAAGATATTACGCCGCCATATTATTCCTCTTCTTTGCTGTTCGCATTACGACATTATCGACAACAAAGACGTGAAAAGTGCGGGGAAGAATGATTTCTTATATTTACACGAAACATCATGTTTTATCACGTTTAATTTTACTAACGTCGGGAATTAATAATAAGTTAATTAATTTAATCCGTAAATAGTTTTATTCAAGTATTGAAAGGAATTAAAGCATGTAATTCCTGCGCACACTCTCTGAAATATGTAGCATAAATTATATATAATATAAGTAGGCTGTATCTTTTACTCCTAATAACTCCTATTGCTTTTTTCTTTAATAAACACACTAAAAGATAAAAGATAAAGCTTGTTTCTTTCATAATTCTGTTTTAATTATAACAAATTTGGTCTATTTATCATAGATAGTATCGGATATTAACTCCGGGTGAGTCAGCTTTATGTAAAGCTTTTAAAAAAATATATCCTTTATTCGGGAACTTCATCGTCATTCGGAACGTCAGCAACAGAGATAACATCTGTTGAGGCTGGCGGGCTTTGACGATCTTAACGACTCATCTCCTGCGTAACACGGGGATGCTGCTTTTTGTTTAAAATACGCTTACTAAATTATAACAAGAGGAATTTGGAAAACTGTGTTATTTATAGAAGTGATAAATGCATAAGAAGAATACCAGGGGATACCTGGGCGGCATTTAATGCATAACTTATGCGTCTGTTTTCTCCCTATGTAAAGATACTAGAGGTTTTTAATTTAATATATATAAATGAAAACCTTGTAAAGTTACTAAAATTGCCCAGTTATGTCACCATTATTAGACATCCAGCAAACAAAAACAAATATAAAAATAAAAAAACATATTTTATGCTAATATTCTGTGAGATCGTGCGTGGTCCTTCCCCGGACGAGTAGACTCATTGTATTTTGGTTTTCGAATGTGGCAATAAAGTGATAATTATTTATTTTAAACCATATTAATTATATATTAATTATTTATTTTTAAGAACTGCAGAAATATTATGTTAAGATTCCTTTCATCCCATGGTCGGGTATGCACGTGTAAGCTAGGACGTCGGTTAGAAATTATTCGGCGAACCGGCAAAGGCAGAATTAGACTTCGGCCTCTTTGACTTACATTGTTGGGACATACATTCCAAACAAATTTTAATGGCGATTAGCGAAATATGTGTGCGAAAGCACGTCGATTATCATTTTGAAATCTTTTTTACTTTTTTAAATTACAGCTAACCAAAGATTATTGCTAGAATAAAAGCAACAGTCGCAGTTTTCTAATAAACAAAATATATTCCACACGTTTCCGATGCGAAATTCAAAACATGCCTCACAAACCGACTACTGATGGTAGAGTAAAGTTCTAGACTGGTATCATCGTACCGTTAAACCGGAATATAGAACGGCTACCCACTGGATTTTGTAACATCCTTTTATTATAGAATAAGGATAACAAACGAGCACCCAAATCTCAAACCCACCCCACCTGGTGGTATGGGTGATCGGGTGGTGCTCGTAGTGTCCTCTGAGGACTAAACTGGATTGACTTCACTCACGATACAAAACACAGCGGCATTGAGCTGCAATTTTACGCTGGTATTCTGTAAGAGCGTTGCCTTACCCATTCTAGCCGACGTATTTGTGCTTTAACCATAACATACTCCTAGTTGCAGCGTCGCTCTACCATGTATAAAAGCCGATGCAGAACTCTGGAGTGGGCTATGTTTAGCAGGGGACATGTGAAGCACTGTAATGATGACGATTTCCACACATGCTATGAGAACGGCACTTTTCTATTCAGTTGTTTTAAGGAAGATGGTGCTACGCATCTCCTGGTTCAGCTTCCTTCTGTTGCCTCTTACGGCACCCTCAGAATAATAGAAGGTAATGGATACCCTTACACTTCCACTACACGATTAAAATTCTACCTTAAAGTTATATAAATTTTGAAATAAAGATCTATTTTACTCGCTTAACCTGAACACAGTAATTAGGACGTTTTACTTTCGCTATATCGAAGCTACGAGATCGACTCCGTACTAGATAATATCATAACCCCTTGTTTGATCCAAATTTAAGTCATATTTATGACACATAGTATCGATTGTTCATTTATCAGATAAAAGTTGCCTGTCAAATACACTATGAATGAATGAATGAATGAATGAATATCTTTATTTTGAAAATATGAGTGATACAGCATGTGGTGACAAATATATAGTATAGATTCCACCATATTTTACCAGTAGGCATGCAAAAAATATAAAATAATTATTTTTAAAAGTCTCTTCAAATTACATGTAAGTTTAATAAGTCAATCGGTACATTATTATCACTATTATTTAATTATTATAAGCCATCGTCAAATTAATTATATTAATGATAATACAGTTTATAAACAAATATTATTTACGTGGTAGAGGCACGCTGCAGCTATATTAATTGAATTGTAGCACGAATGGGTCGGCTCGACCGGGGAAGGAACACGCTCTCACACAGGCGTGTCACTTTGTAAAAATCTGAGGTATGGAAAATGGTGGCGCGATTTTCAAATTTGTTCGCATTACTCGTGGGGTATTAAGGTTTAAGAGTTTGCAGTGTATATACTTAACTTATTTATTGAACTATAAGATGTGGGGTATTGAGGTTTAAGGGCTTGCGATTTATTTATATGGGGTTTGTAGTAATATGCGATTTATTTCCTAATTTCAGCTATGGAATTCCATACCTTGAAAAACTTGAGGTATGGAGTGCTCCATACCTTCCATAGTGGAAGTGACACCCCTGCTCTCACAGAATACCAGCGTAAAATAACGCCTTAATGCTGCTGTGTTTCGTATGGTGAGTGTAGAGAACCGGAGACACTTTTTACTGGAAAAGAGGCATTCTATCTTAGTCCTCACGGCTGACAACGCATCTGCATTTTGATTCGCATACGAGGATAGATGTAGATGTCTATGGGCCACAGCAACCACTTACCATCAGGTAGACAGTGTGCTCGCTTGTCACCCTTATCCTATAAAAAATACATTTTATTTATTTTATTTTATTTTATTTATTTCTGAAACTTACAACTATCATTACAGGATTACCTAATGCGATAGTGTAGCTGTCTAACTAATTTGTCTTCATGCTTTAATTTTTGTAACAAATTACAAGCAATGCTATCTTTGTGAATTCACTCAGAGTACAACAGAATAGGTCCGTCTCACTAGCATGTGACAAACGTACAAATTTTAACATAACATTTTGTCCATTAAAAATTCATGTAAGTCTAATAAGTCAATCGGTACATTATTATCACTATTATTTAATTATTATAAGCCATCGTCAAATTAATTACATTAATAATAATACAATTTATAAATAAATATTTATGTTACAAACGTACAAATTTTAACTTACAATTTGTCCATTAAAAATTCCATTACAAATTTTGAACCGGATCCACACGAGTAAAGCTAGTTAATTACCTGTAATATGTGGTTTGGTTTATGTCAACTTTAAAGTACCGTATAGTGACGGTGTAAGAATATCCACTACCCCACATCGTCCCGAAGGTATTGTAAAAGGCGACAGAGATAAGATGTGTGGTTGTAGAGGTAAGATGTTAAACATTTATTACCGCTATATGATCCACGTAGTAAAATGAAATTACCTAGTTTGCGGAGCACCTCTCCCGCTAAGATTCAGCAGCGTTCAGTCAGCGCAGCGTCTACTTCACCTGCTCCTCCCTCGCCTCGTTTAGAGACAAAACACGTGTCGTATTATCAACAGTGTGTCTTAGTGTAGTGGTATTGGGGTTAGTGGTGACGGGGATAGTGTACCAAATTGAGGGAGGGCGGAAGGTACTCCTCAAAATAGGTAAAATACATTGTGGCGCCACAATATAACAGGTTTTCGCAAAGTAACGCCTGATTCTATTATCTATATCTATAAGGTACGTGAGGATAATATGGTCACCTTAAGCTTTGTCGCCCTATAAAACCAAAACTAGGAGGAGGACAGAGACAAAGATACAAAGTCGTATACTGTAACTAACATATTACATTGTAATTGTGTAGTTGTAAGTGGTAATTAAACAAAAGAGTGACTTTCAATAAGTATTATTTATAATCTATATTGAATAAAACAGTCTCTGTTTCTGTTTAAAGAAAAAAAAATAGCAAACAAGCTTTGCCAATAATCAGAAACACTTTGAAAAATCAACTTAAAAACTAACTACACTACACAATACTAAAATCGACTAAATTATTTACTGTAATGTCAACTGTCAAAATGGCGTCCATAAAGCAGCGCCCTTTTGGTCTTTTATTATTTGATTGACTGATGAACAGCTATCGTAGAAAGTAAGTGAAGCGAAAGAAAGTGACCATATTAACCGGATGACCATATTACCCTCACGTACTATACATATAAATAAAATTGAATTGTCTGTCTGTAATATAGAAGTAACTGCCTTTTATTAAGTTGAGGGGGGGGATATTTGCATACCAGTTTGTCTGTCCGTCTGTCTGTCCAGGCTGATCTCCGGAATTGCTGCCAGTAGTGAACTAGGTTATATTTTATCGGAAAAAATTTTCGTGCTAATTAAAGAATAATTAGAATTTATTAATGCAGTGCTAATTAAAGATTTTTTAATTAGCACTGCATTAATAAATTCTAGCCAACCGAAGTCGGGGTGGGTTGCTAGTCTAATATAAACCTATCTGTCACTACACATTAAAAAAATCTATATATACATTAATTTTAATATATAATATGATATGCTTGATTCCCAAGCGCTAACTTCTTAGATGTAATATAAACATGTGGTAACAGACCTTACCGGGATTATTATCTTAACACGTCAACGGGAAGAGTGGAGCACGCATCAAAACACTGACAAGTTGTACAAAAACATCTTAAACCGCATCTCCGTCAGTTTAAGATACCCCTTAATACTAGATGACGAGAACGCAGATTAACCATTGAATCTTTATAATCCCTGTATCAAAATAAGTATATACATCTCAAATCTTAATATAACGTATCCTTATTATGCCTACTACCTAGACACGTGGGGTGGGCTGATCCCGGTCAGCCTCTCGGCGCATCTGAGTCGACTGTGACTCAATTAATTATAAATTTAATAATAAAAAAAGTTAACTATAAATATTACTAAATCTTTGTAAGAAATACCGTCGGTTAAAGACTGATAATTATGAAACTTTTATGTCTAACATATCGTCACGTCAATTAAAGTTAGTTTTTCGAGGATTTGTATAAATGTTTCATAAAAGAATATGAATACAATTGATTATAAATATCACTAAATCTTTGTCAGAAATACCGTTCATTAAAGAATGATAATTGTTACTAAACTTTTATGACTAACACATCGCCACGTCGAATAAAAAACAAAACAGTCGACTCCCCTGAAACTGAAGTCAGGCGATCAACGCGTGGTAATGGCTCCGCATGTGTTGACGTTCCTCTGACCTCCCTCGGGGAACCACTTGACAATATTACACACAATTACATTCTCTATGACCATGACATTACAAATCAAATTCACGTGCACCACAAATCTATTTATAGGACGACAAGTGTAGTCCTCATTGAGTGCAATCATTAATTAAGCGAAATAGTGTTTCGTTATTAATGTAACAACGCAAGGGACTTTGAATCTAAACGTTTAACCGTTATTGATTCAACTTGAATAGCAGCTGACTAATCAAGAAAATTATTAATAGATGTTTCCAGAGATATGGAGCATAATACGCCATTGTGGGTTTGCTCGTGCTTTATATTTTAATTTTATTGTTTTTTTTTTAATAATTCACACGCTCGTTTTTATTTCTGTATGACTACTTATAGATTATTACTTAAATTTTGAACATGTTATATACACAAAAGTTTAAAATATGTTGCAGTTATATTAGCATAGGCAAATAAAAATGTAGTGTTTGTAGTGGCGGTGTAAGAATATTAACTAACCCATATCGTCCCGTGGGTGTCGTAAGAGGCGACAGAGGGAAATTGAAACAGAAAATGGGCAGGAACGTCTTCATGATAACAGCTTTAAATAATAAAAAAAACTGCGGTTGCTAATACGCCCGCCAATCGTGGCAACTATGGCAAAATTCTCCCTATGAGGTAATCTATGGTGGAGGCCTATGTTCAGCAGTGGTCATTTATAGGCTGTAATCGAAATAAAGAATACCAATTAATTGACTGTTTTTAAGTTCTTTTTTGTTTTTTTTTTATATAGAATAAGGGTGACAAACGAGCACACAGTCCACCTGACGATAAGTAGTTGCTGTGGCACATAGACATCTACATCTATCTTCGTTTGCGTATTAAAATGCAGATGCGTTGTCAGCCGTGAGGACTAAGATAGAATGCCCCTTTTCCAGTAAAATGGATCTCCGGTTCTCTACACTCACCATACGAAATGCACCATATTATGATTCCGATTCACATTTTATTAGAGAGTTATTTTTAATGTTAACTTATCTTTAATGTAATGATACGGGTTTTAATGTGTTTAATTTTAATTTTATTTTTAAATTCCGACATTTGATGTGTTTCTCGGCATCTTTGATCGTGGATGAATAGATCGTTTCTGCTTGTAGCCTGTTCCCAAAGCTTCGTTCATCCGTTTCACCTCGCAGAGTGCATACCAGGCTCGGCCAGAAGAGATTACGATGTAACTTTTTAGTCAACCAGTTCTGCTCCAAGTTATAGCTAGTTAAAAATAAATAATGGTAGTCTTCGAACTATTCTAGATAACTTTTTACAGATTTACTTTGGAGTACATATGAGCAAACAGATCGCCACTGATAATTCACTCTAATATAGTGTCAATTATAAGTGGGCGTAAGTCCTTGAGGAGTTCTCAATCGCTCGCGGCGATATTGTTGATAATACCGTCCATATTGCAACGCCAGTAGATTGAATTGGAAATCAAATAATGACTTCAAGTGCCTTTATTATGTTCTTATTTAGAGTTTAACTATAATCGAGATTTTCGTTAGAACATCGTTCTTTAATATCCAGGATACACTACAGATAAGTTAGGTTGTCGTATCCTGTCACTACTTTCAGTGTTACTGCATCTAGGTCTCAACGGCAATAGCAGCACTATCAAATAGGTGCGCCAACCAAGCGTGAAGGTTAATGAAAATTCTCCCTACAGCGAAAGAGACCCATATCCAGTGGATTATATTGATATAAAGTTTATAAGTAGCTTTTAAATTATTTAAATATCTATTTCATGACACCTATTAGAATTTTGTGAGGTATCGATCACAATTAAAACCGAGAAAACTAATCAGGACCGCGATCATTTTGTCGACATGTCCAACAATTTTATTTGCATTATTTTAATTAACAGAATCAGGTATTTCTTTGCGTAAATCCATTATATTGCAGATATTAAAAAATAATAAGGTAAAACATAAAATACAATAGGTATAATAAGGAAGAAAAAGTATTGGGAAAGAAAATGCGCGTGGGTGTGATCAGGTGCGCCCAAACTTAGCAGTTAGTGTTTTAAATGAAATTCTTACTATCATTTTTTAAATTGTTTTATTATTTAAAACAACCGGCTAAATCAGTTTGTAGTAACAATTTCATTATATAATTTTATGTAACAGTAAAATTAGTACTAACTCGAAAGTGATATTTGTTGTCTACATTTCTTAGTTTTCCTTAAGATCGACAATTCTTTGACAATTAAGAGGAATCAGAAGTTACTTTGCAGAAATCCATTATATTAAACTTGCTAAAAATTAATTAGCTACTTATAGACATATCATATATTTTATTACGCGGATCTTAATCCGCGTAATAAAATATATGATTTTGGGGGTTCCCCATACTTACTGAAACGCAAAAAATTATTTTCATCAAAACCATACGTGTAGGGTATCTATGAATAGGTCTTCAAAAATGAGGTTTCCAATATCATTTTTTTCTAAACTGAATAGTTTGTGCGAGAGACACTTCCAAAGTGGTAAAATGTGTGTGACCCCCCTGTAACTTCTAAAATAAGAGAACGATAAAACTTAAAAAAATATATGATGTACATTACCAAGTAAACTTTCACCGAAAATTTGTTTCAACGAGATCTAGTAAGTAGTTTTTTTAATGCGTCATAAATCGTAAACCGCAATTTACCTTTCATTCAATCAACTCAAATATAAAAAAATACACTATAATTAAAACATCGATCAAAGTTACAACGAACTACAAGAACTTTTATATTACGTTACTTACTGCTACGGAACCCTTCATGGGCGAGTCCGACTCGCACTTGTTTTAATTTTTTGAGTATAGTTGTATTCTTTGCTTTGGTACACACAATTTATGTGTGTTTCTACTAGCCCTAATTATAACGTTGTTTTGTTTTTCAAATAAATTACTATTTTTGTGAACCAAGACACAAATTTCGTAAATGTACACCTAATGCTGGAAGCGGCAATATTTTAAGTTTGTGTAAGGGTGGCAAGTGAGTGTTTGACGTGTTTTAAGCTATAGTGCCAACATGCAATGAGGTCTCCGGGTTTGGGCCACGCATTAAATTGAAATATTATAATTAAATACAAGAGCATCGTTCCGTGTAGTGACAGTGTGAGAATGTCCACTATCCAATAGCGACCTGTGGTGTTGTAAGAGGTGACAGAAGGAAACTGAAACGCAAGATGGTGAGCAGCGTCTACTTAATAATAATTATTAATAAAAAATCGCAGTAGCCAATCCGCCCGCCGATCGTACCAACTTCAGTAAATATTCCCCCTATGAGGCAGTCCATGGGAAAGGCCTATGTTCACCAGTGGTGTTTTGACAGGCTGTAACGGGTAACGTACCATAACCTTTATTTTTACTATTCTAAGCCTGTCTTCTATCACAGCTGATGGTAAGTGGTGATGCAGTCGAAGATGGTGAAGCGCACTAAATTAACAAAGGGCTATGAGGTGCCTTGAAGAGACCTACGTTGTAATCTGATGGAAAGACAGATGCTGGCAACTTATTAACCATTTTTTTATGGAATATGGGTGGCTAACCAGCACATTTTTAATTTTTAACATTTTTATACGTGGTAGAGCCATGCTGCAGCTATATTAATAGTATAGTTGTAGCACGAATGGGTCGGCTCGACCGGGGAAGGACCACGCTCTCACAGAATACCAGCGTAAAATAGCAGCTTAACGCTGCTGTGTTTCGTATGGTGAGTGTAGAGAACCGGAGACCCTTTTTACTGGAAACGAGGCATTCCATCTTAGTCCTCACGGCTGACAACGCATCTGCATTTTGACTCTTAATCGAAGATAGATGTAGATATCTATGGGCCACAGCGACCACTTACCATCAGGTGGACTGTGTGCTCGTTTGTCACCCTATCCTATAAAAAAAAAGGAAACTGAAACGCAAGATGGTGAGCAGCGTCTTCTTAATAATAATTATTAATAAAAAATCGCAATAGCCAATCCGCCCGCCGATCGTAGCAACTTCAGTAAATATTCCCCCTATGAGGCAGTCTATGGAAAAGGCCTATGTTCACCAGTGGTGTTTTGACAGGCTGTAACGGTTTACTTACCATAACCTTTATTTTTACTATTCTAAGACTGTCTTCTATCACAGCTGATGGTAAGTGGTGATGCAGTCGAAGATGGTGAAGCGCACTGAATTAACAAAGGCCTATGAGGTGCCTTGAAGACACCTACGTTGTAATCTAATGGATAGACAGATGCTGGCAACTTATTAACCATTTTTTTTATGGAATATGGGTGGCTAACCAGCACATAGTTCACCTGATGGTAAATGGATGCTGTGGCCCATAGACATCTACATCTATACTCGATTAAGAATCAGAATGCAGATACCTTGCTACCCCTGAGGACTAAAATGGAATGTCTTGTTTCATTCAGCGCGAGCGTGGTCCTTTCCCGGTCGAGCCGACCCATTCGTGCTACAACCATAATATAGCTGCAGCTCTAAAGTCCTCAAATCATCATAAACTTAAAAGCGTATTAAGAAATTAATATATTTAAATAAAAAAGAAACCACCTTAAAAGCCATACAAACATAAATAAAACTGTTAACACACATCATAATGCCATTATGCCTCGAGACGACGACGTGATGTACAGCGGTGAAAACTGCATGTAACCGGTTGGCAAGTAAATTGAAGTGATAAAACCGTATTAGTTGACGAAATAAAATGGACTCTACTACCTGGAATTAAAGTTTACATGGCATTGGTATAGTTGTTATGGAGATTTGTGATAAGCGTTGATAGATGTGGTTATTTTTGGTAGATAAGGGCATTGTTCGACACGCGGCTTTCGAATGACAGAGGTAATTAACTCAAGCTTGACTTACTTTTACCTATCTAGCTAGCTGTTGCTATGTATTTAGTTTGTTGTTTGTTGATAACGTTTATTATAATAACGAGACAGCACGTGCAAATTTAGTTATAATTAAATTTTGATTTAAGTATCATTTTGTTGTTTTTTCTTCGTAAAATTATAAAATTTCTTGAAATAGCTTCATTTTCCTAATTAATGTGCTATATAGGTATTATGTATAGACTCTATGATAATTTACTCGTAAGTTTTAGTTTTCAGTTTCTTCCATCATAGTTTTTATATATCTTAATGTTATGTAAATTATGTTATGTTATGTAAAATAGCATTAGTTTCGAATGAGTTATAAGCCCAAAGCTTGTTTGTTGTATGAGTATAAAATGTCAAAGCAATCTCAATCTAACGCTCTTCGCTTAGTGACTGACTGTTGTGTGTGGTGCTGAAATAATAAGGAACTAGGCAATCATAACGGTCTTGATGTAACAGCTATCTACGTTAATAAATTGTTCAAACCTGTTTTCATGCATTTGTTAAAATAAATTTCAACAGCTCGTAAAATGTAATGGAAATTTTTAAAAGTATATATTAAATGAAACTAATTTTTACGGATTTTATCTCGTTTAATTTAACTTTTTAATTCCCGACGATTAATTTTTGGTCCGATCTACGCAAAATGCAGAACGCAGAGCGCAGAATATAATATAATATATGTATAAAATCTGTAAAAATTAGTTTCATTTAATATATACTTTTAAAAACTTCCATTACATAGCCGACAATAGCCCATCGGATTAGTAAGCTGAAGTGGCAGTGGGCCGGCCATATAGCTCGAAGAACCGACAACCGATGGGGAAGAAAGGTTCTCGAGTGGCAGCCTCGTACCGGCAGGCGAAGTGTAGGGCGTCCACCCACTAGATGGAGTGACGACCTGGTAAGATATGCAGGAAGTCGATGGATGCAGGTGGCTCAGGACCGTGCTTTGTGGCATTCTTTGGGGGAGGCCTATGTTCAGCAGTGGACTTGTGAAGGGCTGTAATGATGATGATGATGTGTAGTCTTCGCGTAAATATAAGAAATCATTAAAGTATATAATATTAAATAATTAAAACTGTGTAGTGGCGGTGTAAGAATATACACTACGTGGACATTGTAACAGCCGACAGAGAAAAACAATCCAGAAGATGGACAGCAGCGACTTCCCAATAATATCTAGAAAATAAAAAAAACTGCGGTTGCCAATCTGCCTGCCAAGAATAGCACGATAATGACAATGAGAAAAAACATTAAGAAAATATTACTACTACTACTATTACATGATTTAAAATATGTTAGAGTTGATGAAAATATGATATCGTCAATACACCGCTTCCGGCTTTACTGTGGGAAAGGTCCAGATCAAGCAATCAACTGTTACGACTCAATTATGATAATGATGACTCCTTATTAGTCTAGTGGTTGTAATAGTGCGACTGCTGATCATGATGTCCCGGGTTCGAATCCCGAGTCGGGCCAAAACAAAACAGTTATTGAGCTTTTCCATCAAGAAGTTCTCAGTAGCTTCCCGGAGTCTGGAAGTTGGATGTGTCTCACCCCCGTGCCTCGAAAATGCACGTAAAGCCGTTGGTCCTGCGCCTGATCTCTCTCCGGTTGTGTCGGTTTACCGTCCCATCGGACTATGACAGTGAGGGAATAGACAGTGCTCCTGTGCTTACGCATACACTTTGGCATACACCTGTCCTGCGCCGATGGCTATATTCCGTAGAGGCTGGTTCAGGCAAATCAGTTCAGTTATTGGGATTCAGGTTGGTGGAGCCAAAATCAGGTTTTCCTAAAAAAGTTCTCAGTGACAGTTCCGAGTCAGGTGTTTCATCCTCGTGCCTAAGAAAGCAAGTGAAGCCGTTAGTTCTGCGCCTGATTGCACTTTGGTCGTGTCAGGTTGTCATCCTACTCAACTATGTTGTTAAATCCTCTGTTTTTCTTGGCATCACTCTCGACGCAAAGCTTCAGTGGGGCCCCCATATATCCAAACTAGCAAGCAGACTAAGCTCTGCAGCTTATGCTGTAAAAAAGATTAGAGATCTCACTAGTGTCGAGACAACTAGATTAGTTTATTTCAGTTATTTCTATAGCATAACTTCTTATGGGATTTTGTTATAGGGAAATGCGGCTGATTTAGAAACTATTCTTGTTTTGCAGAAGGATGAACGATTACGAAAGAGTCTCTTAGAGAAAAATTTAAAGAAAGAAATATATTACCTTTGGCCTCTCAGTATATTTATGAAAGTTTAATGTATATTCACAAAAACAAAGATAGTTTTAATAAAAAAATAAGTGATATACACTCTGTAAACACTAGGAACAAACACAAGGCAGTGATACCGGTCTCTCGACTCCACAGAGTCAATAATTCATTCTTGAGGCAATGTATACGCGGTAGAGCGATACTGCAGCTATTTATGGTTGTAGTACGAATGGGTCGGCTCGACCGGGGAAGGATCACGCTCTCACAGAATACCAGCGTAAAATAGCAGCATTACGTTGCAGTGTTTCGTATGGTGAGTGTAGAGATCCGGAGACCCTTTTTACTGGAAACGAGGCATTCCATCTTAGTCTTCACGGGTGACAACGCATTTGCATTTTGATTCGTAATCGAAGATAGATGTAGATGTCTATGGGTCACAGAAACCACTTACCATCAGGTGGATTGTGTGCTCGTTTTTCACCCTTATCCTATAAAAAAAAAATACGCTATTACAACAAAGTCCCAGAAAATATACAAAATACCTCTATTACCAAGTGTAAATATTTAATTAAACAAAAGCTGTATAAGAAGGGTTATTATAATATAAATGAATACATGGTTGATAATAACCCCTGGGAATGAGCTGGTCGCCTCCAAGCTGTTTCTAAAATAAATGTTGTAAATAGTTAATGATTTCTTATATTTACGCGAACACTACGCATTTAAATAAAACTAATTTTACGGATTTTTCGCGTATATTAACTTATTCTATATTCCCGACGTTTCGAGCACTTTTCAGCACCCATGGTCAAAATTAAATCCCAACCCAAGCATACAACTGCAAGACTTCATGATACTGGAAGTTCATACTGCGTAGATCAGAACAAAAATTAATAATTTTTAATCTGGAGGTAGCCGTGGTTAACTATGACATTGGGACGTCATACACCTCAGTCCCCCCCCCCCCCCCCGTGACCATGGGTGCTGTAAAGTGCTCGAAACGTCGGGAATATAAAATAAGTTAATATACGCGATAAAAATCCGTAAAATGTGTTTTATTTAAATTGTAAATAGTTTGTAATTCATTTATATTGTAAAATTTATTAAAAAAAAGTCCCGCTGGGTTTCTTGTTGGTTCCTCCTAGGACAGAGGAAGTTTTTAGAACCAGTGGTAAGTGAAAAATGACTTTCAATAAGAATTACTTATAATCAATATTGAATAAAAAATATTCTATGAGAGTGAGGGAAAAAAGAGTGTACGCTTGCGCTCACCACTCGTGCACTAAAGGGTGTCAGGTCGTCCACTTCCCTATATGGGTAAGGAAAGCGATGGCTGCTACACACGTTATGCTTGTGAGCAGATGCTGCTGGTGGGGGCTGGTCTGCTCGGCTGCGCTATACGCTGATAAGCTCCAAACTTTTAATCGTCTGTTTTTGGGTACGTCATAGAACATACATCAGATACCGATGGGTATGTTGCTATTTTCCATTCTGTATATAAAGCAATGACATTTACCTACTACTACCTATCTTTTAAAAATTACAATACAAGGGGATACCTGTGGTGTTTGTTTCGGAGTTTCGTAGATTATGAAGGCTTTAAAAAAAATTAACAATTAACAAAAAATATTTTTTTTAAGTATGTATTAATTTGTAAAGCCGTAAAGATATTTTATTTAATTTTATTAGATAATTCTGTCTTGCGGAAATGGCTAGTCACCGTTTAGACCATTATTAAATAATGTCCTCCAGATTTTGAAATATAATTTTTTAAATGAATATAAGCTAAAATAATATTATCAGAAACTAAAGATACACGTGGAAATCTTGAGCTATTTTTAATTGTAATTCAAACAATGGAACTGCATGTACTCGCTAATTGTGTTGTTATATTGATAACTTTGTCATTATCTCGATTACCGGCGGCATAATTATCGACTATTGCTAGCCAAGTATTAACACGTGGTAGAGCCATGCTGCAGCTATATTATAGTTTTAGGACGATGGGTCAGCCCGACCGGGGTTGGACCACGCTCTCACAGAATACCAGCGTAAAATATCAGCTTAATGCTTTTGTGTTCCGTATAGTGAATGCAGAAACCTGAAGACCCTTTTTACTGGATGCGAGACATTCCATCTTAGTCCTCAGCGGTGACAACACAAGTACATTTTGATCCTTAATTGTGAATACATGTAGATGTCTATGGACCACAGCATCCACTTACCATTAGGTGTGTTGTGTGATCGCTTATCATCCTTATTCTATAAACACAAATAAGTTGTTATATCTTGGTTCAACTTACACTTATGTATTCCTTTTAAATCCAACTTACCTTGTCTATCATCGGCTGTTTCTGGGAAACTATAAACGATATAATTAATAACGTTGGTTTTTTTTTATTCAAGTGGCAATGAATTCGAAGGTCACCTGATTGTATGTGGCTTTTACAGCTAAATGCAAGATTATAGTGTAGGTGCAAGCACAGGTGCAATTTTTATTCCTTCACTGTTATAGTCCGATGGGAAGGTAATTTGATGCAACCGGAGGAAGATCAGCTGCAGGACCAGCGGCCATACGTGCTTTGCAAAGTAAGTATGTTTTAAAGTTAACCACGGGGCGGGTAGAACAACTTTTTTATATCAGTTATAAAGAAACTTTGTTATAAGCTGGAACAAGTTGAAACAATATTTCCTTCATTGTCTCAAGTCTTTTTTTTATAGGATAGGATAACAAACGCGCACACAGTCCACCTGATGGAAAGTCTTATTAAATCGTGCTACTTAGAACGCTATTAGATAAATTACTTTTCCTATTTCGTAGATACTCTTCTCATTTAATTACTTCATCATATTTATTATAATTTATTATTTTAATTTTAACTTATCTATAATATTTACGTGTAATTTTAGCATTTTTTGAACACCCTCCTCAATTTTAACTATCGTTTGCATCAGTCCTCTACGCAAAATTAGTAGGGAAGAGACACTTGAGTAATAAGACCGCCTGTTGTAAATATTCTTAAGATTGAACTGTACTCGTTTTCTGTATTTTGGTGTACAATAAGATAAAATAAATAATACGGCAGAGTCGGGAAGGGACGCCTTAAAATAAGCTTTATCGACCAAATGGCGATATATTGAAAATAGGCTTGATTAAGAGTAGTAGATTAGAGTAGTACCCTTAACCGACGAACGTGTATACGTAGATATATAGATGCAAAGGAGGCGAGAGAGGTGTGTCAGGATCGTGCCAAATGGAAGTCCGTAGTCTCTGCCTACCCCCCTGGGTGACAGGCGTGTGTGTTTATGTCATATGTTATGTTTGCATAATATACTCGTACCGGTGTATAATTAGTGAAGGGTCTCTAATATTTTTTTCGTAAAAGCGGTAAGTGAAGGCTCATCTTTTACAATTCAATACATACAAAGTTTCTATTTCTTTAAACCTACGTAATTTTCCATACACATTTAATTAATGACGGAGAATAACAATATAATGGAGGCAGTGGCCAACAACAACCGTATAAATTAATTATGTAAGGTTATAACATTTAACTAACTACATGAAATTTTTAAACTGTCTGCAGTATCACGGAACGCTGCTTCGGCTGCAGTGTTTGAAATTTCTACGTATTATTGTGGAATTATGTGAAAGTTATCTTGTTCTCTTCAAACGTATTTACCATCTATTGATCACCACTTAGCACCAGGTGGGATTATTGTCAAGCACTGGCTTGTAATAAATTAAAAAAAATCAAAGAAAGAAAAACTTTATTTTTGCACAGACAAATAAAGTAATTTATAACAAAAACGAATTTTATTAAATTTGAATTTATATGTCGACAGCATGCCAAAAAGGGTCATTACTCAGCATAAGCTATCGCGAAACTACAAAGCTGATTTTCAGTAATGACCAAAGATATCTAACGTAACGTAAAAAAACCAAAACGTGGTCCATCACTGCTAGTCGTGTGAAGAAGCTTAAATGAATCAGCGAATTATGAAGAGTTATGGTTGAGAACGAATTGTGGTTGAAGTTTCTTGACACGATGTTCGCATCTAAACAAGGCAATTTTAGAAGAAATAGACTTTGCCATTAGCTGGTCGCTAAATCTTATCGCTCACCATTCGCAGAGTCTATTTCAAGAGTAAGGTAGTCCAAATGACTTCATTAAGATGAATAATGACAAATTTGAAGCTAGTAAGGGGTGTTAAGTGTTAGAACTTTTCCAGAGGTGCAAGTGGTCCACTTTGGTAAAAAAACAAACGAGTTATTGGTGTTCGTAAAGTGGTGGTATGCCCATTAGAAGGTGAGGTACCCAAAGCAGAATTGTGGTCAGGAGTATAATCCAATCAATGCCCAAAATAAACATTTCTTATATTTACGCGATCACTTAAAAATTTAAAAAAAACCACTTAAACTTTTAAATGAAACCAGTTTCTACACATTGATGTGATTTTATATAATAAGAGTTCTACCAAATCACCCTTAATACTTTGCATACATTAATTTTCGTTTATATTTTAATTAAAATAACAAACTAACAATCCTAATGGTAAGTGCAGTCCGTGGACACCAGCAGACAAAGAAGGTCGCAGATGCATTGTCCCCTCTGAGGACTAAGATCAAATGCCTCAAACCCTGTCATTAATACTGACTATCTATATCCTTCAGACCGCAACAATTCAATACAAGCACTGATGTTTTGTGGCAGAAATAGATAAGAGGATGATAACTACGGACGGACTCCTGGGCATATAAGAAGTCCTACCATCTAGAAGAGAGAAAAACTGAGGAATTTATTTACATTCTTGTTTAGAAAACGAATTTTAAAAGGCCGTTTTATTTTTTTATGTTATACATAGTATTTTTTTATTAGGTTCTCCAACTCTTGAAAAAATACAAGTTCCAACATGTCTTAAAGTAAGTGCATTATAGTGGAACATATCATGCGCTTAATAATAATAAGTTACTTATATGTAAAAGAAAAGAAAAATTTTATTAATATATAATTTAATATATAATTTAACAGTGGTAAACTTTTGCTGTCGCACGGATGGGCCGGCTCAAACCGGGGTGCTACCACGACCTCACAGAATACCAGCGTGAAGTAGAGGTTTACCTCTGCGTTTCGCTTGGTGAGTGCAGGTGGCCGGAGGCCCTTTTTACTGGAAATGCGGCATTCCATCTTAGTCCTCACGGGTGACAACGCATCTGCATTTTGATTTGTAATAGAGGATAGATGTAGATGTCTATGGGCCCCAGCAATCACTTACCATCAGGTGGACTGTGTGCTCGTTTGTCACCCTTATGCTATAAAAAAATCATAAAACCTATTTTAAGTTACTTTTTTTAACCCAGCAATACACGCCAGGCAATGAGATACTTTATCAAACGCCTTGTTAAAATCCGTGTAAATAACATCAGTTTTTTATTGTCCATAGATTTAATCACTTCTTCGGTGAAGCGCACTAAGTTTGTAGAAGTTGATCTACCCGCGTAAATCCGTGTTATTGTATTGTTAAAAATTGTTTGAAATAATTTTGAATTAGGGGTGTAATCAATGACTCCATAACTTTACCCATTTGAGAGAGGATTGTAATTGGTTGGTAGTTTCCTATTACATTTCACCGTCAGATTTGTAAATTGGCACAACTTTAGCCACATTCCAGACTTCGGGGATAACTCCAGACTTGAGAGAAGAATTAAATATGTAGTGTAGTGGAGTGACAGAGGAGAAATGCGATGCAAAACGATCACAAATATCTTGACCATCAGACGTTGTTACAGAACTACATTTCGTAGTGTACACTCGTATCTGTCATCTCGGCCGGATATGAATTCAGACTGCCACGTTTCGAGTTGATAAAAGACCTAAAGAATTTGGAATTAAATGCAATATTTTCTTCAGTGCGTTTTATATAGGAATTGTAGGCATCCAACGATAGTTTTTCACACCTTTTCCGACAAATATTCAATTCTTTTTTGTCTAACGGATTGTTATGTTTTTTGTATCTAAGTCTTATTTTATTTTTCTCATGCAATGCCTCGATCAAACAAGAGCTATAAACTTCCGGAATTTTATTTTTTCGTTCGTTTACCATTGGAATGTACTCGTTAATGATTTTGTTAAGTGTATCATAAAATATTGTTACCATTTCGTCTATCTTTTCTATTTCGAAAAAAGTTTGGGACCAGTCGATTTCCACCAGGTTGATCATTTTATAGTTGGCCCTAAAAAAGTTTCGACTAGTTAAGTTACAGAGTTATAATATTTCTTTGTTTTTAAAAGTATTTCTCAGGTAGGATGCAGCACATCGATTGCAGACAAAACATGGGTAGCACGGTCTACCTGAACTAATAAATGTGATTGCTCCAAGAACACTAGATCCAGGACTTTTCCCTTAGAATTCGGAATATCGTTGTACTGTTTAAAGTTATTCATACAAGCAAAATCAATTAGTGTTTGACATAGCGTTGATCGAGTGGCAGAGTATATATTATTATTTATTTCGCTTCAATCTATTTGGCTTACATTAAAATCACCTACAATCATCGATATATACATTGTTTTCTACATACTCCAAAATCTTATTACAATTTTCAGTAAAACTATTAAGAATAACACGGTTAACAGGGGGTGGAAGGTATACCGCGCAAAGTGCGATATTGAAGTTGGGGTCTATGCTGATTTTGACCCACAGATCCTCGCAGGTACTTTTCCACTCACTATCACCACTCACGTCTAGCATTAAATTTTTTGGCGACTGCAATCAGTACACCTCCTCCCATTTAGTGAATTACACTATTGAATTAGTCAAATGTGTAAAGTTGTATTGCAAAAGCCATAATAATAATAATAATGCCCTCCAGACCGAATTTCGGTCATGGCAGCCAGTCTCAACGGAGACTAGCCATTTAGCGCAGGACAGGATTATAGTGCCCGACTGTATTTGCAAGCACAGGTGCACTCTAATACCTCACTCTCATAGTCTGATGGGACAATAATCTGATACGACCAGAGACAGAGGACCAATGGCTTTACATTCTTTCCGAGGCACGAAGGCAAAGCACCGCCACTTCATGATCATGCTACCAGTGGCGTAGCTACCTAGGGGCTAGGTGGGGCATTGCCCCGGGGCCCCTAAACTAAAGGGGCCCCTCGGCCTCCAAGAACGACGTTGGAAAAATTATGTACAATCCTAATTGTATAAAGAATTTTCGAGTTTTAACTTTTTGGCTCCTGACCGCGAACGGCTCAAACTGAAATCACGTTATAGTGATTTTGGCTCGACCCGGGATTCGAACCCACGACCTTATGATCAACAATCGTAGTTACGACCACTAGACCAACGAGGTATTCAAAACAATGCAAAATAAATTATTGGTGCTAAATAGCGAAACCACATATGCTTACAAATTATAATGCAGATGCGTGGTCACACCTGAGAATTAAGACACAATCCCTCGTTTACAAGTCTACTTAATTTTTCTACATTTTTTAGACGTATACCCTCACTAGGATTTATTCTAAATCGTGGATGCGGTTTACATACATAAATAGCAGAAGGACAAACATCCACCAGAACAATTATTTGTAGGCCTCAAAATAGATGTTTCCATAAACTGTGTAAGAATAGTCAGCGATTCCGCCATTTTGCTTGGGTAACAGAGTACGCGGTTGATTGAAACTAGGTCGAAACTCGCTCGCAATCTCACTTAACTAATTAAATTATAACTTCAAAGCTTATAGTAACAACCAACTAACAAACTTGCTTAAGTTGTAAGTAACGAAACAAAGTTTTAGTTTAAGGAGAACGGGTTAAATGTTGAACTACCACGACCGCTGACCACTGCGGGGCTAAGAGGAGTTTGGGATTCGCTGAACATGTGTCTTTTATTGTTATCTATTATTTACATATAATTGCTTATAATGTCATATTATATTTTGTTTTCATATGATAGGGGTGACAAACGAGCACACGTTTCTGATGGTAAGTGGATGCTTTGGCCCCTAGACATCTACATCTATCCCTAACTAAGCATCAAAAAGACTAATAAATGGAATGCCTCGTTTCCAGTAAAAATGGTCTCTGGTTCTCTACACTCACCATATGAAATACTGCAGCATTAAACTGCTATTTACGCTGGTATTCTGTGAGAGCGTTGTCCTTCCCAGGTTGAACCGACCCATTCGTGCTACAACCATAATATTATAGCTTTAGCAAGGTTCTACCACGTAACAAAGTCAGTCATTCTAATATTCTTGTTTTGTCTTTCAATTATTTAAAAGCAAAGCAAGTACCGTGTAGTGGCGGTGTAAGAATATCCACTACCCCAAATCATCCCGTGGGTGTCTTAAGAGGCGACAGAGAGAAACCAATCAGGAAATGATGACAGAGATGATGACAGAATACCAGTGTAAAATAGCAGCTTAAAGCTGCTGTGTTTCGTACGGTGAATGTAGAAACCGAGGCATTCCATCTTGGTACTCAAAGGTGAAAACGCATCTTCGTTCTGATTCTCAATCGAGGATAAATGTAGATGTCTGTGGGCCATATCATTCAATTTTCATCAGGTGGACTGGGTGCTTGTTTGTCACCCTTATTAAGTGGCGAAGCTTGCGAAGTCACTTATTGATTTCACGATGTCTGTCCGTCTGTCCGTCTGTCTGTCTGTCCGTCTGTCCGTCTGTCCCACGATTATCTCGAGAACGGTTTCGAATTTTCAAATTCTGTTTTCAGCAATCGATTACTGATCACCCAACCCAGGCATCTGAACCTCCTATTTTGACACTGATTGCTCAACGGCAACCGTTAGAAACCGCTACAAAGCTGATTGCTTCGCCACTTTGCTATGCTGTTAGCTTGCTAGGTTTATTATATAGATAAAATTAGTAAAATATGTCTTAATACGTTCGGTGAAGAAGTGGAGTTCTAGCGCCTGTCTTTGGGCTTGACCCAACGTCCTAAGGTTTTTGTTAAGCCCACACAGTACAATTTACCATAAATGGCATTATCGCCACTTATTACAAAATGGGATTGTAATAAAGCACTCCGGACGGCTCCGTGGCGCAATAGTTTAGCAATTAAATTCAGCGCCAAAGGTCACTGGTTTGAATCCAGCATGGAATAAGTGTTCATATAGAGTAAATATAGTATGTACGGCCTATAAATTATTGTTCCGGATCTGGATGTTTGACCTCGTGCAATTTATGTATGTTAACTGCATCCACAATACAGGAGAAAATTGTAGGGTGGATGTTAAAAACAATGGCAATAATTGATCAAATTTGGCCGATTTGGCTAGACCTGGCAACAACGGGACCACAAGAAGATTTCACACCTTAGATTTTTCCCTTAAATTTCTATATAAGTTAGGAATAATCAATTTATTTCAATGTTCGGAACCAATACTTTTAAATTTTGGAAAAGTTTGGGAAATATCATCGAGGGAGTCATCTCACTCATCTTACCGTAACGTCGCTCCACTATCTAAATCACGAGTTATTTATGAACACGTGTATATTTTATATTAATTCTATTCCTAAAAATAGCAACAATAGACGGCCCTGATCTCAGGTCACGCCCTTTGCGGCGTCACGTTTTAGTCAGCACGAGTAGAATATATATAAATATGTATTTATGAAATACATTACAGGCGCAAAGTGGCCAGCTTTTCGCTTGTTTTACAGGACACATTTCCGAGAGTGTGTGTAGAAATTGCACAACTTAAATACTTCCTCCCCTTCCACCATCAGACAACCAGGCGCTCGGTCAGTATCCATCCTTTCGTTCCACTTATCACGCATTCGAACCAAAAGCTTGCTCCTTCATCATGCGTACAATAAAGGAGTGGAATAAGTATTTTTCTTTATAATCACTCAGTCCACCTAATGGCAAGTAGATGCTGTGACCCATAGACATCTACATTTATCTTTGACTAGCTTTTTACCCGCGGCTTCGCACGCGTGCGCTTGAATTTAGGGACATCATTAAATGATGTTCCGTGTCAAATTTTGAAATATTCGATCACTTTTAGAGTCACCTTGGTGTCTATGTCTGTCAGAGATTTTTTTCATTCTAAAATACTATTAGACGTAGATGATTACAACAGGTAACATGCTACAGAAACACGTGAATATATAATATGTCTAGAAACTCCTACTATTTTTTATATATGGCGTGTCTTCCGATTCCGATGTATCCATAAGAAAGGTAAATAGTCTTGAAATCAAAATGTATTATTATTATTTACATTTCACTCTTTACATACATATATTCATAGTTAAAGTAAATTTAGTTTTAAGAAAGTAATATAATGTTTATTTGAGACATTTTATTTACATTTCACTCTTTACATACATATATTCATAGTTAAAGTAAATTTAGTTTTAAGAAAGTAATATAATGTTTATTTGAGACATTTTATTCATATCATTGGTCCTATTTAATATTGATTGGCACCATAAAAAGATATAGATTTTTTTTTTATTTCGAGTAGACTTGAAAATTTCATAAATATAGTTCTATAATAATAAATACCACACATGGATTAAAACTAATGTTACGGGTTTTTTACGCATCTTGGCTCCTCACCGAATGAAAGCACCGAAGCTCCGGGAAGTCTAAAGTATGTAAACATGTTTAGTATCGTCCCAACCATTATATACAACAAATCCTTGCAATAGAACACTGAATCCTACCAATGATGATTCGCGAGGATATTGAAATTAAAAATATCCTAATTTTAATAGGGAAGATGACTGAGTGGTACTATCTGCTAAGGACTCCATGATTAATAAAATTAAATTCAAACTACAACTGCATTTTAACTATTCTATTTAAACTATGACATCAGGTCGTCAAACACCTCTGTTCTCCCGCCCCTCCCGTGACCATGGGTGCTGTAAATTGCCCAAACCATCGGGAATTATAAAAAGATAAAATTAAACGCGATAAAATCCTTAAAAATTACTTTTATTCCTTATAAATTTTATACACAGTGACGTGAGGAATACTACACCCATGAACGGGAGTAGAAAAATGTTCGCACTGCTGTGGCGGTGAAAGAAAATCCAACACCTCATATCGTCCCGTCGTAAGAGGCGACATAGGAAAAAAACAGTAGATGGGATGATCTGCATTATCTTCTTGACAACAGATCAAAATAATAATAGCTGCGGTTGCCAACCCACCACTATAGCAACTATCCAGCTACTTGACAATTTATGGGGGAGGCCTATGTTCGTTTCAGTGGACTTTTGATAGGCTGACGATAATGAGTTCTACTCATCTTTGGAAGCCTTAATATTTACGGTAGAGTGAAAACAAAAATTAACATGCCCGAAAACACGAATGAAATAAAAACTGCATATATTGCCCCATGAAAAGTAAAAAAGCAGCTTACATACATGTTACTACTGGGCACAGGCTGTAGAGTTTTTGGCCAAAAAAGAGTTCGCTGCACTGATTCCAACGCGGGATGAACGTAATGTAAATGATTCAATTATTTACATCTTATAATCAATAGCATTGTATTATTTCATTTTATCAATGACTTGCCATTTTAATTTATTTAGAAGTAAGTAGGTGGCGCTAATATTACATGAAATAATGAAAGCCAAAATTATACCATCTAGTAATATCAGCAATAGAAACGAACATTTATTTATTTATTATTATTATAATTAATATTATTTATTATAAGGGATAAAGTCATGTCAATTCTCTTAAAAGTTCTGTTTCTGTTAAAAATAAGCTATCAGCGCCGCTAGCGGTGAAAAACGATAATGATATCGTTATATGACCATATTATGAAAAAGCAACGTTGTGTTTAGTTACTAATAACTTCAAAAGATTTCTATTCATTGATTTGATCAAGTTATATCATGACATGGTCAACAAATAGTGTTAAATACAAATACATTCATTTCAGTCTTTTCACGAAATGATAGACTACTTTATGATATATGATCAATTCTACGATCTGGCCACGACATACATAAAAATCTCTTCAATAAAACTATGATGATAATGAAAATTTTGCAACAATTGCAGACAGACCAGTTTTTACCACTTTACATATATATATATATATATATATATATATATATATATATATATATATATATATATATATATATATTAGTAATTGAAATAAATACCTTTACAATTTTCATATTTTTTATAGACGTCACTATTATCTATTGAAATTATTACACTTTTAAAATAAAATAACAAAAATACTAAAAAAACTGAACGTTACAATTTTTTGATAATTTTAAAAATCTAATAATTTAATTCATTTATTAGTAACAGAAGGCAAAATATACAACTTTTTCCATTTGATGATAGATGGCGCTGTTTTGAATACGAAATCGGTGTAGTTTCAAATTATTGAGTTCAAATTATTATTAACAATTACCAAGATTATAACTATATTTAAAACTTTATTTACAAATATGGTATTTATTTGAAAAACACCCGTCATTCCGCCTATAACTAAGATACAACAGAAAATTAACATCTAAAGGAAATTAATATACTTAACCTTCCTTTTTTGAAGTTCCGTAATCGGATAAAAAGTAGCCTATAAGTTGCCCCGGGTTACTGACTACCTACATACAAAATTTCATGTAAATCGGTTCAGTAGTTTTTGCGTGAATCCGGAATACACAGACTAACAGACAGACAGACTGACAGAAAGACAGACAGACAGACAGACAAAAATTCTAAAAACCACTAATTTGGCTTCAGAACCCTTTATTTAGTCCCCTGGACTTGTTTTTTCAAGAATATATTAGAATTACAGACACGACTTTTCTACAGATTTATTATATGTATATAGATTACAAATCAAAATGCAGATGCGTTGTCACCCCTGTCGACTAAGATAGAATACCTTGTTACCAGTAAAAAGGGTTTCCGATACTCTACTCTCACTATACAAAACAGCAAAACACATCAGCATTACTCTACTGTTTCACGCTGGTATTCTGTGAGAGCGTGGTCGTATCCCGATTGGGCCGAATTATTCATGCGATAAATATGTCCTGACACGTAAATAGAAACTATCATTATACCAGATTTCATGATAAGACCAAAATACTTAAAGAGGTAAATATACAAATATAAATGAGGTCAGTAAAATCGTGTTTATTATTTAAATATACATAAAAACGAACGTTCCGTACGTGTGCCCTTGAATCGTAGCGTGAAAAACTGGTTGCGGGCATTTTTTGTGGAGGAACGTTCATTTGAACCTTTGTTGTGTAAGTCGGTAATCGAGATACAACCGTTTTTTTATGACATAACACTGTTTTGTGCGCTTGTCAGTTCGTTACGTTTAAGTAAATAAATTTCCTGATTCAGTTATTTATATTATCAATAGATTGGCATGATTATATAGATTGATATGATTATATCAATCAATAATAAAACGAGTTGATTATAACTTATTTTATTTTGTTATTTAGAGGCCAATTCTGGCTTACAAAAAAGCAGTAAATATATAAGAGAGGTATTATTATTATTATTATTATTTGATTTCAGACATTTTAAATAAATCCAATTGGGCATACCTTGAGCGCATTACAAAAATTACGTATAACATGATTATACGGAATTTTTAAAAGTAGTTTAAAAATACATTTCGACAACCCTATCGGCTTCAACTCTCTCGAAAACCATGAAAATGACATCCATGATGAAAAATTCATACCTATTGCAACCGCCATCTTGGGTTAACATTTCGACAGCACTACCGGCTTCAACACCCTCGAAAACCATGAAAATGACACCCATGATGAAAAAATTGATACCTATTGCAGCCGCCATCTTGGATTTACATTTCGACAACCCTATCGGCTTTAACTCTCTCGAAAACTATGAAAATGACACCCATGATGAAAAAATTCATACCTATTGCAGCCGCCATCTTGGATTTATATTTCGACAACCCTATCGGCTTCAACTCTCTCGAAAGCCATGAAAACGACATCCATGATGAAAAATTGATACCTATTGCAACCGCCATCTTGGGTTAACATTTCGACAGCACTACCGGCTTCAACACCCTCGAAAACCATGAAAATGACACCCATGATGAAAAAATTGATACCTATTGCAGCCGCCATCTTGGATTTACATTTCGACAGCCCTATCGGCTTCGACACCCTCGAAAACCATGAAAATGAACCCATGATGAAAAAATTGATACTTATTGCAGCCGCCATCTTGGATTTACATTTGGACGGCACTATCGGCTTCAACACCCACGAAAACCATGAAAATGACACCCATGATGAAAAAATTGATATCTATTCCAGCCGCCATCTTGGATTTACATTTGGACAGCACTATCGGCTTCAACACCCTCGAAAACCATGAAAAGGACACCCATGATGAAAAAAAATTATACCTATTGCAGTCGCCATCTTGGATTTACATTTCGACAGCACTATCGGCTTCAGCACCCTCGAAAACCATGAATATGACACCCATGATGAAAAAATTGGTACCTATTGCAGCCGCCATCTTAGATTTACATTTTGACAGCACTATCGGCTTCAACACCCTCGAAAACCATGAAAATGAACCCATGATGAAAAAATTGATACCTATTGCAGCCGCCATCTTGGATTTACATTTGGACGGCACTATCGGCTTCAACACCCACGAAAACCATGAAAATGACACCCATGATGAAAAAATTATTGCCTATTGCAGCCGCCACCTTGGATTTACATTTCGACAGCACTATCGGCTTCAACACCCTCGAAAACCATGAAAAGGACACCCATGATGAAAAAAAATTATACCTATTGCAGTCGCCATCTTGGATTTACATTTCGACAGCACTATCGGCTTCAGCACCCTCGAAAACCATGAAAATGACACCCATGATGAAAAAATTGGTACCTATTGCAGCCGCCATCTTGGATTTACATTTCAACAGCACTATCGGCTTCAACACCCTCGAAAACCATGAAAATGACACCCATGATGAGAAAATTGATACCTATTGTAGCCGCCATCTTGGATTTACATTTGGACAGCACTATCGGCTTCAACACCCTCGAAAACATGAAAATGACACCTATGATGAAAAAATTGGTACCTATTGCAGCCGCCATTTTGGATTTACATTTCGACAACCCTATCGGCTTCAACACCCGCGAAAACCATGAAAATGACACCCATGACGATTAAATTGATACTTTTAGTACGTACTACTATTATTTATTCTGGGCTTTTAAAATATTGTAATAAAAAAAATTCTCGTCAACTATTTAAGAAATTTGGTTATCCGAATATTGTGTATTTGTACAGCGATCTTTTTAAGCCGCTGCAAACAACCGTAACAATGTCCACTCACGACGGCGACTGACGCCGAAGCCGCCGAACTGAGTGAGTGACTGAGGCTCCCGAATACACCGAATTTTCGCCATGTCGCAGCCGAAAAAAAATTATTATAACTAAACTAAACAAAATTAAACTGCCATTTACATTCAATGGCTTCCCACTCCCACATGATAGATGAAGAGTTTTAAAAATATATTGAGTTGAACAATTCATATTTTCAAAAGTTATCGTGTTTACAAGCCTTGGGGCCTTGATTAATCCACACCATAAGCCATTAAAACACCTTTTTTATTTAAAAATAGCAATTAATCGATAAAAAAAATTATACGAGTAAGTTCGCCTACCGGTACGAGGCTGCCACTCGAGAACCTTTCTTCCCCATCGGTTGTCGGTTCTTCGAGCCATATGGCCGGCCCACTGCCACTTCAGCTTACTAATCCGTTGGGCTATGTCGGTTACTCTGGTTCTACTACAGATATACTCATTTCTAAGTTTATCACGCAGATAACCCCCGAGCATAGCCCTCTCCATAGCTCGCTGAGCGACCTTGAGCTTCCTCACACGGCCAGCAGTGAAGAACCACGTCTCAGATCCGTAGGTCATCACTGGCAACACGCACTGGTTGTACAATTTCGTTTTAAGGTTTTGAGGTATGTCTGACGAGAAGATGTTTCGTAGTTTCACGAATGCTGCCCAGCCGAATTGAATCCGTCGATTGACATCTCGGTCGAAGTTGGACTTACCTAGTCGGACTATTTGTCCCAGGTAAACATACTCGTCAACAACTTCGAGCTTAGTGCTCCCAACAACTATCGGCATAGGTGTGACGTGGACATTAAACATGATCTTTGTTTTATCCACGTTCATCCTAAGACCTATTCGTTGGGAGACACTATTGAGGTCATTGAGCATGGTGCTTAGATCCTCCAGCGATTCTGCCATAAGGACTATATCGTCGGCAAATCGAAGGTGAGTGATGTACTCGTACCGGTAGGCGAAGTGAAGGGCGACCCCCCACGAGATGGAGTGACGACCTGGTAAGACATGCAGGAATCTTAATTTTTAGGCCCTAGTAGAACATACCGCCGCGCTTAGGCGCTTACGGTATGCAATATTTCTTCTGCGTCGTTGTCAGCTGTCGAAACATAACGACTACATACAATTTTTATCATATCATATACATATGAAATAAATCCAGGGAAGTAATGTGATAATATTTCATTTCGAGAGTTAAGTGCTTTTATATAGGCCGTAAATGATTGTGTTTCAGGGAAAGATGCGAGGTACAGCATATTTCAAGTCAATATGAAGCTATGTAATATAAAGACTTTTAAGTGCTAAAAAGATTTGTTTAGATTTTTAATGAATATCTGCGCTCTGCTACATATTTTTTTTTTATAGAAGAGTGGGCAACCTAGCATGCGGCTCACCTGATGGTAAGTGACTACCGCCGCCCATGAACAACCGCAACACCAGGGGAATTGCAGATGCGTTGCCGGCCTTTTAGAAAGGTGTAAGTTCTTTTCTTGAAGGTCCGTAAGTCGTATCGGTCCGGAAAAATCAGCGGTGGTAAACAATTCCACAGAGAAGTCGTACGAGGAAGAAAACTTCTAGTAAAACGCAGAGTCACGGACCGCCAAGCATCCAGATGGTGAGTGAGTGATGGTCAGGTAGACCAGAAGATCACCAGCTGATCGACCTCGACGAAAACTATACTGGCGGTCACTTATCAGCTGGTTTTCCTCAAGGTACCTCATAAGCAGGCAGTTTATAATAGATTCCATTATTTTGGAGAACAAGAATGTGATGGCGATAGGCCTGTAGTTGGATGGGTCGGAGCGGTGGCCTTTTTAGGGATCGGGTGGACCAAAGCTGTCTTCCATGAATTCGTGACTACGCCTTGGAAGTAGGAGTACCGAAAAGATGCGTTAAAACCGGTGCCAACTCCGGAGCACACGTCTTCAGCACAATGGGGGGGACTCCATCAGGCCCACTCGACTTGTTGACGTCCAGGCAGAAGAGTGTTTTATACACCGAGCGCTGTGTAAGCAGTACTTCCTGCATGGAGCACTCACACCGCGAAATGGTAGGCATGAGGTGGCATCATGAGCCAGTGAGTCGTCCACCCTGCGCAGAGATGGAAGAGATGGCTGACAGAAGTTCCCTTGGACACCCTTGGCGAGAGACTAGAATGCACGGGTTCCCGAAAGAAGGCGAACTAGCTTCTCGCCAATTCTGCCGATGTGCTCAGACCTTGCCTTGGCAATGACGCTTTTGAAGGACCTGGAGGCGGAACTAAACTTCTTTTTAAGAACACTCGTGTTTGTACGCCTACTCAACTAGGCTTTGGCACTAGAAGTGGCTGTGAGGCGGCGGTATATTCAGTGCGTACATTTTTAACAAATTCTGATGCAGATGTTCTTGTGAAGGTTGACCTAAGGAATGCTTTTAACTCTATTGATAGGATAACCCTGCTAAAAGAAGTGGCTAATAATAACCTCAAAATTTATCATTACGTTTAGCAATGTTACATTCAAAATACTGACTTGTTTTACGAAAACCATGTTATCGATTCTGCTGTCGGTGTTCAGCAGGGTGATCCACTAGGTCCAGCACTTTTCAGTTTAGGAATTCAACCCATTATTTCAAATTTGAAATCCAAGCTGAACATCTGGTACCTGGACGACGGTACACTGGGAGGTAGAGCAGATGACGTCCTCAGTGATCTTACTCATATATTTCGAAATTTTAAAAATATTGGTCTTGAACCAAATAGCAATAAATGTGAAATATTTTTTCCAATAATTTATCTACTCCTCACAGAGACACTTTAAATCAAAATTTCAATCATATTACTCCAGGAATAAAAACTGTCAGTACGGATTCACTATACCTGCTAGGTGTCCCGTTGTTTTTCGATAGTATTAAACCTGTATTAAAAACAAAACTTGATCAGTTTTTAAACCTCGTTGATAAATTGTATAAGTGAAACCCCCACATTGATCTTACTATTTTAAAATATTGTCTCCTTGCAGCTAGATTTATATACTTTCTCTATATATAGATATTTTAAAATATATTGATAATAATCTTAAAATAACTGTAGAAAAAAATCTAAATTTAGCTTAAATACAACAGCCTGGACTCAAGCTACTTTACCTATAAAATTTGGTGGTATTGGTGTGAGAAATTTTTCTAGCGTTGCATTATACCTGCTTTCTTTGCTTCCGTGCATAGTGTTAGTGGTTTATATAACATTATTTTAAATAATAAAGTAGAACTGTGCTTTGCTACGAAGGCAAGGCAGACATGGCAAACGCTCTGTCCCAGCGAAAATGTTCCATTGGAAGTTAACTAACAAAAACAGTGGGATATTCCGTTGGTACAGAACGTGCAGAAAGATTTGTTACATAATTTATACGAGTATAGTGACCTGCTGTGATCTGTGCCTTATCTCGAGGCACGCCTTCTAGCTGTTTCGTTTAAGGAATCCAGTCACTGGTTATACGCTTTACCATCAAGTAATCTCGGCACATTACTTGATGAGGAAAGCTTGCGCATCGCCGTAGGAATCCGACTGGGAGCGGCGATTTGTCAACCTCATCAGTGCCCTTGTAGTAGCAACATCGACAAGTTTGGGCTCCACGGGCTTTCATGTAAGAAAAGTGCTAGTAGGTTTTCACGGCACGGTTCTTTGAACGATGTCATCCGAAGGGCTCTTGTCTCTATAAATGTTCCCTCGGTTTTAGAGCCTTGTGGAATATTTAGAGACGATAGCAAGAGATCCGACGGTATGACACTGGTCCCTTGGGAGAGAGGTAAGTCCCTAGTGTGGGATGCTACTTGCGTAGACACTTTGGCGGCCTCTCATCTCAGGGGTACCTCATTTAGAGCCGGGGTGACATCAGAAGCAGCTTAGAAATATGAGTCTCTGAGAGATAAGTACATATTTGTGCCATTTGCTGTAGAGACTACCGGTCCGTGGGGTCCACGTGCGGTGAATTTCCTAAAGAAACTCTATCCGTGGCTGGTCAATGCTGCTGGTGATAAGAGGGCTGGTTCTTTTCTCGCTCAAAGGCTAAGTATTCAGTTCAGTGGGGAAACGCAGCCAGCGTTCTGGCACGATACCGCGGGGAGTAGTACTGTATGATAATTAAGTTACTAGTTTTAGTTTTTTTATTATAATTTTTAATATGGTATATTATAATAAAATATTGTATATTATGTTATGTAAATAAATTTAAAAAAATTATATGGTATATTTTCGATATTGGATAATCATAACCAAACTTTTTATTAATTTATTGTTAAGTAATTTTTTTTTTACTTACATTATACATATAATACATTTCAAATGAAACCAATTTTACAGAATTTATCGCGCCCATTTTAACTCTTTAATTCCCGATGTTTCGATTTCGTCCTGATGTTATAGTTTGCCCGGCAACCTTCAGTTTTTGAATATTAATTTTTGGTCCGATCTATGCAGAATGAGCTTACAGTATCTTGAAGTCTTGCAGTGGTATGCTTTGGTTTGGATTTAATTTTATTAATTAGCAAGCAGATGGCAGCACCCATCCATCTTCTATATTGAAATTAGGGTGTTTTTTTTTATTCCGATAGCCTCGCGAATCATCCTTGGTAAGAATCAATGTTCTTTTGCGAGTATTTGTGGTCTATCAATCTGATATAATGACGGAGACGATCTTGAACATATTCACAGACTTCTCAGAGCGTCGGTGCTTCCAGCTATGTTCTATAACTCGGGTTTTTAATGATCTTTTTGTTTGTCCTATGTGGGAAAGACCACATTAACATTCAAGCTTGAGCTTCTACACTCCTGCATCTTGAAGACGGATATTACACTTGACGGATGGTACAATTTACACTTTCAGAACGTTACCATCTGACAAAGTATCGGCATTTTTAAACCACCTAAACTCCATAAACTCTAACATACAATCCACAATGGAGTTAGAAGCAAATAATTTTCCTAGCTGTTTAAATTTTCATTTAATATGTAGTATTCGCGTAAATATAAGAAATCATAATATTTTATATTTTTATAACATATAAAAAAATTAAAATTGTCATATCGCTATTTTAAACGTGGTAGAGCCATACTGCAGCTATATTAGTGGTATAGTTGCAGCGCGAATGGGTCCGCTCGGCGAGGGACCACGCTCTCACAGAATACCAGCGTAAAATAGCAGTTTAACACTGCTGTGTTTCGTATGGTGAGTGTAGAGAACCGGAGACCCTTTTTACTGGAAAAGAGGCATTCCATCTTAATCCTCAAGGGTGAAAACGCACCTGCGTTCTGATTCTTAATCAAGGATAGATGTAGATGTCTATGGGTCACAACAACCACTTACCATCAGGTGGACTGTATGCTCGTTTGTCACCCTTATCCTAAATAAAAAACCTTAACTCCATAAACTCTAAGATACAATTCACAATGGAGTTAGACGCAAGTATGCTCGTTTGTCACCCTTATCCTAAATAAAAAACCTTAACTCCATAAACTCTAAAATACAATTCACAATGGAGTTAGAGGCAAGTCATTTTGCTAGATTTAGGTTTCACTTAATACGTAGTTTTCGCGTAATAATAAGAAATCATAAGATATATTTTTAAAACAATAAAAAAATAAATATTGTCATATCGCCCAACGTTTTTTTTTTTAAAATAGGTGAAGTGATGAACAATCTGACAGTCCAAACGACGGTAGATGGTTTATAGCGTTACTACTTTTACTAGTGTTCTTTGTTAAAGATGATATTTTATAAATTGATCGCTGTGAAGTGGCTTAGTAAGGAAATCCACTATCCCATATTCGTCCCGTGGGAGTCGTAAGAGGCGACAGAGTAAGAGGGAAATGAAACAGGACATGGACAGGACAGGAATATTTACGAGAAAAGATACCGCATCTTCCTGGTAAAAATTCTAAATAATGATAACATTAACAACTAGCCTACCAAGCGTGATAACTACGGGAGTGCTATGTTCAGCAGTAGACTTTTGAGAGGTTGTAGGTCATTGAGTCAAGCGTTCATTATTTATTATCTTGCCATAGTTGCCACACTTGGCACACTTGGCAATAACAGTTTTTATATTTCTTTTATTATTATTAGGAAGGCGTTGCTACTCATCAGGTAAATATGGTAGGTGATGGGTAATATGGTCATCCAGTTAATATGGTTACTTTCTTATAACTCAAAAACTACAGCATTGTTTGCATAGATGCATCTGTGATACGATAGCTCTTCATCAGTCAATCAAATAATAAAGAGTCAAAAGGGTGCTGCTGTAACGACGCCATTTTGACAGTTGACAATATAGTAAATATTTTAGTTGATGTTAGTAGATATTGTGTAGTGTGGTTAGTTTTTTTTTAAGTTGATTTTCGTACTGTTCCCAGTTATTGCCAGTATAATTTTGATATATTAGTTAGAGTGTACTTTGTGTTTTTGGCTCTGTCCTCCTGCTAGTTTCGGTTTTATAGTGCGGCAAAGTTTAAGATGACCAAATTACCCTCACGGACCTAAGAATAATTTAAAAATGATAAATTAAATTAATATATGTATAAATAACCTACATAAAATTAAAATCAAAATTATTCATTAAAGAACGATAAAAATAAATATTTATGGTCCACCAAATGTGAAGATTTAAATTGTGTCATTTCCCAAACGAAACAGTCACAAAAAGAATAACGTGCTACAAATTGTTACGGAGCAATTAACTAAATCGGTTACTGCACGTTATAAAGGTTATTAATGCTTCAAAAAACCTCACCGGACTACACAAAGGATACATCAAAAATATGGCATAGGGCAGCTTTAACAATTACCTCTCTCCGTCTAACATATATGTAAGGAAAAAGATAAGCATCTTCGGGTCTTAGGATGGGAAAAAATATGGCCGGGTTACGCACCGCCATTTATTTTTTGTCGAGGCAGCGCCGTCCCAAAATAGAAATTGTGATTTTTTGTGCCCTTATCTTATTTGCTGCTTGAATATCTTGGGAAGATGATCAAGTATTTTTTTATAGAATGTGGGTGATAAACGAGCACACAGTCCACCTGATGGTAACTGTTAGCTGTGGCCCATATACATCTACATTTATATCCTCGATAAAGAATCAAAATGCAGTTGCGTTGCCACCCTTGAGGACTAAGATGGAATGTCCCGTTTCTAGTAACAGTCTCCGGTTCCACTCACCACACGAAACACAGCAGCATTGAGCTGCTATTTTACGCTGGTATTCTGTGAGAGCGTGGTCCTTCTACGGTCTAGTTGACCTATTCGTGCTTCAACCTATAGCTGCGCTCATATTATAGCGTGAACTCATTATAAATCTCTATATACATAACATATACATAAAGAAAGCTCACGCTTCAAGATCTCCACATCACAATATCGGACTTAGAATTAGAATTTATTAAGGGGTAATTACCACTGCACTAGCTATACATGAGGATACAGAAATAGCTCTTCTGCGGATATTTATAAAGCTTATAATACCGCGATCGTGACTTCAACAATGGAAAGGGTTGATTCCATCTCCTGAGAACTTTCAAGTGGTCAGATGTCTTGGAACGAAATCCTAATGATATTCTAAAGGACGCTAGAACTTGGGGTTTTATTAACAAGTCACATAAACGTTTTTAAATTTTGAATGTCAAAGTCCACATCGTGTTTTACTTTCGGTTTACCTGATGATTGTAAAACTTAGTTCAATAAAAATACGGTTATTATCGCGTTTAACCACCAAGGATGATACGTGAGGCTGTTGAAATTAAAAAACATCGTTATTGCAATACATAAATTTCACAAGGACAAACATCCAGACCCAGAACAATTATTTGTAGGCCATATAAATACTTGTTGCGTGCGGGATTCGAACCCGTGGTCCTTAGCGCTGTAACTCATTGCTAAGCCACTGCGCCACGGAGCCTTTTAAGACGTATGTCGCAAGTGTATGTGTTATCTATATTATTTAGAGTTTACAGTGCCAATTTCTAATTTTTTAAGAAATGGCCAAATAAACAATTATTTCTTTCGTTCATTCTTTCTTTCGTTTTATTTCTTTCATTCCTCCTTTCTTTATTTCTTCTAATACTGCTACCATATAGTGAATTTCCGTAGTAAGTAGTAAGTAGGGTTTTCGTTGAATCACATTCACACAGTCGATTACCACAGTAATTCAACATCACGTTTTATTGTCACGCAAATCAATTCAGGCTTGTTCTTTTTGCAGCACTCAATCAATAAAACAATGCGGGGAGTTAACTAACTGTACCATTATCTATTTGACTTGTACGGCCGAGAGGAAAACGTCGGCATCCGCTCCAGTCTACCAGATCGCGTATTAAATGTCCCATCCCGTTCCAACAATTATTATTGCTTTAGTCGAATTCGTTTCATCGGCCGTAAAATCAGCCGCCTATCACACCGTAACGTAATTTAATGTCCTCCAGACCGAATTTCGGTCACGGTGGCCAGTCTCGACGGAGACTACTAGTCTGCCCAAGACAGGATTATAGTGCAAGAACAGGTGCACTCTCTATTCCCTAACTCTCATAGTCCGAGAGACCAGACGCAGGATCTACGCCTTTACGTAATTTCCGAGGCGCGGAGGTGAAAAACCGCCAACTTCCTGACTCCGTGCTGGTACTGAGAATTTCTTGACAAAAATAATTGATTTCGGTACAAACCGGGACTCGAACCCAGGACCTCATCCGCACCCACGTTAACGACCATTAGACCAACGATCAGCAATCACACCGTAACATAAAACAAAACTTCTTAGACAATGGCGATCGACAAAATCACTTTGCCAAGCGTGACGAATCGTACAATTGTTCGCACTTCAAAATCGCAGCGTTTTTACTCGATCATTAGCAACAGTTGGTTCTTATGTCTGAGTCATTTGGTCTAGAATATAGATTTAGAAATAAACCCAACGGTTTGTTGATTTTTTTTTGTTTAAAGATTGATTTAGAATTGTTACGTCGATACGTAACTTAGTAAAAAGGTTTGGAACCGGTGCTTTAATTGAATGTTTTTTATTATAAAAACAACACCGAATTCAGTAAAGTTGAGACAGTTTCAAAGCAACAATGATGGAGAAAATCGATGCGTTTTTACAGACATGCTCAATTTCGCGTTGTATTAAAAATCTTAAAATAAATGAACCGCATATATATTATATCCTATTAAATATAGCTTTCTCTTTATGGCTCCTCAGACATGTATGTTTCCTTGTATTTTTCTTTACCGTCGAATACTTGATAATTTAACACTTAAAACAATAGCAAATAACGATTTTAGTGGCATAGGCATGGGGATTAAATTCTATGATTCGTGACTTCAAACTTACTTACATACTTTGCATTTACATACTATGCATTTTATTTTATTGAAGTTAATTACTCAAATGAACACTACTAATTCAATCCACAACTTTACTCCTGCCATTACTGTTAGACATCTTACATACCTACATACACATATCTATATAAATAAAAATTAATTGTCACATATATGAAAGATCATCTCTTGATAACGGCTGGACTGATTTTGATGAAAGTTTTAGTTTGTGTTTGAGTGGTTCCCTTTTTTTATGGGATAGGATGACAAACGAGCACACAGTCCACCTGATGGTAAGTGGTTGCTGAGACTCACAGACATCCACATCTATCCTCAATAAGGAATCAAAATACAGATGCGTTGTCACCCGTGAGGACTAAGATGGAATGCCTCGTTTCCAGTAAAAAGGGTGTCCGGTTCTTTACACTCACCATACAACGAAACACAGCAGTGATAAGCTGCTATTTTACGCTGGTGTTGTGTGAAAGTGTGGTCGTTGCCCGGTCCAGCCGACCCATTCGTGCTACAACTATACTACTAATATAGCTGCAGTATGGCTCTACCACATAAAAATCCTGGGATGGTTTAGATTCATCACTTGACCCAGTATATGGAAATCACCCGTGCGAAGTCGAGACGGATCGTTACTCATGTATACAAAATCAAGCACACACGCTTTTTTGATAGTATTCAAATCATTTGCGATACAAACCCGTGCTCTCACGCACTCAGAGATATTTGGTAATATTGTGTGCCACGCTTCGGTGTGACAGAGTGTAAGTTTTACGTATATTCGGAAGCCGCGACGAGTGATCCGACCCGGAACAGCCCGGGAGCGGCTTCCGAGCCATTTCACGTGCACTTAATTGCCGATCCCAAGTTGATTCGCCGTTATGGGATGCCCTGTCAATAAATTGTGGATATGGGAAGTAATGTTAATTGATCTCGAGACGTAATAGCGCGTTACGGGAATACATTCTCGTATGGTTATTGTGCAATACCTTCATTAATACTTAACAACCCTGTGGGTAATTGATTAAAACTGGATACTAAACTGGTCTTGGATTCGAGTCCCAATTACATTTTAGGTCTGTGGATGAGACTCTGATACGACTATTCAGCACGCAGCAAAGTCGACTTAAAATTAAATCCAAATACAATTATACCACTGCAAAACTTCAAGATACTATAAGTTCATTAAACCAACAATTTATTGTTAAAAGTTGAAGGTTAGCTATGACATCGGCAAGTATAACACCTTGGTTTTCCATGATCATTGGTGTTTCAAAGCATTCCAAACCGGGATCTATTGTTATAGTGATCGTGTAAATTCTGCATGACTGTTTTGGTTAGGACGATGATCAATAGGTATGCTAGGGTGCTATAGGTGGCGCTGTAATCAATTTATTAACAAATTCTATACTGAAATGATTGAAATTCACTATAAATTATGTTGGTTTATTGCCAAAAAAGAAAGTGGCTAGATTGACTATAGGCTGTGGTCGAGTTGTTAGTGAATATTTACACACAGTTAAAAACTATATATAATATACATACCAGTGGTTGCGTAACAGTCGAAATTCGACAGTAACTAACTTAAAAAACTTTTTAGTTGTATATTAAGTAATCTGTTTAACTGTTAAACACAAATATCTACCAAACATGTACTATATTATAAAATTTTGCCTTGACATGCGTGGAACATCACACAAAATTCACAACTCTCTTGCACTAATTTTATATACATTATGTCCGTTACCGTTACAGCATATTAAAGTCCTCTGCTAAAATCGCCTCCTACATGGACTTCTTCATAGGGTTAGCAACCGCAGTTTTTTATTATTAGTCGTTATTAGGAAAACGCTCCTGCTCATCTCCAGATTTGTTTCCCTATGTCGCCTCTCACGTCACCCAAGGGATGATATGGGGTAGTGTATATTCTTATATCGCCACTACACGGTAACATTATTATATACCTACCTAGTCGAAAAATTTTAAAAAGCTACCGACAGTGCGACTGTTTGACCGCAGACTACTAAGTGTTTGATATTGGCAGGATATTTTTAAACTGGCTTTACGGCTCTGGGTTCTAGCCCTTCTGAGCCTAATTAGCAGGATAACGGTAAACAAACTATAGAGTAATGCGTTTGACATTAACAGTATGAATGTAAATAACGAATGTATGTAGGTATTATTATTTATTTTATTTAATATGTTTGCACATTACATACATCACCATTATAGCTTTATCTGTCAACCCTCACACACTTTAGTGCGCGTAATATGCTTAAAAGGGTACAACGTTTCCCTTAACCTAAAATATATAGATTAATCGAGTTGAAATTCGTAAAAGTTAATTCTATTCAATGTCTAGCAATGCGTAAGTTATTGCTTTATGAATTTATGCTGGAGCTTATGGGAACTTCGAGTCACTCTATAAAATCAACTTCTATTCTACTTAACTTAGCATCCAATTCCCCGATACTCGAACTCCCTCACGATCGACACGAATCTTGTTACTGCATCTACATAGAGATTGCTCGCAGCATCTGTGACACCCATCTCGTGTAACAAATTCTCTGACATGAAGAAAACGCCCTAACTTGGCAACTTCATGAATTTCATCAGGCGGCAATCTCACTCGCACACGCATGTTCTATCTCCCTCGCCCTCAATCTACATTATGACGATAAAGTGACATTGAGCGTAAGATTGGGTAGAGGAGACGCCATCTTGATTATGTGTTTGTCGAATTTCGTGGTACTGGATAATGGCATCTATGTTGTAAGTAATAGGGTATATTGACTAAAATTCAATTGGTAAATTAGTTTGGTGGAGGAGCAAGAAAGTGTTTTCCGTGGAGAGTAGGTTGGTATCTTCGGGGGTTGACAGGCGGCGCATCAAGTCGCATCATTTCGTTGAATAACTTAAGAGGAACGTGACGGGGAGCTGCGTTGCCATCGTTTAATATGAATGATTAAGATAACACGTCATCGTGGTTTCGTAATTTTGGGGTTATGGTGTTTTGTGCTGGTGTTTACGGATGATTGCACCTAAAATTACAGACAGTCACTTTAACTTCACCACTTACCACCAGGTGGGATTGTAGTTGAGAACTGGCATAAAATAAGTAATAACACCAATTATAATACATATTTATAATCTATACACGCACTAGCGATCCGTACCTTTTCTGAATCTCGACCACAGCGCCACCTACCGAGACCCATTTAAACACACACAAGCATTTTATCAAAATCGGTCGAGCCGTTTCTCTGCCGACTTCAAAAAGGAGACGGCACTCAATTCGACTGTATGTTTTTTTTTATGTGTGTTACCTCATAACTTTTTACTGGGTAAACCGATTTCGATGATTCTTTTTTTATTTGAAAGCTGGTACTTCACATGTTGGTCTAGGAATTTGATCAAGGTCGGACTAATAGTTTTTGAGTTATTCTTAATAATTTATATGGAAGTCGGCTGGTACAAAACTTTAAATATTAAATTAATAATTTAACCGAGACTAAAGGACATCAATTGATTTTTTTATAGAAATTATATAAGTATTTATAATGTATGATTTACTACTGGAATCCGTGTAGAGGCTATGAGTTAGTTCTCAATGGTAACAACATAACTAATTTACCATTCTTTTATAAAAAAAAAATTAGTTTAAGAGTCCGATTTGTGTCCTCTTGACCAAAATTTAATATTTATAGAGTACTAGCTGGCCTGGCAGACGTTCCTCTGCCCTTTCCGACGACCCTTTGTCCTCATGTCACTTGACATTTGGTCACTTACTAGGATAAAAACTATCTTATCTCTCAAGTTGGAGCAAGCAATACACGTTTACAAAATTTCATTAAAATCGGTTGAGCGGTTTTGACGATTAGCGTGAACGAACAATTTGACATTGGATATTTATATAGATAATACTAGCTGGTACCCGGTGCATTGCTGCCGCAGTAATAATAATAGTTAATTAATAAATTAATTGATTTAATTCTATAATTGATAAATTGTAGAAATATCGTTTTAATAAAAATATATAAATTTGAAAGAGTTATATTGTTTATTTAGGTAATAATATGATAATACATTCAAGAAGTTGAATGATATATAACTGTCAAATAAATTTTTCGGTATGATATGCGCGCCACCTAGTGTAAGTTAATTGTACTATGCCTATTATAACCTTTGCGTAAGTATTGTGTAATAAGTTGACAAAGTTATATCACAATCTGAAGAACGGTATGGCGGCACATAAAATACTAAGAAACAAACATTAATTTATATAATATATATGTATTTTTTTAAATAAAACCTTACCCCCCACACTAGGATTTTCTCCTATGTCGTGGAGGCAGTTCACAAACATAAATTGCACGAGGACAAACATCGAGACCCGGAACAATTATTTGTAGGCCATACAAATATCTACTTGTTCCGTGTGGGAATCAAACCCGCGACCCCCAGCGCAACAACTCATTACTAAGCCACTGCGCCACGGAGCCGTCATATATTAGAGATATTATATTATTAAGATGTGAGTGACGAGTGTAGACCGTGTAGTAGCGGTGTAGGAATATTTATTAACCGTTATCATCCCGTGGGTGTCGTAAGAGGCGACACAGGGAAACAAACCTGCAGTTGGGCAGCAACGTCTGCCTAATAACAACTACAAAGTAAAAAAAAACTTACGGTTGCCAACCCACTTGCCGTGTGGCAACTTTGGCAAATATCTATGAAGCAATCTATGGGGGAGGCCTATGTTCAGCCGTGGACTTTGATAGGCTGGAATGGGAATGGGAGTTTAGTACCTAAATGACCAAGCTCTTACAGAATACCAGCGTAAAATATCAGATTAATGCTGCTGTGTTTCATATGGTGAGTGTAGATTACCGGAGACCCTCAGGGGTGACAACGCAAGTGGATTTTGATTCTTAATCTAGGATAGATGTAGACAGCAACCACTTACCATCGGGTGTACTGTGTACTCGTTTGTCACCCTTATTCTAGAAATAAAGTGACAAAAGTATGATGCTCACGTCGCAGAGTCGTCAATTCTGTTACAAACGTCACCCTCCAATCGCATATGTCCGGAATATCATAAAAGCCGAGGGTTTTATAAACGTTCAGTTAAAATTGTATTTTCTTGTTTAGTGTCGCGTAAAGTTAAAGCTGCGGAGAATAATGTCCGGGGGAATATGGAATAAGGGGTCGGCAGCAATTTGAAAGTTTTGACGTGACGTCAGATTACGCATGACATGTTAAAACTTCGCGAAATGAAAGTTACTTCTCTGTGTTTATCTCACGTATCTGTCTGGGCAACTATTACTGATAAGTGCATGCAATATCTTTGTATCATTACGTAGCTTGAGATACCTTAGATGAAATATTCAACAGTGTAATTATAACTGAAATAAATATAGTAAGGTTGAGTCAGGCTTCACTTAAGCTAAGTATACATATCTGCAGCAAGTTCGGCTCGACTCACGTAAAACCGCACTCTCACAGAATACCAGCTTGAAATAGCAAAATAATTCTGTGTTTCGTATGGTGAGAGCTACTGGTTACGAGGCATTCCATCTTAGTGACAAAACATTTGCATTTTGAATCTTAATCGCTGATAGAGGAAGATGTCTATAGGCTGCAGCATCCACTTACATTGAAAACATGTTTATAATTTTATATTTGAATTTATCTTACCTTAATAGTTCATATTATGTTTTAATATTGGTTTAGTCTCTGGATGTATTGTGATTGCACATCGACGATTAATACAACTTTATTATAGACATTAATTGGTCAATATTAAGTGTAAATATATTAGTAACAATTTTTAGTAAATAACGATGTTAGTTATGTTAGTATTTATACCTACATAATAGGTATATAATCTATGATCATTTCAATCCTGTTGCTAACTCTAGTCAGTGTCGCTGAAAGTGACAATTTGGCCTCGCCGCGATCATTTTCTGAATGCTAAAACTAAAATCACTTATGCAGCCACTGCGTGGCTTACATTATTTATTTAAAATTTTTATTGCACATAAAGTGTACGATTGGCGGACTTAATCTCTACCAGTCAACCATAAGCTAAGTAGAGAAACTTAAGCAGGTGCCATAAAAAATATAAAACGTATATATAAAACAAACATAACATAAATTTATATACACATATATATATATCTTACTACAAACAACCTACGTAATATATTCTATACCTGATAAATACACATTTTTGAATAATACATAACACACAGATCTTAAGCATAGGTACTTACCTACATACGAATTAAAGTTAAACGTTAAAGTTACAGCCTATATACGTCCCACTGCTGGGCACAGGCCTTCTCTCATTTCTGAGAGGGTTTTAGGGCAAGGAAATGTCCGCCGCGCTGCTTTCATTGGTGCCGACGGGGATCGAACACGGGTTGCTCGCGTACTGTGAGATTTACAGCGAGCGCTAACCATCTGAGCTACCACGGCTCTCCTACATACGAATATTATAATATATTTTAAAAAGCATAATACCAATACATAATCAGAAATAATATTTATGAAATTTAGCCACACGAAAAAGAAAAGTAATGATAAGACACCATTCTCTTATTATCATCCCACGATTTCCTTAAGAGGCGACAATGGAAAAATTATAAAATAACTGCGGTTGCCAAACTCCTGCCAAGTGTGGCAACTATAGCAAATATCCTCCGTTTAGGTTCTCCTACAATCCTGGACTCAGACTTTAATGAATGAATGAATTATTCATATAACTTAAAATTTATCTTTTATTGACTTATATGGAACACGCCCATTTTCAAACATTTTCTTTCATAATAATTTCTTACGTAACATCGCATCGTAATATAATGACGATGTTACCTTTTATTTATAACATGATTAATGCATTTTTACTTTTCTGATAAGTTATATCGGAAAGCTGTATGTCTATGCGAGGGGCCGCATCAATATTTCATGAGGCAGCCGGGTCCAAGGGGTGGGGTTTCCTACGGCTGGCCATCCTTTTTATTAAACTCGCGATAACTGAGGCGAGATAACCTACTCCAAATCAATGGAACTAAAATTGTAGGTGTGGCCGTGATGCTGTCCAGTCTTTACTTACTTATACATTATATTTTAAATGAGTTTTTCTTCTTTATCTAAGAAAGTGCAACTTATAACCACGGGCGTAATTTTTTCCCGTGGTACACGCATAGTTGCATTGATTATGTATCACCGTCAGCTTGGAAAGTACTTACAATTTAATGAAGAAAAGTTGTCCGTAGTGAGGGTTGTCAAATGATTAGACGCTTATCAATTTTTCAAGAGACTATGAATTCACGTGAAGTCGTCAAGATCCAAACAGCATAAATATATTATGACATATAAATTACAAGGCGCAGGTTCGGCCCCACATGGAACACTGTTCCCATCTCTGGGCAGGGGCTCCATAGTGCCAGCTCCTTCCACTTCACCGCATTGACCATAGAGCGCAGAGTGATCCGAATCGTCGACGACTGAGTTCATTCCGATCGGCTTGACTCACTAGCACTGCGAATAGATGTTGCATCTCTTTGCGTATTTTATCGCATCTACCACGGGGAGTGCTCTGAGGAATTGTTCGGACTAATTCAAGCCGCTCAAGATGATTTACAAGAGGTTTCTTCCTCGCACAACTTCCTTGTGGAATCCAACACCACTCACAAGTTTTTCAGACCGATAACATTTAAGGACCTTCAAGAAAAGACCCTATTTTTTTTAAAAGGCCGGCAACGCATAATGCAATTCCCCTCGTGTTGCACTTGCTCATAGGTGGCAGTAGTCACTTACCATCAGCTCAAGAAATACTCAGTAGCAGCCAGGAGTCAGGAAACTGGCAGTGTTTTGACCCCGTGCCCCGAAAAGCATGTCTCCGGTCATGTCGGATTACCGTTCCGTCGGACTAAGGACTAAGAGTGAGGCCTGTCCTGCGCTAGTCTCTGTTGACACTGGCCGCCGTGAACGAAATTTGATTTGGAGGATATTATATAGTACATTAACATATAGCTCGAAGAACCGACAACCGATAGGGAATAAAGGTTCTCGAGTCGCGGCCTCGTACCGGCAGACGAAGTGTAGGGCGTCCCCCCACTAGTTGGAGTGACGACCTGGTAAAATATGCAGGAAGTCGATGGATACAGGTGGCTCAGGATCGTGCTTTGTGGCATTCCTACGGGGAGGCCTATGTTCAGCAGTGGACTTGTGAAGGGCTGTAATGATGATGACGATGAGTACATTAACTTACTCCTTAAGGAAGAATTATCTTGTTTGATTTTTTTCTGTGTCTGGAAGTTTGTGATACCTGCAATTTATGTTTGTTAAAAGCGCCTACGATACAGGAGAAATTCCTACTGTACTATGCCAAATATGAGAGTATGTACACTCGTATCTTCTGATCTAAAAAATCTCCCTATTTTAATATAATATAGTACTACGTGTGACGTAATTTCATAAGATATGACGTATTTAATCTCAATATTGATGTCGTTCTCAATGTTAGCAACAATTATTTGGCAGACCAAATACAAATTTAATTTTATTAATAAGACAAACGTTTAGATTGAAAACAAAACATAATTTAGTTATAATAACAAAATGTAATTATAACTAGTAACTAGTATTTTACTTCCGTGTACACAGCAAAACAAAATATGACAACAAGTATTAAAAATAAAAATACATCGTGTGAGTATCAGTAAAAAAAAAACATATTTAATGATGCCCGTGAAAAAAGACATCACTATACTCGATTACAGTATCGTACAAAAAAACCAACGGATCTGCGTAATCCGCAAGCGGTCATGCGGATTCGAACCGCGCACCCCACGCACCACAACGAGGGAAAAGTCCACTCGCGTGACTGCTCTGACGAGTTGACTGCCTATTCAATTGATTTAGGGATCCCGTCGTAAAACCGAACCGTTTTTTACCTATTTTATTTCTACTACTAAACTAAACCGTCGAATTTCCCCTCAATAAGTAACTGCCTTTTTATTTAATAAACTGATTTAGGTAAGTAAATTACTTAATATTTGCCCGTTTTTTTTTTAAGTAAGACTCTTTTTTATTGATCGGACAACAGTGTTGAAATAAATGCTCGTTGCGATGACAAATTCCTTTTTTTTCTTGTTATAAGCCGGTGTTTGTCTAAAATTCCATCTGTGAGTGGTAGAGCAACGCTGCAGTTATATTATGGTTGTAGCACGAACGGGTCGGCTGCTGTATTTCGTACGGTGAGTGTAGAAAAGCGGACACTCTTTTAATTGGAATCGATGCATTCTCAGAGGTGCATATGCATTTAATGCTTAATCGAGGATAGAAGTCGAGGTCTATGGGCCACATCATCCACTTACCATCAAATAGACCACCTGAACCATCAGGTGATCTGTGTGTTCATCTGTCACCATTATTTTATTTAAAAAAATCTAGTTTTGATGAAGCCCTAGATGGTAAATCGCACTGTCTTAGCGCAACCAAAGCCTATTAACTCTTGCCTTGAGACAAGAGACACCCACATTGTATTCGGGAGGGAAGATCGACGCAGGCAAGTTGTTTCACTCGTTTCCTATCATCATCATCATTACATCCCATCGTAAGTCCACTGCTGTCCTCCCGTGAGGAATGCCACTATACTTATCACCAAACTGGTGAGCTTGGATGAACCAAACCAGAAGTTCTTTTAAAGGATAAGGGTGATAAAAGAGCACACAGCATACCTGATGGTAAGTAGACGCTGTGGCCCATAATGTAGATGAATCCTCGAATAAGAGTAAAAATGAAGATGGGTTGTCACCCATTAACCCTGAGGACCAGAATAGAAATCCTTGTTATCAGTTAAAAGAGTATCTAGGTCTCTACACTCGCCATACGAAGCACAAATACGAAGTAAAATAGCAGCTTAATGTTGCAACAGCAGCATTATTAAGCTGCTATTTTACTTTAATAGTCTATGAGCGTGATCCTTCCCCAATCATATCGCCCCAATTCTTACTGCAACTTTATGTAGGTACAGCGTGGCTCTATCACGTTAAGTTTATTTTTTTAAATTTTAATTTTTGGTTAAAGCAGCTAGCAGTATATATAGTAGTGCTAGAGAAAACGAAAACACAAACGAACAACGGCAAATTCAAAGCCACTCCGTCGTCCCAGCCTGTAGCCTTAAATTATACCAGCCCTCTCTCTACAGACCAAATCACAGTAGTCCACGCACATTTTCTTACAGCTGCTAGACAAAAAAATATCCTAACACCTCTATAAGATCTACCTACCACCTGGACTTCCTGCATGTGTCATCATCCCTTTATCTTTCTTTTCTTTTATTTATTTTATTTTCTTTATTTTTAAAAAAAAATACTAGTAATGTTATTAAACATTACTAATATTCCCTTTAACCACGTCAACAGTCAAGTTCTATAGATCGTGTTTATGCGTTGATATTACTAAAATATTAAAAACATATCTTACTGTTTTGTACCCTGTTATATACAGAACCCCGCTCCTGTTAAAGTATAATTAAACCCGGATTGGAACCTGTCGCCCCCGGAGCGCGGAACACTTTATTGTCATTTAACTTTGATGTGTTGTCGTTGGGGGACATCTCGTCACACGTTATTGTTAACTACTTTTTGTATATTTAACAATACTTATGGGCATAATAGCGCGAGATCTCCCCAGATAATTCTGGATCCAGTGGCAGTATTGATTGCTAGATAGCGTTTAGTACCTAGGTATTAGATTTGAATGGAGACTGTTTCTAACTCTCATTTCTTTTTATCTGTTTTATTTTTCTATTTTGTTATTAATTAAAATAAATGGAACAAGGTGAACATGTAGCAGGACACTTTTTTGTATTTCAATTTTTTTTTTGTTTTTGAAGAATTCCCCTAAACGGATTTAAATCACAGCGGCCAGTCCAAAGGAGACTAGCTAACTATCTGCGGCAGGATTAGGCAAGCAAAGTTGCACTCTAAATTCCCTGACTCTCATAGACCGATGGGCAATCCGACACGACTGGTGATAGTTCATGCGCAGGTCCATCGTCTTCACATGCTTTCCGAGGCACTGAGAATTTTTTAATAGAATAACCCAATAACTGATTTTCCCCCACCCGGGATTCGAACCCGGGACTTCATGATTAGCTTTCGCGCTTTCGAACACTTTTATATCGTGTGGAAGTCCTCACGGATACCATCCGCTGCGTAGACAACAAAATGTTGCTTCTACCAGGTAAAAGTCCACGGTAGATTAGAATAGAATAATTTATTATTCAATGTAGATCACATCATGTATGTAATTATTATTGAAAGTCATTTTTCACCATACCACTGTTTTGGAATAAAACCTCTGTCCTGGGAAGAACCAGCAAGAAACCCAGCGGGACTTTTTTTTAAAGTAAATTTGACAAATATTATAGTTATATAACAGTTAATTGCTTATAGCTAAATCAAGGAAATAAAACTTTAAAATTTAATCCATACCTTTACAGCCTACTAAAGTCCACTGGTGAACATAGGCCTCCCCCGTAGATTGCCTCATAGGATATTTACCATAGCTGCCACGCTTGCTTGGTAACCGGTTTTTTTTTATTTTAAGTCGTTATTAGGAAGACGTTGCTGCCCATATCCTGATTTGTTTGCCACTGTCACCTCTTCGTCACCCACGGGATGATATGGGTAGTGGATATTTTTACACCGCCACTACACGGTAAACCATTCTTTAGTATATATATGTATATATATAAATATCAAGTCGAGCAAATGTGCGTTTAACAAAATAATATCTTACCACAGTATATTTTCAGATTTGTTTATCCACTTTGCAATTTCAAAGACGACCGGATGTGGAAGTGGGTCAGTTTTCATTAGTTTACATGACAAATAAACACATCTGATTGAACGTGACTAATTAATGCTAATTCATAGGATAATTTTTATAACTTCGGTGTGCTATCTAAGACTTCGCTTCAATTTGAGTGTATTTTTATATGTATCTTGTTACTGCATCTACATAGAGATTGCTCGCAGCATCTGTGACACCCATCTCGTGTAACAAATTCTCTGACATGAAGAAAACGCCCTAACTTGGCAACTTCATGAATTTCATCAGGCGGCAATCTCACTCGCACACGCATGTTCTATCTCCCTCGCCCTCAATCTACATTATGACGATAAAGTGACATTGAGCGTAAGATTGGGTAGAGGAGACGCCATCTTGATTATGTGTTTGTCGAATTTCGTGGTACTGGATAATGGCATCTATGTTGTAAGTAATAGGGTATATTGACTAAAATTCAATTGGTAAATTAGTTTGGTGGAGGAGCAAGAAAGTGTTTTCCGTGGAGAGTAGGTTGGTATCTTCGGGGGTTGACAGGCGGCGCATCAAGTCGCATCATTTCGTTGAATAACTTAAGAGGAACGTGACGGGGAGCTGCGTTGCCATCGTTTAATATGAATGATTAAGATAACACGTCATCGTGGTTTCGTAATTTTGGGGTTATGGTGTTTTGTGCTGGTGTTTACGGATGATTGCACCTAAAATTACAGACAGTCACTTTAACTTCACCACTTACCACCAGGTGGGATTGTAGTTGAGAACTGGCATAAAATAAGTAATAACACCAATTATAATACATATTTATAATCTATACACGCACTAGCGATCCGTACCTTTTCTGAATCTCGACCACAGCGCCACCTACCGAGACCCATTTAAACACACACAAGCATTTTATCAAAATCGGTCGAGCCGTTTCTCTGCCGACTTCAAAAAGGAGACGGCACTCAATTCGACTGTATGTTTTTTTTTATGTGTGTTACCTCATAACTTTTTACTGGGTAAACCGATTTCGATGATTCTTTTTTTATTTGAAAGCTGGTACTTCACATGTTGGTCTAGGAATTTGATCAAGGTCGGACTAATAGTTTTTGAGTTATTCTTAATAATTTATATGGAAGTCGGCTGGTACAAAACTTTAAATATTAAATTAATAATTTAACCGAGACTAAAGGACATCAATTGATTTTTTTATAGAAATTATATAAGTATTTATAATGTATGATTTACTACTGGAATCCGTGTAGAGGCTATGAGTTAGTTCTCAATGGTAACAACATAACTAATTTACCATTCTTTTATAAAAAAAAAATTAGTTTAAGAGTCCGATTTGTGTCCTCTTGACCAAAATTTAATATTTATAGAGTACTAGCTGGCCTGGCAGACGTTCCTCTGCCCTTTCCGACGACCCTTTGTCCTCATGTCACTTGACATTTGGTCACTTACTAGGATAAAAACTATCTTATCTCTCAAGTTGGAGCAAGCAATACACGTTTACAAAATTTCATTAAAATCGGTTGAGCGGTTTTGACGATTAGCGTGAACGAACAATTTGACATTGGATATTTATATAGATAATAGTAGCTGGTACCCGGTGCATTGCTGCCGCAGTAATAATAATAGTTAATTAATAAATTAATTAATTTAATTCTATAATTGATAAATTGTAGAAATATCGTTTTAATAAAAATATATAAATTTGAAAGAGTTATATTGTTTATTTAGGTAATAATATGATAATACATTCAAGAAGTTGAATGATATATAACTGTCAAATAAATTTTTCGGTATGATATGCGCGCCACCTAGTGTAAGTTAATTGTACTATGCCTATTATAACCTTTGCGTAAGTATTGTGTAATAAGTTGACAAAGTTATATCACAATCTGAAGAACGGTATGGCGGCACATAAAATACTAAGAAACAAACATTAATTTATATAATATATATGTATTTTTTTAAATAAAACCTTACCCCCCACACTAGGATTTTCTCCTATGTCGTGGAGGCAGTTCACAAACATAAATTGCACGAGGACAAACATCGAGACCCGGAACAATTATTTGTAGGCCATACAAATATCTACTTGTTCCGTGTGGGAATCAAACCCGCGACCCCCAGCGCAACAACTCATTACTAAGCCACTGCGCCACGGAGCCGTCATATATTAGAGATATTATATTATTAAGATGTGAGTGACGAGTGTAGACCGTGTAGTAGCGGTGTAGGAATATTTATTAACCGTTATCATCCCGTGGGTGTCGTAAGAGGCGACACAGGGAAACAAACCTGCAGTTGGGCAGCAACGTCTGCCTAATAACAACTACAAAGTAAAAAAAAACTTACGGTTGCCAACCCACTTGCCGTGTGGCAACTTTGGCAAATATCTATGAAGCAATCTATGGGGGAGGCCTATGTTCAGCCGTGGACTTTGATAGGCTGGAATGGGAATGGGAGTTTAGTACCTAAATGACCAAGCTCTTACAGAATACCAGCGTAAAATATCAGATTAATGCTGCTGTGTTTCATATGGTGAGTGTAGATTACCGGAGACCCTCAGGGGTGACAACGCAAGTGGATTTTGATTCTTAATCTAGGATAGATGTAGACAGCAACCACTTACCATCGGGTGTACTGTGTACTCGTTTGTCACCCTTATTCTAGAAATAAAGTGACAAAAGTATGATGCTCACGTCGCAGAGTCGTCAATTCTGTTACAAACGTCACCCTCCAATCGCATATGTCCGGAATATCATAAAAGCCGAGGGTTTTATAAACGTTCAGTTAAAATTGTATTTTCTTGTTTAGTGTCGCGTAAAGTTAAAGCTGCGGAGAATAATGTCCGGGGGAATATGGAATAAGGGGTCGGCAGCAATTTGAAAGTTTTGACGTGACGTCAGATTACGCATGACATGTTAAAACTTCGCGAAATGAAAGTTACTTCTCTGTGTTTATCTCACGTATCTGTCTGGGCAACTATTACTGATAAGTGCATGCAATATCTTTGTATCATTACGTAGCTTGAGATACCTTAGATGAAATATTCAACAGTGTAATTATAACTGAAATAAATATAGTAAGGTTGAGTCAGGCTTCACTTAAGCTAAGTATACATATCTGCAGCAAGTTCGGCTCGACTCACGTAAAACCGCACTCTCACAGAATACCAGCTTGAAATAGCAAAATAATTCTGTGTTTCGTATGGTGAGAGCTACTGGTTACGAGGCATTCCATCTTAGTGACAAAACATTTGCATTTTGAATCTTAATCGCTGATAGAGGAAGATGTCTATAGGCTGCAGCATCCACTTACATTGAAAACATGTTTATAATTTTATATTTGAATTTATCTTACCTTAATAGTTCATATTATGTTTTAATATTGGTTTAGTCTCTGGATGTATTGTGATTGCACATCGACGATTAATACAACTTTATTATAGACATTAATTGGTCAATATTAAGTGTAAATATATTAGTAACAATTTTTAGTAAATAACGATGTTAGTTATGTTAGTATTTATACCTACATAATAGGTATATAATCTATGATCATTTCAATCCTGTTGCTAACTCTAGTCAGTGTCGCTGAAAGTGACAATTTGGCCTCGCCGCGATCATTTTCTGAATGCTAAAACTAAAATCACTTATGCAGCCACTGCGTGGCTTACATTATTTATTTAAAATTTTTATTGCACATAAAGTGTACGATTGGCGGACTTAATCTCTACCAGTCAACCATAAGCTAAGTAGAGAAACTTAAGCAGGTGCCATAAAAAATATAAAACGTATATATAAAACAAACATAACATAAATTTATATACACATATATATATATCTTACTACAAACAACCTACGTAATATATTCTATACCTGATAAATACACATTTTTGAATAATACATAACACACAGATCTTAAGCATAGGTACTTACCTACATACGAATTAAAGTTAAACGTTAAAGTTACAGCCTATATACGTCCCACTGCTGGGCACAGGCCTTCTCTCATTTCTGAGAGGGTTTTAGGGCAAGGAAATGTCCGCCGCGCTGCTTTCATTGGTGCCGACGGGGATCGAACACGGGTTGCTCGCGTACTGTGAGATTTACAGCGAGCGCTAACCATCTGAGCTACCACGGCTCTCCTACATACGAATATTATAATATATTTTAAAAAGCATAATACCAATACATAATCAGAAATAATATTTATGAAATTTAGCCACACGAAAAAGAAAAGTAATGATAAGACACCATTCTCTTATTATCATCCCACGATTTCCTTAAGAGGCGACAATGGAAAAATTATAAAATAACTACGGTTGCCAAACTCCTGCCAAGTGTGGCAACTATAGCAAATATCCTCCGTTTAGGTTCTCCTACAATCCTGGACTCAGACTTTAATGAATGAATGAATTATTCATATAACTTAAAATTTATCTTTTATTGACTTATATGGAACACGCCCATTTTCAAACATTTTCTTTCATAATAATTTCTTACGTAACATCGCATCGTAATATAATGACGATGTTACCTTTTATTTATAACATGATTAATGCATTTTTACTTTTCTGATAAGTTATATCGGAAAGCTGTATGTCTATGCGAGGGGCCGCATCAATATTTCATGAGGCAGCCGGGTCCAAGGGGTGGGGTTTCCTACGGCTGGCCATCCTTTTTATTAAACTCGCGATAACTGAGGCGAGATAACCTACTCCAAATCAATGGAACTAAAATTGTAGGTGTGGCCGTGATGCTGTCCAGTCTTTACTTACTTATACATTATATTTTAAATGAGTTTTTCTTCTTTATCTAAGAAAGTGCAACTTATAACCACGGGCGTAATTTTTTCCCGTGGTACACGCATAGTTGCATTGATTATGTATCACCGTCAGCTTGGAAAGTACTTACAATTTAATGAAGAAAAGTTGTCCGTAGTGAGGGTTGTCAAATGATTAGACGCTTATCAATTTTTCAAGAGACTATGAATTCACGTGAAGTCGTCAAGATCCAAACAGCATAAATATATTATGACATATAAATTACAAGGCGCAGGTTCGGCCCCACATGGAACACTGTTCCCATCTCTGGGCAGGGGCTCCATAGTGCCAGCTCCTTCCACTTCACCGCATTGACCATAGAGCGCAGAGTGATCCGAATCGTCGACGACTGAGTTCATTCCGATCGGCTTGACTCACTAGCACTGCGAATAGATGTTGCATCTCTTTGCGTATTTTATCGCATCTACCACGGGGAGTGCTCTGAGGAATTGTTCGGACTAATTCAAGCCGCTCAAGATGATTTACAAGAGGTTTCTTCCTCGCACAACTTCCTTGTGGAATCCAACACCACTCACAAGTTTTTCAGACCGATAACATTTAAGGACCTTCAAGAAAAGACCCTATTTTTTTTAAAAGGCCGGCAACGCATAATGCAATTCCCCTCGTGTTGCACTTGCTCATAGGTGGCAGTAGTCACTTACCATCAGCTCAAGAAATACTCAGTAGCAGCCAGGAGTCAGGAAACTGGCAGTGTTTTGACCCCGTGCCCCGAAAAGCATGTCTCCGGTCATGTCGGATTACCGTTCCGTCGGACTAAGGACTAAGAGTGAGGCCTGTCCTGCGCTAGTCTCTGTTGACACTGGCCGCCGTGAACGAAATTTGATTTGGAGGATATTATATAGTACATTAACATATAGCTCGAAGAACCGACAACCGATAGGGAATAAAGGTTCTCGAGTCGCGGCCTCGTACCGGCAGACGAAGTGTAGGGCGTCCCCCCACTAGTTGGAGTGACGACCTGGTAAAATATGCAGGAAGTCGATGGATACAGGTGGCTCAGGATCGTGCTTTGTGGCATTCCTACGGGGAGGCCTATGTTCAGCAGTGGACTTGTGAAGGGCTGTAATGATGATGACGATGAGTACATTAACTTACTCCTTAAGGAAGAATTATCTTGTTTGATTTTTTTCTGTGTCTGGAAGTTTGTGATACCTGCAATTTATGTTTGTTAAAAGCGCCTACGATACAGGAGAAATTCCTACTGTACTATGCCAAATATGAGAGTATGTACACTCGTATCTTCTGATCTAAAAAATCTCCCTATTTTAATATAATATAGTACTACGTGTGACGTAATTTCATAAGATATGACGTATTTAATCTCAATATTGATGTCGTTCTCAATGTTAGCAACAATTATTTGGCAGACCAAATACAAATTTAATTTTATTAATAAGACAAACGTTTAGATTGAAAACAAAACATAATTTAGTTATAATAACAAAATGTAATTATAACTAGTAACTAGTATTTTACTTCCGTGTACACAGCAAAACAAAATATGACAACAAGTATTAAAAATAAAAATACATCGTGTGAGTATCAGTAAAAAAAAAACATATTTAATGATGCCCGTGAAAAAAGACATCACTATACTCGATTACAGTATCGTACAAAAAAACCAACGGATCTGCGTAATCCGCAAGCGGTCATGCGGATTCGAACCGCGCACCCCACGCACCACAACGAGGGAAAAGTCCACTCGCGTGACTGCTCTGACGAGTTGACTGCCTATTCAATTGATTTAGGGATCCCGTCGTAAAACCGAACCGTTTTTTACCTATTTTATTTCTACTACTAAACTAAACCGTCGAATTTCCCCTCAATAAGTAACTGCCTTTTTATTTAATAAACTGATTTAGGTAAGTAAATTACTTAATATTTGCCCGTTTTTTTTTTAAGTAAGACTCTTTTTTATTGATCGGACAACAGTGTTGAAATAAATGCTCGTTGCGATGACAAATTCCTTTTTTTTCTTGTTATAAGCCGGTGTTTGTCTAAAATTCCATCTGTGAGTGGTAGAGCAACGCTGCAGTTATATTATGGTTGTAGCACGAACGGGTCGGCTGCTGTATTTCGTACGGTGAGTGTAGAAAAGCGGACACTCTTTTAATTGGAATCGATGCATTCTCAGAGGTGCATATGCATTTAATGCTTAATCGAGGATAGAAGTCGAGGTCTATGGGCCACATCATCCACTTACCATCAAATAGACCACCTGAACCATCAGGTGATCTGTGTGTTCATCTGTCACCATTATTTTATTTAAAAAAATCTAGTTTTGATGAAGCCCTAGATGGTAAATCGCACTGTCTTAGCGCAACCAAAGCCTATTAACTCTTGCCTTGAGACAAGAGACACCCACATTGTATTCGGGAGGGAAGATCGACGCAGGCAAGTTGTTTCACTCGTTTCCTATCATCATCATCATTACATCCCATCGTAAGTCCACTGCTGTCCTCCCGTGAGGAATGCCACTATACTTATCACCAAACTGGTGAGCTTGGATGAACCAAACCAGAAGTTCTTTTAAAGGATAAGGGTGATAAAAGAGCACACAGCATACCTGATGGTAAGTAGACGCTGTGGCCCATAATGTAGATGAATCCTCGAATAAGAGTAAAAATGAAGATGGGTTGTCACCCATTAACCCTGAGGACCAGAATAGAAATCCTTGTTATCAGTTAAAAGAGTATCTAGGTCTCTACACTCGCCATACGAAGCACAAATACGAAGTAAAATAGCAGCTTAATGTTGCAACAGCAGCATTATTAAGCTGCTATTTTACTTTAATAGTCTATGAGCGTGATCCTTCCCCAATCATATCGCCCCAATTCTTACTGCAACTTTATGTAGGTACAGCGTGGCTCTATCACGTTAAGTTTATTTTTTTAAATTTTAATTTTTGGTTAAAGCAGCTAGCAGTATATATAGTAGTGCTAGAGAAAACGAAAACACAAACGAACAACGGCAAATTCAAAGCCACTCCGTCGTCCCAGCCTGTAGCCTTAAATTATACCAGCCCTCTCTCTACAGACCAAATCACAGTAGTCCACGCACATTTTCTTACAGCTGCTAGACAAAAAAATATCCTAACACCTCTATAAGATCTACCTACCACCTGGACTTCCTGCATGTGTCATCATCCCTTTATCTTTCTTTTCTTTTATTTATTTTATTTTCTTTATTTTTAAAAAAAAATACTAGTAATGTTATTAAACATTACTAATATTCCCTTTAACCACGTCAACAGTCAAGTTCTATAGATCGTGTTTATGCGTTGATATTACTAAAATATTAAAAACATATCTTACTGTTTTGTACCCTGTTATATACAGAACCCCGCTCCTGTTAAAGTATAATTAAACCCGGATTGGAACCTGTCGCCCCCGGAGCGCGGAACACTTTATTGTCATTTAACTTTGATGTGTTGTCGTTGGGGGACATCTCGTCACACGTTATTGTTAACTACTTTTTGTATATTTAACAATACTTATGGGCATAATAGCGCGAGATCTCCCCAGATAATTCTGGATCCAGTGGCAGTATTGATTGCTAGATAGCGTTTAGTACCTAGGTATTAGATTTGAATGGAGACTGTTTCTAACTCTCATTTCTTTTTATCTGTTTTATTTTTCTATTTTGTTATTAATTAAAATAAATGGAACAAGGTGAACATGTAGCAGGACACTTTTTTGTATTTCAATTTTTTTTTTGTTTTTGAAGAATTCCCCTAAACGGATTTAAATCACAGCGGCCAGTCCAAAGGAGACTAGCTAACTATCTGCGGCAGGATTAGGCAAGCAAAGTTGCACTCTAAATTCCCTGACTCTCATAGACCGATGGGCAATCCGACACGACTGGTGATAGTTCATGCGCAGGTCCATCGTCTTCACATGCTTTCCGAGGCACTGAGAATTTTTTAATAGAATAACCCAATAACTGATTTTCCCCCACCCGGGATTCGAACCCGGGACTTCATGATTAGCTTTCGCGCTTTCGAACACTTTTATATCGTGTGGAAGTCCTCACGGATACCATCCGCTGCGTAGACAACAAAATGTTGCTTCTACCAGGTAAAAGTCCACGGTAGATTAGAATAGAATAATTTATTATTCAATGTAGATCACACAGTATGAATGTAAATAACGAATGTATGTAGGTATTATTATTTATTTTATTTAATATGTTTGCACATTACATACATCACCATTATAGCTTTATCTGTCAACCCTCACACACTTTAGTGCGCGTAATATGCTTAAAAGGGTACAACGTTTCCCTTAACCTAAAATATATAGATTAATCGAGTTGAAATTCGTAAAAGTTAATTCTATTCAATGTCTAGCAATGCGTAAGTTATTGCTTTATGAATTTATGCTGGAGCTTATGGGAACTTCGAGTCACTCTATAAAATCAACTTCTATTCTACTTAACTTAGCATCCAATTCCCCGATACTCGAACTCCCTCACGATCGACACGAATCTTGTTACTGCATCTACATAGAGATTGCTCGCAGCATCTGTGACACCCATCTCGTGTAACAAATTCTCTGACATGAAGAAAACGCCCTAACTTGGCAACTTCATGAATTTCATCAGGCGGCAATCTCACTCGCACACGCATGTTCTATCTCCCTCGCCCTCAATCTACATTATGACGATAAAGTGACATTGAGCGTAAGATTGGGTAGAGGAGACGCCATCTTGATTATGTGTTTGTCGAATTTCGTGGTACTGGATAATGGCATCTATGTTGTAAGTAATAGGGTATATTGACTAAAATTCAATTGGTAAATTAGTTTGGTGGAGGAGCAAGAAAGTGTTTTCCGTGGAGAGTAGGTTGGTATCTTCGGGGGTTGACAGGCGGCGCATCAAGTCGCATCATTTCGTTGAATAACTTAAGAGGAACGTGACGGGGAGCTGCGTTGCCATCGTTTAATATGAATGATTAAGATAACACGTCATCGTGGTTTCGTAATTTTGGGGTTATGGTGTTTTGTGCTGGTGTTTACGGATGATTGCACCTAAAATTACAGACAGTCACTTTAACTTCACCACTTACCACCAGGTGGGATTGTAGTTGAGAACTGGCATAAAATAAGTAATAACACCAATTATAATACATATTTATAATCTATACACGCACTAGCGATCCGTACCTTTTCTGAATCTCGACCACAGCGCCACCTACCGAGACCCATTTAAACACACACAAGCATTTTATCAAAATCGGTCGAGCCGTTTCTCTGCCGACTTCAAAAAGGAGACGGCACTCAATTCGACTGTATGTTTTTTTTTATGTGTGTTACCTCATAACTTTTTACTGGGTAAACCGATTTCGATGATTCTTTTTTTATTTGAAAGCTGGTACTTCACATGTTGGTCTAGGAATTTGATCAAGGTCGGACTAATAGTTTTTGAGTTATTCTTAATAATTTATATGGAAGTCGGCTGGTACAAAACTTTAAATATTAAATTAATAATTTAACCGAGACTAAAGGACATCAATTGATTTTTTTATAGAAATTATATAAGTATTTATAATGTATGATTTACTACTGGAATCCGTGTAGAGGCTATGAGTTAGTTCTCAATGGTAACAACATAACTAATTTACCATTCTTTTATAAAAAAAAAATTAGTTTAAGAGTCCGATTTGTGTCCTCTTGACCAAAATTTAATATTTATAGAGTACTAGCTGGCCTGGCAGACGTTCCTCTGCCCTTTCCGACGACCCTTTGTCCTCATGTCACTTGACATTTGGTCACTTACTAGGATAAAAACTATCTTATCTCTCAAGTTGGAGCAAGCAATACACGTTTACAAAATTTCATTAAAATCGGTTGAGCGGTTTTGACGATTAGCGTGAACGAACAATTTGACATTGGATATTTATATAGATAATACTAGCTGGTACCCGGTGCATTGCTGCCGCAGTAATAATAATAGTTAATTAATAAATTAATTGATTTAATTCTATAATTGATAAATTGTAGAAATATCGTTTTAATAAAAATATATAAATTTGAAAGAGTTATATTGTTTATTTAGGTAATAATATGATAATACATTCAAGAAGTTGAATGATATATAACTGTCAAATAAATTTTTCGGTATGATATGCGCGCCACCTAGTGTAAGTTAATTGTACTATGCCTATTATAACCTTTGCGTAAGTATTGTGTAATAAGTTGACAAAGTTATATCACAATCTGAAGAACGGTATGGCGGCACATAAAATACTAAGAAACAAACATTAATTTATATAATATATATGTATTTTTTTAAATAAAACCTTACCCCCCACACTAGGATTTTCTCCTATGTCGTGGAGGCAGTTCACAAACATAAATTGCACGAGGACAAACATCGAGACCCGGAACAATTATTTGTAGGCCATACAAATATCTACTTGTTCCGTGTGGGAATCAAACCCGCGACCCCCAGCGCAACAACTCATTACTAAGCCACTGCGCCACGGAGCCGTCATATATTAGAGATATTATATTATTAAGATGTGAGTGACGAGTGTAGACCGTGTAGTAGCGGTGTAGGAATATTTATTAACCGTTATCATCCCGTGGGTGTCGTAAGAGGCGACACAGGGAAACAAACCTGCAGTTGGGCAGCAACGTCTGCCTAATAACAACTACAAAGTAAAAAAAAACTTACGGTTGCCAACCCACTTGCCGTGTGGCAACTTTGGCAAATATCTATGAAGCAATCTATGGGGGAGGCCTATGTTCAGCCGTGGACTTTGATAGGCTGGAATGGGAATGGGAGTTTAGTACCTAAATGACCAAGCTCTTACAGAATACCAGCGTAAAATATCAGATTAATGCTGCTGTGTTTCATATGGTGAGTGTAGATTACCGGAGACCCTCAGGGGTGACAACGCAAGTGGATTTTGATTCTTAATCTAGGATAGATGTAGACAGCAACCACTTACCATCGGGTGTACTGTGTACTCGTTTGTCACCCTTATTCTAGAAATAAAGTGACAAAAGTATGATGCTCACGTCGCAGAGTCGTCAATTCTGTTACAAACGTCACCCTCCAATCGCATATGTCCGGAATATCATAAAAGCCGAGGGTTTTATAAACGTTCAGTTAAAATTGTATTTTCTTGTTTAGTGTCGCGTAAAGTTAAAGCTGCGGAGAATAATGTCCGGGGGAATATGGAATAAGGGGTCGGCAGCAATTTGAAAGTTTTGACGTGACGTCAGATTACGCATGACATGTTAAAACTTCGCGAAATGAAAGTTACTTCTCTGTGTTTATCTCACGTATCTGTCTGGGCAACTATTACTGATAAGTGCATGCAATATCTTTGTATCATTACGTAGCTTGAGATACCTTAGATGAAATATTCAACAGTGTAATTATAACTGAAATAAATATAGTAAGGTTGAGTCAGGCTTCACTTAAGCTAAGTATACATATCTGCAGCAAGTTCGGCTCGACTCACGTAAAACCGCACTCTCACAGAATACCAGCTTGAAATAGCAAAATAATTCTGTGTTTCGTATGGTGAGAGCTACTGGTTACGAGGCATTCCATCTTAGTGACAAAACATTTGCATTTTGAATCTTAATCGCTGATAGAGGAAGATGTCTATAGGCTGCAGCATCCACTTACATTGAAAACATGTTTATAATTTTATATTTGAATTTATCTTACCTTAATAGTTCATATTATGTTTTAATATTGGTTTAGTCTCTGGATGTATTGTGATTGCACATCGACGATTAATACAACTTTATTATAGACATTAATTGGTCAATATTAAGTGTAAATATATTAGTAACAATTTTTAGTAAATAACGATGTTAGTTATGTTAGTATTTATACCTACATAATAGGTATATAATCTATGATCATTTCAATCCTGTTGCTAACTCTAGTCAGTGTCGCTGAAAGTGACAATTTGGCCTCGCCGCGATCATTTTCTGAATGCTAAAACTAAAATCACTTATGCAGCCACTGCGTGGCTTACATTATTTATTTAAAATTTTTATTGCACATAAAGTGTACGATTGGCGGACTTAATCTCTACCAGTCAACCATAAGCTAAGTAGAGAAACTTAAGCAGGTGCCATAAAAAATATAAAACGTATATATAAAACAAACATAACATAAATTTATATACACATATATATATATCTTACTACAAACAACCTACGTAATATATTCTATACCTGATAAATACACATTTTTGAATAATACATAACACACAGATCTTAAGCATAGGTACTTACCTACATACGAATTAAAGTTAAACGTTAAAGTTACAGCCTATATACGTCCCACTGCTGGGCACAGGCCTTCTCTCATTTCTGAGAGGGTTTTAGGGCAAGGAAATGTCCGCCGCGCTGCTTTCATTGGTGCCGACGGGGATCGAACACGGGTTGCTCGCGTACTGTGAGATTTACAGCGAGCGCTAACCATCTGAGCTACCACGGCTCTCCTACATACGAATATTATAATATATTTTAAAAAGCATAATACCAATACATAATCAGAAATAATATTTATGAAATTTAGCCACACGAAAAAGAAAAGTAATGATAAGACACCATTCTCTTATTATCATCCCACGATTTCCTTAAGAGGCGACAATGGAAAAATTATAAAATAACTGCGGTTGCCAAACTCCTGCCAAGTGTGGCAACTATAGCAAATATCCTCCGTTTAGGTTCTCCTACAATCCTGGACTCAGACTTTAATGAATGAATGAATTATTCATATAACTTAAAATTTATCTTTTATTGACTTATATGGAACACGCCCATTTTCAAACATTTTCTTTCATAATAATTTCTTACGTAACATCGCATCGTAATATAATGACGATGTTACCTTTTATTTATAACATGATTAATGCATTTTTACTTTTCTGATAAGTTATATCGGAAAGCTGTATGTCTATGCGAGGGGCCGCATCAATATTTCATGAGGCAGCCGGGTCCAAGGGGTGGGGTTTCCTACGGCTGGCCATCCTTTTTATTAAACTCGCGATAACTGAGGCGAGATAACCTACTCCAAATCAATGGAACTAAAATTGTAGGTGTGGCCGTGATGCTGTCCAGTCTTTACTTACTTATACATTATATTTTAAATGAGTTTTTCTTCTTTATCTAAGAAAGTGCAACTTATAACCACGGGCGTAATTTTTTCCCGTGGTACACGCATAGTTGCATTGATTATGTATCACCGTCAGCTTGGAAAGTACTTACAATTTAATGAAGAAAAGTTGTCCGTAGTGAGGGTTGTCAAATGATTAGACGCTTATCAATTTTTCAAGAGACTATGAATTCACGTGAAGTCGTCAAGATCCAAACAGCATAAATATATTATGACATATAAATTACAAGGCGCAGGTTCGGCCCCACATGGAACACTGTTCCCATCTCTGGGCAGGGGCTCCATAGTGCCAGCTCCTTCCACTTCACCGCATTGACCATAGAGCGCAGAGTGATCCGAATCGTCGACGACTGAGTTCATTCCGATCGGCTTGACTCACTAGCACTGCGAATAGATGTTGCATCTCTTTGCGTATTTTATCGCATCTACCACGGGGAGTGCTCTGAGGAATTGTTCGGACTAATTCAAGCCGCTCAAGATGATTTACAAGAGGTTTCTTCCTCGCACAACTTCCTTGTGGAATCCAACACCACTCACAAGTTTTTCAGACCGATAACATTTAAGGACCTTCAAGAAAAGACCCTATTTTTTTTAAAAGGCCGGCAACGCATAATGCAATTCCCCTCGTGTTGCACTTGCTCATAGGTGGCAGTAGTCACTTACCATCAGCTCAAGAAATACTCAGTAGCAGCCAGGAGTCAGGAAACTGGCAGTGTTTTGACCCCGTGCCCCGAAAAGCATGTCTCCGGTCATGTCGGATTACCGTTCCGTCGGACTAAGGACTAAGAGTGAGGCCTGTCCTGCGCTAGTCTCTGTTGACACTGGCCGCCGTGAACGAAATTTGATTTGGAGGATATTATATAGTACATTAACATATAGCTCGAAGAACCGACAACCGATAGGGAATAAAGGTTCTCGAGTCGCGGCCTCGTACCGGCAGACGAAGTGTAGGGCGTCCCCCCACTAGTTGGAGTGACGACCTGGTAAAATATGCAGGAAGTCGATGGATACAGGTGGCTCAGGATCGTGCTTTGTGGCATTCCTACGGGGAGGCCTATGTTCAGCAGTGGACTTGTGAAGGGCTGTAATGATGATGACGATGAGTACATTAACTTACTCCTTAAGGAAGAATTATCTTGTTTGATTTTTTTCTGTGTCTGGAAGTTTGTGATACCTGCAATTTATGTTTGTTAAAAGCGCCTACGATACAGGAGAAATTCCTACTGTACTATGCCAAATATGAGAGTATGTACACTCGTATCTTCTGATCTAAAAAATCTCCCTATTTTAATATAATATAGTACTACGTGTGACGTAATTTCATAAGATATGACGTATTTAATCTCAATATTGATGTCGTTCTCAATGTTAGCAACAATTATTTGGCAGACCAAATACAAATTTAATTTTATTAATAAGACAAACGTTTAGATTGAAAACAAAACATAATTTAGTTATAATAACAAAATGTAATTATAACTAGTAACTAGTATTTTACTTCCGTGTACACAGCAAAACAAAATATGACAACAAGTATTAAAAATAAAAATACATCGTGTGAGTATCAGTAAAAAAAAAACATATTTAATGATGCCCGTGAAAAAAGACATCACTATACTCGATTACAGTATCGTACAAAAAAACCAACGGATCTGCGTAATCCGCAAGCGGTCATGCGGATTCGAACCGCGCACCCCACGCACCACAACGAGGGAAAAGTCCACTCGCGTGACTGCTCTGACGAGTTGACTGCCTATTCAATTGATTTAGGGATCCCGTCGTAAAACCGAACCGTTTTTTACCTATTTTATTTCTACTACTAAACTAAACCGTCGAATTTCCCCTCAATAAGTAACTGCCTTTTTATTTAATAAACTGATTTAGGTAAGTAAATTACTTAATATTTGCCCGTTTTTTTTTTAAGTAAGACTCTTTTTTATTGATCGGACAACAGTGTTGAAATAAATGCTCGTTGCGATGACAAATTCCTTTTTTTTCTTGTTATAAGCCGGTGTTTGTCTAAAATTCCATCTGTGAGTGGTAGAGCAACGCTGCAGTTATATTATGGTTGTAGCACGAACGGGTCGGCTGCTGTATTTCGTACGGTGAGTGTAGAAAAGCGGACACTCTTTTAATTGGAATCGATGCATTCTCAGAGGTGCATATGCATTTAATGCTTAATCGAGGATAGAAGTCGAGGTCTATGGGCCACATCATCCACTTACCATCAAATAGACCACCTGAACCATCAGGTGATCTGTGTGTTCATCTGTCACCATTATTTTATTTAAAAAAATCTAGTTTTGATGAAGCCCTAGATGGTAAATCGCACTGTCTTAGCGCAACCAAAGCCTATTAACTCTTGCCTTGAGACAAGAGACACCCACATTGTATTCGGGAGGGAAGATCGACGCAGGCAAGTTGTTTCACTCGTTTCCTATCATCATCATCATTACATCCCATCGTAAGTCCACTGCTGTCCTCCCGTGAGGAATGCCACTATACTTATCACCAAACTGGTGAGCTTGGATGAACCAAACCAGAAGTTCTTTTAAAGGATAAGGGTGATAAAAGAGCACACAGCATACCTGATGGTAAGTAGACGCTGTGGCCCATAATGTAGATGAATCCTCGAATAAGAGTAAAAATGAAGATGGGTTGTCACCCATTAACCCTGAGGACCAGAATAGAAATCCTTGTTATCAGTTAAAAGAGTATCTAGGTCTCTACACTCGCCATACGAAGCACAAATACGAAGTAAAATAGCAGCTTAATGTTGCAACAGCAGCATTATTAAGCTGCTATTTTACTTTAATAGTCTATGAGCGTGATCCTTCCCCAATCATATCGCCCCAATTCTTACTGCAACTTTATGTAGGTACAGCGTGGCTCTATCACGTTAAGTTTATTTTTTTAAATTTTAATTTTTGGTTAAAGCAGCTAGCAGTATATATAGTAGTGCTAGAGAAAACGAAAACACAAACGAACAACGGCAAATTCAAAGCCACTCCGTCGTCCCAGCCTGTAGCCTTAAATTATACCAGCCCTCTCTCTACAGACCAAATCACAGTAGTCCACGCACATTTTCTTACAGCTGCTAGACAAAAAAATATCCTAACACCTCTATAAGATCTACCTACCACCTGGACTTCCTGCATGTGTCATCATCCCTTTATCTTTCTTTTCTTTTATTTATTTTATTTTCTTTATTTTTAAAAAAAAATACTAGTAATGTTATTAAACATTACTAATATTCCCTTTAACCACGTCAACAGTCAAGTTCTATAGATCGTGTTTATGCGTTGATATTACTAAAATATTAAAAACATATCTTACTGTTTTGTACCCTGTTATATACAGAACCCCGCTCCTGTTAAAGTATAATTAAACCCGGATTGGAACCTGTCGCCCCCGGAGCGCGGAACACTTTATTGTCATTTAACTTTGATGTGTTGTCGTTGGGGGACATCTCGTCACACGTTATTGTTAACTACTTTTTGTATATTTAACAATACTTATGGGCATAATAGCGCGAGATCTCCCCAGATAATTCTGGATCCAGTGGCAGTATTGATTGCTAGATAGCGTTTAGTACCTAGGTATTAGATTTGAATGGAGACTGTTTCTAACTCTCATTTCTTTTTATCTGTTTTATTTTTCTATTTTGTTATTAATTAAAATAAATGGAACAAGGTGAACATGTAGCAGGACACTTTTTTGTATTTCAATTTTTTTTTTGTTTTTGAAGAATTCCCCTAAACGGATTTAAATCACAGCGGCCAGTCCAAAGGAGACTAGCTAACTATCTGCGGCAGGATTAGGCAAGCAAAGTTGCACTCTAAATTCCCTGACTCTCATAGACCGATGGGCAATCCGACACGACTGGTGATAGTTCATGCGCAGGTCCATCGTCTTCACATGCTTTCCGAGGCACTGAGAATTTTTTAATAGAATAACCCAATAACTGATTTTCCCCCACCCGGGATTCGAACCCGGGACTTCATGATTAGCTTTCGCGCTTTCGAACACTTTTATATCGTGTGGAAGTCCTCACGGATACCATCCGCTGCGTAGACAACAAAATGTTGCTTCTACCAGGTAAAAGTCCACGGTAGATTAGAATAGAATAATTTATTATTCAATGTAGATCACATCATGTATGTAATTATTATTGAAAGTCATTTTTCACCATACCACTGTTTTGGAATAAAACCTCTGTCCTGGGAAGAACCAGCAAGAAACCCAGCGGGACTTTTTTTTAAAGTAAATTTGACAAATATTATAGTTATATAACAGTTAATTGCTTATAGCTAAATCAAGGAAATAAAACTTTAAAATTTAATCCATACCTTTACAGCCTACTAAAGTCCACTGGTGAACATAGGCCTCCCCCGTAGATTGCCTCATAGGATATTTACCATAGCTGCCACGCTTGCTTGGTAACCGGTTTTTTTTTATTTTAAGTCGTTATTAGGAAGACGTTGCTGCCCATATCCTGATTTGTTTGCCACTGTCACCTCTTCGTCACCCACGGGATGATATGGGTAGTGGATATTTTTACACCGCCACTACACGGTAAACCATTCTTTAGTATATATATGTATATATATAAATATCAAGTCGAGCAAATGTGCGTTTAACAAAATAATATCTTACCACAGTATATTTTCAGATTTGTTTATCCACTTTGCAATTTCAAAGACGACCGGATGTGGAAGTGGGTCAGTTTTCATTAGTTTACATGACAAATAAACACATCTGATTGAACGTGACTAATTAATGCTAATTCATAGGATAATTTTTATAACTTCGGTGTGCTATCTAAGACTTCGCTTCAATTTGAGTGTATTTTTATATGTATATTACTCGATATCTTTTTTTTTATTGAAGAGGGGGCAAACGAGCATGCGGCTCACCCGATGGTAAGTGTCGACCGACGAACATGAACAACTGCAACACCAAGGGAATTGCAAGTGCGTTGCCTGCCTTTAGAAAAGGAGTAGGCTCTTTTCTTGAAGGTCCCTAAGTCGTATCGGTCCGGAAAAATCACCGCTGGTAAACGATTCTACAAGCAGTCGTGCTAAGAAGAAAAGTCCTAGTAAATCAGACAGTAGTGTACCGCCAAGCATCCAGATGATGTGGATGGTAACGTAAGTTCTTTCTTGCTTTCTTTCTCAAATGTGGATCGATTTTGATGAATTCGGAGGGTGGAACATAGGGGATGAAGTTTTTTAATGTAACCATTTAGACAATATTTGAGCCAAAAAAAATTTTTTATCAGTTTTTGAAGAAGTAAAAAATAATGAAATAGTTTCCTATATATACACGCTACCAATACACTGGAGAAAATCCTACCGAGGGTAAAGTTTTTTGGATTAGGAATAATTTAAAATTAAAAATTTTGTACAGCCGACTTCAATCTAAGTTGTTAAAGATAACTCAAAAACTATTGGTCTGACCTTGATCAAATTCATATGGGACCACACGAGAAGTTTCAGCGTTCAAATAAATAAAGAATCATCGAAATCGGTTCAACCAGTAAAAAGTTATGAGGTAACACACATAAAAAAAACATACAGTCGAATTGAGTACCGTCTCCTTTTTGGAAGGCGGCCGAAAATCCTACCGAGGGTAAAGTTTTTTGTATTAAGAAAAAGAGATCGTATCGTCATCCAGCGTCTCTTGCTCCAATTCCTATAGAAACGTGATCCCGGTTTTTGGTTCTCGACGTAAAATTACACTACCGTATATGTCCGACATATACATATGAGACATAACTATCATAACTATTAGATTCCATTACAAGCCCACTGCTGAATATAAGTAAATATTTTTTACGTGGTAGAGCCATGGTGCAGCTATATTAGTGGTATAGTTGTAGCACAAATGGGTCGGCTCGACCGGGGAAGGACCACGCTCTAACAGAATACCAGCCTAAAATAGCAGCTTAACGCTGCTGTGTTTCGTATGGTGCGTGTAGAGAACTGAAGACTCTTTTTACTGAAAGCGAGACATTCCATCTTAGTCCTCACGGATAACAACGCACCTGCATTTTCGTAATCCAGGATAGATGTAGATGTCTATGGGCCACAGCAACCACTTACCATCAGGTGGACTGTGTGCTCGTTCGTCACCCTTATCCTATATAAAAAAGGCGGATTGCCAGCCACTCGCAGTCATCACTCCATTTAGTGGAGGCCCCGGGCTTGCCAGCACGACGCTGCCACACGACAACATAAACTTCTTCCTCATTATGGACAACTAGGACTTGTTGCCAGTAGTTACTTAGGAAACAAACTTCTTCTCATATCATACTCAGAGACACTCCGTGATGGAGCTCGTTATGACGATATCCGCAGAATAGCAAGACTAACTGACAAAGAGTATGCAGACTGATAATTATACACAACCCTTCACAGCTGTTTCTAAAACATAATTGTATATAACCTTCCACAAGCAACCTTCAACAAAAGCTCTTACACAAAACACTCGTCTCAGTTAGAACAAAATTAATTTTCTTATAACGCTTCTCTATTCTCCATTGTTCTCGTCAAAGCGTCTTATGGCATTATCAAAAACTGAAGAAAAAAGTTTGCGGCACTCATCCTGAACTGAACTATAACACAATGGCAATAGAATACTATATTGAATGTATGTTGTCGTATAAGCCAATTAATAAAATAGTACATGTATCGTTTGTAGGCGATAAGTACAAAACTTTTTCGCTTGAGCTTGGATCAATAACAAACGTCCACACATTCTAAACTCCACCTTATTGAGCTCAAATAGGGTGTAAATTTAAGCATACGTCTTCGAATGCTTTCATTTGCTTGTTACCAAGCGAGTTCGCGGATGAGGGAGGGATCAGCAACCTTTTTCTGGGGCGGCCCTGTTAGGACTTTCACCTTTATTCTCGAGCTACTGTTTCTAGGCGAAATTTTACGCTTTAAAGATTCTAGGTTGTCAAAATTACAAATCAAGAGGTTCGTTTGCATGCAAAATTATTTTTAGTAATATTATATTAAATGTAGACGTCGTAAGTGATTAGTTAAACGATGAAAGGAAAGAGAATTTTCGTAATGTATTTCTTACAAATTATGCCTAACGTAATATTTTATCAGAAAGTGAAACAAAACTCGTCTTCAAGCGTTGCCAAATCATTAATAAACATGGTAAGTTTTTGTTATGTATATGAAACGTTTAGCGCAGAATAATTACTGTTGCATATCGCAAAGGCGTGGCAACTAGTAACGCTGACGAAGAGCTAAATACAACATAACAGTTATTACACATTAAAAAAACTAACGTAAAAAGGTTGGCAACGCGAGACCGCCGCCATAAATGCACTCTCTAGCGCAACGGGGCTATTACAGCTCTCCGAAGTCAATCGATTTAAACGCCTACAGCACCAATTTGGAAAACCAGTTCTTATTTTGTAGGCATTAGAGGCCATGGATGCCCGATTCTCTTTGTGAAGGTCGACGTCTGTTATGTCATTTCGTTGCCGAGCCGAGTCTTAACCGCGCTTGCGCGAGTGTGCGTGTATGCGCGTGTCAGTGAAGGTGCTTCCTTTCTGTGTGAGTTTGTACATCGGTTCGGTCACGTAGGCTCGGTTAACTTGCATTGACTATCGAGTTTTAAGGACAAAACAATCGTTAACCATCTTCCTTTGTTCTCTAAGCTTTACAAGCGTCATGATATTACTCACACCATATGACATAACTTTTATCAGATTAACTACCTTTATAACTAAATGCTTAAATTTCTTATTACTCCATTAAGTACTAAAATAATTGAAAAAATAATGCATGCGTTGTAGATTTGTTTTTAAAAACTATTCTCAAGCCACGTATACTACGGCAAAGGATATCATAACATACAGTGTACAGTTTTAAACATTTTTAGCTCGTATTTCCAATGAAACAATTTCACGAACTGTCCCTTGCACTCGACTGTGAGTGCACATAGCAACAGATCGCGTCAGCTGTGGCAGAGTAAGGCCGAGTTCTGACGGAGAGTCCCGAAAACGCACGATTGATTCCAATACCCTGCGAAAGTTGCCTTTGTGTACTATATAGTACGGGCGGTAACGAAGAACGATCGAGAAATTTAACATCACGTTAATATCTTATAAGAGAGATATAGACCTAGATTAATCGAATTTGAGATATCTTCTATAGCCTAATGTACGGTTTATAATCGTCCTGGCTGGCTTAAAACAGGAACCCAGTAGTGCATGCACTGCTGAATAGCAGAAATATGTAGGAGGGTGAAAGGTACTTACTCAGATGTACTCCTAGCCGAAAAGGACTTCTACCATTTTAAAATGCTATCCTGTATGCTTCTAAATATCCTTCTTTGTTGAGTTTTAGCTTTTCGAACTAATAACCTTTTGTTCATGCGAACCATATAGCAGATTTTTTTGCCTTAACTTAAAGTACGTAAGTTACTTAAGTAACGTAGCAACAGTGGGACGGATTTAGCCGTAAAAGCCTTCTGTTTAATCAACCTGGTCATAATTAATAATAGACTACAAAAACCTAAACAACACGCATCGATCCTAAACTGATTTATATTATTCTGGTGATTCCGGTCAGGATACTACTATAAAGTTATAAAATTATTGTATTGTCATCGGTCTTTGATACGAATGCAAGTTTTCAAGTCAATAGGCCATCTACAAGTTGGTGAAAATCACATTTAAAGATTCTCTTACATAGATAGATACATGCGAAGCTAATAAAATGGTGTTAAAAAGTAAAGTTATGGCCTATATACGTCCTGTTCGTGGGAACAAGCCATCTCTTACTTCTGAGAGGTTTTATAGGGCAAGGAAATATCCGCTCTGCCCCAAAAGTGTTGACTTCACATGTATTCGATTTTGTTTAACTTATGACACCTGCCGATTTAATGGCAAGCACGTGGTAACGTGGTAAAGCGTGAATAGCAACTTACAATTTCTTTGGTGTCGCCGGGATCGAACCTGAGTTGCTTTCGTACAGTGATATTCGAGCTGCCACATCTTAGTTTCTTATAACCCATTTTAGATGTTCTCGAAATATTAAATTTCCCTCATATTCAGGTTCACAGTCCGTCAGGTCAGAATCCTTCGCCGAACAGTGAGAGAACAGAAGTGAACAAAGTGCTATGAGATTTACGTCAAACACCTAAACCCTTAACTGCCGCAGCTTATAAGACAATCATATTATTAAAATAACGATCCCAAAAAAAAAAAAACTAATTGCCCCATCTAGTGATGAAGTCCCGAGTTCGATTCCCGAGTCGGACTAAAAATTTATTATTGAGTTTTTCACTCACCGGAATACGAGAGTAAGAGAATACACAATGCACTTTTGCTTGCACATTATTTTCGGGCACTATCGTGACACCTATCCTGCACGGATGGCTAGTGTTTGTTGAGACTGGTTGCCGTGACTGAAATTCGGTCTGGAGGACGACGTTATTATTATTCTCATTGATTTAGCATTGCAACATTACACACTAACCTAATTCGATAGTGTAATCAAATACATTATTATGTATAATAAATAAATAATAAATATATATTAAATTGATATAAAAAATTACGAGCAATTGATTGGATTTATTATTTTAAAATTGTTATTTTGTATTGAAATTGATTTATATATTGCTAAAATTGTGGATATTGATTTTAAATTCATTGATTTTACTGGATACGGGTGTAATTTGCCTGAATAAATATTAGTATTATTATTAATAACTAAAAAAAAACAAAGTGGCCTTTTAAAATTCGTTCTCTGAACAAGAAAATAAAACAATTTTTCGGTTTCTTTCTCTTTTAGATGGTAGGACTCTACCAATTCCTGCCAGAAAATAGCAATTCCATTGTTCTAATATTTTCAACGGAGACTGATGAACATGACAGAAATTCGTTCCGGAGGACATTTTTAACTTTCTCAAATATGTTATTAACAAGTATAAACGAGATTAGAGATTTCCGCTCCGCTTGCAGATAATCTGTTCCAACTGCACGCTACATCTTAGCTTAGCCTTAACGTTGTATCCTAAATTTAGTATTTGATAGTGCAGTTACAGATCGAATTGCATTTGGGCTTCACAACAGATTTAATTCATTGTTAATAAACGTATTACGTACACAATTGAAAAGACGTATTAAATCTATATAAATATAATGATAGAGGTTTGCAGTTGTGCGCGCATCACTGAAAGACTATTGATTTAAATTAGGTTTCCTAAGTTTAATTTCTTAGACACTTGGCCCTTCACTAAAGAAAAACTATTACGAATCTTCATTTGATATAAAGTTACTAAAGTTTTTTTTATAAGCACTACGTGTTCAGTAACGTGTGCAAGCAACGCGGACGAACCAAAGTATAGATGCGTTTTTCCCTCTGAGGACTTAGATAGAAAGCCTCGTCACTAGTAAAAAGGGTCTCCGGTTCTCAACACTCAACATACGAATTGTGTATGTGTGTGTGAGAACGTGGTCTTCCCCGGTCCGCCTTTACCCTTTTTTGCAACGAAGTTTAAAAAAAAAGGTACAAAAAATTAATAGAAGCAGGTGGCTAAGGATCGTGCTTTGTGGTATTTCTTGAGAATTGGACTTGTAATGGGCTTTACTAAATTCTATGATGATGATGAAAAATTAGATAACGTAGGTACTGCTTCTGGCATATAGTTGCTAAATATACACTACCACGTGAAGAAACCATTGACTTACTAAACTATCGATCAAACATCCTAACTAACCCCTGGGAATGGAGTGTACGCTATCATGCTGGTTCTATTAGAATTCATATAAAAAATATATAAAATTATTGTAAAATTATATATAATTAAAAAAAAAATATAATCCAACTCTGTTTCTTGCTGGTTCTTCCCCGGACAGAAGTATTATCCGAACCAGTAGTGATAATAATATCATAATAATGTAATATTTATTTATTTATGTTAGTATATTTAATGTATATTTATCATTTTCTTTTATACATTTATTCAGATAGATATTCAGGTGAGAATACTCTATAAAGAGCTCAAAAAAATTTTATTATTATATTATTATCATCACTGAATCACGACATGGAAGATACATTAGTGTTACATCTCTATTGCAACAATATTATGTCATTACGTGGTAGACTGGTGCCCGCGTAGGTTCACCGTATGCAGGTCACCAGGCCCCCTCGATTTTACTAGGCACTTAGTATAATACACAGAGATCACATAATATGTTATGGTTAGACATTATATTATATAAAGCAAATTAACATTTTGGATACAAAGAAATAAATAAAATTAAAACCATGTATGTGTATGTATGTATGTATATGTATGTATAGTATGTCCGCGTATAATATGTTTGTGTATATTTTTATGAGATTATTTGAAGTAATTTTTCAGTGTGGACTCAGTGTTCCTTTGTCACCCGATCCTATAAAAAAAAAAGTGTCTGTGCATGAAAGTGTGAAGATATTCCACGAGATGACCATATTTGTTGACTTCATAAATGGACAATTTTTGGTGTAATTTGGTGTAATTATACAAATACGTTTCCAGAAACCAGAAGAATCTCCTTGCAGATGTGTTGCAAGGCACTAATCGCGCTTCGAAATGATTACGGCGATGTTACTTTTGAGTTATTTTTGTAATTGTGTGTTGTCTTAAAACTACATAATATATGTAGCACGAATAACTGTCGAATAAATTTTAGACTTTCAATAAGTATTATGTAATAATCTATATTGCAGATAATTTATTCTATAATTAAATAATATTACAGTGACAAACAAATAACTTTCTATTTAATTTGAGCAGGTATTATCTGCTACGTATGCGTTTCCATTATTTATATTTTTAGGCAACAATTCTGCTTGATGGCTCCCACCTCGTCAGCGTAGTTCTTTGTTCGTTCCTGCAAATAATTTTACGCCTTATTTTGTCGGCATAAGGTTCATATTAGATTGCCGTTACTAAACTCAATAATTGTTCGCATATTACGAAAGGGATAGTTTCGTTGGGGAAATTATATTCGTTTTTATGGTAGGTTAGGCAAATTGATGCTTGAATAATAGTTAGATATAGATTATTGAAAACCTTCATTAAGGTGTGCCGGGACACGAGTTCGAATACTAAATAAAAGATAATATACATATAAAACATTGTTTATACACAAGTACACCAAGAATGTAAATTTAATGGAAAAGATTTAAACGTGGTAGAGCCATACTGCAGCTATATTAGTAGTATAGTTGTAGCACGAATGGGTCGGCTCGACCAGGGAAGGACCACGCTCTCACAGAATACCAGCGTAAAATAGCAGCTTAACACTGCTGTGTTTCGTATGGTGAGTGTAGAGAACCGGAGACCCTTTTTTACTGGAAAAGAGGCATTCCATCTTAGTCCTCACGGGTGATTCTGCATTTTGATTCGCAAATGAGGATAGATGTAGATGTCTATGGGCCACAGCAGCCACTTACCATCAGGTGGACTGTGTGCTCCTTTGTCACCCTAATTCCACTAAAACCATACGAAAATACGCTTTCCGTTTTGTAAGATTAGTCAGTGGAAACTTAACTGGGTTCCATCCTTGTTCAGTATCTGTCTAGATTAAAAAAATATATAATTTAAAATAAAGGAGGATTATTAACTTTTCCTTTCGGTAAATTCCAAGAAATACAAGTTTTTGAGACATATTTAGATGATAAACCGCTCTGGCCAACTCGCCAGTGTTGACTTTCACGCGATATACCTTACATAGCGTAAGTTTGTCCCGAGCAAACGGTATTAAAGGCGATTGTCGAGAACTAAAGTGGTTGCGACGGGAAGGTGAGCCAGGATGTGGCCGCGCCACGGAAACGAACTGGCGATACTGCTTTTACGATGCGATACATTATGTACATATCGCAAATATCCTTTATTTGTATTTCATTATTTTCACGTTGTTTTACCTGTGAATGCTGGTAAGAAAAGAGAAGATAATTTCCTGTTTCTATTATTACGTTTTTTATTAAAGGGAAGATAAAAAGGAAGAATTTTTGCAATTAATAACATTTAAGCTAAAATGGTATTAGCAAAGGGGGGGGGGGGGGGGCTTTTAACTATACAAGACGTAGTATCTCAATATTTCAGCTTAGCTCATTGATGTTTACCTGCTATAAATAAAATTTAAGTGTCTGCGTGTAATCTAAAATGATGTGTTTAACCTGTGATAAATTAAAATGATTATATTATGATTTAAAATATTAAGATGAAAGTAACGCCTGATTGTATTAATTATCTATACAAATAAATAAAATTGAAGTGCCTGTTTGTAATGTCAAAATTACAGCTTTTTTACTAAATGAAAGTATATACGGTACTTATAACAAAAATACAATTTTCACTGACTGACTGGACTGACTGATTGGACTGAGGTGTTCAACATCCCAATGTTATTCCCAATGTTATAGTTACCTACGGCTACCTCCAGATTATTTATTAATTATTATTAATTGATCTACGCAGTATGAACTTCTAGTATCTTGAAGTTTTGCAGTTGTATACTTGGGTTGGGATGTATTTATATTATTATAACATCCCAAGCAGATGGTAGCACCCAGCCACTTTCTGTATTGAAATAAGGATCTTTTTGATTTCAGTAGCCTGGCGAATCATTACTGGAAGGAATCGGTGTTTTTAGCAAGGATTTGTGGTCTATCAAATCTGATGTAGTGACGGGGGCGATCCTGTACGTGTTTACAGACTGCAGTCTTACTGGAGCGTCGATTTTCACATCAGCTATGTGATAAAATCCGTAAAAACTAGGTTTATTTAAATGTGTCGTGTTTGCGTAAACATAACAAATCATTATAAAAGCTTCTATTAAGCTCTATTACTACAGGGGCTATTTGTATGCTATTATATGTATATATTAGACATAAATATACCTAGCAAGCTAACAGCATAGCAAAGTGGCGAAGCAATCAGCTTTGTAGCGGTTTCTAACAGTTGCCGTTGAGCAATCAGTTTCAAAATAGGAGGTTCAGATGCCTGGGTGATCAGTAATCGATTGCTGAAAACAGAATTAGAAAATTCAAAACCGTTCTCGAGATAATCGTGGGACAGACGGACAGACGGACAGACGGACAGACATCGTGAAATCAATAAGTGACTTCGCAAGCTTCGCCACTTAATAAAATGAAATTATATTTTTTGTATGTCTGTCTGTCTGTGTGCGGGCTAATCTTCTGAATAGTGATGAAACTTTACGGACAGATAGAGAATAATACCAGGAGTGATATAAGCTATATTTTATCCGAGAAACTTAATGGTTTTTTTAAATTGGTTATCTTAAATTGAAATAACGCCACGTTAATAGAAACTACCCAAACGAAGCCGGGGCGGGTCTCTAGTCTTTTAGACTTTTTTAATCGCGTCGATCGACCGTTGGATTTAAAATGGGGCTCCTTAAGGTCGACCGGGATTACTTGTTATATTATATTCTTCACAATTGGGACTCGAACACGGAACCTTCCATTCAAAAGGCACGTCCCAAGGCATGCTTCCGTCAATACGTCGTACAATAAATGAAAACCCCCGTACCTTTATACCTGTTGTTAAAAACAGGTAGTCTGCAGGTTGCGGTGGGCCGCTATATAAACCAGCTGCAAATTTCTGCCCTTACATAAGAAATATTCACGCTAGTCTATCAAACAAGAGTAGGTAAACTTCTATCCACTCTTTTTTTATTAGACAAAAATATGTAGGTATACGAATAATAATGCTTATCATCTGGCTGTCAACCACTGTGCGATTTACACGAAGGTTCTTCCTCGTACAACTTCTTTTGGAATCGACTACCACCAGTGATTTTTCTGGACAATACGACTTAGGAAATTTCAAGAAAACAGCATACTCTTTTTTAAAAGGCCGGCAACGCTTTTGTAATTCTCCTAGATCTGATCTTCTATTATCTTTTCCAACATGGAATGTCGTTGTACCGCTCCAAATCAAACTTCACAAATTTGAAGACCTACTACGATTTACATCCCCACTTTACTGCACCTAACACACCTAACACACTGACCAATAAAGAGACACAGAACCTTAGATGATATAATCACTACTACTGCAATCATATACTAGCATAGAACGCCTATAAATAAAGTGACGTAACCATGCACCTAAATCTTTAGATTCTATCTTACTTTATTGGCTTGTGGTTACTTTAAGAAAATATCCAATTAAATCTGAATAAAACTATGTTTAGGTGAAGGTACATCTTAACTTTGACATCGGGACGTCAATCACCGCAGTCCCCACGTGACCATCGAAGCTGCAAAGAACCCGAAATGTCGGGAATTAAAAAAGTAAATTAAGCGCGATAAAATCCGTAAAAACGATTTATTCAATGTGTTATTCGTGTAAATATAAGAAACCACTGAATAAATCTGTATAATGCGGACTCGCATCTGAGCCTATTACCAATCGCCTACATAAGTTATTTCCCAAGTAAAGTACCCGAATTCGAATCACATAACTCTTAAAAAGAATAAAAAGCATGCAGCCAGCTACGTTATCTGAGGGACTGGTCCCCATAAAACTTTATGGTGTATACTCAACCCACGTCGTGACGGGCCGGGCAGAGATCGTGGACATTAATAAAATAAATCTACTAATTCTATTCAGCAGTGAAGGGTTAGATGCTTAGATGCGCGCGATAGACAAAGAGCTAGTGAACTTAATATGGTTGAAAATTGGATTTTCTTTATTGTTAAATTAATTATGATTATGTTTGAACTAAAGACAATAAATGCAAATGCGGATACCTATATTTTAATGTATGTTTTTACTTTTTTTTAATTTTTGTAAGTTAGGGATTTTTAACATGTTAGTCGCACTGTAATAACTAAAAAACATAAAACAATATAATAAACTACTTGTACCATATCTATACAAATAAATAAAATTGAAGTGTCTGTTTGTAATGTCGAAATAATAGCTTTTTACTATATGCATATGAAAATATATATGTTACTTATAAGAAAAACACGATTTTTAAAATTTTAGTCTGTCTGTCTTTCTGTCTGTTTGTTCCGGCTAATCCTCGGAATGACTAGACCGATACTGACGGGACTTCACTGGCAGATAGCTGATGTTATAAGAAGTAACTTAGGCTACATTTATTTTAGAAAAAGAATTAGGGATCCGCGCAAAAAATTAAAACCCATGAAATCCAATCGTAATAAAATACGCGCGGGCGAAGTCGCGGGGAACAGCTAGTACTAACTAAATGACACCATTTGAGCAGCACTTGCTAATGGTTCAGAGAGAATGCTTTGATATTCACCTTGTTACACTTATTAATGTTAGTTTTAGCAATCAATAGTTTCCTCTCTCGACGGTCAAGTTAACAACTCCAATAAAAGGCCGAAAACCAGCGCAACGACCCTACATTTGGCCTTGAAATAATATTTCCGTGTCTGGATGTTAGTCCATATGCAATTTAGTAGAGTAACACATGTGGAGGTTACATTTTTTAAACACGTGAAAAGAAAAAGTGCATATATATACATTGCATCACGCCTGTAATCCCTAAGAGGTTAGTCAGACTCCAAAGAGCAGCGAGTTACTCGGACAACGTTTAGCTAAAACTATGGATTTAGATGGAAAGTGACAAAAGCAATAGGTCTACACAATCACAAACCCAATATCCCGTTAGTCGCTTTTTACAACGTGCTAGGCAAGTAACACAACTGGCAGATTTTGCGGCGTTGCAAGTACCGCATAAACATGAAACCTTTAAGTCCTAGACCAACATATGACAAAAAAAAAGAAAACATCGCTTTATAAAGTTTAGGTATCACAATTCATGTAATCATATTTTTTATTTTAAAATAAGGGTGACAAACGAGCAAACAGTTCTCTGATGATAATTGGATGGTGTGCCCCATATACACTGCATCTATCTTCCATTGAGAATTAAAATACAGATGCGTTGTCACCCTTTACAACTAAGATATAATACCTCGTTTCCAGTAATAATGGTCTACTGTTCTCTTCACTCACCATACAAAACACAGCAGCACTAATTATTTCACGCTGGCATTCTGTGAGAGTGTAATCCTTTACCGGTCGAGCGAGACTTATTTGTGTTGCAACAATAATATAAGTAGCTGTAGCGTGGCTCTACCAAAAATAAATCGCAAATAATACACTTACTTGGACAAGAAAACAAAGAGAACAACCCGTACATTCCTAAATTAAAAATGTCCTTCATTCTTACCAACACGCTTCTCAAAGAGCATTAAATTTTGTGACAAAACGCGTTAAATCCTACATGTTTTCAGTTTTATTGGCTAAAGCCCGCAGCGTCTGGCTTCAATTGCAGTAAATAATACATTTTGTACGTCACGAAAACAACAAACCAGTAGGTATTCGAATTAACAAAGGCAGTGAGTCACTGTACATATTTATCTGTTTATTACCGTTCTGGCACTGCTTATGTAATTATTGCTATCGTTTTTTTTTTATTATTCTACAATCCCTTGACATTAAAACACAATGAGTAATTGCGGTGCAACATGTTGTTTGACATTTATAAAAATTACGCCCTTACGACATTGCTTAACAATAAAGCCTATATACGTCCCACTACTGGGCACGGGTCTTCTCAAATTTTTGAGCCCTAAAAGGGCTTGAAAATTTGTGCCACGTCACCTAATGCGTGTTAGCGGACTTCACATGGCTTTAAAATACTTTTTTATTTCAAAGTTTTTTTTATTCCTTCACGATGTTTTCCTTCACCGCCACGTATTAAATCCGTAACAAACATTTCAATGGTGCTGGCGGCGATTGCATGTGAAATTTACAGCGTGCGATTAGTCCCTAAGCTACCCCGGCTTTTGCCTATCAATAATAAATAATTACTTTAAAAAAAAGTATAACTGAGCCCTGAAATGTTATGATTAGGACATTTTCTCTACCATGATCCAATTAAATGGTGGACTAGTTCATGTCAGTCCTCCATGTCTAGCTCTACTCTATTAGTCCATGTTCACTTGTAGTTAGTTTCAGGTGTCAGGTGTACATAAGCCTGACCACTTAATTTTTTATAATACATATATAAGTATAGTGATGAGTCAGCAAAAAGAAACATTTAAAGGTATTTCGTAGAGAGAAACAAACCAGGAGATGGGCAGAAACGTCTTCCTAATTATTCTATAATTGATGTAAGTGTGTCGTTGGTCCAGTGGCCGCAAGCGTGCTTTCTAATCCAAGAACCTCATGTTCTTGGTTCGAATTCCGAGTAAGGTCAAAATCAGTTATTGGGTTTTACTCTCAAGAAATTCTCAATAGCAGCCAGGAGATAAGAAGTTGGCGGTGTTCACCCCATATATATATATATATATATATATATATATATATATATATATATATATATATATATATATAGCCAAGGTTGCAATGCATAGAGTAATCTTATGTTATTATCTCTATTTACCACAATCTGGGGTTAAGTTAATCGTCACGTATGTTATTTAATTTGGTGATATTTAGATGATTTTTAAAAGTTTGCTTTTTAGGAAATAAGAATTACCTACTCAATTATCCTTTTAACGAAACATTGAAACAATGTTTTCTTTCTCCAAACAGTAATAAAGTTTTATTAAAAAAAACGTTGCTCATAAACAATGTTTTAAGCCAAGTATCAAGATGATTTTCTAATGATAAGTTGACTAGTGTAGGTGCGAGTGTAATTACTTCGCTGCTATTATTGTGAAATAAAAACCACGCTGACGCATATAAATTTTATGTAATTCAATTTAGAAAAATAAATAATATTGTTGTTCCCTTTTGTTTCATCATAATCACAACCACCGTCATCATCATCACCATCACCATTATAACCTATCAAAAGTCAACTGTTGAACATATATGTATACAATCCTAATAGTTTTCCTCGTGATTAGCCATAGTTGCCACGCTAGCAGGTGGGTTGGCAACCGCACTTCTTAATTATTTTCGGTTGTCATCAGGTGGATTGTTCTGCCAATCTCCTGTTTCACTTTCCCTCTGTTGCTTTTGCAACATCCTCGGGATGGTAAGGGTAATGGATATTCTTACGCCGTCACTACACAATGATTTATTTTTGTTTCAGAAATTCCTAATACTTATTTAAATGCTTGGGCTGGGAGTGATCAACGGCAGGGATCGAATCCAAGATTTTTGGTTTCGTAGTTGGCGTAAAATCATCAATAATCTCCTCGGCATGCATCCTTGATGCACTATAAAATCAAGGCAGCCCAAACAATATCCCGAAGGAATGTTGTATAGGACGCTAATAACATTGTAGGTTTTTTGTAAGCAATTATCTCACAGAAGGCTCATGTCGAATGTTACACAGTAGATAATAACATGTTGCAATTAATTTTGCAATATCAGCAGTGAATCACAAATACCGCATTTAAAAAATGTGTAAATTAAAATTATAATCACGATTTCTATTTTTCTAAACACAAAAAAAAAGCCGAAAAAGTGTAACAGCTCCCAGTCTATAATCGCCCCACGATTTCGTCATCCACGTATCACTTAATATTTCATTTGATATCCTTCTTTATTCCTATAGTTATAAGACTCAATGCACAATTGTTGATGTGGATGCAAGGGTGCTAGGGCTATCATTGCGTCATAATTTAGCCCCTTTTTTATCCGAAAAGGATAGATGAACGCCTGTCTTGCTCATTAGATGGAATAGTACTGGGCCCTTTGTTCAAGGTTTCGATGGATATATTCCACATTTATAAGAGTTACTACGAAAGGTTAAAAACGGAATCATTGAGTTGTCTTTGTCTTGCAAAAAATAAATATAAATTAATCTTAATATGTGTCTATCGGATAGAACCGTGATCTATTTTTTATAGTATAAGAGTGACAAATGAGCACACAGTCTACTTGACGGTAAGTGGTTTCTGTGGCCCATAGACATTTACATCTACCCTCGACTATGAATCATAATGCAAATGCGTTATTGCCCGTGAGGATTAAGATGGAATGCCTCGTTTCCAGTAAAAGGGGCCTCCAGTTCTCTACGCTCACCATACGGAACACAGCATCGTTAAGTTACTATTTTACGCTGGTATTCTGTGAGAGCGTGGTCCTTCCCCGGTCGAGCCTACCTATTCGTGCTACAACTATACTACTAATATAGCTGCAGCATGACTCTATCACGTAAAAGTCTCAACATTGAGATTTTTCATTGAGAATTATGTGAATATTACTTCGATGGAACGACGATGGACAGTGGTGATGTAATCCGTGTAGACGGTGTAAAAATATACCCCATATCGTCTTCTGAGTTTCAAGAAGCAACAGAGAGAAATCATCAATTTATTCCTCATAACAACTAGAAAATATGCTTCGGTTGGCAACCCACCCGTCAAGCGTGGCAGCTATGGCAAATATCCCCCCCCCCTTATGTTGATAGGCAGCAATGGTAAATAAATAAATAAATATCCACTTACCATCAGGTAGACTGTATGCTATGGGTGTGCTCGCTTGTCACGCTCACTTCTAGAACAAGGTAAACGTAATACTGCACTCTTTTTCTCTTTTAAGGAAGCTAGCTTTTTTTAGGAAATTAATGTAAAAACGTGTAAAACTTTGAAAGTGCAGTCTTATTCTAAATAGACACATCTATATACATATAAATAAAATTAAAGGGTCAGTCTGTATAGGAATAAGGCTTTTATTAAGCTCAGGGGGTTATTTCCACACAATTAAGACAATTTAACCATTTTAGAAAATTTGTCTTTCTGTCTATTTGTCTGTGCCGACTAATCTTCGGAATGGCTGAAGGAGTTGTAAAAAAACTATACAAGCAGATACAAAACAATGCCAGTAACAATCTAGACTATAATTTATCCGAAAAACATTGATATGTAATGCAAAAGTCAAATAATAAAAAAACCACGATAACCGGCCAAGTACAAGTCGGACTCGCGCATGAAGGGTTCCGTAAATCGTAATATACGTTTCTAGTAGGGGAGCCCTCTTTAATTTTTAAATTGTTATTATTTGTTGTTATAGCAGCAACAGAAATACACATTCTGTGTAATTTTCAACTGTCTATCTATTACAGATCATGACATACAGTCCGATGAACGACAGACGGATGGACGGACGGACGCTCAGCGGAGGCTTAGTAATAGGGTCCCGTTGGGTAGCCTATTACTAAGCCAAAAGCCTATTACTAAGGTACGGAACCCCAAAAATTGATAAAATAAATGGTCTACACTAATAGATCCTACCCAAGCGGAGTCGGGGCGAATCGCTAGTTGTAAGTAAATACGCGAGCCGCCTTGCAACTGACGCATAATGACATATTGTATGATAATCGCATTGACAAAGCACTCTCTCTCGCCAAAACGCAACAATAAAGTCTGCGGAGCCAACGATTAGCCCGACATAGCACGTTACTTCTGTCGCGACTCTACGTGATGTGAAATAATGAAGTAATAAGTTATTTTTTTAAAGAATAAGGTTGACAAATGAACAAACAGTCTACCTGATGTTAAGTGGATTCTGTGGCCCATAGACATCTACATCTATCCTCGAATATCAATCAAAATGCAAATGTCACCCCTGAGAACTAAGATGGTATGCCTTGTTTCCAATAAAAAGGGGTCTCCGGTTCTCTACACTCACCATACGAAACACAGCAGCTTTAAACTGTTATTTTACACCAGTATTATGTGAGAGTGTGGTCTTTCCCCGGTCGAACCGACCCATTCTTGCTGCAGCTATAGTTCTAACACATATAAAAATGTACTAAGTGAGAAGAGACGCGGACTTGGTTGCTTGTAGCACGCGTTTGAGCCTGCGGGTGCAAAATTACTTATTCTGTGCCATAAAAAGATATTCCGCGGTGTCCTTTCTTCCCCATCGGTTGTCGGTTCTTCGAGTTATATGGCCGGCCCATTGCCACTTCAGCATATTAATTCTTTGGGCTACTTGGTTTACTCTGGTTCTACTGCGAATATCCTCGTTTTTAAGTCTAACACGCAGAGAAACGCCAAGCATATCTCCATAGCTTGCTGAGTGACTTTGAGCTTTCTCATACGGCGAGCAGTGAAGGTACGTATCAGTTCCATAGGTCATCACTGGCAACACGCACTGGTTGTACAGTCTCGTTTCCAAGTTTTGAGGTATACCTGACGAGGAGATGTGCCGTAAATTCCCGAACGCTGCCCAGCCGAGTTGAATCCGTCGATTGACTTCTCGGTCGAAGTTGGACTTACCTAGTCGGACTATTTGTCTCAAGTAAACATATTCGTCAACAAATTCGAGCTTAATGCTACCAACAAATACCGGAATAGGTGTGACATGGACGTTAAACATGATTTTTGTTTCGATTTTTGGTTTCGGGACTTTCTATTAGAGCACGAAGGGGACGGAGCGTTGACGTCATTAGATGACACCTCTACAACTTAACGTTTAGGTTCAGTGTGCTTCTAACCATTCGGTGATCGCTAAAAATTTTCACCCTCGCAATCACTGAGACATCACAGAACAGTTGCCGTCTAGTCGTCATATTTAAGTCAATCTCAATTTTGGTGGAACCATCGGGGTCGACCAGGTCTACTTCCTGTGGGGCCGCTTCTGGAAGAAAGAGTTCATTATAAAGAGTCCCTCTTTCTCTATGAAGTCTGCCAGCTACTGGCTCCTTGGATTCCGTTGCCTTAATCCGAATTCCCCTACTTTCAGCGCACCGTTTTCTCTTGTGCCTAGTTTTGCGTTGAAGTCTCCCATTAACACCGTATAGTGGGTTTTGGAGGAATGCATGGCTGTAGAGATATCCTCATACATTTCCTCCACCTTCCCATCGGGATGTGCCGGTATGAGTACGTAAACCCGTATGATCTTCAGCGAATACCGTTTGGTGATTCTGAGTATAAGGTACACAACCCTCGGCGACACACTCTCAATCTTTACAACGTTGTTAACGAGAGACGTGTGAACTATAAATCCGACACCTCCTTGGGACAGATGGTCGCCCTCCCTTTGGTAGAAGAAGTTGCCAGATTCGCTGATTACTGTGTCCTCCCCCTCTCCTCGGACCTCGGATAATCCTATAATATGCCAGCGTAACTTATCTATCTCTTCTTCCAACTCCAGGATCTTCACGTCAGTCCTCAGGGTGTGTGTGTTATTAGTTGCCAGGTCGAGTCGTCTTAGGTGGCAACCGAAGCCCCACCGGAGACTCTGAGCACTTCTGCCCCACCATTACCACCGTATGGTTACCACCGTAGCCAGGAATAGCGGGGCTGCCGGGGACTGGGGGCCGTTTATTTGTGTCGTTTCTCATGGGGTTATACTGCCATAATTGCCACGCTTGGCGGGCGGGTTGGCAACCGCAGTTTTTTTATTGTTTTTTGCTTTTATCACAAAAATGCTGCTGCCCATCGTCTGCCTCAGTATTTATTAATAGTACGAGACTACCACCACGCTGAATGGCTTCGTTCACGTTTAACTGATCATGCGGGTAGATATGTCTACGACTTGGCCTTGGCATATTGTCTAAAACAACTGGTTGCTTCACCTACGCGGATCCCAGATGTGGAGGATCATGTACTTTCCCTGTTGGAACTTCTGCTGACCTCTCATCTGGACGGATATCAGGTCTCCGTCGATGCCTGGGTCTGGGTCTGGATGCGATGGTCTGGGCTCTTCGGACCATTGTCTGATCCGGAGTACGGTGCCACTCACGCTCCCATCGCAGTTGCGATCTGCAGCTTGCCGCCGTGTTTGGCACTATAGGTCAGCCGATTGGGACGGGATGCGATCTTTTTTTGCATCCTACCCCTGGGCGCGAGTTTGCTTCTCGCCGGATGATCCCAGCGTTGTTGCCGATTCTGTTGCAGATGTGGTACTTCAGGGTATGGAACTTTTTATTCCATCCTCTGTGGTGCCCATCGGAGGCAGATCCCAGTCATGGTTTGGTCGCTCCTGTAAAATAGCATCACGCTATAAGCAGGAGTGCTACCGGGCCTGGGCTGACGCATCAACGTCTCGGTATGTAAACACCAGCGCACTTAAAATGAAGTATAATTCCGTCTCCAGGTCCTTCAAAAGCGTCATTGCCAAGGCAAGGTCTGAGCACATCCGCAAAATTGGCGAGAAGCTAGTTCGCCTTCCTTCGGGAATCCGTGCATTCTGGTCTCTCGCCAAGGCTGTCCAAGGGAACTTCTGTCAGCCACCTCTTCCATCTCTGCATAGAGAGGACGACTTACTCTCCCATGCCACAAAGGAGAAAGCTGATCTCGACACTACATGACGGGGGGATCACACCGCCGACCATCCCGCGGTGTGAGTGCTCCATGCCGGATGTGCTATTTACACAGCGTTCGGTTTGTAAAGCACTCTTCTCCCTGGACATCAGCAAGTCGAGTGGGCCTGATGGAGTCCCTCCCATTGTGCTGAAGACGTGTGCTCCGGAGTTGGCACCGGTTTTAACGCGTCTTTTCTGGTACTCCTACTCCCAAGGCGTAGTCCCGAATTCATGGCAGACAGTTTTGGTCCACCCGATCCCTAAAAAAGTGACCGCTCAGATCCGTCCAACTACAGGCCTGTCGCCATAACCTCCTAGTTCTCCAAAATAATGGAATCCATTATAAACTGTCAGCTCATGAGGTACCTTGAGGATCACCAGCGGATTAGTGACTGCCAGTACGGTTTTCGTCGGGGTCGATCGGCTGGTGATCTTCTGGTCTACCTGACTCATAGATGGACGAAGGCAGTAGAGTCCAAGGGGGAGGCATTGGCCGTTAGTCTGGACATAGCAAAGGCCTTCGATCGGGTCTGGCACAAAGCGCTTCTTTCGAAGCTTCCTTCCTATGGGCTTCCCGAGAAATTGTGCAAATGTATCACCAGTTTCCTCGCTGATCGGAGCATCAAGGTCATAGTAGACGATGCATGCTCTGATTTCAAGCCTATCAACGCTGGTGTTCCACAAGGCTGCGTGCTATCACCAAAGCTGTTTCTCCTGCATATCAATGATATGTTGCAAACTAGTAACATTCACTGCTATGCAGACGATAGCACTAGTGATGCCTTATATACTGGCCGTGCCAATATTTCTCAGGAAAACGTCGCCGAGTACCGGGACAAACTTGTGGGTGCGACTGAATCTAGTCCAGTTCAATCCCCAGAAGACACAAGTTTGCGCCTTTACCGCTAAAAAGAACCCCTTTGTTGTATCTCCTCAGTTTCAAGGCACTCCCCTCTAAAAAGCTTGGCGTGGTCAGCAGAGCGAGACAGTATTTCATGCCGGCACATCACTTGCAACTTTACAAAGCGCAAATCCGGCCTCATATTGAATACTATTCTCATCTCTGGGCCGGGCCACCCCAGTGCCAGCTCAAGTGGAAGACTTTACCGCATCCACCGCAGAGCGGTTCGAATCGTCGATCACCGAGTTTTTTCTGATCGGCTCGATACACTGGCACTGCGTAGAGATGTTACATGTCTTTGCGTATTTTATCGCATTTACTACGGAGAGTGTTCTGAGGAATTGTTCGGACTAATTCCAGCCGATCAATTTCATCATCGCACGTCGCGACAAATCTTGCGATACCATCCATACCACCTGGATGATTGGCGGTCCACCACTGTGCGATTTAGAAGATGTTTTCTTCCTCGCACAATTTCCTTGTGGAATCGATAACCACCAGCGATTTTTCCGAACCGATACGACTTAGGGACCTTCAAGAAAAGAGCCTACTCCTTTTTAAAAGGCTGGCAACGCATCTGCAATTCCCCTGGTGTTACGGTTGTTCATGGGCGGCGATAGTCACTTACCATCAGGTGAGCCGCATACTCGTTTGCCCCCTCTCCTATAAAAAAGGCGCCTAAACACTTCTACAGGTGACATTTTCAAGCATAATTCGGAGTATATTTGGACCTTTTCCTCCAGGTTTATTCTCACGGCCATCTGAAAACGATAGAAATGTGCTATGATTTTGAGAATCTCCACCAAATTAGATTCCGGCGAGCAGGGAATCGTTTTCGTGTTTCCAATCCTTCGCCTACATGCTTCCCTTTGATTTTCCACGCGGCCACCTATTCGAGGAACTTCGGCTATTTCCGAATGTTTCCGCTTCAGTAATCTAGACTTGAGCATCAAAGCTGCATGTTTGCAAGAAAATGTTCCTAGGTAAATATAAACGAAAACGAATCCTCCTCACTTAAAGCTAAAGTCCATTTTGCTTTATAATAATCATGTAAAGTAAAACCGAATTATTAAAAAGTTAAGATAGTTAAAACTTGTATACTGTACATAATTTAAGATAAATATAAATAAAATTGATGTATCTGTCTGTAATATCGAAAATCCTGTCTTATATTACGATAATGTGTTATTTGCATGCTACCAGTATTATGATATGAATAACCATTTTTAAAATGTTTTTGCATTTTATCCATAAACTTGGTTTTTTGATAAAATTATACAGGTTGTGTCGCTAGTAGAAATAAAGCTAATATCTTATTATAAGTGAATATGAAGAAACAAAAACTAAGTTCGACAGTTTCTTGTTGATATGTTAACGTGGTAGAGCTATGCTGCAACTATATTATGGTTGTAGCACGAATGGGTCGAATCGACCGGGGAAGGACCACACTCTCACAGAATACCAACGTAAAATAGCAGCTTAATACTATTGTGTTTCGTATGGTGAGTTTAGAGAACCGGAGACTCTTTTTTACTGGAAACGAGGCATTCCTTCTTAGTCTTCAAGGATAACAACGCATCTGCATTTAGATTCTTAATTGAGTATTAATGTAGATGTCTATGAGTTCAGGGAAAGGAGTGTATTGCGTACTGAGAAATGTGAGAATTGCACATAAGGCATAAAGCACACACTGCGGGATGGTTGGCGGTGTTTCCCCCGTCATCAACAGCCTTGGCGAGTGACCAGAATGGGTTCCCGAAGGAAGTCGGAACTAATTTCTCGCTAATTCTGCTATTGTAATTTTGCCTTAGAAATAAGTCTTCTGAAGGACCTAGAAGCGAAGTTATACTTCTTTTTAAGTATGCTGGTGTTTACATTCCGAGCCGCCGAAGCGTCAGCCCAGGCCTGATAACACTACTGCTGACTGCGGTAGTGCAGTCTTACAGGACTGACAAAAACAAGGCTGAGATCTGCCTCCAATGGGTACCACAGATGAAGGAATAAATAGTCGCATGCCCTGTAGCACCACATCAGTGACAGTCAACAACAGCTGTATCCACTTACCACTGACTGTGTGCTAGTTTCTCACTCAAACTCTACAAAAAAAACATAGGCCTCCTTATAGATTGCCTCATAAGGGGATATTTGTCATAGTTGCCACGTTTTTAAAAGCGGGTTGGCAACTTCAGTTTTTTATTTTTAGTCGTTATTAGGAAGACACTGCTGCCCATATTCTCCTGAATATTTTCCCCTATGTCGCCTCTTACGACACCCATGGGATGATATGGGGTAGTGTATATTCTTACACCGCCACTAAAGGGTAAACGTGTACTGCGTAGGTGCTAGAAGAGATGCAGAGACTTGGTTGTTTGCAACACGAGTTAGACCCCACGGGATCAAACTTACTTACGTCTTTGCAATGAAGATGTACTCTGTGTGTTCTTCCACGCTCCTCGCACTGCTGGACAGATTTTGTACGCGGTGTCTCTTCTAGTACCTATATAGTTTGTATTATCTCGAAGGCCAAGAATGACGATTTTAGCGAATATACCCTACAAAGAGAGAACCCTATATCCAGAAGTGGACTCTGACAGACCAATGAAGAAAAAATTGAAGAAAAAAGGCAGCATTAAGTAAATATACTAAAGCTATCATTAAACCTTAAAGAAAGTTTTTATTCAATATCGTTATTACAGCCCTTCACAAGTCCACTGCTGAACATAGGTCTCCCCGAAGGAATGCCACAAAGCTAACTTCGTCTACCGGTACGAAGGTCCCACTCGAAAACCTTACTTCCCCATAAGTTGGCGGTTCTTCGAGCTATATGGCCGGCCCATTTCCTCCATGGCGAGAGTTATTAAATATAGATTATAGATAATTCATATTGAAAGTCACTCTTGTGTTTGATTTACCACTGGTTCGGAAAATACCTCCGCCCTGGAGAAAGCGGGCGGGGCTGACTCCGTGGTGTTGAATAACTAATAATTTCCTTTGTTATAAAAATAACCTCAACGAATTACAATCATAACATAACAAACTATTAGATCATAAGCAAAGCCATAAAAAGTTGTAATTTAAAAGACATAACGTGATACGCTCATTATTTAATATCTCACACATGTGCGCAGAGACAATAGAAAAAAAAAATCTCAAACGATTCCAAACCAAGTTCGGCTTGGAGAGTCCCAAAAATAATAGAATCTCCGGTTACACATGTTAACTTAACGAAAATAAAAACAAGTACAAATACTTAACCCATTTTTTGTCAAGTCGACAAAAACTAACATTAATCTTCAAGTTTTTTTCCCCCTATCTCCCCCTGCCTGGTACCTGCGCGTGGGTGAACCAATATGCACCTGACAGTCGATAAAGCAATTTCAACTATGAAGTGTCATCACAAAGTTTAATTTTCAATGAACAAAACTCATCAAAACGTACAATTTGATGCACTCGTCACACAATTTCAGACTTTATATTTGAAGACGCACAATCTACGGTTCTATACATATTACAGTCTCAAAAGAATCAAGCTAATTGGAAACTTAAATATATAGTCGTAAGGTTTCTTTTCAAATGCTTTTGAGGCGTGTTCGAATTGTTTACAAATGGAACTGGGGCGAAGGCCGAAGGGCCTGTTGCTAAGCCAGTTTTGTAAGTCCACTTGTTCTTCAAGCATAGTCGTTTTGTTGAAGACGTACCGTGACAGGTTCCAAAGGACGACAATGTATGGCCTCGACTTACCCGCACACATATTGAATTGATACGGGCTTATTTCTTCTATGCCTTTCGTTAAATTATTCAGGATGATAATTTTCTAACAAAAGTTAGTTTTGTTAGAAAATTATGATCCTGAAGTCTATCTTTCAGAATATAATAAAGAAAACGTTTTTATAAACGTACCAAAGCTTCATAGCTATCTAGTAGCATATCAAATATCAACGTATATCAGCAATATTTTAAGCAATAAAGAAGAAAGAAATGCGTTTATTTCAGTTTAAGGATGCAACATAACAAGTAAAAAGTAATTAAATAATAATATTAAGAAAAAGATAAATAAAATTAAATTAGATGTAATTGACTAACATTATAAATTTAAGAAAATACACATAAAATAACTATTTTTTCAAGATTACGTAATGGTTAAAATTAATTTGTACTTAATATAGGTATTCAGTTAGATGGACTAAAAGTTAGTTTGTAATAAAATTAAGTTAAAAAAAATAATTATCACCAAATCACAACCAAGCTTATGATGTGAAACGCAAACAAAAACTTGACAACACAGCTTCTGTTGTTGGTTGGGGTGGGTTTTTTGAGAGTTTCGCTCCGGTGATAATAAGTTTAGGGGTCGTTCCAAACAGCTGATCGGGAACACGTGATGGACTTTTGAAGTTTCGTTGTTGCTGGCTCCTAAAAATATTTCGTATTTCTAAAAATAACTTTGTTTCGAAACACTCTTTAACTTACAGAACTCCATTACGTGATTTTTTTTTATTTTATGTTTTTTAACTTAAAGATTTTATTCTATTTATGGTTTTAATCATTCCGGACAGGCGAGATTATTACCTACAATAATAATAATCACACCATACCATCAGGAGTGCACTGCTCAACATGGGCCTCCCTATAGTTTGTGTCATATAATATTTGCCATAGTCGTCACGCTTGGCAGGCGCGTTGGCACCGCATTTGTTTATATTGTTATTAAGTAGATGCTGCTACCCATTTCTTTCAATTTCTCTCTGTCGCATTTTATGACACCTATAGAATAATATAGGGAGGTACATTCTCTTACACTGGCTGTACACGATATAATACTATCATTAATCTTATTATGTTATGTATATATCCTAACAAGCATTTTATACGTGGTAGATCCACGCTGCATAAAATGACTGTTGCACAAATAGGTCGGCTCGGTCGGTGAGGACCACGCTCTCGCAGAATACCAGCGTGAAGTAGCAACTTAATGCTGCTATGTTTCGTATGGTGAGTGTAAATAACCGGATAACCTTTTTTTACTTAAAACGAGGCATTCTTAATCGAGAATAGATGTAGATATCTATTGGCCACAGCATTTCCTTAACATCAGGTGGACATCACTGAAAATTTGCGTTGTTGTTTTAAGACAACACTTATTTTAAAAATATTTATTCCAACAAAATTACAGAAATTATCATGTAAAAGATACCATGTTGAGTTATGTTTTTTTTTACATGCCTTTGGCGTTCAAAGTCAAACTAATTAAATCTGTTTACGTATTTTTACCACGTCTTGGTCTTTATCAACTCGGTTTCGTGACTGTTCGGGTCGAATTTAGTTAATTTTAAACTAACTTACCGATGAGTTAGAGACTTGGAATATTAAACTTTGCTTAGAATCGCATGATAATGTATGAATATGGAAACAAACACAGTATCTATATTTAATAAATAATAAGACATCATTTTAAAAAAAGGTGTGTCAGGATCGAGCAATACGTAAGTCGATAGTCTCTGCTTACCCCTCTGGATGACAAGTCTGTGTCAAAATAAAGTTTGGCTTATGATTTATGTATTTATTATTTATTATAAAATACCAACAGCATTTTATCAAATTTAATCTTATCAAAATTAAGTCCTTCTTTCAAATCGTTCAGAAGTTACTCTATCACTAACAGATGCACCAGTGATTATGTATTATAAAGATATCTTCCTTCATTCATTCATTAAAGATCTTCACAAGTCCACTGCTGATCATAGGCCTCCCCCAAGGAATGCCACAAATCACGTTCCTGAGCCACCTGCATCCATCGAATTCCTGCATGTCTTACCAGGTCGTCACTCCATCTAGTGGGGGGACGCCCTACACTTTGTCTACGGGTATGAGGCTGCCATTCGAGAAACTTTTTTCTCCATCGGTTGTCGGTTCTTCAAGCTATATGGCCGGCGGCCCATTGCCATACCAGCTTACTAATCCGGTGGACTACGTCGGTCACTCTAGTTTTACTGCGGATATCCTTATTTCTAAGTTTATCACGCAGAGAACCCACGAGCATAGCCCTCTCCATAGCTTGCTGAGCGATCTTGAGCGTCGATTCATCGAATCGAATCGAATTCATCGACATCACTGAACAGTTGTCGTCTGGTCGTCATAATGAAGTCAATTTTGTTTTTTGTCGAACCATCCGGGTCCGGCCAGGTCGACCGGGTCCACTTCCTGTGGAGCCGCTTCTGGAGGAAAGAGTTCATCATAAGGAGTCCCTTTTTTCTCCGTGAAGTCGGCCGGCTGCTGGCCCCTTGGGTTCCATTGCCCTTTTTCGAATTTCCCTACCTTCAGCTCACCGTTCTCTCTTATGCCTAGTTTTGCGTTGAAGTCTCCCATTAAAACCGTATAGTGGGTTTTGGAGGTATGCATGGCTCTAGAGATATCTGCATACATTTTCTCCACCTCCTCATCGGAATGTGCAGAGGTTGGTGCGTAAATCTGTATTACTTTCAACAAATGCCGTTTGGTGATTCTGAGTATAAGGTACGCAACCCACTCACACGACACACTCCCGATCTTTACAACGTTGTTAACGAGAGACTTGTGGACGGTAAATCCGACACCTCCTTGGGACAGATGGTCGCCCTCCCTTTGGTAGAACAAGTTGCCGGATTCGAGGATTACCGTGTCCTTCCCCTCTCTTCGGACCTCGGATAATCCTATAATATGCCAGCGTAACTTGTTTATCTCTTCTTCCAGCTCCAGGATCTTCTCGTCAGTCCTCAGGGTACGTGCAATATAAGTTGCCAGGTCGAGTCGTCTGAGGTGGCAACCGAACCTCCACCGGAGATTCTTAGCACCCACTGCCCCGCCGTTACCATGGTCGCCACCGTAGCCAGTAAAAGTGGGGCCGCCAGCGCTGTCTCTTCGTAACTTTCATTTCATGGGGGGATATTTGCCATAGTTGCCACGCATGGCGAGCAGGTTGGCGACAGTAGTTTATTTTTTGTACTCTTGCTGTTATCAGGAAGATGCTGCTGCCTATTTCCTGTTTCAATTTCCCTCTATTGCCTCTTACGATACCCACGGGAAGATATGGGGTAGTTGATATTCTTAACTGCCACTTCAAGATGAAGTTTTGACAATTTTACTATTATATATTTATATAATTGTAGAATTGAAAATAACCCATGGGAATGAGGTGATCGCTACCATGTTGAATCGAAATTAAATATTTTTAAAGTTGAAGAAATAACTTGATTTGATCGGAGACCCGTTTTACGGGTAAGAGACGCAATCTTTGGGCCTACAACATACACTTATCATAAGCCGGACTGTGTGCTCGTTTATGTGTGTCAAAAACCATTGATGTTTTGCATCAAAATGGAGCCTTGATTTTGAAAGCGATAAAATTAATTATAGTGTTATAATAAAAGTTGTGTTTTCTTAATTATTCCCCGTATATTTTGAAAAACGGTATATTTCATATCTTTAAATATATAAGCGAAATACCACTGACTGACTGACCGACTCATCACGATATCTCTAAAACTATCACTCGATTGATTTGAAATTTAGTATAATTACTCATTTCGCAATTTAGACGCTCACTAAGAACGGATTTTACGATAGTCAAATAAAAAAAAAAACATTCTGTTGAAATGGTAGAATGGTAACTGATGTTATGATAATCGTTTTAAGGGTAACCGTTGCTATGGTAACCAACTTCATTAATGCAGCTAACATAGTTAATTGTAATTTTTAATAATGGATATTGAATTATCTTGCACTACTCAGCGAAGTGGGCGGGTATCAGCTAGTTTTGTAATATAGACCTTCTTGATTTTTGTCTTGTGCTGTTCGTTTTTTATGCGTTACCGTTCATACCATTACTCTGCAACTTTGTAGAGTTTCCAATCTAAACGGAAAATTGCAACGAACGCCGTGCACAGCCAATCTATATACATAAATAAATTTAAAGTGCCCCTCTGTAATATTGAAATAACTGAGTTCTATTAAGCTCAGGGAGTTATACAGGTTTATTTTTCAAAGACTAGCCATGTTAAAAACTTAAGTTAAAATATATAAATAATGATAAATCGTTACTACAATTTTTGAAAATACGAGTAAATAAGGCTTCTAGTTTTATTTGAAATTATCCCAAATTGAATGTGATTTATGGGCAACAACGTTTTTGCCTACCAATCGACCCTTACGAGTGTGTGCGTGCGCAGTAATATTAGTTAAAATAATGTACATTCAGTCAAAAAAGTATCGGGAATGGTTGATTTGTTTTATGGATCCAAATAAACAGTTGTGCCAATCTAAAAACAAGAAATAATTAATTTGTTGTTTTTAGATTGGCACAACTGTTTTCCATTTTGGCGCGGAGTTTGAGTTACATCTGTTATTTAGATTAAATAAAACGCTGTTTTTAGTTATATCATATCTAGTGTGTATTGCGAATTTATCAATGGACAAAAACGTCGAACAAAGAGTGTCTTAAATTTTGCATCGTCAATGTAATTTAGTGTTCGGAGTCACTGAAAATGTTACAGAAGGCTTACGGTGAATGGAATTTTTCAAAAACACGTGCTTATAAGTGGTACAACGCGTTCCACAGAAGCGGTTGAGATGTGATGGAAGATTTGCCTCGCTCTGGTAGGCCATCACCGTCTGCAACTGATGTTAACATCGCAAAAGCGAAGGAAATATTGACTGAAAATCCTCATTCAAGTTTGAGCAAGATAGCTGCCGAACTTTTTGTGTGTAACGAGTCGATCCGTACCATTTTAAACAATCACTTGGGTATGAAACATGTTGCCGCTCGGCAAGTCCCTAGCTCTATTACCTGAATTTTCTCCAAATACTCGTCGGTGAGAACATGCTAGAACGAGTCAACTCCGACCCAACATTCATGAAACGCATTGTTGCTGGTGACGAGACGTGGTTTTACAAGTTTGACATGAAAACTAGTCAATAAGTTTCGGAGTGGCGCCTTCCAACTGAACCGAAACCGAAAACACACCTATATGTTTACGTATATTGCATGTTGCAACTGTATGTAGGCGTTTTTGGTTTTCATTCCAGTTCAAGACTTTGTTTATATTTGTTACGTAAAAGTGAATATAAGCTGTTGTGTAGATCCAATAAATAAACAAATAAAAGAATGTTTAAAATTTTTTTAATGAATTTTCTTCACTATTTGGCATATTACTTATTATCAACCTTCTCTGCAAATTTGGCCAACTTCAAAATAACCCTGTATAGAGAGCAATGCCAAGTGGGATCTAGAGCGTATCTTATCCGAAAAAAATTGTTAAAATAAATGGTCTTCGATTTTTTTTATTGTAAATAATGCCACATTAATAGATCGCCAGTTTAGTTATTTTTATTATATCTCAACATATTTATGTATTAAGATTTTATCGGCGGCAACGGAAGTTGCCAACTGCAAAATAATTTGAAACAGCCAGATTCAGAGACCTAATCCTTTTAGATAAGCGAATAGGCCTGCGCCCAGCTGCAACCTTTATGTAGGTTATATATTTAAAAAAAACATATTTATAAAAAAATAACATTAGATAATACAACATTTTTTATTATTATAATCCAATGATTGACTAGAATTCCATCTGGTGGTAAGTGGTGTTGAAGCTCTAGATGGTAAATCCAAAATTTATTCCAAATTATTCCACACATGGCTTGCCCGCGACTAGCGTACGTTTTCCATCCGATTACCATGTCGGTGTATAATGAATAGGCTTTTGTTAGGCTAAGACAGTGCAGTTTACCAACCTAGGGCTTCATCGCCACTCACAATCAGGTGCCATTGTAATAATGTTGACTCACAATAAGTAAATATACTATAATTGCTAAAGATTGTGTTTAATAAACTGGTACAATCTAATATACAACAAACACTGTGTACAACAGATATCAATATAAATTATTAGGGATAACTCAAAAGGTACTGATCATACCTTCATCAAATTATATATGAGATTATATGAGAAGCACCAACTTTCAAATAAAAAAAGAATCATCAAAATTGGTTCACCAATAAAAAAAAGTTCTGAGATAACGAACATAAAAAACATAGTCGAAATGAGTACCTCCCCCTTTTTGAAGTTAGTTAAAAATTAACGTTTGTTTGTTCGTATTTTATGCGCTGCCATACCGTTCATCAGATTGCGGTAAAACTGTCAAATTATTGCATGCATTTGCGCGAAGGTTATAGGCATAGTACAATTAACTTACACTAGATGGCGCGTGTATCGTACAGCCTAGTTATTCGAAAGTTATATGATACATGTATCATAATTCCTAATTAATCCATATGACTCTTCCAAACTTAAAACCACATTTTCACAATTATTTCTTTTGTGATAGCAACGCGCCGGGTACCACCTAGTATTACATATAAAATAACTAATAGAATCCGTCATTACTTTGTGGAAAGCCGTTATATTAAAGATGTTGAAGATTAATTTGCTAAAAAAAGACCGGATGGTGGTCTTCCATCTAGGTAAAACAAAACATTTTATTTTATTACGGGAGGACGGGTGTCCTCCCTCAATTACGTGCGTAGTGGTGCTGGGATTAGTGTTGATGGGGATAGTGCACGTAATTGAGGGAGGATGGATGGTATGGATGGCAAACTAGGTAACCACCTAGAGAAGAGCACCACCCATGCTCCCTGCCTTAGCTAATACATTTTTAACATATTCAATACTGCATATAAAAGCTAACTTTTTTTTAAAGCATAAGGGTGACAAACGAGCACACAGTCCAACTGATGGTAAGTAATTGCTGCGGCCCATAGACATCTACATCTATCCTCAATTACGAATCAAAATGCAGATGCGTGAGGACTAAGATGGAATGCCTCATTTCCAGTAAAAAGGGTCTCCGGTTCTCTACACTCACCATACAAAACACAGCAGATTTAAGCTGCTATTTTACGCTGGTATTCCGTGAGAGTGTGGTCCTTCCCCGGTCGAGCCGACCCATACGTGCTACAACTATACTACTAATATAGCTGCAGCATGGCTCTACCACGTAAAAAACTTACGTCAGTTTAAGAAATAGTTGAGAATTTCTTGCGCCGATCGTCACAGGGCGGAAGTGGTGAGTGCGGTCTTGCGAATACTTTGGTAACACGAAACGCTTACAGATGTTGTCCCACAGGAACTTATAATTTCGTTTATACACGTTTTTAACCACTTGAGAATAGAGATAGTTTTTTTTTAATTTCCTCTTACATTGCAGTCCATTACATTGCAGCCTATAAAAGTCCACCGCTGAACATAGGACTCTTCCATAGATTGCCTCATAGGAAGGATTTGGTCATAGTTGCTCGTTGGCAAGCGGGTTGGCAAACCCAGATTTTTATTAGTCTGAGATATTATCAGGAAAATGATCCTGCCCATCTTCTTTCTTCTCTTTCATTTCCTTCGCATCCTCATCAAAATTTGCCTTAGTTGGTGCGTAAACCCGTATGACCTTCAACGAATACCGTTTGGTGATTCTGAGTATAAGATACGCAACCCTCGTCGACACACTCCCAATCTTGTTGTTACCAACGTTGTTAACGAGATACTTGTGAACGATAAATCGGACACCTCCTTGTGACAGATGGTCGCACTCGTGGTGATAAAACAAGTTGCCGGATTCGAGGATTACCGTGTTTTCTATCTCCCTTCGAACCTCGGGTAATCCTATAATATCCCAACATAACTTTTTTATTTTGCTTTCCAGCTCCAGGAATGAATGCTTTCAGGTCGATTCGTCTAGAGTGGAAAGTGAACCTCCACCGGAGATTTTTAGTAACCTCTGCCCCGCCGTTACCATGATCGTCAACAAAGCCAAGAATAGCGGAGCCGCCGGGGTATGGAGGTAGTTTCTTTGTACCTTTCGCCTTGGTACATTGCCATAGTCGCCAAGCTTGACGAAAGGGTTGACAACCACAGTTTTTTATTGTAGTTTTGATGTTATCAGAAAGATGCTGTTGCCAATCTCTTTTCTTACGACACCCACGGGATGTAATGGGATAGTGAATATTCTTACACCGCCACTACACAGGTGACCATATCAAATGTTAGTACAAATATAATATTATTATTATGCAAAGAAACAGTTGAAATATACTTGCATATATCTAAACACGAACGTTAACAAATGCGTCGGCAATTAATTCTCCGTATAATCCAGTGAGCGTTCTCGTAATGTTGTACGAGAAATCTTAATTATAGCTCAGCTTCCCCGGCTCTCTCGGCACGGATATTACTCGAAAACATTACGCACTATATGGGGTCTCATTTCTACACAAATAAATTAATATGCAACATTTCATTCGTTGAGATATATCACAGTCATATCTTTTGTTTGTTTTTATTAATAATTCAGCATTAGTTACGCTTGACACGTGGATTTTAAAGGCACATCAAAAACTTTTTTACGTGGTAGAGCCATGATGTACCCATATTATGGTTACAGCACGAATGGGTGGACTCAATCGAGGAAGAACCACGCCCTTTGAAAAGGAAGAGTCACGCTAGATTTCATGCTGGTTCTTTCTAGGACAATGGTTCTTTCTGAACCAGTATTAAAGGATTAGATACTTTAAATTTTTTTCCATTATATTGTAACAGAATACCAACGTGAAATAGCAGCTTAATCCTGCTGTGTTTCATATGGTGAGGGTAGAGAAGTGGAGACTTTTAACGAAACGAGGCATTCCGTAATATATAGTCCTCAGGGGTAACAACGCATCTGCATTTTGATTCTTAATCGAAGAAAGATATGGTTGTATATATATGTCCTATAGCATCCACGTGAAAGGTAGAATGTGTACTCGTTTGTGCCCTTATTCTACATATAGTAGAAAAGTGTAAACATACACGTTTAAGAGTAGACTGCGAAATTCAAAATCGTGGGTTCGATTCCGTCATCTGACGACTTTCGTAAACCTGGAGTGGCTTAGGTATTGATGACAAGAGTACGAATGTGATAACTATATGCTTAATTCGAGTGATTAATAATATAATTTCTAGTGTTACATTCATTAATATTATTCCGTTTAAAAAAAAAACAACCTTAAAACATTCTACAGCCGGACGCAACACAATTTCATACCAGTACGCTAGAAACTTAAAATAAAATTAATCAAAAAGTGCAGTGTTGACTGAAAGTATGTAGAACTCGTTCGTGTATTAACTTTAAGCAAATATATGATATATGCAAATACACGGTAAATATTAGGCAAGAGACCAGCTCACAGATAACATAACTTTAATATGTTAAAGCCAGTATTACGGGCTCCAACCAAATAACACTTCTTTGCCTTTAAAAATTAATAAAACCTGACTTAATTGATTACCTTTCTTTTTAACTAGCCGAAAGTTTTATCAGCAGGATGTGCCGCAGACAGGAAGAATTTCTAATTAGGGGCCAGTCGCCTCTATCGTATATAGATTTATGACTACGAGTAATAACTTAACTATATAGATGCATCATTTAGAAAAATAATTTAAAATTAAAAATTTTGTACAGCCGACTTCAATTTAAATTATTAAGAATAACTCAAAAACTATTGGTCTGTTAAAGCTGGTACTTTACATATGGGACCACATGTAAAGTACCAGCTTTCAAATAAAAAAAACAATCATCGAAATCGGTTCACCCAGTAAAAAGTTATGAGGTAAAACACATAAAAAAACATACAGTCGAATTGAGTACCGTCTCCTTTTTGATGTCGGCAGAAAAAATAAGTGATTGACGATCTAATGGTGGTTTTTACGGTGTAGTGGCCGTGTAAGTATATCCACTACCCCACATCAACCCGTGGGTGTCGTGAGAGGCGACAGAGGGAAACAAATCAGGAGATGTGCAGCAGCGTTTTCTAATTAAGACTAAAAATAAAATACTGTGGTTGCCAACCCGCTTGCTAAGCGTCGCAACTATGGCAAATACAGACCCCCCCCCCCCCTATGAAGCAATCTATTTGGGGAGGCCTATGTTCAGAAATGGACTCTAACTGGAAGTACTCGTAACGGTAACGGTACCGGAGTATACTATTGTATACTATAGCGACCCGCCCCGGCTTCGCTATATATTAATACGGATAGGATCTATTAATACGGCTTGTTAATTTACGTTAAAGACAATTCAAACCATTATTAATTCAGCAATATTTGTTTACATCACAATCGATTCAGCCATCCCGAACATTAGCTGGGGCAGACAGACAGACACAAAGACAAAAATTTTAAAAATATTACCTATGTCTTAATACCGTGCAAATAATCCCTGAGCGTACTAGAAGCTAGTTAATTTAATATTACAGACAGATATTGTGGCGGCGCTGTTGTCGCGCCACAAGCGAAACACATCGAAGCCTAAATCGCGCTAACAAAGTTCCGAAGTTAAAGCAGTATATATAGAATAGCTCCGAATTACCACTGCATTCCGCCTGTTGCACCGCCCCCGAGCGGTTGTGTACAGGTAGTTCGCGTGCCTAGCGTCCCAACGCTAGTGCCCCCCGCTCCGCGCCTCGCGCTTTTCAGATAGTGGGCGCCTAGCGCTGAAGTCCGGTAAGTGTTTTCCTGCTAACTTTCAGTTCTCACCCCCCCGCCCTCGGTCGGGGAGGTTGGCTGACCGCTTGTTTATATTGTAGAACACTAGATACTAGTGTATAAGTTTATTAGTATATTTATTACATATCTGTTTATTATATTCCGTGTATCTGTTTCTTGTAAAACGTTACTTGCTCTTTTCAGAGCAAGTCCCTGTTCTTTTGAGAACAGGGGTCTGTTTCTTGGAATAAGAGCGTCCCGTTCTTTTGAGAACGGTGATCCCCCACGTCATACGATAGTGCTAATAGTTTTTAGTTTATTTTTAGTTTGTTAGTTGTTAGTTAGTCCCCAACGACAATGTCCTTGCAGAATTTATTAGGTCCCCTGATCGATATAGCCCATAGGTTTCATAATGACCCGCAAGCTCTTACAGCAGCCATCACAGCCCTTCTGGCTCCTCCCGCCCTTCAGGCACCGCCGCCCGTTATAGCGGACTACCTCGCGTCACGTAATTCGTTCGCGCCGCTCGAAATCGACATGGAGTGCTCTCACTCCGATTCCGCGTCATCAACATCTGCCTCCCGGAAGAGGCCTGCCAAACAGTCCGGCACCAGGACATCGGAGTCCTCTGACTCCGATGATACCGGTGACTCCAATACATCGTCGTACACCACGGTGTCGTCTAAGCGCGCAGCGAAGCGCGCCGCGAAAAACCGTTCGCCCCCCGCCGAAGCGGCCCGTGCCGCTCCCCCCACCCCCGCAGCCCCCGCCGCTGCCGCGTCTACCTCCGCAGCCCCCGCCGCTGCCTCGACCCCCTTAGATATTGCAGCGCCGTCGAAGCCGGCTTCACGTTGCGCTCCGCAACTCGCGAAAAAACCAGTTCCGCCCCCTGTCTTTTTGAGAGACAAGGCCGAGTTCACTAGACTGAGCAAGGTATGCTACGACTCTGGAATTAAATATGACATAGCTACGAACATGGGCGTAGCGATAAAAATAGTTCCCCAATCTATTGATGATTTTCGCCGACTCACTAGGCTCTTTACTAACGAACGAGTATCGTACCATACATACGCTCTTCCGGAAGAGCGTAAAGTCAAGGCCGTCATCCGAGGCGTCCCGTTCGAACTCTCCAACGAGGAGATTCTTGATGACCTTAAGTCACAAGGATTCCCCGTCGAAGCTGTTCATAAAATGCACAGTAGGACCGGGTTGAGATACCCGATAGTCTTAGCTATCTTAACCAACGTTCCGGAGGCGCAAACCATCTTCCGGCAAGTACGCACGGTGTGCGGCTTGTCGGGAGTTAGGGTTGAGTCACCGCATAGGCGCGGTTTCCCGGCGCAGTGCCACCGCTGCCAACTATATGGTCACGCGGCGGCCAATTGCTCCGCCCCACCCAGGTGCGTTAAGTGCCTAGATCCACACATCACCAAAGAGTGTCCCCGGCCTAAAGATGCCGTATCCCCGCCCGCGTGCGTCCTGTGTCAACAGACAGGCCACCCGGCGAGCTACAGAGGATGCCCGTGCGCTCCTCGTCCGCGCATAGCAAGACAGGCACCACCGCCGGTAAATGACCGTTCATTCCCGGCCTTATATGTTAGGAAGCCCCGTCAGGGCGCATCTCAGCCGTCTCAGGGCTTTGCACGACCCCCTCAGGGTCCCCCGAGACCACCGCAGGCACCGCTTAGGCCACCACCGGGCTTCTCAAAGCCTATGCAGGCTCCAGTTTTTGCCTGGGGCCCCAAAAAGGTAGATCCACCGCCACAGGTATTTTCTGCTCCGCAGCAGAAACAGTCGACAATAGGCGATGACTTTAACACGGTTTACGCCGCGATAAGGAACATCGACATTAACGAAATCTCGGTTTTAGCGAGTAAACTGCGCGCCGCCCGATCCCCTCAGGACCGGCTTTTGGCTCTCGCAGAACACAGTAATTTATTGCGTTCGTTGTAAGCTAAGTTAACTTAATTAACTTAGCTTATAATGACAGAGCCTTCTGCTCTGCCTAAAAGTCACGGTCGTATCAAGCCCAAAGGGCTATCGCTTATTTCATTTAATATTCGCGGATTGCGTAATAATCTCCCAGAGCTTAAGCTCTTCCTTAAAGATCGCGAAGCTGATTTTCTCCTCTTACAGGAAACCAATCTTAAACACACAGACAATAAAGGCTTATCCATTAAAAATTATTCTCTTCTTCGTAATGATAGGCACGACCGCCGAGGCGGCGGCACGGCCATTTATTACAAGAAGACACTACATTGCTCTCTTATTGATACTCCACAGCTTACCAATATGGAAGCTACGTTATGCAGGATATCTATGACGGGACATCAGTCTTTAGTCATAGCCTCCTGTTACATTCCCCCTAAAAACCTCCCCCTCAAAGATGATTTTGAGGCAATCTTATCTCAAAGTAATTCAGTCATTATGTTTGGAGATTTCAACTCTAAACATACTGAATGGACATGCCGTACGATTAATACTAATGGTAGGATACTGCGTGATATAACGCAGTCTCTTGACTTAACCGTTTTCAGCCCGCTCGGTGCAACGCACTATCCCGATAATACCGATTATAACCCAGATGTACTAGATTTTGCGTTACTCAAAGGAGTTTCACTCAACCTCAGGTCTATTGAGACACTAGACGATATAGGATCCGATCACCGACCGGTCTCTCTTATTCTTGGCCATCAGCCACCCCCAATTATAACTACGAAAACCTTCACTAACTGGAAGGGTTTCAAGGACTCACTAGCAAAAGCTATGGACTCGCAGGACTCCCCTAATTACCTATCGTCGGACTTAGACTTAGACAGTCCTGTAAAAATCGACACCGCGGTCGAATCACTTTCAACCCTAATTAAATCCTCCCTTAAGGAGAATGAAAGGGTCGTTCCGGTTGCTAATACTAATGGGCTTCCCCTATATATTAGCAACATATTAAAAGCTAAAAAAGCTGCTTTCCGGAGAGCAGCTAAATATCCCACCCCCGAATATAGGCATACGGCTAATCGTCTTCAACGAAAACTCCGTTCGCACCTTTATGAATTTCGAGAGCTCCAAAGGAGTGAACTCATGGAGAATATATCTCCCTCACATACAGCGTACTATCAGATGGCTAGAGCCCTCCGTATAGACGCTACAACTCACACTCCCCCTCTCTCCCGCCCCGACGGTACGGTTGCCTTCGAGGACGACGAGAAGGCTGAGTGCTTTGCAGACAGCATTGCCGCACAATGCTCTCCTAGCTCTCAACCTGTCGACCCCTCACATATTCAGGAAGTGGAGGATGAGGTCCGCCGCCGGAACTCACCCCCCACAACCTCTGACCCTATCACTGTGTCCAATGATGAGATCTCGTCCCTCATCAAAGGACTTAAGCCCAAAAAATCTCCGGGCGCGGATGGCATATCCAACCAAGCCCTTAAATACTTTCCAGAGCAGGTGTTAACCCTCTTAGCTATTATCTTTAACGCCTGTTTTAATCTTAGTTACTTTCCCACTTCTTGGAAAGAGGCAATTGTCATTGGTATTCCCAAGCCAGGCAAGCCTCTTAACCTCCCCTCCAGTCATCGTCCCATTAGCCTCCTAAAGGCCATGGGCAAACTCTTTGAAAGAGTCATTCAAAATCGAATGAGGCGCCATCTGTTTCCCACAGACGGTGACCCCGTTGTCATCCCACACCAATTTGGTTTCCGCGCAAAACACTCGTGTCCACAACAGGTACACCGCATTGTGGAATATATCCTCAGCGGTTTTTATCCACGTCGACTAAAGACAATCGCGGTCTTTTTCGACATTGCCAAAGCCTTCGACCGAGTCTGGCATGAAGGCCTTATTTTCAAATTATATAGGATAGGACTCTCCGATCGTCTAGTACGTCTCGTAGCCTCTTATTTACAACATCGTACCTTTCGTTTTAGACACGAAGGCACGTTATCCTCTCAGCGCCCCATTAAAGCTGGTGTTCCTCAAGGATCAGTACTAGCTCCCCTCCTGTACATCTTGTACACCAACGACATTCCTATCCCGTCGAATGGTGTACAGCTCTCACTCTTCGCAGATGACACTGCACTATACTTCAAAAGTCCTAGAATATCTTCAGCAAGGAACAAGATCCAAAAGTCAGTCGATGACCTAGGAGACTGGTTCCAAAAATGGCGTATCGATGTGAACCCGGAGAAGAGCTCCGCAGTTCAATTCGATATTAAAAGACGCCGTAATAAAAACAAGAAAAATACTCCACCTATACGAATGCTAGGGACCCCTGTCCCATGGCACATGTCAGCAAAATATTTAGGCGTCACCCTTGACTATAGGCTTACTTTTGAGTCTCATGTCAAAAGAGTAACGCGTCTAGCACGTTTCTATTTAGGTCGGCTTAACAGTATGTTAGGCAGACATAGCAAAATGTCATTGCGAAATAAGCGAACCCTCTATAAGGTTTGTATACGACCGGTTATGACTTACTCGGCTCCTATTTTTGCACACGCTAACGATAAAATTATTAACGAACTCCAAGTAGTTCAAAACCTCTTCTGTCGTCGAGCTACGAACGCACCTTGGTACGTCCGTAATGCCGACCTTCACCGGGATTTAGAAATCCCAACAATCCAGCAATGTCTTAAAAAATTCTCTGAAAACTTCTTTAAAGTATCAGAGTCGCATACTAACACACTTATTCGTGAGGCAGTTACTTATACCGCCCCACTCCCTTCTCGCTATAGCGTCCGCAGGCCGAGAAACACTCTCTCGGACCCGCCAAATAAGTTGTCAAACGACCTGAACTGCCTCCTGGCGGCTCAGGCCAATCCTAATTAAATTAAAAATTAGTTAAAATTAATAATATGCCTTCGTAGGCAGTCCCTAAACGGCACTTAGCCGTCTGCGCCCTCTTTTCCCAAAAGAGGGTCGCTTTAGATACGGCATATGCAGCTTTAATAGAGCTAGTTGCCAGTCCCCAAAGGCGGTTTTTAGTGGGTATCACTTAGGTCCCCCGGTAGGCAGTGAGTCCCACATAACCAGGACAGACCGGCTGTCGTGGTATGCATAATGCATTTTCCGCCTCCCTCAGTGGTAGCCCTTTTCCAATTGCTTCGGGCGCAAAAAAAAAAAAAAAAAAAAAAAAAAAAAAATTACCACTGGGAACCTTGACCGGTGGGAGATCTCCCCTTTTCCATCCACCGGCTACAGAAACAATTTTTTTTATTGAATAAAATAGAGCCCAGATCACTCCTGGTATTGCTCTGTATATGTTCGTAAAGTTTCATCATACTCGGTTCAACCATTCCGAAGGTTAACATTTCATCTATGTCTTAATACGAGTAGCGTGCAAGTACCCTGAGCCAGTTTTATTAATATTAAACACAGATACTTAATTTTATTTATAAGTATAGTTTATGTACCACGTGTGTTATATGTTATAAGCCGTGGTAACATGGGCTAAGCGGTCGCTTTAAATTTCATACAACGCGAGCAACTGTTGCCTGTTTTTGCTACTTAGTACGACATTGCCTTTTTTTTTCTTTTCTTTCTTTACTATAAGCGTATCTGGTATCATTGTTCATTCACGAAAGACATTTTTCTTATCTACATCTATCTATTTTGTTCACGGAGATATTACTGGTGGAGACCCGGTGACACCAGTCATTCACTTTTCAATAATATTGTTTCAATAATTTTGTTGATGAAAATATACAAATAAATCAAAAGAGCCCGGATCGATCCTCGCTGACACCCGTGATATTGTTAATTGCAACTTTTCAATTTTTTAAAATTTACAAATTTAGCTGCGGCGTGGCTCTATCACGTGTGTATTTCTTTATAATAGCAATATCCTGTGCCCCTTAGATCTATTTCAGAGTGCAAAGTATACCTACAGTACGTATTGCTCATTACTTAGCGGGATATCAAATCGCGGGATGTCATCTTGTAATCAGCTTAGCGGAGCGAAGTCCCGGGGGAGGGCCCCTCATGGCAACGCGGGATTTCAACTGAGTTATTACGGTTAAACGGGAATCAACATTTGACGCTCTTTGTTCAGACTTCAGAGCATTTGGAGTTATCGTCGCTAACTATTAATACAGATAGTGCTATTTTGTGAAAATAATGATAGAATTAGATACAGAAATAGAAACGTTTTTATTCAATAGTGAAAGTCACGCTTATGTTCAATTTACCACTGGTTCAGAAAATACCTCTACCCTGGGATTTTTTTAAAGAACAGTTTACAATCATATTTTATGTTAAACAGTTAAAAACACAAAACAAATTAGAAATAGCTTGGTAGCGATCACCTCATTCCCTTTTTATGTAAACTTAGTTTAATAAAGTTTTTAAACTTTGTTGTAAAAGCGTATACATCGCCCCAAGAATGAATTACTGACTCGGTGGAGTCGAGTAACTGGTACTACTAGCTTGTGTCTGTTCCTAGCATTTACAGAATGGATATCACTTATATTTTAAAACTCTTTACAAGTAACAAAAACGAGAAGAAATACTTAAAATTTAAAGGTACAATCTCTGCATTATCGCTAAAAGCAATTTCTTCCAGATAATTTTTAGATGTACAGGTTTAGAAAAACAGAAATGAAAGTTTAATAGTTTGACTTCAAAAAAATGTTTGTTATGAAAGAAGTCTCTTAGCTACCACGATCTTCATGAAATACCGGCAGAACTCCCGATACCATCCACACCATCTGGATGATTGGCGGTCCACCACTGTGCGATTTAGAAGATTTCTTCCTCGCACGACTTCCTTGTGGAATCGATTACCATCAGCGATTCTTCCGGACCGATACGACTTAGGGACCTTCAAGAAAAGAGCGTACTCCTTTTTAAAAAGCCGGCAACGCATCTGCAATTCCCTTCCTGGTGTTGCAGTTGTTCATGGGCGGCGGTAGTCACTTACCATCAGGTGAGCCGCATGCTCGTTTGCACCGTCTCCTATAAAAAAAAATTGGATTTTTCTGTCAAATACCTTCTTTAACATTTTATTTTTGAACTAATAATTAATAGAATCAGGCGTTACTTAGCGGAAATCCATTATATTAAAGTTGGAAAGACTCAATTACTCACTTAACGGTCAGGGACCGCAGAGTTTACTACACCTGAGGATGCCTCGAGTGGAGGCGAAACACGTGTTGTATTATCGTTGGTGGTATGTCTTTCCTAGTGTAGTTGTGGTGGGAGTAGTGGTGCTGGGATAGTGCACACAAATGAGGGATGGCGAGAGGTGCTCTTCAAACTAGGTAAGACACATCATTTTCTACGGACTTCAAAAAGGAGACGGTACTGAATTCGACTGTATGTTTTTTTATGTGTGTTACCTCATAACTTTTTTCTGGGTGAACCGATTTCGATGATTCTTGTTTTATTTAAAAGCTGGTGCTTCTCAAATGGTCATATAGTTTTATTAAGTCTGATTTTTCTTAATAATTTATCTTGAAGTCGCTTGTACAAAATATTAAATTTTAAATTATACTTTATCGAGCGAATAATAAATCGGAGTAAATTTTTCCAACTTTAATCTTAGTTCTCATATAATCCACGAGTTGCATTTATTGAAACTGACTCCAGTTCAAGTCTGAGACTAAGTACAAACTACTTTTTGCGATAAGACAGTTTGAGTTTTCCTAAATTTAATTAAGTTATTTAACGTTTCGGTGGAAATTAAATACAAACATAATTTTGTGATAGAGTGACGACTCGATGAAGAGCTTAGGAGTTCGATTAATGCTGGGTTCAGGGCATTATCTAGTTTTCTTTGGAGAAGACCAATCTTCAATATTTACAGACTTATAATTTTGTCACAACTAGCAATGCTACTTTCCTTACTAATATAGCAATATGAGACGGTTATGTGATATGATACGGTAAACATTCCTAGTAAGCTTATATAAAAATTCGCTTATCCGTGTCTGTCTGTGTGTTTGCTTAAAACTTTAAAACTGCTTGACAAATTATAATACGGTTTTCATCACCATTTAAAGATTTCGAGAAAGAAATTTTCGTGTATAACAAATGAGGAGTGACGGAACAAAACATGATACTCGTAAATCGACTTTTTGTAAAAAAAAAAGTTAGCAATGACACTCGACAAAGTACCATAAATTACGTCACCCGTTAGGCTGGTGTGGTTCAAATCGCGCTTGTTCCTGTAGTAAATAGCCTCTGAAGTTAAAAGTTTGAAGCAAATCATAACATTTCCATGTTTAAAAATATTAATAAACAAAATCGGAACAAAACATTATATATTTCATACATTTTTGGTATGCAGATTGAAAGTTGGTACAAAATAGGATATTTCCATGTAAAAATAACTTATCGACTTTTGAACGCTTTATTTGCTTAAATCTTAGGATGCTGAAGCCGTGTAAAAGTACATTATTTGTCTATGGTTAAGCTGTTTGGTTGACATATGTCACATGACTACATATTTAAGTCAATGTCAAAATATTCGGTTAGAAATTAGAATCTACTATTTAGTCTGTGGTCAAAATATTTGACATGATATTTCCAAACAGTTTGGTACAAATCATGATATTTTCGTCAGATCTGATCAGAACATGATATTTCCATTTTTTACATAACAATAGATAAACAATTTGAAATAAAAAAAAATAATAAAAAACATACTTAATAAGCTTTTACAGTTTTTTCTTTTACAACTCGGTCGTCGACGATTCGAACCGCTCTGCGCTGGATGCGGTCAAGTGGAAGGAGCTGGCACTGGGGTGCCCCGGCCCAGAGATGAGAACAGTATACCATGTGAGGCCGAACTTGCGCTTTGTAAAGTTGCAAGTGATGTGCCGGCATGAAATACTGTCTCGCTCTGCTGAGCACGCCAAGCTTTTTAGAGGCCAATTTGGCCTTCCCTTCCAAGTGACCACGAAACTGCACACTATTCTATATGTAGACGCCGAGGATTCCGATGCTTGCTGAGGCAGCAAGGGGAGTGCCTTAAAACGGAGGAGATACGACAAAGGGGTTCTTTTTAGCAGTAAATGCGCAAACTTGTATCTTCTGGGGATTGAATTGGACTAGATTTAGTCGGCCCCAATCCGAGACTGTTCAGCAAAGACTCGACTTCAGACACAAGTTTGTCCCGGTACTCGGCGACGTTCTCCCGAGAAATATTAATATTATTTATTTATTAGAACCCATATTTTTTTTATTACACAAGGGCAAAGTAGTTGCCGGTTTTTGAACTTTTGTGAAAAATTAGACATCATGGAATTATCATGTTTTGTTCTATCACTCCTCAAATGTATATTTTATGTAAGAATAGTAGAGAAATCTTGGAGTTTTGATCAAGCCGCACAAAATTATTGATATACTTATTATAAAAGAAATTTTTTTTGCAATTTCCACAAAAAATGTCTTTACATGTACTTTATCAGCTAGCTCTATAATTCGTAATTCAATTAAGCATTTTAACTTCCATTTTACAACAAAAATGTAAGCCAGGAGTTGGACTCGAACGAAGCCAGGACTAGTCGCTGGTGTCAATAACTCGATGTTTGTGAAGGGAACTTTAATTTTTTCTTCATATGTACCGCTGTTCTGTATAACCGTTGTTTCATACACGATCTTTACTTCCGCAGTTGGTGAGAAAACCATCTAAGAACGCTGAACTGTCTTTTATTGCGAAAGACGATTCTATATTTTTAGTAGGCGTACAGTAAAGGAGTGGAATAATTTGTCGGCGTCTGTCTTTACGCCCGCTTACAATGTAGCCGTTGTTAAGACAAGAGTTAATAGGATTTTTTAACGCTAATACAGTGCGCAAATCGCACTAGTAGACACATATAGGGCTTCATCGCCACATACCACCAGGTGGAATTGTGGTCAAGCACTAGCTTATAATAATAATAAAAAAATATAATTAATAGAATCAGGAGTTATTTTGCGGATATCCTTTATATTATAGTAGTAAAAGATGTTTTTTTTATAGAACAAGGGTGACAAGCGAGCACACGGCCCACCTAATGGTTAGTGGATGCTGTGGCCCATAGACATCTATATCAATCCTCGTTTAAGAATCAGAATGCAGATGCGTTGTCACCGCTGAGAACTAAGATGGAATGCCTCGTATCCAGTAAACAGGGTCTACGGTTTACTACACTCGCTATACGAAACACATCAGCATTAAGATGCTATTTTATGTTGGTATTCTGTGAGAGCGTGGTCCTGCCCTGATCGAGCCAACCCATTAGTGTTACAACTAGCTGAGGCATGGCTCTGCCTCGTATAAAATATATACGCGTAATGAAATTATATCATGTGTCTTACCAAGTTTGAAGAGCACATCCCGCCCTCCCTCAATTGCGTGCTTTGTCCCCGTCACCACTAATTTCAGCACTATTACTCTCAATACCACAACCCTGCGAAAAAAACACCACCGTCGATTATTACCGATTATTATCGACACGTGTTTCACCACTACACGAGGCATCCTCAGATGAAGTAGTCTCTGCGGTGGCTGATGCTAAGATATCTTAGTTATCTTTAAGATTAGTGGTGACATGGATAGTGCACACAACTTAAAGGGTGGTCTTCAATCTATGGCATTTACTGTTATGTACCGTTGTTCACAGAAACCAACTAATCGCATTCTTTTTTTGAAGATAGTTTCAGGTATGGTCTGCATGACTACCTACCATCAGGTGTCTCTAATGTTACAAATAAACAAATACAATGTAATAATCGGTTGTGAAGTGGAAACTTAAGAATATCCACTACCCCATATCTTCCCATGGGTGTCGTTAAATGCGATAGAGGGAAACAGGCAGGAGATGGGCAGCAGCATCTTCCTGATAACAGCAAAAATACAATAAAAAAACTGCGGTAGCCAACCCGCCCGCCAAGCGTGACAACTATGGCAAATACCCCCCTATGGATGTAACAAAGAGACGGCCGCCAGTCCCCGGCGGCCCCGCTATTCCTGGCTACAGTGGCAACCATGGTAACAGCGGGGTAGGGGGTGCTAAGAATCTCCGGTGGAGGTTAGGTTGCCACCTATGACGACTCGACCTGGCAACATACAACGCACGCACCCTGAGGACTGACGAGAAGATTGTGGAGCTGGAACAAGAGATAGACAAGTTACGCTGGCATATTATAGGATTATCCGAAGTCCGAAGAGAGGGGGAGGAAACGGTAATCCTCGAATCCGGCAACTTACTCTATTACCGGGAGGGCGACCATCTGTCCCAAGGAGGTGTCGGATTTATCGTCCACAAGTCTCTCGTTAACAGCATTGTAAAGATTGAGAGTGTGTCGACGAGAGTTGCGTACCTTATACTCAGAATCACCAAACGGTATTCGCTGAAGGTCATACAGGTTTACGCACCAACCTCGGCACACCCCGATAAGGAGGTGGAGGAAATGTATGAGGATATCTCTAGGGCCATGCATTCCTCCAAAACCCAATATACGGAGTTATTGGGAGACTTCAGTGCAAAACTAGGCACAAGAGAGAATGTTGAGCTGAAAGTAGGGAAATTTGAAATGGGGCAACGGAATTATTCTATATAGTCTGCTTTAACTTCGGAATTTTATTAGCGCGATTTAGGCTTCGTTGTGTTTCGCTTGTGGCGTGATGACAGCGCCGCCACAACAGCGTGTTTCGTTTGGTGACCCTTTTTACTGGAAACGAGGCATTCCATCTTAGCCCTCACGGGTGACAACGCGTCTGCATTTTGGTACGTAGTAGGGGATAGCTGTAAATGTCTATGGGCCACAGCAACCACTTACCATCAGGTTTACTGTGTGCTCGTTTGTCATACTAATCCTATAAAAAAAAACTCGAAATATTAAAACTGCGTTTGCTGACTCGCCTGCCGAACGTTGCAACTATGGTAAATATCCCCTCTATGAGGCAATATCTGGGAAAGTCCTGGGAATTTAGCAGTGAATTTTTAATAGGCTGTAAGTAATGAATAAATTGTAGGTCAAAGGTAGGTTATTAGGAATCTCCTGGTTTGTTTCCCTCTGTCACCTCTCAGGACACCCGTGGGACGACATTTGGTAGTGAATATTCTTACATCGCCACTACACGGTCAGGAATGATTGAATATGTAAATCAAATGCAAGCGTATTTGGTTTGTAAAATGAGACAAAACCAGGAAAGTCAGCAGCGATTGTTGCTTGTAAAGGATTATGTCGAGCAGTGAAATATAAAAGGCTGATGAGGATTCTCATACAAAAGGAGATAATAAAGATAACTGTCACACAAAGGAACAAACAAAGTAACTACGCACAGCATCCCTCATCCCGGCGTCTCTTTAATTAAATCACGTCAAACAATAGGATTAGCATAATCATACGACTGTGCCGTCTGCCCAGTCGCAATAACGTCCCTGTCGTTTCCTTTATTACGTAGCTGTGAAACCCGCTTTAGTAGAATTTAAGTCTATACATATAAATAAAGGTCCCTCAGCGAGTTATGGAGGGGACTATGCTCATGGTTTCTCTACGTGATAGACATAAAAATGAGAATATCTGCAGTAGAACCAGAGTCACCGAAATAGACCATCGGATATGTAAGCTGAAGTGGCAATGGGCCGGCTATGTAGCTCGAAGAACCGACAACCAATGGAGAAGAAACGTTCTCGTGTATATTAGATTATATAAGATTAGAAACTCCACTAGATAGAGTGACGACCTGGTAAGATATGACGGAAATCGGTTGATTCCAGATTTCTCCTGTCCGTGCTTTGTGGCAGTTCCTGGTGGAGGCCTATTTTTAGCAGTGGACTTATAAGCTGTAATGATGATGATATGATGACGATGATGATAAAATAAAATAAATTTTAAAATAAAATCGAAATAACTAGCTCCTATATAAGGGGAATATTTGCATACATGAAATTCATAACCGTTAAAAAAACTTGTCTGTCTGTACGGGCTACCGGTTGAACCGATTGTGAAAGAACATCACAAAGAGATAGAGAGTATTGCCAGGAGTGATCTAGGTAATGTTTTATCCGAAAATATGCAAAATTTTTTATGAAATAAATAAATGTTTTAATGATTCTCTTTTAGGCTATGAGAGATACACATAAAACCCTGTTTTGGTTAGCAATTTTACACAAAAAAGTCCTTACACTTTATTCAAATATACATAGTTTTGATGCAAAATCGATTTTAAAATATTTTTTTTTATTTTTAGGGTTCCGTACCTCAAAAGGAAAAAACGGAACCTTTATAGGATCACTTTGTTGTCCGTCTGTCTGTCTGTCAAGACCCTTTATCTCAGGAACGCGTGGAGGTATCAAGCTGAAATTCAATATTATCAAATATTCAAAATATCAAATACTCCAGTCTACTGTCTCTTGGAGCTGTGAGAAAATCAAACTTCTAAGCCTACGCAATCAAAAGATACAGCCGTTCATGCCGCAAATTTTCGACATTCGCAAGGGTGTCAAAACCTACAGGGTACTTCCCGTGAACTCAGGATCTTGAAATTTGGTACGAAGCAACGTTTTATAGCACAGATAAAGGAAAAATTGCGAAAAGCATAAATTTTTAGTTACATCATATAATAAAAATATTTTTAATAATTTTAAACTTATATACCTACGGATTTGTTCGGAACCCTCGGTGCGCGAGTCCGACTCGCACTTGGGCGGTTTTTTAATACCGTTTTACAACAAAACCGTACATCAGTTCCAGCACCATCAGTAAATTATCAGATCTTAATTTTATATAGTTCTCATATCGCACATAACTTTCGATACAATCGAAAAAAACTGTGTTTGAAATAATTTAATGATAGATGAACTACTTAACCAAAAACCATTGTTATAGCTCTTCAGGTCTTTTTTTGCTGAAGTTCTACTCAAACAAGCTCCGGGTGAAAACTAGTTAATAACAATACAAAATACGTTCGTTCAAGTTGTTCATTCTGTTACATCTCAGTGAGTACCTAATGGTAAGTGGATGCTGTTAGCGCATAGACATCTACATTTATCCTCCATTAAGAATCAAAATGCAGATGCTTTGTCACCCCTAAGAATGGATGGAATGCCTCTTTTCCAGTAAAAAGGGCCTCCGGTTCTCTACACTCACCATACGGAACACAGCAGTATTAAGCTGCTATTTTACGCTGGTATTCTGTGATAGGGTGGTCCGACCCATTCGTGTTACAACTATAATATAGCTGCAGTTTGGTTCTACCACTTAAAAACCTTTTTTTTTTTTTTAGAAAAAAAAAGTACTATTTCCAATACATTTTTTTCATTCGAAGTAACTTTTGGTATACTATCGTCAGCTCTTTCTATTTGTTACTTATTTATGTTATTTGATGGTATTATTTTATCTATTAAATGCTTACAGTAACTATACAGATAAACTAATTTCCGAAATCCTTCCAATATACAAACCCTGTTAACAAAGGATTCGACTGACCTGTGGGGTTGCCTGCGACGCTAAATTTTACCCATGGCGGAAAAAAACACCGGGCCACGTGAATTATGTGTCATTTATTGGCGATCCTTTTCGAAGACAGTGTACAAGCTTTTATTTATTGCTGTATTTATCAGATAATAACGTTTTATATAACGTTTACTCTAAAAAGCGTGGAGTAAACTGATAAAGTATAACATTGTTTTCGTGTTTTGTTATCTTTCACATTATTTTTCACGCGGTAGAGTTACGCTGCAGTGTAATGCTGCATCATGATGAGGCCGCCTTGACTGGGGAAGGACCACGCTCGCCCAGATAACCAGCGTAAATGGTAGCATAATACTCCTCACTTTCTAATGATAAGTATCATTAACTGTTATAAGCCAGTGCTTGACCCCTATCCCACCTGATTATAAGAGGTGATGTAGCCGGAGTCAGTCAGATTTCAAGACAAGAGTTTTCCACATACAGCAAACATTGTAATCAAATGGAAAAACAGATCCATCTATACTATGCTGAACATAAGCCTCCCACATAGATCGCCTTATTGGACAGTCGCCATAGTTGCCACGCTTTTCAGGTGAGTTGGCAACCGCAGTTTTTATTATTCTGAGGTATTACCAGGAAAATGCAGCTGCCCCTGTTTCAGTGTCCCTCTGTTGCCTTTTAAGACACCCAAGGGAAGATATGGGGTAGGAATATTGTACATGGTTTTAATCATGAGAACTCAATTTTATACATACGAGCTACTTATGTATATCGTTTTATTAACACATAATTTATTTGTGGATTCGTAAAAAAAACATCCCAACCGTAAGTGACCACTTTGACCGAACGTTGACTACCCCTAACTCACAGGACCCGCTGTACGGCAATTAAGCGTAAAGGGCACTAATTCAATCCTTACGGGGGTGCTTTTAAAAGGGACAGGCGCGGGGACGAGTGACACTGGTATGAGGAGCACTTCAGTGAGGGCGACTCTCCAAACGAGTGACCTCGTTTAAATTTGATAGAACTAATTTAAAGACATAATCTACATATTCTAAAAGTTAGTTAAAGTTAAATATAAGAAGAGTTTTAATTTAATTGATATAATCAGGCGTTACTTTACGGAAATCCGTTATAATAAAGATGCTAAATAATTAATAATGTAAGATCCGGTTAACAAAATTAGATGATGTGTCTTACCTAGTTTGAGGAGTACCTTCCGCCCTCCCTCAATTTCGTACACTATCCCCGTCACGACTAATATCAGCACCACTACTCATAACACCTCTACACTAAGAAAGACACACCGCTATTGATAATATGACTCGTGTTCCGCCTCTAAACGTAGGCGAACTTAGCGGTCAGGTACCGCCGAGTTAAGTTAAGGGGGGCATCCTCAGGTGAAGTAGCTGAGAATGCCTCTTACGGTGTGTACATATTATATCACATAACATTGTTATATAACTTATTTGACACAAATGTTATATAACTCGAGAGAATTTTTCACTAGTCAATAATCTATGTTTGTTTGGGACGAACCTAGTATCTATGTATTTTTTCTTTTGTTATTTAAAAGTACAACCGTCGCTGCAGCAGCTAGCAAAACGTCTTCTCGTGTCGACATTGTGAAAAGAACTGCAAAACGACAAACGACAATGTCATATAACATTGTTATATTGCATTGTTATTCTAATGTGTACTGTATTGTTATATGTTGCAATGTTGAAAAACAATGTAACATAATGTGGACGTGTTATAAAACAAAAGTTCCACAATATGTTACTTCATCTGTACGCACCCTTACAATATATAATAAAATTACATCTTTAATAGAGCTTTAATTATTCATTGATATTTAGGCGCCACCACACATAAGACAGATCCAAAGTAATCAACATAGCCCAACGAATTAGTAAGCTGAAGTAGCAATGAGCTGGCTATATAGCTCAGAGGACCAACTACCGATGCCGACGATAGGTTCTTGAGTGGTTTTCGAGTGACTAGACGGAGTGACGACGTGGCAGGATATGCAGGAAGTCGATGAATGCAGGTGGCTCAGGACCGAGCTCTGTGGCATTCCTCGGGAGAGGCCTATTGCATAGGCCTCTCCAGCAATTCAATTGTGAATGATGATGGTACTGAAGACAGCGCTTGGAATTTATATCATGCACTGCACTTAGACATCATTGTTATTGCGTCCATGAAATAATGGCATCCAGATCGAATTTGGGTCACGAAGCCCAGTCTTAACAAAGACTAATCATTTACGCTGGACAGGATTATAGCGACCAAGTGCGCAAGCACAAGTGCCTTTTTCCCTCACTGTCATAGTCTCATCATGGGACGGTAATCTGATACGACCGGAGAGAGATCATACGCAGGAGCAAAAGCATTACGTTTTTCCGAGGAAAGGAGGTGAAACACCGCCAATTTCCTAAATCAGGGCTGGTAATGATAATTTCTTCACTTTTTTTACAGTATCGTGATGACAAACGAGCACACAGTCCACCTGATGGTAAGTGGTTGCTGTGACCCATAGACCTCCACATCTATCCTCAATAAAGTATCAAAATGCAGATGCGTTGTAACCCCTGAGGACTGAAATGGAATGCCTCGTATCCAGTAAAAAGAGTCTCCGGTTCTCTACACTCTACATACGAAACAGCAGCATTGAGCTGCTATTTTACGCTGGTGTTCTGTGAGAGCGTAGTCCTACCCCGGTCGAGCCAACTCATTCGTGCAGCAACCACAGTATAGCTGCAGCATGGCTCTACAACGTATAAAACTGGAAAACTAATAACTAATTTTGATTCGACCCAAGATTCCAACTCAGTACATATGGTCAGGAGTCACGTATACGACCACTTAACCAACGAGGCAGTCAATTCAAAACTTCATGAAATATCGATTTATTAATAGACCCATAACTTAGTTAAATTATAAAGAGTGTAATTTTTTTTTAATACGATAAGTGTGACAAAACAGCAGAAAGCATACAGTCTACTTGATGTTAAGTGGTTGATGTGGCTCATAGACGTCGATTAAGAATCAAAATGCAGATGCGTTGTCATGTCTGAGGACTAATATAGACTGCCGCGTTTCCAGTAGAAAAGGTCTCCTGTTCTCTACACTCACCATACGAAACACAGCAGCATTAAGCTTCTTTTTTACGCTGGTATTCTTTGAGAGCGTGGACCTTCCCGAGTAGATCCATTCATGTTACAACTAAAAATAGCTGCAGCATGGCTCTTCCACGTATTTAATTTCTTTTGACAAAAAATAGAATATATACGTTAAAAACCTATGGATTTCTTTCTATCCTAAAAAAATCAACTTGCTCCAAAAACAAGACTATAATTCAGCCACCGCTGGGCACATAAGTAAATTTCGGCAATGGAGATGCTTACGGCCGGTGCCGGACGTTAAGTGGGCCGGCGACGTGGTGTCGCTCAGCCAGCCTCCAATGATTCATCGTTAATCTTGCATTCCGCCTTGTTTGTGTACTTATATTTTTACTGAATAAAGAGTAATATATGACTTTACCGGTACAGCCTATTAAAGTCCATAGGATATTTTCCATAGTTACCACGCTTGGCAGGTTGGTTTGTAACCGCAGTTTTATTACTGTGAGTTGTTATATATACCACGACAAACATGGCAAGTAGTATGTATATCATGATCATCATCATTACAGCCCTTCACAAGGCCACTGGTGACCATAGGCCTCCCCCAAGGAATGCCACAAAGCACGGTCCTGAGCCACCTGCATCCATCGACTTCCTGCATGTCTTACCAGGTCGTCACTCCATCTAATGGGGGGATGCCCTACACTTCGTCCGCGGGTACGAGGCCGCTACTCGAGAACCTTTTTTTCCCATCGGTTGTCGGTTCTTCGAGCTATAGGCCGGCCCATTGCCACTTTAGCTTACTAATCCGTTGGGCTATGTCGATCACTCTGGTTCTACTGCGGATATCCTCATTTCTAAGTTTATCACGCAGAGAAACTCCGAGCATAGCCCTCTCCATAGCTCGCTTAGCGACCTTGAGCTTCCTCATACGGCCAGCAGTGAAGGACCACGTCTCAGTTCCATAGGTCATCACTGGCAACAAGCACTGGTTTTACAGTCTCTATTTCAAGTTTTGAGGTATACCTGACGAGAATATGTGCCGTGATTTCCCGAACGCTGCCCAGCCGAGTTGAATCCGTCGATTGACCACTCGGTCGAAGTTGGACTTACCTAGTCGGACTATTTGTCCCAGGTAAACATACTCGTCAACAACTTCGAGCTTAGTGCTCCCAACAATTACCGGCATAGGTGTGACATGGACATTAAACATGATCTTTGTTTTGTCCATGTTCATAGTGCTTAGGTCCTCCAGCGATTCTGCCATAAGGACTATATCGTCGGCAAATCGAAGGTGAGTGATGTACTCGCCATTGATGTTAATACCGTATCTTTTCCAGTCCAGAAGCTTAAAAACGTCTTCCAATGCAGCGGTGAAGAGTTTCGCGGATATGACGTCACCCTGTCTTATACCTCTCTGCAATTGGATAGGTTTCGTACTCTGGTTCTGGACTTTTATTTTAAAATAAATTTTACAATATAAATGATTACAAACTATTTACAAAATTTATTTTAGAAACTGCTTGGAAGCGACCACCTCATTCGCAGGGGTTATTATCAACCATGTATTCAATTATACTATAATAACCCTTTTTATACAGTTTCAGCTTAACAAAACATTTAAAATTGGTAATAGAGAGAGCCTGTAAACTTTCCGGGACCTTGTTGTAATAGCATATACATTGCCCCAAGAATGAATTACTGACTCTGTGGAGTCGAGAAACTGGTATCACTAGCTTGTGTTTGTTCCTAGTGTTTACAGAATGTATATCACTTTTTTTTACTAAAACTACCTTTGTTTTTGTGAACATACATAAAATTTTCGTAAATATACAGAGAGGCCAAAGTTAATATATTAATTTCTTTAAATTTATCTCTAAGAGACACTCTCGGTTTTAGATTGTAAATAGCTCTAATGGCCCTCTTCTGTAAAACAAAACTAGTTTCTGAATCAGCCGCATTTTCCCATAGCAAAATCTTATTAAGCTACACATAGTTTTAATTTTATTATAGCATGTTATTTTTGTTAGACTTATTGTTACTTTATTTAATTGTAATCACATTTCCTGTATGTAAACGTGTGTAATTGTTATTTTTAAAATTATTATTTTACGCTGGTATTCTGCAAGAGCATGGTCCTTCCAAAGTCGATCCATTCGTACTGCAAACATAATATAGCTGAATGGCTCTACCACGTAATATCGAAACAAAGCTTCCCCCGTCCGTCCGTTCGGCGTACAGCTAGTTACAGCATACCTGAGCTCGACATGACCCCTCGCCGTATTTCAACAGCCGTCCAATTACTGCAATTTATGAACAATAAATTTTATCTGTGCACAGATAAGCTACACCCTTTGTACTTTTGTCATTGCGTTTTTTACGCTTTACATTTTTTTTTAATGATATAAATTCATCAACTGTACATTTTAATGTTGCTATAAATTATATTACATTATGCGTATTTGTTGAACATGTAATTACTCTGTGCATAAATATGGATTATGAAAAAAAATTAATTAAATGCATCCAACTTACACTAGATGGTGACACTAACATGAGACCTTTATGGCATTTCCTCTTAAAAGTAATTTGCCTAAAAATTATCATACACGCGGCTGTATGAGGCCATGAGATTTTTTAGCGTTTCACAAAGTTTCCTTCCGGCAAGATGAAGTGACATTCCATATAATGTGAATTAGAAGGAAATAGGAAAGTCTTTTTCTGCCTAGCAGTTCACCTTGGGAGGTACTTCTTATATATTTCTGTTTCTATAAACCAATGTCCGGTAGGTACAAAAAGAAAGAAAAAAATGTTGCACAGTAGCCACTTTAACAAAAACATCAATAATATGTAGTAGCTGGTAAGGAGTAATAGGTAAACAAATAAAAAACAACACAAAAAAAGAAAAACACACACATGCGCGCGCGCGTGTGTGTGAGCGTGCGTGTGTGCGTGCATGCGTGCGTGCGTGCGTGCGTGGGTACGTGCGTGTATACGTGCGGGTCACGTGTGTACGTGCGTGCGTGCGTGCGTTCGTGCATTCGCGTGTGCGTGCCTGCGTGCATGCGGGCATCCTTGCGTGCGTGCGTGCATGCGTTCGTGCGACCGTGCGTGCATATGTGCGCGCGTGTGTTTGTGTGTGTTTGTGTGTGTCTGTGTGTGTGTGTGTGTGTGTGTGTGTGTGTGTGTGTGTGTGTGTGTGTGTGTGTGTGTGCGCGCGTGTGTGTGTGTGTTCGTGTGAGTGTGTGAGTGTGTGTGTGTGTGTGTGTGAGTGTATGTGCGCATGTGCGTGTGTACTAAATACATATAATTACTTGTTGTTCATTATTTTTAATTTAGTACAGTATGTTGTTACTTTGCGTTAAGTTTAATTACTACTTCTTTTAAATTTTTATAAAGAATTAAAAGCACCAAGGAATTTCATAAATTCGTCGACATTGCTTCATTTAATATTTACATCACTATCACTTTTCTTTCTCCTTGCCCGTTGTACGTAACCAGTAATTTCCCTCCAAATATTAATGAAGCAAATTAGGAAGGAACAAAAACTTTAACAATGTGAACGTAACTTCGCGATTGAAGGAAACCTACGCCATAATAATACAGAAGTTAGAGTGGACACAGTTTTAGATGTTTTCCGGATATTGATAATTCAGTATGATTTATATTCTGTATATCGTGTGTATCCTAACAAGTCCTATTTGACGGTACAATGAATCCTAAATAATCCTATGTATCATTATTACTAACGTGATAGAGTTTTTTTTTCGTAGTTTTCTTTTATAGAATTCGGGTGACAAACGGGCACACAGTCCACCTGATGGTAAGTGGTTGCTGTGGCCCATAGATACCTACATCTATCTTTGTTTACGAATTAAAATGCAGATGCGTTGTCAGCCGTGAGGACTAAGATAGAATGCCTTTTCCAGTAAAATAGGTCTCCGGTTCTCTACACTCACCATACGAAACAATGCAGCATTAAGCTGCTATTTTACGCTGGTATTCAGTGAGAGCGTGGTCCTTCATCGGTCGAGCCGACCCATTCGTGCTAGAACTATACTATAAATATAGCTGTAGCATGGCTCTACCACGTAAAATGTAGTAATGCAATATACATTTTGGTTAACAAATAATATGTCATAAGAAAAACATTTCCTGTGTTTCTTACCTTTTACAGCTTCATATGATCGCTGTCGCACGTTTTTGTATCCAATGACAGAAGGGTAGAACATTCTAGGTCTATCCGGCTTATTCAAATACTCTATCAATGCGAAAATTCTGGAACAATTACAATAAACAATATGTCCAAACGAGAAACGGCTTTATGCTTTCGAGTATAAGGTCGAGTCTAAGTTGTAATGGTTACACACACACATATTTTAAACCTAATAGGGGAGATTGAGTCTTATGGTTCATAAGTACATAAAGATTGATTTTCCGTACATCGTTTTAATTTATAATAGAAGGCAGATTTTCTAGAATGTTTTCGCGTAAACGTGATGCAACCTCAGACCACATGTAATATGTATAACTGACTGTCGTAGTAATAATATAGAATAAAACAGTGTAAAAAACTGTTACGAATGTTTTCTTAGTTTGCTCGCCTTGCTGATGCTGCACAGGGAGGATGTTACTCGCAACCTTTACCATCCACCAGTTGCTAAGCTTTGGTATGCAAGTTCAAATTCCGTACACGGAACAAATGTTTTGTGGCGTACAAAAATATGTTACGGCCCGTATGTTAGTTCGTGTACAATTTATTTATGTAAAACATATCTGCACTTTAAAATAAATTAGTGTGGCAATGAAAAAAAAGTGACTCTCTTTACCCATAATTTATATTGTACCACGCAGTGGTTTTAAGGTTCAACCACAAGTAATACCTTAGCTTAGATTATACCTTCGCACTAACGAAATACATTTTTTTTTGGGCAATCCTGTGTTTTATTTTCATTAACAAGATGCTAAAAATTGCGCACAAAACTTCTTTTATATAAAAACAATAATGTTTGTTTGTTAGTCACATATACGTGTTTATGCTATTCATCCGACTACGATAGGATTTTACTGAGTAATTATGCATGCACCCGCAAATATTACTGTCAAAAAGGACTTTAGATGCATGCCGGACACACCAATAATGAAATGAAATAAAAACTCTTTTTGAACGAAAGAGAAAAATCTTTTTTTTTGTTTCTTTTTTTTAATATATTATAAGGTAATAAAAAAGTAATTTATTAAACCTGAACATATTTTGTAAACTACCACAGTTTCAAAATAAGGTTTTGTTATAGAATAACGGTGCCAAACAAGCAAAAAGTTCAACTGATGGTTATTGGATCCTGCGGCCCTTTGACATCTTCGTCTATCCTCGATTATGATTCCAAATACAGAGGCATTGTCATCCCTGATAACTAAGATGAAATACCTCGTTTACATTAAAAAAGTGGCCTTAGATCCTCTACACTCAGCATATGATAAAATAATAGTATTAAGCTGCTATTTTATACTGGTATTCTATAAGAGCGTATCCCTTCCCCGGTCTAGCCGACCCGTTCCTACTACAACCATAATATAGCTGCAGCGTGACACTACCACGTAAAGATTCATTTACCCGGTGAAAACACGAAGAGAGCATAACATTATTTGAGATCTCTTCCCCGCGGGTACAATATTATCGATCCCAGTATAACAAGTGTGGGTAGACAGGGTCACCCTACTGTTTGTAATAATAGGGCGCTCGCATCGTTCTGCTGTAGTAATAAAATGCCCAACTTAAATACGAGTCCCATCGAACAACCGAAAATTAACTAGTGGCCCAAGTCATGGGAAAATGCTGTATAAAGTTAATTAAAAATGCTAATTGTTAATATAAGCTGTACATTTGTCGCCCTAATCCACATCAACATTATTATAGTAACATGTGTAACGCCCATGTCACACTTATGCCGGTAGTTGTTGAGAGTTTACCCTCGAAGTTTTTGAAGCAGTTGTTTAGCTTTTTCTTATAGAATAAGGATGACAAACGAGCACACAAAGCACCTGATATTAATTAAGATGCTGTGTTCCATAGATTTCTGCATGTATTATCAATTAAAAAACCAAGTGAGTTGTCACCAATATTGACTAAATTTACAAAGGGTTTTCGGTACTCTTCGCTCACCATATGATTTTCAGCATTCAGTATTAAACTGCTATTTCACACTGGTTTAATATGAAAGCGTAATTTTTCCCCGGCCGAGCAAACCCATTTGTGCTACAGTCAATATAGCAACGAAATTGGTCTACCATGCTAAGCAAAGACAAATTGTTCGAATAAATATGTCCAACATCGACCTAGAGGTCAATCAACGGATCCGATTCGGCTGAGCAGTGTCCGGGTTATTACGACAAATCTTCTTGTCAGTATAATTAATAGAATCAGGCGTTACTTTGCGGAAATCCATTATATAAAAGCTTTTAGAAAAATTTACTTCGCAAATATTCACGTTATAAATTTTATACTAAAATTTATTATAAATTTTATAACGGGGATATTTGCGAAGTAAATTGTTCTAAAAGCTCTTCTTGTCAGTTACAACTTACAACATGAAAACAAGAGCGTACAGCCAGTGTGTGTTGCCAGTAATATGCTACATTGATCTGAAACGTGGTCCTTAACTGCTAGCTGGAGCTATACGACTTAAAAGAAATTACCACCGTTACTTTTAAACATAAAACGCTATATTGTTATCACTTATACCATACGGCAATCACCATGAAAACTCGGCCCGATTTACGGGTCGCATATAAAAATCAAAGAATGGCGTACGGTTTTCACCGCTGAACATCGGGACAAAGGAATTAATGGTTTGGGCGTCCACCGTATTGTGCCTTTGTTACGCGTCGACGTCCGTAAGGCGAGACAACGTATGGTTACTGTAATTTTATGTTAATATCGCAGATAAACCGAGTATTCACGACAGTTTCACACAGCTATATACTCCAATTCAATATAGGTAAATAATTTAGTGGTTTTATACGTGAAACTAAAATGTTCATTCCTTGCTGCCCTCAGCACCCTCGCAGTGCTGTGAAATCTAAACAAAGAAGGCTACATTGTTTCTCTATACTCTTCATATCAGAACACAGATATGCAAGCACTGTTATTTAACGACAGAAATAGGTACTCGAAGAGATTGCTACCTAACCAGTCGGACTTCGTGATAGAAAAGGACTCTTACCGCTAGTAATGCAACAAACACACAGTCCTGAGCAACCTGCATCTACAGACTTCCCGGATGTCTAGTACTAGGTCGTTACTCCAACTTGATCATATCTGATGTAAGTGTAAGGTAAGCGGAAGCCCATAGACATCTACATCTATCCTTGATTAAGAATCAAAATGCAGATACGTTGCCACCCCTGACCCCCTGCGGACTAAGTTGGTATGCCTCGATTCCAGTAAAAAGGGTCTCTGGGTGTCTACACTCACCACACGAAACACGGTAGCATTAAGTTGCCAATCCACGCTGGTATTCTGTGACGGGACGCTGGAATTTCACTGAGATAAATACTCCGATTCAATATAGGCAAATAATTTTCAAACCAAATCAAATTAAATAAACTCTGTTTATTTTGTGAATATTGGTTAATTTACAAATCTCGATATGTGTACATAATAAAACAAAAGGTAGGTTGGTTCTCCCGTTGGATGTCCCGCCAGTACGCATACAAAATATAATATTAATAAACCTAGCAAGCTAACAGCATAGCAAAGTGGCGAAGCAATCAGCTTTGTAGCGGTTTCTAACGGTTGCCGTTGAGCAATCAGTTTCAAAATAGGAGGTTCAGATGCCTGGGTGATCAGTAATCGATTGCTGAAACAGAATTTGAAAATTCAAAACCGTTCTCGAGATAATCGTGGGACAGACGGACAGACGGACAGACGGACAGACGTCGTGAAATCAATAAGGGACTTCGCAAGCTTCGCCACTTAATAAGCGAGAAATACATTAAGATAAACACTTGATCATGAACTGAAAGTTAAAATTTACTGAAATTAGGTCTGGACGACAACTAACACAACCAAACCAGTCCGTAGGTACACCGCTGTGAAATTATGGCACGTCTAAAATTCATAACAGCATATCAACAGCATAAAGGCCTACTGTTGGACATAGAACTTCCACATAGATTGTCTTATATGGGGGAAATTTGCCATAATTGACTAACATGTCTTGCTGAAGCACGGCGGCCAGGTGTTTGCTGTCACAGATCTCTCGTGCTCTCTGTAACAAATGCCAACAAATTTTTATTACAAAGAGCACGAGAACAAGACCACCTATTAAAACCCGCGTAAAATTACACATAGCTGACGTGAAACACCAACGTTACGGAAAGTCTGCAGCTTGTCATCATATCCTAGATGGCCCCCACCATTGAATTAGATTTAATAGAAGACAAATTCTAGCGAAAGAACATCGATTCCTGCCAATGAACATACGTGAGGCATGTGAAATTAAAAAACATCCTAATTTCAATAGAGAGGGAGGCTGGGTACTTCCACCTGCTTGGGATCCTGTAATTAAAACTAAACCCAAGCATAACACTGCAAGACTTCAACACACAGTAAGCTCATTCTGCGTAGATCGGACCAAAACGAATAACTTAAAAGCTGAAGGTACTCCGGGTTAACTCTGACATCGGGACCGTCAATCACCTCAGCCCCCGTGACCATGGGTGCTAGAAAGCAGCGAAACGTCGCGAACTTAAAAATAAGTATAATTAAACGCGATAAAATCCGTGGTGGTTATGTGGTTATAAGGAAGATGCTGCTGTTCATGTCCATTTTCATTTCCATCTTTCGCTCCATACACGATACGCCGCCACTACACGATCTAACGTTAAAATAAATTTCGTTAAGTATATTATACATCAAGATTATGTTTTAATTAAAATAAAATAATATATCATCTAATGTAACCATAAAAATAGAATAATGCCACGTGCATCTAACAGTTCATAATATTATAGTCATATTGCATTATTGTATATTATGTTTATGAGCGGCACCCAAGATGGCCGACTAGCTGACGTCAATCACTGTACATAGGTCATAATGATAACTCGCTCTGTATTGCAGACATTCTGACGACTAAAGTGTTGCGAGTTAAGGCACAGCAGTCTCTTTTATATAAATTTTATATTTTTAATTTTTTTTGTATATAGAATAAGGTGACAAACCTGTACACAGTCCACCTGATAGTAAGTGGATGCTGTAGCCCATAGATATCTGTATCTGTCCTCAATTAAGAATCATAATGAAGCTGCGTTGTCACCCCTGAGGACTAAGATGGAATACGTAAAACTGTTCTGGTCAGTTGCTATTTTATGTTTGTATTCTGTGAGAGCGTTTATTAATATTTTTATTAATGATTTATGCCACCACACGGCGAAGTCAAATAACATATCGCCATATTTCATCCCGAGGGTGTCGTAAGAGGCAACTATAGGAAAACTTAGCAAAATCTGATGACTTCCGATAGAGAACATATAACCATTTCGTTTAAATCCATCCATCCATTATAGCCTATTAAAGCCCTCTGCTGAACATAGGCCTCACCATAGGTTGCCTCACATGAAGCATTTCGCCATAGTTGCCACGCTCAGCAAGTGGGTTGGAAACCCACGGGACGATATGTGGTAGTGGATATTCTTACACCGCCACTACAAGATCGTTTTCGTTTACACCAGACGTCAAATGTTCAGACCGGTGACAGACGGCAGCGTGAAAGATGCGAGACGTCTGGTAATGCAATCGTCAATACACCTGCCTGCGTGACGCTTAAGGTAAACCCTACCTACAGCGGGAGAAGAGTATGTCCAGAAGTGGACTTTTAAGGGCCGATAAAGAAATAAGAAAAAAAAATACAGAGCTTGGTATTTCCTTGCGCTGGGCAACGACTGCATATATTGACAACGAGAAGCGTTCTCCTGACCGTCCATAGACGTATTTGTAGATTTTTTATTTCTATACGAAGATTTGCGATTTACTTTTTATTTGCAACTGTCCTTATCGGCTCAATAATTTTGCTGGTTTTTATCATTTTATCTACCAGTTTCGAGACCGCTAAACAGCAATAACAATACTTTAAAATGTCAAGGAAATGAGATAATTCAATAAAAATAGACTAAAAATTAGAGAGTCGATATTGATATTAACTTTCGGAAATTAGCGCAACAATATTTACAAAAAATTTGTTTAACTTAAAAACTAACCTCAGACGAAAATTTGGATTTGGGAAGCACTTTTATAACCGGCCAGTAACATATTCAAATGATTAAAACCTTTTTCATATTGTTTTTTTTTCAGACAGGAAGCAATCAAAACCGGCCTTTTTATTTTGTTGCACAAATGAAGATCACAGCAACTATATGATTTGTGTGTTGTATGTTTCCCTTAATAACAACTGTAAATTAAAGAAAAAAGTGTGTGTGTACTTATGTACGCACATAGGAAGTTATACTTCTTCAGCGTAACAAAACAAAAAAAACTTGAGAGACAATTACCCACTGAAGATGTCGCGTTTAGGTGTCAGTGTACGCGCGCATCGTAAAAATTCACTCTCATAATTTTTCCCAAACGCCCCAAAAGAAGTATAACTTCAAAACTATTTAAATTCTTTATAATAAAATGAAACTCAATGGCATTATAAAATGGCGCTTAGAGTTCATCAGCAAATCCAATCATTTTCTTACCCTGCACTAGAAGTAACTTAGTATGTAAAAATATAATATAAAAAAGTATTTTTCAATGTGTATATTTAGCCTTAACCGGTAGGCAACAGAGCGCTTGCATGGCCGGTTTCCGTCTGCGCGCGTTCAAACTGCACTTCCTACAAGGGTTATTCAGGAAGCCAGCTCCAAGGTTATGCACATTAGATAAATAAGAGAAAACTGGAACTGGATCTATAGGAATAATACTATAGATACAGTAACATTACGATGTTATATATAAATAAATTTTCTATGTTATATTCTTAGTCTAAATTATAAATAAAACCAAAGTAATGATTTCTAATATTTACGCGAACACTACAAATTTAAATAAAACTAATTTTACGGATTTTATCGCGTATATTAACTTATTTTTTATATTCCCGACGTTTCGGGTGCTTTCCAGCACTCGTGGTCACGGGGGACTGAGGTGTTTGACGTCCTGCTGTCATAGTTAGCCCGGCTACCTTCAGTTTTTTAATATTAATTTTTGGTTCGATTTACGCAGAATGAGCTTACAGTATCTTGAAGTCTAGCAGTGGTATACTTGGGTTTGGATTTGATTTTATTAATTATGGGATCCCAAGCAGAATGCAGCACCCATCCACCTTCTCTATTGAAATTAGGATGTTTTTTAATTTCAATAGCCTCACGAATCATCCATGGGAGGAATCGGCGTTCTTTTGCGAGGATTTGTGGTCTATCAAATCTAATGTAATGGCGGGGGCGATCTTGAACATGTTCACAAACTGCAGACTTCCCGATACGTCGGTGCTTCACGTCAGCTATATGTTCTTTAACATGGGTTTTTATAGGTCTTATTGTTTGTCCTATGTACGAGAGACCACATTTACAATCCAGCTTGTACACTCCTGCATCTTGAAGAGGGATATGACACTTGACGGATGGTAAAAATTGACCAATCTTCTTCAGCGGCTTGAAGTATGTTTTAATGGAAGCTCGCTTCAAGACGTAGCCAACCTTGTCTGTGACTCCTCTGACATAGGGTAGTACAGCTGGCACACGCTCGACTGTGGCTGGCTTCACTCGGTCAATGTGACGTAGGCGCGGAACCCGAAGCTTGTTGTCTTGCAGTACTTGCTCGACGTGCTGAAGCTCGGCGGCCAAATGTTTTCTGTCACAGATCCCTCGTGCTCTCTGAAACAAAGATTTTCCCACGGTAGCTAATTGTGAAGGATGATGGTGCGATTCACCATTTAAATATCGGTTGGTATGGGTATTTTTTCAGTACACAGTATGACCAATAGTGTTATCAGGATTTCGGATGACTAAAACATCTAGGAAAGCTAAAGTATTGTTTGCCTCTAACTCCATTGTGAATTGTATTTTAGGGTTTATGGAATTAAGGTGGTTTAAAAATACAGTTACTTTGTCAGATGGTAAAATTGTGAAAGTATCGTCTACGTACCGCTTGTGGAATCTTGGATTTACAGGAGCAGTAAGAAGGGCTTTCTCCTCAAAGTCCTCCGTGAATATGTCGGCGACTACGGGAGATACAGGTGAGCCCATTGCCACTCCGTCTACTTGCATGTAGAACTCTTCTTTCCACAATAAATAGCAAGATGTGAGGCAGTGTTTTTTTTTATAGGAGAGGGGGCAAACGAGCATGCGGCTCACATGATGGTAAGTGACTACCGCCGCCCATGAACAACCGCAACACCAGGGGAATTGCAGATGTGTTGCCGGCCTTTTAAAAAGGAGTAGGCTCTTTTCTTGAAGGTCCCTAAGTCGTATCGGTCCGGAAAAATCGCTGGTGGTAAACTATTCCACAAGGAAGTTGTGCGAGGAAGAAAACATCTTCTAAATCGCACAGTAGTGGACCGCCAATCATCCAGATGGTGTGGATGGTATCGGGAGTTCTGCCGCGATGTGCGTTCGTGAAATTTGGCGGCTGGGATTAATCCGAACAATTCCTCAGAGCACTCCCCCATGGTAAATGCGAAAGAAAATGCTAAGAGATGCAACATCTCTTCGCAGTGCCAATGAGTCGAGCCGATCGGAAAGGACTCGGTCGTCGACGATTCGAGCCGCTCTGCGCTGGATGCGGTCAAGTGGAAGGAGCTGGCACTGGGGAGCCCCAGCCCAGAGATGGGAACAGTATTCCATGTGAGGCCGAACCTGTTTAAGTAATACTGCATATTCTGTGGGCATGTTGTTATCTTCTAGCTTTCTAGTAACAATTGAGATGCAGTCTTCAATAGGTAGGCATGTGAATAGTGACTGAACATCAAAACTGACCATAGTTTCATTGTCAGTGAAATGTAGGTCTTTTATCTCACTAACAAAATGGTATGAATCCTTGGTGTGTGCTCTGGTAGGTCCTCTTAGTGGTGACAGTATTTTTGCCAAGTGTTGAGCCAACTTATAAGATGGTGAATCGATCTGGCTTACTATAGGACGTAGTGGAGCGTTTGGTTTGTGTATTTTCGGTGACCCATACAATCTCGGTGGTTTGGCACATGATGGTATTGTCGAATTCACGTCGAGATCTAATTTTTCGGAGGTCAAAATAGACCCTACAACTAATACACTTAAAACAACTACTGATTTAATAAATAAATACTCCGAAATGTCCGCCTGTCTGTCCGGGCTCATCTTTGGAATGGCTGAACCGATTGTAATGAAATTTTACAGACAGCAAAAGAGCAATGTCAGTAGGGATCTAGGCAATGTTTAATCCGAAAAAACTTGAAGATTTTCTTCTTGAGAAACCAAAAATTAATAAAATAAAGCTACATAAGTAGATACTGTCCAGGCGAAGCTAGGTCGTGTCGCTGGTACACATTAAATATTGAAACAATTGTATCTGAATTCTGAACTAGTTAAACTATTACACTAAGAAAGAGCACTGTGATCTGAAATATAGCTCACAGTGCGTACATAATATACTGAACAAAGTGATAGACAACAATTATTTGTGGGCCACATAAATACTTACCCGTCCGGAAACTTGATTCGAACCCGCAGCTCTCAACGCTGCCACTCAAAACTAAGCCACTGTTCGGTCTGGCCTTTGTCACTGCTCCAGTCACTGGACTGGGTATCTTATATCTAGCATCAAGTGATGGTATATCGCCATCTTCTTTTATAGAATAAGTGTTACAAAGGAGTACAAAGGCCCCCTGATGGTAAGTAGATGCTGTAGCCAGTAGACATCTACATCTATCCTCGATTAAGAATCAAAAAGCAGATGCGTTTTCATCCCTGAGAACTAAGATAGAAACCCTCGTTTTCAGTAAAATTGGTCCCCGGTTCTGTACACTCACCCACCATATGAAAGACAGCAGCGTTAAACTAATATTTTGCGCTAGTGTTCTGTGAGAACGTGGTCTTTCCACTGTCAACCGACCGTATTCGAGAATTTCTCTTCCTCATCGGTTATCTGCCACGGCAATAAAAATTACGCGGCATCTACTAAATACACTGTAATATCTATTTGTAGCGTAACTGAAATCAAGGATATGAATAAATTTCCTGACTCTTTATTATCTCAGGCGGAAAATAAGAAATATTTATTTAATCGCTGCATAAATATTTAACTTATTTTAAAACCAAAAGTTTCGAGAAAAATGTACAGAATGAGACCGGTAGGTATCTCGCTGCTCGTTAATCTAAACAAATAAATAAAATTGAAGTGTCTGTTTGTAATGTCAAAATTACAGTTTTTTGACTAAATGCATATGAAAGTAAATACGGTACTCATAACTGAAATACAATTTTTAAAATTTTTGTCTGTCTGTCTGTCTGTTTGTTCCGGCTAATCTCCGGAACGGCTGGACCGATTTTGACGGCACTTTCACTGGCAGATAGCTGATTATATAAGAAGTAACTTAGGCTACTTTTATTTTAGAAAAATAATTAGCGTTCCGCGCAAAAACATAAAAACCCTAACACGCGAGCGAAGTCGCGAAGAACAGCTAGTTACACCATAAGAATGCTGTTATTTGGTAATCGAAGACCAGTGAATATAAGCTGTAAGTAATGACGAAAACAAAAACAGACCTACTCATTTAAGATAAAAAATAAATAAATAATAAAAATATTTTATTCAGTAAATTATCATAGATACAATATAACCGGGGATGTGGGCTCCTGTTAAGTGTAAAAACTTGTGTTCGGAGACTACAATCTTCCATTCATAATTAACTATAAAAATTTAAATAATAAAACTGTTTAATAACATTTGCGCGCGCGTGTGTGTGTGTGTGTGTGTGTGTGTGTGTGTGTGTGTGTGTGTGTGTGTGTGTGTGTGTGTGCGTGCGTGCGTGTGTGTGTGTGTGTGTGTGTGTGCTTGGGTGCGTGAGTGCGTGCGTGCGTGTGTGTGTGCGTGCGTGCGTGAGTGCGTGCGTACGTGCGTATGCGTATGCGTGTGCGTGTCCGTGTGCGTGTGCGTGTGCGTGTGCGTGTGCGTGTGTGTGGCACTTGGCTCTTATGTAAAAAAAAATTGCGATATCTTTTTCAGTTTTAAGAAACAAGGATTTTTATAAGCGCTACGTGCTCAATGATGAGTTTTCTTGATATATCAAGCAACGCGAACGATGTCACGGGTATCAGCTAGGTACAAATAAATTTATTTCATGTTGCTTACTAGAGCCTCAGTATTATCATAGCTATTGTGCTACAGCCTTTTAGTTAGAACATATTTACAATTATGGTAATAAAGGTGATAAATATTTGTATCTTTGTTAATGGCGTTGTATAGAGTCGCTGACGCTGACTGGTTTACATATCGTCCCCTAGGTAAAACAGTTTTAACAGCGACAACTGTAGTCACTATAAAGATGAACGTAAGGAACTAGCCGTGTAGTGGCGGTGTAAGAATATCCACTACCCCATATCGTGCCGTGGGTGTCGTGAGAGGCGACACAGGGAAAGTTAAACGCAAGATGGGCAGCAGCATCTTTCTGACGATAACAGCTCAATTTTATAAGAAACTTTGGTTGTCAACTCAGCTGCCAAGTTTGGCAAATATGGCGAAATCCTCCCGATGAGGCAAACTACTCTGGACGCCTAAGTTCAGCAATGGACTTTTATAGGCTGTAATGGATGGAAGAATAGATTTAAGCAACTAGGATTGCATTTGTACGGCCCACACATCCTTGTTCCGAGTCTATTTATGTTTGTCCAAGTATAATTTATTTATACAAAAAAACCTCTACTTTATTTAAATAAATAAAAAACTTTAAAAAGTTATAATTGTGTAGCAGCGTTGTAAGTATAAATCCAAACCAAAAGTAAGTAATACCAAAACATCGTTACGTGGGTGACGTTAGAGGGAGACAAATCAGGAGATGGGCAGCAGTGTATTCCAAATATCCGCATAACCATTTCACTGTCTCGTGAGTTATTGAACATTTCGATTGTTTAACATTAGTGTCGGAAAGGGAATTAGTTAACAGTTTATTTCTTGGAGATGATAGATACAATTAATTTCTTGTTGCATATCCACAAATTGACCACAAAGTTCCCTGGACAAGGAATTATATTTTTTAACAAAGTTGAGATACTACAACCGACACGCATTGGGGCAGCGGCGGACAGTTTCTTGTCCGCAATCCCAGAAATGGGAGTATGCAATGCCCAGCGGTGGGACGCACACACACTTTACTATTATATTAACTTTATAACTATATTATAAAGTTAATTTATTATATTATTATTGTATTAGATAATAACTATATTTGACTGCCTTGTTGGTCTACTGATTATGAGGTCCTAAATTCTAAGCCCGGGTGGGGCCAAAAATAAATTCTTGGGACTTTCAGGCAAGAAATTCTCAGGAGCAGCCCGGGGTCAGGTTGTTGGTGGTGTTTTTCACTCCCGTGCCTGGGAAAACACGTGAAGCGGTAGGTCTTGCGCCTGATCTTCCTCCGGTCATGTCGGATATTCGTACCATCCGACTATGAGAGTGAGGGAATACTAAGTACAGCTCAACTGTATGCGCAATACACTTGGGCACTATAATCCTGGCCTATGTCCTATTATATGTAGATGGCTAGTCTCCATTGAGTCTGTCTGTCGTGACCGAAATCAGGTCTGGTAGACATTATTATTATTAATAAAAACATTCGTGAGAGTCGTGGAACACTTGGTTGGAACGAAGTTCCTTTCATAGTATAGTATTATTGATAAACGCATTATATTACTGATTAACAAATATAAATAAATAAATTATTAGTGTCTATTAAAATGAAGCGTCATTTAAAATAAAATACACTACGAGTATGACACAAGGGGTAGTGACGAAAAAATTTTAGAGATTTGTCGCCTAGCTCCCATCCGCCAAACCAGTACCCTCCGATAAGGAACTTCGTTCCAATAACTATATATAAGTATTAAAATTTATATGACTGTCCGACAGTTTTTTTATTGTTATATTTAATCAGCCAGCTATTACTGTACAAGTGTATTTGAACGAAATTATATAATTCTATAAAAATGAATGCTCTATTTACGATCGAACATATCTTCTTACATTCAATTTACATCAACAAAGCCTACCGTAATAACACATAAATCGTGTATTTACAAATAAAATAATAAATCAATCAGCGTTATCGGGCAAAACAATGTTTACTATAATGTACTCGCTCTGTCTGAGCTATATCGGTATCGCACCGGTGCTATATGAACCAGTTAAAGCGCCCTCTATCGAGTAGATGGGCTCCTACAGGCCAAGACAAACAGACCTATAAATTTTGTTTATCATCAGATTAACGTAACAACGTCATAGCTTCGTTTAGATAAATAATATATTTTCGCACGTATACTATTAACATAGTCTTTACGATAACTGCTATATTTTTAACCGATTTTAATAAAGTAGGGGGTTATGGATTCAACTGTTTTTTTATTTTTGTTTTAATCTTTTTTATTAAATAAGATTATCAATCACTAGATACATAATCAGTGACCAAAAATGTCCTTACGGAATGAGCGCCCACTCGAGCATTTGGGTGCGCTTTTAATTTGTACGTAGCTTTGTGAATACAACTTTAAATAATGCGTTTAACGAATTCACATTAATGTATATTTATTTCAACTAGAATTACATCAAAACAATTGGCGACAGTTTTTAGAGAACATTTGCGTGGAATTGTGTATCTGGTTTTTTATTAGTGATCGACGAATAAGATATATTTTAACGGAGGTTTCATTCGATGTAACAACTTCACTATTAAGACTTTTAAGAGTGATAAAATATGCGATTATTTTATAGAATAATGGTGAGAAACGATCATACTGTCCACCTGATGGTAAGTGGATTGTAAAATCCATAGACATCTACATCCATCCTCGATTAAAAATCAAAATTCGGATGCGTTGTAACCCCAGAGGTCTAAGGTGGAATGCCTCGATTCCAATAAAAAGAGTATCCAATTCTCTACACTCACCATACGGAACACAGCAGCGTTAAGCTCCTATTTTACGCCGGTATTCTGTGAGAGCGTGGTCTTTCTTCGGTCGAGCCGACCCATTCGTACTACAACTATACGAATACTATATATGGCTCAGCATGGCTCTACACGTGGTCCAGCGTGGCCCTTCCCCTGTCGAGGTGACCTATTCGTGCGGCAACCACAATATAGCTGCAGCATACCTCTGCCATGTAATTATAACTACACAAATAGGTGCTTAAATAACTATTTATCTCTTTTATAATTTGCATTATCAATTTATTTCGCTTCTTATCTCGTCTGTGGCCCGAGTCAGACCGCGGTCCGGTCGCAACCGCCACTCCCCTGTGATAACAAACGCCTGATAACACTCCGACTGACCCGGCGTGCAGCCGTATACAGCAGATGCGGCTAGTAAGAAAAACGTCATATCAATATAAGAATAACAAAGAAAACAATAATTATAACACCAAGGACAGCTCCGTGGCGCTGTGGCTTAGCAACGAGTTGGATAAATGTAAATGTCTATGGCCACAGCATTCACTTACGAGTACCATCAGGTGGACTGTATGCTCGCTTGTTATCCTTACTCTATAAAAAAGAAAACTTAGGGACCTCCAAGAAAAGTACGCGTTTTAACGCCGGCAACGCGCATGCAATTCTTCTGGTGTTTCAGTTGCATAAGCGGCTGTCACTTACCATCAGGTGAGCCGCATACACGTTTGTCTACGTTTTAAAAAACAATCGACGGAAATATTATCTTGAGTAACATGCACAATGAGGATGGAAGCAACTGAAAATCTTGCGCAAAGAGATAAGATATAATGATTAATATTATATCTTTATAATAATAATAATAATAGTTAATCCACTTCATTAAGTTGATAAAACTGCGAAAAACCTTTAGGTCGTTTGTATATCTATATTATTTGACTGATTACGCTGTACTTTATCTAAATGTCTTATAGAGTACACCTATACTCTGCTCAGATCAAATTTTGGTGCACGAGCAAGAGAAATACCGTTATCGTTACCGTTATAGTCTAATAAATTCAACTGCTGAACATAGGCCTCTGTCCATCTCCTGTATTGTTTCCCTCTGTCGTCGCTTACGACACCCACGGGATGACATGCGGTAGTAGATATTCTTACACCGCCACTACAAGGTAGCTAAAAAAATACCTAAATCAAATAAGGAATGCGTGGCTAATACTTAATCCCATCACAACTACACCACCTGAATGCATGGATTCACCACCGTGAATTTTTAAGTTTTTTTGTTGCTACTACTTCGTTGTATCACCAATGATCTTTCTGGCCCAATAGCCATGCCGCAGCTATTAGTAGTATAGTTGTAGCACGAATGGGTCGGTTCGACCGGGAAGGACCACGCTCTCACAGAATACCAGCGTAAAATAGCAGCTTAACGCTGCTGTGTTTCGTATGGTGAGTATAGAGAACCGGCGACCTTTTTTACTAGAAACTAGGCATTCCATCTTAATCCTCACGGGTAACAATGCATCTGCATTTTGATTCATAATCGAAGATAGATGTAGATGTCTATGGGCCACAGCAACCACTTACCATCAAGTGGACTTTGTGGTCACCCTTATCCTATATTAAAAAAATCAAAATATCAGGTATCCCGGAAACGATGCTGCCACACAAATAAACGTACATAAATAAACAGCTAATATAAAAAATAAAGGTTTATCTCAAACACGAAGTGAAATCTTCATCAAAATATGAGTAAAACTTACTTCAATTTTATTCAACGTATTATAATATATTCAAAAATTTCACTCAAAGGAAAACTAAGTACATTGAAAGACGATATGAGCGATACAAAGAGATCGTTGCGTCAGACGCGACACGGCACGCGCAAAACTCTATAAGTTGCATCACCCACTCGCGTCGGCAGTGGGGATGCCCCACCCTTTTACATGACGAAATAAATCACCACTGTTGACGAAAACCAAACTAATTAAATATTCAATAATTACTATAAACTATCATTTTCAAAAATTGGTTTCTTGTTCTCTTAATTCATAAAACTGTATAAGAAACAGTGCAAGGAAAAATTTTGAAATGATTTCTATATATCGATACTAGTTGACCAGACAGACATTGTTCTTCCCTTTCCGACGACCCTTTTTCCTATTAAAAAATCCTGAAATTTGCAATAAAAAATACTGAGGATAAAAACTATTATATCTCTCAAGTTGGAGCGAGCAATACATTTTACAAAATTTCATTAAAAATTGGTTGACCTGTTTCGGACATTAGCGTGAACGAACATCGTGACACGGTATTTTTAAATATTAAGGTTAAGATATTTATTATATGAATAAATTAAAACACTAAACAAATATATGTACATATATAAAAAACCCGGTAATCAATAAGATGATGGCTTTATTCTCTAATTAACTAAAATTGGTAAAGAGATAATTTCGTCAGTCAGTTTAACACAATTATTTTTAAATTTCGCAAGTTTATTTAGCAATTATGTATAATTTACAATAGTTAATATTATTTAGTTGCAACATATTGTATAAATATTGTATATGTTATTAGATTGTCACTCTATTGACGAGGGGCCGCCCAACACTGCGTTTGCCAACACGAGGCTGCCACTCAAGAACCTTTCATCCCCATAGGCTTTTGGTTTTCCGGCTATATGGCCATAACCATTTCAGCCTACTGATCCACTGGGCTACGTCAGTAACTTTTGTTCTTCTGCGAATATCCTCGTTACGGATTTTACCACGCAGAGAAGATGAAGAGAATTACCCTCTCCATCGCTGGCTGAGTTATTTTAAGCTTCCTCATACGACTAGCAGTGAAGAACCACATTTAAGTTCCATAAGTGATCACTGTGCACACGCACTAGTGTACATTTTTATTTCAAGGTTTGGAGGTCACGAACTAAAGTTAACAAGTAAAGTTTCAGGCTTTATACGTCCCACTGCCGGGCACGGGCCTCTTCTTAGTTACGGAGCAATTAGTCTGACACGCTGCTTCAATGCATGCTGGCGGACTTCACAATGTCCTCAACATATAATGATTTCCTAAAGATGCAGGTTTTCTCACGATGTTTTCCTTCACTGCCAATCACGTTGCAAATCAGCAAAAAAAACTGCAATTAACAATTTAATTGATGCCGACGGGGATTGAACCCGGGTTGTTCGCGTACTGTAATATTTATAACGGGCGCTTTACCTCTCAAAAGCCAAGTCTCGATGGATCGGACACGAAGATTTATCCCAGTTTACCGAACGCGATCCAGCCGAATTGTATTGAGTATAGTATTAGTCGGTTGACCTCTTGGTTGATGTTGACCTCTTGGACTTACGTAATCGAACATTTCGTCCCAGTACACATACTCGTCAACAACTTTGATTATAATATATTGCCAACAATATATTATGTATAACGTGGACGACTTGAGACATGATTTTGTGACATGAAAAATATAAAAATTTTGTTCATATTCAAGATATAATAGTGAGTTTCAATGTGGACCCAGTCACAGAAAAGTTGAGCAATGGTAGGCTATCATTGACTGGCTATATTATGCGAAGGGAAGTAAACCATGGAACAAGAAGATTGTTGGCTATGACAGTTGATGCATATTAGAGTAGAGGGAGGTCTAAGAAAATATGCATGGGCTGTGTTAAGGATGAAATGCGTAAGAACGGAATGAGTAAAGAGATGACGGCTAATAGAGGTACAGGTGAATGGAAAAGGAATACATACTATGCTGACTCCAAATAACTTAGGATAAGGGCAAGGAGAATAAGAAGAGGTTCAAGATGTAAATTGTAATGTAAATGTTGTGCCGCTGACATTGTAGTCAATCTAATAAAGTACGTCAAACGCTTGTCACAGTTGCAAATGATGCAATAGTGTGTAAGAAATTAATGATTTAAAAATGATGAAGTAATAAAAGGTCGGTGAAAAAGTTTCGTCGTATTTTATATAAAAATCCAAATATTTTTTTTTCAAATTTTAATTATATTTATTTACAATATATATGTGCCATTTTGTTCGATAACTTGTTGCCATCTTGTAGGTAGTAACATAATCCCGTTGCTGTAGAAATCTTGAGATTTTTGATCAAAAAAATGAGACCAGTAGTTTTGACAGTTTTCTCTTAATGTTAACCTGACCGAAACAGGTGAAAATCTGAGTGTGCAAGGTCAGAACTATATGGTGGATGCATTAACACTTCCCAAGCAAGCTCTCTCAATTTTTGCTGAGTGGCCAAAAATGTGTGTGGTCTGGCGTTATCATGATGAAAGGCCACTCCTTTTCTGTTGATCAATTTCCGCCGTTTTTCTCAATTTCTTGCTTGAGTCTCATTCTCGCAGTTGTTGACAGTAGAGATTCGAATCGATGGTTTTGCCTGTCAGTAAAAGCTTTATTTTTAAACGATATTGTAAACGATGCCCTTCCAGTCTCACCATACACACAGCATCACCTTATTGCGTGTTAATCCGGGTTTCGCTACAGTCTGTGGAGCTTGACTACCCTTTGACCATAATCTTTTTCACACGTTCTTGTTGTAGGTAATCCACTTTTCATTACCAGTGATCAATCTTTTCAAAAATGGTTCGGTTTCATTACGTTCCAATAGAGAATCGCAAATGAGTACACGATTCATTAGGTTTCTTTCAGTGAACTCGTGTGGTACCCAAATATCGAGCATTTTTGTAAAGCCAGACTTTTCAAATGGGTCAAAACTGTATTGTGGTCAATCCTCAATTCCTCGGCTATATCGTAACTATGAATATGTCGATCTTGCTCCACTTTTTCAAAAATGGCATAGTTTAAAACAAAGATAAAAGATAACTTAATTACCGCGTTCTTTTTTCGGCAGTCGAGTAATGTTTGATTAGGTTATTAGTACAAGAATTCAACCAAACGTATTTCGAGATGTATTTTTCTATACATCACAAAAATAAAGGTTCATTGTCACCAGTTGTTTAGACCAAAGTCACGTGGTAACTCATAGCAAACAAAATCCATCAATGTCTTTGGAACAAACGAGTAGAGTGTACGCCAAGTTTTCGTACATTGTGGTGTTGGATTATGGTCTTTATATGAAACGCATTACGAACAAAAGGGCGTGATCAACTGGTAATAGCTGTGCGAGATTGCGTCATGCTTCTCGTATCAAGATCAAGGCTGTTTGACCCAGGGCTATGAATATAACATATTGTTTTTCACATGATGGATATTCGAAAATATTTACGTTTTAACTTTAGGTACTAAAATATGAATCATTACGTTCATTATCATTACAGCCCTTTCAAAAAGTCCAATGAACATAGACCTCCCGTAAGAAATGCCACAAAACACGAGATAATAACCACTAGGTAACCCGAGTCGTCCCGTGGGTGTCGTAAGAGGCGACAGAGAGAAATAAATCAGGAGATGGGCAGCAGCGTGGTCCTAATAACGACTTAAAATAAAAAACTGCGGTAGCCAACCCGCTAGTCAAGCGTGGTGACTATGCTGAAATAGCAACTCAATGCTACTGTTTCGTATGGTGTGTCTAGAAAACCGGACCCTTTTTATTGGAAATGGGGCATTCCATCTCAGTTGTAATTACACATATTTGTTTTGGAGAAGAGGGCTATAAAAGCAATCTACGATTTAAAACATAAAATCTTTAGAGATTAATTAATTAATAAATTTCCTTTAATTATTGTCCTAAGACATTATTATTAATTAAATTTAACCTCCCAATACATTTGTACAAAATGTAATTTATGTACACAAAAATATAAGTAGTTTATTAGAACGTGATAGCCACTCGTAAATACTAGGAACAGACGCACTAGCGCAGTAGTTACCTTATACCCGACTCCATTGCGTCAGCAATTCATTCTTGGGGCAATGTACCTATCATCATCATTACAGCCCTTCACAAGTCCACTGCTGAACATAGGCCTCCCCCAAGGAATGCCACAAAGCACGGTCCTGAGCCACCTGCATCCATCGACTTCCTGCATATCTTACCAGGTCGTCACTCCATCTAGTGGGGGGACGCCCTACACTTCGCCTGCCGGTACGAGGCTGCCACTCGAGAACCTTTCTTCCCCATCGGTTGTCGGTTCTTCGAGCTATATGGCCGGCCCATTGCCACTTCAGCTTACTAATCCGTTGGGCTATGTCGGTCACTCTAGTTCTACTGCGGATATCCTCATTTCTGAGTTTATCACGCAGAGAAACTCCGAGCATAGCCCTCTCCATAGCTCGCTGAGCGACCTTGAGCTTCCTCATCCGGCCAGTAGTGAAGGACCACGTCTCAGTTCCGTATGTCATCACTGGCAACACGCACTAGGTGTACAGTCTCGTTTTCAAGTTTTGAGGTATACCTGACGAGAAGATGTGCCGTAATTTCCCGAACGCTGCCCAACCGAGTTGAATCCGTCGATTGACCTCTCGGTCGAAGTTGGACTTACCTAATCGGACTATTTGTCCCAGGTAAAAATACTCGTCAACAACTTCGAGCTTAGTGTTCCCAACAACTACCGGCATAGGTGTGACATGGACATTAAACATGATCTTTGTTTTGTCCATGTTCATCTTAAGACCTATCCGTTGGGAAACACTATTGAGGTCATTGAGCATAGTGCTTAGGTCCTCCAGCGATTCTGCCATAAGGACTATACCGTCGGCAAATCGAAGGTGAGTGATGTACTCGCCATCGATGTTGATACCGTATCCTTTCCAGTCCAGAAGCTTGAAAACATCTTCCAATGCAGCGGTAAAGAGTTTCGGGGATATGACGTCACCCTGTCTTACACCTCTCTGCAATTGAATAGGTTTCGTACTCTGGTTCTGTACTCGGATAGCCATCGTAGCCCTACTGTACAAGCACTTCAACACTTCGATATACCGACAGTCAACTTGGCACCGCTGAAGGGACTGCAGCACCGCCCAAATTTCGACGGAATCAAAGGCTTTCTCATAGTCCAAATACGCCAGACATAGTGGCAAATTGTACTCCTCGGACTTCTGTACAATTTGCCGAAGGGTATGTATGTGGTCTATGGTGCTAAAGCCTTTTCGGAAACCGGCTTGTTCGGGAGGCTGGAAGTCGTCAAGTCTGCGCGCGAGACGATTCGTAATGACTCTCGAAAACAGCACGTAGACGCGGCTCAGAAGGGAAATCGGTCTGTAGTTCTTCAAGAGAGCGTTGTCGCCTTTCTTGAAGAACAAGACCACCGCACTTCTGCTCCACGCCTCCGGTGTAATGCCACCATGGAGGACGGAATTAAAGAGCTTCTGAAGGACTTCAAGTACCGGTTTTCCACCCGCTTTCAGAAGCTCCGCTGTAATTCCATCCTCGCCTGGGGCCTTGCCGTTTTTAAGGTGCTGGAGAGCCATTCTAATCTCGCTCAGACTGACGTCCGGGATATCATCGGAATAATGTCGGATAAGACTCGCTCTTGGATCGTTACTCACACTTGCGTGCGGCTCCAACGTTGACGTGTACAGCTGCCCATAGAACCTCTCAATCTCACTCAAAATCTCAGGTGCCCCGGAAACGATGCTGCCACATTCTCTCTTCAGCTTTGACAGTTGGCGCTTTCTGGCAGACAGATCTCTGGCAAAGACTTTGGAGCCTTGGTTCCGCTCGATCGCTTCTTCAATACGAGCTGTATTGAAGTTGCGTAAGTCCCGCCGCATGCATTTGGAGATCTGTCTGTTCAGTTGCCTGTATGCTGTTAAATCTATTGAAGAATGTAGCTTCATCTCTCGTCTAACAGCCATGAGATTAAGAGTGTGATCGGAGAGTTTTTGTGTTCTTCTGCGGCGGGTCTTGCAGAACTTAGCTCCGACCGCATGGACAGTTTCCACGAGTTTGTCATTCAAATCGTCCACTTCATTGCAGTCTTCTAGGCACTGAAAACGGTTTTGTAACTCGAGCTGAAAGGTTTCGGGACTTTGGATTAGAGCACGAGCGGGACGGAGCGTTGACTTCATTAGACGAGACCTCTCCAACTTAACGTTTAGGTTCAGTGTGCCTCTAACCATTCGGTGATCGCTGCCGGTTTTCACCCTCGCAATCACTGAGACATCACTGAACAGTTGTCGTCTGGTCGTCATAATGAAGTCAATCTCATTTTTTGTCGAACCGTCGGGGCTCGACCAGGTCCACTTCCTGTGGGGCCGCTTCTGGAAGAAAGAGTTCATCATAAAGAGTCCCTCTTTCTCCATGAAGTCGGCCAGCTGCTGGCCCCTTAGGTTTCGTTGCCCTATTCCAAATTTCCCTACTTTCAGCTCACCGTTCTCTCTTGTGCCTAGTTTTGCATTGAAGTCTCCCATTAACACCGTATATTGGGTTTTGGAGGAATGCATGGCTCTAGAGATATCCTCATACATTTCCTCCACCTCCTGATCGGGGTGTGCCGAGGTTGGTGCGTAAACCTGTATGACCTTCAGCGAATACCGTTTGGTGATTCTGAGTATAAGGTACGTATTCTGAGTATAACCCTCGTCGACACACTCTCAATCTTTACAACGTTGTTAATGAGAGACTTGTGGACGATAAATCCGACACCTCCTTGGGACAGATGGTCGCCCTCCCGGTAATAGAGCAAGTTGCCGGATTCGAGGATTACCGTGTCCTCCCCCTATAATATGATAATCCTATAATATGCCAGCGTAACTTGTCTATCTCTTCTTCCAGCTCCACAATCTTCTCGTCAGTCCTCAGGGTGCGTGCGTTGTATGTTGCCAGGTCGAGTCGTCGTAGGTGGCAACCGAACCTCCACCGGAGATTCTTAGCACCCCCTGCCCCGCCGTTACCATGGTCGCCACCGTAGCCAGGAATAGCGGGGCCGCCGGGGACTGGGGGCCGTTTATTATTGTCATTGCTCATGGGGGGTATATTGCCATAGTTGCCACGCTTGGCGAGCGGGTTGGCAACCGCAGTTTTTTTTATTGTTATTTTGGCTATTATCAGGAAGATGCTGCTGCCCATCTCCTGCCTGTTTCCCTTTGTCGCCTTTTACGACACCCACGGGAAGATATGGGGTAGTGGATATTCTTAACCGCCACTACACGGGGTACCTATACACTTGTACAATAGAATCCCAGAAAATTTACAAATTTTGACCTCCGCCAAATTCAAAAAATTATTTTTATTATTAAGGAATTTATGGATGATGGATGGAACTCCTGGGAATAATGTAATCGCTATGAAGCTATTTCTAATTTGTTTTTTTTTTGTAGTTACTTTTGTAGTATAGTTTTTTTAAATACTATATCACGCTGATTTTATTGCTAGTTCTCCTCAGATATCTTTTCCTAACCAGTGGTAAATTTTATATAAGAATGACTTTCAACAAGTTCATAATCTATTTTGAATAAAAATCTTTTCTATTTATGAGCCATCGTACCGAACAATGAAGAAACTACCAAAAATAAAAATTAGGTTGACTAGACAGATCAAAAAACATGTTAATACTATAATTATAAAATAGTAACTTTCCCAAAAATTTTCATTTTCATTTCATTTTGGTCATCATAGTCATCATGTTACAATATATTACAAGTTCACCTCTAAACATATGCCGCAGTTTTTATTGTTTTCATATGTTATCAAAAGATGCTTCGGCTTATCTACTGTTTAATTTCTCTCTGTCGCCGCTTACGACACGCACAAGATTACACATGGTTGTGGTTTCTTTTATGCTGAAACTACACGTCCTATTTAATTTGTCATGCATTATGACAATTTCGTGAGTTACTCTATTTCACGATGCAGGTTTCGCCTTGATTGTAGTAGTGACGTGTACCGACAGGCGCGTTTGTGTGCGTAACAACGATTCGTTCGAATCGCGATCGTGACTGAGTGCTCCCGAGGCCTACGCAAACTAACACAATGTGTATGTGCACGGCTAACACTACCAAAGTCAAAGCTTCATCGTGCAATAGAATAATACATGTTCTCAGTATTTGTAAACGCAGATCATCTTTCATAAACTGTGAAGCCGAAACAAATAAATACAGGAAACTGCTACGAATTCTTGGACGCTTCTTTGATGCGCTGATTCTTAGAAACATTGTCCACAATTTCGTCTCTTAAATACTTTCTTACATTGTCTCTATAACCTAATGTTTTCGTTATAATAAAGGTTACAACTTAATATGTCTCACTTTCTTTTATATGATAAGGCTAACAAACGAGCACACAGCCCGCCTTATGGTAAGGACTGTGAGAGGACTAATAGATGGAATGCCTCTAATCCAGTAAAAAGGGTCTCCGGTTCTCTACACTCACCATACGAAACACAGCAGCATTAAGTTGCTATTTTACGTTGGTATTCTGTGAGAGCGTGGTCCTACCACGGTCGAGCCGAACCATTTGTGCTACAACTATACTACTTATATAACTGCAGCACGGCTTTACCACTGCTGGACTTTCTTTCATTTCTGAAGGGCTTTTCGGGGGTTTTGCGTGTTCCAAAAACCCTCCATGCGTAAATTTTTATATTTATAATTATAACTAAGAAAGACATATCTTAATGTACTAGCTGTTCCCCGCGACTTGGATTTCAAAGGTTTTAATTCTTTTGCGCGGAACCCTAAATCTTTTTCTAAAATCAAAGTAGCTTAGGAAGCAAGTACAGCATCAGTTACATACAGTACATCAGCTATCTACCAGTGAAAGTCCTGTGAAAATCGGTTCAGTCGTTTCGGAGATTAGCCGGAACAAACAGACAGACAGACAGAAAGACAGACAAAAATTTAAAAAATTGTATTTTTGTTATAAGTACCGTGTATAATTTCATATGCATATAGTAAAGAGCTGTTATTTTAACATTACAGACAGGCACCTCAATTTAATTTATTTGTATATATTATTGTGACTGCATTAATGAAAATAAAATAATTATTAACGTGAACAACGATGATTACGGCGACAGCTTTAATAGTTGTAGTGAAAGTGATTAAATAAATTTATTTTTAAAATGCAGTGCAGTCTTTAAGTTATATAACTTTGCCTCGAGAAATTAATAGTAAGCAATAAATATGAAGAAACTGATACATTTTGTTTATAATTTATTCCGATTAATCTAGATAAAACTGAAACTGATTTCATCGATTTCTCTTAAAAAACGAATATTGTAGGTACCTACCTATTTTTTGGTTGACATGGGACATAGAAATCTGACGGCTGATCTACAAAGAAATAATTTCAGATGCTGATGTCGGGTCCTTATTTCTTCTCTACCCTATGCCTTCAGAATGTGATTTTTTTTACCTCTTATTTAAAGTTACCTTTATTAAGAAATAAAACTAAGCACGTACATATGTGTAACGAAAAACAAGTTCATAAAAAGTTCAAAACGCAAACGTCATTGGATTACAGAGTTGCTACTAATTTTAGTTCTCCAACATCTGTGTTTGTTTAGAACCGCCGCCTCACGTGTTCGGACAGCCGAGGAACTATAATACATAGCAACACTTATGGTTTGTTAAATAATCTATCATAATATACATTACTGCTTTTATCAAGAACATGCACTTCACAGCAATGTAAAGCTTGTAATGGACGTCTTACATTGTCTAATTATCGTGTTAGAAGTAGGAGAGCGGTCAAAAGTTCATTATATTCTATGGCAACGTTGTGTTGTATGATTTAATAGATACTATCTTTTCATCTCTTTAGCTCCGAGTTTTACAGTCGCAAACTTTGACACATTACATTTCAAAACTTAATCCTATATTTAACAAGTGTTAAAATTCTTTTCTTGTACTTACGTACTTGTTTGAAGTTATAATCCTTAAAATGCTTTAATACTTTTTCACATTTCGTGCCGGTTACCAGTGCAGTGGCGGTGTAAGAATATCCACTAGCCCATATCATCTCGTGGGTGTCGAAAGAGTCCACAGAAGGGAACAAATCAGGAGATGGGCAGCAGCGTGTTGCTAATAACGACTAAAAATAAAACCTGCGTTTGCCAATACGCTTGGCAACTATGACAAATATCCCCTCTATGAGACAATCTATGGGGGAGGCCTATGTTCAGCAGTGAACTTTTGATAGGATGTAGTGATAAAGTAGTACATTTGCAAAAGCACGAATAATGTGTCAGTGACTTCAACCACCTGCGAGTCCATAGCAATGAAAACACAATTATAATCACTTAAATCAAAACAAAAACAACTTGATTATGGCCAGGTGATAAACTATAGAAGCATTTGTTTATGGCCGCCTTTAAAGGTTATATAATCACAACATATTACTCTATTAGGTCTTGACGCAAAACAAATCCAATTGCTTTTTTATACCAACAAAAAGGTGTTTTATTGTGCAGACATTATTATTATACACTTATTGGACGCCTCGTTGGTTTAGTGATAAACGTAGTCGCTGATCATGAGGTCCCGGGTTTGAATCCCGATTCGGGCTAAAATCAGTTACTGGGTTTTTCTTTAAGGAAATTTTCAGTAGCAGCCCGGAGTCAGTAAGTTGGCGGTGTTTCAGCCCCGTGCCTTGGAAATCATGTAAAGCCTGCACCTGATTTCTCTCCGGTCGTGTCGGATAACCGTCCCATCAGAAGAGTGATGAAATTGAGAGTGCATGAGTTGTCTGGCACTATAGTCATGTCCTGTGCAAATGGCTAGTCTCCGTTGAGATTGTCCGCCGTGACCGAAATCGTCTGGAGGACATTATTTCAAAAAACAAGAGATATGATATCTATGTGCAGAGCATATAAATTCCAAACACTGTCTGAAGTATAATATAACAACAGCAATGAATACTTAAATTCATTGTTTAACTTAACTTCTAACTACTAAAGTATGTAAATTTTGTCTTTAAATTGGTACTATTAAAATGTATACACTTATTCAAATTAATGTAACTTTATCTGTTTATGTAAGTACTTAATATATTTAAGTATTATGTGCAAAAACTTATTTATGTGTCAAGTTATCTTAGGTATAATAGACCAAATACTTCCAAGGGCATACGGATCAAGGCTGGTTGAATTAAACAACAGTGGCAAAGTTTTTTTACCGTTTTATTATTATAATAGCGACCTGACAAACCAGTCGGAATTCAGGTTAGGATCTATTAAATAATCAAGAACCATTTATTTCATGAATTTTTCATTATTTAAAGAAACCCTTCAAGATTTTCGGATAAACTATTTAAGTCGGTTTACGTCATTTCGAAGATTAGCCCCACACATCATAGAAACAACTGTTGTTTCTATGATGTGTGATTAGCCCGGACAGACAGACAACAATTTTAACAATATCTTCACTTTTATTTACTTCAATTTTATTAATAGCTGTTTCTAATCATAAGATAATCTTATAAATAAAAAATCAATATTCTTCTGATAATTTTTAAAATTAAAAAGTTCAATACTTCAATATATATATCATTATAATTCACGGGCACGGATAGGGTGTAAGTAGGTATAGTTCACCCCAGTCGCACCTTAACCTAATGACACTGATATTGCAAGACTGGTGTAACACATGGTAGAGTAGAGCCATGCTGCAGCTATATTAGTAGTATAGTTGTAGCACGAATGGGTCGGCTCGATCGGGGATGGACCACGCTCTCACAGAATACCAGCTTAACACTGCTGTGTTGCGTATGGTGAGTTGGTGAGTGTATAGGTTTGCATTGTATCAGTCCGGCTTTAACCGGACATGTTTGGGTTTTTCGCGTTGTGTCCGGCCATATTTTTATGTGTCCGGCCTACCCGGCTTTTGTTAGGCTTTTTGTAGTGTAACGCGTTGCACGCATCGCTTGGTTGTTGTTGTGTTGGAGTTGGTGAGTTATTTGGCTGCATGGCCTCAGAAAGGTATGTTTGGTTTTCTAAAAATTACTGTCCGGCTTTTAGGGCCAAAAGTCCGGCTTTTTGGAGCGCCGATTATGGAGAAAAATGAGATATTTTTTCCACAACCATAAATTTTATCGATGCTATGTCACCCGTGAGGACTAAGATGGAATGCCTCGTTTCCAGTAAAATCGGTCTCCGGTTCTCTACACTCACCATACGAAACACAGCAGTGTTAAGCTGCTATTTTACGCTGGTATTCTGTGAGAGCGTGGTCCTTCCCGGGTCGAGCCGATCCATTCGTGCTACAATTATACTACTAATATAGCTGCAGCATGGCTCTACCACGTATGAATTTCCCTTGAGTTGTAAATGCTTGTAGGCGTCAACGACCGACGTTGGTGAGCCGCATGCTCGTGTTTCCTTTTCTATAAAAAAAATTGCTATAGGACTCCTTTACTGTTTCTAAGTCCATCTGAACATTCACCACCCCCCTAACCTTTGCTCTTGAGTAGGGATGGACACACGTAACACAAGTAGGACAAGAATGGGTTATCAGGTATTAGATACATCATTAACCTCAGGAGTAATAACGCGCCTGTTATCTTCTTTGCACAATTAGGCTAGGCTTTACATATCAGTTTTGTGAGAAAATTTTATTTATAATGTACCTATCATTGTATGAATAAATAAATATAAACATTCCACATATAATCTATATATTCTATACATTTCCAGATATAATATGTTGGGAAGTCCAAGGTCGTTAATTCGAACAGGAAAATTTTTTATACTGACACGAATGACTTCGTAGAAAAATGTTGCCCTCGCAATGGAAAATTATTACACACGCAATTAATAGAGATAATTATATTTATTTGTAAATGTGAGTTCACACTGACCGAACCCTGTGCAAAGTACGTCTATTTAGTACGTCAATTCAATAAATATCCGGAAAATTATAATAAAAGCCACACATGACGGTAGAAAGTGTAGCTATGAGAAGCGATAGTCAAATTGGCCCACACACCTTGGAGTAAGTATGGATAACTTTTCTAAAAATGCATGTTAGTTGGCATTATATTGAAATGACCTACTTCCAGTAATGGACTTAAATAAGCAGAGAAAATAGTCTTTAGTGTGTGAAACTGGACGAAGTAAAAGATTCATATATCATTATTATCCTTGCTTTTCATGATCAATAACATCATAGACATAATATTTTGTACCTTTTGTTTTACACTTAACACGAGTGGCTTCTTAGCGTGGTCGATTGCCACTTGAAGACAAGAATGCGGGTTCAATCCCGAGCCCGTATCTTTACGCCGAATCACGAATTTAAGTATCAATCAGGTTGAGCAATGAGGGGCAAGATTGCAAGAAACCTGCATGCCCGAAAATAACTACAGAGGCATGGGTACTTTACCGGCCCGCATATGCGGTTCCTGTGAGCTATAAATGTGTCTTTTATTAGCATCTGAGTAATATTTTTTTTTATAGGATCGGGTGACAAACGAGCACACAGTCCACCTGATAGTAAGTGGTTACTGTGACCCATAGACATCTACATCTATCCTCAATAAAGACTCAAGATGCAGATGCGTTGTCACCCGTGAGGACTAAGATGGAATGCCCTTTGCCAGTAAAAAGGGTCTCCGGTTCTCTACACTCACCATACGAAACACAGCAGCGTTAAGCTGCTATTTTACGCTGGTTTTCTGTGAGAGCGTGGTCCTGCCCCGGTCGACCCGACCCATTCGTGCTACAACCATAATATAGCTGCAGCATGGCTCTACCACGTAATGCAGCATTGCTCTACAACGTAATATAATAAAATATTACAGATTCACAGTTCACAGATATAGAGATATGATAACGAGTCATGTGTTTTAATTATAGTTGTGGCCAACATTTTTATTTACCGGTTTTAGTCATAATTTGGCAGTATAAGATAATGCATCACCCCATAAATACCGTAGAAGTTATATGAGGCGACAATGGAGAATGTCATAAAGATCTGTCCTCCGATTGATGGCCGTATAATGATCTCATATATAGAATAAAAAATTGAAGCTACAGCCTATAAACGTCTCAAGGCTGGGCATAGGATTTTTAGGACAAGAAAATGTCCACCGCGCTGCTCTCATGCATGTTGGCGGACTTTATGTGTCTTACCGTTACAGCCTATTAAAGTCCACTACTGAACATAGGATTCCTCCATAAATTGCCTCATAGGATGGATATTTGCCATAGTTGCTACGCTTGGCAAGCTGATCGGCAACCACAGTTTTTAAGTGAAAACTTCTTTAGCATCTTTGTGATTTGAAACAAACGAAACGAAAAGAGACTAAAGAGAGAAAAATATATATGTAGATCTATAGTAGAGAAGGAAGGTTAGACATGCAGGTAGTCGATGGATGCAGGTGGCTCAGGACCGTGCTTTGTGGCATTCCTTGGGGGAGGCCTATGTTCAGCAGTGGACTTGTGAAGGGCTGTAATAATGATGATGATGGGAGAAAGTGAGATAGAATCTATACTACTATAATAAAGCGAGAGAGGTTTTTTTTTTTGTTTGTTTAAACACGCTAACCTCTAGAACTATGAGTCCGATTTGATAAATTATTTTTGTATATGATAGCCAGATTCATGAGAAATAGTAAGTAAAAGCTATTCTCAGCTAGCCTTAAATATTGATTTTTGTTAAGCAAGTCAGAAGAAAAAGCGCTCCTGACCTGCTTACTCCGCGTGCGCTGGCGTAATGGTTAGTGATATGTGAATAATATGTTCTACAAAATCATAGATCTTTTCTCCATCTAAAAAAAAAGTCCGCGATAACATAGTCCTATTTCTTATACATAAGCCACATAAGGTATTTTGTGACAAAAAGATATTTAAAATTAAAAAATGATATATGAGCGTTACTATTAGACATAGCATATTAATCCTTACAAACGAAAGTTACTTCATAATTAAGACAATTTTATGAAGAAAAACTTTACTCTTTACAGCATATTATTTGGACGCATGTCAGATCATAGATTGTTGGCATAGTTTAAGGGATAATGAAAGTCAACACTCAACACTCGACTCGACGCAGGAACGACGCCCAGCCACTCGATGAGAATTGAAAGAGAATAAGCGAGGTGTCATGTCGCGCGGCTCAGAGCGTCATATATGCTACGTGATGTATGCTAAGAGATAGTAGGTATATCTTTATAGTTACGAGTTTACTGTATCCTTTAGGGAAATAGTTCCTTCAGTATTTTTCATACAAACCCATAAAAGTCTGCTGGGCATTGGACTTCAGTTAGTACTATTATTTGTTCTGTGCTTTAGGGTTGTATTGAATTGTTTACCATATTTGCGGCGGTTGGCAGGCAATTTAGCAATCATAGTACCAGATTTCTGGTTTGGGTATTATATGAGATGATTATACCACCATTTATCCTAACATAATCTTTCTGGCATTTCTCTAAGTCAACTTCATTGTGGATACGATTTAGGGACCTTCAAGAAACGTCCCGGGAAACACGGGTGATACCGCAGGGTACAGCTAGTTTAGTATAAAGTGTTTCCTATTATCTCGGCGTCCTCTGTGTGCGGTGCTTTAAAAATTGCTAATATAACTTTTAAGTGTTACAAATTTGTTATCAAATAAATAAAATTAATTATATTGAATAAAATTATCATATCCAAACCATTCTTAACAACCCACGATTTCATATCTTACCGATTTATATAAAATTAGTTTATTTTACGGACCACCTAGAGAGTCAATCAATTTTTGTTTCCTTGTTCGATAAAATGATTTTACCTATAGAATTCATTATAAAATCGTTTTATCGAACAAAAATTGATTGACGTTAGTACGTCACTATTACAAAGCAATTTTAGTCTAAAGAAAATATTCTAAAATTCATACTGTAAGTGTCTAAAAATAACGATTGTTACATTTATTTGCTATAAAATTGAACTTTAATGTTATATTTTATGACGCACTTTTGTTTGAAAATTATCAAATTAAATAAATCATTTGCTGTGAAATGTTTTTGTTTTATATTTAATTTCATTCGAAGGTTTCACTTTTACCCCTTGTGAACTGCACGTTTTGTTTCTATGTAGGGATACGCTTTACATTACTTAATCTAAATATTTTTAGAACGAAGTTCCATATCGGACGGGAAGAATTTAGCGGATGGGGGGGGGGGGGGGGCTAGGCGAGAAAAGTGTAAGATTTTTCCGTCACGACCCCTTTTCTATAGTGCGAGCGAGATGGAATAATATCCATCTCCCTCGCAGTTTTTCTTATCTCGCCGTGAAAGAAATATTAAGTGACACTTCATTTTAATAGACGCTAGTAATTCATTCATTTGTATTTGTTAATCAATAATATAATACGTTTATCAATGATATTATACAACGAAAGGAACTCCGTTCCAACCGAGTGTTCCAGGACACGCACTCATGTTTTTTTTTATTTCTTAGACATGCAGGTTTTTTCATGACGTTTCTCTGTATCGCTGAGTACATTATGATATACTAGCTGTTCCTCGCGACTTCGCCCGCATTTTATTTGGGGTTTTAATTTTTTTTCTAGGAATCCTAATTCTTTTTCTAAAACAAAAGTAGCCTAAGTTACTCCTTATGATATCAGCTATCTGCCAGTGAATCCCGTCAAAATCGGTCCAGCCGTTTCGGAGATTAGCCGGAACAAACAGACAGACAGACGGACAGACAGACAGGCAGACAAAAACTTTAAAAATTGTATTTCTGTTATTAGTAACGTGTATACTTTCATATGCATTTAGTAAAAAGCTGTAATTTTGACATTACAAATAGACACTTCAATTTTATTTATTTGTATAGATCGTTAAAATAATCAGATCAGCCACACAGTACTACGCCAAAGGTGCGAGACGCCAATGTTTTTAGGAACGAACAATCAGAAAAGAATAGTCACATTTTATTTAAAAAACAGCTACAGATACAATTTTATTAAAAGAATTGGCTTAGAGACGACATACTCACTCCCACAGACAGACAATATTTTAAAAATAGTAGATATTGGATCGATTAAAATAATTTTAAAACGGAAAACTTATTAAGTTATTGGTGATGCAAATTTACGATTAATTACTTTATACAGTACATGTGCACTCCACTTTAGTGAAGAAATCATGCAGCGTCTATCCGTCTGCTAGATCATAGCCGATCCGTAGATAATCACCCTTATTGTAGTAACTTTGTTCTGCGAAGCGTAAGTACCTGACTGTACTGGGGTATGAGGTCATCGCTGGAAAACTTTTGAAGGGTACGTGACGGCTCATTACTTATGTTCGTTTGCTTTGTTATTTGCGATATTATTAATATAATGTTCTAATGCGCAACTGCTTCACTTATATCGGCTATGGTCAGGTTATATTTTTAGCTGACATCTATAAAACAAGGTGGTTTACAGTCTGACTATGTGTACTATATTTATTTATCAGAAGTAGGGTAATGTTTTTCTAGATTTTTGTATGTAATTGTGTACGTCTGTTTCTCTGGCTTACTCTGTAGCTAAAACGGTTTGATATATTTTAACATATAAGATGTCATTATCAATCAATCAATCACAGCCTTTAGGTCCCGCTACTGGGCACAGGCCTCCTCTCATTTCTGATAGGGTTTTATGGCAAGGAAATGTCGCACTGCTCCAATGCGAACTTCACATCTCTTCAAAATATTTTTTTTTCTTATTTCTCAGACATGCAGACTCCTCGCAATATTTTCCTTGCACTTTACGAACACGTGGTAAATCAGCACTTGAAATTGCAATTACCAATTTCATTGGCGCCGTCGGGGATCGAACCCTCGAACCTCAACCCCTGACTTAGCACGGTGGTGTCGTTGGATTCGTCTTAATTATGGGAGTGACATAAGCTATTTAATGTTTATACATTGCATCTGCAAATACAAAAAGAAGAAAGAGGAGGGTTTTTAGGGAACTTTGTAACGCAGTCGTGTTTTTTTTTTAATTACTGTTATAACCATTAAGCTTATTGTATGTACATATGTTAACCTTAATATCTTCATCAATATAGTACGTGAGTGTAATATGGACATCCAGTTAATATGGTCACTTTCTTAAAACTAAAAAACTACATCCTTGTTTGCATAGGTGGCTCTGTATTATGATGGCTTTTTATCAATCAATGAAATAATAAACCTAGCAAGCTAACAGCATAGCAAAGTGGCGAAGCAATCAGCTTTGTAGCGGTTTCTAACGGTTGCCGTTGAGCAATCAGTTTCAAAATAGGAGGTTCAGATGCCTGGGTGATCAGTAATCGATTGCTGAACCCAGAACAGAATTTGAAAATTCAAAACTGTTCTCGAGATAATCGTGGGATAGACGGACTGACGGACAGACGGACAGACATCGTGAAATCAATAAGTGACTTCGCAAGATTCGCCACTTAATAAAGGATCAAAAGGGCGTTGCTTCAACGACGCCATCTTGACAATTGAGAATATAGTAAACAATTTAATCGAGTTTGGTATTGTGTAGTATAGTTAGTTTTTTATAAGTTTATTTTTCGAAGTGTTCCTAATTATTGCCAAAGCTTGTTTGCTAGTTTTTTCTTAATATATTAGTTAGAGTATACGACTTTGTATTTTTGCCTCTGTCCTCCTGCTAGTTTTTGTTTTATAGGGCGGCGAAACTTAAGGTGACCATATTACCTTCACGTAAATTAGTGAACCGATTTTGATGATTTCTAAATATAGCAATATAATAATACTATAAATACTAATAACCAGTGATAATTGTTTGGTGAAGACGAATATGCATTAGTGAAGTGCTTTAGTGATCTAGTAACTAAGAGGCCACTTCCAGATATGCAGGAAAGATACAAAGGTACAACACGTATATTACTGTTGTGTAAAATTCTAGTTATAATATCTGCTGGTAAAATTATATCAAAATTCATGTCTCAGCAGTGGATTTTACACGCTAATGAAAATTAATAAATGTACGTACTTACATCATGTAATTTCTCAGTATCAAATATCACAGATGTATCTATATTTATCCAGAATATGTCTAAATTAAAGCTATACTCTGTTTAATTTTTTTAGAATATGAAAAAAACATATAGTCCACCTGATGGTAAGTGGTTGCTGTGGCCCTTTGACACCTACATCTATCCTCGATTAAGACTAAAAATTAAAAGCGTTGTCACTCCTGAGGTTAGAATGCCTTGTTACCAGTTGAATGTATCTCCGTTTCTCTACACTCATCGTACAAAAGAGCAGCATTAAGCTGATATTTAACGCTTCTTTTCTGTGAGAGCGTGGCCCTTCCCCAAACAAAACCTTTTCTTGCTGCAACAATATTAAAGCAGCGTAGTAGGTACTACCACGTCAATAATCAAAATATTATACTAGTATTAAGGCGACACCGCGAAAAAATGCACCTCCTTTCATCGCATAATATAGGAGTATGACACGACTAACGAAACTGGAATTTTGATATAGTTAAATTCATCTCTTTATCTTGAATTTGCTTGCTCAAAAACACGATTGTAAAATTTTGACTCTATTATAATTGTTTGCGAAAACACCTCTAAAAAATCAATATAGTTGAAAATACAACGAAATTATTTAATCTATATGCTTGGGAACCACTCAAATACATTCATAACATCAATATTCATAATTTACTTGCTCATTATTTTGATTACTAAAATCAATAATTTTTAAAAAATATTTTAAGATGCTAAGCGATTTCTAAGCGGTCTGGATCGTCGCGGGCGCTACGCATTTTTAGACCTTATGACGGCGCTTTTGAAGTTTTTATAGAAATTATGTTTCACTCTGGTTAGTCCGGCGATAGCCCGCTTCAACGGTTTTCGATGTGACGCCTTAAACGATAAAAACAAGTAAGCCGTGCGGGCAGCTAAAAAAATGTATACAAAAAAGGAACACAACATTCTAATCCACGTGCACTCGTAACTCGCGCTGTTGCCGAGGGCCGAGAGGAGGGAACGAGCAACGAGGGGAAAGAAGGAGGTAGCGGTGTGGTCAAGCGCAGACTACACTGCAAAATATTTACATTGCGTGTTAGCCAAGTTAAACAGGCGATGTTGGAGCCAACTGTGTTGATATTCTTCGGTAGCTGAGAGTTTCTTGTCGTTTGGTAAACATGCGACTCGAATTTAAACCAAACAACTTCTCCTACACAATTTTATTAAACTAAATTTTGTGTTACAGTGGACAAGGTATACCATAACGGTTCTCCTTTCTATGGTATCTAGTCAATTGATATTAAGCTCAATTGAAACTTAAGTTACTACAATTTAAAAAAGTTCATCGGGTTCATTTTATTAGGAATTAGAACTTCTTTCTTGCCTACCAATAAGTTTGGGTAGGTAAACCCCCTTTGATCTAGGTATTTCTGCCGTCAAATAGCAATGCTGAAAGTATTCCGATCCGAAGAGTAGAGAGATCCAGTATTTTTTTTATAGGATAGGATGACAAACGAGCACACAGTCCACCTGATGGTAAGTGGTTGCTGTGACCCATAGACATCTACATTTATCCTCAATAAAGAATCATAATGCAGATGCGACGTCACCGTGAGGGCTAAGATGGAATGCCTCTATTCCAGTAATGGGTCTCCGGTTCTCTACACTCACCATACGAAACACAGCAGTGTTAAACTGCCATTTTACGCTGGTATTCTATGATAGCGTGGTCCTTCCCCGGTCGAGCCGACCCATTCGCGCTACAACTATACTACTAATATAGCTGCAGCATGGCTCTACCACGTATAAAAACAGGTAAGTATAAATCATGTAGTGACGGTGTAATAACCACTACCCCATATCTCTCCGTGAGTGTCGTGAGAGGCGACAGTGGGATACTAAAATAGAAGATGTGCGGATGATACAGAAATGTGGCAACTACGGTAAAATCCTGACTATGGCGCAATTTATGGGAGATTCCTAGGTTCAGCAGTGGACTTTTATAGGCTTTTATAAGTAATCGATAGTTACATGCTGTGTAGTTTTCTTTTTCTGAAATTCGCTACAGATGTCCATGGACTGCAGTGTCCACTTACCACTCCAGTAACATACGAACTTACGGTCAAGGTAGACTGCAAATTCGTATGATACTCCAGTTTTATTTAAAAAAAAGTCACTTATATTAATTTCACTATATGCTCTACAGTCTATCGTGAAAAGTCAGAATGTGTCCAAAAAGCACGTTTAGAAATGGACAATGTTGTGTTAGTCCCTACATTAATTTATGGTAGTCAAAGTTGGGTGTGGCAGAAGAACCACGAGAGTAGAATAAATGCTGTAGAAATACGGTCATTTAGGAGTATGCTAGGGCTGAATCTGGATAACAGGGTGAGAAATTGTGTGATAAGAGAAGTGTGGTTTGCAAGGTGATGTTGTGACCAGGATTAAGGGAGTGCTTCGGTGGTTTGGTCATGTATAAAGAATGAATGAGGAAAGAATGACAAAGCAAATTTATGTTGCAGAAGTGAACGGCAGAGTCGGGAAGGGATGCCCTAGGCGAAGTTTTATCGACCAAATTGGCGATATATTGAAAATAGACCACATTACGAGTATCCTTAACCGGCGAGCATGTATGCGTAGGTAAATGAATGTGTTGATTGTGGCAAATGGAAATTCGTAATCTCTGTTTACTCCTCTGGGTGACAGACATGAGTATTTATGTAATGTTATGTTAATTCTTCGTGGATATAATTATAATTAAACACTGCTATGTGGTGGAGGGGGTGATAGAGAATTCATCGAAGTCATTCACACACAAAATATCAGCATGAAACAGCAGTTTCATGCTACTGTGTTTCATATGGTGAGTGTAGAGGTGTTTTATCTTTAGTCCTCAGAGGTGACAACGCATTTGGATTCTAATACTTAATCATAGGTAGGTGCAGATGTCTGTAGGTGTAAGCTCTTTTCTTGAAGGTCCCTAAGTCGTATCAGTCCGACGGTAGTGAACAGTTCCACAGAGAAGTTGTACGAGGAAGAAAACTCCTAGCAAAACGCACAGTCGTGGACCGCCAAGCATCTAGATAGTGAGGATGGTATCGTGAATTTTGACGCGATGTGCTTTCGTGAAATTTGGCGGCTGAAATTAATCCGAACAATTATTATATATATATAAAAATGCACGAGTGTCGTGGAACACTAGATTGTAACGAAGTTCCTTTCGTAGTATATTATTATCGATAAACATATTATATTATTGATTAACAAATACAAATAAATGAATTAGGTACTAGTGCCTATTAAAATGAAGCGTCATTTAAAATAAAATAATATTTCTTTCATAACAAGATGCGAGGGAGATGGATATTATTCCATCTTGCTTCCTTATAGCCGCCAAGGCCGTCTACTACGTCAGAAGGGGCCGTGACGGAAAATCTTACACTTTTTGTCGCCTAGCCCCCATTCGCCAAATCCGTACCGTCCGATAAAGAACTTCGTTCCAAAAATAGAAAGATTCCATGTAATGACATTAGATATCGTAAAGATCCGCACCTAAGCAAATTTTCTCTATTATGTTGTAAAAGACGTCAGTTTATTTGATACTCGTACATTTACATTTCACCAAGCGTTCACATAAGCATGCAGTTATGGTTACTCAACGAAATGCACAGAGACGGCGAGACGTTGGCAAAACAAGCTTACACTATGTCGATTGGGATGCATTGTGGTGTGCGTAATGCGATCGGTGTGCTGTCTACCATCGACCGACAGTCTCAACTTACCATAATTGGATCCGGGCACTAGAACCGCGCCGTGCAGTCTGCAGGTTAATATTCTTAGCGTATGCAGCGAGCATAACGCTGTGGGTTTGTAATGCTTAAACGAGAGGTAGGTGGAGTTTTATTTATAGAATATGGTGTGATAAACGAGCCTACAGTGTCCTACAAACCAAATTTCCATCACTGAGGCCAGTCTCTCATCTAACACTTTAGTTTTACTTAAACGTATACTATAGCCAACTGTGCTGGACAGAATTGTAGTTCCCGAGGGTATATACGCAAGCACAGGTGCACCTTCTATTTCCCCACTCTCATAGTCCGATGGTCTTATAAATCCGACACGATCAGAGTGAGATCAGGCGCAGAACCAACGGTTTTACGTGCATTGCGAGACACGAGGATGAAACACTAGAACACCACGTGTTCTAGTGTTTAATAGCAACAAAATGTAGATTATTTGAAAATGATACATTTTTGAACAATATTAAGTGCTTATAGCTTCTTATTATTTTAACCCTTAAAAGTCAACTGCTAGTGCAGGATTACGCTTCTCCTGCTGTATGGAGGATTTATCTTAATAATTACCAGCGTAAAATAGCAGCTTAACACTGCTGTGTTTCATTTGGTGAATGTAGAGAACCGGAGACCCTTTTTACTGGAAAAGAGGTATTCCATCTTAGTCCTCACGGGTGACAACGCATCTGCATTTTGACTCTTAATCGAAGATAGATGTAGATGTCTATGGGCTGCAGCAACCACTTACCATCAGGTGGACTGTGTGCTCGTTTGTCACCCAATCCTATAAAAAAAAACACCAGGTTGCTATTGAGAATGTCTTGACGATTAAGATTTTTTTTATTCTGTCGAATATTCGAATAAGAGTAACCCAATAACTAATTTTAGCCCGACCCGGGATTCGTACCCGAGAAGTCATCAAGTCAGTCAGTCAACAATCGCGTTTCCGACCATTAGACAAACTAGGCAAGCAATAATCATAATATATTCAAGTTATAATAATCAGTCAGTATAATGTAAAATATTACATAATGCTATGACATCAGCTTTTATTGCAATAATTATGATGATATCAAGATGTGAAAAACAAATTTAATAATCTGAATAATTTAGGATAAAAGTCGGTAATCCATCCGTTCTGTATGCACATAAAAAGGCAAAAAAGAAAACAAATGAAAATGGCGGACTAGAACGCCAACAAAAAAATAACACATTTTGTACAGAGTAGTTCGACCGTAACGGGTTCAGAGTTGCCAGGCGAAAAGTCTTTGTGTTGCCACTGCGTATAATTAAATATTATTATTCCGTATAGCGCACAGTGCTGTTGCTATGGCTATTGTATGCCAATTGATTCACTCGCGCTTGATGTTACCATGTTTCCGCATAAAAAGTTAAAATAAAAAATAAATTTGATGACAGGGACCTTCGTGGAAAGAGTTTACTCCTTTTAAATGGCAAAGCACCCGCAATACAGTTGCAGTTGTTCACGGGCGGCGCTAGTTACTTACCATCACGTAAGCCGCATAGTCACTTGTCTCTTCTTCTATAAAAAAAAACTAAGTATAGCCCATATACCAGAGAATAACGTCAACGAACTCAATTAGTTGACTTTTGTACATAATATGCTTTTTCAAGCAGACACTTATCATATACTTTTTTTTTTAAATAAAACTGAAGTGGCAGGTGAAATTACCACTTGATTAAGTGGATTTGGCCACTTCAAACAAAGATAGAACGAGAGCTACAGATGCGTTGTCTCATCATACTGTCTCTATACCGGAAATAAACCTTTATGACATTCTCTAATACTTAACCCCTGGAGAAATGGAATAAAAAATATAGAAATTCCATAAAAGGCAGAAAAAACGGCCACCCTACACGCTCTGACATCTTCCATTGTTGTTTTGCAGCAACTTTTTAGAAGGGTAATGTGATTTTGTATGGAAACGTTGTAATCGTACCGCTTGTTTACACTATATATACATTACACTCAATTGACTATTGTCCGTTTGTTAGCGAACGCGGTTTCCCTTTGTTATAATTATCATTGTATGATAAATTTCATTACACTTTAATGATTACAGCTTTCACATCTCTAATCATGATTATGGCCTTAGCTGCTACTTCAATGAGAAATTAAACTTCTCTTTCTTTAAAGACTCAAGTCGGTCAAATCAGCCAACATATCGTTTATGTCAAGTAGCAGGCGTTTTTTTGACTAGTAATACTACTTAATTATAAATTGCTCATATTGGTCGTACTTGAATTATAAATATAGTTTTTAAAAAAAAGCTTGCAAATCAGTTCAGCAAAATACCATAAGACATTACATCATGCCCTAATTCCTCCCTTACCTTTTCACCATCAGACAACCAGGCGGTCGGCGTTTTCGCTCCTTTGTTGACGATATTTCACGTATTTAAAACAATATAATGTGTATAGCAAAGGGGTGGAATAATCTGCCTGCGTCGGTTACAATCTAAGACTCTTCAAGAAAAGAGTGTGTAGGCTTTTGTGACGCAAAGACAGTGCGATTTACCATATAGGGCTTCGTTACCACTTAGCGGTAATTGGTGATGAAGCCGTGTGGGGTTGTAGTCAAGCACTGGTTTATAATAAGTAAAAAAGAAGAGATAACAATGAAAATATCCCAAAAATACTAATGTTTCATTAGAATAGGATAGAATATTTTTTATTCAATATACATTAGAACGTGAGGGTAATATGGTCATTCGGTTAATATAATCACTTTCTTATAACTCAAGAATAAGCTTTCTAATAAAAACGAGCTAGCTAAATAAGATAGCTCTTCATCAGTCAATCAAGTAAAGGGTCAAAAGGCCGCTGCTTTATCGACGCCATTTTGACAGTCAATACTCGTATTATAGTAAATATTTTGGTCGAGTTTAGTATTGTGAAGTGTAGTTAGTTTTATTTAAGTTGATTTTTCGAAGTGTTCCTAATTATTACCAAAGCTTGTTTGCTATTTTATCTTAATATATTAGTTATATTATTCGACATTGTGTACTTGTCTCTGTCGTCCTCCTAGTTTTAATAATTATATACTTATATAATACTACCCTCACGTATCTTAATTATTTTTAACACTGTATCTATCCGTTTATCTATCTATATTTCTAGGTAACGGAATTTTTTAATGTAATTTTCATCAATTTGTAGACGGCGGATTGACTTGAAAATTTACACTCGTGTCAAAGACCGTTGACAATACTTCTTTTTATAGATTTTTTTTTTATATAATAAGGGTGACAAACGAGCACACAGTCCACCTGATGGTAAGTTGTTGCTGTGGCCGATAGACGTCGATATCTATCTTCATTTGCGAATTAAAATGCAGATGCGTTGTCGGCCGTGAGGACTAAGATGGAATGTCTCTTTTCCAGTAAAAAGGGTCTCCGGTTCTCTACACTCACCATACGAAATACAACAGCATTAAGCTGCTATTTTACGCTGGTATTCTATGAGAGCGTGTTCCTTCCCCGGTGGAGCCGACCCATTCGTGCTACAACTATAGGTACTACTAATATAGCTGCAGCATGGCTCTACCACGTAAAAAATACAATAATTAATTAACTTTATCCTAGTATACTAATCAGGATCACAAAGATAAAATAAAATAATTATTATCAGCATCATCACAGCTCATGATCAATGCGAGTTGTTTAAGTTTCTTTTTTTTTAAATCTCTAATATTAATTACTTTAGAACTGATTCGGGAAAACCCTGTGTTCTGAGAAAGAAAGCCAGCGTAAAGCAGTGAAACATCAGTTGTCTAATTTTACGGACAGCAAAAGCTGCAGGACTTTATTTATTTGTCAGCTTCTCAGTTTGCGCTCCCCATTGAAGTTTAAATTCAAATTTAATTCCCAAGCCTGTTATTTGTCAAGCCAAGTTTATTTAATTTCGTGCATAGATAACGAATTTTTTACTGCTATATGTTATAGCGTATGCCTTTGTTATCGTGAGATGTCTTAAATCTACCGATTTTAATGATTTTTTAAATTAATTAAACTATACCTTCAATGGAGCACATAAAAATTTTAAGAAACTCCGACCAGAAGGAAGTGAAAATAGGGTATGAAATTTTTAGTGCAAATATTTTGACGAGTTTCTAGTTAATAAATAATACAACGTAAGTATAAAAAATGAAAACAGACTTCAAAAAATTAATAAAAATAATAAAATAATTACCACGAAGTACAATAGCTTGCGAGAAATAAACTATTAATATACTAATAATAGTAACTTACCCTCAGGTGAGCCGCATGCTCGTTTGCCCCAACACTAAAAAAAACTTTTGTTCGGTGCTAAGAAATAATGTATCGGATAATCGAAGCCCTGACTTCAGAAGAGTTTAAATTATGTGATTTTTTTTCTTTCGAATTTTTTAAGTCAAGTTTTTTTGTATTTTAAAGTTTATATTTTTTATAAGCTAATTCAAAAAAAAAGCCTAGATATACTGTATTTTTTTCTAATTTGCTTAAACATACTTTGTGTAATGTGGAAGAGATTTTCGTATATTTAATGTACAAATCCACCTTTAATGATAAATTGTGACATTTGGTTGACGTAATTTTTTCGTAATAAAAATCTAAAATAATTTATATCCTCTAAAACCGCAGGCCTACCTGATCTTGGCGAAGAATAAAAAAAAACATAAAAGTGCCATTAGAGGCCATTTTTGGCGGAAGCTATTGAAGGTAATAAAGTTTCGTATTGTTTCTAAGCGTTCCAACGCTTATGGGCGTCATGAAAATAATATCGATTGTAAATGAGGACAGAAAAGACTGATTCATCTGCGAGTTTCTCGTATACAACATTCAAGCTCCCTTATTATACAGGGTGGCTCATAAAACTGGTCCCACCTATTTTGCAGTCGTAAAAATGTCTCGTAAATTTCGCGTCACAAATATGCCTCTTTGTTGGCTGGAAGAGGCAGATACGCCCGGACATGAACCCCAGCCCCAGCTCCCTGATTGCAACCCCTGGCGTATAATCTCACAATACGATAAGTTGCCACCGACACTTATGTCAAATCGCAGGGATGCAAGTATCAACATGTTTTATCGTACGCTGTCGATAATATACAGTATACAGTTATAGCTTTCATGATACCTACAGTAATGTGGAAAATTCGAAATATCGTTATACCTGTTCGATAACTGTTTATGATTGAATTTTTATTCTATAACGTAACTAAACGACCGTAATATTTTAATTGAATTGGCATATGATCTAACAGTCCAAATGTGACTACAGCAGCTCATTGATACCTACAACTAACGTTAAACAAAGAAGGCTATATAATATGCGTTATCCTAAGGACTAAGATGGAATACCTTTCAGCCTGTTATTACACTGGCTCTCACCCTTGTGAGCGGAACACAACAGTGCACCACTGCTGTTTGGCGACAGAAATAGGTAAAATACTTGTGTGACACATACCCAGAAGAACTGGCGGTAGAAAGAGATAGAATATATATATATATATATATATATATATATATATATATATAGAGAGAGAGAGAGAGAGAGAGAGAGAGAGAGAGAGAGTAAATTAGAGTTATGTATTAATATAGAAATTATATTGGAAATTAGATTTAAAATTTGTCTTAGTTTTTCCAGAGAAAATAAAGGAACCCAATGTTTATGACACTGAATTTTCTGGCACGCACGACCACATTGTGAAATACACTAAATTAAATTGAAATGAGAAATTCACAAAGGAACTTATCAGTTCTCCTAACGGTTAGTGGCTTTTGCAGTCCATGGACACCTGCGGTCAGCTGCAATTAAAAAAGATGACAGGTGCATTGTCATCTCTGAGGACTAAGATAAAATTGAAGATGGAATGGTCTTACCCTTGTACAGTGCACAGTGCAGTGCAGACCTGCTATTTGATGGCAGACATAGGTTAAAGGATTGTACCTATCTAGATGGACGCTTAGCCTCTAAATAAATAAAAAAACTCTCTTACTTAGTCTATTTCGCCCGAGGACACCTCGTTTAGAGGCGAAACACATGTCGTATTATTGACGATAGTGAGTCTTTCCGAGTGTAGTGGTGTTGGGAGTTATGGTGCTGGGATTAGTCGTAACGGGGATAGTGCACGCAATTGGCAGAGGGCGGGAGGTGCTCTTCATACTAGGTAAGACACATCATTCTATTTTATTAAGCGGATTTTAGCTAATTAATTTTTAGCATGTTTAATATAATGGATTTCCACAAAGTAACTTCTGATATTAATTATCAAAGAATTGTTGATGTTAAGAAAAACCACCATGAAATCTAGACAGAACAAATTATAGTTTCGAGTTAGGACTAATTTTACTATTACATAAAATTATATTCTTATTTCTTATTTTCTTATTTAAAAAAAACGTTACCCTCACACTAGGGTTTTCTCCTGTATCATGGAGGCACTTTACAAACATAAATTGCACGAGGACAAACATACAGATCCGGAACAATTATTTGTAGGCCATATAAATACTTGTTCCGTGCGGGATTCGAACCCGCGGCCCCGGCGCAACAACTCATTGCTAAGCCACTGCGCCACGGAGCCGTCATAATTTGATTTAACCGGTAACAATTTCGTTTAAAACACAAACTGATAAGTGTGGGCGCAACTGACCACACCCACATGCTTTTTCTCTCCCAATACTTTTTGTTCCTTATTATATTGTATTTTATCAAACATCAATATATTTGGAAAACGTTGTGCTTAAAGTCTATATAAATTGAAAATATAGTATGAACATTTGGATGCCTGAGAAGGCGGGTAATGTTTTTCGAGTGTATGTATGTATGTTTGTATATCTGTCGATGATTTATATAGATTCGTGTTAGTTGTAGAAGTGACATAGTTTAAAAATTTTCACTTTTCATTAAATTTTTTATACGCAGTAAGAGTTTATTTTATTTATGCCAGAAGAAATAAAAATAACACTGAATTATTTCTTACTTTTTCTGGTTAACATACTCGTAGATTCAGAACGTAAGTGGCACTATCTTATCTATATCTATACAAATAAATAAAATTGAAGCGTCTGTTTGTAATGTCAAAATTACAGTTTTTTACTAAATGGATATGAAAGTATACGGTACTAATAACAAAAATTCAATTTTTAAAGTTTTTGTCTGTCTGTTTGTCTATCCGCCTGTCTGTCTGTTTGTTCCGGCTAATCTCCGAAACGGCTGGACCGATTTTGATGGGATTTTACTGGCAGATAGCTGATATCACAAGGAGTAACTTAGTCTACTTTTATTTTAGAAAAAGATTTATGGTTCCGCGCAAAAAAATTAAAACTCCAAATAACACGCGGGCGAAGTCGCGGGGAACAGCTAGTTTTTCAATAAAGTACCTAATACTTTTTATTAAAACAAATAATATTTGTCGATAATTTAACTCAAGCAACACTATCGCATACGTTGTGCTAAGTATAATCGTGCATTCCCTTCGCCGCAGCCATATTGTTTTTAAGTTACGACAGATTTGGACAATGGCGCGGAAACCTTGTTTGAAGTTATTACTATGCGTTAATATTGAGGTGACATTGGGGAACGTATAAAAGTTGTGATGCAAATTTATTTAAAAAAAAACAATATTTGAATATTTAAAATTAAATTATTTGGGAACCCAGACTAACAAAGAAAAATAGATGGAGCGCTGCGTATATTTTTTTTTATAGGATAAGTATGACAAACGAGCACACAGTCCACCTGATGGTAAGTGGTTGCTGTGGCCCATAGACATCTGCGTCTATCCTCGATTACGAATCAAAATGCAGATGCGTTGTCATCCGTGAGGACTAAGATGGAATGCCTCTTTTCCAGTAAAAAGGGTCTCCGGTTCTCTACACTCACCATACGAAAAACAGCAGCATTAAGCTGCTATTTTACGCTGGTATTCTGTGAGAGGGTGGTCCTTCCCCGGTCGAGCCAACCTATTCGTGCTACAACTATACCAGTAATATAGCTGCAGCATGGCTCTACCACGTATATTTAAGTGATGCCGAAATTTATGCTTAACTTCTTGCCCACGCACATTTTTTTCTGTCTTTCTTTAACAGCTCGTGTAAGTTCACGGCATACACATATGCATCTAAAACCGTTTGCTTAATGGTGCTGTGTTTCGTATGGTGAGTGTAGAGTGTTTTTACCGTAGTGTTTTTACCGGAAACGAGGCTTTCCATCTTAGTTATTAGGGATGACAACCCATTAGGTATTAAATACTTCTTTATATGCGCGACGGCTTCGTGGCGCAGTGACTTAGCAATGAGTTGCAGCGCTATGGGCCGCGGGTTCTAATCCCACACGGAACAAATATTTGTATAGCCTACATATAATTGTTCCGGGCCTGGATCTTTGTCCTTATGAATTATGTATGTACTCCTAAACTGCTTCCACAATACAGGAGAAAATCCTAGTGCGAAAGTAATGTTTATAAAAAGAAAAGAAATTTCTTCTTTTAATGCTGTACCTATTTATAATTCAGAACTAAAAACGTTGGAAATATAACAACAATTACTTTATATTAAATTAAGCGAATAAATGACAAAGAGAACGAATTTTAAAATTTCGAAGTTTCTAGACCTCTTTCTTATATGAATCGGATTTCGTTAACAATCTAATGGATTTTAATTTTTTGTGCGCAACCCTAATTATTTTTCTAAAATAAAAGTAGCCCAAATTACTCATTATAACATCAGCTATCTGTCACTGAAAAACTTGTCAAAAATCGGTCCAGCCGTTTCGGAGATTAGGTGGAACAAACAGACAGACAGACAAAAAAATTTAAAAACCGTACAATATACTTTAATATATGCTTTTAGAAAAAAAAAACTGTTTTACAAACAAACACTTCAATTTTATTTATTTGTATAGATTAAAGTTTGTTATTAAGGTGATTACTTAACTCAAAATTGTAGCATTTACGCGAACTAATAACTTACGAAGAGGCACTAAAAGCGTACAATAAGCGCCTGCCGATTCATAATCATAAAACAAGTACCTCGGCGAAAGCAGAATTAAATTTAATCACGAACTACCCTGCTACCTGCCCTGCGACAACACTGCTCAAAGAGGAGGGAGACCACCCTCAGTTCTCATTGACAGGGGATCTCCATTGAGAGGAAAAGAACCATCCAACCTGACCCCCGAGATCACATAAACACAAGAGACTATCAACGAGAAAGGGTGGGTCTTACAGGTCAAGATAATATTGATCGGCACTCCCTGTTGTGTGTCCAACTACAAAGGACCCTGAGTGAATAATATTTCGTCATTGACTAAAGCTCTAGATATATTAGACATGGTTATTGCCTGTAACTAACAAAGGGGCGCTTTGTTACCGACACAATTTTTATTATTATTTATAATAAAAATTACAATTAAGTTACTTCTATACCTTTCACAGTATTAAACAAGGGATATTAAAAAAAAAATTTTTTCAAATGCGCCTTTTTAATGTCCGGTGCCTATCGTTATACAGCCCTCACACGTCCACTGCTGAACATAGGTCTCCCCCAAGTAATGCCGTAAAACAAAACATGGTCCTGAACTAACAGATCGTTATGCCATCTAGTGAAGCGATACTAGGATACCACTCGAGAACCTTTCTTTTCAATCGTTTTTCGGTTCTTCAAGCTGTATGGCTGACTTTGAAACAATATCTCCTTTATAAAAACAAGGCTAACAAAACAGCCCACAATCCACCTGATGATGTGAGGATGCTGCAGCATTTAGTTCAGCTTCAATCGGTTTGTTTAAATATAACTACAAAAAATACTTACTCAATATTCAAAAGTCAATTTATTGAAAAATATTTACTGTGTCTTACATACCTTGCTATTCCGTTTTATTCGTTTCCTTTTAATCTTATTTAAGTAATTGCTATTTATATTATATTAATTTATTATAAGTACTTACGTATGTTTTATTACTTATTATTATTAGTGTAATCGTGTATATGATTTAAATATACTGTATGTGCATATTGACTTAACATTGTATAATAATGAATATTGTTAAGTTTTGTTTGTGTTAAATGTTATCGGCACCCACGGAAGATCAGTGTCGAAGTACTTTGTTGGTACCAAGACTATGCTGAGTTGGGTACCCTTTTAGTAACCGTTTATCTTAATATGTTATTATGGTTAGCAAACTTCTAAAATGTGTTACTAAATAAACTAATTTTCTTTCTTTCTTTCTTTCTTTCTTTCTTTCTTTCTTTCTAGTCACCTACACCACTACAGCCTAAGCATTGATTGCCATAAATTACAATCCTGAGCCACCTGCATTCATCTATCTACCTATTAAATGGAGTGACGCGACCTGATTGTCTATCATTAATAAACAAAATGCAGATGCGTTGTTACCCCTACGAACTTAAATTAAATACCTTGTTTCCAGAAATAAGTGTTTCCGGGTCTATTCACTCACCATGCGTGGCATTATGCTGCCATGTTCTGTGAAATTTCATTTTTATTTTTTCACCAACGCCACCCCATTCTGTAATTTGAATTTCTATTTGATTAAAAGTGTAAAATATTAATCACATAAGATCTGCACTGATTGTGCACTATCCTCGTCACCATTAATCCTAACACCTCTACTATCAACTAGGAAGGACACACCACCGTCGATGACACTACGATACACGTTTCGCTTGTAAACGAGGCGTCCTTAGTTCAGTTCAACTAATAACCTCGGCGGTGGCTGACCGCTAAGTCTTCTGTTTAGGCTCTCTCGCTGCAGGGAGGGTTTGTTTCATCACATCCACGCCATCATCTACCTAGCCATAAAATTTTCTGGTATTTATCACGGGACGAAATAGAGCGTCGGATTCACTTATTCGCCAATACATAGTAAGTACGATAATCCTAAGTGATCCCTAACAATAATCTTACGCTCACCAGATGTCGCTAGTTGGAACTAAGATGATGTGTTGGAATTAATAGAATCAGGCGTTACTTTACGGAAATCCATTATATTAAAGTTGGTAAAAATTACCTCGCGTACATCCGCTCGATAAAATAAAATGATGTGTCTCACCTAGTTTGAAGAGAGGTCAGCCACCGCAGAGTCTACATCACCTGAATAGAATAGTTGCCATCTCCTAAAATGAAAAAGCCGGACTCAGCGCTCCAAAAACCCGGACTTTTTGCCCTAAAAGCCGGACAGTAATTTTTAGAAAGCCAAATATACCTTTCTGAGGCCATGCAGCCAAAAAACTTACCAACTCCAACCTCCCGAGAAAAAAAAACTAAAATACTCCGTTACATACGTTAATTGTTTATTAATCAATCACAGCACAGTTTCAAGTGTATACGTTACTTATTTATTTATTCTGCAAGCGATGCGTGCAACGCGTTACACTAACAAAAAGCCTGACAAAAGCCGGACAGGCCGGACACATACAAATTTGGCCAGACACAACCCGAAAAAGCCAAACATGTCCGGCTAAAGCCGGAGCGATGGCAACCCTACACCTGAAGATGCCTCGTATAGAGGCGAAACATGTGTCGTATTGTCTTTAGTGGTTGTTCTTTCCTAGTGTAGTGGATAATGGTGGCAGGGCGGGAGGTGCTCTTCAAACTAGGTAAGACACAACATTTTATTTTATCGAGCGGATGTACGCTAGGTAATTTCTACCAAATTTAATATAAAGGTTTTTTACGCAGATGGTCAGACAGGTATAAGTTTTGCGGTATGTATATACATTAAACAATACCTCACTGCTGTATATGTTATTCTATATATAATGTGTTAGTTCTAACGTATTTTAACTTTCTTTTTAATTCTTCTAAAAAATCAAATTGCCGCTACGGAATCTGTTAAATATAATTATTCCTCATTCTTAAGTGGCCTCACCGTAGAGACAATAAGCCCTGGATGCTCTGATTGGTCTTGAAGGGGACCGTGTACTTGCGAATAGACACCATATAAAATAGTATAGAATATAGATATAGGTGTTTATGGGCCACAGTAATCATTTACCACCAGATAGCCTGTGTGCTCGTTTTAATTTATTTTAATTCGATAAAAAAAATCTAAAGTAATGCCTTCGAAAACAAAGTAAAATAAGGAAAAGTGAATTACGTTATTTTTAAATTAAAAGGTGCGGCCACAACATATTCCACTTAATCAGTTTCCAAACGTTCGCATGAAAATGGAAGTGACAGCTGTCATCGTGAATAAATTGTAATGGCACAGTTAAAAAATGATGTTAATTTTGTCACAGAACAATATCATTAATAAATATGTAGTTGTCTGTATTAAAAGTCTAATTAATTTACATATCATTCTTATTAGCTTTACAAAATTTTTCAAAACAAGTAAGTAGTCTAGTTTAATATCTAACGCAAATGTTAAGGCTAGATCGAAACTAAAATAATGTTAGAGTTTTAGTGTTTCCTTGTGCAGATTTTTATTCCGTGTCATTAAACATCTCACGATACGACACCTAAGAGAGTGACAGATTGTTTGTGTCGTACTTACACACATTGCAATAAAAATGACAGAGAATATGATATTTTGTTTTAAAACATCTATTTGGACATCTATGGAGATTTTGATTTTTTCATAATATTGAAATAATGCTTTCATAGAAAGGGGGATGTTATTAGTATTTAGTATTCCCGTTAGCATATTCCCGGGGGAGAAAGGCTTCTCATAGTGAAGTACCTATAATAGCGGCTCATGTCGTAAAATGTTAGTAAGGTAGGTTAATTAATTTTATGGCATGAGCCAACTAGACTCACTAGAGATCGAAATCCAAAATTTAATTTTCGCTCTCACCCGAATACAGTAGGTAAGTACTTTTCTGCCGACTTCCAAAAAGGAGACGGTACTCAATTCGACTGTATGTTTTATGTTTTTTTTTTATGTGTGTTACCTCATAACTTTTTACTGGGTGAACCGATTTCGATAATTCTTTTTTTATTTGCTGCTACTTCTCGTGTGGTCTCATATGAATTTGATCAAGGTCAGACCAATAGATTTTGAGTTATTCTTAATAACTTATATTGAACATATAACTAGTATATATAACAGTGGTAGAGCCACGCGGCAGCTTTTGCTGTCGCACGGATGGGCCGGCTCGAACCGGGGTGGTACCACGACCTCACAGAATGCCAGCGTGAAGTAGAGGTTTACCTCTGCGTTTCGCTTGGTGAGTGCAGGTGGCCGGAGGCCCTTTTTACTGGAAATGAGGCATTCCATCTTAGTCCTCATGGGTGACAGCGCATCTACATTTTGATTTGTAATAGAGGATAGATGTAGATGTCTATGGGCCGCAGCAACCACTTACCATCAGGTGGACTGTGTGCTCGTTTGTCACCCTTATAGTATAAAAAAAAAATTAAGTCGGTTGTACAAAATTTTATATTTCAAATTATTACGTTGAATTGTCGTGTTAACTTCCCTTGAAGATACTTTTAATGTTTTTGTTAGATGAATAATTAGTTTTACAATAATTTGACTCGACCGTTAGCCATTAGAGCTACACTATTGTTTTAAATACATTTCTAAATTTTATAATATTTGTATTAATCAAAAAGGCATATGTTCGTTTTTGTTACATCTTAACCTCCTTCTAATAATTGTGTGTCACTAATTAAATCCAAAAGTACATTATATACCTAACAAAACATACATCGAATCCCGATAGAATCGAACGACAATCGCTCGTGTACGAACGCGCGAGCGAACGCACCCGAACAATCCCGAGCGACGTTACGCCCCCCGATCCCGCAGTCTACGCTCGGCTCGACCGCGAGCGAACAACTTACGAATTCACGTTCGTACGCTCCGCGAAAACAATTACCTGATTTTTTTACATTTAAATTTAACCCGGTTTCTGAACGCTATCAATAACAATATCACCGCAGCAAGCGCGCCGCGAAAATCTATGCATATGTGACTTAAAATTCAAGGTTACGGACACAGGTTATTTAGTTAAATTTAGTGAACAGAACGTTTTGTTGTTTGTTATTACATATTTAAAAGTAAATCACAATGTCGGACGTTGAGTGGACGAATGATTTAGTAATAAGACTCATGATGGAGTACAAAAAGCGGCCGGAGTTATGGGACAGCTCGCACGACCTCTATCGGGTGCATACGGCGAAGTACGAAGCTTGGTCGGACTTGGCCAATGTGTTCGAATGCGACATAGTTGATCTCAGGAAGAAGTTGAACTCGATTTTCGCTTCGCACCGCCGCGAAAAGGCGAAAGTACGATGCGGCGGCCGGTCTACATGGTTCCTTTACCCGCATATGAGTTTTTTGCCGACGCATATAGAAAACGACGAGTCAAGCCCAGCGGTAATTTAATAATCAAATACATTTCCTGTTTTCTTTATTAAATTATAACTATCTTAGCGCGTATTGCGTATATTATGTTATAATTTTGTTTTTTTTTAGTACTCTGAAGTGACAAACGTACTTCTAGCCCACCTGATGTTAAGTGATTACTTCACGGCTAGCATGGACTGGGGACAAAAAATTTATCCCCCGATTTTATCCACTGACAAGAGATAAAATTATCTTGTCCTTATGCCAAAGCTCGGCGACGGTGAGAAGTAGGTATATCCCCGTTTGACGTAACGAGTAGATCACCCGTCACCCGTCCATAGCATGGAGCCAAATGAAAGATAAAAAAATATGCTTTTTTGACATTTGAAAGGGACAATTTTATCCTAGTTAAAATCTATCTAAGTCTATCTCCCATTTTACATACAAGTGATATTATATCTACCGGTGAGCCCATGCTCGAAGGGTGGATAAAACTAAGCGAGGGGTTAAACATTTTCTCCTTTCCCCGGAGATAAAATTGTCTCCTGCCAGCCTGCAGTCCTTAGACATCCTGCTGCTAACTTCAAACAAAGAAGGGTACTGATGCGTTGTCACCTCTGTTTCACGGCCTGTAACCTATACGAGGTCTCTAAACCCTACAGTTACTTTGAGTACAATCCACCTGATGGTGAGTAGGTACTGCAGTGTATTGACACCCGTAGCCAATACAAACAAAGAAGACTACAATGAGGGCATCCACGACTTTTTCTACCACCAGGGCGGCGCCACTTTTTTTATAGAATAAGTGTGACAAACGAGCACACAGTCCACCTGTTGGTAAGTGAATGCTGTGACCGGTTCTCTACACTCACCATACGAAATACAGCAACATTAAGCTGCTATTTTACGCTGGTATACTGTGAGAGCGTGGTCCCACCTCGGTCGAGCCGACCAAAGTTTGTACAAAAAGGGTTATTATAATATTAAGGGATGAGGGCATCCACTACTTTTTCTGTCACCAGGGCGGCGCCACTAGAAAGTGAGGTATAATAATTGACAGATTTCATAGCGCGGAATTAATTTGTTCGGAAAATGTAAAAGTTTATGTTTCTTTCTGTACTATTAGCTATATTTTATATTAATAAGATTAAAAATAACTAAACCAAACCACAGATATTCATAAAAGTAGAAAGATTAAAAAAGTTATAAATGTTCCAAAAACTTAAATAGCCAAACCACTGAGGCATTGTTTTGTAGAAACTGATAAACATTTATAACTAACTTCTCAATTAAATGACACTGTTGATTGACGGCTCCGTGGCGCAGTGGCAGAGCAAAAGGGGCCGCGGGTTCGAATTCCGCACGGAACAAACATGCCATACAAATAATTGAAGTTTTGTATGGCCTGCAAATAATTGTTCCGGTTCTGGATGTTTGTCCTTGAGCAATTTATGTTTGTAAACTGCCTCCACGATACAAGAGAAAATCTTAGTGTGGGGTAACGTTTTATAAAAAAAAAAACAAAACAAAAAAAAACTGTGTAACACAAAATTTTACCTCAGTGTCAACTAGCGACATCTGGTGAGCAGGAAACGATTAGCCCTCATTACGTTGTCACGTCTGAGTGTTTGACTAAGATGGAGTGCCCCACCGCCCGTGGTTGTACTGGCTCCGTATACCATTCAGAACGAACACTGCCGTACAGTACAGTGCAGGTACTATTGTTTGGCGGCAGATATAGAGAAGAGTGTGGTACCTCTACCCAGACAGACTTCTTGGCACTAAAGAAGTAATTCTCTCTCTCACACATAAATTCATACACGCAATCATGCTACCACTGAAAGTCCCCTGCTAAACTTACCATGGATTGCCTCACAGGAGAGATATTTGCTATAGCTGTCGCGCTTGGCAAACGGATTGGCAACCACATTTTTGAACGAGACTGAATGTTTATCAAGAAGACGCTGCGCCGATCTACTGTCATATTTTCCTTTGTTAACATTTACCGTCAAGTACCCACGGTATTAAATGCGTTAGTAGGTTTTTTCACTACACGGTGACGTAGAAGAATTCCATGTAAAATAAATATTTAATAGTGTTAGAGGTGGATAGATTTTTAGGGCAATTATTATGTTGGTAGTTCGTGACCGATTTCTGAATGTTTTATATAGACTAGATACCATAGAAAGAAGTTACACGTGGTAGAGTCATGCTGCAGCTGTATAGTGGTCGTACATCGAATGGGTCGGCTAGACCGGGGAAGGACCACGCTTTCACAGAATACCAGCTTAACACTGCTGTGTTTCGTATGGTGAATGTAGAGAACCGGTGACCCCTTTTTACTGAAAACGAGGCATTCCATCATAGTCCTCAGTTATCTGCGTTTTAATTGTTAAGATAAGGATAGATGTAGATGTCTGTGGGCCGCAGCATCCACTTACCATCAGGTGAACTGTGTGCTCGTTTGTCACCCTTATTTAATTCAAAAAAATGTTCTTATTATGATTATCAACTGCGCATAGCATTTCATAGTGCGATATTATAAGTAGTGTAAATATATTCCAATGTCCAAGAGCATGCGACTGATATACAAATGTGCACTTCAGACGTTAATCTAGTGATCTATAGTTGGTCTCTTAATTTTGTTACATTGCACCATTTATCCGATTAGTCGGGGCATTGCGTGACCCTGACACACTGATATATTTCGTTTAGTAGGTAAACTGTTAATAAATGAATTACTTCCATATTAATTTGCGATTACGCGACCTTAGTACACGGAATGCCAATTGTTTAAATTTAGGTATTGACCCTAACAACAAACTTAAGGAAATAAAATACGAACGATGGCCATACTGTTATGTAAGCAATTTATTTCTAGAAGTTTCTTCTAGATTTGTTCAAGAATTTGGAGGTTCGCCTCAATGTCAGCCAAATTACGGCCGTGGTAGCTCAGTGACTAAACATTCGCTGTAAATATCACATTACGCGAGCAACCCGGATTCGAACCCCCCTGGCACCACTACCACCACGTTCTCTGCGGTGAAGGAAAACATCATGAGGAAACCTGTATGTCTTAGAAATTAAATAAATATATTTCAAAGACATTTGACATCCACCAATACGCATTGGGGCAGCGCGGCGGACTTTTCCTAGCCCTAAAACCTTCTCAAAAATGAGAGGAGTCCTGTACCCAGCAATGGGATTTTGGGACGTAGTAGGCTGTAGCTTCCGGGGCCCAATAGCTCCCTACTAAAAACTAAATATTTTTTTTTACACAGATCTTAATATTGGCAACGGATTCGAATCCAGGGTCTGCGAGTAATGAGGCAAGTACACTTAAAATTGACATGATAATGAACAGATTAATGCGACAAAATTGACATAAGAGTTTGAAATTAATAGTGTACATAAATGTTAAAATAATAAATGAAAGCGTTGTGTTAAGTTGATAAAAAGTATCATTATTAAAAAATAGGATAAATCGATTTTATAACTGATAGTTTTTCTTATTTTTGACACTTTGGGCATTTAAAATGCCTGCTTTTATAGACTAGTAAAGATTTCACTTATAATCAATGTTCTTTGGCAGAGCGAAAGACGGAGGCGCATATTAAACCTCGCCGTGGAAGAAGCAGACCAATCTTCACCAGAAGAAGATAACCACATCGATGATGATCCCGAAAACGAAGACCTCGAATCTCAGGACATCATAATTAAAACTGAACCGAATGTGGAATATCCTAAAGCAAAATCTAAAAGGAATATCAAATATGTCACTAGCCGGAAGCCCAGGGTCACTAAGGTAATAAAACGTAGATTGGTGAAAGAGGATCATGGCGACGAAGACAGGAATAGATCAAGCGAGGCTATAAGACTTCTCAGAAGATTAGATCTGCTGAAGAAGAAGGATGAATGTGATAGTTTCGGAGTATATATCGCGAATTCCTTGAGAAAACACGATGAAAGGACGCAATCAATGATTAAGCAAGCTATTAATAATATTTTATTTGAACAAGAAATGAAAAAATACAGCACGAATCAGTATACGGTAGTCATGGCGGGGGTAGACGAGAATCCACTTATCCTAAGTGAACCAGATCATAGCGAAAAATAAACTCGGATATAATAAGGACTTTACAATGCAGTGAAAACAGGGTTATAGTACTAGATAACGAACGCAATGTTGCGGATTTAATATTAAGAAGTATATTATATTTTGTTACATAGTTTCATTATTTTTTTTATTTAGTTATTTATAACATTTTGTCACTTAACTTATGTATTTTACCGCGTAGTGGCGGTGTAAGAATATCCACTAATCGTTATCGTCCCGAGGATGTTGTAAGAGGTGACAGAGGGAGAATAAAACAGAAGATGGGCAGCAGCATACAGCACTAATAACACCTCAAATTAATAAAAAACCTTCGGTTGCCAAGCGGGACAACTATGGCGAAGTCTCCCCATGAGGTAATCTATAAGGGAGGACTATATGTGTTTATAAATTTTAATAAAAAATATGCAAAATGATTGTCTAAAAGTGTTAAAAATGGGCAGTCTGCCTTAGGCTTAGAATGGAATGGAAGCGAATTTTCGTAACGAAATTGTACATGGTAAAATGAAATTTATGTTAATTGTGTGACGTGCAAACTAGATATGATAAAAGAAGACTCGCGACTTCGTTTTTGGCTTATATCTACTTTGCACGTTACACAATTAACATAAAATTTATTTTACTATGTACAATTTCGTTACAAAATTCGCTTCCATTCCATTCCGCCGCAATGTAAATTGAGCCTAAATGTTATTATTTATGTGCATAACAATTAAAATCTTCGTATTCATTCTTGCACTCTGTGGCAGCTCATTAAAGTAAAAAGCCTTCGAATTACGGATTGGTTTAGTTCTTAGTCTAAAGTTATGTTTAGTATTTATTTATTTTAACTACACACAGTATACACATCCTAAAATCATGGAACTTAATGTACCCAATAATTTATTTCTGATCTTGAATCCTGATCCATTTTTGCAACAATTCTACATTCTTACGCGGTAGGAACATGATGCAGCTATAATAATATATAGCTGCTGCGGCATGAATAGGTCTTTTCGACCGGGGCAGAACCATGCTCTTACAGAATACCAGCGTGAAACAGCAAATAATGCTGCGAATATCGTGAGAGAACCGGAACCCCTTTTTACTGGAATCGAGACATTCCATCTAAGTCCTCAGAGGTGGCGACGCATCTGCATTTTGATTGTGAATTGGAGACAGATGTAGATGTCTATGGACTAAAGTATTCACTTGGACTATGTGCTCGCTTTTTAACGCTAATCTATGAAAATAAAAATTAATCGTTTGATCTATTTGAATCAAAGCAATTATGTTATATTATGGTAATAATTCAAATGAAATTACATGGACTGAATATCGAAAAGAAAACAAAGGATTCTGATGACGTGCCCATGTTATTTATACGGTATTTAAAAACTGTAGATAAACCGATATCCATGTGTTCAGTAGTTCATGAATAACAACACTTTGTCACGCACTCTTGTCACCGTGAATTTCCACCATTTTTTGTTGCCATTCGCAAACATATCTGGAACAGCTGCGTACGTGCCTCGTCGCACGGTCATGTCTATTCATCTATTGATCATTAATACTGTTCAAACGAAAAACTATTTCTTATTAAAAAATCGATATCCATGTCCGCTTTTCTACCGAATAGAAAAAGTACAAATTCGTAAAATCAGCAGTGTGTATCTTCGCATATATAAATTCTCCTCCCCAACCTTTTAAGTAACAGTTGTATGTCTAGAATTGCAGTTTTTTCTAACTAAATCGTCCATCACCAACTATTTAATGATTCTATAATAAAAACATCAACAGAATACAACATTGTAAGCTGTTCTGATGGATATAGGTAAATCACTGTGTTAAGTTTGTTGGTGAAGTGATTCATTAGAGCAAGACAGTCTAAATCACGCCACTCTACGTCTTTACGTCTCGCTCGGCAGTCGATATACGGCAAAGAGTTGCATTATTTTTGCTGCAATTAATCAGATAACTGATCACGTTGCAATTTGTTTTTACTTATATGCAATTTACTTAAGCCTTTTATGTCCGTTGTGAATCATTACACACCTATTATTGTACATTGAGTATAAAGTAGTCATTGACTATTAGTTTTTTCTAAAATTAATATAGCACGTGAGGGTAATATGGTCACTTTCTTATACATCAAAAACTGCAGCCTTGTTTGCATAGATGAATCTGTGATACGATGACTCTTCATCAGTCAATCAAATAATAAAGGGTCAAAAGAACGCTGCTTTATCGCCGCCATTTTGATAGTTGACATTAGGTATATTATAAAATATTTTAATCGATTTTAGTATTGTGTAGTGTAGTTATTTTTTTTTTAGTTGATTTTTCGAAGTATTCCTAATTATTGCCAAAGTTTTCTTGTTATTTTTTCTTAATATATTAGTTATAGTACCTATACGGTACTTTGTCTCTGTCATACTGCTAGTTGGTGTTAAAGGGCGGTAAAGCTTAAGATGACCATATTACCCTCACATACCTTTAGTACATGAACATTATTTTAATTTATATGTAGTTTTTTTTTGCCTTTTAAATGTAAAACTCAAAGATCTTAAAAAAATAATTTAAGGTTTGGACAATAGCCAATGATCCAATGTTGTAGTTGCTCAGAGCTTCAGATGCTAAGGTACGTCATGGTTGTAATCCCTCTTTTCTTACACCGGAAAATTAAAATCTATGCCCAAAAGAAGACAAATATATATATACCATACAGCCTTTTGAAAAGGAAACCGGGTTTTGTGAGTTATAAATTCTTCACAAGAACTAGAAAATTCAAATAAGTCAGCAATCATTTCACATTTTCTCGTTTTTTTTTAACGCACACAGAAAATATTCTGTTTAACATTGAATGCAATTCCACATTCGTGACTTTGCTTTCCACAAGTTGCTTTTTGTAAAGTTTCCTTCAACGATAAATATACGACTTCATAAAATCGTGTGAACCGAAAATTCTATTAACTTTCATGTACAATATACTTTTGATTAACGATGTGCCATCAACGCACGCGAAGCGTTAGGTTTTACTGGTATTATAATTAATTTAGAGGCATGAGATATAAAATAAGTTCTATTATCAGGTGATTATGGAATATATTTGCCGAATATAATTTTGGCGTTTTTTTTTTGTTGCGTCCATCTTGCTGTCACTTTGTCAGTCACATGTGAAGAGTCCGCAGTATCGCCCGTTTCGCTGACACTGATCTGACATAATTGTAGAGGCATTGCGTCACTAGTCAGGCCATAGCTACCTGGCATTCTGCCCCGCCTTTACTCAATGTCTTGACAGATTCTTTGTACTCATTCAGAATCATACTTAAAAATAGAACAGTACTACGTCAAATGAAGGCAGTTTTTTGTACTATATATTTTTTTGCTTTTATTATATTTTAAAATTTAATCATATAGACAGATATAATTGCGTGAATCTGCGGTTTTTTTTTAAATTGTTCTATTGAATCATTGATCCTTAGTTAAGATGCTATTGAAAATTTTATATTAAAAATACAAATTAAATTACATCAAAGTTAAAGAACCAAAAACGTGAGTTAAAATTTTATGCATAGGTGGGCTGATACTGACGGTAGGTACTAAACTAGAGAAGGTGTTCCTTTACTTGCACTCACATTACAAAATAGCGTAATGCTGCTGTGTTTTGTATGGTGAGTGTAGAGAACCGCAGAGCATTTTTAATGGTAACGGGGCATTCTATCTAAGTCCTCAGATTTGCTGCATTTTGATTCTTCATTGACGATAGATGTAGATGTCTAAGTGCCGCAACATCCACTTACTATCAGATGGGCTGTGCGCTTGCTTTTCACACTTATTCTATTAAAAATTACTTACACATTTGGAATGGATCCAGCGAAAAGCTAAAATCCTTTCTTCTCGTCGGCTAATCTAACATGCTTTCCCACACGCAGGGTGTTGGCCTTTGATGAGCTCTTTATCTTTGCTGCGTTCGGGCATTATGACACTGGGTATTATTAAATCTGGGGTCTACATGCATAAACTTCACAAAGACAAACATCCAGACCCGGAACAATTATTTATAGGCCATACAAATACTTGATCCGTGCGAGATTTAAACTCGCGGCCCGTAACGCTGCAACTAACTACTAAGCCACTGCACCACGGAGCCCGTTATTAAAGTGAAAAAAGGAGCTAAGAAGTCGCCGTATATTATAATGTCACACACTACAATTGTGACTGCAATAAATAAAATCCAAATGAGATATAATAACATATCATAGTACATTAGTTGTACTTCGATACAGTAGGCAAGTCATACCCACAAGCCCACAACACAATACATACATAATATCATATTATATATCAGGTATAATCTTATACAACAGACTCGTTGTCGCCGATTCTAAATAAAGCGATTACGTGTCCCTCTGTATACGTACTATAAGCTGCTACATAGTTATATTTTACGCTCGTATGACACTTCACTCCTTTAAGAATAAGGCTCAATATCGCATATTACACCATTCAAATAATTTTGTGGTTATAAATACGTTACTCAATAAAAGTATATTCGTATACAACTTTGTTGCATTAGGAATAAATGCGAGTTTTCTAATGCACTCTTGTAACTATACATTGTTTTTATCAACCCGTTACTATGTTAAATTGTCTTTTAATCTTTTCTAAAGGCGTACGTAATAAGGTATAAATTGTTATTTGTAATGCTAAAATAAATTTGTTGTGTGAAAACGCGACCTTAAACTACTTTGTTATCGCGGCTGTAATGTCGATAAAGTTTTTTTCTTATTAAAATATAGTTTATATTCAAAATGTACTCAAAATTTTATTTCATATAGCTATAATTCAATTTTGTATGGTCTGCTGGTGGACCAGCAACAATGAAAGAGCCTACTAGTCAATAATGAAGGTCATGTTCCGGATGGCAACCAGCAGTTACCTACGCAGGACTGGAATTTCTTACAGTGCCGGGAGTGATGCCATGTTTTTTATTCGTGGTTACGTGGTAGAGCCATGCTATAGGTTGTAGCACGAATGGTTCGGCTCGACCGGGGAAGGCTCACGCTCTCACGGACTACCAGGTACCAGCGCAAAATAGCAAGTTAAAAGTTTGTTATGGTGAGGCGAAGAGAAGAGTAAGTAGGTACCTAAAACTACTGTGACAATATAATATCTGCCTTTGACTTATAATCGAGAACAGATGTAGATCTTAGATTATTTACTGTAGTAAATAATCTATGATGTAGATATCTATGGAACATACCTCTCAAATCTAACTTATTTAATAAAAAAAATTATCCTAAAAAACTGGCCAAGTGTGTGTCGGACCACGCAAAATGTAGAGGTAGGGTTCCCTAGTTGCCCGTCACAATACGGTGAATTCGCGGTTTGACCGCCATAATGACTAAATGGGCTCAAATAGGAAGATCGTTACTGAAGGACCTATTTCGAAATCAGACTTATAGGGAGTGGTATTCAAAAATGATTTAAAAAATTTTTCTATTTTGAAAATAATACAATTTACATAAAATCATTCGCATTCCAAGGTAGGTACAAAGATGATCATAGTTTGACTATCTATCTATAAATATTTCACTTTCATTATTTATATAAGTACTACTATCTAACTATCGTCTATACTTTTCACATTTCGAAAGACAATGGTTAAGTTGGTAGGAGGGGGGGGGGGGGGGGCATGATTAATGAAAAATACCACTTTAATGCTAAATATTCCGCAAACGAACCACTTTAAAGCTAAATATTTCGCAAACGAACCCCTGAATCTAAAAGATGTTGTTCACACATTATTAAATATAATACAAAATGTACTCGTATTTAGATTAATGGTCCAAAGTATTAAACTTTAATTAATCAATTATGTTGCTAGAAATATCGTTAACATTTTACCCGCCCATTAAATTAATTCTTTCCTCAAAGCTTTCATCTGAACATCTTGTCCAATTATCTTCGCCGTATTAAAAACTTCCGAGAATTATTATATAAAGTGGCTTTCCTCCGCTAACCCTGAAGAAATCTAGGTGTACTCGTAGTGCGTACGTGCACGCTGACACGATAACTACAGATAATAATATCTTAAAATGCAAGTGAGTGATGAAGTATTAAAATTAACCTAAAGTAAAAAATATCACGTATACGTAATATATAATATACTGTTTGTTTCTTTCATTTTGTTGAAAATAAAAATAAACGCATTTTAAACTTCTTATTTTTTTGCAAGAGATCATTGACATATCGGCCAATATTTTATTTATAAAGAACTCCGCTCAAAATGTCACTTTTGTCATCATCCGTTAAAATATGCGATAGGATCTATACTAAATGCCATTATAGATTTAAAAATATTACTATAAGTAGATAATCGTGTTATTTTCAGTAATAAAAATGATCCCTTTTAAAAGCTTAATCCGTGTTTTTGAATAAAGGTAATAATTTATTAAGTCAATATGCAAACACACCTCAAAATATTTCATTCGGTATCAAGTAAACATTGAAAATTATTAAATTACAATATTTTACAGAACCGAAAAATAAAACAAATAATTGTGATGAGGCGGAACCAAGAATAGCTTAATCAAGATTGTGAGATGACTACACGCGATTTTAAAAATAACAACAGTAACTATATATTCTAGGTTTTTATGAGTTTATTACTCTACATTTCATCTATTACCACTACCAAAGACCTAGCAGTGCTTGCACTATTGTGTATAAGGGTAGAGAACCAATTCAGGTTTAGACTGTGAGGCATTCCATCTTAGTCCACAGAGTTGATAACATCTGTAGCTTTCTTTGGTTGAAGTTCGCTGCAGGTGAGTTTGTTTGTCTCATGTTCTATACTGCAAGGTGTATACCTACACCTACAGACAATTTTAAACTGAACATCAGTTACAATTTCAGCTCATAAGGGCTAAGATTGAGTCTCTTACATCGGAATTACATAGTGGCTCTCCATAAACCAGAACACAACAGTAGTAGTAGGTGTATTTCAGCGTAAATACTGAAATAGATCTAACGGTGTTACCTACACAACGGCCTGTTGCAGAAACGGTTGACTGCCTCGTTGATCTAATGGTAATAAGCGCGACTGTTGATCATAAGATGTCGGGGTTGAATTCCGGGTCGGACCAAAATTAGTTATTAGGTTTTACCGTCAAAAAATTCTCTGTAGCAGCCTGGAGTTGGAAATTTTGCGGTGTTACACCCCAGTGCCCCGGAAGTCACTTCTCTTTACTCTTGTATCGTTAATAAAAAAATAACAAAGAATCTGTAAAACAACTTCTAGTTCTAACATTTTTAAGGAAGAAATGTACAAACGCTCTATCGGTAAAAAAAAATCATCTAAGTTGAGTAGCTAACCTTCGAACCCTCTCCAAGGTTAGCTGTCAATGGCATATTAAAAAGCACGTAGAATTCAATTAATAAACTCCTTTTTTGAAGCTAGTTGAAATGATGATCAACTGTTACTTCTTTAGTTGCAAATTTCAATAGCATACCTACGCAATAACTGGTGGTATCAACTGACAGCTGCAAGTAGTGCATATTCTAACTTGTAAATTAACATAACAACCGAGGCGAGCTCCGATAGCACTATCGGCGCATGACAAATGATTTCCTTCCGTTTATAACAAACGTAAAAACGCATAATTAGTGATTACTCTATGGGTTACCTACAAATTATTATGAGACTTAAATAAATTAACATCGAAAATCGAAAATAGAAAGCTGTCATGGACTCAAATATTCTATATGGGTATAAAGTTCGAATCCACAGATAAAGATAAAGATAAAGATATTTTATTTTGTGGCTAGCCAGATCGCAACTGATTTTGACGTTAAGGGCAGAAAAATTACTTACAGTAACTTATTTTTTTATTTTGACTGTTGTTTTAAAGTAACTATGTTTTAAAGTATGCAAGTGACATTGAAAATTATTATCCTACCTAAGTATTTAATATTAAAAAAGGTTTTAACTGAAAGCTCGGCCAGACCAATTTAAAATAGGTACCTACTTAATTGTAGGTAAAACTTAACACTGACAAAGGCATTTGAGAATCGTAGGTAAAACTCAATCAACACTGACAAAGGCATTTTGAGATACAGCCGACCTGTGAAACAAAGCTACAACGTTATTTGTATTAGAAAAGTAGGTAAGAAATGCAGCATTAGAAAACAAAAGAAGTGAAAAAGTGTATTAATTGCTGACAACTACTCGTTTGGAGCTGTCCTGGAATATTTCCTGTTTTTCAGCAGGTAGTTATGATCCAAATCCAGACATTACTTACCTTAAGACGTTGTACTAAAGTTATTTTTACAATACCTTACGCTCATTTCATTGTTATTTACGAAAACTATTGTAGATTTTACTACAATGAGATATGGTTCGTTTTGTTATTGACAAGAGCGTTGTATCTGGAATCACCCCGACTCGTTCCTTAACATCTTGTCGTCTCACTCACATGCCCATCTCGCTCGCACACACCACGCTGATGAAAGTCACGTAGGCCGAAGCCGAAGTTGGCAACCGAACGTTTCCCTTTATTCACTATATATTGCCTTTGTTGTATTTTACAAATGCAGTAAAATTATTCTATATTGAATAAATGATATAACTTAAAATTATACTCTACTTGACCTAATTGGTTATTTCATTAGTATAATTGACTTATAATATGTTTTTGTTTTGCTGTGATATTGGACACCTCAGAACGAAAGCGGAGACGTTTTACTCCTTTCGTTTCACACCAAAAAGGCTTATGTATACGCTAAGTAACATTCTTTATTCATGCGATTTTCTGCACCAAATTTATAGAGAACTTATGTGTAAGTAAGAAGACAAAATATTATGAGTATATTTGAATTGAAATTATGATATAATTTAATAGCGTTTCTTTGTTTCTAGAAAAAGAAATATGTCAGGATGTAGGTAGGTATGTAAAATAACAAACTATATCTCTCAAAAATCCTAAAGCGAGATATTCTATGTTAATACAGGACCAGTTTTGTAGACCAGTACTTATATTGTGTATTGGAAAAAGTTATTTTTGTACGTCCATGGTTTAGATTTAGAGCAAAAGATTAAATTGCCTCAAATTATTATTTACAAAATAATTGCTTTGATGTAGTTTTTCTTTAATGAGAAAATTATATCAGTTAAAACTTTAATAATGGTATTATATAATGTAATTCAAATTATTGAGATGTTTTGAATTTAGGGCTAAAAAAAATATGAATTATGTAGGTACCTACTTGAATGTTTTATTCACCAAAACTGTAAAAATATTTTTCTATAATATAATAGTTACTTAATAAATACCATCTATTACAACTTTTAGACAAGGATTGACAAATAAAACTAAAATTGAAATAATTGTTTATTTAAGTTACAGATTATAATACAAGTTAAATTTAAAAATATTACGTTAACAGATAATATCAGTAGGTAGAAACTACAGATCATATCAACAATCTTTTAAACACAATTTAAGTTTAACACTTCGTAAATCGTAACTATTTATGAATGATAAATATGGAGGTCAAAGTTTTTTGGCCTCAGCTACAGTTCTCATGAGACTGGCTGATCCGACCTTCATTATTACTAACTCCAACCGAGGTGATTAAAGCTACGATCTTCGGCTGCAACTCCATGGATTTCTGTATAGGCATAATTCTTAGCATTGCCGATATATACTTACCAAAGTTGTCGAAACAGTCGTATCGCTGATTTGTCAACACATGTAATTGAGTATTTATATCTCTCAACGTAACAGCTAGAGACTCATTATGGAAGTCCTCCAATTTCCTCTTTTTCGCAAAATTATTAAAAGCCAAAGGCTTCGGAAGTTCACATTCAAGGGATTCTTCGTATTCGCTGCTGGAAAAATGCTCCTTCGCGTTGCTAGTATCAGGGATGACCACGTCTTCTGGATCAGTCATTTGCACCCACTCTTCCGCCTCCGGTTCCTTCTTTATGAACAAATTAGATTGATCGTCCGCGATCGAAGTCGTTAGATTGTCAATTTTCTGCAAGTAAAGATTACACATTAGTGTTAAGGGTACAGGTTATGTAAACATTGAACGTTATGCCGAGTTGACTCATGCGATACTAAGTCAAGGTCGCGCGCGACCGGTTTGCAACGGTGCCGATCGAGCGAGGCGTTATCGCGAAAACGTACCGACTTCAGGTCCCGGTTCTGGTTCACATGGGGACGAATGAACGAGTCCATCGTGTTGAACCAGAACACTTTCGGTTTGTAGGTTTTCTCATCGCCGTTTGCAGCGGATGCGGCGATCTTTTTCAGCTCTTGGCAGTATGAATTACGTAAATTCTTAAACTTGATTATAACGTGACGCGCGTTGAAGTTTTTGATGTCGAGAGCCTTTGCAATTCTCTCGGCGGCTTCCTGGCGTTTGAATCTGTTCTTGTAGACGTCAGTGAAGGTATTCCAAAGGCATTCCTCTTCCTTGTACAGTTCAATGAGCTGTAGAGTTTTATCGTCGCTGATGCGCAGGACTGCGTTTTGCGAGATCTCGCTTATTGTTTGCATGTTGTTTTTAGGTCTTATTTTCACGAATGGCTCCATGAGACGACTGCTCCGGCGGCGTGACCACGCCTCACTGCTCACTGCGCGGCTTGGGTTGGCCGTGACTCGACCCTAGCGACAAATTCGCTTACGCTTGGGACGGCAGTCTTTATTATTATTAAGTTGCTCGTCACGCTTTTGTTCTGTTTCGTGCCACGTTCGCCGGCCTCCTCTTATTGTCATGACGTCACGCTCAGGGCTGGGACGCACCTCAAAGAGCGTTCGAGTTTAAAATGGTAGATATTAATCAGTGGATAGGTGTGGGAAATATGATGTAATCACATAATTATGCTTTTTATATTATCAATAATAAATTTTATTGTTGTAATGCAAATTTTTTGTTTATAATGTATAATATTCTTAATTTTTGAGTTATACCTTATTCAATAATTGTTCCGTGCCCTAAATGATTAACTAATTAATTAACTAAAATTAATTATTTTTCAAGCATTAACGTGCATTTGTTGTGATTTTTAAAGATCACTTGAATAATAGCGGAGGTAGCTATTTTCTCCTTTTTTTCTCAAATAAAGCATAATGAAAATGAAACAAAATAGTGAATTGTTATAGGTATACTTAATTTGTTTTATATATTAATTTAAACACGATCGACGACGTGGAAGCAGTTTCAATACATAAATTACACAAGGACAAACATCCAGACCCGGAACAATTATTTGTAGGACATGAAAAATAATTGTAAATGCGGGGTTCGAACTCTCGTCTATCAGCGCCGTAACTCAAGCAATGAGCTGAATTAATTATTAACATTAATTGTAATGCATTAAATATAGAAATATTGATACGACACAAATAGCATTTAATTTACAGAGTACACGGTGATCTCAGCAAACTATGGTCAATGACATTTAGTAATTTCGCAAAATTAAACTGGAGAGCCGTGGTAGTTCAGGGGCTCATCGTAGAAAGTATACTATTAATTTCACAGTACACGAGGAACCCGGGTTCGATCCCCGCCGGCACCATTGAAATTGTTAATTATAATATTTTTTTAACAAGGCTATTGGTTTCTCTACATTTACTTAAGCTGGTATTCTGTAGGAGCGTGGTCCTTCCCCGTTCTAGCCGACCCATTCGTATTGCAGCCATAACAATTATAGTTACAACATTTGAAATCCCGGGAGTATAATTTCTAATGAAATCTGTTTCTTTGTTTATTTTTTTTAATGTGGAGCATTATGAATTTCTCCTATATCGTGGGGGGCCGTTTACATACATAATTTTCACAAGGACACTGCGCCACGGAACCGTCTGTGGAAAGTTGTTGTTTTCTTCAATTTGTATAGATGTAACACTTATTTTACACTACTCAGATTAATGTAGAATTATAAAGATGTTAAAAATATTATTAAAATATGCGCGTAAAAAATCATAGCTAACAAAATTTCACAAAGTAATCTTTAATGTAATGAATTTTCGCAAAGTAACGCCTGATTAAGTGCTGAGTTACCACGTGCTCGGTGAAGGAAACCCCCATGTCTGAGAAATAAGAAAAAAATAATAATTCGAAGACGTGAAGTTCGCCAATACACACTGGGTTACAGGCTGTAACTGTAATAATTAATTTAATTCTCTAATCAGTTTAATTATTAAAGGCAAGTGTGATATACAGAGGGTAGAAGTTAAAAGTACATATAATATGCTACTGTTCGTATATTCGATAAATATACAGAATTCAAGCATGTAATATTGTAATACCACATAATTAATAATAGAAATAACAGTTCTACGTACAGAAGTTGCACTTCTTTGGTGACTATTTGCCGACGTTTTAATAGCCTGGATAATCACTAAATTAAACTCTATCGCTGCGCGCAGGCATAAGAATATAAAACCAAGCAGAATGAATGCTGGAGCTTTCGTTTACATATATATATTATTATTTTTTTATTATTTACTGTACTGAAGGTGCATTAGGGCTATCAATTTTAGTTTCTATAATTCGGACACATGTTAATGATTATCTTAAAAGATATAATTTATTATAAATTAGATTTTTTTAAGAATTAAATTATATTTCATAATTTTTTTTTTATGAGAGTTCAAAATTACAAACAAAAACTTACTGTACTTGTATCGACATAAGATGGAATGTTTAATGAAGGAAATGCAACATCACTTAAATATTTTTTTGTTCTGTACTTTGAAAATACGATAAACTTTCTTTCGAAATGCTGTTCACAAATCCTAAAATCTCCAGATCCCTCAATTAGATCTTCTCGACCTACAGCTGTAAGCCAATTGTGTCGTCTGAAATAAAACACCAAAATAAAATATGGGAAGTAATTAGGTATGTATTTAGTTCGCTAGTATTATATTTGGAATGAAAGAAAAATTTGCATTTTCATTTGGTCAGCATGAAATGTTTTTGTAGGCAATAAATTAAAAATGAGCACCAACACGTGATCTGCAACTAAATTTACTATTATCAGCAAATTAACTAGTAAGTACGTATTCGATTTGTCTGCTAAATAAATAATCGTGATACAAAATAATTAAGTATCAGATTTAAACTGTAAGCTGTATCTGATCTGAATATTGTCACCGTCCATTTAAATCACCTGTACCTATCTAGATGTTTAGATGCTATTTAGATGTTTAATTTAGATTATTAAATACTGGATGTTTTCAAAAGAGCGCTAATCCCGCCTACAAACTAGGGATGAGCGAATGAAAATATATATATTGTATCGATATTTTTAAACAGTATCGATATATATCGCGTGATAAAAATCGATATACCGTCATGTTTTGCATGATGCACTAGGATAAGCCCCAAAATGTTATTACTGACGAATGTACGACGAAAAAAAAACTACAACAGCACATGAATGCTTTTGTAGCTGCTTTGGCTGCTTAATAAATAAAATAGAATATGTTGCTTAGTCGATTAAAATAACATTTTAAAATATATCGAAATTGATACGAATTCGATACTCTACACTAAATATCGATATATCGCAATTAAAAATATCGACGATATCTATATTTCGATATTTTTATGAGAAAACTAGCTGCTCCCCGCGACTTCGCCCGCGCGTAATTTAGGGTTTTAATTTTTTTGCGAGGAACCCTAATTATTTTTCTAAAATAAAAGTAGCCTAAGTTACTCCTTATGATATCAGCTATCTGCCAGTAAAGTCCCGTCAAAATCAGTCCAGCCGTTTTGGAGATTAGCTGGAACAAACAGACAGACAAAAATTTTAAAAAGTGTATTTTTGTTATAAGTACCGTTTTTACTTTCATATACATTTAGTAAAACGCTGTAATTTTGACATTACAAACAGACACTTCAATTTCATTTATTTGTATAGATATTGATATTTCGATATTATTTACAACTAGCTGTTCCCCGCGACTTCGCTCGCGTGTTAGGGTTTTTATGTTTTTGCGCGGAACCCCCATTCTTTTTCTAAAATTAAAGTAGCCTAAGTTACTCCTTGTGAAATCAGCTATCTGCTAGTGAAAGTCCCGTCAAAATCGGTTCAGCCGTTTCGGAGATTATCCGGAATAAACAGACAGACAAAAATTTTAAAAATTGTATTTTAGTTATAGGTACCGTATTTACTTTCATGTGCATTTAGTAAAAAATGTAATTTTGACATTACAAACAGACACTTCAATTTTATTTATTTGTATAGATTAGGCGGGTTTAAAAAATGTATATAAGTATTAGTACAAAATAACTTACGCACTGACAGACACAGACGGACATGGCGACACTAAAACGTTTCCTTTCTTGTTTTACTATTTCACGAAAGTAACGTAAGTTAAGTATCTATTAGAAAAAGTCAAACGGAATCTTGCTAAGACAGCCTACAAACACGTTGGTACCTACTAAAACAAAAAATAAATACGAAACAAATAGGAGACGAACAATAATACCTACGCCAATATAGACGTTAATTTGGTAAAGCATAAGTAATATTAAGAATATTAAATAATAATTACGGAAAACCTTATATTCTAACCTATACTCTTAGTTATTTTGGATAGGCGTCGTAATTATATACTTCGGTAATTTATGCATTAAAAAGGTTTTGAGTAATTACCTGACAGGATCTTTTGGATACGTAAAAAAAGAAATCTTCTTGCATTTTCTACCATTATTTGTACACACAGTACAACCGTTTGGCATTTTTAAAAACACAACTAAACGTCCGCGTCGTCGTGTCGCTGCCAGAGGCACACCGTAATTTAGTCCGCTCACTGAGCGGGCTCAAGCCAGTTTGTACCCCACTACCCTAGCGGGCGCCGGTGCACTCTTCACACCTCCAGCGCCTTGTCTGTGACAAGTCACGCACACATAGCTGTGTGTGTAGTAGTGTTATCGCACACGCCGGTAATATGAAGCAGTCTGCTCGGTTTTATATTCTTGTTGCGTAGCGGTCCGTATAGCTTTGCATCTTTTCCCTTTCCTACGTCACGGACGATATTCCGTGGGTACTTGGGTTTCTTAACCTACCTTTCAACGAAGAGTAAACAAGTGGTAAAATTAAAAAAATTGTACAACAAATAAACTTATTAAGGATAACTCAAATACAACTGGTCAGACCTTGATCAAATTTATATGGGACCACATGTGAAGCACCAGCTTTCAAATAAAAAAGAAGCGTCGAAATTGGCTCACCTAGAAACAAGTCATGGGGTAACACACATAAAAAATATACAGTCGAATTGAGTACCACCTCCTTTTTGAAGTCGGTAGCAATTTACAGTACTTATAGTACATTTTATTTATGTATTTAATTTACAACTGTTTTACTTCAATATAATGTCTTATATTTTTTACAGTCTCCAAAATAACGGTTTTTTTATAGGATAAGGGTCACAAACGAGCACACAGTCTACCTGGTTGGTAAGTGGCTGCTGTGGACCATAGACATCTACATCTATCCCCGTTTATGAATCAAAATGTAGATGCACTGTCACCCGTAAGAACTAAAATGGAATGCTTCGTCTCCAGTAAAAGGGGTCTCCGGTTCTTTGCATGTGAGCATACGAAACACAGTAGCGTTAAGCTGCTATTTTATGCTGGTATTCTGTGAGAGCGTGGTCCTTCCCCGGTAGAGCTGACCCATTAGTGCTACAACTATACTACTAATATAGCTGCAGCATGATTCTACCACGTATATAACTCTAAAACTGTTATTAAATATAAGATTTATAAAATATGGACAAGAAGTGACAAAATTAACATTCGTTAACAATTTTAATAAATTAGTTGCTGTATTTTTCATTATGTATTGTGTTTATGTATCTATCATACACATATAAATGACACTAAAACTTATACAACTATGTTATCATGTGTCTAAATATACAAAACAACAAACAAAAACTATTTAAACAAGTGTTTATTACAAAAGTATTTACGTTTTTAATTTCTTGATCCAATTTTTGGCGTTTCAAGTTACATTCCCGTATTTCAATTGAGATTTTTCGTTTTCTTGGCGTTCCTTCGGTAAGTGCCTTTGATTTCTGTGTTTGTTCTTTCGTTGATCGTAACGCTTCTGTTTGAGTTTCAACGGTAACATATTCTTTATTATTCGATAATATAGTCACTTTGTCTTTGACTTGTGCGGATATGGACGGTCCTTCTTGAGGTTGGTTATGTAAAAGCATTGATGGAAGAGCATGTTCTTTGAGATGTTTAATTATTTTGAACGAAGTATCTTCGAAATGTGCCGAACAAACTAAATAGCTGCTCTTCTTCAAATCTCCCATTTGTAATAAGTCTTCTCTGTCGATTAATGTCAACCATTTTCCGCGTCTGGAATATGAAAATAAAACTTGTGGTTGAAATGTTTTAAATTGATGCTTAAGTTCATTTAGTCCCCGTTATTATTATTTGAAGTAGAAAGTTGGGCAAATTAAAACTAAAATACCAATAGCTCTTAGTCTGCATTTACATAATCAAAATCACAATACCGACCATTAACAGAACTTGTACAGTTAATGCTACGGCCACACTATCGTGAATCGTGATATGGCAATAATTTTGGCCATAGGTAATTGAAACAAAACCTAGGTGTAGTCACGATTTATGGCCATAAATTTACAATGTCAATCAATATGACATGTGACGGTAGTGAATAGTTCCGGTGGCGATCTTTTTCGCATATCAAAGACGATGACCGCGGTAATTTTTTCGTCATGTGGCCACACCACAGTTTGTTCAGTGTGCGACACGAGCTCAACGGAAAAAGAAGGCTTTCTGTGCATTTTTATCTTTCACTATCTTCTTTTAAGTCTTGATTTAGCTTTGTTAAAATGTAAAAGATTAATGTAATAATAACTGACACTCATATAGAGTACAACACCGCCGCAGCTTAAACATGACATTTTTCCACCTATTTCATTTTCATATCTAGGTAAACTCTAGTGTAACCACAGAATATCTATTTTTAATATTTTTATTGTAACCACACTACTTCACGCAATTTAGGCAGTAATTTAATGCTATAGTTAATTGTTGCGGTAAACGGGCAGTACACGACAAGGTAGTGTGGCCGTAGCATAATTAAGGGGAGGTTATCCCAGACCTGTATAAATAGGTACTTGCAGTAGATCATCTAAATGGTAACTTTTCTTCTTTGGTAGGATTTCTTTATTTCGTTACAATAACATGTAAGTACGTTTATGATATTACTTTATGAAGTTGTAAAAATCAACTAATTTTATTAATGAAACAAAGGTAAGTTGTTCACAGAAATGTATTTGTAAATGTACAACACACACACAGAGTTATATAATAAAACAAAAAATAGACCATTCACAATAATATATTAATAGGAAAAAAACATTTTTAAAAACAAGCTTTTATTTAAATGATCTAAAAAGAAGAAAATAAACTTTAAATTAAATAAAACCCAGCGTTATCAGCCGTGAGGACTAAGATGGAATGCTCTACACTCATCATACGAAACACAGCAGCATTAAGCTGCTACTCTACGCTGGTATTCTGTGAGAGCGTGGTCCTTCACCAGTCGAGCCGACACATTCATGCTACAACTATACAATTAATACAGCTGCAGTATGGCTCAACCACGTTAACTCATACCTGAAAATTCAAAAAGGTGGCCGCGCGCTCGGTTCCTCGAATGTTAATAGACGCCCAAAAGAAAGCAAGAGTTGACATTTCAAAGTTAAATTTAGCAATAATTGAAGAAGATCCAGATACTTTTTACGCGCGTTTCGTAACTGTAGATGAAACTTGGGTACACCATTTTCACGCGGAGATGAAAAACCAAAGCAAGATGTGGAAAAGACCGTCTTCCTCGCCAGCCAAGAGATTCAAGGTGTCCGCGAAAGCTGGAAAATAATAGCATCTATCTTCTGGGATGCGGAAGGTACAATAATGATCGACAATTTAAACATTAATCAAAAAACTACGCGAAGAACTAAAGAATAAACGTCGAGGTAAATTGCGTGTTGGAGTGCTTTTTCATCGTGATAATGCACTTGTCTATCGATTTGATGTGATCAGATGGCGACGCCATCCGCATTGCTGGGTTTCAGCTGAAGCAGAAGCCACCCATATTCTCCGGACCTAGCACCTATTGATTTTCACCCCTTTACTCACCTGAAAAAGCACTTGCGTGATATAAATTTGACGGCTACAATGAGGTGATGTGTGCTGTAGAGACCTTTTCGAGTCCCGGGATCAATGCTTTTTCCCAAGGCAATTTACTAACGTGCTATTCAAGGTGCATTACCCTAAAAGGCTATTACGTTGAAAAATAAATACAATTTACCTATACTTATACTAGAGTTTCATTGCGTTTCCAAAAACTTATTGATCTACCAACCAAAACGAAAATACTAAAATATAATTTAAATAGGTACCGACTTTCCTACCTTTACTTAACGAACCTTACTATACTATATAATAATAATAAATTTTCTAACCTCGTAAATACGGATAATATAAATAAGAATAACAAAGGTAAACATTTGGTTAAGCTAATTACTTATTACCTATGAGACGTGCATTTCTTTACCTTTCGATGTCCTTCGGAAGTGTGAAAAACGTGAGGTTCGGGTCAGTGTTATTATTTAAGCACCCGAATGCAATGCAATATGCTTTTGCCTTCATTTTAGTTAACCCTTGTATCTTAAGCGACGAATGGACGACGTGACGCGGGGCGTGAGTTAATACTGAACTGTATCGCGTGCGAACCGGCTGCCGCGTGGCAGCCCTCTGAATTGGCCCGTCAAAACGAGCCCGGCGTGTACTTGAAACTTGTGCGCCTGGCCGTAATATGATTTTGTTAAGGCGCTATTCCTAGAGAACGACCTTGAGCATTCGGTCCGCCGATTCTCACTACAATATATCGCGTAAGAAATCTGCAAGACGCCACCTACTGTACGAACGTAGTATTATTTTTTTCAACATCAAACTATTTTATGGAAATAGACACAGCATTTATTCGGTATATTAGTTGCATTATATTAGAATTATGTATTCTCATATACTATCTAATTAATAAAAATGAAGAAGGTATCTAACATCAGAAAATGAAGCATTGAACTGGATTAAAATTGGAACAATATTAGTAAATTGAATTTGAGGGGGATTTGCTGTTTATAATGCTACATTTATTATTTTAATATTTACTGGGTAGGTATTAGTAACTAATTAGATATATTTTACCCAATTACAATACATAATGAGGTATTGTGATTATTTGTGACTAGGAATACTGGGTTGGTATTAATAAATAGAACAAAATAAAATATAAAGTAAATTTTATTATCTTGAATGTAAGAAATTAATTACAAATTTTTTAACGTCCTTTAATTTTGAACAAATAGAACATTATTACAATACAGCTGTTAAATGAAAATATACACATAAATACACCTACACACTATATATATATATATAATTATTTTTATGTATTAGTGCTATGAGACTGATAGTAAGATACTAAGTAAGATACTAGTCATGTTTTTATTAACTTTATTGTTTTAGTTATAAGTATACCACTGATTACTAGTTGACTTCGATCACTGATCATATAATTTAAAATTAAAAATTTTGTCCAGCCGACTTCAATATAAGTTATTACGAATAACTAAAATAACTCAAAAACTGTTGGTCTGACCTTGATCAAATTCATATGGGACCACACGAGAAGTATCAGCTTTCATATAAAACAAGAATCATCGAAATCGGTTCACCCAGTACAAAGTTATGAGGTAACACACATAAAAAAAAACAAACGCGTCAAATTGAGTACCGTCTCCTTTTTGGAAGAAGAAGAAGTTACCTATGAAATTGCCATTTTTTATGAAATAATTTAACGTAATTTTTTTCTATATGTTTTATATTTATTAATCAAATTAATCACCCATGCCATCGATGCATCTTTGCCAGCGCAGTTGGAGTTTATTGATGCCGTTCTTGAAAAAAATAAACTGGACGGGAGAAGAACGGAAGAAGTCTGTAGGCGCAAGGTCTGGTGAGTACGGCTAATGACGGAGAGCTTCCTACTCCAGCTCTGTAACTTGGACACCGTCTGTTATGCAGTATGAGGTCACGCGTTGTCGCAAGGGACGAGCGATTGACCGGAACTAGTTGGAGACGTGCGAGCTTAATAACAATACCTTAGTAGGTGTCTATACAGGGTAGGCATTAGTAGCTACTGATTTACTTAGTACTGATACCTATTTAGTACTAGTACCTACTTAGATATCTTTTACCTAATCACAAGCACAAGTGTGTACCTTATCACAATACCTACTAAGGTATTTTGATTAGGTAAATATTTGTGCATCATAATATCTACAAACCAAAAAATTAAATATACAAACCTCTCCATCTTCAACCATTTCAGTTGAACCAAGACATGTATCCTGCAATTCTATGGTTTCTTGACTCAAATCGTTTACTGGCGTATTGTCATGGTTCGTATTTAGCCTGCAATAAAGAACTAATTATATTAGATCTTGCATAAAAATAAAACTGAATTATTTGTAATAAATCATTTAGATACATATTTTAGCTATATATTTGAAAAGGTTCATACTATTTACATGGTAACTACAAAAAATATCACATCAAATTTCATAAGTTCTGTTTGTAATTTCATAACTCTATGGACACAAAAGTGGGCCCGACCCACCCATTTTCATTTTTAATTAAACTTGAATAATTATTTTCGTCATCAAATTCGCATTCAGGTATTTTTTTTTCTCTTCCTAAAATAAAAAGATACTATGTAATAACATGTAGGCATTTAGCGGAATGAAAGTAAGTAAACTTTGCATAATGCATCAAATTACTAACAGAATTTCATTCATCTTTAGAGCATTTTGACGTCGTTGACATTTATTCTTCTTGAATTTAGGCATCTGCACTAATCAACCCACAAATTACACAAAATTATATTTTCACAATAACACAATCGTGGAGTCTTTTTGCGGTGAAAAAATGTGAGCGCATCGGTTGGTAGATAGGTACTCAAATAATATTATAAATGTTTGCGGCGAAACACGGAGAACAACACGGCTTCCTCGTACGAACGCATGCAGTGCACTGCCGCCCGCGCCCGCACTATGCGTACGCCCCTTTATCATAGAATTCCCATAATTTTTGGAATTATTTTAATTAAAAAAGAAAAGCGAACTTTAAAAATTAAACAAAACGTGAATAATATAGATTTTTAAATTATCTATCCATAAGTAATGCTCAAATGATTAGAGCGTTGCCTTTAGCAACAGATGCATGTAATCAATAATTTTAGTCATTTTTTAAAAGTAGTTTTTAATGTATTTATAACACTTAAAAACAAATTAGAACGTGGAATGTGATCATAAGGTATCCAACATTAATAATGTGCTCTTGAATGTAGTTTATTTCTCATAACTAATGAGATAATAGTCTCTGAATAACGAAGAAAAACGGACTATCGCAAGGCTTTGGTCGGGGTATCGCCTTAAAGCTTCGGCCAAACTAAAGCGATTTGATACGACTTACGACTTACGACCTTCCAGAAAAGAGCCTACTCCTTTTTAAAAGGCCGGCAACGCATCTGCAATTCCCCTGGTTCCCCTGGTGTTGTGGTTGTTCATGGGCGGCGGCAGTCACTTACCATCAGGTGAGCCGCATGCTCGTTTTCCCCCTCTCCTAAAAAAAAAAAGACGCGGGACGCGAATTTGCGCGATTCGCTCGCTCGCTTAGTTTCCCAAACTGGGGCGAATCCCGCACGTCATTAGTTTTGGTTCCTCAATAGGAAAACATGTCTTTTGATATTGAAGCCGTGGTTTTGTTTTTATTAGCATTAACTGAGATGAATCTCAACATGTGAGGAAGGAAAGAAGGAAATGGGTTCATGAGCTGAATTTGGAGAGTTGCACACTTTGATACACACATTACGAAATGATAAAAATAGATTTTATCTATATTTTCGTATGCCGGAAGAATGCTATAATGAAGTTTTATTAAGAATCGACCAAAGTATACGGAAACATATTTTGTTCGATTGTTGATAAAACTTCCCATTCCCTATCTTTTTTCCTATTATTTTTATAGTCTTCGTGGCTGAGGTCGTATAAAATCTAGTTTTTTTTTTTATTTTCTGTAAAAATAATTCAAGGTTCAATGGCATTTCGAAAAATCAGACACTATTCCGCATATACTTCGCTGCAGAACGTGAACGTGACTATTCGCGCCAATGTTAACACCTCCATAGAAGTTAGCTGACGCAAACGGCGCGAGCGAATCGCGTCCCGCGTCCCGCGCGGAATTCGCCTCAGTTTGGCCGAAGCTTAAGGCCTAAATATGACTTCCCATTTTAGGTTTTAGCTCGCAACAACTATGTAGACTATTTAGACAATTAAACTATTTAGACAATTCGCGTGTAAGTTAAACGTACCGTTTTTTATATAATATTGCCAATTTCAATCATCTAAGAGATTTTTTTTCCTTTAAAATACGTTACTACTCCTCTCAAAATTGACAATATTTTTACAATTATGTATAGTACGTGTGGCGGATAGTGAATTATTGATATTTAGCTGTGGCGGCGCTGTCGTCGAGCCACAAGCGAAACACGTCGAAGCCTAAATAGCGCTAACAAAGTTCCGAAGTTAAAGCAGCATAATATATAGAATAGCTCCGAACTAACCAATCATCGGAGCGTTGTCCGCTTTCCGGGCAGCACACCTTGCCCGGCGGGAGATCTCCCTTTTTCCTTCCTACTGCCACATACGTATTACCATTGCGTTTTTTTTGGCACGTATCACATTATTTCCACACGCCCTGGCTTGACTGGGATAGAATGCTAAAAGGTAATAAGTCCGCTCTTTTACCACGTTTTTTTTACTAACTCGCTTTCAAGTATGGGTGGAATTTAGTAATAGATTTTAAACTAACTTCCCGATGACTTAGACACTTGAAATTTTAAGAATTAAAAAAAGTAAGAATAAAAATCGTGATAGGTATATATAAAAGTTATTTGTTATTAAAGTGTTTTATACAATAAAGCGTAAATAAAAAAAATATTAAACAAATTTCTTTTAAACGGGAAATGTTACAAATTAATTTCTTTTCTTGTAAACATGAAACCTGTTGAAAATTCTTCACATATAACGCGGACAAATCAATGTGTGAATAATTAGGTATGTAAAATGGCAACAAAGTGATTGCACGGCTATTTTCTTCGGCATTAATTTGTAACAAATTGTACTAGTACATGTGACAGCCTGGTGATTCGATTTAGGACGTACATATATATACGTCCGGAGACACTTTTTACTGGTAACAATGTCTCGTCATCTCAGTCCTTCTCCTTAGTAATCGATGATAGATATTGATTTCTGTGGGCCATAAAAAATACTAGTTTTCTTTATACTCGACGCCCGCGGAAAGAAGGCAATGTTTTTCGAGTGTGTATATAATTTCTTTGGCGCGCTCTGTAATCTAAACGGCTTGACGGATTTTAGTATAAGGTGTCGCAATATTCGTCTTAGTTGTGTAAGTGACATTGGGCATATATTTTTTTTTCTTTTCAGTAACATTTTTATTCAATCGATTTTTTTAATTACTGTTTTACCTTGGACTTTGTTTATACAAATTAGGGTGGCTAACGAGCACACATACATACATAATATACATAAACACTCACGCCTGTCACCCAGAGGGGTAGGCAGAGACTACGGACTTCCATTTGGCGCGATCCTGACACACCTCTCTCGCCTCTTTCACATCCATATATCTACGCATACACGCTCGTCGGTTAAGGGTACTCCTAATCTGGCCCATTTTCAATGTATCGCCGATCTGGTCGATAAACCTTCGTCTAGGGCGTCCCTTCCCGACCCTGCCGTTCACTTCTGCAACATAAATTTTCTTTGTCACTCTTTCCTCGTTCATTCTTTCTACGTGACCAAACCACCGAAGCATTCCTTTCTTAATCCTTGTCACAACGTTATCTTGCAAACCACACTTTTCACTTATTACACTATTTCTCACCCTGTCATTCAGATTCAGCCCTAGCATACTCCTTAAGGAACGCATTTCTACAGCATTTATTCTACTCTCATGCTTCTTCTGCCAGACCCAACTTTCACTACCATACATTAAAGTGGGTACTAACACAGCATTATGAATTGCCATACGTGCCTTAGTTGACACATTCTGACTCCTCACAATAGCGTGTAGAGCCCCATTCACTCTATTTCCTGCGTTCACTCGTCGTTCTATATCCTTATCATATCTACCATCCCTGCTAAATAAACATCCCAAATATACAAACTCATCCACTTGCTCAATCAACTCCCCTTCTATTCTTATTTTACATAAAGTTTTACTTTCTTCTCTTTCAAAAACCATCACTTTCGTCTTACTTGCGTTCACTTTCATACCCCTTTCTTTCAATGAACAATTCATTAAAGTAACCATCATTTGCAACTCGGCCGCCGACGATGCAAATATGACTTGATCATCGGCGTACAAAAGGCATTTGACGGTTGACTCACCCATTCTCAACCCACATTCTTCAACTTTCAAAGTTTGCAAACAACTGTCCATAAATAGGTTAAACAGCCACGGGGAAGCCACACATCCCTGTCTGACACCTTTATGAATGCCAAACCAGTCCGAGTAGACCCCGTTGATCCTGACACAAGCACTAGAGTCCCTATAAAGAGACCTTAATGCCTGTATCAAGCCAGCGCTCAACCCAAATGAGTTCAGTGTTTGCCATAACACGTTCCTGTCCACTCTGTCATAAGCCTTTTCCAAGTCCAAGAACGCACAAAAAACTTTCTGGTTTTTAGCCAAAAACTTCTCCGATATCATGCGCATGGAAAAGACTTGATCCGTACACCCCATCCCCTTTCTAAATCCAGCTTGCACATCCCAAATTTTTCCATCAGTTTCTTCCATAACTCTTTCAATTAACACCTTAGCATACAGTTTACCCACAATGCTAAGCAAGCTGATACCACGGTAGTTTTTACAGTCCTGCTGCGACCCCTTTCCCTTATATATTGGGACTATAACGGCTTTGCACCAGTCTTCCGGTACCCGTTTCAGTTCCCAACATAAATTAAACAAGGTGTGCAGCAGGCCTGCAACCACACCCTCACCAGCCCTTAGCATTTCGAGTGATACTCTATCATATCCGGCTGCCTTACCTGCTTTCATGCTTTTCATTGCTTTCATTATTTCATCTACACTTATCTCCCTACCTCTCTCCACTTCTTCCGGAATTTCTATTTCACTTATTTCAGACGACTCTTCACTCTTAAACTCGCTTTCAAAGTATTCCTTCCATCTCTTTAAATTCGAAACTTCATCATTCAGCATGCAGCCATTCTCGTCTCGTATAGCATTCATTCTAGGCTGTTTTGAAATTCCCCTGGCAGTTCTTACGAGCTTCCAGAACATTTTAATATTTTCCTGGAAGTTATCAGATATCCTTCTATCATTTTTATCTATCCTTTCTTGCTTTTTCCTTTCAACAACTTCTTTTACTCTCTTATTTATACGTCTAAAGTTTGCCTTTTTTCTTTCAATCTCATCATTCATACCGCCAGAATTACCAGCTTTAGTTGCTAGTAAATCTAGCCATGCTCTCTTCTTTGCTTCAACTTCCATCCGTACCTCATCATCCCACCACAACGTATTACTTTTCCTTTCATTCGTTCTCTTACTTACACCGCATACTTCGGTGGCTGCATCCACCAGAACTCTCTTAATATTATTCCATACATTCTTCAATTCTAAATCATTCATACATAATTCATTCAACCCACTTATATTTTCCCTCAGTCTGCATTTATACTTCTCTTTCACACCTTCATCTTGTAACCTCTCTATTCTTATACGCTGTAACGCAGTGGTAGACACCGATGTCCGATGCCGCCAACGTCTGAATAGACCATTAATTCGGCATAAGACCAAGTAATGATCCGTCCCTACGTTGGACCCCCGGTAAACCCTTGTATCTACCACTGCGCTCCTCATTCTTTCATCCACAATTATAAAATCTATCATGCTTCTATCATCCCCTCTTTCCCATGTATACATGTGAATCCTCTTATGGCGAAAGAAAGTGTTCGCCACAAAAAGATTCTTTTCCACACATACGGTGAGGAGGTCTTCACCATTCTCATTTATTCTTTCATCGCCAAACGTTCCTAATATCCTTTCATAACCAGACCTCTTCACCCCCACCCTTCCATTAAAATCTCCTAACATAATAATATTTTCATTTTCCTTACATTTCATCAACACCAGCCTTACCATGTCCCAAAACTGCTCTCGGATATAAGTGGGCTTTGACATATCTGGGGCGTACACCCCTAGCACAAACAACTTCTTTAAGCCCACTTTCATTCGTATCCACAGCAGCCTTGGGCTAACACATTCATACTCTTTCACACATTGACCCATTCTTTCTGAAAGGATGACACCGACTCCCTGGCATGCCCGCTCGGTCTCGTCTACTCCAGACCAGTAAGCGGTATACATGCCATGTGCAGTGACATCTCTTCCCTTTCGTTTCGTCTCGTTTACACATAACACATCTATTCCTCTATCATTCATCATTTCGCATACTTCATCCATCTTATCATTCATTGCTCCACATACATTCAGCGTAGCCAGACGGGCCTCCGCAATCCACTTTTCGCCCCTCCGGGAGACAGGACGTGACGGGTGGCGAACCTCGTCGCCGGTTTTTCTCCCGGAGATTCTTCGCACCCCTGCCCCATTAAAGGGGCGCCGGGAACTCGGGGCCATTTCTTTTTCTACTAGGCTCATGGTGCGAACTAAGGGGGTGGTAGATTTTACGCCGCTACCATACGGCGAGGAGCCGAGTCTGTCGTTTCGGCTTTGTCGCTCGTTTAGCACCACCCGGGGGACACGTGTAGGGTGGGCCTAGGATTAGGTGGTCGAAGCCTACGGACGCGAGCGACTCATCCCCCAGCACACAGTCAATCAGATAGTAAATATAACACCTAAATCTATCTCAATTAGAAAAAATGCAGATGAGTGGTCATCCTTAAGGACCAATATAGAATGCCTTCAATTCTTTAACATATTTGTATTTGTATTTTTAATATATTTGTATTTAATAAATGCGATTGACACTTCCTATAGTCCCATTCACCACACCAGGTATGTTTAAAATGCTTATGCTAGAAGGGTTTCACGACAGCAGTCGACGGATTTGAACTTAGGAGTTTATGAGTTTGCAGTCCGCACCCATACCATTAGTAATGCTGTTTAATGTTAGTTATTCAATGTTAGTTGTATAACAGCACTTGATGTATTATTTTTGTCTAAAGGCCTTGTAGCTAATGCCACAATAAAAAAAAATTGAATGATTAATTACCAATAAAAGCGGTCTCTGATTCTCGTCGCTCGCCAAACGACAAACGACATCAATCAGCTGTTGTTTTTTAGTATTCTACGAGAGCGTGGTGCTGCCGTGGCTGTATTATGTAAAACACGTTATACTGCAGAGTCGAATACTCAGTCAACAACATAATGCTGAGTCAGATGCTTATTTGTTGCTGTGAATATCTTTAAATGTTATGCATTTAAAACAAATATTAAAGTTTTTTCTTTGATGCTACAAAAACTTCTTTCTTTTAAAAGTTAGGTGGTACGGTCCTTTTGCCTCGCTGTCACTGAAATTGAATTCATCCAAAAGAATTCAAAAAAAAATTCATTGCAATCATTTGCTGTGCTGGCTGCTTAAAAGTGGTAAAAAAAAGTGTGCATTTCGACGCGGTAAAAGTGAAAACTTATTTATTTTTTATTAATAAAAAAGTATTAGTAATTAAGATTTATTATCAATTAGCGATCCGCCCCTGCTTCGCACGGGTGATTTCTGTATGTCGACAAAGCTGTGAATTTAAACCATCCAGGGACCTACTCAAACTCGGTCCAGCCGTTAGAAATTTATTGAGACTGAAATAGCTAAATCTATATCATCTATAGAGATGTATATGTTCGTCTCTTTTCAGTGTCACTTTTTCGATTCATCGAGTTTCAAATCACAACGATTTAAAAAAGCTTTCACTTAAAAAAAAGATGACCTTCTTTATCGCGTTAATAAACAATTTAAAATTAATATTGCTTATTCACACGGGGCAGGGGGTGCTAAGAATCTCCGGTGGAGGTTCGGTTGCCACCTTAGACGACTCGACCTGGCAACGTACAACGCACGCACCCTGAGGACTGACGAGAAGATCGTGGAGCTGGAAGAAGAGATAGACAAGTTGCGCTGGCATATTATAGGATTATCCGAAGTCCGAAGAGAGGGGGAGGACACGGTAATCCTCGAATCCGGCAACTTGCTCTATCACCTGGAGGGCGACCATCTGTCCCAAGGAGGTGTCGGATTTATCGTCCACAAGTCTCTCGTTAACAACGTTGTAAAGATCGGGAGTGTGTCGACGAGGGTTGCGTACCTTATACTCAGAATCACCAAACGGTATTCGCTGAAGGTCATACAGGTTTACGCACCAACCTCGGCACACCCCGATGAGGAGGTGGAGGAAATGTATGAGGATATCTCATGCCATGCAGAGCCATGCATTCCTCCAAAACCCAATATACGGTGTTAACGGGAGACTTCAATGCAAAACTAGGCACAAGAGAGAACGGTGAGCTGAAAGTAGGGAAATTTGGAATGGGGCAACGGAACCCAAGGGGCCAGCAGCTGGCCGGCTTCATGGAGAAAGAGGGACTCTTTATGATGAACTCTTTCTTCCAGAAGCGGCCCCACAGGAAGTGGACCTGGTCGAGCCCCGACGGTTCGACAAAAAATGAGATTGACTTCATTATGACGACCAGACGACAACTGTTCAGTGATGTCTCCGTGATCGCGAGGGTGAAAACTGGTAGCGATCACCGAATGGTTAGAAGCACACTGAACTTAAACGTTAAGTTGGAGAGGTCTCGTCTAATGAAGTCAACGCTCCGTCCCCCTCGTGCTCTGTTCCAAAGTCCCGAAACCTTTCAGCTCGAGTTACAAAACCGTTTTCAGTGCCTAGAAGACTGCAATGAAGTGGACGATATGAATGACAAGCTCGTGGAAACTGTCCATGCGGTCGGAGCTAAGTTCCGCAAGACCCGCCGCAGAAGAACACAAAGACTCTCCGATCACACTCTTAATCTCATGGCTGTTAGACGGGAGATGAAGCTACATTCTTCAACAAACTTGATAGCATACAGGCATCTGAACAGACAGATCTCCAAATGCATGCGGCGGAACTTACGCAACTTCAATACAGCTCGTATTGAAGAAGCGATCGAGCGGAACCAAGGCTCCAAAGTCTTTGCCAGAGATCTGTCTGCCAGAAAGAGCCACCTGTCAAAGCTGAAGACAGAATTTGGCAGCATCGTTTCCGGGACACCTGAGATTTTGAGTGAGATTGAGAGATTCTATGGGCAGTTGTACACGTCATCGTTGGAGCCACACGCAAGTGTGAGTAACGATCCAAGAGCGAGTCTCATCCGACACTATTCCGAAGATATCCCGGACGTCAGTCTGAGCGAGATTAGAATGGCTCTCCAGCACCTTAAAAACGGTAAGGCCCCAAGCGAGGATGGAATTACAACGGAGCTTCTGAAAGCGGGTGGAAGATTGGTACTTGAAGTCCTTCAGAAGCTCTTTAATTCCGTCCTCCATGGTGGCATTACACCGGAGGCGTGGAGCATAAGTGCGGTGGTCTTGTTCTTCAAGAAAGGTGACAACGCTCTCTTGAAGAACTACAGACCGATTTCCCTTCTGAACCGCGTCTACGTGCTGTTTTCGAGAGTCATTACGAATCGTCTCGCGCGCAGACTTGACGACTTCCAGCCTCCCGAACAAGCCGGTTTCCGAAAGGGCTTTAGCACCATAGACCACATACATACCCTTCGGCAAATTGTACAGAAGTCCGAAGAGTACAATTTGCCACTATGTCTGGCGTATGTGGACTATGAGAAAGCCTTTGATTCCGTCGAAATTTGGGCGGTGCTGCAGTCCCTTCAGCGGTGCCAAGTTGACTATCGGTATATCGAAGTGTTGAAGTGCTTGTACAGTAGGGCTACGATGGCTATCCGAGTACAGAACCAGAGTACGAAACCTATCCAATTGCAGAGAGGTGTAAGACAGGGTGACGTCATATCCCCGAAACTCTTCACCGCTGCATTGGAAGACGTTTTCAAGCTTCTGGACTGGAAAGGATACGGTATCAACATCAATGGCGAGTACATCACTCACCTTCGATTTGCCGACGATATAGTCCTTATGGCAGAATCGCTGGAGGACCTAAGCACTATGCTCAATGACCTCGATAGTGTTTCCCAACGGATAGGTCTTAAGATGAACATGGACAAAACAAAGATCATGTTCAATGTCCATGTCACACCTATGCCGGTAGTTGTTGGGAGCACTAAGCTCGAAGTTGTTGACGAGTATGTCTACCTGGGACAAATAGTCCGACTAGGTAAGTCCAACTTCGACCGAGAGGTCAATCGACGGATTCAACTCGGCTGGGCAGCGTTCGGGAAGCTACGACACATCTTCTCGTCAGACATACCTCAAAACCTAAAAACGAAATTGTACAACCAGTGCGTGTTGCCAGTGATGACTTACGGAACTGAGACGTGGTCCTTCACTGCTGGCCGTATGAGGAAGCTCAAGGTCGCTCAGCGAGCTATGGAGAGGGCTATGCTCGGAGTTTCTCTGCGTGATAAACTTAGGAATAAGGATATCCGCAGTAGAACCAGAGTAACCGACATAGCCCAACGGATTAGTAAGCTGAAGTGGCAGTGGGCTGGCCATATAGCTCGAAGAACCGACAACCGATGGGGAAGAAAGGTTCTCGAGTGGCAGCCTCGTACCGGTAGGCGAAGTGTAGGGCGTCCCCCCACGAGATGGAGTGACGACCTGGTAAGACATGCAGGAAGTCGATGGATGCAGGTGGCTCAGGACCGTGCTTTGTGGCATTCTTTGGGGGAGGCCTATGTTCAGCAGTGGAATTGTGAAGGGCTGTAATGATGATGATGATGATGATGATTCACAGATACTTAACTGATAAAAATGAATTAAAAAATTAACCTTGCAAACAATAAACGTGGTTAATGACAGACAAAGAGGCAGACAAAGATTTGAAAAATGGTTATTTATGTTGTAATACGAGTAGCATTCAAATAACTCCCTGAGCGTATTAGAAGCCAGTTATTTTAATATTAAACACAGACACTTCATATATATCTATAGTATAATCAACAGTTATAGTGATTACTAAATTGTCGCAAACATTATGACAACTGTTATCCCCAAAAGTGGAGGCTAACGTATGTCAGACAATCGAGACAAATCCTAACGAGAGAGGCCGACGTCTAGCAGGGAATTTTACCGGCTGATGATGAACATCCTTGAGATTAACCGCCCTATAAAACCAAAACTATGAGGACGACAGAGACAAAAACAAAAGGTCGCAATTGCAAGCGAGCTTTGGCAATAATTAGAAATACTTCAAAAAATCAACTTAAATAAAACTAACTACACTACTTACACAACACTAAACTCGACTAAAATATTTACTATAATATCAACTGTCAAAATGGCGTCGATAAAACCTTTTGACCCTTTATTATTTGACTGACTGATGAAGAGCGATCGTATCACAAAGCCATCTATGCAAACAAGGCTGTACTTTTGAGTTATAAGAAAGTGACCATATTAACCGGATGAGCATATTACCCTCGCGTACTATACAATATGGGTACCAAACGAGCACACACTTCACTTGATGGTAATTGAATACTGTGACGCATACACTGCCACATTTTTCCTCGGTTAAGATTCAAAATGCAGATGAGTTGTCTCCGCTGAAGGCTAAGATGGAATGTCCCGTTTCCAGTAAAAAGGGTCGCCGGTTCTCTACGCTTACTATACTATTATATTATAATCATTCCAGTCCCTCAATTTCACCATCGCACATCGCGTAAAACTCGCGATACCATCCATAGCATCTGGATGAGTGGCGGTCCACCACTGTGCGATTTACAAGAAGTTTTCTTTCTCGCACAACTTCCTTGAGGAAACGAATACCATCAGCGATTTTCCGGACCGATACGAATTAGGGACCTTCAAGAAAAGAGTCTACTATTTTTAAAGGCCGGCAACGCATCTGCAATTCTCCTGATGTTGCAGTTGTTTATGGGCGGGGGTAGTCACTTACCATTACGTGAGCCGTATGCTCGTTTAGTTCTCTTATTAAAAAAAAAAACCAAACACAACAGCATTAAGATGTTTTTTTACGCTGCTATTATATTCTGTGAGAGAGTGGTCGTTCCCCGGTCGAGCCGGCCCATTCGTGCTACAACTATACAATTAATGTAGCTGCAGCATAAACCACGTATAAAAATATATATTACTTTACATTAAATAATCGAAAACAAGCGGAGCGGGCTTTTTATTGAAATGAGAATTCGATAACTGTTATCGGGAATGACGTAATGTACAAATACACGTTGGATCGGAAAACATCCTGGAACTTTTCCGTAATGTCTATATTACAGCTCAGCCTAGGTGCCGGTCTGTCTGCCTTGTCAGTGCGATATAGAAGTATCCTTCTCACTATAATCATAATAAAAGATTAGATATCAGTTCGAAAACCTACGATTAAATTGATATACGTGTTTAAACACAATTTGGCGTTTCCTGCTGACTTGTTGTTTGTGCCTGATTTCCCTTAGCTTGTATTAATGCCGTCCCGAGCCGCTAGAGCACAAAATACCCCCCCCCCCCCACATTTTCACAGATATCTTAAAAAAATTAAACCTTCTATAGTCTATGTATACATTTTTAAAATGAATAAAAATGTACCTAAAGAATTTTTTATACTTTTTTTTTTATAGGATAAGGGTGACAAACGAGCACACAGTCCACCCGATGGTAAGTGTTTGCTGCGGCCCATAGACATCTATATCTATCCTCTATTAGAAATCAAAATGTAGATGCGTTGTCACCCGTGAGGACTAAGATGGAATGCCTCATTTCCAGTAAAAAGGGCCTTTATTTTATACCTAATTTATATTTTATTTATATTATATAATATATAAATTATACTTTATACCTAACCTTGACAAGCGTGTGGGTACTGCACCATTTCAAGAACTGCAATGTTACGTTGTTCGTTATATTTTAACCAAAAATAAGAGCTCCTTTTCAGCTTGTCAGGATATAGTTAAATTTGCAGCCTATATATGGCCCACTGGCCATATTCCATTATATTTCTTAAATAAATATAAAAATAGAAATTAAGTTCAAGCATATGTGCATAAGTATAAGCTATGCACATGCCTCCTTGCTTTTAGAGCAAGGAACTATCCCCCGCGGTGCCTCAATTCGTGTAGGCTGATTTCACATGTCTTGGAATATATTTTTTTCTCAGACATACAGGTTTCCTACACCGACTGGCACGTGGTAAATCACGTGGCACGTCGCTGTACTTGTTTTCGGTGTCCGGTGCACGTGGTAATTACGCGGATATAAGCAAATTAATTATTATAGACTTTAATATAATGGATTTCCGCAAAGCAACGCCTGATTCTATTAATGACTTTACTTTCCCAACATGGTGCTATATATTATAGCCTGGGACCATATCAACCATGCATGTTAAAATTGACATATTTTTAGTCACTTTATTGAATTATGTAAGGTCATATTGTTTATTGTACGTTAATGTTAGGTTTTTTAAAAAAATGTAAGTTTTTTTTTAGGCTGATGCTGTATATTTATTTATAGCTTATCGTTTAATATATGGCCTTTATTAGTTTGTTTTGCTACATATATAACAAATATTATTAGTGTATGATTTAATTTATAATGAAAAAGAGGACGCGTTCGCATTAGGTCAACCTGTAAGGATAGATGTCTCAAGTATAAATAAATGAAATACATAAATTAAATAAATAAAATAAATTCATAAAACAAATAAATAAATAAAATAAATACAATAAATAAAATAAATTAATAAATATCCTTATTTACGTCTTGCGAAGACGAGTCTCCTTCACAAAATCCACGAAACGGGTTGATGAATCCTCTTTAGCCACCACACACACACACCACACGGTGTATCATTATCAGTGTGAGGAAAATTGAATTGCATACATCGATCACTAATAAAAGTTTTTTATTAGTGGTCGATGATTGCATAACTCGAACGTCATCAGGGTTGGCACCGTCGGGTTATACCGGAGTGGCCGGCTATCAGTGCGTTATCACGGCGGTATATCGCGCGATGTGATATCTCACGCTTGACAGGAAATATGAGCATGATTCCTATGATACTCGATATCATAAGATACCAAATTCATGACTCATGAATCTCGAAGTTGAGATTTTTTAAATGAAAATCAGGATGAAAAGACAGGCGAATACACATCCATCAGATGGTAAGTGGATGCTGTGGCCCATACACCCATCTATCCCTTTTTTATAGAATAAGGGTAACAAACGAGCACACAGTCCACCTGATGGTAGGTGTATGCTGTGGCCCATAGACATCTACATCTATCTTCGAATACGAATCAAAATGGAGATGTGTTGTCACCCGTGAGGATTAAGGTGGAGTGCCTCGTTTCTAGTAAGAAGTGTCTCCGGTTCTCTACACTCACCACACGAAACACAGCAGCATTATGCTGCTATTTTACGCTGGTATTCTGTGAGAGCGTGGTCCTTTCCCGGTCGAGCCAACCGCTAGCCGAGTACTACAACTATACTACTAATATAGCTGCAGCATGGCTCTACCACGTAAAAAATCCTTGATTAAGAACCACAATGCTAGTGAACTAAGACGAAATGATGACTAAGATCAATTATGTGATAAGGGCCTCCGGTTCTCTACCTTAACGGTACACAGCGGTGATATCTTTAGTGGATAAATAAGAAAATGAGGAAGAACAAGAGTATCTGACGAAGAGCGAAGAGTGGCTGATAATGGGTCGGTCGATGAGAAAGTCTCTCGACTTGATCGTGTACTGCTACCCTTATGGCAAGTGCATAGCTTCAAAATTATCACGTCTCCATCTTATCACAAGAACCGTAAATTTTAGAATAAACAATAATCGATAACCTTTATTGTTGCCACAGTCAAAAGTACATTTACATGCAGCCTTTATTATAATCCACACAATGCTTTAAAATTGTCATTAAACTTAATCAATTACGGAATTATTTTGCATTATTGCTACATCAAAGAACTGTGGAACCAGGGTCGTACTTAAAAAAACCTTGGTCCGCTAGCGAACCGAGTTCGATTGAATAAGGGTGCGAAACGAGCTCACAGTAAACCTGTAAGTGGATGCTGTTGTCTATAGAAATATACATTTATCCTCAATTAAGAATCAAAGTACAGATGCACTGTCACCCCTAAGGACTAAGATGGAATGTCTAGTTTCCAGTAAAAGAATCTTCAGTTCTCTGAACATACCGCACAAAACACAGCAGCATTTAAGCTGCTATTATACTAACCACACGCCCCTGCTTCGCCTGGATGGGATATTTAGATTTAAAGTAATCAAAGACAGTTTATTTATTCAATATTTAGTTATTTTTGGATCCCCAAGTTTTTCGGATAAAACATAGCCTAGATCCCTTCTAGTATGTAAAGATCATCACCATCGGTTCAGTCATTTCGAAGATTAGCCCGGACAGACAGACATACGTGGAAGAGCCATGCCGCAGCTATATTATGTAGTATAGTTGTAGCACGAAGTTGTTTGCATTGAGTTGTAGTTGTAGAAGGACCACGCTCTCACAGAATACCTGCTTAACACTGCTGTGTTTCTTATGGTGAGTGTAGAGAACCGGAGACCCATTTTACTGGAAAAGAGGCATTCTATCTTAGTCCTCACGGCTGACAACGCATCTGCATTTTAATTCACAAACGAAGATAGATGTAGTTGTCCATGGGCTGCAGCAACCACTTACCATCAGGTGGACTGTGTGCTCGTTTGTCACCCTATCCTATAAAAAAAAAACATACAACAATTTTAATGCCTTAATAGCATGTAAATAACCTCATAGATGATATAAGCCAGTTATTTCAATATTGCATACAGCCACTTCAATTTTACTTGTATGTAAAGATTACAATATAAAAAATAAAGTCGGCTCCGTGGCGCAATCGCTAAGCAATGAGATGCAGCGCTGGAACACGCGCGGGTTCTAATCCCGCATGGAACAAGTATTTTCAGGCCTGCAAATTGCTCCGTGTCTGGATGTTTGTCCTCGAACAACTCATGTTTGTAAACTGCCTCCCAGATACAAGAGAGAATTCTAGTGTGGGCGTAACGTTTTAAAAAATATATGAAACATAGCACATACGTAAACCACTGCCATAACTTTTTATCGCAATACCTTGATAAATTTCATCATATATTCGCACTGAATCCTGTTAAACATAAGAGTGCCCCTTTCGAATCAGTGACACACATTTCGCTCAACCAAAACGCGAAAGAGCGTAACTGCCTCGCCAACAGTGACTCACCGACGACCGTCGGTACCAATGTGCTGGCGTGCGTGGTCACCAGCAGTGAAATTGGTAAGTGTGTATGATTCACCGTCGTTTTACAGTCTACTAGATAAGCAGTTACTTGGATATGACTAAGTTTATATTAGGTAATGGTAATAAAAGTTATCGCTCCAATTTCGCGGTGCAATGTTTTTTTTTAAATCGTTTTCGTGAGTGGGCACGTACATTTTATTTATAATACCTAGAATATTTTAATTTATTTTTTATATTTTTTTTATATGAAAGTAGGCAAACGAACAATATGACTTACCTGACGGTAAACATCCACGACAAAACAAGCGACAGTAATATCCGTTTGATTGCGGTGTATGAACATCCACTGCCCCATATCGCCCCGTGGCGTGGGTGTCGTAAGAGGCGGCACATAAAAACAAAGTAGATGTGCAACAGCGTCTTCCTAATATCTAAAAAAATGCAGTTGCCAACCTGCCTGCCAAGTGTGGCAACTATGACAAATTCGTGCCTAAGAGGGAATTTTTGGGAATGCCAATGTTCAGCTGTGGACTTCTATAGGCTGTAATGGAATGGAATGAAAATCTACAATCCCAGAGGAAGAGGTCGTTGCCAATATTTGAAAACTTGTAGGCTTCCTGTGAATATCACCAACTTTAAGGCATATTGTCATTATAGAAGTCGTTGGTGTCAGCACATCACCACAAAGTATGCGTGTGTAGTAAGAAATTGGCAAATTGCACACCAACCGCACCGCCAACCATTCTGGTGTAAATGGAATTGATCTTTTGTCGTATTGTGTTGGTGAAACTTGGAAAATGGACTGCATTCATTTTTTATAGAATAAAGGTGAATAACGAATACACAGTTATTGTCTTCGATTGAGAATCAAAATGCAGATGTCACACCTGAGGTCTAAAATAGAACGTCGTTTCCAGTAAAAAGGGTCTCCGGTTCTCTACATTTGCTCATACTGCAATTTAACGCTGGTATTCTGAAAGAGCGTGGGGCTTCTTTGGTGGGACCCATTCGTGTTACAACCATAATATAGCTGCAGCTTGGTTCTACCGCCTACATAAAACAAAAAATATATAAGAATAATCTTCCTTATCAGTTTTTGAAGTTAACCTCTAGGCGCGACTTGAGCAAACATTTAATTTTCTTAATCTTATCACGTGTTCTACTGCTAAGGAAAATATTATGAGGAAATTCACATCTCGGAGAAGTAAAAAAAATATATTTTGAAGAAATGTGAAGTCCGCCAACACGACCGTTCAACAGTGGTAGAGCCACGCGGCAGCTTTTGCTGTCGCACGGATGGGCCGACTCGAACCGGGGTGGTACTACGACCTCACAGAAAACCAGCGTGAAGTAGAGGTTTACCTCTGCGTTTCGCTTGGTGAGTGCAGGTGGCCGGAGGCCCTTTTTACTGGAAATGAGGCATTCCATCTTAGTCCTCACGGGTGACAACGCATCTACATTTTGATTTGTAATAGAGGATAGATGTAGATGTCTATGGGCCGCAGCAACCACTTACCATCAGGTAGACTGTGTGCTCGTTTGTCACCATTATCCTATAAAAAAAAAACGACACTTCCTTGCCCTAAAATCATCTCGGGATTAGGAGGCGGCCGGTGTTTTAGTTTGCCGGCTTTGTTAGAGGTTCAAATTTTTCAATTTCGAATTTGGAATACCGCACGAAATAAATACTTATTTGTCATGGCTCATGGCCTACAAACTTAGTGTGAGTTACGTTTAATTTAAAAAAAAAGTGAGTTCCAAAAATCTTCTACTAAATTTCTATTTTTACTACATTTGCTTAATTATGTTTTATGTTGCTAAAAGACCACGCAATAAATTTTATATTGAAATGAAAATCCAAACGTCATATTAATTCAGCAGCGAACATACTATAAAGTGCGATATCACTTTCTAAATCGCAGTGTGCGGACAAATCGTGCCACTTAGCAACAAATATGACAACCATTTTGAAGCAGTAAACTGTCCGGGACATGTTCGAGCCTGTTCTCGATGATTAATTGTCATGTTAATGGTGCAATAACTTCGCTTGTTGCTAGGGTTGCCAACTCTTACGAAATTCCGGATTTTTCCGGAGTCGGAAATCCCTCGATTGTCTGTACTTAGCTCCTGGAATAATGGTAATTTTTAAATAATAAAGAAGTAAATATTAAATAAAATATAAAAACACTAAAAATAAATATATTCAGATAACAATAAAGTATAATCTGTATGCCGTTATCATCATAATCAATACCATCATCATTATGGACTCTCATAGAGGCTTCCCCTATCCATCCACCTGTATCCATCAACTTTCTGTAAGAGTAAGAATAAGTAAGAGGCCGCCTTATACTCCGTTTAAAGTACGATTCAGCCATTTGAGACTTTTCTTCATCACAGCTGTCACGACCTTACAACATGATTTATGTAAATACTAGCGATCCGCCCCGGCTTCGCATGTTTGATCTCTGGATCTCGACAACGCCACCTACCGGACCCAATTGTGAATCTAAAGCATTCTCTAATCAACTTAATCACACACACAATAGTTCATTAGTTCAGTTCAGTCACATACACACGGACATAAAAATTATATAATATGTATTATACATATAAACTTTTTTCTTAAATCATTCTATCTATTGATGAAAACTGCATTAAAATCCGTTGCGTAGTTTAAAAGATATAAGCGTACAGACGGCGGGAAACGAATTTGTTTTATACTATGAAGAGAAGAAGGTCATCTCGATTTTGAAACACTGTCCCATATCAATCAGTGGATGTTGTATGAGGCGACAGTGGAAAATGAGACAGGAGGTGGACAGCAGTATCTTCCTGGTACTGGTCTTCCTGGTGGTTACTCAAATATTTAAAAAAACTGCGGTTACCAAATCACCTGTCTACCGTGGCAATAACGGCAAATATCCCCCTATGAAGTAATCTATTGAGTACCTACGGAAGAGACCTATGTTTAGCGGTTGACATTTGATGACGAATGAATGATGAATATATTTTGGCTGCGGTGGCAACCCTGATTGTTGATGACTAATTCACTAAACATAATAATATATTTGCTGACAGTTAAATTAGCATCTGAATCATATTTCACATTACTTTATTAAATCATAAGATAATTCAAAGGTAAACTAAAGAGATAGCATTTAGTAAAAAAAACTAATTTGCTAAACTAATTTGCTAAATAAGTTTTCTGCATGACGAAACACAAAGAATCTGCGAAATATTGGTGAAGCTCTCTATTAATATATAACGACTAGAGAGTTTTACATTAGAAGAATAATATTATGTTAATGATGGTGATGACGATGACGGTACAACTTTTAATAATACTAGAATGAAATACAGTTAAGAGTCCACCTGATAGTAAGTGAGAGTCACAATAGCTTTGTCAACCCTGTGGACTAAATTGTAGCCTCAAATAATCCTTCGAATCAGAACACAACAGAGAGTCCTTGTCGACAGAATTGGAAAAGAGGGTTTTTGTAACTAAATGTTTTTGAGAGCGAACTTTATTACGAAAAGTGTACGGAAAAGAGGTACTTTTTTATATACTTAGAATAAGAGATCAAACGAACACACAGTCCACCTGATGGTAAAAGAATACTGTGGTCCATAGACACCTAAATTTATCATCTATTGAGAACCAAATTTCAGACGTTTTGTCGCCCCTGAACTGATTGAATGCCTAGTTTCCAGTAAAAGGGGTCTCCGGTTCTCTACACTCACCATACGAAACACAGCGGCATTATGACGCAATTTCAATATGGTGTTTATTCTGTGAGAGCGTTATCTTTCCCTGAGGTAGACTCAAGATGCAGTATCTCAAATGTGGAGACTATTTTTTTTTATAGTATAGGGTGACAAACGAGCACACAGTCCACTTGATGGTAAGTGGTTGCTGTGGCCCATAGACATCTACATTTATCCTCGTTTGCGAAAAAATGCAGATATGTTGCCACCCGTGAGGACTAAGATGGATTACCTCGTTTCCAGTAAAAAGGGTCTCCGGTTCTCTATACTCACCATACGAAACACAGCAGTGTTGAGCTGCTATTTGACGCTGGTATTCTGTGAGAGCGTGGTCCTTCCCCGGTCGAGCCGACCCATTCGTGCTACAACTATACTACTAATATAGCTGCAGCATGGCTCTACCACGTACAAACAACTATCAGAATTCGCATCACATTTAGACCTGAAAACCAACAAATTAAAATTTGGATCATATTGTTTCTTCGAGATACCTCCAAGGAAATAATCAAGAACTCTAAGGATATCACTAAGTAAACGTTTTCTTACAAAAAACCGACACAAAAATATCCTATTAAGATTCACAGCGTACAAGGATTAGTGACAAACCATCGTACGGTCTATCTCACGGTATGTGGATGCTGTGGTTCATAGATATCTACATCTATCCTCAATAACATGTTATATCTAAGATTCAAAATGTAAATACGTTATAACCGCTGGGGACTAGATGGAATGCCTCCATTTTAAAAAATGTTTTCGGTTTCCGTCACAACTGTACGAAATAACAGATTACATGTATTTTTTTTATAGGATAAGGGTGACAAACGAGCACACAGTCCACCTGATGGTAAGTGGTTGCTGTGGCCCATAGACATCTACATCTATTTTCGATTACGAATCAAAATGCAGATGCGTTGTCACCCGTGAGGACTAAGATGGAATGCCTCGTTTTCAGTAAAAAGTGTCTCCGGTTCTCTACACTCACCATACGAAACACAGCAGCGTTAAGCTGCTATTTTACGCTGGTATTATGTGAGAGCGTGGTCCTTCCCCGGTCGAGCCGACCCATTTGTGCTACAACCATAATATAGCTGCAGCATGGCTCTACTACGTATAATGTATGTTTGTATGTGGTAGAGCTACGCTGCAGTTATATTATGGTTGTAGCACGAATGGATTGGCTCAACCGGGGAAGGACCACGCTCTCACAGAATATCAGCTTAATGCTGCATTTGGTATGGTGAGTGTAGAGAACTTAACTGGATACGAAGCATTCAAATGACAACATCTGTATTTTGATTCTTTATCCAGGATAAATGTAGATGTATATGGGCCGTAGTAGGTATCCACTTACCATCAGGTGGACAGTGTGCTCGTTTGTCACCCTTATTTTATAAAAAAAAGCCAATTTGCATGTTTACATGCAAAAGGCTGAGTTTACATGTCTTACAACGGAATGCTTTCTTCAAAATGTAAGACGTCATATTGCGAAATGGAAGGATGACAGCACCCCTTCCCGGGCGCACGACGCAATAAAACAGACGCACCTGCACGGTGTCGTAACTTCACGAATGTTCCCGAGTCGTTTGCGTGGTTATGGACTCTTGCACCGAAAGTGTAGATGTGCGACTTTTTGTCGTAAGTATGAACGACTAGCGAAATGAGTTCAGTAAGTTGATTGTTACTATTGAAAACTTTAACTACATCCATAAACAGGCTGCTGCTACCATTAGTCTGAGGAACTGGTAGAGTCCAAGGAGTAGTGACCTACTCCACCCAAGTTTAGCCAAAGATATGGGTTACTCAATCACAATATTCGCCGCCTTATACGTCATACTACGTAAGACACATAATTAATTGCTACATTCTTATTTGTTAGAAGTCCTTAATAAATATTGGACTAATAAGTCTCGGAAGAACATGGGGCGATTTGTGTTTTTTTACAGTACTGATATGTCGTTACAACCATACATTTACTTCTGTAGAATCCTTTGAGTATTTATCGCTGTGCTATTCGTCATTAATTTAAGTAAATTTAATTTTTATACATCACTGTTTATTAAAGTCCACTGCTGAACATAGGCCCCCCCTTAGGTTGTCTCCTAAGCGGGATATTTACTGTAGTTGGCTACCGCAGTTTAATATATTTTAGCTGTTATAAGAAAGACACTGCTGCCCACTTATTGGTTGATTATCTTTTACGACACCCACCGTAAGACATGGTTGATATGGGGCAGTAGATATTCACGTATGAGGATTGAGGTATGAGACGGTTTTAAGGCAAGGAAATGTCTTCGGCATATTTTTTTTAATTTCTCTGACATGAAATTTTCCTCACGAAGTTTTCGTTCACAGCCGAGCACGTGATAGATTGGAACCTAAAATGTTAATGATCAGTTTTATTTATTTTCCTCGGGTGACTCGACTACTGTGAAATTTACGGCGAGTGCTTAGCCTAAGTCTAATCGAAGTCACCACTGCTCTGGATTTTACTGGCATCATTAGAAGGTAGAGGAAGCTGACCTTATTTTCCCAATATGCCGTGGTAAATCAACACTTTAAATTGCAATTAACAAAGTGATTGATCCCGGGTTGCTCGCGTACTATGAAGTTGAGTTACCACAACTGAAAACCGTGGTATTTTTTAACATTAACGTGGTATATGTACCATGGCTGCAGCTATATTAGTAGCACGAATGGGTCGGCTCCACCGGGGAAGGATCACGCTCTCCCAGAATACCAATATAAAATAGCAGCTTAACGTTGCTGTGTTTCGTATGGTGAGTGTAGAGAACCGGAGACCCTTTTTACTGGAAAAGAGGCATTCCATCTTAAACCTCACCGGTGACAACGCTTCTGCATTTTGAGTCTTTCTTGAGGATAGATGTAGATGTCTATGGGTCACAGTAACCACTTACAATCAGATGGACTGTGTGCTCGTTTGTCACCCTATCCTATAAAAAAACCAAAAGTATCGTTTTTGCGAAGTCGTAAAATTACATGAACATTTTGCGTTTATCAGTCGGCCGTCTGTTTTACGTTCAATGCTACCAACCCCTCATTATGCTTACTCATCGCCCTTCCCGTGATGACGCAATTCCGCCACCCGCGCCCGGATACAAACTAGTAAATTGTCTCACTATATCAACACTCGCAATATTGAAGGTTTGAAGGCGCAAATCGCTACGTCGCTTAGTGGAAATTGTGCCAGGGACTGTTTGACAGTTTGAAAATCATTTGGAAAGAGTAAAAATTTTATGATTTTTTTACTTCTACCCCCGAAAGTGTTTTCGTATGTATTTGTATTTTTTATAGAATAAATAAGGGTGACAAACGAACACACAGACCACATGATGTAAAGTGGATTCTGTGGCCCATAGACGTCCATTACACGGTAGGTTTTGCTGTCAGTTTTACAACAATCACGGTTGTGATTGACGAATAACCTACCGTGTAATGTAGTAATTGACGGTTGCATGAAATTGATTGACAAATATTTGGATATTTTGATTTTTACGTCAATCAAATATCAGTAACGAATTTTGTTTGAACGTGTAATGGCATTTCGTCAATCACGCGTCAGTCAACCATAGATAATATACTATATAGGGTACAGTCAACGCTCAGACAGCAATGGAGGCGGACGCAGAATATATTGAAGAGGCGGCTCGCACGCGCTCGCGCAGCCTGTCGCCACTCCTGCCAAACGTGCTTTAGCCAGAAGATTTAATTTTAAATTTTGAGGCTCTCCTCGAGTTGTGGGACACGAAAAACCCCGGGTAGGGTGGATGCCCCTAATTACAGCTTTTCCGCCTTTTTACTTCAAAAATAAGATTTCTAGTAGTCTTAACAACAAATATTGTCGGCTAAAAATTCTTCCTAACTAGAGGAAATTATATTTCAAATATTACCTCACAGTTTTAAACCTAACAGTGTTAAATTAAAAATCAAAACAAGTACGCAACTTAAAACGCTAATTTTCCTAATTATTTGACAAGTTATGGTCCCATACAATTAAGCATATTTTTCATTAGCTCATCTTTAGGCTTTTTGATTAGTATGAGTGTGAATAGACATAGTAATGCAGCTATTTTTGTTTAAATTTATAAGTTTTTTATTTTATTTTAGTGGAAATTAATGGGGCTGTAATTAGATATATGAAATGTATGGAGTGCTTAATGTCAGCCGCCCGGCTATTATTTGGTTTGGCGTACATAATGAGAAGTACCTACTTTCAGCCACATAATATAAATCAGGGCTGTCATAAACTGAAATAAATACCATTAATTAGAACATGACTTATTTTATAGTTAAGGAAGTTATGATCAATTCGTCTATATTTTAAAATTGGTTTTTGATTTAAAAATTTAGCAAATGATACGTACTTGCTTTTCAGTCATTTGGTATATGTTGAGAACACCATACAATATTTAATTATTTTTTGAAAAAGACAAAAACAAAAAATAAATGTAATTAACTACAACTTTGTAATTCTAATTTTACTATAAGTTAAGAACATAAATGAAAAAGTCATAACAAGGAAAGTGGTTCAGGACCATGCTTGAGGCAATCTATGGAGGATGATGTTCTATAGTGGACTTGTGAAGGGCTGAAATGAGGATAAAGATTCAAAAACTTGGATGATTAAATTATAAGAAATCAATGTACTATAAGACACATAATTTTTATTATAATTTTGTTTTAATTAATTGTTTAGCGTTAAAAGAAAAATGGAACTGATTAAAGCTAAACCACAGTAAGGTAAGAAGTAAAACATTAAAATAAAATAATTGTTGTCGTTTATCTTAATACATTTTCCATGCTTGTGACATACACCATTTAAAATTAAAAGTTGTTATGAATTTATTTCAGTGCCCCTAAAACTTACCAACAATAAGTACATACCAAAAACTCAAAAGGCATAGCCTTATGTTATGCTGGCATTACCCTATACAAATAAATATAAAAGGTAAGCTTATTTTTCGTCCATAAATGCGTTTCAAATAAAGCCGCGTATCGATTATGCGCTCCAAGAGGTCGAACATTGGCGCGCGTTAAATTAAAATGGGTAAAATGATATTAAATATTACAATTTTTCCTATTCGTTTTTTTCTTTTTCTTTTCAAGATATTAAATTAAAGTTAAATAGTGAATCGAAAATGAACTTAGTTTATAGGTAGATCCATTCTCTCCGAAAATTTAGGTTTGACTGACGATCAGTCAGCATGAGCGTGTAATGTCGAAATTATTCTATCATTCAAACCTCAATCATTATTGATCGAACTGATTGACGCTTGCCTAGACTTGTAATGGGCGTCATAGACGTACATCCTTGGTTAAGGACTCAAAATGCAGATGCGTTGTCACGCCTAAGGACTAAGGCGCTGCGCAAACGTGGACACTTTTTGTTACCGACACGGCACACATCACAGGAAACCGTAGTCGTTGTGTCCGCTAGTGGCATTCGGACACAGTCGCCGGTAACTGGTAACAATTTGTTGCTCGTTTTCCGTCAGTTTCACGATGGATGTCGTTGAAGAAACACTACCGTTGCTTGTTGTGTTGATTACAAGATGACGTAGACGTCGTCGATAAAATATTTACAGTCAAACCAACCACGCCAATCTCAGCGCCGTACAATTGTAAGGAAATTTGCTTTGTGTTACTTGTGTCTTCAACTGACGACTTAAAGGTTCCAGTTACCTACACCGGACACTTTTTGATTGGCGGTCGGTATGTGTCCAGTGGAAGCAACTGGACACAAAAAGTGTCTGCGCAAGGAATGGCTGATTTCATATTGATTACGTGGAAATAAAATATTCACTGGTATCTTGTATCCCACACAAGACCCAAAAGTGTCTACATTTACGCAGTACTTTAGATGGAATGCCTCATTTCCAGTTAAAAGAGTATCCGGTTCTCTACACTCATCATACGAAACACAGCAGTGTTAAGCTGCTATTTCACGCTGGTATTCTGTGAGAGCGTAGTCCTTACCCGGTCACAATTAGGTAAGCACGGCTCTACCACATAAAATGTATGTACATACTTATGTTGTTAATCGGTTTCTTATGTGTTGCCTAAAATGCTTGTACCACTTGACTTCGATAAGAGGCAGTTATTTTGATGTTACAGACAGACGTTTTAATTTTTATATTTATTTGTAGAAGAATATCACTGCAGTCGAGTTCTTTGTTATAATTGAAGCGTCAGTTTCAATAGCATTTCTTATTTGATGTAATCATTCTCACGACACGTTTGCATGGTGCAATGAGTTCCTGGATTTGAATTTCGGCATAAATCATCATTTCTAATGGGGGCTACACACGATCACTTTAACTGTCAGTTTTGACTGACCAGTTTTAACTGACAGTGAAAACTTACGTCCTTTGCACCCACACACGTTCATTTTTAACTGTTCTCTATGACCACAAACAACATTACCATCTCAAGATGTCATCAGCCGATGACGACGCTTTAGCCGTTCTTGGTTTATTATTAATTTTAAAATATAAAAATTAGAAAAATATACGCAAAAAGTGGTGTAAAGAGTGGTTAAAAAAAAAGGAAAATTTATTCCCATGTTAATTTATTAACCGAACTAAAAATTGTTTCGAAGGATTGGCACAACTATCTCAGAATGAGTTAAGAAATTTACCTTAATCTCGTGATCGCAACACGACTGAAGAAACACCGCCTACACACGCACAGTTTTAACTGATCAGTTCCGTCATTTCAGTTACAAAATTTGTATTAACAATATATCATCAGTTTTAACTGATAATAAAAAAAACTGACAGTTTTCATCGTACACACACCCAGTTTTCACTGTCAGTTAAAACTGGTCAGTCAAAACTGACAGTTAAAAGTGATCGTGTGTAGCCCCTAAATCCTCTATCAGTTTTCATATTTCGATGTACCAACCGTGTTTAACCGTGTCTAGTCCTCAGGAGTGACAGCGCATCTACGTTTTGATTCATAATCGAGGGTAGATGTAGATGTTTATGGGTCACAGCACTCACCATCAAGTGGACTGTGTGCTCGTTTGTCACCCATTTCATTAAAAAAATGTAGTACTGGCTTATATTAAGTAAAAAAAATATAATAGGCTCTATGAATGTTGAATGAAAAATAGTTTCAGCACTAACACTTGAATTACGTAAAAAAAAGAACCTAGTAATTATTTAATTGTCCGAGCCGTTTTATACAGAATCTAGTGCTTTAATCGTAGAGGACATTTAGATATACCAAACGTTATTAGGGTACAAGTTAGCTTTCTAGCTGCAAGTCAACAAGAAGCGAAATTGCGCTCAAAAAACGAGTTGGGCCGGAGCCTGCACTTTCTCTCGATATATAACAGATCATAGGTCAAAGCGGTCGCCACGTTTATAAGGCGCGGTGTGTAAATATGCTTTATTTTCATAATTAACAACTCTCCGGGAAAATTTCAACGTACGCCATTTTAAATATGCATATTATGAGAACGTGCTAATAGCGTTCGATAATAATCTATCTTCCTCTATCCATCCATTACAGCCTATAAAATTCCAATACCAAACATAGTCCTCCCGTATGCATTGCCTCATAGGCGTGGATTCTGCCATAGTTACACCACGCTTAAGCAGGTAGGTTCGCAACCGCATTTTGTTATTATGTTGGGTTGTTATTAACCGAGTAGTTGCGGTGCAGGAATATCCACCACTACCCTATATCATCCCGTGGATGTCGTAAGAGGCGACAAAGGGAAACAAATCAGGAGATGGGCAGCAGCGTCTTCCTAATAACGACTAAAAATTATAAACTGCGGTTGCTAGCCCGTTTGTCAAACGTGGCAACTATGGCAAATACCTATGAAGCAATTTATAGGAGCGGCGATGTTCATCAGCAGTGGACTTTAAATATGTTGTAACGGTAAAGTTATCTATACATCTATACAAATAAATAAAATTGAAGTGTCTGTTTGTAATGTTAAAATAACAGCTTTTTACTAAATGCATTTGAAAGTATATAAAGTACTAATAACAAAAACAAAATTTTTAAAATTTTTGTCTGTCTGTCGGTCTGTCTTTTTTTTTTTTTTTTTTTTTATAGAATAGGGGGCAAACGAGCATGCGGCTCACCTGATGTTAAGTGACTACCGCCGCCCATGAACAACCGCAACACCAGGGGAATTGCAGATGCGTTGCCGGCCTTTTAGAAAGGTGTAAGCTCTTTTCTTGAAGGTTCCTAAGTCGTATCGGTTCGGAAAATTCGCTGGTGGTAATTGATTCCACAAAGAAGTTGTGCGAGGGAGAAAACTTCTTCTAAATCGCACAGTGGTGGACCGCCAATCATCCAGATGGTATGGATGGTAACGCGAGTTTTGTCGCGACGTGCGATGGTGAAATTGAGCGGCTGGAATTAGTCCGAACAATTCCTCAGAGCACTCCCCGTGATAGATGCGATAAAATACGCAAAGAGATGCAACATCTCTACGCAGTGCCAGTGTATCGAGCCGATCGGAAAGAACTCGGTCGTCGACGATTCGAATCGCTCTGCGCTGGATGCGGTCAAGTGGAAGGAGCTGGCACTGGGGTGCCCCGGCCCAGAGATGAGAACAGTATTCCATGTGGGGCCGAACTTGCGCTTTGTAAAGTTGCAAGCGATGTGCCGGCATGTAATACTGTCTCGCTCTGCTGAGCACGCCAAGCTTTTTAGAGGCCAATTTGGCCTTCCCTTCCAAGTGACCACGAAACTGCACGCTATTCGATATGTCGACGCCAAGGATTCCGATACTGGCTGAGGCAGCAAGGGGAGTGCCTTGAAACTGAGGAGATACGACAAAGGGGTTCTTTTTAGCGGTAAACGCGCAAACTTGTGTCTTCTGGGGATTGAACTGGACTAGATTTAGTCGGCCCCAATCCGAGACTTTGTTAAGCAAAGACTCGACTTCAGACACAAGTTTGTCCCGGTACTCGGCGACGTTTTCCCGAGAAATATTGGCACGGCCGGTATATAAGGCATCCCCAGTGCTGTCGTCTGCATAGCAATGAATGCTACCAGTTAGCAACATATCATTGATATGCAGGAGAAACAGCGTTGGTGATAGCACGCAGCCTTGTGGAACACCAGCGTTGATAGGCTTGTAATCAGAGCATGCACCGTCTACTACGACCTTGATGCTCCGATCAGCAAGGAAACTGGTGATCCATTTGCACAATTTCTCGGGAAGCCCATAGGAAGGAAGCTTCGAAAGAAGCGCCTTGTGCCAGACCCGATCGAAGGCCTTCGCTATGTCCAAACTAACGGCCAATGCCTCCCCCTTGGACTCTACTGCCTCCGCCCATCTATGAGTAAAGTAAACTAAAAGATCACCTGCTGATCGACCCCGACGAAAACCGTACTGACGGTCACTGATCAGCTGGTGATCCTCAAGGTACCTCATGAGCTGGCAGTTTATAATGGATTCCATTATTTTGGAGAACAAGGAGGTGATGGCGATAGGCCTGTAGTTGGACGGGTCTGAGCGGTCGCCTTTTTTAGGGATCGGGTGGACCAAAGCTGTCTTCCATGAATTCGGGACTACGCCTTGGGAGTAGGAGTACCGGAAAAGACGCGTTAAAACCGGTGCCAACTCCGGAGCACACGTCTTCAGCACAATGGGAGGGACTCCATCGGACCCACTCGACTTGCTGACGTCCAGGGAGAAGAGTGCTTTGCGAACCGAGCGCTGTGTAAATCGCACATCCGGCATGGAGCACTCACATCGCGGGATGGTCGGCGGTGTGTTCCCCCCGTCATCTAGAGTCGAGTTGGACGCAAAAAGAGAGCACAACAGATCGGCTTTCTCTTTTGCGGCATGGGCCAGTGAGTCGTCCTCTCTGTGCAGAGATGGGAGGGATGGCTGACAGAAGTTCCCTTGGACAGCCTTGGCGAGAGACCAGAATGCACGGGTTCCCGAAGGAAGGCGAACTAGCTTCTCGCCAATTCTGCCGATGTGCTCAGACCTTGCCTTGGCAATGACGCTTTTGAAGGACCTGGAGGCGGAATTATACTTCTTTTTAAGTGCGCTGGTGTTTAAATCCCGAGACGTTGATGCGTCAGCCCAGGCCCGGTAGCACTCCTGCTTATAGCGTGATGCTATTTTACAGGAGCGACCAAACCATGGCTGGGATCTGCCTCCGATGGGCACCACAGAGGATGGAATAAAAAGTTCCATACCCTGAAGTACCACATCAGCAACAGAATCGGCAACAACGCTGGGATCTTCCGGCGAGAAGCAAACCCGCCCCCAAGGGTAGGATGCAAAAAAAGACCGCATCCCGTCCCAATCAGCTGACCTATAGTGCCAAACACGGCGGCAAGCTGTAGATCGCAACTGCGATTGGAGCGTGAGTGGCACTGTGCTCCGGATCAGACAATGGTCCGAAGAGCCCAGAGGGGCATCGACGGAGACCTGATATCCGTCCGGATGAGAGGTCAGCAGAAGGTCCAACAGGGAAGGTACATGGTCTTCCACATCTGGGATCCGCGTAGGCGAAGTAACCAGTTGTGTTAGACCATATGCCAAAGCAAAGTCGTAGACAGATCTACCCGCATGATCGGTTGAACGAGAACCAAGCCATTCAGCGTGGTGGGCGTTGAAATCACCGAGTATCACGATCTCTGCGGATGGGACCTGTTGTAGCACGGAGTCTGCAGCCATTTGGACGTGGTCGATGAGTCGGTCTGTGTCGGCATTACCGCTATGGGACCTATAGAGGCACCCGTAGACGCGGGGATGGTCGTCGCTGTCTACGCGCAGCCATAGGATGGACAGGTCCGTACCTTCAAGGCTGCCGAGGCGTCGAAAACAGATGTCCTCTCTGACGTATACACAAACTCCAGCCCGGGGCACAAAGGAGTGTTCCAATTTGTACCCCGGGTAGGAGAGATATGAAGTATCAGCCGGAGAGGACACCTGAGTCTCGGTTAAAAAGAGCAAGGCCGGCTTCGCCGTCTCTAGATGGTAATGGACAGCGTTAAGGTTGGAATGAAGTCCCCTGATGTTGCAAAAATTCACGGATAGCGTGACAGGGGTCGCCTTGGTTGTATTGCTCCGCTTGCCCCGAGCAGCATTAGTCACGAGCGGAATTTTGCCCCCCCCAGAATACGCGGGGCAGCCTGAGCACCCACGCTCAGGAGTGAAGTAGTTTGTTCGTGGATGCTCAGCGAGGGATTCTCCAGGGTTGCTGGTACCCTCCTGGGGTAGTCTTGTATTTAATTCCACTACCATGTTGATGGGGGGGGGGGGAATTGGGCCTCCGGCCACCTGCACTCACCAAACGCAACGCAGAGGTAAACCTCTACTTCACGCTGGTATTCTGTGAGGTCGTGGTACCACCCCGGTTCGAGCTGGCCCATCCGTGCGACAGCAAAAGCTACCGCTTGGCTCTACCACTGTTAGACTTCCTGTCTGTCTGTCTGTCTGTCTGTTTGTTCCGACTAATCTCCGAAACGACTAGACCGATTTTGACGGGACATTCACTGGCTTATAGTTGAATATATAAAGAGTAACTTAGGCTATTTTTGTTTTACAAAAAGAATTAGGGTTCCGCGCGAAAAAATTAAAACCCATGAAATCCAAGTTCCACGCGGGCGAAGTCGCGGGCAACAGCTAGTAATAAATATGGTTCATAATATCTATTATGAAAGTTTTAGACAATATCGAGCTAAGTAAATTAATCGTGTGCCATAGCACTACCATAATAAGTTATGAACAATAACCTAAATTCACGTTAATGTAAAACGTCATATCTCTTGACATTAACAATGGCATAGCAACATGCAACGGACCGTTTACCCAGAAACGGAATCTCCCAACATTGCGTGTTCCAATGCAAAACATTGTTCGATTCATCGTTTCCCAGAAGCGATGGATGAGAACACTTGTTGTGGACAGTAGAGGTGTTATTGTTCATCAATGGTGAACCACGGCGTTGCTTTATTCATACAGTAATTTCATTCATTGCGTTATTCATTATTCTTGTGTAGGAGTCCAGATAAGTACCACCATCACAAGTAGATAATTAGAATCACATTTATCATCATTGCAGCCCTTCACATGTCCACTGTTAAACATAGGCCTCCCCCTAGGAAAGGCACAACGTACGGTCCTGAGCCACATGCGGGAGCCGTCCAAACGGTAGCAATACAGCGGATCAATTTGGAGTTACTCATATCGTTACAGAGTATTAAACTCCACTGCTGGAAATAAGCTTACTCCATAGATTGCCTCCTACGAAGGATATTTGCCAAAGTTGGCACGCTTGGCAACCGCTGTTTTTTATTTTTAGTCGTATTAGGAAGCTGCCCATCTCCTGATTTTTTTCCCTCTGTCGCCTTATACGACATCCTTGGAATTATTGAAATTGGAGTAGCGAGATAGAAATTTCTAGATGTTTGATTTTACAAGTCCACTGCTAAATACAGGCCTCCCAAGCAATGCCATCAAACACAGTCTTGAGGAACACATCCATCGACTTCCTGCATGTCTTACCAGGTCGTCAATACATCTAGTGATAAAGGAGCGCCCTACACTTCGTCTACCAGTATGAGGTTGCCACTCCAGAACCTTCCCTCCCCATCGGTTTTCGGTTCTTCGAGCTATATGACCGGCTCATTGCCAATTCAGCTTGTCTCTTCTGCTAATCCGTTATCTTGCGTTACTTTGCGAAAATATGCTCTTATAAGCAGGCAGTTAGATTTTTACAATCAGCAGTCTCTGCACTTACACCGTGTCACGGTCTCCAGGGAATGAAGATCCTGCATTACGAGTGTTACAGGCTGTAAGGCATTTCATCTTAGACCTCATAGATGACGACGCATCTTTGACCTTTTTGTTTGAAATCGGTTGCAGGTGTGCTACAGATGCTATTTACCATCAGCTGCATAGTTCAAAATAGTTCGCTTATCACTACAGTTTCATAAAAAAATATATATTATATTAGATTTGAGCGTGGACATATGAAAAGCACCTTGAATATATTTTATGGTCATTTTAGCTTACCGTTTAGGTTCTACCAGGTTCTACCGTATCAGCAGTAACCTTACTGACCCCAAGATTCGCGAACGTGCTTGGACATGGCGAAAGAACTCCAAATGGAAGGAAATCATAAAATTGTTACTTATTTCCTCATATACGAGTATAGTCGATGGGTATTAACTTTTAAACCTTATGATGTTTTCATAAGGTTTAAAGTTAAACGCATTTTGAATTGCCGAAAGACACAGAGTTGGACCGTAGAACAACTGTTTATATCGATTTTTTTCGTGAATAAAGATGACAAACACATTCCATTTGATAGCAAATATAGACGTCCAAATCTACCTTAGACTAAATTATCCTTGATTAAGGATCGTAATACAGATGCGTTGTTACACCTGAGAGTTAGATAGAATTCCCCGTTACCCTTAAAAAGATATCCGGTTTTCTACACTCTAGCTTTACGCTAGTATTCTGTGAGAGCGCGGTCCTTCCCCGGTCGAGCAGTATTGCCATTTATGCTGCAACTATAATATAGCTGCAGCGTGGCACCAGCAAAGAATTGCAATGAAATTAAATATCTTTCTTTTTTTTTTTGAATAATAAAATTAAATATTCTATTTCGTCGAACGCGTTTCTAAATCTACTACTGTTTAACGAGATACGTAATTTTAAGTAATATCTTAGAAGATATCACAAGCGGAGATTGGGGTTATATGACGAGGTTTTTTTTTAAATTATGAATCGTGGAGCTTGATAATAACAAGACTACAAAGTATCAGCAAGACAATCAAAAATTTCTGGTAAAACTATCCTTTTCATTAATATAAATTGTAGGTTCAAATATTCAACGATGCAGAAATCGATTTGGGCGTCCATTGCTTTTTACAAGGACAGCTCTGTAATAGCTCTAACGTATGTGACTGCTAAATCTGTATATGTTGTCGAATGGGAAATAACTATCAACATGTTTGTATTGAACAGGACAGGTTCTTTTCCGAAACTGAGGTAAAGTAAAAGAATTACTTTCAATAATAATTGCATGTAATCTATATTGAATAAAAGTTTAGTTTTGAGCAGTAAATGTTGGCACATTTTTATTTATTTATTTAAAAAAACCAACAGCTCCTAGGAATATATAATGACAATAATAATTTATAAACGGTTATAAAAGCCAATTATAGGTTTCATGTATAAATGTTAAATATTATCTCCTACCTTTAATACATATAAATAAAATTATGGCTGACAAGGTGAAGCTAGTAAACTAAGACTAAGGTGTAAGTGTGTGTAAGTATGTGCGTGTGTGCGTGTGTGCGCGTGTGTGCGTGTGTGTGTGCGTGTGTGTGTGTGTGTGTGTGTGCGTGCGTGTGCGTGCGTGATTGCGCGCCTGTGTGTGTGTGTGTGTGTGTGTGTGTGCGCGTGCGTGTGTGTGTGTGTGTGTGTGTGTGCGCGAGCGCGCGCGCCTGTGTATGTGTGTGCGCGAGCGCGCGCGCCTGTGTGTGTGTGCGCGTGCGTGTGCGTGCGTGAGTATGTGAGCGAGTGTGCGTGTGTGTGCGCGTGTGTGTGTGTGTGTGTGTGCGTGTGTGTCCGTGTGTGTGCGTGTGTCCGTGTGTGTGCGTGCGTGCGTGTGCGTATGTGTACGTGTGGTTGCGTGTGCGTATGCATGTGCATGCATGCATGCGTGCGTGCGTGCGTGCGTGCGTGTGTGTGTGTGTGTGTGTGTGTGTGTGTGTGTGCGTGCGTGTGCTCGTGTGGGTACGTGTCTATAGATACATAAATAAGTGCTTTTACATACGTATTATTTATATTATATCAAAAATAAAAAACAATAAGCAACATATAAAAGATAAGATATACTTTAATGTTACATTTATAAACTTTTTACTAAATCTAATAGAACACCCCTTTACGAAGAAGGGCGGATCGTTAGTTAATAATGAATAGATCACAGTAATCAACCGTGCGTTATATATTTCCTTGTAATTGAAAATCAATATAATGAACATATAGAATAATGAATCGACTGATATCAGTAGTCTGTGGCCCAGCAACTGGCATGTCGTAACACCAAGCCAAGTTACGTGCGGTGCTGCGGTGTCACAATTCCAGCTTGACTTTGCGCGCACGCCTCGACAAGTTTTTGCAGTACATGTACAAAAGGTTTAATTAATAACGATTGTTTAAATGTAGCAAAAAAAAACAACCTGTTTGTCGCAGATGACGACTTTTTATAAGCGTCTTTAACTTGTTTAAAGGTATCCGATTTGTTTTGGTCTTGAGTATTGATTTAATTTTGGTCAGACTCCAGTGAGCACATACTCCATGATATTCGTTTTTTATATAGAGAGAGCAAACGAGCATGCGACTCACTAGATGGTAAGTGAAGACCGCTGTCCATGAACTCTTTTTTTGAAGGTCCTTAAGTCGTATCGGTCTAGTAAAGTTGCTGGTGGCATTCGAATCTACAAGGATGTTGTGCGAGGAAGAAAAATTCTGGTAAATCGCGAAGGAGTGAACCTCCACTCATATGGTGTGGCTATAAGGCGACTATATCCTAGAACCAAAATGAAGGTTACCCCTAAGGCCGTATCTAATATGGTATGTCACGATACCAGTTAAAGAGGTCTACGCTTTTCGTCATACAAAACACAGCATTATAATGTATTGTTAGAAACTATTTCACTTCTGATGTAAGAAATTATCGGGCGGTAGCAAACCCTGCTTACTGTCAGAAACCATTTTGGAGAACAGCGCGTTGCACCATACATTCAGTATAGAGCAATACAGTTCGACCAATCGTAACGTGTTCCCGTCGCAATCACACACCGGCGTAACGTGAAGGACCCAATTAAATGATAGCACCAAAGTATGCAAACCAATAGCAACACCACCCATCTCAGTGCAACACAGGGGAGCCTTTCAGCAACACGATCTTCCTTGCACACACTAGTAGAATAACCCAACGGGTGTAGTAAGGACAGTGAGACTCGTAGAATTACTGACTGATCTCTATTAGTCGCCTGCGCGATACTTTAAACTGTTAGAACGAGTTAGAGATTACAGTTCAACCCCCATTTCTTCATATTTTCTTTTTTTTATCCCCATTGATCACAATTGCAGGCAGTGTACCTCTGGAATACCTTCCATCTTGGTCCTCCAAAATGACAACTAACCTGTAGCCTTCTTTTTTTTGAAGTTGGTTGCAGGAGTCCATGTGTAATTTTCATAAGGAGGATACGTAGAAAAAGACAAATAATATAACCCAGTGGATCAGTACGCTGACGTTCAGTAGATTGATGTGGCAGCCTCGTATAAGTGAAGGGCGGCCATCCACTAGATAGATAGATCTGCCACGACATGCAGGAAGTAGATGAACGCCGGTGAATCAGGACCGTGTTTTGTGGCATTCATAGCTTTAAACGTGGTAGAGCCATGCTGCAGCTATATTATGGTTGTAGCACGAATGGGTCGGCTCGACCGGGGAAGGACCACGCTCTCACAGAAAACCAGCGTAAAATAGCAGCTTAACGCTGCTGTGTTTCGTATGGTGAGTGTAGAGAACCGGAGACCCTTTTTACTGGCAAAGAGGCATTCCGTCTTAGTCCTCACGGGTGACAACGCATCTGCATCTTGAGTCTTTATTGAGGATAGATGTAGATGTCTATGGGTCACAGTAACCATTCACCATCAGGTGGACTGTGTGCTCGTTTGTCACCCGATCCTATAAAAAAAAATGTTCAGTAATAAACTTATGGAGGACTTCAGTGTGTTAATCAAAATTAATAACCTAAAATAAAATATTTTTAAAATCGCTGACAACAACGCGTTTCTTTTTAGACCTATACCTTAATCCACAAGGTTATTGTATGCATCATAAATAATGTTGATTCAATATGTAAGAGACACCTATTCGATAAATATATGTAAAAGGCAGATAATACGTTTGGCATTGAACTTGACTTTCATGCTATGGGTACGGGTGCTAAGGGATGCCGACGTAACAAGATTACGGCACTGATCCACCGCGAGCCCGCCCGCTCACACGAGTAAATACAATGTACTATAATGTTCGACTATATGAGTTATATACTACGTGTAACAAAAACCCTGTGGTTCCCTTTAAGTCCGTTATCGGAATCAGTATTAAAACGTATAGAAATAACTTTACTTCAACAAACTCGATCATAAAAATTAAATAAATCTTTATTTGCAAATCGTATGTGGTTTTCTGCCGACTTCCAAAAAGAAGACGGCACTCAATTGGACTGTATGTTTTTTTATGTGTGTTACCTCCCAACTTTTTACTGGGTGAACCGATTTCGATGATTCTTTTTTTATTTGAAAGCTGACACTTCTCGTGTAATCCCATATGATTTGATCAAGGTCAGACCAATAGTTTTTGAGTTATTCTTAATAACCTATATTGAAGTCGGCTGTACAAAATTTTTAATTTTAAATTATAATTAAATAACTCTGGTTGACTTGCATTGAAATGGCGTAAGATAATCGGAATCGGACGACTCCGTGGTACAGTGACTTAGCAGTCAATTGCGGCGTTGAGAACCGCCGGTTCAATCCCACAAGGTTCCCACAAGGAACAAGAATGGCCTACAAATAATTTGTCCCTGTGAGATTTATGTATGTAAACTTATACAGGAAAAGATTGTTAAGTGGAGGTAACAGTTTTGAAGAAAAAAAAAAGAAGAAAAGGATATGTCGTAGGAGTTGTCAGAGGAAATGAAAAATGAGATAGACAGCAATATATTCTTGATGACAGCTCAATGCAATAAAAAACTGCGCTTTGCAAACGTAGCAACTACACGAGTGAGATAGAGGAGAGTGAGTCTGTGTGCAAGGCCTTTATTCAGCAGTGAACTGATGGCCTGTAATGATGATGATGACTGAAAATATTTAAAACTAACGACTCGTCCCGGCTTTGCTTTTATATGTCCTATAAATTTATAATTTTATAGAACACTAGCTGTTCCCCGCAACTTCGTCCGCGTGTAATTTATTACGATTGGATTTCATGGGTTTTGATTCTTTTGCGCGGAACCCTAATTCTTTTTCTAAAATCAAAGTAGTCTAAGTCACTCCTTATAATATCAGCTATCTACCAGTGAAAGTGCTGTCAAAATCGGTTCAACCGTTTCGGAGATTAGCTGGAACAGACAGACAGACAGACAAAAAATTTAAAAATTTTTTTTTGTTATAAGTACCGTATATAATTTCATAAACATATAGTAAAAAGCTGTTATTTTGAGATTGTAAACAGACATTTCAATTTTATTTATTTCCAGTGAAAACAGTCTCCGGTTGTTTACACTCACCATACGAAAAACAGCAGCATTGAGTTGCTATTTTATGCTGGTAATCCGTGAAAGCGCGATCCGACTCATTCCTGCCACAACCATAATATAGCTGCAACACGACTCTACCAGGTATAAAATATATGATACGTTATACAACTCCCTTAAATAGCGGGGTCTAGGCGTTTCCCCCCCTCCCCGTTGTACATTTTGTGCACCGGTATCACTGCAATTATCGTTTTAAACCAATTATTGGCATTAATTATAGGAGCCATTAGTGGCAACGATAATTTGAGACTATACGTGACTGGATCGTCGTATATTGGAGCAGAACGATTGATAGCGACATCGCCTCATTTATAATACGTGGCTATCATCTAATTAGAATGAAATAACATAATCGTTAAATCTATTACATATAAATAAAATTAAAATGTCTGTCTGTAATATAACTGCAATATATATGTAATATAACTGGCTTCTATGAAGCTCGGGGAGATTTTTTAAAAATGTTGTCTGTCTGTCCGTCTGTCTGCCTGACTGTTTGGGCTAATCTTCAGAATGACTGAACCAATTCTGATGAAACTTTATGAATTAGTAGAGAGCAATACAAGAAGGATCTAAGTTATATTTTACCCAAAAAACTTAAAGGTTTGTTTTAGAAAAAAAAAACCGCTATATTTATAAAATAAATGGTGTTTGGTTTTCTTAAATCTAAATAACACCACATTAATACATCCTATCCCCGCGAAGACGGGGCGTATCGCTAGTCTATACAAATAAATAAAATTGAAGTGTCTGTTTGTAATGTCAAAATTACAGCTGTTTACTAAATGCATATGAAAGTATATACGGTACTTATAACAAAAACACACTTTTTAAAATTTTTGTCTGTCTGTTTGTTCCGGCTAATCTCCGAAACGGCTGGACCGATTTTGACCGGATTTCTCTGGCAGATAGCTGATTTGATAAGGAGTAACTTAGGCTATTTTCAGTTTAGAAAAATAATTAGGGTTCCGCGCAGAAACATAAAAACCCTAACACGCGAACGAAGTCGCGGGGAACAGCTAGTCTTATATAAAGTTAAATGTGTCCACGTCACCGCGTACAATTTCGACACACCGTTAACAATTAGCTTCATGTTCTGCGAACTTTATCGTCGGAATATTACAGTGAGTTGGCGCGCTCTTCTTGAACAATTGTTTTACTTTTATTTTTATAAAACTACAGTGACATACGCACGTATAGGTTATTCGATTTCACGATGAAGTTTTGACTTTGGATGTTTTTAGCCGTGCACGTACACATTGCGTTAGTGTGCGCAGGCTGCGGGCGTTCGAAAGTAGCGTTCCCGAGGCATACGCACACTAACACAATGTGTATGTGCACGGCTAACACAACCAAAGTCAAAACTTCATCGTGAAATCGAATAACTATACAGTCTCCTTATTGGTAAGTGGCTACCAGCCAACTTCGAACGAAGAAGGCTACAGTTGCGTTGTCTAAGACTAAGATGAATGTCCTACAGCATGTAATTACAACTTGTTCTCTATACCCTTCAGTGCAGCACTACTGTTGGTAATAGAAACAGGTAAGAGAAAGGTAAATAACCAAACAGACTCCTGAGCAGGAAGAGAGCCCCACCACTGTAAAATTCCGCTGCTTAACTCTTTAGTAATTCCTAGAATTAGCGATCGCAATGCATCAAACTTTAGTGAGGGTAACATACTATTTATATATATTTTTAGAATTAAGGTCACACTGATGGTAAGTGGATACTGTGGCCCATAGTACATCTATCCTCGATTAAGGATCAAAATGCAAATGCATCGTCACCCCTGAGACGTAAGATAGATTGCCTCTTTTCCAGTAAAACGGATCTCCGGTTCTCTACACTGACCATACGAAAGGCAGCAGCATTAAGCTGCTATTTTACGCTGGTATTATGTGAGAGCGTGGTCCTCCCCCGATCGAGTCGAGATTCGTGCTACAACCATAACATAGCTGCAGCGTGGCTCTACCACGTATAAAAATAAATATGACCGCTATACTAGCACACTGTCCACCTGATGGTAAGTGTATGCTACGGTCCATAGATTCTAGTCCTCTATCCAGTCTAGTCCTGAGGATTAGCAGCGCAGCAGATTTTGCCCATCTCTTTGCTGTTTTAAATGACTAAGCACGTTGATTTACAACGTTAGAAACAAAGGAAGAAAGAACATATTTAAAGTTATAAGCTTTCTTTTACAAAACATTAAATTTTCCAAAAACAAAAAATACTTAATGAGTTTTTACTATTTAGATAATTAAAAAAATATCTAAATAGTAAAAACTCAGCATAATGATACAGTAACAGAGTTACCGCAGCGATGATATTCTGTTGAAGCCACATAAGTCGACTCGCGAGGAATCACTGGATATAATTTAGTTATATACCACCCAAAATGTCAGAGAAATAATGTTATTATATAACCTCCAAGTTGTAAAAATGAAAACGAATTTTAAATGCCTTAATTTTAAAACTAAACACGGACTTATCTATTTAATTAACTTCTATAATTTCAAATGAGAATATAAACATACTATTAAAGACTTCTCTTAAGATTAATATGCTAATTTGGAATGTGCACGGAACAGCTAGCAGGTTAGCTCAAGTGCTCGGTGTAATTTTCACAGTAGGCAAACAACCAGCAAACGATAAAGATATCAAACCGTTTGGTTTTTTTATTTATTATTATAGAATAAGGGTGATATACGCGCACACAGTCCACCTGATGGTAAGTGGATACTGTAGCCCATAGACATCTACATTTTAATGGGGTTGTTATAAACTAATTTGCTTAATTCCGCGTAAGGAAAGAAAATGACTCTCGAAAATACGACACGTGTTTCGCCTCTACACGAGGCATCCTCAGGTGAAGTAGACTCTGCGGAGGCTGGCCGCTAAGTCAACACATCATTTTCTTTTTTTACGCGGAATTAAGCAAATTAGTTTATAACAACCCCATTATAATGGATTTGCGCAAAGTAACGCCTGATTCTATCAATTCCCGGTCTACATTTGTTCTCAATTAATAATCAAAATGACGGCTCCGTGGCGCAGTGGCTTAGCAATCAGTTGTTGCGCTGGGGGCCACGGGTTCGAATCCCGCACGGAACAAGTATTTGTATGACCTACAAATAATTGTTCCGGGTCTGGATGTTTGTCCTTGTGCAATTTATGTTTGTAAACTGCCTCCACGACACAGGAGAAAATAGGATTTTCTGTTGTGGGGTAACGTTTTGTAAGTAAATAAAAAATAAAATAAATAAAATGCAGATGCATTGTCACCCCTAATGTCTCGTTTCCAAAATGGTCTCCGGTTCTCTACACTCACGATAAGAAACACAGCAGCATTAACCTGCTACTCTACGCTGGTATTCTTTGAGTGGTCCTACCCCGGTCGAGCTGATCCATTCATGCTGCAGCAAATAATATAGCTGCAGCGTGGCTCTACCACATTAAAATCATTAAGAAGGCTTTTATATCTTCATTGTTTGCTAAGCTGCCCACCTGTGCAATGAAAAGTTAAAACAACCTACGTGCATTCAGTTATATGTACTACGTACTAGAGAAGCCATTCCGAACAAAAATTGTGCACTACTCTATGTCCTCGCGCATGCGGGTTTCTACTACTCCCGCGCATGCGCAAGACTTTAATTTAATGTAAAATAAGATATTAATATAAAATAAATATAAGAATTTAAAATAAAATACTCTTATTTTAATCTAAACAAACATATTTCTAGATAAAATGAAATAATAATTATCTTATGCAATTCACAAATCTTCAATTTACACAATATTTAGTTTAGTGTACGGATTGCAGTACAGTTCAGTTGAACATAGTCAGTGTTCGGAATGCGAAATCGAATGCCTAGTACATATATATCGATGCCTACGTGCAAATAAATATTTAAGACGAATATTCGAACTTATTTTTTTAAATTGCTTCAAAACTGCCAAGCTCCGTCATCATTATAGTTATCTCTATTTTCGTTCTGAATCAGGGTATTATGATCTTATATTATATCTACTGTATTAAATATATTACCTAATTGAGAACGGTTGGACCAGTTTTGATGAAATTTTTTGTGCGTACTTGAGTAGGCCCTGCATAGTCTAGATCGTAGATGCACAGACCGCGGCCTGCCGGTCGAATACTGGTGGCCCGCCGACAGCAAAAATAATACTCTCGCACATTCGAAAAATATTGAATTATATTCCAGAATAAAACAAAAAAAAAAAAATATGTTCGAAAAGTAATTTGAATCTCGCGCGCGCACTCTTAAGGTGTTTAATATAGAGTCTAGATTTATATTGGACCCGTTAGGTGGCGCAGTTGTCAAAATCCAGAAATCACTCATAATATCCACTAATCCCCATTGTCCCGTTGGATCTATGAGGTAAGCTTATGTTCAACTTTAGTAATGAACTTTTCATAGGCTGTCATGATGATAATGATAAGAAGTCCAATACACTGGAGCCGCAAAACACACTCATTTCTCCAAGAACAGCCTGAGTAAAGAGGGGAGGCCTGCACCAAGCTGTAGGACGTTTATAAGCTGTGTCTTTTTCTACCGACTTCAATAAGGAGCCGGTAATCAATTAGACTGTATGTTTTTTTTTTAATGTGTGTTACCTCATAATTTTTTTCTGGGTTAACCGATTTCGATGATTCTTTTTATATTTAAAAGTATAATGAGGTCCCATATAAATTTGATCAAGGTCTGGCCTAAATAGTTTTTGAGTTATTCTTAATAATTTACGTTGATGTCGTGTGTACAAAATTTTGAATTTTAAATTATTTAAGAAAAACTCTTTCCTCGGTATGTAGTGTCTGATAGTCATTGCATGTTTAATTTTTTTTTAAATCAACAAATATATGCGGCATTGCAAATCATTTTTCTGCTCATAGAATCAATTGACAACCATTAATCGGAATAATTTAAATTCTACATAATACTTAATTTTATCTACAATATTAAAAGCTATGATAATAAAAAAAAAACTAAAACTAGAAACTTAATTATCATATACTCCTACTCCCCGCGGTATCGTGCCAAGAACGCTGGCTGCGTTTCCCCGCTGAATGGCTATATTTAGCCTTTGAGCGAGGAAAGAACCAGCTCTCTTATCACCAGCAGCAACGACCAGCCGCGGATGGAGTACGGTACGTGCGGTGGAGTTCCTTTAGGAACTCCACCGCACGTGGACCCCACGGACCGATAGTAGATTTAATTTAAATTCACATTAACAAGAAATAGATGGCTTGATTTGACATTCAGGTTATTTTTTGTTTAAGTCGAAAATAAAAGATTCAGCCCCAGTTTTAAGTGGAAAAGAAGATGGATAGCAGCATCTTTCTGAAAACAACTTCAAATAAAAAAGTGCGGCTGCTAACCCGCCTACGAAGCATGGCAACTATGGCAAATATATAATATATAATATAGACGGATTTATTAATTTTTATATTTTGTGTTGCATGCTTAAACTGGAATAAATGCAGTTTTCATTCTTTCTAGGCTTAACACTGACGAATACGCACAATATAACAATGATCAACAAAGACGTTATTTTTACAACCGTTAACGAAATGGACTGAACAGTTTCATCACATCCGCAGTGCTAGCTCGTCAGGCTATGAGTCAGCAGCGCCGCGTCACGGTGGAGGTTCGATTCCGACGTGACCGCCGGCTTAGCAACAGCGTTACGTCAGACGCCTTTGTGTCTGCTCATCTTTGACGCGATATACGATTAGTTGGCAGTTTGCGTCACATGCAGTTGGAACAAATGGCGTAAAGCGTTATAATATGTCAGAATACAATAATTACTTTCAACACAGACTGCTCACATAATGAAGAGTGACAGAGAGGTGACAGATATTTGCTCAGCTATAGAAAAAAATAATTCTCATGGATTACACGTACTTAGAAAATTTATAAAAACAAATGAAACCGAAGTTACTGTTTGTAATGTTAAAATAACAGCTTTTTACTAAATGCATATGAAAGTATATACGGTACGAATAACAAAAAAAAAACTATTTTTTAATTTGTCTGTCTGTATGTTTATTCCAGCTTATCTCCGAAATGGCTGGACCAATTTTAACGGGACTTTCACTGGCAGATAGCTGATGCTATAAAGAGTAACTTAGGCTTCTTTTATTTAGAAAAAATAATTACAGATCCGCGTATAAATTCAAACCCAAGAAATACAATCGTAATCAATTCCACGTTTTCTATGTGGCATATTCACGATATATTTAATACATTAACAACTTTTGTAATCCATCCATTACATCATATAAAATTCCAATGCTGAACATTGAATTTGATTAAAACAATAGATTGCCACATACCCACATAGGGGGGATTACGCCATAGTTGCCACGTTTAGCAAGTCGGTTGGCAACCCCAGTTTTCTATTATTTTGAGTTGTCTGCCCGTTACTTGTTTTAGTTTCCCACTTTTGCCTCTCACGACACCCACGGGACGATATGGGGTACTGGATATTCTTACACTACAACTATGTGGTCTTTCGTAGGTAATCAAGTAAGTCAAAAGTAAAAATAAAAGAAAAGAAAGAACAAAGAGACGCGTAACTAGGTGATGGAACTCCCTTTCTACCTAGGTCCGTCTGTATAATATGTACTGCCTTGTGCCTTATTAAATATATCGGCGACTAAACAGCACTGCGTTTAGTACTATTATTTATTCTGTGAATGCGTGTGTTCCTGTCTGAAATGTACCAGAGAGCCAGTTAAATTACAGTCTGTGAAACATGCCACTTGGTTCTTCAAGGTGACAATCCAATCACGTCTAATAATTTCCATGGGCTGCAACACCAAATTACTATCAAGTGGACCGAAAGATCGTTTTACTTCCGTTTTCTACCGACTTCAAAAAGGAGACGGTACTCAATTAGACTGTATGTTTTTTTATGTGTGTCACCTCATAACTTCTTACTGGATGAACCGATTTTGATGATTCTTTTTTTATTTGAAAGCTGGTGCTTCCCAAGTGGTCCCATATATATTGATAATCAAGGTCTGACCAATAGTTTTTGAGTTATTCTTAATAATTTATATTGAAGTCGGTTGTACAAAATTTAAAATTTAAAATTGTATAAATAATATTAATATAATTTTACTGGAATCGAGACGTTTTATCTTAGTCGACATGGGTACATTTTGATTCTTAATCTATGGTATATTTGTATGTGTAGATTTCTATGGGGCCACAGCATCCACTTACCATCAGGTGGACTTTGTTCTCGTTTGTCACCCTTATCCTATATAAAAAAAAATTACAGTGGGTTCGTTCCACGAACTGTTTCAACATTAATGATGCAAACAGTTCACAAGAAATCTATAGCGAATAGTGAACGAGGGACAGCAAAATAAAGGTGCAATATGGGAACAATAGGGCATTATGATCGCCCATCTCACCACGCCTGACTGCACAAAATTTGAAAATGCACTGGCGGATTTATACCAAATGAGTAAACGCATATATCAGTTAATACATCGTAAAAATTAGGAATATACCTACGCCCTAAATTAAGTACATGATATGCGCAAGTGCTAATTTAAAAGCGGAAGCGGATAAAGTTTATGATACGTGGTAGAGCCATTCTGCAGGTATATTACGAGTAACATTGTGGCACGAACAGATCGGCTCAACCGTAGAAATACCATGCTCTTACAAAATACCAGCTTATAATAGTGGTTTAATGCTGCTGTGTTTCGTATGGTGAGTGTAGAGAACCGGAGACCCTTTTCACTAGAATCGAGGCATTCCATATTTATCCTAAGGGGTGATAACGCATCTGCATTTTGATTCTAAATCCTAGATAGATGTGTGTGTCTATGTATCACAGCAACCACATACCATCAGGTTGACTGTGTGCTCGTTAGTCACCCTGAATTTATAAAAAAATACTAACATACAACCATTACCACTAAAACCTATCGTAAGGCCACTGCTGTACATAAGTCTCCTTCATAGATTGCCTCATAGGGGGTTATTAGATATAGAATTCGCTTTGCAAGCGGCTTGGTCAACGTAGATTTTTATTATATTGAGTTGTTCTCAGGAAGGTGCTGCTGCCATTCTCCTGTTTCATGATCTCCTGTCATAAGAGGCTTACGACACTCTCTGGACGATATGGAGTAGTGGATATTCCTACACCGCCGCTACACGATTATCCTTTCTGATATCGCTAAAATATACAACAGATATAAATTAATTAATAAAGTAATTATGTTTTTATTATCAGTAATTCGTAATAGTCTAATATTGATCGTTAGCCTTGTATCAGTGACCAAGTTACCAAGACCCTTGTTTGATTTTCGGACTCGCAACATATTGTAAAACATTTTATGGACATGTTGAGCGATTCCTTGTCCTTTTTAGAAAAAAAAAACAGTGCTACAGAATTTGAAAGATAGTATTAATAATAATAATAATAATATTCCACAACTATCAAACAACGCCATCTAGTCCCAAGCTAAGCAGAGCTTGTGTTATGGGTACTAGACAACTGATAAACATACTTATATATTCCTAAATACATAAATATTATAGATAAATTACACCCAGACACAGAACAAATGATCGTGCTCATCACACAAACATTTGTCCTGGGTGGGAATCGAACCCACGACCTCCGGCGTAGCAGTCAGGGTCACTAACCACTAGACCAACAGGCCAGTCAATGTATTAAATGTGTTTTTTGTTATTGTTACTTTTCTCCTGTCTTGTATGGTAATTCTTAGTTATTAATTTATTTTTAGGTTATGTTTTCACTACAACTCTGACACCTTTTCCAATATTATTTAGAAATTTTACTCTATTGGTGAAGCATAGGCCGTGTAGTGGTGTTGTAAGAATATCCACTACCCCATATCGTCCCGTGGGTGTCTTAAGAGGCGACAGAAGGAAATTGAAACAGATGAATGGCAGCAGCATCTTCCTGATAAGAACTTAAAATAATAATAAAAACTGCGGTTGCCAACCCGCTTGCCAAGCGTAGCAACTATGGCAAATATCTCCCCTATGAGGCAATCTATCTATGAGGGAGAGGACTATGTCGTAGCGGTAAGCGAAGTGTAGCGTTATCCATGTTACCACTCATCACGCCATCGTGACGATCTAGTAAGACATACATGAAATCGATAGATGTGTTCCTCAAGACTGTGTTTTGTGGCATTACTTGGGAGGCCTGTGTTTAGCAGTGGACTTGTGAACTCAAATATCTAGAAATTTCTATCTCGCTATTCCAATTTCAATAATTCCGAGGATGTCGTATAAGGCGACAGAGGGAAAAAAATCAGGAGATGGGCAGGTTTCTAATAACGACTAAAAATAAAAAAAAACAGTGGTTGCCAAGCGTGCCAACTTTGGCAAATATCCTTCATAAGAGGCAATCTATGGAGTAGGCTTATTTCCAGCAGTGGAGTTTAATACTCTGTAACGATATGAGTAACTCCAAATTGATCCGCTGTATTGCTACCGTTTGGACGGCTGCCGCATGTGGATACGCGTGTTTGTTTACACGTGTTCTCAGAGTGGTAGCGTCAACAGACTGCTCTGTTTGCTTTCCGTTAATTCAATATAGATTGGAAAAGTGTGGGAAAGATACCATCCAAGATTCCTCCGAGAGGGCGTTGCGTTGAGTGACTTGTTTGGATATGCTGGTGTGTTGGTTTATTAGCAACTACCCAATAGAGATGTGGCCTCGTTTTGCGACTTGGGAGATGGTTATTTTAGGCTTAAATTAAGTGAATTCATCGGAAAAAGTGTCAGATAAGTCACCAGAAAGTTTGCTCATATGGACGGCTATACAGTTGTAGCTAGAAATTGCCAAAAAATCGGCCTATTCACAAACGCATTAAGACGCTGACAACAGCTAGTAAGTTGTATACTGTCGGATTGCATAGAAAAGAAAGAGAAGCGCGATAATATGACGTGTTTGTATGTGGTAGAGCCATGCTGCACTATATTAATTGTATAAGTTGTAGCACGATTGGGTCGGCTCGACCGGGGAAGGACTACGCTCTCACAGAATGCCAGTGTAAAAAATAGCAGCTTAATGCTGCTGTGTTTTGTATGGTGAGTGTAGAGAACTGTAGATTAGGTTTCTTTCAGTGAGCTCGTGTTACCCAAATATCGAGCTTTTCTTGTAGAGCCAGATTTTTCCAAATGTGTCAAAACTGTTTTGTGGTCAATCCTCAACGGATCGGTTATGTCGTAATTACTAATATGTCGATTTTGCTCTACTTTTTCAAAAAATGGCATCGACTTTATCCGTATGAGGGTGACTAGAGCGAGCTACATCTTTGACATCAAAATAACCGGACTGAAAATGCTTGAACCGACTTTGTGACACTGTTACTGACACTGCATTAGGTCCATAAACGTCACAATTTTTTTCGCGGCTTGAGTCGCATTTTCCTATTTTTGTAATAAAACTTCAGATTGTATCGAATTCCTTCGTTAGATTTACTCATTTTGGCGGTCAGGAAAACAATTGACAAATGCCAGGCAAGTGTTTTTTTTTTACTATTTATTTTTCTTTCCCTTAAAGTATTGATTGATATTACAAGCAGCCAGATACAAACAGTACAACCAAAAAGATTTTTCTACAATTTTGTATGAACAAAATACGAAGAAACTTTTCCCGCGACCTATTATTTCCACAAAAGAGTTATAAATGTGAGAATATTTAGATTTAATCTGTTACACTTATTTAATTTTTTCAACTTCGTAATTACCTAGTATAAATAAATTTCACATCAACATAATGTCGATTCATAAGCAACGGCGTACATTGATGGGCATCTGTCGACCCCATCCCTCGTTGAATGGGGACCCTATTGTAGTTCCCGGGGGAAGGTGACACGCGTCAGCAGCTTGCGCTTATATATAAAAATACTAAGCCCTATCCAAGGCAATCACGTAAAGCTCAAATAGTATTTCATAAAAATAGAATTAAAAAAAAATTACGTCCAGAATTTCTTTTTTCAACTCTTTACAAGCCGTGATATCCCAGAGGCTTCGCGCTCGCTGTAAATACAGTACGCGAGCAACCCGGGATCGATCACCGTCGTTGCCAATGAAATTGTTAATTGCAATTTTAAGTGCTGATTTACCATGTGCTCGGCGGTGAAGTAAAACATCGCGAGGAAACCTATATATCTGAGAAATAAAAAAAAATATTTCGAAGACGTGGATTCTGCCAAGACGCATTGGTACAGCGCGGCGGACACTTCTTTGCCCTAAAACCCTCTCAGAAGTGAGAGAAGGCCTGTGCCCCGCAGTGGAACGAATATAGGCTGTAACTTTAAGTTTATACATATGTCTTTTCTATGTTTATTAATATAGCCATTGTAGATCAGAGATTAATATAGGTGTGACCAAATCGCTTGCCAAGCGATGCCGTCAAGTGCCCTACTGAAAATATACCTTAATCCAGCAAGATGTAAGTTTATACGTGGTAGAGCCATGCTGCAGCTATATTAGTAGTATAGTTGTAGCACGAATGGGTCGGCTCGACCGGGGAAGGACCACGCTCTCACAGAATACCAGCGTAAAATGGCAGCTTAACGCTGCTGTGTTTTGTATGGTGAGTGTAGAGAATCGAATAACCATTTTACTAGAAAAGAGGCATCTTAGTGCTCACAGGTGACGACGCATCTGCATTTTGATTCTTTATTGAGGATAAATGTAGATGTCTATAGGCCACAGCAACCACTTACCAACACGTGGACTGTGTGCTCGTTTGTCACCCTATCCTATAAAAAACACTATTTGTAGGCTGATTAATTGTATACTAACTTCTAAAACAGATCTGCGAAACAAAGCTCCACATAAATATTCACTTGTTAATAATTAACAAGTAGAATTGTGACGAGCGGAAATTTCTGACGACTTCAATTACTACAAATGAGAACCTGAGTCGTTAAAACTCGTCACGTGGTTGTTACATTTAACGAATGTCTATGCTATAATTCGTTCGCCTTTGTTTCTTTTTGTCCCGATGTAGTTGTAGCTAGGCAACTGTAATGAGGCAGGGGTCACAAACCATCAGTGCAATTACGTAACTCTGATGGTAATCGTGTTTGTTTTCATTTGGACGTTCGAGGTTTGATTTTGCCGAGTTGAGTAATTGTGTCGGTGTCGATTTTTTTTAATAAAACGAAGTGACAAACTCACAGTTCACCTGATGGTAAGTGGCTTTTGCGGACAATGGACATTTGCAGCAATCTAAAACAAGGCTAATGAACTACAGACCGAATTTCGATCACGGCGGCCAGTTTCAAGGTACACTAGATACGATTACAGTGGCCGAGTGTATGCGCAAACACAGGTGCACTTTTTATTCCCTCACTCTAATAGTCCGTTGGGAGAGGTTACGACCACTATACCAACGTAGCAGTCAAAGAGGGCTACAGATGCGTTGTGACCTCTGAGGATTAAGATGGAATGCCTCATATACAGTAATTATACTTGCTCTCTATACGCTTAGTGCTTTTTTTATAGGATAACGGTTGCGAACGAGTACTCAGTCCACCTTTTTTTTTGAGGGGGCAAACGAGCATGCCGCTCACCTGATGGTAAGTGACTACCGCCACCCATGAACAACCGCAACACCAGGGGAATTGCAGATGCGTTGCCGGCCCTTTAGAAAGGTGTAAGCTCTTTTCTTGAAGGTTCCTAAGTCGTATCGATCCGGAAAATTCGCTGGTGGTAATTGATTCCACAAGGAAGTTGTGCGAGGGAGAAAACTTCTTCTAAATCGCACAGTGGTGGACCGCCAATCATCCAGACGGTATGGATGGTAACGCGAGTTTTGTCGCGATGTGCGATGGTGAAATTGAGCGGCTGGAATTAGTCCGAACAATTCCTCAGAGCACTCCCCGTGATAGATGCGATAAAATACGCAAAGAGATGCAACATCTCTACGCAGTGCCAGTGTATCGAGCCGATCAGAAAGAACTCGGTCGTCGACGATTCGAACCGCTCTGCGCTGGATGCGGTCAAGTGGAAGGAGCTGGCATTGGGGTGCCCCGGCCCAGAGATGAGAACAGTATTCTATGTGGGGCCGAACTTGCGCTTTGTAAAGTTGCAAGCGATGTGCCGGCATGAAATACTGTCTCGCTAAGCTTTTTAGAGGTCAATTTGGCCTTCCCTTCCAAGTGACCACGAAACTGCACACTATTCGATATGTCGACGCCAAGGACTCCGATACTAGCTGAGGCAGCAAGGGGAGTGCCTTGAAACTGAGGAGATACGACAAAGGGGTTACACAGCAGCCACTTACCACCTGATGGTAAGTGGCTGCTGTGGCCCATAGACATCTACATCTATCCTCTATTACAAATCAAAATACAGATGCGTTGTCACCCGTGAGGACTAAGATGGAATGCCTCATTTCCAGTAAAATGGGTCTCCGGTTCTCTTCACTCACCATACGAAACACAGCAGTGTTAAGCTGCTATTTTACGCCGATATTCTGTGAGAGCGTGGTCCTTCCCCGGTCGAGCCGACCAATTCGTGATACAACTATACTACTAATATAGCTGCAGCATGGCTCTACCGCGTAGTGCTGTTGCAAACACATTTTGGAGCTACTACCTCGTTCAACCGTAATTCAATCTGGAGGATATTAGATAATGTTTTCACTGACATTTTTTTCCAACCGTCGCCCAGGTATACAGATATACAGAGTTACAAAGTGTCATCATAATGAGGATTCAAGATATGGTGATAAAATACATTGCACTCGCAAGATAAGAGTAGAATTGCGTTCACTAATATCATAACACCGACACAACCTCAGTAAGGACTGATGTCAATTTTTTACTGCTCCGTGGCGTAGTGGCTTAGCAATTAGTTGCAGCGCTAAGGACCGCGGGTTCGTGTCCCGTACGGGTCAATTGAAAATTGCTGATGTGCAAAGCAAAATGAAAATGTCTCGGCGCTATTTCAAGAGGGTAGAGACCCATCCCAACCCGCTAGTTGTAAACGCAGCCACCTATGATTCGACTCCGAACGTTACAGATAGCCTCCGTAGGCTTCGTAACGTTGTAATCGAACCTCCCATTCCGCTAGAACTAGATTTCGACGACCGAAATGTCGCCGGCCAGTTACACACGAACACTACACAATCTCCTAGTGCCACAAACAGTGTTAGGAGTTAGGACAGCGGATGGGACGCAGCGAATGCGCAGACAGGCGCACCGCACACCCCTCCACACCGCAAACACACCGTATACCCGCGTCCCTGGGCATCTCACCGCCCAGAACATCGAAGGATACGAGTTAGCCGTCAGAGCCGGGGTCCATCACACCCTGTTCGGACGTCCGTTAGATAACTCAACTACGTGTACTGTACACTGTCCTAGGAGTCATCGTTATGTAACCATGCAGTGTAAAATTAGTTCACCCTTCTTAGCTCGTGGCGTGTATGGTTGCGAGCCCTGAGACCGATGACGCTGTAAAAGCCAAAAAGAATATAGCTTTACTCGTAACAGTATCAAAAACCAGAGTGAATTGTAAATTTGGCAAATCCACGAGTGTTATTATTGTGCACTTAAATATATAAATAAGCATTATATTGCACAACTAGCTGTTCCTCGCGACTTCGCTCGCGTGTTACGGTTTTTATGTTTTTGCGCGGAACCCTAATTCTTTTTCTAAAATAAAAGCCTAAGTTACTCCTTATAAAATCAGCTATCTGCCAGTGAAAGTCCCGTCAAAATCGGTCCAGCCGTTTCGGAGATTAGCCAGAACAAACAGACAGACAGAAAAAAATTTAAAAATTGGATTTCAGTTATGAGTACCGTATTTACTTTCATATGCATTTAGTAAAAAACTGTAATTTTGACATTACAAACAGACACTTCAATTTTATTTATTTGTATAGATGTATAGATTAAGCCGTAAATGTATAAAACAATAAAAAGGGTAAACAAGTCGTAATAATAAATCTTCATAAACTTAGACCGGTTGTGGCATGACTAGACGCGTAAATAAAAAAAAAAATACGTTAAATTAGCACGTCCATGATGGGCCCACATCAAAAGTTTTTTGGCTACAACCGGTTATGTGTGTGCCTCATTCGACATAGATAATCTTGAGCACGAGTGTCTTAAATCTTCGCGTACAGAAATTTGACAAAACTCAGCAAATCATTATAATGTTTGTCTCCTCTAAATGTCCTCCAGATCGTATTAGCATGTAACCTAAACATATGAGCGGGACAGAGTTATAAAGCCCAAGTGTATGCGCAAAAGCACCTGGCGCTCTCTATTCCCTCACTCTCATATCCCAGTGGAACGTTAATCTGATAAGACCGGAGAGAGATCAGGCGCAGGACCTACGGCTTTACGTACTTTTCGAGTCACGAAGAGGAAGACACCGCTAATTTCCTGACTCTCGGCTCATTGATTTTGGTGCTAAACGGCATTCGAACGTCATGCTCAAAAACCGGGTTAACGACTACTAATCCAATGATTACATAATATGTAACAGTGATAGACTTATACTAAGGCACACAAAGCACTGGCCTTGGGATTCCCGCATAGACGACACCGGTAATTAGACCTGATAAAAATTATATGGTTTATTATGGAAAAAATACATGTTTATACGTGGTAGAGTCACGTAGCAGCAATATTATGGTTGTAGCAGGAATAAGTCCGGTCGAACGTGGAAGGACGTGGAACGTGCTCTCACAGAATACCAGCGTAAAATAGCAGCTTAATTTTGCTGTTTCGTATGGTGAGTATAGAGAACCGGAGACCTTCTTATATATTTGTCCTCAGGAGTGACAAGATATCTGCATTTTGATTCTTAACTTTGTATATAAATGTAGATATCTATGGGCCACAGAAATCACTTACCATCAGGTGGGCGTTGTGCTCGTTGGTCATCTTTATTAAAAAAAAATACTATCAAATCAAAATAGAAATGAATCTCTTCCTATTACAAATACACTAAATGCATCAAATTCGAAGTAAAGTAATTATTTTACTTCAAATAAATGAAAAACCAATTGCCATAAATAACTTGGATTCAAAAAAGTTAAATCCGGTGCTGCACTACTATTGGGAACATACTCCTTTCATTACAAACAGAGTCTTTTTGGGCGAAAACATTTTGTTTTCAACTTATTATAAGCCAATGACTACAATCACACCTGGTGCTCTGTAGTGATGAAGCCCTAGATGGTGACGCGCACTGACTTAACAAAAGCCTATTCACTCTTGCCTTGAAAACGCCGACATTGTAATCGGATGGAAAGACTGACGCCGGCAGATTATTCGATCCTTGATGTACGCATCAAGAAAGACGAAGAAAATTTTTGACATCGCTTCCCGCCATCGATCTGGGTATTTTACGCCTGTCGTAAACATGATTGTAATAGCAGCATCTACTGAAACTCTACTAGTCCTTAAAATGTTCTTAATTTGTCAGACATGCAAGTTTACAATACTTTCTTAACCACCGAGAACTTGGTAATTTGCAGCATCTTCAAACATTAGGTGGGTTGCTTCGATCAGCAAAATGTGATCGAAGATGGGTTGTGAGCATTGAGGTAATGTGTACTACATACAGAAGAGGCGCCTAGACTTGGTTGTTTGCAACGCGCGTTAGAGTCCACGGACTCAATCTTACTTAGTCTGTGCCCAAGGTACTCTGTGCCTCTTTCCACGCGTCCCTCACTGCCGCACAGATTTTGTTCGTGGTGTTTTCTAGTACGTAGTATTATTACTTCAATGACCTGTGTGCTCGTTTTTTACCCCGCAATTCTATAAAGATATACTCAAGAACAAATATGTCAAACGTGCGAGACGTCTTGTACTGCGCTAATCCTCTCGGTGCGATGACATTACGTTCTAATATAATATAAAATATTCTTAGAAAAATAATACAACTAACTTTATTATGAACTTATTATTGGTTTATGAACTTGACTCTTTTTATAGAATAAGTATGACAAACGAGCACACAGTTCACCTGAAGGTAAGTGGATGCTGTGGTCCATAGACATCTACATTTATCCTAGATTAAGAATCAAAATTCAGATGCATTGTCAACATTGAAGACTAACATGTAATGCCTTGTTTCCACTAACAATCTCCGGTTCTCTACACTCACCATACACAAACACACCAGCATTAAACTGCTAATTTTTCACTGCTATTCTGTGAGCGCGTGATCCTACCTTGTTCCAGCCGACCTATTCGTGCTACAACAATAATATAGCTGCAGCATAGCTCTATCACGTATAGAATACCTACGTATAGAATAACGAGGTATAATATTACCAACAAGTACTTAGGCAGTAGGTAAGTTCGTTTATGCTACAGTTTTATGATTTAAAAAAAAACTTGCCATCCTTAATTACAATAATATGTGTATCCTTCAAAGTGCACACATGTACATAGTTTTATGAAAATGATATATTATTATTTATATAGCTCTTAAATATTCATTTAAAAACGACAAGAAAAATACATAACAATACTCTATTACAAAAAGAAACGCTTTAAATTATTGAATGTGATTATACGATCAGCTAAACCATTCGTTGTTTTCCATATCGGAGCATTAACTGCCATTAAAGTATGAACGTAACCTATTATTATAGTGTTGCTATGTTGGAACTTCGATAATTATTCCCAAGGTCAAACACTCCGACTAGTAACACCGGGGGCTGACAGCTGACTGTTTTATTTTTGGATTTTTTCGTTTAGCAACCCCTTTTTGTCGATATATTTTGGGGACCACCTCAAACACAATTGGTAGGTAAGGGTTTTTCAAATTCAATTATTTTGTACCAATATGAAAGGTTACAGAACAAAAAAGTTACCATTGTTTTTAGTTTTATATTATTAATGCAAACGTATTTGCAATGCAAACGAAATATTAATTCAATTTTATTCTTTCTTACTAACTAAAAACTTGATTTATAATGAACAAAAATAACACAGCTATAGCGAAAATTTAAGGAAAAATACTTTAAAAGTATTTTGATTTAAATTTTACATTATTTGCATTTCATTTAAATTCTTTGTTTATGAATCAACTTTAAAATAATGATAATGTATTTGAAAATTACATAATATGATATAGTAGACATGGTGTCCTACTGCCCGATTTCGGCCATTATGACCTTCACTGTTGAAAAGACCAAAATAGACCTTTTTGAAACAATTTTTAGCCAAATCTATACAGATCATGACAGCGAGCAGAAATATAAGTTAATCTTGAAGGCTTCCTGATTGAATATTTAGAATCTTAGATTTAGTTTTGTCCAAAACTCTTATGCGATAAGATCAAAGCTAGGCTAAGGTACAATAACGATACAGCCAGATCCGAAAATAAACATTTTATATTTTTACACGAACGTGGTCACGAAACACGAATGTAAACTCAAACCCGATACCCACGACATATTGACTACTAGCCTATGCAGTCGTATAAAGTTATATTTGTTTAACGAGCCATTTATATAATTGCTTACTCGTCTTTTTTTTCAAGGCCTTCAAAGCATATTAATATTTTTTACCTGCATTCGAGTGTAACAATTTAATGGCGCCGAACAATATTCTCATTGCTTTCTCCGCTATTAAATATATTGATTTTATCCTCAAACAATAGCAATTATCGCTATTTGAGTTAGATATAAATGTACATGTCATGTTTGTGAAGAGATTATAGAGGCTAGATGATTGTTCTGATGTTTTACCTTATATATATCAAAACGTATATAATATACAGTAAGATGGCACTTTGATTTTAATATACATTTTGGCGGGAAATGAAAACGTTTTTATAATTAACTTATGACATTTATTAATCTAGTTTAATTTTTATTGAATTATTACCGTGGTGTCACATATTATAATGTACTTTTATTTAAGTACACGAGTGAAGGGAACTAAAATAGTTAAGGTGCGTTCTCAAAGGACGCAAATGTCACTATGACAGCACATTATTAGAAAATTTGAAGTGATAAGCGAACAGACCATGTGATGGTAAGTGGCTACGCAGAATGTGGACACCTGCAATCAAATTCATTCAAAGAGGGCTACAGATGCATTGGTACCTCTGAGGACTAAGATGGAATGCCTATAAATATACTGTTTATCTGTACCATTCAGTTCGGAACTTGGACACTTAGTATTACAATTCTTTTTTAATAGAATAAGGCTGGCAAACGAGCACGAAGTCCACTTGATGGTTAGTGGTTGGTGTGGCCCAGAAACATTTACATCTATCGTCGTTTGCGAATCGAAATGCAGATGCGTTGTTACCCATGAGGATTAAGATGGAATGCCTCGTTTCCTGTAAAAAGGGTCTCCGGTTCTCTACACTTTACTTACGAAGCACAGCAGCATTAAGCTGCTATCTTACGCTGGTATTCTGTGAGAGCGTGGTCCTACCCCGGTCGAGCCAAACCGTTCGTGCTGCAACTATAATATAGCTGCAGCATGGCTGTACCAAATATAATTTGTGTAAAAGCCTCTATGAAATAGGACAGTACGTAAGACAAGAATCAGGACAAGACCTGGACGGTAAATAATAGCGGTGGCCGGGGAGTAAGGTTATTGTCAAAGGCCCCGCTTTACTAGGGGCGTGGGGGTAATATAACCTCATACAATTTGCAAATAAAGCACAAATTGCAATTTTCTGGAATAAAGTTTATCTCTTCACGTTTCAATACTGATTCTGATAACACACTTAACGGAAACCACAGGGTTTTTGTTACATGTTGTGTGTATATTTACTCAAAATTCATTTAGTTTACTTAGCCGTGAAGTTAAGATAATATGCTGAACTAGTAATAACATTTTTGTAAGCCGAGCTATTATGATTGTCACTATAAAAGTTTTATGCTATAACACAAAGCATTGATAGCTTCAGAATCGAACACCCGTCCGAATATAACAAGCAAGGGTGTACCCCACTGAGTTGTCACGTGTCCCCTACTACAACAGTTACTGCGTAGATGCCTGCGTAGCAACAGCGTCGAGGTAATAATAACCGTTCATTTGTTTGCACTCACTTGTGGTTTGTACTGGTACGTACTGCCGGCTGTTACGATTCGCTGATAACACATATTTGTACTTACACCTTTGATTGAAATGTTTTTGGGTTTCGAAGGGGAGGGGGGTAACATAGAAATAGTTTTTTTTTAAATTCCACACCGTACCGTTACAGCTATAAAAGTGCACTGCCAAACATAGGCCTTACCAATAAATATGAGTCAATCATAGGGGGCATTTGCCATAGTTGCCATGCGTGGGTATCCTAAACCAAGTACAGTCCCTTCAGTGACTATGGGTGCTGTAAAGCACCCGAAACATTGGGAATTAAAAAAAAAACGCGATCAAATCCAAAAAAAAAACAATTAATTAGTTTTAATCAATGTGTAGTGTTCGCGTAAATATAAAAAAAAACACTATTAAGATAGAGTCATACAATATTTACTTTCTTCTTTTATTCTACTTGTATTTAAGGTAGAATATGGCTTGAGTACTTTATTTTTAAATTTGCTATTATCCGTGCAAATAAATAAATACTAAAATAAAATAAATGTAAATAAAAAAATATAATTTACTGCTGTTTCAGAAAACACCTATAACAGACACTAGAAATTAATAATAGATTATATAATTGTAAAATATTAAAAATTAAGTAATTATTTTAATATTGAATGACAACGGAGCTAATTATCCACGTGGGTAAATAGCTATTGCAACTTAATGACACCGGCAACATTAAACAAAGAAGGCCAAAGATGCGTTGTCACCCCTGAGAAGTAAGAAAGAATGCCTCATTGCCTCTAATTACACTCTCTTAACTTCAGTAAGTGCGGTGCTGCTTGATGACTAAAACATAGGATGGATGGTACTTACCGCATTCTCAAGAAATCAAGTCTTAAGATAATTTGGTAGATGTCAACTAGCGACATCTATTTAAGTTACTATAGCCTCATGTATCCAAGTAATATTCATACCGTTTTAATATTGACAATTAACTTAAAACTGTTTAAATTAAACAATAAGTTTTTCTTAATTTATTTAACGGCTTTTGTCGCAAATAGAAAAGCCAGATCCATCACATAATCACATTATTTAGCCTTACCGACACAAAAATAAAAATCTTAACATTTCACACTGTTGAACATACTCATACATTTTTCGTATTTGTCTGAATGTGTGCATCAAGAATTCTATTTTGGTCTTCATAACATAAGAACTATTTACAAACTAGCTGTTCCCCGCGACTTCGCCCGCGTGTAATTTAGGGTTTTTTTTGCGCGGAACCCTAATTATTATTCTAAAAGTAAAGTAACATAACTTACTCCTTATAACATCAGCTATTTGCCAGTGAAACTGCTATCAAAATCGGTCCTGCCATTTCGGAGAGTAGCAAAAAGACAGAGAAAAGGAGGAACAAAAAGACAGACAGACAGACAGACAAAAATTTATAAAATTATGTTTTTGTTATATGTACCGTATATACTTTCATATGCAATTAGTAAAAAGCTGTTTTATTGAAATTACAAACAGACACTTAAATTTTATTTATTTGTATAGATATCATTTTATAATTAATAAAAAGTTTCTATATCTATTTGAAACATAATATGATATTTGTCACCCTTAAGTTTAAACAAGCTTTATTTAATGGATTTCTCTAAATATCTAGAACCTTCTATTTTTTGGAGATCAAAGTAATTATGTTTAATTATTAAGTTAATGATGATAAAAAAACGTAAATAATTTTTAAAACAAATAACCCAATTTTACCAAAGTGTTATATGATATTATTTTTAATTGTCTTTAATGTATGGTAGTGAAAGTAGGGTATGGCAGAAGAAGCATGAGAGTAGAATAAAGGCTGTAGAAATGCGGTCATTACGGAGTATGCTAGGGCTGAATCTGAATGACAGGGTGAGAAATAGTGTGATAAGAGAAAAGTGTGGTTTGCAAGATGACGTTGTGACTAGGATTAAAAAAGGAATGCTTCGGTGGTTTGGTCACGTAGAAAGAATGAACGAGGAAAGAGTGACAAAGCAAATTTATGTTTCAGAAGTGAACGGCAAAGTCGGCAAGGGACGACCTAGACGAAGATTTATCGACCAAATCGGCGATGCATTGCAAATGCGCCAGATTAGGAGTACCCTTAACCGACGAGCGTGTATGCGTAGATATATGGATGTAAAGGAGGCGAGAGAGGTGTGTCAGGATCGCGCCAAATGGAAGTCCGTAGTCTCTGCCTACCCCTCTGAGTGACAGGCATGAGTGTTTGTATTGTATTTGTATTTTAATTGTTTTTTGTTGTTGTGGTTGTTTATGGAATAAGGGTGACAAACGAGCACACAGTTCACTGATGGTAAGTGGATGCTGAGGCTCATAGACGACGTAGATCGTTGTCACTTGAATGCCTCGTATCGAGTTAAAAGGGTCTCCGGTTCTCTACACTCACCATACGAAAGAAAGCAGCATTAATCTGCTATTTTACGCTGGTATTTTGTGAGAGCGTCGTCCTCGCCCGGTCGAGTCGACCCATTCGTGCTACAACCGTAATATAACCGTGCATAAAAAATACTTTAAATGTACCTATTCCATGTTTAATTTAAATTGTGGCATTTGTCTTTAATATCCAAATATATTAACGTCAAACTCGTTTTAATAAAATACAGAAATGGCAATAAACTAGAAGGGTACCGTGCTACTCATCCAATCCATGTTTATCTGACCCAGCTGTGGCTGTGCTTATGATACCGTCGCATGAAGCAGTTATCGGTTTTAGCGTCCATTTATCAATAGTTGGGAGCACCAGCGACTTTAATAATGCGCGTGGTTCCGCCTCCGCGCCGTAAATCAACGAAAATGGCCCAAAATTTCCGTTATTTGTGGCGCCTCGGTCTCGTTGTACGCCTGATTATAAATCAGAGTCTGCTTATAATTAGGCCCTAAACATATTCCGCATTTACAAAACGTGGTTGTTTGATAGGCCTGCGTTTAAACTATGGTTTAAAAAGCGTTATCCTAATTAGACAAGTCTAGTAACAGCGACGCAACGGCATTAGCGTAATTTGACATTTGCCATCGTATTCTATACTTTACATTTAAGTTCGCATATTTTCAATGAAGAGTGCTATAACTTTCTTAATAAGCTGAAGGCAATGGGCCGGCCATATAGATCGAAGAACTAACAACCGATGAGGAAGAAAGGTTCTAGAGTGGCAGTCGCGTACCGATAGGCGAAGTGTAGAATGGCCTCCCACTAAATCAAGTGACGACCTGGTAAGACATGCAGTACGTTAATGGACGCAGGTGGCTCAGGACCGTGCTTTGTGACGTTCTTGGGGGAGGCCTATGTTCAGTAGTGGACTTGAAGGACTGCAATGAAGATGATGATGATGATTTGCGACGGGACTTCGTTTTTGAAGTAGCCAAGTTTAATAATTATAAACTGCATACTTACTACTACTTAACTGTTATGTTAAGATGGATTGTATCTAGTAAAATGTTTTGTGTTTATATATTTAATTGCCCATTTAGTTACTTTATTATCTGTGGTTTTGCGAAGACACGTTTTTAAACGTGGCAGAGCCATGCTGCAGCTATATTAGTAGTATAGTTGTAGCACGAATAGGTCGGCTCGACCGGGGAAGGACCACGCTCTCACAGAATATCGGCGTAAAATAGCAGCTTAACACTGCTGTGTTTCGTATGGCGAGTGTAGAGAACCGGAGACCCTTTTTACTGGAAAAGAGGCATTCCATCTTAGTTCTCACGGGTGACAACGCATCTGCATTTTGATTCGCAAACGATGATAGATGTAGATGTCTATGGACCACAGCAACTACTTACTATCAGGTGGACTGTGTGCTCGTTTGTCGCCCTATCCTATAAAAAAGACACGTTTCTACGTTATTACTCTGTGGTCTTAGTATCTCAATAATCATTATCATCATTACAGCCCCTCACACGTCCACTGTCCACGTCCAAGGAATGCCGGAAAGCACGGTCTTGACCCACCTGTACACATCGACTTCCTGCATATCTTACCAGGTTGTCGCTCCATCTAGTGGGGCCCTACACTTCGATTACTGGTACGAGGCTGCCGCTCGAGAACCTTTATTCCCATCAAGTATATTAAATGTTTTTTATAATAAATATCTAAGTACGATATCTTGTATGAATATATAATTAATAGAATCAGGCGTTACTTTGCGGAAATCCATTATATAAAAGCTTTTACAAAAATTTACTTCGCAAATATCCGCGTTATAAAATAAAATGATGTGTCTTACCTAGTATGAAGAAGCACCTCCCGCCCTCCCTCAATTGCGTGCACTAACCCCGTCACCACTAATCCCAGCACTGCTACTTCCAACACCACTACACTAGGCAAGACACACCACTGACGATAATACGACACGTGTTTCGCCTCTACACGAGGCATCCTCAGGTGATATAGACTCTACGGTGGCTAACCGCTAAGTCCGTAAGTTTAGCGGTTAGCCACCGTAGAGTCTATATCACCTGAGGATGCCTCGTGTAGAGGCGAAACACGTGTCGTATTATCGTCAGTGGTGTGTCTTGCCTAGTGTAGTGGTGTTGGAAGTAGCAGTGCTGGGATTAGTGGTGACGGGGTTAGTGCACGCAATTGAGGGAGGGCGGGAGGTGCTTCTTCATACTAGGTAAGACACATCATTTTATTTTATAACGCGGATATTTGCGAAGTAAATAAATTTTTGTAAAAGCTTTTTGTATGAATATAGTTTAATAATATTTATTTACTTCCCTTCATAGCCCACAAACAGTACCTACACACTGGACATAGACCTTTCCTATAATAGGTAGAATGTAATCGTCGGGCATGGCAAAGGGATCAATTAGTACCAGATGTTACGTACTTTTGAACTTCGTTCCCGTCACCGGTGTGATTATTTTACCTCCAATATAATACCTACAAGATACACCTAACGCCATCTGTCGGACGCCGTAAGATTTAAATAACTCTTCTTCTTTTGGATAAAATTGAGCGATGCGACTCGATGTAATATTTGCCTATTGTATTAAAATAAAAAAATAAATAAAGTGGAAATTTTCAGTTTGTCACTACGGAAGCTTTCAAAATTTCCATCCATTACAGCCTGTAGGAGTCCACTGCTGAACATATGCCTCCTTCTTAGAGTTCCTCATACATTTTACCATAGTTGCCACGCTTGGCAGGCGAATTGGCAACCACAAGTCTTTTATTATTTTTATATTTATTTATTTTTTTATTCAGCATAAAATAACTTCATTATTATTGTGCCATACTATGAATATCGAAAATCATGTAAAAAAATGGTGCCGTTATCAGAAATATAAATAACATGTCATTTCTGGATCTCAACCACAGTGTCACCTATCTGGTCAAATTGTGAATCTAAACCATCCAGGGACCATTCAAACACAAAAACAATCATCAACATACATAGGTCCAGCCGTTTAGGAGTTCAGTGACGAACACACATACAAAAGAATTGTATTAGATATAAATATGTGAAATTCAAAATAATAAAGATTATTTTTAAAACGTGCGAAATACATATTGATCAAAATTGAGGCTTAAGGCTCCCGAGAAAGAGTGTAAGCACTTATTGTTGGTTGGCGGCCATGTTTGAATAAAACATTGTTTTATTCGTTTAGCTGCGAGTAATACTTAATATAATTTTGAACTGTGGTAAGTGTTGTTGGTGTCACAATTGTTAAATTTGTTTTATCATCCTTGTTGTTTAAATATTTTAACGTGCAATTGTTTATTTACACCATTAAATAAATAAAAAAAAAATACTTAATAGTATTTACAATTAGAGCGTCAGTTCATCATGATCACTTCGATCAACAATATCTTAATGTATGCTCGTATGTAGGTACATACATATATCGTTAATAGTACACTACAAAACACGGAAATAAAAACAGATAACATGAATCAAAACTTAAGAGTTAGGTATAATAAGGCGGTGTTATCGCTAAGGAGCCATCTTCTCCGGACTATCTTTAGAATTAACGAAACGTTAAATGAATATTGGAAGGTGTACTTTATAATAATAGATACATGTAATTTAGCATAGACTAGTACTAGTAATATACGAGTAGGTACTAGCGATGCGCCCCGGCTTCGCACGGGTAATCTTAAACATCTAGGGACCCATTCAAACACATATAATTTTTTTATCAAATCGGTCGAGCCATTTTTGTGTTTTAGTAAGACTTACGGACAGCATTTTCTAACCTGTAGGAGCTATAGATTAAGTTTAAATTTCTTTTATTTTTAACGCCCCCGCACTGCCCTTTGTGGGTGGAATTTCATAAAATCCATTCGTGGTAATTTTTAAAATGCTAATGGAATATTTTACCCAAGTTTTATACCAATAAGATTATAGTTTGGAAATGTGATTTTTTTTTTCTAATTAACGCCCCCGCAATCTTTCTTGCGGGTGGAATTTCGTAAAATCCGTTCTTAGCTGACCTCTACTCGGCGAAATTAATATTTCTACCAAATTTCAAGTCTCTAGGGTTTATGGTTCCAGAGATATCGTGATGAGTTAGTACATGTGAAAATCTCATATATACGAGTATGTACTGAACAAAAACAAATATTTTTATATATTGAAAAGCACACGATTGGATGCGTCTTTCTCTTGGAAAGAAGTATATACCATAAATATGAATATCTATTCACTCTTTATCTTTCTGAATTAACTACTGGATTAATAAAATTAGGAAATTGGTGTAATCCAAAAATATTTCTTTAGTAATGAATGAAATGGTACTGTAAATGAGGCATTCATTTATAGTCTCCAGGGATGATAATGCATCTGCAATTTGATTCTTAATAGATGATAACGAAAATGTAGATGTCTATGGACCACAGTATCGACTCATTATAAGGTGGACTGTGTGCTCCTTTGTCACTTTTAAATTTCGATTCCAGTATACTTTAGTATAATGTTTAGATATTAGAAAGACTAGAAATAATTACTAAGTCCAATCATGTTATTACTGAGAATGATTTCAAACTGATCTTTGGTAGGATTACAGCATATCGTTTGTAGTAAGTTATTAAAGTAAATTTTAACCATATAAGAGCTGCTACTATTACGGAAAATTATGTAGTTGTTTTACTTTGTTGTTGAACTAAGTTAACTTGCGATTTCCTTGTGATTTCAGAAGCAAACATTTTATTCGTAAAATTTCAATTTTTTTTGTCCTTTTTCTAACAATTTACCAAGTTTAAAATATAAATTTGAGCTGAAGGTAAGGAAATTCGGAATAGGGCAACAAAACCCAAGGGTCCAACAGCTGGCTGACTTTATGCAGAAAGAGGGACTCTTTATAATGAACTCTTTCTTCCAGAAGCGGCCCTGTTACTACTATCGTTGTAAGCAAATTGTTATAATGTGTTACCAAATAAACTTGTTTCATTTCTTTTTCTTCTTCAGTTTTAAATTCATGAAAACTGAAGGACATTATGCATGGCTTTACTTTTAATTGCTGTTATGTTCCGTTAAAGGCCGAGGAAATAAAATACAACGGTTGTCTTATTAAAAACATTTATTCATAAAATTAAGGTAATATCGTACATTTTTAATTTGAAGATAAAATTGTGGTTTATTCTTACAAACATTCCAAAATATCACTTTATTACATGGACATGAAATATAAATTGAACAAAAATAAACTAAGTTTCTTTAATGTAATATATACCTCATAAAAAAATACAAAGCTGAATATAATCAATTAATCAATTCATCAGTAATAAACCTATTTATATTATCGATGAGATTAAAAAAACACGGTCTGCTTCAGCTCAAAACAAGGTCACAGAAGACAATCAAGCTTTAAGAGCACACATAAAAACTGTTAATGATAATTTATACGAGTGGCACACACGTGTCACTCGACTAAGAAACTCGACACAAACAAAGCTAGTTTAAAATTGCTAATGAGTTGTTGCCTAAACCTGGCACAAAGTTAACACGCCTCTTGAATACAAATTACATCAAATATTGACCATACAAATGAGCTCAAACTCTACAAAATATAAACGTAAGAGATTTTAAAACTCAATGTTGGTATATTCGTGATCATGACAATTGTACCTGTACGCCCGATGTGACTATTTATTTATTCCCTTGGAGCGGGACGCTCTTAAACTATTATGGTTTTTAAAATAAAACATATGTCTATGGAATGTTTAATGATCGAAAGTGAATGAGTATGTAATGAGTACTAATTTTATGCAGTCTTGCCCACCAGACTGCAGTGCAGACTGCCTGCCTTTCTTTATTTTTAGAACAAATATATGATATTATTTACAAATAAGTGGTTGTAATGTAATAAAAAAAAATTGCCACTTTGTAACTTTTCAGACGTGCCAACGTAACTTTTAATCGGAGACAGGACTTGAAAGGGGATATTTTTACGTATTTCACGGCAACAATGATACACACAGTATACGTAGTAACATTATTTTTTAATCTGTGACATAGTTTTGCAGCGGGATTATCTTATTCAAAGTAGGATGTATGATCATGTAACGTATGCCACTTGTTTGTAAATGTTACAAACAGATAAACGTATTAGTAAATAGCATAGTATGAGGCAATCATAATGAAGAGAGCTCATTATAATTTAGGATTTGCTTAAATTTAAGCAGAATGCCAAATATTTTCCACTCTTTAAAGATATTTCTTGTTGCGCTATTTTTGTTATGGATATTACTTTTTGTGTTCTGTTAATGATCTCGCTTTTCATTTTTTGTAAATTTTGCAATGAATTACTTAATTTTGATGTTTTTGAAATTAAGGACGTAATACTATCACTTATTAAAATCAAGAGTTAATAGTACATAGTAGGTTATACGATAAAGTTAGCAACATGAACAAGCTGAGAAACTGGTTGAGACATGTTGTTGCCTGGATAGTCATGCGATCGCGGGATACCACGTTGTTTTTTTCTTTCGAAATGAGGAATACATCTTGAGCAGGTATAAATCGGGCTTTCTGTTTCCCAATTCCTTCTTTTTGTATACATTTGTCTATTTTTTGTGATTTTTTTCATTAGTTTTACACTGTTTCATAATATACAATATTTAACTAGTAGAGAAAAATCTTTTTAGATAAAGAAATACTCTTTTTTCATAATTTATTACACAATCATCATAAAATATTTTATATTCTGTAATTTGGTTAAAAATCCAAGTTTTTACATAAAGAGAACTAAGTGAAAATCAGATTACGGCTTTTACTAAGTTTTGTATGAATAATTGATTAGAGATAATTACGCAATTATTACACATTGAACAAAACGAATTATACGGGTTTTATCCCGTTAGCAGAAACAATGGTCTGCCTTTGAGTACGTAGTAATATTATTTATTCTGTGCTATGAGTGCCTCTATGTGTTGAAGACAATACCATCGGGAATTTAAAAAAGAAGTTAAAAATAAACGCGATAATATCTGTGATGTTAGTTTTAATTTAATTTTATAGATAATTTCTGGTTCCTATTTACTCGCTGTTATCTCGAGGTCAAGACTGCTATACGAATATTATCGGTATAATAATTTAATAAGAACAAATAGACATATTATCATATAATGTCCGTTATAGTGGCACGTTATTATTATTCAACATTTACTCTGGTTTAAAATAAAGAATACATTAGTGACGTGATGCGGTCGTAATGAGATGAAATCGTGTAAACTGGCCACTTATCTGCATTTACGTACCTACACGTTTATAATGTTGTAGAGATAAGTTCATTGTAAAGGTATAAAGATAATACTTATGTAAGCCTTATTTAGAATAATTTTCTAAGATTTATGTCTAAGTAAAAAGAGCTTGTGTAATTTTTGAATACATTTTTATTGGAATATCGCTGCAAGTACCTAGTCTTTAGGATTTCAATCTTATTATATTATAGCTAGTAAAAACAAGCAGACTAGCAAAATTGTAAAAAATTCGGAACAACAGATAATTATTGAGTACCGATGGGTTAATGTTTAAAATTGGTCATTCGATGCTGGACCCTTTTTACATTTCAAAAAGGGGAATAAGCTATCGATTGGACTATTTTTTTTAACATGAAATCTCCCGACGGTAGTTAACCGATCTAGTTGATTTTTATTTACCATTAGGTTAAAGTACACTTTCAAAATTGTCCCATATTAATTTCATTCAGACTCGCTGTTAATTGATGTCAGTTATATTTTTTATATTCAAGCTATCGCAATTTATTCGTTGTTTTATACATTTTGACAAAAACTAGTCTGTTATTAAATCTTTTTTTTTTTCGATTATAACCAATTTAAGGGCCAAAACATGTAAAAAGTGTTGAGTTATGAATAAATCTATAATTTTTATTAAACAATAATAAGATAAGGTCGGCGTAAAAATAAAAATATGTTTTTACCCAGTTTGAAGAGGGCGGGATGGAGTCTTCAAGCTAGGGTTATTAATTTTAACATCTATAATATAATGGATTTTCTCGAAGTAACGCCTGATACTATTAATTATAAATTTTATTTATTATTGTTTTTCAAAACAATAGCTTATATTTTTTTCAACCATAATTAAGATGTAAAAATCTAGTCAAGATTTTATATGCGATATATTTCACAAATTTAATTTTACTGGAATATTTTTAAACGTATCCCATTTTATTCGAAAGTAAGAAGTGGTGAACCTTTTAATTTAAACACGAAGTTCACAATTGTTACTACTGAAGACAAATTTTAGAGCTATATTAGAAATATATAACCAAGGGAGATCTATTAAGGATTATCAGTACGCAATTACCTGATATTATTAACCGTCACGAATTTCAACCCGACAAAGAGTTCAAAACATCGTGTTTTTCAATTCGAAACACCGTCGTTCGTGACTCACTAACGCCCAAGGCCAAAATGCCGGCCGGTCTAACTTAGCAACTGCTTTTTTTTCTCTTTTTTGCGTTTAATTGCATTCGCTACTTTACTTAAACCGTTACAAAGATTGCTTCTGTTACTAACCGATGGTTTTCGTTTCATGCAGAAATCACATAAAATTAGATAATTTCAATTCATTTAAGAGAAAAAAAAAGTAGTATTTATCTAAAATTACTTCCGTAAATGTTTTTTTTTATCTTTGAAAAACCCTTTTTTCAAGTATTTAACTGTTTTATTATTTTAACAAAATAAATCAATAAATCCCAAATTGGTTTTTAAAAAAAGGTTTCTCTACTATTATTTAAGTTTTTTTTTGTTTAAAACAAACCGCAGCGAGAAATGAACGTCGAAAGTTCTAGTAAGCTGATGCAACATCGGAAATGAGTGCCGTTATATCTGTTGCTAACTGCAATCGAGTTAAATCGCTGCCCTGCCCTGGTTAGACTTTAATTTTAACGATAATAATGGCCGTTGAAGTAGAATTTGTATTTTACAATAATGCCAACATTTTATGAGACTGTTTTGTTGACGAATTAACATTAAAAAAAAATAATAGAACAATCGCAATGAGTCACCCAAAACCTGTCTGACAATACTCTATAATGAACACAGGTAAAACTCAATCTACATGATTCAATTGACACTACTTTTACAATTCAAACACAATATTTTAAGTTTCCTACATTACAAGGATTACAAAATTTCCTTTGTTCGTGGTTACATTACACTTAAGCCTATATTATATTACACACGGCTTAATTCTATAACTTACATACGAATAAGTACTTACATGCGATTATAGGAAATAAAAGACTTACAATATTATTACCAGATTTTCACCTTATATCACAATAAGACAAAAAGTAATAGTATTTAAAATTACTTTTTGTCTCTTAACAAGTTTAAACACGTCACTATTGGCTAGCCAAGATAACATCTAGGTGATATCGATAAAGTAATCCATTACAACAATAAACCTTACAATAGCTTAGACTATCATATAACTAGACAAAGACACAACCAATAAAATGATTTACAGATTAGAATTATAAGAAGATTACGGAGCATATTACGCAAATATTTATATCACAAAACACTTTTACTAGGATAAAAAAAAAACTTAAGTTCAAGTAAGACAAAGAAGCCGGCCGGCTTTCGAGTAAAAGCCGGTACAGAGAAACGCGAAGACGTGCGGCACGGGCAGCGTACCGGCTCGACTGGCGCGCGGGGACCCCGCGACCGCCTTTGGGACCGCCTCCCGCACCCCGGCCGCAGCCCTCTATATAAAAAGCAAACGCTTCCCAATATCGTCAGTCCGTCACAGAGAGCGACAGAGTCGGGTGGGTCAAGCAGTCAGCCGAGGGCGAGAAACGAAGCCCTGAGGTTACGAGATCAGATCTGATGCAGTCGTGTTAGCCTTGGACATTTCTAACCCATCGATCTCTTCACGATAACTAGTCGCCGGTCGTGAAGCCGGTAGTTCAGTGCGTATTCGCAGTACAAAAGAGACTTGTGATATTTTTCTAGTATTTAAGTTCCGTACCGGAACACTTTAGTTCTTTGAGTTTTAAAAAGTGTACAATATAAGTAAAAATTTGGAGAACATGGAGATCCTGCCGGTTACGAGTCAGTTTAACGTCGGATTCAGTAGTGAAAAAGGTGAGTCCGCTTTCTATTGCAAGTGGTGAGGGAAGTTTGCGGCTTTCTAACCGGCCGCAAGGTGTTGCTATGCGGCGCGCGCACGTACAAGAACAAACCATCTGTGGTAGCGCTGATAGCTTACACAATTGCACATTACGATGCAGTGGAGGACAGGCTGGTTAAGAGCCGATATTGATTTGTGACCGGCATCGCGGCGGTCCCAAACGTCACGGTCAGCTGACGTCACAGCTGTTCAGTTGCGAAGCGCTCTCTTACTCTCGGTCACACCTCCTGGCTTGTTCTCTCATTTATTTTATTATTTGCACTTGTTCCAATGATAATAACACGATAAAATGTAATTTAAATTTAATCTGTGATTTCTTAAACCTAATTTTATTTTTATTAATATTTGTTTTTGCTTTTCTAAATTGCACTTTCTATTGTTATAGCATGGAATGGGCCAACTTGGCGGGAGGCACCGGTGCCGGTTCCGACGGAAGCGGCGCTGGCTCAGAGGCTTGAGAGGGAGTTACGGGCTGCCAAGGGAGCCAGTGAGCTCGCGACAGCTGAGGTGTTGGTACCTGCCGAGCTACTCGCGAGGGCGTCCCGACAGACCCTGGCCTTGGCTGAGGGTGAGCCTTGCGGCTCTCGAGGGGCGGCAGTCATCGTCGATGTGGCTGGGAGGCGACTAGCTGCCTTCAAGATCGACCCCAGCACACTTACGACTCACGAAATACACTTGCATCTGGAACATGATTCAACGAACTGGACTAGCCTGTTGCCGCAGTTCTTAAAGTGAGTTTCTGCCTCATTCCATTAAAATATAAAAAAAAATTATTCGAGCTTTTAATTTTCATAACTAACAGTTTCTCTATCTTTTCAGAAACTTGACACGAAGCGGTACCATTATCATCAGTCCCCAGTTCACGATAGAAAAGAAGAAACTGTTCCGGAGCCAGGCCGAGTGAAGCGGCTGTGATAGCGTGGTGCGAGCGAGCCGACTGATTGCCCTCCTCGAAGTCTACGTATCGTTAATTTAACAAATATCAATATTATATGTATATTAATTATTATATATTTTTTAAAAGATGAAAAAGCACAGCGTGATATGTAATGTATAGTTGTAGAGTAAACGCGCGAGCGTCGCGCTGCCGTTGCTAGGGATGCGAAGTGCACTTTATATCGATATCGATAAAGTGTCTATGTTCGGTCCGTGGTGGCGGCGATTCGCGCGCGAGCCGGCGCGCGGTGCGAGCGCCGATCTCTTTTCTCCTTCTCCCTCTCCATCTCCCTGGCCTGCTCCAGCTGCTCTCCCGCTCTCGCTCCTCCTCGCCCACCGCAGCGGTCGTCCGCGCGCCGGCTGTACTTACGTTAATCATTGTTCGTATTTTATTGTCGAATGTTTTGGTGAATGAGTCCTGCTGGTTGGTTGCGTGAATGGCGTGGCGGCGTTAGGTGCGCACCATGATCTCAGTCGCCGCCGCGCGTGTGATATACCTTGGTCGATTTAGTGTTACGTATTATTTTTTTGTTTCGAGTTCGATTCTATTCTGAAGTTGTGTAGAGTTGGTATATTTCACGTATCGTAACTGTATTTATTATAGAGGCGATCTCGATTCGGGATCAGATATGTGTACGTTTTTTCGTAATTGTACTAGTTCGTACATTTGTTTGTGATACTACTTTTGTAATGTATAAAATTTAAATGAGAGTAATATACTATATGTAAGCGAGCAAGCGAACAGATTTTAATGTTGAAAAAGTGTATCATAGAGCCGTGATGGACGGAGGCAATAAGGACGGCGCGCGGACTGTGTCCGAGCGCTTTAATATACTGCAAAGATCTCAGGTTATATTATTATAGTTATAACAAGTATTAAGTTATTTAAGTTAATATAAAAATGTAATTTTTGTAAGATTGTTTTCTATCGCACGAAGATGCGCAATTATAGTCCAGTGGGTGATGAGATAAATTTTTTGTACTAACGGTACCTATTATAGTTTGACGAGATATTATTGAACTCAGAATGCATTTTCTTCATCCAGTGTTGTAATTACTACATGTGTAAATCAATAGACTAACAGTTATTAAACGAAATCTAAATGTTTGTAGGGTCCAGTGTTTTATAACGCACAATATCATAGTACTAGATTTCACTTTCATCAATAAAAACATTTTTAAATGCTACAAAAACATTTTACTTCTAAACTTGAAATGTCGACATATACAACACTAACAATATATATTATATATATATGTATATCAATTGTTTATAATTGATATTTATTTCATAGACACTAAAAGAAAATGTAGAAATTATAAAAAAAATACATAGTTTCAATAATGGAGTTATTTTGTTTATGTTCATCCTTTCTCCTATACACAAAATCTGCAGAAACTTAAAAACTAAAAGTTTTTATTGCTTCTACAAAAATAAGATTTACGTCAAATGCATGAAAATCATGCACTTGAGATGAAAACAAGCTAAGAATCGAGGCAATAGATTGTATAGAGAACCAGTTTGGAACCAGTCCCAAGCGGGCGAACCCATGCGACCGGTTTCTAGAGAACGGTGCAACCCCATCTTCATACTTGTTGTTTTGGATCGGTCTGGCTACTATATAATTGTCTATTAACCTCGAGAAAGATTCTCTGTAAGCATCTCTTAAAACTTAAGCTGTTTACGAATTCTGTTATAATAAGAATTCCAAGACGATAGCATTCTTTACAACCTGTCTAGTATGAAATCAGCCCTTTGTAACTGAATTAGAAATAATGATACTTAATCAAATGCAAGTAACAAAAATACAAAGAAATTACACTATGAAAATGATAATTATATTATTCGGAACGGAAATAGATAATTTTATAAACGTATACATGCCCATCGCACAATATAATAAAGTTAATGTACGATCGTGTATTTGTAAATGTGTGTCAATTTTATGGGCGCAGCGCGGAAATTGAACTGCGGGGAGTGCCTATCTATTTTCACAGTACCCTTGATATTTCTCCAAACTTTCATAAGCGTTACAGTATCGTAAAAATTGCAAGTGCCAATTTATACTGCAAAAGTAAAGGTGTATTACAATGAAAAGCTGAAGCGATGTGGCGCTCGAAGCCCGCACTTAATGCCTACAATTAATTGTTTTAGGTTTAGATGTTCGATCATTAGCTATTTATGTATGTAAAGTGTTAAGCCTACACATTTTGGATTTGACGGACGGGTTTGACGCGATAATGCGCAAAAAAGCCGCATCGTTACTAAGCAGAACAAGGAATAGCGCCAACAGTATCCTGGGTGTTATAGCACAAAAACATGACTGTCCTATAATAAGGCAAATTATTAAGGTCCTGCATGACTTACCTGTGTGTGTGTATGTATGTATGTATGGCTGCGTGCGTGCGTGCGTGCGTGCGTGCGTGCGTGCGTGCGTGAGTGCGTGCGCGCGTGTGTGTGTATGTGTGTGTTGAGTGATTTTTTAAATGTAAATTATTAAATAAATCAGTTGCCGTATGGTGGCGGTGTCAGGGAATCCGTTACACAATATCGTCCTACGGGTGTCATAAAAGGTAACTAAAGGATTTTTTTTATATATAATTAGGATGACAAGCGGTCACATAGTCCACCCTGATCGTATGTGAATGCTGTGGTTCATAAACATCTACATCTAACCTCGATAAAGAAATAAAGTGCAGTAGCGTTGTCATTCCTGTTTTCCTGTTTTGTTTTCATTAAAAATGGTTTCCGGTTTTCACTCAGCATACGAAACACAGCCTTAAAATGCTATTTTTTATGTTGGTATTGGAAGGACTTCTCCGGTCGAGCTGACTCTTTCGTGCTACCGTAATATGGTTGCAGCATGGCTGTATCATATTTAAACTTTGAAAAATACTATATGCTTTCCGATAGATGACGGTGAAACTATTTCGTTTACGTAAAATATCCAGACCGGCGACGGTAGCAGTGTCAAAGATGCGATACACCTGGTACGTAAAATAGCAGCTCAATGCTGCTGTGTTACTTACGGTGAATGTAGAGAACCGGAGACAATTCTTACTGGAAACGAGGCATTCCATCTTAGTACTAAGCTCCTAAGGGGCGGCAATGCATTTGCATTTTGACTCCTAATCATGTAGGCCACAGGCCACAGTATCTACTTACCATCAGGTGTACTGTGTTTGTCACCGTTATTCTATTAAAAAAAAAAACTAACTTACTGTCATCGTTTCCTCAATAAAAGAATCAGAAAAATTCATTTGTTTTATTTTTTACTGTGTCCCTAATGCACGCAACGCAGTGCAACCATATAGATCGACCAGTATTGGCGTCACTGCTGCCAAACTTCTCGCTTACACTTACGAAATGGTGTTTGTTCACACCTAAATAACCCCTATATGTCCTCACATATTCTTAGAAAGAATATAGGGTGAATTGACTATAGCAAATAAGGCTTCATATAGCAATGCTAGAAGTTTCCACGCAAACACAATTAAAAAAAACTAATATCGCATACCTAATAAATATAATGTGTAATTTTAACACAAATTCAGTTTATATAAGCGTTATTAAGATTTAATCTCACGACATTTAAATTATAAACTAAGAGATTACTTTCGATAGAGGCCAGTTGGCACGGTGCCGTAACTCAACCATGGTTTTCGGCGCTGCGCCCTTGCACAACACGCAATTTGTATTAAATCAAGGGATATTATACTTTCTAACCGCAGTAACACTTTGGCAATCGTGATACTAAACTTAAACACAGTTTTGTTTTATATTAGGTATTATATATTATCGATGTTTGTTTACGTCACTATGAATGTGATTAATTCGTAGTAGTATGTACTTGGTCCCAGCGGGGATCAAACCCGGGTTACATAAATAATATATTCCAATACATAAATAATTAATTTAATATTAGTTATATTAAGTTTTTATGCATTGGAAATGTACGCACTAAGTTTGGCCTTTTTTATATGTTTTTCTTTATGGAATAACTAGAAGATATTTCAATATATTATGGAACCGGTTTCTGTACATTGCATGTACTTAAATAAATTGAAAAAAGTATACACGTTTACCTATTACTTTACCTAACTTCACCAACAGATGGCGCTATGCTCACTCGTAAAAGTCATGAGTAAGGTGTAATGTACGAGTATAATCGAAAGTTAAGATCGTAAATAGAAAAGATGTTGAAGGAAAACTGGTTTCTCTTATACATGACTATTATTACCTATCTACTTTAAAGAGCTTAGTAAAGTTTAGTTATGTACGTCACTAAATATTAATATGGTTAAGTAATAAAAACCTATATTGTCGACTTTACAACAAGATTTCCATTAAAAGTTACAACTTGGATATTTTTGACCCAAGCTCCAAAATATTCAAATGTGCAGTAAAATAGCTTACATTCATACACACTCATTACCATATCACATAGTTTTAAGTACATGTATTATGTAGCTAAGTATGTCATAAGTATTGTCTAGGGAAGAGTCTCCTGTAATAAATATAAAAATGACGTGTCAACATATATATATATATATATATATATATATATATATATATATTTTATAATGTAATTTGATTGTTATCTGTATTGTTGTCCATATAATAAAGAAATAAAAATAAATATATAAATAAATAAATAAATTTTCTAAGAGCCGTGTTTGCTAAGAGTAGAGCGCGCTAAAAATTCGATGCCAAGTTCGATCTCCGCTGGCACCTATGATATTATTAGTAGATAAGGATGATTACAAGGTGCTAATTTACGAGTAAGTTCCCGGCAGTGAAGAAAATATCGTGAGGAAACCTGCATGTCTGGGGATGTAAACGAGATGATAACATACCACTATACCACCATAAGGTTTTTCTGGCATTTTAATTTATTTATATTATAAGTAAAGCTTAGAAATGACGATATTCGCAGTAGTACCAGCGTAACCGACATAACCCAATGGATTAGTAAGCTGAAGTGGCAATGGGCCTGCTATATAGCTCGAAGAACCGAGAACTGAAGGGGAAGAAAGGTTCTCGAGAGGCAACCACGTACCGCTAAGCGAAAGGCGTAGGCCGGTATCCACTATATGGAGTAACGACCTGGTAAGACATGTAGGAAGTCGATGAATGCAGGTGGCTCAGGACCGTGCTTTGTGGCATTCCTTGGGGGAGTCCTGTGTTCAGCAGTGGACTTGTGAAGGGCTGTAATGCCGATGATAATGATAATATTACAAGTTACTACATATTTAATTTGGCAATTGTACTTAAAACTATTTTACAGATACAAGATACGTACGATTCCTAGTAGGAGGTAGTTTTTTTATACTTGGTAATATCATTATGAATACCACGAGAAATATTTTTTGTAGAATAGTGTAAGACAAACAACCACACAGTCCACCTGATGGTAAGTGGATTCTGTGCTCATAGACATCTAGATCTTCGATTAAGAATTAAAATGCAGATGCGTTGTCACCCCTGAGGATTAAGATGGAATGCCTCGTTTCCATTATACACAGTCTCTACACTCACCATATGAAACACAGCAGCATTGAGATGCTATTGTACGCTGGTGTTCTGCGTGATCCTACCCCGGCCGAGCCGACACATTCGTGCTACAATCATAATATAACCGCAGCACGGCTCTACCACGTAAAAGGTTACCCTCTTACGTCAGAATACTTAAGTTTAAAACCATCAATATATTTAAGATCACCGCTGGCAACCAGGCTAATATCCTGATTAGTATTCTACTACGTTACCTAAAAGTTAATGCTATAATTAGGAAACTTCGCGAAATATATTTAAATGGGCAAAGTTGAATTCCCTGTTCGAAGTCGTAATCTTATAATTGCAGTGTTTCAGATGCTTGAAACTTAAGAGACGTTAAAATTATATTAAGCAATTCTAAAACCGTTGGATATTATGGTAAAACGGCTTTATTGAAGAGAGAGTCTACTCTTTTTGAAAAGGCCAGCCACGTATCTACATTTCTCCGAAGCGACGGTAGCCTATTGGCAGGGTGCCGACCGCGAACTCAAAAGGTCGTGGGTTCAAATCTACCATTCCACTAATGTCGTGATCCACTCCTATCACAAGCATTTTTAGCTTACCAGGAGTATTATAGGGGATATTAGTAATGTTAATAACATTGCTAGAATTTAAAAAATCCCTTGGTGTGGCAGTTGTTCGTGAGCGACGGTCGACACTTACCACTGTTGAGCCGCATGCTCGTTTGCCCACTCTTATATAAAATAAAATAAATAATAAATTGAAGTTGCGTGACGGCTCCGTGGTGCAGTGGCTTAGCGATGAGTTGTTGCTCTGGGAGCCGCGGGTTCGAATCCCGCACGGAAAAAAATTTGTATGGCCTACAACTAATTGTTAAGGGTCTGGATGTTTGTCCTCGTGCAATTTATGTTTGTAAGCTGCCTCCACGACACAGGAGAAAATCCTAGTTTGGGGGAAAATCCTAACGTTATTAAAAAAAACCGGCCAAGTGCGAGTCGGACTCGCGCACCGAGTGTTCCGTACAAATCCGTAAGTATATAAGTTTAAAAATATTTTTATTATATGATGTAACTAAAAATGTATGCTTTTCGCAATTTTTCCTTTATCTGTGCTATAATATGTTGCTTCGTACCAAATTTTAAGATTCTTAGTTCACGGGAAGTACTCTGTAGGTTTTGATTCCCTTGCGAAAGTCGAAAATTTGCGGCATAAATGGCTGTATCTTTTAAATGCGTTGGCTTTGAAATTAGATTTTTTCACGGCTCCAAGGGACAGTAGACTTGAGTATTCGATATGAATTTCAGCTTGATACCTCCACGCGTTCCTGAGAAAAATAGTCTTGACAGACAGACAGACAGACAGACAAACAGACGGACAGCAAAGTGATCCTATAAGGGTTCCATTTTTTCCTTTTGAGGTACGGAACCCTAAAAAACAAAGAAAGAAAAGAAAGTGATGGCGGCGTAGGAGAATTCACTACCACATACCATCCCGTGTGTGTCGATATAGGGAAACTGAACAGGGTGGCAACATCTTCCGGATAACTACTCAAAATAATAAAAAAAAAACATACTTGAGTGTCGTGGTCGAAACGAAATTCCTTTCGTAGTATATTATTTTTGATAAACGTATTATTGGAATGAAGTTCCTTATCAGACGGTACGAATTTGGCGGATGAGGGCTAGGCGAGAAAAAAATGTAAGGTTTTTCCGTCACGACCAGTACGGCTATAAGGAAGCGAGTTGGAATAATATCCATGTCCCTCGCACATTTTTTATCTTGCCCTGAATGAAATATTATTTTATTTTAAATGACGCTTCATTTTAATAGATGCTAGTGATTCATTTATTTGTATTTTTTAATCAATAATATAATACGTTTATCAATAATAATATACTACTAAAGGAACTTCGTTCCAACCGAGTGTTCCACAACACTCACGCATGTTTTTTTTTTATATTATTGATTAACAAATACAATTAGATGAATTACTAGCATCTATTAAAATGAAGCGTCATTTAAAATAATATCTCGGAAATGTAGCGAGATGTATATTATTCCAACACGCTCGCACTATAGGAAGAGGGTCGTGACGGAAAAAATTTACAGCTGTTATTCTCGCCTAGCGCTCATCCGTCAAATTCGTATATATATTTTCTATTTCGTATTCGTGCTTTAAGGAACTTCGTTCCAAAAACTGCGGTTCCTAACTTGTTTGACAGGCGTGGCAGCTACGCCAACTATTCCGCCTATTTGGTCTATTTGGCAATGTATGTGAGAGGCCTATGTTCTATAGTGGAATTTCGATAGCCTGAAAGGATAACAATGATGAGTTCCACTCGTCTCCGCTAGAGGGAAATCGAACAGGAATTAGGCAGGAATACCTTCCGAATAACATGTTACAATATTAAAAAAAAACTGTGCTTGCCCACCACCTCCCAAGCGTGGCAACCTTGGCACCTATGAGGTAATCTTATCCATGGGGGAGATTTATGTTCAGCGGAGGCTTTAATGATGTTAGATTTTGTACTGTGGGTGTCGTAATAGGCGACAATTGCAAACTAGAGGCTCCCCTTGGAGCTCCCGATAAATGGCGATACAACTAAACAGTTTACACCAGACGCAAAATATCTAGAGTGATGATGGACGGCAGCGCCAAAGGTGGCAGAAGTCTGGTACTGCGATTTTAGATCTATCTGCTAAGCGGTAAAACTATGAATAGAATAGAATGCGTTTTTATTCGATATACATTACATGTAATTCTTATTGAAAGTCATTTTCTGCCGACTTCAAAAAGGAGACCGTACTCAATCCGACTGTATGTTTTTTTTATGTGTTACCTTACTACTACCAAACCTCCGCTTAAAAACATAACTGCTCGGGGCAAACTGAGCAACAAGACCAAGGCGACCCCTGCCACGCTATCCGTGAATTTCTGCAACATCAGGGGACTTCACTCGAACCTAAACGCCGTCCACTATCATCTCGAGACGGTGAAACCTTTCTGACCGAGACGCAGGTTTCCCCTCCGGCTCATATTTCGTATCTCTCCTACCCGGAGAAGTCACTCGACGGATTCAACTCGGCTGGGCAGCGTTCAGCGACACATCTTCTCGTTAGACATACCTCAAAACCTCAAAACTAGATTGTTCAACCGGTGCGTGTTGCTTGTGATAACCTATGAACTGAGACGTGGTCCTTCACTGCTGACCGTATGAGCAAACTCAAAGTCGCTCAGCGAGCTATGGAGAGGGCTTTACTCGGGATTTCTCTGCATGATATACTTAAAAACGAGGATATCCGCAGTAGAACCAGAGTAACCGACATAGCCCAAATAATTAGTATGCTGAAGTAGCAATGGGTCGGCCATATAGCTCCAAGAACCAACAACCAATGGGGAAGAAAGGCTCTCGAGTGGCAGCCTCGTACCGGCAAACGAAGTGTAGGCCATCCCCCTGCTAGATAGAGTGACGACTTGGTAACACATGCAGGAAGTCAATGGATGCAGGTGGCTCGGGACCGTGCTTTGTGGCATTCCTTGGGGGAGGCTTATGTTCAGCAGTGGACTTGTGAAGGGCTGTAATGATGATGATTTTTTTTTATAGGATAGGGTGACAAACGAGCACACAGTCCACAGTGGCCCATAGACATCTACATCTATCCTCGATTACGAATGAAAATGCAGATGCGTTGTCACCCGTGAGGACTAAGATGGAATGCCTCTTTTCCAGTAAAAGGGTGTCCGGTTCTCTACACTCACCATACGAAACACAGCAGCGTTGAGCTGCTATTTTACGCTGGTATTCTGTGAGAGCGTGGTACTTCCCCGGTTGAGCCGACCCATTCGTGCTACAACTATACTACTAATATAGCTGCAGCATGGCTCTACCACTTAATGATGATGATGGCGAAAGTATCATCAAAAGATATTGATATTAAGAAAACTGCAGATCTGTGGGGGATTTCCGTTAAAGTTATTGCGTCTATAATAGATACAATCACGCCTCAACTAAATTTATTTATTAATACTAGTATCGAATCTGGTGTTTCCTGATTTAATGAAGCATAGTAAAGTAATAAATTTATTTAAATCTGATAGTACATTAGATCCTGCTAATTTTAGACCTACGTCTGTACTACCAACACTTAGAAATATTCTTGAGCTAATGTTAAATTTCTTTAATATAATTACTTTACTTCATAAAAATCAATTTGGTTTCAAAAGGGGTCGCCCGACAACTGATGCCAGTGTTGAGCTGATTAAATATATCTTTAATGCATGGGAGAATTCACAGGATGCTTTGGGTATATTCTGTGACCTATCCAAGGCCTTCGATTGTGTTCACCATGAAACACTAATCATGAAACTTCAACACTAGAAGAGACGCTCTTAAATTAATTATTTCATATTTAAGTAACAGAATTCAAAAAGTTGTCATTAACAGTTTGAGCTCTTCAGGGTCGATGGTAAAAATGGGCGTGCCTCAAGGCTCAATTCTCGGCCGCTTTCTGTTTCTTGTATACATTAATAGCTTACCTTACATAGTAGGAGATAACCATGATATAATATTATTTGCTGATGACCCTTCTTTAATTTTCAAATTAAAACGACAATTAATAAAATATGACTGAGTAAATAATGCTATATCTAAATTAGTAAATTGATTCAATATTAATAATTTGCATTTAAATGGCTCTAAAACGAAATGTATGAAATTCATAACTCCAAATGTCAAACAATTAAATACTAATGTAATTTTAAACAGAGAGGATCGCAGCCTTGTCGACACCACCATTTTTCTTGGAATTGCACTAGACGCGAAGCTTCAATGGACCCCCATATATATCAAAACTAGCAAGCAGACTTAGTTCTACAGCATATGCTGTAAAAATGTTAGAAATCTTACTAGTGTTTAAATAGCTTACTTTAGCTATTTACATAGCATAATGTCGTATGGTATTTTGCTATTGGGACAAGCGGTTGACATTGAAAATATATTTGTTTTACAGAAGAGAACCATGAGAGCAATTTATGATATAAAGCCTAAAGAGTCGTTGCGACAAAAATTTATGAAAATGTAATGTACGTATACAAAAATATAAGTATTTTTACATAAATAAGTGCTATTCATTCTATAAATACTAGGAACATACAAGCTAGTAGTACCGGTTACTCGACTCCACCGAGTCAGTAATTTATTCTAGGGACGAAGTATACGCTTTTACAACAAAATCTCAGAAAATGAATAAAATTTGAGCTGCTTAAAGTTCAAAAACTTTATTAAACTAATTTTGTATAAAAAGGGTTATTGTGATATTAAGGAATTTATGGATGTTTATGTGGTAGAGCCATGCTGCAGCTATATTAGTAGTATAGTTGTAGCACGAATGGGTCGGCTCGACCGGGGAAGGATAATAAGATAAGATAAGATAAGGTAAGATGATTTATTTGTTAGAATATGGTACATTTAAGTTGTTACAGAATTATTCAAATCCTAAATATTCTGCAGTTTCCTGCGTACAAATATTTTCAGTCAGATTATGTTAGCATTTAATAGAAAACCACGGACCACGCTCTCATAGAAAACCGCCCTGGAATAACAGCTTAACACTGCTGTGTTTCGTATGGTGAGTGTAGAGAACCTGAGATCCTATTGACTGGAAAAGAGGCATTCCATCTTGGTCGTCACGGGTGACAACGCATCTGCATTATGATTCTTTACTGATGATAGATATGGATATCTATGGGTCACAGCAGCCTTAACTTACCATCAGGTGGACTGTGTGTTACTTTGTAACCCCATCCTATAAAAAAATGATAATAACCCCTAGGAATTAGGTGATTGCTACCAAGCTATTTCTAATTTGTTTTGTATTGTTAATTGTGCAGGTGAGTGTAGAGAACCGGAGACTCTTTTTACTGGAAACGAGGCATTCCATCTTAGCCCTCACGGGTGACAACGCATCTGCATTTTGATTCGTAATCTGGGACTGGTGTAGTTGTGTATGTACTACATAGCATATACTTGCATAGCAAATACTTGTCATCTCAGCTCTCAGGTCTATATATTTTACAACTTAGTACCATTAGAACAGAATAGAATAATATTTATCTGTAGCATGGCTCTACCAAGTATAGCAGCATAGCTGTACTTCATACGTACGCCTTTTTCTAGAAAAGGAATAAAGCAAGAAAATCTCTTCTGTTTCTAAGAATTCAAATTTTAAAGCTTTGGTAAACACGCCTCAACCAGCTCTATCACAGCTTAACTTATCTACCGAGTTACACTGATAACAACGTAGACACAAATAGAAATCTCAGCTACAGTGAAATGAACTTTAACAAAATAGTTTTAAAGAAGAAAGTTCCATCTTTACATCTGATATCAGGACAAATGCACTGTAGGTACTTACGATGTTAATGCAATAAAATAACTAAATGTTTATCAAAATTTCAAGTTAGAAAAATTTAGGGAAACTGATAACGTTACACTCAGTCGTATTTACTTCTGTCTCGTCAAGAAACTCAAATTTACTGTATGATTATATTTCGAGTGAATAGAAAGAAAAGTCACTGGTTCCTCCAGAAAATCTTTTACTGTTCAGGCTACTCTACTCTGGAATTCTTTTTCCGAAGACATACGAAAGGCACTAAGCAAATGCTCGTTCAAGAGATTAATTCACTTTTTAAAACAACACATTGTTTTATGATATTAATGATTTTATGTTATGTTATATGCATATTAATGAATATAATGATAAAAATATATAGGTATATCGTATGTGTCTATTTATATTTATATAGTTTGTATGGATTTATTATATATATATTGTAAAGATATTTTAGAGAACGTATAGCAAGTTGACATCTGCCACAATAGCTCATCACGCTAAGGATTGACTGGCAGAGAGAACAATTGTTACTTTAGTTCTAACGTGTTACCATAAAGAAATAAAGAAATTAAAAAGGGAAAGATAATTTTATTTGATTTAAAAACTCTTACTTTGTAAACTAAAAATGACACTTCTTTACTATAAACTGTTTTCTTTTTCTTATTTTTCGTCCCATAAAATCTCACAGCTGGGCATTTGCTATGGAAGGGTTCTAAGGTACAAGCTGCGCTTAGTTTAGGACCCGAAGTTACCAGTGTTTATATAATGTAACTTTTTTGTTAAGATTAAATATATAAATAAAAAAATCAGCGAATATGTCTTAATCGTCACATCATGGATGATAATAACTCCTAGGAAAAGTGATCGCTACCAAGCAATTTCTAATTTGTTTTGTGTTGTTAATTCGTCGTTGACGCCACAAAGACGCCCCTTTGCGGCACGAATTGTGCAACGTACATGATTGTAACCTGTTATTTTGTTTAAAAAAAGTCCCGCTGGTTTTCTTGCAGGCTTTACCCAGGACAGAGGTCTCTTTTTTCCGAAACAATGGCAATTAAACATAGGAGTGACTTTCAATAAGTATTATTTATAAGTAATCTACATTAAATTAAAAAGTTTCTGTTTCTTTTTCTGTTTCAGCAGATGAATTGAAGATCGCAGCCCCGCACCTTTGACTGCTGCTCTAAGTATTTACCGTGGTACATAATCGAAATGATTTTAGCGCCATCTATTGGAACTCATAAAATTTGTTTGGCCACAGTCGCCTCTCACGACACCCACGGGACGAAAGAGCGTGATGCAATTACTTACACAGCCACTAAAAACAAGAAAAATGGCTAAACAGAACTGTTACTACTTACTACTTTCGTTTGGTAGTTATCGTTATATTAACGTAATGTTATTTTTTTTTTTTTTTTTTATAGGATAAGGGTGACAAACGAGCACACAGTCCACCTGATGGTAAGTGGTCGCTGTGGCCCATAGACATCTACATCTATCTTCGATTAAGAGTCAAAATGCAGATGCGTTGTCACCCGTGAGGACTAAGATGGAATGTCTCGTTTCCAGTAAAAAGGGTCTCCGGTTCTCTACACTCACCATACGAAACACAGCAGCGTTAAGCTGCTATTTTACGCTGGTATTCTGTGAGAGCGTGGTCCTTCCCCGATCGAGCCGACCCATTCGTGCTACAACCATAATATAGATGCAGCATGGCTCTACCACGTACGTAAAATTTGTTAGTTTGATATAATGTAATGTTATGACTTATAGTAGAAGTATAATGTTATTACATACATACTTACGTAAAAACTCACGCCTGTCACCCAGAGGGGTAGGCAGAGACTACGGACTTCCATTTTACACGATCTTCTTTCTTGACAAACTTCTCTCTTCCATTATGTAATGTGTTTTGTAATAGTATAGTAGCTCCCACAGAATAACGACCCTGTAGCAATACTGCTGCAGCATAATGCTGAGTCGGTGGCATTTTCATTGCTACAATCTAATAATTTATTTATATTTTTTGTATATTTTATGCACGTGCATTCTTTTGTTCATTCCCGATTTCTGGCCTTCTGGGGCAGTGTATCACCGATAAAGGGACGCGCCAAAGTATAAAGTTCCCGAAATAGTGTAATGTTTATGTTTTTATATATTTTTAGGTATTGGTCAATGTTCTTAATTTTTAAGTCCTTGTTTCAAATATAGATATTGTATTATATGATATTTTCTAGCAATAAATAATATTTATTTCTTCCTTACATAAAATTAAATATCATAATCCAGAATAAGTAAAAGCTCAGTTTGTACCTTGGAGTCATTGTAGGTACCACCTTGTCTATTTCTGGCGCCACGTAAGCAATACCTCCACCGTATTCCGGTTCAAAGGGTTATAGAGGTCTTTGCAGACTGCGGTATTATATCTTAGTCCTCAGATATTTCACGTCTGACGTAATCGTGACGATTATCCAACCATTGGCTTTGCGATTTTTCAGCCGGTATGCAAACAAAGAAAGTGATGCCGAGTTGTTAGCAAGCTGGCTCCGCCATCGCGAACGAGTCGGCAAAGTCTTTATCGTCACTTATTACATTTTAATGCGACTTTAACAGCCCGTTCGAAGCCAAACGGTCTTCATGGCCGTAATGATTCCACTATCGCTCGCTTTGTGAGCTGAAGCACGGTGCCTAGCTTTCTAGATTATAGTTTGTTTTATCTAATAGAGGCAGAAATGAACTGTGAGTACACGAGAATATTTTTTGCAAACTTTAGAATAAAAAATAAGGCATTAGCCATATTCGTAACAGGCACAGGCCTCTTAATTTCGAAAGGGGTTTCGGAGCAACGTGGTAGAGCCATGCAGCAGCTATATTATGGTTGTAGCACGAATGGGTCGGCTCAACCGGGGAAGGGGCATATACTCTCACATAATACCAGCGTAAATAGTAACTCAATGCTGATGTATTTGGTATGGTGTGCGTAGAGAACCGGAGACCCCTTTTTAGGAGACATCTGCATTTTTAATCTTAAAATTTAAAAAAATTACAGCCTATATACGTCCCACTTTTGGGCACAGGGATCCCTTCATTTCTGAAGTTTCTTTTCTTTCTGGGTTTGAATTTTGAATCTTAATCGAGGGTAAATGTAGATGTCTACGGGCTGAAGTATCTACTTACCATCACTTGGACTGTTTGCTCGCTTTTCACCCTTATTCTATAAAAATATGATACGCCGCACTACCTCAAAGCAAGTTGGCGGACTTCACATGTCCTCAAAAATTTATTAATTAGACCTGCAGCTAATTTAAACTAACAATTTTATTAGTGTTGCCGAGAACGAAACTAGGGCCGTTGGCTTATAGGGTAATTATGTAGACCTATTCACACACACACACCACAAGTACCAGGCAATCATATCGTTAAGGCATATTCGCTATTACAGTTATGAAATTATTATTCAAAAAGGAAATGGAATCGCTATCATTGAAGCTATAGCAACAGAAACGACGGATGAAAACGATCCCGCAGCCATTACACAATCCAACTAACGTTTACTTTCTATTGGTTTTATGCTCATGTTTTATAGCACCTACTGCGGTAGATCTCACTTCCCGATCTAACATCAAAGTAGAAACAAAACTCAACTGTACATACAAATGAATTTCCATTACGAGCGCACCATTATTAAAATCCTTTCCACACGGGTTTGTAACTCGAAATAACCGAATAAACATTGTAAATTTAATGGCCGCCAACGGACGTATGCCTTCATTAACGTAGACCATTTCAGGCAAGAACACGATAATCTTTTATCATTTTGCATAGCATTGCGTCATTTGTTAAGCTACGCCTTATTTTATCGCGTACCAAACCAGTTTTGGACGCCGTTCAATGATATTGTCGATATGTTTGGTTGTACGAGATCATAAATCCAGTCTCGCGCTTGCCCGTGGTAAACAACACAATTAGGCCTTAACTTCAATTGATATTAATTTTCAGAGTAGCAACACGCTGCTACCGAGTTACTCTGTGAAAGCGTGGCCTGTTTTGTAGATTGCTTCGTGTTACGTAGTTGGTAACGCCAATGATCACTGAGCTCTGAGTTGAAACTCGGTTGCTATGCAAGTTGTCGGTACCGTGTCACTATATTTATTAACTCCTTCTTTGTCAAATTATTTAAGTTTTCTGCTGGACATGAATTTTCTCAATAGGCAGGTTTTGCGTTGCAGGTGTTGCGCCACGGTTTGCAGTAGAATTGGCGACCGCATTACCAGATATGTTAAAAAAGTCCCGTTTGGTTTCTTGTTGGTTCTTCCTGGGTCGGATGTTTCATCGAGCCAGTGGTAAAAGCAAACAAGGCTGTAGTTTTTGAGTTTTAAGAAAGCGACCATATTAACCGGATGACTATATTACCCTCACGTACTATATATTGTTATTTAATAAAACATTTATTTATTTCCTAATTCCTGTTGCAATTTATGACAAGCTTAAAGGAATATGAATTTCCTTATTAAGTTCTAACCAAGCGTAGTTATGTTGTATATCAGATATATTATGTGTATATCAGAGCCATCACTTGTCTTGTCTAAGGTTATGCGGCGAGGTTGACGCCTACTCGCCTATTTATAATTGTTTATCTGGTAATTATAATAGACGTTATAGGCATTATTGTAAATTTAAATAAAATTAACACTTGATCTCTGGTCCTGAATGGCTCGGCTAGACACGAGGAGGACCACATCTAATAGAACAAATTTTTTTTGGTAAAATCGATGGATTACAGCCCACCATGGCAAGTGCTGTGTTTATGGTGAGTATAGAATACGTGGTAGATCCCCGCTGTAGTTATATTATCGTTATCGCATAAATGGGTCGGTTCAACCGAAGCGGAGTAGCGGAGACCCTTTTTATTGGAAACGAGGCATTCCAACTTAGTCCTCAAGTGTGACCACATATCTGCATTTTGATTCTTAATCGATAATAAGTATTGATGTCTATGGGTCACCGCATCCTCTTACTATCAGATAGACTATTTGTTCGTTTGTCACCCTTATTCTATAAAAAAAATCTCCTTACTGTGGAAGCAGTAGTGGATAGTTCATTCCTAGGGGCTGATGAATAAAAAGAATGACACTACTGCACTTAGTACTAAGTTTTTCGTGAGGAGGAAGTTTTTAAAAAATCAACACCGCAAAAATTAATTAACTTTGCCGAAAGCTCTCTCCAATAATAATCCTATCCTATTCAGCCTATATAACAGGTTCCGCGTTTTAAAAATAATACCTACAATTAGCCAATCTACGGACTCTTGGAGGCCAATTGAGCCAATTTAAAAGTAGATATGACCGTAATTAGCTTACTTCTAACGACAGAAAGATCTCTGTTAACAGATTGTTTTAGTTATACATTACTGATTTTATCTAGCTACTAAACAATCTTTGTGTGAATTGACAGCAATGTATAATGTTCGCTTATTAATTCTTTAAAAAGAAATTTTGTTTTGACGTAACGTAGTAATAGTTAACCATTAGCGACAGAGGATGCTCGCATGTCTGCATACGTCATAAAATTATTAATGCTATTTTTATTCTATCACTTTGTTTGTGGTAGAAGTGTGGATACAAAAAGGGCTTTAGTAGTGTTTTAAAGATATATTAGATGCAAAATTATTTTATGTTCTATTCTTTTCATTTTAATGTAATATCGACTCTCAGACTTTTTACTCAAAGGGGTAGACAGTGGTGGTCAATAAAATCTTGTAATCTATATACAATAAAAATAAATTAATTCTATAATATTTAAGTGACTCCAGAGTTCTATTTGGTAGGTACGATCCTGTCTGTACGAGTCCGTAGATCCAAGCATATTTGCTGCTGATTACTATTCAGGAATCATATGAAGAACTTAAATTTATATTGTGACGGTAAAACGTTGATACAATTATGTGGTAGAGCCACGATGCAGCTATATTATGGTTGTAGCACGAATGGGTCAGCCCGACCGAGGAAGGAACAGGCTCTCACAGAATACCACCGTTAAATAGCAGCTCAATGGTGCTGTTTCGTATGGTGGGTGTAGAGATTAGAGACTGGAAAACCTTTTTACAAGAAAAGAGGCATTCCATCTTAGTCCTCAGAAGTGACAATGCATTTGGATTTTGATCCTCAATCGAGGACAATTGTAGATGTCTATGGGCCACAGCATAGAGAAAAAAGACGAGACAGTCGTAAGCCGTATCTCCTAGAGAACTAATCATCATTATCATTATTATCATTACAGCCCATCACAAGTCCACTGCTGAACATAGGAGAGTTAATATCCGAAACTATTTTCGTATAATGTTTTGTGTTGAGGTCGAACTTGGATCCACAGATCGTCAGCCAAAGTCCCTCACAGTGTATAGGTAAAGATCATCGCACCCTGCAACGCACTGCATACACAAAATAGACAGGTCTTGGCAACGTCGTGCCTCGTGCTATGCATGCTTCGTCTCACGTCCACACTGCGCGTCTGTTAATCAACTCGCTATAATGTTATTATATTTACTGTCTCGGGCTTCTGTGTGCGTGACCACGTGTATGTGTGCGTTTCGTGAGCAAGTGTGTGTGGCGGCGTATCGTCTAAATTATGATATCGCGCGTTAAATTATTTTAACCTATGCGATTAAAATATCATTAATGTGGTTATTACAGACATTATATTTAATTAATATTAAAAGTTATATTGTGTTTTAATTACTTTATAAACCTGGATATTTATATATTAGATAAAACTTATGATAAGTAAGTTGCTGGGTAAGATCACTCCATTTCATCTCTTGTGTTTCGTTACACGTAAATGAATACAGGAAATGCCTGAAAAATCTTATGGCTTTTTATTGGTGAAAGTAGGTATATCCATCTTCTTTTTAAATTAATGGTGTTAAAAATTAATAAGCTAAGAGGCGCGTTACAGTTACAGCTATTAAAGTCCACTGCCTTCCCCATAGATTGCCTCATTGATTGTATCATAGGGAGGATATTTGACATAGTTGTAATGTTACTGTGGAATTGAAAACTTCACCTCTCAGTGGGTCATGTACTTCTGGTAGATCATCTTTTATACATACATCCATTACAGTCTATTAAAGTTCACTGCTGAATATAGGCCTCCCCATTGATTGTCTCATAGGGAGGATATTTGACATAGTTGTAATGTTACTGTTGATGTGAAAATTACACCTCTCAGTGGGACATGTGCTCCTGGTAGATTGTCTTCTATACATACATCCATTAAAGCCTATTAAAGTCCACTGCTAAACATAGGCCTTCCTCATAGATTGTCTCATAGGAGGGTTCATTATTGCCATAGTTGCCACGCTTGGCAGGCGGATTGGCAACTGCAGTTTTTATTCTAAGTCAATATTGGGAAGATGCTGTTGCTCATCTCATGATTTGTGTCCCTCTGTCGCCTCTTACGACACCCACAGGACACGCACACCCAGTGGCGGTGTAAAAATGTCTACTATCATAAAATCCGCGTAATAAAGTAAGATTATGTGTCTCTAGTACCTAGTTTGAAGAGCATCTCCCGCCCGCCCTCCATCGTGTGTAGTATCCGCATCAGCATTCAACACTAATCCCAGCACCAATACTCTCAACATCGCACTACACTAAGAAAGAAAAAGAGAGGTGCTCTTTAAAATAGTTAAGATAGATAGCTTAGATAGCTTCCAGCGTACGGCTTATCCCCTGGTCTGATTGAATGGGTAAAGGACTTTCTGAGTGAACGGTCTCTCCGGGTCGTCGTCGATGGCTGCTCATCCGATCCTATGGCGACTAACGCCGGTGTTCCTCAGGGGTCCGTTCTCGCCGCAACTCTCTTCCTGCTGCATATTAATGATCTGCTTATGCCCGGTATCTATGGGTATGCAGACGATTGCACAGTTGTTGAGAGATACCAACCAAGTCCTCGGGCTAGTCGTGATCAAATCCAGTCCGAAAGAAAAGCTATGGTAGAGCGTGTGAATCTCATACTACAGGCAGTCTCCTATTGGGGCGATGCCAATCTTGTGAAGTTCAACGCCTCCAAAACATAAGCGTGTCTCTTCACTGCAAAAAGGAGCCAGCTTACCTTGGCTCCTTCTTTCCGGAATGTATCACTGAAATATACCGACCGCCTTCAGTTGTTAGGGTTTGAAATATCCTCAAATTTGAATTTCGAGCGGTTCATTGAGTCCAAGGCCAAAGCAGCTGCAAGGAAGCTGGGAGTCCTTGCAAAGGTGCGGCGATACTTCACGCCGGGACAGCTGCTTACTTTATATAAAGCGCAAGTCCGGTCGTGCATGGAGTATTTCTGCCATATATTGGCTGGTGCTGCAAAATGCCACCTAGCAGCTCTAGACTCAATGGAAAGGCGTACTAAGAGGCTTATTGGTGACCCGAATTTGGTTAAAACCAATCTTACCAGCCTCGAACACAGACGTAAAGTAGCCAGCCTTTCGGTTTTCTACAGGTTGCATTTCGGAGAGTGTGCGCAGGAATTACATAATTTAATTCCACCCTCTCCCTTCCACCATGGGACAACCAGACATTCGGCCAGTGTCCACCCTTTCGTTGTTGACTTACCACGCATTCGAACCAAACGATTCGCCACGTCTTTCATCATGCGTACAGCAAAGGAGTGGAATAAGTTGCCAGCATCTGTCTTTCCAACCGATTACAGTGTGGGTGTCTTCAAGGCAAGAGTGAATAGGCTTTTGTTAAGTCAGTGCGCTTCACCATCTTAGGCTTCATCACCACTTACCATCAGGTGGGATCGTAGATAAGCGCTGGCTTAGTAAAATATAAAAAAAACATTACTGACGCGGAATTTGGCTTATTAATTTTGGACATCCTTTTTTAATATAATGAATTTCCGCAAAGTAACGTCTGGTTCTATTTATCATCTTGTTTTTGCCTGACGTAAAATACAAATGGGGATCAGGGTCATAGATGCGAGACGTCTAGTAGGCACCTACCTACATCTAAGTAAAAAATGACTTTCAATAAGAATTACACATGTGACCTATATTGAATAAAAATTATTCTAGTCTATTCTATTCTATTCTATTCTATTGATTGTCAACCCGCCTACCAAGGGTAAATCCTACTAGGTATAGGACTTATTTCTGCCGCCAAGCAGTAGTGTGAGCACTGCTGTGCTCTGAATGGCAGGCACAGACAGCCAGTATATATGTATGATTGGCATTCCATTTTAGTCCACAGTAGTGACAAATCACCGGTAGTCATTATTTAAAGTTGGGTGCAGGTATCCATGGACTGTAGTAGCGACTTACCATCAGGTAAAATGTTAGTTCGTTTGGCACTTCAACTTTATAAGAAACTAGTGATCTACCCCGAATTTCCATGAGTGATTTCTGGACTTTATAACCGCGCCATCTACCGAGTCGTTCTATAGCTAAAAACCCCATAAATACCCTATAAAAATTCATCAAAATCGGTTAAGCCGTATGGGAGGAGAAGTATTACGAACACAAGCACATCGGAATTTTATATTATGAAACTACCGATCTTCCCCGGCTTCGCATGGTAGATAGATCCTGACTACAGCACGACCCAACGGATCCAACTGTGCATCTAAGCTACTCAGGGGCTCACTCAAATACACACAAAAAATTGCATCAAATTTAGTCCAAACGTTTAAGACGAGTTCAGTACAAAAGAATAGAAATGCACGTACTGAAGAATTATATGTATAATAAGGAAGAAAATCATTAATAGAATCAGGCGTTACTTTGCGGAAATCCATTATATTAAAGTTTTTAAAAAGTTACCTCGCGTACAAGCTCGATAAAATAAAATGATGTGTCTTACCTAGTTTGAAGAGCACCTTCCGACCTCCCTCAATTGCGTGTACTCTGCACTCTAGACTCAGCGATGGCCACCGCAGAGCCTATATAACATGAAGATGCCTCGTGTAGAGGCGAAACACGTGTCGTATTGTCGTCAATGGTGTGTCTTTCCTAGTGTAGTGGTTTTGGGAGTAGTGATGCTGGGATTAATGGTGATGGGGATAGTGCACGCAATTGAGGGACGGCGGGAGGTGCTCTTCAAACTAGGTAAGACACATCATTTTATTTTATCGAGAGGATGTACGCGAGGCAACTTTTTAAAAACTTTAATTTAAGGAAGAAAATCCTTCATACAACGGGAGAGGCCCATCCCTGTCCAAGAGTGAACTTTAAGGGCTGATAAAAACAAAGAATAAGAAATAAAAATGATGTAACTCTTTGTTATTATTGCCAATCTCAGAGTGATATTTATCCAACAGTTTTTAATCATACATTCATTATTATTAGCTGCTGTAAACATCTTTGCAGCTATTTTGCACTTAACTTATAACAACGACATATCCGAAGCTCTTGTCGACGTTATAATATTGTCATCACAATTCCTAGTTGCACGTACCGACTTGTTTACCGAGTCGAGCCAACGTACCGTCACACACACAGCGCCACACGCGGCGCACACATACGCGCAAGGTTCATTCACACGAGACCTTGACACAAATACGGCCGATGAAATTTAGTGAGTGTGCACGCACACACTGCCCGTTCTACTACACGTGGCGTTGTTAGTGTTGCCACGCGTTGTGATATTTTCGGATTATAACCGTTGAAATGGCCATATCGGAGGTACATTTCAACGTCCTGGAATAGATGTGGAAAGTGAGCGACGGTTTCTTTGTATTTCAATGGCGTTTCATTTTCAGCCGGATTCAATATAAGTGGTGTTGAATGTAATAGACTGTAACGGTCTCTGTTACGGAAAATTAGATGTGCTATCGAAGCATTCATCTGCTTTTATTTTTCAACATCAATTAGAGTGACACATGAAAAAGACGAAGATCACATGTTATATTAACTCCAGGTTGCTCCAGAGTTTGTATTAGGGTTAAGTTAGAGTTAAGTGTAGCAAGCGAGCACACAATTAACCTGATATATGATGGTAAATGAATACTGTACACGATTGATTGTAACTGTCGATCGATAATCTAAATGCATTACTAAATGCATGCGTTATCACACTGGAGGACTATAATGGAATGCCTTGTTACTAGTAATCTTCAATTATCTTTAACTACGATTCGAACTCTAGAGCCACTAAACTGCAGGCAAATATTCCTACTGTAAATTTCTGTCCATCCATTAACTTAACCCTTTCGTTGTCCTGTGCACTACATATAAGTCAGTGCTATTGTCTTACTATTGTGTCTAAAAACCGGACAGTGAAAGTGTTAATTTTTAACGACAACAAAATCCTTTCCCTTATCCTAACTAGCTAACTGTCCCGTGGTGTTAATAGACATGGCGACCGTATCTTGACGCGCGCGAATCATTACATAAATCTCTTGACATAACACCGGGATGTGACTCGCACTCTTATTTTTTATTCGATACTTCTCTGACTGTCATTACTTCCTACAATAGAATCAAATCAACAAAAACATTAAAGTTGAACGAGTTGTTGCCATGTGATGGTGTAACATCAATCGGCAAGTCCAAATTTCACAGATTGGTGATGAAAAGTGCTACTTAGGGGTAGGTGCTACGTAGGGTATTGATACAGATTCTTCATCGGTCTGTAAAAATAACAGAAAAATCAAAATATAAAAAAATATTTTAATTTTTTTACGTCTTTCTACACCCACAAGGCTCTATAGATTCAAGTTATATTACCTAATGCATTGAGTGGATACATTGAGTTATATAGATTACATTGACTGTATTTTCACCAATAACAAACTAATTTCCTTGATGTTTTCTTAACAAAGTAAAATTTTGAGGAAGTAGGTATCATGAATTAATTTGTTTGTGCACCTTCGTCATTTACACATGAGGTACAAAATTACCTTATGTCAGAAGAAACTACATATCATTATCTGGTTAACATATAGAACTTTAGTTATACAGTATTATCAAAGTCCCAAAAAACAGTTGTTTTTATATTCATTAAAATGGAAGCATTATTAAATTTAATCACATTTAATACAAATAATGTTTTTATATATCAATGTAACGTATTCCTACTATAAAAATAAACTAATGTTATCAGGTATTGACGTATGTACGTAACCTAATTAAGCAGTAGTAGTCTTATTATTAATTAACTAAAATACTGAACGATAAAGAAGGAAGTGTGAACTTAGATAAAAGAGATTGGAACAAAAACTTAGTTAAGTTAAAAAAAAAAAAACGAAGGCACCCAAAACGAGTTATCGACAAGCGACGAGCTTGCAAAATAACTGGTATCGTAACTTGCCGATTTGTATTAATTTTGTCACTATTTAATGGATTCAGTATTATTTTCATAAATGCTCAGTATTTTTTTTACGTAAGTATATAACTACTTTGATTATGCACATGGTGATTAAGCCGTGTGTAATTTTTTTATGAATATTAATCGATTATAAAAAGAGTATTTAAAAATGATCCTTTGATTTTATAATATAGGGTTACGTCAATTGCTTCTTTTCGCCTGATTCAGCTGATTTTAATACTTTGATTGTTACTATTTCTTGCGACGTGCTAGTCGAAGAATGAAACCATGTTAGAAATCAGTGATTATTTTTTTTTAATTAGAAAGAGAAAGTCCAATAATACGCATTGAGACTATGTGATGACTCATCATCCTCTCAAATCCTCTTAGATATAATAGATAGACTGCCTCATAGAAGGACCTATGTAGATATATTTTATCTTTTCTTTTTCTGTCAGATTCATCTGCTACAAATCTCTTATGTCGTGATAAAGGAAGGACAACAATTACAAAACTTTATATATTTTTATCCTATGCAAATTAAAAGTAATGGTCCGAAAATGGAGCCCATAGAAGCTCCTAATTAAATATAACCTTAAATATTGACATATTTAATTATTATTGACAGATTAACATCAAAATGATGGTCAATTTTAAGTACATTGCGTACTCTATATAGCTTTTCTAGAAGAGCTACCATGAATGAAAAAACATACGACGCAATGTGCTAAAGTCATTGATATATTCCTTTTAATATATCAATGGCTAAAGTAACTATAATTTTCATGTCACCGAATAGGCCTGTTGGTGTCTGTTGCAGTCGTTGCACTAGATAATTTCTCTGAACATATAAAAAGTGACTCAAATTAATTCACATCAGCGTTTTCCACAAAAACCATATACAGACGATAACTACTAGAATATTCCTTAGTATCGTTTAAAATATGCATACCTCGATAATTCAAGTACAGTTGTTTAAAACTAAAAGACATTATGAATATCGCCTGTTTATATTCATTCTGGCGAGGCCAATAGCACATTTGAATAACGCTGGCTGGAATTGTTTTACGATTCAATTTGTTGCCTTTAAATGTTTATTATATCACAAGGTTTAGGTAGTCCACTTACCAGGAATTCAAACCAATCGGTTTATTTTCATCCGAGTACAAGGTAAGAGTTAATGGGCCTTTTGTTAAGTCAGTGCGCTTTGCCATCTTCAGCTGCATCACCACTTACCATCAGGTGGGACAGTAGTCCAGTGCTGGCAATGAATAATGAAAAATATATCAGAATGTGTCACAGTTTTTTTTTCATTGGGTAAACTGTATAACATTGTAGAACATTGGGAAATCTGAATAAGAAATGAAAAAATACTCAAAACGAATTAAAAACTTATAACAGTTTTGATATAAAGTTGTTTTTACAATTTGGAAGAATATCTATGATATAAGATGCCGCGGAGAGAATAATAATAATTATTTAATTTATCGTTTTATTCGTTCAAGGTTTTATTTGTAAGTTTTCCTTATATTATGATTTTAAAACACTGATCGTTTGTCGAACTTACTTCTGTTAAAATCATTTTGTACAGACAATAACCGAAGGCCCTTTTGTTGGTATCGAGGCATTGTTTCTTAGATCTCTGAGACACAGACACAACGCCCCTGTGTGTGTGTGTGTGTGTGTGTGTGTGTGTGTGTGTGTGTGTGCGTGCGTGCGCGCATGTGTGTGCGTGTGAGTCCGAAAGTGCATGCGTGCATGCGTGTGTGCATGTGTGTTAACTCCATCCACTAACCATTAGATGGATTGTGGGCTCGCTTCTAATTTTTACCATTAACATGCATAATTTTTTATCTGTATCAATTGATGACATTTTATTTTAATGCTACTTTAACCATTTCACTAAGCTATACAATGTACTTTCAAAAGAACCAGCTCTTTAAATCAACTAAGCTCTAACCTCATATCCTAAACGACTTAAGCACTAACCGAATGTCAAAATTAGCGCGGATATTCTCACAATTAAATTACCATAATGAAAAGCTATATTTTTAAAAGTAAACAAAATGACGTTGTTGTCCAAATTTAAAATTCAAATTTAAATTAATAGCACCAATCTAATCGATTACCATAGAAATTTGTAACGGAACTCCGAGCCCGCCAAATCGTATTGATAATGCGTTATCTCAAGGATGAATAAAAAAATAACAGCCTGTGTAAACAACTCGTAGCGTGCAATTCTTTCGAATATAATATCAAACGTGTTTCTGTTCTATATTTTCAACTCTTTACATAACTAATACAGTCTAAAATTGTTCGTTTTGAGTGGCTGGGTTGTTTGTTCTCTCGAAGTATCAAGGCTGATCTGGTCTGTTACACGTGCTTTTATGTTTAAACTGAGATATTGTGTTCGGGATGTCTGATAGTGCGGTGGCTTGTTAATTTTATTTATGTACTCAATTTTTATTAAATGTCATTTTATTTCAGACCTTTTCCGTACAGGGTAACGATGAGAGTCCCATCGTACGCTACCCTAAGCTAAAACAATACAGATAAAAAATTACTCTAATTAAAATTAAATACTTACCACATATGTAATGCCTCGTCTAGTGGAGACGTCAATGTAAATTAGTATTAAATATGTGACTTATTATAAAGATGTATGAATGAAAAATGTATAAACAATCATGCATAAACGGATAAATGGATTTGGATGAAATGAAATTTACTCTGTGTGAGGACTACAATAAAACTTGAACTCGATGGGGTGATAATATCCAAATAAAGCAGTGTTGTTTTTTTTATATTATTCTAAGCCAGCTACAATCCCACCTGATGGTAAGTGGTGATGTAGCCTAAGATGGTGAAGCGCACTGACTTAACAAAAGCCTATTCACTTTTGCCTTGAAGACACCCATATTGTAATCGGATGGAAACACAGATGCTGGCAACTTATTCCACTCCTTTGCTGTACGCATGATGAACGATGTAGCAAACCGTTTGGTTCGAATGAGTGGTACGTCAACAACGAAGGGGTGGAGACTGGTTATAAAGCAAAATAAATATGTTGTTATACATTTTTTTGAATATTGCATTTGTTTTATTTTAAAATGATGTTATCAGGATGTTATTTAATATTATGTATGCACGCAACCGATAGCGTCAGTCGTTCTTTTTGTTTTTCTACTTTTCCTTTTTTATATTTTATTTTCATTGCAGTTTCTTATCAGCCAGTAAGTTTATTCAGCAAAAGTTCCAAAAAATTGCAGTCGTAAGCGGTAACGCTCTTTCTAATTCAAACAGTTTCGAGTTCCAAAAGTGGATGTTTTTTTTTTAAACTGATAGAAGATATTTTGTCAGGAATGTGCACCACGTGCCGACGAGATAGGCTTTCAAACAACACATATCCATGATCTAATGATCTTAGACAGTCGGCAATGCATAATATTAATAAAAAAATCATGGAACAGGCCTATCCTGCAAATATGCTGAGTTTATAAAGTTAAAAATCAAGTTATTTTATGCTACAGGTTACTTGACACAACAATATACAATTATCAATGTTATATAAGAGTCAATTCAATATTTTATAAGCAATATAACTGAATCATAATTTTGACCATTTTTCTGTCATCTTTCTATTTTTGAGATACATTATATGTTTTGAGTTTTTTTTTATAAAACTAAAGTGTCAAAGTTACAGTCCACCAGAATGTAAATGGCTAGAGCAGTCCATGCACACCTGCAGTCAATTTTGAATAAAGAAGGCCTACACATCGTTATAACGTCTGAAGACAAATTTGGAAAACCTCTCAGCAGATTTTTTTTTTATAGAAGAGGGGGCAAACGAGCATGTGGCTTACCTGATGGTGTGTGACTACCGCTGGCCATGAACAACTGCAACACCAGGGGAATTGCAGATGCGTTGCCGGCCGTTTAGAAAGGTGTAAGCTTGACTAAAGACTTGCCGTAATCAGCAAGACCTACCGGTTTTTAAGAAACATGTACATGATTACTTTTTTCAACTTTGATTCTAGTTCATTTGTATATAATTATTCTCCTTTATTTAGTTACAATATTTGTTTATATGTTTGGCACTTTTATGTTATATGTAATAGTTTTAATTAATAAAGTAAAAAGTATATATTTATACTTTTATATATTTATATTTATAAAAATCTATGTTTATATGTAATATATACATATATATTAATAAGTATGTATATATATATTTCTATTTTATGGCTTTAATAAAAACATTGTAATTTTTGTCGAAAAACCACACACGTTTTTATTGTTTTCTTGCAATCCTGTCCATCCAAAGGTTGTCTGGAAGAGATCGCTCTTAGCGATAAGGCCGCCCATTGTACTTATGTTATTTTTTGGCGTACAATAAAGTGTTATCTATCTATCTATCTAAGCTCTTTTCTTGAAGGTCCCTAAGTCGTATCGGTCCGGATAAATCGCCGGTGGTAAACAACTCCACAGAGAAGTTGTACGAGGAAGAAAACTATAGTTATACTGCCTTTCAATACCCTCCAGACCGGAACAGTGCACGTTCTGCTATCTGGCGGCAGAACTAAGAAGCTTCAGGTATCTAGTTCATCGGGAAGTTAGTTTTAAATATTGCAAAATATGTACCCAGCAGACAAACACCGATGGAAGTGAAATAATAAATACGTGGTGAAATAGTTCAATATAGACTGATGTACCCAAACCACAAAAACATTAGTTTTACCAAAATACCTTAGAAACCAGACTAAAATGTATTTCAAATTACTGCTGAAACTGTTTTTATAAGATAAGACAAGCGAGCACACAGTAAATCTGATAGCAGACTTCATCTGTCCTGGATTAAGAATTACAATGCAGATGCGTTTTCACCCCTGATGTCTATGATGGAATACCTTTTTTCCAGTAAAAAGGGTCTCCGGCTCTCTAAATTCACCATAAGAAACACAACATTACTTTACTGTTTCAGGCTCGTATTTAGTGAGAACGTGGTTTTACTCCGGTCCAGCCGACTCATTCGTGCTGCACCTATAACGTGGCTGTGGCTTGGCTGTACCACGTTAAACCATCGCTATTCGTATCACCAGTTAGGTAAATAATTTTGATATGTTATATCGTATGACACTCGATGGGCTATTCATACGTTACGTCATTTTTGAAACTTATAATGAGAAACGACATAGTGAATAACATTTGGTACATACAGAAGTATCTCTTGGCAAGACTCCGAGGTGTAGTATACACGTGTTAGTTGAATAGTTTTGAAAGGTCATTGGTCGCTCGTAAATTCGATAAATTATTATAATTGTTTGCGTTGGTTGGATTGTTAAGGTTAGCCTTTCCGACATGGAGTGATAACGGGTATAATTAAATAGATGTTAAAAATTAATAAGTCAAGATCTCCGTAATATAATAAAATAATGTGATTAGAACTTACCTGGTTTAAACCTCTCGTCCTCCTCGTAGATAGGTACGAGTGTTCATCTCAGGATTTTAGAACATAATTATTAATCCAAATATTTAAAATAAGTAATACTTTTAGTTTTGTAAGTTAAAATGCTAAAATCTACTGCAATAGTATAGAAATAGAGTGCAGTTTAGATTTAATGATACTTCATACGATAAATGTGACAAAAATTACCAAATTATAAGGGAGGTACGGGCAGTTTTAAATCGGACAATCTTCATCAGGAGGTAGGTACCTGCGCCCACGTAACCGCTACTTTAAACACTTGTATTTGAACAAGAAGCGTGAAGCTGTGAGTTTAATGAGGTGTGTACACGTGATTGTCTTTGAACACTAAACTTGCCCAATATTTAATTTAACACTTGATATGTGAGAGCGAAGGTAGCTCAAGGACCAGGCGTACTATACGTACCATGCAAATACACACGTTGCCGTCTAGTAGCAACAAAAAAGAGTTCACTACCTCAAGTCCTTTCCGTGGCGCAGTGGCTTAGCATTGAGTTGCAGTGCTAACGGTCTCGGATTCGAATCCCGCATTGAACACGCTGTACGTGTTAGAGCCATGCTGTAGCTATATTGTGGTTGCAGCACGAATGGGTCGGCTCGACCGGGGTAGGGCCACGCTCTCACAGAATACCAGCGTAAAATATCAGCTCAATGCTGCTGTGTTTCGTATGGTGAGTGTAGAGAACTGGAGACCCTTTTTACTGGAATCGAGGCATTCCATCTTAGTCCTCAGGGGTGAGAACGCATCTACATTTTGATTCTTGTTCGAGGAATCGAGGATAAATGTAGATGTCTATGGGCCACAGCATCCACTTACCATCAGGTGGACTGTGTGCTCGTTTATCACCTTTATTCTATAAAAAGAAGACCAAGTATTTGTATGGCCTACAAACAATTGTTCAGGCTGTCAGCCAAGTGTGTGCAGGTGTCCATGGACTGCAGCTGCCATTTACTACCAGGTGGTCTCTAAGTTAGCTTATCACTTCAGGTTTATGAAAGTATTAAATGACACCTACCAGACAAAGTGGGGTATTGGTTTTTCTAAAGCCGTCACCACACGCGAAGAAATAGCGATATTCTCTCATACCTTACTGGCAATTGATCCTGAGCAGTATGGTCAGTGTGAGGATATCGAAACTACGTTCACCAACTCGTCTGCCCAGCGTGGTGAGTCAAAACCAATGAGTTAAAGTCCTTCAAGATAATAATATACACATACTAATTGATGCATTATTGAAAACGACTAAATCACACGCGTCTACAACATGTAAAGACAACCATGGCCATTTCGTAAAAACGGCACTTAGGTTCCGCAATAACATTATAGATGCTCGTTGAGCGACCTTGAGCTTCCTCATACGGCATAATATGCCATCACTGGCAATATCCACTGGTAGTACTCTCTTCTATTTAACTTTTCAGTTAAACTTGACGAGAACATATCTCGTAACCTCTTAATGCTGTGCAGTCGCGTTGTTTCCGTAGATTGGCCTCTAGGTCGAAGTTGGACGAAGTCAAACAATTTGTCCTAGGTAAACATACTCTTCGACTGTACCTATAGTTGCGGTGTAAGAATATCCTCCGAGGATATCGTAGGAGGCGACAGAGAGAAACAAATAATAACTAAAAATGAAAAAAAAAACAGTGGTTGCCAAACCGCCTGCTTCTATGAGGCTTTGTATGGGGATACCTATGTTCAGCAGTGGACTTTTTATATGCTCTAACGATAATCATATTTGTCAACAAGTTCCAGTGTAGTGCTCACAACAACTACCGGTATAGGTGTTACATGGACGTTACACATGACTTTCATTCGGAATAAAATGGAGTGACGGCGCCGTGGCGCAGTAGCTTAGTATTGAGTTACAGCGCTGAGGCCACGGATTCGAATCCCACGCGGAACAAGTATTTGTATGGCCTAAGAATTAGTGTTCCGATCTGGATGTTTGTCTTTGTGCAATTTATGTATGTAAACTGCCTCCACGATACACGAGAAAATTCTTGTGTGGGAGTAACTTTTTTTTAAAAACAATGAAAATGGATCTGCTTAAATGTTGTTTTCTTTAAATTTTCTCTAAAAATCACAGTTTTAAGTAGCATGCTTAAATTTAAATTGTTCGACCTAAATACATTCGTTCCTTCTTCCGAATTGACAAGCATATTCTTATCATTTCTGTCAACCCGGCGACTTTTAGTCTCGAAAACAAACCTCTTATCACGTTATCAGTGCACTGATCCCAGCAAAATCTTTTATCACGCCATTTAAGCCCCTATTTACATAAAGTTAAGAATTAGTTTTACTGCGAGTCTCAATAGACAACACGATTTAATGAGAATGCGCGATGAGTCAGTGGTTAGCATACAATGGCCGGGGTCGCGAGTTCGAGGTTTCGCTAGTGACTCGATGTAAAGTGGTTTTCTGGAGTAGCAGTTGAACTGAAGGTTATTCTGTTGATTTTGAACTGTTTTACGAATTATAAGTATTGAATGTTTTAAAACGCTCTGTGGTCCATGATTTTGTTCGGACTTTCAGATATTTAATAAATGTTGTCTTAATAGATGCATTTTGAAATTTTGTATTTGGATATCATATAATGTTTTATCTTCCAAGTTTATTTAGATAGATGTCATCACTAAGAAAATTAATAAGCCCTTGCTAAACACGGATGATTTGTGGATATTGACAACACTGCGACCTCCAAATGTGAATTTTAACCATCCAGGACCCACTCACACACAAAAAACTCATCAAAATTTCATCAAAATCAGTCAATCCATTTTCGAGTTTTTGCAAGACTAACGAAAGACAATTATAATTAATAGAATCAGGCGTTACAGTGCGTCCATTATATTACAGTTGGCAAAAAATTACTTCGCGTACATCCGCTCGACAAAATAAAATAATGTGTCTTACCTAGTTTGAAGAGCACCCTAATAAAACTAATCCCATTGGGAGTAGTGGTGCTGGGATTAGTGGTGACGGTGATAGTGCACTCAATTGAGGGAGGGCGGAAGGTTGCCAACTTGAATTTAGCAAGACAATTAGTTTTCATATTTATAAATGTTTTTTACACCGCATTACGGTAACACAACTGTGTCCTGTGCATAGGATAGAATTATAGAACACGGGTTTGTGTGCAAGCATACCTTCATAGTCCGATCGGATGGCAATCCAACACGACTGGAGAGAAATCAGGCGCAGGACCAACGGTTTCTACGTGCACTCCGAGGCAAGGCGGTGAAACACCGTCAATTTCCTGACTCCGACCTGCTACTGCTGCTGCTACTGACAATCCCTTGATAGAAAAAAAACAATAACTGATTTTTGGGATTAGAATCCGAGCACTAGACCGACGCAGCAGTCAACAACTTAATTTGTCTATTAGCAATTCCGTTCATGATAATTTTAACGTTTGAAGCTTTTTGTGTATTCAAAACTAGCTATCGCCTCAGCACAAATTACATCGGAAAGGAAGATGTAACGTGTTATATTTATAGTTGAATGTCATGCTCATTATTGAACCTGACGACAGAACGGGAGAGTTTCGTGGAAGGTCGGGAGCGAAAGACTCAAAAGGAGTCGTAAATACACCGCACATAGAAATAAGAATTGTGCGGTAACCACACTGACTCTGTTTGCTTGTAGGACACATTTATATATTATTTATTCTTTATTGCATCTATATATTTATTATAAAAGAATACAAAGGGTGGACTTAATGTCATGAGGAATTTTCTATCAGTCAACCCAGAGAGTGCTGAGTATTTGACGTAGGTGTACCAACAGAGAGTAAAAAATAAAATAAAAATGATATTTGAAAACAATGACATAAAATAATGTTGATAATTAACGACATAATATATACATTTGCATAATAAATAAATATACAAATATAAGCTATATATACATACATGTTTCAAGAATCAATATTTTTATAGTAACAAATCATCACTCAATCATAACTTCCGTGCTTTAGATGGGCTATAAAATATACAAATATAAGATATCCAAATTTTCTTAAGATACTGCTTAATTCATCACATCTATCTGAATTTTCCGACTTCACATATTTAAAATACAATGACAGTCCATATAAAGAAAATTGAAAACAAGTACACTGTACTTCACCCAAATCTATCCTCCATTGAGAACCTAAATGCAGATGCAGATATATATATATATAGAGTGTAGAGAACCGGAGACCCTTTTTACTGGATACGAGGCATTCCATCTTAGTCCTCAGGGGTGGTAACGCATCTGCATTTTGATTCTCAATCTAAGATAGATGTAGATGTCTATGGGCCACAGTATCCACTTACCATCAGGTGGGCTGTATGCTCGCTTGTCACTCTTATTTTATAAAAAAAAGAGACGCTGTCAAATTATTTTTAAATTAGAATGCCTCTATAACAAAAAAAATGCTCTTCGGTAGTCGTCACTTCATCATACGAAACAAGGCCGAGCCGATTTAATCGGGCTGCAGCTATAATAGAGATGCAACATGGTAATTTTGAGTAATATATAATTTTTATTTTTTCAAGTTTACTTTAGTCGTTTACAAATTAGACTCAGCGATGAATATCCGAATCTCGTTTATGCCAATGGCATTATAGCACAGACGTCAAAAAATCTGTCCGCTGATAGTCCCGCGCTGGGTCACCCGAGCAGTGTGGCGGTGCGGGGTTCAGTCACGTCTGCCAGAGACGTCTTTATGAATTTATTTCTCTGCGCTCTGCACTCGTCAAATAGAAACTTGGATGTTTGTTAAACTGAACGTGTACGCCTCACGTACTTTGTTGCGTAACATCCCGACGTAACTAATTACCCACACACCCCCACCCCTTCTATTATGTCGTTGGATTTACGTTCTTAATATGTTTTTGCAAGTATTTGTTATGATTGTTTGTGCCGTGCCGTTGTCTCGTATTTTATGGCTTTATGTAAACAAATCGGTCACGTGCCAAATCAATGAATACCTATATAGTGTTTTAAGTCATAATTTTCAAGCTTTCTTTACTAGATTTCTTAATGATTGGTCACCCTTTAATAATTTATCAATCACGGTGTTAAAATTTTGCTCATTTAGAATCTATTTGTTAATTTATTTAGTTAACATACTTCTAATTGAATAGACTGTGTACCCAATAAAAATGCTTTTAAAAAATTATCTATTATAGACAACGCTTATTACATGAATCATCCATGAATGTATGTATTGCTAAGCAGATGTATAATCATAGTTGTTCGTATATACTAATTATATATGTATATATATTAGTATAGTTTATTTATTAGTAAAATGTATAACATATTACGTAGTTAATTTCCATCATTATTTTGTGTAATCGTATTCAAATACCATTTTTATTCTGTTTATTTTTATTGTATATTTTATACCTACTGTATTATATCTCGTTGCTATCGTCACATGGCCTAACCTAATACAATGCGTTAACCGTCCTACAAGGGATAAGGCTTGCTTGGATAACTTTATGGTAGAATCCAACCATAAAACCACCACCATTGTATTCGATCAGTTCATTGACCACTGCCCGATACGTTTACATATAAAAACAAATGCTATAAAATTACTCTCCTGCATTTATTTTGAAAAATTTTGGAGACACTAAAAACCTAAACTTGGGATTTTTATACCGTATTCGAGACACTAATTACGCGGCTGCCACGCTGACTGATATACTAAGGGATCTCACAGAATCTCATGGTGTCCAAGCAAAAACAAACGAAAGAAATAAAATACTAAAAAACCTACTCAAATCTATTCGTAAACGAGATAAACTCAACATGAAAGACAAAAAATTTCTTCATGATGAACAACTTAAATCCTTTTATGTTTCATATAGAAACACTTGTAATAAAATAATAAAAACACTGAAAATCCAGTATTATAAAAATAAACTGTTATCAAGCAATTGTAACACAGAGACACATGGAAAGCAATAAAAGAGTTATGTGAACTAAACCAAAATAAGTACAACTCAAAAGCTAGCTTCAAAACGTTGCTGGCAACGCAAGAGAGGCTCTTAATATTATAAATATTTTTTTTACGACCATTGGCATTAGCTTGGCAGAACGCACGCTTAACAAGCTCAGTAAATCGGAATTGGAACTAGAAAATGATGCAATATCTCTAGGTCCACTCCAGTCAATGTGTCTTCTTCCAACGCACATAATAGAAGTAACATATACAATATTAAGTTTAAAATCAAACTGTGCCCCTGGATGTGGTAACATTACGACCAAACTGTTGAAAATGTGTACTCAAGAACCAGCTCCACTCATCACACACATTTGTAATCTTAGCTTTGAATCATGCAGTTTCCCACAGCGTTTTAAGTTGGCAACTATCATTCCCATCTATAAAGCAGGAGATAAATTCGTATGGTGACTGTAGAGAAACGGAGACCCACTTTACTGGAAAAGAGGCATTCCATCTTAGTCCTCACGGCTGACAACGCATCTGCATTTTAATTAGGAAACGAAGATAGATGTAGATGTCTATGTGCCACAGAAATCACTTACCATCATCAGGTGGACTGTGTGCTCGTTTGTCACCCTTATTCTAAAATAAAAAAAAAATAGAAAATAACAACCTATTAGCACCAAACCAGTATGACTTCAGAACGGGTCGGTCAGCGAATGATGCAATGCTAGATTTAACCATACAAATATCGAGATATCTCGATGCAGGAGAAAAATCGTTAAGGTTTTCTTAGATCGCCAGAAAGATTTTGATACCGTCTCAATTTCAATCTTAATCTCACAACTGCAGAATATGGGCATCAGGGTCGTACCACTTTTATGCATCTCCGACTACTTAAAAAATAGAAAACAACGAGTACGCATTTGCAACTAATTTAGTGATACTGCGAACTGCTCTTATGGCACACCACAAGGAAACATATTAGCATCAACTCTATTCTTAATCTATATTTATGAACTTTGCAAACTAGACATTCCTGTTGCTGATGATACTGTGCTACTGTTTCACGGGAAGGACTGGGAAACTATTCAAAAACTAACTGAAACTGGTATAGTTAGAGTAAATAAATGACTAGAAAACAATTTACTAACATTGAACATCTCCAAAACGAAATACATTTGCTTCAGTAATACCAAAGCATCTAATTACAAAAGAAATTTGAGTTTAGTCATACATTATAATTCATGTAGCAAACCTCAGGTTCAATCAAGATGCAACTGCACTCCCATAGAAAGGGCAACAAAAATTAAATACCTGGGTGTCACAATGGATAAAAATCTGTAATGGTATCTACACATTTCAAATACAGCCAAAAGAATAAAAAAAAACTAGGATTTATTTTATATATCCATTTTAAAATTAAGAACAATAGCTAATCAACAACTTTTAGTCCAGACTTATAATGCTCTATGCCACTGTTTAATAAATTACTGCATATGTTCTTGATGATGGTGAGTGCAAAACACACTTAATGGAAATGTAGCGAGCGCTAAGAACTGTCCTAAAAGTGATGCTTTCCTAACGTTACCGCTACCCGACTAGCTTGCTATATAAAAAAAATTTGGTTGGAAAAGTTTGCTGTATCAATGCATCAGACGGTATCATCGTTTATCTGTACCACGCGCTCACGCATACCCATATGCACACGCACACGCACACGCACATGCACACCCACACGCACACGCACACGTACATGCACACCCACACGCACACGCACACGCACCCGCGCACACACGCACACGGTAGAAGAGGAATCTCTTATTTAAATAATTTATAGTTTTATTTAAAAAAAATAGTTTCGTAAGAATCTGCATTAAAATTTAATATTGTAAAGTTGTATGGGAAAGTACTGATATCCTAAGATACAGGATTAATCCTAGTTTAGGAATCAGTGCAACACTTTGATTGTAACCTATATAACTTTTAATAAAGATTATTATCATTATCATTACCTACGTCAAATTCTTATCATCGGACATACATCACATAGGATTTGATAGACCATAAATTCATTAGTTTATCAAAATCCACTGCTGAACGTAGGCTTTCCAAAGATTGCTCCATGGAAGGAACATTTGTCATAGTTGCCAAGCTTGGCTAGTGATTTGGCAACCGCAGTTATTATATTGTTTTGTATTTATTAGGATGACAGAATTAAAACGTGGAAGGCGTACGTATTGCAGCGCTGCACCTATATTATGGTGGCAGCGTGAATGGTTCAGCTCGACCGAGAAAGGACCACGCTCTCACAGAATACTAGCGTGAAATAGCAAACCGGAATGTAGAAAATTCTCAGATTCTCAATGGATGATAGAAGTAGATTTTTATAGACCACAACATCCATTTACCATCATGTGGACTGTGTGCTGGATTGTCTCCTTCATTCTTTGAGAAAATAACTTTCAGTTCACCTGAAGGTAAGTAACTATTGCAGTCTATTGACAACAGCAGCCAAATTCAAACAAAGTAGGCTAAAGATGTGTTGTCAATGTTGAGGACGACGATACGATGGAATGCCTTACAGTATGTAATTATAGGCTTCCGTCTGAAGTTCATCAGATCAAAACAACCGCACGCACTGCTATTTGGCGGTAAAAATGGGTAAGAAGGTCTTAAATACCCGGACATACTTCTAGGCAGCTAGTAAGGTATTAGTGATTTTCGCCGGGGACGACACATTCCATTTTAATCCTTAACGCATTCTGCATGTTGATCCTTAATAGAACCTATCCATCAGGTAGTTCTGGAACCTATTCATCATTAGGACTGGAGCCTGGAGAACTTAAAATCTGGTCTGATATACCAGGTTTAAATCATTCTAAAACCATCATACGTGCTTATCGTAAATTCGCTTTTGAAGTCCTGAGATTAAGTACGTGGTAGAGCCATGCTGCAGCTATATTAATAGTATAGTTGTAGCACGAATGTGTCGGCTCGACCGCGGAAGGACTACGCTCTCACAGAATACCAGCGTAAAATAGCAGCATAACACTGCTGTGTTTCGCATAGTTAGTGTAGAGAACCGGAGATCCTTTTTACTGGAAAAGAGGCATTCCATCTTAGTCCTCACGGGTGACAACGCATCTGCATTTTGATTCACAAACGAGGATTAATGTAGATTTCTATGGGCCACAGCAACCTCTTACCATCAGGTAGACTGTGCTCGTTTGTCAACCTATCCTATAAAAAAAAATAAGTAAGAATAAACTGCGTATTTCAGAAAGAGCCCTGACTAGACATTGTCGTTTAAAAAAGCTCATGTTCATCTTGGGATTAAGCAACTCAACGATGTGCCTTCTGTTCCTTAACGGAAGAAACACCTGTGCACATCGTAACTGATTGTGGACCCTTAATGCGGATACAAATGTCGCAGTGATACCGGTCTTGTTAGACCTGCGTTGCACAATTAAAAAAAATATCAAGTGGACGGTATTCTAATTTGAATTCCTTACTTAAATATAAAAAAAAAAACAATTTATCAATATGTACCTAGTTCTCGACGACCTTTATTAAAACTGTACCACTAACTATCGTAATGGAAGTAATATTACATACAATGAACGTAATTAAATACAGGCTACAATAACATCTAACTGAGCAGACACTTGAGATAACATAGTTGGACGAGGGACGACCTCCATTTTGCATTTACTTTATCACAACAACTAAATACATTATTTGAATAAATTGGTCATCAGTTCCAAACTGACGTAAGCAGAAGCCGTTAGAACGAATGAAAACGGACTTTAGGGAATAATGGATTAATGTATAAATTGTTTGAATTATGCGAATAGACCAAACAATTTGCGAAAAGAAAGATAATAAAGTAGGTTGATTGAACCGGTTCGAGCCAGTTCCGGTGATATGAACGAATACATGTGTAATGGCAAAGATTATTGATGCGAATATTTACTTCTAATCTAGTTCAAAGATTTAAAATCTAGTTGGCTTTCTTCGATCGTTACAGCTTATAGAAAACTAAAAGAATGTTTGAATTCAATTATGAGTCACGTGGCTAACTTTGAAATATTATATATTATGTATGCATGTTTGTTCCTTTGTGGCGTTCTAGAGACCAAACACGTGGGTCGATTTTAATGATTCTTACGTCAATCGATTTGTCTTAATCTCGTGAGAGTTATTCAAGACATGACAGACCAAAATTCAATACGGCGACAACAAGTACCATATTATTTTAATAGGTCGTTGCTGCTGGTGATAAGAGGTCTGGTTCTTTTCTCGCTCAAAGGCTAAGTATAGCCATTCAGCGGGGAAACGCAGCCAGCGTTCTTGGCACGATACCGCGAGGAGTAGGACTATACAGTAGGATCATATGATAATTAAGTTACTAGTTTTGTTTTTTTTATTATAGTTTATTAATATTGTATATAATAAAATATTGTATATTAATATAAAATTTTAGTATGTTATGTAAATAAATGTAATTTTAATATTAATAAATTTTACTCCTATTTAAACACGGCAGTGTATCATACAAGTTTTTTTTAATAGAATAAGGGTGACAAACGAGCACACAGTCCACCTGATGGTAAGTGGTTGCTGCGGCCCATAGACATCTACATCCACCTTCAACTACGACTCAAAATGCAGACGCGTTTTCACCCATGAGGATTAAGATAGAATGCCTCGTTTCCAGTAAAAATGTTCTCCAGTTCTCTACACTCACCATACGAAAAACAGCAGCGTTAGCCTGCTATTTTACGCTGGTATTCTGTGAGAGCGTGTTCCTTCCCCGGTCGACCCGAACCATTCGTGCTACAGCTATACTACTAATATAACTGTAGCATGGCTCTACTACGTTTAATTATGTCGATTAGCTGTGAGTAATTTCACAATTGTGAGTTAGAAAATAAATAAATAAAAATAAATGAATTTTAGTGATGTTATCGTCAGTAGTCCCGAACGTTCATCGTCTCCCAAGCTCTCACGGCCACTTAACTTTTATTGACGAGTGCTGCCATCTTCACGTTGAGGTCGGAAACTTTTCAGACCACTTTAGTACATAGTTGTAATATTGCTTACCTAATGGGGACCTCTTATGTATCTAGGAGCCCAAATTTAAAAAAGGAAGATTTAAAAAGTGAAATGTGCCATTTTTATAACCACTGACCATAACTCACTGACTCCACTAATCAAAAAATCTAGACCACTTCTAGTTTACTTAGAAACTTGAAATTTTGTATCAAGGTAGATCATTAATTAGTTTTTTTACAAATGAAAAAATCTATTAAAAAAAATTATTGATATATGGTGTAGAATATACGGTGGACTTTGACGTCGACAATGTTATTGGTACGTTCAGTTTTTAAGTACGGCTCCGTGGCAGAGTGGCTTAGTAATGAGTTGCAGCGGTGGGGGCCGCGGGATCGAATTCCGCGCTGCACAAGTATTTATGTGGCCTATAAATAATTGTTCCGGGTTTAGATGTTTGTCCTTGTGCAATTTATATTTGTAAACTGCCTCTAGGTTACAGGAGAAAATTCTAGTGAAACTAAAACGTGAAACTAACTTCATGAATAATTTCGTCGACATTTAAATGTTATCGTGTAAATTAAAAATAGAAAACCTTGAAGCGTAAACGCAAGGGAAAACGAAGGAGGTTGTGTATCTAAATAAAGATTATTAATATGATATAACTTATTTTTTTTTTCAAATTGAAGATTTCCTAAAAAGAACATAAATTTTAAAAGGGGCCAAGTACGATAAAAACTATAGTTTAGGGTAGACAGCTTGCAAGTTCGGGTTCCAAGTTCTATAGCAGTTTTAAGAACTTTGTTTTTTTTTTTTTTTTTTTTATAGGATAAGGGTGACAAACGAGCACACAGTCCACCTGATGGTAAATGGTTGCTGCGGCCCATAGACATCTACATCTATCCTCTATTAGAAATCAAAATGTAGATGCGTTGTCACCCGTGAGGACTAAGATGGAATGCCTCATTTCCAGTAAAAAGGGCCTCCGGCCACCTGCACTCACCAAGCGAAACGCAGAGGTAAACCTCTACTTCACGCTGGTTTTCTGTGAGGTCGTGGTACCACCCCGGTTCGAGCCGGCCCATCCGTGCGACAGCAAAAGCTGCCGCGTGGCTCTACCACTGTTATTTTTTACATTTATATAGACCCTATTTCTCTTTAATAGAACAAGGATAACAAACGAGTACAAAATCCACCTGATGGTAAGTGGTTGCTTTGGCCTATTATAGACACCTATATCTATCCTCCTTTACGAATAAAATGCAGATGCGTTGTCACCCCTGAGGACTAAGGTGGAATGCCTCTTTTCTAGTAAAAAAGGTCTCCGGTTCTCTACACTCACCAAGCGAAACACAGCAGCATTAAGCTGCTATTTTATGCTGGTATTCTGTGAGAGCGTGGTCCTTCCCCGGTCGAGCCGACCCATTCGTGCTACAGCTATACTATTAATATAGCTGTAGCATGACTCTACCACGTTAAATTATGTGTAACTAGTAACCAGTCTGTCTACCTAAAACTACTGTTACCGATACCTAAAAATATTGTATAAGCTAGGGTGTCTTGTTCTGTGGCCCTCACACTAGGCATACCTGTGTGGTGTGTGGTGAGGTGGTGCAACGAATTTCTTTTCACACATGGATTCATAAATCTAATCTAAAATAGATGTCAAAATTTTTCACTGTCAAAAGCTACGTATATATAAATTATTTTATTTTGTTATTTGGAGGCCAATTCTGGCTTACAAATTTCAATAATAAGATCAGAAAATATATAAGAGAGTTGTTATAATAATAATTTTTTGATTTCAGACATAATACTAATTAATAAATGAAAATATTTCTGCTGCGCCGTTGACAACTGTCAAAGCGTAACGTCTTTACATACAATGTTTATCAATATGGAATAAATCCAGGGAAGTAATGTAATAATATTTCATTTATAGAGTAAAGTGCTTTTATTTAGACAGTAAATGATTGTTTCAGGGAAAGATGCGGGGTACAGCACATTTCAAGTTAATATGAATATGTAATATAAAGACTTTTGAGTGTTGTAGAGATCTGTTTAGATTTTTTAATGAATATCTCTGCTCTGCTACATTCACAGCCGGATTTCCTACAGTGTCAAAATTGTGCTGACGGTAGGCTGTTTAAAGGTAAAAGGGGATTAAATATACATATTAAACGATGCCATAGTAAAAGTATTTCGGCTTCACAGCCTGCCGTAGAAATTCATAACTTTATTAACAATTCCTCTAATGACACAAATTTTTCCCTTTTTTCGGAGCAAATTTATAATTATTATCGTAATGTACCAGTGATTAAAAGAATTCCTAGAGGTGCGAGGGTGCAGCTTGCTAAAGCATTGTCATGCACTATTCAAAATTGTTTCACTAATAGTGAAAATAGTTGGCAAAAATTATTTACTTTCGCGTATTCCCATTTTCATTTTGATAAAACAACAAATAAATCAATTACGTCTCAACTAAAAGAGACATCTTTTCAAAATTTAGATTACCCAATTAATACTCATTTATCTCGACCACGTCCTAAATTTGATTTAAAAAAAGTAGTTGAGTCGAAAGTAATGGATGGTGACTTAAAAAATGCATCCCGTATTTTATTCTCAGACGACATCCTGGCTCCTCGTAATGTCGAAACTCTTGAAAGCCTTCGTCAAAAGCATCCTTCGGTCAAATCGTCTCAAGGTTTACCGCTGCCTCCCGAGACTTCTATGCAACCTTTACAAATTTCGGAAAAAGACACTTTAGAAGCAATTATGTCATTTTCGAATGGCTCTGCTGGCGGCATTGACGGAATTACGCCTCAACATCTTAAAGATCTTGTAAGCGCTTCTGCCGGTGACGCCGGCGGAGTACTTCTTAAAGACATTACAAAATTATGTAACTTTATGCTTTCTGGTAATGTTAATCCAAATTTCATTCCATTCTTATATGGGGCAAGATTATGTGCCTTCAAAAAAAAGGATAACGGTATCCGTCCTATTGCCGTTGGTTCCACATTTCGACGCTTAACTTCAAAATTAGCTTGCAGGCACATAATCTCAAACCTTAAGACCAAATTTCAGCCTACTCAACTAGGTTTTGGCACTAGAGGTGGCTGTGAGGCGGCGGTACATTCAGTGCGTACATTTTTAACAAACTCTGATGCAGATGTTCTTGTGAAGGTTGACCTAAGGAATGCTTTTAACTCTATCGATAGGGTAACCTTGCTGAAAGAAGTGGCTAACAATACCCCCGAAATTTATCATTACGTTTGGCAATGTTATAGTCAAAATACTAACTTGTTTTACGAAAACCATGTTATCGATTCTGCTGTCGGTGTTCAGCAGGGTGACCCACTGGGTCCAGCACTTTTCAGTTTGGGAATTCAACCCATTATTTCAAATTTGAAATCCAAGCTGAATGTCTGGTACCTAGACGACGGTACACTGGGAGGTAGAGCAGATGACGTCCTCAGCGATCTTACTCATATTTTTCGAAATTTTAAAAATATTGGCCTTGAACCAAATAGCAATAAATGTGAAATATTTTTTTCCAATAATTTATCTACTTCTCATAGAGACATTTTAATTCAAAATTTTAATCATATTTGTCCTGGAATAAAAACTGTCAGTACGGAATCACTATACCTGCTAGGTGCCCCGTTGTTTTTCGATAGTATTAAACCTGTTTTAAAAACAAAATTTGATCAGTTTTTAAACCACGTTGATAAATTGTATAAATTAAACCCCCACATAGCTCTTACTATTTTAAAATATTGTCTTCTTGTACCTAGATTTACATACTTACTCCGCTCGAGTCCAGTCTGGAAATGTTCGGATATTTTACAAGATATTGATAATAATCTTAAAATAGCTATAGAAAAAATTCTAAATTTAACTTTAAATACAACAGCCTGGACTCAAGCTACTTTACCTATAAAATTTGGTGGCATTGGTGTGAGAAATCTTTCTAGCGTTGCATTGCCTGCTTTCCTTGCTTCCGTGCATAGTGTCAGTGACTTATGTAACATAATTTTAAATAATAAAGTAGACCTATGCTTTGCTACGGAGGCAGGGCAGACATGGCAAACGCTCTGTCCTGGTGAAAATATTCCACTGGAAGTTAACCAACAAAAACAGTGGGATATTCCGTTGGTACAGGGCGTGCAGAAGGATTTGTTTCTTAATTTCCATAGTGACCAAGATAAGGCACGCCTTCTAGCTGTTTCGACTAAGGAATCTAGTCACTGGTTACACGCTTTACCATCAAGTAATCTAGGCACATTACTTGATAGGGATAGCTTGCGCATTGCCGTAGGAATCCGTCTGGGAGCGGCGATTTGTCAACCCCATCAGTGCCCGTGTGGTAGCAGCGTCGACAAGTTTGGGCTCCACGGACTTTCATGTAAGAAAAGCGCTGGTAGGTTTTCACGACATAGTTCTTTGAACGATGTCATCCGAAGGGCTCTTGCTTCTATAAATGTTCCCTCGGTTTTAGAGCCTTGTGGAATATTTAGAGACGATGGCAAGAGACCCGACGGTATGACATTGGTCCCTTGGGAGAGAGGTAAAGCCCTAGTGTGGGATGCTACTTGCGTAGACACTCTGGCGGCCTCTCATCTCAGGGGTTCCTCGTTTAAAGCCGGGGCGGCATCAGAGGCAGCTGAACTGAGTAAGTGGCGCAAATATGTGTCTCTGAGAGATGACTACATATTTGTGCCATTTGCTGTAGAGACTATCGGTCCGTGGGGTCCACGTGCGGTGAAGTTCCTAAAGGAACTCCATCCGCGGCTGGTCGTTGCTGCTGGTGATAAGAGGGCTGGTTCTTTCCTCGCTCAAAGGCTAAGTATAGCCATTCAGCGGGGAAACGCAGCCAGCGTTCTTGGCACGATACCGCGGGGAGTAGGACTGTATGATAATTAAGTTTCTAGTTTTATTTTTTTTTATTATCATAGTTTTTAATATTGTAGATAAAATTAAGTATTCGAATGTAATAAAAATTAAAAATATTATAATCTAAAAATCCATTGATAAAGGCCTTGGTGAAATCGTAGCCATCACTGAAGACCTAATCTTTACAATATACCCGTATGTCGTTAATATAAACTAAACAAATTATCAATGGATGTGTGAAAGGGAAATTTTAGCTGCCAAAAATACAAGCATTGACGCCTTCAACGATAAAATAATGGTCAAACTACCAGGCGACAATATAAACTACCTTGCTATTGATACTGTCATGGATCAAGAAGATACGGTACATTACCCTCAAGAATTTTTAAATTTTTTGAATCCTTGTGGGCTGCCCCCATATTCATTGAACTTAAAAAGTGGCACTCCCATTATTTTATTACGAAACCTGCGGCCACCAAGTCGATCTAACGGAACTAGGCTTCAAGTGTAATATCATAGTTGTTATAGTTTTGACTGGGCCAGCAGTTGGGCAAACGGTACTTATACCTCGAATTCTTATGATACCTACAGATTTACCATTTAGTTCTAAAATAATACAATTTGCCATAAAAGTATCGTTCGCAGTCACTATAAATGAAGCACAGGAACATACTTTCAAGCACGTGGGTATAGATTTAAGTGAATGCTGTTTTTCCCATGGGCAGTTATATGTTGGCTTATGTAGAACAGGATGCGGTGAAAACCAATATATTTTAATACCAAATGAAAAGGATACTAAAAATATTGTCTATGCTGAAGTACTATAAATCAATTAATCAATCAGCAATTATATACGTGGTAGAGCCATGCTTCAAGCTATATTAGTAGTATAGTTGTAGCACGAATGGGTCGGCTCGACCAAGGAAGGACCACGCTCTCACAGAATACCAGCGTAAAGTAGCAGCTTAACACTGCTGTGTTTCGTATGGTGGGTGTAGAGAATCGGAGACCCTTTTTACTGGAAAAGAGGCATTCCATCTTAGTCCTCACGGGTGACAACGCATCTGCATTGTGATTCGCAAACGAGGATAGATGTAGATGTCTATGGGAGACAGCAACCACATACCATCAGGTGGACTATGAGCTCGTTTGTCACCCTATTGTATAAAAAAAATTAATTACTTAAATAATACGCGAGTGAAACCGCGGGGTACAGCTAGTAATAGAATAGTTTTACGAGTATGTCTATAATCTTTATTATATATTAAACTTCATTGCATTAATTTCGGTCGACGTTAATAGTTCTTGTTTTTTTAAGTATCTTTTATCTAATCTACAGTTAATTAACTATAATATACTCGTAGATGATGTTATTGTGGCCGAGTTAGACCTCAGAAACAACTTTCAAATTTTCGTCGGAAGTTGTAAACTGTGTTGTGTGCGATATTACGAGTTTAATGCATATAACTTCCATGCCATCCATCCATTACAGCCCATAAAAGTCCACTGCTGAACATAAGCTTTCCCATAGATTGCCTCATGTGAACAATTTTTTAATAGTTGCCACGCTTGGCAAGCGGATTGGCAACCACAGTTTTTTATTATTTTGAATTATTATCAGGAAGATGTTGCTGTCCATCTCCTATTTCATTTTCCCTCTGTCTCCTCTTACAACACACCTGGGACGATATACATAATATAACTTACAACCAAATGTGACGTCTGCTTTATCCATTTCTATAGAAAGGTGAAAAATGAGCACACAGTCCTTGAAAAATGATGGTAAAAATGTAGTTGCTGACATACATGGTTGCTAGATTAATGTTCCTGAGAAAACCCAAGATAATAAAAAAAACTGTAGTTATCAGCGTCTACTTAGCGAGGCAACTACGCTAAATCTATGAGATAATCATCATCTTCATTGGGGGAGACCTATGTTCAGCAGTGGATTTTAACAGGCTGTGGTGATGAGGATGGTGATTATGAGGATGATAATACTGTATCAGATGTAAATTACTCAGGTCGTCAACGCGAAGCTGAAGCGCAGATGCGAGACGCTATTACATGTAACTTCTATCGGCATATAAGGGGTGTGTTCTGACTCCCCAGAACGGGTTCCCGCATTGTCGTGGCGGGGGGGCTTAGTAGCCGTGGCTTGGTCACCCGCGCTAAACAAAGAGGAACCCCTTGGCTGGCCCATGATGTAGGGCCGGCCTGAGGTGACCACACCGAGTGGTCTTGGCGAGCCCACTTCAGATGTGTCAGTGGGCTGCGGTGAGAGGAGTGTCCTCTCCCCCTACCGCTGCAGCCGAGGTGGAAGCGCGAAGGAGGAGCAGTGTTGGTATGGTGATGCGCCACTCGCCCTATCCTCCGCGGGCGAAAATTGGTTGGCAGCGGAGCCAGAGACCAGATCCGCAGCTGGGGTCGGAAAAGCGGGTGCTACTAAGCGCTCGATTTTCCTGGCCCCATGGCCTCCGCGTATCAGACTCGGGGGGGTCCGATACGTAGGTGAAGTTGGAGGCCGTGGAGGGGGAGCGTGCTTTTTGTTCCTGGTGCGCCTTGCCTGAGAAGGAGAATGAGGAGGAGAGGTCCTCCTCCGAGAAGGGTCTGCCATGGGGCGGCCGGCGCTGGAGGGGCCGCGGATGTGTGCGAAAGCGTTCCCGTGGCCCTGCCAATATGCGGCGAAGGTGGAACACCATGGGGTTTTAGTCAGTGCAAGTCCGACATAACCCGTCCTTATCCCGCGAGGCGGGTATACGTAGGCATTTCCCCATGTAAAACAAGGGGTGTGTTCTGATATAAATACACTGTGACCGCTGTAAGATGTGACTGCAATTCAGTATACTGTGAAGCCGTTGGTTTTTAGTTTTTAGTTTGCTATACTGGTTACTGTTTAAAACGGAACGCAGTCTAGTGTAATGTCATATCCATTTTTTGACACTGTTTTGTGAAAATATTTATCGCGTGCACGTTTTCTGTTTAACAAGAAAAATTTATTACTTGAATGTTGTTGATTTTAAAACTTAATGTCCGAGTTTATTTGAATAGCATGTTAAGATCAGGACACTAGGATAAAGTTATATATTAGTTAGTTATTGTAATCAGTGCAAATTTGGAAGTTTTCGTGTCAATCGTTCGTTTAAAAGTTGCTGAAAATTACATTAAATGATTCCGTTTCATAGATATATAGATACTCGTAGATACTTGCAAAGCTAACAAAAGCGTGTTAAAAATATCTAAATAGCTACAAGATAGTTAAAAATCTTGAGGTATTAGAAACGCCATTTATAATTGTAAACAACAAAGTATAATCATTATTACAATATTGATCGTTGCCGATAAAAAAATGCATGGAAATAATACAATATTAATGATATTATGGAGAGCGTCGAAAGATATAATCGTGGTGGATAAAAACGTGCGGGATATGAAGGAGCCTTCACATAATGACTTACAAGTACACGGACACTCGACATTGAACGAAACTAATTTTACGGATTTTATCGCGTTTAATTTGACTTACTTTTAATTTCTGACGTTTCGTTTTACAACGGCCATTATCACTGAGGGTGGGGGAAGGGGGAAGGGGTAGAATGAGGTATGTTTTTATTAATTTCAATAGTCTCGCGAACCATCTATGGTCCTTCCAATCCGGGTTCTTTTGCGAGGATTTGTGGTCTATCAAATCTGATGTTATGGCGGGGATGTTCTTGAACATGTTCAACCGGAAGTTCTGAAATTAATAATAAGTTAAATTAAACGCAATAAAATCCGTTAAGTTTGTTTTATTCAAAGTCTTCACTTGCAGGATGTTACGCATAAGAGAGTTTTTGTTTCAAAATGCAAATGTTCAAGCTGAGAAAGTTTTTAATGCAGTTCCATTATAAAGAAAGGCAACAGTGTGACTTTATGTAAGAACCTAAGGTAAACATTATTTCAGAGACAGTAGTCTGATGGTTTTTACGGACCGCTAACTAAGCAAGTGGTAAAATAAAAAAATATTGTACAAGCGACTTCAATATAAATAAAATGAGAACATCATCAATATAGTCTAAGTCAATTAATTACGCATTATTAAGGATAGGTAAGTCCAAACCACTGGTCAGATCTTGATCACCACATCAGGACTCACATGAGTAGCACCAGATTACAAATAAAAAAAGAATCATCAAAATCGGTTCACCTAAAAAAAAGTTATGAGGTAACACACATAAAAAATAGTCGAATTGAGAACCTCCTCCTTTTTTAAAGTTGGTTAAAAATTGTAGATTCGTTCCCAACATTCAACTATAATCGTGAATCTTTTTTTTAAAGTAAATATTATTTGTATATATATATATATATATATACATATATACATATATATATATATATACGAGTACATATATATCGCATTCCTTCTATAGGGGCTTAAGAACGGCTTACGTCGGATTCGCAGCGACTAAAACCACACGATGTTACATGTAGGGCTATGAGAATGCTTTTGCACACATTCCTGAGCTAATCTAAACTAAGAGAGTCCCGCAACGAAGCGCCGACCTCATTGTTTTTAACTATAATGACTCCAGAGTCATTGACATAGTCCAACGGTTTAGTAAGCTGAAGTGGCAATGGGCCGGCCATACACCTAACTCGAAGAACCGATAACCGATGGGGAAGAAAGTTTCTCAAGTGGTAGCCTCGTACCGGCAGGCGAAGTGTAAGATGGCCTCCCACTAGGTGGAATGACGAGCTGTTAAGACATGCAGGAAGTCTGGATGCAGGTGGCTGAAGACCGTGCTTTGTGGCATTCCTTGGGAGAGGCCTATGTTCAGCAGTGGACTTGTGAAAGGTTGTAATGAATGAATCAATGAATTAATAATGAATCTTCTAATTTCAGACTGAAGCACAAAAGCGGGGCACTGCTGCTCGTAAAGAAGAAGAAGTTTTACCCAGGCGAACTTCTAGACGGAATAGAAATGACTAGAGGTTTATATCACCATCGGAGACTGAAGTGACAAAAGTGCTGACATTCCTCCGGATGGTAGTGGACACATTCACGTGCTTTCCGAGGCGAAGCAGCGCCAACTTCCTGACTCTGGGCTGATACTGACAATAATTTTTTATAACTGATTTATGCCTGAACCGGGAATCTAACCTTAGACCACGTTATCAGCAGTGTTACGATCAAAAGACCAACGAGGCAGACGAATAAAGCAAGATATTTTTTTAATGAATAATTTTATAATCAGTTTTTTTATGATGTTTATACTTCATAGTTTTATCTTTACGCTACATATGAGCCATCGCTAAAAATATTTTTTTCAATCTCTATCAGTGGCTGTAATCATATCTGACTGGCGCTGTTCACTGCGAGGCCTAAATAGGTCATTCTGATTAAGAACTGTATATAAATAGAATGTAGGTCTTGTTGCTATGATAGGTGTACTCCATTGTAAACGAGGTTTTCCATCTTAGTTCTCAGGGGGTACAACGTACTTGCACTTTTCTTTTTATAGAATAAGGATGACAAACGAGGACACAGTCCACCTGATGGTAAGTGGTTGCTGTGGCCCATAGACGTCTACATCTATCTTCGTTTGCGAATTAAAATGCAGATACGTTGTCAGCCGTGAGGATTAAGATAGAATGCCTCTTTTCCAGTAAAAATGGTTTTGATTCTTAATCGAGTATAAATGTAGATATCTATGGACCACAGCATTCGCTTACAATCATGTGGAAGGTGTGCTCGTATGTTACCCTTATTCTATAGCTCATAGCTCGTCGCGGAAACGACATGTGTACTCGCCTTCTCAAGTTTTTACAAGCAAAAGTGTATAAAAATTATTGGATTATTTCGTGTCACAGGTGTTCTTGGTAATATTTATTCTGAACAATCGATAAGACAGATACTTTGGTGATAAATTGCTTTTCGGATGTAAAAAATTGTTTTTGACTTTAAACGTGGTATAAGTTATTACTTCTTATATTTACGCGAATACTACATATTGCGGAAATGTTAAAATCTCAACAAGTTTTATTTAAAACGGATGAAGTCATATATATATATATATATATATACATAACTTTGACATCTTAGTCACCCCGTGAACATGGGTACTGCAAAGCACTCGAAACGTCGGGAATTAAGTCTATGTACGAGTACTCGTAAAATCGAGCGCGATAAAATTCGTAAAATAGTACTATGCATAGTATTAAGTTGTAACGCTTTTTTAAGTTATCACTTAGATTCATCAAAGCTAATTTTTGAGCGCCGATTGAAAACCCTAATGAGGTCTATATTTATTTGATAGGATTAAAAAATAACCATTTAATAAATATCATTTTATTTACTCTCCATGTGTTAGTTACATTTTTAACCAAGCCAGCCAGTTACTCTCAGTGTCAATTAATTGTAAAGGCAATTTTTCTATTCCCGTAAATCATCCCCCAAATTCCGCGCACATCCATCAGTGAACTGATCATACGTAATAACATAATAATGTTTTTTATTTTTCTATACATATATATATATATATATATATATATATATATATATATATATATATATATATATAAAATTGAAGTGTCCATCTGTTAAATTTAAAATTACAGGGCTAATCTAAATAGATATGTACATAAAAAAGGTCTCCGGTTCTTTACATTCACCATATGAAACACAGCAGTATTAAGCTGCTATTTTACGCGACGAACAGGCCCTTTTGTACTGTAACCATAATATAGCTGCAGCATGGCTCTATCACGTAGATATAAGTTTATTGGTTATAATATAAAGCAAAATATAATGTAATATAAATTATGTAGATACTTAACGCAATATTTATGTGGATATGACGTAACAGTAATCGTGTTATTAAATGTGTAAAGAAAACTATAAAAAAACAAATAAAAAAAAATACCACGTATTTTTTTTTCATATTCTTACATTGTCATCCGATTCTGAGCTATGTTCTAAATTTTAGGTCTTTGGAAGTTAGTTTAAAATCAGTTACTAAATTCGATCCGAAGGAAAGCTAAAAATTATGGTAATAACAAACGAGGCTTAAGTCCAATTCCCACCGAAAGCAATTAAATTGTAAATCGTATATTTAAAAACTAATGAGAATAAAATAATTAAAAATAATAGCTTCTGTAATCGTTGCTAAGATCATAGGGTATCGGAAAATTAAAACAGACTTTATACTATGATTTACATGATAGAGCCACGCTACAGCTATATTATCCGATCGGCTGGGGAAGGACCACGCTCTCACAAAATACCAGCGTAAAATAGCAGCTCAATGCCGCTGTGTTTCGTATGGTGAATTTAAAGAACTGGAGACACTTTTTATTAGAAACAAGGCATTCCATCTTGGCCCTCAACGCTAAAAACGCATCTGCATTTTGATTCTTAATGGATGATAGAAGTACTTGTCTATACTCGCAGACCACAAGATTCACATACCATCAGGTGGACTGTGTGCTTGTTTGAAACATAAACTATTATATTATGTGGAAATTATTTAATCTTTTCATTGTTTTAAACTAAGATTTTACTTAATTTAAAACTAATAACCGAAAGAAAAACCAAAAGTATTGACTCTTTAAACCATACTAAGCAATATCACAAGTTTAAGGTAATAAATAAATTGACCTATAAATAGGTATTTCTATTAAAAAATTTCTTCGATTTTTTTCACCATTCGGAGAAGAATTTTTTCTTCATATTTAAACCTACCCTTGAGATAAGTATAGTCGGTATAATAAACATATATACTAGAGACTACAGATTTTTATTTGGCACCATCCTGACACACTTCTCTAACCTTGTTTCACATCCATACGTACACAGAGATGCTCGTCGGCTAAGTGTACTCTTAATGGTGCACAACTTTAATACATCGCAAATTAGGACCATGAACGATTTTCAGTTATTGTTTTATAAAAAAATAATATTTTTAATATAATATAATAATTAAAATTGGTTCGCAACTGCCCCATGTTGGTCTGTGAGCTGTATTTTGATCTGAGACAACAAAGAACAATGTGCGTACTGTCTTACTTACCTAGCATGTAAAAGACGACTAATGGTATTGGGTTAGTGAACAGGTAGTGCGATGGGTGGGCCACTTATTATTACTTTCACAATTTTTCACATTCATCCATATACGTAGTAGAGCCATGCTGCAGCTATATTACTGGTGTAGTTGTAGCACGAATGGGTCGTCTCGACCGGGGAAGAACCACGCTCTCACAGAATACCAGCGTAAGATAGCAGCTTAACGCTGCTGTGTTTCGTATGGTGAGTGTAGAGAAGCGGAGAGCCTTTTTTTCTGGGAACGAGGCATTCCATCTTAGTCCTCATGGGTGACAACGCATCTGCATTTTGATTTATAATCGAGGATAAATGTAGATGTCTATGGGCCACAGCAACCACTTACCATCAGGTGGATGTGTGCTCGTTTGTTACTCTAATTCTATAAAAAAAGAAGATAGGCTCGACGTGGTACGACACCTTAATAAACCTAACCTAAATATATCTTTATTTTATTGACTAAGAATGGTACTACTGTCAAACTGCTTTGCGGACTCTACCTACGCCGTCGGGGATTACAGGCGTGACGTTTCATCATCATCATCATCATTACAGCCCTTCACAAGTCCACTGCTGAACATAGGCCTTCCCCAAAGAATGCCACAAAGCACGGTCCTGAGCCACCTGCATCCATCGACTTCCTGCATATCTTACCAGGTCGTCACTCCATCTAGTGGGGGGACGCCCTACACTTCGCCTGCCAGTACGAGGCTGCCACTCGAGAACCTTTCTTCCCCATCGGTTGTCGGTTCTTCGAGCTATATGGCCGGCCCATTGCCACTTCAGCTTACTAATTTAACGTTTTTTTAACTTGACGTTTATGTTTGTATAATTCACAGCTGGCGAAGATATTCAAAGTTAACCGAATTGAAAAAGTTTATTGGCGGTAAGATTATCCATTACCCCATATCGTCTCATGGATGTCGTAAGAGGCGGTAGAAGAAAGTGAAGAGGATATGGACAGCAACATCTTCCTGATATCCACTCAAAATAATTAAAAATGCAGTTGCAAAAACGCTAGGCAAGCGAGACCTGGCATAGTTCTGCCTATGAGGTAATCTATGAGGGAGATGTATGCTCAGCAGTGGACTTTTTATAGGCTGTAATGGTAATGGTAACACAGGAAAACTGCCAGTAATTACAGGAAGTTCACCGTTGCCTGTAGTCACAGCTGCAAAGTTATGGACGTAAACAAACACATTATAACTTTGTAAGTAAAAACTTTTGTATTATAGGACTTGAAGATAAAACTTATTTATTTCACGCTCCAAGGAATTTACTTATTAAAAACACTCAAATAATTAATACAGAAGATTCTTAATAAATAAATCCACAAGTAGACAAATTGTTTAAGAAATTAAAGAAAATTACTTAGTAATGGAAAGGGATTGTTTTTTGACAAACAAACACTGCCTGATGGTAAATTGATATCTACGGTGGTCCTTATTATTTATCCTCGATTAAAAATCAAATGCAGATGCATTATCACCCCTGAGGACTAAGATGGAATGCCTCATTTCCAGTAAAAAGGGTGTCGGGTTTTCTACACTCACCATGCAAAACAGAGCATCATTAATCTCCTATATTAATATGATACAAATAATATATTTAAGAAACTTTATATTATAGGACTTGAGAATAAAACGTACTTATTTATTTCGTTCTCTAAGGAATTCACTTATTAAAAGCACTCAAGTAATTAATTAGGAAAATTCTTAATAATTAATGCTGATTGTAACAACTTTTTAAGAAAAACATAATTATTTTGTATAGAATATAAGTGACTGCACGCCAATATTATAGTGATAATTGTTTATATTATATATAAAAATCGTGAGGAACGTAAATAATAAGTAACAGAAAATACTAAAAACGACAATTTAGTTTTCCAATACAAAATATTCCTAGATGTGAAATAAGGTCCGATCTCTTTAATCTGTTCCTGACTGATAAGATATATAAATTCTCACTAAAATATTGGCGCGCAGTCACTTTCCTGTTTTGTTTTCAGCTGAGCTCACTGGATGGCAGCTGTCAAGATCTAAGTTCATTTTAATATTGGATGGACGGCAGTAAGAAGAGACAGACTAAATAAAGTGCAGGAGAGTATTGTTGCGAAGGCAGTTAGATTGAAATCAATAATATTAACCGACCTAAATCTGAATTTATAAATATTTTTTTAATTCTTCTTATTTATTGTATTTATTTTAACTAAATTAAAACGTAACCTTTGCAATTTGAAGTTATGATAAGGATAAAGAAAGGAATGCTTCGGTGGTTTGGACATGTAGAAAGAATGAATGAGGAATGAGTGAGAAAGCAGATGTATGCTGCGGAAGTGAGCGACAGAGTTAGCAAGAACAAGGAACTAGACAGAAGTTAATCGACCAAATCCACAAATCATTCAACGGCGATATATTGAAGATGGTCAAAATTAAGAGTAACCATAACAAACCAGCATGTATACGTAGGTATGGATGTAAAGGAACCCAGAGAGGTATGTCAGGGTCATGCCAATTGGAAATCCGTAGTTTCTGTCTCTTGGTAACAGGCGTGAGAGTTTATGTATGTATGTATGTATGCTATAAATGTCAAAATCAAATGAGAAACACCTTCATCACCTTCAGGTCACGGCAGCCAGTCTCAACAGAGTCTAACCATATGCGCAGGACTGGATTATAGTGTCTGAGCGTATGCGCAAGCAGCTGCACTCTCTATCCCTCACTCTTAGAGTCCCGTGGGAGGGCAAACCGAGGCTCGGGGGTAAAACACCGCCAACTTCCTAACTCCAGGCAGTTACTGAGAATTTCTCGACAGAAAAACTAATATCTGATTTTTTGGGCCAACCCTGAATTCAAACAGGGGACCTCTTGAACAGAAGTAACGTTTACGACCACTGGGCCAACGAGTTAATCAGATTAGAAAACCAACATGTTTTCTAAAGAAAACATGTTGACGTGATTATATAATTCTTTGATGGAAATTCTGAAATGTTCTTTGAACGTTCGCCTATAATCTTGCGTAGGTTGTTATTTAGTTGTTGACGTTGACTTCAAAATATTATACGAAAACAAGGTCGAGAAAAATGACACGATTTTATAACGTCAACAAATTGTCGGAAGATAAGTTGGGAAGTAAATAGGAAAAATTGTTCCTAATATTTTAATGTAGATATATAACTGAGTTTTAATATGGTTCATCATAATAATGTCTTAAATAATCATTACAGCCCGTCACAAGTCCACTGCTGAACATAGGCCTCCACCAAGGAACGCCACAAAGCACGGTCCTGAGCCACCTGCATCCATCTACTTCATGCATGTCTTACCAGGTCGTCACTCCATCTATTGGGGGGTCACCCTACACTTCGCCTGCCGGTACGAGGTTGCCACTCGAGGAACTTTTTTTCCCTATCGGTTGTCGGTTCTTCTTCGGCCGGCCCATTGCTACTTCAGCTTACTAATCCGTCTGGCTATGTCGGTCACTCTGGTTGTAGATTCAGATCCACAGTAGTGTGGATATCCTCATTTCTAAGTTTATCACGCAGAGAAACTCCGAGCATAGCCCTCTACATAGCTCGTTGAGTGACCTTGAGATTCCTCATACGGCCAGCAGTGAAGGACCACAGTCTCAGTTCCATAAGTAATCACTGGCAACACGCACTGGTTGTACAGTCTCGCTTTCAAGTTTTGTATACCTGACGAAAAGATGTGCCGTAATTTCCCGAACGCTGCCCAGCCGAGTTGAATCCGTCGATTGACCTCTCGGTTGAAGTTGGACTTACCTAGTCGGACTATTTGTCCCAGGTAAACATACTTGTCAAACACCTTCGAGCTTAGTGCCCCCACACATTAATATATGAAGAATCTCAAAATTTGTAAAACTGTTTACACATTTGCTGTTTAAGTGCACAAATTATTCCTCAACACTGCACTAGAAGAGAAAGTATACGGAGCTCCTGTATACTTTCTCTTCTATTGCAGTTCATGCTCTTACTCATATCGGAAAGCGGGCTCAAACCAGAACGATCGTACACGTCTTATAGTCTTCCAGGTTATATTTTACTCCGTAACGACCGCACCGGTATAGGGGCGGAGGTATCGCTATTATATGTGCGTAGTAATATACCTTATAAAATATTAAACACAACTTCTTCCCTATATTCTGGTTCAATGAAATACATTTTTACCGAAGTTAATGTCAAGAGTGTAAAAGTGTTTCTTGGAGTTGTCTACTGTCCACCTCAAGTGGACTACTTCTCCGATTTGGATAAAAATTTATTACCTTTCAGTTCTGCCTACATACATCACATTATCATGGGAAACTTTAACACTGACCTATTAGGGTTTTCTATCAAATCTCGCAAACTGAGGTCGACCATGATATCGCATAATTTTACTATTTTACCGCTAAATGCACAACATCTTTATCAATATCATCACAACTTCCACTCTGCTGACATCTGGATCTACCTTATAGCCGTCTCCTCCGTTGAACAAGTTGTCAATTATAGACAATTTCCTACTTCTGGATTTCACAGCATGGCCTGCTTTTCCCGTCATGTAAATTAAAACCTCCCAAGCCTTTATCCTTGTCTATCGCTATTCGAAGTCTTGCTAGACTAGATATAGACAAGCTGAAGTGTGATGCAGATGCGGATAACTGATCATCTGTATATACTGGTTCTACAATTAATGAAAAAGTCCACTTCTTTAACAGCAACATATTAGGACTGTCAATAAACATGTCTCTAAGCATGTCGTTCGACTTAAGCGTCGTCCTGTTCCATGGATCACGACTGGAGTAAAAATGGCTATGACAACACGCGATAGAATATTTCGTGCTTTTAAGAATAAAGTGGCAAGCATATAAAGCTGCGAGAAAACGATGCAATCAGATGGTTAGAGCTGCTAAACGGCGACATATCCACGGACAAGTACTTAATTCATCTTCGGCTGATATATGGAAGTTTATTAATACGCTTGGATATGGAAATCGTAATGTAACTATAAATAGCATTACCTTTTCTCCTGACGGTTTTGATTGTCATTTTCTCTCTTCTCAAATAGTTTCTAATAATTCTAAAGCAAATGCCGTTTTGCATGCAAATCTCATTTACATATATCTTCCATGCCTCATTATTCTCATGAAACTTTAACTATTTCTCTCTGTAGACGAAGACGAGGTATGCATAGCACTCTCCATTAAATTGAAAGCCATTGGTTGTGATGATGTGAGTAGGGTAATGGTTATGCACGTGTTGGATGCTGTTTTACCCGTGATAACTCATATCATTAACTTTTCGCTGACGAATGGTGCTTTTCCAACTCTCTGGCGTAAAGTCTTTATTATTCCCATTCCTAAATCCACAGATTGGCCAATTTCAGACCAATTTTATCAAATATTCTGCTTTTTCTGTTCAAGGTTCTGGAAGCTGTTATTTATAAACACATTTCTTCTTTTGTTTTCTCAAAGAATATTCTTTCCCCTTATCAGTTGTGTTTCCGCCCTAGTCATTCTACAACTACTGCTCTTCTTAAGGTGACGTAAGATATCCAAGAGGGGAAGGACAAATCAAAACTGACCGTTCTTATCTTAATTGATTTCTCTAAAGCATTTAATTCTGTTGATCATGATATCTTGTTAGCTCTTCTTTCTCATTTGAATATCTCATCTTCAACTCAGGAATGGTTCAGGTACGTACTGGAATATATTTACTATAATTTTTAGACTTTCTATTTTGATTACTGCTGCACCGCCTCTTGTTTGTATATTTCTGTTCAGACTAATGGTTGACTAGGAGAGAATGCCCTATGGCTCCGCCATATGTACATCTTTGTGCATGAAAGTTTAAATAAATAAACAGTGTTATACCGTTATTTTAGATTACTGATCATGAGGTACCGGCTTCGAATCCCGGATCGGGCCAAAATCATGTATGGGTTTTTCTATTAAGAAATGATCAGTTACTGCCAGGAGGAAATCGGTGCTTATCCACGTGCTTCGGATAGTACGTAAAGTTGGTCTTGCGCCTGATCTCTCGCCTTTCGTCTTGATTTACCGTCCCATCGGCCTATGAGAGTGAGGCAATAGAAAGTACATCTGTGTTTACGCATACATATGGGCACTTTAATCCTGTCTTGCGTAAGATGATAATCTACGTTGAGACTGACCGCTGTGACCGAAATTCGGTCTGGAGGACGTTATAATTTGTGAGAACATGGTCAAATTGTTAAATCGCTCTTATGGCGGATTTAATAAAAAACGATGACAGCTTCCGTTTACTCGCGGAAGTTACTGTAGATATTATTAAAAGGTGAGCGACGTATGTGTAGGTATGTATACTAAAAAAATGCTGGTGTTTAGCAACCTTACTTTCATTGGTACAGGTGTTTAATCGTTTGCCGCAACTACTGCCGATTCTTTGTACTACATAAAGGCTTTTGTTGTTTGTTATATATGTAATTTGCTGGCACATGACCTTGGGCACGTGAGTCATGAAAAGTGCCGGTTTAATATGGCTTTGTTTAACAGAACATAGAAATACAAGATGTTGTTTGTTTGGAAATAACATTCTTTATTCAAAACGCAACTAGAAGACTAGGTCGAAAGAAACATGTAAGAAGAAGAATTATTCAACAGGAACTTTGCGATGCTGCAGTCCACGATAGATGGTTTTATCTCGAACTTTCTACAGCTTAGAAATATCACATTCCCTTGTGTGTGTCAATGGCGGTGGTCGTGGTGACTCACATATAAATGTTATAGCACCTACCACACGCTCGGTGGTGAAAAAAAATCTTTTAGAGTTATTCGGTACGGTAGTATTGCTATTTTTACGGATTCTATCAAGTAGAGTAACTACGAGCACCCTAATACGACTAGCAGTAAAGGACGTCTTTGATGTAGACCAAAATAACCGACTTTGGACTATCCAAATTATTAGTAACCTGAGGTGACAATGCGCCGCCGAAGAACCGACAACCGAATACGAATTTGAAGGACGTACTCACTAGATGGAGTGACTACCTTTCAAGACATCCAAGAAGTTGGCGAAAGCAGCTGACATAGGCCCATGTTTAGTGGCATTTGAGGGCTGCTTGTGTTCAGCATTGGATTTATGAAGGGCTGGTATGTTGATGATAATGACGTGATTTTGCCGTAATTATAATTGTGGTTGCTATTCCGATCCTACAGTCGCCATCTATTCTACGCCATTGTATTTTTTGAAACGTTAGTTTTTCTGTAATGATTTCCTTAATTTACATGAACACTACAATTAAATTAAATTAATTTGACGGATCAGATAATGTGCTGTAAAGCAGCCGAAATGTCGGTAATTAAAAAAAAATCAAATTAAACGCGATAAAATACGTAAAATTAGTGTAATTTAAAGTTAGTTTTTCCGATTTTATGACCTCAAGCAAGCGTTCCCAAATGAAAATATTTGTATATACATTTAAATATGAGGTATATCTATAGTTAGCTATGCAATCTTGTTGTTATAATGACTATATTGTTATTTTTAGCCCGGTACACGGAAGAAGTGTTTGAACAGTGACTTGTAAAGTGTGTGTGTTCAGGTGTCGGGCGGGAAGGTCGACATCAAGAAAAATAGTAATGTTCCCGATTGTCGACATCGATTTTGAAAAACGTTTTGAGCAAGCATTTAATTTTATATTTTAAAAGTTTTCGAATAATTAATAAATAAATAAAGTTTTAATTAAATTGTATTTTGCGTGTTTTTGTGTAACTTTTAATGTATACAAGCTAATCTCTCTAAAGTAATTAAAGAGTGGCGGCGTTTTCATCGCGCCACAAGCGAAACGCACCGAAGCCTAAATCGCGCTATCGAAGTTCTGAAGTTAACGCGCTATATACTAGAACAGCTCCTAAATAACACACTTAGTGTTGGTCGCTCCCCGGACTGAACACTTTGCCAGGTGGGAGATCCCCCTATTCCCTCCATTCGGCCACAATAGTACCACTTTTACAGTGATTGCATATAATGGTAAACAATCCAAAAATCACAGTCTATATTCGTCCCAATGCTGGGTTCATTTTTTCATTTCTGAAAGGGCAAAAGGGCAAATAGTCGCATCGCGTTGCTATACTTAATTATTGTGGTGATAATGTCTTCCAGACCGAATTTCAGTCACGGCGGTTAGCCTCAACGGAGTCTAGCCATCTGCGCAGGATAACGATACAGGTGCACTCTCTATTCGGTCTTATAGTATGATGGGACGGCAATCGGACATGACAGGAGAGAGTACAACGGCGTTAAGTGCTATCCATTATCCCAGGCACGGGGTGAAACACGGCCAGCTTCCTGATTCCGCTCTGCTACTAAGAATCTCTTGAGAAAAATCCACTAGACCAACGAGACAGCAGAATATAACAGAACCCAGTGCTTAACTACTCTCTACTTTGACGGCTCCGTGGCGCAGTGGCTTAGCAATGAGTTGCTGCGCTGGGGGGCGCGGGTTCGAATCCCGCACGGAACAAGTATTTGTATGGCCTACAAATGATTGTTCCGGGTCTGGATGTTTGTCCTTGTGAAATTTGTGTTTGTAAACTGCCTCCACGATACAGCAGAAAATCCTAGTGTGGGGGTAACGTTTTTTAAAAAAGAAAAAAAAAGAACTCTCCCACCTGATGGTAAGTAGCGATGCAGCCTTAGGTGGGTAAACTGTGTAACATTTAATTGCAATGTCACCCGCAAATTGTACATACACAGCTTATTGGCAATAGATATTCTGATTCTGATTCTGAGTGCTTTGTTAAGCTCACTCGGTGCGCTAGAATGTCCTTAAAACTTTAGGAACTGACAACCGATAGGAAATAACGGTTATCGAGTAGCAGCCGCGTGGTAAGTGAAATACAGAGAGACTTCGAGATGGAGTAGTTGGTAATACTTAAAAGAAAAAGATATATGCAGGAAGCCTAGAACCGTGCTTTGTGGCATTCTTTGGGGGAAACATAAGCAGTTGATTTATAAAGGACCATATTAATGATAATGATCTGTATATTCTTAGATCAAGTGCTTGATTTTTTAACGTGGGCCATCATCATCATCATTACAGCCCTTCACAAGTCCACTGCTGAACATTGGCCTTCCCCAAGGAATGCCACAAAGCACGGTCCTGAGCCACAGTTATATTATGGTTGTAGCAAGAATGGATTGGCTCAACCAGGTAAGGATCACGGTCTTACAGTATACTAGAAGTTAAATAACACCTTACTTACTTACTTATCTTCACGCACAATCCCTGACGGGGTAGCCAGAGAGAACAGATCGCCAAGTGTCACGATCCTTACATACCTCTTTCGCTTCTTTCAGATTCATTATCTTCTTCATACATGCACGTCTAGGTATCCGAGTACTCTTGACCCTACCCCCTTCGAGCAATTTGCTCACATGGTCTTCGAAAGTTAGTCTCGGTCTACCTCGACACCTTTTAATATTAACTTTCGCGCTATATATTTTCTTCACCACTCGGTCTTCACTCATTCGCTCAACGTGCCCAAACCACCGAAGCACGCCCTTATCAATTTTTGTGATAAGGTCATCTTTCAAACCTGCCACATTGCGAATCTCTTCGTTTCGCTTTCGGTCGGCCATGGTAACGCCGCACATTTTACGAAGAGATCGCATCTCCACTGCATTCAAATTGCTTTTATGCTTCTTCTGGCATACCCAGGTTTCGCTGCCATATAACAAAGTCGGTACCAACACTGCGTTATGTATTGCAAGCCGTGCACTCTTCACTACGCCTTGCCTTTTGACTAACGCAGTCAGGGCACCATTGAATTTGTTCCCGGCAGCGACACTAAATAACACCTTAATGCGAGTGATCCTTTTTACTGGAAACGAAGCATTCCATCTTAGATCTCAAGGGCGACAACGCATCTGAATTTTGATACTTAATCGAGGATAGATGTAGATGTGTATGAGCCACAGCGTTTACTTACCGTCAGGTGGACTATGTGCTCGCTTTTCAGCCTTATACTATAAAAAAAATTCCAACACTACCGGAAACATTGTTCAATGAAAATTAATTGTGTCTGTTTTGTAGTTGAGCAAGTGTGCGGCGTCGGGAGCAAACAATCCCAGTGAGCGTTGAAATATGTCAGCTATTCTGAAAACAGAAGTGTCGAATTTATACGGAAAGTTTGCGGAATGCCGAAGTAAACACATTACTCGTGAATAGAATAGAATGGAATTATTTTTATTCAAAAATACTTCTTGAAGTGGTTTGGAAAAAACCTGTCTAGGAAGAATAAGCAAGAAAACCAGCGGGATGTTTATAAACGTGAGTGTTTTGCGAATGTATGGTTAAAGATATTAAAAATTAATTGGCCAAGATCCACGTTAGAAAACAAAATTATGTGTCTTACCAAATTTGAAGAGCACCTTCCGCAATTCATCAATTGCGTGCACCATCATCACTACTAATCCAAACACCACCACACTAGAAAAGACATACCACCACCGATAACACGACACGTGTTTCGCCGCTAAATGAGGCATCATCGGGTGAAATAGATTTTGCGGTGGCTGACCGCTGATGAATGGTTGGTAATGCGAGCTAGTGAAACGATTTGCTTTGTGCAGCTGATAGGCCAAGTGCTGGCGGAAAATGCCAGAAAGAGCTTCTGACTTTCGTGCGTTCCAAGTGTTGTGACAGATGATGTAGGAAGTCCTTTTTTATACAATTTTAGTGACAACGGTACACATTCCAAATGCGGATCCAGTAGGGGCACTTGTACGATATATATATATATATATATATATATATATATATATATATATATCACACAATTAACAAGGATAGAAAGAACGTGTGTGAAACGTTTAGGACTTAGGTGGCAGTTTATTGTTGCCCTTCTTGAAGAAATCAGCTGGACGGGAGGCAATAAATTCTTCGAAGGCATTTCGTACTGCCTCTCGGTTATTGAATTTTTTTCCCGCCAATAAGTTCTCCAAATTCTGGAAAAAGTAGAAGTCTGTAGGCGCAAGGTCTGGTGAGTACAGTAGATGACTTAGAGCCTACAACCTTAGCTTTTGTAACTTGGAGACCGTCTCTTGTGCAGTATGAGGTCGCGCGTTTTCATGCCGCAGTAGCGGGGACGAGCGATCGACCGAAGCTTGTTGAAGGCATACGAGCTTCTCCATCATTGTGTTTAGTTCTTCACAGTACACATCTGCAGTAATGCTCATCCCGTTTGATAGCTGAGATGAATCACACCGGCGCTAGACCACCAAACATTGTCCATCACTTTTTTAGGGGTAAGTGTTGGTTTAGGGCATTGTTTAAGTGCTGAACTAGGATGCAAGCAACTTGCTAAGCGCTTGCAATTGTCAAACAGAATTCATTTTTTGACGCAGATAACAATGCGGTTCAAAATTGCTTCGTTTGTGTGCCTGTTGAGCAGTGCAAGGCACGTCTCGACGCGTACTTCGCGCTGGCGATCATTGAGTTCATGGGGTTTTGTCAAGCTTTTTTACTTTGGTGTCGTTATTAGGAAGACGCTGCTGCGCATCTCCCTGGTTGTTTTCCTCTGTCACCTCTAACGATACCGCCGGGACGATATGGGGTAGTGGATATTCTTACACCGCTAATATACGGTCATAGGAGAACTTGTTATAAATATAAAGATTTCTCTGCGTATATTTATATAGTTAACACTACAATTATACATTCAATGCATCAAAACCACAGTCGGTTTAACTGTGTAATGTATATTGCAAATGTATTAAAACACTTAAGATTCAGCCAACCAAAGGAGGCGTGACATTACGAAATCAATTTGACCTCCTTAGTCATAATTAATGAAGAGATTTAAAAAAAAATCACTTAACAGCGTTAAAACTCAAGCGCTTTAAAAACATTTTCAAAAACGTAATTGTGAATTTCGCCTGAATATTTTCGAGACCTTACAGTTATAATGGTGCTTTTTGTTAATTATAATATTTTTAACCAATTTGCACATAAAGAATTGTCTGTGGTAAGCAACAATGTCGGCAAGATTGCATTACAATACGTTGGCAAATATACGTGCGGCAGGAGCGACAATGGTGCGCGAGTTAAGCATAAATCATTCTGTGATAAGCGGTGTATATGTGCGTGCGTGCGTGTGTACGTGTGTGCGTGTGCCTGCGATGCCGATAGCATTGGGGCAGGTCACAGACCTAGGTAAGATCTTAGGGCGGTGTTACACTTAGTGCTATTAAGAAGTTATTTGATAATGACTAAGTTAATTGATGAAGGTTCTCGAGCAGCAGCCTCGTAGCGGTTAGCAAAGCGTAGTAGCAATAGCGCGGCTATAAGATATATATATATATATATATATATATATATATATATATATATATTTATATATAACTACCTTGTGAGACATGCAAGATGGCGGTTTTTTGATACTTTCAGAAGTGGGCTTGTGATGGCCTGTATGATGACGATGATGATAATTGATAGAGCTAAGGTAGCTCGGGTACGAAGACCTTTTTTTCATATTAGTTCAAGCAGATTGAGATCTTCGGTGGCACCACTGCTTGTTAAGCGGAATTTAAAGTGATTAACGTAAAAAAAAAAACATCGTGAGATGACTAATCTTTAAACGTTACCTCCATACTAGGATTTTCTCCTGTATCGTGGAGGCAGTTTACATACATAAATGCTACATAGATACATAAATTCTAACCCGCGGCCCTATGCGTTGCAAGTCATTGTTAAGCCGCGGACCCGTCATCACTTAATAGTCTAAACATTTTACAAAACAATTCGACTTATATTTATAAAGACAGCTATGGTTTCACTTTAATTTATTAGCACCCTAACAATTATTTATGCTTAGGTAGCCGTTTAAGTACGCGATTGCTTGTTCGCAAGTACATTCACAAATATGTCGCAAATTACTGATAATAGGAAGTTGCGGCATCATTTATCTTACCGTCCAATATTTTAATAAACCTTACGATATATATATATATATATATATATATATATAGTTGATTGTTGCAGCATATGTCAGTTTTTATAGAATAAGGGTGACAAACGAGCACAGTCCACCTGATGGTAAGTGAATAGTGAATAATTGAATGCTGTGGGCCATAGACAGCTACATATTCCTAGATTAAGAATCAAAGAACAGATGTGTTGTCAACCCTGAGGACTAAAATTTAATGCATCTTTTCCAGTAAAAAGAGCGTCATTCTTTAGACTCACCACTCGAAACACAGCAGCATTGAACGTGATCTTTCTCCGGTCAAGCCAACCCATTCCGTGGTTAAAACTTAAAACAATACATTGTAACAGTAGTAAGCGATCATAAGCTTTAAGCCAAAGTGGCATATGACCACGGCTATCCTCCGAACTTCACTGTGAATATATATAACGTGTAAGTTGTCTATTTAAAAGACGATAAATATTGAATAGTTTGTACCTACATAACAATTTAAGATGAGAATATTTTCTTATTTCAAGCTATTCGGAGCGTGATTTTTCAGTAGTCGAGTTTTTGTTTTTAAACTTACTTTTTATTTAAATTTTTTTTTATTATAGTTTCGGGATAAGGTATTTGTAGAACCGCGTTAATTTTTTTTGTTTTTACGTACATATGTATTTTGGGTAGGTTTTGAAAATATGTTTCGCTATCATCTGAGGTGTGATTTTAGAAATTATTCTCAACTAGCTGGCCCTCGGGACTTCGTCCGCGTGGAATTTACTACGATTTCATGGGTTTTAATTTTATACGCGGAAGCCTAATTCTTTTTCTAAAATAAAAGTATCCTAAGTTACTCCTTGTAACGTCAGCTATCTGCCAGTGAAAGTCGCGTCAAAATCGGTCTAGCCATCTCAGAGATTAGTCGTAACAAACAGACAGACAGACAGACAGATAGACAGACAAAAATTTTAAAAACTGTTTTTTTATTATAAGTACCGCATATAATTTCATATGCATTTAGTAAAAACCTGTTATTTTAACATTACAAACAGACACTTCAATTTTATTTATTTGTATAGATATAGATTATAGGGTGCATACAAGCAAATCCAAAGCCAAAGCGAACAGCTAACAACTTATATATTTTTGGAATATGCTGATAAGGCCTTCCGGTTGATATTCAAGACGGCATCTTAAAAAAATAGTTCATGACATTATGTCCTCTAGAGGGGAGCATCTATGGCCTCCTCTAGTCCGCCATATTCAATCTAATTTGATTTCATATTATGACAGACAGGCTAGATGTTACGAGGGAACAGATTAAAATTTATACATACTGGTCAAAATCCTACTTTTTGTTTCGCCGTAGTCGTGTAAAAATATAGATCGCACGTGTCTCGATTTGTGTGAGTAAGATACAAAGTCTTTTGAACAGTCTATTTTACAGAAACATGTGCACAGTTCACACGCAGTAGAAGAGAAACCTTCAGAAAAGGAGATCCAGATAATAGGAAACACTGTATACTGTACTCTCTCTCATTTCCTCGCAGGCTAAATCATATAGGTTTATTATTTTGTTTGTGTCTTTTTAGTCGCTTTTTCGTTACGTCAAGTTGTAAATCACATCAATACCAAAGAAGTGTTCATTTCAAAAAAGCACATGGCTATCTTGCACTAATCCTAAACGGAATAAACAGAATAGAACAGAATAGAATATTTTTTTATTCAATATAGATTATTACATAATACTTATTGAAAGTCCTTTTTATTTACCAGCTATTAACAGTTTTGCACATGTTGATTTTGGACCCTTAATACACAGACGTAACACTCATCTGGTAAACAACGTAGTTAGCCTAGAATAAATGTAATTGCTCACAGCTAAGTAACTCCTATTCATTCAACACACAGGGCTTAGCAAACTATAACCATAGCAGTGATCATAACAGATCTCATAAGTCGCAGTGATAGTGGTCTTGAGACCTGCATAGATATTTTTTTTATAGGAGAGGGTGACAAACGAGCACACAGTCCACCTGATGGTAAGTGGTTACTGTGACCCATAGACATCTACATCTATCCTCAATAAAGTGTCAAGATGCAGATGCGTTGTCACCCGTGAGGGCTAAGTTGGAATGCCTCTTCGCCAGTAAAAAGGGTCTCCGGTTCTCTACACTCACCATACGAAACACAGCAGCGTTAAGCTGCTATTTTACGCTGGTTTTCTGTGAGAGCGTGGTCCTTCCCCGGTCGAGCCGACCCATTCGTGCTACAACTATAGTACTAATATAGCTGCAGCATGGCTCTACCACGTATAAAATGATATATAAAATGATATACCACGTATAAGATGCTCGTATAAAATGATGATGATGATGAATAAAATCTCTCACTGGATTTTATTCATCATCATCATCATCATCATCACAACCTATCAAAGTTTACTACTGGCAATGTATGGGGAAGGCTTCCCTATACATTACTTTTAATTTTCAAATTTTTTACTTTTCCCAATAAGAAAGACGACACCCACAGGATGAAAACAGCTAATGGGTATTCTTACTACGCCATTACACGGATCTTAATGATGGACATTATTAGAGACCCAGACCAATTTCCGGTCACGGTGCCCTGTCTCAACGGAGACTAGCCACAGGATTATAGTGCCTGAGGGTTTGCTCAAGCAAATTTAGATTTTGAGTTATTGTACATTATTAACACCCATGTGTGAATTGAGACTAATAAAATGCTTTATGATTATTTATTTTTTCGATCACGGCGGCCAGTCTTCAACGGAGAGCCATCAGCGCAGGACAGAATTATAGTGCCCAAATGTGAGCGCGAACACGGGTGCACTCTCTATTCCTTCACTCTCATAGCTCGATGGTACGGTAATCCCACACGAGAGAGAGATCAAGCTCATCAGGGGCTTTACGTGCTTTCTGAGGCACACCACCAACTTCCTGATACCGGGCTGCTACTCAATTCCTTCACAGAATAAACCAGTAACTGATTTTGGCTCGACCCCGATGTCCCGCAATCGCGTTTACGATCACCAAACCAACGGCAGTCAAGACGAACCTTTTAATAAATGTAGCCACAGAATTCACTTACCCTCATTTTGACTAAATAACATCATTATGAGTTAACATATGACTCAGTTACATCAGCTTAGAATCAACAAAACACAACATTAATATCATTAAAACCACTGCGTAAACTAGTTTAATTTACTGTGTACTGGTATTATTGATAACAAATATATTAAATTATACCTCTGTTTTAGATTAAATTTTAATAGGAGTGTCAATAACAAACAGCATATTGTAACGTGCCTGTTCACTGAGCGCACTTGTCCACGAACGCGATCAAATATGATTCGTGTCTGTTTTGTTCAAACCATTGCATATACACGAACACTACACATTTAAATAAAACCAGTTTTTACGAATTTTATCGCGTATATCACCCTATTTTATATTCCTGACGTTTTGAGCACTTTACAGCACCCATACTCACGGGGTGGACAGGACCATGGTTGCTTTAAAGTGCTCGAAATGCTGTTTATTGTAAAAATCCCAATACTTTAACCCCGTCTTTGTCCAATTAGTCATATATATTAAACATTTGAATTGTGTCACCATTGTGTCTATTTCACAGACAGGGACTGATAAGGAAATCGTCGAGTGGTGAAAGATTAACTATTTATAATAAGATTTTTTTAGAAATAAAGGTTGCATTTAAGTGGACGCTGCACTAACTTGAAACCTATCGCCATCACCTCTTTGTTCTCCAAAATAATGGAATCCATTATAAACTGCCAGCTCATGAGGTACCTTCAAGAACACCAGCTGATTAGTGATCGCCAATATGGTTTTCGTCGGGGTCGATCAGCGATCTTCTGATCTACCTGGCTCATAGATGGGCAGAGGCAGGAGAGTCCAAGGGGGAGGACTTGGCTGTTAGTTTGGACATAGCGAAGGCCTTCGATCGGGACTGACACGAAGCGCTTCTTTCGAAGCTTCGCTCCTATGGGCTTCCCGAAATTGTGCAAGTGGATCATCAGTTTTCATCATCATCAGTGGAAAATCGTAGTAAACGATGCATCCTCCGATTACAAGCCTATTAACGCTGGTGTTCCACAAGGCCGCGTGCTATCACAAAATCTGTATACATACATACATAATAAATCCACCTTATTTTTTGATTGCCCCAAAGTACGGTTGTAAGCCACCTGTATCCATCGACTTGCTGAATCACATACCAGGTTCTCACTCTCGTCCATCTAGTTGAAGTCTTATACTTTGCCTCGTATCTCGGTTATAATGTGTCTAAGCATAACAAAACTAATAATTACTTGTTACTTCGTCATACGTAGTTTGAGCGACCCAACGTAAACAAATGCAATGGACATAAAATTGATAAGACCAATGACCTATTAAATAATATTATCTGCAAAAATAATAGTAGCGAGTATTAAAGCTGTGTCTAGTCGATATTACTTGTACCAAAACGTTTTACTGTGTTAGAAGACCGTCACCTACTTTGAGGTCAACGGGTTGACTTGACTCTACTTCACTTCATAGCGTTTGTGTATTTGCACTCACACAGTTGCGATGAGTTTTTTAGGTGTGCTACAAAGGACTCTTTTCTAAAATAAAGACAAACAGATAATATATTAAAGTCAAATATGTTTTTATAGAATAAGGGCGACAATCGAGCGCATAGTCCAACTGACGGAAAGTGAATGCTGTGGCTCATAAACATCAACATCTATCCTCGATTAAAAATTAAAATGCGTTGCGTTGACACCCTTGAGGATTAAACCTAACCTTACACTTGCAGCACTTAATTAGCACTTAATTCCTCGCTATTAGTATTTATCGTATATCTATTATTGTCACTGCGTTGCTAGCAAAAAAATTTCGAGCACCTCATTTTTAAATTTTCGATTTTTCTAAGCGCGATTTCCTGACTGCGTTGCTGGCAACACACCACTCTTGAGTTTTTTTTGGCACTTTTCATAGTCTCTATGGGATGAAATAGGGCAGTTGGTACAGTTTTTCACGCTATTTACATGTATATAATTTTTAAATTAAAATTTACTTGTGTTAAATTGAGATATTTTTTTCTACGAAACTGAAATAAGAAAGACCAAGGCTCCTATTAATTTATATTTATTTCTTTTATTTAAATACTTTATCTCCACACTAGAATTGTGTCATGGCAGTCATGGAGGCAGTTTACATACATAAATTTCACAAGGATAGACAGACATCCAGACCCGGACAATTATTTGTAGGCCGTACAAATACTTGTTTCGAGCGGGATTCGAACTAGTGGCTCTCAGTGCCACAGCTTATTGCTAAGCCACAACTTGACGGTAATTGGCTACTGCAGTCCATGGATACCTGTGGCCAACTTCAAACAAAGAGGGCTACAGATGCGGTGTCACCTTTGAGGACTAAGACCCAATGCCTCACACCCTGCATTATACTGGCTTTCTATAATCTTCAGATAGTGTACACACTACAATTTACAATCTTCAGATATAGCTTTCTATAATCGTCAGATAGTGTAAACACTAACAGTGGTAGAGCCACGCGGCAGCTTTTGCTGTCGCACGGATGGGCCGGCTCGAACCGGGGTGGTACCACGACCTCACAGAAAACCAGCGTGAAGTAGAGGTTTACCTCTGCGTTTCGCTTGGTGAGTGCAGGTGGCCGGAGGCCCTTTTTACTGGAAATGAGGCATTCCATCTTAGTCCTCACGGGTGACAACGCATCTACATTTTGATTTGTAACAGAGGATAGAGGATAGATGTCTATGGGCCGCAGCAACCACTTACCATCAGGTGGACTGTGTGCTCGTTTGTCACCCTTATCCTATAAAAAAAATACTACTGTTTGGTGGTAGTAGGTAAGGTAAGTAATTATGCATGGTAGAGCCATGCTGCCCGCTATATTAATTATGTAGTTGTAGCACGAATGGGTCGGTTCGACCGGGGTAGGACCACGCTCTCACAGAATACCAGCGTAAAATAACAGCTTAATGCTGCTGTGTTGCGTATGGTGAGTATAGAGAACCGGAGACCCTTTTTACTGGACAAGAGGCATTCCATCTTAGTCCTCACGGGTGACGACACATCTGCATTTTGATTATTTATTGAGGATAGATGTAGATGTCTATGGGCCATAGCAACCACTTACCATCAGGTGGACTGTGTGCTCGTTTGTCACCCTGTCCTATAAAAAAAAAGGTAAGAGTATGCTACCTCCCAGGCAGAGGGTGCCTTACCACCTAGAAAACATAGAAAAAAATGTTAATAAGATTTCTTTATAATAGTAACAGAACCGTTACCATCACAGACTTTAATCCACTGCTGAACATAGGCCTACCAAATAGATTGCTCCATAGGGGGGATATTTGTCATAGTTGCCACACTGATATGTCTATGAGCCTCAGCTTCCACTTACCATTAGGTGGACTGCGTGCTCGTTTGTTACCCTATTCTATAAAAAAAAGTTATTAGGAAGTCGCTGCTGCCCAACTCCTGATTTGTTTCCCTCTGTCGCCTCTTACGACAACCACGGGATGATATGGGATAGTGGATATTCTTACACCGCCACTATACGGTAATTTAATTATAATAGGTAGAAATTAAAACATAAAACATTTCCATTTCGAACGTAACAAAGTTAATTAACAGCGTTAAATCGTAAACATCGGCCACGTAAAGCGAAGTCATAATGTGTACCACTACCATATCTAATGCAATCTAAACATAATTTAATATTAACTTGCGACCAGGGAAACCGAATTGAAACCTTAAAACAGACGGCTAAAGTCTACTTTACTTTGCAGTTGTGGTGCATGTAGGTCGAGGGATCCTTGTGGCAGGTCAGTGACCGGAGTTCAATACACTTGCAATCTCCGTGCAGCTAAAACACCGATGCAATGCATAAGTAATGCTTGCTAATCATTGCCACAAACAGCATTCAGTGGTTGGGTACATTGTCCCGTATCCATAATCCAGGTTCCGGGCGGAACAAGATAAAAAAATGTCAAAGAATTTAAAATGTGTATAAATGTATTTAGAAATGAAACTTCCTTATCGACGTAGTGCTGTTTAGTAAGGTATTTAAAAAAAAAAACTTCGCATTTTCTTGTAAATTTCATCGCCGGGGCTGCTTGAGTACACTATTAATAAACCTACTTTTTTAATAGGATAGGGTGACAAACGAGCACACAGTCCACCTGACGGTAAGTGGTGGCTGTGACCCATAGATATCTACATTTATCCTCAAAAGGCAGATGCGTCGTCACCCGTGAGGACTATGATGGAATGCCTCTTTTGCAGTAAAATGTGTCTCCGGTTTTCTACACTCACCATACGAAACACAGCAGTGTCAAGCTGCCATTTTACGCTGGTATTCTGTGAGAGCGTGGTCCTTCCCCGATCGAGCCGACCTATTTATGCTACAACTATACTGCTAATATAGCTGCAGCATGGCTCTGCCACGTACAAAAAAACCTGCTTATGTAAAATATAAAATAAAAGAAAAATGGTGTGTCGTAAAGAAGTTCCGACGACTTCAATATATATTATTACGGGTAATTTAAAAAACTATTGGTCAGACCTTGATCAAAAATATATGGGACAAAACTTTCAAATAAAAACAGCTTTCAAATAAAAAAGAATCATCAAAATCGATTCACGTAGAACAAAGTTATGAGGTAACAGACATAAATAAAAACATACAGTCGAATTGAGTACCTCCTCCTTTTTGAAGTCGGTAGAAAATGGGAGGACAACTTGCGGCTCCGGGCGGCAAAAACCCTTTTTTGTCGTAAGGAAATACTCATGTAAACCTTTCGGAGCAACTTAAAGGTTATGCCAGACTGCTACCGACTAAAACCCACGGTGGTTACCATCAGCTTATACGAGGGTTCCCGCGATCTTCGTTCAGAAAGCAACCAGAGCCATCATCTCTTTGCTTGACTATAAATACGACCCGGGGGTAGCTTCTATTTCATCACGGTGTCTCGGGACCACTTCCGAGTTATCGTCGTTCTCGGGGATTACATTACGAGGCGTTCGGTGCCCCGGCCTCGAACGCCCGCAACCCCTAAGACCCCGTTAATAAATATAAGTTTTTCATAAAAGCTTTTAAGTTTTATAAAATGAAGATCCATTATCGTTGAAAGCAAGTGAACGTAGCGCGCTCCATAAGCAACGCGACAAAAACTACAGAATATTCGACACGATTCAACTTATGAAAGGTTTAAATAGTAGGTACTATTGAATGAGAAATACGGCGAAGTCAATACAAACTAGCGGTTTAGTTTCTTCAAGTAAAATTGCAGAGTCAAGCAATAAAATTCTAAATCGTGTATTGTACTATCAATCATATATATATATATATATATATATATATATATATATATATATATATATATATATATATATATATATATATATATATATGTATATATCATATCGTACTATCAGTCATATACATGATATATGTTGATATTCCTCAAAATTATCAAAGTAAATTAGCCTGGCAACAGACCAAGTCGCTACATGTATCCGCCGGTCATTATGCTGCGTGAAATTTTTAATTGCCCTTTGTTTGCACTCACTGTGATGTCAATAGAAACTGCCATGACTGCGCACGCCTGAAGCACATTAATCAGTATAAAATGACCTAATATTAACCTATAATTACGTCCGGACAAACTATATACAGCGTGTTTTTTTTATAAAACTGATGTGACACTGAACTAACGTTCCACTTGACGGTCAGTGTCGTACCAACACTATACAGAGTGTTATTTTTTTATAAAACTGATGTGACACTGAACTAATGTTCCACTTGATGGTCAGTGTCGTACCAACACTATACAGAGTGTTTTTTTATAAAGCTGATGTGACACTGAACTAACGTTCCACTTGACGGTCAGTATCGTACCAACACTATACACAAGGTTTTTTTTTAACAAAACCGATGTGTCAAAAATGAACTTACAGCCCAATTGGGTGGTCATTAGCTTTTGCATCCCATGGACACTTCTGAGGACTAAGATGGAATGCATCACAAGCTATAATTATACTGACTCTCTCTTTCCTGAAGTGTTTGAAGACTGGAACACAGGAGTAGAAGCTCTGCTATTTGGCAGCAGAATTAGGTAGAAGGTGGTACCAACCCAGGCGGACTCCTAGGCAGAAATAAATCCTTTTCACAGTTAACATAATAATATTAATGTTCATCACATATAAGTTTTTTAACGTTCATTTTATTCCAAACCAGATCATCATGACATGCATTTCTACAGGTTTGAATTTTATTCTACTGCGACCATGAAATGGCTACCGATTCAGATTGTGTTACATACGTCGCGTAACCTCGATAGGAATGACTCAATGTAACTTGCTTTAAGTTTTTTTTTTTATAGAATAAGGGTAACAAACAATCACACAGTCCACCTGATGGTAAGTGTTTGCTACAATCCACCTGATCGTAAGTGTTTGCTATGGCCATAGAAATTTACGTCTATCCTCGATTAAGAATCAAAATGCAGATGCGTTGTCACAGCAACACAGCAGCATCATATGCTGGTATTCTTTAGTGCGTGGTCCTTCCCCTTACATACATGTCTATAGGATTATTAATATTTTATTTCTGTAACATTTTTCTACCAACAAACTGCTGAGAAGTTTGGCAAAGTGTAAAAGTGTAACAATTTAAAAATTTGTCTTTAATTAAATAAATAAAAAAAAACCATTTAAAACTTTCCTTAGAATAGAATAGAATGGAATAGAATAGAATCATTTTTATTCAATATTGATTTTACCTGAAAATAAATAAATAAATATTGTTTAAGGACTTTCATATGATATCTTCGCAGATTCAGAACCGATTTCAATGATTCTTTTTTATTAAATATGTTAAACTTCACGAGTAGTTCCATATAAATTTGGAGATAAAAGTTCACCCCTATGTTTTTAACCCCCAACAGTTTTTTTTAAGTTTAACTCACTTTTTGTTAACATTTACAATTATAACTTTTACCGCCTAGCACATGGTAAATAGCACGTGTGCTTAGCTAACCGTTACGAAGTTAACCGTCTAAAAAATATAGGTCATCCATTTAATAATAACAAAGCTGTTTACAGTAATTAAAGTTGACCGTTTTAATTTCCCCTTTTAGTATAGAAGCAGTAGTTGTGAAATAACACAAACAGACAAAGTTGGAAGGCCTCCAGCTTTACTCCAATATTAACTCCTAATTAAGGCCCGCCGTGTTAATGCAAATTTAATGTAAAACAAAATTGTTTATTAGGCCTCGAAGTGGGTCGGGTCGCGTGTGATTCATTCCGCGTATGATCCTGAAAGCAAATAACGCGTTGAACTTTACTAATGAATACTGAATAAATGTATTCCCATATTTAAATCTATACATATAAATAAAATTAAAGTATCTGCTTGTGATATTGTTTTATATTAGAATTGCTAGCTTCTGTTTAGCTCAACAACATGCAAGAAGTCAATGGATGCAGGTGGCTCTGTACTGTGCTTTGTGGCATTCCTGGAGGAGGGGGCGGGGGCAGTGTTCATCAGCTAATTTGTAAAGTACTGTAATGATGCTGATGATGATGTTTTTAAGACATAAATAACCATTTCTAAATGTTTTTAGAGCCGTGGTAGCTTCGGGACTAAGCGATCGCTGTAAATAGCATATTAGTAATGTTAATTGCTGATTTCCCACGTGAAGACATGTGAAGTTTCCTTGCCCTAAAACCCTCTCTGAAATGAGAGGAGGCCTATATGTATATAGGCTGTTTCTTTACTTTACTTTAAATTTTTTGTCTGTCTATCTGTCTGTCCGGCTAATCTTCGGAACGGCTAAATTGACTATGACGAAACTTTAAGAACAGATAGAGTGCAATACCAAGAGGGATGTAGGCTATACTTCATCTGAAAAACTAGAGGATTTAAAAAATAAACTAAATTGGATGATCTTATATATAAACAAACAAATTAATAGTTCTTACACAAGCGAAGCCGGGGAGGGTCGCTAGTTTACAATATTAATGCACATTGCTTGATATTGCTGCAAAACAGAATGAGTCACATATTGTTGAGTGTTTTTTAATAAACAAAGGAGATTATATAAAGATTTACCAGCTGAGAAATATGCGTTTGCCTTGCAGGAACAAGGACGGGTTATGATGGTCTCGATCTGACAAAGAACATAATACGAAAGAATTTCAACATGTTAGAGTCATGCTGCAGCTATATTATTGTTGTAACACGAATTGGTCAGCTCGACCAGGGAAGGACCACGCTCTCACAGAATACCATCGTCTAGAGAACCGGAGACTCTTTTTACTGGAAACGAAGCATTCCATCTTAGCCCTCGGTGGAGACAACGCATCTGCAATTTGATTATTAATCGAGGATAGATGTCGATGTGTATGGGCCACAACATTCACTTATATCAGGTAGTCCACCTGTTCTGACGTACTCGGGATTGTTGTACGACCTTCTTTCGAAACTTTCGAAAGAATCCGATTCGAGTCTTACGACAAACACTGGATGGAATGGAGGGACTTACACAATGTACAATATATACACGGGAATGAGGCTTAAAACAACTTCTTCTTAACTCAATTTCCTTATATTTTCAATATTATATAATATGTTAAACAATAATTGGCTTAAAAACAGTCGTCTTACGTCTCTAATATATTATACAAGGTTATTTTGCAATAACCGTCCCAATTTGCAGAGAAGGTTCAGAATAAGTGATATAGGCAAATTATGAAGAAAAATTAATTTAAAAAAAAACCTCAAACATTCTGTCCTTTTTATATTTTAAATTCAAAATGCCTGGTAATGCATTCTTTTAACTTATTGTACTGCGCACGCACACATTCGTAAGGGTCGATCGGTAGGCAAAAACGTTGTTGCCCATAAATCACATTCAGTTCGGGTTTATTTCAAATAAAAGTAGAAGCCATATTTACTCGTATTTTCAAAAACTGCAATAACAGCATATCATTATTTATATATTTGAACTTAAGTTCAAAATTTGACTACTCTTTGAAAAATAACCCTGTATGATAATCTAATCTAGGTTCTTACGTCTCATGTCTTTAACCTCCGTTCTCATAATACATACAGTATAGTAATAAAACAGGAAGTACTGTTTTATCAAAATGGCTCAAAGAGTAAATTATACACTATGTCTTATTGGTCTATAACCGTCTATGCCCCATTATGTCTTATCTTTGCTCGCTAATACTGTACCTATCATCAATGTAACATTCCATTTCTTTCAATGTCTCATATTCCGTTTCTATATATATATATATGAATACTTTGTGGGATGGTTTACCACCTGCAAATTTTCCGGATGTAGGGACCTCCAAGAAACGAGCTTACCTACTCATTTTTAAAAGGCATTTTTAAAATGCTTATCTTCAGGTGAGCCGCATGATCATTTGCCCCCTCTTCTATAAAAATATGTATAATTATTACAACAACAACTCGTTATGGTCTAAACATATTGCATTATGTTAAATAGTTTTATTACACATTGTAAACAATATACAATTGAGCGAAAACAGTATAAAATTATCAAATTAATATTTTTAGCTACAACAATACGATCCGACATTGTTTACATGAAGCGTAGGGTGTCTCTTTGTTTGGGTTTCCCAAGCTAATCTTTATAAAATTGTTAATATTAATGGACATATTTTAACCGCATCAAATCTCTACAGAGTGCCAAAGCTTTAAGCAATATTGATGGAAGGGCAGAAAACAAAGAGACGCACATACGACCATTTTAAATTTTGTCCGCATATTACAAATATGGCAAATTCTCATCATGTACGTTGTGTAATCTGTGAGATAAACGCCTGTAATAAACCGACACCAAGGCATTTCCGTAAGTGTTCGGTTTTTGAACAATTTTGTGACCGCAATGAAAAAGACAAACGTACAAAGCATTCATAAACAGTTTAACATTTAAAGTTCAATAAGTACACGGAAAATATTTCACTTTGCACTAAATATTTCGTAAAAAACTGGCCTCTAAATTAAATCAAAATGTCAAGCATGGAGGACACATGCCCGGTGTACCTTCTGGCTGTACCCTCGTTGTTAGGGTAAACACCTCAAGAAACATATTTCCGAACAATAAAATTGAACATGGGTCTCTAACGTTTTAGGGAATTATGCCTTTGGAATTGTAGTACAGTAACTTTATGCATCACAGTATACGTTAAATCCGGTAGTTCTGATTTTTTGCAGACTTGTTTATGATGTTGGCCCAATGAATAATCCACGTTTGTGATCTCGAGTGCCGAACGCAAATTTGTCAAAAATGGAAAAAACTGCGAAAAAATAATTTTTTTTTCAAATTTTGGCGATTATAACACAAAAGGACTAGTTTTTGAAAAAAAATTTCTCATGTCGTTTTTAAAGTAAACTAAAGAGCAATGGCAGACTTTCATACATAAAATTAGTTGAGAAGAAATGGTAGCGTCTATATACCAAAAATATCTTAAAATGTTAAGCGTCAGTCCCTTAATAACTCTGTCAAAGAATTTTGTACTGAGAAGGCGCCAAAAAAAAGATATTTACATTTGAACCTTTTTAGGTTATGTCCTATGTCACTTGGAAAAAGTCATACTTCCTGTGGTTTTTTGATGTTAGCTTAATACATAATACATAATTGAGAGCTTTTAGATTATTGTATCTCTATTATATATTTGCATACTATAAATGTATATTTCTGGCATGGCTCTAGGGCTTTTGTACCATAGTGACATTCTCAGAAGGGCTAGAACCCAGAGCCGTAAAGCCAGTAAAAAAAAACAGTGACATTTTATTTTAGATAGTGTTGGCATAACATTAAATGGAATTATTACATAGTACTATGATTGAGATAATGTATTATTGTAGGAAATTCTTTGTAAGAGACTTATTCTCAGCCATATTACTTTTATTTTTGTTATTACTGATAGTACAGTTATTATTAATAATAACTTAATATAAAAATATTTTGTGTGTTGTGTTGGTAGTGTTACAAAGTGTATACGAAAATAGTAGGAATATACTAAATGGCAACATTTGAATAGAGTAAAATGATTTCAGTCATTTGATATTCCCAAAAATTTTTGTTTTTTTCTGTGGCTTTAATTAAAATACATTTTTATTTGAAAAATCATAGAAAAATAATAAAACTCATTTTATATATAACTTATTTCTAGACGCTATAATTTTTGTCAACTATTTTTCTGCCATTGCTCTTTACTACGTACTACCCCATACTTTCAGGCGACAGTTACTGGACTATTGAGAGTGATTGCAAAAATAAAATTACCACTAATGAGAGTTAAACTCCTTATTAGGGTTCCGTACCTCAAAAGGACAAAACGGAACCCTTATAGGATCAATTTGTTGTCCGTCTGTCTGTCTGTCTGTCTGTCTGTCTGTCAAGACCCCTTTTATCAGGAACGCGTGAAGGTATCACGCTGAAATTCATATCAAATACTCACGTCTACTGTCCCTTGAAGCTGTGAAAAAATCAAACTAATCAGCCAACGCAATCAAAAGATACAGCCGTTTATGGCGCAAATTTTCGACATTCGAAAGGGAATCAAAACCTACGGGGTACTTCCCGTGAACTCAGAATCTTAAAATTTGGTACGAAGCAACGTATTATAGCACAGATAAAGAAAAAATTGCGAAGAGCATAAATTTTTAGTAACATCATATAATAAAAATATTTTCAATAATTTTAAACTATATATACCTACGGATTTGTTCGGAACCCTCGGTGCGCGAGTCCGACTCGCACTTTGCACGTTTTTTTAATGAAATAAGCGTGAAAAACGAGCACACAGTCTGCCTGATGGTATATGTAGAATGCCTCGTTTTCAGAGAAAAGGTTCTCCAGTTCTCTACACTCACCATACGAATGATTGTCTGATGATATTTTTAAGAAAAAAAAATATCAGTATTAAGCTGTTTTCTGAGAGCGTGGTCGCGCATTTGCGCTGCAGCAGGCTGCAGTGTAGCTTATTCACGTGTAAAAGGCCCGATAGTTGCATTATATTATCAGATATTTTGTTTAAAATTTTATACTTATACTCAAAGAGACTTTCTATATTTTATAAATTTAGAAACTCCTGTTTTCATATTGTGTGAAATAATATATTGTAAATTATTATTTTTTAATTCAAGGAATGCCACGAAGCACGGTCCTGAGCTACCTGCATCCATCGACTTCCTGCATGTCTTACCAGGTCGTCATTCCATATTGTAGGAGGTCGCCCTACGCCTACCGGTACGAGGCTGCCACTCGAGAAACTATTTTCCCCATCGCATCGGTTGTCGGTTCTTGGAGCTGTATGGTCGGCCCATTGCCACTTCAGTTTACTAATCTGTTGGGCGATGTCGATTACTCCGGTTCGACTGCGGATATCCTCATTTCTAAGTTTATCACGCGGAGAAATCTCAAGCATAGCCCTCAAGATCACTCAGCGAGCTATGGAGGCTCTGAGCGACCTTGAGTGTCCTCATACGGCCAGCAGTGAAGGACCACGTCCCAGATCCAAAAGCAATCACTTGCAACACGCACTGGTTGTACAATTTGGGTTTCAGGTTTTGAGGTATACCTGACGAGATGATGTGTCGTAATTTCCCGAACGCTGCCCAGCCGAGTTGAATCCTTCGATTGACCTCGATCGAAGTTGAATTTACCTAGTCAGACTATTTATCCCAGGTAAAAATACTCGTGCACAACTTCGATCTTAGTACTCCCAATAACTACCAGCATATGTGTGACATGGACATTAAACATGACCTTTGTTTTGTCCATGTTCATCTTAAGACCTATCCGTTGGGAGGCACTACTGCGGTCATTGAGCATAGTGCTTGGGTCCTCCAGCGATTCTGCCATAAGAACTATATCCTCGGCAAATCGAAGGTGAGTGATGTACTCGCCATTGATGTTAATACCGTATCCTTTCCAGTCCAGTAGTTTGAAAACGTCTTCCAATGTAGCGGTGATGAGTTTTGGGGATATAACATCAACCTGTCTTACACCTCTCTGCAGTTGTATAGGCTTCGTACTCAGATTCTGTACTCGGATAGCTATCGCAGCCCTTCCGTACAAACACTTAAGTACTTAGATATACCAACAGTTAACTTGGCACCGATTATGGGACTGCAGCACCGCCCAAATTTCAACAGAATCAAAGGCTTTCTTATAGTCCACATACGCAAAGCAAAGTGGCAGATTGTACTCTTCTGCCTTCTGTACAATTTGCTGAAGGGTGTATATGTGGTCTATGGTACTAAAGCCTCTTCGGATACTGCTTGTTCGGGAGGCTGGAAGTGTGGAAACGATTCGTAATGACTCTCAAAATCAGCACGTAGACGCGGCTCAGAAGGGGAATCGGTCTGTAGTTCTTCAAGAGAGCGTTGTCGCCTTTCTTGAAGAACAAGATCACCGCACTTCTGCTCCATGCCTCCGGAGTAGTGCCACTATGGAAGACGGAATTAAAGAGCTTCTGAAGAACTTCAAGTGCCGGTTTTCCACCCGCTTTCAGAAGCTCCGCTGTGATTCCATCCTCACCTGGGGCCTTGCCGTTTTTAAAGTGCTGGAGAGCTTTTCTAATCTCGCTCAGACTGACGTCCGAGATATCATCGGAATAGTGTCGGATAAGACTCGCTCTTGAACCGTTACTCACACTTGCGCGTGGCTCCAATGATAACGTGTACAGCTGCTGGTTCATCCCAGGTAAATTTCAAACCAGTGATAAAACTTAAACGACTTCTAATAAGTATTATTATAATCTATATTAAATAAAAATGATTACTATCTATTCTATTATATTTCTCCATTCTGTTTTTCATTAAATAAATTCATATTTTTCCTTACGTAAAAACACAATGTTCTCAAAAATAAACAACGCCAGAAGTGTCAAAATATTTGTCTTATTGAAAAGGTCGAGCAACCCTTTGTTTGAAAAGGGTGTCCTGACAAATCATGCAGAATGTTTGGCGAACCTATTCGCAATGTTTCCAGCTATCGCGTGTCACAGGAAGGGAGCCGATGTAAACACAAATTAATTAGTGTCGTATCACACAATCGCTGGCCACTTTCCACCTCGGAGCTTTATCATAATCTTTTGTTCCGCAATTCTCGTTGTGTCCGTCGAGGTCTAATAACTTATTTTGAGTTAAATTAGTGTCCGCTACAGCGTATAACTTCCGTTGTTTTCGTTTACACATTTCCTTTTTTTTTAAATTTCGGTTAATTCCTGGCTGGATTCGATTCAAATACTTTATCAATTAATTCCTTTGCTAAAAAAATAATAATATACTTTTAAAGAGGACATGTGTAGAAACGTCGTTTGTTAGAATTCGGATCTATAGTCTGCAATCGCCGCGATTTAAATTTTGAAATTTTAAAGAATATCAAAAACACTGGTCACATTACTAATATGGGCTTTAACCGCTTCAAATAAAGTACTGCAAAGTTAGGAAGTCGTGGATTCGAAATTCAAATTCACATTTTTACTATGTAGGTCTATAGTAAAAATGTGAATTTGAATTTCGAATCCACGACTTCCTAACTTTGCAGTTCGTACCATTAGGCTAATGTCACTATCATAATATGAATATTTACTTACAAAAATATTAAAAGGTATATACGAGGACGTTCCTTTGCTAGATATAGACCTTTGATTCCTTAAAGAGTTATACTAATTTGTGTTGGTAGACTTCACAAGATATCGTTGACATCTATATTCTCGATTAAGATTATATCAAAGATCGTTGTCACTCCTAAAGGATGAAGATGGAAAGCCTCGGTTCCAGTAAAAAGGGTCTCCGGTTCTCTACACCCAGCATACAAAGCAGCTGTTTTACGCCGGTATTTTGTGAGAGTGGGGTCTTTTCCCGGTGGAGCCGACCTATTCGTGCTATGACCATAGCTGCAGCGTGACTCCACCAGGTATAAATAAATATATTATTATTAAAATCCCCATTGAAAATAAAATGATGCAGTTTTACCATCATACATATCACACCTCAGATATGATACGTCATTTTTATTATTTACGCGGACTTTAGCGAATTAATTTTGACGTTTTTATTATAACGAATTCCCTAAATGTGAAGTCTGATCACTTTAATAATTTTATTTCGTATTTTTTCTCTTATTTTCATTTTTAAATAAAAACGTTACCAATGGGATTTTCTCCAGTATCGTGGAGGCAGTTCTCAAACTTAAATTGCACACGGACAAACATCCAGACCTAGAACAATTACTTGTAGGTGATACAAATACTTGGTCTGTGCCGGATTCGAATCTGCGACTTTCAGCGTCGTAACTCATCACTAAGCCACTGCGCCACGGAGCAATCGAATTTAGAATTTGAACTAAAATGTGTTACAAATATGTCTACCTGATGGTAAATGGGTGCTGTGGCATAAAGACACCTACATCTAGCCTCGACTAAGATTGAAATGCATATGCTTTGTGACCCTTGAGGAGTAAGATGGAAAGTTTTGTTAACAGGTAAATAGGGTCTCCGGTACTCTTAACTAACTACGCGAAACACATTAGAATTGTTATTTTTGATCCGACTTCAAAAAAGGAGGAGGTTCTCAATTCGAATATATATATATATATATATATATATATGTATATATATATATATGTGCGTTATATCATAACTTTTTTTTTACCGATTTTGATGATTCTTTTTTATTTGAAAGCTGGTGGCCTTGGGCCCATATAAATTTGATCAAGATCTGGCCAGTAGTTATTGAGTTATCTTTTATAATGCGTATTTGATTGACTTCGACTACATTGATGGTATCCTCTTTTTATGTATGTTTAAGTCGGTTGTACAAAATTTTTAATTTTACCGTTTGTATTATGCTGGTATTCTGTGAAAGCGGAGGTACTTGTTACAGTTTAGTGGCGATGTAAGAATATCCACTACCCCATATCGTCCCGTTCGTGTCTTAAGATTCGACAGAGGAAAATAAATCAGGAGATGGCCAGCAGTGTTCCCTAAGAACAACTAAAAAGTGAAACATTTCGCTTGGCAACCCGCCTACCACGCGTAGCAACTACAATATGTATATGAGGCAACCTATGGGAGAGGCCTATGTTCAGTAGTGGACTTCTTTGTTTTTTTTTGCAGGTACCTGGAGTACGTAGGATTTGAAGTTGACCTATTGCACTCCAAACGCTGCAAATGTAAATACATCGGATCCTGTATGCGGCATCAGCTTCGTTTTTCAAGGAAACCCAGGACGTCTTTTCCCGACGTACTTTTGTCCAAACGTACGCTCTGGAGTTGTATGATGGGCTCCATAACACGAAGAGTTGTACTTGCGGTGATTTGGGGTTCCCACGATGGTTACAGACTGGTCTCAACCGTCGTCTCTTCCCGACAAGAGTAAGCCCTGCGTTTTCGATCTTGTCTTTGGTCACCTCGGGTACAAAACTAACGGTAGTACCTTGAGCTGATCCATTAAAATCAGCGTAAGAAACCCAAGGCCACGTCATCTTACTGATCCCTTAGGCTATGTCTGCTATTCTGGTTCTACTGCGGACATCCTCATTTCGAAGTCTATCACACAGTAGTAAAGGACCACATCCATCCATTGAGGCTCTTCCACGTCAAAATAGAATAGAATAAATTACAGTCATAGTATTCGGTTACAAAGTCTATCGAAAGACCGACATAAACAAAATAATTAGGTTAAGTGTATTTTGTTATTATTCGATAGTAGCAACACTTAGTAATACAATTGAAGGTAGTTTTGCGGTTCCGCTGTATTAACACAGGCATCATGTTTGTTATCGTGTTAATATATAAACGTTATATTTTCTGCCGACTTCCAAAAAGGAGACGGTACTCAATTCGACTGTATGTTTTTTTATGTGTGTTACCTCATAGCTTTTTACTGGGTGAACTGATTTCGATGATTCTTTTTTTATTTGAAGACTTCTCGTGTGGTCCCATATGAATTTGATCAAGGTCAGAACAATAGTTATTGAGTTATTCTTAATAACTTATATTGAAGTCGGCTGTACAAAATTTTTAATTTTAAATTATCATGTATAGAATAAGTTTGACAAACGAGCACACAGTCACCTGATGGTAAGTGGATGCTGTCGCCCATAGACATCTACATCCGCGGCTAAGAATCAAAATGCAGATCAGAACCCCGAGAACTAATGCCTACTTTCTGTATTTAAAAGTTTAGTTTTCTTTTATGAACCGTTTGCAGTAAATGAAGTGCATGAAAACCTCTTTTTTAACCGACTTCAAAAATTCGACTGTATGCATTTTTTTTTGTTACCCCAAAAATTTTTTCTAGGTGAACCGATATCGATGATTCTTTTTTTTAAACTGGTGCTTCTCATGTGGTCCCATATAAATTTGATCAAGATCTGACCAGTAGTTTTTGAGTTATCCTTAATAATTTATATTGAATTCGGTTGTACAAAATTTTTACTTTTACCATTTGTTTAAAACGAAATACCAGTTCAAAAATTAAAAAAAATGTATTAAACGTTTAAAGATTTTTTTTTAAATTTAGGTCAGCCTAATTTGCTGAATGAACAGTTTGTATTATAAACTGTATTTACATGCACCTTATATGTAATAAAAAAATTGACGGCTCCGGTGCGCAGTGGCTTAGCAATGAGTTGTTGCGCTGGGGGCCGCGGGTTCGAATCCCGCACGGAACAAGTATTTGTATGGCCTACAAATAATTGTTCCGGGTCTGGATGTTTGTCCTCGTGTAATCTATGTTTGTTAACTGCCTCCACGATACAGGAAAAAGTTTTTTTAAAAAAAAAACGGATCGTTACGGAGAACGAAAATAGGATTCTGGCTTAAGATGGTAAGCCTTGCATCCAATAAAAAGGGGTAATAAATAATGAATAAACGGTTCTATTAAATAATGAGTGTAGTGAGTATCAAAGATCTTATGGCTTTCGATATATTACCATAGCTGTTCTACGTGGTAGAGCCTTGCTGCAGCTTTATTATGATCGTAGCACGAATGGGTCGGCTCGACCGGGGAGGACCACGCTCTCACATAATACCAGCGTGAAGTAGAGGTTTACCTCTGCGTTTCGCTTGGTGAGTGCAGGTTGCCGGAGGCCCTTTTTACTGGAAATGAGGCATTCCATCTTAGTCCTCACGGGTGACAACGCATCTACATTTTGATTTGAAACAGAGGATAGATGTAGATGTCTATGGGCCGCAGCAACCACTTACCATCAGGTGGACTGTGTGCTCGTTTGTCACCCTTATCCTATATAAAAAAAACATTTGCCTGACATCCAGGCTGATTGACAAAGAATGCCACATGTCATTATGCCCTTAGCCTTAAGGTGTTACATTTAAGTTTTTAAATAAATAAATAAAATAAACAGGCCTGCTTGGGTTTACAATGCACTTAATCTCATTTTATTTTGCCTCATCTTATCCCATCTCGTCTCATTTTATCTTATTTCATTTAATAGTTTTCTACCGCCAAGCAACATACATCCAATGCTGGGTAGCGGTAAAAGTATGTAGAGACAAATGAATTATTACCATTTTAGTGCTCAGTGGTGACAACTGACAACATACATGTATGTTTTATATGTTTGAAGTTGATCGCAGGTGCTCATGTGTCACAAATCGTAATGTGAATCATTAGTTCGTTCGTTCCTTTAATATAAAAAATGCAATCCTGCCTTTTAAGTATTTCTTGCCATTTTCTGAGGTAATGATGTACAATGTCTCGTTGGTCTAATGATCATCCCATCGGACTGTGTGAGTGATGGAACAGAGTGTGCACCTTTTTATGCGGCGAATGCGCAAAAGCTCTCGCACGATAATTCTATCTTGCGTAGATGCCGCAATGACCGAAATTTGGTTATCACTTTATCTGGGGGCACGGCAGTGCCCCCGCCAAGTCGAGCAAAAACGCGGCACGGCCGTACCATCCTTTTCTCAAAACAGTTCAGGCCATTTTCGAAACCCTATAACTTCGTTGTGGATGAAACTAGAAGCCTGAATTTAATTTAAAATTTTTGTAATTAGCTAACCTGACAACATCTTATAGTGACCATATTAATATGAAAAATCTTTTACATTTTAAATAAATAAATTAACTTGGCAATCGTACTAAACAATCTAATTTAATATAATATGTATTAATTGAGAGATAAATTGTGTTTTCATGCGATGGCCAAGTCAATGTAATTATTTTAAAATATAAAAGATTCTTAGTATTGATGTGGTCACTATAAGATGTTGTTATGTTAGCTAATTACGTAATAACTTGAGACAGAAGGATCCTTAAGTAGGGACTGAATAAATTAACCGATTTGGTATTACATGGCTCTCACAATTTTTTACGGTAGAAGAAGTGAGTTGCGAGATTTGGTTTTTTATACAAGTTATGTGACTATATACTGACATAATAATACTAATACTAAAAACTTAAACTATCATCAACAAAACTACTCCGCGCGGTAGAGTGCCAAGAACGCTGGCTGTGTTTCCTTGCCGAATTATGTTCTTAATCAAATATATTCTAAGTCCACAGAGGTCACAAAGGCATCTGCCGCCTTCTTTATGTACTTGTGCTTAGGATTTTTATTATTTCTCAAAAGATTATAAATCGCTTAAGAGAAATAAAGTGTGTTTTGTTCGAATTTGTTTGCAGTTATCACAGAATACCAGCGTAAAATGGCAGCTTGACACTGCTGTGTTTCGTATGGTGAGTGTAGATAACTGGAGACCCATTTTGACAGGAAAAGAGGCATTCTATCTTAGTCCTCACGGGTGACAAAGCATTTGCATTTTGATTCTTAATTGAGGATAAATGTAGATGTCTATGGGTCACAGCAACCACTTAGGTACCATCAGGTGGACTGTGTGCTCGTTTGTCACCCTTATTCTATAAAAAAGGTGTGTCTATGCCTGCAATAGCCACTTGCCATAATTTGAACTGCAATTTCGTGGGTCACTTCAATCTAATATATAAAAATTAAAATTTGTTTGTTAGTATTTTATGCGCTGCAATTAACTTACAGTGCGTATCGTACCGACAAATTTATATAAATTTATCATTCAATGAATATATTATCATTTTTAATTAAACAATATAACTCTTCCAAATTTAAAACGATATTTTCACAATTATTTCTTCTGCGGTTGCAACGCGCCAGGTACCAGCTAGTTTTGTATAAAAAATAGTAATTATAGACCTACTCCACACACCAATCGAAACACGGTAGTAGCGGTTCTTTAGGCCGGTGTTACCCTCTTCCCTGATAAAGTTGTAAGCCTGAAACAGTCTAGTTGAAGTGTGGTCCAACCAGAGTAAACCACCAAAATATTTCGCGTTTTAAAGACCTGAATTAGAGTCATTCACGTTTGCGCTGCGTTTCACAATAACGTATCGATTACAAAGCAAATTGGTAACCAATGTCACGTTGTTTGTTATGCAATATGTTAAATGAGCGTCGTGTTTTGATACGAGGCGTTTTCTGCGAACAACATGGGTCCCTTAAAAGGTGAGAATACATTTATAAGTTAAACGAGATATCGGTTGAGATGTTCCGATACCACCAAAGTATCGATACCATCTCAAATGAATTCTATAAAATCTCATGTGATACAATGTGAGTACTTCAAAAGTGGTTTGGTCAAGTAGAAAGAATGAATGAGAAATGAGTGTTCAAAGCAATTTTTATTTGCAGAAGTAAACAGCAGTGCTGGCAAGGGATGCTCTAATCTAGAAAAAAAATTATCGATTTAATTGGCGATATGTTGAAGATGGGCCAAATTAAGAGTAACGTTAATCGCCGATCATGTAAGCGTAGGTATATGGATGTGAAGGAGGCGAGAGAGGTGTGTCAGGGTCGTGCCAAAAGTAAGTCCGTAGTCTCTGCCTATATTTCTGGATAACGAACGTCAGTATGTATGTAATGTATGTATGTTTACGTACTTCAAAAGTATCGATACTTACTAATATAGATACTTTTTTCAATATTCTATGTCAATGACGTATCTATGCATTTATTTCAAATTATCGATAGTTACAAAAATAGATAATTTTAATTCTTATGGCAATGTAGTTATACTAAAGTATATTATGTATTTACGTGATATATTTGTTGTTTATTTTAGGTATTTAAACATGGTAAATAAAATTTAACGGCGGGGTCATAATAACAAGAAAAACCAACAGACTCTTGGCAAGAAACACACATTGCACGATTGAATACATACATTCATTATGACCGAAGAACGGACGACGGAAGAGGGTGGAGGAAGCTCGGGGATAGAAGGCAGTACCATATGGGTCGGCTCGACCGGGGAGTAACTACGTTCTTTGAAACAGAAACAGAAACAGAAACTTTTTTATTCAATATAGATTATAAATAATACTTATTGAAAGTCACTCTTTTGTTTGATTACCACTGGTTCGGAAAAAACCTCTGTCCTGGGAAACCAGCAAGAAACCCAGCGGGACTTTTTTTTTAAATAACAGCTTACAATCATGATGTTACACAAATTAACAACACAACAAATTAGAAATAGCTTGGTAGCGATCACCTCATTTCCAGGGGTTATTATCATCCATAAATTCCTTAATATTATAATAACCCTTTTTATACAAACTTAGTTTAATAAAGTTTTTGAACTTTGAACAGGTCAAACTTTGTATATTTTCTGGAATTTTGTTGTAAAAGTGTATAAATCGCCCCAAGAATGAATTACTGACTCGATGGAGTCGAGTAACTGGTACTACTAGCTTGTGTCTGTTCCTAGTATTTACAGAATGAATATCACTTATTTTTGTAAAACTACTTTTATTTTTGTGTACGTACATTACATTTTCATAAATGTATTGAGAGGCCAAAGTTAATATATTAATTTCCTTAAATTTTTGTCGCAGCGTCTCTTTAGGCTTTAAATCATAAATTGCTCTTATGGCCCTCTTCTGCAAAACAAATATAATTTCAGTGTCAGCTGCGTGTCCCCATAGCAAAATACCATACGACATTGTGCTATGGAAGTAGCTGAAGTAAACTAGTCTAGCTGTTTCAACACTGGTTAAACTTCTAATCTTTTTTACAGCATATGCTGTAGAACTAAGTCTGCTTGCTAGTTTTGATATATGGGGGCTAGCTTCGCGTCTAGTGTGATTCCAAGAAAAATGGTGGTATCTACAAGACTCAGTTTCTTTCAGAATACTAGCATAAAATAGTGGCTTAATCTTGCTGTGTTTCGTGTGGTGAGTGTACAGAACCGGAGGTCTTGTTTACATAAAATGAAATATTTTGATTCTTAATCGAATATAAATGTAGATATCTAAGCGCCACATCATCCACTTATCATCAGGTGAACTGTGTATTCGTTTTCCTTAAAAAAAATTCATTTCCTCACTACTTTATACAAATTTTCTTCCATTATCGAGTAAGTATCGAAACATTATAATTCGATTTTAAAAGTACGCGTAACCGGTATTAAAACAAAAGTATCGAATACTCACTCAACGAATCATCCCTAGTCTTCGGCTTACTTACTTGTATGCACGCCTTGAACCGAGACAGCTTGACGTCATGTTCGCGTGTCTGTTTACAGGTTTCATAACATCGCATGACCTGTGGCATGACTCGAAAACACATCTGTAAGTTAATACTGGACAAACAATTGTGTATAATAGCAAATTTATATCGCCTACATAAGTTAATTGCACGTGCCATGCTTGCTCTTCTTTTTTTGCGTAGAATTATGTCAGGAACAATATACTTAATAGAATCAGGCGTCACTTTGTGGAAAACTTTTATACGTGGTAGAGTCATGCTGCTGCTATATTAGTAGTATAGTTGTAGCACGAATGGGTCGGCTCGACCGGGGAAGGACCATGCTCTCACAGAACACTAGCGTAAAATAGCAGCTTAATATTGCTGTGTTTCGTATGGTGAGTGTAAAGAACCGGAGACCCTTTTTACTGGAAAAGAGGCATTCCATCTTAGTCCTCACGGGTGACAACGCATCTACATTTTGATTCGCAAACGAGGATAGATGTAGATGTCTATGGGCCATAGCAACCACCTACCATCAGGTGGACTGTGTGCTCGTTTGTCACCCTATCCTATAAAAAAAGCATTATATTAGAGATGTTAGAAATTAATTACCAAAGAGCCGTGAAATAAAATAAAATGAAGTGTCTTACTTGTTTAAAGATCACCTTTCGCACACCTGTCACCACTAATCCCAGCATCACCACTCCAAACACCACTACGCTAGGAAAGACACACGACCGTTGATAATACGACACGTGTTTCACCTCTTTGCGGTTATCCACCGCAGAAGCTACGAAGAAAGAGTAGCCATACTAGTTGCGATTCGCAATTATATCGGACATATACTTGGAATATATTGTATTCTCATGATATCTCGGACATGCTGGATTTTTAAGATGTTTTATTTTAATACTGAGCATATGTAATTAGCACTGCAATTAACAATTTCATTGGTGCAGGTGAGGATTTGGATTGTTTGCGATAGCATCATGCTCATCATGCAATTACGTTCGTGAACGAGCCATGCTGCAGCTATGTTATGACTGTAATACGAATGGATCGGCTCGACCGGGGTAGGACCACGCTCTCACAAAATACTAGCGTGATATAGCACCTTTATGCTGTTGTGTTTCGTATGGTGAGTGGAGATAATCGGAGACCATCCTAGTCCATCTTAGTCCGTAGGAGTAACACGCATCTGCATTTTGATTCATAACTGTAGATGTCTATGGGCCGCAGCTTTCACATACCATCAGGTAGACTGTGTGCATGTTTATCAGCCTCATTCTTCAATGTTCCTATGTTCAGCAGTGAATTTCAATAGGCTGTAACGAACGGTATAGAATGGCTTATAAGGGCGACATTTGCTATAGCTACCACTCTCTAGAGTTTTTACAACCTACTGCTTCATTCTCCGGTCGCCCCATACGGCACTCATCCGCTGTAGTAGATACCTATATATGTAACAGAATATGGCTACAAACATGGCTCTATAATGTTAAATAGTTGACCTGCCAGTTCGTTTTATGCACAAATACTCAAACGTTACTCAGCCAGTTAAGACGCCGCTAAGTCTCTTGGTGTCACAGTCACTTTGACTTAATCCTTTAAAAAAATTTAGGTATTAAAGGTATTAATTTAACACTTACACCTGGCAGAAAACGAGACCTACGAGACCTACAAGTCCTAGCGAGTAGTTTGCACATAATCTTAACCTAAGATAGTAGTAAACAGTTAATACCAACTGGCGACAAACAGCGCATAAATTAATAAATATGGTGTGTTGCTGGAGGCCCAATCGTTCTAAATAAAGGTAGCTTTACATTGGGTTAGTTGTTGGCGTAAATCTTTTGGCAAGATGGCGCTTATTCCATAATTCTATTTAATCTATTCTATTCTAGTTAATCCAGCTAAGACTATTCAGTTTTGATTTAAAATAATACAGGTGCATGTTGTCGATTTGCGCATCTCTCTCACAATGCTCTTCTAACAGCACTGACCTCATCTAAACTCTGCAGTCTGTAGCTATTAGTCAGGGTTTTTGCGAATGCTTTACGATTGCTGGATCAATATATCTTGACGAAGATTTTTCCCTCTGTCTTTTCTCTCTTTTCATGAATTTACGGGCTTCTTTTGTTTGATCAGGATTTTCGATCGTTAATACGAACTTGTTTCGAAATTAATCGCTATATCAAAATATTATTTATGAAAAATTCAATGGTAATGAGTTAGTTCCTTTACAAGTTTAGGTAGTCCTCCCTTTGGGAGAGATCTAACTAGCCTACAAGCGGGTGGTCGACGGGTTTGGTGATAGGCTATAGCTTCTTAACTTTATTTAAACAAGCTAATTTATGGAATAAAACTACTTTTACGGATTTTATCGCGTTTAACTGTTGGACGTTTCCAGTGCTTTCCAGTATCCACCGTGCAGTGGTTGAAATGTTAATCTAATTCATCTAGAGTCCCATTTAGGCCGGCTGCATACATACGGAATTCCGTTTCGAGATTCCGTTTCGCAATTCCGAACGGGTCGGCCACACACATACGGAATCCCGTTTTGCCCGCAAAATTTCGAACGGAAAACTACCGTACGTGTGTGATGGGTCATAGATTTTATATGGACTTGCTGCGTTCGGGATTCCGAATCAGAATATCGAAACGGAATCCCGAAACGGAATTCCGTATGTATGTGGCTGGCCATAAACACACAAAAAATTTCATCAAAATTGGTCAAGCCGTTTTTGAATTTTACTAACAGAGAGCAGTTGATTGTTATACATAGCGATACTGTTTTCAAAATCGGGCGAAGAAATACCTGAATCTAACTTATTATTAAAGGATAAAAACTTAGGACTCTGGAGGAACCTAGTCGGGAGCTAAGTTGTGTAATAGGGCGTCTGCTAAAATTTCATCAATTGGCTGCCGGGGTGTTTAAATTTTTTTGTTTATCTCATCATTGATCACTAGAATTAATTGAACATAATTACGGAAAATATTAGTTTTGGACGTACCTATTAAATTATAAACGCATTAAATCTTACGTTGTAATAAATCAAATCTATGCGGCGACCTTCGTCAAAAACGAGACAATGCTAAACGCTGAATTCCAAAAGGGTTTTTAAACAAAGTTATTACTAGGATCGAAATTATAATATAAAGTCCACGTGCAATATTAATATAGTCTAAGAAGTTGTCACATAATTGTCGCAAGTCATCGGATCTTATAATATTTTGGAATGATCATGATAATGGTCGCAATACTTAGACCTTTCGAATAGTGAAAATGTTTCTTACATTCATCCTCATTCTTCATTAAATAATTCTCACGTGGTCACGGGGGAATGAGGTGATTGACGTCCCGATGTCAGAATTAACCCGGAGTTCCTTCAGCTTTTTAATTATTAATTTTGGTCCGATCTACGCAGAATGAACTTACTGTGTCTTAAATTAGGATGTTTTTTAAATTTAAATAGCCTTACGTATCATCCTTGGCAGAAATCGATGTTCTTTTACGCGAATTTGTGTTCTATCAAATCTAATGTAATGGTGGGGGCCGTCTAGGGTATGATCACAAATTGCCGACTTCCCGAAGCGTTGGTGTTTGCAGCTACATGGTGTTTATAGATCGTTTTGTTTGCTCTGTATAGTTGTACTAAATGTGTAGTGTTCGCGTAAATATAAGAAATCATTAAGCAAAATGTTACAGAAAAGGGTGGCAGAGTTGGCAAAGGATGCTCCAGACGGAAGTTTATTGACCAAATCTACGATATATTTAAGATTGACCAAATGATGAGTATCCTTAAAGTTCGAGCATTTATGCGTAGGTATATGGACGTGAACGAGAGAGCTGTGTGAGGATCGTGCCAAATGGAAGTCCGCAGTCTCCGTTTCTATGTGAGTATGTAGAAAGTTATTTTGATAGTCTTCAGTATAAATAATCGGTGTATATGAACTTGCGAGGTAGACTTGCCCTCTAGAGTCGAGAGTTTAGTGGCGCGATAATAATTCTTTGTACATGCTGAGATGTGCCCGTGAGCGAGAACATATTTGTATATTTGTTACGTTTCTTGCTTCTCGATTTTAGGGTTCCTGTCTATGGTGAGGTTTCACGTGTATTTAGGTACGCCGGCGATAGTCCAAGCGTATTCCGACTATGTAGATTTAAGTCAGTCACAGCTATAATCAACAGGCACTGGTTGACTGGCAACAGTAACTAGTTTAATGTGAGCCTGCCCTAAAATTATAAAGTTTTTGCTCGCTCGTAAACACACGACTCTTGCAACATCTACATAAGTATTACTCTGTTGTTTTTACAGTGCGCCATATTTGATTTTAAAACATACGTTGAGAGTAATTCATTGTCAGCAATTAATTATACTATTAACTATAATAGGCATAGTTATTTCTTTGTGTGTTGTCTTATGCTCTTTTTTATAAAGTCACGCCTTTGTCCATCGTGGATAAGCAGTATATTAATAAAAGTAAATTATTTGTCCATGCTATTTTTGGTTATTCATTCATCAGTCCATTGCTGAACATAGGTCTTCCCTATATGTTTACCCATAAAGGGATATTTGCCATAGTTTTCAAACGGGTTGGCAAATGCGGTGTTCTTATTATTTTCATTTGTTTTCAGGAAGATCCTTTTTTAAAGAATAAGAGTGACAAACGAGCACACAGTCCACCTGATGGTAAGTGAAAAAAAAAGTTACCTCCACAATAGGATTTTCTCCTATATCGTGAAGGCACACACATGAATACCACAAGGAAAAACATCCAGACCCGGAACAATTATTTGAAGGTCATATTACACAAATACTTGTTTCGTGCGAGGTTCGAACCCGTGGCCCTCGGTATCATTCATCCCTTAGCGTCAACTTATTTTCTGAGCCATAATTTTTTAAATTAACTTTTGATTGTCTTGTTGGTCTAATGGTTGTAAGCACGACTGCTGATCACATGATCCTGGGTTGAGGTCCCTTACCGGACCAAATATTGGTTTTACATTGTCAAGAAATTCGCAGTTGCAGCTCGGAGTCAGGAAGTTGACGGTATTTCACCGTCGTGTCTCGTAAAGTACGTAACGCCGTTGGTTCTGCACCTTATCTCTCTGGTCGTGTTGGATTGTTGTCTCATTGGACAATGAGAGTATGAGAATAGCGTGTGCACCTAGGTTGCGCACAGATCCTGTACTCGTTATTTTCAAGCCTGTCGTTTAGCTGGACACAGGTTCTTTTGCAAACCAGTAGTAAAAGTAAACAATGACTTTCAGTAAGAATTACATGTAATCTATATTGAATATAATTTAAAATTAAAAACTTTGTCCAACCGACTTCAATATATATTATTAAGGATAATTCAAAATCTATTGGTCAGACCTTGATCAAATTTATATGGGACCACATGAGAAGCACCAGTTTTCAAATAAAAAAAGAATCATCGAAAAGTCATAAAGTAGCACACATAAGAAACATATAGTAGAATTGAGTACCTTCCCCTTTTTGGAGTCGGTAGAAAAATGTATTCGGTTCTATTCTTTGCAGATGCCTAGGCTCCGTTAATACTGGCCGCCGTGTCTAAAATTCAGCCTAGGGGATGTAATTTTTTTTAAGATCACGTCACTCGTAAACAACACTAGAATTTTCTTCTGTATCATGAATTCATCCTACATACAATTATTTTTCATTTGTAACGGCATTGACTATATGGCATTTAGCCAATATACACATAAATCACACATGAACAAACATCCACAAATGAGGCAAACAAGTTGTGGATATATTATATCCTTGATTTAATGTGTTTGAATGCCCCTGAATAAAAAAAAACTTGTAATTTATTTACTAACAAATAATGTAGTACCTGAGCGATCGATGTTTGTTAGGCGTAAAAAATATATTATTGTACACGAATGAAATCTATCTAGATAAAAGTAGTAAAAACCAATTCTAATTATAAAATTTCATCCAAGCCGATTTCTTAATTGCTTTGTTTTCTCATGATCTATAATTTACACGGTAAAAATGAAGAATATAATATACTAAAGCATCTGCAATTCCCCTGGTTCCCCTGGTGTTGCAAATGTTCATGGCCGGCGGTAGTCACTTACCATCAGGTGAGCCGCATGCTCGTTGGCCCCCTCTCCTATATAAAAAGAAAACTATATGTGACATTGTTCGCACTTAAAATTAAAGGCAGGAGTATAAGAAGGAATTAAGAAAATAAAATGAGTAAATGATATTAACAAAGCGGTCTTCGACAAACATATTAAATATGTATACAAGAATTGCTCACTTAAAATATAGAATAAATAGACTACCCGTTTAATAATAAGGAAGGAGAAATAAGTAATTAAAATTCAAATGCATGTTTATTTTTCTAAATTAGCAATTAAAAACACAATATTGTATAATGGCTTTTGGCAGCGCTGTCGTCACGCTACAAGCGAAACATACCGAAGCCTAAATCGCGCTATCAAAATTTCGAAGTAACTGCGCTATATATAGAACAACTCCGAAATAACAGGGGGAGCGTTGGCCGCTCCCCGGGCTGAACACCTTGCCCGGCGGGAGATTTCTTCTTTTCCTTCCACGGCCAAAGTTAAATGATTTTAGATTTTTAGAAGCAAATCTGTCATAAATGTCGGTTAATACAATGGCTAATAGTGTGAGTCACTTCAGTAAATTTTACTCACAGAGTGGCGATGAAAAACTATTCACTACCCATATCGCTCCACGAGTGACGAAACAAACTAGGAGATGGGCAGCAGCGTCATCCTAATAATATCTAAAAAAAATGAGGTTGCAAACCCGGCCGCCAAGAGTGGCAACTGTGGCAAATATTCCTCCTTATGAGGAATACTATGAGGAAGCCTATGTTCGGCAATTGACTTTGATAGGCTCTCTAGTGTAACTGATTGTTGTTCCAAATAATAAAATAAAATCAAAAGCAGAAGCAATTATTTTGTAATCCACAAAAATATTTCTTCCGTGCGGGATTTCATCCCGTCACCCTGGAGCCATACAGCCGTTGCTTGTACTTGTATGCGTATAAATTTACCTTGATTGAAATATCCGTGCATGAACAAGTCGAGGGCGAAAGTGCTATGCCTAAGCGAGAAGCTGAGGGAATACGCAATCATACTTTCACTGAATGCACTTTCTTATTTTAACACTTGTTTTAAATTATCCGCGGGTACACGTGTTGCGATTAACGCCTGATACGTTTAGTTCTAATCATGAATATCTCTGATGCCTTACTTGATTAGAATAGAAACTTTGTCTACAATTGTGTAATACACAATATTGTACGTGGTAGAGCCATGCTGCAGCTATATTAGTAGTATAGTTGTAGCACGAATGGGTCAGCTCGACCGGGGAAGGACTACGCTCTCACAGAATACCAGCGTCAAATAGCAGCTCAACACTGCTGTGTTTCGTATGGTGAGTGTAGAGAACCGGAGACCCTTTTTACTGGAAACGAGGTAATCCATCTTAGTCCTCACGGGTGGCAACACATCTGCATTTTGATTCGCAAACAAGGATAGATGTAGATGTCTATGGGCCACAGCAACCACTTACCATCAGGTGGACTGTGTGCTCGTTTGTCACCCTATACTATAAAAAAAATGGGTTGGATTGACCGGGGTAAGATGAAGCTCTCACAGATTACCAGCTTAAAATAGCAACTTCATTCTACTGTGTTTCGTATGGTGAACTGGAAACCCATTTTACTGGAAACGAGGCATACCATCTTATTCCTGAGGGGTGACAACGCATTGTCAACGTTTGCATTATTATTCTTTATCGAGGATAAATGTAGATGTCCACTTACCATCGGGTTGACTGTGTGCTCGTTTATCACCCTTATTTTATATAAAAAAGCAAAATAAGTTGTTTTCGTAGATGCGTAAATTAAAGTTACAGCGCAGCATGTTTTCTAAAGAACACCGATTCGTTCCTAGAATAATTTGCGAGGTTATTGATATTCAAAAAAATCCTAATTTCAATAGAAAAGATAGTTGAGTGCCTATCCTATCTGCATATATAAAATAAAAGCTTTTAGAAATCAATTGCCTTGTTTTAGTCTCGTAAAATCTCAACTCAATTTTGATGAAGTTTTTTGTGTGTGATCAGGACTCTAGCAGTGGATCCCTGGATGTTTTAGATTCTACTATAAATAAGTCAATATACGCCATAAAATACAGCTTTTATAATTCCCACAGCTGGGTACATGCTTCTCATATCTGGAATGGATTCGACAGTAGATTTATGATAACAATTTTTTTATTAAGGGTACTAACTCTCTTATCTCTTACATGTTGTCAATCCAAGAGATAAGAAAAATTCATTTCAAGTTTGTAACAAATAATAAAATCAGAAAATCATCTAGAACATACTTAATTAGAACTAAAATATACCGTGCAGTGGCGGAGTAAGGATAGCCAGTACCCCACATCGTTCCGTGGGTGTCGTAAGAGGCAGCAGGGAGAAAATGAAACAGCAGATGGGCAGCAGCATCTTCCTGAAAATAACTCATAATACTAAAAAATGCGGTTGCCAATCCGCCTGCCAAACGTGGCAAATATGCCAAAATTGTTAGGCAATCTATGAGAGCGGCCTATGTTCCTATAATGTGCCTATAATGGCGAAGGTAATTAACCTCGCTATCAGTAAAGAGCTGGACAAATCTTCAGGAGTGAACTGTTTACGGTCTGATGATAATAATGATGGTCGTGAAGTGGCGCAGTAAAAGAATCCATCACCCAAATCATTCCGTAAGTAAAGTAAGAGGTGACAGAATGAAACTGAAAAGTAGTTGAGGAGCGCCATTGTTAAAGATTTTAAAAATTAATTAGCTAAAATCCGGCACCAATTCCAAGACGTAATTGGTATATAATATAACTTAGCGGTCGTGTTCTATTCTCGACGGTGGTGTACCTTTCTTAGTGTAGTGGTTTTTCTTATGTAGTGAGTTTTATTATAATGGCGGAACTACTCTTACTCCGGTAAAATTAAATTACGATCCCCCTGGTCATAGTTTACAGTAAAATAACAAATCAAAAAAGTCAATGCAGTTCGCGACAATAGTTAGGCAGTCACGAATCCCTAATAATAATTAACCGAAATCACGTTAAACTTAACCGGCAAGCTGAACCTTTCGTATGTAGGCCACTCCCTCGACATTTACAAAGGTTACTTTGAACTTTTGGTTTTACGCAAAGCGGCCGAGCTCCTCACGGAAATTGCTTCGGCAGCCCGACAGATCATAAATCAGTTGCATGGCGCCCGGGCCTATTTCCACTTCATTGCTCGCGAGTCACTTTCAGGGTTGTTTTGGAACTCAGAACTGTTGATATTTTTCTCGAAACGCATTAATAAACAAAAGAATTTTATCAGTTTAATGTAAATTGTTTTATCAACGTCGTAGAGGCAAGCTGCAGCTATATTATGGTTGTAGCACAGATAGGTCGACTCGATTGGGGTTCCTACCCAAGGTGCGTGGTGTCCACGCTCTCACAAAACACCTAAGTACTAAAATAAATAAGTACGTTTATCTTCAAATTTTTAAATATTAAGAGACTTAAATATATTCTTGTATACCAAGATAAAATAGTAGCTTAATGCTGCTGTGTTTGGTATGGTGAAGGTAGAGAACCGAATACACTTTTTACTTTATACGGGGCATTCCATCCTATTCCTCAAGGGTGACAGCGCATCTGTATTTTGATTCTTAATCGAGGAAAACGTAGACCCACTCACCATTCAGATGTGTGCTCATTTGTCACCCTTATTCTATAAAAAAAATAGTATCCTAATATGTATATGGTGATGCGGCCGAAGATTGCGAAGCGCACTGACTTAATTTACATAGTTGAACTACGCTGCAGTTACATTATAGTTGTAGCACAAATGGGTTGGATCCACCGGGAAAGGATCGCGCTCTCACAAAAAACTAGCGTGAAATAGCAGCCTCATGTAGCTGTTTAACATGCTTAGTAACTTTGATTGTCTTATTCGTACCACCGTTACATAGCTGCGGCATGGCTCTACCACGTGGTAGCTAAACACTGGTTTTTATTAATAAAAATATGTTTTTATGCCTTTCGCAATTTAGCATTGAACTTTTAGACGCCTTAAAATCCATTATGCGTTGAAGCCAACAAAATAATTATGATTTCGAATTTGACTTTCTAATAAGGTTTCATTACGTTGTAACCTTAACAAAGTTGTTTCTATGGCAACCGTGCGGGAGCTCGTGAAGCAGCTATGATTTACGACTAGCGAGGGAATCGAAGGCTTTGCTGTTTAAATGTTAAATAGGTGGCTCAAGACCTAAGATTTAATGGTACAGTTTGTGGAATTTATTAATTACTAGAGTTATTTTAACGTGGTAGTAAAGTGGCAGGGTGCTCGTTAAATGCAATACAATTTTGTTCCTAGGTATACAATAGAAATTGTTAATAAATTTTACGTAATGAAATAAAGCACAATAATTTTTAACAAGTAAGGTACGTTGGGGTAAGATCGGTGATGGGGCAAGACCGTAGGATTCAAATTCCCGGCGAATTATGCTATATTTTGAAAAGCTAACAATATGCTACACGACGCCATTTCATCCTGCCCCGACCCTCAGTTCGCGCCAGTCACTCCGGCAAGTGGGACCTGTGCTGCGTGGCATTTTATAAAACAATGTAATTTTTGTATTATTTTTGTCCATCCGATCTTTCCCTATCACTTTTATTTACAATTTTTAGCGAGAATATGGCTTCTTTTGTTATTATTTTGTGTGGATACTAATTTTTATGAAGTTATAGCTAAATAAAGCTGGTCCATGCAGGGCTAAGATCGCTGTAGGCCGAGATCCGATGTTTCCCCTCGTGAGTGAAGATCGGATGAATATTATCCGATCTTTGCCTGTTACAAATATGGCAGTGGTTGTTAAACTTTCGTTGGTCGTGTATATTTTTTCGTTGATTACTTAAGTGACTATGGGACTCAGTCTCGTTAGCAAGTCTGTGTATTTAAAAGTAATAAAACAATACGATGGTTTTATTACTTTTAAGTACACATTAAAATACATTTTTTTATATGATAAGGGTGACAAAGGAGCACACAGTCCACCTGATGTTAAGTGGTTGCTGCGGCCCATAGACATCTACATCTATCCTCTATTACAAATCAAAATGTAATTTGTAATTATTTAAAAAAAAATAATTTATAATAATAAATTACATATTCATCTCATTAGATAATGTTTAGAACTAATTCAGTTTCACGGGAAACTTTCAACTCACGTTCCTTTTCCTGGTCTAGTCAACTTTGCTTTACTTTTTCCGACTTCATGCCCTTATCCTGATTCTAATTAACTCTATAAATAAGCTCACGCCTGCTTATTGATACACATACAAATATGCACACAAAATAATCTATCAATTGACTACTTACCTAACTACCTGCTTCGTCATATGCCGCTTTGCTAAAATATTTATTATTCTCCTGTATTATCCCAGGGCATTTCGCCAGTCCTTACTCTTAATTTTTTTTCCCCATAAAAAAATCAAATGCATCCGATCTTTCCCTTATATTGAGTAATTCCATCTTATGTCATAACAAAGTTTGAGAAACATAAAATTACAATTTCTTTATATTAGGGATAAGATCGGATGCCAAGAAACAAAAAAAGAGAAAATCGTTTGGAACATTTATGTTTCTAGTACTTTATAGATCTTATTGAAATATGTTTTTAAGCGTTAAAGATAGGACAAATCTCTTTTATAAACTTTGTTCTCTAAGCAGTAGAAGTGGTTTTAAATTTAAGGCCGGTCTTACCCCTTAATGGCCAATTTTTCATTATGCATATAAAAAAGTATGTCTAGTTTTCGCACACCTTTAAAGCAGAAACCGTTGAGTTTACACAAGCAAAAGATTCTCAGAGCTAAACTACGTTTAACGATTAACGGTTTGCTCCATGTTCCATAAATCTGACGTATACGAATGTCGAGAAATTAAAGTTTTTGGCAGACTCTTCCAACTATTCGAAAATCCGTCCGGTATTAACCCACGTTGGGTTAATACCGGACGGATTTTCGAATACCGGACCGGACCTTACATATATTAATTTTTTTTATTAGTTTTTCATCACATTATTACGATCAGGTAAAAAATAAACACATCATTGCGGTATAGGGATATTTTTAACAACATTGACCAAATAAAAATTACTGCCCATTTTAAAAATTATTCGTCATTTATTCCACGTTGTTTCCAAATTTAAATAAAAGAAGAAAATGTGTTGGCGGAGCTAGAGCATTTTTACTCAGAGTATTTGTCATTTTTTTGTTGAAAACCGCAAATTAACTTTATTATATATCATTCAAAGAACATCGATTACCAAAAGATGGTTAAGGTTATTGAAGTAAAAAAAAAAAATATAGAAGCAAGAGTTACTTACTAGCTACAGATTTTCTGATGGTAGGTGAATACTGTGGCCTATACATCACACATACATCTATCCTTGTTTCAAATTGTATATTATGCGTTGTCTACTTTCTGTCTCGTTAATAGTAAAACGGTTTTTGACTGTCTACACTCACTATCCGACTCAAAGCAGCACAATGTTGTAATTTTTGCTGGAATTCTGTGCTAGAATTCAGGCGTGATCCTTCTTTGGTCATGACCCCTCAATCTTACAACCACGCTATACTGTAGCATCTACCACATTGAAAAGTGTAAAAAATTGTAAACGAACGACATTTAAAATATTACAATAAAATGATGTAAAGGCATTTCATCTTGTCCCTCAGTTTCAGCAATCAGTTTGTCACACGCTCTTAAAAACTATAATACACTGTGTGGCCAGGCAGACGTTGTTCTGTCTTTCTTAAATTTGCAATTAAAAATGTTAATTCACTTATCGGATTATTGGGATAAAAACTTTCGTATTTCTTTAATTGGAGCAAGCGATACACATTTACAAGCTAGCTGAAAAAAGTTTCATCCTTTATGTACGTTCCACTGCTGAGCACAGGGCTCCTCTTATTTCTGATAGGGTTTTAGGGCAAGGAAAAGTCCGGGCTGGCCCTATGCCTGATGGCAAACTCCACATGCTTTCGAATTTTTTTTATTCCTCAGAAATGCAGGTCGATGTTTTCCTTCACCACCGAGACGTGGTAAATCAGCTTAGACAACTTAAAACTGCAATTAACAATTTCATTGGTGCCGGCAGGTTCGAACCCGGGTTGCTCGCTTACTGTGAAATTTACAGCGAGCGCTCAGCTCCTGAGTTACCACGGCTCACACATTTACAGTTTCGTTGTAATTGGTTGAGCGGTGGAGATTAGCGTGAACGAACATCGTGACACGAGATTTTTATATATTAAGATCTTGCACTTTCAGCTCCACTACAAATAATATTAATTACACAGAAAATCAAAGGTAATTAAACAATGTTTTGTTTACTATAATATAACTCAGTTAACTTTGCTTAACTTATTTTTATTTAGAAGTGTTTCTGTTAATTTTATTTCGTCATAAATTTCGTTCTAATTTTTTTAAATTTATTTATGGGTTGGTAGATTCTCCACATGCCGCCTCCTCATAGCCAACATATATATTCATTAACAGTCGTTTTAATCAGAATTCTGAAGTTAAATAAACTACAAAATATCACATAATATATCCGACTCATATAGCAGATACGTTATTATAATTAGGTCGGAAGCGTAAACTCTAAACTCTAAGCGCTGCGTTCACAAACGAGCGTGTCGAACGCAGAACCGACTGGTCGGCTTCAACGATTATCTCAATTACCATTCATTGCACAGGATACCTTCAATGAGCGAGGTCTACGCCCTATAAATAGAATAATGTATTATGTAGTTAGCGATGCTGACTTGACTTGCGAGGTTCTGTATTTATCTATGTAAGTAAAGTAAAGATTGTAAGTATGTAAGCCTTTACAAGACAACATAAATAGATTTTACACCTATGTATCAAATAGCAGCTTAATTGTGATGTGTTTCGTATGATGATTGTAGAGAACCGAAGACCCTATTAACTAGAAACGAGGCAGTCCATTTTTGCCTTCATGGATGACAACACATCTGCAGTTTGATTCTTAATTGAGGATATATGTATATGTCTATGGGCCTCAGCATCCACTTACCATCATAGACTTGGTATTCGTTTGCCACGTTTTAACTTTTTATAATACTAAGAAGTAAGGAAGACAGAAAGCTACAAAACAGCAGATAACAATTAAATACCTGAGGCAATATATTATGAAGAAAACTTGTCATATTTTTAAACATATTGCGCGCACGGAGGAGTGTGAGCTTCGGCATAATTAAATATATTATGTTACGTATATAAAAAAGCAGTGCATAAAGCTAAAATTTTTACATAATATGTTGTGTTTCAGGTATGTACATTAAGTAAATTAAAAAAATATATAAATTGTTTACATTCATGCTGCTAACTTCAAAACTTCAAACACATAAATATGTCGCTTTGACAAATACTGTCGTTTGTTGACGGTCAAACTACCTATGTCTCAGCATATGTATCTATCTCTACAAGTATATGATGTATGTTATTACGTTAAGGACAATGTCAAACACTTAATAGTCTGTGGTTAAACAGAAAAATTTGAAAATGTTGCCAACAAATAATTGAATAAGCTGTAAATTTTGTGAGATTTCAAATGTTCCTTTTTAATAGTGTGTATTTATTTATATTTAGGTGGTATGTCAAGACAATTAGCGTTTGTTTTATATTGTGTGTATTAGTAATCTGTGTTTTATATATTAATGTGCAGAAAGTGAAATAGAGCTCGCTTGATATACAAATTTAAAATTTAATGGGTTGCGGTAGGATTTAAAAACAGCGACCGCTATTGTTGATATTAAAAAAAAAATATTGTAGAATGTAGCAATGAGAAGCTAACTGCCTTGTCGTTATGCCACAGTAGTAGTGTTATATATATATACATGTCATTGATTTTAGCACTCGACTGCCTCGTGGGTCGTATTGTCACAGGTTCGAATGTCCGGACGAAACAAAATCAGTGACTGATTTTTTTGTCAAGAAATTTTAGTAGCAGCCCAGAGACAAGAAGTTATTTATTTTATTTTTTATTTTATTTTATAGGATAGGGTAATAAACGAGCACACAATCCACCTGATGGTAAGTGGTTGCTGTTACCCATAGACATCTACATTTATACTCGTTTACTAATCAAAATGCAGATGCGTTGTCACCCGTGAGGACTAAGATGGAATGCCTCTTTTCTCTGCACTCACCATACGAAGCACAGCAGCATTAAGCTGCCATTTTATGCTGGTATTCTGTGAAAGCGTGGTCCTTCCCCGGTCAAGCCGACCCATTCATGCTACAACTATACTACTAATATAGCTGCAGCATGACTCTACCACGTTAATAACAAATTCATGCAGTATTCGTAACACAAATACTTGTTCCATGCGGGAACAAGCAAAGCGTCCTTTCCTTTGAAATCTATTAATAACCCTATCGTATTTAAGCATCGTGAAATGGGACACATTTGTTAGTAGTTCAAACACTTTTACACAAAAAGCGACGCTAACGATCATTAATCGAGGGATATTTACACAAAAGTCCCTTGAATCCACCTCGCATTAGGGTATCTAAGATTGGGAGTTCGCCCCGTGTTCTCGAGGCAATATAATTTATATCACACGTCTTCTACTTTGCTAATGCCCACTAATGTTCTTTGGAAATTATTTCTATAGAAAAATAAAACATAGGTCTTTACGGATTATATTGCGCTTAATTGGATTTATTTTATGTGTAGTGGTGCTGGGGATAGGTTTTTGACGTCTCACGTCATAGTTAACCTTACCAGGTTGTTACCACAAGGTCTATTTCAGCATTTGAATATTTATTCTTCTATACATTAAGACTTGGCATCGATTTCAGAATTTGAAATTATCGTGTTCTTTTTAGATATTTTGTCCTCCATGGTGGCAACACTCCAGGGGTGTAGAGTAGCAGTGCGCTGGTCTTGTTCTTCAAGAAAGGCGACAAAGCTCTCTAGAAAAACTACAGTCCGATTTCTGATTTCCGATATAGTCCTTATGACAGAATCGCTGAGGGACCTAAGCACTATATTCAATGACCTCTATAGTGCCTAAAAACGGATAGGTCTTAAGATGAACATGGACAAAACAAAGATCATGTGTAACGTCCATGTCACACCTATGCTGATAGTTGTTGGGAACACGTTCGGGAAATTACGACGCATCTTCTCAGTATACCTACAATTTGAAAATTGAGATTTTTCAACCAGTGCGTGTTGACAGTGATGATTTATGGATCTGAGACGTGGTCCTTCACTGCTGGCCGTATGAAGAAACTCAAAGCCGCTCAGCGAGCTATGGGAGGAATGGGATGCTCGGGATTTCTCTGCGTGATAAAATTAGAAATGAGGTTATCCGCAGTAAAACCAGAGTAATCAACATAGCCCAACGGATTAGTCAGCTGAAGTAGAAAAGAGCTGGCCTCAAAGAACCGACAATCAATTGGGATGCAAGGTTTTCAAGTAGCAATCTCGTACCAGTAGGTGAAGTGTAGGGCGGCCCCAGCTAGATGGAGTGAAGATCTGGTAAGACATGCAGGAACACGATGGATGCAAGTGGCTCAGGACCGTGTTTTGTGGCATTCTTTGGGGGAGGCCTTTGTTCAGCAGTAGACTTGAGAATGTTTGTAGCGATAACGATGAGTTCCATAAAAGTAGTTTTATTCAATAACTTCGGAGATATTGCGTTACAATATTAAGGATTTTTTAAACAAAAGTTAAGAAAAGGGAGGAGTTTCTCTATTAAGGTCAAATTCGTCTTCTTTTGAAGTCATTTATTCAATAACTGGGTACAGCCTATCAATTCACTGCCGAATATAGGCCTATTTCATTGATTTTTTTATATAGAACAAACGAGCATGCGGCTCACCTGATGATAAGTGTCGACCGCCACCCATGAACAACAGGGGAACTGATTGCAGGTGCTTTGCCGGCCTTTCAAAACGAAGTAATCTCGTTTCTTGAAGGTCACTAAGTCGTATCGTTCCGGAATTAGTGGTAAACAATTTCAGAAAGAAGTCGTGCAAAAAAACTCTTAGAAAGTCGCACAGTGGTAGATCGCCACGCATCCATATGGTGTAAAAGGTGCCGCCATTGCTACATAAAGGGATTATGTCACAGTTGCCACACTTGGCATTCAGGTTAGCGACTGCAATTTTTTTTATTTTTTAGTTTTTATCAGATAAATGCACTAATGAAGTTAGTTAATTGTCTATTATTGTTGATATATCAACGACAAATGTACACAATAGCTCAATTTACATAACAAATTATAACAAAGTGTAGCGAGAGACATCAATTAGTGCCATTATCATAAATAAATCCGTGCTTATCCAATAAACTTACGCATAAATACATATCGAGATCCACATCCATTCCCAGCCTGTAAAAGGCCACTACTGAACATAGGTCTTCCCATAGATTGCCTCAAAGAGGGATTTGGCTATAGTTGCCATGTTTAGCTGGCGGGTTTGCAACCGCAGTTTATTATTATTTTAAACTGTTACCAGGAAGATGCTGATGCCCATTTTCTGTTTCAGTTCCCCTCTGTCGCCTCTTACGACACCCACGGGACGACACTATCTTGCACCGCCACTACACGGTAAATTACGGCGTCAAGTAAAACAAATTGGAGAGCGAAAAAGTTGCAATAGAAATAATATTTATATAATTTACTGCCAAAATATTAGCACCATTGAATGCCATTATCAAATATGTAAAAACATACCAGTAATATTTTTTTTTTGCTAAATAAGGGTGGCAATCGAGAACACAGTCCATCCGATTGTAAGTGGACGTTATGGTGTATAAAAATCTACAACTATCACCCATGAGGGCTAAGATAGAACGCCTCGTTTCCAGTAAACAGTAATAGGTCTCCCATTTTTTAATCTCACCAAATTAAACCAGCAACAATACGCTGTTGTTTTTCGATGGTGTACTGTGCGAGCCCCGTTCCCGGTTGAGCCAACCCATAAGTGCTATATCCATAATATAGCTGCAGAGAGACTCTACCACATAAAAATCGGTCAAATGCCACTCATCATCATCATTATAGCCTTTCACAAGTCCACTGCTTAACATAGGCCTCCCCAAGGAATGCCACAAAGCACGGTCCTGAGCTTGAGACTTCCTGTATGTCTTACCAGTTCGTCACTCCATCTAGTGAGGGGTCTCCCTACACTTCGCCTACCAGTACGAGAGAGTTGGAGGAATGCATGGCTTTAAAGATGTCCTCATGCATTTCCTCCAACTCCCTATCGAGATGTGCCGAGGTTACCGAGGTTGGTGCGTAAACCTGTATGACCTTCAACGAATACCTTTTGGTGATTCTGAATATAAGGTACGCAACCCTCGTCGACACACTCACAATCTTTACAACGTTGTTAACGAGAGATTTGTGAACGATAAATCTGACACGTCCTTGGGACAGATCGTCGCCCTACAGGTGATAGAACAAGTTGCCGGATTCGAGGATTACCGTGTCCTCCTCCTATCTTCGGATAATCCTCTAATATGCCAGCGTAACTTGTCTATCTCTTCTTCCAGCTCCAAGATATTCTCGTTAGTCGTCAGGGTATGTGCGTTGTATGTTGTCAGGTCGAGTCGTCTTAGGTGGCAACTGAACCTCCACCGAAGATTCTTAGCACCCCCTGCCCCGCCGTTACCATGGTCGCTACCGTAGCCAACAATAGCGGGGCCGCTACAGAGGGGGGGAGGTCGTCTCTTCTTAACTTTCGTCATGGTTGCCATAGTTGCTACGCTTGACGAGTGGGTTGGCAACAGCAGTTTTCTTTATTGTAATATTGCTGTTATAAGGAAGATGCTGCTGCCCATCTCCTACCTGTTTCCCACTTTGCCCATTGCCTCTTACGACACCCACGGATAGACATGGGGTAGTGGATATTCTTAACCGCCATTACACGGCCCAACAAACAAATGCCAGTAACCTTAATTAATTGTTGATAACAATCAATCGTGCTAGAATTATTCTTTTCTAATAACTTATGTTATATCACATGTATTGCTTTTTTTAAAAAAAATTGAAGCGATTAAAATTTACATGAACTGATGGTGACTACCGCTATCCGTGGACACCCGAAGCCAAATTCAAACAAAGAAGGCTACATGTGCATTGTCACCTTTTTTTATAGAATAAGGGTGACAAACGAGCACACAGTCCACCTGATTTTATGTGGTTGCTGTGGCTCGTAGACATCTACATCTATCTTCGTTTGCAAATCAAAATGCAGATGCGTTGTCAGCCGTGAGGACTAAGATAGAATGCCTCTTTTCCAGTCTCCGGTTTTCTACACTCACCATACGAAATACAGCAGCATTAAGCTGCTATTTTATATTGGTATTCTGTGAGAGCGTGGTCCTTCCACGGTCGAGCCGACCCATTCGTGTTACAACTATACTATTAATATAGTTGCAGCATGGCTCTACCACGCATAAAAACCTCTGATGTTTGGTGCCAGAAGTAGATGAGAAGGTAGTACCTACCCAGACAGAATACTACGCAGAAAATAAGTCTTACCGCCCGTCTTCTTATCACATCTAAATTTAATAATTTTTTAGGAGCAGGAAGTCGATAGGTTGGCTAAGCAGTGGACTTGTGTTTTGATGATGATGATGATGATTATGATAATGATGAATTTTACGATGATGACTAATATTATGATGATGATGGTGATGATGATGATGACTTTAATTACTATTATTTCTTAAAGTTTATCAGAAACAATGAAAATATATACCTAAATAATGATGTGTAATACATTGTAATTTACTAGATATTAGAAAAAGATTTTTTTTTTAATTTACGGGAATGTTATTTATAATTTTAGACGTGAATATACTGTACTGTACGTTTAACAAATTAATTAAACAGTAGTTCGAGTTAAGAGAGCACTACATAATATATTGTTTAAATTAATTTGTATTTCGAGATTTGTGTTTTGAGATAGGTGTGTCAAGATCGTGCAAAATAAAAGTCCGTATTCTCTGCCTACCCCTCTGGGTGACAGGCGTGAGGTTTTTTTTTATATTATTTTGTATTCATTATATTGATTGTGTGTTAAAAGATGAACGAATGTAATTAATTAAATTGTACAATGTACATAATATGACAAAGTCCCATCTCCATCGCTCCATTTCATCCCAAAGTTGCTTGCATTAAGCGAAGTTGCTAAGTGGACAAGTTCTCAAACTTTCAAGTAGATTACTAAATCGATTATTAATGGTTTGCTTGTAATTTCCTGTCTTACGGCCTAATGATGATTTGACGAGTGTGCTGTATCAGTAGGTTTTGCTTAATACGTTGTAATATTTCAGAGAGACAGTGTTGCCAGTGGTGATATATGTAACCAAGTCGAATACCTTCACACCTGGATGCCAGACAAGTGGTAAACTTATAAATTTGGACTTGAATATAAATTATTAAGGATAACTCAAAAACTATTGGTCTGACCTTGATGAAATTTATATGGTACTACATGAGAAGTACCAGCTTTCAAATAAAGAGAATCATTAAAATCGGTTCATCCAGAAAAAATTATGAGATTAAAATACAGTCAAATTGAGAACCTTCTCCATTTTTTGAACTCAGTAGATAAAATTAAGTGACAAACGAATTCACATCCAACAAACCGGAATATCATCCAAATAATTACTTTAATGAATTCACTATAGTTTTCTTCAAATTTACATGGAAGCAGTCCTAAACTATTTTATTAAATAACGGTCATTAAAAACTGTTCACTATTTACGAAGATATCGCTTAACATACATACATACAAAAGATAACATACAGTCTAATTGAAAACCTATTTTTTTACACACAACAAGACACAGAAATATTGTGAGCTCGTACACAGGTTAAGTTAACCTTCCATAATTTACTGAAATATCTTCCGGTAGAACCATAAAGGGAAATATAAAAAAGGCAAACTTAATGTTTATGTTACTACTACTAGTAATAATGAATAAGTAATACGTAATATAAATAAATTGAAATAAATATACGATAATTACTTAATAATACAATAGTATATTATATTAATTAACAAGATGCAGATCCTTCTTTTTTAAGTCGAGTAAAAACTTTGATTCATTTGGCAGAATCACACCCGTCCATGTTTAATAAATGATATCTTTAAAGTCTATTAAAAATAACATAAGACCTTGAGATATCTAATCTCTAAAATATTTAATAAGTGTTGCTATGCTATGCTATTGTAAAAGGTCGTATCTACAGTGTAGTTAACGATGAAGCCCGTCGCCGGTTCACATTGAAACAGCGGAGCCATTGTTAGTGGAAACAAAAAGTCGGCCCGATAAAACCTTCGAACTGATTAAAATCTATCGTTGGTTCACTGTGTTACGACTCGGTTCGTTTGCGACGCAAGTACGCTCGAGTAAAAAAAAAGTAACGAATTTATAATAACTCATAAACAAAATTATACAAATACAAAATAAAAATAATTAAATGAAACTAATTTCAAAGATTTTGTCGCGTTTAATTTTAACTTTTAAATTCCCGACGTTTCGATCACTGGGTGGATGGAAGTGTTTGATGTCCCGATACCCCAACCGGGCTACCTTCAGTTTTTGAATATTAATTATTGGTCAGATCTACCCCGAACGAGTTACTGTAATCTTGAAGTCTTGCAATGGTACAATTGGATTTAGATTTAATTTTATTAATTATAGGATAACAAGAAGTTGGTATGTATCCATCTTCTCTATTGAAATTAGGATGTTTTTTAATTTCAATAGCCTCTCGTATAATCCTTGGTAAGAGTCAGTGTTCTTTTGCGAGGATTTGTGGTCAATCAAATATGATGTAACGGAAGGGACAATCTTGAACATGTTCACAAACTGCAGACGTCCCGGAGCGTCGGTGGTCTTCCGAAAATAATTATCTAAAAAAATATTATAGCTTCGGATAGATAGAGGTATAACTTATCTTGTTATCACTAGAGAGAGAGACCCTTTTTACTGAAAACGACGTATTCTATCTTAGTTCTCATGGTGACAACGCATCTGAATTTTGTTTCGCAATCGAGGATAGATGTAGTTGTCTATGGGCCACCTCATTCACTTACCATCTGGTGGACTGTGTGCTCGTTAGTCACTCTTATTCTCTAAAAAACAAAACTGGTGGACTCAAGCCTTCTCTCATTTCTGAGTTTTTTTTATGGGGTAGGGTGACAAACGAGTACACAGTCCACCTGATGATAAGTGGTTGCTGTGACCCAAGGACATCTTCATTTATCCTCAATAAACAATAAAAATGCAGATGCGTCGTCACCCGTGAGGACTAAGATGCAATGCTTCTTTTCCAGTAAAATGGGTCTCCGGTTCTCTACACTCACCATAAGAAATACAGCAGTATCAAGCTGCCATTTTACGCTGGTATTCTATGAGAGCGTGGTCTTTCCCCGGTCGAGCCGACCCATTCGTCCGTCAACTAATACCACTAATATAGCTGCAGCATGGCTCTACCATGTACGAAAATTATGAAGTAGTCTTCGAAATTATTTAATTAATATTCTTAATTTAGGATAAATGTAGACGTCTATGGGCCACAACATTCATTTAACCTTAGATGGTATGTGTGCCCGATTGTCACCCTTATTCTATAAAAAAAATAGTGCAATAAAAGTACAAGAAGAACTTTCTTGATTGTACTCAACGTCCGTGGTTAATTCAACATTTAATTTATAAAACAGAGCCCTTGTCTCTCGCTAAATTTAAATGGGAATAGTTAGATACTGAACAATTTGTCTTTCCGCGTATTTACCTCTGAGCGAAATGGAGGTAAAGACTGACGGTTTTCTTAATTAAATTAGCAAATTCACCTCTTTTACATAGCAGCAGTGATGGATTTATAATAAAGCACACCATGCACTGGCCTAGAGCATCACAGCAGAGAGGGCATCGGTTAACTTGTGATAAAAATTAAATTTTAAATTATGGAAAAAGTGCATGTTACTAGTCAATCAAAATAGAAATTAATTTCTCTCTATTACAAACGCATTTAGATTTGATTTATTCTCAAATTTTGATGATTTTACTTCAAGTAATAAACCGTGTAGTGGCGGTGAAAGAATATCCACTACCCCATATCGTCGCGTGCGTATCGTAAGAGGCAACGACTAAAAATAAAAATAAAAACTGCGGTTGACACCCCGCTTTTGACTTGACATCCGCAGTTTTTTTTTTTATGAACGAGATCACAGATACATTGTCACCGGGAACAAGATGTAATGCCTAACAATATGTAATTATACTGTTGACTGCCTTCTTGATCTAGTGGTCGTAAACGCGATTGCTGTTCATGATGTTCCGGGAATCCAGGGTCGTTACACCACTACTAAAATATTAATATCACATTCATTCAAATCTGTCTTTCCATCTGATTATAATCTGGATACCTTTAGTTATACTGAGACAAAATAATCATTTTGCATCTAGGGCAACATCACCACTTACCACCAGGTGGAATAGCAGGCAAGTGTTGCCTTCATTATCATCATTACAGCCCTTCCCAAGTACACTACTGAAATACCTCCCTCAAGTAATGCCACAAAGCATGGTCCTGAGTCGTGTACCCATCGAACTCAGGATATCAATGTCGTCACTCCATTTAGTTATAATAAATATTATTATTTATTATTATTATACGTTTTTTTATACGTTGTAGAGCCATGCTGCGGCTATATTATGATTGAAGCACGAATGGCTTCGCTCGACCGGGGAAGGATAACACTTTCACAGAATACCCGCGTAATGCTGCTGCGTATCGTATGATGAGTGTAGACGACCGGAGACCCTTTTTACCTTTGACCCTGGCTACAAGGCATTCCACTTTAATCCTCACAGGTGACAACGCATTGGCACTTTGATTTGACGTCTATGGGCTACAGTACCCACTTACTATCATGTGGATTGTGTGCTCGTTTGTCATCCTTTATAAAAAGTATATTATTACAATAATAAATACTATCATTATTACTTTTGCCTTATAAGTTTAAAAAACGAAGAAGGAAGTCACATTTTCTTCGTACACTGTTTCCGCACTTGCAACAAAAGCCGGTTCACACTAACGCCTTTGTTTAAATACTAGTTATGAGTTAGTAGGCATTAAAATAATTAATTTGCTATCACGCGGTCCCACTGACCATCCTGCGGAAGATTTATCGTGTAACTAAGTGACTCGTAAACAAGTTAAGCTGTAATATTTTATACTTAAGACACCACAGCACCGCTCGTTTCGGTTTACGGCCATTTCGAAATCATTATAACCATGCCGGGATAAGATAACGACCTATTATCGTAAAAATGAACGCTTGCTCGGTACTTTATAATTCGCTTGGATAATCACTGTTTGGGAAGTACATTAAATGTTCTCTGAGGAGTGTTATTCCTTGTATTTATGATGTTTTCATAGATTCCTATCCTTGGGGTTTCCTTGGGTTTATTCTCAATTAAGCGATTTTGCTCTACCAAGTTACTGTTTTAAGTGAATTTGAAGTTGGCTTTATATAGGTTTTAAAACCTTGAAATTCCATTACATTAGTACAAATATACTTACATAAAGGTCAAGCAAATAAAAGTCGTGTAAAAATCCTTATATTCCTTATCATTTTGCCTTATCATCTTTTCCATCTTAGTCCTCACGGGTGACAACGCATCTGCATCTTGGTTCGTAATCGAGGATAGATGTATAATGTCTATGGGCCACAGCCACCACTTACCATCAGGTGGACTATGTGCTCGCTTGTCACCTTTATTCTATATAAAAAAAAAAACTGTGGTTTGCTGGATGTTGTGACCAGGATTAAGAAAGTAATGCTTCATTTAGTGAAGAGCCGTATAAAAAATGAATCAGGAAAAGTAACGAAGCAAATTTATATTGCAGAAGTGAGTGGCAGAGTTGGCAAGAGACGCCCTAGACGGATGTTTCTCTACTAAATCGACGATATATTGAAGAAATATATTTAAGATTTTACTTGGTAGAGCCAGGCTGCAGCTATATTATGGTTGTAGCACGAATGGGTCGGTTCGATCGGGGCAGGAGCATGCTGTCACAGAATATCAGCGTAAAATAGCAGCTTAAGACTGCTGTATTTCGTATGGTGAGGCATTCCACCGCAGTCCTCAGGGGTGACAACGCATCTGCATTTTGATTCTTAATTGAGGATAAATGTAGACGTCTAATAGCCACAGCATCCACTTATCATCAGGTGGACTGTGTGCTCGTTTGTCTTCCTTATTCTATATAAAAGAAGATTATTTAATAGTACGATTAATGGAATAGCATGTATGGGCAGATCGTAGATATATGGCTGTAAAATAAGCGAGAAAGATTTTCAGGATCGTGCGAAATATAAGTCCGTAGTCTCTACCTACCTCACTTGACGGACGTATAGATTTATGTTATGAAGTTTTTTTCTATTATATTCGTAGCAATAAATAACCGTTATCTTTTATCCTGTTTGCATTAACCGTCCATAAATTAAGGCCCGATAAACAAAACAATAGTAATGTAACGTAGTCACGGTGCTTAATTGCATCGATCGATGCTCAGATAACTGGCGGCGAGCTCGCCACTGATTGGAACACTCGTAATTTGTGAACCGGCCGCCGATACACAGAATTTACCGTCCCAGTTGGCCCACACAAAGGGCGGGAGGTAGGTGGAAAGTGGCCAGCCGACTGTATCTCCTAGCTGTACGCGTTTCCAATGTAACGAACGGTACGGAAAAAATAAAGTGAAATATGGATTTCTTCGATGTGAGAAGTTAAAATTACGTTTGTCACGTCTTTTCTTTTCTCCAAATCTATTATCGTTTTGTAATGAGGTTCCTCTGACCGGAAAAGAAAAGGTGAATGAAACTTCGCGGGTATCTTCTTATTTCATTATTTTTATAGGTTTAATAGACCAGTATCCATCCATTCACAAGTATGACGCTTGGAGCAGTAATCGTCCTCCTCGACCATCAACATGATAGACACACCTAGGAATGAGGTTATTCGTACAAAGCAATTCCTTATTATAAAGTGTATAATATATGTAAACTTGATGAAAACTAACATTTTAAAACAAAAGAATAAGGGTCTCTTTCTTTCTTCTTTTCAATGTTATTATTTTTTTTATTAATCGCTGCATTTCTAATAAAGCATAAGATAAATGACTTTAGATAAGGATGATTATATTTTTATTAATCTTTATTAGTTATTATTATTATTTTTGAAGCGATATTAGCCTAATAGCAGGGCGCGGACCGCGAGCTTAAAAGAAGCGGGTTCGAATCCGCCATTCGACTATTGTCGTGAACTCGTGAACTACTTCTAACACAAGCATTTTAAGCTTACCAGGAGAATTAAAGGGAACGTTAGTAATGTTTAATCGTATAGGTACTAGTATTTTTTATTAAAAATTAATAATAATAGTATTCAACAAACATTTCCAATCGTTATTTTCTTATCTTACTTTACTTTTTTATACTGATGAACACAAAGGCATCTCCCAAGTAATGCCACAAATCTCAATGTAAAGCTATATGGTAACAAGGTAATGCTATAAGGCCAGCTAGATTCTAATGTATCGATTAATTTCTTGCATTCCGTCGAGGATGTCATTGTTCATCAGTGGACTGTGAAGGGCCATAATAATGGTCGGTATGTCTGGGACATCAATCGCCAATGCGCTCGCCAAGCGTGGCGATCAGCGCGATTAAGGCAAACTGAAACTCATGTCCAGTCAGCACTGGACTTTTATCAGCTGATGAAGAAAAAAAGAATATATATATATATTTATATATATATATATACCTAGTCAGGTCATAAGTATTGTCACACAGTAAAAACTTTTCTTTTAGAATGCTGGCCACAAAAAAGTTTATTGAATTCGAATTTCGAATTGTTCATGAAAATAAAACTGTATACTTTTTAGAATTTTACTCATTTTTAAATATGGAGTGGACGCTTAAAGAAGACCGTGTTGCAGTTATTGCGTTGCATCGTTGCGGTTACGTGCCAATTCAAATTTTTGATATACTGAAAAATTTGAATATAACCAAAAGATTCGTTTATCGTACCATCAAACGATACAATGAAGACCAAACATAAGCAGAAACTGTTGGCCCTTCAGATGGGGTTAAGCAGAACCACGGTGAAAAGGGTGTTAAATGAAGACTTAGGGCTTCGGGCATATCGAAGAAAAACAGGACATCGTTTGAATGCTCGTCTAATGGACCTGAGACTGAAGAGATTCCGCGCTTTGTTGAAGCGGTACGCGGGAAAAAAATATCGGGAAATTCTTTTTTCGAATGAAAAAATTTTTACCCTAGAAGAGAGCTACAACAAACAAAATGATAAGGTGTACGCACACAGTAGTGAAGAAGCGAGCAACCGTATTCCGCGTGTCCAACGAGGTCATTTTCCATCCTCGCTCATGGTATGGTTGGGAGTTTCTTATTGGGGCTTAACAGAGGTACATTCTTATGAAAAAGGTGTAAAAACGAATGCAGTTGTGTATCAAAATACAGTCCTGACGAAAATTGTGGAACCTGTTTTTCATACCATGTTCAATAACAGGCACTGGGTATTCCAACAAGATTCGACGCCAGCTCATAGAGCCAAGAGCACACAAGACTGGCTGGCGGCGCGTGAAATCGACTTCATCCGGCACGAAGACTGGCCCTCCTCCAGTCCAGATTTGAATCCGTTAGATTACAAGATATGGCAACACTTGGAGGAAAAGGCGTGCTCAAAGCCTCGTCCCAATTTGGAGTCACTCAAGACATCCTTGATTAAGGCAGCCGCCGATATTGACATGGACCTTGTTCGTGCTGCGATAGACGTCTGGCCGCGCAGATTGAAGGCCGGTATTCAAAATCACGGAGGTCATTTTGAATAAACTTTAGTGTCATAAGAATCTATGTTTTGTTAAGTTCATTTTGGTATATAAGTGGTTACATAATGAATAAACTTGTTTCAATTATTTTATATTAAACATGTGACAGAATTTATGACCTGACTAGGTATATATAATACCGTTACATAATATTACCGTTATATCCTATTAAAGTTCACTGCTGAACATAGGTCTCTCCCATAGATTGCCTCATACGGGGATATTTGCCATAGTTGCCACATTTGGCAAGCGGGTTGGCAACCGCAGATTTATTTTTATTTTTAGTAGTTATTAGGGAGACGCTGCTGCCCATCTCCTGATTTATTTCCCTGTGTCGCCTCTTACGTCACTCACGGGATGATATGGGGTAGTGGGTACTCTTACACCGCCACTACACATAAATAAAATAAATATTAGAAAATAAACAATGGAAACAAGCACCAACGCTTCCCCGATCACAATCTCGAAACAAATGAACGTAACCGTTGCGATAAAAGGTGTGATAACACTTCGCCGCGATAATACACTCCTTTCTAGCTTTTTCGGGTCAACAGGAGCGTGATCGTGACCGGGGATAGCGGCTGATAGGGTCTAGAACAATGGAAACGGTGAATGGGTTTAGACTTTTGGGTATTTTATTGAATAATAGCTGCAGAAAACCTAAGAGTTACGTAGAAATTATACAGTTTCAAATTGGATAAAGTTTTACCGCAGAATACCAGCGTATTTATTTTAATACAACTACCAACAAAATTATATTTATTTATTACACACACCTAACAACTATCCTTACAGGTTAAACAAGCTCACTACGATAGTGTCGCTAATCTACTTGTATCTTAGCGAGTTCACTAACATTACTCGAAAATATATCAATTCTCTCGTGAACTTTGTTCATATAGTTTACAATTATGCATAATGCATAAGACTAGGTGTATGATAACTTAAGATAGAAGAAGAGGAACGACAAAAATAATGATAAAAAAATAACCACGCGTTCGGCGGGTCTTCAGCCCTTTGTTGTCGATATTCCAAGCGTTAGAACCAAACGGTTTGCTTCGTCTTTTGCTGGCGTGTGTCTTTCCGTTCGAATACAATCTGGACGTTTTCAAGGCTTTTCTCACGCTAATATTAGGTGAAATTGTGGTCAAGAACTGGTAAAATAAGTAAAAAAAATAATATAAAAAATTTTACGTGGTAGAGCCATGCTGCAGCTATATTAGTAGTATAGTTGTAGCGCGATTGGATCGGCTCGACCGGGGAAGGAACACGCTCTCACAGAATACCAGCGTAAAATAGCAGCTTAACGCTGCTGTGTTTCGTATGGTGAGTGTAAAGAACCGGAGACCCTTTTTACTGGAAATGAGGCATTCCATCTTAGTTTTCACGGGTGACAACGCATCTGCATTTTGATTCGCAAACGAAGATAGATCTACATGTCTATGGGCCACAACAATCACTTACCATCAGGTGGACTGTGTGCTCGTTTGTCACCCTTATCCTATAAAAAAAATAATGTCTCCTCCATAGCCCGACGTGCTATGCCCAGAATTTCTCTGCGTGGTACATATCGTAATGAGGTTATTTGCAGTAGAACCAACCGACAGGCAAACGAGTCTGTAAGCTGATGTGGCAATGGGCGTGTAATTTTTACATGCTAGAGCCATGCTGCAGCTATATTATGGTTGTAGCATGATTTGGTCGGCTCCACCGACGCTCTCACATAACACCAGCGTAATAAAGTAGCTTAATGCTATTGTGTTTAGAATGGTGAGAAGTAGTAGTGTAGAAAACCGGAAACCTATCTATCCATGGACCGGTCTGTGCCACTGCATCCATTTACCACGGCGTGGACTATATGTTCATTTGTCATCCATATTCAGTAGGTCCAGTAGACCGAATTTAAATCACTGTGTCCAGTCTCAACAGTGCCATTTGTACAGGACAAGCTCTAAGTGTAACTATACGTGTGTGCGCAACTCTAAGTTAACACTTATAATTGCAATTGCAAAACCCAGATTGCTCGCGTACTGTGAAACCTATCACGTCTCAAATAAAAATATGAATAGGCTGCTACTATAATAAAGTTTAAATAATCATATTCGGTTTTGTTTAGCTAAAAATATTTCTACTTAATTTCCATCACAATAGCTTCGAATAGTTTTTTAAGCGCTCAATCTTTTTAAATTTCCATACAAACGGCTGTAGGAAGCTGTAAATCTGGGCCCGTTCCTATATGAAAGAGACGGCAATATATAAAACGAATTAGTTTGAGCGGGATGGAGGGTTTTGTGATCAGAAACAATAGTGTGGAGCGATTTACGAGCTTTCAGGCGACCATTGTTTTAGACCGGCACAATGCAACGTTATTTATAACACTATTTGTCTATACATTATCTGTGCGGTCGCTTGTCAGTGCAGTAGAGCAGAATTCTATTCCGATGCGCATTTAAGGTAAAAGAAGATATGTTTTTATACGGTAGAGCCACGCTGCAGCTATGTAATGGCTGTGGAACGAATGGGTTGGCTCGACCGGGTTAGGATTACGCTTTCACAGAATCATCACAATCATAACAGCCCTTCATAAGTCCACTGCTGAACATAGGCCTACCCCAAAGAATGCCACAAAGCACGGTTCTGAGCCACCTGCATCCATCAACTTCCTGCATGTCTTACAAGGTCGTAACTCCATCTAGTCGCTTACTGGTACGAGGCTGCCATTCGAGAACCTTTCTTCCCCATAGGCTGTTGGTTCTTCGAGCTATATGGCTGGCCCATTGCCTCTTCAGCTTACAAACATTTAAAGCATACCAGCGTAAAATAGCAGCTTAATGCTGCTGTGTTTCGTTTGGTGAGTGTAGAGAACAGAGGCAATCCATCTTAATCCTCAGGGGTTACTATGCACCTGGCATAGGCCACAGCATCCACTCGGATGGACTATGTGGTCGTATATTACTGCACATAGCTCCCATGGAGTCGGTGACCCCTGCAAAATACTTAAAAGGATGGCATTATTAAACACGATAAAATCTGAAAAAAATATTTTATATAATTGATCTTTGCAGCATATATGGTGCCGATGTCTCCGTGACTATACGTACTGCAAAATAATTGAAACTTGGGGAATGATATAAGTACCAAGTGAGTCGCACGACTACTATGTCGAATAGTTAACATTTCGACAGCGAATTTTTTCCTCACCGATACGACTTAGGGATCTTCAAGACACGAGCTTACTCCTTTTTAAAAGACCGGCAACGCATCTGCGGTTCCCCTGGTATTGCAGTTGTTCGTGGACGACGGTCGACGCTTACCATCAGGTGAGCCACATGCTCGTTTGCCCTTTCTTCATAAAAAAAATTAATCGCGTTAAAATTCATACAAAACTAGTTTTATTTATTACTTAACTTACCATAGCTTAATAGTAACAAATTGTGTGTTACTCTGTACAGGTTCATGTAATAAATTACTTAATAGTGATGTTTTTACAGCTTCACCATAAACAAATAGCGTCGTTTATAATAAAACCATCAACTTTAAGTAGGAGACGCCGGCACGCAATGTCAATGAAATGAATTGCTTGATTGTTTCCAGTATTTATATTTGCTTAACGAACATTCGCGTATCTAGACTTATTTTCTAGAGGGAGCCTGGGCTTTAAAAGCGATGGCAATGAAGTCGAAGCTAAAGTAAGCAATAAAATTAATTTCATCTTCAAGCTATTTTTCGGGTTTCGATTTTGTGAATGTTTCGTTACTTTCAAATTGACTATCTGGTTATCCTTGAGGCCTAATTACGAATGCTGACAAATATGTTTTTAATAGAATAAGGTTCACAAAGGAGCACACCGTCCACCTGATGGTAAAAAAATACTGTGGCCCATAGACACCTACATTTACTATTTATTGAGAATAAAATTTCAGATGCTTTGTCACCCTTGAGATGGGATGCCTCGTTTCCAAAAAAAGTGTCTCCGATTCTCCACACTCACCCTACGAAACGCAGCAGCATTTAGCTGCTATTTTACGATGAGAGCGCGGTCCTTTCCTGTTCGAGTCGACCCATTCCAGCTTCTTAATGTATTTCTTAGTATACTCTTAACATAATTTCAGCAAGGCTCTATAACATTTGACAAACGTGTACCGTGTCCGAGTGCTGTCCCATCCGACTGTGGTAGTGAAGGTACAGAGGTCACCCATGCTTACGCATACAATCGAGCATAAAATCCTGTGCTGGTGGCTAGTCTCTGTTAAGACTGGCCGCCGTGACCAAAATTCAGTCTGGATGGTATTATTAAATAGTCAAAAACGTACAAAATAACCTCTTCTAACCTAGTAGTGTTTGTCGTATATTAAGAACTGTGATAATGATCCCTTCAAATTGCAATACTAGATTCCTAGTAACTCTTACGCTCCTTTAGAAATTTTCTCCCTTTTCGGATTAGACCTGGTTATTTTCAACCCCGTGGAGCACAAAATATTCATTTTATTTTATTAGAAAGACAAACAGCAGTACATTTAACATAACAGTACACTTTTATATATACCTACATCTTAATTAACAGCTAAAATCTATTTTATACCGTTATATACGTGTTAGAGCCGTGTTGCAGCTATATTGTAGCATAAATAGGTCGGCTCAACCGGGGAAGGACCACACTCACAGAATACTAGCGTAAAATAGCAGCTCAATGCAACTGTGTTTCGTACAGTAAATGTAGGGAACCGGATATTCTTTTTATTGAATACTAACTGACCCGGCGAACTTCGTACCGCCTAACAGTCGATTCTTGATTTTTTTTTAAATACTTATTCTGCTATTCGGGACACCGGGTCGGCTAGTTAGATAAAAAAAAAATAAAGTTGATAAGTCAACAATTACATTATGTCAAAAAATAAACATTATAATTGTTTTGCCTTCCCTTACCTCTCCCCTAACGCTTAAACTTTATGATATGGTATTAAAGTTCAAATTGACTTTTAAATATTATTACGAATCTTTTGTATGAGAATATAGAAAAGTGTTGATTTTATATTTTTTCAGGCAATTTTTTAAATTTTTATCTCCGTAAGAACCATCTTTGTACTTCAAGGAATATTATAAAAAAAGAATTAGCGAAATCGGTTCAGCTGCTCTCGAGATTTGCGCTTAGCAACACATTCAGCGATTCATTTTTATATTATAGACAAGGCATTCCATATTCGTCACCAGGGGTGACGACGCATCCGCATTTTGATTCTTAATTGAGAATAGATGTCTATGGGCCACAGCATCCATTTACTATCAGATGGGTAAAGTGCTCATTGGATGACATCCTTATTTAAAAAAAAATATGTCCTGGAATATGATTATACCGAAAATATTTGTACCGATAGATAGTTTAAAGGATGGAAATGGAATGAAATTGCATACTCCATACTCCAAATCGTTACGGTAATATCGCTTTTATTATCAGCATGGGACAGAAATAATTAAATCTACAACAAAAAGAACAAAGCCTTGTTCTGTTCAATCGACCGACTTAAGTTATTTTTTCGTCCAATACATTCGCACGACAGTGTTACGTATCCAAACGCATTATGTCATTGTGTGTACTCGTATAGTGGACGATGTTCACATAGTAACAGGGGGTAATAATGCAATTTCGACACCTCGCATGAAAACGCACAGTTAGAGGCAAATAGAGGGCCGATGCGAGTGAGACGCTTAGAGCGGTACCGACAGCGGATATGGATACGTATTTAATTAGATTTAATTAACCGAAGTAGTACACTGAAGTGGCAAAGGGCCGCCCATATAACTCGAAGAACCGATGGGTAAAAAAAGTTCTCGAATGGCAGACTTGTTTTAGTAGTTGATGTGACGGTCGGCCCCCCACTAAATGTGTGACGACCTGGTATGACATGCAGAAAATTGATCGATGCAGGTTGTTCAGGACCGCCTGTGCTTTGTGGCATTCCTTGGGGAAGACCTTTAATCAGCAGTGGACGTGTTAAGGGCTGTAATGACTATGATAATGATGTACCGTGTAGGAAGGAAAACGGTGACAGGAAATGGGCAGCAGCATCTTTCTGTGTTGCCAAAATTGTGCTTGCCAAATCGCCTGCTAAGCGTGGCAACTATGGCAAAATTCCCATTCCAATTTTACGTAAAATGCGCGATGAAGTTATCAATAAGATTTATTTTCGTAAGAAACAAGCAAAATTAGACCAATTTTTTTTCAAATATGAATAATTACTTTAATAAAAGATTCATGTTTGTTGGTTTCTTAAATACAATATATAAATAAATCATAATTTTTTTGCAATTTGTTGTTGTGCACATCATAATCCGCCGTTTTCAGTAATCCGTCGATGGTTAGCATTTTATGGTGGCGGATTAGCGAGAGAGTCCTGTAAATCTTTGGTTAAATACTACATTTTTTTTTTATTTCTGTAATTTGAAACTCGTGGAAAGCATGTAAAGCATTTTCATACCAAAGCATTTTTTAAATTGCTATATTTTTTTCAATAGGAAAGGATCACACAACGCAACAGTTACAGTACCATACATGTATAACTGTTACTGAGAATTTATTGACAGAAAAAAATCATTAACTGATTTTGGCCTGACTGATCCAAACCTGGGACTTCATGATCAGTCGTGCTACTGATTACTAGACCAACTAGCCCTTCGTTAACGTTTCAAGGAACATCGTATATATACGAATATATCCGCTTCCGCTAATAATTTAAGCCGGAACCAGTCATGATTGCAATTTATTACATGTTTACGCGATCTTAGTCAACAATTGGTGTAATTTTGCGTTCATTTTACTTGCAAATTAGCCAAGATTAAAAACCATTGATTGTAAATTGTTAAATTGTTTACAGTTGTTCACTTGTTATGTTATTGCGGATAACTGGTGTTATTGTAACGTGTTTATTATTGAACAATGATATCATAGGTAATTGTTATTTTAACTGTGTTTAACAATTAATAGTAAATAAAGATTGAATAAAACTACTTTTACGGATTCCATCGCGTTTAATTAACTTGTTTTTTATTGATTCCCAACGTTTCGGGTTCTTTACAGCACTCATGGTCACTGGGGACTGAGGTGATTGACGTCCCGATGTCAGAGTTAACCTGGAGTACATTCTGCTTTTTTAATTATTAATTTTGGTCCAATCTAAAAACAAAAACAAAAAAAAACAAGTTAATTAAACGCGATGGAATCCATAAAGGTAGTTTTATTCAATTTGTAGTGTTCGCGTAAATATAAGAAATCATTAAGTGAATAAAGATGATAAAATATTTATTAACGGTGTACAGCGTTGGGGTGGTGTATGTATATCTACTATCCTATATCATCCCGTGGATCCGAGGTAAACAAATTAGGAGACCGGCAGCAGCGTCTTCCTAGTAACGACTAAATATTAAAAAACTGCTGTTGCCAACTTTCTTGCCAAGCGTGGCAACTCTAACACATATCCTCTCTATGGGACAATCTTTGGAGAGACCTATGTCCAGCAGTGGACCTTAACAGGCTGTAATGGTAAAAGTAAGGCGTTATTTGCCAAATAGGAGAATATACTTCCCCATATCATCCCGTAAGTCGTAGGAGACCATAGATGGAAATGAAACAGAAAATAATAAAAAATGCAGTTTCACATCTGCTTGTCAAGCGAAACAAATACGAGTATGACGAATAACTTACCTATGAGCTGTTCAGCTGTGGACTTGTAATGATGATGAAGGGTTTTTTTTATAATTAAAGAGCCATGGCCCGCTAGGGCCTGAGAGATTGCTGTACATTTCACAAAATTATGAACACGAATGTGACAGCTCGACTGACGTAGGAGCACGCTCTCACAGAATAGCAGCGTAAAATAGAAGCTGCATGCTGCTGCTTCATATGGTGAACGTAGAGACCTGGAAACCCTTTTTACAAGAAACGAGATATTCAATCATTGTATTTTGATTACTAATTGACGATAAATGTAGATGTCTATGGAACACACCATCCACTTACCATCACCTGGAATGTGTGCTCGTTTGTCACCCAAAAAAAAACCTTTGTTTATTTAATTTCATATATATTACTTTATGATAATGAAGTGAGGAAAATATATGCAATTAAATTAGATTTCATAATAATGTCATTAGGAAATGTAATAAGATGAAATTTTGTTTACTTCCGCCAACGGGAATCATGAATTCTATGCGTCAAATATTCATGTCTGACTGACAAAGTTTTATAATGAGGTTCCTCTGACAGGAATTACAATAAGGAGGAAATAGATAACAAACGATTTATTTATAAATTATCTAATTACGTTGTTTATTACTTTTTTGTAAATATCTACCGTTTTATTACAAAACGTGGTTTATTAACAGTCTTTTTCAAGAAAATATCTTACAAGCATCGATACCTAAACATCATCATCATCATCATTACAGCCGTTCACAAGTCCACTGCTAAACATAGGCCTCCCCCAAGGAATGCCCCAAAGCATGGTCGTGAGTCACCTCGAGGTTACTATTCTAGAACCTTCACATGACACTGTCTTCGGCGCAATTTGAGATTTGCTGTCATATTGTCATGTATTGTATTTATTTAATCTTTATTGTAAGACACCTTAAATTAAGGGATTACAATAACGACTTATACATACATCCATTAAAGCCTATAAAAGTCCACTGCTGAACATAGGCCTTCCCCATAGATCGCCTCATAGGGGGATATTTGCCACAGTTGTAATGTTACTGTTGATTTAATAATTTCACCTCTCAGTGGGTCATGTGCTCCTGGTAGATTATCTTCTATACATCCATTCATTAAAACCTATTAAAGTGCATTTCTGAACATAGGCCTTCCCCATAGAATGCCTCATAGGGAGGATATTTGCCACAGTTGTAATGTTTACTGTTGATTTAATAATTTCACCTCTCAGTGGGTCATGTGCATTATCTTTTATACATACATCTATTAAAACCTATAAAAGTGCATTGCTGAACATAGGCCTTCCCCATAGAATGCCTCATAGGGGGGATATTTGCCATAGTTGTAATGTTACTGTTGATTTAATAATTTCACCTCTCAGTGCGTCATGTGCTCCTGGTAGATTATCTTCTATACATACATCTATTAAAGCGTTTAAAAGTGCACCTTTGAACATAGGCCTTCCTATTTATCCATATTGCCTCAAAGGGGGGATATTTGCTGGTATTTAAATATAACAAGTTTTTACGGATTTTTATTGCGTATATTAATTTATTTTATATTCCAGACGTTTCGAGTACTTTACAGCACCCATAGTCACGGAGGGGACTAAGGTGTTTGGTATCCCGATGTCATAGTTAACCACGGCTAGCTGCAGGTAGTCGGTAATATAAAATAAGTTAATATACGCGATAACATTCGTAAAAACTAGTTTTATTTAAATATGTAGTGTTCACGTAAATATAAGAAATAATTATATTCGCTGTATTAGTTGTTGACCTTGACAAGCGTTTTTGGTTAGTTTGTGTTATTAAGTAGAAAGGTAGAGTAAGTATTGTAAATTACTCAGGGTGGGACTCACCATAAACAGGAGCTCAGTAATTCCTTCTGTTCATCATAATGAAATTACATTGTCACCAAGAACCCCGTGCAAACCCCTGGTAGAGGCCAAAATATGATGGTATCCAGTTTGCCTTTTGTATCACTTTTTTTTTTATAGGAGAGGGGGCAAACGAACATGCGGCTCACCTGATGGTAAGTGACTACCGCCGCCCATGAACAACCGCAACACCAGGGAAATTGCAGATGCGTTGCCGGCCTTTTAAAAAGGAGTAGGCTCTTTTCTTGAAGGTCCCTAAGTCGTATCGGTCCGGAAAAATCGCTGGTGGTAAACTATTCCACAAGGAAGTGCGAGGAAGAAAACATCTTCTAAATCGCACAGTGGTGGACTGCCAATCATCCAGATGGTGTGGATGGTATCGGGAGTTCTGCCGCGATGTGCGTTCGTGAAATTTGGCGGCTGGGATTAATCCGAACAATTCCTCAGAGCACTCCCCATGGTAAATGCGAAAGGAAATGCTAAGAGAAACTAACCAGAAGTTAATGTGACCAGATATTTTTAAATAAAAGTTTTTCATTTATATTTCGTGTTAAAACAACATTACTTTCATTCTCTATTAAGAGATTTAAATATTAGGAATGACTTCCAACTTACCGGAAATTATTTCATCCTCATCGTTTACTCGTTAATAATATACGGTTTTAATGTACGCAACTTTATTCCGCTGAAAGAGGGTTTACGATAACGTCGGGTGAACACGCCACTGTTCTTTGTTTTTGTTTACCTTTTACGAGGGAGTCGCTATTAGTTGGTTATCTAATATAACTTTCTTAATATGATTTATCCACAATGTGTAGAGAGGTCGAACGAAATTTGTTATTTTTTTTGCTATCTGACTCGGAGGACCAAAAATATCATATATTATTTATTAACTTATAAACTTTTCTTACTATTCATAAAAAACGTTACCCTAGCATTATACGAGGGTGGATTGAAAAGTACTCGGAACCAAGAAAATAAACAAATACTAAATCAGTTATATTTTTATTTTTCTACATAATCACCATCAAGTTCAATACACTTTTGCCACCTCCCCTTCCAAGCATTTAGACCGTTGAAAAAAAATGATTCTTCCTTAGAGTCAAAATATGCGTCTACAGCTGCTTTGACCTCGTCGTTTGTCGAAAATCTTTGACCTCCCAAGTGCTTTTTTAGGTTAGGGAACAGAAAGAAGTCTGATGGTGCCAGATCAGGTGAATACGGCGGATGCGGTAACAGTTCAAAGCCACAGTTGTGAATTTCAGCCATTGACTGTACTGACGTGTGAACACGGACGTTATCTTGATGAAACAGGACTTTTCTTCTGAGCATTCCTCGACGTTTTTCTTTTATTTCCTCTCGTAAACGACGTAGTAAGGTGCAGTAGTAATCAGAGTTTATATTCTGACCCCTTTGAAGATAATCAATCATAATCACACCTTTCGAGTCCCAGAATACTGAAGCCATCACCTTATTTGCCGACAAAATCGACTTAGTCTTTTTAGGGGGTGGTGAACCAGGTCTTCTCCACTGTTTTGATTGTTGTTTTATTTCCGGTGTACAGTAATGAACCCATGTTTCGTCCATAGTAACAAAACGATTCAAAAAATCATCTGCATTGGCTTCAAATAACTCCAAACAGTCGCGTGAAATAGTCAATCGCGTCCTTTTTTGTTCAACTGAAAGCAGTCGCGGAACCCACCTCGCAAACACCTTGTAGAAACCCAACTCGTTGACAATGATGTTTTGAGTTCGTTCATAAGAGATGCCTATAATCTCGGCTATCTCTCTAATTTTTAATCTGCGGTCTCCCATTATTAAATCAAGTACTTTTTTAATATTTTCGTCAGTAGTTGACGTCGAAGGCCTTCCAGAGCGGGGTTCATCTTTCACACTCTCTCTACCACGCTTAAATTCTGCTATCCATTTTTTGACGGATGAATATGACAGAGCACAATCGCCTAATGTACTGACCATGTCATCATGGATGGCTTTTGATGATAGCCCCTTCTTATGGAGGTACTTAATGACGGCACACTGCTCGATTTGCTCCATTCGCGGAAATTATGTCCGATTACTTTGTTAATAAATTTATAAAATCACAACTAATTATCGCACACGTTTCGAACTTCACACAATGAACTAGTCTGAACTGAACTAAATAATGTGGGTAGATTTGATTTTTAGAATTGAATGGATCTGTGTTAGGCCGAGTACTTTTCAATCCACCCTCGTACTAGCATTTTCTCCTGTATCGTGTGGGCAGTTTACATGCATAAATTTCACACGGACAAACATCCATCCCGGATCAATTATTTGTAGGCCATATAAATACACTTTAACGTGGCAGAGCCAGATCGGAGAAAGGACTACGCTCTCACAGAATACCAGCGTCAAATAGTAGCTTCATGCTGCTGTGTTTCGTATGGTGAGTGTAGAGAACCGATCAGGTGGACTGTGTGCTCGTTTGTCACCCTATCCTATAAAAGAAATACTTGATCCGTGCGGGATTTGATCCGGCGGCTCTTAGCGCTGCACCTTAGGGCTAAGCCACTGCGCTACGGAACCAGGTGCTGCTTGTGGGGGCTGGTTTGCTCGGGTTCGATATGCACTGATGAGCTCCAAATTTTAATGTCTGTTTTGATTACATTACAAATCATGCTTTAGTTACCGATGGGCCTGTTATCGTTTTCCATTCTGTATATTCTATGCTATTGTAATATTATCTTTAATTATCTTTAACAGTGGTAGAGCCACGCGGCAGCTTATGCTGTCGCACGGATGGGCCGGCTCGAACCGGGGTGGTACCACGACCTCACAGAAAACCAGCGTGAAGTAGAGGTTTACCTCTGCATTTCGCTTGGTGAGTGCAGGTGGCCGGAGGCCCTTTTTACTGGAAATGAGGCATTCCATCTTAGTCCTCACGGGTGACAACGCATCTACATTTTGATTTGTAATAGAGGATAGATGTAGATGTCTATGGGCCGCAGCAACCACTTACCATCAGGTGGAATGTGTGCTCGTTTGTCATCCTTATCCTATAAAAAAAAAAAAAGAAAAAGGACAAAAAAGAAGATACCTAAAGAATTTCTTTCGTCATTTCTTCTGCAGTCAGAGGAATCTTTTCTGTAAATGGTGGTTGATTTGAAATAATTACATTTGACAAACGAAATTTTTTTTTGTGTTTGTGAAATAAATATATTTAATTTTATTTTATTTTATTTCACTTTATTTCAATTCATTTCATTATTAAAAATATATATCACGCAAACCCCTTAATCCCACTGTACAACTGTATAGTAAAAACGCACGAATACCATTGCGATTTGTAAACGAATTCAACAGATTCATCTCCGCTTCGTATTTTATTAAGACTAGTACATTTTCTCCGTACACCTAGTGAAAGATTTTTCTGGGGGCAATGTAGAGATAGAAACGAACAGAAAGGAAAAATGAATAAATTAAGACGTACAGAAAGATTTTTACAAATATGAGTTTTCAAAAATGCAATATGAGCACACAGTACATATAATGATAAGAGGATGCAGTGGTCCATAGACATTTACATTAATCTTTGATTCAGAAACAAAGGTCAGAAACCCCTGAGTACTAAGATGGAATGCCTTATGTAAAGTAAAAAGGGCCTCCGGTTCTGTACACTCACCATATGAAACACAGCAGCATTAAGCTACTATTTTACGCTGGTATTCCGTGATTCGGATCCTTTCCCGGGCGAGTCGATCCATTCGTGCTACAACCATAGTGTAGCTGTAGCATGGTTCTATCACGTTTTAAACGTTTCACATCATGGTAAGTTGCTGTGATCCATAAGTGTCCATTTGTATTCTCGAGTAAGAATCTAAATGCAGATGCGTTATCGCCCGTGAGGGGTAAATGGAATGATGCCTCGTTTCTTGTTTGTCGACCAGTAAAAATTGTCATCGGTTCTCAGCACTCACCATACAAAAGAATAAAATTTTACTACTAATCTAAAAATATAAATATATAATATATAAACATTCATGCCTGTTACCCAGAGGGGTAGGCAGAGACTATGGACTTCCATTTGGCACGATCCTGACACACCCCTCTCGCTTCCTCCACATCCATATACCTACGCATATACGCTCGTCGGTAAAAGGTACTCTTGATTTGGCCCATTTTTAATATATCGCCAATTTGGTCGATAAACTTACGCCTAGGGCGTCCCTTCCCGACTCTGCCGTTCACCTCTGCAACATAAATTTGCTTTGTCACTCTTTCCTCATTCATTCTTTCTACATGAACAAACCACCGAAGCATTCCTTTCTTAATCCTAGTCACAACATCATCTTGCAAACCACACTCTTCTCTTATCACACAATTCCTCACTCTGTCATTCAGATTCATCAGATTATCTAAAAATACGAGAGTAAAATACACTCTTACATGCTATTATGTGCTTTATGACATTGTTTTGATGAGGTGTTCAGCAGAGACGTGTGATGCGCTGTAATGATATTAAATACGAAAAACCAGGTCTAAAAAGATTGCAATTCTATGGCAAACCTATAACAGTTCGGGGTACCTGGTCGCCATCTGCAAACCTTGTTACACTCGGTGACATGGATTCGAAATCTGTGGATGTGAATCAACTATATTTTTGCTTTATTGCAAACATAAGGAATAGAAAAAGAGGTCATTAGTTCATGTCTATATATAAAAATCAATTGCTGTCCGTTAGTCTAGCAAAAATTCGAAAATGACTGAACAAATTTTGATGAAATTTTTGTGTTTATTTGAGCGGGTCCCTGGATGACCTAAATGATTCACAATTGGACCCGGTAGGTGGCGCTGCTGTCGAGATACAGAAATTACCCGCACGAAGTCGGGGCGGATCGCTAATTTTTTATAATTAAATATACTCAATTCTTTATTTTCGTTTTTTGTTTTAGCTTAAATCTAATTATAAAGTTAAGAAGTAAATTTAAAGTTTATTTGTGTGTGTATGTGTATTAGAAATACAAAATAAACTTAAATTTGAGCTATTATTAACTACTACGTTATTTAAGTTGCTTGTCTCACAGCCTATATACAGGGTTATTTTTCAGAGTAGTCAAATTTTAAACTTAAGTTCGAATATATAAATAATAATATACCGTTATTGCAGTTTTTGAAAACACGAGTAAATAAGGCTTCTACTTTTATTTGAAATTATCACAAATCGAATGTGATGTATGGGCAACTACATTTTTGTCTACCGATCGACCATTACCAATGTGTACGTGCGTGGTGAAATCAGTTAAAAATTTTACATTATCACGCATTTTGAATATAAAATATAAAAGGGACAGAATGTTTGAAATTTTTTTCAATAAATTTTTCTTCACCATTTGCCTATATTAGTTAATTTGAACGTTCCCTGCAAATTTGGCCGGTTATTGCAAAAATACTTTGTATACATATAAAAAATACTAATAAGCATGCTATATCAATGCTATTAACTTTGCTAGCATTCCCAGTACCAACTCCTGGTAACCTAAAAATGCTTGTATTGGGTGTAGTTCACTATAGTAGTCGGACGGTGGATACTAACCAACGATCTTGTGAGCTCGCGGTCCCCCACCAGCCATTAGGCTACTATCGCTTCTAAAAATGGTTTATAGGGGCCAACTTTGGAACACATAAGATATGCACTTCGACTTTGATGTTTACTTTAAGGTTATAATCTCATTCAGCATTATCTTTTTTCATTGGTTACAGTACTTCGTCTTCAGTAATAATTCTGATTCGCGTACACATCCAGCGGTAGCATTCTCCTTAGTCAGCTATCCCCTGCGGCATCACCTATGATTTTCATTGAGTCGGCGCCTCGCTCCGTTGCCAATCCAATTGCTGAATATCCAGAAAAAGTCACCCAGACATGTTTTCCTGGAACACTGTGTAGGAACGTGACAGGATTCGAGACTAAATAAAAGGTGTGAAGGTTGACGGAATATAAGGATTATTGGATTTCAGAATTAAATTTGCCTTGAACTAAATTCAGTAATCCTAATATATTTTACCTGCATTATATACTGGATATAAACTGTAGATACTAAAGATTTTTTTAACTCTTATAAAATTTTAGACATCTGTTAAGTCATAGATACCGTCTCCCAATTTTGCCTATTTAGTAGGCAGGTACGCATGCTAAAAAGAAATAAAACCGACCAAGTGCGAGTCGGACTCGCGCACCGAGGTTTCCGAACAAATCCGTAGGTAAGTAAGTTTAAAATTATTAAAAATATTTTTATTATATGATGTAACTAAAAATTGATGCCTTCGCAATTTTTACTTTAATACGTTGCTTCGAACCAAATTTTAAGATTCTGAGATCACGGGAAGTAGCCTGTAGGTTTTGATTCCCTTGCGAGTGTCGAAGATTTGCGGCATAAACGGCTGTACCTTTTGATTGCATTGGCTTAGAAGTTTCATTTTTTCATAGCATCAAATGACAGTAGACTTGACTATTTGAAATGAATTTCAGCTTGATACCTTTACGCGTTCCTGAGAAAAAGGTTCTTGACAGACAGACAGACGGACAACAAAGTGATCCTATAAGGTTCCGTTTTTTTCCTTTTGAGGTACGGAACCCTAAAAAGGAATAATTTATTGAGCATATCATCATATTTTTTTTACTATTATGAGCCAGTGCTTGACCACAATCCAACCTGATAGTAATTTTTATAGACTAAGGATGACAAACAAAAACACAGTCCACCTTATGGTAAGTGGATACAGTGGCCCATAGACATCTACAACTATCCCCGATTACGAATCAAAAGAATCAAAATGCAGATGCGTTGTAGACTAAAATGTAATGCTTCGCTTCCTGTTAAAAGGGTCTCGGGTTCTCTACACTCACCATACGAAACACAGCAGCGTTAAGCTGCTATTTAACGCTGGTATTCTGTGAAAGCGTGGTCCTTCCCCGGTCGAGCCGACCCATTCGTGCTACAACTATACTACTGATATATACAGCTGCAACATGGCTCTAGCACGTGCAAAATATACGTATAGCCATATAAATGAGTGTTGCAAACAATTGTACAACCTATTTTATATTGTTTAACAGGAAGGGCAAAAATCTCCCGTTGAGTTTCTTAGTAATATTTCCCTCGACAAGAAATCTTTGTTAATGTATAAAGTGACTTTCAATAAGAATTTTTTACATATCTGGGTTATTTTGTGTTCACAGTAAATGCAGTCCAGTTTTCAGTTATGTAATCCCTTTGTTTATGCCAGTGGAATTTAACTAGATGGTTTTGTTGCTATTACGTTATGCATTCAGCACGAATGGATTGACTCGGAGGAGTAAGGACCCTGCTCTCGCAGAGTCATCATCATCATCATCATTACAGCCCTTCACAAGTCCACTGCTGAACATAGGCCTCCCCCAAGGAATGCCACAAAGCACGGTCCTGAGCCACCTGCATCTATCGACTTCGTGCATATCTTACCAGGTCGTCACTCCATCTAGTGGGGGGACGCCCTTCACTTTTAACAGTGGTAGAGCCACGCGGCAGCTTTTGCTGCCGCACGGATGGGCCGGCTCGAACCGGGGTAGTACCACGACCTCACAGAAAACCAGCGTGAAGTAGAGGTTTACCTCTGCGTTTGGCTTGGTGAGTGCAGGTGGCCGGAGGCCCTTTTTACTGGAAATGAGGCATTCCATCTTAGTCCTCACGGGTGACAACGCATCTACATTTTGATTTGTAACAGAGGATAGATGAAGATGTCTATGGGCCGCAGCAACCACTTACCATCAGGTGGACTGTGTGCTCGTTTGTCACCCTTATCCTATAAAAAAAAAACTTCGCCTGCTGGTACGAGGCTGCCACTCGAGAACCTTTCTGCCCCATCGGTTGTCGGTTCTTCGAACTATATGGCCGGCCCATTGCCACTTTAGCTTACTAATCCGTGGGGCTATGTCGGTCACTCTGGTTCTACTGCGGATATCCTCATTTCTAAGTTTATCACGCAGAGAAACTCCGAGAATAGCCCTCTCCATAGATCGCTGAGCGATCTTGAGCTTCCTTATCCGGCCAGCAGTGAAGGACCACGTCTCAGTTCCATATGTCATCACTGGCAACACGCACTGGTTGTACAGTCTCGTTTTCAAATATTGAGGTATACCTGACGAGAAGATGTGCCGTAATTTACCGAACGCTGCCCAACCGAGTTGAATCCGTCAATTGACCTCTCGATCGAAGTTGGACTTACCTAGTCGGACTATTTGTCCCAGGTAAACATACTCGTCAACAACTTCGAGCTTAGTGCTCCTAATAACTACCGGCATAGGTGTGAGATGGACATTAAACATGATCTTTGTTTTGTCCATGTTCATCTTAAGACCTATCCGTTGGGAAACACTATTGAGGTCATTGAGCATAGTGCTTAGGTCCTCCAGCGATTCTGCCATAAGGACTATATCGTCGGCAAATCGAAGGTAAATCATGTACTCGCCATTGATGTTGATACCGTATCCTTTCCAGTCCAGAAGCTTAAAAACGTCTTCCAATGCAGCGGTGAAGAGTTTCGCGGATATGACGTCACCCTGTCTTACACCTCTCTGCAATTGGATTGGTTTCGTACTCTGGTTCTGTACTCGGAGAGACATCGTAGCCCTACTGTACAAGCACTTCAACACTTCGATATACCGACAGTCAACTTGGCACCGCTGAAGGGACTGCAGCACTGCCCAAATTTCGACGAAATCAAAGGCTTTCTCATAGTCCACATACGCCAGACATAGTGGCAAATTGTACTCCTCGGACTTCTGTAAAATTTGCCGAAGGGTATGTATGTGGCCTATGGTGCTAAAGCCTTTTCGGAAACCGGCTTGTTCGGGAGGCTGGAAGTCGTAAAGTCTGCGCGCGAGACGATTCGTAATGACTCTCGAAAACAGCACGTAGATGTGGCTCAGAAGGGAAGTCGGTCTGTAGTTCTTCAAAGAGCATTGTCACCTCTCTTGAAGAACAAGACCACCGCACTTCTGCTCCACGCCTCCGGTGCAATGCCACCATGGAGGACGGAATTATAGAGCTTCTGAAGGACTTCAAGTACCGGTTTTCCACCCGCTTTCAGAAGCTCCACTGTAATTCCATCCTCGCCTGGGGCTTTGCCGTTTTTAAGGTGCTGGAGAGCCATTCTAATCTTGCTCAGACTGACGTCCGGGATATCTTCGGAATACTGTCGGATAAGACTCGCTCTTGGATCGTTACTCACACTTGCGTGTGGCTCCTACGATGATGTGTACAGCTGCACATAGAACCTCTCAATCTCACTCAAAATCTCAGGTGTCCCGGAAACGACGCTGCCATACTCGGTCTTCAGCTTTGACAGTTGGTTCTTTCTGGCAGACAGATCTCTAGCAAAGACTTTGGAGCCCTGGTACCGCTCGATCGCTTCTTCAATACGAGCAGTATTAAAGTTACGTAAGTCCCGCCGCATGCATTTGGAGATCTGTCTGTTCAGTTGCCTATATGCTGTCAAATCTACTGAAGACTGTAGCTTCATATCCCGTCTAACAGCCATGAGATTAAGAGTGTGGTCGGAGAGTTTTTGTGTTCTTCTGCGGCGGGTGTTGCAAAACTTAGCTCCGACCGTATGGACAGTTTCCACGAGCTTGTCATTCATATCGTCCACTGCATTGCAATCTTCTAGGCACTGAAAGCGGTTTCGTAGCTCGAGCTGAAAGGTTTCGAGACTTTGGATAAGAGCACGAGGGGGACGGAGCGTTGACTTCATTAGACGTGACCTCTCCAACTTAACGTTTAGGTTCAGTGTGTCTCTCATCATTCGGTGATCGCTGCCGGTTTTCACCCTCGCGATCACCGAGACATCACTGAACAGTTGTCGTCTGGTCGTCATAATGAAGTCAATCTCATTTTTTGTCGAATCGTCGGGGCTCGACCAGGTCCACTTCCTGTGGGGCCGCTTCTGGAAGAAAGAGTTCATCATAAAGAACCCTCTTTCTCCATGAAGTCGGCCAGCTGCTGGCCCCTTGGGTTCCGTAGCCCTATTCCGAATATCCTTATTTTCAGCTCACCGTTCTCTCTTGTGCCTAGTTTTGCATTGAAGTCTCCCATTAATACCGTATAGTGGGTTTTGGAGAAATGCATGGCTCTAGAGATATCCTCACACATTTCCTCCACCTCCTCATCGGGCTGTGCCGAGGTTGGTGCGTAAACCTGTATGACCTTCAGTGAATACCGTATGGTGATTCTGAGTATAAGGTATGCAACCCTCGTCGACACACTCCCGATCTTTACAACGTTGTTAACGAGAGACTTGTGGACGATAAATCCGAAACCTCCTTGGGACAGATGGTCGCCCTCCCTGTGATAGAACAAGTTGCCGGATTCGAGGATTACCGTGTCCTCCCCTTCTCTTCGGACCTTGGATAATCCTATGATATTCCAGCGTAACTTGTCTATCTCTTTTTCCAACTCCAGGATCTTCTCGTCAGTCCTCAGGGTGCGTGCGTTATTTGTTGCCAGGTCGAGTCGTCGTAGGTGGCAACCGAACCTCCACCGGAGATTCTTAGCACCCCCTGCCCCGCCGTTACCATGGTCGCCACCGTAGCCAAGAATAGCGGGGCCGCCGGGGACTGGGGGCCGTCACTTTGTTACTCTCATCTTTTAGGGGGTTTTGCCATAGTAGCCACGCTTGGGTTGGCAACCGCAGTTTTTTTATGGTAATTTGGTTGTTATCAGGAAGATGCTGCTGCCCATCTCCTGCCTGTTTCCCTTTGTCGCCTTTTACGACACCCACGGGAAGATATGGGGTAGTAGATATTCTTAACCGCCAAAAACACGGCAATCTCGCAGAATACCTACGTAAAATTGCATAATGCTGCTATATTACGTACGGTCACTCATGTACCCATTTTTCTGCTAAATTTATGGTAAAGAAGCATTTTATCTTACACCTCAGATGTGACGACGCATCTGCATCTTGGTTTTAAACGAAAATATAGGTCTATAGGCCTCAGCATCCACTTACCATTATGTGGCCTGCGTGCCCGTTTGGTACACTTACTTCTATAAAATTTGTAGGCATGAAGTAAAATATCTCAGGGGTACCTCGTTCAGTACCGGAGCAGCATTAGAGGCAGCCGAACTAAGTAAGTAGCGCAAGTATAAGTCCTGAGAGATGACTCGATGTTTGTGCCATTTTTTGTTGAGACTATAGGTCCGTGGGGTCCACGTGCGGTGAAGTTTTTAAAGGAAAAGTATCTGCGACTGGTCGTTGCTGCTGGTAATAAGAGGGCTGGTTTCTTTTTTACTTAAAGGCTTAAGTATAACCACGCAAGGAGGAAACGAAGCGTTCTTGACACTTTGTGGAAGAATAGGACTGTAGCATTTTTTTATAGGATAAGGGTGACAAAGCCCACCTGACGGTAAGTGGTTGCTGTGGTCCATAGACATCTACATCTATCCTCGATTACGAATCAAAATGCTAATGCGTTGTCACCCGTGAGGACTAAGATGGAATCCCTCATTTTCAGTAAAAAGGGTCTCCGGTTCTCTACATTCACCGGACGAAACAAAGCAGCGTTAAGCTGCTATTTTACGCTGGTATTCTGTGAAAGCATGGTCCTTCCCTGGTCAAGCCAACCCATTCCGGCTACAACTATACCAGTAATACAGCTACAGCATGGTTCTACCAAGTAAAAAATAAAAACATTAATTAAGTTTTTAGATTTAATTTGTTTATAGTAATTCATCGTCATCATCATTACAGCCCTTCACAAGTCCACTGCTAAACATAGGCCTCCCTCAAGGAACGCCACAAAGCACGGTTCTGAGCCACCTGCAGTCTATGACAGTGGTAGAGTTTTGCTGTCGCACGGATGGGCCGGCTCGAACCGGGGTAATACCACGACCTCACAGAAAACAAGCGTGAAGTAGAGGTTTACCTCTGCGTTTCGCTTGGTGAGTGCAGGTGGCCGGAGGCCCTTTTTACTGGAAATGAGGCATTCCATCTTAGTCCTCACGGGTGACAACGCATCTACATTTTGATTTGTAATTGAAGATAGATGTAATGGTTCATGGGCAGTAGCAACCACTTACCATCAGATGGACTGTGTGCTCGTTTGTCACCCTTATCCTATAAAAAAAAAACCTGCATCCATCGACCCCTGTATGTCTTACCAGGTCGTCACTCCATTTAGTCGGGGGCCACCGTACACCAATCAACAACCTTTCTTCTTCATCGGTTGTCGGTTTTTCGATTTATATGGCCAGCTCATTGACATTTCACCTTGCTAATCCGTATTAATCTCTATGTATAGAAATAAATTACTGTCCGTTAGTCTTGCTCAAATCTAACAAAGCTCGAACGATTTTGATGAATTTTTTTCTGTACGTTTGAGTGGGTCTCTAGATGGTTGAGGTTTGAATTGGACCCGGTAGATAGCGATATTGTCGAGATCCAGAAATCACCCATGCGAAGCCGGGCGGATCGCTAGTATTGTATATATTTAAATGTTACGTAAAATATCCTTACAAAGCAACTGCTTATTGAGTATGATACAATTAAATTCACCATTGCGTCAGTTTCAATTACTTAAGGATTCAGATAAATTGCCATGGCGTGGAGATTTTCTTTCAAAAGTGATTTAAAGACGTGACTCTAATTACCGTCGCGTTCAAGGCACCAACAATTAATCTATGCAGGTCGCAGTCGAGGTCGTTTTTTCTGACGTAAGTAATTGGGAAACCTTTTAGAATATAACTCATATTCTAAAAGGTTTCCTAATTACTTAGTTTACTCTATTAGCGATCTTATCATACAGTGGTATCATCTGATACAGGAAAGTGTCGCTAAGTGAGATATCTATTTTTATTACACTGTGACTGAGATAATAATTCTTCCTGTAGAATAGAATATAATACGTGAGGGTAACATGGTCATCCGTTTAATATTGTCACTTTCTTATAACTCCAAACTACAGTCTTGTTTGCAAAGATGGTTTTGTGATACGATTGCTCTTTATCAGTCAATTAAATAATAAAGGGTCAAAAGACCGCTGCTTTCTCGACGCCATTTTGAAAGTATTATATATTAATTAGTCACAGCTAGTTTACAGTCCCGGAGTGTTAGAGGATAGATGTTTAGCTCTTTATTCAATTGGGAAGATTGCCTTGCATACTGCCGCTTGGCAAAAAGAGATCTAACTGGGACAGTTGGAGCGACCAAGTAGCCTTCTTCTGCTACTCATAATTGGCTTTTTGGGGTCAAACGGGAGGGATGTATGTTTACTCAGAATAAGGTGGAGTAGGTAAAGTTTTCTTACAGACAGTAGGTTAGAGGTTGGGTAAAGGCTTTGTGTTGAAAATCTATAATATATAGCATAACTTTAAGCAGAGATCGTTGCGCCATCTCAAGTGCTAAAAAATTAATTTTTGTTGTTCCACCCCAGCATGGCAGACAGTATGTAAGGATAGATTGGGCTAATGATACGTAGACTTTCTGCAAAAGGTTCTTTGAGGCAACGTGTCGCAATGTTTTAAAAGTCCATATTAATTTCCTAACCCTATTCATGATCAGTTCAGTATGCATATGCCAGGACAGGCGTTGGTCAATCATGATACCAAGGTATTTAGTATACTGTAACTTGTCAATTTTTGTACAAGAGCAGTCAGGAATTGAGGGGTTAGCACAGGAGTGGAGTTTATTTGGAATTCGAGTGGTGGTTGAGTGTGTGTATACTTGGTGGAGCATACGTAATTGGAATTGGAGGCATTTAGTGTGAGGAGGTTACGCTTGATCAAAACTGCAATCTTAGACAGGCCGATTTCAGCTGACCTTTTAACTTTTGTCCAAGTTTTATCAGCAAAGACTATGGCAGTATCATCCGCGTATGAGAAAATGTGACCGCTGTCAATAGTCATATTGCATAGATTATTAATATATGTATAAGAAATAATGTCGGACCAAGGACACTTCCCTACCCGACACCGTATGAAATTGTTTCTTCTGAGCTAGTAAACTCCCCTATTTTGACTGTTTGTTTGCGACTGACTGCTTAGGTAGGATTTCAACAGATCGAGAGGGGTTCCCCTTATGACTATGTTTTCGAGCCTGTCTAGAAGTATGGGGACAGATACTGTGTCAAAGGCCTTTTTGAGGTCGAGGAAAACTGCCAGACATTTGCTACCTTTATCCACTTTGTCAACTATAGTAGATGTTAGAGACAGGACTGCATCCTCAGCAGACCTTCCCTGCCTAAACCCAAACTGAGAAGGTGACAGAATGTTATACTTAGAAAGGTATTTAGTTAAACGTGAATATAAGAGTCTTTCTAGGATTTTTGAGATGGATGGCAGAACTGAAATTGGCCTATAGTTTGACGGGTTTGACCTGTCTCCACACTTGTACACAGGCGTTATTAGGGCTACTTTTAAAGCATCCGGGAAAAGTCTCTGCTCAAAGCAAAGGTTTGTCAAATAAGTTAGGATTGGCACAATTTGTTCGTGTGCAGCTTTAAGGAATTTAACTGGAATGTGGTCCCAACCTGGAATACTATCTGGTTTTAAGCTCATTAGTGTAGCATGAACTTCACAAAAGTCTGTGTGGATGGGCAAAAGAAGAGGCCGATGTACAGGCAGTCAAAATTGAACTAGGATCGTTATTAGTTACTGTAGAAGACGGAGTTGATGAGGTATTGTCCGCAAGAGTCTTTCCTATGTTAGAGAAAAAGTATTCTGGGGAGTATTAAATAGCTCTCCTCCTAGGAGTTCCAAGTTATTTGTTTTTTTAGGTTTTCGCTGTGTAATGTTATTAATTATCTCCCACGTTTTCTTAGGATTTTTATGTGCTTTGGCACGTTTGTCTCTGTCATATTTTCGTTTTTGTTTTTTGATGATGCAGTTGCAGTAATTGCGGTACCTTTTGTAGGTAACTTTTAGTACCTAATTGAAAGGGTCAAGTCTCAGTCTCCATTGCATGGTGTTTCGGTTATGAATACAGCGCAATAAACCTGTTTAGGCCCAAACATGGGCATTTGAAATTCGCACCAATCACGTTTGATTCGGCGCGTCACCCGATGGTATGTAGGTGAGGTAAACGCCGCCGGGGGGGAGGGGGCGGCCGTGTGCCGCTTGCAGTCGCTCGACGCGTGGGCGAACACAGTAGCTTGACAGCAGCGGCACTGTCGACTAGCGTATTTATTTGTGACCGCTGGGTATGGTGGCCTAGAATTTGAGTATTTGTGCGCGTTTAATTTACTATTGAATATTTGGGTTTCATGTAGACCGCCTTGAATTTGTTTGTCTAAGTTGTACGTTTCGTGACAAGAGGCTTGTATTGCATTTGAGTGATTAAAGTAACCTCGTTTGCAAGTAATTTACGTCAATTTGTATAGTGATTGCGTTTTGAAGTGCATTTTGTAATATTTAACTTGCTTGTGTGACGTGGAACCGTGCTCGTATGCCCAGCAGACAGACGGTCTGCAATTTGATGCTCGCATTCCATATCGAGGGCGTGGTCCGGTAAATTGTTTTTGGAAGTTAATGTTAAATTGTAACGTCGCGTTAAGTGCCTTTTTGTGTGTTGACTATTTAGTTAGTTTTGCGTCTCAGCGAGGCTGATTTTGAGTTCTTATTGCGGGCGTAGTATTTTAATATCGTACGAAAGAATTTTAGCTCGAGAAGAGGCCACGCTTGTTCCCGTGTTTGTAAATTAGTGCTACGTGAACCCGGAACGTTGAATATTGAATTTTGAACGACGGTTTGTTACTTGTGCCGTGTGTCACGTGTTTGATTACGATTAACGGGGATTTAGTTGAGTTTGAAGTTAATTAAATCTACAGTAAAAGTGATAGACTGAAATAGTGCAATGAAGACAGAAGTTTCCATTGGTGATCGCCCCCCTTGAGAGATCTCACCTTTGGAGAGAGGCAGTGCCTGGGGATCTGCGGTCAGACTTCAACGGTCAAGTCAGGTCACACTTGTACACACTACTACACACACACTTTACATGCACATCACTTATCACCTGACAGGTACTCTGTGGTCAACCCTGACTCCGGAGATTGGTAAGTGCTTGCTTATTTGTCAGCCGTTTTTCTAAATTATTTATAACATTTATCCATGGGCCGTTGGGCTCCACCCTTGGTTGCTCGTCGAGTGTTCCGCTATGGGCCCCGGGACAGTCGACCTATGTTGGGGCAACTAGGGGCGTGTACAAAACCAATAGTCATCCACGGTTTTTGGGTTCTATTTTTTGACGGGATTACAATAGTGATTGTACTAAGAGCGATACAGTTTTGAAGAATTTCGCTTAATTTATTAGTTAGTGTGTTAGGGTTTGTTAGTTGCAGCAGGTTGGTCAGGTTGCTATCTTTTAAGTGGTCGAGTCCTTTCTCAACGTTAAAAACTGGTTTTATTTTAGTAGGTTTTATTATGTTTGTATGGTTTGTAATCTTTAGAAAAGTCATGAAGTGATCTGTGATAGTTGAATAATTGCAATGACCGCAGTTTTATTGGCAGGTTCTATTTTTATATTGATATGGTCTAGAAAATTTTTGCCTCTCGTGGGTAGCAAGTGACCAGGGAGGAGCCCATGCATTGCCAGCATATTGAGATAGTTAAGCGTATTTGTGCGTTCATGTGATTGCTCACCTTGATTTAGTATCAGATTAATATTAAGGTCACCTGTAGTAATTACATTTGTAGTTGATTCAATGGTAGTAAGGTGATGATTTAAGGAATGGATAAATTTGTCAGCGTTTGTGGTTGAGGGGGATCGATAAATCGCTATGACTGGTGAGGTGAGATATGGACCTGCAAACAAGATGCATAAGTAAGCTTTATTTCCCTTATTTTATATTGAAATGTGTTTTTAATATATACGACCACTCCATCAGCTTTATTAAGATGATTAGTAGATTGGTGTGAATTATAGTTATATGAGGTATTTCTTTATTTGGATTTAATCTACATTCAGTTAAGATTATCAGGTCGATATCTATTTTAAGAAATATTATGTTTAGTTGAAAGTCGTCACAGTAGAGTAAATGGATCTAATATTTTGTGAAACAATATTAAAGCCAAGGGAGTTAGACTTAATATGGTTTTTTTTATAGGATAAGAGTGACAAACGAACACACAGTTCACCTGATGGTAAGTGGTTGCTGCGGCCCATAGACATCTACATCTATGCTCTATTACAAATCAAAATGTAGATGCGTTGTCACCCGTGAGGAGTAAGATGGAATGCCTCATTTCCAGTAAAAAGGGCCTAGGCCTGGTTAGTGAATTCGTTGAGTTCGAGTCGAACACTTGGGCTATTTCGTGATTGTCTATATCGTTCAAAGTCTGTAAGGTGCTATTTATTATAATAGGTTTTATAGGTGCTGCAGAATGTAGCTACACAGACATTAAGTGTATTTGTGAGTGTATGTGTGTTTATTGTGGAAGAGATAGCGTGAACGAGTGTGGAATTGAGTGTAAACTGTGTGTTGGTGCGCAAAATGTTAAGATAGTATAAGTTAATATTTAACCTGATAATAAGCTTCTTATTAATACTAATACTAATTAATTTTAAATATCTAATGTCCCTATAAAAGCCAGAAAAATAGGCGTGACAACAGCGTAAAATGTGGTAAGTACAACAAATAATCATCAGTAGTATTACATAGTATTCGTTAATGTTTAACCTGATATTAAACTTAATATTGATCCTAGGGCTAATTAATTTTAAGTATCTAAGTCCATATAGGGCCAAGACATATAGGTGCAACAACAGACCTAAGTATGGTAAGTATGACAAATGATCAACAATAATATAACATCTAGTCGTTTAAGTTATAATATAATACAAAAATAAGATTGTTCATGTCGGTTTACCGTGTAGTGGCGGTGTAAGAATATCCACTACTACCCCATATCATCCCGTGGGTGTCGTAATAGGCGACAAAGGAAAATAAGTCAGAAAATAGGCAACAGTTTTTCCTTAATAACGGCTAAACTTTGAAAAATTGCAGTAGCTAAGCCTGGCAACTATGGCAAATATCCCCCCTATGAGGCAATCTATGGGGAAAGCTTTAACGGGACTCTAACTGTTATAAATAGAATACATATAAAGTTTCAGGCTCATTATATATAGATTTACGTGTATATTCTACCTGATAAGGATCTGGACTCTGTAACTGGGTCATTTATTTTTCGCTATCCCCAAATAAAAATGAAGTTTCCTGAATAGAAAGCAAGGGTCCGGCGATTCTTTGATACCGGAAACTACATTCGGTTATGTACAGTGAGTGAAACAATATTTATCAAAATTTAATGGAATTTAGTGACTACTTTATTCACATTAAAGGTCATGTGTAAGGTCTCTGTTAGAACTAGGATACAAATTTATATATATATATATATATATATATATATATATATATATATATATTTTAATATACCACGTTTGAAAACCTGACTAAAAAGTAAATAGGTATAAAATTATTTTTGTTTTTTCATCGTTTTTCTCATCCGAATGTTTTTTTCAAATCATATTACTAAATTTAACCAAAAGAGAAATACACGAACGCGAGTTAATAAAAACGTGCTAATAAAATTGTTCGAATAGGTAAATCCAATTTCGAACTAGAGGTTCACGTACGAATGTTACGTGGTAGAGCTACGCTGCAGCTATATTATAGTGGTGGTAAGAATGGGTCGGCTCGACCGGGTTAGGACCACGCTCACACAGAATACCAGCGTAAAATAGCAGCTTAATGTTTCTGTGTGTCGTATGGTGAGTGTATAGAACCGGAGACCTCTTTTCCTGGAAACGAGGCATTACATCTTGGTCATCAGGGCTGACAACGCATTTGCATTTTGATTTTTAATCGAGGATAAATATACATATCTATGGGCCACAGTATCCACTTACCATTAGATGCAACTGTGTGCTCCTTTGTCACACTTATTCTACTAAATAGAAAATAAATCTAACTCATTTGTTTTTTTATAGATTAAGGGTGACAAACGAGCACATAATCCATCTCATGGTAAGTAGATGTTGTTGCCCATAGACACGTGCAATGGTGTGTTTCACCCTTGAGACCTAAGATGAAATGCCCCCGTTCTCGACCCTCGTCTAACGAAACACAGCAGCATTAAGCTGCTGAGCCATTCGTGCTTCAATTGTAAAGCTGTACCAAGGCTCTACTACGTGTAATTTGTTCGGGAGTATGAAATATTAGATGATAGCCAAAATGGATTCAGAAAATCAAGATCAACCACCCTAGCTGTATATAAGTTCATACAAATGGCCCTACAAAATTTAAATGATAAAAAACATACTTTTGGTATTTTACTTGATATGACGAAAGCATATGACAGGGTGCCCTATGATAAACTACTTTTAAAACTTATGAATTCGGGTATCCGTGGGCTAGTACATAACTGGTTCAAATCCTATTTAAATAATCGGAAGCAAATAGTAGAAATTGAACACTACAACCAAATTACTAATGAAGTAATAAAAGTTCGTTCTGAAGAGAAACACCTAACTAGTTCAATCCCACAAGGCAGCGTTTTAGGCTGTGTGCTATTTCTTATTTATGTAAATGACCTACCAAAATGTTTGTATAGTGAATCAACACTGCCAGTATTATTTGCAGATGACTTATCAATACTTATAAAAAGTAACGACAACATTAGCTCTGAAACCCTTATCTATGATACACTTCATAATGTCACACATTGGCTTGATAGCCATAATCTAGAAATAAACCTTAAAAAGACAAAAATTTTACAATTTCGTTCATATAATAAACCACCCCTAAAAATTAATTTTCAATTACACAATACCCTAATAGAAGAGATAGACTCGTATAACTTGCTTGGACTTAATGTAGATACACATTTAAACTGGAAGTCGCATATTGAAAAAATTAAATGCAAGCTCTCTAAATTTACATATGCACTTTATCAAATTAATCATAGCACAAATTTAGAAACTGCACTGTCCGCATATTACGCGTATGCCTTTTCATGGCTTAAATATGGCATTATCCTTTGGGGTAATAGTGTTAATGCAGATGAATTGTTCATTTTACAAAAAAAATGTGTTAGGATACTTGCCAGAATTGATAACAGACATAGCTGTCGACCCTACTTCATTAAATTTAAATTATTAACCTTAATTTCTATTTACATAAAAGATATAAGTAACTTCGTATTTAAAAATAAACACTTCTTCACCCAGATAAAAGAAACACACAATGTAAATACTAGGCATAAACATAGGTTATATTTACCCCCATCTAGAACCAAAATGCTCAATTGTAGTCCATATTACATGGCAATTAAAATATTCAATAAACTACCCATAGATATAAAATCTGAAGTTAAATTAAGTTCATTCAATAAAAAACTTCATGATTATCTTATTTCCAAATGCTTTTACACACTCACTGAATTTTTTGATAGTTAATTACTAACCAGTAAATTACTAAGTATTAAATAAAATTTTATTTTCAAAATAGCCAAATATAATATAATGATGTTACATAGTTATAAGTCCATTCAATTATTTTATTGTATATTTCTTGTATATTGCAACGCCCGACAGGGTCTATAATGGTCACTGTAACTGCTAATGTACTGTACATTATAGAAGCAATAAACGATTTGATTTGATTTGATTTGATTTGAGATTACGGCACATCTTCTCGTATTTTTTTTTTTTACAAAATAAGAGCGTACAATCAGTGCCAATGGAAGTATGTAGAACTAAAATGTAGTCCTTCCACGCTGGTAGTAGTATGACAGAATGAGTAACGATGATGAACCCGCAAGACAAAGTGATGACTTAATAGTAACATTTAATAAGACATGGATGCAGGTGGCTCGGGGCCGTATTTAGTGGCATTTGGTAAGAACTATGGTAAGCAGTTGAGCTGTGAAGTTGATCATTTTTCATATCGTTAAAGGCTTTTGCTGGATAGAGATTGCAGGATGCATTTCCAAAAATGCATCATCTGACATACATTACTTAGAAGGTTGTACGATTTACGCTAAATTTGCGGCTTGGTAAGCACATAACTGATGCTATCGAAATAGTGATGCTGCCATCATGATAATGATCATTACCAGTACAATTTGGACCGACAAGCTCGATATTCGGTTGGCTTGTGTGTAAACCATTAAGGCCTACCGCGGTTATTTACAATGTTTTAACAAAATGATGTGTATAGGTAACTATATAATAGTTTACTCTACATAAGTAACTGCTTTTTGGTACGTATTATACATAATGAATAATCTGGGAAATAAAATCACCAAGTGCTCGGACTAATTTGGCTTGCGTTGTCGCCAACAGATGGCGTTGGGCGTTATTTGTATCACGATGTTGTTTGATACACACGGTTTACTTAAGGACCGTGGGATTGCTCGCCCCCTTTTCCCTTTAGAGGGTCGCTTCCGATTCGGCAAAAAGGCTACAAAAGCCAATGTCAGCCCCACAGGTGGTGTTAGTTCTCCTAACTTAGGTTAGGAGAATCCAACATAACCAGGACAGCCGGCTGTCGTGGTATGCTTAGAGCATTCACCACCTACCTTCCTCGCTTTCTTGAGGGTAGCCCTTTCCATTGCATCTGGGGTCTGGGCGCAAAAAAAAGGCATTGTAGGTTCACCACCACGTGCTCGTGCCAAGGATTGGGCAGGGATTAAACATTTTCAAATAAGTCCGAACACCAAGTTCTTAATAGGTCGACAAACGAACACTCAATCGAGTCAATCTGATGTTAATTGGATAATGTAGCCCAGCCCATAGACAACTACATCTATCCTCGATTCAGAATCATAAGAAAACGCCTGGCTTTTGAGAGAAAAAACGTCTCCGGTTCTCGACACTTACCATAACATACAGAACAGTTATTGCAATTCCATGTTGATATTCTGTACGAGCGTGGCTTAACGGATAAGTCGATATGTTATCCCGCTGATTGCCTTCAGTAATAACGTATGCTTAATGCTTACATTCATTCCATATACACATGATAATTTCATCGCAACCTTGTTTATCGATTGATCCTTCATTGCTTTGCACGGTCACGTTTGTCCCCGATAATACTTCACTGATTATCCCTTAATAAACATGACGTAAATGTAGCGCTACATTTTTTTCCTCGATTGTACTTGGACCCTTTTTCTCGAAATTGATACCTGTATCTAACAAATGTTTCCGCTCGGACGACTTCTACACGGAATTGCGGTTGACATTTAAATGGAGAATAATATTATGATGTATTTTTATATTTTTCTTGTCTATTTTGCCGATTGGACGTCTACTTCCCTTCAAGAAAGTATACTGCGCAGCAACCACGCCCACTGTCCGCGTTTTACAGAAACACAAATATATTATTATGTTATCATCATCTGCCTGCGGCAGTTCACTGCTGCACAATGCTCTCTCCCGCACGTCACTTAGAGCTTCAGCTTCAGGCTCCACCTGGCCAGTGAGCATCCCACACGGCGTTTAATTTTTTTAAATTTAAACAAACGAATTTGCAGCCCACCAAATAGTTACTGACTTATGCAGTCCAAAAACACCTTTTTATAGGATAGGGGTGATAAACGAGCACAAAATCCACCTGATGGTAAGCGGTTGCTGTGGCCCATTGACATCTACATCTATCCTCAATTACGAATCAAAATGCAGATAAGTTGTCACCCGTGAGGACTAAGATGGAATGCCTCGTTTCCAGCAAAAAGGGTCTCCGGTTCTCTACACTCACCATAAGAAACAGCGGCGTTCTGTGAGAGCGTGGCCTTTCCCCGTTAGAGCCGACGCATTCCTGATACAACTATACCACTAATATAGCTGCAGCATGGCTCTACCACGTAAAAACCCAAAACCTCAAAACCCTAAAAAAATTACAAAAGACGAGAGAGTATGCTGAAGATGATTTGTCTGAAGACTTAGATGGAATTCCTGACATCCTATTACTACTCCGAAGCTAAGTTTCACCTCTATGACACGACTACCCCAACGGTTATTAGAATGTTACTTTAATTAAGTAAAAAAAAAAATATTTGGTCCTTAACACTGGCAGTCCTTTGTTTGAACTATTTCAATACTTGGACTGATTTCAAAAAAGAGGTCCATCTGGGTTTCTTACTGGTTCTTACCAGGTCGGAGGTATTTTTAGAACCAGTGGTAAATTAAACATAAGAATAACTTCAATAAGTATTGTTTATAATCTGCATTGTAATTTTTTTTTCTTTTTCTTTCTTTCTTTCTATCTGACTAATTTTTTTTCTACTCGTATGTATGTGTATAGTTATAAACATATTAATGTTAATGGGAAAACAATTTCCAATGTGATCGGTCTTTCAGCTTCTCGTAATCTTGTAGGGACGCTGTAATATGACAAGATGGCAGGCAAGGGCTCATCGCGCCATTCATTCACGCTGACAAATAGACGCAGTAACGTCGCCTGCGAGCCTCTCGAACGGAAAAACAAAGGTAAAGGCGAGTTTACACTAAAGTCTTAGAAAAAATTGGGGGACATATTAAGGGTTTCTAACAAGTGGTAAAATTAAAAATTTTGTACAACTGATTTCAATATAAATAAAATGAGAACATCACCGATGTAGACGAAGTCAATTAAATACGCATTATTAATAATAACTCAAAACTACTGACATAATCTTGATGAAATTTATTCGGAAAAAGCACCAGCTTTCAAAATCAGTTCACCGAAAAAAAATTCTGAGGTAACCCACATAAAAATACAGTCAAATTGAGAACCTCTTCCTTTTTTTGAAGTCGGTTGTAAAAGAGAAGCCTATCATTTATCCTCTGTACTACAATATTACAGGTTGTTACTTAATTTTTGACCACGGAATTTCATAAAATCTAATTTTGTTTGTTTTAATAAATATAAACATTCTAAAACAAAAAAAAACTGGTACAACAGATGTTTCATACTCGGATTCAACATCTTAAATAAGAAGCTTGCTTTTTAAAAACAATTTTTGTATTTCGTATTCGATTAACGAGTTCAAATAATTTAAATTTAAAATTTTTGTACAACTGACTTCAATATAAATTATTAAGAATAACTCAAAAATTACTGGTCAGACCTTGATCAAATTTCTATGGGCCCACATGAGAATCACCAGCTTTCAGATAAAAAAAAGAATCAGCGAAATCTATTCACGTAGAACAAAGTTATGAGGCAACACACTAAACAAAAACATACAGTCGAATTGAGTACGTTTTTGAAGTCGGTAGAAAAAGAGGTTTTCGATTCGATTGTACGTTCTTTTATTGCATGTATCTATATTACGCAATATCTTTGTTAACTGTACCATCTTCAGCTGCATCACCACTTACCATCAGGTGGGATACAAGTGAAGCACTGGCTTCGAATAGTAAAAAAATTATGAACCGATTTTGAAGATTCTTTGTTTATTAAAAAATATAACTTTAGGAGTGGTTTCATACAAATTTGGTCTAATGAAAATTCCACCCTTCAGGGTGACAAAATAAGGGATGGAGTTTTTATTGTAACATATCTGACGACAATGAGATTGAGTTATTTTTAAGTCCGCTCAAAAGGGTAAAACTCAAATTTTACTAAAAATTAAAAGACGAATACAAACGACTAAAAATAATTAAATAATTTCAAGTTCTGAAGTCGAGTCCTTAATTTTTCTATTTATATTCCTTTCCTTAATTGATTTTAATTAATAAATTTATATGATGATCTTAGGTTAACTTTCTTGAGATCATCATATTAGGTTACCAATTAAAATCTCTACGATGAAATACTATTTAAAAAAAATTATGACTATGTTTTTAATTTTTAAGACGTTCAGAAATAGATGTAGATAGAGACGGAATCTAGTCCAGTTAATGGCAGTAAAAAATAGTACCTAATTTAGGATGGGTCTTACGACCAGCGTTAGGACCACGTTTGGTAGAGCCACGCGACAGCTTTTGCTGTCGCACGGATGGGCCGGCTCGAACCGGGGTGGTACCACGACCTCACAGAAAACCAGCGTGAAGTAGGGGTTTACCTCTGCGTTTCGCTTGGTGAGTGCAGGTGGCCGGAGGCCCTTTTTACTGGAAATGAGGCATTCCATCTTAGTCCTCACGGGTGACAACGCATCTACATATTGATTTGTGATAGAGGATAGATGTAGATGTCTATGGGCCACAGCAACCACTTACCATCAGGTGGACTGTGTGCTCGTTTGTCACCCTTATCCTGTAAAAAAAAAAAAAAAAGGAGATATTCTCTGGAAACGCCTATGTTCAGCATCGGACTATGGTAGACTGTAAGGAACGGATTAATGAATGATGGTCACACTCCTAACTTGACTTTACAATCCGTACGGATAAAGAATGGGTGATTTTGTAGTTGATGTCATTTTGTTATCATTGATTCCTATGACGAAAAACGCATGTGGCAACATATTTTTTTGGAGTTTTTACGCGGGTGTGAGTATTGCTTCTGCCTTCTGTCCTTTGACAAACGAAATGTTACTCAATGTGAACGCGTCTTGAGTTATGCCCATTTTCTCGATACCATAATAATAACAGGCCTGCTTCTAAGATCGTTTTATTATCGTCAATTTATCGTAAGTATTAATTCATTGTGATTAACGTCATAATTTGTGGAGGGCATATTGTGACAACTTTTCTGCCTAGAAGTTCGTCTGTGTCTATCACACATAGGTATGCATGTTTGCGCCAAGAGCCACAAGACACCTACATGCGTCTTTGATGTCGAATTTGTTTTTAAGAATTTAATAATAATAATAATGTCCTCCAGACCATAACAAGACGTAGGTTAGCCATCTATTCAGGACAAGATTATAGGGCCCGAGTGTGTGCGCGAATATAGCTCTCTCCCTCTTTCTCTCTCTATTCCCTCAGTCTCATGGTCCGATGGGATGGCAAGCCGTCACGACCGGAGAGAGATCAGGCGCAGGACCAACGACTTTATGTGATTTCCAAGGCACGGAACTGAAACACCGCCAGTTTTCTGACTTCGTGATGCAACTGAGAATTTCGGGATCCGAACCTAGTACCTCGTGATCAGAAATCGCGGCTACGACCACTACACTAACCAATACAAACGTATTAAGTAGGTGTCACTTGATTGCATATCTCTATACCAGTAGGTGTTCTGTTTCAAAATCGCAGGTGGCAGGACGCCTTTTGTACCTAGGGGAGTCCGTCTATATATGTAATAATAATAATAATTGGTATTTATATTCTCCCACATAATATGATCAGTACATCACACTAAACTTAGTAACAATGAACTGATCAACTAAATAACAGCTATAAATATTACCTAAATAAGATGTAAGTGGGAGACTGGTGCTCAAACTAGGTTGCCCAGTGCTATGGGATCACCAGGCCCCATGGAAGGAGGAAGAAAAATATGCTTTAAATACCAGTAAAGTATATATATATATATAGTAAACTAATGTTGTGTGCGTGTGTGTGTGTGCGTGCGCGCGCGTGTGTGTGTGTGTGTGTGTGTGTGTGTGTGTGTATGCATGTGGTGTGTAATATATATTTAAACAATACGTTCAAATAAGTAACACCCTCTTACCTATTGTTGCAACCAAATAGCAGTGCTTGTACTGCTGTGTTCCAGATTGAAGTGTATAGAGAATCACTATAATTGCAGGCTGTGAGGTGTTCCATCGTAGTCCTCAGTTGTGACAATGCACCTGTAGCCTTCTTTGTTTGAAGTTGGTTGCAGGTGTCTATTGACTGCAGTAGGTACATACTTACCTTTAGGTTTAATGTTAGTTCGGTTGTCACTTCAATTTAAAAGGATAACATTCGCTGTAAAAAAAAACAAAAACATTTACCGTTACTGTTACAGCCTATTAAAGTCTACTGCTGAACATAGGCCTCCCCCATTGATTATCTCATAGGGAAGATATTTGGCATAGTTGTAATGTTACTGTTGATTTGAAAATTTTACCTCTCAGTGGGTCATGTGCTCCTGGTAGATTGTCTTCAATGATATGTTGCAAACCGGTAATATTCAGTGCTATGCGGATGACAACACTGGTGATGCTCTATACACCGGCCGTGCCAATATTTTTCGGAAAAATGTCGCCCAATACCGGAACAAACCTTGTTGCATCCCTTTGCATTTTCTTTCGCATTTACCACGGTGAGTGCTTTGCAATTCCTCTGGTTCCCCTGGTGTTGCAATTGTTCATGGGCGGCGGTAGTCACTTACCATTAGCTGAGCCGCATGCTCGTTTGCCCCCTCTCCTATAAAAAAAAACTTTTATACATCCATCCATTACAGCGTATTAAAGGCTACTGCTGAACATAGGCCGCCCTTGGGTTGGGAACCTCAACTTTTTTATTTTTAGTCGTTATTACGAAGACGCTGCTGTCCATCTCCTGATTTGTTTTCCTCTGTCGCCTCTTACGACACCCACGGCACGATATGGGGGGTAGTGAATATCCTTATACCGCCGCTAAAAGTTAGTACGCATAAAAATAAAAAACAACTCATTTGATTTAGTTCATTCAAAATCTGATAGCCGTGACCCATTGCTTTTCAATTATATTAACTGAATGATATATGGACCAAGACAATGAATGCTTTATAAAACTATAAAAGGAACGAGCCCTTTAATCGTTTAAGCGAGACGCGTGCCGGCCAATACGTAGTATTATTAATGTGTTAGGGAACAAAAAGCTTCTTTCTTCGAAAGAATAATAAGGAAACATCTACAATTGTTTGTGGGCCTTGAACTCCACCCGATCTATTTAGTCCTATTTATCTTATTTTGTACAGTCATTACAAAATAAATACTAATTATAATAACAAACAAGCGTGTCGTATAAGACAAATTATTTTAGAAGTTTACCGTACATATAATTTTGAACTTTCAATTCACCAATTATCACCGTCAAAAGTCAACCCCAATCCGAATATAAAATTAAATGTTAAGATATTAAATGTCGCCATCATTCAATAAAAGTTCTTTTTGTTTTATATTAATTTGTAATCCCGTTCAAAAACTAATTTATAACTTATTTTCTTTAAAAGTTACTTATAAGACAATATCTGTAGTGTAATAGTTTCCTTGTACACCAAATAACAGCTGTAATACAGCAGTTATACAGCCTCTTTTATGCTTGTACAGCTACTGTACAGTGCTACTAACACATAAAGCTGCATAATTTGTGCCAATTTTTTGAACTGTATAAGCACTTATACAGCTTTTATACAGCCAGAAAATACAGCCTCTAGTATAAATACGAACTTCAATACAGCTCGTTTACAGCTTGCATGTTGCTTTGGTAGTGTGAGAAACTACTGAATCCACTTATTTTCAGGTGCATTGTAAGTTCGTTTATCACCTATAGTAATAATATAAATATCCTCCGAACCGAATTTTGAACAAGGTGACTAGTCTCAACGGAGAGTAGCCATATGTGCAGGACAGGATTATAGTGCTCAAGTGTATGCGCATCTACAAGCACACCCTCTATTCCCTCACTCTCATAGACCGATAGGCCGGCAATTCGACACAACCGGAGAGAGATCAGGCGGAACACCAACGACTTTACGTGCTTTCCGAGGCAAGGGTGTGAAACATCACCAACTCACTTCTTCGACTTCGGGCTACTACTGATAATTTATAGACAGAAAATCTGAATAACTGACATTTGGCCCGACACTGTATTCGGACCCGGGACCTCATGATTAGGAGTCACGTTTACGACCAGTGGACCAACGAGACAGTTAAAGAGTTGTCACTTATACTCGGCAAACGAATGTGTTTTATCTATTCGTCGCCTATTTTATGAAAAAAAAAATACATAAATTCCTTAATGTATACAATATATCCTTAACGTGAACACAAAAACAACTAATGACAAAAACAAAATGAAATCCCAGTCGTGAGCGTTGCTATCTCGTAACAAAATTAACTTTGTTTTTCTATATCCACCTGTGCTCGGTAAAGACGTACAAAGTAACTGTTGAGTGGGGAAGGGGGGGGGGGGGGAGTTATAGGAAGCAAGAAGCAACTGATTTATCGCTTCGAGGGAAAACATCGTTGTTTTGGACGTGCTCCCGCAGAGTGGTATACTTGGATAGAGTAGTGGACTCACGGACGCGCCAAAATACGTCTTGATAATACTAAATGTTATTTATTTCAATTACGTAATATTATCTTTTATTGCATGGAATATAGTAGTTATTTAACATCAAGTAAACTGACGGTTAAATGATTTCTTATATTTACGCGAAGACTACACATTAAATGAAACTAATTTTTACGGATTTTATCGCGTTTAATTTAACTTTTTAATTCCCGACGTTTCGTTTGCTTTACAGCACCCGTGGTCACGGGGGGGGGGGGGGGGGGGGACGTTCATTTTCGATAAGTTCACTCATATTTAAACGAACCAATTGAATGAATATCATCTTAACACTTGATGTTGTCTCAATAGTTAAACAAAAAACTTCATGCTCCATGTTTCCAACCTTACGGTTGCAAATTCTTTTTTAACATTCTTAACGGACCAATCCTAAAAAATATTCTTTTAAATAAAAAATAATTTTTTAAACAGGTTCATCCGTTTTCAAGAAATCGGGGAACAAACATCAAAAAAATACTCATCGTAAGTAAATAACATCTTTCATTGAAGTCATTTAAAAATTAAAATCACTTTCGTGAAAATAAAGTTTTATACAATTTTTTTATACATTTAGTGATGGAGATTAACACTTTATCTGGTATTTATTTATTAACCGACTACAAAAAAAGAGATAAAAATTCAGAATATGAAATTATTTAATGCCTTTTGGCACTTTGAAGTCGGCTTCTTTCTATTAATATTAATTTTTTGGTTTAGTTTTTTTTTATTTATTTATATCTATTTACCAAGGTTAAACTTAATACCTGTGGGAATTCTCAGTCAATCAAAACAATAGTCTCTAGTCTTTTTATATATAAAGATATACATACTAAATAATCCCTCAATAGTATCTTTATATATAAAAATTACGTGTCACATTGTTTGTCCGCGATAAACTCCTAAAATACTAAACTGATTGCAATGAAATTTTGCACACTGTATGCAGTTTGGTCCAACTTGAGAGATAGGATACTTTTCATCCCGATAAGTGACTTTCAATATTTTTTTATTGCGAATTTAAGGATTTTTTCATAGGAAGGGTTGTCGGAAAGGGCAGAACAACGTCTACCTGGCCAGCTAGTAGATATATATATAGTAGCATGTATGCTACAATATACAACTAATTAACTATAGCTACAAACAAACATCATGTATAACGTCCATGTCACACCTATGCCGGTAGTTGTTGGGAGCACTAAGTTCGAAGTTTTTGACGAGTATGTTTACCTGAGACAAATAGTCCGACTAGGTAAATCCAACTTCGACCGAGAGGCCAATCGACGGATTCAACTCGGCTGGGCAGCGTTCGGGAAATTACGGCATATCTTCTTGTCAGGTATACCTCAAAACTTTAAAACGAGACTATACAACCAGTGCGTGTTGCCAGTGAAAACCTATGGAATTGAGACATGGTACTTCACTGCTGGCCGTATGAGGAAGATCAGTCGCTCAGCGAGCTATGGGGAGGGCTATGCTCGGAATTTCTCTGCGTGATAAACTTAGAAATGAGGATATTCGCAGTAGAACCAGAGTGACCGACATAGCTCAATGGATTAGTAAGCTGAAGTGGCTATAGGTCGGCCATATACATAGCTCGAAGAAGCGCCAACCGATGGAGGAAAAAGGTTCTTAAGTGGCAACCTCGTATCGGTAGGTGAAGTGTAGGGCTTCCCCCTCTAGTTGGAGTGACCATCTGGTAAGACGTGTAGGAAGTCTGGATGCAGGTGGCCCAGGACCGTGCTTTGTGGCATTCCTTGGGGGAGGCCTATGTTCAGCCGTGTACTTGTGAAGGGCTGTAATGATGATGATGATGATGATGATACATAGCTATTTTTTCCTGCAACTGTTTTTGCGTAAGGTTTACAAAAAATACTTTTATATAAGTAAATTTTTAAAGACCCTATTCAGTGCTGTTTTAATGTCGAAGAACCACGCTACAGCATATTATGGTTATAGTATGGGCAGAATGGATTGGCTCGACAGAGGAAGGGCCACGCCCTCTCAGAATATCAGCGTCAAATAGCAGCTTAAGGCCTGCCACATACTTACGGAATTCCGTTTCCAAATTTCGATTCGGGATTCCGAACGCACAGAAAGTTCGTATAAAAGGACCCGTCATACACGTACGGTAGTTATCGTTTGAAATTTTGCGGACAAAACGGGATTCCGAATGTGGGTGATTGACCCGTACGGAATATACATGGTAGAGCCATGCATACGTGGTAGAGATTTCTGCAGCTATATTGGTAGTATAGTTTTAGCACGAATGGGTCGGCTCGACCGGGGAAGGACCACGCTCTCACTGAATACCAGCGTAAAATAGCAGCTTAACGCGGCTGTGTTTCGTATGGTGAGTGTATCTCTACAGTTTATGCGCATGTACAATCACACCGGTTCTTACCGGAGACGTTTTTTTACTGGAAAAGAGGCATTCCTCAGAGGTGACAACGCATCTGTTTTTTTGATTCTTTATTGAGGATAGATATATATGGCTATGGGTCACAGCAACCACTTACCATCAGGTGGACTGTATACTCGTTTTTCACCCTATCCTATAAAAAATTCCGAAACGGAGTTCCGTATGTATGCGGACGGCCTTATGCTGCTGTGCTTTCTATGTGTGCTTTGATAATCTGATACCCGTTTTACTAGTAACAAAGCATTCTTTCTTATTTTTTGGGACGACAATGCATCAACATTTTGGATCTTAATCGAGGATAGATGTCAATTTATATGGGCTACAGCTTCCACTTCCATCAGGTGGACTGTACACTCCTATGTCTCCCGTATTCTGTTTACAGAAAAGAGCCTGATGTCATCGTAAAAGAATTGAGCTCTCATTAATGGACCTTTAATGTTTAAATGCTTCTTTATTATACTAATATGCAGACGAACCAAACCAATTGAAAGTAAAGTGGCTTCCTTTCTTCTAATACAATTTTATAATACTACAGGAGAGGTAATTCCAAGCAATAGAAATAGGCAAAAAGGTTAAGCCTCCTTAAGCACAGTTCAAGGATGGAAAGAAGTCTAACCACAGAGTAATGAAATTAAACATAATATAGTATAGTGTAATCATGAATCCTCATATATTATATTAGCAAAAATGTTATTCACCATCATCCTATACGTGATGTTATACGTGATAGAGCCATGATTCAACGTTTTATGTATATACTTGTCAGCTCAGTAGTACAGTCGCTTAGCATTTATTAGCGAAGCTGAAGGACCACGGGTTCGAATCCCAAATGTAACAAGTGCCTGTATAATCGACTAATAAAACGCCCCCACTATGCAGGAGAAATGTGGGGGAATGAAAGGACCATGCCCACACAGAATAACTGCGTAAAACAGCATCATGACACTGCTGTGTTTCGTATTTCGAGTAACGAGAATAGAGGATCCTTTTTACTGGAAACGAGACATTTCATCTCAGCCCTTGGGATTGATAACGCATCTACATTTGATTCTTCAACGAAGATAAATATTAGTGTTTACAGGCAACAGTATCCAGTTACTGTCAAATGGACAGACTGCTGGTTTGTAATCTTTACTCCTATTGTAATGTTGTCTATATATCACGCATATGAATGACCGAATTTCGATCACAGCGGCCAGTCACATGACGAGTAGTCGCACTTGTGGCCAACGGGGCATTCTGAAGTAGGACGATATTTAAGAACTGGCTTATCCACTAACCCATACCGTCTCGTGGGTGCCGTAAGAGGCGAAAGGGGGAAAATGAAAGAGGAATTGGTCAGCAGCGTCTTCCTAATAAAAACTTAAAATAAAAAAAAAACTTTAGTTGCCAACCCGTCTGCCAAGCGTGGTGAGGCAAATATCGTCCTCAAAGCAATCTAATATCCTCCTTCAGGCTACCTATGGGAAGGCCTATTTTAGCAGTGACTTGGGTGTTTACTTTGATTGACGATGAGGCTGTAATGGATGGATGAGCAAGCGAGATGGTATACCTTCATCTATCATAAGTCATAAGATATTCATAAGTTTTTGGTACGTGGTAGAGACATGCTGCAGCTATATTAGTAGTATAGTTGTAGCACGAATGGGTCGGCTCGACCGGGGAAGGACCACGCTCTCACACAATACCAGCGTAAAATAGCAGCTTAACACTGCTGTGTTTCGTATGGTGAGTGTAGAGAACTCTCCTTTTTACTGGAAAATAGGCATTCCATCTTAGTTCTCACGGGTGACAACGCATCTGCATTTTAATTCGCAAACGAGGATAGATGTAGATGTCTATGGGCCACAGCAACCAGTTACCATTAGCTGGACTGTGTGCTCGTTTGTCACCCTATCCCATAAAAAATAATATTTTGGCCCACAGAAAACTTAGAAGACGCTCACGGGATGAAAGGGCGTGATGGATTTCCCAACGGTGCTACGACACAGTGAAATAGCAGCACTTAAAGATAATAATATCTCGGCAACTCTGACGGAATTCGCAAACATAAATATAAAACAAAAAACAGTAATTTCTCCCTCCACACCTCGTCTTTAAACGAGAGCTATTCCGCTGTGCTGCCGCGAAAATAAATCTTGCGAGCTGTGACAGATTGACACCTTGACAGATGGGGTTGCGTTCGTCTTTATTCGTTTTATAACTCCCCTCAATTTAAACTAGACGTTAGAAGATCTATTAAGCAATAAATACTAAAAATGTTCTTTTTAATAACTATAGCAAAATGTTGGTTTTATTTGTATGTGACTCTATTATTGTTTTATAAAATACATACATTCATAAGCACTCACGCCTGTCACACAGAGGATTAGGTAGAGACCCATAATTCCATTTGGTATGATCCTGACACACCTCTCTCGCTTCTATCGTATCCATAAAAGTTACAGCCTATATACGTCCCACTGCTGAGCACAGGCCTTCCCTCATTTCTGAAAGGGTTTTAGGGCAAGGAAACGTCCGCCACGCTGCCGCAATGCGTGTTAGTGAACTTCACATGTCTTCGAATTTATATTTCTTATTTCTCAGACATGCAGGTTTCCTCACGATGTTTTCCTTCACCGTCGAGCACGTGGTAAATCAGCACTTAAAATTGCAATTAAAATTTCATTGGTGCCGGCAGGGATCGAACCCGGGTCGTCATCTGAGCTACCACGGATATATATCGAAAACCACGGAGCTATATCAAATCCATACCATATCTTATTTGTATAGAATAAGGGTAACAAACGAGTCCACAGTCCACCTGAAGATAAGTGGACGCGGTGGTCTATAGAAATCTACACCTATCCTCGATTAAGAATGCAGATGCACTGACAATCTTGAGGACTAAGATAGAATGCCTCGTCATAGTACGAAACACAAGCATAAAGCAATTGTTTCTAGCTATTAGTATATATTGGTAGTCTTTGAGAGCGTGGTTCATCCTCGGGTCGAGTCGACCCATTCGTGCTAAAAATGTAATAAAGATGCATGGATTTACCATCTATAAATTATACACATACATACGTATATTCGCCCATCCTTTTTTACTTATTATATGCCAGTGCGTGACTGCAATCCTAACTGGTGGTAAGTGGTGATAAAGCCTTAGATGGTAAATCGTACTGTCTTAGCGTAACAAAAGCCTGTTCACTCTTGCCTTGAAGACGCCCAGATTGAAAACGGCAGATCATTCCATTCCCTTGCTGTAAGTTTTAATCGTCAATTTGGTCGATACATTTTCGTTACTAGGGCGACCCTTGCCGACTCTGGCACTGACTTTTGCAGCATAAATTTGCTTTGTCAATATTTACTCACTCTTGTTCACCTTGGTATTATCATCAGGTTTATGTACCAATTCAATAGAACATATTAGCTAATCTATACAAATAAATAAAATTGAAGTGTCTGTTTGTAATGTCGAAATAACAGCTTTTTACTTAATGCATATTAAAGTATATACAGTACTAATAACAAAAACACAATTTTTAAAATTTTTGTCTGTCTGTCTGTCTGTTTGTTTCGGCTAATCTCCGAAACGGCTGGACCAATTTCGATGGGACTTTCACTGGCAGATAGCTGATGTTATAAGGAGTAACTTAGGCTACTTATGTTTTAGAAAAATAATTAGGGTTCCGCGCAACATAATTAAAACCCTAAATAACACGCGGGCGAAGACGCGGAGAACAGCTAGTCTTTATATATAAAAAGTACGTGTCACATTTTTTGTTCGCGATGAACTCCTAAACTACTGAACTAATTTTAATGAAATTTTGCACACTGTGTTCAGTTTGGTCCAACTTGAGAGATAGGATAGTTTTTATCCCGATAAGTGACCCTCAATTTTTTTTGTAGTTTTTTTTAGGAAATTAAATGGTTGTCGGAAAGGGCAGAACAACTTCTGCCTGGTCAGCTAGTATTTTATATATCTACCACGCGCTTAATGATGAAGCATACATGACTTAGAAATAAAATATTTGCATGACATGTGAAGTGAGCACGTAGCATCGTGACAGACTAATTGGTTCATAATCCCTCAGAATTAAGAGGTAGCTGGTCAGTAATTGACGCATATAAATGGGCTGTAATTATATTTTAACTTTTTAATTATCTTTTAAACTTTCTCGATCGAAATTATTAATGCTATTGAAAACGAGTAGCAATCATAAGCGTGGAGATCACATCCAATCATACACCTCGTAGCGGCAGATGTCGCTCAATTATAACTTATTGATTTTTATAGAGGAGGGGACAAACAAGCGTGCTGCTCACCTGATGGTAATTGTCGGATGATAACATGATGTGATGTGGTTTCATCAATGTTGAAACTACTCCATTATCAACACATAAAAATAACAAAGATAAGAACTTTTAATATAAAAGAAAGTATCTCATATTTTCACTTCTCTACGTAATACCAGCATTCAAACATGCGTCCAACATGGCCGCCAGCCAAACAAACAATTGATGCACTTGTATTATTTATGTAACGCGTTAAATAATGACGTATGCGCCATTTGTCAACCCACAGACGAGCATTTTTTGGCCTCCAACTCAAAAATATGTTTGTCGAATAAATTGTTATTAATATCAGAGTTTATAAAAAACTAAACATGCAATTTATGAGTAAAATAATTTATACGTGGTAGAGCCTTACTGAAATTATATTATGGTTGTATCACGAATGGGTCAGCTCGACCGGGGAAGGACCACGCTCTTACAGAATACCAACATAAAATAGCATCTTAATGCTGTTGTGTTTCGTATGGTGAGTGTAGAGATCCGGAGACCTCTTTTTATTGGAAACGAGGCATTTTATCTTAGTCCTCTGGGGTGACAACCAATATGCTGCTATTTGAAGCTGGTATTGTATAGGAGCGTGGTCCTTCCCCGGATCCATTTATGATACAACCACAATATAACTATAGCATGGCTATACCATGTAGGACAGGCCTAAGTATAGTCATTCAGCGAGGAAATGTAGCCTGCGTAGCAGTAGTGCGGTAAAGACCGTGAGGAGTAGGACTGTATCACAACCCCCGCGGTTTAAAATAAAAAACCTATAACTATACCGATACTCTTTACCCTCAGATCCAGATCTTTGCCCAATTACATCAATCCTTAATTAAGAATCTAAATGCAGATCTAAGCATAAAATAATTCATAAAATAATTCAGCGAGTAAATGCACTCATAGTTGTTGGCGCAACACCACGGGGAGTAGGACTGTATGAACATTTCAGTTTTTGATTATGTTATTAAATATCGTATACTTTAATGTTATGTAAATAAATCTGTATATTTAAAAAAATTGGAGTTGGAAAAAAAGTTGTTGTTTTTGCCAAGCACTAAACGGTAGCTATCGTAAATAATTTTTGTTCCATCAATCCCCTATGTAATAAAGATATAAACATAAAACCGATTGGGTCTTATCGTAACATCGTGCAATAAAGCATAATAAAATTTGCTTTCAGTGTTTTTCCTTTCAGCGACCGCTTCTGGCAGCCATTACAAAAATAAATTATTTCTGTAAGACCAAATAGCGTAGGCGTAGTAAAGTGGTTGGTACATTGAAATTAATGAAGGTGAAAATTTTATAACAACATAATTTTTTCAATATCGTCTACTGGAAGCAAATAGAATTACCTGTTCATAAAAATAGAAATTGATTGCGTTGGAATTCAAAATGACAAAACAAGAAATAAATATACTTATACCCACTCATTATTTATGATAAAAGTCATAAAATATTGATTGGGTATAAGTACCTACTCATTATTATATGAAAAATTATCTGATGTGACGATGAAATGCGAATCTATACTGTAAGCAGTGTTCGATATTCTACCAACTCTCTCACTCGAATTATATATATCTCTTTCATCACTTGCTGAACTTGTGACGCGTAGATGTGTAAGATCGCTCCTTAAAATCATAATATGAATATTGTTAGAACAACATTAAAACAATTAGTAATATTAGCGTAACTATCATTTAAAACAGCCGAACTCTGGACTCTCATACAAATAACAAAATTTTCTGGTCCTTCGAGCAGGATATTTAGAGCATTAAAGTTAATGTACGAATCTATATCTATCGTATCGTATCCTATCGTACATTACCTTTAATGCTGTGATAATAAAATATCATACCTTTTCATGGAAATTTTTTCTTTGGGATGAGTAAGCAAACACATTTCGCTTGATTTAAGAACATTAAAAAAGAATTATGCTATCGGTTGAGTTAAGAAAGTTTATGATGAATAAAGACAGAAACATACCTGATAGGGTGAGTTTCCATAGGAGTACGGAACAACCCGACGAACGAACATACAGTCTGTTTGTTGCGTTGTTAGTAAGTGGCTACTGCAGTCCACATACACCTGCAATCAACTTCAAACAGATACATTAACTCCCCTGGGGTCTAAAATAAAATAACGACTTAAACACAGCATTGCAAGCACTGGGCAGCCTATAGAAATTTACATCAACCGTCAATTAAGAATCGTGGTAGAGCCATGCTGCAGCTATATTAATAGTATAGTTGTAGCACGAATGTGTCGGCTCGACCGAGGAAGGACCACGCTCTCACAGAATACAGCAAATTAAAGCTGCTGTGTTTCGTATGGTGAGTGTAGAGAACCGGAGACCCTTTTTACTGGAAACAAGGCATTCCATCTTAGTCCTCACGGGTGACATCGCATCTGCATTTTGATTCACAAAGGGGGTAGATGAGTCACAGAACACCAGCGTCAAATAGTAGTTTAACACAGCAGTGTTAAACTACTATTTGACGCTGGTGTTCTGTGAGAGCGTGATCCTTCCCCGGTCGAGCCGACCCAGTCGTGCTACAACTACACTACTAATATAGCTGCAGCATGGCTCTACCACGTAAAAATAGATAGATGTAGGCCACAGGTCACCCTTATACTATGAAAAAATCAAATTGTAGATGCTGTCATCCATAAGGGCTAAGATAGAATGCCTCTTTACCAGGACGAGCTGACCAACTCATTCTGCTATCATAATACAATTATTCCACTGAAATTCTACCATACAAAAAATATCTTTATTCAATTCTCACTCAATTCTTCTGTCCGTGTGTATGTGACTGAACTCCTCTTAAACGGCTGGACCGATTTTGAAAAAAAAATATGTATGTGTTTAAGTTAAGTTTAGTGTATTTAAGTTTGAGGAAATTGTATTAATATACAAATAAATATATTCAGTAGGTAGTCGACATCATTCTTCCAATCGCATTATTTTCCCAACTGACATATTTCCTACTTTGTTATTTATGAAATATCTTCCGCTTTTTTCTCGATCAACGTTAGTAAATACAATAAGTTGATTACGTTAGCGGGTACATGTTTTTGGCATTGTGTGTTTTTGTTAGTCCATTTTTGTGAAGTCTACTAGCTGAGTAGATAAACGAGTGTTTACTGCGTTGTAGGCTGTGGGGTCGTTTCCCGCACCCAAAAAGTATTTGCACGACCTACGAATAAAGTTTTCGTAGCTGTTGGTGAGTGTAGATAACCGAAGTTCCTTTTTACACGAAAGGAGGCATTCCATTTTAGTCCTCAGGGGGACAACACATCTGCATTTTAATTCTTAATCAAGTATAGATGTAGATGTCTATGGGCCACAGCAACCACTTACCATCAGGTGGACTGTGTGCTCGTTAGTTAATCTTATTTATATACGTGGTAGAGCCATGCTGCATCTATATTATGGTTGTAGCACGAATGGTTCGGCTCGACCGGGGAAGGACCACGCTCTCACAGAATACCAGCGTAACATAGCAGCTTAACGCTGCTGTGTTTCGTATGGTGAGTGTAGAGAACCGGAGACCCTTTTTACTGGAAACGAGGCATTCCATCTTAGTCCTCACGGGTGACAACGCATCTGCATTTTGCTCTTAATCGAAGATAGATGTAGATGTCTATTGGCCACAGCGACCACTTACCATTAGGTGGACTGTGTGCTCGTTTGTCACCCTTATCCTATAAAAAAAATTCTATAAAAAGTTGTACAAGAGCTGGATGTTTGCCCATCTGCATTTATGTGTGAAAAAAATCCATGATACAGGAGGAATTCCTAGCTTATGAGTTACGTTTTAAAAAGTAAATTATTGAAGTGAATGGAATGAATGAAATGAAAGTAATAAATGAACACAATTTTTTTTTACTTATTATAAGCCAATGCTTGATCACAATCCCACTTGGTGGTAAGTGGTGATGCAGCCCTAGATGGTAAGTCGCACTGTCTTAGGGTAACAAAATCCTATGTACTCTTGCCTTGAAGACGCCTAGATTGTATTCGGGCGGATAGATATACGCCGACAAATTATTACACTCCTTTGCTGTACGCGTTACAAAAGACAAAGCAAACCGTTTGGCTGTAATGCATGTAATATTGACAACAAAGTAGTGCAGATCCACCGACCGCCTAGTTTTCCGATGATGGAAAGGGAGGAATTAAAGCGTGTAATTCTAGCGTACACTCGCCGAAATTCGTCCTATAGAATATCGAGAGACTGGCTACTCTGCTCCTGTGCTCGAGGCTGACAAGATTGGTTTCAACCAAATCAAGGTCACCAATGAGCCTCTCAGCACATTTCTCCACTGTTTCCAACACTGCCTGGTAGCATTTTGCAGCACCAACCCATATGTGACAGCAGTACTCCATGCACCACCGGACTTGCGCTTTATATAAGGTAAGAAGCTGCCCCGGGGTGAAGTACCGCCGCACCCTTGCAAGGACACCAAGTTTCCTTGCGGCTGCTTTGACTCTGGACTCAATGAACCACTTACAGTTTAGGTTTGGAGAAAATTCAACCCCTAACAACAGAAGGTCTGTGTACTCTAAGGATACATTCCGGAAAAGTAGGAGCCGGGGTGAGCGGGCTCCTTTTAGCGATGAAAAGACACGCTTGTGTTTTGGAGGCGTTGAATCTCACGAGATTGACATCGCCCCATTCGGAGACTGCCTGTAGTGTGAGACACACGCTCAACCATAGCCTCTCGTTCGGACTGGATTTGATCTTGACTGGCCCGGATTCTTGGTTGGTACCTCCACAACTGTGCTGTCGTCTGCACACCCATAGATATCGGTAATGAGCAGATTATTTATATGCACCAGGAAGAGAGTTGCAGAGAGAACGGACTCCCGAGGAACTCCGGCGTTTGTCGCAATTGGACAGGACGAGTTGCACTAACAAATTCCTTCACTACAAGACAAGCCCAGTCAATCAGGCCCTAGCCTGATTGACTGGGCTTGTCCAATAGACTAGCGTGCCAAACCCTGTCAAAGCCTTTGAAACATCGAGTGAAACAGCAAGTGCTCCACCACTGTTCTCGATTGCCTAAATTGGCACGCTTGGCAGGCGGGAGGAGTACCAATGATCTTACACCTTTAAGGCGTAAGATCATTGGTATCATTAAATCATATATCGCAAAAATAGAGTAGTATTATTTTTACTAAATAGAATACAAGAAATTCTTATCAAAAGTAAGTACTTTTAATTTTAACTAAGCACACATAAGCCAGAAGATCTTTTTGGTATATTTCATAATCGCCTCTTACGAAACCAACGGGACGTAAGGCAAGCAAAGTTTCATAAAAACCACGTACTGAAGTAACATTGTACTGTGCAGTATTATCCATGTAATAAAACAATTAGCTCCTTCATTGCACAATATTTCTCTCCTAAACCCGTGCAATAATCGCGCGGGTTCAGCGAGTTCAGCTAGTAATAGCTCCAGCATTGGCATAGCGCCAACGCACTGTTTTCCCTCCATCGACGTTTTCCTAACCTCTATTTTTAACCGTTCGCTCCCAAAACGCGAGATTTACGGCCACTAATGGCGAATTAATTTCGCAGTTCAACGTGTTGGATTAACTTGTTTTTAACGGCTAATGGAAAATAACCGATGTTCATAAGGGGGAATACATTGAAAAAATAAACAAATAAAAAAGTGTTATAGCATGTTTTTTAACCATCAAATGCAAAGGGATCTGTGTCCATACATCCTATTTTGACGTTTAGTGTGTGTTTACAACATTTTAATCAGTTTAATGTGTCACATGCGGAGTTTTTGAGAAATTTCGGCGACTTTTTAATACGACATGTTTAAAGATGATGCTATTTAAATGGACAAAATAACTTGAGTCTTCCTTCAGTATTTTCTTTTTACAGATTTTGAATATACATTTTTGATCCGATCTACGCAGCGTCTGTGTAGATCGGACAAAAACTGAAGGTATCCGAGCTAACTATGACATCAGGACGTCAAACACCTCAGCCCAAGTGACTATGGGTGCTGTAAAGCAGCCGAAACGTCGGGAATTAAAAAGTTAAATTAAAAGCGATAGAATCCGTAAAAAATATTTTCATTTAATCGAAGTCCTTGTTTTATTATTTTCATTAATAATTCGCCTAATGCAGATGTTTAGTATTTATTTCTATTTTCTAGTTTTTTTTTAGGAAAACGCCCCCATCCCATCTCCTGATTTGTCAATTTTTCGCCCTCTGTCGACATACACGTGGCGATATGGTATATGGATATTCTTACATCACCACTGCACAATTATTTAAGGGATAATCAAGGCATTTGTAAAAAAAAGTATGATTCCCGCCAAAATCCGCTTTGACGTGTTATATGGACAACGCCATTTTAAGTTGGAATGAAAAGCTATAAGAAATAATTGAATTTAGTGTCACGAACTCATGGAATATAAATTATAGATTTAATTAACTTCTTGAAAATATTTATTTAAGAACTTATTTAAATTTATGAGTTTAAAATTGAAAAGTCAGTCAGGCCAAGTCTAAAAGCGATACAAGTACTCCATACTAATGTATTTTAGGGACTAAATTTACATTGAAGTGTTTGATTATGAATATTTTATAAAAATTTACAAACAAAAGAAAATCAAGCATGAAAAATTTCGGTAAATTTTTTTTTAATTTCGAAAAGTCAGTCAGGCATAGACGAAAGCGGCACAAGTACTCCATACTAATTTCATGGACAAAATTACACATTAAAATGTTTAATTATAAATATTTTGAAAGTTTAAAAAAGAAAGAAATCGAACATGAACTTTTTGAATTTAATTTTTTTTAAGTTCAATTTATTTTTATTTACATAACATAATATACAATATTTCATTGTATAAAATATTAAAAGCTATAATAATTAACTAACTAACTTTAATAGTCAGTTAAAGCAAAATGAATGCTAATAATTTAAAAAAAAAAACTATAATTACTATAATTTCTTAAATCAGAAAATGCACTTATAACTAATAATTTTTTTTATATAGAATTAGGGTGACAAACGAGCACACAGTCCAGATAGGTAAGTGGATGCTGTGGCCCATAGACATCTGCATCTATTTTCGGTTGTGAATTAAAATGCAGATGCGTTGTCAGCCGTAAGGACTAAGATACAATGCCTCTTTCCAGTAAAATGGGTCTCCGGTTCTCTACACTCACCATACGAAACACAGCAGCATTAAGCTGCTATTTTACGCTGATATTCTGTGAGAGCGTGGTCCTTCCCCGGTCGAGCCGACCCATTCGTGCTACAACTATACTATTGATATAGCTGCAGCATGGCTCTACCACGTTCAAAGAAACAAACTAAGTTGGTGGACACATAGAAGTTCAAACAACGGAGGCTACAGGATCCCTTTAGGGACTACAAATAATTGTTCCAGATATAGATTTGTAAATTATTTCTACGTAACAGGAGAAAATCTGAGACTGAGGGTAATGTTTTTAAAATAAAAAGAAGATGGAATGCCTTACAGCGTAGAACTATACCAGCTCTACATTACTTGGATTGTGGAGCACACAATAAAATTACTGCTTCTTAGACACAGAATAATGTAAGAGAAGCACCTGTTCAGACGGTTGGCAAGTCAGATATAGAAACGAGAAAACTGGGAGGCTTGTATATGTTCGTTAATTTTACGCTAGTAGTTGAATTACTCATACCAACAACGAAAGATGGATTACACTACGTACATTGCAAGTAACGCCGAAACTTCTTGCTTGCGTGTGAAGATGTTAAACAAAGTTCGTTTAACTTCTTGACACGCAAACACTCATCTTTCTACTTTATTTCTTTAACAGCCCGTAATAGTTCACAGCTGCACGCATACATTTGCAACTAAAAGATTCATATGTATGGGTGTGTGCGTTTTTTTGCAATTAGTTGCGTTCTGTTTTTTTTTTATCGTGGCAAAACCTTCATGGAGACCTTCCGCTGCGGACTAAGACCCCACGGTGGACACCATCGGCGTATTTGCGAGGTTACGGGATATCCGTATGGAATGCAACCGAGGCTCCTCTCTCGCTTTGCTTTATTAAAGCACGTCTCGGGGTGCAATCTTTACCGCTTTTAGCACCCTCCACCCCCCGTAGTCCTATCACGATATCTCAGAACCACTTTTGAATCATCGTCGATTCTCGGGGGTTACATCTCTAGGCAATCGGTGCCCCCGCCCCGAGCGCCCGCAGCCCCAGATGCCGCGTTTGTAGGGAAACACCGTCGTCAAGGAGGAGGCCGTGACGAACGCTTTGGCGAGGTCTTCCACGAGCGGGATCCGCACATTTGGAGGGGGGGAGTGGGTTCTATCTACTTTTATTTGTTGGTAACCGCTAATGAAAATAATAGTTACTGACGAGTAACGTATAACGAGTTGAATTGATAAAAATTAACCAATTAATTTTAACTACCGTACCGTTACAGTTATCGTTACATGCTATCCGAAGTTCCTGCTGAACCTCCACAAAGATTGTCTCGTAAGAGGATATTTGCCATAATTACCCACGCTTGGCAAGCGGGTTGACAACCGCAGATTTTCGATCGATAGATAGATAATCTATCTATAACTTTTACGGGATGAAGATGATGATGATGATGATGACGATAACACTTTACACCCAATGGCATCGATCACTGGCGAAAAGACTGTAATCTTACCTTATCCTTAAAAAAAACAACTCTTATTGCAACATACACAACAATTTATAAAAAAATTAATGTAATATAACTTCCGTAAAAGGTTTACCAGAATAACAGGAGCTATTTCCTTCTTTTTTTTTTAAATTAAAAGAAATCTATGTTTTCTTTTGTCACCTCTTACGACACCACGATGCCGTGTAGTGGCGGTTAAGAATATCCACTACCCCATATCTTCCCGTGGGTGTCGTAAAAGGCGACAAAGGGAAACAGGCAGGAGATGGGCAGCAGCATCTTCCTGATAATAGCCAAAATAACAATAAAAAAACTGCGGTTGCCAACCCGCTCGCCAAGCGTGGCAACTATGGCAATATACCCCCATGAGCAATGACAATAATAAATGGCCCCCAGTCCCCGGCGGCCCCGCTATTCCTGGCTACGGTGGCGACCATGGTAACGGCGGGGCAGGGGGTGCTAAGAATCTCCGGTGGAGGTTCGGTTGCCACCTACGACGACTCGACCTGGCAACATACAACGCACGCACCCTGAGGACTGACGAGAAGATTGTGGAGCTGGAAGAAGAGATAGACAAGTTACGCTGGCATATTATAGGATTATCCGAAGTCCGAAGAGAGGGGGAGGACACGGTAATCCTCGAATCCCGCAACTTGCTGTATTACCGGGAGGGCGACCATCTGTCCCAAGGTGTCGGATTTATCGTCCACAAGTCTCTCGTTAACAACGTTGTAAAGATTGAGAGTGTGTCGACGAGGGTTGCGACCTTATACTCAGAATCACCAAACGGTATTCGCTGAAGGTCATACAGGTTTACGCACCAACCTCGGCACACCCCGATCAGGAGGTGGAGGAAATGTATGAGGATATCTCTAGAGCCATGCTTTCCTCCAAAACCCAATATACGGTGTTAATGGGAGACTTCAATGCAAAACTAGGCACAAGAGAGAACGGTGAGCTGAAAGTAGGGAAATTTGGAATAGGGCAACGGAACCCAAGGGGCCAGCAGTTGGTTGACTTCATGGAGAAAGAGGGACTCTTTATGATGAACTCTTTCTTCCAGAAGCGGCCCCACAGGAAGTGGACCTGGTCGAGCCCCGACGGTTCGACAAAAAATGAGATTGACTTCATTATGACGACCAGACGACAACTGTTCAGTGAAGTCTCCGTGATCGCGAGGGTGAAAACCGGCAGCGATCACCGAATTGTTAGAGGCACACTGAACCTAAACGTTAAGTTGGAGAGGTCTCGTCTAATGAAGTCAACGCTCCGTCCCCCTCGTGCTCTAATCCAAAGTCCCGAAACCTTTCAGCTCGAGTTACAAAACCGTTTTCAGTGCCTAGAAGACTGCAATGAAGTGGACGATTTGAATGACAAGCTCGTGGAAACTGTCCATGCGGTCGGAGCTAAGTTTTGCAAGACCCACCGCAGAAGAACACAAAAACTCTCCGATCACACACTTAATCTCATGACTGTTAGACGGGAGATGAAGCTACATTCTTCAACAGATTTGACAGCATACAGGCAACTGAACAGACAGATCTCCAAATGCATGCGGCGGGACTTACGCAACTTCAATACAGCTCGTATTGAAGAAGCGATCGAGCGGAACCAAGGCTCCAAAGTCTTTGCCAGAGATCTGTCTGCCAGAAAGCGCCAACTATCAAAGCTGAAGACAGAATGTGGCAGCATCTTTTCCGGGGCACCTGAGATTTTGAGTGAGATTGAGAGGTTCTATGGACAGCTGTACACGTCATCGTTGGAGCCGCAGGCAAGTGTGAGTAACGATCCAAGAGCGAGTCTTATCCGACATTATTCCGATGATATCCCGGACGTCAGTCTGAGCGAGATTAGAATGGCTCTCCAGCACCTTAAAAACGGCAAGGCCCCAGGCGAGGATGGAATTACAGCGGAGCTTCTGAAAGCGGGTGGAAAACCGGTACTTGAAGTCCTTCAGAAGCTCTTTAATTCCGTCCTTCATGGTGGCATTACACCGGAGGCGTGGAGCAGAAGTGCGGTGGTCTTGTTCTTCAAGAAAGGCGACAACGCTCTCTTGAAGAACTACAGACCGATTTCCCTACTGAGCCGCGTCTACGTGCTGTTTTCGAGAGTCATTACGAATCGTCTCGCGTGCAGACATGACGACTTCCAGCCTCCCGAACAAGCCGGTTTCCGAAAAGGCTTTAGCACCATAGACCACATACATACCCTTCGGCAAATTGTACAGAAGTCCGAGGAGTACAATTTGCCACTATGTCTGGGGTATGTGGACTATGAGAAAGCCTTTGTTCTGTCGGTTCAGTTACAGAGGTAACTGAACCGACAGAAATTGCGAACGCCTTTAACGACTTTTTTACAAACTCATTGGAAACAGTCGATAAGGACAAGCCCGAACCTACTTCTATTCCACATAGTCAACGTAACTCAATTTTTTTGACCCCAATAATACCCTTAGATGTTGTTAAATCTATTAATTTATTAAAAAATACTAATAGTGTAGGTTTTGACAATGTTTCCACTAAGATTATTAAAACAGTAGGGAATATAATAGCTCACATCTTGTGCTACATTATAAATTTATGTTTAGAACAGGGAATATTTCCAGATATATTGAAATTGGCAATTACTATCCCAATATTCAAAAAGGATGACAACAAGCTGTTAAAAAACTATCGTCCTATTTCACTAATTTCAATATTTTCAAAGTTAATAGAACACATTATATATAAAAAAATAAACGATTACTTTGAAACCAATAATCTGTTTTCGAAGCATCAATACGGCTTTCGAAAAGATAAATCCATTAGTATGGCTATATACGAGTTTTTGGAAAGAGTCGTAAAAAACGTTAACAACCGAAAGCCTACACTAGCACTATTTATGGATATGACCAAAGCATTTGACAACATTAATCATAAAACATTACTTAACAAACTAGAAAGGTATGGTATAAGAGGCAACGCCCTTAAGCTAATCGAATGTTACTTAAGTAATAGAAGACAAATTACACATATAACCAAAATTGACTCTAAGACCGGTGAAAATAAAATATACAGATCGAAAGAGTGTCAAGTAAACTATGGAGTACCACAGGGAAGTGTACTGGGCCCTCTCCTTTTTATTATCTATATAAATGATTTTCCTAATGTAATCAACCATCATATGACTGTTTTTGCTGACGATAGTACTGTTTTATTTACTTATGATAATGAGAATAATATAAATATTGACATTAATAATACATTGACATCTTTATTCAAATGGCTGACATTAAATAACCTAACAATTAATTTGACAAAAACACATGTAATAAACTTTAAACAAAGAAAAAATTATCCTTTAAATTTTAACATTAACTACTCTGGGAATTCAATTAAAGAGGTAGACACTACAAAATTTTTGGGTTTGACTATAGATAATAAGCTGACATGGAAACCTCATATTAATAATCTAATTAAAAAACTAAACCAATTCTCTTATGCCCTTTATAAACTAAGGAAGGTTTCCAGTGTTAAAACTCTTTTAACAGCCTATCACGGATATGTTGCATCAAACTTAAGGTATGGAATAATATTTTGGGCCAACACAACTGAAAAACAAAGTGTCCTCAAAGCGCAAAAAAAGTGTGTTAGATCGATGTTCGGTCTAAATCAGGATGATTCATGTGAACCGTACTTTCGCAAATATAAAATTCTGACTCTACCGTGTATGTATATATATGAGGTTGCAAACTTTGTTCGAAATAACCCAATTTATTTTGAAATGAATACTGCCGGAAGTCGTCGTGAAGGAACATTGAAAGTTAATCACAAATGCAAACCACTTCTTCGAAGAATGTGTGTAAATTGCATGGCACCAAAAATCTATAATAAAATCCCGTTAAATATACGATTAATTAATGATATCAAAAGATTTAAAACTGCGCTCAATGGCTTCCTTGTTGAAAAAGTGTACTATGACATAAGAATATTTTTTGATGACAAAATGTAAAAATATACTTTAATTTTGTTCATATACCTCTAAGGTGAAACATGGCTGTATCTTATAATAATTTTATATGTGACATCCTGTAATACCCATGCTTATGAACTAATAAATGTTTGATGTTTGTTTGTTTTGTTTGTTTGATTCCGTCGAAATTTGGGCGGTGCTGCAGTCCCTTCAGCGATGCCAAGTTGACTGTTGGTATATCGAAGTGTTGAAATGCTTGTACAGTAGGGCCACGATGGCTATCCGAGTACAGAACCAGAATACGAAACCTATCCAATTGCAGAGAGGTGTAAGACAGGGTGACGTCATATCCCCGAAACTCTTTACCGCTGCATTGGAAGATGTTTTCAAGCTTCTGGACTGGAAAGGATACGGTATCAACATCAATGGCGAGTACATCACTCACCTTCGATTTGCCGACAATATAGTCCTTATGGCAGAATCGCTGGAGGACCTAAGCACTATGCTCAATGACCTTAATAGTGTTTCCCAACGGATAGGTCTTAAGATGAACATGGACAAAACAAAGATCATGTTTAATGTCCATGTCACACCTATGCCGGTAGTTGTTGGGAACACTAAGCTCGAAGTTGTTGACGCGTATGCTTACCTGGGACAAATAGTCCGACTAGGTAAGTCCAACTTCGACCGAGAGGTCAATCGACGGATTCAACTCGGTTGGGCAGCGTTCGAGAAATCACGGCACATATTCTCGTCAGGTATACCTCAAAACTGACAACCTGGTAAGACATGCAGGAAGTCGATGGATGCAGGTGGCTCAGGACCGTGCTTTGTGGCATTCTTTGGGGGAGGCCTATGTTCAGCAGTGGACTCGTGAAGGGCTGTAATGACGACACCCACAGGATGATATGCATATTTTTACACCGTCGTTATATGGCAAAGCATTACATATTTAAAAAAATAAATGGCTACGATTTGGTATACTAAACCTCCTGGTAAGTATGGTATACCTAATTATAAATAAATATAGCCGACGTAATTGTAAATTGTGTCAATATTTAAGAGCGGCGGAGATCGTAAATACTTTATATTTTGTACTATGATGAATGTGGTAAGGTAGTAGATAACAAAGTCAAGGTTAGTCAATTATTTATTTTGGAGCCAGCTCTATTCGCTGTTATGTATGTTACAATAAAAGCCATCTATCTCTGGCACATAAGGTCACTATATAAATATTATTAATATCAGATTTTAGATATAAGGTGTGAATAGATTTCCATTATTTTTGGATTAATAGTGATCCTATGACCTACATAATATATCTTGATAGATTTTGTTTGAGTACAGAATTATGGTGACAAACCAGCACGCAGTCCAACTCATGATAAGTTAATGCTGGGCTGACGATAAGTAGATGATGTGGCAACTACAGCATCCACTTACCATCAGGCTGACGTGGCCCATAGATATTAGACACCTACATCTATCCTCCTTAATCAATATAAAATATCCAGATCGGGGACGGAAAACAGCGTCAAGGTGCTCACGTCTTGTATTGCGAGCTCTATCCGCCTGTCAAACAAGTTTTTTTTTATTGAATAAAATAAGGTTGACAAGCGAGCACACAGCCCACCTAATGGTAAGTGGATGCTGTGGCCCATAGACATCTGCATGTATTCTCGATGTAGAATCAAAATGCAGATGCGTTGTCACCCTTGAGGCCTAAGATGGGTTGCCTCGTATCCAGTAAAAAAGGGTCTCCAGTTCTCACACTCACCATACAAAACAGCAGCATTGAGCTGCTATTTTACATTGGTATTCTGTAAGAGCGAGTTACTTCTTCGGTCGAGTCGACTAATTCGTACCGCAACTATAATATCACTGCAGCATGGCTGTACCACATGTATATACGTGCACGTGGGTAAAGCGTGATGATTAAGATGATTGTCTTCCCAATAATGATAGAGGCTCGTGTGCAGTAGTGTACTTTTATAGAGTGAAGACGATAAGCGTTTAATTTTCTTACGTAGTAGAGCCATGCTGCAGTTATATTAATAGTATAGTTATAGCACGAATGGGTCGGTGCGACCGGGGAAAGATCACGTTCTCACATAATACCAGCGTAAAATAGCAGCTTAATGCTGCTGTGTTTCGTATGGTGAGTGTAGAGAACCGGAGACCTATTTCACTGGAAAAGAGGCATTCTATCTTAGTCCTCACGGCTGACAACACATCTGCATTTTAATTTGCAAACGAAGATATATGTAGATGTGTATGGGCCACAGCAACCACTTACCATCAGGTGGACTGTGTGTTCGTTTGTCACCCTAATTCTATAAAAAAAATTCTTTGGATATCTTTACATAACATTATAACAGCTTCTTATCTATTTTTGCCGCGAAATAGCAGTGCTTGCACTGTTATGTTACGGTTCGGAGGTCATAGAGAGCCAGTATACCGCCTTAGTCCTCAGAGGTAACAACGTAACTGTAGTCTTCTTTATTGGAAGTTGGCTGCAGCTGGCCATGGAATACACTTGCTATGAGGTATTTAATAACTCCAGACATTTCTTACATTTATATAAATCGAGTTTTTGTAATAAAATATTAAAATAATAAATAGATTTGCTAATAGAAGTCAATACCATCCTAGATGAAATAAGAGGAAATACCTTACAGCCTTTGATTATATCAGTTATCTTACCACCGAAACCGGAACAAATGTTTCGGTGATAATACTGACCCAGAAGGTCTTGTACAAAACGAGCCCTACAACCCAGCATAGGACAGATATATCACACAAGAATTTGAAGCACAAATTTCCTTTTATTAAAAAAAAACTATAATAGATATCATTTAGTAAGAGCTTAATATAAAACTGCACAAATTCCTGATGTATAGGTTAGGTTAGATTAGTACAATAAATATAAATTTAAAAGTACTCCGTGAATATGATAGGAGATTAAAATTTAAACAAAAATACATAAAAGAGCGTTTTTGGCACAAAAAGACAATTTTTCATCTCTTTAATTATAGAATCGCTGAACGCCACGTGTAGCAACAATTATATTCGTGCCACGTGTGCGCCATATTGGCGGCCATCTTGGATGCACTTGATATTATGATGCCTTGTCAAACCGTTGCGTTGTATGCATGCAGAATTTACTAGTGCATAAATGTTCTATTTTGATATCTTTAACAGTTGTGAGAAAGTGACAGTGGAGCTCCCCGTGGCCATTTTGTGTATTAATAGAATTACATACGTATTGATTTACATATAAATACTAATATGTATATCAACCGTGTCAAATGTGCTATACATCTGGTGCTACGATCGTTAATTTGCCGGCCAAGTGCGACGATTAGGACAAATTCTCACATCAAAATACCCGTGTACATTAGTGGGTTGTTTTTTCTTTTACTTAATTGTCTAATTTAAGTACACCTTCTCTATTCGTAATTCGTTGTTCACAATAGTTCTTTTCGCAAATAGGTTGTCTGTAAGTCTGTAAGAAATTGCTTCCAGATCGATACGACCGCCTGTTGTACCTTCTATATATATATTTCATTTTGTTTCGTTTTGTTTCGGTCTTCTATATATATATTTCATTTTGTTGTGGTAACGTCTTAAGAGAATCCATCACCTAATTTATTTCCATGGGTGTCGTTAGAGAAGACTGTAGGAGAAACCTCTTGTTTTCCGAAAGATGGTAATGCGTCATCTCGTAAATGACGGATATAAAGTAACAGTAAAATTTATAGTCTATATAATATGTCCAACTGCTGGGCACAGGGCTCTAATCATTTATTAAGAGAGTTTTAATACAGAGGAATGTTTACCGAGCTGTCCAAATGAAAATTAAATACTTATTATAATCAATATTTAAAGCGTAGCAAAAAAGGCACAGAATACAAGCGTAAAATAGCAGCTGAACAATTTCCCTGTCCGCGAAACAGACACAATAGTTAAACAACCGAAATGTTCATATATGATTCAAGGGACAGAGGAAGGGTTAATGCTGCTGTGTTTCGTATAGTGAGTGTAGAGAACCGGAGACCGCTTTTACTGGAAACTAGGCATTCCTTCTTAGTCCTCAGAGGTGACAATGAATCTGCAATTTAATTCTTAATTAAGGGTAGATGTAGATTTCAATATGATTTTAATAATCAATAGAAGATGAGTTATTTAAATATGGTAGGTACATATGTTTTGGTAGCGTGTAGTGACGGTGTCAGAATATTCACCACTACCCCATATCATCCTGTGGATGTCGAAAGAGGCGACAGAGGAAACAAATCGGGAGATGTGCGTCGGCGTCTTCCTAATAACGACTAAAAATAAAAAAAGCTGTGGTTGCCAACCGCTTGCCAAGCGTGGCAACCATGGCAAATTTTATGAGGCAATCTATGGGGGAGTTTTAAGTTCATCAGTGGACTTTACTAGGCTGTAACGGTAACGGTGTTGGTGGTTTTGTTTTATATAAGAAACAAAAACTTGTCCGCTGCTGAACCGTGATTACCGCATAAAACTGTATCCATCAGTCCATAAAACTTTTGAGAGCAATCGATCCCTTTACGGAATGCTTCTTATGCGTTTCAAGCTCTGAATAGCTATTAATCTAATATAGCTTATGATTTTGACCATAGACGTCCACATCTATCCTCAATAAAGAATCAAAATGCAGATGCGTTGTCACACTTTTCCAGTAAAAATGGTCTCCGGTTCTCTTCACTCACCATATGAAACACAGCAGCGTTGAGTTGCTATTTTACGCTGGTATTCTGGGAGAGCATGGTCCTTCCCCGATCGAGCGGACCTATTCGTGCTACAACCATACTACGAAAATATCAGCAAAATGGCTATTATTCAAGCTTGCCGTCATTCGTCAAGTGTCATATCCCTCTACAAGATGCAGGAGTGTACAAGGTGGATTGTGAATGTGGTCTCTCGTACATAGGACAAACAAAAAGACCTATAAAAACCCACGTGAAAGAACATATAGCTGACTTGAAGCACCGACGTTTCGGGAAGTCTGCAGTGTGTGAACATGTTCTAGATCGTCCCCGCCATTACATTAGATTTGATAAACCACAAATCCTCGCAAAAGAACACCGATTCCTACCAAGGATGATTGCGAGGCTATTGAAATTAAAAAAATATCCTAATTTCAATAGAGAAGATGGATGGGTGCTGCTATCTGCTTGGGATCCGATAATTAATAAAATTAAATCCAAACCCAAGCATATCACTGCAAGACTTCAAGATACTGTAAGCTCATTCTGCGTAGATCGGACCAAAAATTAATATTCAAAAACTGAAGGTAGCCCGGCTAACTATGACATCGGGACGTCAAACACCTCAGCCCCCGCGCCCCCCGTGACCACGGGTGCTGTAAAGTACCCGAAACGTCGGGAATTAAAAAGTTAAATTAAACGCGATAAGATCCGTAAAAATTAGTTTCATTTAAAACATGGCTATACCACGTAAAACTGTACTTCGGTCCCGAAATACACTACCTAGTCGCTTACTTTTGTTTCACTAGCCTATTGATCATGGCCTCATTTTCATTGTTAATTTGTTTTCTTTTGATTTATATAAAAAGGAATAATAGTAATGCCATATACTTATTTTTCCTTTGTTCTCTCCTTATCTACATATACAAGGTATAATTATATTTAATGAGCTTGAGATAAATAATATATTATATTTTAGATCGTATATATGCCCCTTAGATATTGCAGAGCGGCTTGAGGAAAAAGGTTGAATTGATTGGCTCGCTAATAACTTCAGACCAAATTGAGTTCAGACCGAAACATTGTACTAGAATTGTTTGTATCGGATGATGATGATTTCAGGACTAACGTCCCTTCAATAAGATATGATGAGATTGCTGCTCGAGAACCTTTCCTCCCCATCAGTTGTCGGTTCTCCAGCTACATGGCCACGTCAATTACTATCCTCATTTCAAAGTCTATCATGTAGAGATAACCCTTTTAATGGAGTGATATAATATGCAGGAAGTTGATGGACGCAGGGAGTTCAGGATGTGCTTTGTGGTGTTCCTTGGGGAAAGCATATGTTCAGCAGTGAACAATTGAAAGACTTTAATGATGATCATAATGATGAATACGGCATAATCTGGTTAACAGTGCAAGACTTTTTTCGCGGATGATTTATTTTAATTTTAAGCGTCATATTAAGGACATATATATAATAAATAAAATGTTATGAGTAGTTGATTTTTTACTATTTTATTGCATATTAAACATTATTATAACATTGTAAGTCCTTTAATTAGTAACCTTACTATGTAAAATTCGATTCCCCTGTCTTTGATCTCTTTGACAACAAAAATATCTATTGTCATGTATTTAAACAGCTTGGTAAAATGTCTGCCCATTATAAACATGTTTATAAACTTTATATATTCTATAACTAATACTTTTTACCAAAATATATTTATACGTTTCTTACAAAAGTACTTTAAAATAAGTTGAGTCAGGGAGTATCAAATGAATACGCCTGTTTTCAAGATTCACACTTTAAAGGTAGAAAATTGTAAATTCCACTGCAAAATAATTCATCTCACATTAGCAATTTAACATCCAAGAAACACAACGTAGAAATTCTACTTAAACTAAACAAACAAATTATAGAAGAGCGCAAAGTACCTTTGTGAATTCGCCATTTCATATTACATCAAGAGATGTTAAATCCTCCAGAAAATGTGAAATTATTTTTTGTTATTTCGGAATTTTCCTCATCGGAAAGCCTTGGCCTGGAAACAAAGATCGCGAAAAAGCCCTCAAAATTAACTTTACCTCTCTTGCCTTGCGAAACTATGTAGGAAGCTATTTTTCACCTTTTAGCTGGCAACATTAATTCATTCTGGAATTTTATCTAAAGTTATTTAAAAACACCTTGTAAAAATACCTTGTTGCTTTGTGTTGGACTTTGAGACATTTAAGATATTTTTAACTTTGAATTAGATAATATCGTGATATTGTCCTAGATTAAATTTTTTCTTTTTTTATAAAAATGAAGTGACAAGTGCATTGACATTCCGTCTAATGGTAAGTGGCTATTGCAGTCCATGGATACCTGCTGCCAGCATCAAAGGTAGAAAGCTACAGATGCGTTGTCAGTTCTGTGAATTAAGATGGAATGCTTCACAGCCTGTAATTAGGCTGGCTGTATAAATTGCCACGCTTGGCAAGCGGGTTGGCAAACGTAGTTTTTCATTATTTTGAGTTGTTGTTAGGAAGATGCTGTTCTCCATATCCTATCAGAGTAAGATAAGAATCAAATCAAGTATTCCGTCTGGAAAACGTAAAATTTGAAATTCTATTACGAACAGCGCGATTGAAGAATAAAGGTAAACAGGAAAATGTTCTTCGTGAAAATTTAAATTTCAGGAAAAATCCTGAAGTGATCCATTAATATAAGCAAACTTTCGCTATGCAACCGACTTACATTATGAATACACGGAATGAATGTAATATTTTAGCAAGTTGTTCTTTCATACATTTTTATTAATAATTTATTAGGTTCTTCTGACATGAAATTCTCAGTAGCTGCCCGGAGTCAGGAAGTAGGCGGTGTTTCACTCCCCTACCTTGTTAAAAATCATGTAAAGCAGGTTCTGCGTCTGATATTTCTCCGGTCGTGTCGGACTATCGATTAGTGAGGGAATAAAGAGTGTTCAAGTGTGTATAATAGTGCCCAAGTGTATGCGAAACATACACTGGAGGACATTATAAATGCAACCCATGAACACTTGCAATCATAGACACAAATGCGTTGTCATGATCCAAGAATTGAAGAAAGTGTCTCGCAACCGGTATTAGAAGTTCTTTTTCTAGGTCTATCGTTTTTAATTACACCATAAACAGTCTAATTCTGAAAATGGATTTCTCCTATAGTAGATGGTAGAAGTTGTTTAGCATACATAGTAGTATAGAATACAATAGAATGGTAAGGAATGTAATAGATTAGAAGAGAATGTAATTAAATGAAATGGAATGGAATGGAACGGAATTGAACGGAATGGAATGGAATGAAATATAATGGAAAGGAATGGAGTAAAATAAAATCGTTTTTATTAAATGTAGGTTAAAATATATTGAAAATCCTTTAAATTTTACATTTGATTCGGAAAAAAACCTCTGTACTGAGAAGAATCAGCAAGAAACCTGATTAAGAATATTTTTTGACGTGACAACGTCTTCTAATTCGATGAAGCTGACTGCACGCACGAAAAAACATGACTCATGCGGCGTTACCTCGCTCTGAGGTGTTCCATTGAAGGCTTGAAGTGCAAGCGAGAGCGCGGAACGAGCGACAAAGAGGCACAATCGGCCTCCGCGTTCGGCAGCGTTCGACATCTGTCTCTCTCCTACTTAAGTGAGCGATGCGTCCGCATGGACAGCTGCTATACAATAATACATTTACATGTTTTCGTCAAGTATGAAGTGCAGTGAAAAGTGAATGTGGTGTCAATTGTTTATAGCAACATTTTCTTATGACGTTGTCACGTTCAACTATCGTCAGTAAACCGACTTTACAGACAACCGATTTTTTTTTGAAAACAGTTCACCTGTTAATAAGCGGCCTATAGGTACCTTAGTTTGTTCTCAATCAAAATAAAATGAAAATGCGTTGTGACCCCTGAAACCTAAAGTGGAATACCTGTTACCAGTAAAAGGATGTTCGGTTCTCTTAACTCGCCATATGAACATTATGCTAATATAATGTAAAAGCAGTAAAAGCATGGTTCTTCCCTTAGTCATAGCTCTTTCATAATGTAACAATATCTTCAACAAAATAAAATATTTTTCATTAATATTAAATTTTTATTTATGTATCATTAAAATATATTTTTTTTTATAGGAGAGGGGGCAAACGGGCATGCGGCTCATCTGATGCTAAGTGACTACCGCCGCCAATGAACTACTACAACACTAGCGGAGTTGCAGATGCGTTGCCGGCGTTTTAAAAAGTGTAGGCTCTTTATTTGAAGGTCCCTAAATCGTATCGGTCCGGAAAATCGCTGATGGTAATCGATTCCACAAGGAAGTTATGCGAAGAAGGAAACTTTACTAAATCGCACAGTGGTGAACCGTTAATCATCCAAATGGTATGGATGGTATCGCAAGTTTTTTGCGATATGCGATGGTGAAATTGAGTGGCTGGAATTAGTTCCTCAGAGCAGTCACCGTGGTAGATGCGATAAAATACGCAAAGAGATGCAATATCTCTACGCAGTGCCAGTCAAGCCGATCGGAAAGAACTCGGTCATCGACGGTTCGAACCGCTTTGCGCTGAATGCGGTCAAGTGTAAGGAGCTGGCACTGGGGAGCCCCTGCCCAGAGATGGGAACAGTATTCCATGTAGGACCCAACCTGCGCCTTGTAAAGTTGATGTATCAGCATGAAATACTGTACCGCCCTGTTGAGCACGCCAAGCTTTTTAGAGGTCAATTTGTCCTTTTCTTCCAAGTGACCACGAAACTGCACATCACTCGATATGTCGATACCGAGGATTCCGATACTAGCTAAGGCAGCAAGGAGAGTGCCTTTTAACTGAGGAGATACGACAAAACGAGGTAAACGCGCAAAATTGTGTCTTCTGGGGATTGAACTGGACTAGAGTATTTACTTACTGGACTTTGGTCGTCCCCAGTCCGAGAGTTTGTTCAACAAAGTCTCGACTTTAGACTTTTAACGGTGGTACAGCCACGCAGCAGTTTTTGCTGTTGCACGTATGGGCCGGGTCGAGTCGGGTTGGTACCACGACCTCACAGAATACCGGCGTGAAGTAGAGGCTCTGCTTCTGCGTTTCGTCTGGTGAGTGCAGGTGGCTGGAGGCCCAATTCCCCCCCCCCCCCCATCAACATGGTAGCGGAATTACACAATAGACTACCCCAGGAGGGTACCAGTACCCCTGGAGAATCCCTCGCTGAGCATCCACGACCATGTTATTCCAATCCTGAGTGTGGGTGCTCAGGCTGCCCCACGTATTCTGGGGGGGGGGAGGCAAAATTCCGCTCAAAAACATATCTGCTCGGGGCAAACTGAGCAACAATACCAAGGCGACCCCTGCCACGCTATCCGTGAATTCCTGCAACATCAGCGGACTTCACTGTAACCTAAACGCCGTCCACTACCATCTCGAGACGGCGAAGCCGGCCTTGCTCTTTCTGACCGAGACGCAGGTTTCCTCTCCGGCTGATATTTCGTATCTCTCCTACCCGGGGTACAAATTGGAGCACTCCTTTGTGCCTCGGGCTGAAGTTTGCGTGTATGTCAGAGAGGACATCTGTTCTCGACCCCTCGGCAGTCTTGAAGGTTCGGTCCTGTCCATCCTATGGCTACGCGTAGAGAGCGACGACCATCCGCGCGTCTACGGGTGCCTTTATAGGTCCTATAGCGGTAATGCTGAAACAGACCGACTCATCGACCACGTCCAAATGGCTACAGATTCCTTGCTACAATAGGTCCCATCCGCAGAGATCGTGATCCTTGGCGATTTTAACGCCCACCATGCCGAATGGCTCGGTTCACGTCTAACCGATCATGCGGGGAGATCTGTTTATGACTTTGCCTTGGCATATGGTCTGACACAACTGGTTACTTCGCCTACGCGGATTCCAGATGTGGAGGATCAATACATCTTCCCTGTTGGACCTTCTGCTGACCTCTCATCCGGACGGATATCAGGTTTCCGTCGATGCCCCTCTCGGCTCTTCGGACCATTGTCTGATCCGGAGTATGGTGCCACTTACGCTCCCCTCGCGGTTGCGTTCTGCAGGTTGCCGCCGTGTTTGGCATTACAGGTCGGCGGATTGGGACGGTAGTCTTTGCATCCTACCCATGGGGGCGGGTTTGCTTCTCGCCGGATGATCCCAGTGCTGTTGCTGACTCTGTCACTGATGTGGTGCTACAGGGAATGGAACTATTTATTCCATCATCTGTGGTACCCATCGGAGGCAGATCTCAGCCTTGGTTTGGTCGCTCCTGTAAGACTGCATTACGCAGTAAGCAGGAGTGTTATCAAGCCTGGGCTGCGGCTTCGGCGACTCGGGATGTAAACACCAGCACACTTAAAAAGAAGTATAACTTCGCCTCCAGGTTCTTCAAAAGAGTTATTGCCAAGGCAAAGTCAGAGCACATAGGCAGAATTGGCGAGAAACTAGTTCGCCTTCCTTCGGGAACCCGTGCATTCTGGTCTCTCGCTAAGGCTGTCCAAGGGAATTTCTGTAAGCCATCACTACCATCTCTGCACAGGGAGGACGACTCGCTGGCCCAAGACGCAAAAGACAAAGCTGACCTTTTAGGCTCCCTTTTTGCGTCCAACTCGACTCTTGATGACGGGGGAAATCACCGCCGACCATCCCGCGGTATGAGTGCTCCATGCCGGATGTGCCCTTCTCACAGCGCTCGGTTCGCAAAGCACTTCTCTCCCTGGATATCCAGAAGTCGAGTGGGCCTGACGGAATCCCCCCAATTGCGCTGAGGACGTGTGCTCCGGAGTTGGCACCGATCCTAACGCGTCTTTTCCGGTACTCCTACTCCCAAGGCGTAGTCCCGAATTCATGGAAGACAGCTTTTGTCCACCCGATCCCTAAAAAAGGCGACCGCTCAGACCCGTCCAACTATAGTCCTATCGCGATCACCTCCTTGTTCTCGAAAATAATGGAATCCATTATTAACTGCCAGCTCATCCGGTACCTTGAGGATCACCAGTTGATTAGTGACCGCCCATACGGTTTTCGTCGGGGTCGATCAGCTGGTGATCTTCTGGTCTACCTGAACCATAGATGGGCGGAGGCAGTAGAGTCCAAGGGGGAGGCGTTGGCCGTTAGTCTGGACATTGCGAAGGCCTTCGATCGGGTTTGGCACAAAGCGCTTCTTTCGAAGCTCCCTTCCTATGGGCTTCCCGAGAAATTGTGCAATTGGATCACCAGCTTCCTTGCAGATCGGAGCATCAAGGTCGTTGTAGACGGTGCATGCTCTGACTACAAGCCTATTAACGCTGGTGTTCCACAAGGCTGTGTGCTATCACCAACGCTGTTTCTTCTGCATATCAATGATATGTTGCTAACTGGTAACATTCATTGCTATGCGGATGACAGCACTGGTGATGCTCTATACACCGGCCGTGCCAATATTTCTCGGGAAAACGTCGCCGAGTACCGGAACAAACTTGTGTCTGAAGTTGAGTCTTTGCTGAACAAAGTCTCGGATTGGGAGCGACTAAATCTAGTCCAGTTTAATCCTCAGAAGACACAAGTTTGCGCGTTTACCGCTAAAAAGAAACCCTTTGTCGTATCTCCTCAGTTTCAAGGCACTCCCCTTCTTGCCTCAGCCAGTATCGGTATCTTCGGAGTCGACATATCGAGTGACGTGCAGTTTCGTTGTCACTTGGAAGAGAAGGCCAAATTGGCCTCCTAAAAGCTTGGCGTGCTCAGCAGAGCGGGACAGTATTTCATGCCGGCACACCACCTGCAACTTTACAAGGCGCAGGTACGGCATCACATGGAATACTGTTCCCATCTCTGGGAAGGAGCTCCCCAATGCCAGCTCCTTCCACTTGACCGCATCCAGCGCAGAGCGACTCGAATCGTTGACGACCGAGCCCTTTCCGATCGGCTCGATTCATTGGCACTGCGAAGAGATGTTGCATCCCTTTGCATTTTCTTTTGCATCTACCATGGGGAGTGCTCTGAGGAATTGTTCGGATTAATCCCAGCCGCCAAATTTCACGAACGCACATCGCGGCAGAACTCCCGATACCATCCACACCATCTGGATGATTGGCGGTCCACCACTGTGCGATTTAGAAGAAGTTTTCTTCCTCGCACGACTTCCTTGTGGAATCGATTACCATCAGCGATTTTTCCGGACCGATACGACTTAGGGACCTTCAAGAAAAGAGCGTACTCCTTTTTAAAAGGCCGGCAACGCATCTGCAATTCCCTCCCTAGCAAAGAGAGAGCCTAGCAAATCGCCTTTCTGCTTTGCGGCATGGGCCAGTGAGTCGTCCACCCTTTGCAGAGATGGCAGAGATGGCTGACAGAAGTTCCCTGGACAGCCTTGACGAGAGACCATAATGCACGTGTTCCCGAACGAAGGCGAACTTGTTTTATGCCAATTCTGCCGATGTGCTCTGACTTTGCCTTGGCAATGACACTTTTGAAGAACCTGGGGGCGCCATTATACTTTTTTTAAGAGCGCTGAAACTGAAAGAACCCAGAGCCGGCAGCGGTTGTTTATTATAATAATGAATTAAATAAAACTAGAACTTTAGTTATCATAAAATCCTACTCTTGGAGGTATACTGCTAAGAACGCTGACTGCGTTTCCTCGCTGAATGGCTGTACTTAGCTTTTAAGCGAGAAAAGAACCAGACCTACTATCACCACGGACGACAACAATTTGCGGATACGGTTCTTACAGGAACTTGCTAAACTACGAGGCCCATGGATCGATAGTCTCTCTAACAATTATCATTATTAAAGTGTTCTTAAAAAGTCATTGAACTCGCGTCAAATTAATAACACCGAGAAAATACACAGCTTCTGTGTAATTGTCATGTATTTAATGCAACCTTATCAGAATTGATTCGGTAATAACCAGTTATAACCAATCTATTCAGGCATAAACTGGTTAGAGGCGGTTCAAGTGGGCTCACATGTAGAGTTCCTTGCCCCCGCCCGCTTTTATTTGCAAATGGCGTCGCTTTGCTATCGAACAACAGTGTAAACTCAAGACAAGTTTTAATTGTCAATTAGATATTGTTATTTGTTATGCACTGCATATATTGCCTAATAAGAAGGGATAGTCTTCAAAAGTTTCACCAGCAAGCGAGACTGATGTGGTAATTTCTTACCAAAAACTCTGAACACAATTTTCATTAACTCGTGCATGAACTAACATTATTATTAAGTGGGTTTATTTCCCCTCACCAAACTGCCAGCCCAGCGTTTTGAGTATGGGCAAATGTTCCAAAAATTATGACAGTTATCACAACCATGGAAAAACTTGCGTCCAACTAGACTTAAATAACAGCTGTTGTGATGGCATTATAGTAAGGCTTCCAATTACCAAGCCAATCTTTTAAAATCAGCTTACTGAATGGTGATTTTATCATTATCATATACCTATATCACATTCAAAGGATGGATACCAATAATCCGTCTCCCAAATGATGTGATTGAAAGGCCTATATCTAACTGACTACGGAATAAACTTAAGATAAATATGTTTAAAATAATTTGCTAAGCTCAGCGTAAAAAAGAGTAAATTTCACCCTTTATCAATTGCATGCACCACCCCTCACATCATCATCACCACTTCTCCCAATATCACTATACTAGGAAAGAAACTCTACTGTTAAAATGATGGAAATTTGAGATGTCTTACTGCTAAACGCTGCAGCTTTGTCTTAGCAGAAACTTTAGTTTCATAAGCAGTAGATAATCACCTAAGGTTTCTGTTCTAAGATTTCATTAAATATCTGAGAGGTAAGTGCTTGAACACTACACTATATACTTAAGTATCGTGTTTAACAAGCCCAAGGCTTAAACAGTAATGAAATAGGTTTTATTTTGCTTAAAAATGCTTACAGAAAATAAATTTTATAACTATCTGTTCCCCGCGGCTACACCCGCGTGGAATTTATTCGCGCGGAACCCTAAAATAAAATAACTTAAAATACTCCTTATAACGTCAATACAAATCGATACAAAGGTTTTTGCGTGCTGCGTGGTCACGTCAAAGTAGCTCCCAGATGACAGTTTTATTTTCAGACTTACTTAACTTTTATCGTTATGTTTTGGCCAATTTGCACAGTACTTTTATGAATTATAGCTTATGTATTATTCTGATATATGAGCTATATTATTGTAAACTTTCGTTAGAATCCATTCAGTAGTGTTTGCGTGAAAGAGTAACAGACATCCATACATTCTCACTCAACTTTCACATTTATAATATTAGTAGAATTTATAAGCTACGTCACTACCATAACGAAGAGGAATCGAGGGATAACCAATATTATACGATTACACGACATTTATCAAGTCATTTAGTGTAGCCAAAGAGATAAACTTACTACACATAGTTAGATAGATAAAACATTTACCTGTTTCTCCAATCACACGCGTAAATTCAGTAACTAAACTAGGTACAAAGTAAGGTATTACAGAAAAGTTACATAATATTAAGACCTATAAGTACATGTTTAACAAATAGGTCCTAGGTTCTAGTAAAGCGGTTAATACTGCTTATAAAGCAAACGCTGATTTTCAGCTATTACCCTCAAGATGACGAGACGAATATGAGCACAATAGAATAATCAGTGTAAATATGTATGAATGATATGTCCCTTCAGCATAACGATTTGCATTTTGGAATTAGTTTAGTAAAATTACTGAAGGGTCGTATAAGTGTGCAAGATTGCGTACAAGTAAAAGCTAGTAAAAGGCTTATAAAGCCGTGACGAGTAAGCTGAAACAAAATGCCACGGTTTATAGCTGGCGAACGAAGTGTTTGGGAACCTTGTTTTTGTTTATTAACATTTTTTATTACTTAACATACACACAGTATGTTAACACTCTAAAAATATTAGCCTCCTTCTGGGGTAGTTTAGTATAAAAAGGATCTAAAGAAATATAAGTAGTAGGCGAAACTACCATATTATTAAAGACGGACTATGGCCATAGGCATATTTGCCATAGTTTTTAAGCTTGGTAGGTGGATTGGCAACTGCATCTTAAAAAGATGCCGCTGCGCATATACTGAAATTCAAAAAGAAGATGGTGTGCATATTTTTTATAGGATAGAGTGACAAACGAGCACACAGTCCACCAGATGGTAAGTGGATGCTGTGACATCTACATTTATCCTCAATAAAGAATCAAAATGCAGATGCGTAGTCACCCGTGAGGACTAAGATGGAATGCCTCTTTTCCAGTAAAAAGGGTCTCCGATTCTCTACACTCACCATACGAAACACAGCAGTGTTAAGCTGCTATTTTACGCTGGTATTCTGTGAGAGCGTGGTCCTTCCTCGGTAAATAAAGACTGACTATGGCCACACGTATATTTTCCAAAGCTTCCACGCTTGGCAGGCGGGTTGGCAACCGCATTATTTTATTATTAAATTGTAATCAAGAAGATTTTGCTGCCCACCTCCTGTTTCAGTTTACCTCTGTCGCCTCTCACAACACCCACGAGATTGTGAGGGGCTGTGGACGCTGTTATACCACTACTATACGGCTTTACTTTAATCTATAGTTATAGATTAAAGTAACGAATTTAAACTACGTTTGAAGTCGTTTAATACATTTATAGTCAAGACGGCCTAATGCTCGACGGGAGCATTATTGATGGCTTTCCATGTTAGCAAAGCACACCTCCCAGCCTACCGAAGGGTGAGCAGAGACCACAAAGACGGTGATAGATTGCTCTCAAGTAATCTTACATAGGGTTGGCAGTTTATCTAGTTTATTATAACATTATATTTTACTATTTATTGTTGTTTATAACATTACTTATTACTAACAGTTGGCCTGATGGCTATAGCAAATACGATGTAGGTTTTACGGGTTACACCGGATGGTGTAAATCTGTCTTCACCTTCATCACCTTAAATAACTAAGAGGAAATGCCTTCTAATAAAACAAATTTTACGGATTTTATCGCGTATATTAACTTATTTTATATTCTATATATAAGAGAGACGACATTCTCTATCAAGCTTGTACACTCCTGCATCTTGCAGAGGGACATTACACTTGATGAAGAAAAACTGATGGTAAAAACTGACTTATCTTCTTCGGTGGCTTGAAGTATGTTTTAATGGGAGGACGCTTCAAGATGTGGCCAATCTTGTCAGTAACACCTCTGACACATGGAAGTACAGCATGCACTCGCTAGACTGTGGCTGGCTTCACTCGGTCACTGTGACGTAGGCACCAGAAGAAAATCGTTGTGCAAAACTCGCTTGACGTGTTGGAGCTCAGCGGCCAAGTATTTACTGTCACAGATCTCTCGTGCTCTCTGAAACAAAGATTTACCCACGGCAGCTAACTGTGAAGGATGGTGGTGAGAATCACTGTTTAAATATCTACCTGTATGGATCTTTTTTCTATACACAGTGTGGCTCAAGGTGTTATATTTGATTATCAAATTATCAAGTTAGTAATTCGGAATCCTGATAACATAATCAAAAGAAATAAAATGAAAACGCTTTAGTTTTCGACGTAAGAATTTAAAATTTCGCTTATTAGTACCTACCATGGTTTTTAATCTATCATCATTTCATAATGGTTCAATGCATATTATTATATAAAGTTATAGAAAAAGAAATTGGCAAAATTAAAGCCAATGAATGTATCTATATCCATAACAACACGAAATAATGAAACATGTCAAAATAATTTTAAAAACTACGGCTGCCCATCGACCTCAGTGTGGTAACTATGTTTCTAATATCCCTGATGCAATCTATCGGGGATATATTTGTTTAGCGGACGAATAGAATAGAATAGAATAGAATAGAATGATTTTTATTCAATATGGATTATTACATAATACTTATTGAAAGTTATTATTTTATTTACCACTGGTTCGGAAAATACCTCTGTCCTGGGAAGAACCAGCAAGAAACCCAGCGGGACTTTTTTTAAACATAATTTCACTTAACAATAATTTTGTTTATACAATTTTAAATGAATTTTCATAGAACCAGCATGGTGGCGATCACCTTATTCCCAGGGGTTATTTTCATTCATGTATTCCTTGATATTATAATAACCCTTTTTGTACAGTTTTTCTTTAATAAAACTTTTAAACTTGTTTATTGACAAACTTTGAACATGTTCTGGGATTCTGTTGTAAAAGCGTATACATTGCCCCATAAATGAATTACTAATTCTGTGGAGTCTAGTAAGTGGCATTACAAGCTTATGTTTGTTCCTAGTGTTTAAGGTATGAACATCCTTATTCTTATTAAAGCTATTTATGTTTTATGTACATACATTACAAACGACTTTTTATAGGTTGTAATCAGCACCTTAACACATGTATGACGCCTGTGCCACACGTCGCCCCCCTCAGTCATTATTAAAGGCAAGTGGATGACCCATTATACAACTCTGATTGCGGCAAATAACTTTAAATGAATATAGCACAAATGAATCAAGCAGCCGAGAGTCAAGACCAAGACATAGCCGATAACTTACAAAAAGAATAAGTTATTTTCGCGAATTACTTTTTCAGTGAACAGTGGCAGCCCTAATACCAAATGACAATATTGACTAAGCCGTTCTCTACCTAACATCGCAAATGTGGCATTTCTTAAGCTCTTTGAAGTCGTATTCGCAGTTGAATACGTAGAAACCTTCAGTCAGGGTTACTTTCTAGATGTAAACAAATTAAAATCACTTCATGTTATTGACAAATAATGATTTACGTATACGTAAATATTAAATATTAATAAAACATTGTGAGGAAACCTGCATATATCTAAGTAATGAAAAAAATCGATGCAGCTATATTATAGTTGTAGCACAAATGGATCGGCTCGACCGAAGAAAGACCACGCTCTCACAGAATACAGCTGCTTAATGCTACTGTGTTTCATATAGTGGGAGTAAAGAACCGAAGACCCTTTTTACTGGAAATTAGGCATTCCATATTTATATAGAATAAGAATTACAAACTAGCACACATACCTATTGACTGTAACAACGCATCCGCATTTTGATTCCTAATTGATGATAGATGTCTATGGGTGACAGCATCCACTTACCATGAGATGGACTGTATGCTCGTTTGTAATCACCCTTATTCTATAAAAACATGTAAGTAAATCGAGGGGAAACCTGATTAATTAAAAAATATCCAAGGCACATGAAGTCCGCAAACTCACATTGGTGTAGCACAGCGGACAATTCCTTGACCTTGACCCTCTCAGAGCTGAGTGAAGCCCTGTGCCATTTAATTTTACAAGTAGAATAAATTTTTGTTTTAACTCATTTGAATGTATCACGTGGTAGGAGGCCCTGCAATGATGGCTGGTCCTATCAATAATGGCTGTAGCACGATTGGTTCGACTCGAACGGTAAGTATCACGAAAATGCTTCTATGCTGCGTTTGTTAGTGACCAGAGACACTTTTAACCGCCAAGGAGACGTTCTGGCACCATTTTGATTCTTAGATTTAGATATCTATAGGCAACAGCACGAATGATAACCAAGACGTACAGGAAGTTGATGGATGCAGGTGGCTCAAGACCGTGTTTTGTGGCATTCCTTGAGGATGGACTTCTCAAGTGCTGCAATGATGATGATAATAATGGACTAAGCTATCAACTTACTATTATAAAAATATATGATGGTCTTCTTCGTCTTGATCAGCCTATTAAAGATATTAGCATGGCCCTACCTCGTAAAAAATGTGCTAAAAGCAATTATGAAAACTACTCAAAGATATTTATTTGTCATAATCGTTGTAATACTTGCCATCCCTAGTTAACTTCTGCAGGCACACCTCCAGACTGCTAGTCTAGCGCCCCCAAGACAAAACATACACATTGACTAGGATTTTGTTATGCAGCAAGCAAGCTCGTGAACTTGATCTACCAGTATTTCCATTTCAAAGTGCTGATTAATATGTTGATTCCAACTAATGACTATACACTGATTCTATTACCATACAGAATAAAATTACAATTGTCTTTGTTGCGTATTTATGGAAAGTAGTACGTAGAAATGTTAAGAAGTCTTATCTCAAGTGACAAACGAAGTTACAGTCCACCCGATCGTAAGTGGCCACTGCAGCTCTGAGACACCTGCAACCATTCAAGCGAAGAAGGCCTGTGTTGTTTTCTACTCGCTCGGTGGTTAAGAATCTAACTTTAGATTTAAAAAAAAACTGCAATGACAAACGAACTTGCAAACTTACATTTCACCTGACTGTGCTTGGCTCCTGCAGTCCATGGACACTTGTAACCGAACCTGGAACCTTCAAACGAAAAGGGCCACAGACGCGTTGTCATCTCTAAGAGCTAAGATGGAATACGTCACAACCTGTTATAATTCTGGCTTTCTATATACCCTTCAAGACTACACAATGAATAAATCTACTTTTACGAATTCTATCGCGTTTAATTAACTTATTTTTTATTGATTCCCGACGTTTCGGGTACTTTACAGGACCCATGGTCACGGGGGGCTGAGGTGATTGACGTCCCGATGTCAGAGTTAACCCGGAGTACCGTTAGTTTTTTTAATTATTAATTTTGGTCCGATCTACGCAGAATGAACTTACTCAGTCCCCCGTAACCATTGGTGCTGTAAGGTACCCGAAACGGCTGGAATCAATAAAATAAGTTAATTAAACGCGATAGAACCTACAAAAGTAGTTTTATTCAATGTGCACGCAATGACGTTTTAAGACAGAAATAGATAAGTATTTGGTAGCTACCAGGACGCACTTCTTGGAGAAAAGAAGTTCTACCACGAAATTAGTAAAGTACCTATTATAAATTACAGAGATCATCCATCCATCATAGCCTATAAAGGTGCTGAAGATAAACCTCTCCCATAGTTTGCTTCATAGATTTTACCATAGTTGCTTCGTTTGGTAGGCGGGTTGACAAATGCAGTTTTTTTTTTTATTTTGAGTTCTTATTAGGAAAATGCTGAATTTCCTGTTTTATCTTCCCTCTGTCGCCTCTTACGAAATCCACGGAACAATACGGAGTAGTCACCATCACTATATGGCTACTACTTGTTCATAATGATAATAATTAACAACTACATTATAATCGGAACGAATGACAGTCACTGGCAAATTATTTCACTTCATTGCCGTAGTCGTTAAGAACAATGAAGAATTAATATTTTTAAATATATTTTATGGTATATAAGAATTCTTATGTATCCTAATGATGGCGTAAGGCGAAATTTAATATATAATTATAATTATTGAGTATGTTGCTTTACGATTATTGAATTTATTATCATTCCTCATTAAAAAATATTACTGTTCCAAATTTAAAACGATATTTACTCAACTATTTCTTCTGCGACAACAACGCGTCGGCTACCAGCTAGTTAGTATAATAAAATTTTAATACAAATATTGTGAAATTAGTGCAATTGTTTACCTAAATCACGAAAACAAACCGTTTGGTATTGAATGCGTGAAATATCGACAATAAAGGGGTGGAGATTCGCCTTTATAAAGTTCTTAAGAGCCTCCATAAATATATTTATTATAATACCGGAGATTTATTTGACAATAGAAATCAATAATAGGACTATTTAGGGAAATCGTACAAATCTAGCATAAAGGATTCATCAATTTTACTGGTACTATAAATTTAGTTCCCGTCCCGTTCCCGATTAGTATTACAGAATTCCCGTTATTTATTGAAAAAAATACAGTAAAGTATTTTTGGTAAAGTTAATAAATCCTCGGTGACAAGGCATCTGCGTTTTAAATCTTAATAAAACGAGGATAGATATGATGTTTATGGGAAGTTGCTTTATTTTTCACTCTTACTTATATTTAAAAAATATGTGCGTGTAATTATATACACACGGCCGAAGTGAGACTTCTTTACGATACGTCATTCTTCTTTTAATATCACATTTTACATAAGTACGTTAAATAATAATTTAAACATTACAAGTAAACATTACGTTTATAATTTCTTTTAATACCGTACTAAATTCTCCACTACGTGAATGGACAAGTTTCACTTAAATAAATATAAACACAAACTCTCATGCCTGTACGTACGCTCAGACATAGAGGGATAGGCAGATACTACGGAAGTCCATTTAGCACGATCCTGACACACCATTTTAGTTACTCGATTTCAAAAACTCAGTGATACCATTTCATGGGTCAGTGTTATACGCTTTTACAACAGTCACAGAAAATATGCCGAACATATCTATCAAAAAGTTTGAAATTTAAATGTAACATAATATATTCATAAATGATGATATACTAATAAAGAATACATGATTGATTATAATCCCTGAGAATTAGATGATCCCTAACATGCTGTTTCTTAATGCTTCATTTTTTGTTTTATACGCGGTAGAGCCTTGTCGCAGCTATATTAATAGTATAGATGTAGCACGAATGGATTGGCTCGGGGAAGGACCGCGCTCTCACAAAATACCAGTGTAAAATAGCAACTTAAACCTGCTGTGTTTTGTATGGTGAGTGTAGAGAACCGGAGACCCCTTTTACTGGAAACGAGGCATTCTATCTTAGTCCTCACGGGTGAAAACGCATCTGCATTTTGATTCGCAAACGTGGATAGATGTAGATGTCTATGGGCCACAGCAACCACTTACCATCAGGTGGACTATGTGCTCGCTTGTCACCCTTATACTATAAAAATACGAGTAAATATACAAGAGATTGTATTGTAAGTTATTGTAAAAAAAATAGTCCCGCTAAGTTTCTAGCTGGTTCTTTCCAGGACACAGTTTTTTTCCGAATTAGTAGTAAAACATGAATGAAAATTATTATATTCTATTCTATACTCTTACTTCTTTCAGATCCATATAACATCAACGCATAAATTCTTTTAAAAATTCTATAAAAACAATAAAAGTTAAGATTCAGTTCTATATTGTTAAATTTAATTTCTCAGCTCATAATTAAGTTACATTAATAAGTATAATTTAAGTAAAAACTTAAAAGTATTTATGCTGCTTCATAATCAGACGTGTTCCAAACTCTAATATCTTATCAAAGACCTTATTTAGCGGTTTCAAAGTTAAATAATTTAGAAATTGTTACATAATCAGCACATATACATACATATGTGAGTGTTGAGATATGAACTCCATACGCGGTCTTTCGAACCGCTTCTTGCGTAAATATATCCATATATTAATAGGGTTGTCAACAAATGTTATCTTGCCATATGAAATGTATCCTAAGGCTGGATAAAATTAGTATTTTCTAAGAATGCGCCAGGTGGATGTTACACACACACACACACACACACACACACACACACACACACACACACACACACACACACACACACACACACACACACACACACACACACACACACACACACACACACACACACACACACACACAAACACACACACACACACACACACACACAAACAAACACACACACACACACACACACACACACACAAACAAACACACACACACACATACACACACACATGCATACATATACACACACACACATACACACACACACACACACACACACACACACACACACACACACACACACACACACACACACACACACACGCGCGCGCATTAGCATAGCGCTCATAAAAACAAATATAGTATAAATTAGTAAATAAACATGTAATTTTAATTTAGTTTTATGTAATATTAAATGCCTGTATCATTACATTTTAAGATCTCGATAAATGTTAAGGGGTAAGAGCGAAACACCTCAACACGAGTATATTAAATTACTCTCTGGGTTCTTTCACCACTGATTTATGAAAATGTGTTATTGAGAAATGAATATATATTTTTGTGGGTTGTGTGATTGGATTGATGTGGTCAATACAACGTTCATACATCGTAGATAAATTCTGCAGCTATATTATAGTTGTATCACGAAGGAGCGAGCGGTTCGACCAGGAAGGACCACGCCCTTACAGAATATCAACGTAAAATATCTGCTTAGTGCTGCTGTGTTTCGTATGCTGAGTACAGAGATTCAGAGCCGCTTTTAACTGAAAACGAGGCATTCCCTATTATTCCTCAGGGGTGACTCAGACTGACCGGACTACGAACTGGATTATTTTTACATCACAGCGTAAAATAAAAGTTCTTGGCTTCATTGCTACTTACATGTTTATTATAATGGTTGACTAAAAATACTCTTTTGCATAAAGTTCACCATATTATGTACTATTTTGTGCATTAAAGTATCAACAAATAAAAATAAATAAGTAAATTAAAGGGCCGAGGCAGTTAAGAGGTAAATCGATCGCTATCAAATTTACGATAGAACCTGCAACCCTGGTTTGATAGACTTGATTGTGGCACCGATGTTAATTGTGATTATATGTGCTGATTCATCGCGTGCTTGGCGATGAAAAAAACATCGTGAGTAATAAAAAATGATATTTATATGAAAATCGCGAACACACTCTGAAGCAGCTCGGCGAACTAATTATCAGAAATAAGAACTGCTGTATAACTTTTTTTTATATAGAATAGGGTGACAAACGAGTACACAGTCCACCTGATGGTAAATGGTTGCTGCGGCCTATAAACATCTATCCTCGTTTGCGAATCAAAATGCAGATATGTTGTCACCCGTGGGACTAAAATGGAATGCCTCTTTACCAGTAAAAAGGTTCTCCGGTTCTCTACACTCACCATACGAAACACAGCAGTGTTAAGCTGCTATTTTACGCTGGTATTCTGTGAGAGCGTGGTCCTTTCCCGGTCGAGCCGACCCATTCGCGCTACAACTATACTACTAATATAGCTGCAGCATGGCTCTACCACGTAAAAAATGTATAACTGTCTCAGAAATAAGAGATTGTTCTCTTGGGATGTATATAATATATTGTAACTTGCTTGATCATAATAATCATTATTACAGGCTTTATTAATTTAATATTTACAAAGCCTTATTAATTATTGAAATAAGCAAGTTTAATAATCTACTTATTTAAATAAATAAATAATTTGACGCTTCTACCCGTTGCTGAACGTCTACTGTGTAGTGGCGGTGTGAGAATACCCACTACCCCATATCGTTTCGTAAGAACTGACAGAGGGAAACTAAAACAAGAGATGGGCGGCAGCTTCTTCCTGATAAGAATTCTACATAATTAGAAACTGCGGTTGCCCAGACGCCTGCCAAGCGTATTAACTGTGGCAAAATCCTCCCTGTGAAACAGCATATGGGGGAGGCCTATATTAAGCAGTGGACTTGGATGGATTCCTTGCGAGTACCATATATATAATTATATATATAATTTAATGAAAAAAAGTGAAATTTTTTATAAAAATTTTACATAGTTGACAACCCTAACATTAAACTTGTGCGGGCGTGTGGCAACGTTCTAGTACCGAACAAAGGCGTGGCTCCCGTGAAGCTTACTGGCTCATAAAACGCACTCCTTACAGTACCCCCTACCATCGTTCGTACCGTCAACATTTTTAAATATCAGTATTTTTAACTAGGTAATATACTAAACGTATAATTTTTATACAACTACTAGAAATCCGGCCCGGCTTCGTGCGCGTCATTTCTTGATCCCGACAACAAGGCCACCTACTGGGTCCAATTGTAAATCTAAACCACTCACGAAAACAAATTATCACACACATAAAATTTGATCAAAATCAGTCCTGCCAATTAGTAGAAGTCCAGTGACAAACACACGTACTGAAGAATTATATATATAAAGCTAATCTTCAAACAACTTAAAACAAAAGTACTGAGCTAAGACCCTAGACCAACAAAAAAGATACATGGGGGACTGCGTACATTAAAAGTAATGTCGTAACTATGCTCAACTTCTATACACATTACACATACGCACACATCTTTCTCCTTTCTTAACAGCCCGTAAAAGTTCACTGCTTAATGTACACACACACACACACACACACACACACACACACACACACACACACACACACACACGCACGTATGCACGCACGCACGCACGCACGCACGCGCACGCACACACACACACATATAAATGCGTATGTGTACGTGAGTGTGTATTCTAACAATAAGTTTGTATTCTAACAATAAGGTTTCGGCTTGGTTTCTCCGTCACTTGAAACGTATACAGCACTCCGTCTTTCTTTCTTTGTTGGTCTGAGGGTTTGTCATAAAAATCCCCGGCCATTATATTAAACTACTATCACCTGTGGCCAAAATTCGACCAATAATTGTATGGAGCCTTTTAATTTTCTTTCGATTCTTTTTTCATTTGTTTTAAATAACATTCCGGTGAAATAGAGAAAAAAAAAACAAACAGTGATAACATAAGATATTAATAGATTCATATTAATTTTTTATATTTCAAATTTACCTAAATCTGAAAGCACTCGACCCTGAATCTCGATTTCAAAACGATATTGTAACAATAACAGACCACGTTCATATTGGAATCGTGAAACAATAGTACTGTTCAAGCATGACAATAAATGTGTAAGGGGTAACAGCTGGCTGGCAAATAGTCCACAATTGTCTTTAACCGCTGTGGTACACTATCGCAGCTATGTTCTATTCGTTCGTTCGAACGAACACTTGACGCCAGAAATAGGTTAGAAGATGTTACCTACAGACAGACCAGAAGTCCTACCACCTAGGAAATGTTATTAATTATTAATAATAATTCGTTAATTGTATCTTAAAGTCCTCGGTCTCTAAGTCCATTGGTCCTAATCCACTGCTGAACATAGGCCTCTTCCATAGATTGCCTCATAGGGGGGATATTTTCCACAATTGCCACGCTTGGCAAGCGGCTTGGCAACCGCAATTTTTATTTTTAAGTCATTATTAGACGCTGATGGTCATCTCCTGAATTGTTTCCCTCTGTAAATTCTTACGACACCCACGGGATGATATGGGGTAGTGGATATTCCTTTTTGATTTTTTACGTAGTAGAGCCATGCTGCAGCTATATTAGTAGTAGGTATAGTAGGACCACGCTCTCACAGAATACCATCGTAAAATATCAGATTAACGCTGCTGTGTTTCGTAAGGTGAATGTAGAGAACCGGAGACCCTTTTTACTGGAAACGACGCATTACACCTTAGTCCTCACGGGTGACAACGCATCTGCATTTTGATTCGTAATCGAAAAAAGATGTAGATGTCTATGGGCCGCAGCAACCACTTACCATCAGGTGGACTGTGCGCTCGTTTGTCATCCTTTTCCTATAAAAAAATTCTTACACCGCCTCTATACTGTAAACAACCAATATATTTAATTCTATCGATGCGTGTAGATACGAGCCTTCTGTATTTTAAAACGATCTTGTAATTTTATGTGTCTAGTGTCTACATTAATTTGTAATATAATCGATTATGATTTCATTACAAACGTAGGCATAGAAAATTACATAGTCAGTTCATGGGGCAATGTATACAATATTACAAATAAGTGCCAGAAAATGTACAAGGGTTCTCTATTACCAAATTTAAATACTTATTTATTTATCAAAAACATATAACATCTTATAATAAAGTAAAACCATTGACCTTACCACTTACATATTCACGTAAAGAGCTAATACAAATCCATATTTTAATGAGGTAAACAGATATACATTTCGAGTTATAATAATTCGTCATTTTCTACGCGGTAGAGCCATGCTGCAGTTATATTAAGGTTGTAGCACGAATGGGTCGGCTCGACCGGGGAAGGACCACGCTCTCACAGAAAACCAACGTAAAATAGCAGCTTAACGCTGCTGTGTTTCGTATGGTGAGTGTAGAGAACTGGAGACCCTTTTTACTGGCAAAAAGGCATTCCATCTTCGTCCTCACGGGTGACAACGCATCTGCATCTTGAGTCTTTATTGAGGATAGATGTAGATGTCTATGGGTCACAGTAACCACTTACCATCAGGTGGACTGTGTGCTCGTTTGTCACCCGATCCTATAAAAAAAGTGCTACAGAATATATAATATATATAAATGTTATTAAACAAAAATATAAGTAGGGTGGCCCCCACTAGATGGGGTGACGACCTGGTAAGACATGCAGGAAGTCGAAGGATGCATGTGGCTCAGGACCTTGCTTTGTTTCATTCCTTAGGGAAGGCCTATGTTCAGCAGTGGACTGGACGGGTATAATGATGAAAAATAAATTGTATAAAAAGTGTTATTATGATATTTTGTTGATGATAGCCCCCTGGGAATGGGATGGTCGTTTCCAAGCTGTTTATAACTTTTGTAAGTAATCGTATATTGTACGATCCATGTTTTTACTATATAATATATATACATTGAAAAAAAAATACCGCAGGTTCTTCTAAGGACTAAGGTTTGTCCCAAACCAGTGGTTAAAATAAAAAAAAATTACTTATAATTAATAGAATCAGGCGTTACTTTGCGGAAATACATTATATAAAAGCTTTTAGAAAAAATTACTTCGCAAATATCCGCGTTATAAAATAAAAATAGTGTCTTACCTAGCATGAAGAACACCTCCTGCCCTCCCTCAATTGCGTGCACTATCCCCGTCACCACTAATCCCAGCACCGCTACTCCCAAAACCACTACACTAGGCAAGATTCACCACTGAGGATAATACGACACGTGTTTCGCCTCTACACGAGGCATCCTCAGGTGATATAGACTCTACGGTGGCTAACCGCTAAGTAACGTATTATCGTCAGTGGTGTGTCTTGCCTAGTGTAGTGGTGTTGGGAGTAGCGGTGCTGGGATTAGTGGTAACGGGGATAGTGCACGCAATTGAGGGAGGGCGGGAGGTGCTCTTCATACTAGGTAAGACACATCATTTTATTTTATGACGCGGATATTTGCGAAGTAAATTTTTCTAAAAGCTTTTAAAAAAACAATGACTTTCAATACGAATTACTTACAATCTATATTGAATGAAAGTTTATTCAATTCTACTCTCTTCTACGTGATATTTCATTATTTAGCCTTTTAATGAGAGGATGTTGCAGTTTATGACTAAGTAGTGTTATGAAATGTCACTTCAGCATGACCTACGGGAACCTAATCAAGGTTATCCCTAACTGCAAAACAATAACAGTGCAATGGAAAACATACCTATAAAATGTATCGATGCTTGAATCATATGCACTTAACAACAGCGGTCTTATCGGAGCGCCTTGACGACTCCTTGTTTTAGTGCATTGTTTACGTTTAAAGTTGCAAGCGATTATAGATCTTCCTGTCTACATATTGAGTTATAATTTCGTTTGAAATTGGCACAGTAATAATCGATACAGATTTATATGAGAAACGTGATCCGTAATCCATGACCATCCGCAACGTTATCGCATTACTAATTTCGCTTCGTCGGTAGAACCGAATAAACAATTATTGTAAGATATCGATATCTTGAACACGTGAGGCTTTATTGATTCGTGATTTGAAATACATAATGAAATAATAGAGTCAAACATTTTAGCAGTACAAAAATAGATATGATTACATATAGCTGTACATAATTGGGGCGACGTATACACTTTTACAACAAAATTATTACATTAATAATTTTTTATTTATTAATATTTAAACACTTTATTAAACAAATATTGTATTAAAAGGTTTATTATAATATTGACGATGAATGGATGATAATAACCCCTGGGAATGAAGTGATTGCTGTCAAGCTATTTTTAATTTGTTTTGTGTTGTTAATTGAGTGACATAACTTATTTTTAATTGTACATTGTTATTTTCCAAAAAAAAAAAAAAAAACAACGTTCCGCTGGGTTTCTTGCTGGTTCTTCCCAGGACGGAGGTATTTTCCGAACCAGTTTTAAATTACACATTAGAATGACTTTCAATAAAAATTATTATGTATAATGTTTAAGTTTCTGTTTTTGTTTCCTTTTATGATTAAGTATGCATGTATGTATTTATATGTCTTTGTATGTAGGTATGTTTGTAATTTATTGTACACCAGCACAAATCATAAAAAACAGATTATAAAAAGAAAATCTTAAGAGGTTTGTACAATAAAGACATTTTATCGATAAAGAGCGATCTCCTCCAGACCATCTTTATGTTTTTTTTTATAGGATAGGGTGATAAACGAGCACACAGTCCACCTGATGGTAAGTGGTTGCTGTGGCCCATAGATATCTACATTTATCCTCGATTACGAATCAAAATGCAGATGCGTTTTCACCCATGAGGACTAAGAAGGAATGCCTCGCTTCGAGTAAAAAGGGCCTCCGGCTCTCTACACTCACCATACGAAACACAGCAGCATTAAGCTGCTATTTTACGCTGGTATTCTGTGAGAGAGTGGTCCTTCCCCGGTTGAGCCGACCCATTCGTGTTACAACTATACCAGAAATATGGTTGCAGCGTGGCTCCACCACGTATAAAATAATAAATTTTTATAACTGATGATTTATTCCATTTATATTTTGTGTCTATAGCGATACTGGGTTCGTAGCACTTATCACCCACATTTTTATAGCACTATCGTTACCATCGAACAGGCAGTCCACCTGATAGTAAGTGGATGCGTCCGGCTTAGAAACCTACATCTATCGTCGATTTAGGATCTAAATGTAAATGCGTTGGCACTCCTGAGGACTTACACAGAATGCCTCGTTACTAGTAAAAAGGAGCAATATGTGGCTATTTTACGCTGGTATTCTATAAGGGCGTGTTATTTTCCTGGACTAGCCAATCCAGTCTTGCTGCAACTGTGATATACTCTAGGTACACAAATTCTGATGGAATGCCTCCTTACCATTAAAAAGTGACTTGTGTTCATTTTTAAAATATGACATAAATAATTTGAAGGATTAGATAGAGGATTGGTGAAAATCTGTTCATCAATCCTCTGCAAATCCTTCAAAATTGCTCTTGCATAGAAAATACTACTCCATGTTACTCATCTGAGTGATTTGGATTTATTATTTTTGATCGATTTACCGGAATTTGTCGGTCATCTTTATATCATTCGTAAATATAAGAAACAAATTTTAATTATTTCGTCACAGTTTTTATATAAAACTAACTTGGTCTTTGTTTTTTTCATATGAGTGACAAAGACATTGAAAAAAAAACGCCACAGGGATATGTCAAATAATGTCCAATGCAATATTTTTTTAATATAATTAAATAGATTATTTTGACAACAAAAAATATGTACGACCGATCCGACTTCGAAAAAAGGAGGAGGTTGTCAATTCGACAGTATTTTCTTTTATGTGTGTTACCTCAGAACCTTTTTTCCCTCAGTTTTTTCAAGGTGAACCGATTTTGATGATTCTTTTTTCTTTAAAAGCTGGTGCTTCTCATGTGGTTTTGTATAAATTTGATCAAGATCTGACCAGTAGTTTTTAAGTTATCCTTAATAATGCATATTTAATTGACTTCGACTACATTGATGATGTTCTCATTTTATTTATATTGAAGTCGGATGAACAAAATTTTTAAGTTTACCACTTCTTCAATAAAACTACTTTTACAGATTCTATCGCGTTTAATTAACCTGGTTTTTTATTGATTCCCGACGTTTCGAGTACTTTACAGTACCCATGGTCACGGGGGACTGATGTGATTGTCGTCCCGATGTCAGAGTGAACCCGCAGTACCTTCAGCTTTTTTAATTATTAATTTTGGTCCGATCTACGTATTACGCGTTAGGAATTAACAATTAATAAAAAATAATTAAACGCGATAGAATCCGTAAAAGTGTAAAAAAAAAAGTTTTATTCAATGTGTAGTGTTCGCGTAAATATAAGAAATCATTATGTTTGTTACCACTTGTATTAAGTTGTGAAACTTGATGGAAAATAAACACATATATTATGTAACTAACTGTACAATCTATATATTTATAATTCTTCTGTACGCGTGCTTTTCTCTGAACTCCTAAACGGCTGGAGCAATTTTGATGAAACTTTTTGTGTGTGTTTGAGTCCCTGGATGGTTAAGACTTACAATTGGACCCGTTAGGTGTCGTTGTTGTCGAGATCCAGAAACTGGTACGAAGCCGGGGTGAATCGCTAGTGTTCTATAATAAACTTAACTAAAAAGTTTAAGCTTTTGATTATAACGCATACCCAAGCGGCCATCTCCCTCAAGCTGTAGCTTTTTTATTCAATCGAGATTATCAAACGAGCTTATCATCCACCTGATGGTAAGTGGTTGCTGTGGCCTACATATATTCTATCTTTGATTACGAATCAAAATGCAGATGCGATATCACCCGTGAGGACTAAGATGGATTGCCTCGTTTCCAGTGAAAAGGGTCTTCAGTTCTCTACACTCACAATACGAAACACAGCAGCATTAAGCTGCCGCTTCCCCGGTCGAGCCGACCCATTCGTACTACAACTATAATATAGCTGCAGTATGGTTCTACCACATATAAGATAAGTATCTACATAAGTAGTACATATAAGTAGCAAGACCGACTCCAGTTGTCATCCCATAGCTGTCTCTTTACACAGCAATAGGCGCACTGCTATATGGCACAGAGTTAGGCAAGAGGTTGTACAGGTAAACCACATTAAGACTCCAATGAGAATGGTGGAATAAAGACACTTTAGCACTATAATCCTGTCCTACGCTACGATAAGATGGCTACTCTCCATTGAAGACAGTCCGCCGTGACCGAAATTCGATTTTTTTTTACGTGGTAGAGTCATGCCGCGTCCATATTGTGGTTGCAGCACGAATGGGTCAGCTCGACCGGGGTGGGTCCACGCTCTCACAGAATGCCAGCGTAAAATAGCAGCTTAATGCTGCAGTGTTTCGTATATTGAGTAGAGAACCGGAGACCCTTTTTACTGGAAACGAAGCATTTCACCTCAGTCCTCAGGGTTGACAACGTATCTGCATTTTGATTCTTATTTGTGAATAAATGTAATGTAGACTGTGTGCTTATTTGTCACCATTATTCTATATAAAAAAATTCGATCTGGAAAACATTATTATTATTGTAAGATTCCAATGCAATAAAGGGTCCCAATTATTAACTATAAAGCATAATTATAAATCATCACAAATATTCGTCAGATACAATCAAAACCAACTGATTCACCCGCATTTAATTGTTTGGAATAACTTTACCTAACAACCGCAAACCGCAAATTAACATTTATTTCATTATTGAGGACATCAATAATTATTATTGCTTCTAACAACGAAACCATGCCTTAAAAGGATGTAACATTTCTATTGTAGTAATTATCTCAAATAGAGAAGTTTTGTAATTTCTAGAACAACAAAAAATAGCACCGTTTAAAGGTAAATTAATAGCATTGTGTAAACTATTAATCTATTTTTAAAGACAAAGGAAAATAATTTTTTACTACGGTAGAGGACTTTCCGTATATTTAACAGAATTTATACTCTAGTTGATGCTTGACTACCATCTTTGTCCTTCCATCCATTACAGCTTATAAAAGTCCGCTGCTGAACAGAGGCCTCTCCCAGGCGGTAGGTAGCCGACACCACGGGACGATATACTATCTCACCTGATGGTAAGTGACTAACTTAGCTTATCAAAAACCTATTCACTCATGCCATGAAGACACCTACATTATAATCGAAAGGAAGGACAAATTCTGGCAAACTATTCTACTCCTTTACTGTACGCATTGCAAAAAAACAAGACAAGAGGACAGGAGAAATTTGCTAGAAGACACTTTAACCACTCTGTAACATTACTATACAACAAATTAAACACCAGTTTTAAAACAACACATCTAAGTAATCATAATATTAAGCCAAATTTATTAAAGTGGTTAAGTAATTTTAACTATAATCTTATATGAAAATCTTATTGTTTCCTTTGAATAATACTTATATAATAATATGACGCTTGTACACACACGCGCATGCACACGCACACCACAAACACACGCTCACACACACGCACACATACATTTTATTTACAAACACACACACACACACACACACACACACACACACGCACGCACGCACGCAACACGCACGCACGCACAGAGTTTCAAAATGATTTGTGTATGTATAAGTTATGTGAGAAACAATCAATATAATTATATTATAATTAAACCATATGATTCCTGCGCACATTCTTCGGCAAATGCATCTAATAGAATAATAATACCCTACAGCCCGATTTTCAGTCACAGCGACCAGTCTCAAAGGAGTCTAGCCAGTATATAGTCTAGTCTGCGCACTAGAACATTATAATGCCTGAGTGTTCTAGGGGCACCATCATACAGATTTCTGGCGCCAAGCAGCCCAATACTGTACTCATCAACTACCTCGTTGATCTAATATTAATAAAGATGCATTCTGATCAATCTCGGGTTTAAATGTCGGGTCGGGCCAAAAAAAATTGTTATTGAGTTTTTTGTCTCAAGGAATATTCCATAACAGCCCTGACTCAGGTAGTTGACGATGTTTTACCTCCGTACCCCGGAAACGTAAATCCAATCGTGCGCCTGATCTATTTCCGATCGTATCAGTTTGCCGTCTCATTGGACTATGAGAGTAAGGAAATAGAGCGCAAGCACAGGTGCACTCTGCAGATTTCATCTTAGTCCTCAAAGTTGGCAACATATTATATGGCATTCTTTGTTTAATGACGGTTGCTGGTGTCATCACTTACCACCAAATGGACTGCTAGTCTAGTACATCATTTTAACGTCTTTAAAATTTCATCACGAACACTAAATCTTATCCGGGCGATCCTTATTTTGTTACTCCGAGGGTCGTGACTGCCACTATCAACGTCATTAATTCCCAGATTTAAAACATATTTTATCTGTTTCATAAGTGGGCCCCGTCTAGTGACAACACGTATGACATTTAAGAGGCGGAGAGAGCGCAAATAATAAATTTCGTCGAATTCATTTCTTCTTAAACAACTCTTTATGTAACACGTTTGTGTTGGTAGACGTTGTTTTAGTTATCTAATACTTATAAAGATTGTTAGGTAAAGTAAAATAAAAAATGAATATTTTCTAAGGACTGTGATAAGGCTGATCTTGATTTGTACAAGTGGTACTAATATTTGTAAATAACAATATCTAAGTTCAATAACAATATACACTTGAATTTTAAATATAATTTCCATCCACGTACAACTTATATTATTTATCTATATTGTATAGGACTTGTGAAGGTATATAATGATGATGATGAGAAAGGTAGATGCAACAGCCCACCTCCAATTTCTGTATCCCTCTGATATACCCTTTTAACTGAAACCGAGGCATTCCACTTCTATCCTGAGGGATGATAACACATCTGCATTGTAATTCTGCTTCTTGATAAATGTAGATGTCTATGGGCCAAAACATCCACTTACCATCAGATGGACTGTGAGAATGTTTATCACCGTTATTTAATTAAAAAAGAAAACAGTTTTGATTGGTTTATTTCATTTTTAAACATAAATGTCACATCGAACAGTAACCACAGCCGTGGGTGTCGAGTATCACACACATAAATCCATATTTATTGTGGCGCAATGGTAATAAAGTGCGACTAATGAACACTTGATCCCCGACCTTTCCGTCTAAAGGCGCAGGGCATGAGAAAGATAGCTGTTGGCCAGTATCAAAATATTTATAAAGCTTTAAGCAGCCTTAAGTATTGTTTTGGAGATTTAAGTAACATATAGGAATATCCACTACCACATATCATCCAGTGGGTGTCGCAAGAGGCTACAGAGGGTAACAAATCTCGGAGATGGACAGCAAAGTCTTCCCAATAACGATGCCATAGTTGCGAAGCGTGGCAACTATGGCAAATATACCTCTTATGAAGCAGTCTATGGGGGAGGCCTATGTTCAGCAGTGGACTTTAATAAGCAGTAAAGTTAACGGTTTAAGCTGCCGATGCCGCCTGCTCGTTTATCGTTGATAATGAAAATAATATTAAGTATTTGCTGATTGATAGCGGTGCGTGCTTTGATCAGTCTGTCCTTTCGGCATTAGATATAAATTAATTGGTCATAGATATACTGAAAAAACTGCTTATTAACTTTAATATTCGTGGAACAATATCTCCTCTCTCATTTTTACGTGTGATAACCACGCTGCAGCTATGTTATGGTTGTGGCACGAATGGGTCGGCTATATCGGGGAAGGACCACGCTCTCACAGAATACCAGCGTGAAATAGCAGCTCTATGCTACTATTTCACGATGGTGTTCTGTTTCGTATAGTGAATGTAGCGTACCGCAGAACCTTTTTACTGAAAACTAGGGATTCCATCGTAGTCCTCAACAACGCATCTGCATTTTGATTCTTAATCGCTGATAGACGTTAATGGGCCACAGCATCCACTTACCATCAGGTGGATTGTGTGCTCGTTTGTCCCTCTTATTCTATTAAAAAAAAAGAACAAAGCTACGTGTTAGAATACATAATCGGTTGCCATGTGGAAGCGAATCACGTTGAAAATAGTGACATGCCGAAACACATGCATAACTTCCGCTACAGTATTTCACATAATTTGGGACAAATCCACCAAAATGGCGGTCAAACTACAATATACCGATACGTATTATTAAGGAACATTTATATTTTTTACATTAGGGTAGGTTCACGATACGGGTCGATGACTTTACCCACACTAGCATACAATAGAATACACGGTTTACGATCGTTTTTTAATTTTATTTACTTACATTTAAAGATATATTTCGGTTAAAAATAGTTACGGCAGAATGTATCTAGGCTGTGCCTATTATCCAATGCAATTTGCATTAGTGTGAGTGGCGGTACGATAATAATAGTGTTGGGCAATTTCGCGAATGATATGTCGAAACACAAGTCGTAATAACGCATTAAGTCTCGACGCTTGCTAGGCGTTTGTTTCAGAACTTGCACAATTTGCCGCCGGTAACAGTAATTTGTACGTGGTTAGATTTATTTTATCAAAGATTAGATAATAGCGTCGCTATTATCGTTCGCAAGTAAAATGTGTAATTACTATTAAAATAATGACACAATATAATAATTTGAAATTCTTTCTAATAATACCTATTATATAAAATATATATATATTTATACACAGACACACACATATATATACCTATTTATTATAAACTGATCTAGTTATGTTAATTACTGCAATACAAATACCGCGCCAACCCGAAAAATTTCAATAGGCATTGAATCATAACTAAATGCTAAGATCAGAGATAGGCTGAATCGACATCTAGAAAAGGGAGCTGTACTAGGCGATGCGAAAGAGTTCATAGTCAAGCCATCACGACTTTTAATTAATCTTTTTTGATATTTTAGGATTTTGATTCCATCTATTCAACCATTTACATCAGTAGGAGTATATTAGCCACAGTTGCCACGCTTGGCAGGTGGATTGGCAACCACAGTATTTTAAATTTTAGTTGTATTAGGAAGATGCATCTGTCCATTACCTGATTTGATTCTCGCTCATCCATCCATCTACTACAGTACTATCTACTATAGGCCTCCCTCATAAATTAGCTCATGGGAGGATTTTGCCATAGTTGCCACGCTAGGCAAGCGGGTTATTAAGCGCAGTTTTTTATTATCTTAAGTTGTTATCAGGACCATCAGGACCAGGCCCATCTCCTGTTTCATTTTTTCTCTGTCGCCTATTACCACACCCTCGGAACAATATGGGATAGTGGATATACTTACACCGTCACTACACGGTTAACGTATTTATTTCCCTCTACCATTTAATAAAACTTATCTCAATTTCACGTCTTGATATAAAAGCTTTGGAAATGTCAAAAGTCACAAACATTAATGAAAGTATTAGTGTTCCCTCTCTTAGCGTCCATTAAATACATCGTTCTTAATTAATATTCTTTATTTCTTAAGTAGAGATAACGTACAACGATTTTCTAAATGTCGATATCTTATACTGACGCTATTAATGTTATTGCTACATCACTAAGACCTCGGCCACTGCACTCACAAACACATATGCAGCATTTGCCTAGCAACTAAAGTGAAGGCAGAAAGATCTACTACAAGTACCTGTATTCAAAGGAATACGTTCTATTTGTTATACTCCAAACATAGTAAATTTAACATCCATTGCTCGCATTGGGAGCGCATGTCACATCACTTAGAGTTGCAACGCAGTAATGTAAGCTATCCAACAGTGTTCTATCATTAGTGGAATTTCATAACCTATCTCAGTAAGAGTTCACAGAATCGCTTCTATTTTCTAGGTTGCTTAGCAGTACCTACGTATAGCGAAGTAAAAACTAGTCGGCACATGGGCTTATATTTTAAATGGCGGATGCATTCACCATCTAGGACGGGACTAGGTTTTCTAAAACGATCTAGAAATGCACTCTCAATGCTCGTAGTTCTTAATAAAAAAAAGATGTCGCAGACGGCGGATTTAATTCGTTAGACGTGTGTTTTTATTGGCCTCTGTATAAGGAATATTAGCGATTCAAACCATATTCACTTTAAAATTTTAAATTCATCTATGCTCTGACATTAGAAAGTGATTTATATTATAGTCCAAAAACTCATATTATATTCATTTCGAAATCACTTTTAAATCTTTGTTAGTTATAAAAATAAGAACAGCGTAGCTTAGTAGTCCGAGTACCTTGCTCCCACGCTGCGAGTCCTGAATTCAAATTTCCTAGTTAAAGCCAACATTTGTGTAAAAATATAGGTGGTTCGCGGACAAACATTCCACCTGATATTAAGTAGATGCTGTAGTCCATTATCCCTTACATCTATTGTCAGTTAAGAATCAAAATGCAGATGCGTTGTCACCCGTGAGAACTAAGATACACGTTATCACTCCCTTATCTCCGTCGATCACTTTAAGGACCCTAGTTGAGTGTGAGTCTGTCTGGTGCGGTCCATCTCCAGTCGAGCTAACGTATTGTTGGCTGCAGCTACAATACGTTAGAGCTCGGCTCTACCACGTGTTTAATTGTGACTGAACCAGTGTCATACTGTCATATATAAATCCACAACGAGAAAGGTACGAACTTCCAAAGCCTACTAAAGTGAAGAAACAAAAGCATCATCCAAACCCGACATGATTAATTGAAGGCCGTACAAATTCCTTGCCCAAGTTGTGGGGGTGTAAGAATATCCAAGTCATCACCATGTCATGCCGTGGATGTCGTAAGAGGAGACAGAGGGAAATTAAGATGAAGAGATGGGCAGTAGCGTTTTACTAATAACGACTAAAAATAAAAATCTGTGGTTACCAACCCGCTATTATATTTAAAGGATATTTGCCAACTATAAGGCAATCTATAGAAGAGGCAACCTAAAGAGAACCCGTAACTCGTAGCGCCACAATCGAAGGATTATTCACTCCGCTACTAAACAAATGACCATGATGAAATTTGTTTTTTATTTTATTTAAGCTTTATTGTTAAGTTAAGATTATTAAGAAGAACTTAATTCGTTTATAGAATAAGGTTCAAAAACTGGCATACAGTTCACATTTTTTTAGCATTTATTCTCCATTAAGATTCAAATTGCAGATGTTATCATCACTGTGGGTTAAGATGGAAGACCTCGTTAGCAGTAAAAAGGATCTCCGGTTCTCTAACCTCACCATACTAAACACATAGGCAATAAGTATAATTTATTAATGTTAATAAGCCACATTGTAAAAAAGGAGGGTGAGAACGCGTGAGTTCAAACTTGAACAAAAACTAGTTTAATTACCTCTATTCAGGCGAGTCCTCTTTACACCAGTTTTATTTACGATATAACATACAAACATACAATCCATGTGTTAAAATGTTTTTTTTTTTTATTGTCACTTTCAGAGAGAGACGGAAAATGTAGATACATTCGGGCTATAGCATTCACTTATCATTAAGTACTTATCGTTATTGAGTGAGACTGTATGCTCACTTGTCGTCCTCACTTCTACATATTAAAAAGTTGCTTTCATTGTTAAAGGTTGGTTTCCGGTACGGCAGGAACAGATGTGCATATAAGCAGGAACCAATTACTATAGTTTTAAAAGTAAAATAAGTTTTTCATATTTTTACCTGGCAATCAGGTTCCATTGCTCGAATATGTTTTAAATCAAATCAGATCACCAAGCCGATTAAAGTGGCATAAACTTCGAAAACCCGAGAGTGAGTTGGAAAGAAAGTCTTTTATTATAATATTATGATGCTCAGCCGTAATAGGTCAGGGATCCCATTTTTTTTATAAGATAAAGGTGCGAAGCGAACACACATTCCACTTGATGGTAAGTGGTTGCTGAGGCCCATAGACATCTACATATATCCTCGTTTGCAAACCAAAATGCAAATACGTTGTCACCCCTGAGGACTAAGTTGGAATGCCTCTTTTCCAGTAAAAAGGGTCTCCGGTTCTCTACACTCACTATACAAATCACAGGAGCATTAAGCTGCTATTTTATACTGGTATTATGTGAGAAATTGGTCCTTCCTCAGTCGAGCCGACCCATTTGTGCTACTACTATTCAATTGTATAGCTGCAGCATGGCTCTACCATATCAACAGCCAACCCTCATCTAGCACTATAGAATTTTCGGAAGGTGCTTCCATCTTTATCTGAAATTATGGTATTATGGTAAAGTAAAAAATGACTTTCAATAAGAATTACACATGTCATCTATATTGAATAAAAAATTATTCTATTCTATTCTATTACAATAACTACACATTTTTTTATCTGACCATAAATGTCAACTATTAGACAAAGATTTCTGCCATTATAGGAAGAAATTGACGTAATCGCTACGCTTGGCACCTGTGGCTACTTGTCAGTCCAGTAACTCGTGTCAATATTTCGCAAGGGCTGTAGCGCCGCGGCTGAGTGATTTATTGGTCGTAAAGGATCTTCAGTAAAACCTAACAATTCTTCAATATTTTTAATTAAAATATAAACGATGTTATCTTGTTACCACAAACGAACAGACGAATAGAATCATTATAATTTATATATAACTAATAAATAATAATAAATAAATAATAAATACCACTTTATTGCTACATTCGAAAAACGAATTTACATATAAAATAAGTACTTAATTAAATTTAGGCAAACGGAAGTGACTCAGCTTTTGCTTACAAGTCTAATTTCCCATGAAGTGCTGGTTTTCAGGCACTCCTTCCTCCCTGGGATATTATAAGGGTGTCGTGAGCGAGCTCCCAAATCAACCATCTATCGTTAAAATTTTACATAGGATGTGTAATTTTATAATTCTTAGATTAGTTAACTAGAAGTTTTATATTTTATTTGGCGCCTTAAAAAATGTCACCGGTTCCACTGATTGGTAGGTAAGAAAGTGGTGTGAGCTCAGTGATGGACGGGCCACGTAGAGCAGCCGATGTGCAGCTCTCTGCAGCCTCCGAACCGGTGTTACCAGGCGTGGCGCGCCCTAAAATATCACGTACAGTCGCGAACGTCACCTTATTTTATTTAATAAGATAAAATTTTGTAAATCTCGTAATTCTTTAGTTGTTACATATTTAAAGTGCCATGGCTGCTTAGGGGTAAGCGCTTGCTCTAAATTTTATAGTAACCGAGTAGCCAGAGTTCGTTCCCCGCTAGCTCCACTAAAATTGTTTAATGTAATTTAAGTGCTGATTTATTACATAATCAGCGGTAAAAGAAAAAAAATCGTGGCCTATATGTCTGAAAAATAAAATATTACAAGGATATTCTAGATGGTACGCCTCCTTTTCTGCCTCGGAGTTCGTCTAAGTAGGTCACCATTTTGCCTAATTCCTATTAAATAATTGGATTTAAATAAAACTAATTTTACGGATTTTATCGAGTATATTAACTTATTTTATATTCCCGACGTTTCGGGTGCTTTTCAGCACCTGTGGTCACGGGGGACTGCGGTGTTTGACGTCCTGCTGTTATAGTTAGCCCGGCTACCTTCTGTTTTTTAACGACGTGTGACGTGAAGCATCGATGTATCGGGAAGTCTGCAGTTTGTGAACATGTTCAAGATCGTCCCCGCCATTACATTAGATTTGATAGACCACAAATCCTCGCAAAAGAACACCGATTCCTCCCAAGGATGATTCGCGAGGCTATTGCAATTAAAAAACATCCTAATTTCAATAGAGAAGATGGATGGGTGCTGCCATTTGCTTGGGATCCCACAATTAATAAACCAAATCCAAACCCAAGTATACCACTGCTAGACTTCAAGATACTGTAAGCTCATTCTGTGTAAATCGAACCAAAAATTAATATTAAAAAATTGAAGGTCCTCCTCACCTCACCTCAGTCCCCCGTGACCACGGGTGCTGGAAAGCACCCGAAACGTCGGGAATATAAAATAAGTTAATATACGCGATAAAATCCGTAAAATTAGTTTTATTTAAATGTGTAGTGTTCGCGTAAATATAAGAAATCATTAAATAATTGGATTTTCAAAATAATTACTAGGACACCAGGAATCCATAGCCGTTAAGGATTCCTCTACTCTATAAAATTCTGTTATAAAAAAATAAAATGCAAATATATTGATAAAATATCTGTCACCGGTACAACATAGCAATTGTAACTATAGAGAATACACCCGCATTTTTGCGTACCTACAGATGAAATGTGACCCTTATACAGTAATTTATATACACTTGGTGCCTCTACATAAAAGAAAATAATCGAAGCGAGCTATAAGAACAAACAGTACAGTGCCAGACACTCTTAAATCTTGAAACGCAAAAGTGAAACGCGAAGTGTTTGTCTGTTAGTATTTCTCTCTAGACTTCACTACATGAAGTAGATATGCTTGTGTCCGCGCTTGTACCTTACTAGTTATTAGAAAGCGAGTTGGCGCCACCACTTCCACGTTTAAACTTTAATTATACCAATCGGGTGAATAACAATAATGTAATATGCGAAAGTTTTCTGTATGTTTTACTATTTGACAGCGCGCTGAAGGCGCCATTCGTTACAACTTATTTGGTGTCTCGTAGATTTATTTTTAAATTTATGATATTGAATTCTAACCATGGAGTCTTGTATTGATATTTTTTAATACCATGCATTGTCATTGCTACAAGAATGGCGTAGGTGTCGTAAGAGACATTGTAAAATACTAGAAAAATTCTATGGGTTCTGATAGATTGTGGTATAATTATCTAGATCAGGTAAAATATCTAAACTAGCGATGGGCAGCAGCAACAAGGGTGTAAGACGTCGATACTACGATTATTAATCCGGTTACAAAGCAAGACGACTAAGGCCAATCCCTTCTGCAGCGAAGGAGGCCCATATCCAGCTGAAGAAAATCACAGGCTGATGATGAAGAAGAAGCCTATTAGTTGTTGTGGGCAGGCAATATCTCCATACCAATTTCTCTTAATGAGCAGTGTAACCAATGTTGTTAGTGATATGAGAGTAAGTAAATTTACGTAGTAAGGTATTTACGTGGTAGAGCCATGCTGCAGCGATATTACTGGTTTAGTTGCAGCACGAATGGGTCGGCTCGACTGGCGAAGGACCACGCTCTCACACAATACCAGCGTAAAAAGGAAGATTAAAAAAATATACAAAAAAGTTTTATATATTTTTTAAATATTCTAGTGAAAAACTTAAAGCAAGGAAAGATATGATCATATCTCAAAAATAAGATGAAGTCCCTCACAGCCTGTGATTATACTTTTTTATAGGATAAGGGTGATTAAACGAGCACACAATCCACCTGATGGTAAGTGGTTGCTGTGACCCATAGACATCTACATCTATCCTCTATTACGAATCAAAATGCAGATGGGTTGTCACCCTGAGGACTAAGATAGAATGCCTCGTTTACATTAAAGATGACGGTTCCCTACACTCGAGGATACACAGTGAGTCACAGGAACCGCTTACCATCAGGTGAACTGTGTGCTCGTTTGTCACTCTTATCCTATATAAAAACAACTCTACTAAAAATTATATAAATATTTGATTACATTTATTCTCTCTGGTGGAGGGAAAATATGACATTTATATCGTATATTATGATTATTAACTACATATTAAGCACGCCTACACTCTGTCACATTTAACAATTAACTATAAATAATTAAATAACGACTATGCAAATGCGATTTACAAACCAATAACAAAAATGGCGCCGTTTGTACGTGGGAGGAAGATCGACAGGCGCCATCTTTATATTTATGTGCAATTACTAAATTCGTTTGGTGTCGAAATTAACATTTCCTATTCTTCAGTGTTGATAGTTTAACAATTTTATTACCGGAGTGTCTTCGTGCTTTCGACTGCCTCCAAGTTTCATATCAGACAAGTATTTAATCTGCAACCTAAACTAAAAAAGTTTTCTTGTTTTTATTCAATATAGACTATAAATAATTCTTATCGAAAGTCACTTTTATTTTGAATTTATCAGTGGTTCAGAAAATACCTCTGTCCTGGGATGTACTAGCAAGAAACCAAGCGGGATTTTTTAAAATAAATAGTTTAAAATCATATACGTTACACAATCTTAAATGGACAAAAACAGAACAAACATAATAATTCATTAAAAACTGCATTAATTTGCAAAATGCCTGGGTTACCAATAAAAATGGTATCCGGTTTTTGCCTCTCACCATATGATAATTCTGTGAAAGCGCTGGCCTTCCTCGATCAAGGCTAGCAAGGTAGAATCCTCGGCTGCATCTATATACAGCGTGGTTCTTCTTGTTCTTCTTTTCGCCCCTATCTCAAGTTATTTGGTTCCGGCAAAGCATGTTTCCTCCTCCTCTACCTTTCTTACGCATATCGTCCCAACTGAGTCCATCCATCTTCTTAGGCCTCCCACTATTGTTATTTCTAACCACTTTCATGGGCAAGAAATACATTCAAGTTATTACTTTTTGCACTATGTGCATTTGATGTTTATTTTATGTGTGAGTGTGAGTGTGTGATATTATTTTTATAACTTATTACAATAGGCACTTATCCCTTTTGACCGCTTTTACCTAAACTGCATATCTAAACATTTATTAAACGGAAAGCGCTGAAATAAATACAAAATTAATTTAAAAGGAACAAATCCTCGCTTCACTGTCTCAACACGGCGTTCGTGCACGAATTCCGTCCGTCTGTCTGTCACGGTAACGTATACAGGCAATTTCACCAGGGCCCGGGGGCGGGACGCGCATTGTCTGTGTCACTACAGCGATGGCAACAAGCAACGTTTACAAAACTGTGATTTTTCTGCTATAAATTTAACTTTAATTATCTAGAGTACCATTTATTGTCTAAGTACTTGGGGTTAAGTTTTTTTAAAGTAAAGCTGACAACGAGCACATAGTGATAGAGCCACACTGCAGCTATATTCTACTTGTAGCACGAATGGGTCGGCTCAACCAGGGAAGAACGAAACCCACATGTTTAAAAAAAAGTAAGCTCGTTTCTTGAAGGTCCTTAAGTCGTATTGGTCCGAAAAAAATCGCTGTCGCTGGTAGATATGATTTTCATTCGTGGTAGAGCCTTGCTGCAGTTGTACCACGAATGGGTCACCTGATCCGGGTAACAGAACACTAGCGTAAAATAGCAACTTATTACTGCTGTAATTCATATAGTGAGTGTAGATAACTGGAGACCCTTTTACTGGAAACGAGGTACACGATGACGTTCCACACGACAATAAAATCAGATGCGTCATCATTCTTAAAGACTAAGGTGCAATGTCTTCTTAAGAGGCGACAGAGGTAAATGAAAAAAGAGGTAGGTAGCAGAACCTTCCTGATACTAATCAATTGAAAATAAAAAAAAAATTACGGCTACTAGCCGCTTAAAAACATGTCAACTATGAAAAAATCCTTATATGTATGGCCTACGAATGACGAATGAATAAAAGGTGACATGCCTCGTTACTAATATATAACTGGAACACACGACGCAACGAGCAGATTATAACGGAATTCTACCGGCTAAAGCGCCACGGTAGTCACCATCAGCCTAGACGACGGGCCCGAGGCCCTCGTTCGGAACGCAAACAGGGCCTACACGTCGTCGACAACATCGAGCGTACTGCTCCCAAGATCTACCGGTGTAAGTGTGACATGGACGTTACACACGGCCTTCTTTTTGTTCTCGGTCATTTTAAGATCTATCCGTTGGGAGACACTATTGAGATTATTCAGCATAGTGCTTAAGTCTTCCAGCGATTCTGCCATAAGGACTATATCGTCGGCAAATCGAAGGCAAGTGATATAGTGACCATTGATGTTTATACCACCTAGTAGCTTGAATACGTCTTCCAATGCAGTTGTGAAGAACTTAGGGGATGTAACATTATATGTCTTTTTTTATAGGATAGGGTGACAAACGAGCACACAGTCCAACTGATGGCAAGTGGTTGCTGTGACCCATAGACATCTACATCTATCCTCAATAAATAATCAAAATGCAGATGCGTTGTCACCCGTGAGGACTAAGATGGAATGCCTCTTTTCCAGTAAAAAATGTCTCCGGTTCTCTACACTCACCATACGAAACACAGCAGTGTTAAGCTGCTATTTAACGCTGATATTCTGTGAGAGGGTGGTCCTTCCCCGGTCGAGTCGACCCATTCGTGCTACAACTATACTACCAACATAGATACAGCATGGCTCTGGTAATAACAATGCTATTAGTTGCATTTGGTACTTTTTTTAAAGAATAAAGATGACAAAAGAGTACACAATTCACCTGATGGTAAGTGGATGCTGTGGCTTATACACATGGTTTAGAGCTTCTAAACTACCTGTATCCATCGATTTACTCCATGTCTTACCAGGTTGTCACTCTATCTAGTGAGCTAAATTACAACATAACGGATGTTTAGTTATTGATGGTACTAGGCTGTAACTGATTAAAGTCCACTGCTGAACATAGGCCCCCATAGATTGCCTCATAGGTCGAACATATTTTTTCGCAAGCGCGTTAGTAACCGCAAGTTTTTTTAATAGAAATTCGTTACTCGTCGATATTATGAAGACGCTGTTTCCCATCTCTTAATTTGTTTCCCTCTGTGGCCTCTTACGACACCCACGGGATGATATGGCGTAGTGGATATTCTTACACCGCCACTATACGGTACTAATATACATCGCTCTACACCTTTCTTTTCCATCGATTGTCCGGACTTCAAAAGGGAGGTGTTATTCAATTCGACTGTATATTTTTTATGTGTGTTAGCTCATAAATTTTGGATGAAATGAGTTCGATGATTGTTTTTTATATTTGAAATGTGGTGCTTCTCATGTTGTCCCATTTAAATTTGATCAAGGTCTGACCAATAGTTATTGAGTTATTCTTAATAATTTATATTGAAATCAGTTGTACAAATTTTTTAATTTTAATTATTTTTAAAATAAACTTAACCTATGGGTTACAGCCCTAAAATCACGGTAGCTAGAATAACCTTGATCGAGCCCTTATCTAGAACTGTCAACTGCTTAATCTGTTGCAGCACGATAACGCACCGCTGCCGAGAGCAACCGAGTTTAGCCGAGCGGGTTCAACGACCCGACCTACATTCACGCAATGACAAAACACTCCAGCGCAGATGAACTCTGTTGCTAACTGGATTGGTAAATATAAAAGTGACTACGCACTAGCCTTTCTAACGTTCGTTTTAATTAAAATAATATTTTTATACATTAACGATTACCGTTACATCTTATTAAAAAAACGCCTGAACATAGTTCTTCCCCATAGATTGGCCTCTCAGGGGGGATTTGCCATAGTTACCACGCATGGCAGGAAGGTTGGTAACCGCAGTTTTTTATTTTTTAGATGTTATTACGAAGACGCTGCTGCCCATATCCTTGTTTGTTTCTCCCTATAGCCACTTGGGTGCTTATGGTATGATCTAGGGTAGTGGATATTCTTACACCGCCACTACACGTTCAGAAACCAATAAAGATTAAAACTAATAAACACCTTAGTGATCCTGAGTGCTATGACGTGTCCAAAACGTTAAAGTTAAAATTAAGTTAATTAAGTTAATTTTAACAGTGGTAGAGCCACGCGGCAGCTTTTGCTGTCGCACGGATGGGCCGGCTCGAACCGGGGTGGTACCACGACCACACAGAATACCAGCGTGAAGTAGAGGTTTACCTCTGCGTTTCGCTTGGTGAGTGCAGGTGGCCGGGGGCCCTTTTTACTGGAAATGAGGCATTCCATCTTAGTCTTCACGGGTGACAACGCATCTGCATTTTGATTCGCAAACGAGGATAGATGTCTATGGGCCGCAGCATACACTTACCATCAGGTGGATTGTGTGCTCGTTCGTCACACTTTGTATCCTATAAAAAAAATAAACGCGCTGATTTCGAATGTACTAGAGGCATGCTGCTGCTATGTTCTGGCTGCTGCACAAATAGTTCGTCTCCACCGGGGTGGGACTAAGCTATCACAGAAAACCAGCTTCAAATATCAGCTTAATGCAGCTATATTTCGTATGGTGAGTGCAGATCACCGAATACCTTTTTACTGGTAACGAGGCATTTCATCTTAGCCCTCAGGGGTGGCAACGCTCTGCAAAACCTGAATTTGATTCTTAATCAAGGATTGATGTAGATATCTATGGGCTACAGCATCCACTTACCATCAGGTGGACGTGCTCGTTTGTCATCCTTATTCCATAAAAAAAATATGCCAAGGGATTCAACATCTCTTCGCAGCGCCATTGAGTCAAGCTTAGAAAGAACTTTATCGTCGACGATTCGAGCCGCTCTTCACTGGCACTAGTGAAACTGGCACTAGGTTGTCATGAAGATCATTATGCTTCCTATAGAAAACGATTTCGTGAGGAGAGGAGGGGAGTGCTCTGAGAAATTGTTCGGACTAATTCCAGCCGCTTTATTTCACCATCCCATATCGCAATAACACTTGCGATAGCATCCATATCATCTGGATGATTGGCGGTCCACCACTGTACGATTTACAAGAAGTTTTCGTCCTCGCACATCTTCTTTGTGGACTACGAGTACTACCAGCGATTTTTCCGGACCGTTACGACTTAGGGAACTTCAAGAAAAAAGTCTATGCTTGATTAAAAGACCCCTGGTGTTGCAATTGTTCAAAGGAGTCGACAGTTACTTAGCCGCATGCTAGTTTAACCTGCACATATTTAAAAAAAAATCACATCAAATCAAAATCAAATTACGATATACGGGACGAAAGTGACAATGGATTTGCCGTGTATAAACCATATCCTGGGTAAACAATATAAGACTATTTGTTTTTATTTTGTCAAGCACTGAGAACAAAGCAACCTAATGGTAAGGGAAGAAGCTCTAGATTACATGGTTAATCGCAATGTTTTAGTGTAATAGAATCCTATTCACTCTTGCATTGAAGATGCTCAGATTTTAATTGAACGGAATACGCCGAAAACAAACGCTGGCAGATTATTCTACTCTTTTGCTATTCCCATTACGATAGACGCATATCGACAACAAAGTGTTGAAGACACGCCGACTGCCTGTTTGTTCGATGGTAGAAAGAGGAAGAGAAAGGAATTAAACATGTAATTCTTGCGCACACTCCGAAATACGTCGTATAAAATTCCGAAAAGCTACACTAGCCCGTGCTCGTACTGACAAGATTGGTATCAACGAAATCAAGGTTACCAATAATATTTTATAGCAATCCATTTTCATTTCATTCCTTCTTTACAACTTATCAAAATGTCCATTGCTGAATATATTCCTCATGTCTCATTTTCCTTACTAACGACACGCACGGGATGATAGCAATGTTATCCATTTTATTTTTCTAAAAAAAAAAAAATTTTAATAACATTAATATCTCCTATATTACTATAGTCTATACGCAAAAACAAATCTATTGAGTTTAATTTACGGAAAACAAATTTACTAAGACACGTAAAAAATGCATTACTGTATAATATTGCTTCTTAATGTACGATAATATATCGACCTTAGAGTATTTACAATCGCTTACTTTATAATGCCATTAGTTTCATATCTTACTATTTTATTATTAAGTGCATATTAAAGGGTATAAAATGAATTTTATGTCAACATAGTACAAAATACCTGTAGATGTAGTGCCGTAAATAATGGAAATTTCACGTCATACAAAATATTAAAACCGCGTTATAAAATCGTTTAAATAAGTACACAACGCACATTTCAAAATGGCGGTTAAACATTAATTTGTTGATGTTCTGAATTCCTGTTTGAAATTCGCGGGCCTTGTTCTATTTCGTATTGTTTAACAACTGAGATCGACTTGTTTGATTAACCTTCGGAATAATTGGTAATGTTTTCGTTTTTAATACCGTGTGGATTTAACGACGTAAGCCATGCATAACTTCAAATAATGTTGTTCAACTTTTTTGACCGTGTAACGGTGGTGTAAGAATATATTCAAACGTTGTAGAGCCATGCTGCAGCTATATTAAGTCACTCATCTCTCATCAACTCATCATACGAAACGCAACAGTGTTATTGTGTTTTTAGACGTTGATATTCTGTGAAAGCGTGGTACAACCCCAGTGGATTGCATGCAGCGTGGCTCTACCACGTACATTTTCTTTGCATATATGTTTTTTAATAGAATAAAGGTGACAAACGAGCACGGAGTCCACCTGATGGTAAGTGGATACTGTGGCCCGTAGACATCTACATTTATTCCCGATTAACTTCAAAACACAGATGCATTGTCACCGCCGAGGATTAAAATGGAATGCTTCATTTCCAGTAAAAAGAGTCTCCGGTTCTCTACACTCACTATACTTCACTACTCACGAAACACAACAGCTTAATGCTGATGAGCTTCGTATTTTATGTTGGTATTCTGTGAGAGCGTGGTCACTCCCCGGTCGAGCCGATCCATTCGTGCTACAACTATACAGAAACAGAAACTTTTTTATTCAATATAGATTATAAATAATACTTATTGAAAGTCACTCTTTTGTTTGATTACCACTGGTTCGGAAAAAACCTCTGTCCTGGGAAGAACCAGCAAGAAACCCAGCGGGACTATTTTTTAAATAACAGCTTACAGTCATAATGTTACACAAATTAACAACACAACAAATTAGAAATAGCTTGGTAGCGATCACCTCATTTCCAGGGGTTATTATCATCCATAAATTCCTTAATATTATAATAACCCTTTTTATACAAACTTAGTTTAATAAAGTTTTTGAACTTTGAACAGGTCAAACTTTGTATATTTTCTGGAATTTTGTTGTAAAAGCGCCCCAAGAATGAATTACTGACTCGATGGAGTCGAGTAACTGGTACTACTAACTTGTGTCTGTTCCTAGTATTTACAGAATGAATATCACTTATTTTTGTAAAAGTACTTTTATTTTTGTGTACGTACATTACATTTTCATAAATGTATTGAGAGGCCAAAGTTAATATATTAATTTCCTTAAATTTTGTCGCAGCGACTCTTTAGGCTTTAAATCATAAATTGCTCTTATGGCCCTCTTCTGCAAAACAAATATAATTTCAGTGTCAGCCGCGTGTCCCCATAGCAAAATACCATACGACATTATGCTATGGAAGTAGCTGAAGTAAACTAGTCTAGCTGTTTCAACACTGGTTAGACTTCTAATCTTTTTTACAGCATATGCTGCAGAACTAAGTCTGCTTGCTAGTTTTGATATATGGGAGCTCCATTAAAGCTTCGCGTCTAGTGTGATTCCAAGAAAAATGGTGGTATCTACAAGACTCAGTTTCTCCCCATTTAAAATTACATTAGTATTTAATTGTTTGACATTTAGAGTCACGAATTTCATCCATTTTGTTTTAGTGCCATTTAAATGCAAATTATTAACATCGAACCAATTTACTAATTTAGATATAGCATTATTTACTTCGTCATATTTTAGTAACTGTCGACATTACATACAATTAATATAGTTGCAGCATGGCTCTTCCACGTGTAACTTCTAACTTCTAAGGTTGGAAAAATATGGGTGAAGTTTTTATTATAACCATTAGTATGATTTTAGCTTGGTACCTGAGCTTGTGATCTTGCTTATGCCAGGTTTGTATATTTAAAAATGCTTCGTTTTATGTAACATGACATTTTGCAGTGAATTATGTGGACTGAAAACCACTTTTTTAAATAAAATACCAGTTTAACTATCTACATACCGTTTAAAGGTTTTTTTTATTTTAAGTTATCTTAAGTTTCCGAACGAAAAGTTAGTAAAATAAACTGTTTTACATGCACCTCGTGTTTAATAAAACGAATCGTTACGGTGAACGAATCGTATCTACTATGTAGAATATAGGAATCGGACATTTTCCACTCAAAATGGTTAAAAATTATACTTTAAATAAAAATCAAAATAACAAAACGTTATAACTTCTAAATTGGGGGCCTTAATTCTTTAACTTACGTAAAATCTATGAGCGCTGCCCAGGTAGGCCGTGGAGATCTTAGGTATGTCAGCTTGTTTTTTTATAGGATAGGGCGACAAACGAGCACACAGTCCACCTGATGGTAAGTGGTTGCTGTAACCCTTAGACATCAATAAAGGATCAAAATGCAGATGCGTTGTCACTCGTAAGGACTAAGATGGAATACCTCTTTTCCAGTAAAAGGGGTCTGCGGTTCTCTACACTCACCATACGAAACACAGCAGTATTAAGCTGCTATTTTACGCTGGTATTCTGTGAGAGCGCGGCCCTGCCCCGGTCGAGCCGACCCATTCGTGGTACAACTATATTTAAAATATAGCTGCAGCTTGGCTCTACCACGTACAAAATTTTTGTTTTTTTAGATTTTATTTATTATATTGTAATATCTAAGTATTGGTTAATATTTATGATACTCTGAAACGAGTGAATTTATTTATTTACTCTTTATTGTACACGAACATACAAAATAACGAGTACAGTTAGATCTAAAGTATAACATGTACAACAGAAGACCTTATCACTCTGAAAGTGATCTCTTCCAGACAACCTTAATGTAGAGAACTGATGCAAACAATAGTTAAAAATAGAGGGTGGGGGGGCGTACAAAATAAAAATTAATTATAACAATACATATAAATAAAGATAAGTGAAAATTATGTATAATATCATATAATAGATTTAATGAAAAGAGTACGAAAAAGGAAAAGTAATTTATCCAATAGCGTTCTAAGAAATGCAATTTAACAAGACTTTTGAAAGAATGAAGAGATTTATCACAACGAATGTGGAGAGGTAAAGAGTTCCAGAAACGCACAGCAGTTACAGTAAAGGATTTCTTAAAAAAAGGAGTAGAGAGAGCAAGATTGACAGAGGATCGAAGGAACCGATTATGGGTGAGAGAAAGATACTAGAAATCATACAAAGAAGAATCGAAATAGGTATTATTAAATATTTTACTCATTTTATCATAGATATTTTACGATAATGTGGTACTTACTTACTTACTTATCTTCACGCACAATCCCTGACGGGGTAGCCAGAGAGAACAGATCGCCAAGTGTCACGATCCTTACAAACCTCTTTCGCTTCTTTCAGATTCATTATCTTCTTCATGCATGCACGTCTAGGTATCCGAGTACTTTTGACCCTACCCTCTTCGAGCAATTTGCTCACATGGTCTTCGAAAGTTAGTCTCGGTCTACCTCGACACCTTTTAATATTAACTTTCGCGCTATATATTTTCTTCACCATTCGGTCTTCACTCATTCGCTCAACGTGCCCAAACCACCGAAGCACGCTCTTATCAATTTTTGTGATAAGGTCATCTTTCAAACCTGCCATATTGCGAATCTCTTCGTTTCGCTTTCGGTCGGCCATGGTAACGCCGCACATTTTACGAAGAGATCGCATCTCCACTGCATTCAACTTACTTTTATGCTTCTTCTGGCATAATGTAGTAATGTCATAATATGTGTAAACAAATATGGTAATGTATTAGATATTCACCACGACTCATTTAACGTTTTTCGGCACAAAATTTATCAAAACTGTAATTACTGTATCAAGACTGTAATTAACTGTAACTGTAATTAGCGTTAATTTAAAACTAAGTAATGGTTGTATACTATTATTGTAATCATGCCTTAGTTTTGTAAGGGTGCGTACATATTAAGTAACATGTTGTATAAATGTTGTTTTATAACACGTCCACATTATGTAACATTGTTTTTCAACATTGCTACATATAACAATACTGTACACATTAAATATCAATGCAATATAACAATGTTATATTATATTATCGTATGACATTGTCGTTTATCGTTCTGCCGTTCGAGTTATATAACATTTGCGTCACGTTATATAATATTCAGCATCCACATTACTGAAACATGTTATATAACATGTTATGTTATATAATGTGTACGCACCGTAATAAATAAATAAATAAAATATTAATATTTCTTGGTACTATGTTTTTTATATAATTTTTTTTATTCTATATTGTATATTTTTAGCTATTTGGTAACGGCTTGTCGGAAATGCTGTGAGCAGTAAGCAGGCGGTGTTTATCTATTATTGAATGAGCACTTAGTTTATGTTACTGTCTTAGAACAAGTGGGATGCCGGAAGTAAAGACTATGTAAGAACCTCAGGAAGAGGCGGAGTTATAGCCGAAATAAGAATTTTTAATTTTTTTTTTGGCCATTTTGACCCTCTAGGAGTGTAATGAGAACTTTTTGCCCCTATTCCACCATGACTCCCATGAAATCCTGTACATGATAGACTATTCAAATTGACTGTGCCTAAAGTTCGAGCCACCCCTAATTTTTTTGGTTTTCGGCCATTTTGATCCCCTAGGAGTGTAACGAGAACTTTTTGCCCCTATTCGACCATGAGATTTTATACGTGGTAGAGCCACACTGCAGCTATATTAGTAGTATAGTTATAGCACGAATGGATCGGCTCGACCGGGGAAGGACCACGCTCTCACAGAATACCAGCGTCAAATAGCAGTTTAACACTGTTGTGTTTCGTATGGTGAGTGTAGAGAACCGGAGCCCCTTTTTACTGGAAAAGAGGCATTCTATCTTAGTCCTCACGAGTGACAACGCATCTGCGTTTTGATTCGCAAACGAAGATAAATGTAGATGTCTATGGGCCACAGCAACCACTTACCATCAGGTGGACTGTGTGCTCGTTTGTCACTCGATTCTATAAAAAAAATTACTCCCATGACATCCTGTACACGATAGACTATTCAAATTGACTATGCCTAAAGTTTGAGCCACCCCCATTTTTTTGGTTTTTGGCCATTTTGATCCCCTAGGATTGTAACGAGAACTTCTTGCCCTTACTCAACCATGAGCCCCATGACATCCTCTACATGATAAGCTATTTAAACTGATTAGGCCTAAAGTTCGAGACCACGCCCCATTTTTTGGTTGTTGGCCATTTTGACCCCCTAGGAGTGTAATGAGAACTTTTTGCCCCTATTCAACCATGATACCCATGACATTCCTCTACGTGATAGGCTATTCAAACTGATTAGGCCTAAAGTTCGGGTCACTCCCCAACTTATTTCTAGTCTTTACTTCCAAATAACCATAATATGTGTTAGTGTAACATTTGGTGGTGAACCAAATAAATAAATAAAAATAAATAAATAATATTTTTTCTTCGAGTTTGATGTTTTATAAAGTGTCGTTGTACTGCAGCGGTATCTGATAAATAGTCTGTCGCCCGATATATGGATATTGGATATTGTACTTATAGACACAGAATAAATAATAGTACCTATAAACGAGAAAATATCTAGTAACAGGTATTTTTAATTATATATTATCTGAAGACGAATGTGGTAATAAAGAAATATTTAAAAGAAAGTTGAAAGCGTGGTTTCTGGACAATTATACGTGTTTATAGTAAGTATTATCTAAATGAAAAATAATAGTCATAATTAATATGTGTAATCTATACAAATAAATAAAATTCAAGTGTCTGTTTGTAATGTCAAAATAACAGCTTTTTATTAAATGCGTATGAAAGTATAAACGGTACTAATAAAAAAATATTTTTTTAAATTTTTGTCTGTCTGTTTGCATCGACTAAACTTGAGCTGATGTTATAAGGAGTAACTTAGGCGTCTTCTATTTTAGAAAAAGAATTAGGGTTCTACGCAAGAAAATAAAACCCATGAAATCCAATCGTTAAAAATGCCACGCGGAAGAAGTCGCGGGGGACAGTTAGTTATTAATAAGTTTAAAGATATTGATGTATGTAACTAACACTTTTATATTAAGTTTAAATTTAATTTTCTATTGTTACTTGAAATCCAAGATTAGAATATTAACTAAGGTACATAGACTGTAAGGGGGTGATGTATTCGCCAACAAACTATCCTGCAGTTTGGCGAAAGTGGATTAAGAAACAACCGACTGTATTTTTAAGTCATCCATCTATCAATTACAGCCTTTAAAAGTGAACTGCCGAACATAGGCCGCTCCCATAGATTGCCTCATGGGGAGAATATTTGCCATAATTGTAATGTTACTGTTGATTTAATAATTTCACCTCTGAGTGATTCAGGTGTTCCTGGTAGAATATCTTCTAAACATACATTTCTTACAGCCTATTAAAGTCCACTGATGAACATAGGCCTCCCCCATAGGATGCCTCATAGGGAAGATTTTGCTTCAGTTTCCCTTTGATGCCTCTTACGACACCCACGGAGTGGGTAATGTATATATATCCACTACTATATCCCGTGGGTGACACTGCCACTACACGATAAATTATTATTATGTAATAAAATATAAGAAAGATGTTGTATCTATCTATGTATATAGAATATACCTACGATTTGTATCGCCCACTCCATGTTAGTAACTTAGCTTAATTTCGCTTCGGTTGAGTGGACGTAGTCAAAGGGAGCGCAGGCAACACTAGTCACATGGTCACATAATGGATATATTGTGTCACGGGTAAGGGTTTTTTGTTATAATCCATTGTAACGTTGTTTAACGATCAGCAACATGACAGGCGTTTACTGGTATTGTTTAGTTTTACGTAGCGCTAAAAGGCTGTGACGTCACTACGCTATACACATGCTGTGCCCGCGCTTGTTCCTGTACATTTTGACTTGTGTTATAAGCTGTTATATGAGCAGTTTTTATATATAACTAGCTGGTACTGGGCGGGTTGATTGCGCAAAAGAAATAATTGTGGAAATATCGTTTCAAATGTGGAATATTTATATTGTTTAATTACATTCATGATCAAATTGAATGATATTATATAACTTTCAAATAAATTTGAGGGTGAGATACGCGTGCTAAAAAGTATAAGTTAAGCTAAACAGAGAAGAAGTCCTCCCGCCAATAATTAGTCAGAATAATCACAAGTTTCTATAAAATAATGTTTGCTACATCGTTTGTCATGCTTACAGCAAAGAACTTACTCATCATCACCACTAACCATCAGGTGAGATAGCAGTTATGCGCTGGCTTAGAATAGTAAAAAAATAATTTAACAGGATACAATTAGTGTTCGATCTACTAAGAAATTATAAAAGCAAACAAAAGCCATGTCAATAGATGTCACGTCCAAATTTTTCTGTTGCTGTTGATGGTTGAAGTAAACAATAGACCTTTCGTTGAGTCTGTTAATCGAAAAAAAATGAAATAACAAGCTGTCAATTATTTCCATCAAGGCCATTAGGGTGTTAAAAATAATAAATGAAGTAAACACTTTTCTGATCAAAACAAGTTAGGCATCATTTACACAGTTTATTTAACCGTGTAGAGTGGCAGTGGAAGAATATCAACTACACTGTATCGTCCCACAGGTGTCCTGAGAAGCGACAAAACAATTTAGGCATTATTTACATAGTTTATTTAACCGCGTAGAGTGGCGGTGGAAGAATATCAACTACACTGTATCGTCCCACAGGTGTCCTGAGAAGCGACAAAACAATTTAGGCATTATTTACATAGTTTATTTAACCGCGTAGAGTGGCGGTGGAAGAATATCAACTACACTGTATCGTCCCATAGGCGTCTTGAGAAGCGACAAAACAATTTAGGCATCATTTGCACACTTTATTTAACCGTGTAGAGTGGCAGTGGAAGAATATCAACTACACTGTATCGTCCCACAGGTGTCCTGAGAAGCGACAAAACAATTTAGGCATTATTTACATAGTTTATTTAACCGCGTAGAGTGGCGGTGGAAGAATATCAACTACACTGTATCGTCCCATAGGCGTCTTGAGAAGCGACAAAACAATTTAGGCATCATTTGCACACTTTATTTAACCGTGTAGAGTGGCGGTGGAAGAATATCAACTACACTGTATCGTCCCACAGATGTCCTGAGAAGCGACAAAACAATTTAGGCATTATTTACATAGTTTATTTAACCGCGTAGAGTGGCGGTGGAAGAATATCAACTACACTGTATCGTCCCATAGGCGTCTTGAGAAGCGACAAAACAATTTAGGCATCATTTGCACACTTTATTTAACCGTGTAGAGTGGCAGTGGAAGAATATCAACTACACTGTATCGTCCCACAGGTGTCCTGAGAAGCGACAAAACAATTTAGGCATTATTTACATAGTTTATTTAACCGCATAGAGTGGCGGTGGAAGAATATCAACTACACTGTATCGTCCCATAGGCGTCTTGAGAAGCGACAAAACAATTTAGGCATCATTTGCACACTTTATTTAACCGTGTAGAGTGGCAGTGGAAGAATATCAACTACACTGTATCGTCCCACAGATGTCCTGAGAAGCGACAAAACAATTTAGGCATTATTTACATAGTTTAATTAACCGCGTAGAGTGACGGTGGAAGAATATCAACTACACTGTATCGTCCCACAGGTGTCCTGAGAAGCGACAAAACAATTTAGGCATCATTTGCACACTTTATTTAACCATGTAGAGTGGCGGTGGAAGAATATCAACTACACTGTATCGTCCCACAGGTGTCCTGAGAAGCGACAAAACAATTTAGGCACCATTTGCACACTTTATTTAACCGTGTAGAATGGCGGTGGAAGAATATCAACTACACTGTATCGTCCCACAGGTGTCCTGAGAAGCGACAAAACAATTTAGGCACCATTTGCACACTTTATTTAACCGTGTAGAGTGGCGGTGGAAGAATATCAACTACACGGTATCGTCCCATAGGTGTCCTGAGAAACGACAAAACAATTTAGGCACCATTTGCACACTTTATTTAACCGTGTAGAATGGCGGTGGAAGAATATCAACTACACTGTATCGTCCCACAGGTGTCCTGAGAAGCGACAAAACAATTTAGGCACCATTTGCACACTTTATTTAACCGTGTAGAATGGCGGTGGAAGAATATCAACTACACTGTATCGTCCCACAGGTGTCCTGAGAAGCGACAAAACAATTTAGGCACCATTTGCACACTTTATTTAACCGTGTAGAGTGGCGGTGGAAGAATATCAACTACACTGTATCGTCCCACAGGTGTCCTGAGAAGCGACAAAACAATTTAGGCACCATTTGCACACTTTATTTAACCGTGTAGAGTGGCGGTGTAAGAATATCAACTACACTGTATCGTCCCACAGATGTCCTGAGAAGCGACAAAACAATTTAGGCACCATTTGCACAGTTTATTTAACCGTGTAGAGTGGCGGTGGAAGAATATCAACTACACTGTATCGTCCCACAGGTGTCCTGAGAAGCGACAAAACAATTTAGGCATTATTTACATAGTTTATTTAACCGCATAGAGTGGCGGTGGAAGAATATCAACTACACTGTATCGTCCCACAGATGTCCTGAGAAGCGACAAAACAATTTAGGCATCATTTGCACACTTTATTTAACCATGTAGAGTGGCGGTGGAAGAATATCAACTACACTGTATCGTCCCACAGGTGTCCTGAGAAGCGACAAAACAATTTAGGCACCATTTGCACACTTTATTTAACCGTGTAGAATGGCGGTGGAAGAATATCAACTACACTGTATCGTCCCACAGGTGTCCTGAGAAGCGACAAAACAATTTAGGCACCATTTGCACACTTTATTTAACCGTGTAGAGTGGCGGTGGAAGAATATCAACTACACGGTATCGTCCCATAGGTGTCCTGAGAAGCGACAAAACAATTAAGGCACCATTTGCACACTTTATTTAACCGTGTAGAGTGGCGGTGGAACAATATCAACTACACTGTATCGTCCCACAGGTGTCCTGAGAAGCGACAAAACAATTTAGGCACCATTTGCACACTTTATTTAACCGTGTAGAGTGGCGGTGGAAGAATATCAACTACACTGTATCGTCCCACAGGTGTCCTGAGAAGCGACAAAACAATTTAGGCACCATTTGCACACTTTATTTAACCGTGTAGAGTGGCGGTGGAAGAATATCAACTACACTGTATCATCCCATAGGTGTCCTGAGAAGCGACAAAACAATTTAGGCATCATTTGAACACTTTATTTAACCGTGTAGAATGGCGGTGGAAGAATATCAACTACACTGTATCGTCCCATAGGTGTCCTGAGAAGCGACAGGGGAATGCAAACCAGAGCAAGGGCAGCAGAATTTTCCTGATAACTATTCAATTAATAAGAATTTACTATAGCGTAGAAGTAAAATGAGCAACAGATTGCTGCTAAATTTGACGATCTGCTTTGGCTGCAATTTAAAAATCCATAACGTAAGGGTGACGTCATAAAATGTATATCACCGTGGCCAGTTTCAACGGAGAAAAGCTATCTGCGCTGGTTATCATTTTTTTATAGAACAAGGGTGACAAGCGAGCACACAGTCCACCTTATGGTAAGTGAATGCTGTGACCCATAGATATCTACATTTATCCTCGATTTATTAAAATGCAGATGGGTTGTCACCCTTAACGACTTAGATAGAATACCTCGTTTCCAGTAAAAAGAGCCTCCAGTTCTGTAGACTCACCATACAAAACAAAGCATCAAGCTACTATTTTATGCTGGTATTCTGTAAAAGCGTGGCCCTGCCCCGGTCGAGCCGACCCATTCGTGCTACAACCATAATATAGCTGCAGCATGGCTCTACTACGTATAAAATCAACGGAGACAATCTCAATTATAGTATTTTATTAAGGGCCGATTAATTTATTCTCACTTAAAATTTATTCATAGTATAAAATACAACATAGAGAGATTAATAATTACAGATGTACGAATAAAAGTACAATTTTCACAGTAATTTTTCGCTTTTATATTAAATCAAGCTATAATTTACGTGATGGATAACTTTTACCTGACGTTTGAAAAGTCGGCCTTTAATAGATTAATAAAATACATTCGACAAATTAAATTTATTTATGACGGGCTGTTCACCGCGTCTTTTTTCGCGCGGAAACCAAAATTGTTTGTCTAAAATAAAATGAGAAATTTTTCTGATTCTGTCCATCACTATTGATTTTGCCCACCTCCAACTAACCAGGCCTGAAGGTTCAGTTGGTCTGCTTGTGGTGGAGGAAGACCCGTTGTGGTTTCTATCAAATTCTCTGAAATTTTCTCTATTGTCACTGGTGGTTCCAGCGCCCGATTTTTTAAATCTGCTAGCCAAAAGGTCTTTTCCCATAGAGGAGCTATTAATATGTAATGACCCTTGGCACAGTTCAAATGAGCTAATACTCGAGGGTTCAGGTTGGGAGGAGGAAATATCCACCCGAGCCGAAAATTCCAGTCCTGACTGAAGGCGTTTGTGAATATTGCCAAATTGTCTTTCCAGTCTAAGGAGACGTATCTGCTGACCACGACGGTATCTGCACACGCGAATAGATCGACATCTGGGGTTCCCCAACGATGGAACCATTGGTTTGTTACAGTGGGCAGCAGATGCCATTCTGACAGTCGCCTTCCCCGTGAGAGGTTGAAGGCTGTGCAGTTGTACCTCCCCGGGAGGTAGTGTGCTGATAGGAGTATGTTTTTCCTGTCGGTCAGCCTCAACAACTTGATTGAGTAAACTCATTGAGTGGGTCCCCCCATCGTTCCGAATATACGCCACAAGGGTTCGATTCTCCGACTGGACTAAAATGTGAGCATTCTGCAGGCAGTGTGGTTGTTTCTGGATTGATGCATATACTGCGAACAGCTCTTTCCAGTTCGAGTGCCATTTCATCTGATATTTTTGATTTTTGTCCAGACTGCTGACATTATCTTCTTGTTCAACTGGGCACCCCAGCCGGTGTCTGCCGCATCGGTTGTGAGGAAGTGGGTGTATGGTCGCTGATGTAGAACTGCCTTGCCCACTAATGAGTGACTCCACCACCTGTGGTCCTGTCGTAAATGAGGTAGCAGGACTCTTTTGTTTTTCAAATTTTGCTTGAAGCGTTTTAGAAGTATTTGAATGTAGCGGCAGTGCAGGCGACCCCTTCTTTCGACAAAACAGGCGAAGTTTAGTTGTCCTAGAATTTTTTGCACCTGTTTTAGATTGTATGCCTTTATGCTTAATAATTTTGTTACTGCTGTTTTTATATTTTTTATTTTTCTCTCCGAGAGATACATTGTGTATGTCTTGGTATTCCAAGTTATTCCTAAATACTCTAACTGTTGCATTGGCTTCAGCACAGACTTTAGGTAATTTATTTGCCAACTTATAGCCTCCAAGAGTCTCACGACTTCCGCAGTCTGATAGAACAGCGTGGCTTGGTCCTGGTGAACCAATAGGAAATCGTCTAGATAGACTAGAACTCGAATTTCCTTGTTTCGCAGGATCTCCGCGATCTAGTTTGTAACTGCTGCAAAAGTGCGAGGAGCAGATGCCAGGCCAAAAGGAAGCGAATTCATTTGTAATAGCTCGTTGTTGTATATCATCCGGAGATAGCAACGATGGGATTCTGCAATTGGTATGTGAAAATAGGCATTGGATATGTCTATTTTCACCATCTAGTCCCCCTTTTGAAGGGATTCTGGTATTGAGGTACAGGATATCAGTTGGAAATGTTTGGTATGGACATACCAGTTGAGTCCTCGCAGGTCGAAGACTGGTCGGAAGCCTCCATCGTTCTTTGGTATTACAAACATCTTCGAAAGGAAGCTTGGACTTGGAGACATTTTTTTCTTTTGGGGCGAAAGGAACTGTTACTACCTCGTTGTTCTTTCTTAAATTTTTTATTAATATTTTTTTTGTTACCACGGTATGCAGTGCTACGGTTTGATGAGATATTGAAGTTGCCATAATAGGTTGATATTGTCGTTTCTTTGGTATTTTTTTTTCTTTCAAATAAGTTGGCATATTAAGCCACACACTTATCTCTCCTAGAGATTGTATCACCGGTAATAAACTGTTGTGCTCAAAAAAGTGTTCTGCACTTGGAGGCAGCTTTCTGAGAGTAGCTTGTAGGTTTTTATTTGAGATCTCTGATAAAATGAGTTCTCTTCTTATTTCTATGCACTCAGTTCTCTTCCCACAGACAACTTGTACAATTTGTTCCATATTCTTATGATATTGAGTGTTAGGTCCAAACACTGTCATAATCTTATTAAACAGATTTTCTGGTGTCAAATCACTTGACGAGGCATTTGACCAATTTACAATATCTTTTAAGTTGCTCCGTACAATTTCCTTATGTTCTAGCAAGCCATTTGTAAGACCCGCTAAAGTTTTTTCTGTGTTTGCTAAGTAGTCTATTCCTTTATTCAGGTGACACAATTCATCATTAATCTTTAGTTCGATAAAACCTGATTTGGCTAAAAAGTTTTGTAAGACCTTAGAATATTTTACCTCTTTCCACTCCTCCGTTCCAAAGTGTTGCAATTTTACTAAGGATTCTAAACGACTTTGCGATGCATTCTTTATTACTTTGTTATTGTCAGTAGCAGTGAAGACCTCACCTAAATTGAGCTGATTTGAATTTGGCTTTACTAAGAATTCGGAAGAGTCAGTAGGACATGCCTTCGACGTAGAAGGCAATAATGTATTTGATGTAGAAGGCAGTGCTGTATTTATAGGCAAATAATATTGTAGACAATTAGTAAGGTGACTTACTTGGTGTACTAGTGCTTCAAACCACGGGTCCGAATTTACGTCATTGCTTTTAATTCTTTTATTTGGAGGACGTGAGGACTCACTTTCAGACTCACTTTCAGACTCCAAGTCTGATTCTCCGCTGTCTCCATCCGACGATAGATCCCGATTCTCTCCGAGAGAAGATGAGTTCTGATGCGGAGACTCCTCACTCTGATTTTCCATTAAAGAATCGTCTACTCTCTCCATCTCACTATAAAACTTTCCTTCGGATCTACTTCCGAGTAATTATAACCATAAAATTCCGTAATTTATTCACTTTAACTCTTAACTTGCTCACTTTTTTAGCAAGAGAAATTTTTTCTAGCATTCACGCGGGAAAATACAAAACGCTATGACTAGTTGACAGTTCTACGGTGGTGCCACACTTTCATAAGAACACTTAAGGTTGTGGCGGCGCTGTCGTCGCGCCACAAGCGAAGCACATCGAAGCCTAAATCGCGCTATCAAAGTTCCGAAATTAAAGCAGCATATATAGAATATCTCCGAACTACCAATCGGAGTGCTGGCCGCTCCCCGGGCAGAATACCTTGCCCGGCGGGAGATCTCCCCTTTTCCTTCCACCCGCTACAGTGGTGACCAACCGACGTGATATGAACACGCAACCAACAATCTTCGGAAACTACAATTTCAAAAACTTCGTCATCTTACTCAAGTACCCCATTCATTCGCTCCCGAGGAGACATTTTCTGCAGTCTTCACATTCTGCAAGCCATCTAGCTTTACAAAAAGGTTCATCGCAGCACTGGAATAATAATGCTTCCTGTTCCTTCAAGCTACTCTCTGCGCTACAGTGTTCGGCACGGCTCTGAGCCTTACTGCTCGCCTCTGCTTCACGGCACTCTCGCAGATTACTTGCCTTCTTCTCGACTCACCGCAGACTACAAGGCCATCCCTGGCACTTGCTCCGGCTCATCGTTCTCACCGGCATCACTTGCAAGTGCGTAGTACGGCATGCATTACACACCGGCATATCATTCGCACCGGCGTCACTTGCCCTTACGCACACAGCATGCATTCCCCACCGGCATTAAGGACGCAACGGCAATCGGACTGCACGATCGACCTCCGGTCTGAGCAGGGGGGTGATGTGGCGGCGCTGTCGTCGCGGCACAAGCGAAGCACATCGAAGCCTAAATCGCGCTATCAAAGTTCCGAAATTAAAGCAGCATATATAGAATATCTCTGAACTACCAATCGGAGTGCAGGCCGCTCCCCGGGCAGAACACCTTGCCTGGCGGGAGATCTCCCCTTTTCCTTCCACCCGCTACAAGGTGAAGAAAGTGGCGCCCTCCCCGTTGACAAGCAGGTACTATAAATCAAGTTACCAACATCGTGGGAATAAAAGGTATGTTCACAAAACATTCTTCATATCATATCGACGCTGTGTGTTTTTAAGTAAACACATAATACTCAGTTATAACGCTGCTGTGTTTCATATGGTGAGTGTAGAGAACCGGAGATCATTTTTACTGGGTTGACAACGCATTTGCTTTTTTACATATTTTGATAAAGGATAGATGTAGATGTCTATAGTCACCTGATGAGGTGGACTGTGTGTTCGTTTGTCAGCATTATTATATAAAATAAAACCGGCCAAGTACGAGTCGGACTCGCGCACCGAGGGTTACGAACAAATCCGTAGGTAAATAAGTTTAAAATTATTAAAAATATTTTTATTATATGATATTGATATTATATGAATTTTTCCTTTGTCTGTGCTATAATACGTTGCTTCGTACCAAATTTTAAGATTCTGAGTTTACGGGAAGTATCCTGTAGGTTTTGATTACCTTGCGAGTGTCGAAGATTTACGGCATAAACGGATGTATCTTTTGATTGCGTTGGCTTAGAATTGATTTTTTCATAGCTTCAAGAGATAGTAGACTTGACTATTCTATTGTCATTTCAGCTTGATACTTCCACGCGTTCCTGAGAAAAAGGGTCTTGACAGACAGACAGACGGACAACAAAGTGATCCTCTAAGGTTCCGTTTTTTCCTTTTGAGGTACGGAACCCTAAAAAGAAAATCCTAATTATAGCCAGACCCGGGTTCTGAACACAACGACGCAGTTAAATCGACTATGTCATAACTCTGTTACAGATTCTATCTTCAATTCGGTTCACTATAGATATAAAATAAATAAAATAAAAATAAAATAATTTATTTTCTTCACAAAACTTAAATTAATTAGATAGTTGATTGGGGTCTCCATTTAAGCAAGAAGTAATAACATGGATTTATGGAACGTAAGTCCCTCGGCATCACAAAGAAATATAACAGTTTTTTTACGACAATGATTTTCTCTAAAAATCACAAGCAGTTTAAATTAAAGGGCTTTAGTCACGGCCTTTCTGGTTTACCTAACCTCTTCGCTCTCGCATTATAAGGGCACGTTCCGACTGGCGTGATCTGATCAAACCACGCCGGAGCAGAACGTCTCCCGCTGGGTTCGCTAGTCAGGCGTGCCTGATTTACGTCACGACTCGTGATCAGTTTTGGATGAATGGTAAATAATGTTTCGAATATTCATGCAGAATGAGTACTGGAAGGAGGGCAAGGTTTTTATTTCTTTTTATTTATAAATTTTACTTGTTACACGTAACCTTACTTGTCATATTTGCTTATTCAAAGATGACAAATAATGTACGTGAGGATAATATTATGGTATACCTTAAGAGTTGCCACTCTATAAAACCAAAACTAGTAGGTGGACGGAGACAAAACAAAAAGTCGTATACTATTACTAATATATTTAAAAATTAGAATAAAGGAATTGCATTATTTAATTCCTTCTTCTCCCTTCCATCATTGGACAACCAGACGTTCAGCCAGTCTCTACCTTTTCCTTGTTGACTTACCTCGCATTTGAACCAAACGATTTACTACATTGTTCGTCTTGCGTACAGCAAAGGAGTGGAATGAGTTGGCAGCATCTGTGTTTCCATCCGATTACAATGTGGGCATCTTCAAGTCAAGAGTAAATAGGTTTTTGTTAAGTCAGTGCGCTTCACCATCTTAGGCTACATCACCACTTACCATCAGGTGGGATTGTGGTTAAGCGCTGGCTTAGAATAGTACAAAAAAACAAGCTTTGGTAATAATTAGAAAAAACTATTGGTAAATCCAATTGTGCATGCCCTAAGTGCATTGAAAAAATTGCGTATAAGATGATTATACGTAAATTTTTTAAAGTAGTTTAAATACACACAAGTTTTCACTAATAACCTTATTATTATACTTCCAATTTTCCGATAATTTTGTATCTAGTAGAACATACCTACGCGCTTTGCGCTTAAGGCATGCAATTCGAAAAATCAACTTAAAAAAAACAATGACTTTGAAAATGGCGTAGCGATAAAACAGTGGCCTTTTGATCTTTTATTATTTATTTAGCCGATGAAGAGCTATCGTATCACAAATTAAAATATTAATTATTATTAAAACAAGGCTGTAGTTTTTCTGTTATAAGAAAGTGACCATATTAACCGGAGGACCATATTACCCTCACGTACGATACTAGGTTCCTAGGTGATTTAAGTCACTAGGTGGTAGATTTCTTTTTCTGCCTGTCGTTTGTGTGTTGAAGATCTTTATGAGGCACTTTCTAAGGGTTTTTTATTCGTATAGATTAGAAAAAATAAGAAAAATTCCATCCAAATCATTAGGATTATTATTTAGGATTATATATTAGGTGAATAAGGGTGCAATATTCCAGAAGATTTCTAATACACTCCCACTTTGTCAAAACTGCTGCAGCAGTGATTTTTTGTTTAAGGAAAAAATACAGCATAATATAGTACATAAAAATAATTGAATATTCTTATTTTTATATATTTCTTATTTTGTTAAAAAAATACGTTACCCAAATGCCTCCCGGATTTTCTCCTGTATCGTGAAGGCAGTTTTTAAACATAAATTGCACAAGGAAAAACATCGAGACCCGAAACAATTATTTGTAGGCCATACAAATATTTGTAGCGTGCGGGATTCGAGCCGGCGGCCCCCGGCGATGCAACTCATTGCTAGGCCAGTGCGGCACGGAGCCGTTAGACGTTGCCTTAGCTGCCACGCTTGGCAACTGCGATTTTTTTATAGTTTTGCGTTTTTAACAGGAAGATGTTGTTGCCCACCTGTTTCATTTTCCTCTATCGCCTCTTACCATACCATCAAGCCAAAACAAGAAATTTGTGAATTAATAAATCAGTATCAAATCGAGTTTAATCGAAAAATATCCAACAGAAAATGAAGAAAGTTACTGTTATGAAAATAAACAACAAAAAGAAATCACAGCGAGATGTTAATATTAAAATTTCATCCGGTTAATGCCTCATCTAATAATCCATTCAGAGCGGATGGGTTGAGGAGGGGGTTAGACCACATTGTAGATCTGACCCCTCTCAAAGCGTGGATCCCCTATATTTCATTTCGTGATTATTTTCGAGTGTAAATTGCTCTCTTAATTATTACCCCTTGCCTGGGAATTCCGAATATTACATTCATATTTAGAAGTGGGTGATGCGAGGTGATTAAGCTTTCTTTCTGTCTGATTTGTTCCAATTATTTATTTAAAACATGTATTCCTTTCAAACAAATCGGTTAATGACTAAATCAGTGTTAAGTTGGGTTCTGAATTTTTATTTTTTATTATTCATTTATTTATTTACTCCTTATTGTACACCAAAAAACAAAACAAAACGAATACAGTTAAATCTAAAGTAAAAAATGTACAACAGGCGGTCTTATCACTCTGAAAGGGATCTCTTCCAGACAACCTTAGCGTAGAGAACTGTAAAACATCAGTTAAAAATAGAGGGGGGCGTGCAAAATAAAAATAAAAATAAGAAAATACGAAGATTCACAGAGGATCGAAAGAACCGATTATGGGTAAGGGAAAGATACTGGAAACGGTCTTTTAAATAATCAGGAGTGCAAGGATTAAACAGCACGCCATACAATTTGTACGTGGTAGAGCCATGCTGCAGCTATATTACCGGTATAGTTGTATCACGTATGGGTCGGCTCGACCAGGGTAGGACCACGCTCTCACAGAATACCAGCGTAAAATAGTAGCTTAACGCTGCTGTGTTTCGTATGGTGAGTGTAGAGAACCGGAGACCCCTTTTTACTGGAAACGAGGCATTCCATCTTAGTCCTCACGGGTGACAACGCATCTACATTTTGATTCGTAATCGAAGATAGATGTAGATTCTATGGGCCACAACAACCTATAAAAAAAATACAAAGTGGTGAGAATGTGAGTATTCCTGCGAAAGCGGATTGGGAGCCATTTGAGCTGTTTGCGAAATTCAGAAATATGATCATATTTGCGAAGCCCAAATATGAATCTAATACATACATTTTGAATGCGCCCAAGCTTATTAAGCTGCTCCTCGGTAATGTTAAGATAGCATATGTCAGTATAGTCAAGGATAGGCAGAAGTAGAGACTGGGCGAACGTAACTTTAGTTACTGTGGGAAGAAAATTACGTAATCTCCGTAAAGAGCTTAAAGCAGCAAACATTTTTCTACTAACCTCATCAACCTGTGAGGTCCAAGACGTATAAGAGTCGAGATACAACCCCAGGTTTTTAACCTTGTTACTGTAAGGGATTTGAGTGCCGTCTAGTAAAATAGGAGGTAGGGAAGACCAGTCAATTTTTTAAATTAATCTAGAAATACCGATGATAATGGCCTGAGTTTTTTTAGGATTAATCGTTAAACTATAACGTTTACTCCAATTCAATTGTCACAAAACAGTCAACTGATTTAGACAAATTTTCAAGAGACGATTGAGTATAGATTTGGGGATCATCAGCATACAAGTGGTAGGAAGAGGACAAATTATGACTTATAGAGTTAATGAAAATTGCAAACAGGAGAGGAGACAACACGCCATTGTGGTATGCCAGCCGCTGTAGTAGTCCAGGTGGAAAAAAACATCTTGCACCTGAATGCGCTGTCGGCGACCAAGCAAGTAACTTCGAAACCAGTCAACTACAGTTGGAGATATGTTGAGAAAGCGCAGGATGCCCAACAAGATATCAAAATCTACTGTATTAAATGCATTACCAAAATCAAGTAACTTAAGAATAGTAAGCTTTTGTTTCTCCATACTATACCGAATATCATCAGTGATTTGTAAAAGTGCAGTAGTCGTACTATGGCCAGGACGGAAACCGGATTGCAAAGGATTTAAAACATTATGTTTTAAAAGATAGATGCTTAATTGATTGTGCACAAGACGTTCAAGAACTTTGGAAAGGAAAGGCAAGATAGATACAAATGCATGAGAGGGATGACCATTTTCCGACTAATGCAGTCACTACCAATTGAATTTGAATGGATGGACATTATGGCTTTCATAACATCACAACTGTTAAATTGACTAAAATTAAAAGCAGAGGTATCCGGAGCGGGAGCTTTTGAAAGAGAATTCAAAGTATTGTTTTACTTTATCGTTAATGCAAGACGAAGGTGAGAAATGCAAATTAAATTGATTGAGGTCAAAGTTATGGTGAGTGAAATTTTGTCGTAATTTCCCAACTCCTAAAGACTTAAGAAATTTCCAGACCCTAGCAAGTTCAGGATCTTGTACTGATTCATAGATATGGCGTCGTTGTGCTTTTCTACACAGATTGTTGCAACGATTCCGTACTAATCTATATTTCTCACGATTCAGGTCGCTAGGAACTGACTTGTATTTTGCTTTGGCACAATTTTTAATGTAAATGATTTTTTTTTATATCATCAGTCAGCCAAGGAGAGGGAGGATGCTTTACACGCACTGGACGAACAGGAGCATGAACGTAATAAAGCGGAATTAACAAAGAGTTGAACAAAGCTACCTGTTCATCAACAGTAGAATCATTGACGACTATACTCCAATCTTTCGAGCGTCATTTAAAAGCTGCTTCAAGTCCAATTCACTAAAGTTACGCTGAAGTAGGATCCTTGACTTAGCTTTAGGGGGACGGATTTTGTAAGACAAGTATAAAAGGTCATGATAGGAAAAAGAATCAGCAGCATATTGCCTAAATTTATGAACAAGGTCAAGTGAAGACACAAGCATTATGTCGAGAAGAGAAGGGGCACAGTTCGGGAAAAGTGTGTGGCAGAATTAGGAAGAAGTTTTAAATTTGCTGTTTCGATAATAGATTTTAGTTTTATTGATCTGGCGTTGGTTTTTAAAAGACAAGTATTAAAATCACCCTTAATTATACTATGACAATAGATAGGTGTAAGATTTTCAAGAATATTTTCTAACGTGGTGAAGTAGTCATCAGTGAGAGAAGGGCTGTAAAAGACCCCGAGAAGTAATTTAGTATGACCGAGAAGAACTTCGATTAAGTGAAATTCAGCTTCGCCTCCAGTCTGAGAACCAGTTGAAACCTGAATTACTGAATACGGTATATGAGAGCGTAGATAAATAGCAACGCCGCCACCGCCACCACGGTGGTTTTAGTACATTGTTAAAATAGGACTTATGACAAAAAAGAACGTACTGTGTTAATGTAACATGCGGCTAATGGGATATTAGGTTTGTGATTGTGTAGGCGATATCTTAAACATCTATCCCTTAGTTCACAATTTTCCGTCTTATTCTAAATGTGGTCCGAGTAGCTTACTGATCTTTGGGCTCTGTCTACCCTCTCGGAGATTAGAGGAGATACCTTTTAATTACATAGGATACTATGTAATTGCATTTAACACCTCCAATAACTAAAGCTGTATAATGTGACTGCAGTCAAGCTTAAATTCTTGTGTTAGATGTGGTCCACGGCAGTACTCGAATGGCGGAATCGAACCTACGTTATTTAACCATTAGAGACTACTGTCGCTCACAGATTATGGGAATTGTAGGATTCCGTGTATCCATAGATAGCCGCTGCAGTGGATATTCTTACACCGCTACAATACGATGAAAGAGAGATTTCATTGCAAATAAGAGCGATAAAATAATTCCTATAAAACAGTTAGTAACGTAAACTGAGAACATTATTCATTGGTGATTTACGATAAGTGCAATTTTAATAGGCGATAGGTGCTACTTTAAATAACTTTAGTCATTGTACAGAGTAGTAAATAGGCTAAAAGTATTTGCTAAATCTAGATTATTCTGTTCCAAGTAGTAAATTTGAACTCAAGTCGCGAAATTGATTTGAAAAATGAACTTTATACGTGGTAGAGCCACGCTGCAAATATATTATTGTTGTAGAAGGTATGGGTTGGCTCGACCGGGGAAGAATCACGCTCTCACAGAATACCAACGCAAAATAGCAACATAAAGCTGCTATGGTTCGTATGATGTGTGGAAAAGGTTGTTGTACATTAGTCAATCCTTTATAAAAAAAACAGGCCAGATGTCTGTAAATCAAAATGGCGAATACCGTCGCCATGTTGCCGTGACGCCCATTTTCATTTATTGCGCGCGTAATTTAGTTAATTATTGAAATGATTTATTAAAACAGGAAAAACAAAATGAATAAACATTTAAGGTTGTGAAACATTTCTCCAGGGAGATAATTTATACGAAAATTTAATAGTAAAATTAAAAAAAAGACATGCAATATAATACGCAATGTTGATATAATTAATACCACATAATTTACATCCGCCACACCTTTTTCATATTTAAAAATGGCCGCGAGCCCATTCGTACGTAAATCACCGTCTCTACCAAATTATGTAGCACTTTGTTTAATCACCATGGATTAAAATTAAGCCCCGTATTATTGCCATTATTCAAATTGCATAATATGGAGTATTGCCTAAAAGTAAATTTGGTGCGGTTTAAGGTGAATTAGGCCTAATGTTTGGGTCATTATTGTATGTTATTATCTAAATCACGCACATATACTATTTATATGTGTGTACGTGTGCGTTATATTTATACGTGGTAGAGCCATGCTGCAGCTATATTAGTAGTATAGTTGTAGCACGAATGGGTCGGCTCGACCGGTGAAGGACCACGCTCTCACAGAATACCAGCGTAAAACAGCAGTTTAACACTGCTGTGTTTCGTATGGTGAGAGTAGAGAACCGAAGACCCTCTTTACTTGAAAAGAGGCATTCTATCTTAGTCCTCACAGCTGACTACGCATCTGCATTTTAATTCGCAAACGAAGATAGATGTAGATGTCTATGGGCCACAGCAACCACTAACCATCAAGTGGACTGTGTGCTCGCTTGTCACTCGATCCTATAAAAAAAAAAACATATATTGTGTCCCTGTTTTCACTGTAGTTTAGTGGTAGGGTGATTACAATTAGAGCCTATTAAAGTCCACAGCTGAACATAGGCCTCCCCATAGATTGGCCTTATATTATAGGATTTTTATCATAGTTGCCACGCTTGGCAAACGTTATTAGGAAGACCCTGCTGCCCATCTCCTGATTTGTTTCCCTCTGTCGCCTCTTACGACACCCACGGGATGATATGGGGTAGGATATTCTTACACCGCCACTAAACGGTTTAATACATAGTTCAAAACAACGAATAATCTTCACTGTTATAGTCCAAAGGAACGGTATTCCGACACAACTGATAAATGCGGGCTTCATTAGGAAACGACCACGCTGCCACAGTATTCTAACGTAAAACACCAGCATAGTGGTGTTTGTTTCGTGTGGTGAGTTTCAAGAACCAGGCCCTTTTACCGACAGCATCTACGTACCATCAGCTAGACTGTGTGCTTGTTTATCATTCTTAATTATATAAAATACAAATAACAGTCGTATAAATAACAGTCGCGGTAGCGAGAGATAAGCGCTTGCCTCAAATTCATTGTACCTTTGTTAACAAATGCCAGTTTTAGCCAAGCTAGCTTTTATACAACAGAATCCCAGAACATATTCAAAGTTTGTCAATAAACAAGTTTAAAAGTTTTATTAAAGAAAAACTGTACAAAAAGGGTTATTATAATATCAAGGAATACATGAATGAAAATAACCCCTGGGAATAGGGTGATCGCCACCATGCTGGTTCTATGAAAAATCATTTAAAAATTGTATAAACAAAATTATTTTTAAGTGAAATTATGTTTAAAAAAAAAGTCCCGCTGGGTTTCTTGCTGGTTCTTCCCAGGACTGAGGTATTTTCCGAACCAGTGGTAAATAAAAAATGAGTTTCAATAAGTATTATATAATAATCAATATTGAATAAAAAATTATTCTATTCTATTCTATTCTATAAAACCTATCAAAAGTCCAATGTGGAATAATCCCCCCATAGAAAATCTCATAGGAGTGATTTTGCCGCAGTGATCACAACTGGCAACCGCAGTTCTATTTATTATTTTCGTTCGTTGCTAGGCAGACGCTGCTGCCCATCTCCTGTTTCAATTTCCCTCTGTTGCCTAATATGACTCACGGCACGACATGGCGCTGTCGATGTTCTTACACCGCCACTTCACAGCGTATAAAGAATCCATGGAGAACATCGTGAATCTATTTTTTAAACTACTATAAGCTAGTGCTTAAATTCTGATAGATAATAATGAAGCCAAAGATGGCATAACGCACTGATTGTGCTTAGCAAAAGCCTATTTACTTTTGCCTTGCAATCCCTCATATTGAGATCTAATGGTACAACAGATGCTGGCAAATTATTTCAAAAGTTGTTATTGTCCAAGTATTCCGAATATAGTAACTCTCCTGGCAGTGCTCTCAATGTTTTCGTAAAGTTTTCTCATAATCGCTTCAATCATTCCACAGATAAGCCCAGACAGACAGAGATTTAAAAATGGCTGTATAAGTCTGAATAGTATACAAATAACTGAGCTTAATAGAAGTCATCTATTTCAATATTAAAGACAAACACTTCAATTTTATTTATGCAAATGAAATACGCAAAACAAATGTTATAATTATACTTATTTTTTTATATAGGTGAAGGTAAGTGGTTGCTGTGGCCATCTACATTTATCCTCGATTACGAATCAAAATGCAGATGCGTTGTCACCCATGAGGACTAAGATGGAGTGCCTTGTTTCCAGTAAAAAGGGTCTCCGGTTCTCTACACTCACCATACGAAACACAGCGTTAAGCCGCAGTTTTACGCTGGTATTCTGTGAGAGCGTGATCCTTCCCCGGTCGCGCCGACCTATTCGAGCTGCAACTATACCAATAATATAGCTGCAACGTGGCTCTACCACGTGAAAAATACATATATAAAGTTCTTATGCATAGTTCACGTTAAATGTAATATTTATATGTATTATCTGTATCATTAGTACAAGTTGTTTTTTTAAAATACCTTAAAATCAGCCAGTATTAAAACGTAATTTAACAGAAAGTACATTATACTTTAATTTGCAGCATGTTTACAAGCCACAAAAGCGACAGATACAAAAGAAAAATAAGACAATTGATAGAAAATTATTATGATGTTATCACCCACGTGGGCGTAAGAACACTATGGTTGTAAAAGACTCAACAAAATGTCGTCGACCTGTTTATTTTTATTGCCGCTATTTCCTACATCTTACGCACTAGACGTCTATACGATTTGACACAACATCGCGTTGCGTTCATTCGCCGAGAAATTACGCGTAATGTATGACAACGAGTTAGAATTTGTTTAGAGTCGGCAAAAGTTAAATATTTTTTAAAACACGTACCTATAACTAATCAAAATGAGAAAAAGGTACTTTTAAGGATTAAAATGGATCACCTTTAATGGATCACTATTAGATACCGTTTTTCGTCACGAACTATATACAGGGTTATTTTTCAAAGAGTCGCCAAATTTTAAACTCAAAAGCCAAATTTTAAGTTCAAATATTTATATAATGATATACCGTTATTGCACGTTTTTGAAAATACAAGTAAATAAGGCTTCTTTTTTTATTTAAAATTATCCCAAATTGAAGGGGCAACAACGTTTTTGCCTATTGATCACGAATGTGTGCGTGCGCAGTTAAATATTGCATTATCACGCATCTAGAATATATAAAAGATAAAGAAGAAAGAATTTTTGAGACTTTTTAATTATTTTTCTTCACCATTTGCCTATATTACTTACTCAGAACCTTCAATGCAAATTTGGCCGGTTATTACAAAATACCTGTATGCAGCATCTGTTTTTTATAGAGTCGATGTTATCATCTATACGCTGTGAGCGATTGGTCCTAAGCCAGTTGATTAACATTTACTAACTTACCCTTTTGGAGTGCACTAAATGGGGTCTTTAGATACCAAAAACCTACTTACTTTATCTCATTATGGGAATAACTTCGCGTAATCATCACACTACGCAAACGAATCGACAATCAGAATACGAGACGTCTCAACATATTTTACATCTGGCGTAAACGGCTTGTTATACCGCCATCTAGCGGTAGCCATGAGGCATTTCTAGCATTTCTGCCATCTAGTGATCCTTATGTGATCCTGTGTACCATTTCTGTCACGTAGTAACACTCTATGTGATTCTATGACAAAATGGGGTGTAGGTATGTATCTACGTTCAGCGAATACTTTGCAACTGATTGATACTGTGGAGAATTAAATGTCGTGTAAGAGGAGATAATATGAACTATTTCCAACTACTGTACTTACCCACCTACAGTAATAACCTGCTAAGTGACAGATGACGAATTAATGGTGCAAATCCCATCCCAAAATACGACATCTAAATCTCATATACTGCATCGCTATCGCACTACCAGTGCAAATGTATCGGCTCACCAACCCATCTACCTACCTAAGTATACTCGTATGTGGGCAATTTTAAAATGCTTTCCCACACATTTTCGCAAAAAATGATGTCCAGCCACGGATTTCAAACAGTTGACGATGTCAACGAAGAACTTGATCATTTGTTTTCCGTCGAAACTATTAAAAGTAATAGAAAAATATTTTCTATTGAAGAAACGCAAGAACAAAAAGGAAAAAGACCAACCATTTGACTTTACAAAAAAATAACTTTAAGTAACAAGTAAGAGCCGACATCGAAGAACAAAAAAAATAACTTGACATTCTGAAGCCCAACAAAGTGTATTGAAGAGTTAAACTCCCGACTTCAAAATGTAAAGTTATTTTTTTAGGTCTGCTTTTTATAAAAAGTTTTTGTTTTTACCTTTTATGTAGACTAAGGAATACCACAACCTCAATGTCATCTAAGTCATTAAAATTTTCATCCCCTATGTTACCACCCTAATGGGTGGAACATTTTCCCCAAATTTATATGAAACTAACCCTAAAGTATAACCTTTTGATTAAAAAGAATTATCAAAATCAGTTTAAAATTGGCGAGAATATCGCGTAATATTCAAACAATAACTTAAAATTAAAAATTTTGTACAGCCGACTTCAATATAAGTATTAAGAATAACTCAAAAACTGTTGGTCTGACATTGATCAAAATCATATGGACCACATGTGAAGCACCAGCTTTCAAAAAAAAAAAAGAATCATCGAAATCAGTTCACCCATTAAAAAGTTATGAGGTAACACACAAAAAAAAAAACATACAGTCGAATTGATGAATGAATTACCGTCTCCTTTTTGAAGTCGGTAGAAAAAGACATACTGTCGAATTGTAAACCTCCTCCTTATCTTGAAGCTGCCTTAAAATTGACAAATTAAAAGATACACAGAAACAGAAAGAAGAGAAAGTTATCAAAATGATTGTAATTTAAACAGGATCCGATTTGAAATTTTTTTGTAATATAATATAATAATATTAAAAAAATGTGTGCGCTGGAAGCGAAACCTTCGAAAAATTAAACTTCGAGAGAATGAGATGAATGCACAATAGCAGGAGTGGGATAGTAATAACTATAATTAAAAAAAAAACATAACTAGTAACTTAATTATCATACAGTCCTCCCCGCGGTATTGTGCCAAGAACGCTGGCTGCGTTTCCCCGCTGAATGACTATACTTAGCCTTTAAGCGAGAAAAGAACCAGCCCTCTTATCACCAGCAGCAACGACTAGCCGCGGATGGAGTTCCTTAACCTCACTGCACGTGGACCCAACGGACCCATAGTCTCTACAGCAAATGGCACAAATATGTAGGCGTCTTATATTTTAATTCTGTTTAAATAGATATCTGCTTTGTCTTGTCACTGAAACCACACGTAGTGTCACAGAAAAACGAAAAAAGAGACTCATATTTGCACCACTTACTCAGTTCAGCTGCCTCTGATGCCACCCCGGCTCTAAACGAGGTACCCCTGAGATGAGAGGCCACCAGAGTGTCTACGCAAGTAGCATCCCACACTAGGGCTTTGCCTCCCTCCCAAGGGACCAATGTCATAGTTCGGATAGTATTTGTAGGGTATGTAATTAAAATAGAAACAAATGTATAATAAGCACTGTATACTGTATTGTATCTTATCGAGAATAAAGCTAAATTCTATATATGTAAATATTTGTCTGTTTTTAATGTCGCTTTTCCATTTCATCGTGTTTGCAGTCTCAACCATTCTAAAGAACTTTTCACTTCAAAAAAAAAAAAACAAGACAAATATTTGTAACTTTAGTAGCTCCATGTTACACTCGTAACGTCGATCGTGGCTAGACTGCTGAAATAAAAATGCGCTTAGAAAATAATCTTTTAAATGAGACAGTTTCCCTGAATCGATAAAACATTATGAAGTGGGTAAGTGACCCACATAGGCAATTAATAGATCTGTTTTTCGCCAGTTGTTATCTTATTCTTTTACAACTGGCATTTTAAGATTAACTCCCTTGTATAATGTTGCAACCACCTAATAAAACCACATACAATTTACAAATACAATTTAAGTAATTTTTTTCTATTGTCGAGTTTTCTGAAATAAAGTTATACGTGTGAATACTGATTCTCATAACCCACTTAACGGGAACCACTGGGTTTTTGTTACATTTTGTATGGAAATCTATATTTTTCCTTGCCTTCAGCAGCCCTTAAGTCTACTGTTGGACATGAGACTTTTGGCAGTGGAAGGAAAAAGGGATCAGCCCAGATAGTGGTTACTGCTCCGTGTGTTATTTCGGAACTGTTCTATATATAGCGCGATAACTTCGGAATTTCGATAGCGCGATTTATGCTGCAGTGTGCTCCCCTTGTGGCGCGACGACAACGCCGCCACGGACTCCCTTTTTGTATGTAGAATTTGCGGTATATATAATTAGTCAAATTTACGATCGCAATACCAGACAGGCGTTTAAGATTGTGTACTCACATCTTTATTATATAGAATAAGTGTGACAAACGAGCACATGATCCACCTGATGGTATGTGGATGCTGTCATGTGAATGCTGTCATTCATAGACATCTACATATATCTTCGAATGAGAATCAAAATGTTGATGCGCCATCGTCCCTGAGGACTAAGATGGAAGGCCTCGTTTCCAATGGAAAGGTCTCCTACACTCACCATACGAAACACAGCAGCTGTCTAAGCTGCTACCCCTACCAAATGTGGCTAATATGACAAACATGCGTATGAGTATATGAGTATGAGGCAATCTATGACGACCTTGTTCAGCAGTTGACTTTAGGAGGCTGTAACGGTACCTCACCGAACGGGTTCCTATCTTGTCGTGACGAGGGAACTTAGTAGCCGTGGCTTGGTCACCTGCGGTGAGCTAAGAGCCACCCACAGCTGGCCCGAGGTGAACGGCTGGCCCGAGGTGGCCATTCCGATGTGTGTTGGTGGGAAACGGCGAGGGGGGTGTCCTCACCCTCTACCGCTGCAGCCGAGGAGGAAGATTAGTGTCTGTATGGCGATGCGCCACTCGCCCTATCCTCCGCGACTCTGTCCGGGCCGCACAATTGATTGATGCGGGGGGAGAGGAGTTTAGGTATTGCAATGTGCCGCTCAACCTATCCTCCGCTGCCGTACCTTGGGTGGTAACGGAGCCATAGACGAGATCCGCCGCTGGAATCAGGAAGGCCAGTGATTCTGGGTGCTCGTTTTTCCTGGCCCCATGGCCTTCGGGCATCGGACAAGGGAGTGTCTGTTGCCCAGGTGTAGTTGGAGGCCGTGGAGAAAGGTGCGCCATGTGTTCTGGTGCGTCTTACCTGAGAAGGAGATGGGAGAGGAGTAGTTCTCTCCCGAAGAGGAGATGCCATGTGTCGGCTGGCGCTGGTTCACGTGGCACTGCCAATATGCGACGAAGGTTGTGGTTTTAGTCGATGCGAGTCTGGCGTAACCCGTACTTGCCCCCGCGAACCGGGTATGCGTAGGCGACGACATGCTATGAAGCATCCGACGTTTCGGATGCTTTATAGCACAGCACTCATGGTCACGGGGACTAAGGTAATTGACCAACGTTTCAAATTTTTTTTCCATCGGTAATTAAAATTAAGGTAAATTAAACGCGATAAAATCCGTAAAAGTAGTTTTATTCAATGTGTAGAGTTCGCGTAACTATAATTATATTTATATATTATTTATATATCGTGTGTAGATATTTAAGTATAAAAGTATATTGCATTTCTGTATATACAACTATATTATTTTAATCATGTTAACGTTTTCTTGAGAACGTAGTACTGTTATTGTTTTTTCTGATTTACCAAATTGTAAATTTTTATTTTTGGCACTTATGCATTATTTCCACACGCTCCGGATTGATTTGGAGGGAATGCCAAAAGGCATAAATTCTTTCCCTCTTGAACCTTTTTATTAAAGTGCTATATACAATATATAAATACACTAGCTGTGCCCGGCGGTTTCACCCGCGTCATCACGTGTCGGAGGTGCGCGACATGACCTAGTTCAAGCATTTTATAATTACAATTAAATATTTTCTTTGATAGCAATGGATGGAAAAATTGGCATAATTAATAGAGTACTTTTATCTGTTGTATTATATATAAATGATGTATAGCGAAGTTAAGTTCTATCCACTTTCCCTACCCCTCACGGTTGAGCAGTTCTCGCAGTTCTCACCGGGCGGCTAAGGTTTATGTGCCGTTAGCGCGCCCAGCCAAGTATTGAATTATTTTAATTTTACATTATCTCTTAAACTATGCGTCCAAATAACATGGTATAAAGAACAAAGTTTATCTTCATAAAATTGTCTTGATGATGAATTGAACTTTCGTTCGTAAGGATAATAATAACGCTCATAAATCACTTTTAAATTTTCAATATTTTTTGTCATAAAATACCTATTTATGGCTTATATATAAGAAATAGACATATGGTATCGCGGACTTTTTTTTTAGACAAAGTAAAGATCAAAAGATTATTTAGTGCGATAGCCAAGTCAATCTATTTAAAACATAAAAGATTTTTAATATTGATATGGTCACTATAAGATGTTGTTAGGTTAGCTAATTACGTAATTACTTAAGACAGAGGGAAAGGACCCTTAAGTAGGGACTGAATAAATTAACCGACTTGGTATTACATGGATCTCACAACTTTTTACGGTAGAAGAACTGAGTTGCGAGACTTGGTTTTTTTACAAGTTATGTTTTTGATGGCATCTATATTTTTCTAGAACATTGTATTTACGTATCCCTAACGATAACACCAGCGTACGTGGATAAATCATTTCGGAAGTGCTTTTTCTTCTGACTTGCTTAACAAATATCTATATTTACGGCTAGCTGAGTGATATAGCTTAATTCTAGATAGTCTATACTATTCCACATGAATCTGACTATAATATACATAAAGAATTTTTCAAATCGGACTAGTAGTTCCAGAGATTAGCGCGTTTAAACAGACAAAAAAACTGTTCCGCTTTATTATATCACTAGTATAGATATAGATTATTTTAATTAATAAAGTAATCCTCCCGACTACAAACCAATAAATCACTTTCAATACTCTCTGATATTCGTGCCATTAAAATTGAAAACGGTTAATTCGGGCGCTCTCGTAGAGGCGATGTCCGGCCACGCTCGTCCATCATCCGCTATGACTTCTCTATTTCCTGTTTACGGTTGTAGGAATAATAAAACCTATTTTTGTATTTTTGTCTGTTATTAGACAAATGTTATTCTACCAATACTATACTACGTGATTGCTTCTTCAGTCTAGTGATTGTAAAAGTGACTGTAAGCTTGAGGTCCTAGGTTCTAATTCCAGGTCGGGTCAAAATCAATTATTGGATTTTTCTGACAAGAAATTCTAAATGCCAGTGAAGTACGGAAGTTATTACAACCACGTACATCAGAAAGCGCCCGATCTTTCTTCAGTCGTGTCGGATTACTGTCCGAACGGAATATGAGAGTACGGAAAAAGAGAGTACACTTGTGTTTGCGAATACATTCAGGCACTGTAATCCTGTCCTGCGTGAATGTTTGCTCTTTACACTTGGACTCCATTTCTACCAAAGAGTCCGTCTGTGCAGGTTCCATCTTCTTATTTATTTTTGACGCCAATTAGCAGTGCTGGTACTGTTGTATTCCGGTCTGTAGACTATAGGGAATATAACTACCAGCTGAGTCCTTTCAACTTATACCTCAGAGGTGACAACGCATCTGTAGATTTATTTCTTTGAAGTTATTTGCTGTCAATAGACTGTAGGAGCCGCTTACCATTAGGAGCACTTTAGTTCGTTTATAAAAAAAAAGTAATTTGTTTTTTTTATTAATTAATTAATTTTTTTTAAATTTAATTGTTTAATTTGTTAATTTGTTTTATAAAAAAGCATACATATATAATGGTGTGCACTGCGGTGTAAAAAAATAAGCTACTATATAACTTTGAGTGATAAAAATCTTATAAGAAAGGCTTTTTTTTTAAAATAAGAGTGACTAACGGACACACAGTCTAATCGATGGTAAGTGGAAGCTGTGGCCCATAGACATCTACATCTATCCTCGATTATAAATCAAAATGCAAATGCATTGTCACACCTGAGGACTAAGAATGAAATGCATCGTTTCCATTAAAAAGTATCTCCGGTTCTCTTCTCTCACCATACGAAACACAGCAGCGCTAAGCTGCTATTTCACGCTGGTATTCTGTGAGAGCGTGGCCCTTCCCTTTTTGAGCCGACACATTCACGCTACAACCATAATATAGCTGCAGCGTGGCTCTACCACTTTAGTTTAAGGTTTTTATTTATAGAATAAGGGTGACAAACGAGCACACAGTCCACCCGATGGTAAATGGTTGCTATGGCCCATAGACATCTACATCTATCTTCGTTTGCGAATTAAAATGCAGATGCGTTGTCAGCTGTGAGGACTAAGATGGAATGCCTCTTTTCCAGTAAAATGAGTCTCCGGTTCTCTACACTCACCATATGAACAACAGCAGTGTTAAGCTGCTATTTTACGATGGTGTTCTGTAAGAGCGTGGTCTTTCCCCGGTCGAGCCGACCCATTCGTGCTACAACTGTACAATTAATATAGCTGCAGCATGGCTCTACCACGTAAATGATTAAAAAGGTGAGTGATTAAAGAATTTTATACAGATTAACTATTAAGCACACACTTTTATGTATATTATTATTATTGGTTTAAAGTGTACGTGTACATTTAACATTAAAAATGACAAAAAGAACAATCCTTTGTAAAAACAATGTGTCAGATTAATTGTCATATCTTTATTACTATGTAAAAATTATTATCTATTCACATTTCGCACGCGGCGTTTATTTTAGAGATCCGCTATAACGTTAGCTTTTATGAATGATCTTGCAGACAGTAAGTCGCATTCATACAAGATGATCACAAAGGCGTTTTAATTTCGGAGGACTAAGATTGAATCTGTAATTATACCAATTTTACTAGGTATAAGGATAAGATTCCTTTTCTGCCTAAATATCCACCTTAATAGTTACGTAGGACACTCAATAATTAAGATATACAAAAAGTATTCTAGATACTATTAATATTTATTTTATATATTTTCAAAATATTCTCCATCATGCTTTATAGAAAGTTCTATTCGCCTAAACCAACTCTAAAAACACTTTTGCCAGTCTTGATCTGACAGACGGGAAGCGTTGCAGGAAAATTAATAGAACTTTCTTCTTTTTTTAATATTGAGCAATTGGCTTATGGAGTTCTATTTTTAAATAAATTTGCTTTTTAGAAACATATAACACGGGTGCGTTCCATTTTGAAATTTCGAGCATCTCAAAACTTATTGAGTGACCTACATCCTACACTCTTATCTATTGCTGTTGCTAAACCGCGGTACCTGTACTACTTTGTTCCCGTCTGATGGGCTAAGAACGTTAACGTGGTAGAGCTACGCTGCGGCCATATCATGTTTGTAGCACAAATGATTAAAATACCAGCTTAAAATAGCAGCCCAATGCTGCTGTGTTTTGTATGATATGTATAGAGAACCGAAGACCCTTTTCACTGGCAATCTAAGTCAGATATGACAACGTACCGATATGACAGATATGACAATGAACCAACGACTACAGCGTCAGCTTACTAACAGGTGGCCCAACACCTCGGGTCAGCCATATTATTTTGAGACTTTAAAAAATATTTATTGACAATCAAACTTAAGCACAATCCACCTGACGGTAAGTGGCAACTGCGGCCCATGAACACCTGCAGTTTGTCTGCGTTTTCTACAGATGTTGTTGTGTTGTGAATGTGGTTGTGCCCCACAACCTGTAAATGTACTGACTTTCTTTTTTATACAATTAGGCAACGAACCAGCACACAGTCCACCTGATGACGAGCGTACGCTCTAGCCCAGACTTCCTTCTCCTATCATAATATAATCTATCAATGATAATGTTATTTCATATAAAAAAATAAATACCATCATAATTGAATCCTACTTCGAACTCTCTACAACACGTTTATTGAACATTTTTTTTAAATAAAATAAGTGTGACAAACAAGCACACAGTCCACCTGATGGCCACAGCAACCACTTATGGTTGCTGTGGCCCATAGACATATACATTTATCCTCGTTTGCGAATCAAAATGCAGATGCGTTGTCACTCGTGAGGACTAAGATGGAATGCCTCTTTTCCAGTAAAAAGGGTCTCCGGTTCTTTACACTTACCATACGAAACACAGCATTGTTAGGTTTCTATTTTACGCTGGTATTCTGTGAGAGCGTTGTGCTTCCCCGGTCGAGCCGACCCATTCGTGCTACAACTATACTACTAATATAGCTGCAGCATGGCTCTACCACGTATAAATGATAGAAAGCTACCCTATTGCGTACACAATCACAAACCCAATATCCATTTAGTAGCCCTTTACGACATACTAGGCAAGTAACGCAGTTGGCACATTCTATTTTGCTATAATTCCGATAACGGGACCTATAAGTCCCAGACAAACATAGGACAAGCGATTTATTTGTGCCGCAGATTATATTCACCATTACACACATATAAATACCTAATATATACAAAGTTTTGACGTACAATACAAACCTAAGACGCGTACGTCTATATAAAAAACGTTTAACAATTTTACAACAAGTATTTTTTTTTCTTCTTGCGTTATATTATTTTTTATATAGGATAAGGGTGACAAACGAGCACATAGTTCACCTGACGGTAAGTGGTTGCTGTGGCCCTTAGACGTCTATTCTCGATAATGAATGAAAATGCAGATGCGTTGTCACCCGTGAACACTAAGGAATGCCTCGTTTTCAGTAAAAAGAGTGTCTGGTTCCCTACACTCACCATACAAAACAACATTAAGCTAATATTTTACGCTGGTATTCTGTGAGCGCGTGGTCCTTCCACGGTCGAGCCGACTATACCAGTAATATAGATGCAGCATCACTATACCACGTGAATAATTTAATTAAAGATAATAAAAAAATAGTGAGGATTTGACTGGAAATTATGAAACAGTCTAGTATGATGTATATATACACAATACATATATATACATATACACACACACACACACACACACACATATATATATATATAGATTTTAATATTGATATGTTCACTATAAGATGTTGTTAGGTTAGCTAATTACGTAATAACTTAAGACAGAAGGACCCTTAAGTAGGGACTGAATAAATTAACATGGATCTCACAACTTGTTACGGTATAAGAACTGAGTTGCGAGACTTGGTTTTTTCACAAGTTATGTTTTTGATGGCATCTCATTTCTTTTTGTAGATTGTTATATCTAGGTACACTGATTCATTAACTGCAAATGTAACTTTGTATTCCTATATATTTATATAGGAAAACTGGACCGAAATTACAAAATATTTTAGTTTTTCCTTGATTTGTATACAAAAAATAATTATATGCCAAATTTGAAGTTTCCATGTCTGATAAAAGTACCTTAGAGTTTTGATGATCGGTCAGTGAGTGAGTGACAAAATTAAGAAACTTTGACTAGTTATAATTCTTAAACTACTGGTTCAAATTTAATGAAATTTGAAACATACGGAGTTCTTACAATGCCTACTTGGTTACTGAAAATTCAGGCTTCTAGTTTCATCCACAACTAAGTTATAGAGTTTCGAAAATGGCCTGAACTGCTTCGAGAAAAGGATGGTACAGCCGTGCCGCTTTTTTGCTCGACTTGGTGGGGGCACTACCGTATATTGTTACATACTGCACTATTAGTTTTATTTTATATTAATAACATTAAAAATAAATAAACCAACACACAGATATTCATAAAAGTAGAAAAATTTAAAAAAAGTTAAAAATGTGCAAAAAAAAAATAAAGAGCAAACCACTGAGGCATTGTTTTGTGTATTAATTTAATACTCTTGAAAGTAATAAGCTTTTATTAAAAACCAACTACTCAATTAAATGACATTGTGTAGCAAAAAACTTTACCTCAGTGTCAACTAGCGACATCTGGTGAGCAGAAATTATTAGCCCTCATTCTAAGACGCACGACGCCATTCGACGACATGTTTGAAAGAAAAGAGCAGATGAATGTTCTTTTCTATGTCATTCCAGCTAAGCTGTGTGAACACGGAATGAAAGACAAATGAAGCATGCACTCGAGTGAACACTCTTTCGAGTGAACCGTCTGATACCGCCTGATACCGCCTTTACCACCGATTTATGGTAGTGGTAATTTATTTATATATTTACACTTTTTATGTTGCAATATCTTAACGAACGATATTACACAGACCGGACATAATGCATTTCATCATCGTCATTACAGCCCTTAACAAGTACACAGCTGAAAATAACCCTCACCAAGAAATACGACAAAGCCCAGTTCTGGGCCACCTGCGTAAATCGACTTCCTTGAAAAAAGTCCAGAGATCATTTTAGATCAGAGCTGAAAATTCCGAAACGAATAGTTTGGCGGTAAAGGAAATGATCATAAAGAAACATACATGTTCGAAAAATTTAAAACATTTTCGAGAACTTCGCATTGCTTCATAGTTTGTCATGCGTTTACCGAAGGAGTGGAATGGGTTGGCAGCATCTGCCTTTCCAACCGATTACAATGTGGGTGTATCTTCAATGCAAGAGCGATTGGACTTTTGTTAAGTCAGTGCCCTTTAATATCTTTAGCTGCATCACCACATATCATCAGGTGGGATAATAGTCAAGCACTGGCTTAGAACAATAAAAAAAAGACAATCTGAAATCAGGCAACACTCATTAAGACATCGTTAGAGGGCTCTTTCTTGTCTTTAAACTATCAAGAATGAAAGGAGGCCTGCTCAGTAGTGGACTCAGAGGATTATTGCGTAATTAGTCTACCCTAGTGCATGTTGCCAGACTTTACATGTCCTCGCAAAAAGAAATTCTCAAACGTACAGGTTTCATCACAATATTTGGTCACCACGGCTTATGTGGTAAACTCGGGCTTAAAATTGCAGTTGACAATTTTATTGGTATTAGCTTTTATAGGTATGTACAATGAATTTTGAGGCGCTTAACCCTTGAGCTAACATGGCTTTATGCTCATCACCTGAGTCAATTAATTCACTTCCAGAAAAACTCTAGAACACACACGAGAAAAATCTAATAAAATCGAGCATTTTATCGCATGCAGGATTGCCAGATGATGTAGTTTTTCGTGACATATGAGAAATTTAGAAAATCAGGAAGAAATTAAATTTATCAGGCATTTTTGAAAGGGAAAGGCGATAGATTTTTTTTGTAACCAAAAATGTTAAGGCTCGTGAGAAACGACACAAGTGAATAAATAGTTCAATTACTATTATATTATTATAATAAAATCAGGAAACTTGCTGTAAAGTCGGAGAATTTGCCAGTAAATTTTATTTTTGGATCTGGTAACCCTAATCACATATGATTTAGGCATCTCTATAATACCCACTGACTACTTCCCAACTGGTCTAGTTATCAGTTGTAAATTTCAAAGAAATGACACTAATGTGATTATAACATTTTGGCGTCCTGTTCGCATAAATAACACGTTGGTGTCCACTGTCCTACTAAATGAAACGGCAGCTGAATTAAAACACAACAATACGGCACAGCATCGTATACACGACGCGTTTAATGAACAATCATCTTTAGCTCAGAAAAACAAATTATCTAAAACAACACGCCCGAAGCCAACAAGCAAGCACAACATTTGAATAAATTGTCGTGCATGTCACTCAAACGTGTGTGGTTTTATCTAATTTATTCGTTTTAAACGTCTGCTCAGCAATAAATTTTGTTATAATCGCAATGAATGCAATTGCGCAAGTTTAAAATCTATAAACGCGCAGTGTATTTTTATAAAATATTATTATGAGTGTATTTTTATGCCATGCTGCATCTATATTATGGTTGTAGCACGAATGGGTCAGCTCGACCGGGGTAGGATTACGCTCTCACAGAATACCAGCGTAAAATGGCAGCTCAATGCTGCTGTGTTTCGTATGGTTAGAGTAGATAACCGGAGAAGACCCTATTTACTGCATGCGAAATCATTACTTCTTAGTCCTTAGAGATGAAAAGGCATATGCAATTTGTTTCTTAGATCTAGATGTCTATGGACCACAGCATCCACTTACCATCAGGTGGACTATATGCCCACTTACCATCAGGTGGACTGTTTGTCACACTTATTTTATAAAAAAATGGTATAGTATAGTATAAAATATACTGGTATATTTGTAGCATGAATGCATCAGCTCGACCGAGGAAGGACCATGCTTTCACAGAATACCAGTATAAATAGCAGCTTAATGCTGCTGTGTTTCGTATGGTGAGTGTAGAGAACCGGAGGCCCTTTTTACTGGAAACGAGGTATTCCATCTCAGTCCTCACGGGTGACAACGCATCTGCATTTTGATTCGTAATCGAGGATAGACGTAGATGTCTATGGGCCACAGGAACCACTTACCATCAGGTGGGCTGTGAGCTCGTTTGTCACCCTATTCTATAAAAAAATTACGGTAAGTGGATTATTTCCATGTAGAGTAGCGTAAGAGAATATATTATATCATCCCATCCTATATCATCTTGCCATCGGGTGTCGTAAAAGGCGACAAAGGGACATTTAAACAGAAAATGGGCAGCAACATCTTTTTTAATTCTTTTTTTTAATCATTTTCATTTCTTCCTGATAACTACGCATTCATTATAATAAAGTGCCTGAAGAGATACTTCGGTTACCAAACCGCCAGCAGAGTGTGTCAGTCATAAACATAATCATAAACACTCACGCCTGTCACCAAAAGGGGTAGGCAGAGACTATGGCCTTTAATTTGACACGATCCTGACACACCTTTCTCGCTTCCTTTACATCCATATCCTTCGCATACATGGTATAAATGTGGCCCATCTTCAATATATAGCCAATTCGGTCGATAAACTTTCTTCGTGTCTTTCCCGACTCTGCTGTTCATTGTTGCAACATAAATTTGCTTTGTCACTCTTTCCTCGTTTATTCTTTATACATGATCAAACCACCGAATCATTCCTTTCTTATATCTTGCTATTCCTTTCTGGTCACAACATCATCTTTTTTGTGGGTGCCACCCACAAAAAAGATGATGTTTTTTGTAAATATTCCCTTTGGTAAATATTCCCTATATTTGCTTTGGTAAATATTCCCTACGAGGCAATCGATTGGAGAGTTCAATGTTTAGCAGTGAACTTGTAATAGGCTGTGATAAAGTGGATGCTGTAGCCTATAGCACTGCCTATAAAGATCCCCTATCATTAAATTTTGTACAACTGATTTCAATATAAATTATTAAGAATAACTCCAAAACTATTTGTGAGACCTTGATCAAATTTATATGGGACCAAATGTGAAGCACCAGATTTCAAATAAAAAAAGAAACATCGAAATCAGTTCACCCAGTAAAAAGTTATGAGGTTATACACAATATAAAAAACATACAGTTCTGATGAGTACCGTCTCCTTTTTGAAGTCGGTAGAAAATGCATGGGCTTTGTCAAGATACAAGACGGAATGCCTGGTTATCGGCAAAAGGGTATTAGATTCTCCTTACTCACTATAAGGAACGCAGCAGCATCGTACAGCTATTTAAGCTGGTATTTTGTGCATGTGGCTTTGCTTTGGTTGAGCCGACCCATTCGTGCTCCAACCATAATACGCCATCTTCTAAAATCTAAATTCTATTTCAGTTTTTGATAGACGACATAAACGGACCAAAGACTTTGAAGTAAAAATAGAATAGAATAGAATAATTTTTTATTCAATTTTGATTATTACATAATACTTATTGAAAGTCACTGCTTCGGAAAATACCTCAGACCTGGGAAGAACCAGCAAGAAACCCAGCGGGACTTTTTTTTAAACATAAATTCACTTAACAATATTTTGTTTATACAATTTTTAAATGCTTTTTCATAGAACCAGCATGGTGGCGATCACCATATTCCCAGGGGCTATTTTCATTCATGTATTCCTTGATATTATAATAACCCTTTTTGTACAGTTTTTCTTTAATAAAACTTTTAAACTTGTTTGTTGACAAACTTTGAATATGTTCTGGGATTTTGTTGTAAAAGCGTATACATTGCCCCATAAATGAATTACTGATTCTGTGGAGTCTAGTAACTGGCATTACAAGCTTATGTTTGTTCCTAGTATTTAAAGTATGCACATCCTTATTCTTATTAAAGCTATTTATGTTTTTATGCACATACATTACATTCTCATAAATATATTGCGATGCCAAAATTAATATGTTTATTTCTTTAAATTTTTCTCTGAGGGACTCTTTACAATTTAGGTTATAAATCGCCCGTACGGCTCTCTTTTGCAAAACAAATATAGCTTCAATATCAGCCGCATTACCACATAGCAAAATTCCATAAGACATTACGCTATGAAAGTAACTAAAATACACTAATCTAGCTGTCTCTACATCTGTGAGACTTCTAATCTTTCTTACAGCATATGCTGCAGAACTAAGTCTGCTTGCTAATTTAGATATATGGGACCCTATTGAAGTTTCGCGTCAATAGTAATACCAAGAAAAACAGTGGTATCCACAAGACTCAACTCCTCCCCATTTAACAGCACATTGGTATTCGAATGTTTTACATTAGGTATTGTTAATTTAATACTCTTTGTCTTATTGCCGTCTTATTGTCGTGTCTTATTGTCTTTCCGTGTAGTGGCGGTTAAGAATATCCACTACCCCATATCTTCCCGTGGGTGTCGTAAAAGGCGACAAAGGGAAACAGGCAGGAGATTGGCAGCAGCATCTTCCTGATAATAGCCAAAATAACAATAAAAAAACTGCGGTTGCCAACCCGCTCGCCAAGCGTGGCAACTATGGCAATATACCCCCCATGAGCAATGACAATAATAAACGGCCCCCAGTCCCCGGCGGCCCCGCTATTCCTGGCTACGGTGGCGACCATGGTAACGGCGGGGCAGGGGGTGCTAAGAATCTCCGGTGGAGGTTCGGTTGCCACCTACGACGACTCGACCTGGCAACATACAACGCACGCACCCTGAGGACTGACGAGAAGATTGTGGAGCTGGAAGAAGAGATAGACAAGTTACGCTGGCATATTATAGGATTATCCGAAGTCCGAAGAGAGGGGGAGGACACGGTAATCCTCGAATCCGGCAACTTGCTCTATTACCGGGAGGGCGACCATCTGTCCCAAGGAGGTGTCGGATTTATCGTCCACAAGTCTCTCGTTAACAACGTTGTAAAGATTGAGAGTGTGTCGACGAGGGTTGCGTACCTTATACTCAGAATCACCAACCGGTATTCGCTGAAGGTCATACAGGTTTACGCACCAACCTCGGCACACCCCGATCAGGAGGTGGAGGAAATGTATGAGGATATCTCTAGAGCCATGCATTCCTCCAAAACCCACTATACGGTGTTAATGGGAGACTTCAACGCAAGACTAGGTACAAGAGAGAACGGTAAGCTGAAAGTAGGGAAATTTGGAATAGGGCAACGGAACCCAAGGGGCCAGCAGCTGGCCGACTTCATGGAGAAAGAGGGACTCTTTATGATGTACTCTTTCTTCCAGAAGCGGCCCCACAGGAAGTGGACCTGGTCGAGCCCCGACGGTTCGACAAAAAATGAGATTGACTTCATTATGACGACCAGACGACAACTGTTCAGTGATGTCTCAGTGATCGCGAGGGTGAAAACCGGCAGCGATCACCGAATGGTTAGAGGCACACTGAACCTAAACGTTAAGTTGGAGAGGTCTCGTCTAATGAAGTCAACGCTCCGTCCCCCTCGTGCTCTAATCCAAAGTCCCGAAACCTTTCAGCTCGAGTTACAAAACCGTTTTCAGTGCCTAGAAGACTGCAATGAAGTGGACGATTTGAATGACAAGCTCGTGGAAACTGTCCATGCGGTCGGAGCTAAGTTATGCAAGACCCGCCGCAGAAGAACACAAAAACTCTCCGATCACACTCTTAATCTCATGGCTGTTAGACGGGAGATGAAGCTACATTCTTCAACAGATTTAACAGCATACAGGCAACTGAACAGACAGATCTCCAAATGCATGCGGCGGGACTTACGCAAATTCAATACAGCTCGTATTGAAGAAGCGATCGAGCGGAACCGAGGCTCCAAAGTCTTTGCCAGAGATCTGTCTGCCAGAAAGCGCCAACTGTCAAAGCTGAAGACAGAATGTGGCAGCATCGTTTCCGGGACACCTGAGATTTTGAGTGAGATTGAGAGGTTCTATGGGCAGCTGTACACGTCATCGTTGGAGCCGCACGCAAGTGTGAGTAACGATCCAAGAGCGAGTCTTATCCGACATTATTCCGATGATATCCCGGACGTCAGTCTGAGCGAGATTAGAATGGCTCTCCAGCACCTTAAAAACGGCAAGGCCCCAGGCGAGGATGGAATTACAGCGGAGCTTCTGAAAGCGGGTGGAAAACCGGTACTTGAAGTCCTTCAGAAGCTCTTTAATTCCGTCCTCCATGGTGGCATTACACCGGAGGCGTGGAGCAGAAGTGCGGTGGTCTTGTTCTTCAAGAAAGGCGACAACGCTCTCTTGAAGAACTACAGACCGATTTCCCTTCTGAGCCGCGTCTACGTGCTGTTTTCGAGAGTCATTACGAATCGTCTCGCGCGCAGACTTGATGACTTCCAGCCTCCCGAACAAGCCGGTTTCCGAAAAGGCTTTAGCACCATAGACCACATACATACCCTTCGGCAAATTGTACAGAAGTCCGAGGAGTACAATTTGCCACTATGTCTGGCGTATGTGGACTATGAGAAAGCCTTTGATTCCGTCGAAATTTGGGCGGTGCTGCAGTCCCTTCAGCGATGCCAAGTTGACTGTCGGTATATCGAAGTATTGAAGTGCTTGTACAGTAGGGCTACGATGGCTATCCGAGTACAGAACCAGAGTACGAAACCTATCCAATTGCAGAGAGGTGTAAGACAGGGTGACGTCATATCCCCGAAACTCTTTACCGCTGCATTGGAAGATGTTTTCAAGCTTCTGGACTGGAAAGGATACGGTATCAACATCAATGGCGAGTACATCACTCACCTTCGATTTGCCGACGATATAGTCCTTATGGCAGAGTCGCTGGAGGACCTAAGCACTATGCTCAATGACCTCAATAGTGTTTCCCAACGGATAGGTCTTAAGATGAACATGGACAAAACAAAGATCATGTTTAATGTCCATGTCACACCTATGCCGGTAGTTGTTGGGAACACTAAGCTCGAAGTTGTTGACGAGTATGTTTACCTGGGACAAATAGTCCGACTAGGTAAGTCCAACTTCGACCGAGAGGTCAATCGACGGATTCAACTCGGTTGGGCAGCGTTCGGGAAATTACGGCACATCTTCTCGTCAGGTATACCTCAAAACTTGAAAACGAGACTGTACACCCAGTGCGTGTTGCCAGTGATGACATACGGAACTGAGACGTGGTCCTTCACTGCTGGCCGGATGAGGAAGCTCAAGGTCGCTCAGCGAGCTATGGAGAGGGCTATGCTCGGAGTTTCTCTGCGTGATAAACTCAGAAATGAGGATATCCGCAGTAGAACTAGAGTGACCGACATAGCCCAACGGATTAGTAAGCTGAAGTGGCAATGGGCCGGCCATATAGCTCGAAGAACCGACAACCGATGGGGAAGAAAGGTTCTCGAGTGGCAGCCTCGTACCGGCAGGCGAAGTGTAGGGCGTCCCCCCACTAGATAGAGTGACGACCTGGTAAGATATGCAGGAAGTCGATGGATGCAGGTGGCTCAGGACCGTGCTTTGTGGCATTCTTTGGGGGACGCCTATGTTCAGCAGTGGACTTGTGAAGGGCTGTAATGATGATGATGATGTCTTATTGCCGTTTAAGAGCAAATTGTTGGCGTTAAACCAATGAACCAATTTCGATAGAGCATCATTTACATCGTCATAATTAATTAGCTGTCGTTTGAGTTTGAAAATTAAAGAGGTATCGTCAGCAAATAATACTATATCGTGATTGTCCCCTACAAGATTAAGTCATTAATATAGATTAAAAACAGGAATGGGCCAATAATCGAGCTCTGAGGAACGCCCATTGATACTACCGATCTGGAGGAACCTTTACCATTAATCACTACTTTTTGAATTCTGTTACTTAAATATGAAGTAATAAGTCTAAGCGCTAAATTTTTTACACCGTAATGTTGTAGTTTCCTGATTAAAAGAGCTTACACCTTTCTAAAAGGCCGGCAACGCATCTGCAATTCCCCTGGTGTTGCGGTTGTTCATGGGCGGCGGTAGTCACTTAACATCAGGTGAGCCGCATGCTCGTTTGCCCCCTATTCTATAAAAAAAAAAAAAAAAAAAAAAAAAAATTAAAGTCTCATAATGAACACAATCGAAAGCCTTGGAAAAATCACAGAAAATACCTAAGGCTTCTTGTGAATTCTCCCAGGCATTAAAAATATATTTCATAAGCTCAACACCGGCGTCAGACGTCGAGCGACCCCTTGTAAAACCAAATTGGTTTTTATGAAGTAATTTATTTGTATTAAAAAAAGTTAACAATTGATCCAAAATTATTTTTTAAAAAATTTTACTGAGAGTTGGTAGTACAGAAATAGGTCTAAAATTAGCGGGGTCCAATGTACTACCAGATTTAAATAAAGGTATTCCTTTATTATACTTCATTAAATCAGGAAACACACCAGAATCTTACTTACTTACTTACTTATCTTCACGCACAATCCCTGACGGGGTAGCCAGAGAGAACAGATCGCAAGTGTCACGATCCTTACATACCTCTTTCGCTTCTTTCAGATTCATTATTTTCTTCATACATGCACGTCTAGGTATCCGAGTACTCTTGACCCTCTCCTCTTCGAGCAATTTGCTCACATGGTCTTCCAAAGTTAGTCTCGGTCTACCTCGACACCTTTTAATATTTACTTTCGCGCTATATATTTTCTTCACCATTCGGTCTTCACTCATTCACTCAACGTGCCCAAACCATCGAAGCATGCCCTTATCAATTTTTGTGATAAGGTCATCTTTCAAACCTACCATATTGCGAATCTCTTCGTTTCGCTTTCGGTCGGCCATGGTAACGCCGCACATTTTACGAAGAGATCGCATCTCCACTGCCAGAATCGATACAAGTATTAAAAATAATAGCAAGATGAGGTGCAATTAAATCTATTATGGACGCAATAACTGTAACGGAAATCCCCCACAAATCTGCGGTCTTCTTTACATCAATGGTTTTGAAGTATTTTACAACATCTTGCGATAATACTTTTTCAAATCTAAATTCTTTTAAACAGGTGTCAGTCAACATTGTTTGAGTAATGACTCGGCGACAGTTGGAGAAGTATTCAATGACTCGGTTGTCAAGATAGAAATATCAGTGAAATATTTCTCAAACACCACTGCGACTTCTTGATTTGATTTAGTCAATTCATCATAGTTTGTGTTATGAGGTTTGTCTTTACCGGTTTCATTGTTAATTATACGCCACGTCATTTTAATTTTTATTCTTAGCCGTCTTAATTTTGTTGCTAATATGTAATGATTTGGCTGTGGAGCAAACTCTTTTAAACATTTTAGAATAATTTTTTACATATTCTTTAAAAGCATCGGAAAGATTATACGATCTTTCATGGTAAAGGTCATATAACCTTCCTCTGCTTTTATGAATTCCTACTGTCGCCCACTCATTAAATGCCTTGCGACTGTTTCTGGAGAATGTTTTAGAAGTAAATGTTTTTTTTAATTCATTACTTATGAGGGTAAATAATTCTCCATATAAATAGTCTGCATTGTTCTTATAAGAAAGTGATGGAAGGTTTTTTACCATATTACTTCTAAATCTCTCCAGGCATTTTGTATTAATAGGAACAAACACACTTTTCTCAATTACCTGTTTTTTGTGCATATAAGGTAAAGAAACCAGTTCTCCACAGTGATCTGAACTAAGTTTTTGAATTATTAATTTGTTGATTGGTACAACACCTGTAAAAATAATATCAATACAAGTTGCACTACACCCTGCAATACGTTTAGCTTCAAATAATAAATTATCAAGTTTATAGGATTTGAACAAAGAGCAAAATTTAATACTAATGGAAGAAGTTTCCAGGAGATTGATATTAAAGTCTCCACAAACTACAAGAGATTTATTCTGTTTATTAAGCTTAACTAAAACTTCTTCCATAACCTTTTCAAAGGTATCATAATTTGAACATGGGGGTCTGTAAACACTGACAACAATAAGGTGCTCAAGCTCAACGCATGCCATTTCTACAGTACGCTCAACAGAGAGGCTCACAAAGTCTTTACGTTCTTTACATGATAAGGATTTATTAGCTAATATTAAGGAGCCACCACGTAACTTAGTATCTCTATTGAACGAACTGACCACCTGGTGATTACTGAAATTAAGTTTATATATTAAGTAATCTTTCAACCAATGTTCAGTAATACATAAAATATGTATACTGTTACTATTTAAAAATAATTCAATTTCTAATTCTTTGCCTAACATACCTTGTATATTTTGATGCACCATGTTGATACAGTTTTTATTATTGTTATTTTGTGAAATTACATAATTATGTATTGGTAAGTTGCATTATAAGCTATTTAAATTATCTTTGCTAGAGATTACCTCTATTGTCTTATTATCTAATTTAAATTACTTGGAACTGGTTCCAAATCAAATGTAAAATTATTTGCTCAAAAGAAGCAGGTGTCAAGGTAGCCAAATCATTGGCTGAGTTAAAATATAAATAATAAGATAGCGTATTTGCTACCAGTCTTAAACTATACTTTGATAGGTAATACCTATCTCTTGTCAAAAACTTTTTAATTAAATTATTTAAATCAATTAAATGAAATTTATAATTATTACAATTATATGTCAGTTTTACATTATTATTGCATATTAAAAAGCCGCGGGATCAAACTTAGATCTGATATGAACGGCAATGGGGATTGGGGACGGTTCGGTGGCTCAGTGGTTTAGCAACGAGTTGCAGCGCTGAGGGAGACGGGTTCGTATCCCGCATCCATCTATATGGCCTCTAAATAATTGTTCTGGGTCGGGATGTTTTACCTTGTGAAATATATGTATGAAAACTGCCCCCACGATACAGAAGAAACTCTTAGTGTAGAAAATATTTGTGCAGAAACACAAATAATTGAATAAGTGGAAATTGAATCCAGCTGTGTGAATTGTCCCCTTGCCTCTCACACTCTTATCTCATCCAACCGGAGGTGTTACTTTACACGGGTACTATAGCAAGAGATCTCTTGTGTACACTCATTACACTATAACGACTTCGCAAGTGATAACTTCCGACAATTCGGGAGCTGTCACCACCAGGGTAGGAATATTTTTCTCTTAGGAGTTTATCTTAGTAGGTATACAGTGCTGTATTTTGACCTAAAAGATAAGGGAGGCTCCCTTAATAAACAGTCTAATTAATATCAGACTAATTTGAAAATCCTCACTGTGCCTTGTTTGTATATTCTAACCATAGACACAGATGTTGTTAAATTTGCGAACAGATATGAAACTAATGATGAAATGGCTAGAAACAAAAGAAAACAAAATTACAGATACTCGTTGTTGCTTAAAGTTAGAAATCAAGCTATAAATAGACTACCTTTAATGGTTTAAAATATTTTTTATTGGAAATAGTTTTTATACAGTGAATTCTCTTAAAATTAATTGATAATTTAATTATTAATTAATTTTATGAGATTCTGAATTAGACACGAATAATGTTCATTAATTTTTTTTTATATATTAGTTATGTTTTCCAACACAACGTATATTGTTTTTGGAATATATGGGGACTATAAGGCATTTCATATTACTTTTTTTACTTATAGACAATGCATGAGTAGTCTTTGTTTGAAGTTGTTTTAGGTGTCCATCGTTTACATCAGCCGCTTAACATCAGGTTAGCTGTATATACGATGTTCATTTTAATTTTATATAATAAAATTAAAAAAAAAAACACTTCACTCGAACTCTCTACAACACGTCTATTATACATTTTTTATAGAATAATGGCGACAAACTAGCGCACAGTCCACCTGATAATAAGTGGATGCTGTGGCCCTTAGACAACTACATCTGTCTTTGATTAAGAACAAAAATGCGGATGCATTGTCACCCCTGAGAACTAATATAGACATGGGGCATCCATGCCCAATTAAAGTGGTCTCCGGTTCTTTACATTCACCGTACGAAACACAACAGCATTTAGCTGCTATTTCACGTATGGCAATTCACAATGCTGTGTTAGTACCTACTTTAATGTATGGTAGTGAAAGTTGGGTGTGGCAGGAGAAGCATGAGAGTAGAATAAATGCTGCAGAAATGCGGTCATTAAGGAGTATGTTAGGGATGCAGCTGAATGACAGAGTGAGAAATTGTTTAATAAGAGAAGAGTGTGGTTTGCAAGATGATGTTGTGACCAGGATTAAGAAAGGAATGCTTCGGTGGTTTGGCCATCTAGAAAGAATGAATGAGGGAAGAGTGACAAAGCAAATTTATGTTGCAGAGGTGAACGGCATAGTCGGGAAGGGTCGCCCTAGGCGAAAGTTTATCGACCAAATTGGCGATATATTAAAAATGGGCCAAATCAAGAGTACCTTTAACCGACGAGCGTGTATGCGTAGGTATATGGATGTGGAGGAAGCGAGAGAGGTGTGTCAGGATCGTGCCAAATGGAAGTCCATAATCTCTGCCTACCCTTCTGGGTGACAGGCGTGAATGTTTTATGTTTATGTTCACACTGGTTTTGTGAGAGCGTGTTCCTACCCCGGTAGAGCCATAATATTCGTCCTACAACCGTAATATAGCTGCAGTATGGCTCTACCACGTAAAACGTACTGTATATATATAGTTAATCAATATGCATAATATGCATCATAACATGTTTACTAGTTATAAGTCGTAAATAAATGTCATTTGTAGGAGATCTTTATTTTTAATAGCCTTGTTTATTCCATATTCAAGTGTCGTTATTTGCACCTATAATTGTGGAACATTGTCAAACATTAGATCAAATGTTTGCTCAATGCTTGCAGCATACACGTTCACGGTCAATTCCTGGTGACGACGCGTCACGAATATTGGAATTTGGTTCCCTTTGCGTCATAACCACGGCATCTTGTTTCCGTGTTTGCTTTCTTTTGTATCAATTTATTTGCGAACATCTCTGATGTAGAAATAGTATATTTAAATTATTATTGTTATGTAAACAATTTAATGGAAATCATGTCCAAGCAATTATTTTTACGTCTTCCTGTACACAAAATTATGAATATTATTTATAGCGCATGCTCCGTGTTATTTTGTACCGGGGCAGCAGAAACCATCACTCCTATTGCATCCTGGGCATTGTAAGAGGAAAATTTGGGATATACCAGAAATAAGATAGAAATAGAGACACCCTTTAAAAACCTGTCCACAAATTAAAATGTATTTACGTGGGTTATATTCATCCCAGCGCCCCGCCCACACACATCACTGCTAAGTGCAGGCTTTGTCTCATTCTTATGAGAGTTTTGGAGCAACTTATTAGATATAGAGCCATGTTGCAGTTGCTTTATGACTTAATATGAAAGAGATAATCGTGGTAGAGCCGTGCTGCAGCTTACTGGTATAGTTGTAGCACAAATGGGTCGGCTCGACTGGGGAAGGACCACGCTCTCACAGAATACCAGCATAAAATAGCAGCTTTTAGCCGTTGTGTTTCACATGGTGACTAAAGAGAACCGGATACCTTTTTTACTGGAACCGACGCATTCCATCTTAGTTCTCACGGCTGAAACGCATCTGCATTTTGATTCGTAATCGAAGATAGATGTAGATGTCTATGGGCCGCAGCATCCACTTACTATCAGTTAGACTGTGAGCTCATTTAGACATCTACTTTTATCCTCGATTAAAAATCAAAATGCACATGCGCTGTCACCCCTGAGGGCGAAGATACAATGCCTCGTTTCCAGTAAAATGGGTCTCCGGTTTTCTACACTCACCATACGAAACACAACAGCGTTAAGCTGCTATTTTACGCTGGTTTTCTGTGAGAGCGTGGTCCTTCCCCGTTCGAGCCGACCCATTCGTGCTACAACCATAATATAGCTGCAGCATGGCTCTACCACGTTGATAATTTGATTGCTCCAGAACCTCTCAGGAATCAAATAAAGGCTGTACTTAGCGATGGTATGTGTGGGTCGCTGGTATGAATGAAACGCACTTAAACACTTTTATTATTTTTAAATGTTTTATATATATTAAATATATTACTTAATTAGTGAACTGTAAACTTTTAAATATGGTTTTTGTTTTTAGAATAAGGGTGATAAGCAAGCACACCACCCACCTGATGGTAAGTGGATGTTGTAACTCATAGACATCTACATCTATCTTCGATTACGAATTAAAATGAAGATGCGTTGTCATCCGTGAGGACTAAGATGGAATACCTAGTATCCAGTAAAAAGGGTCTCCGGTATTTCAAATTGTGGAATGAATGGACACAATATACTTTGTTGAGCGTTGAGTGCTAAAATTAAACAATACTGGTACATTCATGGCAACTTTTAAGCATAAGTTACATTATTACCATTATACAACAATCAAAGAGGTTTTTACCTCTACTGTTCGTTTATGGAACGAATAAAATGTGCACAGCCTGTTACTAGTTTCGTACGAAATTAGCGTTCTAAGATACAGTTATTGCAGCTAGTTTAGAAACCAGGGTTCCATTTAAATTGTTAAAAGATTTGTGGCAAATAAAGAATTTAAAGAATTTATTTAGTACATAACATACTTAAAGGCTAACTTAACACGTTAAATTATAATTATAACTTTCAACAAAAAGTAAAAACCGACTTCAAATTGTTAAAAAAGAAGTTATTTATTTGCAATCCATATGTGTTGATTTTTTTAAAAATTGTGTTTTTGAAAAAAAAAGTACAACTCATGAGGTGATTTTAATTTTGCTAGAAAAATAATTTTAAATTTTATTTTTAAAAATGGTTAAAGAAGAAGTCATCATTATCAAAGTGTCATACGTTGCGACCCATTACTAGTCTGAAAGTTTCATCAGATCGTCGCGACACATCTATTGATCAATCTTCCAACACTGTGCTTTCCAATATGAGGCTGTCAACCGCGAATCTTTCTTACCAATCGGTTGTAGGTTCCTCGAGCAATATGGTCATTCCACTGCCACTTCAGCCTATCTATCCACAGGGTTATATTAGTTATTACTGTTCTTCTGCGGATATCATCGTTGGATATTACCCACTTTTTATAGAATTATTTTGACGTGAATACGTCATTAAATTTGCTTTAATAGTGTAAGGCCATTCAGAAAACTGATGATGAAAATATCGGGGGATGCAGTTTGTTGTTGCAGCTATATATATGTGTGTGTGTATATATATTTATACATCCATTTGATTACACCACTCGATAGCTAATTATGTTGAGTGTGGACTGTGATATCTGTGAAACATCGCGCGCGGCGGAGGAGGGGGGGGGTCGTATTCACGTAAAAACAGACGAACATGTCCACGACACAGCTAAACCTCGATTTTTTTAATTGAAAGCTAAGCATAATCCTCTTCAAAGTTTGCAACGTGACTTCAAGTTTCACAATACAGAACACCAAGCTCACAAATACGATCCCTTGTTTATGACCGAGTGAATTTCGAAATAAAAATATACCCACTCCATCTCTCAAACACATTCATCGCAATAATTCAATTCGTTTGCGCCGCCATTACAGCGATAGCAGATCTATTGGAACGTTGGATTAATTTAAACAGCTATTTATATCATCCCGACAATTTAAAACATGTCGGATATTTCGAAGTAGTCCAGCTGAATTAGTTGGTTGCGTGATAGTGGAGAGCGTGAAAAGAATTTTTCTTCCTGCGCCCGCGTCCAAGTGGGCCAATGAGGATGACAGCTCAGCTGATCATTTATTGACGTAGGCGTACGATCACAGTGACCTAGTTGTAATCTGCCGGTATGGGTTAAATTGGCAAAGAATATTCTGAACAGATGGCACAAAAGTAACAATTTTTGTCCCAAAGCTTAACACATGCCTACTCTCACAATAATTATATTCTCTCGATCGAGTTTCAGTAACCATATATGATATTTTTTATATAGAACTAGCTGTTCCCCGCGACTTCGCCCGCGTATAATATAGGGTTTTAATTATGTTGCGCGGAACTTAATTATTTTTCTAAAATATAAGTTGCCTAAGTTACTCCTTATAACATCAGCTATTTGCCAGTGAAAGTTCCGTTGAAATTGGTCCAGCCGTTTCGGAGATTAGCCGGATCAAACAGACAAAAATTTTAAAAATTGTGTGTTTGTTTATAAGTACCGTATAAACTTTCATATGCATTTGGTAAAAAGCTGTTATTTTGACATAACAAACAGACACTTCAATTTTATTTATTTGTATAGATAAGGTATGAACAAGCACACATTCCATCTGATAACAAGTGGATGTTTTGGCCCATAGACATCTACATTTATCCTTGATTAAAAATCAAAATGCAAATGTGTTGTCACCCCTGAGCACTGAAATGAAAGCCTCGTTTCCAGTAAAAAGGGTCTCCGGTTCTTTACACACCATACGAAACACAGCAACTTTAACTATAGACCTCACTCCGATACTTTATCCCATAATTTCCAAAATAATTGAAAAGTACATTTACCATAAATTATATAAATATTACGCCTCGTGTAGTGGCTGGTAAGAATACCTACTACCCCATATCTTCCTTTGGGTGTTGTAAGAGGCGACAGAGGGAAATTGAGGCAGAAGATGGGCAGCAGCATCTTTTTGGTAACAGTAAAAACTGCGGTTGCCAACTCGCTCACTAAGCGTGGCAACTATGGCAATATACCCCCATGATAAAAGTTACCAAAAGGCGGTCTCCAGTCCCTGGCGGCCACGCTATTCCTGGCTACGGTGGCGACCATGGTAACGGGAGGGCAGTGGATGCTAAGGATCTCCGGTAGAGGTTCGGTTGCCACCTACGACGACTCCACCTGGCAACATATAACGCACGCACCCTGAGAAGAGATAGACAACTTGCGCTGAAATATTATAGGCTTATCTGACTTTATTTTTTTATAAGACAAGGGTGACACACGAGCACACAGTCCACCTGATAGTAAGTGGTTTCTGCGGCCCATAGACATCTACATACATCCTCTCTTACAAATCAAAATGTAGATGCGTTGTCACCCGTGATGACTAAGATGGAATGCCTCATTTCCAGTAAAAAGGGCCTCCGGCCATCTGCACTCACCAAGCGAAACGCAGAGGTAAACCTCTACTTCACGCTGGTTTTCTGTGAGATCGTGGTACCACCCCGGTTCGAGCCGGCCCATCCGTGCGACAGCAAAAGCTGCCGTGTGGCTCTACCACTGTTAGACATCCGAAGAGAGGGGGAAGACATGGTGATCCTTGAATCCGGCAACTTGTTCCACCACCGGGAGGGCGACCATCTGTCCCAAGGAGGTGTTGGATTTATCGTCCACAAGTCTCTCGTTAGTAACATTGTAAAGATTGGGACTGTGTCGACAAGGATTGCCTTACATCCAAATCTTATACTCAGAAACACCAAACGGTATTCGTTGAAGGTCATACAGGTTTACGCACCAACCTCGGCACATCCCGATGAGGAGGTAGAGGAAATGTATGAACTGTATATCTAGAGCTATGCATTCCTCCAAAACCCACTATACGGTGTTAATGGGAGACTTTAACACAAAAACAGGCACAAGAGAGAACGGTGAGCTGAAGGTATGGAAATTTGGAATTGGGCAAAGGAACTCAAGGGGCCAGCAGCTGGCCGACTTCATGGAGAAAGAGGGACTCTTTATGATGAACTCTTTCTTCCATTTTTTGCCGTACCCCGACGGTTCGACAAAAAATGAGATTGACTTCATTATGACGATCAGACGACAACTGTTCAGTGACGTTTCAATGATCGCGAGGGTGAAAACCTGCAGCAATCGCCAAATGGTGAGAGGCACACTGAACCTAAACGTTAAGTTGGAGAGGTCACGTCTAATGAAGTCAACGCTCCGTCCCCTTGTGCACTAATCCAAAGTCCCGAAACCTTTCAGCTCGAGCTCCAAAACTGTTTCCAGTGCCTAGAATATTGCAATGCATACGAGACGACATGACTGACAAGCTCGTTGATACCGTCAATGCGGTCGGGGCTTTGACAGCATACAGGCAATTGAATAGACAGATCTCCAAAATGCATGCGGCGGGACTTGTGCAACTTTAATACTGCTTGTATGGAAGAAACGATCGAGTGGAACCAGGGCACCAAAATCTTTGCTAGAGATCTGTCTGCCAGAAAGAGCCAACCCTCAAAGCTGAAGACTGAATGTGGCGGCGTCGTTTCAGGGACACCTGAGATTTTGAGTGAGATTGAGAGGTTCTATGGGCAGCAGTACACATCATCGTTGGAGCTACGCGCATGTGTGAGTAACGATCCAAGAGCGAGTCTTAACCGACACTATTCTGAAGATATCCCGGACGTCAGTCTGAGCGAGATTAGAATGGCTCTCCAGCACCTTAAAAACGGCAAGGCCCCAGGCGAGGATGGAATTACAGCGGAGCTTCTGAAAGCAGGTGGAAAACCGGTACTTGATGTCCTTCAGAAGTTCTTTAATTTCATTCTCCATGGTGGCACTACTCCGGAGGCGTGGAGCAGCAGTGCGGTGGTATTGTTCTTCTAGAAAGGCGACAACGCTTTCTTGAAGAACTACAGACTGATTTCCCTTCTGAACCGCGTCTACGTGCTGTTTTCGAGAGTCATTATGAATCGTCTCGCATGCTGACTCGTCAACTTCCAGCTTCCCGAACAAGTCGGTTTCTGAAAAGGCTTTTGCAGCATAGACCGCATACATATCCTTCGGCAAATAGCACAGAAGTTCGAGGAGTACGATTTGCGGCGTATGTGGACTGTGAGAAACCTTTTGATTCCGTCGAAATTTGGGCGGTGCTGCAGTTCCTTGAGCGGCGCCAAGTTGACTTTCGGTATATCGATGTATTGAAATGTTTGTACAGTAGGGCTACGATGGCTATCCGAATACAGAACCAGAGTACGAAACTTATCCAACTGCATAGAGGTGTAAGACACGGTGACGTTATATCCCTGAAACTCTTCACCGCTGTACTGGAAGATATTTCCAATCTTCTGGACCGGAAAGGGTACGGTACTCGTATTAACATCAACGGCGAGTACATCACATACTTTCGATTTTTTTAAGGCAGAATCGCTGGAAGACCTAAGCACTATGTAATTAATAGAGTCAGGCGTTACTTTGCGGAAATCCATTATTCTAAAGCTTTTAATTAGTAAGCTGAAGTGGCAGTGGGCCGACCATATAGCTCGAAGAACCGACAACCGATGGGGAAGAAAGTTTCTTGAGTGGCAGCCTCGTACCCGTAGGCGAAGTGTAGGGCGACCCCCCACGAGATGGAGTGACGACCTGGTAAGACATGCAGGAAGTCGATGGATGCAAGTGGCTCAGGACCGTGCTTTGTGGCATTCCTTGGGGGAGGCCTATGTTCAGCAGTGGACTTATGAAAGGCTGTAATGATGATGATGATGAAAGCTTTTAAAAAGTTACTTCGCAAACATCCGCTATATTAAATAAAATGATGTGTCTTACCTAGTATGAAGAGCATCTCCCACCCTCCCTTAATTGTGTGCACTATCCCTGTCACCACTAATCCCAGCACCACTACTTCCAACACCACTACACTAGGAAAGACACACCACTGACGACAATACGACACGTGTTTTGCCTCTACACGAGGTGATGTAGACTCTGCGGTGGCTGACCGTTCCTTGACGGTTAGCCACCGCAGGATAGTGCACGCAATTAAGGGAGGGCGGGAGGTGCTCTGCAACTAAGTAAGACACATCATTTTATTTTATATAGCGGATGTTTGTGAAATAACTTTTTAAAAGCTTTAATACTAAACACTATGCTCAATGACCTCAATGGTGTCTCCCAAAGGATAGGTCTTAGGATGAACATGGACAAAACAAAGATCATGTTTAATGTCCATGTCACACCTATGCCGGTAGTTGTTGGGAGCACTAAGCTCGAAGTTGTTGACGAGTATGTTTACCTGGGACAAATAGTCCGACTAGGTAAGTCCAACTTCGACCGAGAGGTCAATCGACGGATTCAACTCGGCTGGGCAGCGTTCGACAAATTACAGCACATCTTCTCGTCAGGTATACCTCAAAACTTGGCGTGGTCCTTCACACGTATAGCTCGAAGAACCCCACTAGATGGAGTGACGACTTGGTAGACCTGGTAAGACATGCAGTAAGTCGATGGATGCAGGTGGCTCAGGACCATGCTTTGTGGCATTCCTTGGGGAAGGCCTATGTTCTGCAATGGGCTCGTGAAGGGCTGTAATGATGATGATGATATAAATATATACATACATACATACATAGAATCACGCCTCTTTCCCGTAGGGTAGGCAGAGACCACTTCTTTCCACTTGCTACGATCCTTACATACTTGTTTCGCTTCGTCCACTTTCATTATTTTCTTCATACATGCGCTTCGGTTTAGGGTTATCGTAAAAAAATAAATATATAGAAAAACATAACATTTGTGTAAGGAACAGGATAGCGTAAAACAATTAATATGGCAGTACAAGACTTTGTACACAATATTGTCAATAATATGGGCACAAGAACACAAGTTCGTGCCATATTTTGTGACATGAATTAGGCGTTTGATAACGTACCCTGTATACCCTCTTAAATAAACAACAAGCGTAATCAGGGGTAATGTACTTAGCCTTATAGAATCTTACGTTTGTAGTAGAATACATATAACTGAAATTAAGAGTATTAATGTAGTTTATAAATACGAAGAAATGTTTCTATCGCCGGAAAGTAAAGTCAGCTTTGGAGTTCCGCAAGGGAGTATACTGGGTCCTTTACTATTTATATTATAAATTAAGTACCTATCTAAATACGCATAACAACTTTTGACGCTTTTTGCAGATTATAGCACCATTACAAGACCTTGCGAAAACATTAACACATACGAATATCACGTAAACAATTCTTTAAAAACAATTATAAAATGGCTAGGCCACAATTATTCAATAATAAATTTAAGCAAAACAAAGGTTATACATACATTTCATTCAACGCAAACTCGTTAAAAATAAATTCATAATGCCATAAAATATCTACAACTTTGCTGAATTCGAAAGCCCGAGAACTATGGGGCCTGATGAAAAATTTAACTGGAATTCACACATTGAGACTCTAGGTAAAAATATAAGTAAGTCTGCAAAATATGTTCTACGCATATTATCACCTATAATTTGTACGGATGGACTCTTTACTGCAATTAGAGTTCAATCACACCGTAGCACATAATCACACACCATTTTAACGTGACGGACGTAATTACATGATACCAAAGTATACAAACCATCAGCAACAGCACCCATCTCAACGAAACATGAGGCAGCTATTCAGTAACCACCAGAAGAACCAACACAACGGACGGAACCACGACACTATCTTAGCTTTCTTAGAATAACTTCACTGGTATAATGACTTAAGCGGAATCTCCTGCGCTCGGCACCTCCACTGAACTTTATACTGCACAAACGGGTGTGGGGTTTACCGATCTACCCTGCCACTGCTATGTTCATCAATTACATTAATATAGTGGTGAGCATCAAAGTAACAATAACTAGGAGCATTTAATACTGTACGGTCTGCGAATTTGTGCTCTAGAATTTTAATATTCAAAAACTGATCCCTGCCACCATGGATATGACGCTCCGCTAGAGTGACGCAACCTTTGGCTCACTCTCGATCCATCCCGTATTTTCTATACACCGACACACACTCTGGGAGGCACGAAAACATTAAGCACAACATTAGTAAAATTCTACGAATCGCATCTGCTATGTTCATCAATTACAATAATATAGTGGTGAGTATCAAAGTAACAATAAATAGGAGCATTTAACGCTGTACGGTCTGCGAATTTGTGCTCCAGAATTTTAATATTCAAAAACTGAGAATATATTAGTTTTTGATGTCAACCGTACGTGAACCGAGCACATGGACACGGCCGGCCAGTTTCTGGGTCACGCCGTGATAAGTGTTCGCAACACAACATAAATTCCCGAACTAAAAATCCCGAAATTGTGTTAATTTCCATTGGCATAGGCCGCGGATTAACGAGATATTTTGAGTTGGACGTGGTTTGATTTTTATTTTATTTTTGATAAAATAGAAGTGACAAATGAACTTCCAGTCCACCTGATAGTAAGTACAGCCTATGTACACCTGCAACTTCAGATTAAGAAGGCTACAGATGAGTTGTTACCTCCGAGGAGGATATCCTTCCTCACAGTCTGTAATTCTGCTTCTTTATACCTATACTGTTTATAGAGATAGGTAAGACGGTAGACTCTATCAAGAAATACTCAAAAAGTGCTACTGCCTAACAGTGACTGCAACGAAATTCAACACACGAAGCTGCAGATGGCACCTCCGAGGACTAAGAACTGGCTACAGTGTCATCATGCTACTGGCAGACTGAACTGGAATGCCTCACAGCCAGCCTGTAATTACCCTGGTATTTTCCACCCTGCAGACTGTAATATGTGTATGCCTTAATGATTTTGCTGCGGATGGCTATTCAGATGAAGAATATACATTGTCGATAGAATTTATCGGACTAGTTATCGAAACAAGAGCCTATTAATAAAAATACAAGATAACCAAAAATAAATTGTTCTTTTTTTTAAATAAAAGTAACAAACGAGCATACAGTTCACCTCTTGGTAAGTGGCTAATGTACGGATACCTACATATTTCCTCTATTAAGAATTAAAATGCAGTTATGATATCGTTCTTGAGGGCTAAGTTGATTTTTTTTATTACTGAAAAGGGTATCCGGTAGTCGTCACTCACCTAACGAATTAATGCTCCTACTTCATACTGTGCGAGCATAGTCTTTCCCCGGTCAAATCAACCCATTTATGCTACAACTATTTAAAATAAATAGCTGCGGTATGGCTCTACCGCGTAATAAACATCCATCCATATATCCATTACAAACTATTAAAATCCACTGCTAAACATAGGCCTCCCCCATAGATTGCCTCATAGGGGGGATATTTGCCATAGTTGTCATGCTTGGAAAGTAGGTATGTAACCGCAGTTTTTTATTTTAAGTCGTTATTAGGACCACGCTGCTGCCCATCTTCTGATTTGTTTCCCTCTGTCGCCTCTTACCACACCCACGGGATGATATGCAAAATGATGGCAGACGCAGCTTTTTCATTATTTTGAGTTGTTATATGGAATATTCTGCTACCCATCTCCTGTTTTGTTTCACCCTGCCACATGGAGGTAGATATTCTTACACCCACCACTACACGGTTAGTAATTGACATAGACAAAATAAAATACATAACATGATAAGAAACTTCAAGCGTTGCAACGTTCGACAAGCCTGAGTGATAGCAGACGCATCTCCTGTCTGTCTCTGTCATCCGTTATCTATAAATTCATCCGAAATTGGCAGCTTAATCGAAACTGCTTATTGTTTATGCACTTGTGTATTCGTTTAACGATCACGCAGCGATATCAATTTGTATTATTGAAGGAATCCATTTATAAATGCTAGCAGATTAAAATAAGTTTCAAATTGCGGTCAACGAATAGGCAGGTAGGTACACATTGTAATGACTTTTCTTTTAGTCAATATATTCTTTATTGTACGTTAAAATGGAAACAAAATGGAATAAGTTAATATACAAGGTACAATAGGCGGTCTTATCGCGCTGAAAGCGATTTTTCATAGAAAACCGTTTTGTGCAAAGAACTGTTGTTTACAATGAATTGCGAATAGGAAAGGTAAAATTAAAACTAATTTCACGGATTTTATCGCGTATATTAACTTATTTTATATTCTCGATGTTTCAAGCACTTTACAGCACCCATGGTCATGGGGGGGACATTACTAGTATAGTTGTAGCTCGAATGGATCGACTCGACCGGGGAAGGATCACGCTCGCACAGAATATCAGTATATAATAGCATATATAATATAGCATATATATATAGCAGTATATAATAGCATAATAGGGGAGGGTTTGGCCATAATGTCCATGCATAGCAGGCTGTTTGGTAACAGCAATTGTTTCTTTATTTTATATATTTTTAAATGAATGAGAGTGACAAACGGGTACACAGTCCGCCTGATGGTAAGTAGATGCTGTGGCCCATAGACATCTACATTTGTCTTCAATTGAGAGTCGAAATGCAGATTCGTTGTCACCCCAAGGGACTAAGATGGAGTACTTCGTTTCCAGTAAAAAGGGATTTCAGTTTTTGAACTGCTATTTCTCGCTGGTATTCAGTGAGAGCGTGGTCGTACCCCTTTCAAGTCGACCCATGCGTGCTACAAGTACAATTTAGCTGCGGCATAGCTCTACCACGTATATAACTATTTTTAAATATTTACCATTACCAATGGACATACTTGATATAAAACCAAAACCCACCATACCACAAGCACATTAACTAGTGCACCGACTATACATCATCATCATAATCATCATTACAACCCTTCACAAGTCCACTGCTGAACCTAGGCCTCTCCCAAGGAATGCCACAAAGCACGGTCCTGAGCCACCTGCATCCATCGACTTCCTGCATATCTTACCAGGTCGTCACTCCATCTAGTGAGGGAAGCCCTACACTTCGCCTGCCGGTAAGAGGCTGCCACTCGAGAACCTTCTTTCCCCATCGGTTGTCGGTTCTTCGAGCTTGTGGCTGGCCCACTGCCACTTCAGCTTACTAATCCGTTGGGCTATGGCGGTCACTCTGGTTCTACTGCGGATATCCTCATTTCTAAGTCTATCACGCAGAGAAACTCCGAGCATAGCCCTCTCCATAGCTTGCTGAGTGACCTTGAGCTTCCTTATCCGGCTAGCAGTGAAGGACCACGTCTCAGTTCCATATGTCATCACTGGCAATACGCACTGGTTGTACAGTCTCGTTTTCAAGTTTTGAGGTATACCTGACGAAAAGATGTGCCGTAATTTCCCGAACTCTACCCAACCGAGTTGAATCCGTCGATTGACCTCTCGGTCGAATTTGGACTTACCTAGTCGGACTATTTGCCCCAGGTAAATATACTCGTCAACAACTTCGAGCTTAGTGCTCCCAACAACTACCAGTATAGGTGTGACATGGACATTAAACATGATCTTTGTTTTGTCCATGTTCATCTTAAGACCTATCCGTTGGGAAACACTATTGAGGTCATTGAGCATCGTGCTTAGGTCCTCCAGCGATTCTGCCATAAGGACTATATCATCGGCATACCGAAGGTGAGTGCAGTACTCGCCGTTGATTGTTGTCCTTTTCAGTCCAGAAGCTTGATTACGTTTTTCAATGCAGCGGTGAAGAGTTTCGGGGATATGACGTCACCCTGTCTTACACCTCTCTGCAATTGGATAGGTTTCGTACTCTGGTTCTGTACTCGGATACCCATCGTAGCCCTACTGTACAAGCACTTCAACACCTCGATATACCGACAGTCAACATGGCACCGCTGAAGGGACTGCAGCACCGCCCATATTTCGACGGAATCAAAGGCTTTCTCATAGTCCACTTACGCCAGACATAGTGGCAAATTGTACTCCTCGGACTTCTGTACAATTTGCCGAAGGGTATGTATGTGGTTTATGGTGCTAAAGCCTTTTCGGAAACCGGCTTGTTCGGGAGGCTGGAAGTCGTCAAGTCTGCGCGCGAGACGATTTGTAATGACTCTCGAAAACAGCACGTAGACGCGGCTCAGAAGGGAAATCGGTCTGTAGTTCTTCAAGAGAGCTTTGTCGCCTTTCTTGAAGAACAAGACCAACGCACTTCTGCTCCATGCCTCTGGTGTAATGCAACCATGGAGGACGGAATTAAAGAGCTTCTGAAGGACTTCAAGTACCGGTTTTCCACCCGCTTTCAGAAGCTCCGCTGTAATTCCATCCTTGCCTGGGGCCTTGCCGTTTTAAGGTGCTGGAGAGCCATTCTAATCTCGCTCAGACTGACGTCCGGGATATCTTCGGAATATTGTCGGATAAGACACGCTCTTGGATCGTTACACACACTTGCGTTTGGCTCCAACGATGATGTATACAGCTGCCCATAGAACCTCTCAATCTCACTCAAAATCTCAGGTGTCCCTTCTGGGACACCTGAAGACCGAGCGTGGCAGCGTCATAGAAATGACGCTGCCACGCTCGGTCTTCAGCTTCGACAGTTGGCTCTTTCTGGCAGACAGATCTCTAGCAAAGACTTTGGAGCCCTGGTTCCGCTCGATCGCTTCTTCAATACGTACAGTATTAAACTTGCGTAAGTCCCGCCGCATGCATTTGGAGATCTGTCTGTTCAGTTGCCTGTATGCTGTCACATCTACTGAAGACTGTAGCTTCATATCCCGTCTAACAGCCATGAGATTATGAGTGTGATCGGAGAGTTTTGCAAAACTTAGCTCCGACCGCATGGACAGTTTCCACGAGATTGTCATTTATATCGTCCACTGCATTGCAATCTTCTAGGCACTGAAAACCGTTGTTCGCGCCAAACACTTTCAAAGAACGAACGCGAGAGGGCGTGCGGCTCAGTGTCATACCGGTTTGACATTCGGTCGTACGTAAAACGCCCAAGGGCAGTCGTCTTTAATCGGTGCTGACGTGAGCACGCGGTCCATTCTGTTAGGGAACTCGGAATAATTAGGTGCGGCCCGTAAATATACGGTCTAGGATTTGTGACGCGCATTCCTACTGGAGAGCTTCCCGGGACTCATTGTGTTTGACTCAGAATCTGCATAAGTGCATTAGGCAATATTAGCTAGTGCGGCCTCTAATATTCTAGAATTAACTGTTGCGACGCGAAACGGTAGTGACCTTTAATAAACTGTAAACTCCGTGTGCGTTTTGTGTGTTAACCTTATAACCAGCGATAGTTAGTGGCTTCTGTAAGTTAGTGAATCGTACGATAGAGTTAATTGACTGTCAACGTGACGAAAGAAGAAAGTGACTGTGGATAACCTCGAAAGGCCCCCTCAAGTTGGAGCGGTGTCGACGCTCGGGCTGCTGCCGACGGCCAAGGTCTAGGCTCAATCACCATCAGTCACACCCAGATACACATCACATCACTTATTTCCCTTTCACTACACAACCACATGTGACCTGACCGACTCCGGAGGGACCAGTCGCCTTGGATATAGGTAAGTGAACTCCGCCTAATTCCTCTTCCGGTCGACTGGCCGTAGTATAACGCTCCCTCATATATTTTAGTGTAATTAGAGAGATTCCACGTGGCCACATTGAGGCCCGACCTACGTTTGCTCGAGAGTCTTCTGCTCATGGGCCCCAGAGGATTGGATCCTTTAAGAGAGCAACCGTAGGCCGTAACAAACTGGTAGCAGAGAGCGGTTCCGGGTTCGATTCCCCGGTCGATCCCGACCATAGTGTTTGATAAACATTAAACAATTCTGGTGGCAGGGAGCGTTGGTTTGATTGGTTTAATTTGTGTCTACAATCACGCCCGTCCGTAATACGTAAAAATATTTTTTTGTACGTAATAATAGAATTATTTCCCTTTGTTCTTTGTTGCTTGCCTTTTTTTGGTTAGTGGGTAGATTTGAAAAGCCGCGCCCTAGGTTGCGCAAGCGGGAGTTTTCTAGAGATATACGTCATGTAGGTAGATGGTTATTTTTACGTAATCGGTTAATTATCGTTGCCGGATAGTTGTAGTGGATTACTTATCGAAGGGTCGATTTCCGAGCTAGGCATTTTTTGTTGATCGACCGTGATTTGTATCTTCGTTTATACTGTAATTTGTATTTGAACTAAAGAGTAGTAATTGTATTTGCGCAATTTGAATTTAACTTGATTTGATCGCACTAGTATTTGTTATTTGTCAATTTGATTTGTGTCTTTTCTTTTGTGCTAACTTGTATTTGGTTGATACGTAGTAATTCGTATTTGTGTAATTTCTATTCAACGCGATTTGATAGGAACTGCATTTATTAACTGTTAATTTTTGTTGTACAAAGTCTGTGCTCAAGCCGCGTCGTAATTTTGCATTTAATAGTGATGACATCGCCCAAGCTACTGATCCGTTGTTTGCGGACTGAACTACGCTGGGCCACAAGCGCCCATGCTTTGATAGGTCGACCGGATAGGGTCCATAACTTGATGAAGCAGTTCGAGCAGGTGGATGCTCGAAGGGCCGCAGTGGAGGAGGCTTACGCTGAGCTCGAGGATTCGGATGTGGAGAAGGGAGTCCTGGACTCCTGCTTCGCGGACTATGAGCAGTTCTTGTGGCTCACGGACGAGTTGATCGAGGCTGAAGGCAGGTATGCCGAGGAAGCGCGTGAAGCTCGGATGAGTGACCTGTCCGAGTCCTCTCTGAAGCAGCTTCAGCCAGAGCTGTTGGGACGACTCCCAACTCTGGACCTGCCAAAGTTCTCCGGGGTCCATTCCGAATGGCTGACCTTCGTTGGTCTTTTCGACAGCCTAGTGGACGCCCGGAGTGACCTGACCCCGAGCCAAAAGATGGCGTACTTCCTGGCCTCACTGGAGGGGGAGGCCGTGGGCGTCGTCGGCCATTTGAGATTGTCGGACGACGCCTACCAGACTGCTCGGGACCTCCTAGCCAGAAGATACGCCAACGTCCGGCGAATTGCGGACGAACAGGTTAAGCAGCTTCTAAGCCTCCCGCTGCTTAGTGACCGGGCCAGACTACGTCGGGACCTGTTGGATCCAGTCTTGGTGGCCTGAAATGCGTTGAGGCGGCTGGGTTTACCAGTGGGCGAATGGGCTTTTTTGTTGCTCCGCATCGTGCTGTCCCGTCTACCTCTCGACCTTCGAATCCATTTTGAGGAGAGGTACGGCGGGGACGAGGCCTCCTATATTCCGCCCTTCTATGACCTGCTGCGGTTTATGGAGGAGCAGTGCCGGCAGATCGAGAACGCGGCGGGCACCGTTGACGACTTACGAGACGTGCCCAGTGAGAGGCTGAACCCGCCAGGCAAGTCGTCGTCAACCCCACCCTGCTCCTATTGTCGAGCATCTGATCACCGGGTAACGTCGTGCCCGAAATTATTAGGTAAGCCGGTTTCGGCGAGGCGAACTATCGCCAAGGAGCGCCGCTGGTGCTGTTCATGTCTGGGAGGACACCTCCAGCGAGACTGTCCGCATCGGCGGCCCTGTCTGCATTGCCAGGGCAATCATCATGCCGTTTTGTGCCTGAGTGCGAACGGCGTCTCCTCTCGGGGCTCTGCCAGGTCCTCGACCCCCACGGGCGGGGGCGCTCAGCCACGCCCTCTGCCGGGCGACTCTTGGCGCCCGCCGGCCAGCCATCAGGCCCCTAAGTTTGAAAGGGGTCCCTCCCCCGACCAGTCGGCGGGTAATTCCCCCAGGGGCGGGGGTGTCATCACCCCCCCTAAGCGTGTGGAGAGGAACTTCACGGCCACTCATCGGTCCGCTGGACCCTTCTCACTCCCGTTAGCTGAGTGGCCGCGACTGGTGTACCACTGTTCCCCATTTGATGGAGGCGGCCCTGGCTAGCTGCCGCCTTAGCTCCCACCACGGCCACCTCCACTGAGCCTTAAGCCGTCAACAGTCCACTTGTCAAAATGTTCTGTTGCCGACGGCCTCAGTGAAGGCGTACAACCCGAGTGGCGACTGTTAGCGATCTCGGGTTCACGCCATGTGGCCTTCCCTTGGTGGTGGGAAGATTAGGGCCCCTCTGGAGCGTTGAATCACGCTGTCAAGGGGTATTAGATTTGGTTTGGTCGAACACTTAGTCAAAAAATACTTGAATTAAAATTAAAAATTGCTTTGGGCTTTCCGCGAAATTTTCCTATTTGTAGCGGTTTAAATTAAAAGAATTGAATTTAATCTACTCTTTTAAATGCTACTGCATGTGTTTTGTACATATATTTAATCACTGTATTTGATTGTTGCGTCTGTTTGCTGAAAGGAAAATTTGAATTCATTTGAAATTGAATGGCGCACTATTTGAAAAATTATGTTTATGTTTATGATAGTGTTTAATCATTTTGCTTTGCGAAGAAGTAGGGCTGTCCCTTACGTTATTGTTTTGTTTAATTTGCAAGTTGACCTATGCGCATCGGTGATTAATTTGGTTGAATTAATTCTGTAGTTGAACATTGATGCTTTTGAAAAATTAATTGATATATGAGCATAGGACTACATGTCTAACAGGCTAGCTAGTTTTGGAGATTATCAGATTGAAATCAGCTGCCGCACTATTTTAGTAAATGATAATATGGTGGGTGGCCTGGCTAGGCCTACTTGTTGATACTGGGATCTGGACTTCTGTCCAGTACAGGACTTGTTAAAGTGCTGCGATGCCCAGGAGGGGCATCCAGTGGAGGCTGACCCTCCGACTTGCCACATTAGGGCTATTTTTGTTAGGGTTGCAAGATCTTATGGGGTGCCTAAAGTGGCCTAGTTTGGTTGTAGATTCGGTCTTGCAACTTGCCTTGGCGACCTTGTCCCACTGACCGGTTTGCTCGCGGACCTAAATCCTTATGTCCGGGACGGGGGTTTGTTTGCGCCAAACACTCTCAAGGAACGAACGCGAGAGGGCGTGCGGCTCAGTGTCATACCGGTTTGACATTCGGTCGTGCGTAAAACGCCCAAGGGCAGTCGTCTTTAATCGGTGCTGACGTGAGCACGCGGTCCATTCTGTTAGGGAACTCGGAATAATTAGGTGCGGCCCGTAAATATACGGTCTAGGATTTGTGACGCGCATTCCTACTGGAGAGCTTCCCGGGACTCATTGTGTTTGACTCAGAATCTGCATATGTGCATTAGGCAATATTGGCTAGTGCGGCCTCTAATATTCTAGAATTAACTGTTGCGACGCGAAACGGTAGTGACCTTTAATAAACTGTAAACTCCGTGTGCGTTTTGTGTGTTAACCTTATAACCAGCGATAGTTAGTGGCTTCTGTAAGTTAGTAAATCGTACGATAGAGTTAATTGACTGTCAACGTGACGAAAGAAGAAAGTGACTGTGGATAACCTCGAAAGGCCCCCTCAAGTTGGAGCGGTGTCGACGCTCGGGCTGCTGCCGACGGCCAAGGTCTAGGCTCAATCACCATCAGTCACACCCAGATACACATCACATCACTTATTTCCCTTTCACTACACAACCACATGTGACCTGACCGACTCCGGAGGGACCAGTCGCCTTGGATATAGGTAAGTGAACTCCGCCTAATTCCTCTTCCGGTCGACTGGCCGTAGTATAACGCTCCCCCATATATTTTAGTGTAATTAGAGAGATTCCACGTGGCCACATTGAGGCCCGACCTACGTTTGCTCGGGAGTCTTCTGCTCATGGGCCCCAGAGGATTGGATCCTTTAAGAGAGCAACCGTAGGCCGTAACAACCGTTTTCGTAGCTCGAGCTGAAAGGTTTCGAGACCTAACCATTCGGTGATCGCTTCCGGTTTTCACCCTCACGATCACTGAGACATCACTGAACAGATGTTGTCTGGTCGTAATAATGAAGTCAATCTCATTTTTTGTGGAACCGTCGGGGCTCGACCAGGTCCACTTCCTGTGGGGCCGCTTCTGGAAGTAAGAGTTCATCATAAAGAGTCCCTCTTTCTCCATGAAGTCGGCCAGCTGCTGGCCCCTTGGGTTCCGTTGCCCTATTCCGAATTTGCCTACTTTCAGTTCACCGTTCTCTCTTGTGCCTAGTTTTGCGTTGAAGTCTCCCATTAACACCGTATATTGGATTTTGGAGGAATGCATGGCTCTAGAGATATCCTCATACATTTCCTCCACCTGCTCATCGGGGTGTACCGAGGTTGGTGCGTAAACCTGTATGACCTTCAGCGAATACCGTTTGGTGATTCTGAGTATAAGGTACGCAACCCTCGTCGACACACTCCCAATCTTTACAACGTTGTTAACGAGAGACTTGTGGACGATAAATCCGACACCTCCTTGGGACAGATGGTCGCCCTCTCGGTGATAGAACAAGTTGCCGGATTCGAGGATTACCGTGTCCTCCCTCTCTCTTCGGACCTCGGATAATCCTATGATATTCCAGCGCAACTTTTCTATCTTTTCTTCCAGCTCCAGGATCTTCTCGTCAGTCCTCAGGGTGCGTGCGTTATAAGTTGCCAGGTCGAGTCATCATAGGAGGCAACCGAACCTCCACCGGAGATTCTTAGCAGCCCCTGCCCCGCCGTTACCATGGTCGCCACCGTAGCCAGGAACAGCGGGACCGCCGGGGACTGGGGGCCGTCTCTTTGTTGCTCTCATCATTGAGGGGGACCGACTATACACACTGTCATATTTTCCAAACAACAAAGGCCACGAGAATCGCAATGAACTAAAAGTATAAAAATATTTAAAAGGGCAAGGATAAGTGTAATAAATATTACAATTCGTGCATATTTATATAAGCTTCTTCATCATCATCAGCGTGCGATGACTACAGCTGGGCATAGGCATCTCTCGCTGTAGAGAGGATTTCCCTTAATCGTTAAGTTGCAGCGCAAAGGGCCGCGAGTTCGAATCCCGCACGATACAAGTATTTGTATAGCCTACAAATAACTACTCCGGATCAGGATATTTGTTCTTGTGAAATGTATGTGTATAAACTGACTCCACGATGCAAGAGAAAATCCTAGTGTGGAGGTAATATTTTTTTTAAAATAAGAAAAGAATGTACGATCGCAGTACCATATGTTTCTCAACGTTGGCGCTGCTTCCAGCCGCAGCGAGTATTTGTATTCTGTGTTTCTTTTATAGAATAAGGATGCCAAACAAGAACAACAGTCAATATTTCGTATGGTGAGTGTACAGAACCGGATTCCCTTTTTACTGGATACGAGGCATTCCATTTTATTCCTCAGGAGTGACAACGCACTCTGCTTCTGGTTCTGCAATTTGATTTTGAATTGACGATAAGCCAGAGCATCTAATTATCATCAGGTGCACTGTGTGCTCGTTTGTTACCCTAGTTGTATAGAAAAAGAAAACTTTGAATGCAGCAGAAATACATAGACAGCAGTGAAACACACGTACATCCAGAAAGATTAAATAAAATATAATTCGCTGGAAACATTACCTTGAGATCAATATAAAATAAAAATTAATTTCAATTATAATAACATAAAAGTAACAAAAATCGTTCAATGAAACACCCTCCGCTTTTCTCAAAGCTTCAAAAGCATTTGAAAAGTCAGTTACCAGTTAGGCATTGTCTCGGGAACTTGTTCAACTGTTTGTTTTATTTTTTTATCTTCGCAGATTAAATCTGAGATCCGGCAAGAGATTCTGCTTAGCATATTTCTCTAATTAAAGATACTGGAAAGATTTTCTTCAGCACAGTGGAGATCCTACCCTTAGTTTAAAGGTCGAGGATACAAATTGCGAACAATTTTACAAGCTATTTTTTTGACTGGACTTACTCTGATAAGATCGTTCAATATATGTATCTAATACGCATACACAACTATATCATCATTATCTTTCCATTCCACGTTCCACTAAAATGAACTATTTTGGTTTAGTGTACTGCGGACCGATGAATTCTGTTTTAATGCTAGGTCAAAGTGTTATCGATAAGCGTTCAAAACGTTATCTTTTACACTTCTTTCCCTATGGCTCGGTTTGTTTTTCTACTGACTTTAAAAAGAAGAAGGTACTCATTTCGACTGTATGGTTTTTATGTGTGTTACCTCATAACTTTTTTCTGGGTGAATCGATTTCGATGATTCTTTTGTTTTATTTGAAAACTGGTATTTTTCATATGGCCCCATATAAATTTGATCAAGGTCTGACCAATAGTTTTTGAGTTATCCTTAATAATTTATTTTGAAATTGGTTGTACAAATCTTTTAATTTTACTACTTGTTTAGTTTCAAATCATTTTTACTAATGGTCATTGATTCTACCAACGTTTATGTCAAGGAATATCTCGACAAATGCTCTCTGTACGATATCGTGCAAAGAAATGATAGTCTTTAAAATTATTACAAAAACTTGGTTGTTGCTGTTGTTGGAATTATGTTTTTAGGACGTGTTTTCAGTTTGAGGGACGAAAGGTAAAGACACAAATTGTATTACAATGAGTGTGAGTGACATATTAAAACGTAATGGATTGTTATTTATAGAATAATTAACAATATTAATGCAATCTGACGTGTTAGGTATGAATATAAATATAATGAATGTATCTTTAACAGTTATAAATATTATAAAACTTATTTGCGTGTATGACATCATTATCATCAACACCATTACAGCCCTTCACAGGTCCACTGCTGAACATAGGCCTCCCCCAAGGAGTGCCACAAAGCACGGTCCTCAGTCATCTGCATCCATCGAATTCCTGCATGTCTTACCAGGTCGTCACTCAATCTAGTGGAGGGGTCACCCATCACTTCACCTACCGGTACGAGGCTGCCACAAGGGAATCGCATAGAAACCCAGAGCATAGTTATTTCCATAGCATAATGTCATATGGAATCTTACTATAGGGTAATGCGACTAACATTGAAACTTTGTTTTGCAAAAGAGAGCCATAAGTGCAATTTATAACCTAGGTCCGAAGGAATATCTTGTGGCGGGTGGAAGGAAAAGGGGAGATCTCCCGCCGGTCAAGGTATTCTGCCCGGGGAGCGGTCAACGCTCCAAGTGGTAGTTCGGAGCTATTCTATATATACTGCTTTAACTTCGGAACTTTGTTAGCGGGATTTAGGCTTCGATGTGTTTCGGCGCGATGACAGCGCCGCCACATCAACCCCCTGCTCAGACCGGAGGTCGATAGTGCAGTCTCGATGTTGACGAATTTGCAAGTGCCAGGGCCTTGTAGTCTGCGGTGAGTCGAGAAGAAGGCAAGTAATCTACGAGAGTGCCGTGAAGCAGAGGCGAGCAGTAAGGCTCAGAGCCGTGCCGAACACTGTAGCGCAGAGAGTAGCTTGAAGGAACAGGAAGCATTATTATTCCAGTGCTGCGATGAACCTTTATAAAGCTAGATGGCTTGCAGAATGTGAAAACTGCAGACAATATCTGCTTGGGAGCGAATGAATGGGGTACTTGAGGATGATGACAAAGGTTTTGAAGTTGTAGTTTCCGAAGGTTTGTTGGTTGCGTGTTCATATCACGTCGGGGTCACCACTGTAGCGGGTGGAAGGAAAAGGGGAGATCTCCCGCCGGGCAAGGTGTTCTGCCCGGGGAGCGGCCAACTCTCCGATTGATAGTTCGGATCTATATATACTGCTTTAACTTCGGAACTTTGTTAGCGGGATTTAGGTTTCGATGTGTTTCGCTTGTGGCGCGACGACAGCGCCGCCACAATCTTAGAGAAAAAATTTAAGAAATAAATATATTAACTTTGGCCTCTGAATATATTTACGAGAATTTAATATATACGAGTATACACAGAAACAAAAATAGTTTTATTAAAGATAGTAATGTAAATTCTGTAAATACTAGAAACAAGCACAAGTTAGTTACACCTGTTACTCGACTCCAAAGAATCAGTAACTCCTTCATGGTGCAATGTATACGTTTTTACAACAAAGTCCCAGAAAATATGCAGACCTTTTCTATCAAAAGGTTTAAATTATTTATTAAGCAAAAATTGTCTAGTAAGGGTTATTATACTACTAAAGAGTACATGACTGATAATAACCCCTGGGAATGAGGTGACCGCCACCATGCTGTTTTTAAATATTTTCGTAACAATTATTTAAAATATTATATTGTAGATTGTGCTTTTTAAAAAAATCCCGCTGGGTTTCTTGCTGGTTCTTCCCAGGACAGAGGCTTTTTTCGGAACCAATGGTAAAAGTTAAAAATTACTTTCAATTTAAATGCAAATCATGGCCTAATTACAGTTAACAAATATTTTTGGAAGTACGACAGGATGAACTTGTTTTTATAAAATTAACTTCTTAATACTCGATTTAATGATTACGTCAACACAGTTTAACAAATGCTTGTACCATACTTTAATAAATAAGCGAATATTATTCTATTCTGTCATTCTGAAATCATTCATAATAAAGTTATGTTAATTTTCTATGTTTTATTATAATCGTTGCAATTGGCATTGCTAGTTATTTCGAAATCTGGTAAACAAGTCCTTTATGGCTTTAACTAGGTGATGAAATTAATGTATTTTCTCATAAATAGGTACTATACCATCACTACAACGGTTGACGCTAATCTCTATATTAATTTTAACAGTATACGATTAAATTACAAAAGAAATATAAAACAGGTCTCTACGTGGTAGAGCCATACTGCAGATGTATTGTGGTAGCACGAATAGCTCCACTCAACCGGCGAAGAACTACGCTCTCACAGAATACCAACGTAAAATAGCAGTTTAATGCTACTGTCTTTTATATGGCGAGTGAAGAGAACTGAAGACCCTTTTACTGGAAACGAAGTATACTCAAAAGTAACAACGCATCTGTATTTTGATTCTTAAGTGAGGATAGATGTAGATGTCCATAGACACAAAATCCGAATATCCACTTACCATGGCGGCACCAGGCGGCCTGTGTACTCGCTTTTCACGCTTATTATATATGCATATATATATATATATATATATATATATATATATATATATATATACGTATATTAACGACAGTAATTTCAAGAGATAAAAAATAAGTTACGCCTCCACTGGGTGAATTCCCAAAGGCACGCACAAGCGTTGACGTTTTAATGCCATTTGAGGCGCGGATCAAATTTATGTAAGTGCCTCGAGAGGTTTTATATAGGTCATGTTTGCCAACGTGATACAAAAGCTTCTGAACTTTGAAGATATCCTTGAAGCGCTTGGGACTCGCTCTTCGACAGATTTAATAATTTATTTTCGAAATTTATTTGGTAATAACAAGATTTATGTTATTGTGGGCTTGCTATTTAATTATAATTATAATAATGTTGTTATTAAAGTTAATAAAAATTAATTTGCCTACATCCGCTCAATAAAATAACCACAAACTTTAATTTAACGGATTTCCACAATGTGACGCCTGATTCAATTAATTAATAAAAATATTATTTTGGTCAACAAAAAAATTATTTTGGAAAACTCAGTTGATCAACAACTGAGTCTTTTTTAAGTTTATTTATATACACACAACAAGATACAGAAACAATCTTATAGTAAGTTCGTACAAAGTTTCTACTTATTTCATAATTTGCTGATATGTCTTACAGTAGACCCACAAAGGAAAATATACCAGTATTAAAAAGGCAAATTTAGTGTAGACATTAACTTCTACTAGTACATTAATAACATGCAAAATTTTTCTCATTTGATCGTCCTCAACATAAATAATTAAATTAATTATATAGTTCACTTAACACTCATTTTATGTTTTCTAAGTCATGCGTACGAGTATTAACAGAATTGATTTTTGTTGTCCATCCACACAAAATGTCTTAAATCTTAAAATAGGATAGGTACTCTCTGCAACCGCCTTCAGGATGCCATTGTGGCACGTATTCTTCTTACTAAAGACGCGGTTACTGTATATGTTATAATTAGTAGGAAGTTTAGTAAGAATAATACGGGGTAGTCACAACAGTATCCTGAAAACGGTGGCTGAGGGTACGTCGCTAATTGCGACGTAATTACGAAATTACGTCGATGTTGTCAACCCGCCTGCCAAGCGTGTGCATCTCGGGTGTCCCGTTTCCGGTACTTGCTGCCACATTCGGTCTTCAGCATTGACAGTTGACTCTTTCTGGCAGACAGATCTCAGGCAAAGACTTTGGAGTCCTGGTTCCGCTCTATCGCTTGTTCAATACAAGCTGTATTGAAAATGCGCAAGTCCAGCCGAATGCATTTGAAGATCTGTCTGTTTACTTGCCTGTATTCTGTCAAATCTGAAGACTGCAGCTTCATCTCCCGTCTAATAGTCATGAGATTAAGAGTGTGATCGGAGAGTTTTTGTGTTCTTCTGCGATGGGTCTTACAGAACTTAGCTACGACTGCATGGACTGTTTCCACAAGCTTGTCATTCATATCGTCCACTTCATTGCAATCTTCTTGGCACTGAAAACGATTTTATAACTCGAGCTCAAAGTTTTCGGGGCTTTGAATTAGATCATGAGAGGGACGCAGCGTTGACTTCATTAGATGTGACCTCTCCAACTTAACGTTTAGGTTCAGTGTGCCGCTCACCATTCGGTGATCGCTGCCAACTTTTACCCTCACGATCACTGAGACATCACTGAACAGTTGTCGTCTGGTCGTCATAATGAAGACAATCACATTTTTGTCGAACCGTCGGGGCTCGACCAGGTCCATTTTCTGTGGGGCCGCTTTTGTAAGAAAAAGTTCATCATAAAGAGTCCCTCTTTCCATAAAGTCGGCCAGCTGCTGGCCCCTTGGGTTCCGTTGCCCGATTCCAAGTTTCCCCACTTTCAGCTCACCGTTCTCTCTTGTGCCTAGTTTTGCATTTTGTAGGAATGCATGGCTCTAGAGATATTCTCATCCATTTTCTCAACCTGCTCACTGGGATGTGCCGAGGTTGGTGCGTAAACCTTCAGCGAATACCGTTTGGTGATTCTGAGTGTAAGGTCTGAATGTAAGGCAACCCTTGTCGACACACTCCCAATCTTTACAACGTTGTTAACGAGAGACTTGTGGACAATAATTCTCTTGTCCTTTGGACAGATGGTCGCCCTTTTGGTGATAGAACAAGTTGCCGGCTTCGAGGATTACCATGTCCTCCCCCTCTCTTAGGACTTCGGATAATCCTATAATATTCTGGCGCAACTTGTTTGTCTCTTCTTCCAGCTCCAGGATCTTCTCGTCAGTCCTCAGGGTGCGTGAGTTATATGTTGCCAGGTTGAGTCATCGTAAGTGGCAACCGAACATCCACCGGAGATTCTTGGCCCCGCCGTTACCATGGTCGCCACAGGAGCCAGGAATAGCGGCGCGGCCGGGGACTGGGGACCGTTTATTTGTGTCGTTGCTCATGGGGTTGCCACGCTTGATGAGCGGGTAGGCAACCACAGTTTTTATTACTTTTTGCTATTATCAGAAAAGATGCTGCTGCCCATTTTCTGCTTCGTTTTCCCTCTATCGCCTCTTACGACATCCAATCGAAGATATGGGGTAGTGGATATCCTTACGCGCCACTACACGGGGCTATTTGAGTACTTTAGATTAAATATGCGCATATATATATTCATTAATGGTGGAGCCACGCTGCAGCTACATTATGGTTTTGGCACGAATAGGTCAGCTCGAACGGAGAAGGACCACGTCCTCACAAAATACCAGTGTCAATTATCAGCTCCATGCTGCTATGTTTCGTACAGTGAGTGTAAAGAACCGAAGACCTTTTTTCCATCTTTGTCCTCAGGTGTGAGAACGCATCTGCATTTTAATTTTTATTGAGGATAAATGTAGATGTCTATAGGTCTCAGCATTTACTTACCACCAGGTGGACTGTGTGCTCGTTTGTCACCATAATTCTATAAAAATATATTTATGTATGTCAATAATTATATTATCGATCAGTTTAGTTTGTATACGAGTATCATTCCCTTAGCCTTAAACTGGTATGATGCTGTAACTGTTTTCTATCGACTTCAAAAAGGACTATGTTTTTTTCTTTTTTTATGTGTGTTACCTCATAACTTTTTTCTGGGTGAACTAATTACAATGATTCTTTTTTTATTTGAAATCTGTTGCTACTCGTATTGTCCCATATAAATTTGATTAAGGTCTGACCAATAGTTTTTGAGTTATTCTTAATAATTTATATTGAAGTCGGTTGTACAAAATGTTTAATTTTAAATTATTTTAATAAATAAATAAAAGCACATAATACCTGCATTTTCAATTTTTGTGTAAGGTACATGAAATAATACTGTTCGCAGAGAACACAAACGTGGACACTTAATTGGAATTGCTTGTAATAGAAAAGGCGAATCAACGAGGTTATTACTAATTTACACAATAATAGTTGGTCTGTCTCTAAGTGACAAACAGACAAAGCTATAATGTTGCTAGGTGAAGGCTCATTGTTCTTGGAATATTTACGATGTTAATTGGCACTATTTTGCTTATGTGGTTATTATAATTAGGATTCCAAACTACAGAGGCATGTTCTAGAATTTATTCCATCCATTCATCCATTACAGCCAATAAAAGTCCACTGAAATTACCTCATGGGGGTATAGTATATTGCCATAGTCGCCACGCTTGGGGTTAGCATGTGCAGTTTTTTATTATTTTCAGTTGTTATCAAAAAGATGTTGCTGTCCATCTCCTATTTCAGTTTCCCTCTGTTGCCTCTTATGACACCCACGAGACGATATGGGGTAGTGGATATTCTTACACCGCTACTATGCGGTTATTATATTCTATAATGTAATATATTCTATTTATGTGAAACATCTATAGCGGCGGGTCAGAACGACTGTTTGCGTGGTGACACGTTGCCACGGCATACATCGCCACGCTATATGATAGTATGTATGTATGTAATATGTATGTAGTATGTATTTATGTATGAATGTATTAGAATTGTTGTAATGGGAATAGATTGCACTTGTGCTTGCGTACACACTCATGCACTGTAATCTTGTGTTGTGTTTTTCGTTGTAAACATTTCTCTTACTGTATATATTATGCAAGCTGATATAAAGTAAGAAATGTAGTAAAGCCATGCTGCAGCTATATTATGATTGCAGCACGGACGGGTCGGCTCGACCGGGGAGGGATCTCACTTACGGAATACCCGTGTCAAATAGCAGCTTAATGCTGCTGTATTTCGTATGGTGAGTGTAGAGAACCGGAGACCCTTTATATTGGTAACGAGGCATTCCACTTAAGTACTCAGGAGTGACAACGCATCTGCATTTTGATTCCTATTCGAGGATAGATGCAGATATCTATGGGCCACAGCATCTGTTTGCCACCAGGTGGACTGTGTGCTCGTTTGTCACCCTCATTCTTAAAAAAAAGTTAAATTTAACACATTATAGTTCTGCACTCTCAGTCTTTGTTTTTTTTTTTATAATACATGTAGCTCAGAGGCATAAAAGGCAAATTTCACAGTACGCGAGCAACCCGGGTTCGATCACTGCCGGCACTAATGAAATTGTTAATTGCAATTTTAAATGCTAATTTACCACATACTCAGCGGTGAAGGAAAGGGAGAAAACGTCGTGAGGTAACGTGCATGTCTGAGAAATAAGAAAAAAAAAATTCGAATACATGTATATTTTACCAACACGCATTGGGGCAGTGCGGTGGACATTTCCTTGCCCTAAAACCCTTTCAGAAATGAAAGGAGGCCTGTGCCCAGTAGAGGGACTTGTATAGCCTATTACTTTACTTTGTAGCAATACGTATATAGTCTGTAACTTTAACTTTAATAAACTTTATATAGTGAATGAGTGTATGCATAAGCACAAGTGCACTCTCTATTCCCTCACTCTCATTGTCCGATGGAACAACAATCCACGACCGAGAAACCAGGCGCATGAAAGTTTACTCATTAACTGACATCGGCCAGACCTGAGGTAAAACTTGGACCACATGATCTGCAGTTGCTCTTGGACCTCTAAACCAATGTGCAAGCAATCATATAAAATCACGAAATTATATGGTTTTCATTCTCTTACGAAGCCGCTACACGACGTATGCTACACAACGGATAAAAACTTTCCTATCTCTCAAGTTGGACCAAACTGCACAGTGTGCAAAATTTCATTGAAATCAGTTCAGTAGTTTAGGAGTTCATCGCGGACAAACAACATGACACGTAAATTTTATATATAAATATATATAGCATATACGAAATTCTAAACGAGACGAATATGTATTATGATAATATTAACTAACTAGCGATTATTAGATTTAAGAAAGTCAAACACCATTTATATGATACATTTTTGGTTCTTTTTTTAAATATCTTTAAGTTTTTCGGATGAAATAGAGCCTAGACCCCTCCTGGCATTACTCGGTATCTGTTTGTAAAGTTTCATCATAATTGACAGACAAACAAAAATTTTAAAAAGGGGTTGATTATAACTATGTCTTAATAGCATGCATATATCTCTCTGAACCTTATTGAAGCCAGTTATTTCATTATTACAAACATTCATTCAATAGTAATATATTTACGTATCGTTCATTGCATAACGTGCTCCTAAGAGCCAGTTGTCGTATCTATAATTTCATAATATTTCTATCAAATTAATGGCTATAAAACGACGTTAAAACTTTTCATGCAGCACAGTAAAAGGAACCGAGCACAATACGTTGTGACTTGTGACAAAACTCGCTCGCAAAAATTTCAACACAGTAATTTGTTAGCATTGAATTAATTAAATGGAACTAATTTAACGGCCTTTATCGCGTTTAATTTTAACTTTTTGTTACCGACGTTTCGGATACTTTACAGCACCCATGGTCACGTGGGAGGGGGAGGAGGGGAGGAGGGACTCTGGTATTTGTCGTCCCGATGCCATAGTTAGTTTTTGAATATTAATGTTTGGTCCGATCTACGCAGACAACATGTTTACAGGATTTCGAATATTTTTCATCTGTACTCACAGCTGTGATAAAGTTATTCGAAATTAACTAGCGATATAGCTTCGTTGCGGTTTAGCTTAGGGATGAGCTTGTAGCGTTGGGGGCCGCGGGTTTGAATCCCGCACGGACCAACTATTTGTATGGGCTACAAATAATTATTCCGGGTCTGGATGTTTGTCTTTGCATAATTTATGTATGTAAACTGCCTCCACGATAAAGTAGAAAATTCTAGTTACCCCCACGTTTTTTAAAGAATTAAAATAAAAAGGACTATACAATTAATTAATCGAAGAAGTCAATAGAAAACAAAGGCTAGTGTGCGATTACCAGTATCGTGTACTGTTTTATTCTGCTTTTATCCTAAGGGATCATGTGTGTGGTAAAATTATGGTAAAGTTCTGTGTATGAAGGAAATTCGGTCCCACCGTTCACTACGTGTTTCAGTGAGTTACGGTGGCGAGGGTTAACAATTTAGAGAGGAATGAAACTTAGACTGGTTAAACAAAAGATCTATTCACTTTCACAATTATACTTACGCTAAAACGTAATTACACGTTATTTCAGTTAGAAGGCTTAGGGAGGACTGGCGTGACTGTGGACGATGTACAAAAATGTGCTATCAACAAAATGCGGCACAATGGTGCATCTACACGCAGTTTTACACTAATATCTATATTACTGTGTTATTAATTAGTAGTTGCAAACCAAAAGTTTGATTTGGGATTAGGTCAGGCTGGTTTTTATTAATATGCACGCCCGCGTGTAATTTATTATGATTGAATTTCATGGGTTGTATTTTTTTTGCGCGAAACGTTAATTATTTTTCTAAAATAAAAGTAGCCAAGTTACTCCTTATAACATCAGCTATCTGCTAGTGAAATCAGTCTAGCCATTTTGGAGATTAGCCGAAACTAACAGACAGACAGACATAATTTATAAAAATTGTGGTTTTTATTATAAGTACCGTATATACTTTCATATGCATTAAGTAAAGAGCCGTTATTTTGACATTACACGCAGACACTTCAATTTTATTTATTTTAGATATTACAGCTCAAGAATTCTGTAAGGACGTGGCACATCTCTGACCGAACAAAGCCATGTACGAGTATGATGTAATAATAATATAGCTGTAACGTGGCTCTCTACTTACTATCAGGTGGGCTGTAAGCTTTGTGTGACGCTTCAATTTTACAGAAGAAGTAAATACGACTTTGTTCAGCTTTGAAGGTAAAGAACGAAAAAGAGAAGAAACATTGCCACAGATTCCACTGGAAAACAGGCATAATGGTTAAAATAATAATTAAAAAAAAAACATACTATGTTAAAAAGTTTACCTTCCCTTTTTCTATCGACTTCAAAAAGGAGACGGTACCCAATTCGACTGTATGTTTTTTATGTGTGTTACCTCATAACTTTTTACTGGGTGGACCGATTCGGATGATTCTTTTTTTATTTGAAAGCTGGTACTTCATATGTGGCCCCTTATGGGTCTGACTTATAGTTGTTGAGTTATTCTTAATAATTTATATTGAAGTCGGTTGTACAAAATTTATAATTTTTTATTATTGTATTTGCAAGTGTAATATATATAAATATTACATATCCTATGTCACTCACACAGTTAAGACAAATCCAACGGCACTCCTTAGAGAGTTAAAACCCATGAAGCCGTCTGGGTTAAAGAGATATACATACATACTCTCAAAGAAAACATTACCTTCCTTTTTAGGGCTGTCGGGTTAAAACTCATGGAGATTTTTAATTTCTTCATGTTCTCATTCAATTAGCTTTCACACATATTTCATGAACATCACACGTGTAAGAATGTGTTTTGTAAGAAGCTAAATAACATTATCTCAACTCAGTGCAAACAGTGTGGTGCGCACGTGTGCGCTTGAACTCGACAAGTGCGGCTATAAAGGGTAAGTCATTCTTGCGAGCACCAAGCCACATTTGATCTCTACGATATTTTTTTTAAAGAAGGGTGGCAAACGAGCTCACAGTCCACCTGATGGTAAGTGGATGCTGTGTCACATAGACATCGACATTTATCATTGATTAAAAATCCATATAGAGATGCGTTGTCACACCTGAGGACTAAGATGGAATGCCTTGTTTCCAGTGAAAAGAGTATCCGGTTCTCTGCACTCACTATACGAAACACAGCAGCTTAAGCTGCTATTTTACGCTGGTATTCTATGGGAGTGGTGGTCCTTCCCCGGTCAAGCCGACCCATTCGTGCTACAACCACAATGTAGCTGCAGCGTGGCTTTACTACGTTAAAAATGATGACAGATCGCTCATCAAAAAGTTCTGATAATAAGTCTAATACTATGTCGTATTGCGCTATATTAACAACATTTGGGACTGTGCTCCCATGTGGGGTCTTAGCCTTATTGACTTATTTGTTCAGGCCGAGGTCGAACCGCTTCTTGTTCAAGTACTATTAAAGACGAAACATTTTAAGCGTGCTAGGTTTTTCGACGGTCTCTCTATATAAAAAGAAAAGAAAGATTTTATTATTTTGTTTTATCATTAAATGAAGGTATAATATGATTCAAATTTATCTAACATTGAAAAATATTATTAGGTTAGGTAAATTTGAATCATATTATCATCATCATCATTACAGCCCTTCACAAGTCCACTGCTGAACATAGGCCTCCCCCAAAGAATGCCACAAAGCTCGGTCCTGAGCCACCTGCATCCATCGACTTCCTGCATGTCTTACCAGGTCGTCACTCCATCTCGTGGGGGGACGCCCTACACTTCGCCTACCGGTACGAGGCCGCCACTCGAGAACCTTTCTTCCCCATCGGTTGTCGGTTCTTCGAGCTATATGGCCGGCCCACTGCCACTTCAGCTTACTAATCCGTTGGGCTATGTCGGTTAGTCTGGTTCTACTGCGGATATCCTCATTCCTAAGTTTATCACGCAGAGAAACTCCGAGCATAGCCCTCTCCATAGCTCGCTGAGCGACCTTGAGCTTTCTCATCTGGCCAGCAGTGAAGGACCACGTCTCAGTTCCGTAAGTCATCACTGGCAACACGCACTGGTTGTACAATTTCCGACAGTATCTACAGCAAATGGCGCAAATATGTAGTCATTTCTCAGAGACTCATATTTGCGCCGCTTACTTAGTTCAGTTGACTGTGATGCCGCCCCGGCTCTAAACGAGGTACCTCAGAGATGAATAACTTAAAAAGTATCTACCCATTTAATTGGTTTATAATTATATTAAGTACTCGTATAAAAGACAATGCGTACATCACGCATTCTTTTATAGCCGCTGTATTGTTAGGGAGCTATTGAATTTCACCGTGTGATGGTGGCATAACGTACTCTGCTACCGTTACAGCCTATGAAAGTTCACTGCTGAACCTAGGACTCCCCCATAGATTGCCTTATGGAGGATATTTGCCATAGTTGCCACACTTGACAAATGGGTTGGCAGTTTGTTATTTTTAGTCGTTATTAGGAAGACGCTGCTGTCTATCTCCTGATTTATTTCCCTCTGTCGCCACTTACGACACCCACGGAGTGAGACTATGAGAGAGAGACAGAGAGAGAGATGATAGTGATACCTGTGTTCGCGAATATACTCGAACACAATAATCCTATCCTGCGCAGATGATAAGTCTTCAGTTTATTCTGGCCGCCGAGATCAAAATTCCGTCTGGACCTTATTATTATATATAATCTATGTACTTGCCCCATGCTTGATGCGATTTTAAATTTCTTGCTTTACGTGTTTTGTCAGTGTTCACGACTAGTTTGATCATGCATTGCCCCAGTCCTCTTTCGAAAAATTCCACGTGCATAGGCCTTGTGTTCATTTGATTATCTTACATTACAGAGTAGCGGCAGTGTCAGAATATCCACAACCCCAAATCGTCCCGTAGGTTTCATGACGTGTAAAAACAGATTGATCCTTCCGTTTTGTCAATTCAATATAGCAAAGAAATCTCCAACACGACACGTCATCACGGTCATCACTACCGTAGTGATATTCTATGGTATTTTATTGCTTAGTTACTCAAAGAGCCTCACTTTCTAGTTGCATGGGGCATCCAGAAAGTGAGGTATAATATTTGACAGATTTCATAGCGGGGAAGTTAATTTGTTCGGAAAGTGTAAAAGTTATTGTTTCTTTTTGTACTATTGGCTATATTTTATATTAATAACATTAAAAAAAATAAACCAAACCACGAATATTCATAAAAGTAGAAAAAATAAAAATAAGTTAAAAATGTACAAAAAAATTAAAGACCAAACCACTGATGCATTGTTTTGTGTATTAATTAATACTCTAGAAACTGATAAACTTTTATTAAAAACAACTTCTCAATTAAATTATATTGTGTAACAAAAAAACTTTACCTCAGTGTCAACTAGCGACATCTGGTGAGCAGAAAATTATTAGCCCTCATTTAGATTCTATTTACCTTCTTTTTATTCTCCAGTCTGTATAAATCCTTGAAAGAACTATTTAGTAAAAATAGGCATCGCTATCAAGCTCAAAAGCATAAAAGCTCCAGATTGTGATATGGAAAGGCTGTGACCTGTCCAAACTGCAGAATACGATTACTGGGAGTGAATGGTAGGGGTTCTTGAGGATAATAACGAAGACTTGAAGTTGTAGTCCCCCGATGTAAAAGGTGTAAAAGTTTGTTGGTTGCACGTTCACGGGAAGGAAAAGGGGAGAGCAGATCTACTGCCGGGCAAGGTGGTTGGTCCGGGAAGTGGCCTATGCTCCGTGTGGTAGTTCAGAACTATTCTGTATATACCGCAGTACTTCGGAACTCTGATAGCGTGATTTAGGGTTCGGCGTGTTTCGCTTGTGGCGCGACGACAGCACCGCCACATCCTCTCAGATAATAAGCCTCTCATATTACAAGAAAGATTTACCAGACGTTTCGCAAATATGACCCTGATTATATTTGTTGCAATATGCATGAAGGTTGTCTGTCCAATTAATTAAATCCTATTGTGTATAACAAAAACGTTAAATATGTGCGATATTTTACACACGTACCCTTCGCATGAAACGAATATCTTTGTGTACAGAACTGTGCAAACGCGGAAAGCCTTGTGTTCATTTGGGCAATTATTGGAGCCGAAAAACACTGTTGTGTCAGTATCTAAACGAATATTTCGTTTAAATCCGACACTACCGTTGATTGATCGGCAAAGCACCTGCAATTCTCCTAGTGATGCAGTTGTTCATGGGCGAAGCTCGTTTGCCACTTCTGTAAAAAAAATGGGTTAATTTAAATAAAAGTAATTTTACGGATTTTATCGCGTATATTAACTTATTTTATATTCCCGACGTTTCGAGCACTTTACAGCACCCATGGTCACGGGGGGGACTGAGGTGTATGACGTCCCAATGTCATAGTTAACCACGGCTACCTACAGATTATTTTTTTTTAAATCTGAATATAAAATAAGAAATATAAAACAAGTTAATATACGCGATAAAACCGTAAAATTAGTTTTATTTAAATGTGTAGTGTTCACGTAAATATAAGAAATCAAATTGGGTTAAGCCTCAAAATCTCACAAAACACGATCAAACCCAGTTTGATCCTCACCGGCATTAGTAAAATTGTTTATAAAAATTTTAAATGCAATTTTTACCTCGCTCTCAACTGTAAAACTAATCATATAAACGCACAGAACTGTGTAGTGGTGGTGTAAGAATATTCACTATCCTAAATCGTACCTTGGGTTTCGAAAGAGGAGACTGAGGGAAACTGGAACATGACATGGGCAGCAACGAATTCCTGATAACATCTCAAAATAATAACGAAACAACGGTTGTCAACCCGCCTGCCAAGATTAGCAACTATGGCCAAATCCCCTCTATAAGGAAATCTATGGAGGGTACCTATGTCCAACAGTGGACTTTCATAGGCTGTATTGGATGGATGGATGGATGATTGGATGGCTTGGGTCTCGATCTCGATCGTCTTGAATATCGATTCTGAACAAATCAATATGCGTGGTTGCTTTAACTTCATCTTCACGGGCCTACCGCAAGAGTACTTGCCTAACCGTAACTCTTGGCAAGTGATTTGACGATCGCAGTTCCAGAAATCAGACATCTTTGCAGCTGTTGTCCGTCGCTGATCTGATTATTTCACGTCTGGCGTATGCGAGATGGTATATTGTCATATATCGAAGGTCATGGATTTTCTTATGGTATTTGCTATTGTCACCTTTTACGACACTTTTGGTACGAAATTGGGTGATGGATTACGCCTATTAAACCACCACCACAAAGCAATCTTCGTCCGTTCACCGTTACAGTCTATTAACGTCCACTGCTGAACATAGGCCTCCCCATAGATTGCCTCATGGGGAGAATATTTGCCATAGTTGTAATGTTACTGTTGATTTAATAATTTCACCTCTGAGTCATGTGCTCCTGGTGGATTATCTTCTATACATACATCCATTACATATTTGTTTTCCACGGTTACCTCTTACGACTCCCACGGGATGATATGGGATAGTGGATATTTTTACACCACCATTCTACATCCTACTCTATCAGTCAGTACCTAATATTTCTGCTGGACATGTTCTCCTATTCCATGGGGTTTGCCGTAATTAATAAAATCTCAGCATATAGAATTTATTAGATGTCTCCCGCCGTAGAAGCTGTGTATTTTATGTATATTTTAAAAAATTTAAGTGACCAGCCAACTTAAAGCCCACGTGATGATAAATGGCTTCTGCTCCCATTTTCCTGACCTTGACCTGCAACCAATTTCAAACAAAGAAGGCTACTGCTGCGTTACCTTTGAGGACTAAGATGGAAAGATGTAACAAATTCATCACAGCCTGTGATTACATTGGATCTGGATATCCTTCAGAGTGAAACACAATAGTGTAAGCTGTGTTATTAACCTCCGACGAACTCCTAGGCAATAAATTTGTTCTAGCACCTAGTACATACTGTATATAGGACTTCATTATGTTAACTTCCATCGAAGCCGATGGAATTTCTAGAATTTAACTGCAATAACTCTTAGGACAATCACGGATCGAAATGGAGTGATGAAATTATTTAAAGCAATCAGAAAGTATTAATTTTATTCCTAAAATATATCGATAACGTCATTTTATTTATGAACGCACATTAAATAATTATAAACAGCATATCTATTAACAAATAAAATAAAAATCAACCCAACAAGAACAACATCTGGCAAGGCATCAAACTATATAACGTATAGCCTCGTTCCAATTCTTTGCGTTATAAATACGTTTGTACAACGCGGAAACATTCGACCAGCTTACGTTGACCGCCGTTCATCTACCGTAAAAGAAATAGCTGATGTTTAAACTATACTTTTGATTAAATATGATAGAGCCATGATAGCAAGGCCTTAAGATTTAGTACCTGAGTAAAGGTTAGTACCTGAGTACGATCACCACCGAAACAACTGAAATTATTAATCTTAACTTTAAGTGATGAATAACCACGTTACCTAGTGGCAAATAAAGAAAGAGTGTAGGAGGAAAGGAGAAATTTGAGTTTTAGTATCTAACTTCCATTGCTAGACAAAAGCCGCTCCTTTGTTAGGGATGTCTTCACAAATAAAATAAATAAATAAATAATAATTTCAATCATAAATCTCAATAATAATCAGACTTGAATTTCCTTGTCTTCACGAGGAATTTAATTATTTTGAAACGGGTAGACTTAAAACATTTTTCTAATGCGCACTGGGTCACCCTCGGTTAAGGTAAGATGATCAGGTGGTTAATGCAGATATATTAATTTTTCTAGTTTGTTATATTTGCATTTCTGTTAGTTTGTATCATTTTAATACGAAATTGCCTTACAGCATAATCATAACAGATTTTCTGATTTTAGATTCAGATTTTAATTTTCACGATTAAATTAATTGTGAGTGAAATTTTATTAACTTCAATGTGTAAACATTTGGAAATACAAAAAAATTATTAAATCTAAATCAATGAGCATGCTTGCAGAGATCAAGTCAAACTGGTTCTCGCTTCAAAATTGATGGGCTTCTGTAAATTACGCCACAAAGTACCGCGTAACATGAATATGTCTCTCTGATGATAAAGTTGCGCATAAGATACACATTTGCGATATTATTCCTTTCACTGTTCTTATAATTATTATTTTTTTATAAAATAGAAGTGACAAGCGAACTTACAGCCTACATAATGTCAAGTAGCCACTTGCCATTAAAGGGGCTACAGATGAGTTGTACCCTTTTAGTACTAAGATGGAATGCCTCACATCATTATCATCATTACAGCCCTTCACAGAGAAATGCCACAAAGCACGGTCCTGAGTCAACTACATCCATCGACTTCCTGCATATCTTACCAGGTCTTTCCCCCAATGAGTAAAACGTAATTCCTCACAATATATAGCTATACTGACTCTCTTTAACCTTTAGACTGGTATACAGCAGTGCACGCACTGCTATTTGTGGCAGAAATAAGTAAGAGAGTGACCTACCTAGACTGATTTCTATGCAAAATTTTAAGTGTGTCTCGAAAAGTTTTCTTTTTTATCCATAAATACGGACGGTGCGTAGTGAAGAAGCTAAGCGTCCGGTTTTGGCGCTGCATCACTATCTTTTCGAACCCAATTAAAAAGTTATAAATGAGGGACCGCAGAACTTTTTACAAGGAGGGATTCCATCTTAATCCTCAAGGGTTACAACGCATCTGCATTTTGATTCTTTATCGAGGATAGATGTAGATGTCTACGGGACTATGTGCTCGTTTGTCACCCTTATTCTATTCAAAGAAGTTTTTGTTTGGCCTACAAATAATTATTCCGTGTATGAATAATGAGCGATATATCTACGTGCAAGTGCAACGCCTTCAGGGAGTATAATTTTAGTGTGTAACTTTTTTTAAATATTAAATTATAGCATTATAGTGAATATTACTGCCATATATCGTTTTAGCGGATCATAAGGCTGAAATAAACCGGCCATATACCTGCCGACAATCCGAGGAAGAAAGCTTCTCGTAGGACAGTTTCGTACCACACCCATTACACTCGCTTGAGTGATGATGACCTTTTAAAACATGTCCAGCATGTTTTAAGTCAATGGATAAAGGACATATTATTATAATGATGATGATGGTGGTAGTGAATATTATATCCAGTTCATTTGAGATCAAGTTATTGTATTTTAAAATTCAATTTAAAACCAAAAATCTGTTTAAAACATTAACAATTTTTTCGGCCTCAAAAACATTTTCTGACGAAAATTTGCTCTCGAATTCCATCATGTTTTCAATGTTTTGTATAAAATGAAAATAAGAATAATTTAAGATGTACATTTGTGCGAAAAGAATATTTAATATTTCATTTTGAATCAGGAACGTTCGCTTTGAAACAGTATTTAAATGAGTTTCAACATCAATCATAATTTATACCTAAAAAGAAAAATTAACTGGATTTATTTTGAGAGCACTTTCCATCGCTTGTTTTAAAAATTGAGTATCTTTTGGACGTAAATTACGAATTAACGACATCATAAAATGAAAACAACTATGTAACATTTGCGAACTTGCTTGTTAAAAAGAAGAAAGCTTTTAAATCTTCACGGCGAGGACTTGAGGAGGTGAGCAGAGAGAGATAAGAACCGGTCACGAGCTATGCAACAATGGCCGACCTCTGACCTCCGGCTAGGGCCGCCAGAAGTCACAGCATTTAAAAGTATTTAATAAGGTAAAGACTGAACATTTTCACTACATTGCAGTCGTAATGTTATAATGTAAATAATATATTTATAAATGATAGAGCCATGCTGCAGCTATATAATGGTTGCAGCACGAATGCGTCGGCTCGACCGAGATAGGTAAAATAGCAGCTTAATGCTGCTATGTTTCGTATGGTGGTAGCAGAGAACCAGAGACTCATTTTACTGATAATGAGGCATTCCATCTTAGTCCTCGGGGGTGACAACGCATCTTCATTTTGATTTCTAATCGAGTTTGTATGTAGATGTCTTTGGGCTGCAGTATCCACTTGCCATCAGGTGGACTGTGCGCTCGATTGTCACACTAATTCTACAACACATCGTACAATTATTATATGCTTGTTGGGCTATTTAAAAATAATACAAGATCTTGTATTTTGAGAAACAATTTTATTTTTTAAACAAAAAACACACTTGGATTCGAACATCCAAAAGGACACAGACCAAAAAGGAGCATTTTGTTGTTCTATTGACAGTCATCATCTGGTAACTACACATATATCTAACCATTGACCATTTTTTGTTTACAAAAACGGCTAGTAAAACAATGCAGGATACATTTTGAAGAGTCTGCGCAGGAATAACATGACTTAATTTCTCCCTCCCCATTTATAATCGGACCACCAGACGCCCGTCTTGTCTCCACCCCTTTGTAGATACAAACGATTTACTTCGTCATTCATAATGCGAACAGCATAGAAGTATGATAATAATTTACAAACATTCGTCTTTTCATCCGATTACAATGTGAGTGTCTTCAAGGCAAGATTGTATAGACGTTTGTTAAGCTTAGTCACTGACTAACTTTTACTATTTTCGACTGCATTACCACTTACCTTCAGATGGGATGGTAGTCAATCAGTAGCTTAAAATACTTAAATAGGTATGTGAAGATGTTTCTATGTATGTTTTTGAATAGAAATAATGATAACAATAAAGCACACACTCCATCTGGAGATAAGTAGATTCTGCTTCTCATAGACAAGTTCATCTATTTTTGATTAAGAATCAAATTGTAGATACGTTCTTTGCGTTGCGATTGCGTTCTCATCCCCGAGGACTAAAAATAAATTCAGGTCTTAGTAAATATTTAACTTTTGATGTCTATGATTGAAACTGACAGATTGACTGACTAGACAATTTCATTCAATCTGTATCATTTCAATTTAATTCAATGTGTAGTTTCAAAATTGTCTCAGTGAAAATAAACAATTTAAGGCAATCTTTAAAATATTTGCTGGTACGTCTGTTAGTGATCGGGTAACTATTCAACGGCTTCATCGATTAATGTAATTTTCACACAATGAATTTGTTTGTCCAGACCTTGCTTCATGGATATGCTATGCTACGAGGCACTAGGTGGCGCTTTAGTCAAGATACTAACAAAGTCTATATTCTATATGTATACTCATATTTACAATTTTTTGTGGTTTAGCGCAATAAAAAATCTGGGTCCGAAAAGTGTACACAGAGGTTTTGTTTAAAATTTATCGCGCCAACTTTTTTTTTTATATTTATTCAGAACAATTACATAATAATGCTTAAACCAATTAACATTTTATAAATATTATTAGTCATTATGTAACCAGCACCGTTATCCACAAAGTAATATTAAATTGGTAACAGTAAATAATAAATGCACAATAAACAGAGTTTAAGTGAAAAAGGGAAAAAAAATTAAGTTGACAGTACTCAGTAACATAAAAATCAAAATAAGACAAAAGGAAAAAAAAATTGCTAACAGTACAAATTTATCTTGTAAAATATTTTAAGATACTATTGAATATCTACCAACTTTCTTAGAACGTTCTTGCGAAATTGTAACTGTGATGAAGTGAATAGATCAATATTTGAAAAATGCATGTTATATACTTTCATAATACGTCTTACTGGGGCGCGTTCACCTGCATTGGTTTTACATAGTTTAGGCGCAAACAATTTACGTGTATACACGTCTCTAATGCGTTGAGAACGACTAGGGACACGGATATATATTTTGTTAAGTAGTTCACTACAATCTAAATCATTTCGAATTATTTTGAATAATAGTATTACATCAAAGTATATTCTTCTTGCTTTTAAAGTATGAATTGAAAACTTTTTTAATAAGTTGCGATACGATGATTTAGCGTGGTAACATTTATAATTTATAAAACGAAAAAACTTAGCTTGTAATGATTCTAGAAGTTCACCGTATTTATTATAATAGGGATTCCATACTTGCGTTGCATATTCAATTTGTGGTCTGATAAGTAATTTGAAAAGTAGTAAATAAGATGAGGAGCTTTTAAAAAAATTACACGTTCGTGCAACAATTCCGTACATTTGATACGCTTTATTTGTTACTTGGCTCACATGAGCATTAAAGGTTAGATTTGAATCGTAAAGGATGCCTAAATCTTTTATTAATGATACTTTTTCTAAGGGACTGTTAAGAAGGGAATATATGTAATTGTAGGTTTTTACGTTTTTGGTGAAGGAAAGATTTACTTTTAGTGATGCTTAATTGCAATTTATTGATTAGACAGTAGTTAGATAACCGGTCAAGATCTTCCTGTAGTTTCACACAATCATTAAGGGACTTTACACTTCGATAAACTTTCTGGTCATCTGCATATAACAAAAAAATACTATTTATAAAACAATACCGAATATCATTAATATATAATGTGAAGAGCATCGGACTTAGTATATATCCCTGTGGTACACCTGAAGATACACATTTTTCACTAGAGGAGAATCCATTAACCACAACTTTTTCGGTCCTATTAATAATGTACGAAGAGAACCACCGCAATAAGTTTCCACGTATACCATTGAACGCAAGTTTTTGAAGAAGGATGGAATGATCCACCTTATCAAAAGCTTTACAAAAGTCTGTGTAAATATTATCACCTACCGGAAATAGTAGAAAATATATGTAGAAGTATCAATCAGGTCAGCTATAGTTTAACATTAAATATTTATAAGGAAATCTGCTGCTGAATTCCACCATCGTACACTGCGACAGAACTCGAACTTCCATCCTTATCTTGATGGCTAGCGGTCCTCTTTTGTGCGATTTACGCTGAATATTCTGCCGCCAATATATATATATATATATATATATATATATATATATATATACGACGAGACGAGATACGACCTAGAGCTTACTTTTTTCTAAAAGTCCGGCAACGCACCTGTAATTACCCTGGTGCTACGGATGTTCACGGGCGAAGGTGATCACTTACTTCAGGTGAACCGCATGTTCGTTTGCCTCCTCTGCCATAAAAAATGGACAGATTCGTACTAGAAAAATTCTAGAGTGTCTGAATGAGAGTAAGGCGGCCCTCTATTAGGTTTAGTGACGACATTTTGAAAGATGCAGGATATCGATGGATGCTGGTGAGTCAGAACCGTACTATGTGGCATTCCTTGGATGAGGCCTAATATATTCAGCACTGCTTTAGTCCAAACCAGATCTTATTTGATGGTATGACGCCTATTCTACCTAGGAGTTTGCTGGGAAGATGCCACCATCTTTCTTATTTGAGCCACTAAGCAGCACTGCATACTGCTGTGTTCCGATCTAAAATGTATAGAGAGCTAGTATAGTGAAAAGCACAGGCTTTTAGGTATTCCATCTTAGTCTTTAGAGGTTACAACATCTCTGTAGCCTCCTTTGGTTGAAGTTGTTGCAGATATCCATGGGCTGCAGTAGTGCCTTCTGCTGACTGATAGACACACGGACAGACTGATAACGTTTTGACTCCATTAATTAATTTATAATTAATCACAGCTCATCAAAAGTACTTTGAACAGGTTCCACAATAGATGGATAGGGGCGTATTTGCCATTGTTGCCACGGTTGGCAGTCTTGTGGGTAACTGCTGCTTTCTTATTATTATGTTGTTATCAGAATTAGTTGGTGCACATCTCCTATTTCAACTTCTCTATTTCACCACTTACAATAGCCACGGGATGATATGGAGTAGTAGATTCATCTACCGTTACACCCTACTACAGTCCACTGATGAACGTAAGCCTCCCCCATAGAGCCTTGTAGGGGGAATATTTTTTATCATCATCATCATCATTACAGCCCTTCACAAGTCCACTACTGAACATAAGCCTCCCCAAGCAATACCACAAAAGGCAGTCCCGAGCCATATATGATAATTTATAATGTTTTCATAATTAACATGACCTAGGCAGCCCTAAGGCAAAAGGAGATGGGGATTGTTTATTGAGAATTTATTTGTTTTTAACGAGCGACGTCTCGCTGCCCCACGACTTATCGCAGCAGTAAAGGGTTCTTTATTGTTGAGTTTATTATGTGAATATATCATGGTACTTTTAATAAGCAGGCATTTATATAAAAATAAAAAAAGTTGGTGCAAAACCGGCAATAGGCCAAACGGATTAGTACGCTGAAGTGGCAATGGGCCGGCCATACAGCTCGAAGTACCGACTACCGGTGGGGAAGAAAGATTCTCGTGTGGCAGCCTCGTACCGGTAAACTAAGTGTAGGGGGTACCCCACTTGATGGAGTGACGACTTGATAAGACATGAAGGAAGTTGATGAATGCAGGTGGAACAAGACCGTGCTTTGTGGCATTGCTTGGGAGAGGCCTATATTCAGCAGTGGACGTGTGAAGGGCTGTAAAGGTGATTACGATGATGATCATGGTACTTTTAATAAGCAGGCATTTATATAAAAGAAAAAACAAAGTTACAACCTATGTACCTCCCCCTGCTCAGCACAGGTCCTCCGATTCTGAAAGGTCATAGAGCAATAAGTCTATCGCTCGCGTGTTTGTGTGTGCGTATGTGCGTGTGTGCGTTGTGCCTGCGCGTGTGTGTTAGTGTGTGTGTGTGTGTGTGTGTGTGTGTGTGTGTGTGTGTGTGTGTGTGTGTGTGTACGTGTGTGTGAGAGAGAACTATGAGAGTAAGGGAATAGAGAGTAAACATGTGCTTGCGCATACACTTGTGCACTATAATCCTGTCCTGCGCAGATGGCTGCTCTCCGTTGAGCATGGCCACCGTGACCGAAATCGATCTGGAGGACGTTGTAATTGCTAGTTGGCTGATTGCTACTTACATGCCTCAGGTCTAAACTTAGTTTTTACATTACCCTTTTTAGAGGCATAGCCGTACATGAGTGACCCGGGTTCAATACCCGCCGGCACCAATTACGTTATTAATTGCAATTTCAATTGCTAATTTACCACGTGCTCGGCGGTGAACGAAAACATCGCGAGGAATCGTGTTAGAACCATACTGCAGCTATATTATAAATGGAGCACGAATTAATAGGTCGGCTCGAACGGGGAAGGACCATTCTCTCACAGAATGCTAGAGTAAAATAGCAGCTTAAAGCTACTGTTTCGTATGGTGAGTGTAAAAAATCAAAGACCCTTTTTACTAGAAACGGGGCATTCCATCTTAGTCTTTAAAGTTAACAACTGTATTTCGATTCTTAATCGAGTATTGTAGATTTCTATGGACCTCAGCATTAATTTACCATCAGGTGCTAGAGCTATGTTGCAGCTATATTAATAGTATAGTTGCAGCATGAATGGGGCGATTCGACCGGGGAAGGACCTCGCACTCACAGAATACCAGCGTAAAATAGCAGTTTAATGCTGCTGTGTTTCGTATGGTGAGTCTAGAGAACCGAAGACCTATTTTACTGGAAAAGAGGCATTCTATCTTAGTCCTCACGACTGACAACGCATCTGCATTTTAATTCGCAAACGAAGATAAATGTAGATGTCTGATCTACCCTACACATAGAGACTTGCTATCACACAGACACAGTTATCCTCGGTTAAGAGAAAAAAGACAGATGTGTTGTCATTCTTGTAGACTAAGATGTATGGAATACTTACCAAAAAAGGTTTCTGGTTCTCGTCACGCATTACACAAAACATAACAACGTAATAATATGATCTTTCTATTACAATAATAATAATATCATTTATTCGCTAAACATGGTGACAGTTGCATGTTGAACACAGTCCACATGTTTATCACATCTGGCATGAAAACGTTATTTCGCATAATATGTTAAACCATTATTTTCATAATTAGGCAAACCAATTAATGGTTCCACATATTTGGGTGACAAACGAGCACACAGTCCAGTAAGTGGTTGCTGTGACCCATAGACATCTACATCTATCATCAATAAAGAATCAAAATGCAGATGCGTTGTCACCCGTGAGGACTAAGATGGAATGCCTCATTTCCAGTAAAAGGGGTCTCCGATTCTCTACACTCACCATATAAAACACAGCAGTATTAAGCTGCTATTTGACGCTGGTATTCTGTAAGAGCGTGGTCCTTCCCCGGTCGAGCCGACCCATTCGTGCTACAACTATACTACTAATATAGCTGCAGCATGGCTCTAACACGTGCAAAATTGTCATGTAAATCATTATTACTTTATAACTACGCAAATCAAATTAAGCATGTATAGAAAAAAAATTAACGAGTAGTTGCCGTGTAAGAATATTTACTACCCAAGATCATCCCGTGGGTGTCGTAAGAGGCGATAGAAAGAAACAAATCAGGAGATAGACAGCAGCGTCTTCCTAACAACGCTGCTTAGGCGCTTGCCAAGCGTGGCAACTATGGCAAATATCCCCTCTATGAGGAAATTTACGGGGAAGGCTTATGTTCGGCAGATAACTTTAATAGGCTATAACGGTAACGGCTATTTAAAATATGGTAATGTCAACTTTATGCAACAAGATTCTATTCATATTTTCCCTGGTAAAGATAATCCATTAGCATATATACATGCAATACAGCTACAACGCAGCTACCTCACGTAGACGTTATTTATTTACATCATTTGGAAGATTGACTGAATGATACTGAGGTCAAAATAGTATGTGTATCTTGTAAAAATGTTTGCTCGTGGTGAGAAATGAACGTGATGATGTACTCGCATTATGTTTTCGTTTTTTTAAAAGAGTGAAAATCGAGTACACAGTCCACCTGATGGTAAGTGGATGGCTGTGGTCCATAGACAATCGCCGATTAAGAATTGAAATACAGATGCATTCTCACCCCTAAATACTAAGATGGAATGCCTCGTTTCCAGTAAAAAGGATCTCCAGGACTCTACATTTTCATTCTGCATGGCATTCTGTGAAAGCATAGTCCTTCCCTGGTCGAACAGACCCATTCGTACTAAAACCTTAATATAGCTGCAGCATTGGCTCTGCCACGTAAAGTACATCACTAATGTACGCTCATACGTTTAGAAATTCTATTAGAATTGTTGTTTAAGAGCCAGTGGAATTTCACCAGATCGATACTGCAGTTAGTTGCTTTCGACCGGTTTCCCTTAATGTGTCTGAGTCCACGCGCCGATACCATTGGAAAATTTATTCTGAACTTTCAACATCGAAAAGTAATATAACAATTCGTATGCAAAATACAGCCTAACGTGTTAATTTCGACGTATCTGATAAAATATACAGTTAATATTGAATAGATTCTGACTGAAATGACAAATGGAAATTTTAAATTAGTTTTTCTTTAAAACGATACGCCAAAGTTTGATCAATACCGACCCGTAACCATGTGGTGGCGGTGTGAGTATATCCACTACCCCATATCGTTCCGTGGATTTTATAGGCGCGAATCCAACGAAATCCTGTTCGTAAACAAAAAATCTTAGCCCTTCAGATGGGCCTAAGCAGAACCACGGTCAAAAGAATGATCGATGAAGACCTAGGACTACGAGCTTATCATAAGAAGACCGGACATTTTTTAAACGAGCGTTTGAAAAAAATTAGGCTGGATAGATCCCGTACTTTGTTACGGCGGGACGGGGGAAAAAATACCGCGAAGATTTGTTTTCGGATGAAAAATTGTTTAACATCGAAGAAAATTATAATAAACACTGCCCACAGCAGTGAAGAAGCCATCACGCGTATTCCGAGGGTTCAACGAGCACGTTATCCTTCGTCACTCATGGTTTGGCTTGGAGTCTCATATTCAGGCTTAACTGAGGAGTTTTTCTGTGAAAAAGGTGTAAAAACCAGTGCCGAGGTGTACCAAAATACCGTCCTAACAAACACAGTGGAACCTCTTTCCCAAAAAATGTTCAAAAACAGACATTGGATATTCCAACAGGACTCTGCACCAGCTCATATGGCACGAAGCACGCGAAACTGGTTGACCGCCCGTCAACTGACTTTATCGGACATGAAGACTGGCCCTCTTCTAGTCCAGATTTAAACCTACTGGATTACAAGATATAGCAACATTTGGAGGAGAAAGTCTGCGCTAAACCTTATCAGAATTAGGAATCTCTCTGAGCATCTTTGGCTAAAGCAGCGGCAGAAATAGATATGAATGTGGTGCTTGCTGCAATTGATGATTGGCCGCATCGATTAAGGGCATGTATTCAAAACAGGGGAGGGCATTTTGAATAATATAAATAAATTTGTATTCTAAATTACATTACCTTTCATTTCATATATCATTTCTATATAATTATCAAAATGTGTATCATTCATTTAATAAAAAGTTTTTGACAGAACTTATGACCTGAGTAAGTATTATGGTTGTAGCCTAAATGGGTCGACTCGACCGTGGAAGGACCACGCTCTCACAGAATACCAGCGTAAAATAGCAGTTCAATGCTATTGGTTTTCGTATGGCGAGTGTAGAGAACCGGAGACCCTTTTTACTGGAAACGAGGCGTTCCATCGTAGTCCTCAGGGTTGACAACGCATCTGTATTTTGATTCTTAATCGAAGATAAATGCAGATATCTATGGGCCACAGCATTCACTTACCATCAGGTGGACTGTGCGCTCGCTTGTAACCCGGATTCTATAAAAATAAAATGGAATCGACGAATTTAGCAGATAGTGAATCTTCCTTGGTATTTCATGACTTAACTAATAATTTATCCGCCTTATCACTTTCTGCCTAATTCATACATTATATAAATGTCCCAAACGCACCACAACCTGCAGACGTTGATATTATTTTATGGTGATTTCGTATTTTTTACAAAGTAACCGTAGTCGTAAAATCGTATAATGATGAATATAGTTAAATTTAGTTTTTGTCAAATTTTTATTGGCACCCACGGAACATCAGCGTCGAAGAACTTAAGGGACTATACTAAGTTGGGTGTCTTTTTAGTAACCATTTATCAAATTTATAATATGTTATTATCGTAAGCTAATTGCTAAAATGTGTTGCTAAATGAACTTATTTTCTTTCTTCTTTCTTTCTATTCATAGTTATAAATTATCAATCAAATTACGAAATAAAATAAAAACGTTTTTAGAATTAAAAAAATGGCCGCGAATCATTTAATACTCAGGTAGATCAGGATCCAATCAATTGTACGTCCGGCCTACGATATAGATAATGTATAGGAAACTCAAAACATGTATTACTCATTCTAGGACTTGTTTCTTAAATAATAATACCAAAACATTCTCCGTAATATATCTTTTAATAGCTTTATCGATTTAAAATTTTGTAATAATAGCACTTATTACAAATAATTACCATTAAAAAAATAAATAAAAGAATTGGCATACGATCGTAACATATACATGTATGTTTTTTGATTAAACGAAAGAAACAACACAATAAGACCCATAAGTCCAAGAACTGACAAAGTAAAGTAATAAAAACTACACGAAATTACTACGTAGGTAATAAATTTACTTGTTTCTCCAAATAGAGTCCAATAGTCAATAAGAAGAAAGTAATAACTAAGTATTCTCTAACGCAAAAACATGGCATGGTAAGTTCAAAACAACCTATTTAATGACTTTTGATAGTTTTACCAAAAATAACTTTTTTACCTTGCCCCGTAACGGTTTCCTGAAATGCTAGGGTGCCTCGTCGTTTTTGTTTTCTCAGATAATTAGTTTAGTAACTGGGCGACCAAGCTTAGCCGTCTTAAAAAAACATAATGATGAGACATTCCTAGATAATCTTTAAATATCATTTAAATAATTGAACCCATAATGATTTCTTATATTTACGCGAACTCTACACATTGAATAAAACTACTTTTTTTTACGGATTTTATCGGGGGGTTTCCCCAGTGACCATGGTTGCTGGAAAGCAACCGAAACGTCGGGAATATAAAATAAGTTAATTAAACGCGATAAAATCCGTAAAAATGTAGTTTTATTTAATGAAATGGCTTCATTTTATAGACTAAGTGTGAAGGGTGACAAACGAGCACACAGTCCACCTGATGGTAATTAGATACTGTGGCCCATGAACATCCTCGATAAATAATTAAAATGCAGATGTGTTGTCACTTGTCACCCATGAGGACTAAGGTAGAATGCCTCGTTTCCATTAAACACTTTTAAGAAATTGCATGAATTGTTAAGTAGCGTTTTAATTTTGCCGAACAAAATATATTTACTTCATCACCCTGGACTTTTCCTGTATCCCAGAGCTGTCCTTGTCACCCCACTTCATTCGCATCCAATAACCAATAACGAGCGATAGCAATAATAAAATACGCTTTGCACGACTCCATAACGAAAAGCCCATTAAGCCAAACCTCGTCGGTAACGAGTGCGTTATCGGCTGAAACGGCCCTTGTTTACCGTCCGCACTTTTAAATTTCGGTTTTTATTGTTGGAATTGTCGTCGATTTGTATGCCATGTCTTTATTTACAAGGGCCACGCTCTCACAGAATACCAGCGTGAGATAGCGTCTTACTGTTGCTGTGTTTCGTTTGGTGAGTATAAGGAACCGGATATTGTTTTTACTGAAAGCGAGGCATTCCATCTTAGTCCTCAGAGGTGATAACATATCTGTTTTTTACCTAATCAATGATAGATGTGGGTTCAATGGGCTATTCAAATACCATCAGATGGTGTGCTCGAACTTTCAGCTTAAAAAACAAATATATTATAAGAAAGTACCTACCTATTTTACTATATAACACCCAAAAACGATTTAAAAACTTGCTTTACCTAAAGGCTAACCAAGCTGTGAGAAGTAATAAATATTAAAAATTATTCATAAATAATGTTCCTTGATGATTTATTTCATTAATCATTTTATTATATTATATTTGAACACTTACAGCCAAAAACTTTATTAGGCTCGAATAAATACATTATTCCTGCCCACATGCAAAATAAGCGCTTAGACGTGGAGTTGCGGAAAACGGCCCGTTTATTCAATGAAATTAAATTCAAATAATACATTAAAAGAAGTTAGAGGAAGAAGGCCAATTACAACATTTCACAAAATAGAATTAAAACAGTAAACATATAACCAGTTGACAATAAGATCAAATGACTGCACCTACTACTTATTAAAAATGAATTTTGTCTATTGATAGTTTTATTTAAAGGTACTATTGGTTGTCTATATATTATGCAGGCTCAATCAAAATTACGAAAACTATTCGTATCTTAGAATATATGACGATGGTAATAAGTGAATGAACTGACTGTATAAGTGAAGAGCACTTTGTATCAATTTATGAGGGAGGCATATGTTCAGTGGACTTGTGATGGGCTGTAGTTGTCAATAATGTCCTCCAGACCGAGTTTCGATGACAATGGCCAGCCCCAACAGAGACCAACCGTCTGCGCAGGACAGTATTATAGTGTACAAGTGGACTCTCTATTCCCTCACTCTCGTAATCCGATGGGACGGTCATCCAACACGAACAGAGAGAGTTCAAGCGTAGAACCAACCGCTTTACGTGCTTTCCAAGGCACGTGTGTGCAACACCGCCAACTTCCTCTGAGCTGCTACTGAAAATTTCGAGCTTTAAAAAAATATGGGATTCGAACCCAGTACCTAATGATCATCAACCGCATTTACGGCTACTAGATCAACGAGGTATGTAGTTTGTAGAAGCAGTTGTAGTTAAAAGGTAATCATGTAAGACGAGACAGTTTTTTTTTAAATAAATGGTAAATGCATGCTGTGGCCCATAGACATCTACATCTATCCTCAATTAAGAATCAAAATGCCTCGTTTCCAGTAAAAAGGGTCTCCGGTTCTTTATACTCACAATACGAAACACAGCAGCATTAAGCTACTATTTTACACTGGTATTACTATGACAGCGTGGTACATATTAGGTTTTGTAGTGAAGTTTTGGACTGAATGGCACTCAAGTTTAGTTTTGTAGCAACACGCACTATGCCTGAACCACTGAGCTAGACAACCGACAGAGACAACTGCAGCTTGGACGATTACACGCTACAGATATATTATGTTTTTTTTTTTATAGGATACGGGTGACAAACGAGCACAGAGTCCAGCTGATGGTAAGTGGTTGCTGCGGCCCATAGACATCTACATTTAACATCAATAAAGAATCAAATAGCAGATGCGTCGTCACCCGTGAGGACTGAGATGGAATGCCTCTTTTCCAGTAAAATGGTTCTCCGGTTCTCTACACTCACCATACGAAACACAGCAGCGTTAAGCTGCTATTTTACGCTGGTATTCTGTAAGAGCGTGGTCCTTCCCCGGTCGAGCTGACCCATTCGTGCTACAACTATACTACTACCACACACACAGACTGGTAGAGCCATGCTGTTACGCTATTCCAATAAAATGGTGATTACGCTATTCCAATAAAATTGTAAGAAAAATATGTAAAGGATTGTGGCTCTGTACGTTTTTGTTTTTTTTTTGTTCTAAGTATAGCTGCGTTTTATTAGGTTTGGGATCCTAGATTTTTGAATAATTAGTTTATGTACAAAATACAAAACATAGTAACATTCACATAGATTGTAAACAAAAATGACTTAATGTAATGTTTCTCGTAGGTATTCTGTGAGAGCGTGATTCTTCCCTGGTCGGGCCGAACCAGTCGTGTTACAACCATAATATAGCTGCATCATGGCTCTACCACGTATAAAATGTCAGATGTCCTATGTCCTTACCTTTCGGCGAACCGACACAATTAACATAATAGGCCTTATTATATAAAGGTTGGAACTAAAATCTGTTTCACATAAGAAGTGCCGTAAAAATGTGCGAAGATAGAGTACCAGCGTAAAATAACAGCTTAATGATGCTGTGTTTCGTATGGTGAGTGTAGAGAGCCGGTAGTGTCGGTTACTCTGGTTCTTCTGCGGATATACTCATTTCTAAGTTTATCACGCAAATAAATTTAATGTAATAAATGTACCTTTAATTTACTTAATAGCTCAATCTCGATACGAAAACCACACCATATTCATAATTATATAAAGGCAACCTTCACTATCGCTCCAAATTACAAAATGCGAGCCCTCCGCCACGGACAGTAGTACATCGCCTTGAACAAATTGCCATGCGCCTCTATCTCCGACTAGAACGTATTCGCTAGATAAATTACTTGAGCCCTCAAGCGATACCCGACCTTAATGCTTCCAGTACTTTCACGTACGTAACAGATCGAATACGCTAACATAAAACTTTCAAAAGGCGATAGAAAAATATTGCAGCGATCTAACGATGTACATCTAAACGTATTTTACAGAAACCATTCGTGTAAATCATTGATGGTACGGCCGCAGCTATCAGAGCATCGACTTCGGCTTGAGACGCCGTAAACAACAATAAGTTGTTTATTATAATGCGGTCGAGCCTTGACTGGAATCAAACCGAGTTGCGCAACCAGCGCCGGCCGACTACCGAACTACACGCCCTGTTGCTATGCACGTAGAGACCACAGAACAGCAAGGCAGATATACCAGTTATTGTTTGCTTAGGCATTAAAGCTAAGGGTTAAGTTAATATCAAAAATGTACTGTATATTTTCATATACGAGTATGTAAATTTGATAATGTAACGCCCTAAATTTCATAGTACGCGAGAAACCCGGGTTCGATACCCCGCCGGCACCAAAGAAATTGTTAATTCCAATTTTAAGTGCTGATTTATCACGTATGCTCGGTGGTGAAGGAAAACATCGTGAGGAACGTTACGTGTCTAAGAAATAGGATAAAAAATATTTCGAATACTTGTGAAGTCCGCCAGCATTGAGGCAGTTCGGTGGAAATTCCTCTGAAACCCTCTTAGAAATGAGAGGAGGCCTGTGCCCAGCAGTGGAACGTATATAGGTTGTAACTTTAAATATAACTTTAGGCATAAAATATCTTTTTAGTGCATAATTCTCTTTTTATAGCATAATGGTGACAATTGATAAGGTTGAAAAAAATTGTTATCCTTTATTGTTTTAGTGCACCCTACCCTGTTTCTCTGATTTTTATTTAATTCCTTTTCTTCATCGTTTGAAAGAGATAGGTTCTTGGCATATTTCTAGATCTCGCCAAAGCTTTCGACACGGTTTCTGTACCCATACTTTTACGTAAGATGGAGAGTTTGGGAATTAGAGGTATACAACTGCAACTTTTTGAAGACTACTTGAGTGGACGTACTCAGTGCGTTCAGGTGGATAAATTCATCAGTACTGAACGCACAATTACCTATGGTACGCCTCAGGGCAGTGTACTCTCTCCAACCTTATTTCTAATATATATTAATGAAATGAGTATGCTCACTCTTCCTAAAGGTCGGATAATAAGTTATGCAGATGATACCGTCCTCCTATTTAACGCAGGTTCATGGCAAGATGTCTATACGTACGCCCAGCTGGGCTACAACACAGTCTCTAACTGGCTCCGAAGTAATGTGCTGACACTCAACATAGATAAAACATGTTATGTTGCATTTAGATTAAAAAATAACACATTAACAACATTATCACCACCATACTCTATCGTAAGTCACTCATGTTCCAACTCACTCAATAACGCGGATACCTGCATCAAACTATGTCAAGCTGAAAAAGTAAAATATCTAGGAGTAATAATTGATAGCACTCTACGTTTTCATGAACACATTAATACCCTTAATAGCAGGTTGCGTAAACTTATATATGTTTTTAAAACTCTGAGAGATGTGGCTGACGAGAAACTAAAGAAATCCGTCTACTTCGCCTTGGCCCAATCTCTGTTAACATATGGTATTACCTCCTGGGGCGGTGCTCCAAAAACTAAAATGCTTCAATTGGAGAGAACGCAGAGAGCCATCTTAAAGGTCTCTTTTTCACTGCCGTATCGCTATCCTACAGAGCTCCTATATAAAGAGTTGAAAATTTTAACTGTGCGGCAACTGTTTATACAAAGTACCTTACTAAAACAACATGCTTTATTAAAATACAACCCCTCACTCTCCCGAGATAAAAGGCGTTTTAACCCCGTGGACCGCTATCATATAACCCTATCCACCAAATTATCTAAACGTTTCTTTTGTCACCTTGGAGGTTTCTTATACAATAAAATCAATAAAATTATCCCTATATTTAACCTTAACAAAACTATATGCAAAAAGAAAATAACTATCTGGCTCCAAGAACTAAATTATTATGACACTGAACAACTACTTACTAATTCTATCTAATTACTAATCTAATAAAAGTTAATTACTAACCCAGTCACAAACTAACAAACAAAAGCATGCACACACACACACACACACACACACACACACACACACACACACACACACACACACACACACACACATACATACACACACACACATCCACACCCCCCCCCCACACACACACACACACACTAATACTAGTTAATATATGTAGTTATAAATATGGTACATGTACGAGTGCATAATAAAAGTATTGTAATTAGAACCATAGGGCGGAGACCTGGCGTCCTGAAATACAGGCGTAAAGCCTAGCTTAGGCACCAGTCTCCCACAGTATATTATTGAGGCTATACTATAATATTATGTACAATAATTCTGTATTGTGGTGAGAAAATAAAAAATTATTATTATTATTATTATTATTATTATTGCTATGTAGCTATAAGGGCACCTTTTGTTATTCCCTCAAAAGTATTGTATTGTTTTGTATTGAAAATAAAATATAATTTATATCTTCGAAGCAATCATATAAAATTACATTTGTAAAATAATTTTTCTTAGCTTATAACTTTTAACGTTTCTAAACGCGGTTCTTCTGACCGAAAAACCGTCTGAAAAACTAATATTTTAATAAAGGTACTGCCAATATATATTCCACTGCTGGGCAGGAGGTCTTCTTTTTTCTAAGAGGGTTTTTGTCAGTGCGTGTCGGCAAAGTTTACATTTCTCGAAAATGTTTAACCCTTGGAATCCCCCACGATGTCTTCCTTCGCCGTCGAGTACGTGTTAAATAGGAACTTAAAATTATAACTAATAATTTCATTGGTGCCGGCGGAAATTGAACCCTACCCGGGTTTCAAACTATAAAATTTGCAACCTGCATTAAGCCTCTGAGCTGTCTCCTTTGGGTGGTTACTTATATTACCGCACTTGATGAGTCACTGCTCAACCTTGATTTTTTTACTACGAGTACAATGTAAAAAGAAGACAACAGATATGATGAATTTAGCAGAAATAACTTCATAATATGAAATTAAAAATATACTTAGTTTTCTTTATAAACGTCCCGTCTAGCTAATAGTAAGTAAATGCTGTGGCCCATAGATACATATTCGATTATGAACCAAAATGCAAACGCATTGTCGCCGATGAATATATAATGCCTTGTTACCAGTAAAAATGGGCCATAAGTTCTCGTCACTCACCATACGAGCCACAGCAGCATTATTCTACTATTTCATACTGGTATTCCGTTGCGTGTGATGTCATAACATGTTATTTCTATTTAAGTAATTTATATATAAGTAAGATTTTGATTGTCTTCAACTACAGCAATTCAAATTCAATAGACCAAACTCAGCTGTTAGGATTTGCCACAATCACCGCACCTGATTGACGGATTTGAAGATGACATTAGCAAATACAAGTTTGAAAGATGTTTGCTACAACTTTTTTACATATATCGCCAAAGGTTTTTTGTCACTGTCAACCATACACACAAAACACTTCATAAAATATTTACCTTGTTAAGTATCAAACGTATAATACTACGTAAGAAACATCGCGTCTGTTTCATTAGCTAATCTAATGTCATCGACCCCAACTCGAGGCTACGGCTCACTCGACAACAAATAACAGCTGAGCTGCACACACGCGTATGCACAACGGCCGGTGCATCTGTGTGCGTTAGAAGTGCCGGTCGTGTCGTAAGAGCTCGTTTGCTTCTAGCTTTGTTAGCGAAAGGTTACAAAACATGTACACGTGAGCAAAGTATCTTCGTTAGTTTAGATAAATCCTTAATTAAACGTAAGAATCAATGTATGCACCCTCTTAGACCACCCAAAGTTTGAAAAAGCCGTTTGGAAAGCAATTATATGTCATATAAATGTAAACAATATGTGTAATTTTTTAATGACAAACTGTTATTGTAGTTTTCTTCAATACACATTATTCAAGAAACAAATGTATTTTAATGTAATGATTTCCTACATTTACAGGAATACATTTTATGGATTAGTATAGTAGTAAGTAGAAAGAGTAGTAATAATATTCAAGAGCTGAAAGGAACCGGGCATACTATGAAGTCGAGTCGTCAAACATCTCAGTGTCCACTCACGCCCCCCCCCCCCCTCCGTAACGATGGGTGCTGTAAAAACCCGAAAAATCAGGACTAAAAAAAGTTAAATTAAACGCGATAAATTCGTAAAATTAGATTTATTCAAGGTATTTTAAAAATAATTCGTTTTTCACTTCAGTTTTATAAAAATATAGTATCAATCAGTCGAAGTAGCGATGGACCACATAGCTAAAATAACTGACCAAGTTTCTTGTACGTGGTAGAGCAACGCTGCAGCTATATTATAGTTGTAGCACGAATGGGTTAGCTCGAAGTAAGGACCACGCTCTCACAGAGTTACAGCGTAAAAATAGCAGTTTATAGCAGCTGTGGTTCGTATGGTAAAGCTTAGATAACCGGAGACCCTTTTTACTGGAAACGAGGCATTCCATCTTAGTGTTTGGGAGTGACAACTAATCTGCATTTTTATTCATAATCGAGGACAAATGTAGATCCACAGGAACGGCATTCGTTTACTGAAGTGTATATGAGTGCTCGTTTGTCACTCACTTCTAAAAAAATGATGGTTCAAGTGGCAGCCTCGTACCGGCAAGTGTAAGGCAGCCCACTTAACGGAGTGTGAACCTGGTAAGATGGTAAGATATGCAGAAGTCGATTTATGCAGATGGCTTGGGACCATGTATGGTGTCACGAGTGGCCTATATTCAGCAGTAATGTTATGGTGGACTCGACTCGACTGCCTCGTTGGTGTAGTGGTTGTAGTAGCGCGACTGCTGATCGTGAGGTCCCGGGTTCGAATCCCGAGTCGGGCCAAAAAAATCCGTTTTGTTCAAATTCTCAGTAGCTGCCCGCAGTTAGGAAGTTGGCGGTGTCTCACCCCCGTGTCTCGGAAAGCACGAAAAGCCGTTGGTCCTGCGCCTGATCTCTCTCCGGTCGTGTCGGTTTACCATCCCATCAGACTTTGAGAGTGAGGGAATAGAGGTGCACCTGTGCTTGAATCAGCTCGACCGGGGTAGGACCACGCTCTCACAGAATACCACCATACAATAGCAGCTTAATGCTGCTGTGTTTCGTATGTAGAGTGTAGAGAACCGGAAACTCTTTTACTTTAAACGGCATTCCATCTCTGTCCTCGGAGGTGATAACGCATCTGCATTTTGATTCTTAATTGAATACAAATGTAGATGTCTATGGGCTACAGCATTCACTTACCATCAGGTGGACTGTGTGCTCGTTTGTCACCCTATCCTATAAAAAATACTTATTAGGTGAGGGCATGGCTCAGTTGTCACTTGCCTATTGAGTCCTGGGTTGGAATCATCGTTGGATGCGTGCGTTACTATGTTCCGGTGTGAAGGACATAGATAGACATTATAATTACATAGGCTGTGAAGCAGTCCATCATAGTCCCCAGAAGTGACAAAGCATCTGTAGCCTGTTTTGATTAAAGTAGGTGGGTTGGTTTGGCCACTTACCATCATGTGAAGATTGTTTGTCACTTATTTTATATGAAAAATAATTTTAACCAACGTATTCGTAAATCAAATAAATAATTTGTTTTCATATATGGACAATCGAGCATGCAGCTCCCTTGACAACAATTAATCACCCCCCCCCCCCCCCCCCCCATGAACGTTTGCGAACCAAAGTAATTCCGTTGCCGGCCTTTTAGAAAGGAGTAGACCCGAAAGTAGTGATAGTAAATTTTACAATGTGGTCTTGGTGTGTGGATTTGGTAGAGGGTGGCTAGTATGTGTCGACGGCTCTGTGGTGCAGTGGCTTTGAGTTGCAGCACCAAGGGCCGCGGGTTCGAATCCCGCGCGGAATAAGTATTTGTTTGGCCAACAAATTTTCCAGATGTGGATGTTTGTCCTTGTACAATTTATGTTTGTAAACTGCCTCCACGATACAGGAGAAAATTCTAGTGTGGGGATGAAAAGTTTAAAAAAAAGAAAAAATAACGTTTTTTTTTAAGAAAAAAAGTATTGATGTTGACCGTGTAGTGACGGTGTCAGAATATCCATCACTTCATATCGTCCTGTAGGTACCAGCAGCATATTTCTAATAAAAATAAAAAAAAAATAAAAAAACTGCGGTTAAGAACTCGCGTGCCAAGCGTTGCAACTGTGGCAAATATCCCACCTATAAGGCAATATTTTGATAAGCTGCAACAGCAATGGTATGATGGTGAAAGTACCACATATGTATGTAATAGTTTCCGCGTCTCTGATACTAAAACTTCGAGTACCTTCGGTCTTGCCATATTAGTATCGAACAAAGGCAAGTAAACCGAGTATGTGTAGCAAGATATTGTGTATATCTTCTTGGGGAAGATAGGTCCTCGAGTAGCAGCCTCGCGCCGGTATACAAAGTGTATTTTTTGTCTTAATGGTCTGCAAATAACCACTGAGTTATTTCAATGTTACAGACAAACCCTTCAATTTTATTTATAAGTATATTATGATTGTGACGTTTTCCCAAAATGATCAGATATTATATTATCAATTACATAAAATGAAAACAAGAATATCCATTATAAGATATAATAAAACAATTTAATTATATAGTTAAACTCACTATGTAATTACAGTTGTAATCGATCGAGCAAAACGCGGAGGCGTCGAGCACGAGGCTCTAACCGACACCTGATTAATTACAGTTGCTATGCTAATCGCGCAGCCTTGGGTTTGTTAACAACAGGTGTTTAATATTGTAATGCGTTGATTTATTATAAACCAGATTTGATTACTTTAATCATAATTATAATTCGAAACCAAATGTATAGTCGCGGTGTAAGAATATCCACTACTCCATATCTTCCCGTGGGTGTCGTAAGAGGCGACAGAGGGATACTGCAAACAGAAGATAGTTACCAGCATCTACCACATAACAACTTAAAATAATAAAAAACTACCGTTGCCAACCTGCGTGCTAACCGTGGTAACTATGACAAAATCTTACCTATTATATTGGCTTTATATGCTGTAAATCTATTACAGCCTATAAAACCTAATAAAAATAAAAGGGTTGAAAATAATAATTTAAAATAAAAAAATTGTACAACCGTATTCAGTATAAATTATTAAGAATAAATCAAACACTATTGGTCAGACCTTGATCAAATTTATATGGGACCACATGTGAAGCACCAGCTTTCAAGTAAAGTAAGAATAATCGAAATCGGTTCACCGAGAAACAGTTATGAGGTAACACACATAAAAAAAGAACATACAGTCCAATTAAGTACCGTCTCCTTTTTGAAGTCAGTAGGAAAGTAAGAACTGGTATGAAGATAACTCTTCTTCCATATAGATTTACAAACATTAGAACCTATAAGAGTCCACAGCTGAACATAGTCCTATCTCATAGATTGCTTCATAGGGGAGATTTTGCCATAGTTGCCACAGATGGTAGGTGGGTTGGCAATCGCAGTTATTTTCTACCGACTCCAAAAAGGAGCCGGTACTCAATTCGACTGTATGTTTTTTTTTTATGTGTTACCTCATAACTTCTTATTGGGGAACCGATTTCGATGATTCTTATTTTAATTGAAAACTGGTGCTTCACATGTGGTCCCATATAAATTTGATCAATGTCTGGCCAATAGTTTTTGAGTTATTCTTAATAATTTATATTGAAGTCGGTTGTACAACATTTATTATTTTAAATTAAATTATTTTGTTATCAGGAAGATGCTGCTGCCCATTTCCTGTTTCAGTTTACCTCTGTCGCCCCTTACTACACCCACGGGAAGATATGGGGTAGTGGATATACTTACACAGCCACTAAACGGTCAACACGGCCACGGTGCTTCCGTATGCTAAAATTTATATGATGCGGAAAATTCAAATTTCTACACTTTCACTGATATTCGTCAAAATGACAGTTTCGGAGCAAACATTTCGCGTTGCGTATTGCGGCCGACGCGACGTCAAATTTTTCACGCCATTCTGGTGTTCAGAGAGACGTAACACAAGGCTTATTTACATGTTCATATTGTTACGTACGAGTTTAGTTGAAATGCCGGTTACACAATACTGATATGTTACGGTGTACCGAAATATGTCATTCACAAACTCGAAACCGTTAAACAAGGTTTTGTATCTATTTGTAAATAAGCTTGTACGTGGTAGAGCAACGCTGAAGCAACATTATGGTAGTAGCACGAATGGGTCGAACCGACCGGGGTAGGACCACGCTCACACAGAACACCACAACAATGTAATGAAATAGCAGCTTAATGCTGCTGTGTTGCGTGTGGTGAGCGTAGAAAATCGGAGACTATTTTCACCGGAAATAAGGCATTCCTTCTTACTCCTCAGAGATGATACTGACAACGCATCTACATTTTAATACTTAATCATCCATCCATCATAGTCTATAAAAATTGAATGTTTTTTTTATGTCCACCTGATGTGGTTGCTGTGGCCCATAGACATCTACATCTATCCTCGTTTGCGGATCAAAATGCAGATGCGTTGTCACCCGTGAGGACTAAGATGGAATGCCTCTTTTCCAGTTAAAAGGGTCTCCGGTGATCTACACTCACCATGCGAAACACAGCAGTGTTAAGCTGCTATTTTACGCTGGTATTCTGTGAGAGCGTGGTCCTTCCCCGGTCGAGCCGACCCATTCGTGCTACAACTATACTACTAATATAGCTAGCATGGCTCTACCACGTATAAATGTACATGGGTCTCCTCTATAAATTGCTTCAAAAAGGAAAGTCCTATAAAAATTCCCTCGGTTGCTGTATATATGGGGGGGGGGGGTTGTAGTGGGTATTCTTACAACGCCACTACACGTATCAGCAGACTTCACTTGCCGCAAAAGATGAAAGTAAGAAAATTTATCATCATATCATTATATCATCATTTTGCTATCAGTTATAATTTTAATTGTATAACCCATGGTTGTAATAGTTTTATTATATTATAGTGCATTTTTTTTTATTGCATTTTTTTTCCTTTCTGCAATAAACAAGCAAGGTATAATACTGTTTTAAAAACCCGACTGCATAAAAATTACTAATAATACCCATAAAAACTTTATCACAGCTTTAAAGTTATGAAAACTAATCGAGAATAGTCACTAACCAACTTTAAATCGTTATAGATCCTAAATGTTCGTTCAAAATGAAAAATGACTACAGAAACTTAAACACTTGACTATGTTCGTCGACTTTCATTTTTTCCTTTTAAACAATAATATGTTGTCGCCATCTTGAATTCAACATATGTATATGTATGTAAACGTGTAGGCGTGAGACTACAGTGTATATATTCTCGAATCAGATGTCAACATAACCTCAGCAAAATTTTAACTTCATTTATTTAATTATTAACGAAACGTCAACACTTTATACATTTTTCTTATTTCATTTATTATTTTGTTTATCAATTGTTTCCATATAACACTAAAATTTATTTATACCTGGTTTAACGTTTCTTACTGGTTCTTTCCAGGACAGAGGGTTTTTTCGAACCAGTGGTAAAGTTAAAAATGACTTTCAATAAGAATTACTCATGTAATATATATTGAATAAAAATTATTTTATTCTATTTTACTCTATTCTAAAAACATCAAAGTATATGAATAGAATGTTACTACATTCTATTGACGATGGAGCTATTACTCAAATGGGATTACTCTTTCTCAAAACTAATTCAAATTAACTAATAGCAATAGAGGTGGAGCAATTTTGGATTTTTCTGGAGCATTTAAGGAGCAATTAATTGGCATTTAGTTTTATTTTAAAAAGTAGATATTTTATGTTTTATAGCAAAATTAAATTTTCGATACTTAAATTTTTTTAATTTATTATAAATCAACTAATAGCAATAGAGGTGGAGCAATTTCGGATTCTGCTGGAGCATTTATGGAGCAATTAGTTGCATACAGTTTAATTTTAAAAAGTAGATATTTTATGTTTAATAACAAAATTAAATTTTCGATACTCAAATTTTTAAAAATTAATTATAAATTAACTAATAGCAATAAAGGTGGAGCAATTTCGGATTCTGCTGGAGCATTTAAGGAGCAATTAATTGGCATACAGTTTTATTAAAAAAAAAAAATGTTCTACGCTAACTTCCTTCTGGTGTTTTGTATACTGGCATTTTACTAACTACTCTAGTCATGAATTTTTTTAAATATTTGAATTCAGCTAACTTCACTCCGTCTAAAACAGCTATATTCATATCGTAGTTTTTCAGACGCCAGCGCTATCGTGGTAGGTTTTGGAACCTCTATTTTCAGTATATAGTTGGACACTTTTTCAACTTTCGCACCTTATAAGATAGTTCTACTTCTACTCTACACTCCATAGTTTAACTCCACAGTTCACACCACAGACTAACTAGTAGATTATACTTAGTCTAGTTACGTCTTAGTTACTCGACTCCATCGAGTCAGTAATTTATTTATGGGGCGATGTATACACTTTTACAACAACTAGAATTTTTAAATATACTAAATTTGACCTGCTCAAAGTTCAAAAACTTTATTAAACTAAGTTTGTGTAAAAAGGGTTATTATAATAGTAAGGAATTTATGGATGACAATAACCCCTGGGAATGAGGTGATCACTACCATACTATTTCTAATTTGTTGTGTAGTTAATTGTGTACATGATTGTAAGATGTTATTTAAAAAAAAGTCCCGCTGGGTTTCTTGCTGGTTCTTCCCAGGACAGAGGTTTTTCTCCGAACCAGTGGTAATAAATTAAAAGAGTAACTTTCAATAAGTATCATTTATGATCTAAATTGAATAAAAAAGTGTCTGTTTTTGTTTCTACCGAATGTCTACACGATACTTTTCTACTTGGATACTCTGGTGCAGTTGTAAAAAAATATTTAATTGTTAGTAGAGTTTTATTCAGAGTTACATTGAAATTCAAAGTTAAAGTTTTATACCTAAGTTGACTGTATAATGAATGGAGACTTTATTATATAAAAAACATCACTTTGTTATGAAATAAGTACCTATTTCATATAATTATTAAAAAATTAAATAAAACCCGGTCTCGATACATTAAATTTTTCGACAGTTATCGTGACCACGTAAAAAAAATCTGGACGTCCACGAAAATTTTTTTCAGTTTTCTTAAAATAGCAAAATAAAATTGATTTGTACAAAATATGAGATAGATTGATTAAATTTTCTTAGAATATCTACTCATATTATCTTATGAGTGCAAATCAGTTGTTGTAGAAGCAGTTAAAGAGCAAAAAAAATTCTTGACCTTGACTTGTTGAGATTAAAGCACAAACTCAACCGCTTCGCGGTATGAGGTGTGCGATGAGGTCTGAAAAAAAAAGAAATTGTGTACTTTACAAAAAAATATGAAGTCCGAACAAAAATAGTTTCACTGTAAAGCATCGCGCCAAGTACACTTTCAACTATAGTTACAAAAATAATAATTACATTTTTACAAAAAATTATAAAATTAAATAAAAACCAAGTACATAACCGTTTTAGATTCGAAAAAAAATTTTGCTGAAGAAAGTAATAATAAAAAAATGATGTACTTGGTGTGCATTATACTTTATAGTAAGAGCATAAATCAAAAAAGTTATAAAAAAACGACTTCCAATGTCAAGTTGGGTGATCGATACTCTTAATCATGCACACAAAGTACACCATTTTTTTATTATTACTTTTTTCAGCAAAATTTTTTTTCGAATCTAAAACGGTTATATACTTGGTTTTTACGAGTATTTTATTTTATAATTTTTTGTAAAAATGTAATTATTATTTTTGTAACTATAGTTGAAAGTGTACTTGGCGCGATGCTTTACAGTGAAACTGTTTTTGTTCGGATTTTGATTACTGTCATGTGTTTTGTGACACTTACAAGTTTAAGACAAATCGATTGACGTAAGAATCATCGATTCAGCCCACGCGTTTGGTCTCTAGAGCGTCACAACTCACAAAGCGCACATACATATAATATAATGTGTGTGTGTGTGTGTGTGTGTGTGTGTGTGTGTGTGTGTTTGTATGTCACGCTCATAAACATATAACCCTCCGCAATCGGGTAAAAATTTCCGTAATAAAAAAACCATTTTAATCAAAACTTCATCAAGTGACCATTGTTCAATCCACATTTTATACGCGCGTTCGCACGCTTGCACGCATGCGTCTACTAATGATCGTAATACACTAGGACACGCCCTTGTACGAGTAAATAGATTGTAAACTATACCCTATCAAATATAATATACAGAAAACCATAACTGATCCATGAGGGTGCTTTTAGGTATATTGTATTCGTAACAGAATCATACTGTTCATGTAATCCCTTTGTTTTTTTTTTTCAGAGAATATATAACAAAACTACCCTTGCAAAAAATTAAATAAATTTTAATTAAATGGGGAAACTTACATAATATTCAAAATACCACCAAAACCATACTTTCGCCACACGTGCAAAGTTACGGTACCGTTGTCGAGGACGGTGGACGGAACGTTTTTATAATAATTAAAAATACGATATTTAATATTTTTATAATGTCATTGCAGTACCTAAGTACCTCTTAAGAATCAGACAAAGTTTTCTTTAGATATTACAATATTACTTAATGCATCTTTTGTAAATCAATCAAAAAATATACGCGATATTTTGACACTAGAATCATATCTCTCTCTTGTCTTTTAATCCGTAGAAATATTTCCGTACATGAACCTCCTATAAAACGGTTAAGAATATAAGAACACACTAGTTCTAGAACAAGAAACATTAGTGATTGTAGGCAGCTTCTGTTTCAAAAATATAAAATCAAACCATCTACATCATCATTCACGCAACTTCAAACGTGGCGCTTGTTGTTCCATCCTCGATCTACCTAGCGATGTTTAATCGAGACTCATTATCTCCCGAGATAAAAAGAGCCTATTTCAAAGAAGCTTCATATAACAGTCGATAAAGCACAAGGAAACATAAACATAAATAAATCAAGCTATTAAAGTCAACAACTCCCAAAAATACGAGTGTCTCGTTAATACGTGGCCGACTATCACACTGTAGCGTAATGTAACTAGGATTTGACTATTTTAAAGGAGAAAAAACGGGACTATTGATTAATATGGTTACGAGCTTGGGGTTCGAGAGAATTAAAAACTTCCGATTGAATTACCAAAATTGACACTTTAATTACGGAACACTAATTACAACTTAAAAATACACTAATAATAAAACACAATTGTACTACTGATCACTTTAGTTCGCAGTTATATCACTACGAAGTATTCGCTTATATCGCCAATTCAATACAGCCTCGGTCGTGGTCTATACCGGCCTTATATAGGGCCTCAGATAGTTTCCAGAACCTTCTACTGTAGAAACATCTAGTATGATCGAGTACATATCGGTCTCGAAATTTCTAGAAGGATCTTGACTCTCTATGTATAAGACAATAATAGTGGCGCGCAACAATATTTAGTATGAAATGAGTTCCTGCCAATTAATACAATAACAGAAGCGCGACTGTGTACCTCTAGTGGAAATTGTTATAGTCTTTATTTTGACATTTTCATAGAATAATGGTGGCAAACGAGCACACAGTCCACCAAATGGTATGTGGATGCTGTGGCATTTAAATCTATGTCAGTCAATCGATTAAGAAAAGAACATGCGGCTCACCTGATGGTAAGTGACTACCACCGCCCATGAACAACTGCAACACCAGGGGAATTGCAGATAAGTTGCCGGCCTTTCAAAAAAGAGTAGTCTCACTTCTTGAATGTCTCTAAGCCGTGTCAATCCGGAAAAATCGCTGGTGGTAGTCGATTCCACAAGGAAATTTTGCAAGGAAGAAAACTTCTTATGTATCTCACAGTGGTGGACCGCCTCATCTAGATGGTATGGATGGTATCGCGATTGGTCGGCTGGATTCCAAACAATTCCTCTGAGCACTCCCCGTGGTAGATACGATAGAATACGCAAAGAGATGCAACATCTCTTCATAGCGCCAGTGAGTAAAGACGATTAGAAAGAGCTAGGTCGCCGACGATTCTAACTGCTCTGCGCTGGATGCGATCAAGTGGAAGGAGCTGGCATTGGGGTCCCCCTGCCCATAGATGAGAACAGTATTCCAAAGTCTCCGGTTCTCTACACACACTATAGAAATACAGCAGCATTGAGCTGCTATTTACCTATAATAATAAGAATTCAACACATCCAGACTACGAGTGATACATCCAGACTGATGTGCTTGACATACTTTATATTCGACAAAAACAACAAAACAAAATCTACAATTCGCAATTTTACTCGATTGCATCAAAGATATTAAAGAGAGATATTTTTGTTAAGATGGACCGGTTCTGAGAGCAAAAAAACATATATTCCTTTATCGATTCCAAGCAACAATATGGCCTAAGAGTGTGAGTCACTCCGTCAAATCTCTATATATATAAATCAAATTGAAGTGTCTTGGTGTCTGTATGTAATATTGAAATAACTGCCTTTATTAAGCTTAAGAGGTTATTTGTATGCTATTAAGACTTATTTATAAATATTTTGTCTTTCTGTCTGTTCGCGCTTATATTCGGAATGACTAAACCGATTGTGTTGGAACTTTACGAACAGATAGTCCAGTGCCAGGAAAGATCTAGGCTATATTTTAAAAAAATATGATGATTCAAAAAGAGAACCAACAATTATTAACGCATCATTAATAGATCCTATCTAGACGAAGCCGGGGAATTTCGCTAGTGAAAAATAAACGCGAGATTCTTATTTCCACATTGCTATTGCTTAAAGCTTCTGCGTCACGTTGTTCATCATGTGTCTGGAGAACGCGCGTGAGTTCGATTCTGAATCAGTTTACAAGTTTCTTTACGACACGTGAACCAATTTAATGTATAATATGCAGTCAACGAGATTACCTATGTATTATATTTATGTTATATGTTATGAGCTCACATATCCACCGAAAAAAGTGTTCCAAACACAGTGACGCACAGTCTCGACGCAAAGCCTCAGTGGAGCCCCCATACATCGAAAATAGTAAGCAGACTAAGCTCTGCAGCTTATGCTGTAAAAAAGAGTAGAGATCTCACTAGTGTCGAGACAGATAGATTAGTTTATTTCAGTTATGTCCATAGCATAATGTCTTATGGGATTTTGCTATGGGGAAATGTGGCTGATTTAGAAACTATTTTTGTTTTGCAGAAGAGGGCCATAAGAGTTATTTACAACCTTAAACCGAGAGAGTCTCTTAGAGAAAAATTTAGAGAAATAAATATATTAACCTTGGCCTCTCAGTATATTTACGAAAATTTTATGTAGTTATGTTCACAAAAACAAAAATAGTTTTAGTAAAAAAGTGATATACACTCTGTAAACACTTGGAACAAACACAAGCTAGTGATACCAGTTTCTCGACTCCACAGAGTGAGTAATTCATTCTTGGGGCATACGCTATCACAACAAAGTCCCAGAAAATATACAAGCTCTCTCTATTGCCAAGTTTAAATGTTTTATTAAACTAAAATTGTAATAAAAGGGTTATTATAATATAAATGAGTACATGGTTGATAATAACCCCTGGGAATTAGGTGGTCGCTTTCAAGCTGTTAATAAATAAAAATAAAAATAAATAAAAAAGCGGTAAATAAATTTTGTAAATAGTTTCTACAACCATTCATATAAAATTTACTTTAAAAAATAAGTCCCGCTGGTTTTCTTGCTGGTTCTTCCCAAGACAGAGGGTTTTTTTCGAACAAAAAAAAATGTAAAGTAAAAATAACTTTCAATAAGAATTACTTATAATCATAAGTAATTCTTCATAAACATATTGAATAAAAATTATTCTATTCTATTCGCATACATTTCGTTCATCTTACATTTCACTTTATTGTCGAATGATGTAAAAAGGATTGCATGATTAAAATAATAAGAAAAAAGAGGACAGCAAGTGTTTGTCACTTACACCAAATTGTAAACAAACGTTACTCAGGCCACCAATGCATGTTTGACATCGCGTAAAATTTATTTGCAATCTCATTTTTTTCTTCTAACTTCCAAATTTAAAATAAAAGAAAATAATTGCAATATACTAATGAATCGAAGTATGTTACATATTTACATGTTATACGAGATTCCTAGTGTTTTATTAACTTTAGAATCATAATTGGTGCATCTTTTAAATACACACTATGGCATTTTTATTTAGGTTATCTATAAAGTTTTCTCATCTGGTTGGGCTGTTTAAATATATAATTGTAAACGAAAGATATAAACGTACATAAATATCAATAAAATAAAATAAATACATAAAAATACATAAATATATAAAAACCTACCCAGATGGAAGCTCTCGGCAGGGGAGACCAAACGGCCGAGGGTTAGCAGGAAAGGGAAAGAAACCAGCGGACAATGCGGGCGGTATCGAGGAGCACCGCCTTCTGCGTTTGAGCTTGGAGCGGTCCGTCACGGAGTCCCAGTCATCTCAGATGACCCGAGAGGCTGACTGGGATTAACCCGTTCGCAGAAACGACCACAGGAATAATTTCGGCCGGCTGACCACCCCACATGTCAGTCACCTCGTGAGCCAGGTCCAGATATTTTGTCAGATTATCTGTTTCGGCTTTCACGAGGTTCTCGTCATAAGGAACGGTAATATCGACCAAAAATATCCTTGACTGTGTCCGGTCAATCAGCACAATATCAGGCTTATTCGCAAGAATAGTCCTGTCTGTAATAATGGCCCGGTCTCAGTAGAGCCTGGCGCGGTCATTTTCGAGCACGGCTTCCGGCAAGTACTTATAAAATAGCAGTTTCCGATCCATGAGACCGTATTTCAGAGCGAGCTCCTGGTGTAGAATCCTGGCTACTAGGTTGTGTCTGTGCAAATACTCAGAGTTAGAAAGCGCCGAACAACCGGAGATGACATGCCTAAGTGACTCGCCGGGATGGCGACAAGCTCGACAGATGTCGATAATTGTTGGTCTTAATAACCTGATCCTTTATTGCACAGACAAAACCTTTGGTTTCCCCAAAGAGGTCACCGAAACGTAGCCAAGGAAGGAGGCGACTGTGTCAACGAAAGGCTCATGAAGAGCCTTGTAGAACCTCCAGTGAGCTGCTTCTCCTTCCATACGGTCTCCCGGTCGGAAATACTCTGTACTGCCGGGTCTTGCCATTGCTCGTTGGCTAAGGATAAAGGGGGTTAGCTCTTTATCACAAGAAAAAACATCCCTATAGTATGGATCATCCGCTCCCGTCAGAAAGTGATTACGGACGCTGCACACTTCGCGATTATGCATGGTAAGCACGCTTAAAAAGCCGCGTCTACCATGCTTCCGCGGCAAGTACAGCCTCATTACTGACGATCTCGGATGATGCACCCTGTGGGACGTAATAATAATGCGGACTTTTCTGTCCAGAGCATTCAGTTCAGTCTGAGTCCACCTGAGTATGCCAAAGGTATACATGAGAACAGGCATGATCCAACCGTTATATGCGTTCGTCTTATTCACACCGGACAAAAGGCTATTAAGTATTTTGGTCAAGCGTGCATAAAACACATCGCAAACTGACCGTTTCATACCCGCCTCATCTACACCGATGTTCTGTGACACTCACAGGTATCGGTATGTTTCAGCCATGGAAAGGGTCCTTATTCTGATAGGTATAGATAATTCTATGCCCTCAGAGTTACCCGTCACACTTATCCGTCCCCAGCTCCATTCTAATAGAATAACTAAAATCACAAGTGATGTTTAGCAATTCCATTAGATGGGAGCGACTGGAGGCGAATAATTTGTGATCATCCATATAGAAAAGGTGGGTCACTTTTGTCTCTCCCTTCCGAAGCTGAAATCCCCTCCCGGAGTTCTCCAGTAATGTACTAAGAGAATTCAGGGAGAGGCAAAACCAGTTTGGACTCAAACAATCGCCCTGGCAGATGCCCCTTCTTATCCTTATGCGGCTTTCTGCATCTATCATCCGCTCGCCTAGATGACAAAGGAGTGTACTCCACTGCCCTATACATAGCCCGAGGAAGTCTCTAACTGTACAGTTACGCTTGTACAGCTCGAAGACCCTCTTTAGCCATGTTTGGGGCACCGAGTCGAATGCCTTTCTATAGTCTATCCAGGCGGCGGAGAAGTTCCGACGGTTGCGTTTAACCAATTTGCCAATGACCGCGTCAATGAGGAGTGGTTCCTTGCTTCCACAACCACCGCCCCGGCATCCACTTTGAGCACGCGACATCACATGATTTAAATCCAGGTGACGAATGATTCGCACACTCAAAATGGATGTCAATGTCTTATATATAGTAGTTAGACACGTAATGGCTGCCCCATAATTTGCTCGGGTCTGTGGAATCCCGATCTTTATGAAACAAATGAGTGATCCCAGTAGTGAAGAGGCACGGAAGCGACTTTTAGTCGAGATTCGCTTGAAACTGTCGGGCGAGCACAGCGTGATACACCACGAATCCCTTCAGCCAGTAGTGATGCAGTCCGTCGAGTCCCGGACTTTTCCAGTTCGGGCCCTATGGACCGCCTCAGCTAGCTCATCCGGCGTTATAATGACGGGGTCCATGGGCGTAACATTCGCACACTGACTCGCCACAACTTTCGTCCAAGGGCCCTCGCTGTGGTTTACGGGCTCTGACCACAGGCCGCGCCAGAATGCGAGAGTGTCGGCCTGATTCTGTGCTGGGCCCGTTCCACGTACCATTGGCCGCTCCAAAGCTATATGAGAGCCTCTTCTGATCACCCTGGAAGAAACGATTCTGGTTGAACCGTGGTGAGCTCTCGGTGTATCGCTAAATCCGCTCCTCACAAGCAGTGATTCTCTGCTTCAGGTCGTCTATGCGCTCCGTTAGTTTTTGTGTTATATCTGGTTGGGACAAACTGATATTTGTCCCAGCAAACGCCATCGGTAACGGTGGCGGTGCGCACAATTCTCGGCATATTTTTGCCCGACCTGAAGCTTATCAATCTGCCGATGAGGCCCTTGCCTTTGTGATGCGGTCCTCAATCCTTCTTCTCCAGGCTGGGATAGCGCTACTTCGCCTAGTAGCATGTCCAGCCATGGGAAGTTTGGCACCAATAATACGGCAAACTGCCAGTGCGGCGCCAAAAAGAATTGAGTCCGTCTTGCAAAGGTCCCGGCTGGCTTCCAAATAGGTCACCAGCATTGGGTTGAGAGCCCTCACAACAGCCCGATTCCGCTTGCTTAAGGGTATACGGGGAAGTCGCGGTCGATTTTCGAGAGGTGTACTGCGCGTTTCCAAAATAGCCTCTTCCAATGTACTCCTCATTTGTTCTAGTTCTAGTTCCTGGGCGACTGTTGTCTGTCGACTGTACTGAAAGATTGACGGCGGCATCCACGTGTGCTGGTTGCTCTTCAACTTGTGGCGCCGCATCCTCAGCCATAGCACTTTCATCCGATGAGGAGAAGCCGTTCGAGTTCGGTGCTATTAAATATGTTTGAACGCAAGATATACCGAACTCGATCTGCCAGGTTTTGCTTGGTGACGGTTATAGATGGCTCCAGCTCAGCAAAAATTCGATGCATCCTAGCCCGATACGCAAAACCTCCAGTTTCTCCCTCTTTCGCCCTAAAATACGCCTGGAATGCGTTGCTGTTCATCTGCATTGACCAACGCATGCGGCGCACTCCACCAGTGGCGGGTGCTGATTGTTGGACCAGCGAAGATCCTGCCAACACCAAGCCAGCTGGTGGGGATGATAGATGGGTTGGGGCTGCTGGGTGGTCGTGCAGCACCTCGCGCTCGGCTGGCGGTTCGCATGCTGTTGCGTCCAGCGCCAGCTCCAGACGCACCCTGGTGACCTCCAGGCAGCGAACCTTTGCACGTATTCCTTAATTCCATCATCCGTGTAATGGGCGTCAGTTAACGGGAGACGCCCAGACCCGGCACCGTTTCATGGTGAGGCCATGTGCACAAGCGGGCCTTTGCACCTTCAATTTTGCCGATGCACGGCGCTAACACTTCTTGGCAAGGTGCTGACTGACGGCGCTGACGTAGCAGTTTTGTCACATAACCGTTAGTTACGTCAGCGGGCGATGGGGTCGTCACTTCCCTACGCCTTAGCATTTTTATTATTGTTAAAATTTTCTATACAGCGTCTTTCTCGCCTGACCCGGACTAACGACAAGACGTCTTAATTAGGACGTTTTCAAGTCATCACTACGCGCGTGCTAACAATATATTATGTACTTCTTTTTATATATAATATTATTTCTTGAGGTAGATATCTATGTACGTGGTAGAGCCAAGCTGCAGCTATATATTTATAATATAGTTGTAGCACGAATGGGTCGGCTCGACCGGGGAAGGACCACGCTCTCAAAGAATACCAGCGTAAAATAGCGGCTTAGTGCTGCTGTGTTTCGTATGGTGAGTGTAAAGAACCGGAGACCCTTTTTACTGAAAAAGAGGCATTCCAACTTAGTCCTCAAGACTGACAACGCATCTGCATTTTGATTCGCAAACGAACAAAAGTAGATGTGTATGGGCTACAGCAACCACTTACCATCAGGTGGACTGTGTGCTCGTTTGTCCCCCTATTTCTATTAAAAAAAATCATATCTTTGAGAAAATCCTTGAGCGATCTTAAAGAACCGGATACTTGTAATTGAAATATAAAGATAGAATTATCATTGTTTCTTCAGTGGTAACAACAGATCTGCATTTTGATCCTTAATCGAGGATAGAATTCGATATCTATGAGCCAATCACTTACCACCAACTTTGTCACCTTATTCTATAATAGATGTCCACTGCTGTATATCAGAATCCACGTTCTAAGAGGATTGTAAGGGAATTGTCTTAATCGTTACGCATGGCAGGTGCATTGCGGATCACCGTACCAGTCGTCTCTAATTTTGACGTTTCTCCCTGTCTCCGGTCGGCAACTATCGGAAGTCATCAGATCTTTCCTGAATATGCCCATTGCCTCTCTCGATAACCATGGGACGAAATGAAATGATGGATTCCCTTATGCCGCAACCACATGGTAAAGATATTTTTATATGTAGTAGAACTATGTTGCAGCTGTATTACGGCTCTAACACAAATGGGTCAACTCGATCAGGAAAGGGCCACGCTCCCACAGAGTACCAGCGTAAAATAGCAGCTCAATGCTGCTCTGTATCGTATGGTGACTCTAGAGAAACTGAGCCACTTTTTAAGGTTCCTTGTCCAAATGATAACCAACGGAACCCTATTACTAAGCTTTCGTTGTCCGTCCGTCCGTCCGTCCGTCTGTCTGCCAACAGGCTGTATCTCATGATCTGTTATAGTTAGACAGTTGAAATTTTCACAGAATGTGTATTTCTGTTACCGCTATAATAACAAATAATAAAAATAAAAATTAATTAAAATTAAAAGGGGCTCCCCTACTAAAAACCTGTGTGATGGTACGGAACTCTTCATGCGTGAGTACGACTCGCACTTGGCCGGCTTTTTAATGGATACGAGGCATTCCACCTTTGTTCTTCTGGGTGAAATGCATCTGCATTTTAATTCTTAATCGAGGATAGAAATAGATGTCTATGGGCCACAGCATTCACTTACCATGAGGTGGGATGTGTGTTCGCTTGTCACCGTTATTCTATATTAAAAAAAAAAACATCTATTAATTTAGTAACCGCATTACGTCACCGTGTAAACGCCCCGGTTAATTTGTAACACAAAAATAAACATAACTGGAGTCGTGTGGTTTTTGGAAAGTCGCTCAAACAAGTCAGTGTTTACAGTGACAAGTCGCGGCCAGTCGCAGATGAACGCAGGGTTGTCAAGAGCGATTTTACGACGTGATTATTTTTCATGTTCTATTTCCTACACTATTCGAATTTTGATCCTTAAATAGATTACAAAATACAGAATACCTATGGAGTTGCTTTTAGATCCGGTGGCAATCTCACACTAAAATTGCTTAGATCGATATTAAAAATGGGTTCATTCTTGACCTCCATCTGGCCCGAGGCCAAAATTAAGGTTTGATGGTATTCCCCTCCTAGGCTGTACGCATTATAAAAAAAATTATAGCGCTTATTACGAATGTTCGGAATGTCAACTACATGTGGATGGTAACCTGTAGCAGGTCTGGTACTCCGATAGTAGAATGGAGATGGCGCTACTAAAAATTTCTTGACAGAAAAAAACAATTGATTTTGGCCACACCTGGATTCTAAGTCTGGACTTCATGATCAGCAGTCGAGTATATCACTACTAGACCAAGGAGGTAGTAACTGTTAGGCAGTAGCAGTACCACGTTGTTCTAGTGGTCTTCTTACCTTTCTGTCAATATGTGTATCAAAATATCAATAAATAATAACTAGTAAAGCCATTTATCTTTTCAGAATATAAAATATCCATTGTCTAAAGTTTTAATACTTTCCTAGTGACAAATATATATATATTTTTTAATTCAATTATGTAAATATATCAAAGAGGCAACCCTGGCAGTACACCACACCCGGCGTTGAGTAAATAAAAAACATCGAGGCGTTAGATTAAAAAAAAAACTTTTATTCTGTACATAACATTTTATGAACCGATTCGGGTTTCAGTGTCCGCAGACCTAAGTCTCCGTAAATATCTGGGTTTATATCTTCGAAAGGTACATAAGTACTATTGCTTTCCACGACAACAAAATGGCAAAAGCTATTTACATTGCTCATTTAGTGCATTTAAAATACTTGTTGGTTGGCCTTTTAATGCCTAGGAATACGTATGGGTAGTCACACTAGAGAACAGTGCAGCTGAATTATGACTACGTCACAAATAAGACGGCTCTGGGAAGGACCCCGCTCTTATAGAATCATATCATTTAATAGCGGCACAATGCTGTGGTATTTCGTAAGTGACGACAACTCTTTTTATTGGTAGCCAGACATCTTAGATCCCAGAGACGACAATGTGTCTACATTTCGATCCTTAATGTCCTCCAGACCGAATTTCGGTCACGGTGACCGGTCTGACCGGAGACTAGACACTACGGAGGACAGGATTATAGTGCCCAAGTGATAATACATGCGCAGGTGCACTCTCCATTCCCTCACCCTCATAGTCCGACGGGACGGTATTCCGACACCACTGAAGAGATCAAGCGCAAGACTTACGGCTTTAGAGGCTTTCCAAGGTACGGGGGTAAAATACTGCTGTCTTCCTGATTCTAGATTCTAGACTACTACTGAGAATTTCTTGTCAGAAAAACTTAATAAGTTATTTTGGCCCGGCCAGGGGTTCGAAACCACGATCTCATGGTGAAATTGATGACAGTGAACTGTTTTTGTTTAAAGAATAAAGGTGACAAACGAGCACACAGTCCACCTGATGGAAAGTGGTTGATGTGGTCCATAGACATCTATACATCTATCCTCGATTACGAATCAAAATGCAGATGCATTGTCACCCGTGAGGACTAAGATGGAATGCTTTGTGTCCAGTAAAAAGGGTATCCGGTTCTCTACACTTACCGTACGAAACACAGCAGCGTTTAGCTGCTATTTTACGCTGGTATTCTGTAAGAGCGTGGTCCTTCCCCGGTCGAGCTGACCCATTCGTGCTACAACTATACCAGTAACATAGCAGCAGTGCTCAAGTATACTGCAGCATGGCTCTACCACGTAAAAAAACTGTTGGGTAGATTTAATTTTAATGTATCTCGGAGACCTCCTCGTAACCCATGCCGGTTCTTTAGGACCTTATCCAATAACAAGTACCTATGTATATCACGCGTATAAAACGAATGTTTCAAAAACATAGCAACACTGGACATTTACTGTAACGGGCTCACTGTTTATGAAAAAATGTAACGACACTTTAGAAAATTAATTAGTCACTAACTTAATGTAATTCTTTACTTTAATTTTTGTTACAAAAACTATTATACATCTTTTGTTCAATAAACTGTTTTGTCGCAATTACCATTAAAATTGTTACCATTTTAAAATAAGTTAATCTCATATAGGCAAATATAGATTATATACACTGTTATTGTTAAAGAATGATGTGTTCTCCTATAATTGGTAGTACATAGTAATTTGTAGATGTAAGGCATGTGTTAGATGTAAGTTAATATGTACAACTGTTGGAGATACATACAAATAAATAAATCAATCTCATGATAAGCATACCAACGAGGCAGTTTGATCTTGAATAGAAAATAGAATAAAGGTACACTTATAAGTCATAACATTCATTTACAGGTGAACTGACAAAGTCAAAGTCGTAACTTTTCTAATTTAATTTTAATTTAATATATTAAAGATGTTTCAAATCACTAATGTCCGCGTTATAAAATAAAATGATGAATAGAGCCACTTTTTCTTAGCGGTTGGCCTATACTTATTTCCTGTAGTGGTTTTAGGAGTGCACGCAATTAAGGGAAGGTACCCACCTTGTGTGTAAAAAAGTGCAAACTACGTAAGACACACATCATTTTATTACGCTGATATTATTTAATTAAGTTTTAACATCTTCGACATAATGGATTTCCACAAAGTGACGCCCGATTATATTAATTTATTTTGATTTAATTAAATTGCATATTATATGTCTTAGCTTATTTAAAATTCGTAAGAACGTCAAAAACTACACCGCTTTGCAAAAGCAAGATCTCAAAGAAGAATCGGCAACAAACTCTGGCTGGGTTTTATATTGTTAAAAGCTACGAGTATGCTAATTATGTTTACAATTGCAACTTTAATGAAATAAAATGGCAGATAGGTCGATAATTATTTTTAAATGTCAGTTTTAATAAAATATTATCTGTCAATGGACTCGCAAGTGCACAGTAGAGTATTCCCACTTCCTACACCTCATTATCTTCAATATCTTGATCTGTTTTATAGTAGGGATTCCATCTTAGTTCTCAAGGTGACAATACATCTGCATTTTGATTATTGATTAAAGATGAGGTATCTATGGGCCACAGCAGGCACTTACCATCAGGGTGACAAACTTTTTTTTCTATAAAAACATTTAATAACCATTATTTTTGCATTTTATACACGATTGTTGCTCTATATTTTCAGAGATTTTATTGTAAAACTTCCTCAAAAAAGCCTTTCTTGTTTCAGCCAATCTGAATCCGGGAATTAAGAAAATCTCGGGAACTGTGTAGTCAGTAGCGATGGTGGACTCTCCCTTGCCCTAATAGAAAGCAGCGCGGAGGAATAATGAGGACTAGTAATTTTACGCTCAACAAATGTCGCTAGTTTTCCTACGTGGTAGAGCCATGCTGCAGCTATATTATGGTTGTAGCACGAATGGGTCGGCTCGAACGGGGAAGGACCACGCTCTCACAGAAAACCAGCGTAAAATAGCAGCTTAACGCTGCTGTGTTTCGTATGATGAGTGTAGAGAACCGGAGACCCTATTTACTGGCAAAGAGGCATTGCATCTTAGTCCTCACGGGTGACAACGCATCTGCATCTTGAGTCTTTATTGAGGATAGATGTAGATGTCTATGGGTCACAGTAACCACTTACCATCAGGTGGACTGTGTGCTCGTTTGTCACCCGATCCTATAAAAAAATAGTTGGGACTAAGGTGAAATTATTTGTTACGCACACAGTGTCATCATCGTTGAAAGGTTGCAATTTAATTATGAGTTTTTCGGTTTATAGTGTATATACACAAAACAATGCCTCGGTGCTGATGTCTTTAACTTGTAACTTTTTTTGCATGCCTTAAGCGAAAGCACAAGGTATGTTCTACTATCGCCTAAAAATTAAGATTCCAACGTTTTATCGAATAAAATCGTATCTAGCAATCATATTATACATATAAATGATATAAAAAGCACATTGTTAGAAAGATAAATGATTGTTGAACTTTTAATTTTTTTTAAATCGATTAATTGCTATGATTAAATAAAAAAAGGGGATTTAGTGGCTTATGGTGTGGATTTATCATGTTCCCAAGGCTTGTAAACACGATAACTTTTGAAAATATCAATTGTTTAACTCAATCTATTTTTTAATCTCTTCATCTACTCGTATCATGTGGGAAGACACTGAATGTAAATGGCAGTGTAATTTTGTTTTGTTTAGCTATAATTAATTTATCTCGATTCCAAAAATACGAAATTTTCGTTTGTTTTGGTAGCCTTGTATGTAAATTATTTCTGTAAATAGGGAGCTACAGCCACTGAGTAGTTTACTCACTCACTGCTCACTCAGTTCGGCATCAGTCGCCGTCGTGAGTGGACATTCTTTCGATTGTTTGCAGCGGGTCAAAAAGATCGCTGTACAAATTACACAATATTCAAATAACCAAATTTCTTAAATACTTGATTATAATAATATTAAGAGATTTATTTTATGACAATATTTTAAAAGCACAGAATAAATAATAGTAGTACGTACTAAAAGTAAGTAGTATCAATTTTTTGTCATGGGTGACATTTTCATGGGTTTCGAGGGTGTTGAAACCGATAGGGTTGTCGAAATGTAAATCCAAGATGGCAGCCGCAATAGGTATCAATTTATTCATCATGGGTGTCTTTTCATGGTTTTCGAGGGTGCTGAAGCCGATAGTGCTGTCGAAATGTAAATCCAAGGTGGCGGCTGCAATGGGTACCAATTTTTTCATCATGGGTGTCATTTTCATGGTTTTCAAGGGTGCTGAAGCGTATAGTGCTGTCGAAATGTAAATCCAAGGTGACGGATGCAAAAGGTATAAATTTTTTCATCGTGGGTGTCATTTGCATGGTTTTCGGGGGTGTTGAAGCCGATAGTGCTGTCGAAATGTAAATCCATGATGGCGGCTGCAACAGATATCAATTTTTTCATCTTGGGTGTCATTTTCATGGTTTTCTAGGGTGTTGAAGCCGATAGGGTTGTCGAAATGTAATTACAAGATGGCGGTTGCAATAGATATCAATTTTTTCATCTTTGGTGTCCTTTTCATGGTTTTCAAGGGTGTTGAAGCCGATAGTGCTCTCGAAATGTAAATCCAAGGTGGCGGCTGCAATGGGTACCAATTTTTTTATCATGGGTGTCACTTTCATGGTTTTCAAGGGTGTTGAATCCGATAGTGCTGTTGAAATGTAAATCCAGGATGGCAGCTGAATCAGGTACCAATTTTTTCATCATGGGTGTCTATTTCATGGTTTTCGAGGGTGTTGAAGCCGATAGTGCTGTCAAAACGTAAATCCAAGATGGCGGCTGAAGTAGGTACCAATTTTTTCATCATAGGTGTCATTTTAATGGTTTTTGAGGGTGTTGAAGCCGATAGTGCTGTCGAAATGTATTTAAACTTCTTTAAAAATTCCGTATGATCATGTTATACATAATTTTTTAATGCGCTTAAGGCATGCCCAATTGGATTTACCAGTTCTTCATCTACTTTTAGGAATATATACTTACCTAGTTTGGTTTATCCATTACACATTATCTCTATATTTAAAAAAAAAATTAAGTTCCCCCGCTGCGAAATCTGTTAAATATTTCACCTCATTCTTAAGTGGTATCGTCCTTGTGTCAGAAAAGGTCGTGGATGTTGTCATTGGTCAATGTCACTCCCGAAATTAAGAGAAGGTTTTGCCCATACGAAACGCATATACAATGTAACCTTTATCTATCCATCCATAACAGCCTGTAAAATCCACCGCTGAATATGGGCTTCCCACATAGATTGCTTCAGAGGTCACAGGAGATTTTTTTTATAAAACAGAATAAGGGAGACAAGCGAGCATCTAAGTAAGTGGTAGCTATGGCCCATAGACATCTACATCTATCCTCGCTTGCGAATCAAAATGCAGATGCGTTGTAAACTTGTAAGCCGTGAGGACTAAGATGGAATGCCTCTTTTCCAGTAAAAAAGGTCTCAGTTCTCTACACTCACCATACGAAATACAGCAGCATTAAGCAGCAATTTTATTTTATTTTTATTCTGTGAGAGCGTGGTCCTTACCCGGTCGAGCGGACCCATTAGTGCTACAACTATACTACTAATATAGCTGCAGCGTGGCTCTACCACCTATATTTTTATTTACGTATAAAAATTTAAATTTGGTGATAGTTTCCACGCATGGCAGTTTTCTAATAATTTTGAGTTGTTTTCAAGAAGATGCTGCAACCCACCTCTCTCACGACACCCATGGGACGGTATATGGTAGTGGATTTTGTACACAGCCACTACACGGTTATGCTGTAAACTCACTTTTAAACGAAAACGTTGTCATTTTTTAAAACCTTTATTATTTCCAAAGATATTTTCCAACCAACGATTATCCTCTGCAGGCGTGTTTATTTTTAACGTAACGTTAACAAAAAAGGCATATTCACGAATGAACGCGAATTTATTCTTTGTGGATTTTCTGCCACATTATGCTCAAGGTGAATCGCAATATAATATAAAAGTCCTTGGATATTTTTATCATTCATATTTTCGTATGCCGAATAAGTGTTAACAAATAAAGTTACAATTATTAAGGTATATAAAAGTCGTACGAAGCAAATATTTTTGGTGTCGAATGCTAAGACACATGTATTGGTTTAAAATATTAAACATTTTAATAATAATAATCATCATCATCATTACAGCCTTTCACAAGTCCACTGCTGAACATAGGCCTCCCCCAAGGAATGCCACAAATCACGGTCCCGAGCCACCTGCATTCATTGACTTCCTGCATATCTTACCAGGTCGTCACTCCATCTAGCGGGGTGATGCCCTACACTTCACTAGCCATTACGAGGCTGCCACTCAAGAACCTTTCTTCCCCATCGGTTGTCGGGTCTTCGAGCTATATGGCCGGCCCATTGCCACTTCAGCTTACTAATCCGATAGGCTATGTTGGTTACTCTGGTTCTACTGCGGATATTCTCGTTTTTAAGTCTGTCACGCAGAGAAACGCCGAGCCCTCATATATTATAGCATAGCCTTCTCCATTGCTTGCTGAGCGTCTTTGAGCTTCCTCATACGGCCAGCAGTAAAGGACCACGTCTCCGTTTCATAGGTCAACACTAGCAACACGCACTGGTTGAACAATCTAGTTTTGAGGTATGTCTAACGAGAAGATGTGTCGTAATCTCCCAAATAATAATATGTCAATCATGTACTGTTTAGTTTAGAAAAAAAAGTCCCGCTGCGTTTCTTGCTGGTTCTTCCCAGGAGAGAGGTTTTTTTGTGAACCAGTGGTAAAAGTAAAAAATGACTTTCAATAAGTGTTAGTGTAATCTATATTGAATAAAAATTATTCTATTCTATTCTATTCTATTGAAAGAAAGAAAGACATTTATTGAATAATTAAAACCCCGACTTCAGAAGCAATTACGTGGAAATAATTTTAATTGTATATTGAAATAATTTTATTATTTTTACTTTTTGAAGTCGGTTTTTTCTTTTTAAATTTTAACCCTTTTCTACCGACTTCAAAAATAAGTGGTTACTCAATTCGACGGTATGCTTTTATGTGTGTTACCTCATAACTTTTTTCTGGGTTTACCGATTTCGATGATTCTTTTTTTATTTGAAAGCTGGTGCTTCTCATGTGTTCTCATATAAATTGATCAGATGCTGACCAATAGTTTTTGAGTTATTCTTAATAATTCATATTGAAGTCGGTTGTACAAAATTTTTAATAATGAGTGGGCTACTTAGTCCACTCATGTCATGTGTAGTGGTGATGTAAAGGAACCTGTCACCCAATTTTGTGACCTGGGTGTCGTAAAGGCGACTATGGAAATGTCTAGAAAGTTCTTATGGCATCCGATAGATGGCGTAATCACCATTTTGTTTAACCCCAGGCATAAATATGCAAATCAACGACAACGAACAGGCGAGAAGTTACGTGCATTCGCGACAGCGATCAAGTCCACTGTTGAACATGTAATAACCAATATTAATATCTCTTACTAGCGCTCCGCCCCGGCATCGTATGGGTGGTTTCTGGATCTCTACAACAACGCCACCTACAGGGTTTAGTTGTGATACTAAACCATCCATTCAAACACATGCAAAAAAATTCATTAAAATCGGTGCAGCCATTTTCGAGTTTTTGCGAGCCTAACAGACAGCAATTGTATTGATTATGTCATGTATATCTATGCTAAAATAATATGATATAAGCCATTCTCCAACCATACATATCTACATACATTTGGAAGGGGATCAAATTTGAAGCATTATCTATCATATTTGATTTTAACATCACTTCATAATAGACAAAAGAGCACAGTCTACCTGATGGTGAATGCTGTGGTCTATAAACATCTAAATCTATCCTTGATTAAGAATGAAAATGCAAATGCGTTGTGACCCATGAAGACTAAAATGAACATTCACCTTTCGAACACAGCAGCATTAATTTGCTATTTTACGCTGGTATTCAGTGGAAGCGTGGGCCTTCCCCAGTCGTCGTTATTTTAATTAAATTAAAGTGATCAACTAACTGTTGTAGTGTAATCATACCGTGTTTGTCATAAGAGGCGACAGAAGGATAGAAATCAGGAGATGGGTAGCAGCATCTTGCGCGTCATGTATGGCAAGTATAAGTTCAGCAGTGGACTTTAATAAGCACAACACACAAACACTCACGCCTGTCACCCAGAGGAGTAGGCAGAGGCTACGGACTTCCATTTGGCGCGAACCTGACATACCTCTCTCGCCTCCTTTAGATCCATATATCTACGCATACACGCTCGTCGGTTCAGGGTACTCCTAATCTGGCCCATTTTCAATGTATCGCCGATTTGGTCGATAAACCTTCGTCTAGGGCGTCCCTTCCCGACCCTGCCGTTCACTTCTGTAACATAAATTTGCTTTGTCACTCTTTCCTCGTTCATTCTTTCTACATGACCAAACCACCGAAGCAATCCTTTCTTAATCCTTGTCACAACGTCATCTTGCAAACCACACTTTTCTCTTATCACACTATTACTCACCCTGTCATTCAGATTCGGCAAAGCAGTTACGGTATTTTAAAGTTTGCTAATAATATTTATAAAATTACAAGATGTAAGAAGAGCGTAGATCCAGTCTCGAAATGATCCGTCTCCGTCTGACCGAGGCGGCGTCACCGTTTGTACGTAAACAAAGCAGTTAGCATATGTAATGGGCTGGTTATTGTTATTCTGGACCGGTCCGGCGACTTGGACCGCTATTAGAGCCTACAGAGTCTACATTTGAGCGGGTCGTCCAAACACAGTTAGTAACTTTCGACTGATAGTGTAGATTTTGAAAGGAACTATCGTCAACCCGAATTTTTTCTTAAAAATATTTATTTAAGAAAAAATTGTTTGAGTTTTTTTTTTATGATAATAGGGTTGTCACCCGTGAGGACTAAGATGGAATGCCTTTTTGCCAGTAAAAGGGGTCTCCAGTTCTCTACACTCACCATACGAAACACAGCAGCGTTAAGCTCCTATTTTACGCTGTTATTCTGTGAGAGCGTGGTCCTTCCCCGGTCGAGCCGACCCATTCGTGCTACAACTATACTACTAATATAGCTGCAGCATGGCTCTACCACGTAATAAAAGTTTTCTCGTATAGCCATTCAGCGAGGAAAAGGAGCCAGCGTTCTTGGCACTATACTACGGGGAGTAGGACTGTATGGTATTTTAGATTTTTAGTTTTAGTTTTTTATTATTATAGTTTTTTTAATCTTAAATATAAACGTTTTGTTTTGTAAGTACCAGGCTTTCAGAAATACAAAGAGGTTAAAATCGTAGGAGACCTTCCCAGAATATCCTTTTTATTACATTGAATAAAACTAATTTTACGAAAGTAGAAAGCACTCTTGACTGTATTTTTCTTTGTGTGTTACCTCAGAACTGTTTTCTAGGTGAACCGATTTTAACACTGGTGCTTTTCAGGTGTCCCATAAAAATTTAATTAAGATCTGACCAGCAGTTTTTGAGTTATCCTTAATAATGCGTATTTAATTGACTGCGGCTACATTGATGAAGTTCTCATTTTATTTGTATTGAAGTCGCTTGTACAATTTTTTTTTAATTTTAGCACTTGTATTACCTCGCTTTCGTGTATTTCTGTTTGTGTCTAATTTAGTAACTGAATTTAAACTTACTTTCCAATGAAATAGAGACTTGAAATTTTGAATATAACTCAGATTCGCTTGTTGATATCTCCCGGATCCCTTACCCTACACACTGCTACGCTTCAGAAACAGAAACAGAAACAGAAACTTTTTTATTCAATATAGATTATAAATAATACTTATTGAAAGTCATTCTTTTGTTTGATTACCACTGGTTCGGAAAAAACCTCTGTCCTGGGAAGAACCAGCAAGAAACCCAGCGGGACTTTTTTTTTTTAAATAACAGCTTACAATCATGATGTTACACAAATTAACAACACAACAAATTAGAAATAGCTTGGTAGCGATCACCTCATTTCCAGGGGTTATTATCATCCATAAATTCCTTAATATTATAATAACCCTTTTTATACAAACTTAGTTTAATAAAGTTTTTGAACTTTGAACAGGCCAAACTTTGTATATTTTTTGGAATTTTGTTGTAAAAGCGTATACATCGCCCCAAGAATGAATTACTGACTCGATGGAGTCGAGTAACTGGTACTACTAGCTTGTGTCTGTTCCTAGTATTTACAGAATGAATATCACTTATTTTTATAAAACTACTTTTATTTTTGTGTACGTACATTAGATTTTCATAAATGTATTGAGAGGCCAAAGTTAATATATTAATTTCCTTAAATTTTTGTCGCAGCGACTCTTTAGGCTTTAAATCATAAACTGCTCTTATGGCCCTCTTCTGCAAAACAAATATAATTTCAGTGTCAGCTGCGTGTCCCCATAGCAAAATACCATACGACATTATGCTATGGAAGTAGCTGAAGTAAACTAGTCTAGCTGTTTCAACATTGATTAGACTTCTAATCTTTTTTACAGCATATGCTGCAGAACTAAGTCTGCTTGCTAGTTTTGATATATGGGGGCTCCATTGAAGCTTCGCGTCTAGTGTGATTCCAAGAAAAATGGTGGTATCTACAAGACTCAGTTTCTCCCCATTTAAAATTACATTAGTATTTAATTGTTTGACATTTGGAGTCACGAATTTCATACATTTTGTTTTAGTGCCATTTAAATGCAAATTATTAACATCGAACCAATTTACTAACTTAGATAAAGCATTATTTACTTCGTCATATTTTAGTAACTGTCGACTTAATTTGAAAATTAAAGAAGTGTCATCTGCAAATAATACTATATCATGGTTATCCCCTACTATGTAAGGTAAGTCATTAATGTATACAAGAAACAGAAAGGGGCCAAGAATTGAGCCTTGAGCCTTCATCTCCCTTCCATCATCATTCAACTAGACGTTCAGCCAGTTTTCAATCCGCAGAACCCATTAATTTTTTTTTCGGTTTATAATTTACAATTGGGTTACGCCTGCTACTAAACTTAATGCGGGTATTTAACTTAGGCTTTCAGCTCATAATATAGTCTTTTAAACCGAAATAGAGTTTACTTTGTTTATTGTTTATTTTAATTTTGTTTTCTATTCTCAATCTTGTTTCGGTATTTTTAGTGCAATACTTTTAAATTGTCTCTTTTGCAGTCGAGTTTTTGATTTTTTTAAATTATTTAACTTTTTTTTAGACTTTTCAGTGTCCCGACACGCTCTTATGAACTAAATATCATACGATAGCACGAGGTCCAACACGAGCATGACCCATTTTTACCCTATCGAAACCATATTAAACCTATTTGTTATTCCTATTTAAATATAAACAGATAACTTATACACATTTCTGTCATCCCCTTTAAATTTCATTTATTTTGATAGCCTACTCTATAGGTTTTGTTAATTTTATTTATTAACATGTTACTGTTTCGCGCCAAAAATCCGCCATTTTTTTCAAACAGCTTTTCAAGAACGCTTGGGTTTTAAGACGAATATAACGATACCTTAACTGCCGAAATCCGTCCAGCCATTTGGAAGATACGAGGTAATAAAGAAATTTAAAAATATACATACAAAATACGCGCGAAAAACATAACCCTTCCTTGGCAGTCGAGCAAAAACCAAAAACAATTTTATACTTTTTAGTCCGTTTAATAACGTAGTGCATCAAAAACCTTTATAAATAAACTTGCTTCATACCTGATGTTTCGGGTGCCTCATTCTCTAAACGTTGGGAATTAAATACGAAAAATTTGTAAAATTAAACGCGATAAAATTATTTTTATTTTTGGCGTCGAACTTCTAAATAATAAACTTAAATAATCATTATAAGAATATTAACATAATATTAGGTCTTTACCTATGAAATTGCCGTTCTGCAATACTGGCCATTTCAAATTAAAGTATTTTTGGTTTGGTTAAGAATTTTCGAGCTGAATTCAGCTCGAACTACAAAAGCGTTTTAAGTACCTAGAAGATTGCAAAGCAATGGACGATATAATTGACAAGCTCGTGGAAACTGCTCATGCAGACGGAGCTAAGTTCTGCAATACCCGCTACAGAAGAACACAAAAACTCTCACACTCTTAATCTCAGCAGATTTGACAGCGTACAGTCAACTGAACAGACAGATCTCCAAATGCATGCGGCGGGACTTACGCAACTTCAATACAGCACGTATTAAAGAAGCGATCGAGCGGAACCAGGACTCCAAAGTCTTTGCTAGAGATCTGTCTACCAGACAGAGTCAATTGTCGAAGCTGAAGACCGAGTGTCGCAGCGTCGTTTCCGGACACCTGAGATTTTGAGTGAGATTGAGAGGTTCTACGGGCGGCTGTACTCATCATCGTTGGAGTCACTGCACATGTGTAAGTAACGATCCAAGAGCAAGTCTTATCCGACACTGTTCCGATAATATTCTGGACGTCAGTCTGAGCGAGATTAGAATGGCTCTCCAGCACCTTAAAAACGGCAAGGCCCCAGGCGAGGATGGAATTATAGCGGAGCTTTTGAAAGCGAGTGGAAAACCGGTACTTAAAGTCCTTCAGAAGCTCTTTATTCCGTCCTCCATGGTGGCACTACACCGGACGCGAGAAGCAGAAGTGCGGTGATCTTGTTCTTCAAGAAAGGCTACTACGCTCACTTGAAGAACTACAGACCGATTTCCCTTCTGAGCCGCGTTTACGTGCTGTTTTCGAGAGTCATTACGAATCGTCTCGCACGCAGACTCGACGACTTCCAGCCTCTCGAACAAGCCGGTTTCCGAAAAGGCTTTAGCACCATAGACCACATACATACCCTTTGGAAAATTGTACAGAAGTCCGAGGAGTACAATTTGCCACTATATCTGGCGTATGTGGACTATGAGAAAGCCTTTCATTCCGTCGTAATTTGGGGTTACGATGGCTATCCGAGTACAGAACCAGAGTACGTAACCTATCCAACTGCAGAGAAGTGTAAGAGTAAGACAGTCTGACGTTATTTCCCCGAAACTCTTCACCAGGAAGCTACTGGCATGTCGTCGGCAATCTTCGATTTGCCGACGATATAGTCCTTATGGCAGAATCGCTGGAGGACCAAAGCACTATGCTCAATAACCTCAATAGTACCTTCCAACGGCTAGGTTTTAAGATTAACATGGACAAAACAAAAGTCATGTGAACGTCCAGGTCACACCTATGCATTTAGTGTTGTATGTAGTTGTTGGACACTAAGCTCGAAGTTGTTGACGTGTATGTTTACCTGGGACAAATGGTCCAACTAGATAAGTCCAACTTCGACCGAGAGGTCAATCAAAGGATTCCATTCGGCTGGGCAGCTTTCGGGAAATTACGGCATATCTTGTCGTCAGGTATACCTCAAAACTTAAAAACTAGACAGTACAACCAGTGCGTGTTGCCAGTGATAACCTATGGAACTGAGACGTGGTCCTTCACTGCTGGCCGTATGAGGAAGCTCAATGTCACTCAGCGAGCTATGAAGAGGGCTATGCTCGGGGTTTCTCATCGCGATAAACTTAGAAATGAGGATACCCGCCGTAGATTCAAAGTTACCGACATAGCCCAAAGGATTAGTAAGCTGAAGTGGCAATGGGCCGGCCATATAGCTCGAAGAACCGACAACCGATGAGGAAAAAAGGCTCTTGAGTGGCAGCCTCGTACCGGCGGACGAAGTGTAGGGCATCACCCCACTAGATGGAGTGACGACCTGGTAAGACATGCAGGAAGTCGATGGATGCAGATGGCTCGGGACCGTGCTTTGTGGCATTCCTTGGGGGAGGCCTATGTTCAGCAGTGGACTTGTGAAGTGCTGTAATGATGATGGTAACGATAATAATTATTATAATTTCAAATTCATTTTATTATAAAAAGGTGGAATTCTTTTTTGTAAATTAGTCAGTTGGTTATTGATTAGCGTTATGTTGTCATCATAATTGAATACTTTTCGTCATCATGGATACGTTAAAAATTCGAGTAATTATGGAAAGTAAGTACCATCACGTCGCGGCAGCATCGCGGCACAAGCGCACGCAACATCAACAAAATTTACGGATCGAATACTACTAACGAACGCACCACCTGTTATTAGTTTGCCTGGTTCAACTGACAATTTTATGTTAAAATATTAATCTCGTGGTCATCCGAAAAATGACGAATTAAATATAAACATATGTACATATTAACATAAATATAAATATTTAGACAAACCTACCTACCTACCTAAATTTTATGCTGTTCGAAAGCATACGAAATGTGGAGGGGATGCGCACGAATTGAATTGCACAAATGCGACTAGAGAGCTAATCAGCGCGTGCGAACGATACACACGAGCCAATCAGCGCGATTTATGCGGAATAAGCCAATCATCGACACTGATATGCGCAATAACGATCACCGCTAGACTTTCGTGCCGCTACTTATACCGCCTTTTGTTGTCCTCTATGTTTGCTTTTTGTTATCTAATTTGTTTTCTTGGTATACAATAAAGGGTCCGGTTAAATAAACAACTGTATTGTATTGTACTTAAGCACAATAATACGTGAAATTAGTATGTGGTAAATTTTGGTATGTTGTTCTTTTAACTTTCCAGCAAATAATAATTTGTTATGATGTTGTTGCGTGGTGTTATTATGTATTTATTAATTTAAATAACCCTTTTTTAATCATTGTAATTTACTTTATACTTTACTTCTCGTAAGTAACTAATGAATCAATATTAATGTAATAAACTTAACACATAATTAGTTTTGATTATGCAATTCCACGTCCAGACTCTATGGGGAGGGTCATGGGGGGTCATGCTCTCCTTCCCCCCTAAACAAAGTCTTATTTTACTCCTTACTTTAATCTTACATTGGGATGAAGGATGACGTCAGTGAAACTTCAGTCTACTGTCCGTCTGAACTTAACTTTACTCCATGCCTGTCCAGTTCAATGAAGTTGGCTTGAAACGGATATTTTCGTGTTCTCGAGATATGTAAGACAAAAACTGTTTACTAACATACACACAGATGTCCTTTTAACCTAACAGTAGACTGAACTCTAATTTTGAAGTAGTTTATGAGCGGTGACAGTTGAACTGCATGCTCGTACGCCCCTTATCTATATAAAAAAAGTTTCTCTTCTTCTGTCGTCTCTTTCGATACACGAAAATAACCGGATGGTATACCTTAAGAAGTGGATTCACTTACGCCTTACGCGACAGAGACTACACGGCAAAAATAATAATGTGCGTCTCCGTTGAATCCGTCCTGGATCTCGTCTCCACTTAGTAAAAAGTTTCTCTAACCGCTAAACTACACGGTTGTGTACCATACACGTATTCTCCAAATTGCACATCGAATTCAAACGTGCCGTTCTAAATTCTACAAAGAATAAATTTATAACACAGTAACAGATAAACAGTGTTATTATGAATCCATTGAAAATTATACAGTTTTTGCTATTGAAACTGCTTTCACAAACAAGCGTCGAACCCGCGACCTTTAGCTTGATAGAGCACGAACCGATAGCAACAAAACAAATTATAACCCGTAATTTGACATTGTTTCCATTGCCGTAGAATTAGATTAAATTTCATCCATTTCATCGGTTCGTGAAAGTCCACTGTGGGCAAAAGTCAAGTACAAATGTCTATGGGCTACAGCATCCACTAACCATCAGGTGGACTGTGTACTCGTTTGTTACTCTCATTCTATAATAAATAAAAAATCCTGTCATTTATCGTGAGCCATGAGGTTTTTTAGACATTCCCATAGTAGCACCTTACACCAAACAAGGTACTAAACGGGGCGATTGGTTTTGTTTCCTTACTCTCGGTTTCCTCCAGTAAAAAGGATCTCTAACCTTATGTCACTCACCATATGAAAAAAAGCAGCTTTAAGCTGCTATTTTACGCTGGTATTCTGTGAGAACGTGGTACTACCCTGGTTGAGCCGACCAATTCGTGCTACTATCATAATACTGCAGCATGGCTCTACCGTGTTGAAAGAGAGAAAACTTTCCCAAAATCCTATTAAAATTTGAAGGAGCTCTGTTGTTTAGGCCTTATAGTAGAATAGTTTATATTAGCAAAGGATTGGCAATGGAGACGGATTACGTTGAACATGTTATGGTAATAAGAGAAGCGGTGTAGGCGTGTCCACGTGAGCCGGGCCACACTAATTGAACAACACAGCGCTTTGTTTGGCACTGCATAGACTAACTCAATGACAGACTGTGCAGCGTTAACCCAATAAATAAATGCGTACGTTAGCGTAGCCTGTCAGCCCCCTTTTCCCTAAAGAGGGTCGCTTCCGATTCGGCAGAAAGGCCACAAAATCCAATGCCAGTCTCACAGGTGGTGTTTAGTGGGTAGGCATTTAGGTTAGTCGCAGTGAGTCCCACATAACCGGGACAGCTGGCTGTCGTGGTATGCTTAGAGCATTCACCACCTCCCTTCCTCGCTTCCCGGAGGGTAGCCATTTTCATTGCTTCTGGGCGCAAAGAAAAGCGTAGCCTGTACATAACACAATGAGAGCTAATAATTTTATGCTCACCAGATGCCGCTAGTTGGGACTAAAGTGAACTTATATGTTACACAGACATAGTGTCATCGTCATTGAAAAATTGCGGTTTAATAAGTTTTTCGGTTTTCAGTGTATTTATACACACAAGATAACTACTTTGAAAACTAGTAATTTATGGATTTCGGTCCAATTTTGAGGATGCGAGTTTTCATCAAATCTCCAGTCAATCCTAGGAAGCCGTTCCGATTACTTCCAGCTATACGTCCGGCCGTGTATATATGTATGTAAATAAAATTTTGTCGTCGTACGATATCTTTAAAACAAGCAAACCGATCGAGATTGGCGACACGTAGTTCGAAAGTGTTAATTTCGACTTCGAGCTGATTAGATTTTGAAGTCGATCGGTCGAGCCAATTCAAAGATTTTCAAAAAATAAAAACCAAAAAAACAAAAATTAAATAGATTTTCGAGCACTGCACTGGAAAATGAGCGGGAAGTTCTAGGGATGGCTTGCAGGGTCAATCGTTTATAGTATATCCGTAGTTTGGTTTATCCATTTTTAACGTAATTAATACATTTATATTTCAGAAAGAAACATTAATCTCTACACTTTTCTAACAAATTAACTTCCTTACTATGAAATCTGTCAATTATTTCACTTCGTTATTGCTTTGCTAAGTGGCGCCGCCTTTGTGGCAGAAAAAATCATAGATGTCCTCATTGGAAGGCTTAACGTCACGTCAGAAGAATTAACTTCTAGCAATTTTTTTCGAAATGTGACTAATGTTAGTAGTCGCTCCTACGATCTTTAAAGGTATTCTGTCCACTCTGATTTTTACCTACTCTTTGGCGTATAGACAAAAGAAATCGGCCCGCTTCCTAAACTTCGTGAAAAATAACATAAAAACAGAGAACTATTGCATTAGTAAACTATCTCTTTTGATATACCTCTTCGAGTTTATTGTGAAACCATATTTTATGTCCTCCATAATTATTAACTATCGGAGAAACCCGTCTATCCATGATGGTTGGGCGAATCTATTAATTTCGTAACACATTGATCTATTGACGATAGAATCTAAGCTTTTATTTTGACGTATATTCTATATGGCATTATTATAAGTAGTTAATAGAATCAATTGTTATTTTGCGGAAATACATTATATTAAATATGTTAAAAATTTATTAGCTAATATTCACATATTAAAATAAAATTTTGTGTTTTACTTAGCTTGAAGAGCATCTCAATTTTACCCGATTGAGGGCTAAACTTATTTAGCGGTCTACCGCAGAGTCTACTTCACCTGAGAATGCCTTCTGTAGAGGTGAAACACGTGTCGTATTATGTCTTTCCTATTATAATAGTGTTGGTTGTAGTGGTGCAGGTGTGGCGGCGCTATCATCGCACCACAAGTGAAAATACATCGAACCCTAAATCACGCTATCAAAGATCCGAAGTAAAAATAGTATATCTATACAAATAAATAAAATTGAAGTGTCTGTTTGTAATGTTAAAATAACAGCTGTTTACTAAATGCACGTGAAAGTATATACGGTACTAATAACAAAAAAGCAATTTTTAACATTTTTGTCTGTCTGTCTGTCTGTTTGTTCCGGCTAATCTCCGAAACGGCTGGACCGATTTTGACGGGACTTTCACTGGCAGATAGCTGATGTTATAAGGAGTAATTTAGGATACTGTTATTTTAGAAAAAGAATCAGGGTTCCGCGCAAAAAAATTAAAACCCTTGAAATCGTAGTAAAACCTACGCGGGCGAAGCCGCGAGGGACAGCTAGTATAGAATAGCTTTTTCCTTCCAAGCCACGGTAGATCTTAGTTAATTCGTATTTAACGTCTTTAATCTTTATATATAAAAAATACGTGTCACGTTGTTTGTCCGCGATGAACTCCTAAACTACTCAACTGATTTCAATGAAATTTTGCCCACTGTGTGCAGTTTGCTCCAACTTGAGAGATAGGATAGTTTTTATCCTGATAAGTGACACTCTATATTTTTTTTATTACGAATTTAAGGATTTTTTATATGAAGGGTCGTCGAAAAGGGCAGAACAACGTCTGCCTGGCCAGCTAGTTTATTATAAGTAGATTTTCTTCTTCTACATCATCAGCACGCAAAAGTCCACTTTATATGTATATATATATACTAGCTGGCCAGGCAGATGATGTACTGCTCTTTCCGACGACCCTTTCTATAAAAAAATCCTTAAATTCGCAATAAAAAATATTGAAGGTCACTTATCGGGATAAAAACTATCCTATCTCTCAAGTTGGAACAAAATGCACAAGGTGTGCAAAATTTCATTGAAATCATTTCAGTAGTTTAGGAGTCCATCGCGGACAAACAACGTGACACGTAATTTTTATATATAAAGATATATATAAATATATTATTTTTTTAAATAATATTCTTTATCGACGTTGGAGACAAAAGAAATCGCTGGGGCTGCATAAGTATACTATTTAACCTACTTATGTAAAATATTAAATGAAAGAAGGATGATGTGTCAAGAAGTGTGTGTGTGTGTGTGTGTGTGTGTGTGTGTGTGTGTGTGTGTGTGCGTGTGCGTGTGTGTTTGTGTGTGTGTAAAGAAGTTCACTTCGTACGTATGTACACAATTACACGCACAATTTTATTACTTATTATCTTCAAACAACATATTATATAATGTATAGATGGATTTAATGACTGAGGCATTCTCAAGTCAACCTTTAGGTGAATAAGTTCATAAGAGATAGAAACGTAGATTAGATTTTTTTTATAGAATAGGGGTGACAAATAAGCACACAGTCCACCTGATGGTAAGTGGTTGCTGTGGCCCATACACATCTACATCTATCCTCGATTATGAATCAGATCAAAATTCAGATGCGTTGTCACCCGTGAGGACTAAGATGGAATGCCTCGTTTCCCGTAAAAAGGGTTCCTACACTTAACATACGAAACACAGCATGCTATTTTACGCTGGTATTCTGTGAGAGCGTGGCCCTTCTGCGGTCGGGCCGACCCATTCGCGCTACAACTATATCTACTAGTAATATAGCTGAAGCATGGCTCTACCACGTTAAATCAATTTACAACAAAGTGATACATAATCTGTACATCTGTATATATTATACATAACTTTTTTATATAACTTTTATTGAATATTTAAAATAACAAAACAGCTGATGAACTTGAAATCGCTGAACCGATTTTGGTAAAACATGTCTAAGAACCATCGCTAGAAAAATTTCTTTTATATAAAGAAAACCGCATCCAAATCGGTTCACCCGTTTAAGTGTTGCGGTGCCACAGACAGACACGGACAGACAGACAGACACACATAGCGGACAAACTTATAACACCCCTCTTTTTGCGTCGGAGGTTAAAAATCTTATATAATGTTCGCTCATGCTAATCTCCGAAACCGAAACCGCTGAACCAATTTCAAAAAAAAATTTGTAAAAGTGTATTGCTTGCTCCAACTTGAAAGTTACGCGTACTATATTTTATATCCCGATAAGTAAACCTGAATATTTTTTATTGCGAATTGAAGGATTTTATAGCACAAAAGGTCATCGGAAAGGGCAGAACAACGTCTACCTGGTCAGGTAGTATGTTATGAAATATAATGTTTAATACATTAATATAGTATACTAGCTGTTACACTCTCGCGCGAGCGGGGAGGCGAGTCGCGAGGCGAGCCACGAGGCGCGAGTGTAAACGCTAGCTCGTGGCTCGCCTCGCCGCTCGCCTTGCCAACGAATAGATAATCCCCCGATAAAAGTAGCTCAGAAATCGAGCATAAGTGAGTTTCGTAAGTGAGACATTAAGTTGTTGCTGAATGTAGGTCACTTCCGAGTCTCCTAATTCAAACCTAGTCATAACTTAATGTGTGAGCAATATTTCCTTTTCTCAAACTTCACCTGCCGTCTACTGCCGCTAATAGTTGCCGGACGCAGATGTGACGGAAGATTCGTTTTAAATACCATTACAATTTTTTTTTAAATCTATCAAAGTCATATCTATTATCTATACAAATAAATAAAATTGAAGAGTCTGTTTGTAATGTAGAAATTACAGTTTTTTACTAAATACATATGAAATTAAATACGGTACTTATAACTAAAATACAATTTTTAAAATTTTTGTCCGTCTTTCTGTCTGTCTGTCTGTCTGTTTGTTCCGGGTAATCTCCGAAACGGCTAGACCGATTTTGACGGGACTTTCACTGGCAGGTAGCTGATTTTATTAGGAGTAACTTAGGCTACTTTTATTTTAGAAAAAAAATTAGGGTTCCGCGCAAAAACATAAAAACCCTAACACGCGAGCGAAGTCGCGGGGAACAGGTAGTTATAAATAAAACTAATATTAAAGAAGTATAATAGTACAGTTCTTGAAATTCAAGCCTGTCACCACTGAGGACTAAGATGGAAAGATTCGTTTCCAGTAAAAAGAGTCTCCGGTTCTCTACCATCACCGTAAGCACAACATCATTAAGCTACTGTGATGATTGTAGAAATCTTACGCTGTTATTCTGTGAGAACGTGGTTTTTCCCCAAACATTTATTCTGTCGAACCGACCCATTTATACTCCGTACATGTAAATGCAAAATAAGTTTCATATTTAGTCTGTAAAAGTCCGGCAAAACTCAAAGTGAAACTCGTCGCGCCATCTCTCGGAAAAAGCAGAACAACTTTGCCGGACTTGCCAGTGTGTAAATAAATATTGATTAAGTAAGTGCAGTTTTTACTTTGGTAAGTTCAATAGGGTAGTATTTATCTTGATTGCTGTTATATTTTTTAACGCCCACGTATGTATCTGTGTGTCTATCTGTGGCATCATAACTCCTGAGCGGATGAACTATTTTTGATTCAATTTGAATAAAACTAGGTTTTACGAATTTTATCGCGTATATTAACTTATTTTATATTCGCGACGTTTCGAGCACTTTACAGCACCCATGGTCACAGGGCAGGACTGAGGTGTATGACGTCCCAATGTCAAAGTTCACCACAGCTACCTCCAGATTAAAAATATTAATTTTTGTTCCAATCTACGCAGTATGAACTTACAGTATCTTGAACTCATGCAGTTGTATGCTTGAGTTGAGATTTAATTTGTATTAATTATCGGATCCCAAGCAGATAGTAGCACCCAGCCATTTTCTCTATTGAAATTAGGATGTTTTTTGATTTCAATATCTTCGCGAATCATCCTTGGAAGGAATCGGTGTCATTAAGCGTGGATTTTTGGTCTATACCCCGTCAAAAACCTCAGCCCCCCCCCCCCCCCTCCGTGGCCATGGGTGCTGTAAAGTGCTCGGAACGTCGGGAATATAATATTTTTTTATAGAAGAGGGGGCAAACGACTATGCGGCTCACCTGATGGTAAGTGACCGCAACACCAGGGGAATTGCAGATGCGTTGCCGGCCTTTTAGAAAGGTGTAAGCTCTTTTCTTGAAGGTTCCTAAGTCGTATCGGTCCGGAAAATTCGCTGGTGGTAATTGATTCCACAAGGAAGTTGTGCGAGGGAGAAAACTTCTTCTAAATCGCACAGTGGTGGACCGCCAATCATTCAGATGGTATGGATGGTAACGCGAGTTTAGTCGCAATGTGCGATGGTGAAATTGAGCGGCTGGAATTAGTCCGAACAATTCCTCAGAGCACTCCCCGTGATGATGCGATAAAATACGCAAAGAGATGCAACATCTCTACGCAGTGCCAGTGTATCGAGCCGATCAGAAAGAACTCGGTCGTCGACGATTCGAACCGCTCTGCGCTAGATGCGGTCAAATGGAAGGAGCTGGCACTGGGGTGCCCCGGCCCAGAGATGAGAACAGTATTCCATGTGTGGCCGAACTTGCGCTTTGTAAAGTTGCAAGCGATGTGCCGGCATGAACTACTGTCTCACTCTGCTGAGCACGCCAAGCTTTTTAGAGGCCAATTTGGCCTTTTCTTCCAAGTGACCACGAAACTGCACACTATTCGATATGTCGACGCCAAGGATTCCGATACTAGCTAAGACAGCAAGGGAAGTACCTTGAAACTGAGGAGATACGACAAAGGGGTTCTTTTTAGCGGTAAACGCGAAAACTTGTGTCTTCTGGGGATTGAACTGGACTAGATTTAGTCGGCCCCAATCCGAGACTTTGTTAAGCAAAACCTCGACTTCAGACACAAGTTTGTCCCGGTACTCAGCGATGTTTTCCCGAGAAACATTGGCACGGCCGGTATATAGGGCATCACCAGTGCTGTCGTCTGCATAGCAATGAATGCTACCAGTTAGCAACATATCATTGATATGCAGGAGAAACAGCGTTGGTTATAGCACGCAGCCTTGTGGAACACCAGCGTTGATAGGCTTGAAATCAGAGCATACACCGTCTACTACGACCTTGATACTCCGATCAGCAAGGAAACTGGTGATCCATTTGCATAGGAAGGAAGCTTCGAAAGAAGCGCTTTGTGCCAGACCCGATCGAAGGCCTTCGCTATGTCCAAACTAACGGCCAATGCCTCCCCCTTGGACTCTACTGCCTCCGCCCATCTATGAGTCAGATAGACTAAAAGATCACCAGCTGATCGACCTCGACGAAAACCGTACTGGCGGTCACTAATCAGCTGGTGATCTTCAAGGTACCTCATGAGCTGGCAGTTTATAATGTATTCCATTATTTTGGAGAACAAGGAGGTGATGGCAATAGGCCTGTAGTTAGACGGGTCTGAGCGGTCGCCTTTTTTAGGGATCGGGTGGACCAAAGCTGTCTTCCATGAATTCGGGACTACGCCTTGGGAGTAGGGGTACCGGAAAGGACGCGTTAAAACCGGTGCCAACTCCGGAGCACACGTCTTCAGCACAATGGGAGGGACTCCATCGGGCCCACTCGACTTGCTGACGTCCATGGAGAAGAGTGCTTTGCGAACCAACCGCTGTGTAAACCTCACATCCGGCATGGAGCACTCACATCGCGGGATGGTCGGCGGTGTGTTCCCCCCGTCATCTAGAGTCGAGTTGGACGCAAAAAGAGAGCTTAACAGATCGGTTTTCTCCTTTGCGGCATGGGCCAGTGAGTCGTCCTCTCTGTGCAGAGTAAGTTAATTTACGTGATAAAATCAGTTAAAAACCAGTTTTATTCAAATAAGTAAATATAAGAAAGCCTTACGTTTTTAATTAAGTTTTTTCGTTTAAAAAGTGTCTTAGCAAGATTAGTGTCACATAGCCTGTAGCTCCAGTGTTAGAATATCCACTACCCCATATGATCCCGTAGGTGTCGTAAGACTCGACACACGAAAGCTGAAACATCAGATGATGCTACCCATCTACTGGTACATGCTATCAAGACAAACAACCATCATCTATCGGTCTGTCTGTTTGTTTGTTTGTCCTCGTTAATCTACAGAATTGCAGAACCGATTATTATGAAACTTTACGAACAGATAAGTAGCAATGCCAGAAGGGACCTAGGCCATATTTTATACAGAAAACCTTGAAGATTTTTTTTTGCAGAAACGAAAAATTGATATCATAAATGGTGTTTCATTGTCTTAAATCTAAATAACGCCATATTTTTTTTTATAGGATAAGGGTGACAACCTAGCTCACAGACCACCTGATGGTAAGTGGTTGCTGTGGCCCATAGACATCTACATCTATCTTCGATTAAGAATCAAAATGCAGATGCGTTGTCACCCGTGAGGACTAAGATGGAATGCCTCGTTTCCAACAAAAAGGGTCTCGGTTCTCTACACTCACCATACGAAACCCAGCAGCGTTAAACTGCAATTTTACGCTGGTATTCTGTGAGAGCGTGGTCCTTCCCCGGTCGAGCCGACCCATTCGTGCTACAACTATAATATACCTGCAGCATGGCTCTACCACGTATATTAATAAATCTTACCCAGGCAAAGCGGGGACGGGTCGCTAGTAAATAAATAAGTATGTCAGTAAAAATTGCAGAACAGTGTTTCAAATATTGTGAAAAGGGACAAATTAGTTTGAAAATATGTCGGTCTTGAAGTTTCGAAATAGTTGGGTTGCCGGGTTCGAGACGGGAATGTGAGAAAACCTTCAATTATTTGAAAAATCTATAATAGGAAAGGAGGGTAGACTGGCGTGAGGATCTTATGCAAAGGAAAATAAATGTAGGGTTATCACGTGGAAGATTTTTATTTATTAACAATATTTTTTTACATCTTTTCATCTTGTTTAAAGTTATTTAAAAAAAAATATTTTATATTGTGTATATCTTTTTTTTATTTATATAATAAGGGTGACAAACCAGCACACAGTCCACCTGATGGTTAGTGGATGCTGATACATTTAGCCTCGATTAAGCATCAAAATGCAGATGCATTGTCACCCCTGAGGACTAAAATGAAATGCCCCGTTTCCAATAAAAAGGGTCTCCGGATTTTGAACTTTACACCCACCATACGAAACACAGCAGCATTAAGCTGCTATTTTAAGCTGGTATTCAGTGAGAGTGCTGTCCTTACCCAGCCGAGCCAACATTCGTGCTACAACCACAATATAGCTACAGCATAGCTCTACTGTGTACATACCTAAATATGTCATCGATTATGAACTAATACTTATGTAGTGTGAAGTTAGTTTTAATTGCCGACTTTTCGGAATCTGATGTCATAATCAACACAGGCTAAGTACTTTCAGCCATTGATTATCAATTTCTGTTCGATCTTTTTTTTATATTTATTTTATAGAATAAGGGTGACAGACGAGCACACAATCCACCTGATGGTAAGTGGTAGCTGTGGTCCATAGACACCTACATCGATTCACGATTATGAATCAAAATGCAGATTCGTTGTCACCTGTGACAACTAAGATGGAATGCCTCGTTTCCAGTAAAAACGGGTCTCCGGTTCTCTACACTCACCATACGAAACACAGCAGCGTTATGCTGTTATTTTATGCTGGTATTCTGTGAGATCGTGGTCATTTCCCGATCGAGCCGACCCATTCATGCTACAACTATACTACTAATATAGCTGCAGCATGGCTCTACCACGTAAAAAATATGGAAACATATGGATATTGGATGCGGATGACAAGCGAGCACACATTCCATCTGATGGTAAGAGGTTAATGTAGCCCATAGAGATCTTCATCTATCATCGCATGCGAATAAGAATGCAGATGCGTTATCAGCCGTTAGGATCAAGATGGAATGCCTCTTTTATAGTTAAACGAGGCTCCGGTTCTCTACAGATGCGTCCAAAAAATTGGTTTTATTCAATATAGTCGTCGTTCAAAGTGATAAAACACTTTCGTCCAAGGCACTTTTCACCCGTAGCGGGTTAGTTAGCATCGCCACAAAATCGCACTCCAGCGGAATATTAATGATGGGATTGTTTACAGGCGGTCGGCCGGCCATCGCGCGCTCCGACGCCCAGCTCTGAATACTTAGCGCGCACCGCTCCACTCGCGCGTTGTAGGAGCTGTACTTACATTATTCCAATGTTTCTTCTTCTATATTTTTTTATTATTAATATTTTTACCATGTAGTGGCGGTAGAAGAATATCCACTACCCCATATCGTCCCGTGGGTGTCGTAAGAGGCGACAAAGGGAAAAAAAACAGGAGATGGGCAGCAACGTCTTACTAATACCGAAAAAAAATAAAAACTGCGATTTTCGACCCGCTTGCCAAGCGTGAAAACTATGGCAAATATCCTCCCTATGAGGCAATCTATGGAGGAGACCTATGTTCAGCAGTGTACTTTAATTGGGTAAAAGTATTTTTTTTTATCGGATAGGGTGACAAACGAGCACACAATCTACCTGTTGGTAAGTGGTTGCTGTGGCCCATAGACATCTACATCTATTCTCCTTTGCGAATCAAAATGCAGATGCGTTATCACCCGTGAGGATTAAGATGGAATGCCTCTTTTCCAGTAAAAACGGGTCTCCGGTTCTCTACACTCACCATACGAAACACAGCAGTGTTAAGCTGCTATTTTACGCTGGTATTCTGTGAGAGCGTGGTCCTTCCTCGGTCGAGCCCACCCATTCGTACTACAACTGTACTACTAATATCGCTGCAGCATGGCTCTACCACGTTCGAGAATTTTTTATATAAAAATAAACTTTTTCTTTGTGCTGAAACTCTTATATCTGCCTAGGAGTAAGTCTGGTAGGTAAAGTACTACTTTTTTACCTATTTCTACTGCCAAATGGCAATGCTTGCGTTGCTGTTTTCAGTCTGAAGGATAGGTAGCCAGTACTATTAAGCGCTTTTTGGCAATAAAAGTAGGTAAAAGTATAATTACTCAATTAAATAAGGCCTATAATATATATTACAGGAATAAGATTAATGACATTTCTAACTTTTGTATTCGGTCTTACAAAAGAGCATGGGAGTCACCTGATGGTGACAGCTCACCTGAGGCTGCCAGCCTTTCTTTTTCATCGGTTGACGGTTCTTCAATCTTTATAGTTGACCTATTGCCACCTTAGCTTAATAACTCGTCAGGCTATGTCCACTACACTGGTTTTATTACAGATAACCTCCAGAACCCGCTGACCAACATCAAGCATACTCATACGACCAGAAGTGAATGACACTATCTTAGTTCCATATGTCATCACTAGCTACACACCATTTCTTAAGCCTTGCTGCAAGTTGTAGCACGAATGGGTTGGCTTGACCGGGGTAGGACCACGCTCTCACAGAATATAACCGTAAAATAGCATCTCAATGCTGCCGTTTTTCGTTTGGTGAGTGTAGAAAACCGAACACCCTTTTTACTGGATACAAATAATTCCAACTTAATCATCACGGGTGACAACGCATTTGCATTTTGATTCTTAATAGAGTTTAGATATCTATGGCATGTCTATGGCCATCTGTCTATGGACCACAGTATCCACTTTATCATCAGGTGGACTGTGCACTTACTTGTAAGCCTTATTCGAAAAAAACAATTAATTTTAGATTAAGATGTTAATCCTAAATCCATTCCTTACATACAACGCTCACTTAAAGTTTAAATTAGCTGTAAATTATAATAAAACCAAGAGGGAGAGCTAGGAGACACATATAATAGGGTACCTAACCTAGTTTGGTCTCTTGTCTCTCACCACAACTAAAAATGCTATAGCTATGTTAGTTATAAAAGTAACTAGTATGAGAGAAATAAGTATTTATTTCTATTGATTAATATTATTTGTATTATTTTTTTTTTTTTTTTTTTTTTTTTATAGGAGAGGGGGCAAACGAGCATGCGGCTCACCTGATGGTAAGTGACTACCGCCGCCCATGAACAACCGCAACACCAGGGGAATTGCAGATGCGTTGCCGGCCTTTTAAAAAGGAGTAGGCTCTTTTCTTGAAGGTCCCTAAGTCGTATCGGTCCGGAAAAATCGCTGATGGTAATCGATTCCACAAGGAAGTCGTGCGAGGAAGAAAACATCTTCTAAATCGCACAGTGGTGGACCGCCAATCATCCAGATGGTGTGGATGGTATCGGGAGTTCTGCCGCGATGTGCGTTCATGAAATTTGGCGGCTGGGATTAATCCGAACAATTCCTCAGAGCACTCCCCATGGTAGATGCGAAAGAAAATGCAAAGAGATGCAACATCTCTTCGCAGTGCCAATGAATCGAGCCGATCGGAAAGGGCTCGGTCGTCGACGATTCGAGCCGCTCTGCGCTGGATGCGGTCAAGTGGAAGGAGCTGGCACTGGGGAGCCCCTGCCCAGAGATGGGAACAGTATTCCATGTGAGGCCGAACCTGCGCCTTGTAAAGTTGCAGGCGGTGTGCCGGCATGAAATACTGTCCCGCTCTGCTGAGCACGCCAAGCTTTTTAGAGGCCAATTTGGCCTTCTCTTCCAAGTGACCACGAAACTGCACGTCACTCGATATGTCGACTCCGAGGATACCGATACTGGCTGAGGCAAGAAGGGGAGTGCCTTGAAACTGAGGAGATACGACAAAGGGGTTCTTTTTAGCGGTAAACGCGCAAACTTGTGTCTTCTGAGGATTAAACTGGACTAGATTTAGTCGCCCCCAATCCGAGACTTTGTCCAGCAAAGACTCGACTTCAGACACAAGTTTGTTCCGGTACTCGGCGACGTTTTCCCGAGAAATATTGGCCCGGCCGGTGTATAGAGCATCACCAGTGCTGTCATCCGCATAGCAATGAATGTTACCAGTTAGCAACATATCATTGATATGCAGAAGAAACAGCGTTGGTGATAGCACACAGCCTTGTGGAACACCAGCGTTAATAGGCTTGTAGTCAGAACATGCACCGTCTACAACGACCTTGATGCTCCGATCTGCAAGGAAGCTGGTGATCCAATTGCACAATTTCTCGGGAAGCCCATAGGAAGGGAGCTTCGAAAGAAGCGCTTTGTGCCAAACCCGATCGAAGGCCTTCGCAATGTCCAGACTAACGGCCAACGCCTCCCCCTTGGACTCTACTGCCTCCGCCCATCTATGGGTCAGGTAGACTAGAAGATCACCAGCTGATCGACCCCGACGAAAACCGTATTGGCGGTCACTGATAAGCTGGTGATCCTCAAGGTACCGGATGAGCTGGCAGTTAATAATGGATTCCATTATTTTGGAGAACAAGGAGGTGATCGCGATAGGCCTATAGTTGGACGGGTCTGAGCGGTCGCCTTTTTTAGGGATCGGGTGGACAAAAGCTGTCTTCCATGAGTTCGAGACAACGCCATGGGAGTAGGAGTACCGGAAAAGACGCGTTAGAACCGGTGCCAACTCCGGAGCACACGTCCTCAGCACAATTGAGGGGATTCCGTCAGGCCCACTCGACTTGTGGATGTCAAGGGAGAGGAGTGCTCTGCGAACCAAGCGCTGTGAGAATAGCACATCCGGCATAGAGCACTCACACCGCGGGATGGTCGGCGGTGTGTTCCCCCCGTCATCAACAGTCGAGTTGGACGCAAAAAGGGAGCCTAAAAGGTCGGCCTTCTCTTTTGCGTCGTGGGCCAGTGAGTCGTCCTCCCTGTGCAGAGATGGTAGTGATGGCTTACAGAAATTCCCTTGGACAGCCTTGGCGAGAGACCAGAATGCACGGGTTCCCGAAGGAAGGCGAACTAGTTTCTCGCCAATTCTGCCTATGTGCTCTGACTTTGCCTTGGCAATAACTCTTATGAACATCTTAATTTATTATAAAAAGGTTATGCTAAAAAATGCATTAGCTCCTGGGCTATATTAACTTATGCCTTACGTCGCTACACCGTGTATCGAATATGAATGGAAAATAATAACAGGGAGTGACTGGATTAAACAAATTGATACCGATACATTATGCACAGCGTCGGCCGGTTTCGTAAGGCCGAGTGGCCATTGAATGTCTAATGAGGATTAAGCCTATATAATTGATTATAATTACATCTATACAAATAAATGAAATTCAAGTGTCCGTTTGTAATGTCCAAATAATAGCTTTTTACTAAATGCATATGAAAGTATATACGTACTTATAACAAAAAAACAATTTTTGAAATTGTTGTGTCTGTCCATCTGTCTGTCGGTTTATTTGTCTGTTTGTTCCAGTTAATCTCCGAAATGACTGATCCAATTTTGAAAGGAGTAACTTAGGCTACCTTTATTGTAGAAAAAAAGTCAGAGTATCACGCAAAAAAGGAATTATAACCCACGAAAACCAATCGTAATAGATTCCACGCGGACGAAGTTGCAGGGAACAGCTAGTTCTTTATAAACAAAGGAGAATAGAGTGAAGATTTAATATAAGTACTGTAAACAGTAGACGGGTGTTTAGTGACGTGGACTACGCACCTGTCTATGAGGGTCACAGATTTGCTTATTTATCAGTGAATTCAATTTACATATATACATACAACTAAAATTGAAATGTCTGTCTATAATATTGAAATACCTGCCCTCAATTAAGCTCAGGGGGTTATTTGCATGCAATAGCATAAGTACAAGTCCATAATTATATTATGGTTAAATTTTTTGTCTGTTTCTTGCACTTTAATTCTTAATCGAGAATATATGTGTATGTCTATGGGCCACAACATACATTTAGATGGACTGTGTGCTCGTTTATCAGCCATATTAAGATAACAAACCCTGCAAGTCCTCTTACAATGGATTAAAATTGGTAGATTGTATCAAAATATAAAACTTTTATGTCATTAATAACATGTTTTACTTGACTGGATGGAGGAGGCCAAAAAGCGATTAATAACTTTTGCACCCCTAAAGTCTATTTATTTATTTATTTATATAATTTGCATGCCACAAGAAATACATCATACATCAAGTGACACCCCGTAGGGGCATAGCAATTTTTAAGAGGGTAGTTTTTTATTTTATTTTATTTTACTAAATATTAACTGCTACGTACTAAATACCAACTGTCTTATTTAATAACATTTACCGGTTTAACATATAACTTTTTTATAATTATTACACGTATATTTACTATTTATTCGCATCTATAAAGAATTCACTTAAATTATAATAACTTTTATCGATTAAGAATGACTTTAATTTTTTTTATAAAAGACTTGGTGTTGTCAATATTTTTGAGGTTATTTGGAAGTCTAAGGTGGATAGCCTCGTTACCAACTAAAAGGATCTCCAGGTTTCATCACTCACCATACGAAACTTATTTATCGTTGGTATTCTGTGAGGGCGTGGTCCTTCCCCAATTGAGGCGACAAGATCTGAAATTCTAAATAATTTTTGATTAAATATTCAAACATAAAAAAAAACTAAACTTTATTGCGGTTGTTTTTAAAAATCAACTACGATAAATTAAGTTTACGTACGAATTACAGCTTGAAATGCATAGTATACGATAGTACGTGGTAATTAGTTTATAATTTCGATAGATTTTTCTATTGAACGATAACTTTTAAAGACCCTAGCTGTAATGTTAATAGGTTAATAATTTGCCAAATGCTTATATAAAAGAAATTTCAGACTTTTTTTTAAAAACTCTTGATCATTAGAATGACAATGACTTTTTAACCGACGAAAATTGGCTATTGCTTCTAAATGATACTGGCTATTTTATATTTTTAAATAAGATATCTATGTTTTATACATTAATGTGCAATTGAACGTGAAATACAGTTTACTTAATTTAGAAACTTAAAAATTTTACGAATTAAAGTCGATTGGCGACTTCTGAGCAACCACTGATATATAATCACACAACACTTGAGATCAGAAGAAAAATAAATAAATAAAAATAAAAATAATTATTCGTCGGATAACATCCATAAATGTTAGTAACAAAGAAGACTTATCACCTATGTTAATACTTAATGTATAATTTTGTTCGAGTAATTTGGCACATGTGAGAGGACAGTCCCCACTGTCGACGATGGCTTGCAGGACGTTTTTGAAGCCACAATAGTGAGTCGGATTTTTTACGCAGTATACTTGGGAAACTGTCAATCCTTTAGCAAGCAAATATACTGGATACCTTGCAGTATCGTGGCAACCCCAACAATACCCTGATTTTTATACTGTATATGCAGGGCATTTAACGATATTTGGGTGTAACTATACCACAGACTGTGTAGTGGCGGTGTCAGAATATCCACTACCCCATATCCTCCCAAGGGTGTAGTAAGATATGACAGAGAGAAAATTAAACAGGAGATGGGCGGCAGCATCTTTCTGATAACAATTCAAAAAAAATAAAAACACTGCGGTTGCCAACCTGCCTGCCAAGTAAGGCAACTAGAGTAAAACTCTATAAGGGAGGCCTATGTTCAGTAGTGGACATTTATAAACTGCAATGGATGGATACCACACACTGCTCGAGTAAAATGAGGTACAGTAAGCTAAAGAAGTAGTACTTCACAAAATATTTTTTAATAACCCCTAACAATTCAAACAAGTATGGCTTTAAACACAACAGCATTAATCTTGTGTATGTAAAATTTTATTGGCCGTATTACGTATTCGATACGCGAGCTCACAACACCTGTTGCTTAGTAATTCTTGGCAAGTGAACAATCTTTAATCAAAACCATAGACAACAAATGCATCGGCAGCCCAGTTAGTTTTACAAATTACAATAGCAGAGGCACAGTTAACGGTGCCGTATATGGGAGTGACTAATTGTAAATTAAACTCACGGATCATAAACAATCGGGAAATATTAACGCCAGTACACATATAGCGTGATCAGAGAGTATTAAAATGCTTCGGGTACAAAGTAGTAGCGGGTCAACTGTGTGAAACCACGCACGTCAATAAGGTCTAACATTCTTACGCTCACTAGATGTCGCTAGTTGGAACTCAGGTTTTTTTTTTATAGAATAAGGGTGGCAAAGAAAAAGAGCCGTGGTAGCTAAAAGAGTCGTGGTAGCTCAGATAGACCGCTCGCTGTAAATTTCACAGTATGCGAGCAAACCGGGTTCGATCCCCGCCGGCACCAATGAAATTGTTAATTGCAATTTTAAGTGCTGATTTATCACGTGCTCGGCGGTGAAGGAAAACATCGTGTAGAAACCTGCATGTCTGATAAATAAGAAAAAATATATTTCGAAGACTCGTCTCGTGACCGTGCTTTGTGGTATTCTTTGAGAGATGCTTATGTTCAGCAGTGGACTAGTGAAGGGCTGTAATGATGATAATGATGATAATTGGCGGAGTTTCAGTGTTCCCATCAAGTTATAGATACGATTTGTATTGAGCTAATTATTTACTAAAATATAAATCAATAACTTACCCCATTGTTATATGGAATGATCAAGGTTCCTTAATGCATACTTTTCTATTGCACTCTAATTGAAGCAGCAATGCCACCCTTCGGCGTTGCCGGCAACTCAAAAATAATATGTAATTGCTGATTAATCTAGACTTATTGTCAAGCTTCTTCAATAATTCAATTACCTTATTAAGTGGCGAAGCTTGCGAAGTCACTTAATGATTTCAAGATGTATGTCCGTCTGTCCGTCTGTCTGTCTGTCCGTCTGTCCGTCTGTCCCACGATTATCTCGAGAACGGTTTCGAATTTTCAAATTCTGTTTTCATCAATCGATTACTGATCACCCAGGCATCTGAACCTCCTATTTTGAAACAGATTGCTCAACGGCAACGGTTAGAAACCGCTACAAAGCTGATTGCTTCGCCACTTTGCTATGCTGTTAGCTTGCTAGGTTTATCATAAGACACATTAGCTAAAAGTAAGTTTATAATAACTACTAAAGCATCATCAGTTAAACACTTACGCTTTTAAAAGGGTTTCGAGCAACTTAAACGAGAGCCGAGTTCGCTACCACTGTATGATGATCTACTGATTACAAAATTTGATGAAGCCGAGAGAAAAGCACAAATGTTTGCCCAAAAGAGCCAAATACGGAGTTAAAAATACACCTTACGTAAACAGCAGCCCGATATTCAATACCGGTTCCGTGATGTGAGTATCCGAACGGTTGCCTTTAGCACAGCGCCCGTGTCAGAGACGAGTGCATTCTCGTATGTAGGGTTCCGTACTCAGGCTTTCATAGTCTACTTATGCCAGTAAGGAAAACGAGGAAGCCTTTTCGTAGATCGACACATATACTGAAGTATTTAAGGGTGAAACCATTACTTATAATAGAGAAGAAGTTCAAAAAATTGTATTCTTTTATTTATAGGAGGTTAACAAACGAGCACACAGTCCACCTGATGGTAAGTGGATGCTACCCATACTTATCTACATTTATCTTCAATTATAAGTTAGGGATGAATCTGAATGACTGGGTAAGAAATTGTTTGATAAGAGAAGAGTGTGGTTTGCAAGATGATGTTGTAACCAGGATTAAGAAAGGAATGCTTCGGTGATTTAGTCATGTAGAAATAATGAATGAGGAAAGAGCGACAAAGCAAATTTATGTTGCAGAGGTGAACGGCAGAGTCGAGAAGGGACGCCCTATGAGAAATTTTATCGACCAACTTGGCAATATATTGAAAATGGGCCAAGTTAAGAGTACCTTCAACCGACAAGCGTGTATGCGTAGGTATGTGGATGTGGAGGAAGCGAGAGAGGTGTGTTAGAATCGTGCCAAAGGTAGTCCATAGTCTCTGCCTACCCCTCTGGGCAACAGGCGTGAGTGTTTATGTTATGTATGTAAATGTCAGAATGAAGGTACATTGTAACCCCTGAGGACTAAGATGGAATGGGTCCTTTCCAGTAAAAAGGGTATCCGGTTCTCTACACTCATCTCTCACTCATTTTTCTGTAATAGAATAGGACCCGTTCAAGCTGACCCATTAGTGATATGACTATATGTGACTTTTATACGGGGCTTTGGAATAATAACAATTTTGTTGTTTATATATATAAACACTAAAATGCACTCAGCTTTAAACGAATTTATGGTTTACATTTATAATTTCGCGCTTCGATCATAACTTTTTTATAGTAAACGTAAAATATTTGTAACCATTTTAAAGTCTTAAAAACCTATAAACATGGTAATTTTTATTACAGTTGAACGTTTATATTGAGAAAATACTCCAAACAGTACTAAGGAACAGGGTTAGTGAGGTGTGATGCCTTTGCATGCTGCAGCTATATTGGTAGTATAGTTGTAACACGAATTGGTCGGCTCGACCGGGGAACGACCACGCTCTCACAGAATATCAGCGTAAAATAGCAGCTTAACGCTGCTGTGTTTCGTATGGTGAGTGTAGAGAACCGGAGACCTTTTTTTACTGGAAAAGACGCATTCCACCTTAGTCCTCACGGCTGACAACGCATCTGCATTTTTATTCGCAAACGAGGATATATTTAGATGTCTGTGGGCCACAGCAACCACTTACCATCAGGTGGACTGTGTGCTCATTTGTCACCCTATCCTATATTTTTTTTTATAAAAAACATTAAAATAAAACAAAAATAAAAAAATTAAAACCACTGTATCTAAAGTAACAAAAAATACAAATTAAAATAATATACAAGTTGAAAATAAGAAATATAACTACCAATTGACAACAATAAAACTCTAAAGTATATAATTGTGTACTCGTCATCCCGGCAAACGAGGTTAGCAACTTCTATTTTAATCTTAGCGTTTACTTAACAATAATGATACATACTTAAATTTACTTTAATACTTAACTATTCCTTGTTATGATCACACATAATCGCGTTTGAAGTACAAAGTAAATTTCAAACTACAATATCAAGAGCCAAAACTAAATTTAGGTAGGTTTGGTACATTATAGTTAGACAAATTTAACAAATACTGCCTTTACGTATTTAATGAAGAAAAACAAAGCTTTTATTTCTTTGTATTAGTCAAAGAAACGTTATGTGCACGCTAAACATGTTTTGGAAACGAAGTTGTTGGACAACCTTCATCTGAACAATCATCAGAAAAGTTTACCAAAATCTATACGAACGATCGTAACAACATACGCTCTTATGTTATTGGCTGTTAGTGTGAAAATCGCGTGTAGTTTTATGAATGTTAGGTGAGTTACCACTGGGTGTATACTTGGCCTTCTTTTTATTCTATTAGTCGTTTATATGATAATCGCTGGCACACATTTATTTTAAGCTAGTTGGCGCCATTGAAAAAACTTAGATAGGGGATTTTATGGCGTCGAGTTTTCGGACGTAGTCGAGACTTATTTTCGGCCTCAGTCAATTTATGTTCAGAGTTGTAAGAGTTCAAGATTTCTTTACGTAATTTTATGACTAATAAATTGTTTTTAATTGCTACCTGAGCATTATACGGGAGTATGCAAATGGGCCGTTTACGTCTCTTATAACTTATTAGTGATAAAACAGTGGTTATTTTGGTAAATGAAGTTTTATGTTTATCATAGCATTAAGAATAGGCCGCGCAGGTATAATGCATCTTACTAAAAATCATGGTAGTTTACGGGGAAGGGCTAGCCTTAAAATTTCATATTACTCGTGTAAAGTGAGTTCGATACTCGCCGACAATTTCAAGTACTCATTTACCACATGCTCGGTGATGAAGGAAATTGTTGTGAGGAAACTTGTGTGTCTGGGAAATTTAAAAAAATATTACTCAAACGAGCACACAGTCCACCTAATGGTAAATGGATGCCATGGCCCATAGACATCTACTTTATATGCATACTGTCGGCATTAAAGATGAAGTGAAATCAATGTAAAGTTTATTGAACACTTAATTCATAATAAATATATAAATAAAACTTAATTTTAGAGTATGCTCAAGATACCGGGAGAAAAATAACAGTAATGATAAATAATTAAACATACATTATATATAATAGAATCATTTTAATTCAATATAGATTATACTACATAATACTGATTGAAAGTATTTTTTTTTTAATTTTACCATTGGTTCGCAAAAAAACCTCTGTCCTGAGAAGAACCAGCAAGAAACCCAGCGGCACTTTTATTAAAGCACAATTTACAATATATTATTTCGATTACAGAAACAAAATGCAGATGCGTTGTCACCCGTGAGGAGTAAGATGGAATGCCTCGTTTCCAGTAAAAAATGTCTCCGGTTCTCTATACTCACCATACGAAACACAGCAGCGTTAGGCTGCTATTTTACGCTGGTATTCTGTGAGAACATGGTCCTTCCCCGGTCGAGCCGGCTCATTCGTGCTACAACTAAACCAGTAATGCTGCAGCATGGCTTTACCACATAAAAACGTTTTAGCTGCACATGTTATGTAGTGGCTGAGTAAGAAACTTCACTATTATCCCGTGAAAGTCGTAAGAAGCGGCAAGGGGAAATGAAACAGTAAATGAGCCGCAGCATCTTACTCATAACTACTCAAGATAGTAAATAACTACAGTTTCAAATTCACTTGCCGGGTTTGGTAACCAAGGCAAATATCTACCCTTTGGGGCAATCTATGGGGGAGGACTATTTTTTTATAGGATAAGGGTGACAAACGAGCACACAGTCCACCTGATGGTAAGTGGTTGCTGAGGCCCATAGACATCTACATCTATCCTCTATTACAAATCAAAATGTAGATGCGTTGTCACCCGTGAGGACTAAGATGGAATGCCTTATTTCCAGTAAAAAGGGCCTCCGGCCACCTGCACTCACCAAGCGAAACGCAGAGGTAAACCTCTACTTCACGCTGGTTTTCTGTGAGGTCGTGGTACTACCCCGGTTCGAGCTGGCCCATCCGTACGACAGCAAAAGCTGCCGCGTGGCTCTACCACTGTAAGACTATGTTCAGCTATGGACTTTTGATGAGGTGTGATGAAGGAATGAATGAATGAATGAAAATCTTATGCTTAAGTGTATCATAAATCAGAAGGCCTCAGTAGCAACAATCATCGCTACACATATATAAAGTAACTTAGTTTAAAGGAAAAGTAGAAATGTAATACATTTTAACCGCCGACAAAAAGATGGGTGTTATATGCTTAACGTGTGTATCTGTGTGTGTCTGTGTGTATCTGTGTGTGGGATAGTGGCTCCCAAACGGATGAACCGATTTAGATTTAGTATTTTTTTTGTTTCAAAGGTAACTTGATTGAGAGTGTTGTTAGCTATGATTCAAGAAAATATTTTCAGTCTTTTGAAGATCATCAGCTCTTGTTTCGGGGGGTTTTTTTTAAATTTTAAATATAGTATAATCAATTTAAATTTCATTAAATTCGCCGTTTTTATTTTTTTTTTTGTAATAGAGAATGAATTATCAAAGAAACAGCCGCCAACAAACGATAATTGTCTTGAGCTCATGAGGGAGACCGTCCAGTGGCTGTGTAAGAATATCCACTACCCCATATTATCCCGTGGGTGGCGAAAGAGGGATTTTTTTTAATAACAACTAAAAATAAAAAAAACTGAGGTTACCAACTCGCCTTCCAAGCGTAGCAACTGTGGAAAGTTCCTCTATAAAGTAGTCTATGGAAATACGTCCACTTGTATACCCTTCAGACAACTGCTAGTTGGCGGTAGAAATATATATGAGAGTGTTTCCTACCCAGACGGATAGACCTAAGTAAAAGAAAGAGGAAAGAAAGAAAGTGAACATGTTTATTTCTCCATACTATAACTATTTGCTTACAACAATACCATCTTTTGTATTTGGCAAATGGTTACTAATATATTTAAAATTAAAAATTTTGTACAGCCGACTTCAATATAAGTTATTAAGAATAACTCAAAAACTATTGGTCTGACCTTGATCGAATTCATATGGGACTACGCGAGATGTACCAGCTTTCAAATAAAAAAAGAATCATCGAAATCTGTTCACCCAGTACAAAGTTTGAGGTAACACACATAAAAAAAACATACAGTCGAATTGAGTACCGTCTCCTTTTTGGAATTCGGCAGAAAAGGTACCCAACTCAACATAGTCTAATCATAGTCACTGAAGATAAAAAATCAAATTTATTTTAATTTGTGAACTAGATGTCCCCGCGACTTCGCTCGCATGGAATTTACTACGATTTCATGGGTTTTAATTTTTTTTTGCGCGGAACGCTAATTATTTTTCTAATATAAAAGTATCCTAAGTTACTCCTTATAACATCAGCTATCTGTCAGTGGGAATCCCGTCGAAATCGACCGGACTATTCGGAGATTAGCGGGAACAAACAGACAGACAGACAAAATTTTAAAAATTGTTTCATGTTATTAGTGCCGTATATACTTTCATATGCTGTTATTTTAACATTACAAACAGACAATTCTTTTTTTATAGAATAAGGGTGACAAACGAGCACGCAGTCCACCTGATGGTAAGTGGTTGCTGTGGCCCATAGACATCTACATCTATCTTCATTTGCGCATCAAAATGCAGATGCGTTGTCACCCGTGAGGACTAAGATGGAATGCCTCTTTTCCAGTAAAATGGATCTCCGGGTCTCTACACTCTCACCATACGAAACACAGCAGTATTAAGCTGTTATTTTACGCTGGTATTCTGTGAGAGCGTGGTCCTTCCCCGGTCGAGCCGACCCATTCGTGCTACAACTATACTACTAATATAGCTGCAGCATGGCTCTACCAAGTTGAAATTTTTTATTTGTATAGATGTATAGATACAGATAATGAGACAAACCTTTCAAAAAAATACGTTCACTGCATTCAACCTTAAGTATACAAATATTATAGATACAATTGAATTTACTACACTACTACAATTAAATTATATAATTATATCATTTACACATATTATTATAATTATAATAGAACTTTTCACATAAATTTTATTGTCATTTAATACACAATGATATAACTAAATTATTTTTTTAACTAGCTGTCCCCGCGACTTTGCTCGCGTGGAACTTACTACGATTTCTAGGATTTAATTTTTTGCGTGAAACCCTAATTATTTTTCTAAAATTAAAATAGCCTAAGTTACTTCTTATAACATCAACTATATGCCACTGAAAGTAACGTCCAATATATAAAATGTAAATCGGTCCAGTCGTTTCCGAGATTAGCCGGAACAAACAGACAGACACACAGGCAGACAGAAAGACACACAGACAAAATGTTTAAAAATTGTGTTTTTGTTCTAAGTGCCGTATATAATTTCATACGCATTTAGTAAAAAGCTGTTATTTTGACATTACAAACAGACACTTCAATTTTATTATTAGTTGCGATATTTACAAAATTAATACCCAAATTTTCTAATGCTGGTCAATTTCAAGATGTCGTTAAGTCTCGTCGTGTCACAGTAACTTCGACTTAACTTATTTGACCAGTACTTAAATCAATTATGAATAAAACAAATGATCTAGGCAACGTCACAAGAATATATAAGAAATGTTTTAAATATTTTTAAATAATGATTTCTTATATTTACACGAACACTACACATTGAATATAAAATAAGTTAATTAAACGCGATAAAATCCGTAAAAATAGTTTTATTCAATATTTTTTAAATTTTATTTTTTTATTTATAGGATAGGGTGACAAACGAGCACACAGTCCACCTGGTGGTAAGTGTTGCTGTGGCCCATAGACATCTACATCTATCCTCGTTTGCGAATCAAATTGCAGATGTGTTGTCACCCGTGAGGACTAAGATGGAATGCCTCTTTTCCATTAAAAAGGGTCTTATTATTGATAAAATATAAAATCTATATAAAATAATGAAAGCGTAGCTTTTGATAATACTCATAAATATCAAACTTTTGATTGCCTCAAATCTTTAGCCCTAAAGCGACTTATTTTAGAGTAACGTTTGAATTGAACAACATTTTGAAATCAAACATGGAAACCATGTTGTATTGATGAGCAACTGCAAACATTTTTTACTACTACCTACAGTTATTATTGCCTTGTTTTTACTCATATAACTTTTAATTAATCCTACCAAGTTATGAAGTTGAGTTTATTTCAGTTAGCGGGAAGGGGTAGGCGGGGTGTACACGGGCAGGGTGAGGCCCGCTCCAAGGGTGGGTCTTCAAATAAATTAAGTCTGTAAAAGTCCGGCGGCGGAGTTCGACCTTAAAATAAATTAGTTTCGGGGTAATGTTTCGTTGCGATAATATTTTTATAGCCAGGAATTTGGGTCCATGTTTGCTTTAAGGCAATCTTGATCTATGCTTGTTGAACGTGACTTGTTAGAAGTTTAGACTTAACATAAACGAGCTGAGTATATTCAGAGGTAATGGTCACTCGCATTAATTTTTGAGTATCCAACTTCGAAAAAGAAGGAGTTTTAAATTTGACTGTATGTTAGTTTAGGAGGTATTTTATGCGGTACCTTCATCAGTTGAGAACCGATTTCTTTGAATCTTTTTTACTTTAATAATAATAATAATAATAAACGTTACCTCCACACTAAGATTTTCTCCTGTATCGTGTAGTTTACATACATAAATATCACAAGGACATACATCTAGACCCGGTACAATTATTTGTAGGCCATACAAATACTTGTCCCGTGCGGGATTCGAACTCCCGGCCCATAGCGCAGCCACTCATTGCTAAGCCACTGCGCCACGGAGCCATCAATATAATAGTAATAGGTTTTACTTCAGGGGTACCAGTTGAAATTAAAGTTAAAGCCTATATACCGCCCACTGCTGGGCATAAGCCTCCTCTCATTTCTGGGAGGGTTTTAGGGCAAGGAAATGTACATGGCGCTGTCCCAATGCATGTTGGCGAACTAAAATGGGGAAATTCCACAAAAATATCGAGAACAAACCATGCTTACATCTTTCTAAAGGCCGGCAACGCATCTGCAATTCCCCTGGTGTTGCTGTTGTTCATGGGCGGCGGTAGTCACTTACTCTTACACTACTTAAAAAAAAACCTCTAATGGTGGAGAAAAGGTTTTAGGTAACTATTTAGACGACAATCTAGATATTACCTTGAGAATTTGTTTTCCTTAGTCCACACGTAAAAGTAAAAAGTAATTTTTACAGAACTAAAAATTTTAAAACAACTTGTGTATAATATCTACTTAAATTACACACTGTCTCAGTACCAACTTCTAAAGCTACTGAATGTGGTTTTTTTTAAGTTATTTGAATTCGGCTTTTACTTTTCAATGAAAGTTTAATTTTAAAGTACGCATACCGAAGGTAAAGAAGGTACCACTGATGGAAAAATGTGCCGATTCATCGCGTGCTAGGAGGTGAAATTATAAACATTGTGAAGAAAGCAGCATAAATGAGAAATTAATATACTTCGAGTGTACAATAGGGCGATTCGAGTAATGGCGGTGTAAGAATCTCCACTAACCCATATCTTCTCTTAATAATGACTAAAATAAAAAAAACTGCGGTTGCCAACTTGCTCGCCAAGCGTGGCAACTATCACAAATATTCCCCCTATGAGGCAATCTATGGGGGAGGCATTTGTTCAGCAGTGGACTTTAATAGGCTGTAATGGATGTATATATAGAAGATAATCTACCAGGAGCACATGACCCACTGAGAGGTGAAATTATTATATCAACAGTAACATTACAACTATGACAAAATATCCTCTATGAGGCAATCTATGGGGGAGGTCTATGTTCAGCAGTGGACTTTAATAGGCTGTAATAGATGTATGTACAGAAGATAGTCTACCAGGAGCACATGACCCACTGAGAAGTGTAATTATTAAATCAACAGTAACATTACAACTATGACAAAATATCCTCTATGAGGCTATCTATGGGGGAGGTCTATGTTCAGCAGTGGACTTTAATAGTAGAGTGACTGTGACGGTAACGGTAACGGTATAATGAGGCAAAACACCGGCCTAATGCTGCAGTTAAGTGTGCTAACCAGTTGTTCGGTTTACTGTAGAGATCATCTAATTTAAAGTTACATACGCCTCTCTTGTATTTTTTACATTTGATCACTTTTATCATGTCAATTATAGTAAAAATGCTAACAACCACTAAAACACCGTAGAAAGGTTACGCAAAATTACGTTTTATGGCACTGAATGCTGCTGGTTTATGGTACTGAATTTGTCAAAATCTACCAAAAATACAAATACAAGGTATGCGCGTGCAATTTTTAATTAGATGATCTCTAACGAGGTATTCTATCTTAAGTTTCTTTTCACCGGTTTATTTCTTCTTCTTATTCTTTACATTATATCAAAGTCAATTGCTGAACATATGCCTTCCCAGAGATTACCTCATGAGGAGGATCCTTTTAAATTTGCTAGGAAGATGTTGCTGTCCATCTCCTGGTTCTTTCCCTCAGTCGCCTCTTATGATACCAACAGGACTATATGAGCTTGAGGATATTCTTACACCGCCAATACATAGTACATCAGTTTATTTATCAAGTTTTTAATATTGACTTTATCAATTTATGAGTACTTGTAATGGATGGTATTGCGTTGTGCCAACCCAAATGAGCTATTGATCTGAGATGATCAAGCTTTCTCTGCGTGATAAACTTAAACTTGAAATGAGGATATTCGCAGTAGAACCAGAGAAACCAATATAGCCCAATGGATTAGTAAGCTGAAGTAACAACGGGCTAGTCATATAGCTCGAAAAACCAACAACCGATGGGGAAAAAGTTTCTCGAGTGCCAGCCTCGTACCAACGGACGAAGTGTAGGGCGTCCTCCTACTAGATGGAGTGACGACCTGGTAAGACATGCAGGAAGGCGTTGGACGTAGGTGGCTCAGAACCCCGTGCTTTGTGTCATTCCTTGTGGAAGGCCTATATTCAGCAATGAACTTGTGACGGGCTGTAATGACAATGTTGATAATGATGATGATGAAATGAGGTATTGGAACTTGCCACAAATTTAATATTTGTGAGAGTTCTTTCATTTCTAATTGAGTTACGAATTCTAAAGATAAAGTTGTAATTCAAATATTTAACTTCGGTCCCAAATCACTTTCATCGCTTAGTCGAGCTAAGTACGCCCTCACTTGATACTCTCCTCGATAAGGTTCCGTCGCGAGCAAACTTTGTTCAAGTTAATTGGAAAGCGATTCAATTTCCTAAACACAAGATTCGTTTATTCATGGGGGAGTTTTTTGATAAGGTAAAAAAAGTTAATTTTGAGAAATCTTATTACGGTTAAGTCATTGTTGCTTACTTCGCTTTTATTTTTATTCTTGTGACTTTGTTATTGACGACAAAAATATACAGGAAGTCGATGGATGCAGGTGGATTAGGACCGTGCTTTGCGGTAGTCCTTGGGGGCTTGGGGGAGGCCTATGTTCAGCAGTGGACTTGTGAAAGGATGTAATAATGATGGTAATTATAATAATATTCTTATTGTACACTTACTCTAAGAACGTTACTATTTTATAGAATATGCGTGACAAACGAGCACACAGTCCAAATAATGGTAAGTGGGTGCTGTGGCCCACAGACATTTACATCTATCCTCGATTAATATTGAAAATGTATAATATAATAATAATAATAATAATAATAATCTCCTCGATCGATTTCGGCCACGGCGACCTCTTCAGCTCCGATCTTGTCGTTGGTGTGCTCGTGCATGGCTAACGTAGCCGATCTTATTTACAAATGTTCGCGTGCAATGCGGGCAGGTGAGCACACCATTACAGAAATTATAGTTAATCGCACAAGGTGGGCGTGCTTTGAGTTCATCACGTCGGGCGTCCAATTCAGAGCATCGATTCTCCTCAAACATTTTGACCTTGGCTTTCACCAAAGATCTCCACTCCGGTCGTCGAGCGGCTGCTTGCTCCCACTCTGAAGGCTCAATGTCGCACTTCGTCATGTGGCGCTTAAGTACATCTTTGTACCTGAGAAGTTGTCCGCCATGCTTACGCTTGCCCTTCTCAAGTTCAGAGAAAAAGATGCACTTAGCCGTACGCTGATCTGACATTCGCGATAAGTGTCCACACCAACGGAGTTGTCGCCCCATAAGGTAGGCTTCAATCCCCATGGTATAGGCTCTACGCAGCACTTCCGTATTCCGAATGCGATCAGACCAACGGATGTTGAGAATTTTGCGCAGACATTGCAAGTGGAAGCGATCCAGCGTCCGTATATGACGGCGGTAAACTGTCCATGACTCTGAAGAGTACAGTATGTTAGGCAGCACTACCGCCTTATAAATACCAATTTTGGTAGCCAGCTTTAGGTCATGTGAGCCAAAGACCTTGCGATCCAGTTTACCGAATACCGCAGCCGCGGCACCGATTCGACTGTTGATTTCAGCATCAAGGTCACACTTTGATGTTATCGTGCTCCCCAGATAACGAAATGTATTGATCTGCTTAAGTATATCATCACCGAGTTTGACGGCCAGTGTCTCTTGACCGTAGATATCTAAAGACATCACTTCCGTCTTTTTAACACTTATCTTCAGACCAAAAATACGGCACGACTCATGAAAGGTGGTCACAAGCTGTTGCAGGCCAGCTGGGGAATCGGCCACAAAACATAAATCGTCTGCGTAGACGATCTCTGTAATAAGTGCGTAAGACACTTTCGTACGGGCCTTAAGTCTAGCTAAGCTGAAAAGATTGCCATCGTTGCGGAAACGAATGCGAATTCCATCATGGGTAGTTTTTAAGACTTCCTGGACTACAACTGCAAAGTATAACGCGAAAAGTGTGGGTGCAAGGACACACCCTTGTTTTACTCCACAGGTAACGGGAAAAAATTCTGACTGATCAGCGTTTACAGCGACGCAGCTCTGCATGCCATCATGCAGGAGTCTCAGAAGTCTCACAAACTTCTCCGTGCATCCAATTTTCCGCAGCACTATCCAGAGGGCTTCACGTGGTACACTATCGAATGCCTTCTCAAGGTCTACAAAACAGAGATACATATTACGACCCTGTTCTCTGCTTTTTTCCTGTAGTTGACGTAATGAGAAAATCGCCTCACAGGTACCACGGTCAGGTCGGAAGCCGAACTGGGATTCCGGCAAAATCCTTTCAGAAAGTTTCCTGAGGCGGTTTAAAAGAAGTCTGGCGAAGACTTTTCCAGGCACTGAAAGTAGAGAAATGCCACGGTAAGAATTGCAGTTTGACCGGTCACCCTTGCCTTTATATAGGGCTCGTATGAGGGATACCTTAAAAGTATTAGGGACTTGTTCTTTTTCCCACATAATGACAAAAAGTTCCCATAACGCTGAATACAAATCCCCACCGCCATACTTCAATAATTCACCCGGTATAAAATCAACACCAACCGCGCGTTTATTTTGCTGTTGCTTAATGGCAAGAGCAACCTCGCCAGGCGAGATTGGCTCATCTAGCTCGAGGGCGAAAGGTTGTTGAGGTAGGCAGCGAACGTGGTCTAGGTCAACAAAATGATCCACGTTAAGTAGGGTGTTAAAATGCTCCGCCCATCGCCCGAGTATTTCCTCCCTGCTTTTAAAAAGCGCTCCACCACTAGTTGACTTCAGTGGAACTTTTGCCATAGAGGACGTACCGAGTAGATGTCGCACCTCAGCATAAAACTCACCGAGCTGGTTGGTATCAGCGAGCCACTGCATCTGACGAGCCTTCTCCTGCCACCACTTGTCTTTCGCTTGTCGTGCGAGTTTACGCAGCTCCAGATCACTTTGACGCAACTCCATAGCACCTCCACTCTGATGAGTTCTACTGTGCTGCTTTAGGAGCCTACGGTGTTTATCAATAGCGCCTGTAAGTATCCCATCATTCTCATCAAACCAGTCCTCATGTTTTCGAACTCTCAAACCCAAAGTAGATTTAGCAGTGTCGAGAACACAAGAAGATAGAGACTCCCAGACAACATCGATCTCACCTAATTTTAGATCGAGGGGCTGCAGAGCAGTGTTCAAGGTTTCGGCATATTTAGCCTTCGTGTTAGTATCTTGGAGTCGTTCGAGGTTTCTTCGATCTTTCCACTCTACAAGGAGGTGGAAGACGAAGATTTAATTTAATAATAACAAGCCGGTGATCAGTCCAACAATGAGCACCACGCATGACACGGGTGACTTGGACTTGAGATATGTCTTTTTGACGCACGATGGCGTAATCGATAAGGTGCCAATGTTTCGATCTGGGGTGCATCCACGTTGCCTTGTACTTGGCAGGCAGTCTGAACATAGTATTTGTAATTGCAAGATCCAATTGTGCACAAAGACTAAGCAACAATTGGCCGCTGCTGTTCATTTTACCAACACCATGTCTGCCGAGAACTTTAGGCCAGGCGTCATAGTCTCGTCCTACTCGGGCGTTAAAGTCGCCCATGAGAAGGATTTGCTCTCTTGGACGAATACGATTTACGCACCGCGTCAATTCTTCGTAGAATTTATCCTTAATATCATCAGACTTGTCCAGCGTAGGGGCATAGACACTGATGATATTAAGATAGCTTTCACGTTCCATGTGAAGGCGCAATGTGGTAATGCGGTCCGAGATGTGTACAGGGTACTCTTGCAGTTGAGCAGCAAGGTAGTTCTTGACAGCAAAGCCTACACCAGACCTTCGCGGCTCCGAGGAAGCGAGTCCTTTCCAAAAGAAAGTATACCCGCCGCCATATTCTACCAGCTCTCCTTCCTCGGGGAGGTGTGTTTCGCTGAGTGCAGCCACATCAATATTATAGCGACTTAGTTCCCGAGCTACAATGGCAGTTTTTCGCTCAGGGCAGGCATTTGCTTCGCGGTCAAGAAGTGTGCGCACATTCCACGCGCCAAATGTCATTGATTTTGATAAATTAAATTTTCCATTATTTTTCCTGTAGCGCCGACCGCGAATTTATGATGCGGAGGCAGCCGCGGTTGCTACCATCCTAAAGGGGTTGGAGTGAGCATTTGTTTAGGGCACCTTTTCTAGCCCCCTCCCCGTCTGAGCGAGGAAAGCAGTGCCTCCCTGAATAGGGCTGCTTTGTCACCTTGGGTGCTGCCGAGTCCGCTCTGTCACCCCGTTGCAGAGCAGAAGCGACCACGATGTACACTACACCCCCAAGACCGCCTACGTGCAGGAGTCAGACAAAACTCAACGGGCATCACGTCAAGCCTCTCTACCTCCTCCCATCGCCGTAGGACATTGGTTATAGATCGGAGTCCTATTTGGAAGCAGGTCAATTGCGCAGGACATATTAACGTGCACAAGTGTACGCGCGGACACAGGTGCACATACTCGTCTTTGCCCCTCTGGACCCAGTGGAACGGAGACCGTTACGACCGGAGAGGGATTCGGACAGATGGAACAGTAGGTATATCAGTGAAAAAGGTACAGGGGTTCAGTCCTTTTCCACACTCCCTTAGTCGCCTTCTACGACACCCACAGGTAGATATGGGGTGGTGGTATTCTACTCCGCCGCACACCACACGGCAAAATGTATATGCAAAATGCAAATATGTTGTTACCGTTGACGACTAATATGAAATGCCTCGTTTCTAGTAAAAAAGGGTATCCGGTTTTTTATACTCACTATACGAAACTAAGCTGCTAAGCTAGCAACTAAGTTGATATTTTACGCTGGAATTATGTGAGAGCGTAATTCTTCCCCGCTCGAGCCGACCCATTCGTGCTACAACTATAATATCACTGCAGCGTGGGTCTACCACGGACCAAAAACCAGCTACTAGATTTTAAATACGAACCCTAGCTGAAATACTCGTAAGACTTAATTAAAAATGGCAATTTGAATTGAAAGCGAATACAATGCAGAAGTAAAATAACAGGCTGTGACCTGCAAGACGGGATGCCATCTTAGTCCTCAGCGGTGACAACTGTCGCCTTCTTTGTTTGGAGTTTACTGCAGATGTTCAGGGACTGCAGTAGCCACATACCATCAGGTGGATTTTAGGTTGGTTTGTCATTTCAATTTAACATAAAAAAGAGAAATGAGTGCATGTATTTGTGCCTCCTATAAAATTCGAAGACCATAAATTGAAATTACCATAATTAATATCGTACGTGATAGAGCCACGCTGTAGGTGTTTATGAGCGGAGCACGAATGGATCCGCTCGATCAAAAACGGATCGAGCCCTTACTAAATGCCAGGTTAAAATAGCAGAATAATGCTGATGTGGTTCAAATAGTGAGTGTTGAAAACCGGAGACCCACTTTACGAGGCATTCTTAGTCCTCAGGGATGACAATGCGTCTGCATTTTGATCCTTATTCAATGATAGATGCAGGTGTCTATTAACTATTTACTTATTTATTTTTAAAGATGTTACCTCCTCTCCCCGCCCCACACACATACACACACACACATACAAGGATTCTCACCTGTCTATATCGTGGAGGCGGCTTACATACATAAATTGCAAAAGGAGATTCATGTAAACCCGGAATAATTATTTGTAGGCCAGGGTCTGTAACACTTCCATGCGGGATTCAAACCCCCACCTCGCAGTGCTGCAACCAAACGCTTATCTACTTTGCTACCAAACCGTCATAGTGTAGTATACACTTATTATCCACTTACCATCAGGTGAACTGTGGTCCCGTTTGTCGCCCATATATCTACAAAAAAAATCTAATTTAAAATAAATGAATTTATAAAAACTAGCTTGCTTTTTTTAAGGTTAGCAACGCATCTGCAATTCCCCTGGTGTTGCAGTTGTTCGTGGGCGGCAGTTGACACTTAACATTAGGCCACATGCTCGTTTGCCTCTCTTGTATAAAAAAAATATACTGTGCCTTTCATTTGTATCAAAAATAATTTTATTTGTTTTCGCCCGTGAACTCGTTAACAGCCGGAAGGCAGAATCTGAGCCAAGTTCTGTACAAAGTTAAGCAACGGCATGCTACCAGCTTACATTTAGCGTAATTCATGCATTTATTCCAAATTATGATGATTCCGTTGAAAGTTTTGCTGTGTGCGCATAGGTGTTTGGTGTAAGTGATAAAAGGTTCACTTGTCACATACACCGATAACTTTACAGTCTATCAAAAGTCCACTACTTAACATATGCCTCTAGGATCCCCCTTATCTGCATGGTATTATCGGAGACTACTTGCGCGACAGGTACATTCTGTACATGGAAGATCCGCAGGGAGACCAAACGTGGGGTACCACAGGGCTTGGTGATGGGTCCACTACTGTGGAACCTCACGTACATTGTGGTTCTGCGAGTTGACCTTCCCGCTGGCATAAATATCATGTGCTATGCCAACAACACATTGATGATCGCCAGTGGGATAACTTTAGAAAGGGCCAAGGAACACGCCGAGCTTGGAGCGGAATTTTGTCATCACCAAAATCTACGAGTTTATTTATTTGAAATATACTTTATTACAAGACCAAGGACCTATGTTTCCATAAATTAACACGGGGCAGGGAACCACCTGACTCGTGCGTGGTGGGCACGTGAATGGGTTAAAGTCAGAGTGGGGAGGTACATGAAGTACCTAGGCTTCCACCTGGACATTTGCTGGGGCTTAAAAGAACATTTAGAGTGCCTATTCCCCCGGATAGAAAGAGTGGTGGGTGCCATGCATAGACTGCTGCCCAATCTAGGAGGACTGACGGATGAAGTACGTCAACTCTATGCGGGAATTGTGCGGTATGTAGCTCTGTATGGAATGCTTGCATGGGCACAAAGGCTGGGCATCCGACGCTGTAGAATTATCTTCTACAGTGTCCAGCGGAGGATGGCCATACGGATCGTACGAGGGTACCGCACTATATCCTTTTTGATGGCGACAATCCTAGCTCGATTTCCATCTCTAGACATATTGCCGGACATAGACGCGAGGATGTACGACCGGATTCGTGCCCTCGAATCAATTAAATGACAAGAACCATAAACGCCTTGGCGACATGGCGCACTCGAAGACTCACCTACAGACATACACAGAAATTACCGTGTACTTCGGTGATTATCTGTGTAAGATCGAACGCGATATGACGGTAAACTGCTTCTACTGTGGTGGATGAGACCAGAACTCCGCTTTCCATACACTCGCGATATGTCCAACGTGGGAACGGGAGCGGACGATCTTAGTGAACTGGATCGAACGGAACCTATTCCTGTCAGGAGTCGTGTCGGCGATGCTAAGCGGGGATTCGGCTTGGAGTGCCGTAGCCACCTTCTGTGAATTCATTATGATTCAGAAGGAGGCTGTTGAGCGGAATCGGGAGAGGGCGGATCCGGCTAGGAGATGACGTCGCCAAGTCAAAACCTCTTCTGGAAAAAGGTGTTCCTCTACTGAATACCTCGAACTCCTAGAGATTTAACTTTCGAGGAAAACGGTGTCTCGGAAGTAGTGCTGAGACATCGTGATAGCACTGCGAGGTTGTTGGGGATAGAAAGGACTGCCCCCGGGACGTGCTTTTAATAAAATAAAGCGATATACGCTGATGGTGACCACCGTGGGATTTTAGCCGGTAGAATACATAAGCTTTTCGTCGCCTCCGCGGCGGAAGGCATCCATGAGGATTACTCCACGATAAAAATGGCCTCTAAGATATTGTCTATAGTTGCCACACTTGGCAGACGAGTTGCAAGCAACAGTTTTTATTTTAGTTGTTCTTAGGAAGACATTGCTGCCCATCTTCTGGTTTGCTTTCCTGTCGCCTGTTACGACACTTATGGGACGATATAAGATAGTGGATATTGTTACATCGCCACTCCACGGTCAAACTGATATGGCAACATTTTTTTCTATTTCAGTAACTGTAACAAAAACCGTATATCGGCGTGAAGATAATCCATCACCTTATTTTATCCCGTAGGTGTCGTAAGAGACGACTAGAGAAAATGCCAAAAAAATCCTACAGCATCTTAGAGATTGCGGTATAACCATTTCGTTTACTCCAGAAGTGAAATCCACAGACAGGCGATGGCCAACACTATCAAAGGTGTGAGTCGGCTGCTACTGCGATCTTTGATCCGATTGCTAAGGGAAGAGGCCCATATCCAGTAGTGAACCTTTTCGAGCTAATGAAAAATAAAGAGAAGAAAAGAGTGCAACTAACTAATACTTAAAGATTTTAATACTCTATTTCAATAGAAAATTAAAGTAACAACAAACGTCTCACAACTGGGCCCTGACATACATTTCTAAGAAGATATGAAAGAAAGTCTGCTGCTTCTTCATAGTCACATCTAATAATGCATATATTTACAACACATTCACATGTTGCAATTAAGTAACAAATAATACTAGAGCGATATGTGACAGTACATTCAGGTCTCACAAACATAATAATAATATAAATTATGAACTAGTACTCACACTGCTTTCTTTTTCTGGGTAGACTACTGGCGTAATAAGAGCAAGCGTCCAACGAGCTATTCCTGTTTCTTCAAAGTTGCACTATTTCAAAAATGTTAGTTCTCAATCAATGATTAACACGAATAAAACGAGCAATTGTATAAAAATCTGCTGGTCTGATATATTGTATAGGTTACAATTGTCTACCACAACTATAACCTATGGAACATAATAATATAGGAGTGTACACGTTTATTTTACAATAACCGACCAAATTTGCAAAAAGGGTCAGAATAATATTGGCAAATGGTGAAGAAAATTTAATGAAAATATATCTCCAACATACAGTCCTTTTTATCTTTTTAAATTAAAATGCGTGTTATTGCACTATTTTAACTGATTGTCATTCATAAATATCTAACGCCTACTATTTTACTACGCACGCACACATTCGTAAGGGTCGAACGGTCGGCAAAAACGTTGTGTATTCAATCGCACACCGAGGAGTGTGTATATAAGTAGTTGTTGCCCATAAACACTTTGGAATAGTTTCAAATAAAAGTAAAAGCCTTATTTACCCGTATTTTTAAAACCTGCAGTAACGGTATATAATTATTTATATATTTGAACTTAAAAAATAACCCTGTATAGTAATGTGTAGTAGTCAGGCACAGGCTCATAAGAGTAAAAAGTCTTAGTATTAAAAAAAATGATAATAAAGAATATGAGAAGTCCTCCAAATAGCACAGTGGTAAAAGTAAAAAATAATTAAATAAAAGTTATTTATAATCTGTGTAGAATAAAAAATATTATATTCTAGCATTATGACAGCTTATCGGTCTCTTTTTCTATGCATAACATTCTCGAAAATAGAATGAGGCGAGTGTTTATCAAAGTATTTGAACCTCACTACCCTTTTTTATTGAGACTTACGCTAAGAAACACCTGTGTAACGTAAATAAATATAGACTTCTTCATGGAATTGTTTACCCCGGCGATTTTTCCGGACCGATACGATATAGGCACCTTCAAAAACGAGCTTACTACTTTTCAAAAAGCACCTGCAATTCCCCTGGTGTTGCAGTTGTTCATGGGCGGGGGTCGTCACTCGTGGTCAGTTGAGCCGCATGCCCGTTTGTCCTAGTAGATATTTAATTCCTGCAACAATTAACGCTTTAAGGTTTATAATCTTCTCTACAATCGAAACTCACAATGAATTTCATTGCCTTAAATTTAATTTAATTGAGTTGCAGCGTTAAGGGTTTGAATCTCGCACGGAACAAGTATTTGTATGGATAACAAATAATTGTACCGAGTCTGAATACTTGTTATATATGTAAACTGTCCTCACGATACAGGAGAAAATTCTAGTGTATGGGTAACATTAAAAAAAAGGAGCATATCGCCGCTTACCGCTCTAGACTTGCACCCCAGGCCGTGTCGCTATGTCGCAACTTACTCCAGGCCATTTGGCGACGCTCGTACAAACTTAACTTTAACGTAAACTTTGTACCCCGCCTTTCATAAATGTCTTAGGACAACGCATACGTTTGTACACGAGAGTAAGGAGATAATGCTAGCAATATTTGCTGGAGGAAATCTGCGTGTTTAAAACTTAGATAAATGTTGAATGCGATTATTTATATAATTTGTATGTTTACCATTACAGGCTAAATGACAATCCTCTTTAACACGCTCTTATTAGCTTGGTATGTATCTATGTAACGGAATTTTTAAACATAATTTTCATCTCTTTCAAAACGTCGGATTGATTTGTGACTTCGCACACTAATTAAGGACCGATGACAATGCAATCTTTTAAATAGTTTGTCACATTATCCTTGCCAAGATCTTCAGGATTTGCGAATAATTCATAAAACAACTACGATTTTTACCAATTCAATTTACTGTAAGTGTAAAAGAACTTCGTTCCAAAAAAAAACACTCTTTTGTAATTATCCGCACTAAAAAATAGAAAATAACCTGAAATAAGGAAATAGTGTTTAAAAAAGGAAATTTATTGTAAAAAACGCTTTTTTACAATAATTTAATTTTCATTTGTTGTAAATATTTTTCTGGATATTTATAAAATTAGCGTCATCGTAAAATTATATGAAAAAGCACCCCACCACCCTTTTTTACAATAAAGTGATTTTTATGTTAATCACTGTTTTCTTCTTTTAAACTTATTGAATATTATTTTCTACTTTTTAGTTTGTTTATCTACAAAAGCGTGTTTTTTTATTTTTCTTTTTCAACTATATTTTGTTAACAAGCCTTTATTAGCTTCGCGTTTATCTATCTAGGTAACAGAATCTTTTAATGTAATTTTCACCAACTTGTAGACGCGGCTGATTGACTTCAAAATTTGAACTCGTATCAAGGACTGATGATAACACAACAATTTAATAACTTTATCCTAGTATCCTGATCAGGATCACCAGGATGAAATAAAATAATTTTATCTTTAGAGTGTTTCTTTAGGTTTTTTTTTAAACTAGAACTTATTCATGATCTGTATCTAAACTGATCTGAAGATGTTACGTCATCGTCATAGCAACAACATTAATACTTCCTATCATATCTCGCTAGATAAAGTTTAAAACGAATCATCACGATTAGCAAATGCTTGGGCATTATACCTTGTCTGATTTTATAAAAATCGATCGTGCAAAGCCAGCGCGAAACGCTAGTAAAATAATATATTACAAAGAAAAATATAATAGGATAGATCGTGCGCGTTTCTACGGTTATTGCAGGCTATCAATGCTATAGGCTGTAGGTTAACCTGTGGCATTACGCTGAGCCAAAACATTTTCACTGACTCAATGCACACCCCATGACTCTAATCCTAAGATTTCCGAGCGGCGTTTACAAACGTAGTCCTCGGTTTTCTCCCTGTATAATGACACTGAAGCAAATATTATCTTAGGATACATTTATATTTACCATTGCACTGACATGTTCTTTTGTTTGGTTTTTTTAACATACAGATATATCCACAAGCTTTCTTGTGTTATGCTTGAAAGATAAAAATAAAACCTGTCCAATTTTAGAGGGGAAAAGGGGGAAAAATCAGTCTAAGCGGCTATTGTCTCTACCGCTTGCCTAGCTAGTTCGTTTAGGCAAAGCACGACAGCAATAGATCCTTGAAAGAACTGATATCTTCTTAAGCCATTTTTTTATAAAATATGGGTGACAAGCAAGCACACAGCCCACCTGATGGTAAGTGGATGCCATAGACTTGGAATATACTGGCGTATGAGTCTATGGTGGATGCCGTGGTTCATAGATATCTACATACATCTATCCTCGACTGAGAATCAAAATGCAGATGCGTTCTCACCTCTGAGTAATGCCTCCTATCCAGTAAAAATGGTCTCCGGTTCTCTACACTCGCCATACGAAACGCAGCAGCGTTAAGCTGCTATTTTGCGCTGGTATTCTGTAAGAGCTTAGTCCTTCCCCGGTCGAGCCGAACCGTTCGTGCTACAACTATAATATACATGCAACATGGTTCTACCACGTAGAAAAACGTTAAGTGTAATCGTCATTTTTATTTATTTGATGTGTATAGTGGTATCAATGAATAAATGTTTTCTTTCTGTTAATAGTTTTTTTTATTTCTTTCAATAGTTCTCACTTCGCAATGGCACAGGCCTCCTCTCATTTCTGAGAGGGTTTTAGGGCAAGGAATTGTCCGCCGCGCTGTCCCAATGGGTATTGACGAACTTCACATGTCTTCAAAATATTTTTTTTTCTTATTTCTCAGACATGCAGGTTTCCTCACGATGTTTTCCTTCACCGCTGAGCACGTGGTAAATCAGCACTTAAAATTGCAATCAACAATTTAATTGGTGCCGGCTGGGATCGAACCGGGTTTGTATTACTCTTCAATTTACATGAAGCGCTTAGCCATTGAGCTACCACGGCTCTTGGTGTCTTAGATTAGGTGCATAATACAACTGCCACGCGACTCACTCCCAAAGATTTATCTAGCATTCAATTTAATGGGTAATTAAACCTCACGGCAACAAATAGAACAGAAAATGTTCGCGAGAGCTTTCTCAATGTAAATCCGTGCACCCGATTTAAAACAGGTCCATCCGCGTTGGTTTTACGACTAATGAAACACTCATCAATGTGCTAGGTGAGAGTAAAATGATATGTTTATTCGAGTCAAATGCGAGTTGAAAATGTCCCGGCTTAAGTTTCGATATTTATAAATTCAACCCGCTCTCCCGTGACGTTTTTATGGACGTCACTTTGATAGTAAAAATAAGGGGAGATGTTTCTTTTCAGAAAATTTAAAATTAATATATATGTCACAGTCGAAACTCAAAACCGGTCATAATAACTTTAGACTGTTAAAATTAGGCAAAAATGGTTTTGAACGGTGCCGTTATTCAAAAACAGGTTTGACAGATTTTTGTAAGCAAAAGTGGTTTTGCCTGATTTAAAGTTCAGACTATAGATCAAAACTCACAATATCAGTGACAGTAGATTAAGGTGCGGTTTGGGTGGTCCTTGGGCCACCCTAAAACCGCGTACATTATAATGATATAAAATATAATATTTAAAAGAAATATTGTAAGTCAAAAGTAGTTTTGATTAACATTCTTAGTCAAAACCACTTTTAACCGATATGATTTGGTCAAAATCACTATTACTTAATATTTTTTGCAGTTAAAAGTGGTTTTCACCAACTTCCTTAGTTAAAACTACTGTTGACTGCAAAAATCAGTTAAAAGTGGTATTGACCAACGTCCTTAGTCAAAATTACTTTTGCCTGTTTTTGCAGCCAAAAGTGGTTTTGACTGGTTATAAGTTTTGACTGTAACATATACACTGTTATCTGTTTAAATTGAACTTTTATGAATTGTTAATAAAGATTCCTTTAGACAGTCGCATCCTCAGCCCTATCACGGTAGAAATAGGTAAGGGAGTGGTTCCTATCCTATACATAACCTATACAAACCTGTTACTGATTCACATCCACCGTTCTCAAAATCTTTTTATTTTATATAATAAGGGTGACAAACGAGTACACAGCCCTCGTGATGGTAAGTGATTGCTGTGGCCCATTATATACATCTATCCTCGATTAAGAATCAAAATACAGATGCGTTATCATCCCGCAGGACTAAGATGGAATGTATCCAGTAAAGCGTATGCGTTTCCCCACACTCACCATACGATACAGCATTAAGTTGCTATTTTATGCTGGTATTCTGTGAGAGTGTGTTCCTTTTCCATTTGAACCAACCCATTCGTGCTACAACTTTAATATAGCGGTGCCATGTAACTACTCTACCACGTAAAAAAATATTTTATAGGAATAACTATGTGGCGGCGCTGTCGTCGCGCCACAAGCGAAACACATCGAAGCCTAAATCGCGCTAACAAAGTTCCGAAATTAAAGCAGCATATATAGAATAGCTCCGAACTACCAATCGGAGCGCTGGCCGCTCCCCGGGCAGAACACCTTGCCCGGCGGGAGATCTCCCCTTTTCCTTCCACCCACTACAATATGATTATTGATATTTATTTATTCATTATTGTATTTATTAACACAAAAGGACACAAAGAGGAGACCTAATGCCATTAGGTATTCTCTTCCAGTCATGCAGCTAACCTTATCCAAACCGATTTCTGGGAAAAGAGGGTCAAGTTCGATTAAGACTGAACTTTTATCGGCGAATTCCGGACGTCGTTTGTACCAAATGAAGCCCCCTTTTCATATTTTTGGTAGGATATCATATATTTAAAAATAATATTTTCATTAATCTAAATACTAGACCTATAATAATAATAATAATAAGATATTTATTTGCATAAAACATGGTACATTTTTAGGTCTTATAGTGTGAACATGCATGTTTTACCGATTTATCAGTGTGCAAATATTAAGTCGACATGCAGTAATTGAATAATTAAAATTACAAAATTACAATAACGTTTCATATCAAAATTTAATAAAGCAATATAATGTCAATAAATTATTTATGTAAAAAGAGAAAAAAAAATAATAAAAAATATACAGGCATGGTCATGTCATAATGCATAATGTCAAACTAGTATAATGTCAATCTTACAAATTCTAATTCATTTGTTAATTTAAAATTTCAAATAACAACAATTCGCTTGAGGTGACCGTCACGGCAGAATTTAATAAATTCATTTACGTCGTAAAAACAGTTTTCAATGAGAGTCCCGAAAATAACTTTTTTAAACTGATTAAATGTCAAGTTTTGAATATGGTTTGGAAGTATATTAAATAATCGAACACACATGCTATAACTGTTTCTAGTAAAACAAGTTCTAGTAAAATAAGGTTTCGCTTGCGTTCACTCCTCACTGTTTTTTTTAATATAAACTAAAAGAATTATATATCGATACATTTATTCAGTACAGTACCCACAGTAGTATGAGTAGTATCAGTAGTATCAAGTACAGTACTTAAAACTAACCACACCAATAACTTTGTCGAAACTTTTTCGACTACTTTTTGGATAATTTCTAGTTTTCTGTTTTTTTTTTTGTATATCTCTAATAATCTACCTTGACGCCAAATTTTAAGTTCCTAAGTAAGCTCCAAGTAGCTTAAGTTTTTGATGAGTGAGTTAGTAAGTGATAAAAGTGTCAATTTTCAGACTTAACAACTCAAGAAATACTATAGAAATACTAATATTACATGGATGAAAATTTAGCACGTGCTCGGTAGTGAAGAAAATATCGTGAGGAAACTGTGTGTCTGAAAAAAATCTATACAAATAAATAAAATTAAAATGTCTAATTGTTATTTCAAAATAACAGATTTTCACTAAATGCATATGAAAGCATATACGGTACATACGACAAAAAAAAACAATTTTTAAAATTTTTACCTGTCTGTCGCTCTGCTCGTTCCGGCTAATCAACGAAATGGCTAGACCAATTTTGACTGTATTTTCATTGGCAAATAGCTGATGTTGAAAGGAGTAACTTAGGTTACCTTTACTGTGGAAAAAGAATTAGGGTTCCGCGCAAAAAAAATTAAAACCCATGTAAACCAATCGTAAGAAATTCTACGCGATCGAAGTGGCGGCGAACAGCTAGTAAAAATTATTTTGAATACATGTAAAGTCCGCCAATATCTCCTTGCTCCGAAAATGTTTCTGGAAGGAGAAGGCCCGTGTCCAGCCGTGGAAATTATAACTGTAAGTTTACTTTACTTTTATGCCTAACGGTGAAAATAAGCAAATATCATATTCGGCAACTTAAGCACGAACAAACTGTTCAACCATCAGCAGGTTTTTACGTGTTTAACTATGACATTGGCACGTCGAACACCTCAGTCTTCCGTGACCATGGATGCAGTAAAATACTCGAAACTTTGAAAATATACGCGATTAAATCCTTAAAAACTAGTTTCATTTAAACAGGCCAAAATTAGAGATATTAAATAAACTTAATAAAAAAGACCGGTCCCAAATGACATCCCTGCGAAACCGCAGAACCAAAATAGTCAACACTTAGCTTCGGTTTACTTTGTAGTTGACGTTTTGTCGCCGTAACTTTTTATTAGTCGTAAAAGCGATATCCTTCCATCGCCTTCACATAATTTAGAAGGCGTGTGTGGGCCACGCTGTGGTCCGGAATGTCAATGGGGGAATGTGCTCGAAAGTCTTTTTCTTTGACGTACAATGAACTTGATAATAAAGTTTATACTCATAATGTAATTACACGCTCAACAACCTCGTTTATTTAGTGGTTGTAAAGGTTGTAGTGGTGATCATGAAGTCCCGGATTCGAATATCGAGTTGATCAAAAAATCAATTATTAAGCCTCTGTTAATACTCGCCGCCATGATCGAAATTAGATTTGGAGGACATTATTATTATGATTACATCATAGATTGCCCCATACAGTGTTTTTGCCATAGTTGGCACGCTTGGCATTCGAGTTCAAATTCTTCAATGTGAGCATAACCACCAATGTGGCGGATATGCTTATATCCTGATTTTTTCAATAATAAAAATTTAAGAATAGTAATTTTCTCTATAATACTAACCAATTTGGCTGCACCGCTAGGCAAAAATAAATTATTATAGACCATTAAAATATAATCTTTGCGTACGTACATTTTTATGACGGTTTACTAAAAATGTTTGATAATAGTATTCTTACAGAAAACCGTTTTTATCGCCATACAATCAAACGTTTTATAATAATTAAAACAAAATATGAAAAAAAAAAGATTTTTATACTTAAATAATGATTAACTTTACAAGTGTTTCTAGATAGATGTAACAATCCCTGAGAAAATATTTTTTTTCTAACGCCAAGTAAACATCGCTCACCTATTCAATAAACTTAAACATGTTGAAATAACATGATCACAAAAAATATATTATTTGTTAAATATACATTTTAAGCCTAAATGAGAAAATAACCTGTGTAAATATTATTCTAATAACAAATGCGCATAAAACATCAAGCGTAGACCGTAAAATAATAAACAGGCCCAACTTTTATCTACCCAAACATCCCTTAGAAAATATTTTGCAGAAGCCTTATCGAAATAAGCGAACGTAAATGATTAATTTTCCAGTTAATGCATTCCTTTGATGATGCCTGAGCGACATCTAAGCCCAAATTATAGAAGCGGCAACAAATTTTAATACTTTATGAAGTAAGTGAAAGCCTTTCTCCTTAAACGCTAGCCGTCAGAACTCGTAAGCCAGTAAACGCGACTTACGGCTACAGGATCAATGTGCTTAAGTACAGTACAAGCTAAGCTATGGTGGGCGGGTTTGCTTCTCGCCGGAAGATCCCAGCGTTGTTGCTGATTCTGTTGCTGATGTGATACTTCAGGGTATCAAACTTTTTATTCCATCCTCTGTGGTGCCCATCGGAGGCAGATCCCAGCCATGGTTTGGTCGCTCCTGTAAAATAGCATCACGCTATAAGCAGGAGTGTTACCGGGCCTGGGCTGACGCATCAACGTCTCGCGATGTAAACACCAGCACACATAAAAAGAAGTATAATTCCGCCTCCAGGTCCTTCAAAAGCGTCATTGCCAAGGCAAGGTCTGAGCACATCGGCAGAATTGGCGAGAAGCTAGTTCGTCTTCCTTCGGGAACCCGTGCATTCTGGTCTCTCGCCAAGGCTGTCCAAGGGAACTTCTGTCAGCCATCTCTTCCATCTCTGCACAGAGAGGACGTCTCACTGGCCCATGCCGCAAAGGAGAAAGCCGATCTGTTGAGCTCTATCTTTGCGTCCAACTCGACTCTAGATGACGGGGGGAACACACCGCCGACCTTCCCGCGATGTGAGTGCTCCATGCCGGATGTGCGGTTTACACAGCGCTCGGTTCGCACAGCACTCTTCTCCCTGGATGTCAGCACGTCGAGTGGGCTCGATGGAGTCCCTCTCATTGTGCTGAAGACGTGTGCTCCGGAGTTGGCACCAGTTTTGACGCGTCTTTTCCGGTACTCCTACTCCCAAGGCGTAGTCGCGAATTCATGGAAGACAGCTTTGGTCCACCCGATCCCTAAAAAAGGCGACCGCTCAGACCCGTCCAACTACAGGCCTATCGCCATCACCTTCTTGTTCTACAAAATAATGGAATCCATTATAAACTGTCAGTTCATGAGTTACCTTGAGGATCACCAGCTGATTAGTGACCGCCAGTACGGTTTTCGCCGGGGTCGATCAGCTGGTGATCTTCTAGTCTATCTGACTCATAGATGGGCGGAGGCAGTAGAGTCCAAGGGGGAGGCATTGGCCGTTAGTTTGGATATAGCGAAGGCCTTCGATCGGGTCTAGCACAAAGCACTTATTTCGAAGCTTCCTTCCTATGGGCTTCCTGAGAAATTGTGCAATTGAATCACCAGTTTCCTTGCTGATCGGAGTATCAAGGTCGTAGTAGACGGTGCATGCTCTGGTTTCAAGACTATCAACGCTGGTGTTCCACAAGGCTGCGTGCTATCACCAACGCTGTTTCTCCTGCATATCAATGTTATGTTGCTAACTGGTAGCATTCATTGCTATGCGGACGACAGCACTGGTGATGCCTTATATACCAGCCGTGCCATTATTTCTCGGGAAAACGTCGCCGAGTACCGGGACAAACTTGTGTCTGAAGTCGATTCTTTGCTTAACAAAGTCTCGGATTGGGGGCAACTAAATCTAGTCCAGTTTAATCTTCAGAAGACACAAGTTTGCGCGTTTAAAATGCAGCTCGCTCTGGTCGCTCTCGTACGGATAAAGTCGATGCCATTTTGGAAAAAGTTGAGCAAAATCGGCACATTAGTAGTTACGATATAGCCGAGGAAATGAGGATTGACCACAAAACAGTTCTGACTGATTTGATAGTCAAGCTCCACAGACTATAGCGAAACTCGGATTAATACGCAATGAGGTGATGCTGTGTGTATGGTGGGATTGGAAGGGCGTCGTTTATTAGGAGCCTTTACCGCCGGGTAAAACCATCGATTCAGCAAAAATTGAGAGAGCTTGGTTGGGAAGTGTTAATGCATCCCCCAGATAGTCCTAACTTTGCATCCTCAGATTGTCTCTTCAGAATTCTTTGGGTAGTGTTAGGTTAACATCAACAGAGGACCATGAAAACTGCTTGCCGCATTTTTTGATCGAAAATTCCAAGATATCTACAGCAACGGCATTATGTCACTAATTACAAGATGGCAACAAGTTATCGAATAAAAAGGCATATTATAATAAAATGTAATTAAGCTTTGAAAAAAAAATGTCTAGAATTAGTATATAAAATACGAAGAAACTTTTCCCCCGACCTTTTATTGAGCGTTTTAATTTTTTAACTCATTAACAAAACAATAGAATTTGTCACTTAATTAATGGATTAAATAAGAACATAGTCCTTAAAGATTTCATCCAGTTTCTTTGTGTATTTTAAAATTATAAAAAAAACTTAGTAATGTATAACGGTAAGCTAATTACCACTGCTATGATTTTGCTTTCTTTTATCACTATCATCACCACACATCAATTATTAAATATAGTGTATATTATATATATATATATATATATATATATATATATATATATATATATATAATATAGGTTAAATAATTATCTATTAACACATACATTACATAGATACACAATTTTAACATCTTATCCTAAGCACTAATATTAATTAATCATACTCACTAACTATGTCATTTTAACTGCCTCGTAGCTCCAGTGGTCGCAAACGCGATTGCGGCCCCAGGTTCGGATCCCGGGTCGGATCAAAATCAGTTATTGAGTTTTTTGAAAGAAATTCTCAATAGCAGTTGGCAATGTTTCACCCCTGTGCTTGGGAAAGCACGTAAAGCCATTAGTCCTCTGCACCTGAACTCTCCTCGGTCATGGATTGCCATCCCATCGGACAATATGAGTGAGGAAATAAAGATTGCGCCTATGGTTGTTATAAGTCTCCGTTAAGACTGGCCGCCGTGAGAGAAATTCGGTCTGGGGGACATTATTCTTTGTTTTGGTACACACCTAGTTCAAAAAACATTTTTATGTTTTGTTACAGCACGTATATACGTCACACGTTCTCACACATAATATAATAAAGCAATGGTTAAATTCTATTGTATAATGTACCAAAATTATACTACTTTTTATAGTTTTATCTGAGATTCAAATATAGAAACGTCGAAATGTAAATTTATAATTAGAAGTAAAATAAGTAAATTTGCAACCTATTTAAATCCTACTGCTGGGCACAGGCCTCCTCTCATTTCTGAGAGGGTTTTAGGGCCAGGAAACGTCCGCCGCGCTGCCCCAATTCCTGTTGGCGAACTTCACATGTCTCTGAAATATTTTTTTTTCTTATTTCTCGGACATGCACGTTTTCTCACGATGTTTTCCTTCACCGTCGAGCACGTGGTAAATCAGCACTTAAAATTGCAACTAACAATTTAATTGGTGCCGACGGAGAATGAACCCGGGTTCTGTGAAGCTTACAGCGAGCGCTAACTATCTGAGCTACCACGGCTTATTTTATATTTAATTTATAATTAACTGAAACATTAATTAACATTTTAATTACACTATATTTCCATAGAAAATGTTATAGGCTACTAGAATTAGCAATCATAAATAATTTAAAAAATAACAATATTTAAACTATAGATGAAATAAATATATTACTCACAAAAAATGTTTAGAGTATGTATAACGCGATAAAATCCGTAAAAAAGGTTTTATTCAATAAAAGTTCTTAATAATTTAGCATATTATCTTGCTATAGCTTATCGCTTTACGTGGCATATCATCCTTACCAATATTATTAAGTGCTTGTCTGTTCGAGAGACTGTTTATTAAACTCACCACTTTGCATAACTGCCTTCAATTTAATTAATAAGTACATAAATGTCTTTACTGTAAGTCGCTGGACCCGAACTTTGAGAAACGTTGTTGTTAGGAAAGTAAAATGTGTTAATAAGGTATTATTTGATTTTAATGTGCCTTTAGTAATATGAACTTCTTTTATACAACTAGAGAGGTATGAATACTGTGGCCCATAAACAACTACATTTATACTCGATTAAGAATCAAAATGCTTTGTCACTAAGAACTAAAATTTATCTCAGTCCTCATTGACCGGCCACGTTCTCACAGAATACCAGCATCAAAGAGCAGCTCAATGCTGCTGTGTTTCGAATGATGAGTGTAGAAAACCGGAGACTCTTTAACTGGAAGCGAGGCATATTATCTTAGTCCTCATGGTTGATAACGCATCTGCATTTTGATTCGTAATCAAGGATAGACAAAGATGTCTATGGACCTCAGCATCCACTTACCATAAGGTGCACTGTGTGCTCGTTTGTCACCATTATTCTATCAAAGAAACTAATTTCGAACCGAATTTTTAATCGACAGCATCCACACACCCTTAGGTTTATTATGTGCTCTTTTATCACCCTTATTCTATAAAAAAACCATAAACAAAAAAAATAACAAAATTTAAACCATAAATGAAATAAATATATTACTCACGAATAAAAAGTTCTTAATATTTTATGCATATCTTGCTATAGCTTATCGCTTTACGTGACTCACAATCCTTATCAATATTATTAAGTGCTTGTCTGTTCGAGAGACTGTTTATTAAACTTACCACTTTGCATAACTGCCTTTAACTTAATTAATACAGAAATCTCTTTACCGAAAGTCGCTGGACCCGAACTTTGTGAAACGTCGTTGTTAGAAAGGTAAAATATGATAATAAGTTATTATTTGATTTTGATGTTTTTTTTTTATAGGATAGGGTGACAAACGAGCACACAGTCCACCTGATGGTAAGTGGTTACTGTGACCCATAGATTTATCCTCGTTAGCGAATCAAAATGCAGATGCCACCCGTGAGGACTAAGATGGGATGCCTCTTTTTCTAGTAAAAAGGGTCTCCGGTTCTCTACACTCACCATAAGAAACACAGCAGTGTTAAGCTGCTATTTTACGCTGGTATTCTGTGAGAGCGTGGTCCTTTCCCGGTCGAGCCGACCCATTCGTGCTACAACTATTTATTTTTATTTATATAAGAAGTAGGTAACATATTCATAACATAATCTATGCTCTGTGAACCCTGTACTAGGTAAACCTGTCTTACAGGGTTCCAAACCTTCCATATTGTAATAGTAGTCATTGGTACATAATACAATTACAACCAAACGTAAAAGGAATAATTAACACAGTTACAAACAAACAGAATATAGAAAAATACACTCAAATCTATATAGTACAAAATATGACAAAAACAATGGTTAATGGATAAAATTTGTTTAAGATAAATGGATAAATAAGTTTAAAGCTTATTTGTTAAACTTGAGTTATGTATGAGGGACAACGTGATTGGCAGGTGGTTAGGAGTTTTTATTTCATGTTTTTAAAGTGTAGTTATGTATGTCTAATCTATACTTATAATATAATATATAATATAATAATATAATAAAGCGGAAGAGTTTTTTAGTTTTTTTGTTTGTTTAAACGCGCTAATCTCTGGAACTACCTGTCCGATTTGAAAAATTCTTTTTGTATATTATAGCCTGATTCATGTGGAATAGTATAGGCTATCTTGCATTAAGATATATCACTCAGCTAGCCTTAAATATAGATATTTGTTAAGCAAGACAGTAGAAAAAGCACTCCCGAAATGATTTATCTGCGTACGCTGGTGTTATCGTTAGGGATACGTAAATACAATGTTCTAGAAAAATATAGATCTTTACTCCGTCTAAAAACAAGTCCGCGATAACATATGTCTATTTCTTATACTTAAGCCAAAATTAGGTATTTTGTGACAAAAAAATATTGAAAATTTAAAAGTGATTTATGAGCGTTATTATTAGGCATGGCCTATTTATCCTTACGAACGAAAGTTACTTCGTCATCAAGACAATTTTATGACGATAAACTTTGTTCTTTATACCATGTTATTTGGACGCATAGTTTAAGAGATAATGTAAAATTAAAATAATTCAATACTTGGCTGGGCGCGCGAACGACACATAAACCCTAGCCACCCGGTGAGAACTGCGAGAACTAGTTAACCGGGAGGGGGAGGGAAAGTGGATAAAACTTAACTTCGCTCTACATCATACATAATATGCCGACAGATAAAAGTACTCCATTAATTATGCCGATTTTTCCATCCATTGCTATCAAATAAAATATTTAATTGCAATTATAAAATGCTTGAACTAGGTCATGTCGCTCACCTCCGACACGTGATGACGCGAGTGAAACCGCGGGGCACAGCTAGTGGGATATATTAAGTAACACAAATCGGAATTACAGAATTTAATTTTCTTATTTTGCTTATTTTACTGTCGTCAACAAATTTTCGCTCTATCGTAATCTAGCGACAATAACCAGGCGTGTATACTACTAATATAACTGCAGCATGGTTCTACCACGTATACGATGTGCCTTTGGTAATGTGAAATTCTTTTATACGCTTAAGGGTGACTTACAAGCACACTTTACTACAGGGGAATGAATGCTGTGGCCTATAAACAACTACATCTTATACTCGATTAATAATCAAAATGTTTTGTTACTGAGGAATAAGATAGAATGCGTCATTGCCAGTAAAAATTAACGCTTAATAAAAAGAGCCTTAGGGAATACATTAGCTCGCGTAGGGAAAAGGGAAAAGCCGCCTTCAAATTACTAAAAGGAATACTTATATAATTAGTAGGCTAAGACATATCGTATAGAAGACTTAAAGCCTGGACATTGGAATTTGAAATTATTTCATATTGTCTTTAGTCGTTTGAAATCGGCTTTTACGTTTTAATAAAACTTAATAATTTTCGTACTTATTTGAGTCTACTAACGGATATCACAATCACAATTTCGTCTAGATTGTTCCATTAAAAACTTCATCCCTATTTTTCTACTTTTAGGGGTGGAATTTTGAAGTTTCCCCGAACTATAAACTATTTCACTACTGACGAAGCTATCGCGTATAGTACATACAAAAAACATAACAATTGTTCACCTTCTGTTTTTGTAGTCGGTTAAAAAGGGTCTCCGGTTCTCTCCACTCACAACACGAAACACAGCAGCATTCAGTTGTTATTTCGCACTGGTATACTGTGAGAGTGCGGTTCTTCACCAGTCGAGTCAACCCATTCGTATTGCAGCCATAACACCTGCAACAGTTATAAAGGTCATGAATCAAATTTTTTAATATTAGATGTAAGTTTGCAAGACGCGGTAGAGCCATGCTGCAGCTATATTAATAGTATAGTTGTAGCACGTATGGATCGACTCAACCGGGGAAGGACAACGCTCTCATAGAATACCAGTTTAAAATAGCAGCTTAATGCTGCTGCGTTTCGTATAGTGAGTGCAGAGAACCGGAGACCTATTTTACTGGAAAAGGGGCATTCTATCTTGGTCCTCACGGCTGACAACGCATCTGCATTTTAATTCGCAAATGAAGATAGATGTAGATGTCTATGGGCCACAGCAACCACTTACCATCAGGTGGACTGTGTACTCGTTTGTCACCTTATTATATGAAAAAGATATTTTGCGCCCACCTACAAGCAAAGATATACAGCTGCCAGTACGTGGATACCTGGTCTAATGTCTCTACTCAGATTATAGCATCGCTGGCTATCTACAAATATCCTCGAGCTTTATGCTCATGTGGAATAAAACTAATTTTACGGATTTTATCGCGTTTAATTTTAACATTTTACAGCACCCGTTGTCACGGTGAGGACTGAGGTGTTTGACGACCTGATGTCATAGTTAACAAACAATATTAATTTTTGATCCGATCTACGCAGAACGAGCTTCTATTTTCTTATAATCGCGCGGGTCTTAAATACGATAAAATCCGTAAAATTAGTTTAAATCATGTGTAGTATTCGCGTAAATGCTTTACAATTTAGTTCAGTTGCGTTGTGAAGTATCACAGTAGAAGACTTATTGTTATGTTTAGCAGGTAGCCATATATTTAAATGTAAACAAAAATGAAACCTCGACGAAAAGTTAAGCGGCTTTCTCACTTGAGAATAGTGGTTTCACACAGCGCTTTCGATTTCGTTAAATAAATGATGAGTCTCCAAACTTTCACAACTATTTGAGGATTAATAAATACAGTACGATAACAATAAACTGTTACTTTAAAAATAAAACACTCAATGTGGATATCAAAAATATTCTAACGAGAGGGTAAAGAGACATACACACTAGTGCATCTTTGTTCTGAGTCTTTGTCACTAAGCCTCAAACCCGGGACGAAATCCAGTCTAGTTTAAACCCCAAAAGACACTTTACTTGCTTCGGCAAGCGACGAAATCCTTGGAGTCGACATTTCAAGAGACGTACAGTTCCGCAGTCACTTGGAAGGGACAAAACTAGCATCTAAGACATCTAAAAAGCTTGGTGCACTTAATAGATCGTGACGGTATTCATGACGGCCCAACACAATGCAGCTTCGATCTCATATAGAACGCTGTTCTCATCTCAGGACCGAGGCACACTAGTGTCAGCTCCTTCCACTTGACCGCATTCAACGCAAAGCGGCCCAAATCGACGACAACTAAGCTCTTTCTGATCGGCTTGATCCACTGGTTGTATTTCTGTTGCATCTTTGTACATCTTCTATTGCATGCGACTTAGGGACCTTCAAGAAAAGAGCCTACTCCTTTTAAAAGGCCGGCTACGCACCTGCTATTCCCCTGGTGTTGCAGTTGTTCATGGGCGGCGGTAGTCACTTACTATCAGGTGAGCCGCATGCTCGTTTGCCCCTCTCCTAAAAAAAATATACCACGGAGAACGCTCAGAGGAATTGTTCGACTTTATCCAGCTGCTAAATTCCACCATCGTACACCACGACAGATCTCGAAATTACATCCCCGTTGTCTTGATGTTTGGTGGTCTACTACCGTGCAAACTTACGCAGAATTTTCTGCCACGCACAATGACATTGTAGAATTTACTGCGCCAACAATTTTCCTGACCGATGCGACTTAGGAAACTTCAAGAAAATCAAGCTGCCGGCCTTTTTAAAAGACCGGGTGATTCCCTTGATGATTTTTTGTATTAACGCGAACACTGCACATATAAATAAAACTATTATTTACAGATTTTATCGCATATATTAACTTATTTTATATTCCCATTACGCAGTATGAAATAGCGTAGATCGGAACAAAAATTTATAATTTTTATCCTGAGGGAGCTGTGGTTAACTATCACACTAGAACGTTGAATACCTCAGTCCCCCCCCCTCCTCCCTATGACTATAGGTGCTGTAAAGTGCTCGAAACGTAGGGAATTTAAAATAAGTTCATATACGCGACAAAATCCGTAAAAACTAGTTTTATATAAATTCCCCTCATGTTCATTGGCGACGATGATCACTTATCATTAAGTGAGCCGTATGATCGTTTGCCTCCTTTTCTATAAAAAAAAATCATCGCTATACGGAGATCAACTTTCTTCCTTATAAATATCTATCACAAAGTACTCCCTGTATAGAACAGATGTTATACTCTTTGGTCACACGTCACATTGATTCGAACATCGAGCAGAAATATGTCGTTTTGACTTTGGTGCGAATCTGCGTTTTGTTCAGTGGCGTGAGTAATTGTGTTCTGTGATGGCGCGCAATAAAGTTACTGGTCACACGTTTCAACTTGTTCAAATTATCGTTAAAACTTCGAGCAAGCTTGTACGTGAAGACCCCACTCACATAGCCCGTAACTCTACTCGTTCCTACTAATCAGAACACGAGAATCACAACAAAATAACACCGAGTACGCCACGTGCATAGATCTGCGCACAATTCTAATGGCCCATTTACATTTACACTACCAATTAACTGTGTTAAATATGGATATATGCATTTACGCTTGTTACAATAGAATTAATTGATACAAATACATGCACAGATGTTGTTTCTTGCATACAGTGTTATTGTGATATTTTTGCCTCACTGGTTTAGTGTTCGTAACCGCGCTTACCGATCATGAGGTCCCGGGTTCGAATCCCGAGTGGGACCAAAATTAGTTATTGGGTTTATCTCTCAAGAAATTCTCAGCTACAGCCCGCAGTCAAGAAGTAGGCGGTGCGTAACCCCCGTGCCTCGGAAAGCACGTAAAGCCGTTGATCCTGCGCCTGTTGTCTGCGTGGATTGCTGTCCCATCGGACTATGAGAGTTGGAGTCGGAGTCCGGGAAACCCGTAAAAAAGCTTTACTCAACTCAATAATAATAAAAATCACTGCGGTTGTCAACCCGCCCTCCAAGCGTGGCAACAATGGCAAATATCCCCCTACATCACAATCTATGTAGGATTTATACAAAGTGATGTCTACTTTTACTTTTACTCAGAATGGACAATTGGGGTTCAATTGGAAACTAATTTTAATCGGTAATAGAAGCTGACTTTCATCAAGTGTATGAGTAGTGAACTAAGGACAGACTGAAAAAGAAAAATAATCTATGAACTCTTCAACTTTACTTTCATCATCCTTTAAGAGTTCTCTTTTTTTTATAGAGTATGGGTGACAAAAAAATACACAGTCCACCTGATGGTAAGTGGATGCCTATAGACATGTACATTTATTTTATCCTCGATTAAGAATCAAAATGCAGATGCGTTGTTACCCTTGAGGACTAAGATGAAATGCCTCATTTCCAGTAAAAAGACTCTCCGGTTCTCTACACTCACCATAAGAAACACAGCAGCATTAAGCTGCTTTTTCACGCTGGTATTCTGTAAGATCGTGGGCCTGCCTCAGTCGAGCCGATCCATTCGTGCTACAACCGTAATATAGCTACAGCGTATCTCTACAAAATATAAAATATAAATGGGACATGATCTCATCTAGTGGCGAAGCATGGGTTGCCTCTACCCGGGGTCACCAGAGCCAAAAAGTGCCCAGACCGGCGACGGCCAGCAGCGTCAAAGGTGCGTGACGTCTTGTAACAGCGATCGTCAAACCACCTACCAACCGTAACGATTAAGGCCAGTCCTCCCTATAATAGAAAAGGATCATGTCCAGCAGTGAACGTTATCGTGCTGATGATGATGATATCATTGTCACTGTAACAATAACTTTATTCAAAATTGGTTTTTACAAAGCACTTATTGAAAGTCTCCTTTACATGGTAGAACCATCGTGCAGCTATTATGGTTGTAGCATGAATGGGCTACGCTCTCACAGAATACCAGCGTGAAATAGAACTCGATGCTGCTGTGTTTCGTATGGTGAGTGTAGAGAACCGGCGACCCTTTTTACTGGAAACGAGGTATTACATCAAGTGCGTATATCCATATAGCTCGAAGAACCGAGAACCGATGGGGAAAAAGGTTCTCGAGTGGCAGCCTCGACCCCCACTAGATGGAGGGAAAACCTGGTAAGACATGCAGGCAGTCGATGGATGTAGGTGGCTCAGGACCGTGTTTTGTGGCAATCCTTGGGGGAAACCTATGTTCAGCAGTAGATTTGTGAAAGACTGTAATGATAATTATGATAATGATGGGTATTTTATCTTAGTCCTCAGGGGTGACAACAGATCTGCATTTTGATTTTTAAACGAAGATAAATGTATGTGTGTTTATGCTATGGACCACAGAATCCACTTATCATCAGGTGGACTGTGTGATCGTTGGTCACCCTTATTCTATAAAAAAATAACTTCTTCAACAAGAGCCTACTATGGAGACCTTGGAACAAGACGCGGCAAGATACTCACAAGTAAACAAGTAGATGGTGAAAATAATATAAAAATAGTCATAAAATTGAGATTTAAATTATGACATTTACATATATTTTAAAATACTATCAAAGGAAAAAATAAATTTTCATCCAAAGAGCGCTTTACTAAATGTCTCATATATCATCGATTTGAGTTTAATCTACCGTTTCCACATTATATGACGGTAATAAATTAGAGGATGCTCGCACACTGCAGACCGAGTGCAGCCACGCTGTGCGTTGTGTCGAGCTCGCTTATCTCTAAAAACAGCAAACCCACAGACTGACGAGTCATCGTTGATATACGGGCATAGAGCTAATAGAGCGCTAAAATAAACCAGCATCCGCTAGACGATATATTCAGCTTTTAAAAGTAAAGTGTAACACAAGCTATAAAAATTTTACTGCAGCCCACATCGAATTTTAAATAGAAAATTAATGGAGCTTTTTTAAACTGTAGTAGGCATACGAACATACAGTCTGATGGTAACTGGCTATTGCAGTTCATCGACAACCACAGGGTAACAGGGAAGGCTACCAATTTTCTGTTATAGATAAAGGGTGATAAGTGAGCACACAATCCACCTGATGTTAAGTGCTTACTGTGATTTGCAGATACTTTGAAGAAAAATGCCTCAATCTAGTTTCTGTGATGTTAGTGCTGTTAGCCTATGCGGCTCTTACCGCTTCATTTTCGAAAAAAATACCCATCACAACGCATCTACAACAATAAAATATAAGTTTGTCCATAATACACGTCCAGGTCAGTAATCATTGGGATATGTCACTCCTCTCTTGATCATCATATCAAAGCATTCAAAATTTAATTTGAAATAAGTGGAAATATTTAATTAGATATTATTTCATTTTATGATAAATATATACAGCAAACAGATCAAAAATAAAAATCATGTATGTATTAGTGTGTTTTTAAATTAATAGTTCCATAACACTTTTGGAAGTAGTACAGTACAAGTACTTCTAATTTTACTAAATGTACTTTAAATTTTAGCGTAAATTAAAATTACATGACCTTGAAATCAAATAAATAAACAATCCACGTGGGTGGGCGACTATTGATGTGGTTATATAATTCCACATGCACACGTGTGACCTTGGCTAAGTATATCGTGTGCACAGCACTTTACGTGTAGTTGTGTAGAATACCACGTGTTATATACAACTAATGCGGGTATACACGGTGCAACATGGCACCTGGTAGTAATTGGCATTCAACACGAAGTCTCTCTTATTGATAAACAGGTGTTAATAGCATGGTTTAGCACTGCTAACAATAGTATAAAGCGATATCTTCAAGACTGAGGTTCGACTAATTCCACTATTTTACTTTTTTTTACAGTATAATATTGACAAACGAGCACATAGTCCACCTACGTGATTCAGGATTGTATATGTGTATGGTCTTGAAAGCCCACATCTACATCTATCCTCGATTAAGAATCGAAATATAATTCGTTTTCGTTTTCGTTTTCGTGTATGTCTGTTCTTTTTTTATATAGGATAGGGTGACAAACGAGCACACAGTCCACTTGATGGTAAGTGGTTGCTGTGGCCCATAGACATCTACATTTATCCTCGTTTGCGAATCAAAATGCAGATGCGTTGTCACCCGTGAGGACTAAGATAGATTGCCTCTTTTCCAGAAAAAGGGTCTCCGGTTCTCTACACTCACCATACGATACTTTTTACTGGAAACAAGACATTTTATCTTAATCCTCAGGAATGACTTCACATTCTCATTTTAATTCTTAATCGAAATTAGATGTAGATGTCTAACCACAGAATTCACTTACCACCAGGTGGATTGTGTGCTCGTTTGTCACAGCTAATCTATAAAAAAGCGGCCGAATACTTCCCAGGTTGTAATTCGTCTTCCATTCCTTGACAACATAACTCAGCAGTGGATCTGCTTGGCGGCAGAAATAGATAAGATTAATTCAAATGACAATCAAACTTATATTTCACTCGATGGTAAGTCATTACTGCAACCCATAAACATTCGCAATCAACTTCAATCAGAAAAGGCTAGAGATGCGTTGTCACCTGACTCTCTATACCATTAAACCGGAACACAGAAGTGCACGCAAAGGGGGTGTTATCAACCTGGACGGACTCCAGAAAAGGAGCCTCGTTCCTTCTAGAAAATTATTCCCTTTAAATTCTTCGTAGCTGATAACCGATGATTGTTTTATTTAATATTTATCATAAAGCAGACACAAGACCTTTGCCCCCAATCCACCAGTCAGTTCAGTCTGGGCATCTAGTGTAAACTTCTTTAATTAATACGATAACAACTTGCATTACATCATTAACAGCACGTGCCCGAGCGCAAGCTAAAGATATCATACATTATTGACTTTCTATTGAATCACTCATAATGTCGCGGGCGCAGTGTACGTATTTCTGTCTCGAACGCGTCCACGTGTAATGCATCGTTTAGATACTCGCCGGGTACAGACGAATAGGCATGATTCTGTACGAACATGTAAGTGACTTGTACGAGTGTGCTCGCTACTTGCCTGTTTCCACTCGATGTCAGTTTTTTTAGCTTAATTTATTGTGTTTGTTTGAGTTTATGTAAGCCTGGATGGTTTAGAGTCACAATTGGACCCGGTAATTAGAGGTGTTATCGACATAAAGAAATCATGTACTCGGTTCAGTTGAAGTTAAGAATTTCACAAGAGCGAAATCATCATCATCACCATTACAGCCCTTCACAAGTCCACTGCTGAACATAGGCCTCCCCCAAAGAGTGCTACAAAGCACGGTCCTGAGTCACATGCATCCATCGACTTCCTGTATGTGTTACAAATTAGATACTTCTATACGTATATTCTACTTAATACTATTTCTGCTACTGCCATCCTTTCTTCTTTTTTCATTTAAAGTAATTGAGTCAATAAAAATTAAATAGACACAAAGTCGTAACAATGAAACGCACGTCATCCACGTTTAAAAGATCTACAATTAATGAATACAAACGAATATTATAAGCGCGTCGTACTCGTCCACGAATAACCCGGCAAGTGATTAGGCGAGTTTTCGTCCTATAATCTAAACGTTGCTTAACGCTGTAGTATCTTATACCATTTAATGAAACAATAAATAGACGTTACACTAATCAGTTAAAGAGGCTAATTATAACTATCGGCTTTCCATTCAGATAAGTAGTATAGCGGCTTTGAGTGCATATTTTATTAAACCTTTTTTACAAGTTATCCCTACTTGTAAAATACGAACTAAGAACGAACACATGGTCCATTTGCTGTAAAACGGATGATAAGGTCTATGAGCACCTTATACACACAAATCTTAAGTGTTAGAGACATGCTGCAGCTATATTATATTTTGACGAATAGGTCGACTCCAGCGTGATCCGATCCTCATACAATACCAGCGTTTAAGATCGTCTTTCCTAAAATTATCCTGAATACTATACGAATATTTAAAACATAACTTGAAAGTCAATAAAGGCACTCACCAGTCCAAAGTCACTACCGATTTGGCGATTTTGAAGTAAAATTAAATTAAATGTTTGTTTAGTTTGTTGTATAGTTAATTAAATTTGTTGGAGACTCAAGAATGATCATATTACCTCCACGCAACAAAACACATAAATAACTCCGGCTGGAATTCGTACCCAAGGTTCACATAGCTAGTAAAAATTCCAGAAAAATCTCAAAGCCTCCAATAGATAGTAACAAACAAGTTTTTTTAAATAATATGTTGTGTGACAAACGAGCACACATTCCACCTGATGATACGTGGATGTTGTTGCCCATAAACATCTACATCTATCCTTAGTTAAGAATCAAAATACAGATGCGTCGTCACCCCTGAGGACTAAGATAGAATACCTCACTTCCAGTAAAAACTAAAAAGGGCCTCCGGTAATCTACACTCACCATACGAAACACTGCAGTATAAAGCGTTTTTATGCTAGTATTCTGTGAAAGCCTTCCTCTGTCAAGTCGACCTATTCGGACTATACGTACTGTATAAACAACGTACTGCAAATTTAGTAGTGAGATTGTTCATGCGCCAAGCCATTATGGAAAAGCCTTACTACTATGGAAGAGGTGAGGCTAGTCTATTGTAGATTGTCCTCCAGACCGAATGTCGGACCCGGCAGCCGATATCAACTGAGACTAGTCTAGTGAGATCTGAGAAGGATAGGATTATAGTGCCCAAGTATATACGCAAGCACGGGTGCACTGTTTTTTCCCTCACTCTCATGGTCAGATGGAACAGTAATCCAACGCGACCGGAGAAAGAACAGGTGCAGGACCAACAACTTTGCGTGCTTTCCGAGGCACGGGAGTGAAAACACCACTGTGGATTATTAAAGGTTTAAAAAAGAAAATCCCTTTATGATGAACTCTTTCTTCCAGAAGCGGCCCCACAGGAAGTGGACCTGATCGAGCCCCGACGGTTCGACAAAAAATGAGATTGATTTCATTATGTCGACCAGACGACAACTGTTCAGTGATGTCTCAGTGATCGCGAGGGTGAAAACCGGCAGCGATCACCGAATGGTGAGAGGCACACTGAAGCTAAACGTTAAGTTGGAGAGGTCACGTCTAATGAAGTCAACGCTCCGCCCCTTCGTGCTCTAATCCAAAGTCCCGAAACCTTTCAGCTCGAGTTACGAAACCGTTTTCAGTGCCTAGAAGATTGCAATGCAGTGGACGATATAAATGACAAGCTCGTGGAAACTGGACTATGAGAAAGCCTTTGATTTCGTCAAAATTTGGGCGGTGCTGCAGTCCCTTCAGCGAAGCCAAGTTGACTGTCGGTATATCGAAGTGTTGAAGTGCTTGTACAGTAGGGCTACGATGGCTATCCGAGTACAGAACCAGACTACGAAACCTATCCAATTGCAGAGAGGTGTAAGACAGGGTGACGTCATATCCCCGAAACTCATCATCGCTGCATTGGAAGACGTTTTCAAGCTTCTGGACTGGAAAGGATACGAAAGGACTGGAAAGGTATCACTATCAATGGCGAGTACATCACTCACCTTCGATTTGCCGACGATATAGTCCTTATGGTAGAATCGCTGGAGGACCTAAGCACTATGCTCAATGACCTCAATAGTGTTTCCCAACGAATAGGTCTTAAGATGAACATGGACAAAACAAAGATCATGTTTAATGTCCATGTCACACCTATGCCGGTAGTTGTTGGGAGCACTAAGCTCAAAGTTGTTGACGAGTATGTTTACCTGAGACAAATAGTCCGACTAGGTAAGTCCAACTTCGACCGAGAGGTCAATCGACGGATTCAACTCGGTTGGGCAGCGTTCGGGAAATTATGGCACATCTTCTCGTCAGGTATACCTCAAAACTTGAAAACGAGACTGTACAACCAGTGCGTGTTGCCAGTGATGACCTATGGAACTGCGACGTGGTCCTTCACTGCTGGCCGGATAAGGAAGCTCAAGGTCGCTCAGCGAGCTATGGAGAGGGCTATTCTCGGAGTTTCTCTGCGTGATAAACTTAGAAATGAGGATATCCGCAGTAGAACCAGAGTGACCGACATAGCCTAACGGATTAGTAAGCTGAAGTGGCAATGGGCCGGCCATATAGAACCGACAACCAATGGGGAAAAAAGGTTCTCTAGTGGCAGCCTCGTACCGGCAGGCGAAGTGTAGGGCGTCCCTGCACTAGATGGAGTGACGAGCTGGTAAGATATGCAGGAAGTCGATGGATGCAGGTGGCTCAGGACCGTGCTTTGTGGCATTCCTTGGGGGAGTCCTATGTTCAGCAGTGGACTTGTGAAGGTCTGTATGGATGATGATGATGATAAAAAAAGAAAATTACTCATATCGTAGTAGTTTTAATTTTTTTTTAATTTGTTACTCTTATTGACAACAACGTGATTAAGACTAATCAAATAATGAATTAAGTAGATAAAATAAATACAAATCCGACAAATAGGCAAATTGCGCATTACAAATTGTAAGATATCGCACTGACATATCGGCGCTGTGATAACCCTAACCAACCTGACCACTTGACTGCCATGTAGGTTACCTAAAAAAGTTTACTTAAACTATGATAATTTATTGTGTATTTCTTACAAACGTTTGAAAAAGTATATCATGTATAGATTATGATGTTGACATTCCCTACAATCTGTTGGCAGTAATAAATCCTTCTCGTTTATCTCCAAGCCAACTTTTACACACCTAAAGACTTAAATAGCTACAGGCCTATCGCCATCACCTCCTTGTTCTCCAAAATAATGGAATCCATTATAAACTGCCAGCTCATGAGTTACCTTGAGGATCACTAGCTGATTAATGACCGCCAATACGGTTTCCGTCGGGGTCAATGAGCTGTTGGTGGTTATCTTCTAATTTACCTGACTCATAGATGTGCGGAGGCAGTAGAATTCTAGGAGGAGGCATTGGCCGTTAATTTGGACATGCGAAAGCCTTCGATCGGGTTTAGCATAAAGCGCTTCTTTCGAAGCTCCCTTCTTACGGTTTCTCGAGAAATTGTGCAATTGGATCACCCGCTTTCATGCAGATCGGAGCATCAAGGTCGTTGTAGATGGTACATGCTCCGAGTACAAACCTATTAATGTTGGTGTACACGCCCTTAGCTGTCCCGACAAAGATCGACTATACAGGGGCCCATACAGCTGTAGACTCGACGGACAACTAAGACGGAGCCCAAGTGGCCTTATAGAAAATGTTCTATCCTACTACACTTTAATGGGAAGGCTGGTCAAATAAAGAGTACTTACCTGTATCTGAGGCGACGACTGTCTCAAGGTTCGGTCAGGACGGAGGTGTGTATGTGCATGTGTAGTGGTGTTTTTAGTGGTGTGGATTGTGGTTGACCTGACTGGACCGTTGAAGTCGGTAGCTACCCGGACTCCGGCACCGCTCCAAATTATGGTAATCTCCAGCGACGTCACCCACGGTCAATTTCTTTCTTCTTCACTGTCAGTCTATTAACTTTATCGTACAATTAACTAACTTCAAAACGCAACTAAATCCCGTTACTTATAATCAAAAACGTAACACGTAAACGGAAAACGCTTTCAAGCTACTGGACTGGAAAGGATGCGGTATTAACATCAATGGCGAATACATCACTCACCTTCGATTTGCCGACGATATAGTCCTAATGGCAGAATCGCTGGAGGACCTAAGCACTATGCTCAATGACCTCAATAGTGTCTCCCAACGGATAGGTCTTAAGATGAACATGGACAAAACGAAGATCATGTTTAATGTCCATGTCACACCTATGCCGGTAGTTGTTGGGAGCACTAAGTTCGAAGTTCTTGACGAGTATGTTTACCTGGGACAAATAGTGCGACTAGGTAAGTCCAACTTCGACCGAGAGGGCAATCGATGGATTCAACTCGTTCATTTCGTTCGGGAAATTACCGCACATCTTCTCGTCAGGTATACCTCAAAACTTGAAAACGAGACTGTACAACCAGTGCGTGTTGCCAGTGATGACCTATGGAACTGAGACGTGGTCCTTCACTGCTGGCCGGATGAGGAAGCTCAAAGTCGCTCAGCGAGCTATAGAGAGGGCTATGCTCGGAGTTTCTCTGCGTGATAAACTCAGATATGAGGATATCCGCAGTAGAACCAGAGTGAGTTACATAGCCCAACGGATTAGTAAGCTGAAGTGGCAATGGGCCGGCCATATAGCTCGAAGAACCAACAACCGATGGGGAAAAAAGGTTCTCGAGTGGCAGCCTCGTACCGGCAGGCGAAGTGTTGGGCGTCCCCCCACTAAATGGAGTGACGACCTGGTAAGATATGCAGGAAGTCGATAGATGCAGGTGGCTCAGGACCGTGCTTTATGGCATTCCTTGGGGGAGGCCTATGTTCACCAGTGGACTTGTGAAGGGCTGTAATGATGATGAATGATGATTATCACGGAGAGTGCTCTGAGGAATTGTTCGGATTAATCCCAGTCGCCAAATTTCTCGAATGCACATCGCGGCAAAACTCACGATACCATCCACACCATCTGGATGCTTGGCGGTCCACCACTGTACGTTTCACTAGGAGTTTTCTTCCGCGTACGATTTCTCTGTGAAATAATTTACTACCGGCGATTTATTCGGACCGATACGACTTACAGACCTTCTAAGAAAGAGCTTACTCCTTATGAAAAGGCCGGCAACGCACCTGCCTCCTCTTGGCGTTGCAGTTGTTCATTGGCGGCGGTAATCACTTACCATCAGGTTAGGCGCATGCTCGTTTGCCCCCTCTCCTATAAAAAATAGGTGGTAGAAAATTATCTAGATGGTGTCATTTCTTTTCTGCTTGGGATACCATCAGGGTAGGTATAGTTACCACCCTCTTACCGATTTCTGCGGCTAAATAATAGTACTTGTACCACTTATCCGTTATGAAGGGTAAATAGACCCGTATATAATAACAGGCTGTGAAGCATACAATCTTTGCCTCGGAGATGACAACATATCTGTAGCCTTCTTTGTTTGACGTTGGCCGCAAGTGTCTATCGACTTCAGTAGCCACTTACCGTCAGGTGAACTATAAGATCGTTTGTCACTCTTGTTATATAAAAAAAATATATTTCTTAGACATTTATGTCAAAATAAAATGTTTTGATAGAACGTCGTAAAATTTTTGTTTATTTATAAATACAGTCGTCACAGAATATTTTCGAAGACACGTGTGGGTGATATCGCGCGTGTGTGTCCCACAGGGAGACATAAATGGACCGCAATTATTGTGACAATATAAATTATTATTGTATTCATAGACTATAGATATATGCATTTTAGTTTATTTTCATATACGTTTACCCACAGTATAGGTGGGCGTGAACCTTACATGTAGTTCTATCTATTGTTTATAGAATAAGGGTGACCAACGAGCACACAGTTCACCTGATGGTAAGTGGATGCTGTGGCCCATAGACATCTACATTTATCTACGATTATGAATCAAAATGCAGATGCGTTGTCACCTCTAAGGACTAAGATGGAATGCCACGTTGCCATTAAAAAGGGTTTCTAGTTCTCTACATTCACCATACGAAACACAGCAGCATTATGCTGCTCTTTTACGCTGGTATTCTGTGAGCGCGTGGGCCGACCCCGGTCGAGTCAATCCATTCGTGCTACAACCATAATTATAGCTGCAGCGAGCCCCTACTTCGAATAAGAAATATTAACAATAAAATACGTACATTATGAGTTTAGTGGAACAACTGAATTCTACTTTCCTCTTTTCTAAATATACTCCGAGACAAAATACAAAAATTAATAATTTTTATTTTGGAGGCAGCCGTGTTTAACTATGACATTGGGACGTCAGTCCCCCCGTGACCATGGGTGCTTTAAAGTTCTCGAAACGTGGGGAATATAAAATAAGATAATATACGCGATAAAATCCGCAAAACTAGTTTTATTTAAATACTCCGAGAGATCGCAATATAGAACAGACGCTGGACATCAACATAAAAGTAAAAGTGACTTTAAAATAGATACACCCGGTCTACGAGGGAAGGAAGACGGCCATAACTAGATCTCACTTTCGATCACGAAACTGCGAACGGACTTGGACGACGTGATTTATCCGCGGCCAAGTGTGTCAGTTCTATATGTTAGTACAGTGTCGAAAAATATTTAACAAAAATCAGGACATTTGAATTAATTCTTTTGTAAATTAATTAGCTACTTGCAATTCTTTTAATGCACTTTTGTTTATTCTTTAGATTTTTTTATACTGATTATACCAATAAAGAATATAGTTTTGTTTTAATGGGGCTGTTATAAATTAATTTGCTTAATTCCGCGTAAAGAAAGAAAATGATGTGTCATGCCCAGTTTTAAGGGGCACTCCCACCCTCCCTCAATCGCGCGCACTAGTCTACTAGTAGTAGAGTCTACTTGACCTGAGGATGCCTCGTGTAGAGGCGAAACACGTTTCGTATTTTTTAAAGTGGTGTGTCGTGTCTAGTGTGTGGTGCTTAGGATGGTCGTGCTGGGAATGTTAGTGTTGCGATTGACGGCGACGGGTATAGTGCGCGTGATTGAGGGAGGGTGGGAGTTACCTTTAAAACTGGGCAGGACACATCATTTTCTTTCCTTAGGCGGAATTAAGAAAATTTGTTTATAACAACCCCACTATAATGGATTTCCGCAAAGTAACGCCTGATTCTATTAATTTTTTTTAATCATTAATTATTTTATTCATTATAATTATTTAAAAGTCCACTGCAAAACAAAGCCTCACCCATAGGTTGCCGGATATTTGCCATATTTGCGGAGTTCGTCATATTTGGCACACTTGGCAGGCGGATTGGCAACTGCAATTGTTTTATTATTTAGAGTTGTTATCAGGAGCATGCTGCTGCCCATCTCCAGTTTCATTTTCCTCGGTCGCCTGTTGTTTTTTATCCAAGAATTACAAATTTAATTAGATTAGATAGGCTTTTACCAAAGATAATAGTTACTTCTACACCATTACGTTCTGTTACAGCCTATTAAAGTCCACTCCTGAACATAGGTCTCCCTCAAAGATTGCCTCATGTTTTATCCTATCCTATCCTACCCTATCCTATTCTATCATATGCTATCCTATCATGTGCTATCCTAACCTATCCTATAATATGCTACCCTATCCTATCTTATCATATCCAAACTATCCTACCCTAACCTATCCCATCCCATCCCATCCTATCCTACTCTTTTCTATTCTATTTTTATTATTCTAATGTATTCAATTCTATTGTTATATTATCTGAATAACATTATACTAATTATGGAAACAAAGCTTCCATAATTGATTTATAATACAGTCAAACATGAGTGAGTGAGAACTGAGTAAGCGAGAAAACTCTGTAAGTGAGAATAATTGTCGGGTTTCGTAATTGACGGCTCCGTGGCGCAGTGGCTTAGCAATTAGTTGTTGCGCTGGGGGCCGCGGGTTCGAATCCCACACGGAACAAGTATTTGTATGACCAACAAATAATTGTTCCGGGTCTGGATGTTTGTCCTTGTGCAATTTTTGTTTGTAAACTGCCTCCACGACACAGGAGAAAATCCTAGTGTGGGGGTAACGTTTTTTAAAAAAAAATTTAACCACCCTGGGGGTCATTGTAGAAGCGTGCTCGTCGCGACCCCTGCCAGCCCTTTTCAGGGCTGCAATTCTACTCAGCTGCGCACCCATGTCAACGAGGGTTAGGGCGTCCCCCCAAGGCGACGCACACCAGCTCGTCCCCGTTGGTGTGGAATGCAGCGCGCAAAGCGGCGATGGGGACCGCCACCCGTCACGCACAGCCCGACACGGCGGAAGGTGGAGGACGGAGTGCAGAGTTGGCACGTGGAATGTTAGAGGAGGCATGAGAGATAAGACGAATGAGTTGATCGAAATAATGAAAGAAAGAGAATTAGATGTCGTGTGTATGTCGGAGACCAAACGGAAGGGCAGTGGTACTGAAGAGCTCCCTGGCGGGGCGTTTGCTCTATGGTCCGGAGTCCCGGAGAGCGAGAGCGCCTGCCAGGGAGTGGGGGTGCTGCTGTCTTCTCGGTTGGTCGATGTTATGACTGAATATAAGTTTGTGAACTCAAGACTTCTCTGGGTTCGCTTTAAATTGGGACTGACGAAGTTATTCCTTTTGGCTGTTTATGCGCCGGTGGCTTCGTCGTCCAGGGCTGAGCTGGAGGAGTTTTGGGAGAATGTAAGAGAAGTTCTAGATTTGGCTAGGGGAAACGAAAGGATTGTTGTATGTGGTGATTTGAATGGATGGGTTGGTACCGCTCGACCAGGGTACGAGTCGGTACTTGGAAAGTTTGGCGATAAAAGGGTTAATGATGCTGGCAAGCTTATACTGGCGGTATGCAAGGAAAAGGGTCTTCTTGTGACAAACACTATGTTTAATCACAAGAAAATCCATATGTATACTAGAGAAAGAAAGAATGAGAGAAGTATGATCGATTTGTTCCTGGTGGATGACCGACTGCGAAAACAGGTTATGGATACGCGAGTGTTCAGGGGTGCTGACCTGGGAACGGATCACTATCTAGTGATTACTAGATTTAGGGGTCTGTTCGCGGGTTGGCGCTACCGGACGACAGTGACAGAACCACAGTCGGTCTGTCGCATCCGAAGCTGGAAGCTTCAGGAAGCGGATACTAGGGACAAATATTATGCGAGGGTAGCCGAAAAGCTTGACACCATCGATGGCAGAAACGAATGTGTAGAAAGAACATGGCAGAACCTTAGGGATGGAATGGTAAGTGCAGCGGAAGAAGTGTGTGGAACAATAAAAAGAGGCAGTAGTAAAAGAAGAGATGCATGGTGGAATGATGAAGTGAAAGAAGCTGTAAAGAAGAAGAAGAAAGCATGGTTAGACTACTTGGCCTCTAGTAATGATAAGGATATGAGAGAGAAGATGAAAGAAAGATATAGGCTGCAGAAAGTTCGCACGAAAGCATTGATTGAGGAAGTGCGTGAAAGGTGTAGAATGGAAGCGGATGAAAGGTTGTCGCACAACTTTAAGGAGAACTCCAAACTCTTCTGGAAAGAGGTTGGAAGGACCCGAAGTGGTGCGACGGCCTTAAGAATGAACAAAGTGCTTTCGAGAACTAATGACGTCCTCTCAGAAAAATCGGACGTCATGCAGCGATGGAGCGAATTTTATAGAGAAATGTATGCGTGTGATGATCTTAGTGAGGGATCCGGGGATGACGCCGTGACTGGCACGCCAGACCCGGACCTCGATGACACTGAGGTCATCAGTATGAAAGAGATTGAACGTGCGATTCGAAGTTTGAAATGTGGTAAGGCTGCGGGACTAGACAGAGTTACTGCTGTAATGGTCAAGTATGGTGGGCCTCGCGTCTGGGACAGCTTTCATCTGCTGTGCAATTTGTGCTGGCGGAAGGGGAATGTCCTGGATGATTGGCGATCCGCAGTCATTGTGCCTTTATATAAAGGTAAAGGTTCACATTTTGACTGCGGGTGCTATCGGGCGATCAGCTTGACCAGTTTAGCAAGTAAAGTTTACTCGAAGGTTTTGACACGTAGGATGCAAGAGAAATCGGAAAGATTTCTATGGGAGGCACAATGCGGATTTAGACCTGGAAGAGGATGCACGGATCAAATGTTTTCTCTCCGTATGATCACGGAAAAGCTTCTGGCTGTTAACCAGAAGATTTTCTGTGCTTTTGTGGATCTTGAGAAAGCATTTGATAAGGTTGTAAGGAAGAAAATGTGGGAACTGTTGCCGGGGTATGGTGTGGATGGCCGATTGCTAAGGGCTGTGCAGTCTCTTTACTGTGACTGTAAAGCCTGTGTGCGGGTAGGGCATGACCTGTCACCCATGTTTAGCGTCCAAACGGGCGTAAAACAGGGTTGTGTCATGTCTTCCTGGCTGTTCATACTGTATCTCGACAGCTGTTTACAAAAGCTGAAAGATAGCTGTTTGGGTGTGAAATTGGGTGACATAAAAGTAAATTGTCTGCTGTATGCTGATGATGCAGTGCTTATTGCACCATCAGAGGCAGAACTGCAGGCATTAGTCACGTGTATGAAAGAGGAATGTGAAATTAAAGGTCTCCGTTTGAATGCTAATAAAACTAAGGTTCTGGTATTTGAAAGGGACGAAGAGAGAACGAAGTGTGAAATATGGGTAAATCAGGAATGTCTAGAACAGGTAAATGAAATTGTATACTTGGGGAGTGCTTTTAGCCGGGATGGAAGATGTGATTTAGATGTGGACAGGCGTGTCGCTGCCGGGAACAAAGTCAATGGTGCCCTGACTGCGTTAATCAAAAGGCAAGGCGTAGCGAAGAGTGCACGCCTTGCAATACATAACGCAGTGTTGGTACCGACTTTGTTATATGGCAGCGAAACCTGGGTATGCCAGAAGAAGCATAAAAGTAAGTTGAATGCAGTGGAGATGCGATCTCTTCGTAAAATGTGCGGCGTTACTATGGCCGACCGAAAGCGAAACGAAGAGATTCGCAATATGGCAGGTTTGAAAGATGACCTTATCACAAAAATTGATAAGGGCGTGCTTCGGTGGTTTGGGCACGTTGAGCGAATGAGTGAAGACCGAATGGTGAAGAAAATATATAGCGCGAAAGTTAATATTAAAAGGTGTCGAGGTAGACCGAGACTAACTTTCGAAGACCATGTGAGCAAATTGCTCGAAGAGGGTGGGGTCAAGAGTACTCGGATACCTAGACGTGCATGTATGAAGAAGATAATGAATCTGAAAGAAGCGAAAGAGATATGTAAGGATCGTGACACTTGGCGATCTGTTCTCTCTGGCTACCCCGTCAGGGATTGTGCGTGAAGATAAGTAAGTACCCTCAAACCACCATAAGTAAGTAATAGAAACCTGTATAAGTGACAGCCGTTTTTCACTAGTGGACCTCTATAACTGAGATTGTCAGTTTGTTTTTATCTCTATAAGCGACAGTTGAACGTATTTACATTTGCTCTTTATGACTCATTGTTATGGGTGAATTTTTTCGAAAACTCGGCGGTTCTTGATAAAACCATATTTGATAAAATGTATGAATTGATAAAACGTAAACAAGATGTTAAAACAGAAACGCAGAAGAAATTAACGGATTTTTTTAAGTAATTCATGTTAGTTTTTGTTAGTAAATACTATGTCCCAATAATATTGCAATAAACGATACCCATACAATAGATTCATTACAAAGGTGGTATTGTGCACTGGCTTAATAAGTAAAAAATAATAAGTAAAAAAAATGTTTGTCACTTCATATTTTCTGTATTTTTAAAGACCTCTATAAGTGTGACAGACCTCTTCTGTGCCTCTGGAAGCTAAAAGCTCGGGTTAGTGAGAAACCTCCATAAGCGAAAAAGAGATCGTGGTCCCTTGAAATCTTACTTATCCAGGTTCAACTGTATTGAATATCATATTATGTTTAGAACGCATCAAATATACTCCCTTTGAGCCTCTATAGGGGTTGGTAAAATTTTAGTTCGTAAATTTTTAAGTTGATCCAAACAGGTGAAATGCGAAATTATTACTTCTTTCTCCTCTTTGGGATTACAACCCTCTTACCGCTCCCTAGCCGCAATAAAGGACCTGTTATTAATTAAGATTTTATTATTTTAATTACACAATTTCTTTTCTAAGCCGTGATATCCCAGGGGATAAGTTTTCACTTTAAAATGCTTATAAAGCTGAGTTTGAATCCTGCCGGCACCAACTAAATTATTTATTAAATAAACTAATTTTCACGGATTTTATCGCGTATATTAACTTTCTTATATTTCAGACGTTTCGAGTACTTTTTTCAACACCCATTGTCGCGGGGGATGAAGTGTTCGGGGTCTCAATGTAATCATAGTTAACCACGGCTTCCTTCAGTTTAAAATTATTAATTTTATTCGGACCAAAAATTCGGAATATATAAAAAGTTAATACTTCATAAAAACTGTAAAAACTATTCATTTAAATTGTATTGTTGTCGTTAATTATTAATTGAAATTACATGTGCTGACAACAGGTACTAATGTGACAATCTCTTATAGGCAAGTAGAGGCTGGATCGGCCCCTCACTAGATGGAGTGATGACGTGGTAAAATATACAGGAAGTTAATAGATATTTTTTATAGGATAAGGGTGACAAATGAGCACACAGTCCACCTGATGGTAAGTGGTTGCTGTGGCCCAAAGACGTTTACATCTATCCTCATTTACAAATCAAAATGCAGATGCGTTGTCACTCGTGAGGACTAAGATGGAATGCCTCGTTTCCAGTAAAAAGGGTCTCCGGATCTCTACACTCACCATACGAAACACAGCAGCGTTAAGCTGCTATTTAACGCGGGTATTCTGTAGGAACATAATCATCTCGGAATGTGCAACTTTTTTAAAACAGTAGATGTCATGCACTTTTTTGCTTAAATTTTTCCCTCCAGAGACGAGGATTGAAAGACATTGGAAGAATGCGAAGGCGATATACGCTGATACAATTGGTCTTTCTAGAAGGAACATTCATTTCATTTAAGGACATTCAAGAAAAGAGCCGAGAGTCCTTTTTAAAAGACCGACACCACACTTGCAATTCCTCTGACGAGCTGCATGCTTGTTTACCTTCTCTTCTATAAGAAAATGCCGCATTAAAGACTAATCAGACATGTCCCGACAACCGCGGCCGTGTGGTAGCCCTAACCGCGATGAAATATAAATTTGCCCTACGCTAGCTTTTTATTAGGAACGTAACGTATGTTACACGTTCAATGTTATAAATATAATTATATTTAAGATTGATTAAAGTTAACGTTTTGTAACGATAACATACATTAAAAACTTTAAAGAAAGTCTGTCAGATAAATTTCTATAGTACCGATAAATACTGCTAATAAAGAAGTTGATTTTGTTTTGAATAACATGGAAATGTATCATGAAAGTTCTTGCAATGGGTTCGAAAATTAAACCAATTAAACTGATTTTATCCGATTTAACTTTTAACTTTTTAATTCACGACGTTTCGGGTACTTTACTCGTACATTCCCATGGTCTCGGGGGAGATTGGACCACGAGTGATGTGAAGCGCCCGAAATGTTGGAAATTGAAAAAGTTAAAATTAACGCTATATAATCCGAAAAATTGTTTTATTCAATGGCTTGTATTCGCGTATATTTAAGAAATCATTATGGGTCATAAAAGTTCTTGTGTGTAATTTTTGATCCGCATATCTCCCGATTTACAACGTGACTGAGAAATAAGAAAAATATTTCCATGACATGTGAAGTTCGCCAACACGCATTGGGGCAGCGTGGCGTACATTTCCTTGCCCGAAAATGCTCTCAGAAATGAGAGGACGCCTGTACCCAATAGTGGGACGTATATAGGCTGTAACTTTAACTTTTTTACTTTTATATATTCTATTCTGTGGTTATGGCAGAAACATCAGCGCTGTAGGTTACCCTGCAGCATTACGCTGAGTGATAACCTTTGCACTGGCGCTATACACTCTCGTAATTTTAGTCTACCATACTTTTAACTTGTTATTTTTTATTGTTGTGATGTGTACAGTTCCAGTGAATAAATGTCTTTCTTTCTTTCTTTCTTCTTTCTTATATCTCCAGATAAAATTGTATATGACACGTATACGATACCATATGTGTTTTCATTCTTTAATATCATTATCATCATCAGCATTATTACAGCTCTTCATAAGTCCACTGCTGACCATAGGCCTCCCCAAGAAATGTCACAAACACGGTCCTGAGATACCTGCATCCATTGTCTTCCTGTATGTCTTACCAGGTCGTCACTCCATCTATTACACTCGCGAACCTTTCTTCCCCATTGGTTCTTTAATATATAAATCAAATATCTTTGATTATTTGGTTAAGTCACACCACCTTTCTTTACTATAAAAATGTGGGATGACATCGAGCAAACAGTCCACCTATAAGTTGACGGTATCTTCAATTACTGATCGAATGCAGATGCGTTGTCACCTAAGAACTGAGATGACTTTCTTTACGACCGATTACAATCTCGGCGTCTTCAAGGTAAGAGTGAATAGACTTATGTTACGGTAAGACAGCGCTATTTACCACAATGATGAATGATATGGGTTAGTGGATATTCTTACACCGCCACTACTCGTTAACTCGGTATGCCGCTATTTTACGCTGGTATGTTTTGCGTGCGTGGTCCTTCGCCGGGTGGACCGATCTCCATAGCAACACTGGACATTGGTTGTTACGGGCATTTACTTTTTACGAAAAAATGTAACGACATTTTATACAATTATTTAGTATGAGAAATTATGCAAAACCTAATTTTTATTTTTGTTACAAAATTATATGTATATTTAGTCACTAAACTTATTTTTGTCCCAAATACTATTAAAATTGTTATAGTTATAAAATAAGTTAGTATGGCTCTATCATATACATTTTTCTGGTACTTCCCGTAGATTTATACCACACTTACGTAACGAAGTTTAATGATAAATTTATCGTTGTATAAGGAAGAAAAATAAAAGAAAATGCTAATTGAAAAAAGTTATTATTAAATGGGCAATTTGGCTAAACATACCTGAAAAGGTAAATTGCTACGAAAAAATATCCTCGAAAGAAAAATAGCAAAAGCGTAAGACACAAAAGCGCAAACTTCGCAAAAGAAAGAAGTTGCCGTGCTATTAAACACGATATAAATTACTTAGAGGAAAGGACCCCAATGTTCGCTAGAGAAAAGAAACTTCGTCATTCATCCCTTTTGTTCTCTTCATTAGTTTTATCCTATAAAAACGGACAGGCAGTTTACACGAAATTAAATACTTAAATAGTTAACGTCATAACTGGTTAGATTCTTGCTATGCCTACGAATCCGTCGGGATAGGATACTTTTAAGCCCTTTTTTGAATTTTTCTACATTTAGGTATATCCATACCATAGTTTTTTAAATCCATATCTAATCTAATTAAGTAATATAAAATGTAACTAATATTACAGAAAGAAATATTACACTTTACGTTTTTCTAACAAATCAACTTCCCCGTTCCTAAGTGGCGCCGCCCTGGTGGCAAAAAAGTCGTGGATCATTGGTCGTGGACTTCAATATTAATTAATTAAGTTTTTGTCCTAATAGATGTTTGTGATATGAGCGAGACGTTATACAGGGTTATTTTGCAATAACCGGCCAAATTTGCAGCGAAGGTTCAGAATAAGTAACATAGGCAATGATAAGAAAAATTTATTAAAAAAAATCTCAAACATTCTGTCCTTTTCATCTTTTAAATTCAAAATGTGTTGCAATGCATTATTTTAACTTTTAACTGATTTTACTGCGCACGCACACATTCGTCATGGTCGATCGGTAGGCAAAAACGTTGTTGCACTTAAATCACATTCAATTTGGGATAATTTCAAATAAAAGTAGAAGTCTTATTTACTAGTATTTTCAAAAACTGCAATAACGTTATACTTATCATTATTTATATATTTGAAGTTTAAAATTTGGCTACTGTTTAAAAAATAACCCTGTAGAATAACCATGGATAAATGATAAAACGTTGACCAATTTCTGGTCAATTTGATATTGAATGACATTGATTTCATAAGTGTTCTGAGGCATTTTTAGGAAATGCCTATATGTTCTGTAGTGGACTTGTTCTCAGTGCTGATTTCACACGTCGCTTATCTAAATTAAAAACTTCTGTTCAGGTATCAGGTCTCATTTAAGTAGTAAAGCCATGCTGCAGCTATGTAGTATAGTAGTAGCACGAATGGGTCGACTCGACCGGGGAAGGACCGCGGTCTCACAGAATACCAGCTAAAATAGCAGCTTAACACTGCTGTGTTTCGTATGGTGAGTGTAGAGAACCGGAGACCCTTTTTACTAGAAAAGAGGCATTCCATCTCAGTCCTCACGGGTGACAACGCATCTGCTATTTCATTCTTTATTGAGGATAGATGTGGATGTCTATGGGTCTCAGCAACCACTTACCATCAGGTAGACTGTGTGCTCGTTTCTCACCCTATCCTATAAAAAAGGACATTTTATCCATTTTCCTGGATTTTATTTGCTAATTAAAAAGAAAGTGTTCTTGAAAGATTGTGTCACCCGACTGCCACTGGGGAGTGTTTTTCGTATGTAGATATATAAATATGTAGGTATGTATGTCTTTTTTATTTGGCACGCTCTGAAGCCTCCTCAGCTTAATGGATTTTAACACATTAGGTGTCGTTAGATCATCTTATTTGTGGAAGTGGCGTAGAATACAATATTTCATTTTTTTATAGATATACATACTTTCTAAGCGTTCTAGTTCTTTATAATTACTGTTTTAATCATCTGGCTTGTTGTAAACTGCTTTGTGATAACGGTATACGTTCGACAAGATTTCGTAATATTCCCGTCTTAAAAATTATGAAATATTGATACCTACGAATAATTTTCAACAGTGGACAGAAAGAAATGACGCCGAAATAGATGATTATCTTCATGCTATACATGGTAGAACCACACAGAAGCTATATTATGGTTGTAGCACGAAACCACGCCCTCACAGAATACCCGCGTAAAATGTTCAATGTTGCTATTTCGTATAGTGAATTTAGTGAACTGGAGATCCTTTTTACTGGAAAGGAGGCATTCCATCTTAGTCCTCACGGGTGATAACGCATCTGCATTTTGATTCGTAATCGGGGATAGATGATGTCTATGTACCTCAGCATCAATTTACCATCAGGTGCGCTGTGTGCTGTATGTCCCCATTATTCTATTAAAAAAAACTAATTTCGAACCAATGATATGCATATAGGCCATTGAGCAAAACGCGCGTGATAAAGTAAACATAGAAGATCAAACGTTTTGACGCAACATTTGTTTCTTATCTATTGGTGCGTTTCATTCGAATGGGCTTAAAGCGTCTGAAGTCGCTTTGAGATTAATTTATTCGTTTGTTCAATTGAAATAAAGACGTGTTGACGTTAATATTCTTTTATGTAGACCTTCACTAACAATAATGTTATAGCTGAGGAAAGGGAACAAAGCCAAAACAGTCGTAAATTCAACATAAAATCTCTTACACCTAAAAATATATACAGTTATTGTGTTATTACATATCTATACATATCTATAAATAAAATTTCGGTGTCTGGGAGTCTGTCTCTAATATGGAAATAACTGTCTTCTTTTATGCACAGGGACTTAATTGCATGCTATTAACAATTAAACATTTTTTTTAATTTTGTCCGTCCATCTATGTGTCTGTTTGTCTGTCAGGGCTTATTTTCATTGATTGTGATGAAACTTAATAAGCAGATTTGCCGAGAAAATTGTTTTTTTTTAAAACGAAATATTGATAAGTTCTTTGATTATCTTTATTTTTTTATATAGGATAAGGTTGACAAGCAATAACACAGTCCACCTGATGGTAAGTGGTCGTTGTGGCCCATAGACATCTACATCTATCCTCGTTTGCGAATCAAAAAGCAGATGCGTTGTCAGCCGTGAGCACTAAGATGGAATGCCGTTTTTCCAATAAAAAGCCTTCTCTACACTCACCATACGAAACACAGCAGCGTTATGCAGCTATTTTACGCTGGTATTCTGTGAGAGCGTGGTCCTTGCCAGGTCGAGCCGACCCATTCGTGCTATAATAATATATATATAAATATAACTATACTACTAATATAGCTGCAGCGTGGCTCTACCACGTTATTTTTTTTAAATCTAAATAACAACCCATATAGATATGTAATAATAGATCCTGTCTAGGCGAAGCCGCAGTATTTTGCTACATATAGTCTTTACTCTTCTGTACGTATATATGTAACTGAACTCCTAAACGACTTGACCTATTTTGATGAAATTTCGTGTGTGTGCAATGGACCCCCCAAGTCTGACACACGGTAGCCATGGGGCCAGTTTGATATTCATTTTCCCGTGCTAAGTCATCATCATCATCATTATTACAGCCCATCACAAGTCCGCTTCTTAACATAGGCCATCCAATGTATGCCACAATATACTGTCCTCAGCCATTTGCATCCATCGACTGCATGCAAATGCTACCAGATCGTCACTCCATCTTATAGAGCACAATACAATCACTACTACTTTTGTTGTTCAAGTAACCATACTTTGCATTTCTTTCTAAATGATTTTGTATGCATGATCTCCTGCAAAGGAGGAGGTATAAGGTACGTGAGGGTAATATATAAAACTAAAACTAGGAGGACGACAGACACAAAAACACAAAGTCGTATACTATAACTAATATATTAAGAAAAAAATAGCAAACAAGCTTTGACAATAATTGGGAGCACTTCGAAAAATCATCTTAAAAAAATTAACTGCAATATACTATACTAAAATCGACTAAAATATTAACTAAAATATCAACTGTAAAAATGGCGTCATAAAAGCAGCGCCCTTTTGACCCTTTATTAATTGATTGACTGATGAAGAGCTATTTACAGATACATCTATGCAAACAATGCTGTGGTTTATGAGTTAAAAGAAAGTGACCAGATTAACCGGATGACTATATTACCCTCACGTACTATATTATTCCAAATTTTGGAGGCAGCATATTCTTTCTGCGTTTTGACTCTTAATCGACGATAGATAGTAAATGTACCATCAGTTATGCCGAGTGTTAGTTTTTCACCCTTATTCTATAAAAACAATTGTCCCGCTGGGTTTCTTGCTGGTTCACCCTAGGAGAAAACTCCTATTCTCCGAACCAGTGGTAAAAGCATAAATTACTTTCAATAAGTATTACTGTATAGATTACAATTTCTACTTGTTATTGATTAAAATATTGTATAATTATGTAAATAGTAATTTGTTTTACGCTAAGACAGTTTCATTTACCATCTAGGGCTTCATCACGACTTACCACCAAGTAGGCTTGTAGTCAACTCAAAAGTTTAACTGGCTGGCAAGTAAAAAAATATAAACACATATTTCTATTCTAATCTATTGATACTTTTACCAGATCTACAATTGCCGAGTCGATTAAAATTAAGCACCGCTTGTGTAGCCGTCCGTTACGTCCGTATAGCGGGTCTTTAGAAACTATTAATTCAAAGCCAGATCGGATGTGGAGCACTCTAATCGGCGTGCCAATCAGCTGGCAAGACGAAGGGCTCGAGGCGTGTGCGCAGCGGTATACGGGCCCTTGTAATGGCGCCTACAAAGGTCACAGATTGAGAACGTAACTTTCACGTTTTTAACTATTTATTTTTTTACAATATTTAATAATGTTTTTTTTTTCTCTTTGGTAATGGACTCGTACTTTTTTGCCAGCGTCAATTTTTATGAAATTATCTTATTAAAATAATCTGTTTAAAAACTTCCTTACAATATTTTGATGCGTTTGGTAAAGTTATTGGGTGACTTTAACGGCAGCTGAGCCAGCAGACAAACTATCGATAATCATAGTACGAGTATCTCAAGGCTGCCGTAAGAAATGTTATCTTGAACTTCACATCACCACCAAAGTACTTGTTCACCGAGGTACGACCACACTCTTATAAAATACCAATATAAAATAGAAGCTTAATGGCTTCCGACATAAGAAAATGCATTTATCATTCATATCTAAATAACTTTATATTTTTGTAGGTTGAAACAACAAAAGAAACTATAAGCAGTTATTAAGTATCTAATTTTCATCACAACTGATGTTATTTTAATAAAACTTTAGCGTAACTCGTCTAGCATTCAATAATCCCCGCAGCGCGCTCCTCCAACTTTTACAAATATTGTAAATTAATACAATAGAAAATTGAATGTAACAACAGCGGTATTTAAGACAAAGGCAATGTCTAAAGTTGTGTCGTAGATACATAAAAGATGAGTTGCAAAGCCAAGGAAACTGTTGGATGGAATTTGTAATTTAATCGCCGGCGAGAACGCCCCGGGGGTGCAGAGGCGGCAAGGGGCCTAAAAGTACTACGCAGATATTACTTCTCGTGTTTATTTTTTGGTGCTTTTTACCTGTTGGAAAACGTATTACTGAGTCAGTAATATTGCATCTCGAATGAGTTTCAACCTACATTCATTACAAGTTTAAGTGTCGCCATATGTTTCACGGTCGAGGATTTTTTTTTTACCGTAGGGAAATTCTACTACCTTTTGCTTTTGCAGATAAAACCCGACGGAGGTCATTTAACTTGAGGGTTCATTTCATGTGGTGTAGCTCCATGATAGCTGCGCATCCACGCTCACAGTATATCAGTATAATCGCAGCAATTTGGCTGTTTCGTTTGGTCAGGGAAGAGCACCAAAGGCCCTTATTACTGATAACGAGGCATTTTTTGTGTGTGGCAGAGCCATGTATAGTTGTAGCACGAACGGGTCGGCTCGACCGGGGAAGGACCACGCTCTCAAAGTATACCAGCGTAAAATATCAGCTTAATGTTGCTGTGTTTCGTATGGTGAGTGTAGAGAACCGGAGACCGTTTTTACTGGAAAAGAGGCATTTCTTCTTAGTCCTCACGGGTGACAACGTATCTACAGTCTGATGATGTTTTTTATTTTTTTATTTATTCCATGTAGCTATTAATAGGTCACAACATCCACATACCATCAGGTGGATTATGTGTGCGTTCGTCATCCTTATTCTTTAAAAAAAAACTATGGAACACATTTAAGAATATTATTAATAAAATTTATTAGACCTTTTCAAGTTACGTACTATGGTCAGTGCGGTGCACTTTCTTCGTGGCGCCAGCGGATCATTAGAAAGGCAGCGCGGCGTCAACTGATTTACCGCTCGACTCGGCCCCGGCCAGCTCGCACTTTTAGGAGTTTCGCTGGGCAAGTAGAAAACTAAAAACGACAAGCTCATAGGCGTGGTATTATGATACCAGCACTTAGAAATCTTATTAGAAAGCATGTTATTACCATAAAAAAAATATTTTTAACAGTGATTTTTTGTATTTTTTGTCACTTCAGTTTTTGTGGATGAATGGATGGATGCAGGTGATCCAATATAGTGCAACAGTCGAATACAAAATTTAAATAGCTTGTTATGGAAATTAATGTTCCGAAAACGTATGTAGTCTGGGAGTAATATGCAGTAATCTTTGCAAGCTACATGACAAAATAGAAAATCACACACAGAAAAGTTTTTATATCAATTTTGAAACATCTTTTTTTTGTTAATAAAAACCTACTATTCAATAGATTCAACTCGGTTGGGCAGCGTTCGGGAAATTACAGCACATCTTCTCGTCAGGTATACCTCAAAACTTGAAAACAGGACTGTACAACCAGTGCGTGTTGCCAGTGATGACATACGGAACTGAGACGTGGTCCTTCACTGCTGGCCGGATGAGGAAGCTCAAGGTTGCTCAGCGAGCTATGGACAGGGCTATGCTCGGAGTTTCTCTGCGTGATAAACTCAGAAATGAGGAATGAACGTTAAGTGACTACGGTCCATACACACCTGCGGCCAACTCAAATAGAAAATGCTACAGATGCATTTTTTTTAATAGGATCGAGTGACAAACGAGCACACAGTCCACCTGATGGTAAGTGGTTGCTGTGGCCCATAGACATCTACATCTATCCTCGTTTGCGAATCAAAGTGCAATTGCGATGTCACCCGTGAGAACTAAGATGAAATGCCTTATTCCCAGTGAAAAGGTCTCCGGTACTCTACTCTCACTATACGAAACACAGCAGCGTTAAGCTGCTATTTTACGCTATTATTTTGTAAAAGCGTGATCCTTCCCCGGCCAAACCGACCCATTCGTGCTACAACTGTACTACTGCAACATGGCTCTACCACACAAATTCTTAATCGGGAGATGTCTATAAGCACTTCACATGAGAATCACCATTAGGTGAACTTTGTGCTCAAACGTCACACTAATGTTATAAAAAAAATATTTAAATACTATTATTACCTATCCTTATTAAAAATCGAACTAAATTAACATAATAAAGATTTGCTATTTGATTATGATAGGCGCTTATTAATTATGCCTAACAAAGAACACGACTCAAATATTTCTTGATTTATTATTTCATATTAAGGTAATCACATTATAAAAACCAGGTGCTAAATACCTTAAACCTTAAATATATTTTGTGAAGGCCAAATTTTGTGATGTAACGAAAGGAATTCGATTCAATCGATTTATGTAGCCTTCGGAAATTTTTGCCCCACAGTTCACTTTTGTAAAATAAACTCCACATTAGATTCCACAAAAATAATAGTTTTAACATGATAAATATATCGTAAGAAACTATTCCACTTCTGATGTTAAAATTATTCACAAAATTATTTAAATAAAAGAACACTACTCTGTAAGAAACCCTGCTTACTATCACGACCCAATTACATGATAACATCAAAGTATGCAAACCAACAGCATCACTACCCAGCTCAATGTAACACAGGGCAGCCTCTCAGCAACACGACCTTCCTTGCCTACACTAGTAGAATACCCCAACGGGCATAGTAACGACCATAGAGCAAAAACGACAGTGGGACTCTTAAAATTACAGACTGATGCCTCTTAGTCGCCTGTGCGACATTCCCAACAATATATTATATCAATTTTGAACATTTTTCAATTAGGTAAGACCAACCATGACCAAGAGGTCTATCGAAAAATCCAAATCGGCTAGGCGGCATTTAACAGAACAAGAAATTGTGTCCAGTATTTTCAAATCTTTAGAAATTACAATCAACGCGTATTGCCAGTTATGATGAAACGATTCCTCATCGCCAGTTGTATGAATAAGTTTATTAAAGTCAGGAGGCTATTAACTGGGCTATGCTCGGAGTTTCTCTGCGTGACAGTCCATAACAAAGATATCTGCAATAGAATCAGAGTGACCGACATAACCCACGGATCAATAAGCTACGTGTATGTACGTGGTAGAGCCACGCTTCAGCTATATCATGGTTGTAGCTCGAATATCGCTCGATCGGTTAAGGATCACGCTGTCACAGAATATCAGCGTAAAAAAGCAGCTTAATGTTTCTGTGTTTCGTATGCTGAGTGTACAGAACCGGAGACCAATTTTACTGGAAGCGAGGCATTCCATCTTAGTCCATAGGGGTTAGACCAGATCTGCGTTTTAATTCTTAATCTAAGATAGATATAGATGTCTATGCGAATATACATCCACTACGACTAAGTGGACTCTGTGCTATTTATCACCCTTATTCTGTAAAAAAATATATTCTTCTTCAGGACATTGGTAATGTAGATACCTCGAAGAATCGTCAAACGATAAGAAGGTTAAGTTTTCGAGTGTCAGCCTCGTATCTATAACCGGACCCCTCTTTTTTTGTTTAATCATAGAATATTCTACAATTATTGATGGTTCCGTTTTTTTAATAATAGTAATTTTTATTTAAAAAAACTGTACAATTAATTCAAACATATATATAATCACGCCTCTTTCCCGTAGGGGTAGGCAGAGACCACTTCTTTCCACTTGCTATGATCCTTATATACTTATTTTGCTTCGTCCACTTTCATTATTCTCTTCATACATGCTCTTGACCTGGCCTTTTTTCAAGACGTCCCTGACTTGGTCTTGAAATGTCCGCCTATGTCTACCCCTTCCAGCACTTTCATTCACACTCGCCTTATACACTTTTTTCGTCAATCGTTCTTCATTCATTCTTTCGACATGGCCATGGATTCAAACAATGTCTTATTTTAAAATGTCTACAATAACATGCACCTCAACTAGGAACTATATACCTGTATCTCAGCTGTATGTGCTAATAGATACATTAAAAACTATTTTCTGTTTCTTATATAAAATTAATAACATACCAACTAATGTGGGTTAATTTCGGTAAAATATATTATTATTAATGATAATAATTAACTTAAAATAATCAGCAACTTTTCCGTATCATCGTATGGCGAATTTTGTAAACATGTTCGAATTACATATTTACAATCTGCCATTTTTAATGGATACGTGTACAAAATTACATCGACTTTATTATACTGAAAAGGGCCAAAGATGGGCCAAGGAATGTAAAAAATCTATACATGAAAGAATGCCTTATTAAGTGGCGAAGCTTGCGAAGTCACTTATTGATTTCACGATGTCTGTCCGTCTGTCCGTCTGTCCCACGATTATCTCGAGAACGGTTTTGAATTTTCAAATTCTGTTTTCAGCAATTGATTACAGATCACCCAGGCATCTGAACCTCCTATTTTGAAACTGATTGCTCAACGGCAAGACGTTAGAAACCGCAACAAAGCTGATTGCTTCGCCACTTTGCTATGCTGTTAGCTTGCTAGGTTTATTCTAGTTTCAATTATATCTTTGCGTCTTTTATCAGTGACCTCTCTTCTGTAGGGTAATTTCAAGTGCTGTATGGCTGTTACAGAATAAAGTCCTGTTTTAGTAACGTACTCATATCGAATAACTGGCGCACTGAGAGGACATTATAGTGTACTGTTCCTAAAGTACAGTATGCTGTTAATAAAGACGATATTTGCGTTGTATTTTTTGCCGTTTCTTTTTCGGTCAAAGGAACCTCATTTCGAAAAGATAGTAGATTTAAAAAAAAAAATTTGATAAACGACATTTTATTTTCTTACGTCTTAAAAGTAAATATATTTCATTTCATTTCAGTCAATGTAACCGAATTCAGTAAGACATAAAGAACCCAACCTTGCGGCACGCCGGGATCAAGATGTAACCCCTCAGAGATCTCATGGTTTATGTGAATTGATTGCTGGCAGTTGCGAAGATAAAAACAAAATTATTTACCAAAAAAGAAATAAGTAGGAAAAATAATTTCTATTTTTAAAAGCATTTATTTCTCTAAAGCCGCGTCTCCACCAAAGTTTTGTTACCAACCGTTGTGTTGTCAACACGTGTTGGTGACAAATGTTTCTGTAATAATCTAGTGTTGGCCACAAAACTTGTAAACAATGTCGGGAACCGTGTTTCCATTTTCGGCGGCAACATCAAAGGAATGCGCTTGTTGCAAACATTTGTTCCCTCTGTGGAGACGCTAGTTGGAAACATTTGTCGGCAACATGTCTGTCACGTGGACGAACGAGTTATTTATATCGTTCACAAAATATATTATGGGATGTGTGTAATCAAAATTATATTATTATTTATAGGTAGATTTAGATAATTAGATACTTAGTTACTGACGCCATAGTTACAGATTTATTATTTGATTTTGCGTATAATGCCAATGACCTTAAAAAAAAATTCCAGCACTAGTGACTGCCTATTAAAGCCAGATCACCATGTACTGGTTATTAGTTTAATACATCTCATTTAATACCCTCTTTCATTAATAATGAAGTCGCGTGTCACATGTTTGTAAATAGCAAAAAATATGAAACAGACAAGTGACGGCTCCGTGGCGCAGTGGTTTAGTAATGAGTTACAGCGCTAAGGGCCGCGGATTCGAATCGCGGACGGAACAAGTATTTGTATGGCCTACAAATAATTGTTTTACGTCTGTTCTATGTTTAAAAGAGGGGAAGACAGACAACTAATAAAATTAACACTTTTGCCTATAACCCACTTCAATATTAATATGCATTATTAAGGATAACTCCAAAACTACTGGTGTTTTTTGCATAAAATTAAAAATACTGCGGCTGTCTGCATAATATCGTCACTTGTAAACATATTGTTGCCAACAAAACTTTGGTGGAAACAGCAAGTTGTCAACTAAAATGTTTCTCAAATTGTTGGCGACATGTTTCAATTCGGTGCGAAAACATCGTAACAAAAGTTGGTAACTTTTGTTGAGTTGCAAACAGTTGGAAACATAAATGTTGTCAACATTTTCGGTGGATACGCGGTTTTACAATGTTTGTTTGTTATCTTATAATTGAATATATGTACAATCTTATAATTGAATTTTAAAGCAGATATCCTCACCTCAACCGATTGAGTTGAAATTTTGCATCCGTGTTTTAATTGTAACTAACTGTTCTCCGCGACTTCGCCCGCGTGTAATTTATTATGATTGGATTTCATGTGTTTTATTTTTTTACGCGGTACCCTAATTCTTTTTCAAAAACAAAAATAGCTTAAGTTGTTATAATATTCCTTAAAACATCAGCTATCTACCAAAACCGGTCCAGCCATTCCGGAGATTAGCCGGAACAAACAAACAGACAGACAAAAATTTTAAAAATTGTATTTTTGTTATAAATACCGTATATAGTTTCATATGCATTTGCTAAAAAGCTGTTATTTTGACATTACAAACAGACACTTCTATTTAATTTATTTATATAGATTGCCGATTACCGAAAAGCCCGACATGACTTTTTTATGAGAACCAAATATTTATCTTTGTGTAATTTTTTTTTTACAAATATATTATTTACGTATAACAAGAACAAGTTGGTAACGATCTTGTTACATGTTACTTATGTATAAAGGCATCATATTTTTCTCTTCATTTTGCTTGAAAAACATATCGCGGGGAAAAATAAACTTCCTCATAACAAAATTAAAATATACCCTGGCCTTTACATTCTGCGATACGCTGGAGTAAACATATCAGTTACAGGGCTCGGGGTTCAAGTTTACCCATCTGTATTTAGTTATTACTCTGTCTCACATGGCCACCTATTACACTGTACAATTAATTTTAGAGTTTTGGGGTTTTTGGCGGGAAAAAGACCGCTGGTTTATTGTTGCTTATGATAATAGTTTGAAGTGGCGTTTGATATGAAAAAGTGTTTTTATTAAGTATCTGCGCATGTGAATTATCATGGGAAATGGCAAAATATCAATATATAAAGGATAATAAAATAACCCTTGCTAAGTATAAAACAAACGGCCAAGTACGAGTCGGACTTGCGCATGAAGGGTTCAGTACCATCGTAATACACGTTTCTAGTAGGGGAGCCCCTTTTAATTTTTAATTTATTTTAATTTTTATTATTTGTTGTTATAGCGGCAACAGAAATACACTATACAGATAGCTACAGGTATAAACATTTAAATGTATATCTATTACAGATCATGAGATACAGCCCGATGAGAGACAGACGGACGGACAGACCGACGGACGGATGGACGGATGGACAGACAGAGGGATAGACGGATGGACGGATGGACGGATGGACGGATTAACGGACGGACGGACGGACGGACGGAAAGACGTTGGGTACGGAACCCTAAAAGGGAGTATTGGGTGGGTAAGGGGTGGAAACTTAACCGACGGCGGATTGCTGTTACTGTTTTATCCTTTAAGTAATAGTTTAAAGTGGATTATGTAATTTGTAAAAGTCGTCAATATCTAAATAAATAAATGTATTGTGTCTCAACACAAGTGACAGCAGGTAACGAACTTCGTTTAAAGTTTTAAAGTTAGTATAAAGTTACTGTAATTCTTGTTATCCCTTTTTATATTTACGATAAAACATTAAAGTTGTTGTTGTTTGCGAATTTCATTTTAAATTGTTTTCTTGATCATTTAATTTGAGATCTGTTAAAGTCCTAACTACAATTAGACATTTGCTTACTCTGCTTCTTTGATTTTCCATCTTTTTTTTCTTTTACTATTTATAATATTGTGGTGGCACTGTCGTCGAGCCACAAGCGAAACACATCGAAGCCTAAATCGCGCTAACAAAGTTCCGAAGTTAAATCAGTATATATAGTATAGCTCCGAACTACCAGTCGGAGCGTTGGCCGCTCCCCGGGCAGGACACCTTGCCCAGCGGGAGGTCTCCACTTTTTCCTTCTACCCGCCACAATATAGAGTATAATGAATTCTCGCAACGCCAGATGGAGAACCAACTTCATCATGCGCTTCAAGAACTGAAGGCGTCCAAGGAGCAGTGTGAGCAGTTGGTTAAAGAAAGGCATGACAATGAAAAGGAAATAATAAGTACAATTTCGAAAAATACACAATTAAAAAGTGATATGTTAAAGTTGCAGAGAAACTATACAGATATTTTAAAGGCAAGGGATCAGCTCCAAGCGACAGACGATGAGTTTGACCGATGCAGCAAAGAATATGAGGAATCCATCAGATTAACTGGCGCATTGCAGTTACAGTTAATTAAGGCTAATGAGCAAATTTTGTCAATTAAACAATTTGTAGATAACTTGCAAGCATGCCAAACTCAGAGTCCGTTCGATGAGCTTGTAAAATGCAAATCAATAAATTTGACTGCTAATAATTCTGTCACATCAAGAACAGCAGAAAGGAACAGAAGAACAGGATAAAGAAATTAAGGAAATATATAAAAATTAATATATATATATATATATATATATATATATATATATATATATATATATATATATATATATATATATATATATATATTAGAAGAATGCAAAAATTAATTGAAACCAAAATTAATACAAAAAATTATATAAAAGTATGTAAGGAAAAGCAAGAATTATTTAACAAACTTAAATTGTATTCAGTTGAAGTGGAAAACATGAATAATTGGTTAGAAATAGAGTGTCTTATTTCAGAAATTTTACCTCTTCAAACCTCATTACATCTTATAAATATAAATCAGCAGAGAATTAGATAAAAAAACTCATACTAACGATAACGAAGAACGTTTTGACTCCTTATTAAAACATCAAAATGAGTATCAGCGCTCAAAGCCAGGTTCTTTAGGGACACTATATGTTAATAACACAACAAGCAATATTGACTGTCTACTACTATGAAGAATATACTTCATCTACACTCTATTACAGTACTATAAAAAAAAAGTATAAACTAAGAAGTAATTCAGATAATGAAAAAAATAAAGTTATTGTGTATAGTGATGACATAGGCAAAAATTTGGTAATATTATCAAACAACTATTTAAAAGGGCAACAAATAAATAATTATTGCATGCCTGGAGGATCATTAAGTAAAATAATGAATAAAATTTTAACTAGTAGTTTTGCCCCAATACTATATTAATCATTCTTGTTGGAAGAAGAGGTAATGTGAACAAAAGTAAATTAAGTATTAAAATATATTCAATATCTTAATAACGTAAATGTATATCCCATGTGCATCCCCAATACGAGTATGTAAATTACTCTCTGGGGCGTCTCAAAAACATGTATGATTAATTTTTGAGAAATAAAAAGTATTATATAAAAGTATTATATATAAAATTACCATGGTCACATTGCATTATACACAGGGGTGGCCACAGGAAAATAATCTAAGATATGATTTGAATTTATTAATGAATAACTTAACATGTAATAGATATTTAAATTTCACATTAATTTAATTATAAGTTGTAAGAATTATAATGATAATGCGATTGACATATATAATTTAATTAAGAAGTTTTTGACTAGACATAAGTATTACCTATTCAAGTATAGTATGAGAGTTATTTATATTTTAACCGAGCCAAGGATTTGGCTACCCAGACATCTGCTTCTATTGAGCAGTGTAATGACTTTACATTGAATGTGGAATCAGTTCCAAGTAATTTAAATTAGAAAATGAGACAGTAGAGGAGACAATCTCTCTAGCTATCATACTAACAATTTAAATTATCCAGAATGTAACCCACAAATAATTAAATGTATAAAGTCTCACAAAAACAATCATAAAAATTGTATACACCTGGTGCATCAAAATATGCAAAGCATGTTGGGCAAAGAATTAGAAATTAAATTGTTTTTAAATAGTAACAACATACATATTTTTGTATAACTGAACATTGGTTAAAAGATTATAATTATAATATGTTTAATTTCAGTGAACACGAGGTGGTCAGTTGCTTTAACAGAGAAAAAATATTACGCGGTGGCTTGTTAATAAATTATTAATAACTAAAGAACGTTAACATTGTTAGCCTCTCTATTGAGCGAACTGTAGAAATGGCATGTGTTGAGTTCGAGTACTTCATTGTTGTCAGTGTTTACAGACTCCCACATTCTATTGTCTAAGTTTTGCTTAAACTTAATAAATAGAATCTGTCGTTGTATGTGGAGACTTTAATACCAATCTCCTTGAAACTTCTTCCATGAGTATTAAGTTTAGATGATTGATTAAATCATACAAACTTGTTAAATTGTTCTTCGAGCCAATACGTATTGCAGGGCCTTTTTTACATGGGGAAATGCCTACGCATACCCGCCTCGCGGGGGCAAGGACGGGTTATGTCGGACTCGAGCGCTTAGTAGCACTCGCTTTCCCGACCCCAGAGGCGGATCTGATCTCTGGCTCCGCTGCCAACCAAGTTTCGGCCGCGGAAGGTAGGGATAGCAGCGCCTCGCAATACCGGCACTCCTCTCCCCTCGCGGTCCCACCACCACCGCATCAACGCTGCGGCCCTGTCTGAGTCGCGGAGGATAGGGCGAGTGGCGCAACACCATACCAACACTCCTCTTCCTCCGCGACTTCACCTCGGCTGCACTGGTAGGGGGAGAGGACACCCATCTCACCGCAGCCCACTGACACACATCCGAAGTGGGCTCACCAAGCCCACTAAGAGTGGCCACCTCGGGCCGGCTCTACACCACGGGCCAGCCAAGAGGTTCCTCTTTGTTCACCGCGAGTGACCAAGCCACGGCTACTAAGCCCCCCCAGCCACGACAAGGCGGGAACCCGTTCGCACTTGTGTGTTCATGCACGTTATCACCTAATTTCTCAGATGTGGCCTAAAATTTTTCCTTATGCAGAATATTGGATGAAAGGTGCAAATACCAACAACTTCAAATCATCAAATGTGCTTATTTTGGACCCCAGGATTCATCACCATCATCATTATTAGAGCCTTTCACAAGTCCACCTCTGAACATGGGCCTCCCCCTAAGGAATGCCAGAAAGCACGGTCCTGAGTCACCTGCATCCATTGACTTCCTGCATGTCTTAGCAGGTCGTCACTCCATCTAGTGGGGGGTCACCCTAAACTTCGCCTACCGGTATGACGCTGCCACTCGAGAACCTTTCTTCTCCATCGGTTGTCGGTTCTTTGAGCTATAGGTATGGCCGGCCCATTGCCAGTTCAGCTTATTAATTCGTTGGGCTATGTCGGTCACTTTGGTTCTACTGTGGATATCCTCATTTCTAAGTTTATCACACAGAGAAATCCCAAGCATAGCCCTCTCCTTAGTTTGAACTTCCTCATACGGCCAGCAGTAAAGGACCGCGTCTCAGATCCATAATTCGTCACTGGTAATACGCATTGGTTGCAAAATCTCGTTTTCAAGTTTTTAGATAGATAGAGAAGACATGAATATGTGACGTAATTTCCCAAACGCTGCCCAACCGAGCTGAATCCGTCGATTGACCTCCCGATCGAAATTGGACTTACCTATTCAGACAATTTTTCCCAGGTAAACATACTCGTCAACAACTTCGAGCTTAGTGCTCCCAACAACTACCGACATAGGAGTGACATGGACATTAAACATAATCTTTGTTTTGTCCGTGTTCATCTTAAGACCTATCCGTTGGGGGGCACTATTGAGGTCATTGAGCATAGTGCTTAGGTCCTCATGCGATTCTGCCATAAGGACTGCATCGTCGGCAAATCGAAGGTGAGTGATACTCGCCATTGGCATTAATACCGTATCCTTTCCGATCCAGTAGCTTAAAAACATTTTCCAATGCAGCGGTGAAGAGTTTCGGGAATATAACCTTACCTTCTCTTACACCTCTCTGCAATTGGATAGGTTTCGTACTCTAGTTCTATACTCGGATAGCCATCGCAGCCCTACTGTACAAACACTTCAGTGCATCGATATACCGACAATCAACTTGACACCGCTGAAGGGACTACAGCACCGCCCAAATTTCGACGGAATCAAAGGCTTTCTCATAGTCCACATACGCATGACATAGTGGCAAATTGTACACCTCGGTCTTCTGTACAATTCGGCGAAGAGTATCTATGGACTCCAAGGTTATTATATTATAACTATATGCATTTCACATAAGACAAGCGGTAGCGTGCTGCTGCTGCTGTGTTGTTGTTACTTTCCTTCTTTAAATGGTGGAACATAACTGGTAGTATTTCACGCATTCATGATAGTCGTCCAGATACCGCGTTCACCACTTGTGCATTCACTTACTTCTTTTAAGGGTGTTTTTCTTTTCTATCTGCATCTGAATTACAAAAATTATATATATTTATTTATTTATAATACCGTTTATTGTACACAATGAAACAACAAAGAGACAATACATAAAGAAACTGCACACCAGGCACTACATTATTTTCATTCTTAAGTTCAATTTTAAATGGAGGTGATTGCGGGCGTCCGTATTCACCCCGCTTCCAACGTCCGCTATTAACCCAATTATATTTATAGCTACAGTTTAAATGGTGTATCCCTTACCCTTTTGTGACATAAAAACATTTCGGTAATTCAAATCACTGCATATGCACGTCAATTAAAATAGTCCAAACTTAGTTTGACGGTACTTACCTTGAAGCGCGTGCTCGGCTTCCCGTTACCATCCGTGCTAGTGATGACGGATGCGAAAAAATTATTGGAATTGCATGATGCGAAGAGGGCTAACCTACTAGAAACAACTGCGTCCGGACTTACCCAGTGTCCGCAATCACCCCACTCTCCCTTACTTGATATAAATCCCCTAACCTGTGACTAAGAAAGTAAAAGATTGCACTACCCTATATCATCCCGTGTCGTAAGAGTTGACGAAAGAAAATGAAAACCGCAACAACCCGAAACGACAACAAAAGATCCGCCTGCCAAGGCCACCCTTCCCGGGTCAAGCCAAGCCATTCTTGCTACAAACGTAATATAGTCTAGAAATGCTTATGTATGTATGCTTAGTAATATACTAAGGTTATTTCAGCGCTACGGTCTGACAGACGGCCCTCACAAGCAAACATATAAGAAGATGTTATATTATTCAAGAGTTCGTTCACGTTCGGAGTTCGCTTCCAGCCCTCTCGGATGTAAGTTAAGAGGTTTTTTTTTATTTACCCGCTATAATGACTTGAACGGTGCAATTTGCGAAGCGTGTGTTCTCGTGTGTATATTCGTTTACTTAGCCGAGTATTTATTAAAAACTTTATTTCGCACATGTTACTTCGTTTACTCTTTTATAGAAGATGGGGCAAACGAACATGCGGCTCACCTGATGGTAAGTGTTGACCGTCAGACATGAACAACTGCAACACTTTGCAGGTGCGTTGCCGGCCTTTTTAAAAACAGTAAGCTCGTTTCTTGAAGGTACCCTACTCCCTAAGTCGTATCGGTCTGGAAAAATCGCTGGTGTTAAACAATTCCTTAACGAAATAAGACCTCCGGTGAAATATCCGGCTCCGTAGCGCAATAGATGAACGTTAGGTTGCAGAGGTGCAGGACGCGGAGTCGAATCCCGAAACAAGCGTTTGTGTGACGGTACAGAGCGTACAGACGGACAGTAGGATTTTCCCCTGTATTGTGGAGGCAGTTTACATACATAAATCGCGCCATGATAAGCATCCAGAACTAGAACAAATATTTGTAGGTCATACAAATACTTGACATTTGACTGCCCCAGGAGGGTAATGTTATTCGATAATAGGTATGTATTTTTTTTAATGTAAAACGTTTCTCTTATTAGTCAAACTTTTACGCACTTGGGTTTTTTTTAATTACCGTTTTAACCTTTGGATTTATTTAAATTCACGGTCATGTACTCACTTTTGCTCTCTTGATTTCCATTTCAATCGCCAACTGTAATGACTTAGATCTTTCCATTCATAACCGAGAATCATACATTATCATACATTAAAAGGAAAGATTATAGACCGCACCTTTTCTACTGGATCTTTAAAACATAAAATATACACCACAGTGCCAGTTTAAATAGAAATGAGAGTTGCGGTTGCGCTGGGCAACAAGATTAATTATGCCCCGCATAATTTTCCAATTTTCTACCGCGTCAGCGCTATCACAGATCAAAGGACTGGTCTCGCAGCTGCACGGCCGAGGACGTGGTCTAACAAGTTGTTATTGCGTTGGCAAGTCTCAAACTACGTATGATAAGAGCTTTCATAACTAAGATAGAATAAGGGTGACAAACGAGCGACATTCCGTGAAAACGTCGACATTCTATGTGTATCCTCGATTAAGAAGTAAAATGCAGATGCGTTGTCACCCCTGAGGACTAAGATGGAATGCCTTGTTTCCAGAAAAAAGGGTCTCCGGTTTTTTACACTCACCTTACGAAACACAGCAGCATTGAGCTGCTTTTTTACACTGGTATTCTGTGAGAGCGTGGTCCTTCCCCTGTCGAGCCGACCCATTCGTGTTACAACCATAATATTATAGCTGCAGCATGGCTCTACCACGTACAAAAAGTGCTGATTCTTTCTTTTTCATCAGCCCGTAGGCCTCTTCCCTTCTATGAAGAATTTACTTAATGTCACGCTTGGGTTGACTAGCCCAGTACTAGACGTCAACACCTTTAGAGCTTCTGCCCGTCTGGGGTCAGGAAAATCACTATGGCTATCTTATGGCCTTTCTCATATTCGTAATTTTCAATATAAATGAGACGAAACTGAGTTATGGATTCTTTATGCCGGCATCACATGGCAAAATCATCTACTCAGTAACATATAATAATGTCATCCAGACCGAATTTAGGTCACGGTGGCCATGCTCAACGGAGAGTAGCCATTTGCGCTGGACAGGATTATAGCACGAGTGTATTCGCAAGCACAGGTGCACTTTCTATTCCATCATAGTCCGATGGGACGGTAATCTATTTCGACTGAAGGGAGATCAGGTGCAGGACCAACGGCTTTACGTGTTTTCCGAAAGGTGGGGATGAAACATCGCCACCTTTCTGACTCTGCGCTGCTACTGAGAATTTCTTGACAGAAGAAAACTGATAACGGATTTTGACCTGTCACAAGATAAGAACCCGGAAACTCATGACCAGCGCTCGCTGACGACCTAGTCGACTATCTAGTGACGACGTTACTAAACAAACTAAACAAAAAATAAATTGCCATTTAAAACACAAGAAAGCTATGTAAAAAGGATTCGAAGTTTCTCGAACTTCACAAAAAAAGCAAAAAGAAAAACGACAAAGGCTTTATTATCAGACAGCTCATTTGGAAGCGACGGTGTGCCCCTCGTCTATTTATTTCAGCAAATAATATCAAAAACTCATCGGGGAGCACACCGGCCCGAGGGTATTGCAAACTTTTTTCACTTAGAGAACTGGAACGTATTAGAAGTCCGTTGTTTTTGCAAGTTTTGAATTTCAAAAGCCGCGTTCATTTTTTTATAGATTAAGGGTGACAAGCGATTACACAGCCCACCTGATTGTATGTAGATACTGTGGAGCATAGACATCTACATCTGAAGATCTGATCTGCCTGATTAATGAACCCTGCGACTTGCATGGGTATTTGAAACTTGTGTGTATATATAATGATTTCTTACATTTACGCGAACACTACACATTGAATAAAACTATTTTTTACGGATTTTATCGCGTTTAATTTACTATTTTAATTCCCGACGCTTCGGGTGCTTTACAGCAACCCATGGTAACTCAATAATTACTGAAGGTAGCCGGGCTAACTGTGACTTCGGGACGTCAAACATCTCAGCCCCCCCCGCCCCCCCCCCGTGACGTGTTTTATATATATATATATATATATATATATATATATATATATATATATATATATATATAATTAGTGGTTAAGGGTTGGTTAGAATCCCGTAAGAAACGTGTATTGACATTTATTCATTAAAACCTATCGATGGTCCACTGCTGAACATAGACCATAGGGGATAATGGCCGTAGATGCCACGTTCGATCCTGCTTGCATCAGCAATTGAAGTTTTTTTTTTTTATATTACCAGAAATTATCAGAAGGATCACTAGTTGGTAAAACTTGTTTTTGTCTAGGAGTCTGTCTGGGTAGATACCACCCTCTTACCTAATTCTGTTGCCAAATAGCAGCACTTGTACTGCTGTGTTCCAGCTGAAGTGTATAGAGAGTCAGTACAATTACAGGCTGTGAGGCAATCCACGTAGATCCTCCAATCCACCTCCAGGTGATTTCTTATATTTACGCGAAGACTACACATTAAATGAAACTTACTTTTACGGATTTTGTCGCGTTTAATTTAACTTTTTAATTCCCGACGTTTCGGGTGCTTTCCAGCACCCGTGGTCACGGGGGGGGACTGAGGTGTTTGACGTCCCGATGTCATAGTTAGCCCGGCTACCTTCAGTTTTTGTATATTAATTTTTGGTCTGATCTACGCAGAATGAGCTTACAGTATCTTGAAGTCTTGCAGTGGTATGCTTGGGTTTGGATTTAGGTTTTATTAATTATAGGATCCCAAGCAGATGGCAGCATCCATCCATTTTCTCTATTAAAATTAGGATGTCTTTTAATTTCAATAGCCTCGCGAATCATCCTTGGTAGGAATCGGTGTTCTTTTGCAAGGATTTGTGGTCTATCAAATCTTAGACCATTCTTAGAACTTCTTAAAAGTTATCATCATAATCGTTTTACCACTGTCAAATATGTAACCAGACAGGTGATATGTTTGTGACAGACCGGGGTACAGCACAGGGTTCGATACTGGGCCCGACTGAGTACTTGCTATTTGTAAATGATATGGTTAATGCAATAACTAAGGGTTCTATATATCAATTTGCCGATGACACCTGTATCGTTATTGGCGATCGTAGTATGGATGTAGAACAAACTGAAATGCAGGCAAGTTATGACATGCTATGCAAGTGGGCACATGATGTCGGCCTAGTGGTTAACGCTCAAAAAACAAAACTTGTTCATATACACTCATCTCACAACAAAATTACCACTGCACCGACTATCATTTCCCATGGCCATGAATGTCTCCACGGAATGATTCAACACTGTACTTGTCAACCCATTGAAAATGCCAAAAATCACATGTATATTGGTCTGATTATTGACGAACGATTTTGCTGGAGAGCGCATAAAGATCACGTATGTGCAAAACTTCGCTCTGTGTTAAGTAAACTTTATGTTTTAAAATTTAAGCTACCATATAAAATACTTAGATTACTTTACATGGCTCTAGCAGATTCTGTTATAAATTATGGACTTAGCAGTTATGGAAGAACTTATGTAACGTACATACATGAAATTTACACACTACAACGCAAAATGCTTAGATTGATAGTACCTAAGCACATTAAAAATAAGTATATAGATAATGACCGGGGTCTTTTTAATTATTGCAAAGTCATAAATGTTTTCGATAAAGTTAAGTTTAATATACTGACTGAAGTAAATAATTCAGAATACCTAGTTCTTAGAAAACGACCTGTAAATCTACGAAATATAGCTTATAAATCCAACATGTATGTACTTCCGAAAAATAAAAATTTCTATGGAGCAAGAAAGTTGGCCCATCTTGTACCTACTTTTATTAATGCCTTGCCACTAGAATTACAAAACACATACGGTAAATCAAAACTGTTTAAAAGTAAACTTAAATCATATTTGATAAATCAACCATACTTATTGTAGTAAGTACTTCATACTGGATTATTGTGATTTAATATTAATACATCTTTGTTTTTATAAGACGACTCTCTAGTGTAGATAAACCCCTAGAGGTTTATATGCTAGTATTGTACTGGATAATGTAACATAATTATGCTTAATAAATTTAAAAAAAAATGTATTGGTGGGGACGATCTAGAACATGTTCACACACTGCAGACTTCCCGGAACGTCGGTGCTTCAAGTCAGCTATATGTTGTAGTCATGACACCTCCAGGTGTCTATGGAGTGCAGTAGCCACTTACCATCAGGTTGACTGTGAGTTTGTTTGGCACTTCAGTTTAATAAATAAATGCTGCTGCTGCCCATCACCTGTTTTATTTTCTTCCGTTGCCTCTTACGACACATACATGCTATGGGGTAGTTGATTTTCCTACGCCGTCGCTGCATGGCAGACAATAATAGTTCCGGGTTCGAATTTTTGTCCGTGTATAATTTATATATGTACAAGGGCTCCACTATTTAGGAGAAAATCTTAGTGGGCTGTACTGGAGTAACGATTTGTTAAAAAAAAACAAATCAAATAATCGTTATATTTTTTTTGAACTTAAATTGATCCTTAGTAAGGAATATCACTAGTTTGAAAGTCCTCAAAATAATTAGATTAAAAACTTCGTCCCCTATTTGTCCACCCTTAGGGGTGGCATTTTTCATCGAATTTATACGAGACCACCCCTAAAGTATATTAACCTTATTACAGCATAAATTAAATAAAAAAGAACCATTAAAATCGGGTCACAACTGACAAAGAAAATTTTTTTTAGGGTTCCGTACCTCAAAAGTAAAAAACGGAACCCTTATAGGATCACTTTGTTGTCCGTCTGTCTGTCTGTCTGTCAAGACCCTTTTTCTCAGGAACGCGTGGAGGTATCAAGCTGAAATTCATATCAAATACTCAAATCTACTGTCCCTTAGAGCAGTGAAAAAATTAAACTTCTAAGCCAACGCAATCAAAAGATACAGCCGTTTATGCCGCAAATTTTCAACATTCCCAAGGGAATCAAAACCTACAGGGTACTTCCCGTGAACTCAGAATCTTAAAATTTGGTACAAAACAGCGTATTGCACAGATAAAGAAAAAATTGTGAAAAGCATAAATTTTTAATTCCATCATATAATAAAAATATTTTTAATAATTTTAAACTTATATACCTACGGATTTGTTCGGAACCCTCGGTGCGCGAGTCCGACTCGCACTTGGCCGGTTTTTTTTATAAAAGAGGATGTAAACGAGCATGCAGCTCAAATGATGGTAAGTGAGAACCATCGGCCATGAACAACAGCAACTCCAGCGGAATTGCAAATGCATTGCTGGCCGTTTAAAAAAGAGTAGGCTCTTTTTTTTTATATAGAATAAGGGTGACAAACGAGCACACAGTCCACCTCATGGTAAGTGGTTGCTGCGGCCAATAGACATCTACATCTATCCTCGATTACAATGCAATCGATCAAAATGCAGTTGCGTTGTCACCCGAGAGGACTATGATGTAATGCCTCATTTCCAGTAAAAAGGGTCTCCGGTTCTCTACACTCACCATACGAAACACAGCAGTATTAAGCTGCTATTTTACGCTGGTATTCTGTGAGAGCGTGGTCCTCCCCCGGTCGAGCCGACCCAGTCGTGCAACAACTATACCAGAAATATAGCTGCAGCATGGCTCTACCACGTAAAAACAGTCTTGGAGGTCCCTAAGTGATATCGGTCCGGAAAAATCGCTGGTGGTAGCCGATTCCACAAGGAAATTCGAGAGTGCGAGGAAGAAAACTTCTAGTAAATCGTACAGTGGTGGACCGCCAATCATCCAAATGGTATGGATTGTATCGCGAGTTTTATCGCGATGTGCGATGGTAAAATGTGACGGCTGGAATTAGTCCGAAGTCGGCTAAAAAGAGCCTCACGAACTAGTGAACAACATTTTTTCTATATAGGTACGTAATACTGCACATAGCTCGTTTTATTTCAGAGAGGAAATGCCGCCCTGCTGGAGTGCATGTTGGCTCAATGCTCAAAATACTTTGCTTTACGTGGTAGAATCACGCTACAGCTTGTTATGTTTGCGGCACGAATAGGGAACTCCCTCGCACAGAATATAACTTTTTATAGAACAAGGGTAATCGGTAGACGAAGTGTAGGACGCCCCCACTAGATGGAGTGACGACCTGTTAAGACACGTGGGAAGGTAGAATCACGCTACAGCGTGTTATGTTTGCGGCAGGAATAGGGAACACCCTCGCACAGAATATAATTTTTTATAGAACAAGGGTAATCGGTAGACGAAGTGTAGGACGCCCCCACTAGATGGAGTGACGACCTGTTAAGACAAGCAGGAAGGTAACACCCTCGCACAGAATATAATTTTTTATAGAACAAGGGTAACCGGTAGACGAAGTGTAGGACGCCCCCACTAGATGCGGGAAGGTAGAATCATTATGATTGCGGCAGGAATAGGGAACACCCTCGCACAGAATATTATTTTTTAGAGACCAAGGGTAACCGGTAGACGAAGTGTAGGTACCCCCTCCCACACTAAATGGAGTGACGGCCTGCTAAGACATGCAGGAAGTCGATGGATGCAGGTGCGATGTTCAGCAGTGGACTTATGAAAGGCTATATTGATGATGAAATTAAGAGTGACAACGACCACACATTCCACCTGTTTGTAGTTGGATACTGAGTCTTTACTATTTACATCTACATCTATTCTCGGTTAAGAATCAACATGCCGATGCGTTGTTACCCCTGCCTCTTTTCCAGTAAAAAGGATATCCGGTTCTCGACGCTCACCATACGAAACACAGCAGCCAAGCCATTCGTGCTACAACTATAATATAACTGCAGCGTAACTCTACTACAGTGTACTGCTGTAGTATAATGCTTTTGTGTTTTGTATGGTGAGTGATGAAAAGCGGATCTATATTTTGATTCTTATTCGAGAAAAAATATGGGTATTTAAGTACCGCAGCATTCACTTAACATCAGGTGGACTGTGTGCTCGTTTGTCACGCTTACTCCTATTTAAAAAAATTGCGTTACGTGACAACGAGAAAATTATTTCAATTTTACCTTACAAAAGACTGCTCCAGGGGCCAACGTGGGAGGGAAGGAGACTTTTATTGGATAACACTTTTATTGGAGACGTTTCCCGCTCTTCAATGTCTTTACATTAATATAATGGGAAATCGTTTTATTTGAAAGCAATGGGGTTGATTTGGTTGAATTTAGGGGAAAGACATTTTTCTATTCTTTCAGGTAATCTCATAAAAAGCGGCTACGGGCTTATAAAATATTTGAACATAATATCTAAAGACTTTATTTTTTTTTTATAAAAACGAAGTGAAAAACGTAACTAAAGCGAAGTCTTCCTACACAAGTAAGTGGCTAGGCTGTGAACAACTCTACCCAACAAAGAAGGCTACAGATAAGTTGTCGCCCCTAAAGACTAAGATGTAATGTCTCTCAAACTGGACCCCTACGGACACCAAGTCCAAACGAAGTCATACCACCTAGAAGACTAAGGAGTAAGGGATATATATTTTTCTCACCAAGTACCAATCTTACACATGTGACACTCTGCTTTGGCGAGGCACTGGCGACTTACAATATGAAATAAAAAAACCGGCCAAGTGCGAGTCAGACTCGCGCACCGAGGGTTCCGAACAAATCCGTAGGTATATAAGTTTAAAATTATTAAAAAATATTTTTATTATATGATGTAATTAAAAATGTATGCTTTTCGCAATTTTTCCTTTATCTGTGCAATACACTGCTTCGTACCAAATTTTAAGATTCTGAGTTCACGGGAAGTACCCTATAGGTTTCGATTCCCTGGGAATGTCGAAAATTTGCGGCATAAACGGCTGTACACGGCCGTCTTTTGATTGCGTTGGCTTAGAAGTTTGATTTTTTCACAGCTTAAAGGGACAGTAGACTTGAGTATTTGATATGAATTTCAGCTTTATACTTCTATGCGTTCCTGAGAAAAAGGGTCTTGACAGACAGACAGACAGACAGACGGACAACAAAGTGATCCTATAAGGTTTCCGTTTTTTCCTTTTGAGGTACGGAACCCTAAAGCAGAGTTTCCTTATTCCCCTTTTTAACAAACCATTTAATAGGCATTGAAAATCAGTTGAGGCAGACATTGAAAGAAAGTTCACACTTCAACGCTCCAATTTATGTTGACCACGCTCATCTTCAGAACTTGCGAGGGAATTTCCTCAAGTATGAATTATTAATGAAATTTTTCGCCTCCCTTGAAACCATAAAATATTTATAGGTAAATAAATAATTATAAGAAAATTTCTCGCTCGGATGGGGGTGGTTTTATATATTTACTGCTGCTTTAACTTAAGCCTGTACGCGCTGGCTTGGAGATTTCCTTTGTTTGTTCAGTTGAAACTTTTTGAAAGCATTTTTCGTAAGGCATGACGTGACTGCTGTTATCTCAACAGAGTTAATTTGAGTTTGCTACTGGCAACACTGTGTTATTACTTTTGTCGGTCTACCCCTCCGAGAACTGAGTTAAAACGCTTTCGTTGGCTTTTGTATTCCTCAAGGTATATACTAATATAATGTGCTACTTCTATTGGCTGATAAATTTTCTTATTTCAGATGAAGCGTTTTTTTAGTACTACGTTTTTATTCCTCGTTTGTTCGGTACAATTTTTGCAATGTGGATATTTTGCCACCATGGCGGCGCGAGACTAGAAACTAGACTAGAACCCTACCATCTTCTTTATTGAAATCAGGATGTTTTTTTAATTTCAATATCCTCACGAAACATCCTTGGTAGAAATCTGTGTTATTTTGCGTCGATGCGTCGGGAATTAAAAAAGTTAAAATTAAACACGATAAAATACTTAAAATTAGTTTTATTCCATGTCTATTTCAAACGATTTTCTGTTCGGTACAAATTTATCAATCGATTTTAAATTAACCTCTCGATCAGCTAGAGACTTCAAACTATAAATATAGTTCAGGACTAGAAACGTGGTAAAATGGTCGCCATTTTGAAATATAATTACTTACAAGTATTATTGGAATGGTCATTTACTAAACCTAATAAGAAGAACTAGCTCTTATTATATTATGTACTGTACTCATTAGTAACTGTAAAGTTTTGAGGAAATTGAAGTGGTGATTCCGGCTACAAGTATAACATTTATGTAGTTTTAAGCTTTAAGAATATTTCATTTTTAAAAGTATTTTTGCATTTTTAATAAAATAAGAATGGAATGACACGAGCTCATAGTCCAAATGATGGTAAGTGGATGCTGTGGCCAATATGACATCTACATATATCCTTAATTAATAATTCAGATAGTGTTGTCACCCCTGAGGACTAAGACGGAATATTTCTCCAATCGGACTCCAGTTTTCTACACTGGTACACGTATTCTGTGAGCCGAACCATTCGTGCTACAAACATAATATAGCTGCAGCGCACAGTATTATTCCTAGCAGAGCTGGAGCGTACATATTTGTAAATTAGTACATAGACTCTGCGGTGGCTGACCGCTAATATTAGAAGACTTCGCGGTCAGCCACCGTAGAGTCTAGATTACCTGAAGATGCCTCGTGTAGAGGCGAAACACGTGTCGTATTGTGGCCAGTGGTGTGTCTTTCCTAGTGTAGTAGTGTTGGGAGTAGTGGTGCTGGGAGTAGTGGTGCTGGGAGTAGTGGTGACGGTGATAGTACACGCAATTGAAGGAGGGCGGGAGGTGCTCTTCATACTAGGTAAGACACATCATTTTATTTTATCGAGCGTATGTACGCGAAGTAATTTTTTTGCCAACTTTAATATAATGGACTTCCGCAAAGTAACGCCTGATTCTATTAATTAGTACATAATAGTAAGTAAGTACTCGTAAATTATTGGACAACGTGTTCAAAGTTCTTTTGCCTTTTTGTCATTCTTCGTCCTTCCAATAGCTTCTTTTCTCCTTTGGAGTCTGTTCATTTGTGTAATGATACTATCTCGCCGTCCTGAATAATAAAAATAAAACAAAAATAAAATTATTATTTCTTTACCATGAGTTTGCATAACTAATACAAAGTTGATTCCTTCTTTTAAGTGCCTACGCACTTCTATCAGAAAAGAACCGCTTTTCTTTTAGGTTTGGCAAAGTATCGAACTGAAAAATTAAGAGAAAACTTTTAATGAAGAGCAAAAGCAGACAAAAAGAACTAAAAATAAGAAAATAATGTCCACATGATAACTGCGGAAGACGGTGCCACACTTATATACAGGTTTACTACTCCAAAACTTTTATTCGCTCTTTCTAACGTGTTTGTTCGAAGAACCAGTCACTTCAGCTTAATGCTCCGTCACGCCTGAGTCTGCCATATATCTTTAACAACAAGTTTTTACAACAATTTTTTAACAATAACAACAATTGTATAAAATATTATATTGTAAATTGTGCTTTTAAAAAAAAGTTTGTACGTGGTAGAGCCATGCTGCAGCTATATTAATAGTATAGTTGTAGAACGAATGGGTCGGCTCGACCGGGGAAGAACCACGCTCTCACAGAATACCAGCGTAAAATAGTAAGTAAAAAAATTACTTTCAATAAGTGTTATGTACTGTAATCTTTATTGAATAAAAATGATTCTATTCTATTTTTTGTTACCCTTCAAAACTATCGCCTTCCTAATTGGCAGCAGAATTAGATTTTTTTACGTTGAGCTGCTATTTTACGCTATTCTGTGAGAGTGTGGTCCTTCCCCGGTTGAGCCGACCCATTCTTTTTACAAGCATTATATAGCCGCAACATGGCTCTAAGGCGTAAAAAAAAGTTGTTTACAACCCAGTTAGTATTAACATGATATTAATAATATCCTTTAGACCGAATTTCGGTCACGGCGATCAGTACCAACGGAGACTGGCCGTCTACGTAGGATAAGATTACAGCGCACGAGTGTATGCGCAAGTACAGGTGCACTCTCTATTCCCTCAGGCTTATAGTGTCATAGTCCGATACGACCCGGCGTTTTATCCGAGACACGTGGGAAACACCGCCAACGTCCTAACTTATAGCTGCTACTGAGAATTGTTTCTTTGAATTGGATTCGAACCCTGGACCACATGACCAGCAGACGCGCTCACGAACATTTAACTAACATATACATTTAGTATGTAAAGGAAAGGTTCCCATCAACAATTTGGGAACACGTGAGGTAATTTGTTTCTCTGATGTTTCACGTATAGCAATACACTACGTGATATCTTGACTTTTTCTGCGAAAGATATTAAGAACCACAACTGACACGCAATTTCTAACTTAAACCTTCACGAAATAAAGATGTTTTGAACACTCTTCATCTTTACAAAAGGTTTTGCATGAGCAGAATTTTATAAGCAAATGTATACGGCGGTCTATCAGGAGCGAAATATTTGTATATTTTAAATCTTTATTGCACATAAAGTCATTTAGGCATTCTCTATCAGTCAACCACGAGGTAAACAGAGAAACTTGAGCAGGTGTCATTAAACATGAAAATGTGTAATATTTTGTGTGAAATTGTTTCATCTTTAACAATGCGAACAGCAAAGGAGTGGAATCCGCTGACGTCTGTCATTTCGTCCGAACACAATCTGGCCGTCTGCAAGGCAAGAGTGAATACTATTTTACCATCTAGGACTTCATCACCACCTGCCACCAGGTGCGATTGTAGACAAGCACTGGCTTATGAGAAGTAAAAATAAAACATAAATATAAATATAAAACATAGATACATATCATACATATGCATATACGTATCTTATAAATAAATATTGCTATTTATTACCAATATAATAAATACTCTATACGTAATAAATAGAATACGCATTTTAAAATAATACATAATATACACATTTTAAGCATGCTTACCTACCGTTACACCGTCACTGTCACAACCTCTTAAAGTCCACTGCCTCGCCCATTAATTGCCTCATAGGAGGACAACTTTGCATAGCTGCCACGCTTGGCTGGTTGGCAATCACCGCAGTTTTTTTTTGGTCCTTAGTAGGGAGAAGCTGCTGCCCATCTCCTGATTTGTTTCCATCTGTCGCCTCTTACGACACCCACGTGATGATATGGGATAGTGGATGTTCTTACACCATCACCTACGAACATAATACATTTAGTAAATATGCATGCATGTATATTTATACGCGGTAGAGCCAAGCCTACTCGACCGGGATAGGACCACGGTCTCACAAAATACCAGCGTAAACTGTTTCTTACGGTGTGTGTGGAGGACCGGAGACCATTTTCACTGGAAATGAGACATTTCATCTTAGTCTTCAGGAGTGACAACACATCTGCATTATGAAACTTAATCAAGAATAAATGTATATGTCTTTGGACCACAGCATACACTTACCATCCGGTGGACAGTGATCTCTTTTGTCACTCTTCTTCTATAAAAGAAGCTAAAAAAAAAACTTTATTGCATCATCGAATTTTAAAAAGAAAATGTAGAGAAATGTAGAGTTTTAACTTAAATGACAAACAAACTTACATACTTTAAGTGATAATAAGTAAAATTATTAAAGAATCATGGAGAAAAATTCATGATCAGAAAAATAATTGCATGTTTGCATTTATTTATTTGATAAATGGTCGGGGAAAAAATTTCTTCTTATTTTATATACAAATTTAAGAATTTTTTTTATAGTTTAATTACATTTAATTATAATATATAACTTGTTACCATTTTGTAGGTGGTGACATAATACCGTTACTGTAGAAATCATGGGATTTTTTATTTAAAAAAATGCTACAAGTAGTTTTGACAATCCTCTGTGGACTGGCATTATCATGCCAATCCATATCAGCCATCATTACAACCTAAATTGTAAAGAGTCCCTCAGACTAAAATTTAAAGAAATAAACATGTTAACTTTGGCATCGCAATATATTTATCAAAATGTAATGTATGTACATAAAAACATAAATAGCTTTAATAAGAATAAGGATGTGCATAATTTAAACACTAGGTTAAACACAAACATAAACTTGTAATACCAGTTACTAGACTCCACAGAATCAGTAATTCATTTATGGGGCAATGTATACGCTTTTACAACAAAATCCCAGAACATGTTCAAAGTTTGTCAATAAACAAGTTTAAAAGTTTTATTAAAGCAATACTGTACAAAAAGGGTTATTATAATATCAAGGAATACATGAATGAAAATAACCCCTGGGAATAAGGTGATCGCCACCATGCTGGTTCCATGAAAAATTATTTAAAAATTGTATAAACGAAATTATGTTAGAAAAAAAAAGTCTCGCTGGGTTTCTTTCTGGTTCTTCCCAGGACAGAGGTATTTTCCGAACCTGTGGTAGATAAAAAATGACTTTCAATAAGAATTATGTAATAATCGATATTGAATAAAAAATTATTCTATTCTATTCTATTCTATTCATGATGAAAGATTTACTGAATGAACATTTTCTGTTGATCAATTCCGTCCGTATATTCTCAATTTCTTGCTTAAGTCTCATTAATTGTAGACATTATAAATCTGAATCGATAGTTTTGCCCGGCGGTAAAAGCTTATAATAAACGATGCCCAGCATCACCTTATTGCGTGTTAATCCGGGTTTCGCTGCAGTCTGTGAAGCTTGACTACCCTTTGACCATGATCTTTTTCGCACGTTCTTGTCGTAAGTGATCCACTTTTCATTTTTCACCAGTAATCAATCTATTCAAAAATGGTTCGGTTGGTTTCATTACGTTTCAATAGAGAATCGCAAATGAGTACAAGATTCATTAGTTTTCTTTCCGTGAGCTCGTGTGGTACCCAAATATCGAGCTTTTTTATGTAGCCAGACTTTTTCAAATGGGTCTAAACAGTTTTGTGGTCAATCTTCAATTCCTCGGCTATGTCTTAACTACTAATGTGCCGATCTTGCTCCACTTTTTCAAAAATGGCATATATAATACATATATAATGGCACATATTATAATGGCAGAGACCAGAGCGAACTGCATCTTTGACATCAAATTCCCGAACTGAAAACGCTTGGACCAACTTTTTGATCTTACTGACACTGCATTAGGTCCAGAAACGTCACAAATTTTTTTCCTTGGTTTGCGTAGCATTTTCCCTTTTTCGTAATAAAATTTCAGAATATATCGAATTTCTTTGTTAGATTCACTCATTTTGACGAAAAAAACCGAATGAAAAATGGCGGTAAAGTGTTTTATAATTTTATTTTTTCTTTTTCTTAATGTCCCATATGCATTGATATTAAAACCAGCCAGATAAAAACTGTACAACCGCAGAGATTTTACTTCAATTTTATACAAACAAAATACGAAGAAACTTTTCCAGGACCTATTAAAAGTCAACTATCAACTGAATTCTCATAATCATTTGCATGAAATATTAAGGAACAAAAATGTAACAAACAAAACAAATTCAACTCTGTTTAAAGAACCACCCATTCCACCTCGAACCCCATTGTAAACTTGGCTGCAACTTTTAATTATAATGAAAAGCAAACGCGCGGCAAGTTTGAACTGTTCTCTTTCAATTTAATTAATTATAGCGCTTTTGTGGGTTGGATTAATCTGTTTTACTTTTGTGTAGACTTCGTTGCACGCGAGTGTAATTTACATTTTTACGTGGTAGGGCCATGCTGCAGCTATATTAGTAGTATAGTTGTAGCACAAATGGGTCGCCTCGACCGGGAAATGACCACGCTCTCACAGAATTCCAGCATAAAATAGCACCTTAACTCTGCTGTAATTCATATGGTGAGTGTAGATAACCGGAGATCCCTTTTACCTTTTAAAAATGAGGTATTCCATCTTAGTCCTCAGGGGTGACAACGCATCTGCGCTTTGATTCGTATTCGTCGAGGATAGATGTAGACATGTAAGGGCCATAGCATCCACGTACCATCAGGTGGACGATGTGCACGTTTGTCATCCTTATTCTATTAAAAAAATTGTATAATGAGATGTCAGGAAAAGTATAACACGAGTAAGTTAAAGAGGGGGGGGGGGGGAGAGGAAGACACTTATATTTAGCAATAGATTAATTCAATATTCGAAGAGAGAATAATTAAAAATTCAAGATCATTCCTCTTATTCTGGGCAGTTAGAAGGTAATTCAACTCGCACAACGAAAGCATGTTTGAAATTAGGCTTAAATATATTACTTTCGTCATCTCCACCTCCTTGCTAAAATTCCTCTTCATCATCAGTCTGCGGTAGTCCACTGTTGGACATAGGCCTCTTTCAAGACACAGCACTTAGCGCTGCCTTCAGCTACATGCTATCAGCCACCTTGCGTAGATCTCCATCCAGTCGGGAAAATCACAAAGGAGATGTTGGGAACTAGACATAAGCGTTGTTGTCATCATCCCCTCCCCCCGATCAAGCCGACCTATCCATACTTCAACTATAATATAGCTGCAGCATGGCTCTACCACGTAGATTAAAATGGAGATTAGCGGCAATATTAAAAGTAATAAGAGCATTGTTAGGATTCTTAAAAATATAACTTGATATATAATCTACTTCTGCAGAAAGTTACGACTTGCTTTACTGATTCATAAATATGTAAAACGCAACAATAATCTGCTCAAAATTATTTAATAATAGAAAAATACTGTCGGAACATTCAGAAATGTAATAAACATCTTGAACAGGTGTGAAGGAGGGTGAATTTGAGGAGGGTGTTCCCAGTTGCGTGCCCACGGACAGTTTGATCGTTGTTCTGTGTTACATTACAACCACGAATATGAGGTCATTGTATTTATCGAAAAAGTTAAATAGTATTCTAAAACTTACAAGAGGTTAGTCACCTTAGATTAGTTTAACTATATGCGATAAGCAATACACCTGCAACCCGTGCCAGCAACATTAATATTGTCGAAGAACGCCTTTATGTATAACACGTGTCGCTTTTTTTAACATCTGTCAAAAACAGCAAATGACTGACAATATATAACACCTGCAAAATTATTAATATAAAGCAGGTCATTGACATGATTTAAAAAACCATTGTCGACCTAAAACATAAAAACGCTCCATGAATATGGTTCCGTTTCAAGAAAAAAAATATTTTAAATATCAAAAACTAAAAAGGATAAAATAATTTGCACATTATATCAGTCAGCGTTAAGGGATAGTGTGTAGAAGAATTAATAAAGACCCGAATTCAGAACCTATTGTATGTAATGAAACAAATTTTATGGTAGCATCCATCGCACCAAGCACGCTCCGGAAAATTTGCAATCTGTGAACATTTCAAGATCGTCCCCGCCATTACATTAGATTTGATAGACCACAAATCCTCGCAAAAGAACACCGATACTACCAAGGATGATTCGGAAGGCTATTGAAACTATAAAATATCCAAATTTCAATAGAGAAGAAGGATGCGTGCTACTATCTGCTTGGGATTTTATAATTAATAAAATTAAAGCCAAACTCAAGTATACCACTGCAAAACTTCAAAATACTGTAAGCTCATGCTGCATAGATTAGACCAAAAATTAATATTCAAGAACTGAAGGTAAGTTGGGCTAACTATGTCATTGGGACGTCAAAAACCTCAGTCCCCCTCGAGACCATGAGTGCTATAAAGCAACCGCAATGTCGGGTATTAAAAATTGAAAATTAATTAATCCGTATCAATAAAATCAAAAACCAGTAAAATTAGTTTCATTAAATGAGTAGAGTTCGCGTAAATATAAGAAATCAATATTATATGTAATTTATTTTATTCTCCTTAGTTATTGAAGTCGGTATCTTTTGAAGTTTATTTTTTACTCTTTTGAGTGAAGTAGGAAATATCACAAGATCTAGGTATCATGTTAATAGTTAGTTACATTATAAACTTCGTCCACTATTTTTCGCCCTTACCGGTGAATTTTTTGAAACGAAGTTCTTTACCGCACGGTACGAACTTAACGGATGGAGGCTAGTCGAGAAAAAGTGTAAGATTTTTCCGTCACGACCCCCTTTCTATAGTGCGAGCGAGATGGAATGATATCCATCTCCTTCGGACATTTTTTAATCTTGCCTTGAAAGAAATATTATTTTAAATGTCGCTTCATTTTAATAGACGCTAGTATAACCTGTCGGAAATATCTGCGAACCTCGCTGGAATGCGCTTCCCCTCGCGCTTCCCCGCACCTCCGCCCGTTATCGTCTATCCAGTACCGTTGCCATCTCTCCATATTGCATGACGTCATCAAGCCAGGTTCGCAGATATTTCCGCCCGTTATCGTCTATCCAGTACCGTTGCCATCTCTCCATATTGCATGACGTCATCAAGCCAGGTTCGCAGATATTTCCGACAGGTTATATGTAATTAATTTATTTGTATTTTTGTTAATTAATAATATAATACGTTTATCAATAATTTTATACTACAAAAGGAACCTCATTCTAACAGAGTCACGCCACGACACTCACGTATGTTTTTTTTTCTTAAACTGTACATTGGAAAACGTCTGAAATATAATTTCATTTAATATACGCCATATCTCAATATCTCAATTGCTAAACCAGAAAGTACCACCAGAAAGTACAGTAACTAAAGAACAAGCAATCTTTCAACAAGCAAGGAAACAAATAGTCCGATTAAGCCTTTCACTAGCCAATAAAAAATAAATTACTTTCAACTTAGTCCCGACGAACATAGTTAGATCGACATTTCGAAATGATCGTTATAAGGCTGGAAAAATAAGCAAGTAGCTATCACGTTACGTTACATGAAGTATTGCAAAATCGTGGCCAATAACGTGGTAGCTTTGGTTTTACTCGAGATATCCGTGCTTGATTCTGACACTGTGGCATTGCAATTTTAAGCTCCAACATACTACTTGCTCATTATTAAGTATGTAGTTAAGCAACTTATAAATATTGTCTAATGAAGACTTGATATCTCCTATTTATGTAATTATTAAGAAAATGAAAAAACTAACTGTCAAAGAAGTGTTTTTTTTTATGTAATTTGATTGCTACCTATGTTATGGACCATATAATAAAATAAACTTCATTGACACTAACAAGATTGAGAAAATAATGTTAGGAAACTTTTTTTATAGAATGAGAGTGAGAAACAAGCACACAGTTCACCTGATGGTAAGCGGATGCTGTGGCTCATAGAAATCTACTTCTATTCTCGATAAACCTGTGAGGACTGATAATATAGAGATAAAATGCCTCATTTCTAGTAAAAAGAGTATCCGGTTACATTACACTCACCATACGAAACACTGCAGCTCTAAGCTGCTGTTTCACGTTGTTCGAGCTAATCCATTCGTGCTACAACCATATAGCTGCAACGTGTCTCTAGCGACGAGGAGCATCATTAAAAGTGGCCACGTCTGGTACTGCGGACGTCAATCCATCTAACAAGTGTGGTTATCACACAAGTATAAAGAAATATATATTTACAAGTATAAAGGCCTATGTCTAACAGTGGAAGTTTACTTTCATAAGTAGTATATATATATATATATATATATATATATATATATATATATATATATATGTATAGTTAAAAGTGTTACTGATAAAAGACGGCCAAGTGCGAGTCGCATTCGCGCATGAAGGGTTCCATACCATTGTAAAACACGTTTCTAGTAGGGGATCTCCCTCTAATCTTTAATTTATTTTTAATTTTTTTTATTTGTTGTCAAAGCAGCAACAACATATTAATAAACTAAAAAAATAAATATTCTGTGAAAATTTCAACTGGCTACCTATTACGGATCATGAGAAACAGCCCGCTGACAGACAGACGGACGGACAGCGGAGGCTTAGTAATAGGCTCCCGTTGGTTACCCTTTGGGTACGGAACCCTAAAAATAGACACAAGAAATAATAGTACCACAAAATGAGATTGTAAGCTGTTCTTTTTCAAAAAATGTATTCACTGGGTTTCTTGCTGGTTCTTTCCAGGGAAGAGACATTTTTCGAACCAGTACAGTGGTAAATTAAAAATAAGATTGACTTTCAATTTGTATTATAATATATAATGAAAAAACAACTTGGTAGCACAGAGGGTAATCGTTTGGCTAAGGCCAAGCCACCAGAACAAGTGAACAGACAGAACAATGACAATAATAATGATGACATTAGTTTAGTTTCTCCCAAGGAAGCTTTGGAGTCTTTTTATAGTGTTTTTTACGGTGTTTTAGATAATTGTGTACCTAAAAAGCGGAAAATGAAAGTAGATCAAAGACATTACCCCGAGTGGTATACTAGTGATTTAATTAGGAATATAAAATTAAAGGCTAAGCTTCACAAGCGATATAAATCGACCGGATCTCGTGCTGATTACGAAGCTTTTTCTACTTGCAGGGCGCGAATTAAGAAAAGTATTGATAGCGCATACCTAAACTATCAGAATCGTGTGCAAAGTAACTTGGCAAAGGATCCTAAGTCTTTTTGGGATCATATTAGGGCAAAAAAAGGGGCAGTTAAACGTAAACAAATATTGAAAGATGGAGTAGCATTGTCAGATCAAGAAAGTACGACTGAATTTGCCAAATACTTCTACTCAGTATACAACAGCGAGCCAGCACGTCTGGACGTAGGCGAGGCGGTGGCGGCTGGCGGCGCGAGCAGCGCGCGCGTGCACGTGCCGCAGCTACAGCTCAGCGAGGTGCGCGCGGCGCTTGCCCGGCTCAAACCAAAGCGCTCGGCGGGCCCGGACGGTATACCGGCGTTTGTGATGAGAGACTGCCGCTCAGTGCTAGCGGAACCCTTGTTACACATTTTCAACTTATGTCTAAAGAATTCATATTTTCCAAAAAGTTGGAAAATTACGCGTGTTATTCCGATACCTAAGGGGGGTAACAAATCTACGATTGAATCCTTCAGACCAGTGGCGATTCTCTCAACACCTGCGAAGGTGTTTGAGGGAGCCATCCAGCGAAGTGTACGGGAACAAGTTGCACCGCAGTTATCGGACGCCCAACACGGCTTCCGGACAGAGAGGAGCACAACCAGTAACCTCTTAAATGCCATGACGTATTTAGTTCCTCATGTGGATGCAGGGTTGCAGGTAGATGCCGCCTACTTTGATTTCAGAAAGGCGTTCGACTTGGTAGATAACGATATCCTATTGTCAAAGATGGCGAAAATTGGCTGCACACCTAAACTGCTTCATTTTTTTGCGAGTTACATGAAAGATAGAAAACAGTATGTGGAGTACGGTGGGTACCGGTCGGAGCCTTACTTTACTAGATCTGGTGTGAGCCAAGGCAGTAATTTAGGGCCGTTAGAGTTCAACATAATGATTAATGATTTACCAGAAGTAGTAAGAGAGGCTAAATGTCTATTATTTGCAGACGACCTAAAATTGCTTTTAGCCATCAAGAGTGAGGATGATTGTAGCCACCTTCAGCACGATATCGACCAAGTAGTAGAATGGAGTCACAAAAATAAGCTGCAGTTTAATATTTCAAAATGCTCTATTCTATCATTTAGTCGATCAAGGGCACCACTCCATTACAACTATAAGGTGGATGGCGAGCTAATGAAGAGGGAGGAATCAGTCCGGGATCTTGGGGTACAGATGGATGTCAAATTGACATTCCGGGAGCACATCTTGAACATATGTAAGAAATCTTATAAACGACTAGGATTTATCCTTCGCAGAGCAGTAAATTTTACCAACATAAAAGCCATCTCAGTGCTGTATGATGCTCTAGTAAGGAGTCAATTGGAGTGTAACTCGGCAATATGGGCTCCACATGAAAATAAATACAGTCTTATGCTAGAACGCATTCAGAATAAATTCACGCGATTTGTATATCATAAGCTTTATGGGGTTTATCCCTTCTATCCCTTGATGTACCCAACCTTGTTTGTTTTGGGCATGGTTGGATACAACAAGTTGGAAACTAGGAGGGATCTAGCGCTGGTAACCTACATTTTAAAGGTGTTCCGTGGTTACATTAGCAACCCGGGTGTGCTGCAGTGGATAGGCTTACGCGTGCCTGATAGATATGTACAGCGGCGACGGCGCCCGAGCTTGTTCGCGGTGCCGCGCGGCAGGACTAAACTGGTACGCAACAGCCCCCTCACGCGAACGATACACATACTAAATTTGGTTGCTGAGAAGTTGGACTTATTTTCATGTTCAGGAAGTGAGTTTGCAAAAGTGACATTATTCATAATATGTTATTCTCAAATTGAATTATACAATTGATTGTAATGTGTTGTTATTTAAATTAATTATTGTGTGTTGTAATTACTAATATTATTATCTTTTACCATTTAAATTATTACTTTATGCTTTATGATGTATTCCAGTAACATATTTTAATTGTATTATTATTATTATTATTTTGAATTGAGATGCTACATTTATCGATTTAGGTTTTTCCCTGTAATGGTAGATGTTAGTAGGAAATATAAATAAATAAATAAATAATTTACATTCCATTATTGTAGAAAATAGTTAAGCATAGTTTTCTAAATTTTCAACTAACGTATTACCTAAAGTTATGCGAATAAATAATTTGAATTTGAATGTTTAACAGATATAAGAGACATCTGGTAGATATTTAATACTTTGTGCAAAGAGCTGCTACAAGCAGATAAAAATAACAAAAAGATATCTTTAAACTTTGAACACCAAAACACAAATATCTTAAAACGATAACATTAATATAAAAACCGGTCAAGTGCAAGTCATCACATTATGTGCATAACATTACGAATATTATGTACGAGGACTGAATTAGAGATTAACTTTTCTTTATAAGATGTTTAAGTAATGATTTTTCAGTTTATTTTTAGGAAGTATCACATGTGGTAGAGCCATGGTGCTATATTAGTAGTATAGTTGTAGCACGAATGGGTCGGCTCCACCGGGGAAGGATCACGCTCTCACAGAAAACCAGCGTAAAATAGCAGCTTAACGCTGCTGTGTTTCGTATGGTGAGTGTAAAGAACCGGAGACCGTTTTTACTGGCAAAGAGGCATTCCATCTTAGTCCTCACGGTTGACAACGCATCTGCATCTTAAGTCTTTATTGAGGATAAATGTAGATGTCTATGGGTCACAGTAACCACTTACCATTAGGTGGACTGTGTGCTCGTTTGTCACCTTATCCTATAAAAAAAAGTAGTAAATTGAAAAGATAATTGAATATGCGGTGACAAGCTACGATAATCGATGTTTTCTATATTTGTTGTTTAAAAACAGTGTCATATGATACATTATTTAGAGAATTTTCAAAATTCTAAATATATACTTTGGTTTTTGAGATAACCCCTTAACAATAACAGTGTAAAACTGATATCTGACAACTTTGACGGCATTTTATTTTTGACAGTTCTAGACGACACCCCACATGCTAGGGTGAGGGAAAAATTCCTTTTCGGTTTCTTTTTCATGCATGGGATTAACCGTGAGAAATAGTCCGATTGAATTTCTTATTCAATATTTGACATTTGATCGACATTCTACATCAAATATTCAAATTTCTGATCTGTAACTCATTTCGTCTACGAACTAGAGATCCATAACATAAATGGATAGACGGACAGATAGACAGCAGAGTGATATTAATACAGTTTGAATACAAAAAAGTTGAAGGTAGCCCGGGCTGAATATGACATCGGGACGTCAAACATCTCTGTCCTACCCGTGACCGTGGGTGCTATAAAATACCCCAAATGTTGGGAATTAAAAATACCTTAAAATTAAACGCTGTAAATGCGTAAAATTAGTTTTATTCAATGAATTTTTCCACCACCGGGGCGGCGCAAACCACAGATATTCATAAAAGTGGAAGAATTAAAACAAAGAGTTAAAAATGTGCAAAAAAAAAAAAAGATGACACCACTGAGGCGTTGTTTTGTGTATTAATATAATACTTTTGAAACTGGTAAACTTTTATTTAAAACTAACTTCTTAACTAAATGACATTGTGTAACAAAAAAACTTCACTTAAGTTTCACTAGCGACATCTGGTGAGCGGATGGATACTAGCCCTCATTGTACATTGTACTATATGTATTGAAATCATACTATATCCAGTGAAACTGTATGATTAAAAAATGAAGTTCAATTAATTAATAAATTATTTAAATTATAACAACAAATAGGCCTATATGATTTTTAATTACAAAAACTATTCTACAATGTTAAGAAAATAAATAAATATAATTTTAGTATGAACGTAATAAAATATACCTTTATTTCATGGTTCTTTCGTATGAAGTATGTACATAGTTCACCGCATAGTCCCTCTACAATAAAACCAGATATGACGTTAGAATTTTTATGGGCGTATATATTGCTAGAAAAATCTGCATAACTATTGCGGTTATTCGAGACGTCTGGACGATGTGTGTTGGGAAAATATGGGATTTTTATAGCTCATATTTATTGTCCCATACGTTTTTTGTAATGAAATTTATGCGGAGATCTACCGGAGAGCTCTTACGGGCTTGTTCATTGGCTTTAATACTCTCCAGCCGTCTTCAAAAAGCAGAGGAGGTGATCATTCCAACTGTATGTTCTTTTTTTGTAACATATATAGCTACGCGATATCTTTATTTACTTATTAAATTATGATTAAAAAATACTTAATCGTAAGAACGGAACATACAAACAAGCTTTACCTTAATTAAAGGTAACCACGGCCAGGTAAGAAATTAAGAATAACAAGAAGTACACAATAACACATTTAAAAAAAAAGGAAAATTGTGAATAATTGCGAGTTTATTAATTATGAATAATTTTTTTTTAATATTATGATTATTTATTTTCTTTTTTTAGTACAGAGAAGACTGTTAACGACTAAGTGCTAAATATCCGTCAACCGTGAACCGATTTTCAAATTATTATTTTTTTTATTAAATCAGTTGACCGACCTAACGGATGATTCCGTATAGATTTGAAGGGAAAATAAGGGATAATTTTTTCAAGTTCTTATTTAAACGAGACTAGTAGAATAGAATAGAATTTTTTTTTCAATATACTCGTAGATTACTTGTAATTCTTATTGAAAGTCATTTTTTAATTTACCACAGGTTCGGAATAAAACCTATGTCCTGGAAAGAACCAGGCAGTAACACAGCGGGGCTTTTTTAAAGTAAATTATACAATATGTAAGGTTGTAGAAACTATATACAAAATTTGTTTAGGAAACAGCTTGTAAGCGACCACCTCATTCCCAGGGTTTTTTTTCTCTTTTTTTTTAAAAATCCGTTACCTAGGATTACACTAGGATTTTCTCCTGTATCGTGGAGGCAGTTTACATACACAAATTGCACAATGAGAAACATCCAGACCCGTAACAATTATTTGTAGGCCATACAAATACTTGTTCCGTGCGGGATTCGAACCCGCGCCCCCCAGGGCAGCAACTCATTGCTAAGCCACTTCGCCACGGAGCCGTTTCAACCATGTTTTCATTTATATTGTAATAACCCTTTTTATACAGTTTTTTTTAATAAAATATTATAATTCGGAAATAGAGAAACCTTGTATATTTTCTGGGACTTTGTTGTAATAGCCTCAAGAATGAATTTCTGACTCAGTGGAGTCGAGAAACTGTTATCACCAGCTTGTGTTTGTTCCTAGTGTTTACAGAGTGTATATTACTTTCTTACTCAAACTATTTTTGTTTGTGTAAACATTGCACGTGGTAGAGTCACGCTGCGGCTATATTACTGGTATAGTTGTAGAACGAATTGTTCGCCTCGACCGGGAAAGGACCACATGCTGCTGTGTTTCGTATGGTGAGTATAGAGAACCGGAGACCCTTTTTGGGCATTCCATCTTAGTCCTCACGGGTGACCTTCGCATTCTGATGCATCTGCATTTTGATTCGTAATCGAGATTAGATGTTGATGTCTATGAGCCACAGCACCCACTTACCATCAGGTGGAAAGTGTAGTTGTGTAAGCATGACAGAGGGAAACTGAGACAGGTGATGGGCGGTTTCCTTCCAAGTGTGGCAACTATGGTGAAATTTCCTCTATGAGACAATCAATGGGGGGGACTATGCTGAACACAGGGGGCTTTTGATTGGTTGTAATGAATAAATGAAAAAAAAAATCTTAGAGATAGTCATCCCGTTTTATTCCCGTATTACATCTACAAGGTTGAAGCCCATGAGCCCCCATGGTTTTTCTTTCCTTTCCCATAGACACTTACTCAAGATTTTCTTAAGCCGTCAACACACGGCATTAACATTTATTGATATTTATTGTTTGTGTCTAAATTAAATAATATTTTTCCCTGTTTATTTTTTGTATCAAAATGTAATTCTTTTAATTATAAAAATGTTATAATTTAAAATTTAAAATTTTGTACAGCCGACTTCAATATAAGTTATTAAGAATAACTCAAAAACTGTTGGTCTGACCTTGATGAAATTCATATGGGACCACACGAGAAATGCCAGCTTTCATATAAAAAGGAATCATCATAATCGGTTCACCCAGTAAAAAGTTATGAGGTAACACACATAAAAAAAGAAAAACATACAGTCGAATTGAGTACCGTCTCCTTTTTGGAAGTCGGCAGAAAATTCATTCAAAGTTCCCAGTTCAACCTGTTTACCACGAAAAAAAGTTTTAATCGTATTCAATTTAAACCGATGCACAATTATTTACGTTTGCTTATTTACGTTTCTTTAAGCCGCAGGATGAGGGCTTAATAAAATATACTTTTAATTAACTCGCTGCGCTACGGTGCCCAAGGCCGAAAAACAAATTAACTCGACCGGTATTGCTAGATGTCGAACTGCGGTTATTCATGTTGGTGATTCTTTCGATCTGGTCTTTTAACTTTTTTTTAAATATATAAAAAAATCCGCTTCGTCATGCTTATTTTTACCTACAACTACAGCAAACCTACTAAAACTCATTTCTACTCTATATTTTAGTATACTCTGTGTAGGATGAGTATTTTTTCGATATACAAAACTATTAAAATAGGCAATATCTATAATTTTAATATTAAGGAATTTTAGTCATTAACTTATAATTGTCTAATTTTTAAATAAAAGTACACATTTTAAGTGATTACTGTCAACCTTATTTAAGAAAGACTGTTATAACGAGAAATTATCTGAAACTCTCCACAAAGTTCACACCTGAAATGTAATGAAATTCTTTGGCGCACGGCTTCAGCTATAGAACATTAATACTCTTTACCGCGAGGCTTCAACGTAATAAATTAAAATTTCGCTAATAAAATGTAATTTTCTTCAAATTTACTACCGTTCCGTAATTATGTTCCTCTGACCCAAGAAGAAGAGGGCAGAGAAACACTGCAAGTATCCTCTTTTATGTTATTTTTAAGACTATATAATAATAACAGCCATATAATATAAAATTGTATACTTGGGGAGTGCTTTTAGCCGGGATGGAAGATGCGATTTAGATGTGGACAGGCGTGTCGCTGCCGGGAACAAAGTCAATGGTGCCCTGACTGCGGTAGTCAAAAGGCAAGGCGTAGTGAGGGGGCACGCCTTGCAATACATAACGCAGTGTTCGTACCAACTTTGTTATATGGCAGCGAAACCTGGGTATGCCAAAAGAAGCATAAAAGCAAGTTGAATGCAGTAGAGATGCGATCTCTTCGTAAAATGTGTGGCGTTACCATGGCCGACCGAAAGCGAAACGAAGAGATTCGCAATATGGCAGGTTTGAAAGATGACCTTATCACAAAAATTGATAAAGGCGTGCTTCGGTGGTTTGGGCACGTTGAGCAAATGAGTGAAGACCGAATGGTGAAGAAAATATATAGCGCGAAAGTTAATATTAAAAGGTGTCGGGTAGACCGAGACTAACTTTCGAAGACCATGTGAGCAAATTGCTCGAAGAGGGTAGGGTCAAGAGTACTCGGATACCTAGACGTGCATGTATGAAGAAGATAATGAATCTGAAAGAAGCGAAAGAGGTATGTAAGGATCGTGACACTTGGCGATCTGTTCTCTCTGGCTACCCCGTCAGGGATTGTGCGTGAAGATAAGTAAAGTAAAGTAAGTAATATAAAATAATAGTATATAGACCCATTGGTAACCCGAGCATGTTCTATAGTATAGTTACATATAATAAAGGACGTTAAGATTTAGAGTTTATCGGTACTTGGAATGACCGAGCGAATCAGACCTCATGAACATCACCTGTTCCCAAGCCACAACTCTCTCCTAAAGAATTTACTACCTAGCTACATATTATGTCTAAAATATATAATTACTATCCTTAAGCCACATTATAACATATCTAATGTACCGTGTAACGGCTGTGTAAATTCTTACAATTAAATTAAATAATTCATAGTGGATATTCATCCACTACCCTATATCCTCCCGTGGATGTCGTACTGTCGTAAGAGGCGACAAAGGGAAACAAATCAGGAGATGTGCAGCAGCATCTGCCTAATAACGATAAAAAATTTAAACCTGCGATTGCCGATTGCCAACCCGCTTGTCAAGCGTGGCAACTATGGCAAATAACCCATTTCTGATGGTAAATGACTACCGCCGCCCATGAACAACCGCAATACCAGGGGAATTGCAGATTCGTTGCCAGCTTTTTAGAAAGGTGTAAGCACTTTTCTTGAAGGTCCCTAAGTCGTATCGTTCCGAAAAAATCGCCTGTGGTAAACAATTCCACAGAAAAGTTGTATGAGGAAGAAAACTCCTAGTAAAACGCGCAGTCGTGGACCGCCATGCATCTAGATGGTGAGGATGGTAACGCGGATATTGGCGCGATGTGCGTTCGTGAAATTTGGCGGCTGGAATTAATCCGAACAATTCCTCAGAACACTCCCCGTGGTAGATTCGATAGAAAATGCAAAGGGATGCAACACCCTACGCATCGCCAATGTATCGAGCCGATCGGTCATCGACGGTCAGTGACTAAGTGGAAGGAGCTGGCATTGGGGTGCCCCGGCCCAGAGATGTGAACAGTATTCCATGTGAGGACGAACTTGCGTTTTGTAAAGTTGCAAGCGGTGTGCCGGCATGAAATAGTGTCCCACTCTGCTGAGCACGCCAAGCCAATTTGGCCTTCCCTTCTAAGTGACCACGAAAGTGCACACTATTCGATATGTCGACGCCGAGAATTCTGATGCTAGCTGAGGCAGCAAGGGTAGTGCCTTGAAACTGAATAGATACGACAAAGGGGTTCTTTTAACGGGAAACGTGCAAACTTGTGTCTTCTGGGGATTGAACTGGACATGATATAGGCGCCCCCAATCAGAGACCTGACAGCAAAGCAAAGACTCGACTTCAAACACAAGTTTGTCCAGGTACTTGGCGATGTTTTCGCGAGAAATATTGGCAGTGGCAGGCATCACCAGTGCTGTCGTCTGCATAGCAATGAATGTTACCAGCTTGCAACATACCATTGATATGCAAAAGAAACAGCGTTGGTGATAGCACGCATCCTTGTGGAACACCAGCGTTAGTCGGCTTGTAATCAGAGCATACACCGTCTACTACGACCTTGAAGCTCCGATTTGCAAGAAAACTGGTGATCCAATTGTACAATTTCTAGGGAAGCCCATAGGAAGGGAGCTTCGCAAGAAGCGCGTTGTGCCTGACCCGATCGAAGGCCTTCGCTATGTCCAAACTAACGGCCAACGCCTCTCTCTTGGACTTTATTGCCTCCACCCATCTATGAGTCAGGTAGACTACCTGATCATCAGAAGATCACCAGCTGATCGATCCCGACAAAAACCGTATTGGCGGTCACTAATCAGCTGGTGATCCTCAAGGTACCTCATGAGCTGGCAGTTTATAATAGACTCCATTATTTTGGACAACAAGGAGCTGATGGCGATAGACCTTTAGTTGGACGGGTCTGAGTGGTCGCCTTTTTTAGGGATCTTGTGGACCAAAGCTGTCTTCCATGAGTTTGGGACTATGTCTTGGGAGTAGTAGTACCAGAAAATATGCATTAAACCCGGTGCCAACTCTGGAGCATACGTCTTCAGCACAATGGGAAGGACTCCATTAGGCCCAATCGACTTGCTGACGTCCAGGGAGAAGAGTGCTTTGCGAACCGAGCGCTGTTTAAACCACACATTTGTCATGGAGCACTCACACCGCGGGATGATCCCACCGTAACCGTATCCAATCTAGAGTCGAGTTGGACGCAAAGAGAGAATCCAACAGATCGCTTTGTCCTTTGCGGCATGGGCCAGTGAGTCGTCCTCTCTGTGCATAGACGGAAGAGATGGCTGACAGAAGTTCCCTTGGACAGCATTGGCGAGAGACCAGAATGCACAGGTTCCCGAAGGAAGGTGAACTAGCTTCTTGCCAATTCTTCCGATGTGCTCAGATCTTGCCTTGGCAATGAATATTTAGAAGGACCTGGAGGCGGAATTATATTATATATAATTATGATGCAGTCTAACGCAAAACTAGGCACAATAGAGAACGGTGAGCTGAAAGTAGGGAAATTTGGATTAGGGCAACGGAACCCAAGTGGCCAGCAGCTGGCCGACTTCATGGAAAAAGAGGAACTGTTTATGATGAACTCTTTTTTCCAGAAGCGGCCCCACAGGAATTTGATCTGGTTGAGCCCCGACGAAAAAATAAGATTGACTTCATTATGACGACTAGACCACAACAGACAGATCCCTAAATGTATTTCTTTATAGGATAGGGTGACAAACGAGCACACAGTCCACCTGATGGTAAGTGGTTGCTGTGATCCATAGACATCTACATTTGTCCTTTTTTTATATAGAAATAGTTTAATAAACGAGCACACAGTCCACCCGATGGTAAGTGGTTGCTGTGGCCTATAGACATCTACATCTATCCTCGTTTGCGAATCAAAATACAGATGCGTTGTCAGCCTTGAGGACTAAGATGTAATGCCTCTTTTCCAGTAAAAAGGGTCTCTGGTTCTCTACACTCACCATACGAAACATAGCAGCATTAAGCTGCTATTTTACGCTGGTATTCTGTGAGAGCGTGGTCCTTCCCCGGTCAAGCCGACCCATTCGTGCTACAACTATATTATAAATATAGCTGCAGCTTGGCTCTACCACGTATCCTCAATAAAGGATCAAAATGCAGATGCGTCGTCACCCGTGAGGGCTAAGATGGAATGCCTCTTTTCCAGTAAAATGGGTCTCCGGTTTAGAGAACCAGAGACCTATTTTACACTCACCATACGAAACATAGCAGTGTCAAGCTGCCATTCTACACTGGTATTCTGTGAAAGCGTGGTCCTTCCCCAGTCAGTCTGGGCGAAATTAGAATAGCTCTCCAGCACCTTAAAAACGGCAAATCCCCGTACTAGGATGGAATTACAGCGAAGCTTCTGAAATCGTGTGGAAAACCGTTACTTAAAGTCCTTCAGAAGCTCTTTAATTCCGTCCTCCATGGTGGAACTACTCCGGAGGCGTGGAGCAGAAGTGCGGTGGTCTTATTCTTCAAGAAAGGCAACAACGCTCTATTGAAGAACTACAGACCGATTTCCCTTCTGAGCCGCGTCTACGTGCTGTTTTCCAGAGTCATTCCGACGACGACTTCCAGCTTCCCGAACAAGCCGGTTTCCGAAAAGGCTTTAGCACCATAGACCACATACATACCCTTCGGTAAATTGTACAGAAGTTCGAGGAGTATAATTTGCCACTATGTCTGACGTATGTGGACTATATGAGAAAGCCTTTGATTCCGTCGAAATTTGGGCAGTGCTGCAGTGCTTCCAGCGGTGCCAAGTGGACTGTCGGTACATCGAAGTGTACGTGTTTGTACAGTAGGGCTACGATGGCTATCCGAGTACAGAACCAGAGTACGAACCCTATCCAACTGCAGAGAGGTGTAAGGCAGGGTGACGTTATATCCCGAAACTCTTCACCGCTGCATTGGAAGACGTTTTCAAGCTGCTGGACTGGAAAGGATGCTGTATTAACATTAACGTGAGTACATCACTCACCTTCGATTTGTTGACCTCAATAGTACATCCCAACGGATACTTAGGTCTTAAGATGAACATGAACAAAACGAAGATCGAACGAACGAAACGAAGATGTATAACGTCCATGTCATACCTATGCCGGTAGCTGTTGAGAGCACTAAGCTCGAAGTTGTTGACAAATATGTTTACCTGGGTTAGTCCGACCTTAGTTCGACTAGGTAAGTCCAACTTTGGCCGAGAAGTCAATCGACGGATTCAACTCGGCTGAGCAGCGATCGGGAGATTACGACACATCTTCTCGTCAGATATACCTCAAAACCTAAACAAGATTGTGCGACCAGTGCGTGTTGCCAGTGATGACCTATGAATAAGACGTGGTCCTTCACTGCTGGCCATATGAGGAAGCTCAAAGTCGCTCAGCGAGCTATGGAGAGGGCTGTGCCCGGCGTTTCTCTACGTGATAGACTTAAAAACGAGGATATCCGCAGTAGAACCAGAGTAACTGACATAGCCTAAAAAAATTAGTAAACTGAAGTGGCAATGTACCTGTCATATAACTCGAAGAACCGACAACCGATGGGGAAGGAAGGTTCTCGAGTGGCAGGCTCGTGCCGGCAGGCGAAGTGTAGGGCTTCCCCCCATTAGATGGGGTGACGACCTAGTAAGACATGAAGGAAGTTAACGGATGCAGGTGGCTCGGGACTGCCTTTTGTGGCATTGCTTGGGGGAGGCCTATGTTCAGCAGTGGATTTTAATAGGCTATAACGTTAGGGAACAAAACGTATGAGGACTTTAATATATTTTAATAGGCTATAACGTTAGGGAACAAAACGTATGAGGACTTTAATATATTATATTAAAGTCCTCATACGTTTTGTTCCCTAACGTTATAGCCTATTAAAATCCACTGCTGAACATAGGCATTTATACTATCAAAATGCAGAAGCGTTGTCAACCCTGAGAACTATGATAGAATGTTACGTTTCCAGTAAAAAGAGTCTCCGGTTCTTTACACTCGCCAAAAGAAACACAGCAGCATTAAGCTGCTATTTTACGCTGATATTTTGTGAGAGCTTGGTCCTACCCTGGTTGAGCTGGAAATACCATTGCATTTTGCATATGCATTTTGATTTCTTATTGAGGATAGATGTAGATATCTTTGGGTCACAGCAACCACTTACCATCAGGTGGACTGTGTGCTCGTTTGGCACCCTATATCTATAAAAAAAAACTTCTTAATGCAACAAATTTTATATAGTGGTCAAAACAAGTTTGTTTACTGACAGTATGATACCTTGCCAAATAGTGGAGACAACGTCTTCTATAACATTATACTTCATAACATGTTTACGAGTAATCTAAAGCTTAGTTGGGAGAATTCATGATCAACATGTTATTGTGACATTTTTGCTACTTGAAAATATCAGACGCGTAGTCATTTGGGATCAATAGATTGTTATGATGTTACGGCTACACCCAGACCTACTCCAGATCTACTCGTATACAGAACGCATAACCATTTTCTGTTTATTTACACTAAATATGCCATACATTCTAATCGAGCCGTTTACCCACTAATGTTAATTTTTCGTCATAACTACAGTAGACGCTACCGGAATATTTTTCATTTCAATTCTTTTTTTTTTATGTAGACAAGCAGGTTTTCTCTCGATGCATTCCTCCACTCCTTAGTACGCGGTTTTTTTTTATTTGCACTTTATTAAATTAACACAATATTAATACGTATACGTTTTTAAAAAACATACAACCCAATGATATGCATACGTAAGAGATTAATATAAATTATAATAATGTTTAAATAGAGTATAATAAAGAAAAGTCGTGATAGCTCATATGGTTAGCGCTCGCTTTAAGTTTCACAGTACGTGAGCAACCCGGGTTCGATCCCCGCCAGAAGCAATGAAATTGTTAATTGCAATTTTAAGTGCTGATTTACCACGTGCTCGGCGGTGAAGGAAAACATCGTGAGGAAACCTGTATGTCTAATAAATAAGAATAAAATATTTCGATGACATGTGAAGTTCGCCAACACGCGTTGGGGCAGCGCGGCGGACATTTTCTTGCCATAAAACCCTCTCAGAAATGAAAGGAGGCCTGTGCTCAGCAGTGGGACGTATATACGCTGTAACTTTACTTTACTTTTACTTACAATAATGTTACTGCAGCAATAAAATTAATAACCAGATTTGTGTATTAAGTAAATTTTAAATTTAGAACATGGCAACCCAAACGTGGCCTTGTAGAAACAGTCCGCCTATAGCTGTTTTGTTTTTATTCGTCTATGTACACCATGACATGAATTATTATGCTATGAAATGTTCCGTCTATTTAAAGCAGTAATTACGTATATCGGAATGTATTGTATTACTGTGCACGTTGCAACGGAAGCTTGGTGAATACCTAACGGAACGCAATCTATAGAAGAAATTAAATATTACTAAATAAACAAAAAAGTACTGCCACATTTATTCAAAAATTGTTGGCCTTCGACTAACGACTTTCATTAACGCGAACATTACACATAAATTAAATTAGTTTTACTGATTTTATCGCGTTTATTTATACTTATTTTTAATTCCCGACGTTTCGGTTGCTTTGTAGTTGCAGCATCCATGGTTAAGGGAAGACTGATTTAGTAAATCAAACACGATAAAACCCCTAAACATGGCCTTCAGTATGATTTTACAATAGTTGATATTGGGTTATGGGTTTCTGATTTAAAAGAACAATTTATAATCAATGCAAAACTTATTATCTTCGACACGATACAGACATTGCAAGAATACTCAGTTACAATAACATACTATGATATATTTCATACTAAATTTTCATATCTAATACTCCCACTAAAATTTAACTCTATCTATAAAGTATAAACTAACAAAAATTAAACAACATCATATAAAATCTGATCTCTCAGATGTTCGAAGGTTTAACTGGGCTTCAGTTAAAATATCTGCTAATTGATAATTGCTTGGAACATAATTAATTTAACTAAGCCCAATTCAACCTTTTCCGTTAGAATAGAATAGAATAGAATAGAATAGAATAGAATAGAATAGAATAGAATATTTTTTATTCAATATACATTACATGTGTAATTCTTATTGAAATTCATTTTTTACTTTACCACTGGTTCGAAAAAACCCTCTGTCCTGGGAAGAACCAGCAAGAAACCCAGCGGGACTTTTTTTTAAAAATAAATTTTACAATATAAATGATTACGAACTATTTACAAAATTTATTTTAGAAACTGCTTGGAAGCGATCACCTCATTCCCAGGGGTTATTATCAACCATGTATTCATTTATACTATAATAACCCTTTTTATACAGTTTCAGCTTAATAAAACATTTAAACTTGGTAATAGAGAGAACCTGTACACTTTCCGGGACCTTGTTGTAATAGCGTATACATTGCCCCAAGAATGAATTACTGACTCTGTGGAGTCGAGAAACTGGTATCACTAGCTTGTGTTTGTTCCTAGTGTTTACAGAATGTATATCACTACTTTTACTAAAACTATCTTTGTTTTTGTGAACATACATTAAATTTTCGTAAATATACTGAGAGGCCAAAGTTAATATATTAATTTCTTTGAATTTATCTCTAAGAGACTCTCTCGGTTTTAGATTGTAAATAGCTCTAATGGCCCTCTTCTGTAAAACAAAAATAGTTTCTGAATCAGCCGCATTTCCCCATAGCAAAATCCCATAAGACATTATGCTATGAAAATAACTAAAATAAACTAATCTAGCTGTCTCGACACTAGTGAGACCTCTAATCTTTTTTACAGCATAGGCTGCAGAACTTAGTCTGCTTGCTAATTTGGATATATGGGGGCCCCACTGGAGCTTTGCGTCAAGAGTGATGCCAAGAAAAACAGTGGATACAACAGGGCTCAATTCCTCCCCATTTAAAAACACATTGGTATTCAGATTTTGAACATTCGTTGTTGTAAATTTAACACAATTTTAAAGTTATAAAGTTATATTTAACATCTATATGTTTTGTCATTTTATGTTAAACAGAATTGTTAAAATTTAATCTGATTGCACTCTGATTATCTATATTTAATGTGATACAATCATAACTTTCACCTAAATCAGACAATAGCTGCTGCAACCACAATATCTCCTTAGCACATTCACTAGCAAGTACAAATTCAACCTTTGTGGTGGAGAGAGCAATGGTCTTCTGTTTCTAACTGGACCATATGATTGGTCCTCCATTCAGCATAAACAAATATCCTGTAGTGGATTTACGTGTATCAATATCACTTGCAAAATCTGAATATCAATATCCAACTAGATCATTGCTTTCCCCAATGTACCTTATACACAAATTTTTACTTTTTATTAAATATCTAATTACACGTTTAACAGCATATACATGTTGTGGACTTGGATTGTTTACATATCTGCTAATACATTTACAGCAAATGAAATGTCTGGCCTTGAGACAGAACTCAAAAACATTAAGCAACCTATAGCTTCTCTATAAGGAAAATCAATAACAATTTCATCAACATGCTTTGAAATAATAACATTGTTATCTGCTGGAGTGTTGGCAGGATTTGCATCACTCATCAAAACTTTTCATTAATCTGACTTTCCTGATGAATCTATAAACTGTTATTCATACGTTCTATTTGCATGCCCACAAAATACTTGAACTCTAACCCTTTGATTTTAAATATTGTTTTAAATATTCTATTATCTCGTTACAAGCTGTTTATTTGAAGATATTACAAGAGCATCATCAACATAAATTATTAGGAATACTTTAGTTCCATCAAAAAATCCTTTGTAAATACAATTATCAGCCTGAGATTGAACGAAACCATACTTAAGCAAAAACTCTATGTTTTGTTCCAGCATCTAGATGCCTGTTTTAAACCATACAGTGATTTTATATTTATAAAAATATCCTCTTCAAAATACCCTTAAAAAGGCAGTCTTTACATAAAACTGTTGAATTTTTAAGTTATACTTTGCAGCAACAGAAAGTACAATTCTTATAGAATCATAATGGGTTGTTGGAGAGTATATTTCTTGATAACCAATATCTTTCTGATTAAGCCCTTGTGCACATAGACGAGCCTTATAGCGTGCAATCTGATTATTCTCATTCTTCTTTATGGTAAAAACCCACTTGGTAGTAAGGGTTCGTTGACCAGACCTTTCAACCGCAGTCCAGGTATTGTTTGTGTGCTGAAGATTCTCCTTTTATAACTTTAGACCACTCAGCCTTTTGTGGACTATTCAGTGCCTCTGCATATGCTTGAGGCAATGACAGCTCTACCAGATTTGCTTCATAATTTCTATTGATCCGTGGTCTCAAATTCATTATATGTATTGTTGAACCTTCCAATTCTCGAGATGGTTCATAGCCTGGATCATCACCGGTACAACTCAGTATGCTATCTTCACTCTCTGTTGACGGACAGTCAACTAGAGTATCATCCACATTAGATTGTTGTGCTTCACTCTCTGAAAGTAGGGAAATTTGGAATAGGGCAACGGAACCCAAGGGGTCAGCAGTTAGCCCACTTCATGGAGAAAGAGGGACTCTTTATGATGAACTCTTTCTTCCAAAAGCAGCCCCACAGGTAGTGGACCCGGTCGAGCCCCGACGGTTCGACAAAAAATGAGATTGACTTTATTATGACGACCACACCACCACTTTTCAGTGATGTCTCAGTGATTGCGAGGGTGAAAACGGGAAGCGATCACCAAATGGTTAGAGGCACACTGAACATAAACGTTAAGTTGGAGAGGTCTCCTCTAAGGAAGTCAACGCTTCGACCCCTCGTGCACTAGTCCAAAGTCCCGAAACCTTTCAGCTCAAGTTACAAAACCGTTTTCAGTACCTGGAAGACTGCAATGAAGTGGACCATATAAATGATAAGCTCAACAGATTTGACAGCATACAGGTAACTGAACAGACAGATCTCTAAGTGCATGCGGCAGGACTTACGCAACTTCAATACAGCTTGTATTGAAGTAGCGATCGAGAGGACTCAAGGTTCCAAAGTCTTTGCCAGAGATCTGTCTGTCAGAAAGATCGAGCTGTCAAAGCTGAAGACCGAGTGTGGCAGCATCGTTTCCGGGATACCTGAGGTTTTGAGTGAGATTGAGAGGTTCTATGGGCAGCTATAAACGTCATCGTTGGAGACACATGCAAGTGTGAGTAACGATCCAAGAGCGAGTCTCATCCGACACTATTCCGAAGATATCCCGGACGTCAGTTTGAGCGAGATTAGAATGGCTTTGCAGCACCTTAAAAACGGCAAGTCCCCGGGCGAGAATGGAATTACAGTGGAGCGTTTGAAAGCGGGTGGAAAACCGGTACTTGAAGTCCTTCAGAAGCTTTTTAATTCCGTCCTCCATGGTGGTACTACTCCGGAGACGTGGAGCAGAAGTGCGGTGGTCTTGGTCTTCAAGAAAGGCGATAACGTTCTCTTGAAGAACTACAGATCGATTTCCCTTCTGAGCCGCGTCTACGTGCTGTTTTCGAGAGTCATTAAAAATCATCTCGCACGCAGACTCGACGCCTTCCAGCCTCCCAAACAAGCCGGTTTCCGAAAGAACTTTAGTGCCATAGACCACATACACATCCTTCGGCAAATTGTACAGAAGACAGAAGAGTACAATCTGTCACTTTGCCTTGCGTATGTGGACTATGAGAAAGCCTTTGATTCCGTGGAAATTTGGGCGGTGCTACAGTCCCTTCAGCGGTGCCAAGTTGACTATCGGTATATCGAAGTGCTGAAGTGTTTCTACAATAGGGCTACGATGGCTATCCGAGTACAGAACCAGAGTACGAAACCTATCCAACTGCAGAGATGTGTAAGACAGGGTGACGTTATATCCCCGAAATTCTTCACCGCTGCATTGGAAAACGTTTTCAAGCTACTGGACTGGAAAGGATACGATATTAACATCAATGGCGAGTACATCACTCACCTTCGATTTGCCGACGATATAGTCCTTATGGCAGAACCGCTGGAGGACCTAATCACTATGCCCAGTGACCTCAATAGTGTATCCCAACGGATAGGTCTTAAGATGAACATGGACAAAACAAGGATCATGTTTAATGTCCATGTCACACCTATGCCGGTAGTTATTGGGAGCACTAAGCTCGAAGTTGTTGACGAGTATGTTAACCTGGGGCAAATAGTCCGACTAGGTAAGTCAAACTTCGACCGAGAGGTCAATCGACGGATTCAACTATGTTGGGCGGTGTTCGGGAAATTACGGCTCATCTTCTCGTCAGGTATACCTCAAAACTTGAAAACGAGACTATACAACCAGTGCATGTTGCCAGTGAGGATCTATGGAACTGAGACGTGGTCCTTCACTGCTGGCCGGATGAGGAAGCTTAAGGTTGCTTAGCGAGCTATGGAGAGGGCTATGCTCGGATTTTCTCTGCGTGATAAACTTAGAAATGAGGATATCCGCAGTAGAACCAGAGTGACCGACATAACCCAACGGATTAGTAAGCTAGTGGCAATAGACCGGCCATATAGCTCGAAGAACCGACAACCGATGGGGAAAAAAGGTTTTCGAGTGGCGGCCTCGTACCGGCGGACCAAGTGTAGGGCGTCCTCCCACTAGATGGAGTGACGACCTGGTAAGACATGCAGGAAGTCGATGAATGCAGGTGGCTCAGGACTGTGCTTTGTGGCATTCCTTGGGGGAGGCCTATGTTCAGCAGTGAACTTGTGAAAGGCTGTAATGATGATGATGATGCTTCACTCTCATTCACATTTGTAACTTCATCATCAGAAATACTTATTTGTGCAATATTTTTCCTTGTGCTAGGAACATAATGTTCATCAAACATTACATTTCTTGAGATAGTTATTTTCTTTGTATTGATATCATACATACTGTAGTTGATGTTGTTATAGCCGACTAGTATAATTTTCTTGTTTTTCTTCTCCAGCTTTGTTCTTAATTGATCTGGAACATGAACATACCCTATACTACCAAATACTTTCGCATGTCCTAATTGGGGTTTAATCCCGTTCCACAATTCAAAACGTGTTGTATTTGGAATCTGGGTGGAGGATGTTCTTTTCAATATATACTCGTATGTAGCACATTGTACAGCTTCTGCCCACAGCTCTAATGGGACATCTCGCACATAGAACATTGAACGTGCACTTTCAACTATGGTACGATTTTCCCTTTCTGCTCGACCATTTTGTTCTAGCGTATATGGTGCGGTACGTTCATGAACTATCCCCTGTGTCTCCAAATACTCTGGTACATACTCTGTTCCATTGTCAGTATGTAATATTCTGATGCATGTATTTATTCTTCATCATAACATTGTATGTTTTCAAGGCTTCCATGACATCACTTTTATGTTTCATAAAATATACACGCCTGTTTAACTTTACGCCATAATTGTTGCACAGTCCTTGAATAGTAAAAAATATCTCATCTTGAATAGATGAGATACTCATAGGTCCACAAACGTCACTATAGACTAGATTACCTGGATGTAGTTCTCCTCGCTCAGATTTGTGAACTGGAAACTTGCACTGCTTTCCATATGCACATGCTTCACATACAAAATTTTTTGTCCATTATCAATCATTTCCAGTCCATTCACAACACTATTTGCACTTTTTTTACCGGCTTGTCAAGCGTGGCAACTATGGCAAATATCTATGAGGTAGACCTATGTTCAGCAGTGGATTTTAATGGCCTGTAATTGAAACGGTATCTTGAGTAGTACATCGAAATTATTTTACTAGCTATATTCTAACTCCTAACACTGATTAAAACAGTCAATTGATTAAATTTGGTGTGCTAGAGCTTGTTTTAATTGACGCAAGAACCAAACTTAACCACTTTTAGTGCAAATTGAAATATCGTAACTGGCCGAACGTGCGCCACATATTAAATTGTGGTCTGCTTTCATTACGCGCAGTGCTTGTTCGTAACCGAAATGCGAAGTAATCAACTTTAAGGCCGGGCTCACATTGACTCTGTTAAGAGGAAAGCGGGTACTTAAACGGAACATAAAATATCTCTGTAAACATATATAAATATAGTATACTAGCAATCCGTCCCGGCTGGCCACGGATTATTTCTGTATCTCGACAACAGCGCCGTCTACCGGATCCAATTGTAAATCTAAACCATTCCCGAAACAACTTAATCACACGCACACAAATTATCATAAAAATCGGTCCAGTCGTTAAGGAGAAGTTCCGCCACATACAAACCGACAGAAAATTTTTATATATGTCGCAAGAAATTGATAAAACTAGGATTAAAGATGTTAAAAAATAACTAGCTAAAATCTTCGTTAACAAATGAAATAAATTGTGTCTCACCTGAGCACCTCCCGCCCTCTCTCAATCTTTCCGCAATATCACCGTAATCACTAATCCATACACAACTACTGATAATACCACTGCACTAGAGAAGACACACCAACGCCTATAAAACAACACGTGTTTTGCCTATAAACGATGAATCATCAGGCAAATTTATTGTGTGAAATGACGAGTGCGGTGAGTCAAAAAAGCTACCCATTTGATTCAAATCCTAGGACTTGATTTTATACTTGACTTGAGATTATAATGAAACAAACCTAAATCGCTATCAAATTGCGGCGAACTCTTCAAAAATCTTTATTATGTAAGAACACGGGAAGACAGATTTAGCAAATCCGTTTCATCTTTTATATATTAAACACGTGAAGGGAGAACTTTGTACCCCTTTTTAAGCATATTGCGTGCTCGGAGGAGTGTGACGAGATTTAGCATAGTTAAAGTTTAGGAGGAGTGCAGAAAGCGAAAATGTAAATGTAAAATGTGTTACAAATACCTACATTACATTTAATACGATAAAGCACATTTTTTACGTTCATACCGCCAAAGTCAAACAAATATTGTAACTTTTTTATAGGAGAGAGTGCAAACGAGCATACGGCTCACCTGATGCTAGGTGATTACCGCCGCCCATGAACAACTGCAACATCAGGGGAATTACAGATGCGTTGCCAACCTTTTAAAAAGGAGTACGCTCGTTTATTGAAGGTCCCTAAGTCGTATCGGTCCTGAAAAAGCTATGGCGGTAGTGGATACCACAAGGCAGTCGTGCGAGGAAGAAATCTTCTTTTAAATCGCACAGAGGTAGATCGCCAATCATCCGGATGGTATGGATGGTATCGCGAATTATGTCGCGATGTGTGATGGTGAAATTGTGCACTGCTGGAACTAGTCTGAACAATTCCCGTGGTAAATGAATCAAACATAAATTAACTCCCCGTGGTAAATGCGATAAAATTTACAAAAAGATGCAACATCTCTTCGCAGTGAATCAAGCCGATTGGAAAGAGTTCGGTTGCCGACGATTCCAACAGCTCTGCGCTGGATGCGGTCAAGTGGAAGAAGTTGGTACCGGTGAGCCCCAGCACAGAGATGAGAACATGTGCGGCCGAACTTGCGCCTTGTAAAGTTGCAGGCGGTGTGCCGGCATGAAATACTGTCCCACTGTGCACAGCACGCCAAGCTTTTTAGAGGCCAATTTGGTCTTCTCTTCCAAGTGACCACTAAACTGCACATCACTTGATATGTCGACGCTGAAGATTCCGATATTGGCTGAGGCTGATAGAGGGGAGTGCCTTGAAACTGAGGATACGACGAAGGGGTGCTTTTAGCGGTAAACGCGCAAACTTGTGTCTTCTGGGGATTGAACTGGACTAGATTTAGTTGCCCGAAGTCCGAGACTTTGTTCAACAAAGTCTCCAGTCGAAGTCATTGATATGCAGAAGATAGCGTTGGCGATAGCACACAGCCTTGTGGAACACCAGCGTTAATGGGCTTTTAATCGGAGCATGCACAGTCAACTATGACCTTGAAACTCCGATCTGCAAGAAAATTGGTGATCCAATTGCACAATTTCTCGGGAAGCCCATAGGAAGGAAGCGCTTTGTGCCAAACCTGATTGAAGATTTTTGCTATGTCCAACTAACAGCCAACTCTGTGCCTATTTATGATTTATGTAACCCAGAAGATCACGACGGATCAGAGCGGTTACCTATTTTAAAAATCGGATGCAAGAAAGCTGTCTTCCATGATTTCGGGACTACGCGGAAAAGACGCGTTAAAACCGGTGCCAACTCTGGAGCACACGTCTTCAGTACCGTGTTCATTTCAATTCATAATTATCACTCAATTTCAATCATTACATGAACACACTCTAGTAATACAAGAACACTCTCATTAATTTAAACTAAAAAATATTGACCCGAACATTCGGTATTCGTGTTTTTTTTTTTTTTTTTTTTTTTTTTTTATAGAAATAGGGTGACAAACGAGCACACAGTCCACCTGATGGTAAGTGGTTGCTGTGGCCCATAGACATCTACATTTATCAAAATGCAGATGCGTTGTCAGCCTTGAGGACTAAGATGAAATGCCTCTTTTCCAGTAAAAAGGGTCTCCGGTTCTCTACACTCACCATACGAAACACAGCAGCATTAAGCTGGTATTTTACGCTGGTATTCTGTGAGAGCGTGGTCCTTCCCCGGTCGAGCCGACCCATTCGTGCTATAACTACACTACTAATATAGCTGCAGCATGGCTCTACCACGTAAAAAGTGTTGTGTGTTACGCTTTATAATAAACGAGTGTTAGTGGCGTCTGGAAGTTAATTAATTGTACGGTATAGTTAATAGACTGACATAGTGAAGAAGAAAGAAAGTGACTGTGGATGACGCCGCTGGAGATTACCACAATTTGGAGCGGTGCCGAAGTCCGGGCTGCTGCCGACTTCAATGGTCCAGTCAGGTTTATCACAACCAACACCACAAAAACACCACTACACTCTACACTTACACACCTTCGGCCTGACCGAGCCCTGAGACAGCAGTAGCCTCATATACAGGTAAGTAATCTCTATTTGACTAGCCTCCCCATTAAATTGTAGTAGGATAAAACATTTTCCATATAGCTTAGTATTATAGGAAATTCTTCCATATAGCCACTCGGGCTCGAACCTGCGGCTGCTCGTTGAATCTTCCGCTCATGGGCCCCGGATATTGAACCTTTACAGGAACAGCTGCGGGCCGTAACAGTAGATATTGGAAAAAGAAGTAGTTCACAGATTTCATACAAAATAGTTCACCGAGGAACTAATACACACTCCGCTTTACGCTCAGTTCCTCTACTAAATACTATGGCGACAATCAATCTCTTATCATTAAACTACTACAAAATTTCATTTATATAATTTTATAATACATAAGAGCTTTGCTAAGATTGAAATAATCATGTGATATAAAAGCTTTTAGAAAAATTTACTTCGCAAATATCCGCGTTATAAAATAAAATGATGTGTCTTACCTAGTATGAAGAGCACCTCCCGCCCTCCCTCAATTGCGTGCACTATCCCCGTCACCACTAATCCCAGCACCGCTATTCCCAACACCACTACACTAGGCAAGACACACCACTGACGATAATACGACACGTGCTTCGCAACTACACGAGGCATCCTCAGGTGATAAAAAGTTAGCCACCGTAGAGTCTATATATATATATATATATATTTGTCTAGCGTTATGGACCACTCCTAACCATTGATATATTAAAAGGGGAACATACGTCACTAAATCATACACTTTTAATAATATATCAATGCTCCTAACACTATTTTTTTTAAATGCGCCGTAGAAATGAGTCGGCTAAAGTCATGGGTTGCACTCGAATTGAGTACCTCCTTCTTTTTGAAGTAGGTAGAAAAATGACTCTTACTGAATACTTTTGATTAAAGTATAATACTACAGAATAGAGAGTTTTGAAAATCTGCATTCACAGTTTCCAAGCGTGGGGATAAGTGTTATTCATTTTTAAATAATATATTTACAAAGACTTTAAAAGAATTTATATTTTATGATACTTGCGAAAATGATGACATTTTTAGCTCTAGAGGCTGCAAGCAGCAGTATCCCTTGCCCCCTCTCCTATAAAAAAAAAAATCACTCGGCAGAAGAAGAAAACTTACAATTAAACTTTAACAAAAACCGGCCAAGTGTGAGTCGGACTTGCGCATGAAGGGTTCCGTGCCATCGTAAAATACGATTCTATTACCCCTACTCCTTTACTCCCCAGCCCCCTTTAATTTTGAAATTATTTTTATTTTTATTATTTGTTGTTATAGCGGCAACAGAAATACACATTCTGAAAAAAAATTCCATGTGTCTACCTTTACGGATCATGAGATACAGCCCGTTAAAAGACAGACAGACGGACAGCGGAGGCTTAGTAATAGGGTCCCGTAGGTTACAAACTATTAAAGTTGTCTCTAAAGTATGACCCGTTTTAAAAAAAAATCATTAAAATTGATTCATAATTTATAAAGATATCGCTTAACATACATACAAAAAACAATATATAGTAGAATTTAGAACACCTTCTTTAAAGTCGGCTAAAAATGGATTACGTCCACAGCAAGGATACGATGCCTACAACTGAAAAACCAAATTACTAATTATACGTGCATTTACGGCTCAGTAGCGATGTGACTAAGGCTTTGGTGGCAGCGCAACAGAGCCGCGGGTTCAAACCCTGAGCGGAATAAGTATTTGTTTGGTATATAAATAATTCTACCGGGTTCGAACAACATACAACTGGACAAACGGCCATGGATAATTTTTAGTATAATCCTATGGTGTTTTTAAAGAGTGATAACATAATAATATAAGCGGGTAGGGAAAGAATTGTCAGTCTGCAATGAGCGATTAAACTGCCTACTACGTAATCAGTATTTTATTGTAAATTTATTCCTAAAGGGTACAATTCCTAATCTGGGCGTAACATTTTTTTAACTAAATTAATAAATGACACATCGAGCTTAGTTTCTGACTACCATTTACTTTTTTTTCTTTTTTAAAAAAAAAAACATTACCTCCACACTAGGATTTTCTCCTGTATCGCGGGGGCAGTTTACATACACATATTTTACAAGGACAAACATCCAGACCCAGAATTCTAAACACTTCTAATTTGTATATGATATTTGCTCACAATCGCAGCATATACGACGATCATAATTTAGGAATTTTGCATAAAACAGAAAAAAAAGAAGGACTGAAGTAACTAAAGGTGCGTTAAAACATTTGAAACATCGAGATTTCAAAATAACGTAAAGGAAAAGGCGATATACTTAATCCGTAAAATTAATTTATAAAATATTTATTTCATAATAATATTATTAAATGTATATTTTAATTTTAAATTATAAATTGTTACGTTTATTTTGGTATATACTCGTATAACCTTGCCTATGTTATATTGTCTGGTATGTCCCCATTTTACTTTATATTTATTTGTTATAGAAGCAGGTATTATTACAACAACATAATCCACTTCAGAGTAAGTGGATGCTGTGACCCTTAGACATCTACATATGTATATCCTTGAATAAGAATCAAAATGCATATGCCCTGTCTCTCCTTAGAACCAAGATGGCATGCCTCGTTAGCATTAAAAAGGGTCTCCGGTACTGTAACTCACCATACGATCGTGTTACGCTCGTGTTAGTGGGACCGTGATACCTTCCCGAACGAGCCGAACTATTCGTCCTGCAGCTATAAAATGCTGCAGTGTGACTCTACAACATCAGTAATCTTGGAGCTTGATATTTTTGTATATTAGATCCCTAGTCGTTTAGCTTTAGCTTATCCCCGACACGAGCAGAGGTTAGAGATATCGTGATGTATGGTGCACATTTGTCCCGGGCTGCTCCAATAATCATAAATTTTGTTTACACTTAACTGGTAATTTGAATTGCGAGAGTTGATCTTACCAGTTTCGCTATTAATTGTACTCCATGTCATTTTAATTTTATTGGAAACCGTCTTAATGTTGTTGCTCAAATGCAAAGACTTGGCTATGGAGCACACTCTTTTAAATATTTTTGAATATTTTTTACATATTCCCTAAATTCGACGCTATGATTATATGACCTTTCATGGTAAAGATCATATAACCTATGCCTGCTCTTATGGACTCCTACTGTCGCCCATTCATTGAATGACTTCCAACTGTTCAAGGAGAATGTTTTAGAAGTAAAATTATTATTAAATTTATTGCAAATAAGCTTAAATAATGTTCCATACAAAAAATTAGGATCATTTTGGTATGAAAGTGATGGAAGTTTTTTCACTATGTTTCTTCTAAATTTCTCCAAGTGACGTGCATTTACTGGAACAGACACAACTTTCTCATCTACTTGCTTTTTGTGAACATAAGGTAACGAAACTACTTGTCCACAGTGATCAGAACTTAATTTTTGAATTATACATTTATGCAACGGCTTCACATTTGTAAAAATGTTATCTATACATGTTGCACTAGATTGAAAAATACGCGTTAGCTCTATAAATAAATTAAAAAGACCATATGATTTGAACAATGATCTAAATTTAATATTGATGGAGGAAGCTTCTAGGAGATTGATATTAAAGTCTCCACATATTACAACAGATTTATTCTGTTTATTAAGCTTAGCAAAAACTTCCTCCATAATGTTTTCAAAAGTATCATATGTACAACATGGGGGTCTGTAGACGCTCACAACAATGAGGTGCTCAAACTCAACACATGCCATTTCTATATTTCGCTCAACAGAGAGGCTCACAATGTCTTTACGTTCTTTACATGATAATAATTTACTAGCTAATATTAAGGAGCCACCTCTTAAAACCGTATCTCTATTGAAAGAACTGACCACCTGGAGATAACTGAAGTTAAACATTAAATTATAAGTTTTTAACCAATGTCCAGTAATACATAAAATATGAATATTGTTGCTATTTAAGAACAACTCAATTTCTAGCTCTTTGCCTATCATGCCTTGTATATTTTGATGCACCAGGTGTAAACAATTTTCATTATCTTTCTGTGGAGTCATACATTTAAAGATTTGTAAGCCACATTCTAAATTATTTAAGTTATTATAACTGCTAGAGATTAACTCTATTGTCTCATTTTCTAAATTAAATTACTTGGAACTGATTCCAAATTGCATATTAAGTCATTACACTGCTCAAAGAAGCAGATGTCTATGTAGCCAAGTCCTTGGCTGAGTTAATATATAAATAATAAGATAGCACATTTGCTATCTGTCTTAAATTATATTTTGATAGGTAATACCTATCTCTAGTCAAAAATTTCTTAATTAAATTATTTATATCTATTAAATTAATTCTATCATTATAATTATAACAATTAAATGTCAAGTATAAATTATTATTACATGAAAATTTATTCATTAATAAATTTAAATCATATCTTATTTTATTTTCCTGCGGCCAACCCTGTATGTAAGGCAATGTAAACAAGGTAATTTTATGTACATTTAAAGTATTTAGATTATCAATATATTTTAATAATTGATTTTTGTTTACATTGCCACTTATCCCAACAAGAATGATTAATGTGCTATGAGGACAAAATTTACTAGCTAAAACTTTATTCATTATATGACTAAAGGATGCTCCATGCATGCAATAATTACTGTCCTGTTAGTCCAGCTACGTTTAGCTTTTGAAATCCAGTTAAAATTAAACGCCAAACAATCCGTAAAATTAGTTTCATTTAATGTGTCATCATCATCATCATCATTACAGCCCTTCACAAGTCCACTGCTGAACATAGGCCTCCCCCAAAGAATGCCACAAAGCACGGTCCTGAGCCACCTGCATCCATCGACTTCCTGCATGTCTTACCAGGTCGTCACTCCATCTCGTGGGGGGACGCCCTACACTTCGCCTACCGGTACGAGGCTGCCACTCGAGAACCTTTCTTCCCCTTCGGTTGTCGGTTCTTCGAGCTATATGGCCGGCCCACTGCCACTTCAGCTTACTAATCCGTTGGGCTATGTCGGTTACTCTGGTTCTACTGCGGATATCCTCATTCCTAAGTTTATCACGCAGAGAAACTCCGAGCATAGCCCTCTCCATAGCTCGCTGAGCGACCTTGAGCTTCCTCATACGGCCAGCAGTGAAGGACCACGTCTCAGTTCCATAAGTCATCACTACATTCTTCAACAGACTTGACAGCATACAGGCATCTGAACAGACAGATCTCCAAATGCATGCGGCGGGACTTACGCAACTTCAATACAGCTCGTATTGAAGAAGCGATCGAGCGAAACCAAGGCTCCAAAGTCTTTGCCAGAGATCTGTCTGCCAGAAAGAGCCACCTGTCAAAGCTGAAGACAGAATGTGGCAGCATCGTTTCCGGGACACCTGAGATTTTGAGTGAGATTGAGAGGTTCTATGGGCAGCTGTACACGTCATCGTTGGAGCCACACGCAAGTGTGAGTAACGATCCAAGAGCGAGTCTCATCCGACACTATTCCGAAGATATCCCGGACGTCAGTCTGAGCGAGATTAGAATGGCTCTCCAGCACCTTAAAAACGGTAAGGACCCAGGCGAGGATGGAATTACAGCGGAGCTTCTGAAAGCAGGTGGAAGACCGGTACTTGAAGTTCTTCAGAAGCTCTTTAATTCCGTCCTCCATGGTGGCATTACACCGGAGGCGTGGAGCAGAAGTGCGGTGGTCTTGTTCTTCAAGAAAGGTGACAGCGCTCTCTTGAAGAACTACAGACCGATTTCCCTTCTGAGCCGCGTCTACGTGCTATTTTCGAGAGTCATTATGAATCGTCCCGCGCGCAGACTTGACGACTTCCAGCCTCCCGAACAAGCCGGTTTCCGAAAGGGCTTTAGCACCATAGACCACATACATACCCTTCGGCAAATTGTACAGAAGTCCGAAGAGTACAATTTGCCACTATGTCTGGCGTATGTGGACTATGAGAAAGCCTTTGATTCCGTCGAAATCTGGGCGGTGCTGCAGTCCCTTCAGCGGTGCCAAGTTGACTGTCGGTATATCGAAGTGTTGAAGTGCTTGTACAGTAGGGCTACGATGGCTATCCGAGTACAGAACCAGAGTACGAAACCTATCCAATTGCAGAGAGGTGTAAGACTGGGTGACGTCATATCCCCGAAACTCTTCACCGCTGCATTGGAAAACGTTTTCAAGCTTCTGGACTGGAAAGGATACGGTATCAACATCAATGGCGAGTACATCACTCACCTTCGATTTGCCGACGATATAGTCCTTATGGCAGAATCGCTGGAGGACCTAAGCACTATGCTCAATGACCTCGATAGTGTTTCCCAACGGATAGGTCTTAAGATGAACATGGACAAAACGAAGATCATGTTCAATGTCCATGTCACACCTATGCCGGTAGTTGTTGGGAGCACTAAGCTCGAAGTTGTTGACGATTATGTTTACCTGGGACAAATAGTCCGACTAGGTAAGTCCAACTTCGACCGAGAGGTCAATTGACGGATTCAACTCGGCTGGGCAGCGTTCGGGAAGCTACGACACATCTTCTCGTCAGACATACCTCAAAACCTGAAAACGAAATTGTACAACCAGTGCGTGTTGCCAGTGATGACTTATTTAATGTGTAGTATTCGCGTAAATATAAGAAATCATTTAAAAAATAGATTGCCCATCTTGTCAGTTGCAAATACAAACGCAACATAGTGTAGTCGCAGTGCAAAAAACATTATCAATTACAAATTAATTCCAACTTAAATGCATTAGCTTTCGCCTGACAAAGACATATTAATGGGGACTTTGGCCTATGAATATAGGGCTATGAATATAGATGTGAGGGGCGACGATAGCTCCCTTGGGTCCACTCGCATTACCACGGGTAATTGCTCTTTGTTCCTGCATTTCGAAATGAATTATACTTAGTAATTACTATGCTAATATCATAATAACCATTTTTATACATTACAGTATTTAGTGTACGTTATATTACTATTTTTATTTATTTACTTCAATTTTACATAATATTCATCTAATTTATAGTGACATTTCTTAATCAAAAAGCTAATTAGTGCTATCACAAACTTCCTATATATATAGGAATAGAATCCTATACATATATAGGAAGTTAGTAGTTAGTTAGTTAGTAGTTAACCAATTTATATATATATATATATATATATATATATATATATATATATGACTTGGTTAACTACTAACTTTTTACGGTAGAACTACGTTGCGAGACTTGGTTTTTTTCTACAAGTTTTGTTTTTGATGGCATCTCATTTCTTTATGTAAATAGTTCTACTTTTTTCCTTTCCGGTACCATCTACTTCTTGAATACCAACAACGGATCATCTTATAGGCCACTTTACACCTATCTACACCAAATATTCCATTATATTATACATATACAACTTTATAATTAGTATCTAGAAAACTGGACTGAAATTGCAAAATATTTTAGTTTTCCCTTGGTTAATATACTAAACACTAATTGTATTCTAAATTTGAAGCTTCTATGTCTGCTAAAAGGGCCTTAGAGTTTTGATGATCGGTCAGTGAGTGAGTGACAAAATTAAGAAACTTTGACTAGTTATAATTCTTAAACTACTGGTTCAAATTGAATGATATTTGAAATATACCGAGTTGCTTGCGAATGCTTGCTTGGTTACTGAAAATTCAGGCTTCTAGTTTTATCCATAACGATGTTATATGGTTTCGAAAATGGCCTGAACTGCTTCGAGAAAAGGATTTTTTTTATAGGATAAGGGTGACAAACGAGCACACAGTCCACCTGATGGTAAGTGGTTGCTGCGGCCCATAGACATCTACATCTATCCTCTATTACAAATCAAAATGTAGATGCGTTGTCACCCGTGAGGACTAAGATAAAATGCCTCATTTCCAGTAAAAAGGGCCTCCGGCCACTCTCCAAGCGAAACGTAGAGGTAAGCCTCTACTTCACGCTGGTTTTCTGTGAGGTCGTGGTACCACCCCGGTTCGAGCCGGCCAATCCGTGCGACAGCAACAGCTGCCGCGTGGCTCTACCACTGTTATGGTATGGTATGGTACAGCCATGCCGCTTTTTGCTCGACTTGGCCAGAGCCCCCAGGTTAATATCTTTTATTGTATAAAATATGGTCTACAGCTTTCCCCAAAGTCAATATTTGCTAGAATTCTTATACATTTTTTGTGCGGTAAAGAGTTTTTGGATTTCTGTGCAGTTTCCCCATAAGGGTACACCGTAGCGCTACCACGCGTAGCACAGTGTATGCTATTTTGGCTATATTTGTATTTGTGGACCTTTTTAACTCATTAAGCGTATATATAACTCTGGACAATTTATTTAATACACATTCTATGTGACTTTTCTAATCTAAATTTTTGTACACATTCTAGATTTGTATCACAAATCGAAAAATTTATATTCAACTGCTGTTTTTGATATGGTTTAAAAATGATTAATTTAGTGTTGTTAAAATTTTATTCTAAATTGTGGTCTTACAGTCATGAAAATATTTCATTAAGAATGCAGTTTAATTTATTATTTATTTGTATTTCATTTGTCACAGGTAATATTACTAATATGTCATCTGCAATTAGTATAATACTCTTTTCTATTATAATTTTAGGCAATCCGTTTATATATAGAACAAGGATGACAAATTTGTAAATACTGTGGCCCATAGACATCTACATCTATCTTAACCTTGATCCTTAATCTAATTCTAGATTAAGGATCAAAATGCAGATGTGTTGGACTAAGGACCCTGAGGACTAAGATGGAATACCTCGTTACCAGTAAAAAGGGTCTCTGCTATTTCACGCTTGTATTCTGCGAGAGCGTGATCCCTCCTCGGCCGAGCCGACCGATTTTCTGCCGACTTCAAAAAAGGAGACGGTGCTCAATTCGACTGTATGTTTTTTTTATGTGTGTCACCTCATAACTTTTTACTGGGTGAACCAATTTCGATGATTCTTTTTTTATTTGAAAGCTCGTACTTCTCGTATGGTCCCATATGAATGTGATCAACCCATATGAATTTGATCAAGGTCAGACCAATCGTTTTTGAGTTATTCTTAATAACTTATATTGAAGTCGGCTGTACAAAATTTTTAATTTTAAATCTTCTGATTTTAAAGATGTGGAAAAACAAATATAACTGTCGACTATTACAAAATTGTGGCGAACCTATATTTCTCTGAAGCACCCTATTCTCTCAATTATTATTGAATCCGACAAAACTGATAGATGGGCGCAAAAAGAAAAGCAAACGCCGTAAAAACTTTTCTGTTCCATATTCCGGGAACACGTAGCGTACATCGTAAAAAAATCTTTGAATAAAATAGATTTCCATTCCCGAGGAGCTTGCGACGGCTCTGAGGGTATTTCCCAACTCGGCCTTTAATTTCGGACCTTTTTAAGGCCCTTTATCATTCTTAAAACGTTTTTCCCTTTTCTCTTAACGAGAAACACTTGTCGAATTTTCTCTTTCGCTATGCCCCGAATGAAATTGTCAACGAATATTGAATAACTTTCTACATAAAATAATCATTAAGTGGGAAAATTGGGCACAAAGATTTTATGAGCATAATAAATTTTAATGATAAAATCGGTTATTTTCATATCTCATGCTCAAAGAGATTTTAAAAGAGTTGAAAGTTTTTCTTAACATTTCTTACATTCATTCGTTGGATTAAATTCGTTGGCCCTTAAATACTCCCTTGAGGTAACCCTTCACTCTGTTGATACTAAGTTTTATTGATAATAAATAATGTCCCCCAAACGGAATTACGATCAAGCCACCAGTCAAACGGAGATTATATATCCGTGCACGACAAGATAATAGTGCACGAGTGTGTGCACAAGCACACTTCACTCTCTATTAGCTCACTCATATTCATGACAGCAAACCGACATAATCAAAGAGAGGTTAGGCGCACCAACTTTACGTGCAGCCCAGAGTCAGCCCGGTATAAAACACCGTCAACTTTGTGACTCCGCTCTACTACTGAGAATTCCTTGAGAGAAAAATCAAATGATTGATTTTACCTCCACTCGGAAGACGAACCCGGGGCCACATGAGCAGTCGCGCTAACGACCCCTAGACCAACGAAGAAGTCATGTTATTAAATATACGAGGGTAACACTGAAAGTTTTTAGAACTGGCCACTTGTAAACGCTATAATAAAAAATAAGTTCAAATTTTGAAAATGGAACTCTTTGCCAATATTTCGTCTTCTTTTTTCTTTTTTTTTCTTTTTTAGAAACGTTACCCCCACACTAGGAGTTTCTCCTGTATCGTGGAGGCAATTTACAAACATATATTGCACAAGGACAAACATCCAGATCCGGAACAATTATTCGTAGGCCATACAAATACTTGTTCCGTGCGGGATTCGAACCCGCGGCCCCAAGCATTGCAACTCATTGCTAAGCCACTACACCACGGAACCGGATATTATTGTGTATGTATTATATATTGTTATTAATTTGCCATTTGTTTACGATTTGGTGGCAAATTGAAAGTTGTCTGTTTCACGTCAGCATGAATTTAACTCGAGAAAATTTTCTTATAATGATTTTTTATGACTTTCGATGTCATTTAAGTCAAGAAAAAAGTTATTTTAGACTTCGATTGGCCTTTCACGATGAAGCCCCATCTCGTGCCACTGTTTACAACTGGTTTAATGAGTTTAAACGTGGTCGCACTAATCTCACCGATGTTCTGCGTGAGAGACAGCCTTCTACGGCGATGACTGAAGATAACATCAGTGTTGTGCGGCGTATGATAGAGTCTGACAAAGGAGTGACTTATCAGCACATTCGAACAAGCTTAGGCATCGATACGAGTCAAGTGCACAAAATCCTCCATGAATATTTAGCAGTCAGGAAGCTTTGTGCCCGGTGGATACCTCATAATTTGACAGAGACCCAAGAACTCCGTTGTGTTGATTGGTGTCGTGAAATGGTTCCAAGATTTAACGGAGGAGACTCAAATGTTGTGTTCGACATACTTACGGGTGATGAAAGCTGGATTTATTGTTATGATCCTGAAACTAAGAGACAGTCTGCTTTCTGGGTGTTTCCTTCCGAAGAGTTGCCAACTAAAGTGAAGAGAGGTCGAAGCGTGGGAAAATGATGGTGGTTTCGTTCTTCGGAAGGACACGTCATTACGCAACAATTGTTTTAGAGGATCGAAAAACAGTTACTGCAGAGTGGTGCACTAACGATTGTTTGCCACTTGTCTTGGAAAAATTCAGGAGAAAGGACCTCGCAGTAGGATCCTCCTTTACCACGAAAACGCTTCGTCGCACACCGCCAAGCAAGCAATCGACTACTTGGTGACGCCAGACGTGGAATTATTGGGTCACCCGCCCTATAGCCCCGACTTCGAACCTGGCGATTTTTATTTATTTTCGAAAACAAAAGAAAAAAAAACTTCGAGGAAAACTTTTTATGGACGCCGAAGAAGCAGTGGCTGCATTTCAAAAAAACGAGTGGGCAAAGTGCTTTTCTCAGTGGTTCCATCGGATGCAGATCAATACATGCATGCATGATCCATGCATGCATGTATTGATGTAAATGGACACTATTTGAAAAGATATAATAAAAGTAATAACTTCCTAGTTTGTTCAGTTTTTGATTTTCTAAGAACTTTCAGTGTCACCCTCGTATTGTAGTCAAACGAGCTAAAAAAAGCTCACAAAGAATCATCCAAAGCTTTTTTCCCAAATGAAATTTCCTTTATAAACACTCAACGTCTATCCACTCCTTCAAAAAGCAATGAATAAAAACAAAATCCTCTCTAATCCTATTTATGATCAAAGCGATTGCGCGGACTCGGTTCTTTACATGTTTAAAAGGAAAAAAGCCGGTGAAAAAGTTCTCTTTATATTCATTTCTATCTAAAAATAACTTTCATTTAGTTACATTTTATAATATTATATTTCACATGTTTCATATATTTATCCATACTATATTATGTATATATTTGTTATCAATCTGGTTCTTTTCAAGACAGAGGTATTGTCTGAACAAGTGGTAAATTAAACATAAGGCTCTTATGTTTAATAAAAGTACATTTATGTACTTTCAATAAGTGTTATTATTAATCTACATTGAATAAAAAAGTAGCTAGTTCCATTTCTGTTTCAAATCTTCAGCCGTACTATTACATCGCCTAAAATGTAAGCGTAGGTCCTAAATCATCATTATCAGAGCTTTATTCAATATTTTTAAATAGACTTTTCTTCCTTCTCAGTCCGGATGGATTTTGGAAACTATTAACAATACTTTGCAGAGATCATACTTCGAACATTAAGCGTTTCTTTTCATCGATAATAATTGATATTTTCATCATCATCATCATTATAGCCTTTCATAAGTCCACTGCTGAACATAGGCCTCCCCCAAGGAATGCCACATGGCACGGTCCTGAGCCACCTGCATCCATCGACTTCCTGCATGCCTTACCAGGTCGTCACTCCATCTCGTGGGGGGTCGCCCTACACTTCGCCTACCGGTACGAGGCTGCCACTCGAGAACCTTTCTTCCCCATATTATATTTTAAATTTATTTATTACAGGTTTAAATTAAACATAAGTAGCATTTTGTTAAAGTATATCTAAATGTATAAACAATCAACTAAAAAGTTATAAGAAGTACTAGTCGAATTTGTAATTTAACAATATTTACCTACTAAGTCAAAAGGAACACAAGAAAAATATTTAAAAAAGTTACAAAAAATACTGATTGGGAACCTTATAGCATATTTTGTTTTGGTAAATTAAGGCATTTTTGGAAATAAATTATTTAAATTATATTATAGCGTGCAAGTAAAAATGTAATAAAATATGGAGCCTGTCAGGGTAGAACAAGTAAAGAGTGTAAAAAATAAAATCACCATAAGCACGCTCCTAACTAACAAAATACAAAACATTGAATATACTTGAAATATTACTATGATGTTGTTGTCGTAATTTAAATTTCGAATACTTGAATATCATAATAGTATCTTTTTAATATATAAAAATTAATATTTGTTTGTTCGTACTTTATGCGCTGCTATACCGTTCATCAGATTGCGGTAAAATTTTGTCAACATATTGCATGCACTTCCGCGAAGGTTATATTCAAATATAATAACATACAATTAACTTACAGTAGGTGGCACGTATCATTCGACGGATTCAACTCGGTTGGGCAGCGATCTGTAAATCAACTTCTCGTCAGGTAAACCTCAAAACTTGAAAACAAGGCTCTACAACCAGTGCGTGTTGCCTGTGATAACCTATGGAACTGAGACGTGGTCCTTCACTGCTGGCCGTATGAAGAAGCTCAAGGTCGCTCAGCGAACTATGGATCTCGCTATGCTCGGGGTTTTTCTGCGTGATAAACTACTACATGATACTTAGAAATGAGGATATCCGCAGTAGAACCAAAGTGACCGAGATAACCCAACGGATTAGTAAGCTGAAGTGGCGATGGGCCGGCCATATAACTCGAAGAACCGACAACCGATGGGGAAAAAAGGTTCTTGAGTGGCAACCTCGTACCGGCGGACGAAGTGTAGGGCGTCCCCCCACTATATGGAGTGACGACCTGGTAAGACATGCAGGAAGTCGATGGATGCAGGTGGCTCAGGATCGTGCTTTGTGGCATTCCTTGGGGAAGGCCTATGTTCAGCAGTGGACTTGTGAAGGGCTGTAATGATGTTGAATGATGAGGTGGCACTCGTATCGCACCGACAAATTTACTTACATGTTATCATATCATTCAACTTCAATGAATGTATTATTATCATTCCCAATAAAACAATATAATCCTTCCAAATTTGAAACGATACTTGCGCAATTATTTCTTCTGCGACTGCAACGCGCCGGGTACCAGCAAGTATTATATAAAATCTGCCAAAATTTCGCTACTAAGATATTATATGAGTTGGGGGGTGACTCGAAGTTTAGGCATAGTCAGTTTAAATAACCTATCATGTAGAGGATGTCATGGGGGTCATGGTTGAATAGGGGCAAAAAGTTCTCATTACAGTCTCCAAGACGGTCAAAATGGCCCAAAATTCAAAAACATTAAAAATTCTTATTTCTATAACTCCGCCTCCTTAGGAGGTTCTTACACAATCTTTCCTTCCCGCATTCCACTTGTTCATAAATCTTCCATGTTTGAAATAGGCTTTATGAAATCAATAATATATTTTATAAATTTTATTTTATTCTTAGTACGTTATTCTTCATGTGGGCTTACGAGATAAGCTGTTTTATACACTAAATTATAAAAATGTTTATAATATTACACCTGTTTAAAGCCAGTATTTTCCTGGCTCTATATTTTAAAGTAAAAAGTCTAGAGTGTACACTGTGTTGATCTAATCAATCGTGTCCTCGGCATACAAAAACTTCTTTATGCTAAATTTGAATAAAAATAGGCAGGTACATAGAAGGCAAATAACCGGGAATATGCTGCAGGCTGTCACGTGCGGGTTTGATAGGGGATGCGACGTGACGTCATCGTTAACAGTCAGCTGGTTAGTGTGGCCATGCTGCAAGGCTTTTGCAATAGACCCAAAAAAGAATAGCATTGTTTAGAATCACACGAATATTTAGGACCTTGTTTATGTTGGCGTTTAGAAAATTTTTACTTTCTTCATCGTTTTCTTCTTCTTCTTTAAAATTCAGTAATGGTCCACTGTTAGACATGGAACTTTCTGTCGAAGGAAAAATTTGCTTTAATTGAAATAACGATGACTATTCTAGACGTTTCGTGCCTTTGACGTTGCTCCTCACCACTGGTCTGGATAGATAGAAACGAACTTACAGCCTATATAAAATAATGTAAAGTAACTACTGCGATCAATGGACACCTAGATTCAACTTTAAGCAAACAACGCTACAGATACATAGTCACCTCCGAGGACTAAGATGAAATGCCTCACGGCCTGTAATTATGCTGGCCCTCTATACATAGATTCTTAAAGTGGGTTCCGTAGAAAAGTCCCGCAAAATTATTTATTTTTTCTTTTTAAATAATTCCGTAGTTTGGTACAAATATTATTTTGAAATAGTCCAAAATATATGTGAAGAGCAGTATCCATTATTGTTATGTAGGTAATTAGGTAGGTAGTGAGCATTTGGGACTGTACTGCAGCGCAATAATTGATAATTTTCTACCGACTTCAAAAAGGAGCCGGTACTCAATTCGACTCTATGCTTTCTTTTGTGTGTTACCTCATATCTTTTTACTGGGTGGACCGATTTCGATAATTATTTTTGTATTTAAAAGCTGGTGCGTCCCATGTGGTCCCGTATACATTTGATCACGGTCTGACTAATAATTTTTGAGTTATTCTTAATAATTTATATTGAAGTGGGTTGTACAAAATTTTTATTTTTAATTATTCTTTTAAAATATTTCACGTAGCAGGATTTCGAGATACATTTTATAACTTTTAAAATATTTCTAGTGAAAGTTTTTGTTATTATTTAAATGTTTTTGATTTTTAATCATTTGATGGAGGAGTTCCAAAAAATAAAAGATTTGGGAAGTGTTCCAGTACCTCAAAAGTTTAGGAATCCCAGTTCCATACACTTCACAACGGAACACGGCAGTGAACGCATTGCTACTTGGCGGCCGAATTAGGTGCACGAGTGTACCTACCCAGACGGAGTATCTGACCAGAAAAGGAATCCTGCCAGCTGGTTGCCCAGCGTAAAAGAGATGGTCGGTTATACTGCGATTTATCGAAAGTCGTAAGATTTTTTGCTTTATACATATATCCTAGGCCCATATTCTCACTATGTTATATATACTCACTCCGCTATGCCATGGGTTACCGATAGATTTAGATAGCCAATGACCCACGGCATTAGAAGCCGCCAATTTAAGACCAATTTCTGTACTACCAACAATAAGTAAAATTTTTGAAAAAATTATTTAAGATCAGATGTTAAGTTTTTTTTTTAATATAAATAAATTGCTTCATAAAAATGAATTTGGTTTTACAAGGGGTCGCTCGACTACCGACACTGGAGTTGAGCTTATTATAAACATATTTTTGTGCATGGGAGAATTCAGAGGATGCTTTGGGAGTGTTCTGTGACTTTTCGAATGCCTTCGACTGTGTTCACCATGAGACATTAATCAGGAAACTACAGTACTATGGTGTCTAGAACACAGCGCTTAAACTTATTATTTCATATTTAAGTAATAGTATGCAGAAAGTTATTATCAATGGTAAAAGTTCTTCCGGATCGTCCGTAAAGATGGTTTCCCTAAGGGCTCGATACTTGGTCCATTCCTATTTTTCATCATCATCATCATCATCATTACAGCCTTTCATAAGTCTTCTGCTGAACATAAGCCTCCCCCAAGGAATGCCACAAAACACGGTCCTTAGCCACCTGCATCCATCGACTTCCTGCATGTCATACCAGGTCGTTACTCCATCTAGTGGGGAGTCGCCCTACACTTCGCCTACCGGTACGAGGCTGCCACTCCAGAACCTTTCTTCCCCATCGGTTGTCGGTTCTTCGAGCTATATGGCCGGCCCACTGCCACTTCAGCTTACTAATCCGTTGGGCTATGTCGGTTACTCTGGTTCTACTGCGGATATCCTCATTTCTAAGTTTATCACGCAGAGAGACCCCGAGCATAGCCCTCTCCATAGCTCGTTGAGCGACCTTGAGCTCCCTCATACGACCAGCAGTGAAGAACCACGTCTCAGATCCGTAAGTCATTACTGGCAACACGAACTGGTTGTACAATTTCGTTTTCAGGTTTTGAGGTATACTTGACGAGAATATGCGTCATAGTTTCCCGAACGCTGCCCAGCCGAGTTGAATCCGTCGATTGACCTCTCGGTCGAAGTTGGACTTACCTAGTCTGACTAATTGTCCCAGGTAAACATACTCGTCAACAACTTCGAGCTTAGTGCTCCCAACAACTACCGGCATAGGTGTGACATGGACGTTAAACATGATGGTTGTTTGGTCCATATTCATCTTAAGACCTATCCGTTGGGAGACACTATTGAGGTCATTGAGCATAGTGTTTAAGTCCTCCAGCAATTCTGCCATAAGGCCTATATCGTCGGCAAATCGAAGGTGAGTGATGTACTCGCCATTGATGTTAATACCGAATCCTTTCCAGTCCAGTAGCTTGAAAGCGTCTTCCAATGCAGCGGTGAAGAGTTTCGGGGATATTACGTCACCCTGTCCTACACATCTCTGCAGTTGGATAGGTTTCTTATTATGATCCTGTACTCGGATAGCCATCGTAGCTCTACTGTGCAAACTCTTCAGCACTACGATATACCGACAGTCAACTTGGCACCGCTGAAGGGACTGCAGCACCGCCCAAATTTCTACGGAATCAAAGGCTTTCTCATAGTCCACATACGCAAGGCAAACGGGCAGATTATACTCCTCTGTCTCCAGTACAATCTGCCGCAGGATATGTATGTGGTCTATGGTGCTAAAGGCTTTTCGGAAACCGGCTTGTTCGGGAGGCTGGAAGTCGTCAAGTCTGCGTGCGAGACGATTCGTAATGACTCTCGAAAACAACACGTAGACGCGGCTCAGAAGGGAAATCGGTCTGTAGTTCTTCAAGAGAGCGTTGTCACCTTTCTTGAAGAACAAGACCACCGCATTTCTGCTCCATACCTCCGGAGTAGTGCCACCATAGAGGATGGAAACAAAGAGCTTCTGAAGGACTTTAAGTACCGGTTTCCCACCCGCGTTTAAAAGCTCCGCTGTAATTCCTCCATCCTCGCTCGAGGATTTGTCGTTTTTAAGGTGCTTGAGAGCCATTCTAATCTCGCTCAGACTGATGTCCGGGATATCTTCGGAATAGTGTCGGATAAAACTAGCTCTTGGATCGTTACTCACACTTGCGTGTGGCTCCAACGATGACGTGTACAGCTGCCCATAGAACCTCTCAATCTCACTCAAACTCTCAGGTGTCCTGGAAACGATACTGCCACACTCGGTCTTCAGCTTTGACAGTTGGCTCTTTCTGGCAGACAGATCTCTGGCAAAGACTTTGGAGCCTTGGTTGCGTTCGATCGCTTCTTTAATACAAGCTGTATTGAAGTTGCGTGAGTCCCGCCGCATGCATTTGGAGATCTGTCTGTTCAGTTGCCTGTATGCTGTCAAATCTATTGAAGAATGTATCTTCATCTCCCGTCTAACAGCCATGAGATTAAAAGTGTGGTCAGAGAGTTTTTGTGTTCATCTGCGGCGGTTCTTGCAGAACTTAGCTCCGACCGCATAGATAGTTTCCACGAGCTTGTCATTCATATCGTCCACTTCATTGCAGTCTTCTAGACACTGAAAACGGTTTTGTAACTCGAGCTAAAAGGTTTCGGGACATTGGACTAAAGCACGAGGGGGACGGAGCATTGCCTTAAATTAGATGAGACCTCCCCAACTTAACGTTTAGGTTCAGTGTGCCTCTAACCATTCGGTGATCGCTACCAGTTTTCGCCCTCGCGATCACGGAGACATCACTGAACAATTGTCGTCTGGTCGTCATAATGAAGTCAATCTCATTTTTTGTCGAACCGTCGGGGCTCGACCAGGTCCACTTCCTGTGGGGCCGCTTCTGAAAGAAAGAGTTCATCATAAAGAGTCCCTCTTTCTCCATGAAGTCGGCCAGCTGCTGGCCCCTTGGGTTCCCTTGCCCTATTCCAAATTTCCCTACTTTCAGCTCACCGTTCTCTCTTGTGCCTAGTTTTGCATTGAAGTCTCCCATTAACACCGTATAGTGGGTTTTGGAGGAATGAATGGCTCTAGAGATATCCTCATACATTTCCTCCACCTCCTCATCGGGATGTGCCGAGATTGGTGCGTAAACCTGTATGACCTTTAGCGAATACCGTTTGTTGATTCTGAGTATAAGGTACACAACCCTCGTCGACACAATCTCAATCTTTAGAACGTTGTTAACGAGAGACTTGTAGACGATAAATCCGACACCTCCTTGGAAAAGATGGTCGCCCTCCCGGTGATAGAGCAAGTTACCGGATTCAAGGATTACCGTGTCCTCCCCCTCTCTTCGGACCTCGGATAATCCTTTAATATGCCAGCGTAACTTGTCTATCTCTTCTTCCAGCTCCACAATCTTCTCGTCAGTGCTCAGGGTGCGTGCGTTGTATGTTGGCAGGTCGAGTCGTCTTAGGTGGCAACCGAACCTCCACCGGAGATTCTTAGCACCCCCTGCCCCGCCGTTACCATGGTCGCCACCGTAGCCAGGAATAGCGGGGCCGCCGGGGACTGGGGGCCGTCTCTTTGTTACATTCATAGGGCGGTATTTGCCATAGTTGCCACGCTTGGCGAGCGGGTTGGCAATCGCAGTTTTTTTATTGTAATTTTGCTGTTATCAGGAAGATGCTGCTGCCCATCTCCTGCCTATTTCCCTTTGTCGCCTTTTACGACACCCACGGGAAGATATGGGGTTATTATTCCTATTTTAAGTGTATATTAATGACTTCCCTTCCTTTGTAAGGGATAATCAAGATATAGTATTATTTTCTGATGATACTTCCTTGATTTATAAACTTAAACGTCTATAATTTAAATGTGACGAAGTGAATAATGCTATATCAAAATTAGTGCATTAGTTTAACGTCAATAATCTGCATTCAAATGGCGATAAAACAAAATGCATTAAATTTACAACAACGTAGGTTAAAAATGTGAATACCAATATGTTTTTAAATGGGGAAGAACTGAACCCTGTTGAATCCTCTGTTTTTCTTGGCATCACTCTCGACGCAAGGCTTCAGTGGGGCTCCCATATATCCAAACTAGCAAGCAAACTAAGCTCTGCAACTTATGCTGTAAAAATTATTAGAGATCTCACTAGCTAAAAAAAAGTAATATACACTCTGTAAACACTAGAAACAAACACAAGCTAGTGATACCAGTCCCTCGACTCCAGAGAGTCAGTAATTCGTTCTTGGGGGCAATGTATACGCTATTACAACAAAGTCCCAGAAAATATACAAGGTTTCTCTATTACCAAGTTTGTTTTAATTTAACAAAAACTGTATAAAAAGGGTTATTATTATTTAAATAAATACATGGTTGATAATAACCCCTGGGAATGAGTTCGTCGCCTCCAAGCTGTTTCTAAAATAAATTTTGTAAATAGTTTGGAATCATTTATATTATAAAATTTATTTTAAAAAAGTCCCGCTGGGTTTCTTGCTGGTTCTTCCCAGGACAGAGGATTTTTTTCGAACCAGTGGTAAAGTAATAAAGTGACTTTCAATAAGAATTACTTGTATTTATCAATATTGAATAAAAAATTATTCTATTCTATTCTATTCTATCCACTTACAATGAAGACTGTGCGCGTTTGTCACATTCACTTAATTTAAAAAATGCGAGAAAGCCTTACATCAGCGATTACCTTATTTTTAATTACTTTTTTTATTCTTATGTTCGTATATATTATTATATATATATTATTTTGTTAATATTAAATAATTATTATATTTTCAATTTAATTTATTGCCGTGTAGTGGCGGTCAAGAATACCACTACCCCATATCCTCCCGTGGGTGTCGTAAAAGGCGACAAAGGGAAACAGGCAGGAGATGGGCAGCAGCATCTTCCTGATAATAACCAGACAATAAAAAAACTGCGGTTGCCAACCCGCTCGCCAAGCGTGGCAACTATGGCAAATACCCCCCTATGAATGTAACAAAGAGACGGCCCCCAGTCCCCGGCGGCCCCGCTATTCCTGGCTACGGTGGCGACCATGGTAACGGCGGGGCAGGGGGTGCTAAGAATCTCCGGTGGAGGTTCGGTTGCCACCTTAGACGACTCGACCTGGCAACGTACAACGCACGCACCCTGAGGACTGACGAGAAGATCGTGGAGCTGGAAGAAGAGATAGACAAGTTGCGCTGGCATATTATAGGATTATCCGAAGTCCGAAGAGAGGGGGAGGACACGGTAATCCTCGAATCCGGCAACTTGCTCTATCACCGGGAGGGCGACCATCTGTCCCAAGGAGGTGTCGGATTTATCGTCCACAAGTCTCTCGTTAACAACGTTGTAAAGATCGGGAGTGTGTCGACGAGGGTTGCGTACCTTATACTCAGAATCACCAAACGGTATTCGCTGAAGGTCATACAGGTTTACGCACCAACCTCGGCACACCCCGATGAGGAGGTGGAGGAAATGTATGAGGATATCTCTAGAGCCATGCATTCCTCCAAAACCCAATATACGGTGTTAATGGGAGACTTCAATGCAAAACTAGGCACAAGAGAGAACGGTGAGCTGAAAGTAGGGAAATTTGGAATAGGACAACGGAACCCAAGGGGCCAGCAGCTGGCCGACTTCATGGAGAAAGAGGGACTCTTTATGATGAACTCTTTCTTCCAGAAGCGGCCCCACAGGAAGTGGACCTGGTCGAGCCCCGACGGTTCGACAAAAAATGAGATTGACTTCATTATGACGACCAGACGACAACTGTTCAGTGATGTCTCCGTGATCGCGAGGGTGAAAACTGGTAGCGATCACCGAATGGTTAGAGGCACACTGAACCTAAACGTTAAGTTGGAGAGGTCTCGTCTAATGAAGTCAACGCTCCGTCCCCCTCGTGCTCTGTTCCAAAGTCCCGAGACCTTTCAGCTCGAGTTACAAAACCGTTTTCAGTGCCTAGAAGACTGCAATGAAGTGGACGATATGAATGACAAGCTCGTGGAAACTGTCCATGCGGTCGGAGCTAAGTTCTGCAAGACCCGCCGCAGAAGAACACAGAAACTCTCCGATCACACTCTTAATCTCATGGCTGTTAGACGGGAGATGAGGCTACATTCTTCAACAGACTTGACAGCATACAGGCATCTGAACAGACAGATCTCCAAATGCATGCGGCGGGACTTACGCAACTTCAATACAGCTCGTATTGAAGAAGCGATCGAGCGGAACCAAGGCTCCAAAGTCTTTGCCAGAGATCTGTCTGCCAGAAAGAGCCACCTGTCAAAGCTGAAGACAGAATGTGGCAGCATCGTTTCCGGGACACCTGAGATTTTGAGTGAGATTGAGAGGTTCTATGGGCAGCTGTACACGTCATCGTTGGAGCCACACGCAAGTGTGAGTAACGATCCAAGAGCGAGTCTCATCCGACACTATTCCGAAGATATCCCGGACGTCAGTCTGAGCGAGATTAGAATGGCTCTCCAGCACCTTAAAAACGGTAGGGCCCCAGGCGAGGATGGAATTACAGCGGAGCTTCTGAAAGCGGGTGGAAGACCGGTACTTGAAGTCCTTCAGAAGCTCTTTAATTCCGTCCTCCATGGTGGCATTACACCGGAGGCGTGGAGCAGAAGTGCGGTGGTCTTGTTCTTCAAGAAAGGTGACAACGCTCTCTTGAAAAACTACAGACCGATTTCCCTTCTGAGCCGCGTCTACGTGCTGTTTTCGAGAGTCATTACGAATCGTCTCGCGCGCAGACTTGACGACTTCCAGCCTCCCGAACAAGCCGGTTTCCGAAAGGGCTTTAGCACCATAGACCACATACATACCCTTCGGCAAATTGTACAGAAGTCCGAAGAGTACAATTTGCCACTATGTCTGGCGTATGTGGACTATGAGAAAGCCTTTGATTCCGTCGAAATTTGGGCGGTGCTGCAGTCCCTTCAGCGGTGCCAAGTTGACTGTCGGTATATCGAAGTGTTGAAGTGCTTGTACAGTAGGGCTACGATGGCTATCCGAGTACAGAACCAGAGTACGAAACCTATCCAATTGCAGAGAGGTGTAAGACAGGGTGACGTCATATCCCCGAAACTCTTCACCGCTGCATTGGAAGACGTTTTCAAGCTTCTGGACTGGAAAGGATACGGTATCAACATCAATGGCGAGTACATCACTCACCTTCGATTTGCCGACGATATAGTCCTTATGGCAGAATCGCTGGAGGACCTAAGCACTATGCTCAATGACCTCGATAGTGTTTCCCAACGGATAGGTCTTAAGATGAACATGGACAAAACAAAGATCATGTTTAATGTCCATGTCACACCTATGCCGGTAGTTGTTGGGAGCACTAAGCTCGAAGTTGTTGACGAGTATGTTTACCTGGGACAAATAGTCCGACTGGGTAAGTCCAACTTCGACCGAGAGGTCAATCGACGGATTCAACTCGGCTGGGCAGCGTTCGGGAAGCTACGACACATCTTCTTGTCAGACATACCTCAAAACCTGAAAACGAAATTGTACAACCAGTGCGTGTTGCCAGTGATGACTTATGGAACTGAGACGTGGTCCTTCACTGCTGGCCGTATGAGGAAGCTCAAGGTCGCTCAGCGAGCTATGGAGAGGGCTATGCTCGGAGTTTCTCTGCGTGATAAACTTAAAAATGAGGATATCCGCAGTAGAACCAGAGTAACCGACATAGCCCAACGGATTAGTAAGCTGAAGTGGCAGTGGGCCGGCCATATAGCTCGAAGAACCGACAACCGATGGGGAAGAAAGGTTCTCGAGTGGCAGCCTCGTACCGGTAGGCGAAGTGTAGGGCGTCCCCCCACGAGATGGAGTGACGACCTGGTAAGACATGCAGGAAGTCGATGGATGCAGGTGGCTCAGGACCGTGCTTTGTGGCATTCTTTGGGGGAGGCCTATGTTCAGCAGTGGACTTGTGAAGGGCTGTAATGATGATGATGATATATTTTCAATATTATTATGAATACTTATGCATTTGATATATTAATTTTAGTAATGACTAATAATTTTAGTATTAGAATTAACTTGAAGGAATGTAATATTACCCTATGATCCTTGCTGGTCGAAATAAATAAATAAATAAAAAATATATATATATCTAAAATAATTATCAAAGAATTTTCCTACATTGAAACTAAGATATATATATATTTAGTTTCTATAATTATATCTATTTTTGATCGAACCATGGTCACCCTGTAAAAACAAACAAAACACAACAAAAACACTGAGTATCTGCCGCAACATACCACGTAACGTCCAAACGGGCTTCATAGCTGACAAATATTCTAAAGGGCTCAAACATTATTATTCCTTCATAATACAAACAGAGGTGGCAAGCGTAAATTTTCCTTTGAATAACGTTTATAGATTAGTGTAGTATGATAGAGATGGCTGTGGAAGAGAGTCTATCCCACCATTTTAATGTCGAGTATGTCTTAAAAGGAATATATGTCTGACCTTATGAGGAAACCTCTCAGCGAGCTATGGAGAGGGCTCAGGGTTTCTCTGCGTGATAAACTTAGAAATTTAGGTGACCGACACAAGTTAACGAATTTAGGTGATATAGCCAAGCTGCAGCTATATTATGATTATAACATAAATGGGTCGGCTCGATCGGTGTAGGACCAAGCTCTCACAGAATACTAGCGTAAAATGGCAGATTAATGCTGCTGTGTTTCGTATGGCGAACCGGAGACACTTTTTACTGGAAACGAGGCATTCCATCTTAGTTCTCATGGGTGACAACGTACCTGTATTTTGATTCTTAATCGAGGATAAATGTAGATGACTGTGGGCTAAAGCACCTACTTAGCATAAGGTGGACTGTATGCTCGTCTACCTATATTCTATTGTATTCCATAAAAAATGAATTAGTAAGCTGAAGTTAGTGTAAGTGTAGTAGTAGAACCGAATACCGATGGGGAAAGAAGGTTCTCGAGTTGCAGATTTGTACCGGTAGGCGAAGTGTGTGAAGGTGAACGGCATAGTCGGGAAGGGTCGCCCTAGGCGAAAGTTTATCGACCAAATTGGCGATATATTAAAAATGGGCCAAATCAAGAGTACCTTTAACCGACGAGCGTGTATGCGTAGGTATATGGATGTGGAGGAAGCGAGAGAGGTGTGTCAGGATCGTGCCAAATGGAAGTCCATAATCTCTGCCTACCCCTCTGGGTGACAGACGTGAGTGTTTATGTTTATGTTTTTTATGTTTTTTTTATGCGAAGTGTGAGACGGCCCTCCATTAGATGGAGTGACGACCAAGTTAGACATGCAGGAAGTCGATAGATGCAGGTGGCCCCGGAACATTCTTTGTGGCATTCCATGGGGGAGGCCTTTGTTCAGCAGTGGACTTATGAAGGGCTGTAATAATGATGATGATGATGTGATTTTCTACTAGATGGTCGGACAGTTTACTATGTATTAAGACTTCTTTTTTGCGTAGGATTTCGTCCGGGTAGGTACCACCTTCTGACCTACTTCTGCCACTGCGTCTAGTTTTTGTTTATACTCGTATATATACGTAAAACAACTTTTCCCATGATTTTTTTCAGTCAAGTCAAAGTCAAAATTCAGTCAGCTATCTAAAATTCAGCATTACTGAGGGTTCTGAAGCAGTAATGAGAGGGTCTGTATTAGGCTTGCCAACCGTCCCGGGTTTTCCATGTGGGACGCCTTTTGTCCCGGAAATCAGTGATTATATGATATATTATATCTATCTCGAACCAACTGCACTAATTTGTTACACATTATTAAAAAAAAAATTCTAACCAATTTCTACGTGGTGTTGTGTCACGCGTAATATATCAAAGTCCCGGATGTCGAGCTGGGTAATCCCGGAAAGGCCTTTTTTGAAGTTGGCGAACCTAGTACCCAGCAGAGCGATGTGATAAGAGAAGATAATAAATTACAAATATATTAACTTTAGGCATATTTTCTATTATTTTAAATTTGTGACGAGTACGCCTGCTTACATTCACTAATATTACTCATCTCGTAAAAATTTTATAGTTGAATAGTTATCTGTCACATTCAAGATCCAATATCACGATGTCAATCCTGACAATTTTAGGGAGATATTACAATTTGTTTTAATACCGCTCAGTATGCGCATAATCATGTAAATATTGGTGAAAATACTAAAGGCGGGATTTTACTCTGAAAATTCCCGCTTCCTAATAATGTTATAAAAACATAAATTATTCAAATAAACAGCTCAAAATCTATATATATATATATTACACATATATTATCATATATGGTACAGAAGAAAAATAAAATATTATTGTATTTATAATGACATTTTTATACAATATTTACGAGTATAAATTATTGCTGTATAGTGGCGGTGTTAGAAAATCCACTATCCCATATTATCCCGTGGGTAAGAGGCGACAGAGGGAAACAAATCGTGAGGTGAGCAGCAGCGTCTTCCTAATAAGAACTAAAAACAAAACATGTGTTCAGTTCACACTCGGTAGAAGAGAAACCTAATATACCTTCAGAAAACTAAACTTCGAGAGAATGAGATGAATGCAGCGTATCAGGAGTTGAATAATTTTAGGGTATAAGTGGTTAGAATATAAAAAAAATTATAAACACTGTATACTGTATTCTCTCTACTTTTATTACGTGGTAGAGCCATACTACAGCTATATTAGTATAATTGTAGCACGAATAGGTCGGCTCGACCGGGGAAGGACCACGCTCTCAGAGAATACCAGCGTAAAATAGCAGCTTAACACTGCTATGTTTCGTATGGTGAGTGTAGAGAACCGGAGACCCCTTTTACTGGAAAAGACGCATTCCATCGTAGTCCTCACGGCTGACAATACATTTACATTTTATTCGCATACGAGGATAGACGTAGATGTCTATGGGCCAAGGCAACCACTTACCATCAGGTAGATTATGTGCTCGTTTGTCACCCTTCTATAATAAAAAAATCTTATTCTCTGTATATAGTCTCTTTTTAGTGTAGGTTTTTCGTTTTATCGAATTTCAAATCACAACGATTCTAAAAATGTTCACTTCGAAAACTGCGGTTACTATCCCGCTTGCCAAGCGGCAATATCCCCATATGAGGCAATCTATGGGGGAGGCCTACGTTCAGCAGTAGATTTTAATAGGCTGTAATGAATGTATGTATAGAAGATAATCTACCAGGAGCACATGACCCACTGAGAGGTGAAATTATTAAATCAACAGTAACATTACAACTGTGACAAAATATCCTCTATGAGGCAATCTATGGGGGAAGACCTCCCCGTTCCTCAGTGGACTTTAATAGGCTGTAACGGTAACGGTATAATGGTATACAATATTGTTGATTTTTTATCGAAGATCCACCTTATCATTGGTTAATTTTTATATGGAAATATCATGTTTGTATGTTCACCATACTTGATCTGCCTTAAAGAAAACATACGTACACGATTTTTCAGCATATCTATAAAAGCACAATTTCGACTTATTAAAATTACATTCCCCTCATTTTATGATAAATACTAAAACACGTGCTTTACGGACGGAGACGGACAGAAAAGCGATCGCTGTACTAGTAAGTTTCACAGTACGCGAGCAACCCAGGTTATATCCCAGCCAGCACCAATGAAATTGATAATTACAATTTTATGTGCTGATTTACCACGTGCTCGGCGGTGAACGAAAATATCGTGAGGAAACCTGCACGTCTGAAAAATAAGAAAAAAAATATTTCGAAGACATGTGAAATTTGCCAACACGCATTGGGGTAACGCGACGGACATTTTCTTACCCTATAACCCTCTCAGAAATGAGAGGAGGCCTGTGCCCAGCAGTGGGACGTATACTTTTTTTATAGAAGAGAGGGCAAACAAGCATGCGCCCACCTGATGGTAAGTGACTACCGTCGCCCATGAACAACCGCAACACCAGGGGAATTGCCGATGCGTTGCCGGCCTTTTAGAAAGGTGTAAGCTCTTTTATTGAAGGTCCCTAAGTCGTATCTATCCGGAAAAATCGCTGGTAGTAAACACAGAGAAGTTGTACGAGGAAGAAAAGTTCTAGTAAAATGCAAAGTCGTGGACCGCCAAGCATCCAGATGGTGAGGATGGTTGCGTGAATTTTGACGCGATGTTCGTTCGTGAATTTTGGCGGCTGGAATTAATCCGAACAATTCCTCAGAGCACTCCCCGTGGTAAATTCGGTAGAAAATGCAAAGGGATGCAACATCCCTACGCAGTGCCAGTGTATTGAGCCGATCAGAAAGAACTCGGTCGTCGACGATTCTAACCGCTCTGCGCTGGAAGCGGTCAAGGAAGGAGCTGGCACTGGGGTGCTCCGGCGCAAAGATAAGAACAGTATTCCACGTGAGGCCGAACTTGCGCTTTGTAAAGTTTCAAGCGATGTGCTGGCATGAAATACTGTCTCGCTCTGCTGAGCACGCCTAGCTTTTTAGTGGCCAGTTTGGTTTTCCCTTCCAAGTGACCACGAAACTGCACACTATTCGATATGTTGACGCCGAGGATTCCGATGCTAGCTGAGGCAGCAAAGGGGAGTGCCTTGAAACTGAGGAGATACGACAAAGGGGTTCTTTTTAGCGGTAAACGCGTAAGCTTGTGTCTTCTGTGGATTGAACTGGACTAGGTTTAGTCGCCCCCAATCCAAGACTTGTTCAGTAAAGACTCGACTTCAGAGACAAGTTTGTCCCGGTACTTGGCGACGTTTTCCCGAGAAATATTGGCACGGCCGGTATATAAGGCATCACCAGTGATGTCGTCTGCATAGCAATGAATGTTACCAGTTTGCAACATATCATTGATATGCAGGAGAAACAGCGTTGGTGATAGCACTCAGCCTTGTGGAACACCAGCGTTGATAGGCTTGGAATCAGAGCATGCACCGTCTACTACGACCTTGATGCTCTGATCATCAAGGAAACTGGTGATCGATTTGCACAATTTCTCGGGAAGCCCATAGGAAGGAAGTTTCGAAAGAAGCGCTTTGTGCCAGAGCCGATCGAAGGCCTTCGCTATGTCCAAACTAACGGCCAATGCGTCCCCCTTGGACTCTACTGCCTCCGCCCATCTATGTGTCAGGTAGACCAGAAGATCACCACCTGATCGACCCCGACGAAAAACGTACTGGCGGTCACTAATAAGCTTCCATTATTTTGGAGAACAAGGAGGTGATGGCGATTGGCCTGTAGTTGGACGGATCTGAGCGGTCGCCTTTTTTAGGGATCGGGTGGACCAAAGCTGTCTTCCATGTATTCAAAACTACGCCTTGGGAGTGGTAGTACCGGAAAAGACGCTTTAAAACCGGTGCCAACTCCGGAGTACACGTCTTCAGCACAATGAGAGGGACTCCATCAGGTCCACTCAACTTGCTGTATATAGGCTGTAACTTTTTTTTATATGAGAGGGGGCAAACGAGAATGCGGCTCACCTGATGATAAGTGACTACCGCCGCCCATGAACAACTACAACACCAGGGGAATTGCAGATGTGTTGCCGGCCTCTTTAAAAAGAGTACTCTTTTCTTGAAGGTCCCTAAGTCGTATCGGTCCGAAAAAATCGCTGATGGTGATCGATTCCACAAGGAAGTTGTGCGAGGAAGAAAACATCTTCTAAATCGCACAGTGGTGGATCGCCAATCATCCAGATGGTATGGATGGTATCGCGATGTGAAATTGAGCGGCTGGAATTAGTCCGAACAATTCCTCAGAGCACTCCCCGTAATAGATGTAACAAAATACGCAGAGATGCAAAAACAAACGAGGATAAATGTAGATGTCTATGGGCCACAGCAACCACTTACCATCAGGTGGACTGTGTGCTCGTTTGTCACCTATCCTATAAAAAAAAATCCCTACGCTGTGCCAGTGAGTCAAGCCGATCGGAAAGAACTTGGTCGTCGACGATTCGAACCGCTCTGCGTTGAATTTGGTCAAGTGGAAGGAGCTGGCACTCGGAAGCCCCTGCCCAGAGATGGGAACAGTATTCCATGTGAGGCCGAACTTTAACTAAAAAAACATGCTTGTCGGATGTTTTCGGTTTTCATATGTTAATAAAATTAATTGCAACGTCTTTTCATAAAAAAATCACGAAACATGTTTGTAAGAATAATCAAAAGACTACACTAGGTAGTTCGTAAGTGATCCATGACTAAAGCTCCCACATTTTAAGAGTACTCTCTAACGGTTAGTCTAGACGGGCACTTGTCTGGATAAGGCCTTTGTTTTTTAGCACTATACTCACGTCTAACCCTAAGAAGACTTTTTTGACATGGCGTAATAATGCCTAGGTAAGTTTTAAAATTTTTGGTTATTTTAGCATTTAAGGTATATGCATATTCTATGTGACTGCAATTTAATATTATACTAGTTAACCAAGCTGACGTTGTTCTGCTCCTTCCTAAGACCCTTTGTCTAATAAAAAAAAACTTAAATTCGTAATAAAAACTACATGGCCACTTATCGAGTTAAAAACTATCCTATCTCTCAAGTTGGACCAACACAGTGTGTAAAATTTCATTGTAATCAGTTCAGTAGTTTAAGAGTTCATCGTGGACAAACAATGTGACACGTAATTTTTATATATAAAGATTGTAAATAAATTATAATAATAATATTGTTATCAAGACGATGCTGCTCCTCTCCTGGTTCAGTATCCCTGTATCACCTCTTACGACACCCACGTGATGATATGGGAAGTGAATAGTGTTCCATACAAAAAATATAGGGTCGGGGAAAAAGTTTCTTCGTATTTTATATACAAATTCAAGACGTTTTTTTTTTTCAAAGTTTGATTATATTCAATTATAAAATATATGTATCTTATATTATCTCTTTTATTCGATAAATTGTTGCCATCTTGTAGGTAGAGACATAATCTGTAGAAATCTTGGATTTTTGATTAGAAAAATGCGACAAATAGTTTTGACAGTCCTCTCTCGATGTTAACCTAACACTACCCAAAGAATTCTGAAGAGACCGAAACAGGTGAAAATCTGAGGGTGCAAGGTCAGGACTATATGGCGGATGCATTAACACTTCCCAACCAAACTCTTTAAATTTTTACTGAGTGGCCAAAGATGCGTGTGGTCTGGCGTTATCATGATGAAAAACCACTCTGTTAATCACCTTTCTGTTGATCATTCTGGCCGTTTTTTCTCAATTTCTTGCTTGAGCCTTATTAGCTGTTGGCAGTAGAGATCCGAATCGATATTTTTGTCCGGCGGTAAAAGCTCATAATAAACGATGCCCTTCCAATCCCACCATACACACAGCATCATCTTATTGCGTGTTAATATGGGTTTCGCTACAGTCTGTGCGGCTTAACTACCCTTTGACCATGACCTTTTTCGCACGTTCTTGTCATGGGTGATCTACTTTTCAAGACCAGTGATCAATCTTTTCAAAAATGGTTCGGTTTCATTACATTTCAATAGATAATCGCAAATGAGTAGGTACACGAGTTATTAGGTTTCTTTCAGTAAGCTCGTGTGGTACCCAAATATCGATTTTTTTTGTATATAAAATAAATAAACGTCAGAAAGGAGACAATCGCTTCTGAGCCTACTAGAAATTTTAACGTAACTTAATTTTATTGCACAAAAAAGATACCAACTTATTATAGTAAACGGTCTAAAGATGTTATGAAAATTTAACCGGAATCATAAAATATGAAAAAAACTATACTTTTCATATTCGTAAATTGGCTAATGTAATATGAAAAAAATGCGTATAAAAAAGAACGAACTACTAAAAAAAATTCATCAACCTTAAAGTACCTATAAATGCTGAATGTACCTACAACTTTCTTTTATACTATCAATTATTGACCAGTGCACTATTTTAACTTATAATACTGGTGAAAACTACTAGACAATCGCTTTTAGTTTGTTGTTAGATTTTTGTGATGTTCATATTTTAATTGTTAATTTCTCAGTATTCCCGATAGATACGGTAAAACTAATATTACTATTGTAATCTATTGGTTATAAGCAATAAATCGATATGTGTTTTTGTAATAAAACTTCAGAATGTACCTACCGAATTTCTTCGTTAGATTCACTCATTTTAGCGAACAGAAAAACAATTTAAAAATGGCGGGAAAGTGTTTTACACTTTTTATTTTCTTTTTCTTTATGTCCTATATGTATTGGCATTAAAACCAGCCAGATACAAATAGTACAACTAAAGAGATTTTTCTTCAATTATATACAAACAAAATACGGAGAAATTTAATTAATAAAGTAGAAGGACAGTTAGTCAATGCTTTAAATAAAATGCATTGTGCAATGCAATTACAACTTTATTTAAAAAAAAAAACATAATTAATTACATTGTGTAATTCCAACAAATTAAATCAATGTTTGAATAATTATAAAGAACATATTTAAACTAAAAGCGTAAGTTATTTTATTTCCTTCATCCATATCAGCTTATCAAAAGTCAGAATCATAGGCCTCCCCAGAGAATGCCTCATAACGGGGATATTTGCCATAGTTATGATACTTGGCAGGCTAAGTTACGTAAGTATTTTTATATTAAATATTTTTATTGAGTACAAACAAATTAATGTAATTATTTCCGCTTGATATTTTCGAGGGATGGTTCCATTTTCTCTGAACTGACCTCGTATTGCGTCTCCAATCTGAAATGAAATAGTCATTCATTAATCAGATCCATGAAGCTAATACAAAGGGGAGACGGCATAAGCAACTGTGCACTGTGATTCTAAGTAGGTCCTGACGTCATCATAGTGGGCGTGGCTTTAGTTAGTACACTGTCAGCATTCGTCCTGTGCGCTTATGTGTTGAAAAATCGCAAATCGGTGTATTTTCGTAGTATTAAGAAGAAAAGGATGAAGTGTTGTGTTTTATTGTGTAAGAACTACAAAGGTAGACGCTCTGATGTTATGGATGGCATCACATTTCATTTGTAAATAATTTTACACCTAATTTATTAAAATATTTCTAGAAAAATCTCTTTGCGTCGGCTTTCAAATATAATTAATTATAATCGACACTAGATGACGACAGTTTGTGTCATGTGAACTAAAAATATAAAGGTCCGTAGCGCTCAGTAATGATAAAATAATCATATGAAGGTGCTGAAATTTGTTTTGCATTCAGACATAAAGAAATTTTAATCGCCAAAATATTATTTTTATAGTTTATAACATTTTGTGGACATGCCGCCATCTCCCGTCAAGGTAGCTAAGCTACATTGCAACATCAATATGGAAAGATTCGAGTAGTTTTACTATTTATCGGTAGATGTAGATAGTGTAAAGTGGGCGGGGCTTTGCATCCCCTCACCCCGCAAATTGTCACGCGTTATTACATAGTGAAATTTAATTACAACGTCTCCTCTTTGTATTTGCTTCATGATCAGAACCTTGGTAGCTTAGGGGCTAAGCTCTCGCTGTAAATGTCACAGAACGCGAGCAACCCATGTTCGATCCCCGTCATCACTAATGAAAATGTTAATTGAAATTTTAAGTACTCTGATGGATGTAGTGGATGATATTCTGACTGCACAAGATGTTGGAGAGGGTACTCTGTTGTCTTGGGTGTTGAGGTTCTTGAGGTTTTCGAGCTTTTATACCATTAACACCACTCAACTCTTATCAAAACTGGCTTATTACGGATTTGATAATTTAACAATAAATTGAAGTACAATTTAAAATGTAAGTACAACACGGTCTTATCTCCGAAAGTTCTTATCCAGAAAACCCATAGAGGAATTATTTACCTCGTGCTCAGCGGCAAAGGAAAACATGATGAGGATTCTGCCTGTGTAAGTAGTAAAATATTGTGAGGATTATGATGTCCGCAACACGTACACGTCCGTAAATCTATCAAAAATAAGATGAGATCTGTGGCCAGCTGTGGGATGTATAATGTAAAAATATTATAGTAGCTGGCCCAATCGTTGTTCTGCTCTTTGCAATAGGTAATGCGGTTAGATTCAATCGAAATGATAGTATTGTAATGATTTTTTTATAGGATAAGGGTGACAAACGAGCACACACAGATGCGTTGTCACCCGTGAGGATTAAGACGGAATACCTCGTTTCCAGTAAAAAGGGTTTTCGCATCTCTATACTCGCCATACGAAACACAGCAGCATTAAGCTGCTATTTTACGCTGATATTCACTAATATATGATAGTGATGATTTCTTTTACAATTTTGATGTAATAGAAATAGTATATCGCAACATTATTTATAATTTCTCATGGATGGAACATTTTCAAAGCAATCAATCAATCAACTCAAAGCAATTTTCAGTATCTTATAGTTATTCGCTTAGCTGATACAATATAAGGGTTATAATACACTGCACTATTTATATTACGATAGCTTGCGGCGCACATACCACTACACATTTTTTAAGTTTTATTTATAAAATTGAAGGGACAAACTAACAGACAGTCTACCTGATGATAAGTAGCTACTACAGCTCATAGATACCTGTAACCAACTTCAAACGTTACCTCCAAGGATAAAGATGGAATGCCTCATAGCCTGAAATTATACTGGCTCTCTATATCCATCAATACAGAAGAAAAGCAGTGCTGGCAGCTGATAGATGGAAACAATCGATGAGAGTTCCAACCCAGATGGACTTCTAGACAGAAATGGAAAACTTTAGGGCTTAGAGGATTGTAACACTGATTTTCATATACAACTAGCTGACCAGGCGGACGTTGTTCTGCTCTTTCCGACGACTCTTTGTCTAATTAAAAAAAAACTTAAATTCCCAAAAAATATTGATGGTCACTTAACGGGATAAAAACTATCCTATCTCTCAAGTTGGACCAAACTGCACACAGTGTGCAACATTTCATTGAAATCAGTTCAGTAGTTTAGGAGTTCATCGTGGACAAACAATGTGACACGTAATTTTTATATATAAAAGATATTATTTTAAACGAAATCCGATATTAATGGACGTTTATATATTATACTAAATGAGGAGTTCCTAAACTTTTAAGGCGATGGAACACTCACCAAATCCCTTTTATTTTATGAAACTTCGCATTTAAACAAGAACAAAAACTTTTATTAAAAATATTGTAAAAGTTAAACTTTTATTCAAATCTATCTTAGTGAAATATTTTAAAAATACTAATTATTGCTCCGCAGTATAGTGCCGAATACTACCTACGTAACTTATATACGTGCCATAATAGTAATGAGTATTCACATCACACATTTTGGACTATTCGAATATAATATTTATACTTAACTGTGGAATTATTTAAAAAGCAAATATAGTTTCGCGGCACCCTGGTGATTTTTCTACGGAACCCACTTTAAGAATCTCTATATTTAAATATGACAATTTATGCGTGAGTATGTCTTAACGAAACTTTCTGAGAAGCCATCATCTTATTTTGTCTTATGGATGTCCTAAGATGTGCAAAAGGAGATTTTTTTACTTTTTTTAATTATTTTTTTATTAATTGTTAGAAAGATCTCATGGTCTACGATATATGGCGATATTACCATCCCGTAAGAAATGAAATGAAAAGAAATGAAGACTTATTTGTTTTGAAAAAGGGTGCATTTAAGTGGTTATTGTAAAGTGTCGTTCAGCTTTTTCAGCCATCTATGAACAGCATGCAAATATATTTTTATAATTAAGTTTACTATAATCCAATATCAAATTCAATTAAAATATTTATGGGCATGTCATCGTCTACAAATTAGCAATACTAGTACCAATACATACAAATTAAAATATAAAGAATGCAATTAAAAATATAGAACTACTGTAGTAACACATCATGTCAAATTTAGGTAGTCATTCACATTATAAAATCAATGTTCATTTAGCCACCTGTAAAGGGTCTTTAAATCTATTAAGGGGTAAATCTTTTATATTTTTTGGGGTGTTTTATTAAATATGAGCATACACGTCCAGTAGCAGTTTTTTTTAAATCGAGCACTCTTGGGTATAAATTCAGCAGCATGTCTACTCGTATTGCCATTTCTGGTATTTCGCGTGTGAATCTCTTTCTAATACTTCCCTTAATATATGTTTTGTTTTACAAACTATTATTGTTTTTACTGTACTGTTAATGTTATTAATATGGTCTTTTAGTGATTGTTTACCATCTGTTTTCACTATTACAGAAATGACGTCAGCGAATAAAATGCATTTGTGTTTAGTTTAGTTACCGGTAGCGAAGCCTCCATAGAAGCCGAGAAGCTGGGCTTGGCCTATGAAACTGCTCAATTAATAACATCAACTAATAAAATAACTCGTAAACTGTTTCAAACTAAATATTTAAAATTTCCTGCGCGCTCCTCTATTCTACACAGGTCATTAATCGTAACGGCAAAACTGCGCGATACTGCTCTTGAGTTGAGTTGAGCGATTAGTCGTCTATCTCGCACGCGTGGGTTTTTTACCGGGCTTTCGAGAAGACAATCGCTCCCTTTCTAACCTGTGGCAAAATATTCTATAATGAAATATAACTACAATTGTTTATATAGCAATTAGTATGGAGCCGCTTTTAGTGTGAAGTTAGGGACGCATGGGCGATACGTTTGCAAGTTCACTTCACATTTCAATGTTTACTCTGTGTGTTTACTTGAGCGAATGAATATTGCGAGTTGAAAATTTATGCTTTTTTAAAGATTTTTAGTGAAAATTGAGGATAATAGTGTTCCTTGTGATGAATTGAAGTGTGTTAAAGTGCTAATCGGCAAAAGGAAATGGTGAAAGCTTTAAACTTTGTTGAAAAATATATATCCACAGTTTTCACCAACATTTTACGCGGACGTAATCAAATCTTTCCTTAAGAAAGAGAGACGATTCGATTTAGAATATAAATAATTTGTTTTTTTTTTAAATATTGTATATAGTTTGTTTGTACTTTGTTCATGCTTTTCTTTTGTTAAATGTATTGTATTGTATGTAAATATCGTTTTCTGTAGCTCAGGCAAACCCAAACGGCTTTTTTCAAAGCTACCGAAGGTATGCTATTGCTGACATGTCATACAATCTGTCTAGCAGTAGTACGCCTTCTGTGCGTTTTGTTAAACACGTCGTTGACAGCACTGAATATGAAACTGAAGAGGGGAGATAGATCAAGATTGGTGTATTTTTATAAAACTGCTAAAAACAACAAAACCATATCTTGCCCTAATTTGGAGCCCTAGCTTCGCCACTGATATAGACTAAAAACAACAGTGGTCCCAAAACTGCCCTGTGGAACTTCATATTTGTTTTCTTTAAGATCTGATATGTAATTTAGGACCACATGATTGCAGTTTGGTCTGCTTATATAAACAAATTGTCGTCTATTTTGCAAGTAAGTTTTAATTCATCTTCAACAACAAAGCAGTGCCTCTAATGCCACATTTTTAAAATAGTAAACTAAGTGATACAAAATCGAAGGCCTTCGACATGTCAAAGAAGAGAGCAGTTGTATAATTATTAGCATTTAGTCATGTTAGAGTCTTATTTAACATATCGAAAACAGCATGTGCAGTAGATTATCCCCTCTGGAACCCATACTAACTGGGATTCAGGACATGATACTTGTCAAAGGACGATGTGAGCTTAGTATGCATAATTTTTTAATACTAGTATACTTTTGACAAAATTGGCACGACCGCAATATATCGGTAACTGTCCAGAATTATGTTTTTGTCTTTTTTGAACAAAGGCTTAATCAAAGAAAATTTAAGTTTATCAGGGAAGATACCAAAGCCTATTGATAATTTTATTAAAAGTGCCAAGACCCCGCCTATTTCTTTATTGCAGGCCTTAATTACTTTGTTACAAATGCTGTCATACCCTCCTGAGATACTATAATTCAAGGTCATTATTACTTTATTTATGTCATATTCGTCAACAACATTTAGATAAATAGAATTATTTAGGATTTGATTGGATTTATTATTTGATATATTAATGGATATCTTTGTTTGTCAATTCAACGAAGAAATTATTAAAAGTATTTACGATTTGTGTAGGAAAAGTATTTGATAAAATTTTTCTTTGTCGTATTTAATAAAATCAAGGAGATTATATTGCGGTTTGGTATCTATTCTATCCTGTATGACCTTCCAAGTAGCTTTGTAGGTATTTTTGCTGTTTAACACATATTTATTATCAGTTATTTTTTTAGAATATAGTATGCATTTTTGAGTAGTTTTGAGTATGCTTTATATTTGGTTTTGTTTTGGGGAGTTTTGAGCGAGTCTCATCCGACACTATTCCGAAGATATCCCGCACGTCAGTCTGAGCGAGATTAGAATGGCTCTCCAGCACCATAAAAACGGTAAGGCCCCAGGCGAGGATGGAATTACAGCGGAGATTCTGAAAGCGGGTGGAAGACCGGTACTTGAAGACCTTCAGAAGCTCTTTAATTCCGTCCTCCATGGTGGCATTACACCGGAGGCGTGGAGCAGAAGTGCGGTGGTCTTGTTCTTCAAGAAAGGTGACAACGCTCTCTTGAAGAACTACAGACTGATTTCCCTTCTGAGCCGCGTCTACGTGCTGTTTTCGAGAGTCATTACGAATCGTCTCGCGCGCAGACTTGACGACTTCCAGCCTTCCGAACAAGCCGGTTTCCGAAAGGGCTTTAGCACCATAGACCACATACATACCCTTCGGCAAATTGTACAGAAGTCCGAAGAGTACAATTTGTCACGATGTCTAGCGTATGTGGACAATGAGAAAGCCATTGATACCGTCGAAATTTGGGCGGTGCTGCAGTCCCTTCAGCGGTGCCAAGTTGACTGTCGGTATATCGAAGTGTTGAAGTGCTTGTACAGTAGGGCTACGATGGCTATCCCAGTACAGAACCAGAGTACGAAACCTATCCAATTGCAGAGAGGTGTAAGACAGGGTGACGTCATATCCCCGAAACTCTTCACCGCTGCATTCGAAGACGTTTTCAAGCTTCTGGACTGGAAAGAATACGGTATCAACATCAATGGCGAGTACATCACTCACCTTCGATTTGCCGACGATATAGTCCTTATGGCAGAATCGCTGGAGGACCTAAGCACTATGCTCAATGACCTCAATAGTGTTTCCCAACGGATAGGTCTTAAGATGAACATGGACAAAACAAAGATCATGTTTAATGTCCATGTCACACCTATGCCGGTAGTTGTTGGGAGCACTAAGCTCGAAGTTGTTGACGAGTATGTTTACCTGGGACAAATATTTCAACTAGGTAAGTCCAACTTCGACCGAGAGGTCAATCGACGGATCCAACTCGGCTGGGCAGCGTTCGGGAAGCTACGACACATCTTCTCGTCAGACATATCTCAAAACCTTAACAGGAAATTGTACAACCAGTGCGTGTTGCCAGTGATGACTTACGGAACTGAGACGTGGTCCTTCACTGCTGGCTGTATGAGGAAGCTCAAGGTCGCTCAGCGAGCTATGGAGAGGGCTATGCTCGGAGTTTCTCTGCGTGATAAACTTAGGAATGAGGATATTCGCAGTATAACCAGAGTAACCGACATAGCTCAACGGATTAGTAAGCTGAAGTGGCAGTGGGCCGCCATATAGCTCGAAGAACCGACAACCGATGAGGAAGAAAGGTTCTCGAGTGGCAGCCTCGTACCGGTAGGCGAAGTGTAGGGCGTCCCCCCACGAGATGGAGTGACGACCTGGTAAGACATGCAGGAAATCGATAGATGCAGGTGGCTCAGGACCGTGCTTTGTGGCATTCTTTGGGGGAGGCCTATGTTCAGCAGTGGACTTGTGAAGGGCTGTAATGATGAATGATGATGATGACTAAGAACTTGCGCAGTATCATGGTCCGATAAACAGAGAGGGAGGGTAAGTCCAGTTGCACCTTTAACATTACTAAATATATGTTCAATACATGATAGGTCTCTAGTGTGTTCCGTGATGTGCTGAGTGAGATCATAATTTTGGAGAATATCTAGTCAGTTGTTGGTCACATTATTTGTAATTAAAGTATTTATGATGATATATCTCGCAATCACAATTTCTTGCATCGAGTGCTTATGCAAATATTTAGTAAGCACAAGCTCCAGTTTATCGAAAAAGCATTAAAAATGTATTTTTTGTAGCAATTGAAGAACGGTACGATACGTACGATACGTTTGTACGGTAAAACAAAAATGATGTTATGATAAGGTATTTTATTGAACAGCATTCAAAATGAAAGTTGGCTGAAGCCTCGTCAAAAATTGTTATTTGTTTGAATGCTATGCCTTTTTTTACCATTATACAGGTTCCACCTTTTTTTATAAGATAAGGGTAACAAACAAGCGCACAGTCAACCTGATGATAAGTGTTAACACGCACTGGTTGTACAATTTCGTTTTAAGGTTTTGAGGTATGTCTGACGAGAAGATGTGTCGTAGCTTCCCGAACGCTGCCCAGCCGAGTTGCTGTGGCCCATAGACATCAAAAAAGAGCTCCGACATTCAAGTATCTAAAAAAGGCACAATGCCATATTATTTCGCTGTTAAAGCAAAAGAAACACCAAATAAAACAACACAAACACTTGAAAACAAAATTCCTGAATTTTTTCGTTTCTAAAAATATTAACAATAAATTCGTAATCTTACATCAAAATATACAGGGTTTATCTTCAAAAAAAGAACTTATTGAAGTGACTCTCTCGGAACTAAATCATGACTTGTCCCCGGATGTGCTTTGTTTTTCAGATATTTTCATAAAGTGTACTAAGGAAAAAAATATCATATACACAATTACGAACTTGCGGCCCACTACTCACGAAACAAAAAAAGAGGTTTTATACGTGGTAGAGTCATGCTGCAGCTATATTATAGTACAGTTGTAGCACGAATGGATGGGCTCGACCAGAAAAGACCACGCTCTCACAGAATACCAGCATGTAATAGCATCTCAATGCTGCTGTGTTTCGTATGGTAAGTGTTCTACACTCAGACCGGAGACCCACCCTATTTACTGAAAACGAAGCATTCCATCTTAGTCCTCACGGGTGACTGAGATGGAATGCCTCGTAGAACATCTTCCATAAACTCTAAAATTCAATTTACTATGGAGTTAGAGGCAAGTAATTCTTTAGCTTTCCTAGATATGGTAGTCATTCGAAATCCTAAAACACCATAGGTCACACACTGTGTATAGAAAAAAGACCCATACAAACCGATATTTAAACGATGAATCCCACCATCATCCTTCACAGTTAGCTACCGTGGGCAAATCTTTGTTACAGAGAGCACGAGAGATTTGTGACAGCAAACACCTGGCCGCCGAGCTTCAGCACGTCAAGCAGGTTCTGCACGACAACAAGCTTCGGGTCCCGCACCTACGTCACTGTGACCGAGTGAAGCCGGCCAACAGACAAGATCTTAAAGCGAGCTTCTATTAGACCATTTTTCAAGCCACCGAAGAAGATTTGTCAGTTCTTACCATCCGTCAAGTGCAATATTCCTTACAAGATGCAGGAGGAATGTGGTCTCTCATATATAGGGCAAACAAAACGATCAATAAAAACCCGCGTAAAAGAACACATAGCTGATGTGAAGCACCAACGTTCCGGGAAGTCTGCAGTTTGTGATCATATCCTAGACGGCCCCCGCCATTATATTAGATTTGATAAACCACAAGTTCTCGCGAAAGAACATCGATTCCTGCCAAGGATGATACGTGAGGCTATTCAAATTAAAAAACATCTTAATTTCAATAGTGAGGGAGGCTGGTGCTACCACCAGCTTGGAATCCTGTAATTAATAAAATTTAAACTAAACCCAAGCATACCACTGCAAGACTTCAAGACACAGTAAGCTCATTCGGCCTAGATCGGACCAAAATTAATAATTAAAAAAGCTGAAGGTACTCCGGGTTAACTCTGACATCGGGACGTCAATCACCTCAGTCCCCCGTGACCATGGGTGCTGGAAAGCACCCGAAATGTTGGAAATTAATGAAAATACGAAAAATAAGTTAATTAAACGCGATAAAATCCGTATAAGTATAGTTTTATTCAATATGTAGTTATAAGATTCGCGTAAATATAAGAAATCATAATGCATCTGCATTTTGATTCTTTATTGGGGATAGATGTAGATGTCTATAGGCCACAGCAACCACTTACCATCAGGTGAACTGTGTGCTCGTTTGTAACTTTTATCCTGTAAAAAAAATTGTTACCCAAATTTGAACCAACCATGGATTAAAAATTCGCTATTCTTTACTAAAAAGTTAATTTAAAACAAATTGTCACGCATTGTAAAAATTTACAATGAAATTCCAGACAACGCGCAAATGTTTATTACACCCTAGTGTAATACCACCTTTACATAAGAACTAGTACACACATACGCGTGACAAGAAAGTCCATTAAATTGTCCCTGATGATTCAATACGTCAATCTTCCTTCCCCTGAAATTTCTCTCGTTTTTCCCCAACAAACGCTCAAATCAAAGATGATACTGTGCGGAAACGGCACAAAGAAGCCCCATTCACACCCTGCCCTCATTCTATTAAACGCGGAACAATACAAAGCGTATTACAAAACCATCCTGTTTCTGTATGACATAAGGTTGAAAATTACATAAATTAACCGAAAACTCAATTTTGTACTGGGCATACACGTGCAGTGGTGAATTGAAAACATATAATTCGTATTGAGCACCGTCTTTTGTGTTGTTCCTTTATTAACAATGTCGATTAAATTGCGTTACAACTTCGAATAATATACTAATGTATAAATAGCTTGAGCGAAATGTAGGGCGGCCTGACACTAGATGGAGTGACGACCTGGTAAGACATTCGGAAAATCGGCAAGTCGAAGACGGAGGCACTACTTTGGGGAGGCCTATCGCCAGCGGTGCGGTTAACAACAATATGCTTTTTAAAAACTAGTATATACAAAAACAGTTCATTAATATCTAACAGTGGTAGAGCCACGCGGCAGCTTTTGCTGTCGCACGGATGGGTCGGCTCGAACCGGGGTGGTACCACGACCTCACAGAAAACCAGCGTGAAGTAGAAGTTTACCTCTGCGTTTCGCTTGGTGAGTGCAGGTGGCCGGAGGCCCTTTTTACTGGAAATGAGGCATTCCATCTTAGTCCTCACGGGTGACAACGCATCTACATTTTGATTTGTAATAGAGGATAGATGCAGATGTCTATGGGCCGCAGTAACCACTTACCATTAGGTGGACTGTACAAGTTCACCCCTGAAAAAAGGCCTCCCTCATACATTACCACAAACACTTGACTATGTATGTCTCATCAGGTTATCGTCAATCCATATAGAAGAAAGTCGCCCTACACTTCGATTTCCGGTACAAGGTTGCCACCTGAGAACCTATCTTCCACGGTAAGGTTTCCATAATGGTGACAAACAAGCACACAGTCCACCTGATGGTAAGTGGATACTGTGGCCCATAGACATCTACATCTACCCTCGATTAAGTATCAAAATGCAATTCGTTATCACACCCGAGGAATAACAGTAAAAATGTTCTCCAGTTCTCTACACTCACCATACCAAACACACATTAAGTTGCTATTTGACGCTGGTATTCTGTGAGTGTGGTTCTTCCCCGATCGAGCTGACCCATCCGTGCTACAACCGTATTATAACAACAGCTATGCTCTACCACGTAAAAAATTAAGCAAGTCCTCCCTACAAAGAGAGACGCCCAACGAGACGGCGACGAAATGCTCAAACAGTGAACTTATAACGAGTTGATGAAGAAGAAGAAAGAAATCTATCACAAGAAGTTTGTAGATAATTGTTCAATAACAGTTAATAATCTATACAAATAAATAAAAAGAGGTGTCTGTTTTATAATGTTAAAATAACAACTTTTTAATAAATGCAAACGAAAGTACATGCGGTTTCTATCTATAACACATAAACACAATTTAAAAAAAAATCTGTCTGTTTGTTCTGGCTAATCGCCGAAATGGCTACACTGATTTTAACGAAACTTTTACTGGCAGACTTCGACTGACTGAGGCTATAAGAGGCAACTTAGGCTAGGCTAGGCTATTTATTTTAAGAAATTAATTATGGTTCAGCGCAAAAAAAATTAAAACCCATGAAATTGTAACCAAAATCTGATTTAAATATGCGCACGAAGTCACGGGTACAGCTAGACCTTTAAGGTTGTTACGAGTGTACTACTAAAGGATACATGATTGATAATAACCCCCGGGAATGAGATGATCGCTACCATGTTGTTTCTAAGTGTTTTCATACTTCCACAGTCGACAGACGGAGACCTGATGAAGGTTCAGATTTTAAGTAGTTTAGGCACCAGTTTTTCAGCTATCAATAGTTTTAGTTCAGATGTAAGCATATATTTATAGTAGGAGATAACCATGATATAGTATTATTTACAGATGACACTTCTTTAATTTTCAAATTAAGTCGACAATTACTAAAATATGACAAAGTAAATAATGCTATATCTAAATTATGAAATTGGTTCAATGTTAATAATTTGCATTTAAATGGCACTAAAACGAAATGTATGAAATTCATGACTCCCAATGTCAAACAATTAAATACTAATGTAATTTTAAATGGGGAGAAACTGAGTCTTGCAGATACCACCGTTTTTCTTGTGAATCACACTAGACGCGAAGCTTCAATGGAGCCCCCATATATCAAAACTAACTAGCAGAGCTCTGCAGCATATGCCGTAAAAAAGATTAGAAGTCTAACTAGTGTTGAAACAGCTAGACTAGTTTACTTTAGCTATTTTCATAGCATAATGTCGTATGGTATTTTGCTATGGGGACACGCAGCTGACACTGAAATTATATTTGTTTTACAGAAGAGGGCCATAAGAGCAATTTATGATTTAAAGCCTAAAGAGTCGCTGCGACAAAAATTTAAGTAAATTAATATATTAACTTTGGCCTCTCAATACATTTAGGAAAATGTAATGTACGTACACAAAAATAAAAGTAGTTTTACAAAAATAAGTGATATTCATTCTGTAAATACTAGGAACAGACACAAGCTAGTAGTACCAGTTACTCGACTCCAGCGAATCAGTAATTCATTCTTGGGGCGATGTATACGCTTTTACAACAAAATTCCAGAAAATATACAAAATTTGACCTGTTCAAAGTTCAAAAACTTTATTAAACTAAGTTTGTAAAAAAAGGGTTATTATAATATTAAAGAATTTATAGATGATAATAACCCCTGGAAATGAGGTGATCGCTACCAAGCTATTCCTAATTTGTTGTGTTGTTAATTTGTGTAACGTACATGATTGTAAGCTGTTATTTTAAAAAAAGTCCCGCTGGGTTTCTTGCTGGTTCTTCCCAGGACAGAGGTTTTTTTTCGAACCAGTGGTAATTATACAAAAGAGTGACTTTCAATAAGTATTATTTATAATCTATGTTGAATAAAAAAGTTTCTGTTTCTGTTTCTGTTTCTGCTCTCTTTATATTGTATATTGTTGATGGAAATAATAATAAAATTTTGTACAACAGACTTCAATATAAATTATTAAGAACAACTCAAAAACTATTGGTCAGACCTAGATCAAATTTATATGAGACCACAGAAAAAGCACCAGCTTTTAAATAAAAAAAAGAATCATCGAAATCGGTTCACCCAGAAAAAAGTTATGAGGTAACACACATAAAAATAAAAAATAAAAATAAACATACAGTCGAATTGGGTACCGTCTCCTTTTTGAAGTCGGTAGAAAAATAAATAAATAAAAAAAACAGAGTGATCCTGAATATGTTCGCAGAATGCGGACTTCCATAACTTTGATTTTTAAAGTCAGTCATATAATCTTAATAGGTTATATGATATTGCAATTGATGATGATAGTGCAATTTCTTCGATTTTCCTGCGTTAAGTGTTAATAAATTCTATCAAATTAAAAAAAAACTAAATAAACACTTTATTCTACAACATAATATTGTATTGTATAAATTAATGTGTAAAAAAATTCCACTGGGTTTCCTGCTGGTTCTTCCCAGGACAAAGGTTTTTAGCGAACCGGTGATAAAAGCATATATTAAGTATCTTTCAATAAGTATTCATAAAATATATATAAAAAAAATATTTCATTCTGTTCTATACAAAATACAAAAATACTTTATTATAGAACTGGCCAATATCTTGGCCTTACATTCAGAGTAATCATTACGGGATCAAGTTGAGGTCGGAATTCATTTGGGAGCAAATAACTTTCCGGCGGGTTAACCTCCTTCTTCTGTAATGGGGCTCGATCTATTTGAACCGCAAAGATCGATTTGACTGCTTAGACCTTTTCATTTGAGAAAGGTGATAAACGAGTTCAAAAGGTAATATACAATGGCACATATTATATCAATTAATTATTATATGTTTATTATAATTTATTGTACATAATAATACATAATGCGAGAAGTACATTTTCTAATATTTATATGTACTACAGGCGGTCTTATTCGTACGTAAATAATACAAGAAGATTTTTACGAGTTTTTAAAGAAATATAACTATAATTTTTTATTTCCATATAAATTTTAACAACCTTTGGCCCCCTCGTAAAGGGTTGTTTTGAAAATATTCAAAATCCGAATTAGAGTACTTTCAGTTCGAGTCAATTGCCCCTTAATATAAAATGTTTCATACAAACTGCAACACCCCATTTCATCCTCTTAGAGGTTTAATTTCCAAAATTCCTTTCCTTGTTTTCAATGTCAGATTTCTACGTCAAGCGGTTTGAGCTGTGCATTGATAGATGAGTCAGTTGCTCAGGATATACTCTTTTATATCTTTATATATAAAAATTACGTGTCGAGTTGTTTGTCCGCAATGAACTCCTAAACTACTCAACTGATTTCAATGAAATTTTACCCACTGTGTGCAGTTTGGTCCAACTTGAGAAATAGGATAGTTTTTATCCTGATAAGTGACACTCAATATTTTTTTATTACGTATTTCAGGATGTTTTATATGAAGGGTCGTCGAAAAGGGCAGAACAACGTCTGCCTGGCCAGCTAGTTAAGCTAGTTTTATTATATGTTACCAACGGCTCCGCGGCGCAACGAATGGCAATGAGTTGCAGCGCTGGAGGACCGCGGGTTCGAATTGCGTACGGAACAAGTATTTCTATGGCCTACAAATAATATTGTTCCGGGTCTGGATGCTGTGAAAAAAAATACCAATTTATCATAGTAAATGGCCTAAAGATTTTATGAATATCAATCTTAAAGTAACTTTTTTACTGTAAAAGAGGCATTCCATCCCTTTTTACTGGAAAAGAGGCATTTCATCTTAGTCCTCACGGGTGACAATGCATCTGCATTTTGATTCTATATTGAAGATAGATGAAGATGTCTATGGGGCACAGCAACCACATACCATCAGGTGGACTGTGTGCTCGTTTGTCACTATATACTATAAAAAAACCTATAAATGCTGAATGGACCTACAACTTTGTTTTCTACTATTAAATATTGACCGGTGCAATATTTTAACTGATAACACCGGTGAAAACTACTAGTCAATCACTTTTAGGTTATTGTGATATTCATATTTTAATTGTTATTTATTTTTTATAGGATAAGGGTGACAAACGAACACACCGTCCAACTTTTTTTTAAATAGAAGAGGGAGCAAACGAGCATGCGGCTCACCTGATGGTAAGTGACTACCGCCGCCCATGAACAACCGCAACACCAGGGGAATTGCAGATGCGTTGCCGGCCTTTTAGAAAGGTGTAAGCTCTTTTCTTGAAGGTTCCTAAGTCGTATCGGTCCGGAAAATTCGCTGGTGGTAATTGATTCCACAAGGAAGTTGTCCGAGGGAGAAAACTTCTTCTAAATCGCACAGTGGTGGACCGCCAATCATCCAGATGGTAACGCGAGTTTTGTCGCGATGTGCGATGGTGAAATTGAGCGACTGGAATTAGTCCGAACAATTCCTCAGAGCACTCCCCGTGATAGATGCGATAAAATACGCAAAGAGATGCAACATCTCTACGCAGTGCCAGTGTATCGAGTCGATCAGAAAGAACTCGGTCGTCGACGACTCGAACCGCTCTGCGTTGGATGCGGTCAAGTGGAAGGAGCTGGCACTGGGGTGCCCCGGCCCAGAGATGAGAACAGTATTCCATATGGGGCCGAACTTGCGCTTTGTAAAGTTGCAAGCGATGTGCCGGCATGAAATACTGTCTCGCTCTGCTGAGCACGCCAAGCTTTTTAGAGGCCAATTTGGCCTTCCCTTCCAAGTGACCACGAAACTGCACACTATTCGATATGTCGACGCCAAGGATTCCGATACTAGCTAAGGCAGCAAGGTGGGTGCCTTGAAACTGAGGAGATACGACAAAGGGGTTCTTTTTAGCGGTAAACGCGCAAACTTGTGTCTTCTGGGGATTGAACTGGACTAGACTTAGTCGGCCCCAATCCGAGACTTTGTTAAGCAAAGACTCGACTTCAGACACAAGTTTGTCCCGGTACTCAGCGACGTTTTCCCAAGAAATATTTGCACGGCCGGTATATAAGGCATCACCAGTGCTGTCATCCGCATAGCAATTAATGCTACCAGTTAGCAACACATAATTGATATGCAGGAGAAACAGCGTTGGTGATAGCACGCAGCCTTGTGGAACACCAGCGTTGATAGGCTTGAAATCTAAGCATGCACCGTCTACTACGACCTTGATGCTCCGATCAGCAAGGAAACTGGTGATCAATTTGCACAATTTCTCGGGAAGCCCATAGGAAGGAAGCTTCGAAAGAAGCGCTTTGTGCCAGACCCGAAGGCCTTCGCTATGTCCAAACTAACAGCCAATGCCTCCCCCTTGGACTCTACTGCCGCCGCCCATCTATGAGTCAGATAGACTAGAAGATCATCAGCTGATCGACCCCGACGAAAACCGTACCGGCGGTCACTAATCAGCTGGTGATCCTCAAGGTACCTCATGAGCTGGCAGTTTATAATGGATTCCATTATTTTGGAGAACACCTGATGGTAAGTGGTTGCTGTGGCCCATAGGCATCTACATCTATCCGACTTATTGAAATGCAGATGCGTTGTCACCCGTGAGGACTGAGATGGGCCTCGTTTCCAGTAAAAAGTGTCTCCGGTTCTCTGCACTCATCGTACGAAACACAACAGCGTTAAGCTGCTATTTTATGCTGGTATTCTGTGAGAGCGTGGTCCGTCCCCGGTCGAGCCGACCCAATCGTGCTACAACTATACCAGTAATATAGCTGCAGCATGGCTCTATCACGTTAATTAATTTCTCAGTTTACCCGTTACATGCCCGAATCAGTTACCCGAACTAATATTGCTATTGTAATCCATAGGTTATAAGGAATAAATCGACATGTAGTTCATTAAGTTACGCCACAATATGTGGTGCGCCCATTCTCCATTCAAAAAAGAAATTGTCTCCTACATAAGTATGTATTCATTCATTCATTCATTCATTACAGCCCTTCACAAGTCCACTGCTGAACATAGGCCTCCCCCAGAGAATGCCACAAAGCACGGTCCTGAGCCACCTGCATCCATCGACTTCCTGCATGTCTTACCAGGTTGTCACTCCATCTCGTGGGGGGACGCCCTACACTTCGCCTACCGGTACGAGGCTGCCACTCGAGAACCTTTCTTCCCCATCGGTTGTCGGTTCTTCGAGCTATATGGCCGGCCCACTGCCACTTCAGCTTACTAATCCGTTGGGCTATGTCGGTTATTCTGGTTCTACTGCGGATATCCTCGTTCCTAAGTTTATCACGCAGAGAAACTCCGAGCATAGCCCTCTCCATAGCTCGCTGAGCGACCTTGAGCTTCCTCATACGGCCAGCAGTGAAGGACCACGTCTCAGTTCCGTAAGTCATCACTGGCAACACGCACTGGTTGTACAATTTCGTTTTAAGGTTTTGAGGTATGTCTGACGAGAAGATGTGTCGTAGCTTCCCGAACGCTGCCCAGCCGAGTTGAATCCGTCGATTGACTTCTCGGTCGAAGTTGGACTTACCTAGTCGGACTATTTGTCCCAGGTAAACATACTCGTCAACAACTTCGAGCTTAGTGCTCCCAACAACTACCGGCATAGGTGTGACATGAACATTAAACATGATCTTTGTTTTGTCTATGTTCATCTTAAGACCTATCCGTTGGGAAACACTATTGAGGTCATTGAGCATAGTGCTTAGGTCCTCCAGCGATTCTGCCATAAGGACTATATCGTCGGCAAATCGAAGGTGAGTGATGTACTCGCCATTGATGTTGATACCGTATCCTTTCCAGTCCAGAAGCTTGAAAACGTCTTCCAATGCAGCGGTGAAGAATTTCGGGGATATGACGTCACCCTGTCTTACTCTCTGCAATTGGATAGGTTTCGTACTCTGGTTCTGTACTCGGATAGCCATCGTAGCCCTACTGTACAAGCACTTCAACACTTCGATATACCGACAGTCAACTTGGCACCGCTGAAGGGACTGCAGCACCGCCCAAATTTCGTTGGAATCAAAGGCTTTCTCATAGTCCACATACGCCAGACATAGTGGCAAATTGTACTCTTCGGACTTCTGTACAACTTGCCGAAGGGTATGTATGTGGTCTATTGTGCTAAAGCCCTTTCGGAAACCGGCTTGTTCGGGAGGCTGGCAGTCGTCAAGTCTGCGCGCAAGATGATTCGTAATGACTCTCGAAAACAGCACGTAGATGCGGCTCAGAAGGGAAATCGGTCTGTAGTTCTTCAAGAGAGCGTTGTCAACTTTCTTGAAGGACAAGACCACCGCACTTCTGCTCCACGCCTCCGGTGTAATGCCACCATGGAGGACGGAATTAAAGAGCTTCTGAAGGACTTCAAGTACCGGTCTTCCATCCGCTTTCAGAAGCTTCGCTGTAATTCCATCCTCGCCTGGGGCCTTACCGTTTTTAAGGTGCTGGAGAGCCATTCCAATCTCGCTCAGACTGACGTCCGGGATATCTTCGGAATAGTGTCGGATGAGACTCGCTCTTGGATCGTTACTCACACTTGCGTGTGGCTCCAACGATGACGTGTATGTATGTATACGGCATCTATAATACGGAAAAAAACCTAGGGTGAGGGATGGGTAACGTTAAAAAATGTAATACAACGTTAATAAACTAGATAGATAGTGGTCAAAGTAGAAACGAAAAAGTAAAGTAGCTAATGATTTCTTATATTTAGGTACATGAATACTAAACACTCGCGGGGAACAGCTAGTAAATAAACAACACACATTCATACTTATATCTTAATAAATGTATACAGAAATAACTAAACATACTTTAGTGCTGTAATAAACATTTACTGGAAATTTTCTGACAACAAAAACCTATCTTCATACATTTATTACAAATTTTATTGTAATAGATGAATGAAGATAGGTTTTTTCAGAAACTGCAGCTTTAATGAACCCTGACGTGTCCCTGTGACGAGTCTAAGACGTTTCCAGAAACCTCCAGCCCAACGTGTCAATGCCACCGGGTGATTGTCCGATCGTCTCACGGTCGCAGGTTCGATTCCCGCTCTGACCTGTATAATATCACGTCCATTATGCGGTAGTAAGTGAGCATGTTGTATAAAATTAAGGATTAAAGCCGATGCCCGAATTTCAATACATCAGTTGGGTGGGGTCCACCTCATAAATGTTAAGTAGGACATTAGTCTCTACGGGATTGAATCTGTGATTGTCTTGGTATCTATATCTCTATATATATATAAAAATCAATTGCTGCCCGTTAGTCTCGTTATAACTCGAAACTGGCATGACTGATCCTAATGAAATTTTTGTGGTCCCTGGATGGTTTAGATTCACCATTGAACGCGGTAGGTGGTGCTGTTTGTCGAGATCCAGAAAAATCTCGTGCGAACCCGAGGAGGATCGCATAGACATATACATATACATATATAGTCAAAATTATCATTTTTTTATATAGAGTTAAGGATGAAAACCGAGTACATAGATCATCTCATAGATGTAATTGTATGCTACTCGTGGAGAGCTACTCGTACATCTATCTACAATTAACACTGACCTCTCCTGAGAACTATGATGAAACGCCTCATTATTAGTAAATATAAATGTTCCGGTTCTCGTGACTCTCTATACGAAAACCAGCAGCACTATGTTGTTTTAAGCTGCTAATATTATGGTATACGAGCATGGTCCTTACTTGGTCGAACCGATATACAGCGTGCCTCTATCACATAGAGAATGTATGAACTCGATAGAATATATTATTTTTATAGAATAAGGGTGACAATCTAGCACACAGTCTACTTGATGATACGAGTAATTGGATTCTGTGACCGATCGATATCTATATTTTCCCAAATTAATCATAGTGCAAAATTAGAACGAAAGTCATAAAGTCAAAAATAAATGTAGATGTGTACGTTTCTTGTGGACCACGGCACCCACTTACCATCAGCTGGACAGTGTTCATTTGTCTCCTTTATTCTTTTAATAAAAATATCATAAAACTGTCATTCGATTGCGCGCTAGTTACAGTTTCAGGACTTCGAAATTTGAATGATTTCGGGTAAAAGTTCGATTAATTTGCACTCGATTCTGTCGGGAGTAAGCCGAATTCGAATCTCGGCCCCGTAGCACTCCAGCCATACGCAAAAAGTCCTGGTTCCGGACCATACTATATGATAGTATCTACCGAGTATCGAAGGACACGTAGATAAAGTTATAATAATTAATAATTATTGCACATATTTTTATTAAATCTGGAGTGACAAATGAACTTTCTCCTCATGATGGTAAGTAGTTACTGCAGTCCATGGACACCTGCAGCCAACTTCAAACAAAGAAAGCTATAGACACGTTGTCTCTTTTTGCTTTTTTTTCATAAGTATTAAGTAGGGCAAACGAGCAAACGGCTCACCTAATGGTAAGTGACTACCGTCGCCCATGAACAACTGTCACATCAGAAAAATTGCAGTTGCTTTGTCTTCTGTAGACTAAGATGGAATGCCTATCTATATGGTCTGTATACCCTTTAGACAGACTGAAAAACATGAATACAAACATTATTTCGTGCCTAAAATATGAATACAAACATTATTTGGCGCCAAAAACACGAATACAAACATTATTTGGTGCCTAAAACACGAATACAAACATTATTTGGCGCCAAAAACATGAATACAAACATTATTTGGCGCCAAAAACATGAATACAAACATTATTTGGCTCCAAAACATGAATACAAACATTATTTGGCGCCAAAACATGAATACAAACATTATTTCGTGCCAAAAATATGAATACAAACATTATTTGGCGCCAAAAACACGAATACAAATATTATTTGGCGCCAAAAACACGAATACAAACATTATTTGGCGCCAAAAACATGAATACATATATTAAGAGTATGATACCTATCCACACGGATTGCTAGGCGGGAAAGGATTTCTAACACCTACTGGCATTTTACTTGCATTTTATACAGAACCCTTGTAAAAAACTGTTACTATATTGATTCACTTTTTATTGTAGTTGACGCAATTCCGTCGTTATTGTTGTTTAGGCAAAACTCGATATTACAATTTTGTTTACTCCAACCAGAGGTGAAGGTCTAGGAAAATTATTGGTTAAAATGCGCTGCACGTGTTATGTGTACGTACTGTTTTTGCTTGTTTTCTGTTGCATATAAGACATTTTAAAATTCGAAAGCGAAAACTACTTGAGCCATCCTACAAAGTTTACAAGTTTGTCATTGAGTTATTATGTACGTACGTGGCTGATTATACTTCAATGAAGTTTGTCGAAAATATAGAACTTTTTGGTATTTTAATATCGTTTTTATAAATCCTTATATTTAAATGCTGACGTATTGGTACACTAAAGATGTGTGAAGCAACCTAGGTCCTACTATTTTGTTCATTATACGCAACATACATTTGGTAGAGCAATGTTGCACCTACTCGTATATTATGATAATAGCACGAATGGATTGGCTCGTACGGAAAAGAACCACGCTCTCAGCATGTTCCAGATAACGACAGAAGATTTAAAAAAATCAATCCGCCGGCCAATCGTGGCAACTATGATAAAATCCCTCTTTGCGGTCTATGTTCAGCGGTGGATTTTTGAGAAGTTGTAACGATGATGATAATTATGACATATGAGTTGTTAGAACACCATCTATCAGGTGCCATGGTGGAGCCATGCGACAGCTATATTGTGGTTGTAGCACGAATGGGTCGGTTCAACTGGCTAAGCACCACGCTCTAACAGAATACTTACCTAATAAAATACGCAACGGCTCCGTGGCGCAGTGGCTTAGCAATGAGTTGCTGCGCTGGGGGGCGCGGGTTCGAACCCCGCACGGAACAATTATTTGTATGGCCTACAAATAATTGTTCCGGGTCTGGATGTTCGTCCTTGTGAAATTTGTGTTTGTAAACTGCCTCCACGATACAGGAGAAAATCCTAGTGTGAGGGTAACGTTTTTTTTTTTAAAAAAATAGCAGCTCAATGATGCAGTGTTTTGTATTGTGAATATAGAGAACTGGAGACGCTTTTTACTGGAAACTGTGAATGCTGCTGGAATGCGGCAACTAAGATGCATTTCCTTAAACTGAGAGTTGTTTTAAAGAAGTAAGAGTGTAAAGTACAAAGTCTATCTTATGGGGATTCCTATGAGGCAAACTATGGGGGATGCCATGTTAAGCTGTGGACTTTTGATAGGCTGTAATGGAAATGATAACTGCAACTGCTAATGGTAATGGTAGCCATAGATTGCTTCACAAAGAGGATATTTTCCATAGTTGCCAGAATTGCCAGCTGTTATCACGAAGTTCAGCCGCCTGGTTCAGTTTCCCTCTGACCCCTCTTGCGACACCCATGGTGTGATATGGAGTAGTAGATATTCTTACACCGCCACTTCACGGTTAGTATAAATAAAAAAGTTCAATTAACTCAATTTCATATTCAGTCAGGTTATAGAACTAAACTGTATGAACAATTCAGATATGTATTCGCTCTATTTATATATATATTTATTGTAATCGCGTTCTCAAAAAGTGTTCTAACAATTTCGAAGAAATTTGCAATACACGTACGTGGGCGCAAAATCAATTTAGGTAGGCCCTTAAAGTATACATAAGTAAGCTTGTTGGCCTAATTTCTGGGAAAATTCCTTTTCTCTGTGTTTTCACGCTCAATACAACAAGCTTGACTTGCCTACACAATTGATTTGTGATTTCGCCTCAGACTATATTCGCAATAATCTAAGAGCTAGAACGTATGTCTTTTACTGGAAACGAGGCATTCCATCTTAGTCCTCAGGGCTGACAACGCATCTGCATTTTAATTCTTAATTTTTAACGGGGATTTTTAAGGGGGGTGAGTCACTTGCGTCCGTAGGCTTCGACCACCTAATCCTAGGCCCGCCCTACACGTGTCCCCCGGGTGGTGCTAAACGAGCGACAAAGCCGATAGGATAGAATCGGGTCCTCGCCGCATTGTAGCGGCGTAAAATCTACCAGCCCTTAGTTCGCACCATGAGCCAAGAAGAAAAAGAAATGGCCCTGAGTTCCCGGCGCCCCTTTAATGGTGCAGGGGTGTGAAGAATCTCCGGGAGAAAAACCGGTGACGAGGTTCACCACCCGTCACGTCCCGTCTCCCGGAGGGGCAAAAAGTGGATTGCGGAGGCCCGTCTGGCTACGCTGAATGTATGTGGAGCAATGAATGATAAGATGGATGAAGTATGCGAAATGATGAATGATAGAGGAATAGATGTGTTATGTGTAAACGAAACGAAACGAAAGGGAAGAGATGTCATGTATACCGCTTACTGGTTGGAGTAGACGATACCGAGCGGGCATGCCAGGGAGTCGGTGTCATACTTTCAGAAAGAATGGGTCAATGTGTGAAAGAGTATGAATGTGTAAGCCCAAGGCTGCTGTGGATACGAATAGATTTCATAATTGTGGATGAAAGAATGAGGAGCGCAGTGGTAGATACAAGGGTTTACAGGGGGTCCAACGTAGGGACGGATCATTACTTGGTCTTATGCCGAATCAATGGTCTATACAGACAGTTGGCGGTATCGGATATCTGTGTCTACCACTGCGTTACAGCGTATAAGAATAGAGAGGTTACAAGATGAAGGTGTGAAAGAGAAGTATAAATGCAGGCTGAGGGAAAATATAAGTGGGTTGAATGAATTATGTATGAATGATTTAGACTTGAAGAATGTATGGAACAATATTAAGAAAGCTTTGGTGGATGCAGCCACCAAAGTATGTGGTGTAAGTAAGAGACCGAATGAAAGGAAAAGTAATACGTTGTGGTGGGATGATGAGGTACGGATGGAAGTTGAAGCAAAGAAGAGAGCATGGCTAGATTTACTAGCAACTAAAGCTGGTAATTCTGGCGGTATGAATGATGAGATTGAAAGAAAAAAGGCAGACTTTAGACGTATAAATAAGAGAGTAAAAGAAGTTGTTGAAAGGAAAAAGCAAGAAAGGATAGATAAGAATGATAGAAGGATATCTGATAACTTCCAGGCAAATATTAAAATGTTCTGGAAGCTCGTAAGAACTGCCAGGGGAAATTCAAAACAGCCTAGAATGAATGCTATTCGAGATGAGAATGGTTGCATGCTGAATGATGAAGTTTCGAATTTAAAGAGATGGAAGGAATACTTTGATAGCGTGTTTAAGAGTGAAGAGTCGTCTGAAGTAAGTGAAATAGAAATTCCGGAAGAAGTGGAGAGAGGTAGGGAGATAAGTGTAGATGAAATAATGAAAGCAATGAAAAACATGAAAGCAGGTAAGGCAGCCGAAAATGCTAAGGGCTGGAGAGTGTGTGGTTGCAGGCCTGCTGTGCACCTTGTTTAATATGTTGGGAACTGAAGCGGGTACCGGAAGGCTGGTGCAAAACCGTTATAGTCCCAATATATAAGGGAAAGGGCTCGCAGCAGGACTATAAAAACTACCGTGGTATTAGCTTGCTTAGCATTGTGGGTAAACTATATGGTAACTGTGTTAATTGAAAGAGTTATGGAAGAAACTGATGGAAAAATTTGGGATGTGCAAGCTGGATTTAGAAAGGGGATGGGGTGTACGGATCAAGTCTTTTCCATGCGCATGATAGCAGAGAAGTTTTCGGCCAAAAACTAGAAAGTTTTTTGTGTGTTCATGGACTTGGAAAAGGCTTATGACAGAGTGGACAGGAATGTGTTATGGCAAACACTGAACTCATTTGGGTTGAGCGCTGGCTTGATACAGGCATTAAGGTCTCTTTACAGGGACTCTAGTGCTTGTGTCAGGATCGACGGGGTCTACTCGGACTGGTTTGACATTCATAAAGGTGTCAGACAGGGATGTGTGGCTTCCCCGTGGCTGTTCAACATATTTATGGATAGTTGTTTGCAAACTTTGAAAGTTGAAGAATGTGGGTTGAGAATGGGTGAGTTAACCATCAAATGCCTTCTGTACGCCGATGATCAAGTCATATTTGCATCGTCGGCGGCCGAGTTGCAAATGATGGTTACTTTAATGAATTGGCCATTAAAAGAAAGGGGTATGAAAGTGAACGCAAGTAAGACGAAAGTGATGGTTTTGAAAGAGAAGAAAGTAAAACTTTATGTGAAATAAGAATAGAAGGGGAGTTGATTGAGCAAGTGGATGAGTTTGTATATTTAGGATGTTTATTTAGCAGAGATGGTAGATATGATAAGGATATAGAACGACGAGTGAACGCAGGAAATAGAGTGAATGGGGTTCTACACGCTATTATGAGGAGTCAGAATGTGTCAATTAAGGCCCATATGGCAATTCATAGTGCTGTGTTAGTCCCCACTTTAATGTATGGTAGTGAAAGTTGGGTCTGGCAGAAGAAGCATGAGAGTAGAATAAATGCTGTAGAAATGCGGTCCTTAAGGAGTATGCTAGGGCTGAATATGAATGACAGGGCGAGAAATAGTGTGATAAGAGAAAAGTATGGTTTGCAAGCTGACGTTGTGACAAGGATTAAGAAAGGAATGCTTCGGTGTTTTGGTCATGTAGAAAGAATGAACGAAGAAAGAGTGACAAAGCAAATTTATGTTGCAGAAGTGAACGGCAGGGTCGGGAAGGGACGCCCTAGACGAAGGTTTATCGACCAAATCGGCGATACATTAAAAATGGGCCAGATTAGGAGTACCCTTAACCGACGAGCGTGTATGCGTAGATATATGGATGTAAAGGAGGTGAGAGAGGTGTGTCAGGATCGCTCCAAATGGAAGTCCGTAGTCTCTGCCTACCCCTCTGGGTGACAGACGTGATTGTTTATGTAAATGTATGTAATTTTTTAACGTGGTAGAGCCATGCTGCAGCTATATTAGTAGTATAGTTGTAGCACGAATGGGTCGGCTCGACCGGCGAAGGTCCACGATCTCACAAAATATCAGCGTAAAATAGCAACTTAACACTGCTGTGTTTCGTATGGTAAGTGTAGAGAACCGGAGACTCTTTTTACTGAAAATGAGGCATTCCATCTTAGTCTTTACAGGTGACAACGAATCTGCATTATGATTCTTTATTGAGGATAGATGTGGATGTCTATGAGTCACAGCAACCACTTCCCATTAGGTGGACTGTGTGCTCGTTTGTCACCCTTATTCTGTAAAAATGGTTAGAATCCCTCAATTTTGCTAAAAAAAAATTATTATAGAATATAGACTAATAAAATATTTTAGTTACTGATTTACTTACATTTTTATGACAATGTATAATATTTAGTTTATGGAAAACTTTTATTTATTGTAAATAAACCCTCGAAAGGACAAATATTATTCCTTTTAACTTTTTCTAAGAGATTCTTCAGAACTTAAGTTATAAATTGTTGCATTCTAGCGATCCGCCCCGGCTTCGCATGCTTGATTTTTAGATCTCGACAACAACGTCACCGGGTTCAATTGTGAATCTAAACCATTCTCTAATTAAATTAATCACACACACACACACAAAATTTCATCAAAATTGGCCCAGCCGTTTAGGAGTTGTTCAGTCACAGACACACGGACAAAAGAATATGTATTTATTATACATATAAACCTTTTTCTTGAATCTTTAAGTCTATTGATAAAAACGGCATCAAAATCCGTTGCGCAGTTTAAAAGATCTAAGCGTACAGACGGCGGAAAGCTTTGTCATATACCATATACATAGATATAAATTAAAGATACCAAAGGGTAAAAGATCCCTTCTATAAACTAAATTAAGCTAAACGCTAAACCTTAGCAAAATAAAATAACGGCGTGTGCTTAAATGCGTAGGTATCACCGCTCTTCCTGTTGCTAATCAACAATGCACCCCTGTTGTGCCAGTTTCTATGGTAAATGGGCTAATTACGTAGGACAGTGCCTTTGTAAAGATAAGATGCCGATGTAAGTAAATAATACGTTTTATCGCGCGTTCTTTCAAAGTAGGCTAATTTTTAACCAATTTCAAAAAGCAGAAGGTTCTCAATTCGAGTGTCTTTTTTTTGTATATATGTTACGCGATATCTTTGCAGATTGTTTTTTAATAAGTGATAAATTTAAAAATTGTGTACAACTGACTTCAACATAAATAAAATAATTTATTGTTGATTTTGTTTTTAAACCGCTCCACCGATTTAGATCTGGGAACTACCTTTAAAACAAAAAAAAATTCAATTTGGTTCAGGCGTCTTCGAGTAATCAGTGAACATACATAAAAACAAGATTCCGACGAAATGAGAACCTCCTCCTTTATTGAAGAAGTCGGTTGAAAAGGTTATACGTCAAGTGTGGTCTCGTATAAATTTGGAGAAAAAATTCCACCGCTAAGGGTAGCCAATAAATAACTTCATTTTTAACAATTTGAAGTCGGTTTTTACTTTTAACCGACTTCAAAAAAGAGGAGCTACTCAATTCGATTGTATTGATTATGACTTATTTGTGTTACCTCATAACTTTTTACTAGGTGAACCGATTTCGATGATTCTTTTTTTATTTCAAAGCTGGTTCTTCTCATGTGCTCTCATATAAATATTAAAATTGAAATATAAAATTGATCAAGGTCTAACCAGTACTTATTCTTATTTTTCTTTAATTCGGTCACGACGGCCAGTCTCAATAGAGACCAGCCATCTGCGCAGGACAGGATTATAGTGCCCGAGTGTATGCGCAAGCACAGGTGCACTCTCTATTCCATCACTCTCATAGTCCGACGGTACGGTAATCTGATACGACCGGAGAGAGATCAGGCGCAGGACCAATGGCTTAACGTGCTTTCCGAGGCACAAGGTTGAGACAGAGCCAACTTCCTGACTCCGGGCAGCTACTGAGAATTTCTTGTCAGAAAAACGTAGTAACTGATTTTGGCTGGACTCGTGATTGAATCCGGGACAACCGCGTTTACGACCACTAGATCAACGAGACAGGCAAAGTGAACCAAGTAGAGCTACGCTAGACATATGTGCTGTGTGAACTAAACAGACCGTGCCAAAGTTACCTGCTGGTAGGTGGTAAGACTTCTATTTCTATCTAAAAGTACGACCCCCTTACATATTTATGCCGCCATGCAACAGTACCTACACTATATCCCGGTCCGGACCCAGTAGATATAATTGCAAGCTGTGAGACATTCCATCTTAGTCCTCAGTGGTGAAAACGCAACAGTAGACTTCTTCGTTTTTTTTAAAGTTGGCTGTAGTAGCCACTTACCATCAGAAAGAGTTTTAGTTCGCTGGTCAATTTTATTCTTAAATACATAAAATATAGAAGACTTTTACAGATTTGATACCGCAAAAATGGGGTGAGCGTTTTTACATAATTTGAAGCGACAATGTTAAGTGACTACAGTCCATACACACCTGCGGCCAACTCAAATAGAAAATGCTACAGATGCATTTTTTTTAATAGGATCGAGTGACAAACGAGCACACAGTCCACCTGATGGTAAATGGTTGCTGTAGCCCATAGACATCTACATCTATCCTCGTTTGCGAATCAAAATGCAGATGCGTTGTCACCCGTGAGGACTAAGATAGAATATGCCTCTTTTCCAGTAAAAAGGGTCTCCGGTTCTCTACACTCACCATACGAAACACAGCAGTGTTAAACTGCTATTTTACGCTGGTATTCTGTGAGAGCGTGGTCCTTCCCCGGTTGAGCCGACACATTCGTGCTACAACTATACTATTAATATAGCTGCAGCATGGCTCTACCACGTATAAATTTGTCACTGCATTGTCACTCTCTGAGGACCGAAAGCCTCACAGCTTGTTCTCGTACTTAAATGTCTCTACACTCTTTAAACCATAGGTAAGAGAGTGGTGACCCGCCCTGACAGACTTCTACGCAGTTAAAAAGTCCTACCAATAAATACCATTTAGTAAATAAAATAAGAGAAATAAGAGGGGCGATTTTAGTAGCCCCCGGCGGCAACAGCACATGCTGCGCCATTGCGCTGCAGTGGCCTTTTATCTTTACCATTATCTACACTAGTCAACTTATTCAATACAATTTATAGAAATAAGATAGTGAGAGATGGCAGTACGAAAAGACCTTTGCTCGGTACAGTAAAAAGCCATAAAAATAATGTATATTTTTCATTCACTCTAAGCCCTGTATAGAATCAGGTACCTATATTCGATTTTTTTTCTTCTTTCTTTGTTCAGGAATGGACTGGTTATAATTGGTAATGATATCGTTCAAAAATTTATGATGAAATATCGAAGATATGGTAATATAGATTGCAAACTATACATTATCACCGTCACGGCTCCCTTCGATACAAAGAAACATTTGTTTTTCAGCGCCCTGGCGTATTTCAATGGGATTGGACATTATGTATGCGGATTCTTATCTCGGGCCCATTTGCAAGTCACCTTCGAATTTATCGGTCACCCACCGATGCAATGTGACTTTCATACATAGATGGGCCTCAAAGTTTTCACAGAAGAAATCAGAAATCTCTATGGAAAAATCGTCAAATGCATGCCATGCAAAATTATTATTATGCACCACCCCTATCCTACCCCTATCTCCCTTCCTGCTTTTCCTCTGCCAATTTATGTATTATAGTTGTAGTTCGAATTGGTTGGCTCGACCGGGACGCTTTCACAGAATACCAGCATAAAATAGCAGCTTAATACTGATGTGTTTAATATGGTGAGTGAAAAGAACCAGAGACTCTTATTACTGGAAACATTCCATCTTAGTCCTCAAGGGTGACAATGCATCTGCATTTTGATTCCTTATCGAAGATAGATGTAGATGTCTATGGGCCACAGCATCCACTTACCATCGGGTAAACCGTGTGCCCGTTTGTCAACCATATTCAATAAAAAATTATAAATTTACCCTAGCATTTTTAAGCTACAGGACAGCTCTTTTTAAGCGCTTTTACCGAAATTTGTTCAAAAGGAATCTATAAAATAACATTATTCTCATCATATTCCTTCTCTCTTTTTCACATTTCATTCCCAACCACATTTGAAGATACATTAGGCACGAGCAGTTGCAGCAGTTTTCAAGAATTTTTTCGCGCAAAATTTAAAATTGAATTAAACATAAATCGGAATTATACTTTTTTTACTTTCAAAAAGTGTTTTGTAAAGGTCAATATAGTAAAATTTTGCAGAATTTTGGCTTTTTAATTTTTTTATTAGAAACACCATTTTTACTTGTAATAAAAAAAAACCTTTGAATATTTTTTTTCAAATTGCATTTTTACTTCGAAACAAACACATAAAGTCAAATATAATTTTTTTAATTGCGTCTATATTGAGGGTAGCCGCATGTTATGACTAGTGTGTTTGAGACGTGAACTAAAACACACTTATAGTCCGCAGTAACATGCATTACTCACTCTGATGTGTAGCATACATATGATTTTATTTTCCGTTCACTAAAACCCAAAATCCACTGCTAAAGAGAGGCTTCCTTTCATAGATTGCCTCATATATCCGCCATATTTGCCATAATTACCACGATTTGAGGGCAGGTTAGTAACCACGCAGTCAAGAAGGTGATGCTGCTCATTTCCAATTTAAAATTTCCTCTGTCGCGTCTTAAGACACCCACAGTGTGACACAGCTACACATAATAGGTAAACAACGAATAATGACAAAGTATGCTGAACCAATCAAAATGTCAGACTACAAGCAGTAAAATTAAAAATTTTGTACAACCGACTTCGATATAAATATAATTTATTGTTGATTTTTTTAAAACCGCTCGACCAATTTCGCAAAAATTTTAATGTGACCTTGGGTAGTTATACCATTTAAAACAAAAAAAAATTCCAAATCGGTACAGGCGTCTTCAAGAAATCGATGAAAAACCAAGATTTCGACGAATTGCAAACCTCCTCCTTTTTGAAGTCGGTTGAAAATAAACTCTCTAAATTAGAAATGATGTCATTTTATATGTCATTATACACACATATGTCATTTTCTTTCTTAAAATATTTTCAACTTTCTGTTTCTATACACATCACAAACGTCCAGCTATCAGCTCAACTTTATTTTTAACACAGGACACTATTACTTTCTACCGAGAGCATTAATAGTGTAGGGTGGCCCCCACTGGATAGAGTGACAACCTGGTAAGATATACAAGAGATCAATGGTAGCTGTGACAAAGGTAAAAACAGGATAAAGCCCAAACTGTACAGATTTTTAAATGCAATTGACGCTTCACAGTATATTAGCTTTTAAATAGTCCATCCTCTGTGTATAGTCCACGAAACAAGAAATACCAGAGCACCCCCGGGCATATTCCTACGATTGTCAAACAAAACACTTTATAAAATGTAAAAAAGTATTTTACAATTTAAAAACGCTCAAGGTTCTATCTAAGAGTCAACGAACGCTCAACGAAATTGAATTTAAGAATAAACGTCCGCGGCGAAGTTAGATTCAACAGATCGTTTGATTTAAAAAATTCTAGCAAAATAGGTACCACCTACGTACTACTTAAATAGTACTTGATGAGTTTTTTTTTATATAGGGTGACAAACGAGCACACAGTCAACCTTTACCACATTTATCCTCGTTTGCGAATCAAAATGCAGATGCGTTTTCACCCATGAGAACTAAGATGGAATACCTCTTTTCCAGTAAAAAGAGTCTCCGGTTCTCTACACTCACCATACGAAACACAGCAGTGTTATGCCACTATTTTATGCTGGTATTCTGTGACAGCGTGGTCCTTCCCCATTCGAACCGACACATTCGTGCTAGAACTATACTACTAATATAGCTGCAGCATGGCTCTACCACGAGTTCCAATTCTAAGATTCATTTTATACTAAGTTGACGATATTTTTATACCACCATTATACTTATAATAATTATTATTATTTATTTATTGCATTACTGTGTACAATAGTTAAAGATGACATAATAAAAAGGTAGTAACAGTTATCTCACCAGGCATGCAATAAATTTACACTACGAGTAATTAATCTTTCAGACAAAACATTTAATAAAAATGCTTTATACTTTTATACGTGGTAGAGCCATGCTGCAGCTATATTATGGTTGTAGCACGAATGGGTCGGCTCGACCGGAGAAGGACCACGCTCTCACAGAATACCAGCGTAAAATAGCAGCTTAACGCTGCTGTGTTTGGTATGGTGAGTGTAGAGAACCGGAGACGCTTTTTACTGGAAACGAGGCATTCGATCTTAGTCCTCACGGGTGACAACGCATCTGCATTTTGATTCTTTATTGAGGATAGATGTAGATGTTTATGGGTCACAGCAACCACTTAACATCAGGTGGACTGTGTGCTCGTTTCCGGTTGTTGTGTTGTCGTCTCCGGTTCTCTAAACACAGCAGTGTTGAGCTGCTATTTTACGCTGGTATTCTGTGAGATATTCTGTGGTCCTTCCCCGGTCGAGCCGACCCATTCGTGCTACAACTTTACTACTAATATAGCTGCAGCATGGCTCTGCCACGTGTAAAAATGTATAAGAACATTAAAAAAGCAACAATTTGACATATACTTATATAAGATTTAAAAAGTAAAGTATGTATGTATACTGTAGTATGTTTATTAATTACAGTAAAAATACGTTCCTCATGTTGTGTGTTACAGCACGTTAGGGTTAGGCAAACGGACCTCACTTAGCGTATGCAGTCGCCGGAACAACAGCGCTGGTTCCCACTGGGCCCGGACGGATAGTAAATTTATACACATTTACTCATTTTAATATTACTGAACACTCTGCCACTAGCCGTGTAGTGGCGGTGTAAGAATAGCCACTACTAGCCATGGGTGTCTTAATGGCGACATTAGGAAACTGGACCAGGAGTAGGGCACCAGCATCTTCCTGATAACAGCTGAATAAAAAACGGCGGTTACCAACTCGCTTGTGAAGCGTGGCAACTATTGCAAATATCACCTCAATGAGGCAATCTATGGGGTGAGGGCTATGTTCAGCTGTGGACTTACGATAGGTTGTAAGGGAATACTACTATTATACTCTATTAGTAGTATACTAGTATAGTAAATTACTAAACTACTACTATACTAGTAATAATTACTATACTATTTTTACATAAAATAAATATAAAATAGAATGAGAAGCATAAATGTTCTAAGCAATCATCACAACAGAATCTAATCTAATCATGACAACAATAATTAGGTTTACGATTCGAAAAAGCCCTCGCAGTAAAACAAAAGAACTGTCATATAAAGCAATGCACACACTCCGCCAAATGAAAACAGTCGTTCGAGTTATTCGTGTCGTCATCCATCACAGATATTACAGACAAAGGCTTTTAGCGGGACAAAAGCGCGCCAACCCTTCCGGCGCCATTTTGTTTTGAACGCTGCGCTAGCACGTCGCAGATTCGCTTTCTATTAATCAGAATTGCTCATTCCGTTAATAGTTTCGACCTTTGCGACTGCAGTGACACGTTTCATATCCAAAGACAATGATGTTGTATTTTTTTTTATAATTTATACTTGCGATTGTTGGCACTAGGTTTCATCTCTCGCTACCCGCACCCCCTCCAGCTTTATTTTAGCTATATTTTTGTAAATAACTTAGGTGATTTTTTATAGAATAAGAGTGATAAACGAGAACACAGTCCACAATGATAAGTGGATGATGTGGCTCATGGACATCTACATCTATCTTCAATAAATAATCAAAATGCAGATGCGTTGTGATCACTGACAATGGAATGCCTCGCTTCCAGTAAAAAGGGTCTCCGATTATCTACACTAACTATAGAATAGAATAGAATAGAATAGAATAGAATAGAATGATTTTTATTCAATATGGATTATTACATAATACTTATTGAAAGTCATTATTTTATTTACCACTGGTTCGGAAAATACCTCTGTCCTGGGAAGAACCAGCAAGAAACCCAGCGGGACTTTTTTTTTAAACATAATTTCACTTAACAATAATTTTGATTATACAATTTTAAATGAATTTTCATAGAACCAGCATGGTGGCGATCACCTTATTCCCAGGGGTTATTTTCATTCATGTATTCCTTGATATTATAATAACCCTTTTTGTACAGTTTTTCTTTAATAAAACTTTTAAACTTGTTTATTGACAAACTTTGAACATGTTCTGGGATTCTGTTGTAAAAGCGTATACATTGCCCCATAAATGAATTACTAATTCTGTGGAGTCTTGTAAGTGGCATTACAAGCTTATGTTTGTTCCTAGTGTTTAAGGTATGAACATCCTTATTCTTATTAAAGCTATTTATGTTTTTATGTACATACATTACATTTTCATAAATATATTGCGATGCCAAAGTTAATATGTTTATTTCTTTAAATTTTTCTCTAAGGGACTCTTTACAATTTAGATTATAAATCGCCCGTACGGCTCTCTTTTGCAAAACAAATATAGCTTCAATATCAGTCGCATTACCCCATAGCAAAATTCCATAAGACATTACGCTATGAAAGTAACTAAAATACACTAACCTAGCTGTCTCAACATCTGTGAGACTTCTAATCTTTCTTACAGCATATGCTGCAGAACTAAGTCTGCTTGCTAATTTAGATATATGGGGGCCCCATTGAAGTTTCGCGTCAATAGTAATACCGAGAAAAACAGTGGTATCCACAAGACTCAACTCCTCCCCATTTAAGAGCACATTGGTTTTCGAATGTTTTACATTAGGTATTGTAAATTTAATACATTTTGTCTTATTGCCGTTTAAGAGCAAATTGTTGGCGTTAAACCAATGTACTAGTTTCGATAGAGCATTATTTACATCGTCATATTTAATTGACTGCCGTTTCAGTTTGAAAATTAAAGAGGTATCGTCAGCAAATAATACTATATCGTGATTGTCCCCTACAAGATAAGATAAGTCATTAATATAGATTAAGAACAGGAATGGGCCAAGAATCGAGCCCTGAGGAACGCCCATTGATACTACTGATCCGGAGGAACATTTACCATTAATGACGACTTTTTGAGTTCTGTTACTTAAGTATGAAGTAATAAGTTTAAGCGCCAAATTTTTTACACCGTAATGTTGTAGTTTCCTGATTAATGTATCATGATGAACACAATCGAAAGCCTTGGAAAGGTCACAGAAAATACCTAAGGCATCTTGTGAATTCTCCCAGGCATTAAAAATATATTTCATAAGCTCAACACCGGCGTCAGACGTCGAGCGACCCCTTGTAAAACCAAATTGATTTTTATGAAGTAATTTATTTGTATTAAAAAAAATTAACAATTGATCCAAAATTATTTTTTCAAAAATTTTACTGAGAGTTGGTAGTACAGAAATAGGTCTATAATTAGCGGGATCCAATGTACTACCAGATTTAAATAAAGGTATTACTTTACTATACTTCATTAAATCAGGAAACACACCAGAATCGATACAAGTATTAAAAATAATAGCAAGATGAGGTGCAATTAAATCTATTATGGACGCAATCACTGTAACGGAAATCCCCCACAAATCTGCGGTTTTCTTTACATCAATGGTTTTGAAGTATTTTACAATATTATGCGGTAATACTTTTTTAAATCTAAATTCTTTTAAACAGGTATTAACATTCTGTTTAAGTAATGATTCGGCGACAGTTGGAGAAGCATTCAATGACTCTGTTGTCAAGATAGGAACATCAGTGAAATATTTCTCAAACACCTCTGCAACTTCTTGATTTGATTTAGTCAATTCATTATTAATTTTTAATTGATAGTTTGAATTACGAGGTTTCTCTTTACCGGTTTCGCTGTTAATTATACTCCACGTCATTTTAATTTTATTCTTAGCTGTCTTAATTTTGTTACTAATATGTAATGATTTGGCTGTGGAGCAAACTCTTTTAAACATTTTAGAATAATTTTTTACATATTCTTTAAAAGCATATACGAAACAGCAGCATTAGACTGCTATTTTACGCTAGTATTCTATGAGAGAGGGCAAGCAACCCTTCCCCGTTCGAGCCGACCCATTCGTGCTGCAACCACAATATAGCTGCATTATGGATCAGCCACGTATAAGCGTGGTAAAGCTATACTGCAGGTAGGACCACGCTCTCACAGAATACCAACGTAAAATAGCAGCTTAATGCTATGGTGAATGTAGAGAACCAGATATCCTTTTTACTGGAAAAGAGGCATTCCATCTCAGTCTTTAGGGGTGACGACGCATCTGCATTTTGATTCTTAATTGAGAATAAATGTCTATGGGCCACAGCATTCACTTCCATCAGGTAGACTGTGTTCTGTGACTGTGCTCGTTTGTCACGTTTGTTTGAACCAGTGTTAAAGTAAAAAATGACTTTCAATAAGAATTATACATTTGATCAATATTGAATAAAAATTATTCTATTCTATTCTAAAAACCCTTATTCTATAAAAAAAATCAGTAAATTGAAGTCAAATCGCTTAATAGAATTTAATAATATGTCTAATTTTGAAGACTTGGCATCATATAGTTATAGTGTAGGTAGAGGAACAGTGCATAGAGTTAAGTAGTTTAATGTACATAATACGAGTAAATACATGTAAATATTAGATTTATTGCTAACTTTGCTTATGTACTTAGTGATTAAAAGTTGTAAAATAGGTACTAAATTATGTTGCTCACGAGTCTCGAATATCAACGCTGCGTATACTATAGCCATTGAGTTATAATATGTACCGTAGTACATGTACAGGGTTATTTTTCAAAGAGTAGTCAAATTTTAAACTTCAGTTCGAATATATAAATAATAATATACCGTTATTGCAGTTTTTGAAAATACGAGTAAATAAGGCTTCTATTTTTATTTCAAACTAGCTGTGCCCCGCGACTTTGCCCGCGTGGAATTTACTACGATTTCATGGATATCAATTTTTTTTTGCGTGGAACCCTCATTTTGTTTTTTGGGGTAATGTTACCATTTTATAAATATTGACAAGTATTGACATTAATATTTATAGAATACTAACGTCACTCAATTGTTTTGCCTTCCCGGAATCCCTTCACTAACACTTAAACTTTATGGTATGTTATTAAAGTTCAAATTTACTTTTAAGTATTATTACGAATATTTTGTATGGGAATATAGAAATGTGTTGTTTTTAGACTTTTTCAGGCAATTTTTTAAATTTTTCTTTCGTAAGAACCATCTTCGTACTTCAAGGAATATTATAAAAAAATAATTAGCGAAATCGGTTCAGTTGCTCTCGAGATTTGCGCTTAGCAACACATTCAGCGATTCATTTTTATATAATAGATTATCCCAAATTGAATTTGGCAACAACATTTTTGCGTACCGATCAACCCTTACGTATGTGTGCGTGCGCAGTAAAATTACTTAAAATAATGCAATACCACGCACTTTGAATTTAAAAGATAAAAAGGACAGAACTTTTGAGATTTGTTTAATTAATTTTTCTTCACCATTTGCCTATATTACTTATTCTGAACCTTCTCTGCAAATTTGATCGGTTATTGCAAAATAATCCTGTATATCGATGACTGTAGCCTTATACTGAGTCAGTCGCCATTTTATTGCTTCAATCGATATATTTTTAAATATTGTGTTAAATATTATTTTGTTCTAAAATTAATGTTTATTGAAATATGTTTGCAGCCATTAATAAATATGTTGGTTTTCTTTTTTTTTTTTCAAATTTATTCACTACATCGTTTATAGAGTAGTTGGGGGTACTTACTAGTTAATGTCAACTATTATCACGCACAAAAGAGATAGAAGGTGTTCCCGTCACTGTCCAATCCATCGAATTGAAGTCAATGGGTCTTGCCACTCAATTTTGTTAAGAGTATCAAAAAATTGTATAAAAAATTACGAACTCAACGGTATTCTTATTTTTTTCTACCTTTAAAAATGACTGAAATATTGATGAGTAAAATGGTGTTTTACCGTAAGGGCGACCGCTTTGCTCCGCATCGCGATGTGACGTCACAAATCGACACGTCGAAGCCACGAGTAGTCTTTATTGTTATATTTTTCTTATTCTCTCCATATTTATTACTCCATATTTTTCTTGTCATGTTATTTATTTATCATTAGCCTTTATTTTCTGTTTTTTTTTTAAATTTCTGTTATATCACGCTCTTGGGAATAAAATGGTGACCTAAGACACAGGTTTTACCTAGTTTAGGCACCAGTTTTTCACCTAACAATAGTATTGTATCAGATGTAAGCACACATTTTTTGTTTCTGAATGTATATTGTTGGTGAAAATAAATAAATAAATGAAATAAAATAAAAAATAAATTTAATTTTACTGGAAAAAAAATCATATAAAAGCTAAATGTTCAATACTTTAGTTTATACATAAAATCAAATAGTTTATTTGTGATTCACAGATTATATAAAGGTCTTATTTAAACACAAATAAAGTTCAGTCTATGATCAGCCTCATGGGCATCATCATCATCATTACAGCCCTTCATATGTCCACTGCTGAACATAGGCCTCCCCCAAGGACTGCCACAAAGTACGGTCGTGAGCCACCTGCATCCATCGACTTCCTGCGTGTCTTACCAGGTCGTCACTCCATGTAGCGGGGGGTCGCCCTACACTTCACCTACCAGTACGGGACCGCCACTCGAGAACCTTTCTTCCCCATCGGTTGTCGGTTCTTCGAGCTATATGGCCGGCCCACTGCCACTTCAGCTTACTAATCCGTTGGGTTATGTCGGTTACTCTGGTTCTACTGCGGATATCCTTATTTCTAAGTTTATTACGCATAGAAACCCCGAGCATAGCCCTCTCCATAACTCGCTGAGCGACCTTCAGCTCCTCATACGGCCAGCAGTGAAGGACTACGTCTCAGATCCGTAAGTCATCACTGGCAACACGCACTGGTTGTACAATTTCGTTTTCAGGTTTTGAGGCATGTCTAACGAGAAGATGTGTCGTAGTCAAGGAACATACTACTCTCTAGCGAGAGTCGTAGTTTCCCGAACGCTGCCCAGCCGAGTTGAATCCTCATGGGCATACAAATGTCAAATATTATTAATAGTTCATTGATTACATTATTCATAATAATAGATTAGATTATTAGATTAAATTATTCATCATAAATAATATTGATTACATTGGATTATATTAGATTTTTCATAAATTATTAGTTAAAAATTATTATATAGTCGTTGGGTTTATTATAAGTATTATGTCATCTAATACAGTCAACCGGACATTACTCTGACATTCGATATAATATGTAGGTAAACGACCGTATACTTCCGAGTGCGCAGTTAGTACTGAACTTAGCAAGTTCCTAACTGCACGTTCGCTCTCTCGGATTGTGACGTCACGTCACAGAGAACGAGCGGGTAAAAATTAAAAAATATTGCGTAACTTCAAAACGTTATAACTTTCGTATTTCTGCACCAATTTGAATGAAACAAAAACTATTGTTATTTTCATAAACATAGCTTTAAAGCTATATAGGTTTTATTGTCAAATTAGAACATGTTAGTGTGACCCATTCCTTTTTTTTAAATCGATAAAAGTGACATGACCAATGCGGATAACCTAAAACTGCTGATTTTACTAATTGATATTTATTTATATCATTTATATTTACAGTTTACTCTTCGATGAGCTTCTATAATTTTGTATAATAGATACCAGTAGAAGCAGTGTATGCAAAAGGCCGTATGGCCGGTGAAATGGCCTTTTGCATAATATATAATATATACCGATAGCCGACATCCATTAATAAATTACCAATTTGACGAAAATGTAAAGTCCAACTCTTACGTAAAATACGTAAGAATTGAAAGAACCCATCCTATTCTAGTAAGAATTGAACAAGTTTAACGAAAATAATATTTTACAATATTATACCGTATGTAGACAAAGCTTAAGTTAAGTAAAAATACTCGCTAAATCGCCGCCGTCTGTTGTTAGCGTGCCCAGAAGACGGGCTAAGTTGCCTCGCTGGATTGCGAGGCTGATCCGCTAACCAAAGTATCTGCCAGTTCTTGAGTCACCAGAGACATTGACAAGGCGTGACGAGATATACAGGTATCCACGGTCTCAGCATTTCTACACCAAATGGCACAAACGTGTATTCCTCTCCAATGTTTTGTTGTACTCGGCAACAGCAGGTCGGAAGATGTGATGCCACTAATGTTTTTTTTTTTATATAGAAGAGGGGGCAAACGAGCATGCCGCTCACCTGATTGTGACTACCCCCAACCATGAACAACTGCAACACCAGAGGAATAATAATTTAAGGTGCGTTGCTGGCCTTTTTTCAACACAATCCGCATCCCATACTAAGAAACGTCAATTTTTCAATGAAATAAACTTCATTTCATCAGGCCTCTTGCCATCGTCCCGCGCACTATACCATTTGGCTCTAAAATTGCAAGTACGTTGACGCTGGTAAGGCCCGTCGAATGACGTTATTAATGGCTACATGGCGAAGGATGCAACTGTGATGACCGAGACTGTCGACCTCTTTACCGTAGCAGCAGCAATGGAGCTGATTTCTTTTTAAACGTTATCTCTGGCTGATAGCAAGAGAAAAACAAGTAATATGCAAGAGTGTTCCGATATCCGATGAGGGCAGTGCATTTAACCAGTAGTAAAACGTGAAACTAAACACAAGAACCGCTATGCTGGAAACTCTTTGGTTGCCCAGACCAAAAGTCAAACGGGAAGGGTAGCCTGAACCCAAGAATTCATATTTGAATGACAGTTTAAAATTTCTTTCACAGTTTTCCCAATCCAATCGTAAACTAAAGAAGTAAATTAAAGAATCTAATTAATAACATCCCCGAATTGTAAATTAAAACACAATACTGAAATGTTTTCCGTGTCTAAAACAATTTATATTTAAGTTCCCTAAATTTTTGGCGCTAATATAAATTATGAATTAGTACAGATTGTAAAGCCAACATTTTGAAATAAGTTTTGTCTATTACCATCGTCAAGATATGATGTAATTTATGAAATAAATTGTGGCCATTTGAAAAATGCATAGTAAACTACAGCCTGGTCAAAGACTTGAGTATCTGAAGTAAATAACCTTTTTTTCAGGGTTGCCACTAATACAATATATGTTTTTTTAAAGTTACAGCCTACATACTAGTACATACTACATATAGTCCCACTGCTGGACACAGGCCTCCCCTCATTTCTGAGAGGGTTTTAGAGCAAGGAAATGTCCGTCGCGTTGCCCCAATGCGTGTTGGCGAACTTCACATGTCTTCGAATTTTTTATTTCTTATTTCTCAGACTTATTTTCTTCAACGCCAAGCACGTGGTAAATCAGCATTTAAAATTTCAATTAACAATTTCATTGGTGCCGGCGGGAATCGAACACGGGTTTTCATTTCATTTAAATGAAATTAAAATTTACGAATTTTATCGTGTATATTATCTTATTTTATATTTTAGACTTTTTGAGTGCTTTACAGCACCCACGCATTTTTAAACTGAAGGTAGCCGTAGTAGCTGTAAAGTGGTCGAAACGTCGGAAATATGAAATAAGACAGTTGCATTTAAACGTGTAGTATTCCCGTAAACATCAAAAATCATTAAATAGTTTAATTTTATAGTAAAAATTTTAAACAAGTTCCTTTCAACTATAAGCTAAAGTTAAAATAAAAACATCAGCCCTATCACAGTTCACAAGTGTCCACTGCGTTAACGCAACGCAGCACGCATAATGCATTGATAAAATACGAGTTTTTTCAACTCTCTCCCCGCATATCATTGATTTCAATTTTCCATAAGATTTAAATGGAATCTCCGGAGACAAAGAAGTAATCCGAGGTCAACGCACCGGTTATAAAAAGTACTTTTTCTCTATACCGGGTCACTGAGCGATTCTTTTGACAAATGGCCTATTGTTGTTTTGCACGTGTTTTATAATCTGTGTTCCCACTGAAGTCTTTCATAGCGCCGGCTTTGTGTTAGCGTGAAAGAGTTAGTAGGGATGGTTATATAGGTTTATTATAACGCATGGCTGAATGTTAACTTGATTCAACAATAATGGCGTATTTCATTTTATTGGACGATTAAAGTTTATAAAATTAACAATGGAACATTACAGTTATTTACAAAACAAGTAAGGCACAAAAGAATTTCTAATACCTAATTACATGTTTCTAACAGAGAAAGATTTTTTTATAAACGAAATAACTTTTTTTTTAAATTGAAAATATCAAAGGTAAGTGGTACCTGCAGCCCAAGCGCATCGGAAACCACGGATGCGTTATCAGCTCTAAGTAATAAGATAAAATATCTGACCACTAAAATGTGGTGCAACCACGCTGCAGCTATAATATGGTTGTAGAACGAATGGATCTGCTCGACCGGGAAAGGACCTCGCTCTCACAGAATACCAGCGTGAAATAGCAGCTTAATACCGCCGTGTTTTGTATGGTGAGTATAAAGAACCGGAGAACCTTTTACCTACTGGAAACGAGACATTCCATCTTAATCCTCAGGGGTGACAAGGTATCTGTATTTTGATTATTAACCGAGGATTGATGTCAATGGGCCTCAGCATCCACTTACCATAGGTGGGCTGTGTGCTCGTATGTCACTCTTATTCTATAAACAAAGAAGTCAGTCAGTCAAATGAGCACATACCTTAAATTTCTCAATCGACAGTCGGAGATGATGCTGAGACGAGAGCGGGAGCTGGACGGTAGAGGTGGCAGTGTTGCTTTCGACCGTCCTGTCGTACTGAAAATTAAATAATTCATGTGAAACTCTAAACAATTATTTGTAGATCATACAAATACTTTTTCCGGGTGGGATTCGAACCCGCTGCTCTCAGCACCGCAAGTCATCACTAAGCCTCTGAGCCATGGAGCCATCAAATATGACAAATGAAACAATTTTTTTTTTCTTTTTTTTTCTCTTTTTTAACATTGTCGGTCGACAGTGCTTCATCATAACAGTGGAACTTAGAGAAAAATATGTATACACCGTAATTGTATACTTCAAAACTTGAAACCTAGATTACGTGTTGCCAGTGATGACATATGGGTCTGAGACGTGGTCCTTCACAGCTGGAAGTTTATGGGGAAGACTATGCTTGGGGTTTCTCTGCGTGATAAGCTTAGAAATGAAGATATACGCAGTAGAACTAGAGTAATGGACATAGCCTAACAGATCAGTAAGCTGAAGTGGCAATGGGCCGGCCATATAGCTCGTGGAACCGACAACCGATGAAAAAGGCTTAGGTAGTACGGCCCTCTACTAAATGGAGTGACGACCTGATAATGTATGATAAGGTATGCAGTTGCTTTGTGGCATTCTTTAGGGGAGACCTAAGTCCCGCAGTGGATTTTGCTTTTTTTGATATTCTACTAAGCCAGTGCTTATCTACAATCCCACCTGATGGTAAGTGGTGATGTAGCCTAGGATGGTGAAGCGCACTGACTTAACAAAACCTATTCAAATCTTGCCTTGAAGACACCCACACAGAAAGACAGATTCTGGCAACTTATACCACTCCTTTGCTGTTCGCACGATGAACGACGTAGCGAACCGTTTGGTTCGAATGCGTGGTAAGATCAAAGTCTAATTCATTGCCAAATTACTTTATTATCCGTAGAGTTGTTCGAACTTGATTGAAAGAGAAAACCAACAAACTTTTACATTTATATTAGGTAATATTAATAATAATAATGTTTTCTAGACCGTATTTCGTTCGTGGCGGCATGTCTCTACATTGACTTGCAGGACAAGGTTATACTGCAACAGTGTGTGCGCAAGCCCAGGTGCATTTTGTATTCCCTCAGACTCATATTCGGATGGGACGACAATCCGACACGGCCGGTGGTAGTACCCAGTAATCGCTATTGAAATTAGGATTTTTTTTTAGGTATGAGGTGGTGTGAGACTATAAAAATGTAATCACCTCAGTCCTCCGAGACCATGGGTGCTGCAAAATACCCGAAACGTCGGGAATCAAAGATAAGTTAAATAAAACGCCATAAAATCTGTAAATATATAGTTTTATGAGATGAGATTTAGAGAGAGAGATGGCGTGCATTCGTTCAAGTAACATTGGCTCTGTAAAATTATTTGCTTAAAAATAGTATTTATGAGTTATTTTATCTAAAAGTTATTACAATCAGTGCATTTTGATACAATTGAGCTGTGAAAGTATTTTCAACGAATATTGTCGTGTGTGTGTGTGAATATTTTGTGATAATTAGCTGAAAAATATTTAATCGAATAATTGTATTTTGTTTGGAACAAGACTATAATCGAAGTTGTAAGTATTAGTTCTGGACTGTTAAATTCAAGTGAACTTCAAAATCTGATCGAGGAAGATAATATTACAAAAGTTATTCTTTCTGGGTGACCGTTAAATTAAGTTGAATCCTTTCAAATTTTATTTGTTTCAAACAACGCCATCTAGAATCATCCATAGACATTTGTTACTAAGCCGATCAGATTATAAGTCGACAAAGTCACCATATTCATTTGATTTGCTTACGTGGAGGAAGAGATGGCACCACTAGTACCAAATAAAATTCAATGCAATGGTTGTTCGCAAGAAATAACCGACAAGCAATACTTAAAATGTCATGTTTGTTGTAAATATTATGATCTTCTTTGCACAAACGTGTCAGAAAAGCGGTTTTATATTATGTCAGCAGATAATAAGAAAAACTGGAAATGTCAGGAATGTAGAAGCAATGAACCTAAGACTGACAATACCAACACACCAATAAAACACAACCTGCAATTGTCACCAAATAGCAACCAAGACATTGGACGTACAAATGTGACTCTGCGTAGTCGCACGAATGAAAAGCTGAAATCTACGGCCATTTCAACATCCGCATCATCAACACCTGACTTGCCAACTTGTGATCTAGCAAATGAGTTAAAACTTTTGCGCCAAGACATCAAAGAAATGCGTAATGATATGCAAGAGTTTAGGGGAACGATGACCAACCTGCTTACCGCAATAAATGCGTGCAATCAGTGACTTGACTGCCTGGAGACACGAATGGAGCTGGTGGAGAAAAATTCGCAGATAAAGACGTCCAATGACATATCATTTTTCGAGAAAACAATTACGGATCTCAAAATTGAGCTTAATGACCGTGACCAGGAACTCTTAAGCAATGATATCGAGGTCTCGGGAATACCCGAAGACAAAAATGAACGTTCTACACATATTGTTTTGGCAGTAGCAACTAAATTAGGTGTAGCGCTAGAAGATCGCGATATAGTAAGTGCAGAGCGTGTAGGCCTTTTGCGGCTTGAGCAGAATGAGACATCTAGGCCGCGCCCCATCGTAGTGCGGCTGGCACGCCGTGTTCATCGCGATAGTCTGCTAGCAGCGGCGCGAGTCCGTCGAGGCTGCACTACAGCTGGTCTGGGACTCAATTCCGTCGACTGTCCCTTCTATGTGAATGAAAGGCTAACCAGACATAATCGTCAACTATTTTATAAAGTACGTACAGAAGCGAAACGCAATAATTGGAAGTATGTCTAGACACGGCAAGGTAAAGTTTTTGCTAGAAGAGAAAACGGTGAGCCCCATCATCGAGTGCGCTTTGAAAGCGACTTAATTAAAGTTTTTGGGCAATAGTATTGTTGGGTCCTAAATATGATCTCATTTTTAATGCTAATCATTTTTCCACCCACTTTTATTGTAAATCTTTATTTAATTGTTGTTATTCTCTCACGTTGCATTGTTTTCTCCCCACACATATTGACGTTACCTACATACACTTAATAAATCACATTTTCGATACACTATTTCATATACTCTATGAAAATAACAATTATTCTATTCATTTTATTTGGTCCATTGGATGGCGTCATTTAACACTTCTGTGCAATTTTTTAGATCATTGTAAGTACTGCCAAATTTCGTATGCTTTTGTTTTTAAATTTAAAAAAAAATAAAAGACTATCAATCGGGTTTTTAAATGCTGGCTCCTTGGGAACCCGCCATGATGAGTTTCTCGCAGCGATATTGAGATTCGACATGGACATTTTAGCCATAAATGAAACATGGCTTAAGCAAGGTGAGGAAGAGCGTGCACCATCGCCACCAGGTTATCGCTTAGTTCACCTACCACGTTCAACTAAAGTCCGTATGCGAGGAGGTGGCGTGGGATTTTATATTAAGCTTGGTATCACTGCTCGTAGAATTTTAATAGGTAACAATGACTCTGTTGAGCAGATATGGATAGGGCTCAATGTTAATGGTATCAAGGTAGCTATTGGTACAGCATACAGACCCCCTTGGCTTAATGTAGACAAATTTATTGACGCATTTACAGATTCGATTTCCTCTATAGCTAATTACGAGCATACCATCTTACTTGGAGATTTCAATATTGACTTGTTACATACGCATAAACCTAACGCGCAAAAGCTACAAAATTTCTTTAACTACATGAAACTTACTCAGTATGTGAACCAGCCGACTCATTTCATAGGAAATAGTGAAACTTTAATTGATTTAATATGTTCCAATACGAATGTACATTGTGTATCTATTAATCATATTCCCGATCTTTGCAATCACGCGCTATTGACATGCCAGTTAAATATTAAAAATATTAGAGGACCTCCTAAATTAATTACTTACAGACCATTAAGAGAAATTGACATTAACAGTTTTAATCTGGACCTGGAATGTATAGAATGGGAAAATGTAATAAATGATGATTTAAATAAAATGGTGGAAAATTTTACAAAAATAACACTTGAACTTTTTAATATTCATGCTCCTATGAGAACTTGTTTAATAAGAAATAAATCACATCCATGGATAACCTATACTATTAAAGAAATGATGAAGTTACGCGATAGGGCATACGCTAAAAGTAAAACTACTAAATTAGATATTTACATAAAATTCTATAAAGATCTGAAAAACGTTGTAAATTCGGCAATGCGTAGCGAAAAAATAGCATATTTCAATAAATATATCAATTTTACTAACAAGCCAAAACTGTTATGGAAAAATATCAAACAAAGTGTTGCCAACTTTAAGAAAGAGGACTGTAATATGGCATCCCATTTATGTAATCCTGAAGATATCAATACATACTTTCTTAAACTTCCCGACATCAGTGAAGACCCCATTAGATTGTCAGTTTTAACTCGCTTTGAATTTGATTGATTTGGCATTAATACTTTCAAATTAAAGACAGTTGATGAAACAATGGTATTAAACGTAATAAAATCATTTAAAACAAATGCACGGGGTGATGATGGCATTACTTTAGATATGATATTGCTTACTTTACCAAAAACTCTGCAACTAATTACGAGATTGGTTAACGAATCTATTAGAACGAGCGTTTTTCCCGAAAAATGGAAAGTAGCCTCTGTGAAGCCGATTCCAAAGAAACCAAACCCAAGTAACTATGGGGAGTTTCGTCCAATTAGTATTTTACCATTTATGTCCAAGATCTTAGAAAGAATTGTCTGTACACAAATGACAAAATACCTAGAAGAAAATAAAATCCTACCTGAAAAACAATCCGGCTTCAGAAGGTCTCGTAGTACTACTACGGCATTGTTGGATGTCGTGGACGAAGTTTTAACAGCACGGGACACTGGGCAAGGTACTTTATTGGTCTTGCTTGATTTTTCCCGTGCTTTTGATACGATAAACATAACGCTTCTTCTCTCTAAATTAGCCTACTATGGCTTCGACATTTCCACTATAAAGTGGTTTACAAGTTACCTTTCCAATCGTCTGCAATACGTTAAAATATCCGGTGATAACGGCTCTGATATGGTATCGTCAACAATGCCTGTTGTTAGAGGTGTACCACAGGGTTCTATTTTAGGACCACTACTTTTTATATTATACATATCAGATATCGTAACTACAATCAAGTTTAGTAAGTATCACTTATACGCTGACGACCTCCAATTATTTATATCGTTTAAACCTTGCGATACGGAGTTGGCAACTAGTAAAATTCAAGCTGATTTGAAATGTATTTCAAAATGGTGCAGTGACAACAGTTTGGTAATTAACCCTTCTAAATCAAAGTACATGTTGCTTGGAACACGTAAACAAATTGACAACATCCTAGCTTGGAATCCCCAAATTTCTGTTAACAGTTGTCCTATTGATCGCGTATCGGAAGCTCGGAACCTGGGTTTGATTATGGATGACAGGTTGCGCTTTGAGGAACATGTTATAGAGACAATGCGTAACTGTTTCTATAGACTTAAAGTTTTATACAAAATTCGCGAGTACTTGACTGTGGATATGCGCATTAAGTTGTGTGAAACTCTCATTTTGTCAAAGTTGTCGTATGGTGACGCAGTTTTTGGTGAATGCTTAATGGCAAGAACTAAAAAACTATTACAAACAAAACGCCTGCGCACGTTTCTGTTTTTCAATACCAACTCGATCTCATGTCACTCCATTCCTAAACCGACGTGACTTGATGAACATGTCCACCAGACGGAAGCTTCACCTCGCCTCCCTGCTCTTCGGAGTAGTTAAAACTGGGGAACCTTCTTACTTATACGACAAGCTCAATTTCTCACAGCGTTGCGTTAGAGCAGCACCGCGACTTAACTACACACCGTATAACACTGCTGCTTTCCGTGGTAGTTTTCGTTTTTCCGCTACTAAGTGCTGGAATGATATTCCCCCCCCCCCCCCCGATAAGAAACTCGAAAACCATAAATTCATTCAAGTTAAAATTTAAAATGTTTTTGCTCTCCTTACAAAAGTCTAGCACTTAGTTGTCACTCAGCATTTTCATCCCTGTCTCCACATCCCTCTCTCACACGCACACACGCACGCACACACGCACGCGCACACGCACATGCACACACACACACACACACACACACACACATGTACCTTTGTTTGTTTTTATTATGATTTTTATAACCTTGTTGTTTTGGTTTTTACTATCATTATTTCATATTTTGAGATCTGTTACTTGGTTTTTAAGATATTTGTGTAAGCCGACGGTATCGCCATTTACCTTCTTATATATAGGTTCCACTGAAAATCAGTTTTCATGAAGTTTCTTATTATTAAACTTCGTGAATTTAACGCTGAGTGGAAACCTTTTTGGTGCACTAATAGCATAAAATATTTTTATTCTCTTTGTAACTTAATTACTGTGTTTGTCTTTTAAGTGTTTATTACGATTGTGTACCAAATAAATATTTTTCTTTCTTTCTTTCTTTCTTTATTCAATATATGTTACGCTTGACATTCGCAACCGCAATTTTTTTTATTATTTTTAGGAAAACCAACTATAAATAAAGCCCATCTCGTGGTTTGTTTCCCTCTGTCACCTCTTACGGCACCCACGGGAGGATATGGTGGGGAAACAACTTATATGAGATTAAAGAAGTTAGGTTAAAATCAATATTATTTTATAATTTATGATATTTATTATTAGTTATATTGTTGTAATAATTATTTATTTAAAAAAATGTAAAAAAATTATGGTAATAATATATATATATATATATATATATATATATTTAATTACTAATTTGAACTGGCTAATACTCGGGGATCCACCGTATGTACCCTAATGTGAACAGTTGTGATTAAAGGCAATATGAGCAGGGATGCGCGCGTACTGTACTGTTCATGTGTTGGGCGCTGGCAGAATAACATTCATTACTACATTATGTAATTCTTGTCATTTCTGTATGTACTCATTTTAACTTTATCGGTGGTAATGAACAAATGCTTATTGTTATTAATATTATTATTATATGGTGTAGTGGATATTTTCACACCACCACTACACTTGGATTACTGTAATACATAGCAGTGTCAAAGGCACGAAACGTACCAAAGGTTTCGTCTATCCAAGCGAATCTCAAAGCAAATCGCCCCATACAGCTAGAGAAGCTCACGTTCAACACAGTACAGCTAATGGTAAGTGGACGCTGTGGCCCATAGACCTCTACATCTACCCTCAATAAAGAATCAAAATACAGATGCGTTGTCACCCCTGAAGGCTAATATGGAATGCCTCGTTTCCATTAAAAGTGTAACCGGTTCTCTACACTCACCATACGAAACACAGCATTATTTAATCAACTGAAACATGTGCATAGTACCTCTGCACCAGACTGTGTTGCTGCTCTGTGCGAGAGCGTCGAGTACGGGAAGGTCTGGCTGTGGCGTCACCACTTCCTCCAGCATTGCTTCTACGAACTAACCGGGATGTCTTCTTTTCACAAGAAACCTTGAACGAAATTAAATGAATGATTTTGTTTGTCTAATGTATTTTTTTTTCTTTTTATAAAACGTTACCCCCCACATTAGGATTTTCGTGGAGGCAGTTTACAAACACAAATTGCACGAGGACAAACATTGAGACCCGGAACAATTATTTGTAGGCCATACAAATACTTGTTCCGTGCGGGATTCGAACCCGCGGCTCCCAGCGCAACAAATCATTGCTAATCCACTGTGCCACGGAGCCGTGGAAAAAAAAAGTTTATGAAGGGAAAACTTCTTAAATTAAATCGCTGCGATTGCAAAGTCGATGAAACGAAAAAGTGACACTAAAAAGAGACAAACACACATCTATAGGATTTAGCCTACGAGAGATAGAGGTTGAATACTTTTAGAAATTATTCTTGAGGTTAACTGTTTCAGTATACAGTGTTTATTATAAATTTATTTGTAATATTTAATTATATAAATCCTAAAGTTATCATACTCTTGGTAAAATATTCGTCTCATTCTCTCGAAGTTTGTTTTTTCAAAGTTTTACTCCTACCGCGTGTGAACTGCGCACTGAGAAGAAATGTTTTTTTTTATAGGATAGGGTGACAAACGAGCACATAATCCATCTGATGGTAAGTGGTTGCTGTGGCCTATAGACATCTACATCTATCCTCGTTTGCAAATCAAAACGCAGATGCGTTGTCACCCGTGAGGACTAAGATGGAATGCCTCTTTTCCAGTGAAAAGGGTCTCCGGATCTCTACACTCACCATGCGAAACACAACAGTGTTAAGCTACCATTTTACGCTGATATTCTGTGAGAGCTTGGTCCTTTCCCGGTCGAGCAGACCCATTCGTGCTACAATTATACCAGTAACTGCAGCATGGCTCTACCACGTATAAATGTGAAAGAAAATCCGCAGGTATCTTTTCTCGTGACATTTCTTTAAGTAAATATTTTATTTTATTTATTTATTTTATTTACCGTTTAAGACACATAAAGTATGTATACAAAAACATGTAAAATATGGGTGACAAGAGAGCACATCTACATTTATCCCCCATTAAAAATCAAATTCTAGATGCGTTGTCACCCTTGGAGAAAATGGAATGTTTTGTATCCAGTAAGAAGATTTTCCAGTTCTCTACACTCACCATACGAAACACAGCAGTATTAAGCTGTCACTTTACGCTGGTATTCGGTGAAGTGTGGTCCTTCCACGGTCGAGCTGACTCATTCGTGCTACAGCCATAAAATTATAGCTGCAGCATACAGCTCTACCACATATAAAAATACAAAATCCTATTACGGAATATATAACAATAGCATATATACAGAATGCTGGTAATTGAAGCCTATCTTTTGTAGCACACAAACTAGCTTAATGGTTAAAACAGTAATTAAAAAACCCGACTGCGTAAAATATTTAATGAAAAAAAACTTGTCATCGCTTTTTTTTGTACTTGCAGATGCAATATATAAATATTATATAGCCTATGTCACTTCAACGAAAGACTTCTTTGAAAGACAGCCGCCGGCAAATTATTCCACTCCTTTGCTGTAGATACGCATTAAAAAGTTCGAAGCAAAGCGTTTGGTTCTAATGCGTGGAATATCGACAACAAAGTGGTAGAGATCCGCCGACCGCATGTTTGTTCGATGATGAAAAAGAGAGGGAGGATTTAAAGCATGTAGTTCCTGCGCACACTCTTCGGAATGCATCCTATAGAATACCTAGAAGCTGGCTACTCTGCCCCTGTGCTCGAGGCTGACAAGATTGGTTTCAATCAAAATAGGTTACCAATGAGCCTCTTAACGCGACTCTCCACTGAGTCCAACGCTGCTAGATGGCATTTTGCAGCACCAGCCCACATGTGACAGCAGTACTCAATGCAAGACAGGAATTACGCTTCATATAGGGTAAGGAGTTGCCTCGCCGTGAAGTACCGCCGCACCCTTACAGAGGCACCTAATTTTCTTGCAGGTGCTTTGGCCATGCACACAATAAATCGCCTATAGTTGATGTTCAAAAAAATCTCAACCTCTAACAACTGAAGGCGGTCAGTGGACTCCAAAGATACATTTCGTAAAATAAGAGCAAGAGTGAGTAGGCTCCTTTTAGCAGTGAAAAGACACGCTTGTGTATTGGAAGCGTCAAAATCTCACGTGATTGGCATCGCCCCATTCGGAAACTGCCTGCAGTGAGAAATTCGCACGCTCAACTGTACCTTCTCTTTCGGACTGTATTTGATCCCGACCGGCCCGACCAATCGGCTGGTCTCTCTCCACAACTGCGCTTTTGTCTACATACCCATAGATACCGGGAATAAGCAGATCATTAATATCATCAGTAAAGCCTGTCAAAAGTCCACTGCTGAACATAGGCCTCTCCGTAGATTGCCTCGTAGGGAAAATAATTGCAATGGTAGAATTGAAAACCAACCCTGGGCAGTTTAAGTTTTTTTTTTTTTAATTTTTATTAAAAAGATGTTGTTGCCTATTTCCTGTTTCGTTTCCCACTGACGTCTCTGACGACACTAACGGGTTGATATGGTGTAGTAGACCAACACGAATCACTGGCGCGGCAGACACGAGGGGAGTAGCCATAGCATTATTCTACGATAAAGAACTCCCTGTTATTTGCATTCTGCGCACGCAAAAACAATCGTTTGTCACTACGAAACTCACACATAATAATTAAAACAATAAACTAACAATTTCATTCACACACACATATACATTATAACAGTATCGCTTGGTGACATCAACAAATCTGATTTAGACTCGGATCAGTCACTCGACCAATTTTCATATTGTGTTTCAGCCTGTGTTGGCAAACAAATCCGAAACAACACGACCCTTATCACGGTAGTTTTTAAGTTAAAAACAAATTGTTACGGCCCCCAGCTGCCCCTGCAAAGGTCGCCTTGGCTAGGGCCCATAGTAGCCTCCTCGACGGGCAGCTGAGGGTTCGGGCCCAAATGGCCTTATGGACAATTGACCTATCATACTACACAATAGGGATAGGGAGAAGGCTAGGTAAATAAATAGTACGTACCTGGATCCGAAGCTAAGACCGCTCCAAGGCTCGGTCAGGCCGTAGGTAGTTGTAGGTGCATGTAAAGTGGTGTTTAGTGGTGTGTATATTTATGTGACCTGGCCCAGCGGAGGTGACCGGGCAGCGGCCTGGTCCCATGCTGCCCCACAATGCTGCATCACTCCAGCAACTTCTTTCTTCATTTCACTATCTTAGTCTATCAACTTTACTGTACATATAATTAACTTCAAAGTCAACCAATTCAACGTTCATCGAAATCGAACACGTGATACCCGACACAAGTAACTAACAGTCGTTCAAAGTTCAATATTCAAGGTTCCGGGATCACGTAGCACAAATTTACAAACACGGGATCGAACGCGGCCTCTTCTCAAGTGTCACAAAGTTTAGCGTTCCCAAACAACAAACTAAATTTCTTCGTACAATATTAGATACTACGCCGCAATAAGAATTCAATATCAGCCTAGCTGACAAGCAAACTAACTACAGAGTCAACACACAAAAGGCTCTTAACGCGACGGTACTATTACAACGAAATTACTCTAATCACTCAAATTCAAAATAAGCCTCTTGTCACGAACTTACAACTTAGACAAACTAAACCGAGGCGGTCTTCACGAAACCACAATTCAGTAGCGAAGTAACGCGCACAAATACTAAAAATCTAGACCATAAACCCAAAAAACCTGGTCGCGCGAAATATATGCAGCGGTCACCAAAATACGCTAATTCGCCGCACCACTGCTCTCAAGCTACTGTTTAAGCCCACGAGCGCCAAACGCTGGGAAGCTGCATACCGATGCCCCCTCCCCGCGACGCGCGTGACACCTAACACCATCGGGCGATTCGCTAAGTCGAAGGCGATTGGATGCCTGATGGAAGATCTATCCATGTAGCGGAGACTCTAAAAACAAAATTCATAGCTACGTTAAGAATGTAGGCCGTGTAGTGGCGGTTAAGAATATCCACTACCCCATATCTTCCCGTAGGTGTCGTAAAAGGCGACAAAGGGAAACAGGCAGGAGATGGGCAGCTGCATCTTGCTGATAACAGCAAAAGTACAATAAAAAACTGCGGTTGCAAACTCGCTCGCCAAGCGGGGTAACTATGGCAAATACCCCCCAATGATGAGAGCAACAAAGAGAGGGCCCCCAGTCCCCGGCGGCCCCGCTATTCCTGCCTACTATGGTAACGGCGGGGCAGGGGGTGCTAAGAATCTCCGGTGGAGGTTCGGTTGCCACCTAAAACGACTCGACCTGGCAACATACAACGCACGCACCCTGAGGACTGACGAGAAGATCGTGGAGCTGGAAGAAGAGGTAGACAAGTTACGCTGGCGTATTATAGGATTATCCGAGGTCCGAAGAGAGGGGGAGGACACGGTAATCATCAAATCCGGCAACTTGTTCTATCGGGAGGGCGACCATCTGTCCCAAGGAGGTGTCGGATTTATCGTCCACAAATCTCTCATTAACAACGTTGTAAAGTTTGAGGGTGTGTCGACGAGGGTTGCGTACCTTATACTCAGAATTACCAAACGGTATTCGCTGTAGGTCATACAGGCTTACGGACCAACCACGGCACACCCCGATCAGGAGGTGGAGGAAATGTATGAGGATATCTCTAGAGCCATGCATTCCTCCAAAACCCACTATACGGTGTTAATGGGAGACTTCAATGTAAAACTAGGCACAAGTGAGAAAGGTGAGCTGGAAGTAGGGAAATTTGGAACAAGGCAACGGAACCCAAGAAGCCAGCAGCTGGCCGACTTCATGGAGAAAGAGGAACTCTTTATGATGAACTTTCTTCCAGAAGTGGCCTCACAGGAAGTGGACCTGGTCGAGCCCCGACGGTTCGACATATAAGTTTAAAATTATTAAAAATTTTTTATTATATGATGTAACTAAAAATTTATGCTTTTCGCAATTTTTCTTTTATATGTGCTATAAAACGTTGCTTCGTACCAAATTTCAAGATTCTTAATTCACGGGAAGTACCCTGTAGGTTTTGATTCTCTTGCGAATGTCGACAATTTACGGCATAAAAGGCTGTATCTTTTGATTGCGTTGGCTTAGAAGTTTGATTTTTTCACAGCTCTAAGGGACAGTAGACTTGAGTATTTGATATGTTCATTGAATTTCAGCTTGATACCTCCACGCGTTCCTGAGAAAAAGGGTCTTGACAGACAGACAGACAGACGGACAATAAAGTGATCCTATAAGGGTTCCGTTTTTTCCTTTTGAGGTACGGAACCCTGAAAATGAGATTGACTTCATTATGACAACCAGACGACAACTGTTCAGTGATGTCTCCGTGATCCGTAGCGATCACCGAATGGTTAGAGGCACACTGAACCTAAACGTTAAGTTGGAGAGGCCTCGTCTAATGAAGTCAACGCTCCGTCCCCCTCGTGATCTGTTCCAAAGTCCCGAAACCTTTCAGCTCGAGTTACAAAACCGTTTTCAGTGCCTAGAAGACTGCAATGGAGTGGACAATATGAATGACAAGCTCGTAGAAACCGTCCATGCGGTTGGAGCTAAGTTCTGCAAGACCCGCCGCAGAAGAACAGAAAAACTCTCCGATCACACTCTTAATCTCACGGCTGTTAGACGCGAGATGAAGCTACATTCTTCAACAGATTTGACAGCATACAGGCAACTAAACAGACAGATCTCCAAATACACTGCGGCGGGACTTACGCAACTTCAATACAAGCTGTGTAAACCAAGGCTCCAAAGTCTTTGCCAGAGATCTGTCTGCCAGAAAGAGCCAACTGTCAAAGCTGAAGACTGAGTGTGGCAGCATCGTTTCTGGGACACTTGAGATTTTGAGTGAGATTGAGAGGTACTATGGGCAGCTGTACACGTCATGGTTGGAGCCACACGCAAGTGTTAGTAACGATCCAAGAGCGAGTCTTATCCGACACTATTCCGAAGATATCCCAGACGTCAGTCTGAGCGAGATTAGAATGGCTCTCCAGCACCTTAAAAACGGCAAGTCCCCGGGCAAGGATGGAATTACAGCGGAGCTTCTGAAAGCGGGTGGAAAACCGATACTTGAAGTCCTTCAGAAGCTCTTTAATTCCGTCTTCCATGGTGGCATTACACCGGAGGCGTGGAGCAGAAGTGCGGTGGTCTTGTTCTTCAAGAAAGGTGACAACGCTCTTTTGAAGAACTACAGACTGATTTCCCTTCTGAGCCGCGTCTACGTGCTGTTATCGAGAATCATTACGAATCGTCCCGCGCGCAGACTTGAAGACTTCCAGCCTCCCGAACAAGTCGGTTTCCAAAAGGGCTTTAGCACCATAGACCACATACATACCCTTCGGTAAATTGTACAGAAGTCCGAAGAGTACAATTTGCCTCTATGTCTGGCGTATGTGGACTATGAGAAAGCCTTTAATTCCGTCGAAATTTGGGCGGTGCTGCAGTCCCTTCAGCGGTGCCAAGTTGACTGTCGGTATATCGAGGGGCTGAAGTGTTTGTACAGTAGAGCTACGATGGCTATCCGAGTACAGAATCAAAGTACGAAACCTATCCAACTGCAGAGATGTGTAAGACAGGGTGACGTTATATCCCCGAAACTCTTCACCGCTGCATTGGAAGACATTTTCAAGCTACTGGACTGGAAAAGATGGGGTATTAACATCAATGGCGAGTACATCAGTCACCTTCGATTCGCCGACGATATAGTCCTTATGTCAGAATTGCTGGAGGACATAATCATTATGCTCAATGACCTCAATAGTGTCTCCCAACGAATAGGTCTTAAGATGATCATGGACAAAACAAAAATCATGTTTAAAGTCCATGTCACACATATGCCGGTAGTTGTTGGGAGCACTAAGCTCGAAGTTGTTGACGAGTATGTTTACCTGGGACAAATAGTCCGACTAGGTAAGTCCAACTTCGACCGATAGGTCAATCGACGGATTCAACTCTGCTGGGCAGCGTTCGGGATACTACGACACATCTTCTCGTTAGACATACCTCAAAACCTGAAAACGAAATTGTACAACCAGTGCGTGTTGTCAGTGATGACTTACAGATCTGAGACGTGGTCCTTCACTGCTGGCCGTATGAGGAAGCTCAAGGTCGCTCAGCGAGCTATGGAGAGGGCTATGCTCGGGGTGTCTCTGCGTGATAAACTTAGAAATAAGGATATCCGCAGTAGAACCAGAGTAACCGACATAGCCCAACGGATTAGCAAGCTGAAGTGGCAGTGGGCCGGCCATATAGCTCCAAGAACCGACAACCGATGGGGGAGAAAGGTTCTCGAGTGGCAGCCTCGTACCGGTAGGCGAAGTGTAGGGCGACCCCCCACTAGATGGAGTGAGGACCTGCTGAGACATGCAGGAAGTCGATGGATGTAGGTGGCTCAGCAACGTGCTTTGTGGCATTCCTTGGGGGAGGCCTATGTTCAGCAGTGAAATTGTGAAGGGCTGTAGTGATGATGATGATGATGAATTTTAAAACGCCTCGCAGAGTCGCGCTACGTTGCCCTGCGCCTTGACATGACTCGCAGTGTAGCGCGACGCATCACGACGCTGCGCTTCTTCGTCTGTAGGCGCAGCGTGCTAGAGCGGTGCATTGCCAGCAAATTCACGAGGCGCCTCGCGACACCGCGATGCGTGTTGCGAAACCACTGACCTCTATGAGCATTGTCGCGTCGCGTCGCATCTCTGTGTGAACTGGCCCTTAGTCTAGCGACTGCAACTAGATTGTACGCACTTATACTTTGATACAGGGGAATGACTGAGTATGGCTCCTACCCTCTGATCCCTCGGTGGCCCGCGTTGCTCTATTGATGTAGTGGATTCTCTCACGCTGCCACTAGCAGGCTAATGCTAAGAATACTAAAATTATGGCTATATGTATGGTATATAAAGGCATATTTTCAAGTAATAGGATTTTTGGAAGTAAGTTTTTTGTATAGAAAGACAGTTACGTTACGAATTTTATCATGTTCAAGTTAACCATATTTCCCGTACTTTTGAGTGCAACGCCCGTGGTCACCGGTAACAGTGGAGTTCAACGTCCCTTATTTTTCATAATGATTTCTTATATTTACGCGAACAAACAATGAATAAAAGTATGTTTACGAATTTTATCGCGATTAATTTACTTATTTAAATTCCTATATATCTGACGAAATAGCTAACGTGAGGCACTGACGCTCTGGGAAGTCTACAGTCTGTGAACATGTTCAATATCGTCCTCGCCATTACATCAGATTTGATAGACCACAATTCCTCGCAAAAGAACACCGATTCCTACCAAGAATGATACGCGAGGCTATTGAAATTAAAAAACATCCCAATTTCAATAGAGAAGATGGATGGGTGCTGCCATCTACTTGGGATTCCATAGTAACAAAATTAAAACCAAACCCAAGCATATCACTGCAAGACTTCAAGATACTGTAAGCTCATTCTGCGCAGATCGAACCAAAAATTTATATTCAAAACCTGAAAGTAGCCGGGCTTACAATGACATTGGGACGTCCAACATCTCCCCCATGACCATGGGTTGCTGTAAAGCACCCGAAACGTCGGGAATTAAAATAAGTAAATTAAACGCGATAAAATCCGTAAACATAATGTTACGAGCTTGGGGTTCGAGACAATTAAAAACTGCCGATTGAATTACCAAAATTGACACTTTAATTACACAACACTAATTACAATCTAAAACCACACTAATAATAAAACACAATTGTACTACTGATCACTTAAGTTTGCAGATGTTTCGCTTAGAAGTATTCTCTTGTATCGCCAATTCAATACTGCCTCGGTCGTGTTCTATACCGGCCTTATATAGGGCCTCAGATAGTTTCCAGTACCTTCTACTGTAGCGACATCTAGAATGTTCGAGTACATATCGGTTTTGAAATTTCTGGAAGAATCTTGACTCTCCTAGTTCTGCTACTCGACACTAGAGGGCGCTAGTGTAACTAGTGTTGCCATGTAAAAGACATTAATAGTGGCGCGCAACAATAGTTTTATTCAAAGTCCCTTATTTTCTGTTACTCTTTCTAATCTTTACCCTCGGGAAACGGGTATGCGTAAGCATTTCCCCGTCAGTACAAAATTGGTCAACATAGGCCAGGCGAATATAATGTCTTCATGTTACCATTAATTAAATCGAGAATTACCTTTGGAGATTCTTCTATCGCCGGCACTTGCTCTGTGCTGTAGTCAGTGATCTTCTGCAGCACCTCACTTTCTGCGGCCAGGTTCTCTTCAGAAGTACGCAGCGATATGCCATTACCCTCCTACATATAAAAATATACTTACAAACTCTTATAATATTGTTGAGCGCTACCATTAATGCTTGGTAAATGGCAACACTAGTTACCAATAGCGCCATCTAGTATCGAGTAGCAGAACTAGGAGAGTCAAGATCAACTGCGGACTATAGTGATTATAGTACAATTGTTGTTTGTTATTAGTGTTAGTGTGGTTGTAAATAGTGTTCTGTAATTATAATGTCAATTTTGGTAATTAACTCAGCAGTTTTTAATTGTCAAAATATGTATACAATATGTTCCACACCTTGTCGCTTAGATGGGCCTCTTTTCTGCCTAAGAATCTGTCCAGTTACGTGCAAGCCATTTACCTAATTCTGCCGCCAAAAATCAGTGCTTGCACTGCTATGTTAAAGCTGGTCTGGGTATAGTGACCAAGTACAATTACAGGCTATGAGGCATTCAGTCTTCAGAGGTGACAAGGCATCTGTAGCCTTCATTGTCTGAAACTGCCTACGGGAGTCCATGGAATGCAGAATCTAAATAAAATTCACTTTTATTTTTAAAAAAATACCGGTTCTCTACACTCCCCATATGAAACACAGCAGCACTGAGCTGCTTTATTACGCTGGTATTCTGTGAGAGCATGGTCCTTCCTCGTTCGAGCCGACCCATTCGTGCTACACCATAATATAGCTCAACATGGCTCTACCACGTAATGATAATTGTCTTCGATACATATTTTATTTCTCAAGCATACTGGTTTGCTAACGAGGTACCATTTAAAATTACTATTAATAATTTTGGTGGTGATAGCGGGAACTCAACTCAGGAGGTACATGAATAACATATTAAGAAATTTACGGCAAACGACCACTTACTCACCACCAAAAGTTAAAAGACATTTTTTTTATAGTATAAGAATAACAAAATAAAACTAGCAGCCTGGTAGGAGGCTACTAGCAATTGTGGACATCTGCAATCAATTTCGATCAAAGATGTATTTTTCTTTATCTTTATGGTCATTCCTGATAACACTGGATCTCTCAACTAAATCACGACTGTGAGTGCTCTAACGTTATAAAAAACTAATCTGTCACATTCGGTATATTTGTTTTGCCCTAAAATAACCAGGATTGTTAACAATTTTAACTAAAAACAGCAAAATTATCTTTCTATTTTATGTTGCCCTGTGTGTACTATTATTATTAATCTACGCAAAAATCATATTATACATACTCAAGTGTTTGTATTAAAGTGAATCACTTGTTATTATAAAATAGCTAGTATCTTGCTATTAATGGGTAATTGGGTATACGTGGTAGAGCCATGCTGCAGCTATATTGTGGTTGCAACACAAATGGGTCGGCTCGACTGGGGTAGGACCACGCTATCACAGATACCAGCGTAAAATAGCAGCTTAATGCTGCTGTGTTTCGTGTGGTGAGTGTAGAGAACTGGAGACTCTTTTTACTGACATTTCACCTTAGCCCTCAGGGGTGACAAGGCATCTGCATTTTGATTCTTAATTGAGGATAAATGTAGATGTCTATGGGCCACAGCATTCACTTACCATCAAGTGGACTGTGCGCTCGTGTGTCACCCTTATTATCTATAAAAAAAAAATTCTGAACTAGTTTCTCATATCTTCCATTACGCAAAATCAGCAGGTCACAGGGCTCACATCCGAGACCAATACTTATTTTGCGTTTTATCAATTATCTCAAAATCTACTTAACACTCGTTCTCTAATGTGTAAAAATACTTGTAGAAAATATCAAAGAATGTATAATTAATAAAAACTATTGATAAATCCAATTGTGCATGCCTTAAGCGCATTAAAAAAATTACGTATAACATGATTATACGTAAACTTTAATGTTAAAATTACACACAAGTTTTCACTAAAAACCTTATAATTATTACTGATAATTTTATGTCAAATTTCAATTGAAAAAACCTTGGAAGATCCAAAATTGCACGACTCATAAGACAGTGAAAAAATTAAAAAAAATTAAATTATAATTCTATTCGTCAATGTGTTCCAGTAGCAGTCACCGAAGTACACCTTCAAGTCACTCCATCAAGTCCGGAGGTGAGGTCTATTCATAACTAATAAAACGAGGCGAAACTTGGCACATGTAGTACTACTCTTCGAGGAGTTCCAATAGCTTTCACCGAAGTACACTTTATGGTCACTCTATCAAGTGCGGGGTAAGGTCTCCTCATAACTAAAAAAACGAGTCTAAACTCGGCACACCTAGTTCTACTCTTCGAGTAGTTCTAGTAGCATTCACCGAAGTACACCTTCAGGTTATTCTTTCAATTGCAGAGGTAAGGTCTCGTCATAACTAACAAAACGAACACAAGCTCGGCACACCTAGTTCTAATCGTCGAGGAGTTCCAGTAGCAGATACCGAAGTATACCTTCAGGTTACTCCATAAAGTCCAAGACGTATAAGTATATATATAAATCCTGCGTGCTTTTAGCGGAACAAAATATTGTAATAAAAATCTGTGATTATAAAAATAATAATAATAGCTTACCTTGGTCAAGTATGTATCAAATTCGATTTTTGGAATATTTTGTATTTCTACAACGATGGATTGTTACTGCCTATTACAGTAATTCACTCACTATGGCGGCCGAGCCCGAAGTGTGAGTGAGCTGTGAGGCAAAGTGTATTTAGTAAAATAAATTATTACAAGGCTGCTGAAAACACCGAAAAGAGAAATGCCCACCGTTCATAGACACTTCGGCCATGGGTGCCCACATATAAAAGCATTTGAAAATGATAATATGAAATTAAAAGAATGAAATGGTTAAGGAATTGATTTAAAAAAAGTCCGAATTTTTAAGATATAAAGGTTTTTTATTTTCACAAGAACAGATTTTTAACAACAAATGACTTCGTATTTTCGTGACATTTAAACCACAATTGACACAGCGTAAATGCCCTCTTGAATGAGTTACTGAGAGCTGGGAAGAACTCTGGCCGGTGTGGAAGCTGGGGTCATCGTCAACAGTGGATATCGAGTCCAAGTTCGTGCAGAGTTTATCATAAGAAGTGGGAGCGAGATCCATTTTTAAGCCATGGTCAATAGGGTGAGAAGAATTATCGCAGTCCATTTAGAAAGCTTATTCGTTGCTACGATAATAAATCGGCGAGAAAACAAACAAAATAACATAAATGCAAAGGAATTCGACTTGTGACTATTTTTATATAAGTTTTGATAATTATGACATGGGACAATTATTACATGGACACAATAGCTAGCTGTCAGATTCGATGATGCCAATTAACTGACATAACATCGATAAATAGATAGCGATTTTTTATTTTATTTATAATTTCATAAAAAAGAATAATCTTTGATTCGCTTTAAGTTCTGCACGTGTTTTAAAATATGTTTTGTTTTATTTATTTAATTTCCATTTTAAATATATTTTTAAGAACAGATAAGAATAACAGTTAAATTGTACAGTAGCGTTTTTGTTATGTTCTAAATAGTTTATGATAAATGAATCCATTCGCTTTTTTAATTATTATAATAATTATCAAAAAATAATATTACCATTATAATAATGACATCATAAAAATTGATTGAAAAAACAGAATCGACTTTTTTAACGAGATTTGTGATTGGCAACACTTTTTATTTTACCTACAAACTAATGACTTGCGGATTTACCTTTTTATATTTTTGGATTTCATTTTTATCTTTTCGGTACTTTATTTTTGTGCAAAAATATTGCAATCTTTTCTGGATACATAAATACCGCGATTAATTTAATAAAAAGGATGTATTTTTTTAACCAGGCCAGAATTGGGCATCGCCCTTTGAATGAATATGAATCAGGAAATATACTTTATTGTACACCACAAACAAATAAACAAATTACATAACAAAAGACAGATTAAATGTACAATTTGGAGGCCTTATCGCTACATAGCGATCTCTTCCAGGCAACAAAGGGTAATTTCGGCATTTCTCAACCGAAAAAAATTAATTATAAATAAAAAAACAAAATGCTTCCCACATGATAGATGAAGAGATTAAAAAGTAAAACAATTGACATTTTCAAAAGTTAACATGTTTACGCCTCCATACGGACTTGATAAATCTACACAATAAGTCACTAAAACCACTTTTTATGTAAAAATAGCAATTAATCAATTTAAAAAGAAATTATAAGTTTAACAATCATTTATCTTACTGACAATGTGTTTTTATATCATTTATATGTTCAATATGATTGTCAGATACGATTTCACATGATAAAATGTTGGAACCTTGATTTTTAGGCACTAGAAGAACATACCTACGCGCTTTGCGTTTAAGGCATGCAAAAATTTTAAATCGGCAACGCTATTAGGTAACTTAATAATCTTAACAATACGTACAAGTTCTTCCGTCCCTCCAACTTTATTGCTCTCTACATTTTCCACTTCGGATTTTAAATTCACTCTACCAGGGAACCTAATAAAAAAAAGAATAAATCTCTACCATTGATAAGATCTCAATGAATATTTATCTGTACTGGCTAGTTAGTCTTAGCTAGGCTTAACATTAACAGAATGTTATAAAGTACTCAAATATAATTATAGTAATTTAGACGTATAGTGTAGTGCATACAGAGGAACTTACTGATACTTGCTTTCTTGTAAACGATATAATAATTCTTATGGAGAAAATTAAGGGTGTCGATGGAAATGACTTTGTTACATACAAAATGCATCCACGACGTGAAACTAATAATTTGTATATTTATATTGTTAACTGATAAGAACTAATTTCCATCCAGATACCCAAAACATATTGATCTAAACACCGCCGGTTATTTTACTACCATCTACAGCATCAATCGTAGTAAAATTGTTTGCATAATTGCGGTGTTAGAAAATACTTCTTCCTTGTTTTTAAAGGAACTCCAGTAACTCGAGTAGCTAGGAAATTAATCATGCTTTTCTATGAAGGATAAAGCAGCATCTACAACTCTACACAATACACCTTGCTGTACCTGTAGGTCCCGCCAAGGTCATACACGGTGCACGATAAAAAACTACAATGAGTAGGCTTGACGTACATCAAGCATCGTGCATGACCTTGGCAGGACAATATGGACCTAGTATAGGCGCTTTATTAAACTACCAGCCCCTCTGTACAGTACAGCGACAATTGTTTGTACAAGTTATCGTTATCTCTCTTTAGTCTCGCTAAAACTCTAAAACAGCTCGACCGATTCTGATGATTTTTTTGTATGTGTTTGAATGGGTCCCTGGATGGTTAAGATTCACATTTAGACCCGGTAGGTGGCGCTGTTGTTGAGATTCAGAAATCTTTCGTGCGAAGCCGGGGCGGATCGCCAGTTTTATATATTATTTTTCGGAGTTATTGAAAGTCTTCTTAGCACATAACACAAAAACACTCACGCCGGTCACCCAGAGGGATAGGCACAGACTACGGACTTCCATTTGGCGCGATCCTGACACACGTCTCTCGCCTCCTTTACATTCATATATCAACGCATATACGCCATAATATATCGCCAAGTTGCTCGATAAGCCTCCGTCTAGGGCGTCCTTTCCCGACCTTGCCGTTCACTTCTGCAACATAAATTTGCTTTGTCACTCTTTCCACGTTCATTCTTTCTACATGACCAAACCACCGACGCATTTCTTTCTTAATCCTGGCCACACCGTCATCTTCTTAGTCTTCTTTCTTCTTTTAAGTCTTCTTAGCATTCGCTTTATAGGGGCGGCGTAAGAGAATCTACTACTCCATATCAACCCATGGGTGTCGTAAGAGGGGACACAGCAGATGGGCTTGGATGAGATGGAGATGCGGATTGTTTCTTTATATATATATAAATAAAGAAACAATGTGCCAAGAGTGGCTATTCAATTATACTATTACAATTATCTTCCCTATGAGACAATCTATGGGGTGGCCTATGGAGCAGTGGACTTTTGATAGGTGGTAAAAGTTGATTACGATGATTCTTATCTAGAACATTAGCTAGACCGTTAGACCGTAGCTATAGTCATAGGTTAGGAATGTGAACATGGGACAACGTCCCCTCTCTTGACAGAGTACTTTGGTAGTTTATGTATGTTCAGACCTAGAAAATTATTTAAAGTTAAATGCTATCGTATATTCATGACGTCTGCGAAAAAATTAAACTATCTGTTGCGGTGTTGTTAAATAATGAATTGAAGTCTGCCAATTTTATTGTTCACATAGACGTTTCTCCTAGTCTATACTCGACACCCAATGGACAAAATAGAGTGCTAAGTATCTTACTGCAAAATATTAAAAAAAATCTACTGGGTTTTAAAATTTGACTCAATACAAAATGCATTCCTTACCAGCATTCACGTGGTATTTCCTCTACAATCGGATAATGCAAGGACGTGGAGCTCGAGTATTCTGTCCAGCTCGCCTTAGACTCGTCTTCTACGATAACAAGGCTCTGACGACAGTAAGCGTCTCTTGGCGAAGGCTCCGGAGGTTCATCGGGCTGCCAAGACTCCGCACGTTTAGGGATAAAACAAGGAGGCCAAGCACTCACATCTTCACCGGGATCATGCCGGTAAAAGTTCCTTCACAAGCACAAGACTAATTAATATTTTCATACATGTTATCACTAACTCATTTAGCACATAAATTACATTATGAGATTATAAAAAAGCCAAGAATAAAGCCGACAGCCGCAATGCAGATCCTAAGTTAGGCAAACCACCATTTAAGTTTACTAGGGACTAGATAGTACTAACCATGAATTTACTGATGTAATTTACTTTACCCTAATTGTACCCCCTTGCGATGATCCCGAGTTCAAATCCCAGGCCTGGCTAAAATCCGTTATTGAGTGTTTCTGTCAAGAAATTGTCAGTAGCAGCCCGGAGTCAGGAAGTTGGCGGTGTTTCAACCCCGTGCTTGTGGAAATACTTAAATCCGTTGGCCCTGTGCCTGATCTCTCTCCGGTCGTGTCGGATTACCGTTCTATTGGAATACAAGAGTGAGGGAATAAAGAGTACACCTGTTGTTGTGCATGCACTCCGGCACTATACGAGCATAGCCCTACACAGCTTACTGAGCGACCTTGAGCTTCCTCATACGGCCAACAGTGAAGGACCACTTGTCAGATCAATATATCATCACTGGCAACATGCATTATTTGTACATTACTGTTTTTAGGTTTTTAGGAATAGGTAACCATAAAATGTGTCGTAATCACACAAATGCTGCTCAGCTAGTTGGATCCGTCGATTGCCCTCTGCTTCGAAGTTGTACTTACCTAGTCGGGCAATTTGTCCTAAGAAAACATACCCGTCAACAACTTCCAGTATACCATTCCCAACAACTACCGGCATAGATGTGATATGGACGTTACACATGATCTTTGTCTAATTCGTGTTCATCTTTAGACCTATCCGGCAGGAGACACTGTTTAGGTCATTGAGCATAATGCTAAGGTTCACCAGCGATTCTGCTATAAATGTCGGAAAATCGAAGATGAATGATGTACTCGTGAATGCAGCGGTGAAGAGTTTCGGGGATATAACGTCACTCTGTCCTTACACCTCTGGTTCTGTACTCAGATAGCCCTGCTGTATCAGCACTTCAGCATTTTTATATACCAGTCGACTTGGCACCGCTTATTGGTACTGTAAAACCGCTCAAATTTCGACGGTACAATTGGTCGAAGGATATGTATGTGGTCTTCGGCCTTCTGTACATTTTGTCGAAGAATAAGTATGTGGTCAATGGTAATAGTCTTTTCGGGAACCAGCTTGTTCGGGATGCAGGAAGTCGTCAAACCTATGTACGAGACGATTCGAAATGATTCTCGACAACAACACTTAGACGTGATTCATAAGGTAAATCGGCCTGTAGTTCTTCAATAGATCGTTCACGCCTCCGGAGCAGTGTCACGATTGAGGATGGAATGGAAGAGCTTCTGAAGGATTTTAAGTACCGGTTTTCACTAGATTTCAGTTCCACTCCGCTAAAATTCCATCCCACCCCGGTTCTTGCCGTTTTTAAGGTGCAGAAGAACGATTCTAATCTCGCTCAGACTAACATCCAGGATATCATCGGAATAGTGTCAGATTAGTCTCACTCTTGGATGATATTCACACTTGCGTGTGTCACCAAGGATAACATGCATACCCGTAGAACCTCACAATCTCAGTCAAAAACTCGGCAGTCCTAGAATTGACGCTGCCTCTGTCGATCTTCAACATTGACAGTTGGCACTTTCCGGCAAACAGATTTCTTACGATAAATTTTGACCATTGGTTCCGCTCAATCGCTTCTTCAATACGATCTTTCGGCTTGGTTGCCTGAAATAGGCATGGGCAGGACATGTCTGCCGCAGAGAGAATAGATGATAAAGAACGTAAGTTCTCACTTTTAAACTCTGGTTAAGAAAAAGTAGTAAGCGCAGAATGGAGGAAAATGGGAGAGACATTATTTTCAGCTGTGGACTTTTATATGATAAAATGATGCCTTTTTACTACGCGTAAATAAAAGTTACCGTGTGTAAATGAACACGGGGGCACTTTTGTTTCAATGAAGGTGGAGTCTTAAAGAGCAGCTAGCTTAAGAAGCAGCTATGAAGTCCGGAAAAATAGACATTAAGTAATTCAAAAACTAAATATTTGTGTTTTTCTTCATGAGCCCGTAAAATCCATCGCAAAACATAGACAAACACATCGCAAAATATTTTGACAATTGGATTGGCAATAGCAGCAATCGATCACTTCATACCAAGGTCGTTACTCCCTGTCGTAGGTCAGGATAAATTTTAACTAACATAATAAGAGATGGCTAAATTGGTATCCATCGAAGGGGTGAATACAAGATTTAAAATACCAGTCAATGAGTTTCAGCCAAGCTTTCACAGCACAATGCACTGTAAATGTAACAGTCTGTTTCTCCATATAATGCATATATCCAATTCTTAGAGCATTTTCAAGAATTTCTTCGCGGATATCAAAAATGAATAAATCATTTTCTTCTTTTTGTAAGATTTCAACCCTAAATATAAACAATCATTAAGCACCAATTTATTTAAGATAATTCATGTAATCAATGATATGGTGTTTCAATTTACCAAGTTCTATCAGGTATATCCTTAGGTAACATCATTATAATCTTAGATTCATCAAAATTATTTAGTTTTTTACCTCTCCTTGATAATTTATGCTTATTATTATAAAAAGAAATCCTACTTGTAGCACCGAACATATTTACTTTGTTCAAAGTGCAAATACGATCGTCCCTTAAATCTGATTTTCATAAAAAAAATACTCAACCTCATTAAATAATTCAAAACTTGTTGTTATAATTAAATCTTTATATTATATTATATAGTAATTAACTATGTTTATGACTTTAGTATTATAATAATTAACTTATTTTTATCTATAACATAAAATAACGACCAAAGAGATTTAAAATAACTGAATGCTTTATTAACCAAAGAGTTTATAATCAACACGTTGTAGCACATGCATTAAATAACTATGTAGGAGTTGCATAGAGCAACAAGGGCCAACGGCGCACCGGAGGTGAGTATCCATACCGTTTTTCCCCGATACTCGGTCATTTTTGCACCACCAATTAAAACAATAAACTAACAATTTCATACACACAGTGACAGCGACAACTCGGATACACACTCGGATCAGTCGTTCGACCGAACTGCAAATTGTATGAGGGCGAACAGCCCGTGTTGGTAAACAAATCTGAAACGCCCGTCATTATTGTAATGTTTAAGTTAAAAAGAAGTAAGGAGCAGTAATGTGATTCAATATTACTTACCTATATATGAAAGCTAACGCATCTTTTTGTAAATTTTACGTGGCAGATATCTTTTTGCAGCAAAAAACTGAACAATTCGGCATTTTTGTAGGACATCGATTCAGCCGCGCAACTCGATTTAGTCTAAGATGCAATGCGAATGCAAATAGTTTTATTGTACCCATAGGACCTTTGGATTAAGTCCTTTGACAGAGGGAAACGCCTGCGTATGGGTACTCCACTCCGATATGTTGTTGGCCCGTGTTGCTCTATGAGGAGTTGTATGTATTTGCCTCTGAACGATAAAGCCTTAGTTAGTTATGAAATTGGCGAGGAGAGTGATTTTATAACTACTCTTTAATCAGAGCCAAAAGCTTTTTATCACAGAGTAGTCAAATAGTATGTAATCACTATGAGAAATAGTGTTTTTTGATTACCAATGAAGTTTAAGATTCAAATTCCAATTCAAATGTATTTATTTATTTGTGAATGCCGGTAATGAGACAGAATAGATCTTAAAAGAATGATGTTCGCTACATTTATATTTTAGGTATACAAATATTATATTATATTTTTTTTATTTTTCTATTTTTTTTAAAAACGTTACCCCCACACTAGGATTTTCTCCTGTGTCGTGGAGGCAATTTACAAACATAAATTGCACAAGGACAAACATCCAGACCCGGAACAATTATTTGTAGGCCATACAAATACTTGTTCCGTGCGGGATTCGAACCCGCGGCCCCCAGCGCAACAACTGATTGCTAAGCCAATACGCCACGGAGCCGTCCTAATTAAATTATTTCATTATGTATATTATTTATATTATAAATATATTAGAATGTTCAACATAAATTATATTGACATTGATTGACATTTAATATAAAACGATGTTACTAAATTATATTTTAATTAGAAGAGGATATTTAATTTTCGGCCAAACTGACGCAAATACCGCGCGGGACTCGGGACGCGATTCGCTCGCGCCGATCGCGTCAGCTAACTTGTATGGATGTGTTCACAATTCACATTGGCGCGAATAGTCCCACGTGCTGCAGCGAAATATACGCGGGATAGGCCTGATTTTCGAAATGCCGTTGAACCTTGAATTATTTTTCCTAAAATAGTACTCAGCTCATGAACCATTTTCTTCTTTCGTCCTCACATCTCGTACATCACATGGTAGAGCCACGCTGCAGGTATATTAGTGATATAGTTGTATCAAGAATGGATCGACTCGACCGGGGAAGCACCACACTCTCACAGAATACCTGCGTAAAATAGCAGCTTTACGTTGCTGTGTTTATTATGGTGAGTGTAAAGAAACGCAGACCCTTTTTACTGGAAAAGAGGCATTCCATCTTAGTCGTCCTCGCGGGTGACAACGCATCTGCATTTTGATTCGCAAACGAGGATAAATGTAGATGTCTATGGGCCACAGCAACCAATTACCATCATGTGAACTGTGTGCTCGTTTGTCACCCTTATCCTTTAAAAAAAACGTCTCGAGAATCTTCTTCAGTTAATGCTAATAACAACAAAACCTCAGCTTCGATATCAAAAGACTTGTTTTCCTGTTGAGAAACCAAAAATAATGACGTGCGGGATTCGCTCTAATTTGAGAGGCTAAGCGAGGGAGTGAATCGCGTAGATTCGCGTCCCGCGTTCCGCGCGGGATTCGCCTCAGTTTTCCCGAAGCCTTAGTCTAATCGAATGTCAAAAAATGATTGCAATTTCATTATATCGTGCCTACTGATGCATCGCATAAATATTCATTTGAGCAGTAGCATTTCTCAATTTGAAATGTTTTAAACTCTTTAAATAAATAAATGTAAATTTAATATTTTCCATTTCATGAAACATAGATGGCACTTTATTGTAGATTTTAGATAATATACCGAAAACGTTTATTCTAAGGAAAGCTGTCTTTGATGAAATTGTATGAATTTAATTTTCACGTCGATTCTTTATTATTAAAAATAATAATTAAATACTTCAGGATTAGTTTTTATAAATGTCACAATTTCATAAATATAGAGCTCGGGATATGTCAATAATTTTCATTTTTGAAACTGTGATCTACAGCTTTCGGTGCTCGATATATTTGCGATAGCACACACACTTTTTATGCGCTTTAAAAAATATATATATTCGCGCCTTGTAACATTGCCAAATATTATTCATAGAGATTAATCACAACGTTTTAAGAGTATAGGCACCAGGCAGACCAGTCAGATGTCTAATCACCACGATTAAATTTTATACAAAGTATACGTAAACTATCATTAATCAACCTCTAAGCTGCGTGTCTAAATTAGATTTGATGTTATCAAAAACAGATAACTTTATCATTATGTTTAGGCCAAGAATAATATAATCACTACGTTATAATAGAAACCCTGAAATACGTTGCGTAGAATATTGTATGTACTTTGCTTGTTTTCACTTTTCATATTCAATTTTAAATTAATATTATAACAAATTTAAAAAAAAACATGGCCGGAAATAAAATTAGCTATGGCCTTTTGATTTGACAGAAGTTTGAAAAATAAACGTGACCACCAAAACAGAACGCCAAATACAAAAGTCACAGGATTTGTTATAGATTATTCGAAGTGCAAAAATGTTAAATATTGTAGTTCATTAAATAGTTAAAATATAAAATGACCGCAAAATAATGAGTGAATATTTGCTGTATTTAGAATTCTTAGCTTGTTGATAATGTATACTTTGAAAGGTATTTTCCCAGAGCCCAGTAAGTGTCATTTAAAATTCGTTGTTTTCAATTTGGCACGGCCATCGTAACTTTTTTTCATTCAGAGAAAGGGGATATGTTAAACAAATATTTATCATTATTTTCAGAGAAAGCGCAAAAAAAGAATTATATTAAGGAAAATATGAAACAACTTAAATTTATTCAGGGTAAATCACCGAAAGAACCAAAGTTACCAACGAAAAAAGTTCACCAAACGCGTCAAATAAGTTCGACAGCTGCAGCAAGTTCTCTAGACCAGGTTAAATCTTCATCGTCCGGCAAAAGTCGTCCATCGCTAAATGTGGCTAAAAGCACTTCACCAAATTCACGAAAAAGGCGCCCAGAAATACGAATTAAAAAAGGCGATATGGCTGAATTTTTAAAGAGGAAAGAACTGAGACAGGCCCACACAGTAGATGAAACTCCTGAAGAAGAGGAAGTGGTATCATCAGGCCGTGTAAGAGATGTTGGATGCCAAACCATTGAATCAAATCTAGCACAGAAATTAGCTGAATGCACCAAGTTAACTATGCTCTACCCTAACAAAGAATCGGAGGATAGTGAAACTAAAGTCAAAGCAAGTGGTGATTCAGCTAGGCACATAAATGCATCACCCATCCAAAGAAATTCTGGACGAGCTGGCGATAGTTCATTAGAAATAGATAAAACTCATAGTAGATTAAATGCTATTCTAGAAAGAAAAGGGAAAGATCCTTATTTACCAACAGGTAACTTGTTAAGTTTTCTTTAGTTACTAAGTATTCTTTGTTAGCAAGTGACAATAGTTTAATGATTAACTTATTAGACTGTAACTAAAAGTTTTGAGTTTGGATTTCCAGATCCAGGTATTTTTAGCTTTGAGAGACAAATTGCACAAGCATTTTCAGCTTAGATGTAATGGTAAATAAGTACAACCTATTGGAAATATATGTAGATCTGTCAAATGACGTCATGCTAAATAGTCAGTCCAAGTTTAGTACTGATGGGGTGAGGTGCAGTATAGCGGAGGAGAGATCTGCATTCTAGCAGGGTCCATAGATAACTTTTGGTGGGAAAAAATAAAAAACTACCCTAGAGCGGGGTTCCTAAACTTTTAAGATAACACCCACTAAATACCTTTTATTTTATGGAACCCCATATCAATGATTACAAATCAAAGACACTTTATTCTTTACATAGCTTTTAATGTGAAGAATGAAATTGCTTCATTGTTTCATCAATAATTGTTTTATAGTTCGGATTTATGTCTGACAGTTGTATGTGCAATAAAAATAATTTTGTGGAACCCTGGTGACTTTTTTAGGAAACCCGTAGGTTCCGCAGAACCCACTAGGAATTGCTGCCCTAGAGGCAGTACAAAATACCTTTGGAGAATTTGTTGCCCCTCATCCAGCTAATTTCTTCAAGAAGGGCATCAATAAACTGTCACTGGGTTGGCAAAGATGCATCAATTGCATGGATGACTACTTTGATTAATAGAAATAAAAATATAGAAAATAAATTATTCTTATTAACTTATTTCATAAAACTAGTTTCATAGGTCACTTCTGCCAGTCTTCTCCAAAGTTTTTCAATCTTATTGCATAAAATAATGGCTATGTCTGTATTGCTTTTTTCTTGCAATTTCAGGTTATCAGAAGGGTGTTCTCCCAAAGTATTTACGAGAACGCAAAGAACAAGATTCTAAAGAGATGGAAGATGCGAAAGCTGACGATCCTACATCCTGCCCCCCAGGCCATGTGCCCTTACCCGACACTGAGAGGAAAGAGACATTACGGATGCTTAGAAATAGTTTGTACATCTCCATTTTTTTTTTAGCTTTTAATGAGTAAAAATTATTAGAAATTTCTTTAGGGTTTCCACAAATTTTAGGCTGCTTTGATTTTTATTTGTAAGGACAGAGGATTGCCTATAGTAGTGCAATAATAGAAAATGTTATAAAAGGTTTTAAAAAAATCTAAATAATTCCTGTTGTGGCACAAATGATCACATCTGTGCAACAATCATGTAGGTTGGCTAGAATGGGGAAGGACCACACTCTCACAGAGTACTTGCATAAAACAGTTGAATAATTTTTGACCCTTAATAATTCCATTTTAGTCCTCATGGTGATTACACATCTGATCATGCTTACTTTTATATAAATAACAACTTTGAATTATAAGGTTCAATTAAGTTATAAGTATACTAGATAATCCATTGCCCAATATCATGCCGCGGGTGTCATAAGAAGCAACAGAAGTAAACTAAAAACGGATATGCACATCAGCATCTTCCTGATAACACCGCAATAAAAAACTGCAGGCGCCAGGTGTAAAGTGTGATGACAATGGCATATATATTCCCAGTGACCATTATTAATTATAACAAATGTAATTTTCTTTTCTCTTTCATTTTTACCTAGTATAGCTATACATTAGTAATGCTGTGTTTTGTATGATGAGTATAGAGAACCAGAGACTGTTTTTTCCTTTAATGATGCATTCCATTATAGTCTTCAGTAGTGACAGCACGTCTGCATTATGATTCTTAATCGAGAATAGATGTAGATATCTATAGGCCACAACATGCACTTACCTTATTTAAAAAAATCAAATTTTATCATTCTTCAAGTCATTATTTAACAATGGAGAAGGTATCTTACATATTTCCTTTCAGGTTTTGCAGAACTAGTGAGTGAACTGAATAAAATGCCAGTGAAGACGGACACACTGCGTATGCGGAACAGAAAGATGGAGTTAGAGAAGCAACTAGCAAAGTTAGAAGAAGGCATTAAAGTGTTTTCCAGACCAAAGGTTTTTGTTAAAATAGGAGAGTGAGAAGTTTTTTTTGTATGCACTATCAGTTCCGTGTAAGATGTAAAGAACAAATTTTTGAATGTTGCATAAATTAATGAAGTAAATTCAACTTTAACCTGACGATGTTGATTATGCAACAAAATACTGAAGATCTCAAGCTAAATTTCTTGTATTTTACTATAATATAATGAATCCGTCCTGTATAGTATAAACATAGAGATTAATATTTTAAAATGGTAAATTCTTGTGATAAAAAACTATATAAGTTAATTTGTAATGTATTTCTAGTATTAATGGTTGTATGTTGTATGTTTCCTTGTAATTAATATAATGACATTTGTTTATATGGTATACAGTGTTTTGGAATTTTAAATACATGTTTATCTAATTTTCAAATTGATTTGATTCACTGATGAAATTGACACTTCATAAATGATGATTTCTTATGTTTACGCATACACTACACATTTAAATAAAACTAGTTTTTACGGATTTTATTGCGTATATTAACTTTTCCTATATAAGAGGTAAACCAGCGTAAAAGAACACATAGCTGATGTGAAGAATTGACGCTCCAGGAATTCTACAGTCTGTGAACAGGTATAGAATGGCCCCCATCACTACACCAAATTTGATAGAGCACAAAGCCTCCCTAAAGGACACCGATTCCTTCCACGTATTATTTGCAAGGCTATTGAAGTCAAAAAACATCCTAATTTCAACTGAAAATATGGCTGGGTGACACTACACCAAATTTGATATACCACAAATCTTTCCTAAATGACACCAATCCCTTCCAAGTATGATTCGCGAGGCTATTGGAGTCAAAAAACATCCTAATTCAAACAGAAAATATGGCTGGGTGACACTACACCAAATTTGATAGACCATAAATCCTTCCTAAAGGACACCGATTCCTTCCACGTATTATTCGCAAGGCTATTGAAGTCAAAAAACATCCTAATTCAAACAGAAAATATGGCTGGGTGACACTACACCAAATTTGATAGACCATAAATCCTTCCTAAAGGACACCGATTCCTTCCACGTATTATTCGCGAGGCTATTGGAGTCAAAAAACATCCTAATTCAAACAGAAAATATGGCTGGGTGACACTACACCAAATTTGATATACCACAAATCTTTCCTAAATGACACCAATCCCTTCCAAGTATGATTCGCGAGGCTATTGGAGTCAAAAAACATCCTAATTCAAACAGAAAATATGGCTGGGTGACACTACACCAAATTTGATATACCACAAATCTTTCCTAAATGACACCAATCCCTTCCAAGTATGATTCGCGAGGCTATTGGAGTCAAAAAACATCCTAATTCAAACAGAAAATATGGCTGGGTGACACTACACCAAATTTGATAGACCATAAATCCTTCCTAAAGGACACCGATTCCTTCCACGTATTATTCGCAAGGCTATTGAAGTCAAAAAACATCCTAATTCAAACAGAAAATATGGCTGGGTGACACTACACCAAATTTGATAGACCATAAATCCTTCCTAAAGGACACCGATTCCTTCCACGTATTATTCGCAAGGCTATTGAAGTCGAAAAACATCCTAATTCAAACAGAAAATATGGCTGGGTGACACTACACCAAATTTGATAGACCACAAATCTTTCCTAAAGGACACCAATCCCTTCCAAGTATGATTCGCGAGGCTATTGGAGTCAAAAAACATCCTAATTCAAACAGAAAATATGGCTGGGTGACACTACACCAAATTTGATAGACCATAAATCCTTCCTAAAGGACACCGATTCCTTCCACGTATTATTCGCGAGGCTATTGAAGTCAAAAAACATCCTAATTTCAACTGAAAATATGGCTGGGTGATACCATCTGCTTGAGATCTTTTTTGGGTTAACTGTGATATTGAGACTGCGAATACTTCAGTCCGCTCCGTGACGAAAGGGTGCTTTAATATACGCGATAAAATCCGTAAAAACTAGGTTTTATTTAAACTTCATAGATTATCTCATAAATTATTTATATAATACTATTTAATATGTAAACGATTAAATTACCGTGTAGAGGCGGTCTAAGAATATCCGCTGTCCCATATTGTCCCGTACGTGGCGCAAGAGGCAACAGAGGGAAATAAAGCAGGACATTGTCAGCAGCATCTCTCTAATAAAAATTATGAAATAAAAAAAACTGCGGTTGCAAACTCATAAGCCAAAAGTGACAACTTTTAAGAAAAGTTACCCCCATTAAGTTTTTCTACTGTATCGGGAAATGCCGGCCGAGAAACTAAAAATTAGGCATTTGAAGGAACTATCGCTGTCGCTCTGCGAGCGCTCGACGTCCGATAAGGACAACTGCAGATTCGACCGAATAGCCTAAATAAAAAGGCATAATTCGAGGTTTGGCTCTCTACCATTTCCTCATGTAATATTGGACCAATTTAAAAGATATTTCATAAACTGAATAATAAGAACGATATATACACTGTGTCCATATGTTTTTCATTTTTAAGTATTAGATTTGAACTCTATAGGCCTTTGTCAACAGTGATCTAAATAGGTAATTTTGAGCATTTTGTAGTCAGGTCATAAATTCTGTCACATGTTTAATATAAAATAATTGAAACAAGTTTATTCATTATGTAACCATTTATATACCAAAATGAACTTAACAAAACATAGATTCTTATGACACTAAAGTTTATTCAAAATGACCTCCGTGATTTTGAATACAGGCCTTCAATCTGCGCGGCCAGTCGTCTATCGCAGCACGAACGAGGGCCATGTCAATATCGGCGGCTGCCTTAATCAAGGATGTCTTGAGTGACTCCAAATTGGGATGAGGCTTTGAGCACACCTTTTCCTCCAAGTGTTGCCATATCTTGTAATCTAACGGATTTAAATCTGGACTGGAGGAGGGCCAGTCTTCGTGCCGGATGAAGTCGATTTCACGCGCCGCCAGCCAGTCTTGTGTGCTCTTCGCTCTATGAGCTGGCGCCGAATCTTGTTGGAATACCCAGTGCCTGTTATTGAACATGGTATGAGAAACAGGTTCCACAAGGTTCGTCAGGACTGTATTTTGATACACAACTGCATTCGTTTTTACACCTTTCTCACAAAAATGTACCTCTGTTAAGCCCCAATAAGAAACTCCCAACCATACCATGAGCGAGGATGGAAAATGATATCGTTGGACACGCGGAATACGGTTGCTCGCTTCTTCACTACTGTGTACTTATCATTTTGTTTGTTGTAGCTCTCTTCTACGGTAAAAATTTTTTCATCCGAAAAAAGAATTTCCCGATATTTTTTTCCCGCCTACCGCTTCAACAAAGCGCGGCATCTCTTCAGTCTCAGGTCCATTAGACGAGCATTCAAACGATGTCCTGTTTTTCTTCGATATGCCCGAAGCCCTAAGTCTTCTTTAACACCCTTTTCACCGTGGTTCTGCTTAACCCCATCTGAAGGGCCAACAGTTTCTGCTTACGTTTGGGATTTCTTTGAATTCGTGCCTTCACAGCTTTTATCACTGCTGGAGTCCTAACAGACCGAGGGCGACCAATTCTTGACCTGTCATCTACACTAGAGTCATTGTATCGTTTGACGGTACGATAAACGAATCTTTTGGTTATATTCAAATTTATCAGTATGTCAAAAATTTGAATTGGCGCGTAACCGCAACGATGCAACGCAATAACTGCAACACGGTCTTCTTTAAGCGTCCACTTCATATTTAAAAATGAGTAAAATTCTAAAAAGTATACAGTTTTATTTTCATGAACAATCCGAAATTCGAATTCAATAAACTTTTTTGTGGCCAGCATTCTAAAAGAAAAGTTTTTACTGTGTGACAATACTTATGACCTGACTAGGTATATGGGGTCGGTGTTTCTCTATGTGATAGACTTACTGTTTGAGGATATCTGCAGCAGAACCAGACACAGAGTACTTTTTTATATAGGAAAGAACCAGAGTAACCGACATAGCCAAACGGATCAGTACGCTCACATTGCAATGGGCTGGCAAATAGCTCGAAAAACTGATCCCTTTTTTTTACTTAGTGCTATCAAATTCTCACAACTCAGGGTTAAATGGTAGAGGATGCCTCATGGAATTAAGTCCGCTCTTTATATTAATTTGTAACAGGGAATACAATATCAATAAAGAATAATAAATAAATAACTGGCGGGGAAAAATGTTTGAACCGGCAAGTACCGGCACTATATTATGTAGTGATGGCCTGGAAATTGTTTGATTCTGGTAGTACAGACCGCGTTTTGTGGTATTCTATAGGAGAGGTCTACTTTTAACAGGATGCAATGATGATGGTATATAATATATTATATCAGTTCAGTATCTACCATATATATTATATATGGTAGCTACTGAATTAACACTTAACATTACTAACTTATACACTCGGTCTTCAGCTTCGACAGAAAGAGCCAACTGTCGAAGCTGAAGACCGAGTGTGGCAGCATCGTTTCCGGGGCACCTGAGATTTTGAGTGAGATTGAGAGGTTCTATGGGCAGCTTTACACGTCATCGTTGGAGCCACACGCAAGTGTGAGTAACGATCCTAGAGCGAGTCTTATCCGACACTATTCCGAAGATATCCCGGACGTCAGTCTGAGCGAGATTAGAATGGCTCTCCAGCACCTTAAAAACGGCAAGGCCCCAGGCGAGGATGGAATTACAACGGAGGAAGACCGGTACTTGAAGTCCTTCAGAAGCTCTTTAATTCCGTCCTCCAAGGTGACATTACACCGGAGGCGTGGAGCAGAAGTGCGGTGGTCTTGTTCTTCAAGAGAGGTGACAACGCTCTCTTGAAGAACTACAGACCGATTTCCCTTTTGAGCCGCGTCTACGTGTTGTTTTCGAGAGTCATTACGAATCGTCTTGCGCGCAGACTTGACGACTTCCAGCCTCCCGAACAAGCCGGTTTCCGAAAGGGCTTTAGCACCATAGACCACATACATACCCTTCGGCAAGTTGTACAGAAGTCCGAAGAGTACAATTTGCCACTATGTCTGGCGTATGTGGACTATGAGAAAGCCTTTGATTCCGTCGAAATTTGGGCGGTGCTGCAGTCCCTTCAGTGGTGCCAAGTTGACTGTCCGTATATCGAAGTGCTGAAGTGTTTGTACAGTAGAGCTACGATGGCTATCTGAGTACAGAACGAGAGTACGAAACCTATCCAATTGCAGAGAGGTGTAAGACAGGGTGACGTTATGTCCCCGAAACTCTTCACCGCTGCATTGGAAGACGTTTTCAAGCTTCTGGACTGGAAAGGATACGGTATTAACATCAATGGCGAGTACATCACTCACCTTCGATTTGCCGACGATATAGTCCTTATGGCAGAATCGCTGGAGGACCTAAGCACCATGCTCAATGACCTCAATAGTGTCTCCCAACGATTAGGTCTTAGGATGAACATGAACAAAACAAAGATCATGTTTGCTATCAACGACGAATGGTCTGGCCGGCTATCAACTCTTCCCCTTAAATCATAATATAAGTTTTAAGAGATATGGTAGGTATTAATGTTGAAAACGATATACCAGACTTCTTGAGTAGAAATTTAATTTCTATAATATCTTAACAAAATTTATGTATAACATAAATATTTCACAATTAAATATAACTATAAATCACCATTTTGTACTAAAAAACACACATGACCAAGTCTACAACTTTCTTACATGTTGAAATAAATAATGATTAAATATAATTGGCCCTTTTCTGTACCGTATTTCATCATTATTGTACCAATCGTAGAATGAGAAGTCTGGGAAAAAGAATTTTATTTCCCTCTCTGCAGATGATGTTGAATCTGAAAATATTACAATTAAAATTAAATTGTGATACAACACCTTATTTATTTATTTATTTTATAATTGCATCACTTGTAATATTATAAGTTATAACTATATAATAATCATTATACAGCACAAACATATGCATGTACCTCTTCAGTCATAGTGATATAGAAAAGGAGGCAGACATCTAAAGTGTTTTATTTTCCAAGTACTCATTTACAGTGTAATAAGATTTATTAAGAAGTAATTCTTTTACTAATTTAATAAACTTACTAAACATATTTTTTTATATGTAAAGGCAGTTTGTTACATACTTTTGTATACATTAAATAGGGACTGGAGCTATGTAGTACTAAACTAGATTTGTAGCGATGGGGCATATCTTTTTTTATAGGATAAGGGTGACGAAGAGCACACTGTCCACCTGATGCTAAGTAAATGATGCTGCTGTGGCCTATAGACATTTACATTTATCCTTGGTTAAGAATCAAAATGCAAATGTACTGTCCTAAGAACTAAGATAGAATGTCCCGTTTCCAGTTGAAAGGGTCTCTGGTTCTATACACTCACCATACAAAAGCGTGGTCCTACCGTCATACCCAGGTCGAGCCGACCCATTTGTGCTACAACTAATATAGCTGCAGCATGGCTCTACCACATATGAATAATTATATTTCCTAGCATTTTATACAACCTAATGGTATAATAAAGTGAATGCATTACACAGTAGTCACATTGCAGCTTGTTATGGCAGCAGCTTGAATAGGTTGGCTTAACTGGTGAAGGATCACACTCTTACAGAATACCAACATAAAATAGCAGCATAATGCTACTGTGTTTTGTAGGGTAAGTGATGAGAACTGGAGACATATTTTGACCCATTATGGAGGAAAGAAATATGTTAGGGCCATGCCATCCACTTACCAATAGGTGGGCTGTGTGATTGTTTATCACACAAACTTCTATAAAAATTAAACAATCCACAACAGCATATTTTATTCCCATTAGAAGATACAAATCTAAGGTTATAAAGATTCATTTATTTATTACGGCCTATTAAAAGTCCACACTTGGCCGGCATTGGCAACCACAGCTTTTTTTTATATAGGATAAGGGTGTCAAACGAGCACACAGTCCATCTGATGGTAAGTAGTTGCTGTGACCTATAGACATCTACGTCCTCGACTATGAATCAAAATGCAGATGCGTTGTCACCCGTGAGGACTAAGATGTAATGCCTCGTTCCCAGTAAAAGGGTCTCCAGTTCTCTACACTCACCATACGAAACACAGCAGCAATAAGCTGCTATTATATGCTGGTATTCTGTGAGAGCGTGGTCCTTCCCCATTTGAGCCGACCCATTTGTGCTACAACTGTTGTACTAATATAGCTGCAGCATGACTCTACCACGTGTTCTGATTATTTTGTGTTGTTATCCGAAAGTTGCTGCTCCCCATCCTTTTGTCACCTCTTTTTTTTTTTGCTTTAGCATTAAATATTTCCATACCTGATCCATGGGCAACATTTCTTGTATCTGAAATCCCAAACATGCCTCTGAGACTATTTGGATCCTGATATTGTGCTTTATATACTTTTGTAGGGCCCAGCATCCTCCTCCACAACTCTATTGCATTTGTATGTCCTATTACATGTAAGTCTATACAGCCACTGAAAAGTTGTAAATTTAACAAATTATATAATATAAATATATACTATACACCATTTATACAACTACTCTATAGCATTTATTCAGTATGTGTGTATTAACTGTGTTCATTAGCACTACTCTCTAGCTAGTAATTATTAATTAGCCTGCAATTTATAGTTACATATATTTGTTAGACAATTTGAGGTCCACACACCGACTTGTCAGTTAGGTCACAAAGCTCCAACTGAAAACCAGCACCGCCTTTGCAGCATTATGTTCAGTTGGAGACTTGTTTGATGTCTCATTTTCATTTTAAATACTTTTTTAATTTTTTTTTCTTGTTTCATTAATTAACAATTTACATTTACCGCTTACTGTATCTACTTACTTACACTACTTCATAACATCCCATGGGTGTCGTAAAAGGCGACGGGGGAAACAACTCAGGAGATCGACATCTAGACATCTAGAATTGTCATAAATACCACAATTAAATTTGGTAAATAAATAACAACATTTTTTGATGGAGACTGACCGTTTGCACAGGTCAGGACTATGGTGAACCAGTGTGTGTCCCAGCAAAGGTGCAATATATTTCCTTACTCTCATTGTCGGATTGGTCTGCAATCCAACACGATTGGAGGGAGATCAGCTGTAGGACCAAAGGCCTTATGTGCTTTCTGCTGCACGGGGGTGAAACACTGCAATTTCCTGACTGCTGTTGAGAATTTCTTCTATCAAATAACTGATTTTGACCAAGGAACAAATATTTGAGCTTGGAACTATCATAATTATTAAACCATTCGCAAATAAATTTAAATGTAACTGTTACTATGAATACCTGGCCATAAAAGTGACTAGTCGGTTATAAAAGAATTTTCCTTCATGTTCCTTATAAAAATTACCCGCTTCTACAGTATTGAGAAAAATTCTTTTTGTTTTTACAATGACAAACTTTCGTTTTAAAATATTTCTGATGTATGAAACGGCTATTGGATTTTTTACAGCATGGGGTTTTATAATAGCTAAAGTAAGTTGTAATTTGTCCATTTTTAAATATCGTTTATATTTCTCTGTAGTCCTAATAATTCGTAATTCATTGTGAAATTTTTATTCAATTCAAAAAATCAGGATATCAGGAATCAGGATCAAGTTCAGTCAAAAGTCAAAACAAAATAATTTCTTATTCTAATAAATAAGGCAGAAGGATAATACCCATTCAACCTCGTTTGACATGTATTGTTTCGTTCAAACCGGTCAGGATTTTAGAATTTTATCTATTGAAGCAGATATAGAATTTATGCTGAATTTCTATAGAAATGTTAATAAATATTATATAATAATTAAAGAGTATTCAGTAAGGCGGAAAGCAATTGCTCTAATACTTTCCTATTTTTTTAAAATGTTAGTCATAGAATATAGTTTGCATTTTTAAGAACAAAAATTTGGCAGTTAGAACTGTTTTTATTTTATAAAATTCATCTAAAAGACCACCATAAAGCCCCTCTCAATGTTCCTTATAAATAGCAGCAAAAAAGTCTAGCGGTAACCGTTATTGCGCATAAGCCACGCTGATTAGCTTATTGCGCATAAGTCACGCTGATTGGCTGATTGGCTTGTTCGCACGCGCTGGTTGGCTTTCCAGTCGCATTTATGCAATTCATTTCGCGCGCATCCCCTCCACGTTTCGTTCAGAGCTAGACTTACGTGCCGCGACTTGTATCTTCTTTTAAATGGGGAAATGCCTATACATATCCGCCACGCCGACAAGTACGTGTTACGTCGGATTCGCACCAAAGAAATACACATCGTGTTCCACTTTCGTTGCATACTTGCAGGGCCACTGGAATGCTTTCACATACATCCGTGGCCCCACTTTTCCTCGCCCTTCACCTTTTCAAGTAAGGCTCATCAAGAACACAAGGCGTGCCTTCCTCCGCGGCCTCAACTCCACCTACGCAACGGATCCTCCCAAGCCCGCCAAGGCAAGCAAAAATAGAAGAAGTACTTAGACATATATGTACATATAAAAAAAATGTAGTTGTATATAGCGATTTCAATATTCATTTACTAGAATTTAACACTTTAAGAAACAGGCTTATCAACTTATTTCATTCTTTTGATTTACGACATTAATTTCATGAACCTACTAGAATAACAGAAACAAATTCTATATGTATGGATAATGTATTTTCAAATTGTGAGGTATTATAAAAGTCTATCATAAGCAAATTAACATGTGTTCATTGTGGACAAATAGTTGCCCTTAAAGATATTAGAATTGAAAATACTCAAAAGGTTGCACGAGTTTGTCGTCCATTAACATCATAGCGTTTGAGACATTATAAGCAAAATTATAAGCAATTCAATGTAATGAAGGTGGTCATAAGTTTACAGATCAGGAGAGATAGTCAGGTAGAATGATATATTACATTACCTTTATATATATATAAATATATATATATATATATATATAAACATATTATATATATATATATATATATATATATATATATATATATATATATATATATATATACATACATATATATTTACTTATGTATATATACATATTAAATGTTTAAGTATATAAACATAATACAAATAATTAATTATATATTAATTAAATATATAGTTATAAACAGATGAAGTTTAGTGATTGGACCACTGTAGGAATACATAGGAATAGAAAAAAGTTATATGACCTATATAGTATTAAAAATATAATCATAATAAAAAATTTATACAATATGTAAAATCCTATTCTAAAATATTCAAAATAGTTTGTAATAAAGCGAAAGCATTACATTTGCGACAAACAATTAAATCTTCGATGAACAAAGCTAAACTTACTTGGAAAATTATTAATAAAGTAATTAAATTATTTAATAAAGAAATTGGAAATTATAAAATAAGAGAATCTGAAATTAATTTAAAAATTAAAAATGAACACATTTGTAATGATATAGATGTAGCAAATACTTTTGAATCTTATTTTACTAACATTCCTATAGTTACTACTGTACCCTTAAAATCTTCTAGAATGGAATAGAATAGGATAGAACAGATTAGAATATAATTATTTTTATTCAATATAGATTACAGTAAATAATACTTATTGAAAGTCTTTTTTTACTTTTACCACTGGTTCGCAAAAAACCTCTGTCCTCGGAAGAACCAACAAGAAACCCAGCAAGACTTTAAAAAACACAATTTACAATATAATATTTTATACAATTGTTATGAAAACATTTAGAAACAGCATAGTGGCGATCACCGGACAGGTCATTAATATAAACTAAGAACAGAAAGGAATCAAGAACTGAGCCCTAAGGAACACTCATAGATACTATCGATCCGGAAGGACTGCATCCATTAATAACAACTGTTTGCGTCCTATTATTTAAATATGACATAATAAGTTTAAGCGCTATGTTTTATGTTTACACCATAATGGGTTAGCTTCTTTAGATTATTATCTCATGGTGAACACAGTCGCAAGCCTTGGAAAGATCACAAAATATACCCAAAGCATCTTCTGAGTTATCAACACCGGCATCAGTTGTCGAGCTACCCCTCGTAAATCCAAACTGATTCTTATGGAGTAATTTATTTACATTAAAAAAGCCTACCATTTGACCTAGCATATTTTTTCAAAACTTTTACTGAGCGTTGGCAGTACAGAAATAGGTCTAAAATTAGTGGGGGTTCAAGGAACTGCCCGATTTAAATAAAGGTATAACTTTATTTCATTAAATCAGGAAACACACCAGATTCGATACTAGCATTGTATGATCGCATCTATTACAGACGCAATAACTTTAACAGAAATCCCCCATAGATCTGCTGTTTTCTTTATACAAATAGTTTTGAAATATTTTACAATATTACTTGATAATATTCTATGAAATGCAAATTATTTTTTACAGACATTTATATTTTGTTTGATTGTAATTAGTTTGTTTGATAGTAACTGAGTGATTTTTGTAGTCAAGATCGGAATTCTTGCCCATATCAAGTTTAGGTCTTGCCCCCCGCCACTGCAGACGATAAGGCATTAACTAAATTTTACACGGTTTTGCTTCAGAAATATGTTTTCTCCAGAATTATGAAATATGAAGCAAAACCGTTTGTTGAATCTGCTTTAGTGGCTTGAGATACTATCGTCATTAACTGTCTACTGGGTTAAACCGTCGTCAAAATCTCTCAAAAACTTAGCAATATGATGTATTTACATATTTTAAAGAATTTTATGAGTAAAATAGACACCAGATAAGAATGTATGGTCCTAAGACCTTTGCCTGTCCTTGTTGACAAATCTAGTCTATTGGTTTATGATTATGGTCAAATGAAACCAAAACAATTGTGTTTGTGTACATAAAAGAATTATTTTATTAAAAGAATTTTATAATTAATTTCGTCAACATGCCAGAAATGGAGATAAAACGTAAAGCCGACGATTATTCTGTAGTGCCTGCTAAAAAAACCCGCCATGAGATTTCTGTGGTGGGAACAAGAGAAAAGGCTGTTGTAACCTCTAATGTCGGTATAGTAAATTAGAAATTACATGTAATATTCGTAACATAGGAAAAGAAATACTACATTTCATTTTTTAAATAATATTAGTTAGAGCTACGAAGGTCGCTGTAAATATCACAGTACTCTAAAAGTTCTGACTTCCAAGTTTTGACTAAAAGATAGCGACAATATCTATAGAACAGTTTAAAATTCATTAGAGTTAATATTTTCGCAATGTTAGCCTTGCATTTATAGGTCCTATGTTTATGTAGGACATGAAAAAAGAATGTGCCAAATGTGTTATTTGTTTAACATATCGTAAAATGTGACTAATGGGATACTGAATTTAGGATTGTGCTGTTGTTGGTCTAGCCAACTATCATTTCTTTCATAATTTCCATCTAAACCATATTTTTTGTGTAAACACTAAGTAGCTCTCCACTCTTTGGACTATGACTAACACCTAAGGGATTACAAGTGTGACCCTAAGGTTAAGGTATAAGGCATACATATATAGGCTGTATCTTTAAATAAAATATACATTTAAGATTTAAAATGCTCCCATTATTTTCTATGTTTTTTGTCATTTCATGTTTTACAAATTATTATTACATGCATTTAAATTTAATTCCAATATAAAAAATCAGGTGCCAAGAACTTCAAACCTCTATGCTCCAATAATGCTACTGGAAGGACATCAGGGTGAAATATTTACGGCCAAATTCCATCCTGAGGGCAAGCACTTGGCATCCGCTGGGTTTGATAGGCAAATATGTAAGTTGTTAATACTAAATACTATGTGGACTTTAGTATTTTATATATATTTTTGTAATTTGGATTGACATATGTACTTATCTCTATATATAAAAAGTAATTGCTGTCCGTTAGCCTCGTAAAAATTAAAAAATGGCTAGATTGAATTTGATGAATTTTTTTATTTGTATTTTGAGTGTATGGTTTAAAAATTCAATTGGACCCGGTAGGTGGCGCTGTTGTCGAAATCCACAATTTTTTTTAAACCTTTACAGCACTTATAATATAAAATTGGTGGACTTAATGCCTTTAGGCATTGTCTACCAGTTAACGACAAGCTAAGCAGAGAATCTTAAGCAGGTGACATAAAAACTTGAGAATATCTATATGCGAATGTAAATATAAAAATATACATACCATACATGTAAATACAAAAATAAATATATATATACATACAAATAACCTAAATAATATACTCTACACCTGATACATAACATACATAATTTTTAAATAATACATAATACACACATTTTAAGCATACTTACATACAAACATATTATACAAACAAAATCACTCATGCAAAGCTGGAGATCTTTATTAATCAATGTTTATCCAAATCACAAATATGAAGTTGAAGTCTTACAAAGTGATAAAAATTGCAAGTATATGTTTTAGTTAATTGTATATATAAAGTGTTCGAATATCCATTACTCCATATTCTCCCGTGGATGTTGTCGAAGGCAACAGAGGGAAACAAACCAGAAGATTGATAGCAGTCTTCCTACTAACAATGAAAAAATTAAAAGATTCCTAATCTACCCACAACTATGGCATATATCCCTCCTAGGAGGCAATCTATTTGGAGTTTCCTATATACGTGGTACAGCCATGTGGCACCTATATTATGGATGGTTGTAGCATGAATGGGTTGGCTCGACCAAGGTAGAACCACACTCACAGAATACCAGCGTAAAGTAGCCCCTTGATGTTGCTGTGTTTCGTATGGTGAATGTAGAGAACTGTCAACTCTTTTTACTGGAAACGAGGCATTCCATCTTAGTCCTCAGGGGTGACAAAGCATTTGCATTTTGATTCTATTTAATATGTATTGCTAAACAGACACATATATTCATAGGTATTTGTATGTACTAATTATATATGTATTTAAATATGTATATTTGTATGTATATATATGCCATATATTTGTATATATGTATGTATACGTCATATATGTATAGTTTATTTATTAGTAAATTGTATGTATTATGTAGTTAATTATTATTTTGTGTAGTGTTATTTTATTCTATATTGCCGCACCTACTTCAAATTCTAACCACTCCATGGGTTGACTGGTAGAGAATGCCTCAAGGCATTAAGTCCGCCCTTTGTATTCTTTTGTTTTAAGGAATGCAATAAAGAATAAATAAATAAATAAAATTCCTAATTGAGAATAAATGTAGATGTCTACGGGCCACAGCTTCCACTTACCATCAGGTGGACTATGTGCTTGTTTGTAACCCAATTTCTATAAAACAAAATACAGTAGTGTACTTTTGAGTCTGTAACAGTATTAAAGTATTAAAATAATTAATATGTGATTTTTTAGTTCTATGGAATGTCTACGGTCAATGTGAAAATGTGATGGTAATGAAAGGACACACTGGAGCTATTATGGAGTTGTGTTTCTCTCCGGACGGGTCTCATTTGTACACATGCGCAACAGATAACACGGTGGCTGTTTGGGACATACCTACAGGCACCAGGATTAAGAAGTTAAAAGGCCATGCTAGTTTTGTGAATTCTGTGTCAGGTGGGTTCAATTTCAATATGAGGGAATAAATGTTAAGCATAGAAATGTAGAATAACCAATTTAAGTATAGATAATTGCACATTTTTCATCTTTGTTCATGTGACAATGCATCTGTAGCCCTGAATGTGTCCATGGGCTTCTGTTGTTACTTACAATTAGGCAGAATGTAAGTTCTATTGTCACTTCAGTTTTATAAAAAAGAATACTGTATTATGTGACCAAAACAATCAGTCGCATGACAGCTAATACGTCATTAGAACTAGGGAGGGAACAGGGAACGGTGATTGGTTACTAGGGTAAGTGCGGGGATAGAGGCGGAGTGCGCGCGCCGAAACCGCATTCCTGTCATGCGCCTAATTGTTTTAGCCAAGTTGTAAATTAAGGTTCACTTTGCTAGTTCATTTTTTTTTGAAAACTTTCAGCTATATATAAACTAACATTACACAGTAATGTTTTTATACGTGGTAGAGCCATGCTGCAGCTATATTATGGTGGTAGCACGAATGGGTCGGTTTGACCGGGTAAGGACCACGCTCTCACAAAATACCAGCGTAAAATAGCAGCTTAACGCTGCTGTGTTTCGTTTGGTGAGTGTAGAGAACTAGATACCCTTTTTACTGGAAACGAGGCATTCCATCTTAGTCCTCACGGGTGACAATAATTTCCTCATAATACCTGTAAAGACTACAGGTGCCAAGATATAGTGTAACAAAGAAGCTACTGTGTGGATTTTTTTAATTCAAATGAAATACCATTTTTATAGGTTTTAGTAGTTATTTATTTAGTTAGTTGAATACCAGCGTAAAATTTCAGCTTAACGCTGCTGCGTTTCGTATGGTGAGTGTAGAGAACTGGAGACCCATTTTTACTGGAAATGAGGCAGTGAGGGTGACATCACATCTGCATTTTGATCCTTCATCGAAGATAGATATAGATGTCTATGGGCCTCAGCAACCACTTACCATCAGGTGGACTGTGTGCTCGTTTGTCACCCTTATCCTATAAAAAAAAAGTATATAAATGAATAACAACCAGAAAGCCATGGACAATATGAATTTAGGAACAATAATTTTAGTGTAATCGAAATCGGTTCAACCCATATAAAAAAAAAACATACAGTCGAATTGAATACCTCCTCCATTTTGAAGTCACTAGAAAAGATAAACATTGATAAATAAAAAAAACAGTAAATTAACAAAATTTAACAGACAAACATTTAACAAAAAAAATTGTCATTCAACTATTATTAGTTCGAAAAACACTGGTATAAGGCTGCATTTCCACCAGAGATGTGCGAGGATGCGTAGCGAGGGATATGTTTGTTAAAACCAATAGAATCCCTGCGGGAGCCGCGCGCGCGCGCCACCGCCCGCTGATTCTTGTTTTGTTCCCTAGCACAAATCATTCGCAGAGATCAGCATCTCAGGTGGAAACGCAGCCTTAAACAGGTGCAAATTAATTCTATTAGAAATCTCGTTAAAAGTTCTGCATGCATGTATCATAAAATAATTTTGCGAGTATTTAGTCGGGGTATGCAGCACATGGAGTAACCATACCACACCAATCAATCGACCTTCGGTCAATGGCGTCGATCGATAGTAGAATGGATAAGTCAACGTCATAATGATTTCTTATATTTACGCTCACATTACACGTCCGTATCACATGACCATGGGTGCTGTAAAGTACCTGAAATGTTGGGAATCAATAAAAAAAAAATAAGTTAAGTATTACTCGACTTCTATCGAGTTGATTATTTGAGAATCTGCCTCGCTCTACCGACTGCTCCCTATTGTCACTCGATGATGAAGACCGATAAAAACGGGCGCTTCCAGAATCGTCTGCTTATGCGTCTCCGTAATAATAATACGAGCAAAAGCGTACTGGCCAAAATAACGCGTCTTTTTCTGAAAACATTTTGAAAGACACTGATGTTGAGCCCACAACTACAGCCACAACCACATCGATTAACTATCGATCGATGTCGATCGATGATTCATCATCATCATCATTACAGCCCTTCACAAGTCCACTGCTGAATATAGGCCTCCAAAAAGCATGGTCCCGAGCCAACCTGCATCCATTAACTTCCTGCATGCCTTACCAGGTCGTCACTCCATCTAGTGGGGGGACACCGTACACTTCGCCTGCTGGTACGAGGCTGCCACTCGAGAACCTTTCTTCCCCATCGGTTGTTGGTTTTTTGAGCTATATGGCCGGCCCATTGAAACTACAGTTTACTAATAGTTTGGGCTATAATAATAATAATAAATCTTTATTTCGGATAACAAATAAGATCCATATCACAGAAATTAGAAAAATCACAAAATAATAATAATAATACAGCTAGGTGGACGGAGAAAGTAAAATGACGCACGCACGCACGCATTCACGCATACACATACGCACGCAAGCGCACACACACACACACACACACACACACACACACACACACACACACACACGCGCGCGCGCGCGCGCTCGCAGCCATACATACATACATACACACACAGGTAAGTCAGCCATGCAGGACCTTAATAATTTGCCTTATTATAGGACAATCATGTTTTTGTGCTAAAACACCCAGGATACTGTTGGAGCTATTCCTTGTTCTGCTTAGTAGCGATGCGGCTTTTTTGCGCATTATCGCGTCAAACCCGTCAGTGCGGGCCTCACAAAACATGCCTGAAGCACTGCAGTAGCGGGGCAGCCCCAAAAGAACTCTAAATGAATTGTTATATTGCACCTTTAATGCTTTATACGCCCTTTGTGTGTAGTTGACCCAAATAGAAAGACTGGCAGTATGCCTTAAAAAGAGTTATTTTAACGGCATTACTGCATCGTGCAAATCTACGGGCTAACATATTACTCCGGGTCGCTAAAGCCCTACGCTCCCTCTCCATGTCCATTTCATCACGCAAATCCTCGGTCACGTAGTGTCCCAAGTATAAGAATTGTGATACCCTCGATAAAGCAGTGTTGTAGAGTCTGATAGGTGGTATGTACGTGGGACTCTTGTTATTAGCTTTAAACAACACAAACTCACTTTTCTTTATATTATAAACTAGCTGTGTCGCGCGGTTTCAGCCGCGTATATCACGCGTCTGCGCCTTGCCACATGCGAACTTCGAGAGAGACATCACGACGGACGGTTGCTGAATTAACAAAGATTTAAAAAGTGAAATATGTTACTAAAATTACATGGTTAACGTAATTGGTGGTTATGCATGATACAGGTACAAAGGTCAAAAGTAGTTATTGTGACATAACTGTAATAGTTAAACATATGGTATGGCAGACTTTTTTGTAGATATTGATATTCTCTATAAAACTGAAGTACATTACTTTGCTCTATTATCAATAGTTTCTAATAAGGATTCTTTTTGGTATTTTTTTCACACCTTGGGTTAATTAACGAAGTTTTCATACGGATCCCTAACTTTTTTGAAAATATTATATAGCTTATGTTCATCAGGGATAATGTAGGATTCTAATGGTGAAAGAATTTTTCACAACGGTCCAGTAGTTTCGGAGCCTATTCAATTCAAACAAACAAACAAACAAATCTTTCCTCTTTATAATAGTAAATAAACGCCACATTTCAACTCGTACGGTTCAGAAAGCTTATCTGCCCATTTTACACGATTGGTTTGATGATTGTACCAATAGCGGAAGATACCCAGAAGATCATTAGAAAAATTACATTCGGCAAGTTTTTTCCATAAAATATGATACGACACCAGGTCAAAGGCCCTCGACAGGTCTAAGAAGCATCCATAAACCGGGGTTTTGCGATCTGTATAATATCTGACTTATCTATCTATCTGCTTAGTAGCCTGTCGAGCACCTATACCGTCACTGTTGCTAAAGAGATAGGCCTGTAATTGCTTTTATCTGAAATGTCTCCAGTCTTATTTTCACTATTGGTACAACTATCGTTTTAATCAAATCTCTGGGTAGATACACATGACTTATGTACAGTGAATAAAACATGGAGAGGACGCGAGGAAGGTGACAACCAGCATACTGCAGATGTTCTTTGCTGAGACCGTTATGTCCCGGAGACTTACCCCTAGACATACTTTCTATTATCTCTCTGACCTGTTTAGGGGAAAATCTAATTGGTGTTTCTATTAGATTCGGCTCAGCATAGACCATCTATTGTAAAGAACAGAGAGGAGACTACACTAAAATGTTCTTTGAACATATTGGCTATGGCCTCTGAATCATTCACTCCGTCAATGCTGCAAAATTTCCCAAAATTATGTTCTATATGATGTGTAGCTATGATATTCATTTTAATTCTATCTTTATTATTTTGACACCAACGAAATTTTGATTTAAAAATTCTTCTAGTTTCTACCATTTCATCATATATAGACCCATAAGTAGGTCGATTATATTGCAACCAGATATGAAATTTTAGCCGAGCCTCCCTATGTTCGTTAATGACGTGCTTATTCCACCCAGTTATATAATGTTCCTTTTTACTATTATGCCCACTCTCATCCTCTCTTGTTCGTTCTGCTACCTCACTTAGAATATTAACAAAACTATTATATAACTTATCCAAACAAATTTTATTATATGAGTTATTACAAAATTTATCACCACACACTAAAAATTCGTCAGGAAAATTCTCTTAATTTATTATTGCAGATCTCTGTATATACTTTAATTTGATCTAATTGTCTCGTCCCCCATATAACTTTACTATGTAAGTTATTTACATTAAGCTGCACTTTAGACCTTATACATTTTACATTTATTTCTACTATGAGTGGATAGTGATCCGACCAAAAGACACCATAGTCAATGTTAACATTTGCTATCGTTTTTAGCGCTGACTGAGTGACGAGACAGTGATCTAACCATCGCCTACATCCATGAGCTTCACTCACAAAACTATACGAGCCTGAGTCGATACCTATTATCTCAAAGTTAGCACATGTCCAGTTTTGATCTACACAGAAATTCATCATCTCCTTACAAAAACGTTCATTTGGATGCGCATTAAAATCTCTTAGAATATAAACAGTTTCTAATTCAGAGTTTTCAACAATTGCATTTATTTCACCTAGGCACTGTGTCATTTCCAACAGGTTTTCATTACTGTCCGTGGGTATATAGACACAGATAATAAGAAAAGAACTGTAATCAACAGTCATTTTCACTGCCGTAATCCGTGAACTAATACACTTAATTACCGATACACTCTGGAAGACACTTTTTCGCCATAAAATAGCGACTCCTCCATATGGCCTTCCTCGAAGTATTTTAGCGGTTACTCTGATTCTACTGCGGATATCTTCGTTTTTAAGTCTATCACGTAGAGAGACGCCGAGCACAGCCCTCTCCATAGCTCGCTGAGCGACTTTAAGTTTCCTCATACGGTCAGCAGTGAAGGACCACATCTCAGATCCGTAAGGCATCAATAGCAACACGCACTGGTTGTACAATCTAGTTTTGAGATATGCCTGACGGGAAACCGACCTAAACTCCTGAATCCGATCAATGATTGAACAATATTTTATTGACCAGTATCTGTTGATCAGCTAAAGCTACCATACCAATCAATCGACATTCATCAATGGCATCGATAGACAATCGATCGATTGGTGTGGTCTCTACTCTTCTCTACTCTAATAGAGTAGCTATTATTGTAAAGCCTAACTTACTTAGCAGCTCCGAACAGTGAACATTACCATTTGCGAATTTAAAAATATAAATCATAATATCTGCTATGCGTCTACATTCATACAGAGGCAAAATATGAAATTTTAAATTTACCATAGAATGAGATTAAAAATCGAATGTTGCTTATATGTAAAGAGATTTTAGTATGTTACTGAGCATGCTTCTTGCGTGCACTGAAATTGAAACTAAGCATTTTGATATATTTTACAGGAGCAAGAAGAGGACCAGAATTATTAGTGTCAGCGTCAGATGACAATACAATAAAGCTATGGGATGCCAGAAAAAGAAACCCCATAGCTTCATTTGACAGTGGTTACCCAGTCACAGCTGTACTTTTTAATGATACTGCAGAGAAGATTATATCAGGGGGCATCGACAATGTGGTCAAAGTTTGGGACATCAGGAATAACCAGTTGTCTTATAAAATAAAGGGACATACGGATACTATAACCGGTGAGTTTATTTATCTGTATCTCACTTTTGTTTATTTGTTAATTTAACTGAAAATCATTGCTGCCTTTTGTGTTAATGTGATAATGGAAGAATATTATTATTAATGTTTGATGAGTGGGATCTGTATCGGAAGAGGGTATCAAATTCAAATTTCTTACTTTTAAGTAAAACAATATCTGATGAAATAGGCATTTAAACAGTGGTAGAGCCACGCGGCAGCTTTTGCTGTCGCACGGATGGGCCGGCTCGAACCGGGGTGGCACCACGACCTCACAGAAAACCAGCGTGAAGTAGAGGTTTACCTCTGCGTTTCGCTTGGTGAGTGCAGGTGGCCGGAGGCCCCTTTTTCTGGAAATGAGGCATTCCATCTTAGTCCTCACGGGTGACAACGCATCTACATTTTGATTTGTAATAGAGGATAAATGTAGATGTCTATGGGCCGCAGCAACCACTTACCATCAGGTGGACTGTGTGCTCGTTCGTCACCCTTATCCTATAAAAAAAAAATCCAAATCTCAAGTGGTCTTTTATTTTTAGTTATTAAAGCTCTAGTTTATAAAGAAACCTTCAAAACATAAATTTTAAAAGAATTAACATTCGAAATTCAAATGTGTTTGAACGGCCCAACTTTTAGTGTGTGCTATGTAACTTCATGGGCTTAAAATTAGCCAGTTATTTCAATATTACAGATGGACACTTCAATTTTATTTATATGTATATTTTTTTATTAAACTGAAGTGACAAACAATGACGACGGCCCAGTAGGGCTTGCGCTTAGCATTGAGTTGGGCTGTGGGTTCAAATCCAAATGGATGAATGAATGGCCTACAAATAATTGTTTCGGGTCTGGAGGTTAGCGTGCCCACCACAATATAGGCGAAAATTCTACAGTGGATATAACGATTTTCAACGAAGAAAAACGTGAGCTTAAAATCTAGCTGATGGTAAAATACTACTGTAGTTTCTGGGCACCTGCAGTCAATTTCATAGAAAGTAAATGCATTAATGCATTCTATCTTAACCATCAGGGGTGACAACGCATTTGCATTTTGATTCTTAATCGAGGATAAATGTAGATGTCTATGGGCCACAGCATCCACTTACCATCGGGTGCACTATGTGCTAATTTGTCACTGTATAAAAAAAATATAATGCCACTCGAGAAACTTTTGTCTCTATACCATGCAAAAAATTTACGTAATGTTTTTTTTTTCTCAACCAAGGTCTGTCGCTGTCATACGATGGTTCATATCTGTTATCCAACTCAATGGACAGCACCCTCCGCATCTGGGACGTGCGTCCGTTCGCGCCATCGGAGCGCTGCGTGAAACTGCTCTCGGGCCACCAGCACAACTTCGAGAAGAACCTTCTCCGCTGTGCCTGGTCTGCTGATGGCTCTAAGGTCACGGTTTAATTATTTTAAAAATTAACAGCTAACGTAGCTCACTAATATACTTAGTTTTAATTTACTTTAATAGGTGTTCACATCTGAAGCATGTCAAATTAACAAATGAAAATGACGAGAAAAACCAAAAACTACATAAATGCTCCATGAATGCTTACCTTATTTGACACCTCCTACTCCCTAGGCGTAGTCCCAAATTCATGGAAGACTGCTTTGGTGCATCCGATCACTAAAAAAGGCGACGGCTCAGATCCGTCTAACTACAGGCCTATCGCTATCACCTCCTTGTTCTACAAAGTAATGGAAAGCATTATTAACTGCCTGCTCGTGCGGTACCTTGAGGATCACCAGCTGATTAGTGACCGCCAGTACAGTTTCCGTCGAGGTCGCTCAGCTGGTGATCTTCTAGGTTACCTAACTCATAGACGGGCGGAGGCAGTGGAGTCCAAGGGGGAGGAGTTGGCCGTTACTTTGGACATAGCGAAGGCCTTCGATCGGGTTTGGCACAAAGCGCTTCTTTCGAAGCTGCCTTCCTGTGGGCTTCCCGATAAATCGTGCAATTGGATCGCCAGTATTCCTGCAGATCGGAGCATCAAGGTCGTAGTAGACGGTGCGTGCTCCGATTACAAGTCCATTAATGCTGGTATTCCACAAGGCTGCGTGATATCACCAACGCTGTTTCTTCTGCATAACAATGATATGTTTCAAACCAGTAACATTCATTGCTATGCAGACGACAGCACTGGTGATGCTTTATACACCGGTCGTGCCAATATTTCTCAGGAAAGCATCGCCGAGTACCGGAAAAAACTTGTCTGAAGTCGGGACTTTGTTGAACAAAGTCTCAGACTAGGGGCGACTAAATCTAGTCCAGTTCAATCCCCAGAAGACACAAGTTTGCGCGTTTACCAGCAAAAAAGAACCCCTTTGTCGTATCTCCTCAGTTTGAAGGCACTCCCCTTGTTGCCACAGCCAGTATTGGAATCCTCAGCGTCGACATATCGAGTGTCGTGCACTTTCGTGGTCACTTGAAAGAGAAGGCCAAATTGGCCTCTAAAAAGCTTGGCGTGCTCAGCAGAGCGGGACAGTATTTCATGCCGGCATATCGCTTGCAACTTTACAAGGCGCAGGTTCCGGATTATCAAGTCTCGCAGATGCTCAGTGGGCATGGAAGTTTTCGATAGAGACTGCATGATATGAAATTGGTTGAATCTGGTAATTGAGATTGCGGTGCTGAGGATAGGCATCACGTGCTATGGTAGTGCGAGTTGTATGATGACCTGAGATGTAAGTGGATGGACGGAATAGTACGCAGAAGGGTGGGTCCGGTATACTACCCGGACCTCGTGGACGGTAAGGAGAGCTTTGGCTGGCTGCGGGAGTTTGCGCATGGTTGGCATGCGCGGAGAACAGCGATGGAGAAGCAAGGACGAAATTTGCCCGGAACCGAAGGCGTTGTGTGTTCGTCCAGTCCAGAAAGGGAGAGTGACAATTCGTGACAAGGAATAGATTAAATAACTTGTAGAGAGCAAGTACCGCGTGCATCTCTCGAGATTCGGCCCGTATAACCGCAAGGTTGGTGGGGCCATGGGAGGTGGAGGCTTGTTCCCATCTCTGCATCTCGGCAGGGGCTCCCCAGTATAGAATAGAATAGAATAATTTTTATTCAATATACATTACATGTGTAATTCTTTTTTTTTTATAGGATAGGGTGACAAACGAGCACACAGTCCACCTGATGGTAAGTGATTGCTGTGGCCCATAGACATCTACATCTATCCTCGTTTTCAAATCAAAATGCAGATGCGCTGTCACCCCTGAGGACTAAGATGGAATGCCTCTTTTCCAGTAAAAAGGGTCTCCGGTTCTCTACACTCACTTAAGCTGCTATTTTACGCTGGTATTCTGTGAGAGCGTGGTCCTTCCCCGGTCGAGCCGACCCATTCGTGCTACAACTATACTACTAATATAGCTGCAGCATAGCTCTACCACGTAAAAGTCTTCTTAAAGTTTTCTCTCTTATTAAAAGTCATTTTTTACTTTACCACTGGTTCGAAAAAAAACCTCTGTCCTGGGAAGAACCAGCAAGAAACCCAGCGGTACTTTTTTTAAATAAATTTTACAATATAAATGATTACGAACTATTTACAAAATTTGAAAAAATTTGATTTATAATTATATTAATTAGAACTATTTAAAAAAAGTGACCACCTCATTCCCAGGGGTTATTATCAACCATGTATTCATTTATACTATAATAACCCTTTTTATGCAGTTTCAGCTTAATAAAACATTTAAACTTGGTAATAGAGAGAACCTGTACTCTTTCCGGGACCTTGTTGTAATAGCGTATACATTGCCCCAAGAATGAATTACTGACTCTGTGGAGTCGAGAAACTGGCATCACTAGCTTGTGTTTGTTCCTAGTGTTTACAGAATGTATATCACTTTTTTTTACTAAAACTATCTTTGTTTTTGTGAACATACATTAAATTTTCGTAAATATACTGAGAGGCCAAAGTTAATATATTTATTTCTTTAAATTTATCTCTAAGAGACTCTCTCGGTTTTAGATAGTAAATAGCTCTAATGGCCCTCTTCTGTAAAACAAAAATAGTTTCTCAATCAACCGCATTTCCCCATAGCAAAATCCCAGCCTCCTTTGCGTCGAGAGTGATGCCAAGAAAAACAGTGGATACAACAGGGCTCAATTCCTCCCCATTTAAAAACACATTGGTATTCAGATTTTTAACATTCGTTGTTGTAAATTTAACACAATTAGTTTTATTTCCGTTCAAATGCAGATTATTAACGTTAAACCAATGCACTAATTTTGATATAGCATTATTAACTTCGTCACATTTAAATGATTGACGTTTAAGATTAAAAATCAAGGAAGTATCATCAGCAAATAATACTATATCATGACTATCCCCTACAAGGTGAGGTAAGTCATTAATATACACCAGAAACAGGAATGGGCCGAGAATCGAGCCCTGAGGAACACCCATTAGTACAAGTGAACTTTTACCATTGATAATAACCTTCTGCTTTCTATTACTTAAATATGAAATAATAAGTTTAAGCGCTGTGTTCTTGACACCATAGTACTGTAGCTTCCTGATTAATGTCTCATGGCGAACACAGTCGAAGGCCTTGGAAAGGTCACAAAATGTACCCAATGCATCCTCTGAATTCTCCCATGCACAAAATATATGTTTAATAAGCTCAACTCCAGCGTCAGTTGTTGAGCGACCCCTGGTAAAACCGAATTGATTTTTATGTAGCAAAGTCGACGAACGAGTCCTTTCCGATTGGCTTGACTCACTGGCACTGCGTAGAGATGTTGCATCTCTGCGTATTTTATCGCATGTACCACGGGGAGTGCTCTGAGGAATTGTTCGGACTAATTCCATTCATCCAGGACTCATTCCATCACACGGACTACACCATTTCACCATCGCACATCGCGACTAAACTCGTGATACCATCCATACCATCTGGATGATTGGCGGTCCATCACTGTGCCATTTAGAAGAAGTTTTCTACCTCGCGCAACTTCTTTGTGGAATCGTTTCCCACCAGCGATTTTTCCGGACCCATACGACTTAGGGACCTTAAAGAAAAAAGTGTACTCGTTTTTAAAAGGCCGGCAACGCATCTGCAATTCCCCTGGTATTGCGGTTGTTCATGTGCGGCGGTAGTCACTTACCATCAGGTGAGCCGCATGCTCGTTTGCCTCCTCTCCTATAAATAAAACCCGGAGCAGCAGGTTAATTAAAGTATACCAATCATCTCCAGGTGGCGGCAGGCTCATCAGACCGCTTCCTGTACATCTGGGACACGACATCCCGCCGAGTACTGTACAAGCTTCCCGGACACAATGGCGCCGTGAACGACGTCGACTTCCACCGTACAGAACCAATCGTGCTCTCAGCATCCAGCGACAAACAGATATATCTCGGAGAGATTGATCATGTATAAATGTGTGGACTTTGGGGTGTTTGTGTAATATAAATGGAGTAAATATATATTTTAAGGAGTATTTTTGTTGTGGAATAATAACTTGCCTTTATAGGATTATAATACTCAGCGTATCTCACATCCCTCTGCTTTATAGGGTGGTATTTGCTATAGTTGTTATGTTTGGCAAATGGGCTGGCAACGGCAGTTTTTTTTAGTTGTTTTAATGAAGATATAAATAATGATAAGGGGGTCAAATGAGCAGGCAGTCTATCTGATCGTAAATGGTTGCTGTGTCTCATTGACATCTACATGTATCCGTCAATTAAGAATCAAAATGTAGCATTTGTTCTCACTCCAAGGATTAAAATGGAATGCCTCGTTTCCAGTGAAAGAGTCTCCGGTTCTCTACACTCACCGTACGAAACACATCACCATTAAAATGCTATTTTACGCTGGTATTCTGTGAGAATGTGGTCCTTACAATTGAGCAGATCCATTTGTGCTACAACCATGAATCAAATACAAATGATATTGTAATTAGTTTTCACTATGTAACAACGCGTGACAATTTGCGGGGTGAGGGGATGTTAAGCCCCGCCCACTTTACACTATCTATATCTACCGATAAATAGTAAAACTACTCGAATTGTTCCATATCGATGTTGCAATGTAGTTTAGGCGCGACGTGCCGCAACTTCCTGTCCCGCTCCCACGTGCGGCTCGACCGTATTAGTTCGCCTTGTCGCCTCACCACGCTCGTCGCTCACTCACTCGAGTCCAAAGACTACAATGTTATATAGGGAATGTCATATATGGTCGAGTCGAATATTTCACCGAGCGAACGTGTATTGTGTGGTGTTGCACGTATGGATCGGTTCAAGCCGAGGTGGTACCACAACCTCACAGAATACCGGCGTGAAGTGGAAGATGTATGCAGGAGAACCAAGCCCCCCCCCCTCCCCCCGTTGAACATGGTAACGGAAATAAATGTAATACTATCCCAGGAGGGTACCAACACGCCTGGCAATGGAAAATCCCTTGCTGAGCATCCACGATCAAGCTACTCCACTCCTGAGGGAGGACTTACCACTCCTGGGTGCACAGGCTGCACCACGTATTCTGTGGGGAGGGGGGGGGGGGGCAAAATTCCGCTCAAGACAATAACTGTTCGGGGCAAGCTGAGCAACAAGACCAAGACGACCCCTGCCACTTGACTTTCTGTAACATCAGGGTAGGTACTTCACTCGAACCTAAACGCCGTCCATTATCATCTCGAAACGGCGAAGCCGGCCTTGCTTTTTCTGACCGAGACGCAGATGTCCTCTCCAACTGAGACTGTATTAGAGCGAGCGCTATTACAGTACGCGCTTATAGACGCCCCAGAAGTTTGTTGTCTGCCTGGGTGATACAACCACAATATATGTCTGCCGTGAAAATTATACATGTCAAATAATATTATCAACAATATAATATATAAATTGCAGCTTTATTGAAATAACGTAAATTATTAATAAAAAATTGTACTTTTCAACCTGTCTGCCATGACCTTGAAATCGTCATAGGTGTCTGCCAATGTTATTTTTCGGTAACCTTTATTAAATATTTCAAGATGTCGAAGCGGCAGACTTATTGCTATCACGTTTTTTTGGTAATTTTTTTACTCCTTTAACACCTAAGCGTCTCTATATCGACCGCCGGTCAAAGCAAAGAGTCCCCGTTTCATGTACCTCAGGTATAGGGGATTAACTGAAAAAAAAGTGAAGCTAGTTGAAATACTTATGGAAATAGTTTTTGTTTAGTATTTAGTATATTTAATTGAAGGATAAAATAGTTAAAAAAAGTTTTAATGTAATCTAAGAATAATATATGTATATTACCTATATCTATTTGATAAATTAAGTCGTTCCTACTATAATTGTTGCGGGGATGGATGCTTAATGAGCAATTAAAAGGATTCAGATATATAATCTTTGAGTTACCGAAGTATAATGAAAGGTAAATTTATTTATTTTTTTTGTTCGATAGGTACTTATAGCGAAAAATTAATAAAGTAATAATTTATTTACAGAAGTAATACCTAAGTACTTTATTACTATCTATACTCGTCTTTGTAATTAATATATTTTAAGTTATAATAGCACTTTAACAGTGGTAGAGCCACGCGGCAGCTTTTGCTGTCGCACGGATGGGCCGGCTCGAACCGGGGTAGTACCACGACCTCACAGAAAACCAGCGTGAAGTAGAGGTTTACCTCTGCGTTTCGCTTGGTGAGTGCAGGTGGCCGGAGGCCCTTTTTACTGGAAATGAGGCATTCCATCTTAGTCCTCACGGGTGACAACGCATCTACATTTTGATTTGTTATAGAGGATAGATGTAGATGTCTATGGGCTGCAGCAACCACTTACCATCAGGTGGACTGTGTGCTCGTTTGTCCCCTTATCGTATAAAAAAAAAATACTGAAATTAAAACTTTGTTTACAAGATTTTCAACTAAGTAGATTACGATCATATTTCTGTTAGGAGCCGTATTTCGGGTTTATTTGTTGTTTACGCTATCTACCTATACGAACCAAGCATCGCGATTGCCAACGAATGGCTTTGCAAGTTGCATGCATTGGGCATCACAGAACTCACATAATAGATAATATGGTTGGTTATAGTCAGAATAGGTACTTTACCTAAATAACTTACCTTTTTTACTCTTTATTAACAGCCCTCAGCAACCTCGGAAAGTCCGTTGTGACGTAGTAAGGAGAAAAGATGCAAAGTAATACGGACCGTCGCGCGCAGCGATAAAATTTTATTTAGCTTGCGTGCGCGATTTATCTGTTTAATAATAACTATGTAGGTTATTTAATACGTCGGCAAGCAGTCAACATCAAAAGAGTGCAATTTCTGTACTTATTTATTCTGTGACATGACACAAAGTGTCACCATCTAGTGTTGAATATATTTAATTATATTAGGTGTAAAAATTACTTACAAATGAAATGTGATGTCATCTATAGCATCAGAGCGTTTATCTGAGTAGTTTTTACACGATAAAACACAACACTTCATCCTTTTCTTCTTAATACTACGAAAATACACCGTTTTGCGATTTTCAACACATAAGCGCACAGGACGAATGCTGACAGTATACTAACTAATACCTCGTTTCCAGTAAAAAGGATCTCCGGTTCTCTACACTCACTGTACGAAACATAGCAGCATTGAGCTGCTATTTTACGTTGGTTTTCTGTGAGAGCGTGGTCCTTCCCCGGTTGGGCCGACCCATTCGTGCTACAAACTATACTACTAATAGCTGCAGCATGGCTATACCACATATAAAAGTGTTCTTTGAAATGTTTTTATTCCTCAGACATGCAGGTTTCCTCACTATGTTTCCCTCACGGCTGAGGATGTGTTAAACCAGCACATAAAATTGCAGCTATCTGTATAATATAAATATAGGAGAGAGCGCAGGAATTGCATAGCTGAATTCCTCCCTTTCCTTTTCATTTTGGACAATCATCGCACAACCAGACGCTTGGTCAGTCTCCACCCTTTTTTGACGGCTCCGTGGCGCAGTGGCTTCGCAATGAGTTGCGGCGCTGAGGGCCACGGCCACATTCGAATCCCGCACGGAACAAGTATTTGTATGGTTTACAAGTAATTGTTCCCGGTCTGGATGTTTGTTTTTGTAAAGTTTACCTATGTAAATTATCTCCACGGTACAGGAGAAAATCAAAGTGTCCCCCACACTTGGATTTTCTTAACGTTTAAAAAAAAGAAAAATAAAGGAGACACTTTCGTTGTTGATTTACCACGCATTTGAACCAAACAGATTGCTACATTGTTCGTCATGCGTACAGCAAAGGAGTTAAATAAGTCACCGGCATCTGTCTTTCCATCCAAATACCCAGAGAACCCAACTCAACCGTGTATTGTGAAATTCAAGGCAAGTGCTGAGCCTACATGGCTTTATTACAAATATTTATTTGCACTAGTTTTAAACACCGCGTAGTGGCGGTTAAGAATATCCACTACCCCATATCTTCCCGTGGGTGTCGTAAAAGGCGACAAAGGGAAACAGGCAGGAGATGGGCAGCAGCATCTTCCTGATAACAGCAAAATACAATAAAAAAACTGCGGTTGCCAACCCGCTCGCTAAGCGTGGCAACTATGGCAAATACCCCAAATGGATAAAGTTACAAAGAGACGGCCCCCAGTCCCCGGCGACCCCGCTATTCCTGGCTACGGTGGCGACCATGGTAACGGCGGAGCAGGGGGTGCTAAGAATCTCCGGTGGAGGTTCGATTGCTACCTACGACGACTCGACCTGACAACATACAACGCACGCACCCTGATGACTGACGAGAAGATTGTGGAGCTGGAACAAGAGATAGACAAGTTACGCTGGCATATTATAGGATTATCCGAAGTCTGAAGAGAGGGGGAGGAAACGGTAATCCTCGAATCCGGCAACTTGCTCTATCACCGGGAGGGCGACCATCTGTCCCAAGGAGGTGTCGGATTTATCGTTCACAAGTCTCTCGTTAACAACGTTGTAAAGATTGAGAGTGTGTCGACGAGGGTTGCGTACCTTATACTCAGAATCACCAAACGGTATTCGCTGAAGGTCATACAGGTTTACGCACCAACTTCGGCACACCCCGATGAGGAGGTGGAGGAAATGTATGAGGATATCTCTAGAGCCATGCATTCCTCCAAAACCCAATATACGGTGTTAATGCAGTGGCGGATTTACCAGCAGGCTGAGTAGGCTGGAGCCTAGGGCGGCAGATTTTAGGGGCGGCGAATCTGTGGCTAAAACTTTTTCATTTTTTACTTGGTTGACAAATTTTAGTACTATTTGCGTTTGGCTGTGGCGCAGAAACCAGTGACATGACCGTTTGCTGAGTGTGTGATAGAAATGCCTGCCCTACGTAGTATATCTATGGAAATGCTGATGAATTGATTCAACGAGCGAGGCGTGGGCGCCGCAGCAGGATCGAACTGTTGAAGACGTACCCTGCGTGTTGGCGTTGAGTTCGAAACAGGTAGATGTATTCACTTCAAAACCAAAGGAAAAGCTGTCTCGGTTGAATCCTGCTGCGATTTTTAAATACTTCTCTGGCACAATTTTTTGGAAAATTACTTATTGGAAAAACGTTCTGAAGAGGGTTCTTGCTGTAGTATGATAATGCCGTAAACATGTCTGGTGTGGATACAATGGCTGAAATGCAAAGTCAGGCACCTTTTGTTATTTTCGTTCCTTGCTCTGTCATCTTTTAAAATTTACTGGCAACTGCGGCTGCTGAATGTTGCACAGAAGCTTGTCGCTTCTTCAGTTCTTTGCAGCTGAACGAGAAATGTTTAAGTATTTCCAAGAAAAAGTGATCTAATTAAGCGTGTCGAAGCAGTATGCAAAAGACGTGGGGGAAAATACAACCGGAAAGGAAAAATATATATGATGAAGCACCTGATAAATAAATGAGAATGACTTCATTGATAGACTCGTATCTGAATTAGAAAAATGGTAAGTAGGTGTTGATTCAAAAAAGCTTTTGATTTCGGACCAAAATCAACAACGTCATCAAGATCAACCCTTACAGAAAAAGCACTTTTCTTGAAAGAAATGTATCATAATGATTTAGAGACTAACTTAGTTGAAGAATTCATACATTTTCAATGCCACCTTTCTTCTGAAGAAATTTTGGTGAAACCAGAATCTGGATCATTGAAAATTTTATCTTCGTTCCTGCGGAACCAGAATTTTCAAAATGTTTATATAAACTTGGATATAGCAGTTCACATGGATTTATGTACACCAGTGACAAATTTTTCGGGTGTTTAATTTTGAGTAAGAAAAGCTTCTTGATTTTTTTACTTAAACTGGCTGATATATTATCTAAGATCTACCTATAATCAACATCTCGGCATGTCGGGATCATGACTGAGCTTTTATTAGCTCAGAAATATAGCCAAAAGCTATTTCTTGTGCAATCTTAACTAAATCGCTGAGTTGTAAAGATAATCTGGGAACTTACACATCGATTTACTAGTTCACATTAATTATATTAATGACGAGAAAAGGGTGGCGTAATTAGAACGATAATGCACAAATCATGAAGTTACAATTTCATTGAGAAAATATTGTAATTGATATGATTGTGAACTAGGGCATCGAATTGTAGAAAATCGGTAGGGGCGGCAAAATTAGAATAGCCTACTGGCGGCAAATGTGTAAATCAGCCACTGTGTTAATGGGAGACTTCAATGCAAAATTAGGCACAAGAGAGAACGGTGAGCTGAAAGTAGGAAAATTTGTAATAGGGCAACGGAACCCAAGGGGCCAGCAGCTGGCCGACTTCATGGAGAAAGAGGGACTCTTTATGATGAACTCTTTCTTCCAGAAGCAGCCCCACCGGAAGTGGACCTGCTCGAACCCCGACGGTTCGACAAAAAATGAGATTGACTTCATTATGACGACCAGATGACAACTATACAGTGATGTCTCAGTGATCGCGAAGGTGAAAACCGGCAGCGATCACCGAATGGTTAGAGGCACACTGAACCTAAATATTAAGTCGGAGAGGTCTCGTCTAATGAAGTTAACGCTCCGTCCCCCTCATGCTCTGATCCAAAGTCCGCTCGTATTGAAGAAGCGATCAAGCGGAACCAAGGCTCCAAAGTCTTTGCCAGAGATCTATCTGCCAGAAAAAGCCAACTGTCAAAGCTGAAGACCGAATGTGGCAGCATCGTTTCCGGGGCACCTGAGATTTTGAGTGAGATTGAGAGGTTCTATGGGCAGCTGTACACGTCATCGTTGGAGCCACACGCAAGTGTGAGTAATGATCCAAGAGCGAGTCTTATCCGACATTATTCCGATGATATCCCGGACGTCAGTCTAAGCGAGATTAGAATGGCTCTCCAGCACTTTAAAAACGGCAAGGCCCCAGGCGAGGATGGAATTACAGCGGAGCTTCTGAAAGCGGGTTGAAAACCGGTACTTGAAGTCCTTCAGAAGCTCTTTAATTCCGTCTTCCATGGTGGCATTACACCGGAGGCGTGGAGCAGAAGTGCGGTGGTCTTGTTCTTCAAGAAAGGCGACAACGCTCTCTTGAAGAACTACAGACTGATTTCCCTTCGGAGTCGCATTACGTGCTGTTTTCGAGAGTCATTACGAATCGTCTTGCGCGCAGACTTGACGACTTCCAGCCTCCCGAACAAGCTGGTTTCCGAAAGGGCTTTAGCACCATAGACAGACATAGGCAGACTAAGTGTTGGGCGTCCCCCCACTAGATGGAGTGACGACCTGGTAAGATATGCAGTAAGTCGATGGATGCAGGTGGCTCAGGACCGTGCTTTGTGGCATTCCTTGGGGGAGGCCTATGTTCAGCAGTGGACTTGCAAAGTCGGAGTACCTTCAGCTTTTTAATTATTAATTTTGGTCCGATCTACGCAGAATGAACTAACTGTGTTTTGAAGTCTTGCAGTGGTATGCTTGGGTTTAGTTTTAATTTTATGAATTACAGGATCCCAAGCAGGTGGTAGTACCCAGCCTCCCTCTCTATTGAAATTAGGATGTTTTTAAATTTCAATAGCCTCACGTATCATCCTTGGCAGGAATCGATGTTCTTTCGCGAGGACTTGTGGTTTATCAAATCTAATGTAATGGCGGGGGCCGTCTAGGATATGATCACAAACTGCAGACTTCCCGGAACGTTGGTGCTACACGTAGCTGACGTAGGGAGGCTGGGTACTACCACCTGCTTGGGATTCTGTAATTCATAAAATTAAAACTAAACCCAAGCATACCACTGCAAGACTTCAAGACACAGTTAGTTCATTCTGCGTAGATCGGACCAAAATTAATAATTAAAAAGCTGAAGGTACTCCGTGTTAACTTTGACAACGGGACGTCAATTACCTCAGTCCCCCGTGACCACGGTTGCTGGAAAGCAACCGAAACGTCGGGAATGTAAAATAAGTTAATTAAACGCGATAAAATCCGTAAAAATAGTTTTATTCAACCCACAGGATGATATGGGTAGTGGATATTCTTACACGGCCACCACATAATTATTAGTCATTAGTAAAATAAAATCTAATCTGAATGGATCCTATAGTATTTTAGTGGAGATCCAGCAGACACTCATTAAATAAGATTGGTTCATGGGTATGTACAGTAATTGCAAACGAAAACACAATTATGTATCTATTTTAAATTAATTTTTAAATCAGTGTGATGGAGTTGTTACTAAATTTAACATCAGATTTTCTCTTATTATTAGTTGTTATATTTATGTACAGAACCAGAGTGACCGACATAGCCCAATGCATTAGTAAGCTGAAGTGGCAATGGGCCGGCCATATAGTTCTAAGTACTGACAACCGATGGGGAAAAAAGTTCTCGAGTGGCGGCTTCGTACCGGCGGACGAAGTGTAGGGCGTCCCCCTGCTAGATGGAGTGACGACCTGGTAAGACATGCAGGAAGTCGACAGATGCAGGTGGCTCAGGACCATGCTTTGTGGCATTCCTTAGGGGAGGCCTATGTTCAGCAGTGGACTTGCAAAGGGCTGTAATGATAATGATGATATTTATGTATATATAAATGACATCTACAATGACATGATAAGGTTTGTTTGACATTGATAAATCATATAAACAATAAAAAAATATTTTTGGCGAATTTAGAGGAATTCCATAATAAAATTAATTTTTTTTAATGATTTATTGACTTCTTTTTAATAATTAACAATATGTAGCTAAAGAGATCTTCAGAAAGTCTAAAATAAATTATCAACTCTGTATAAATGTACAAAATATTGTCTTTTACTTACAAAAGCTACTGAAGTTATATTGCCATATTTATTAACAGTTGAATATTGCTAGAACTGTGTATTTACAATGTTATTATGTACTTTTCTTAAATAAAAATATGAGACATATATTAAATTAAACACATAGTGACTGTGGTGGTGGAACTTCTGGTACAAAACCTAATTTGAAATCATTACTCTTAAAAGCTTCTAAATCATCCTGCGACAATTCCTCTAGTTTGCTGTACACATTATCATCAACTGTGTTAGACTTTTGTTCAAATATATTGTTGGCCATGCCAAATATATTTTGTGGCTCTGCCCTTTGGAAAATGTCAGCTTTTGGCTGATCTGGTTTTTGGAAAATATTACCTTGTTGACTTTGAAATGGTGTGTTATTCTGTCCAAATGTATCATTCGGATTGCCAAATATACTTTGTGTTGCACTTGCAAAGATACTGGCGGGGTTATTTGAAGTTGTTTGATTGGTACCAAACAGCTTTTGGTTCTCTTGTGCAAATAAAGACTTGGGTGTGGTTTCATTTGGGTTTGTTTGGAAGAAACTGGAGCTTGTAATCTGTTGTCCAAATGTTGCTTGGTTTGCTTGGGCAAAAATCGATTTTGCTGCTGCTACATCTTGAGCTGGACCACCAAATATGCTTGGATTGGCATTTTGATTGAAAATAGAAGTGTTAGCATTTTGCATCACAGGTGCACTATTTAAAGCATTTCTGAAAATGGAGGACGCTGAACCGTTTGTTGTCGCAAATGCTGACGTTTCAGCTGCTGTCTGTGGAGACACCACTTCTCCCTTGTACAGACTCCTCAAGATTTTAATTGTGTTAGCAGTTGGCTGTAGTAACTGTTCATATTTATACCTGGTTTCTTTAAATAGATTGTCCATGTAAGCTACCTGAAAAACAACACAGTTTTTAAAAAAGAAGTTAAATAAACTGACCCTAATTTTTTTTTATTGAATTACATCTGACATAATACACCTTAAGTAAGTCTAACATTATTCAGTATCTTTTTACTTTAGCGGTTTTGGATGTTAAACAACAATATAACAACCCGAATACAACAAGTTTGAAGATAATGTCATGTCATCATGTGTCTATACAAATGTTGCTAGTGGTACGGAGCAGCCAAGCGCGTGACGCGGTCGTCTGAAGTGAGGAGGGGGGGGGGGATTATCTTGATAATGAACCTTATGTACACAGCTTAAACTTAAGAAATTCTCAGACTCCAGGCTGTCAGGAAATTGGCGGTGTTTCACCCTGTATGCTAGTGAAAGAACGTAAAGTTGTTGGTCCTGTGCCTCATCTCTCTTGTCATCTCGGATAAATGTACTATCTGACTATGAGAGTGAGGGAAAGAGAGTGCACTTGTGCTTACACATACACTCGGACACTATAATCCTTTCTTACAAAGATGGCTAATCTCTGTTATTATTGGCTGCCGTGTCTGAAACTCGGTCTGGAGAACATTATTATTGACATATCCCATAGTTGCCTTTTATAACATCCATGGAACAAAGTGGGGTAATGGATTCACGTACCACTACTAAAATTTTAAAAGGTAAGAAAAAATATAAAGAAAGCTTTTTAATTCTTTACCTTAACACAAATATTGTTACAAATCAACATACTTGCATAATAAGGTTAATTTCAATTTACAAGATACAACCCGACTGAAATATCTATTGATCACACTGGAATGCGGGTTCCTCCTGTGCTGCACTGCACCTAGCCCATGTTCACATATTAGTACCAGACTCAGACAGAATATTTTTGATATATTAGTGTCATGTGACAGGTTTACACATATTTCTAACAGCTTGAGTATAGTATGGACACATCTTAATAAATATTTTTTATAATCATATATACCAAAGTTTGTACACTGCAACCAATAGCATAGCTAGGTGTGGGTCCTTGCCCCCGGCCTCACGCTTAAAGGGGCCTCGCGAGGCCCCTTAAAATGCGATGCCTCCAGACTACTACACATAACTAATTTATTTGATCACTTAAAAAACATCACAAATTTAAAAGTGTGAATATGTTTGAGGCCTCGCAAGAAACCCTTCTTAACTGCGACTGCGAGGCCGTTGTAACTACCTTCAAAAACCGTGACTATTAGATTGACTGAATATGAGACTTGTCAGGAATTAATAGCTATGAGTAGGTATGTTGTGTCAAAGCATGTTTCGTAGGATAGATCTATTAGGTAGATTTTGGGAACGAAAGAAAAGGGGCCTCGCTGAATTGACTTCGCCCATGTCTATAATAGTCCACGCTACACCTCTGACTGCAACAATGTAGTGACAGTGTAAGAATATCCATATCACTCTGTGGGAGTTATACGAGGAAATAGAGAGGAACAAACATGGAGATGGGCAGCAGCAACTTTCTAATAACTAGGAAATAAAAACCTGCAATTCTTAACCTGCATTTAAAGTATGGCAACTTTGGCAAATATCCCCCTTATGAGGCAATCTATCACGGGATTAGTTTCAGCAGTTGAAATTGATAGGCTGTAATGGATGAATAGATTTTTTATAGAATAAGGGGACAAATGAGCACACAGTCTACCTGATGGTAAGTGGATGCTGTGGCCCATAGACATCTACATTTATCATTGATTAAGAATTAAAATGCAGATCCTTGCCACCTCTGAGGACTAAGATGGAATACCTTAATACCAGTAAAAACGGTTCTCTGGATTACTACACTCACCATGCAAAACACAGCAGCATAATTTTGCTGTTTTATGCTGGTATTCTGTGAGAGTGTGATGTAACTCTGGTCTAATTGACCCATTTGTGCTGTAGTTATGTATAGTTGCAATGTGGCACTACCATGTACATCATGGATGAAGCCAATATGAGTCATATTTCACATATATGTATACATATAAATTTATAAAAACCACACATATTTATTTTACAAATGTGCAATTATTAAACGGTAATGAAAACTATATCTTACAGCTTGATCAACAGTGTTGTTAGCCCTAGCTTCATATATAAACAAGCGGGCTTCTTCAGGTGAAAGGTCAGACAGCCCTGGATATGCTGGCTTCTCTTTAAATGGGGCATAGCTAGAAAGTATCCACTGACCACCTTTGAGTGCTGCAAGGATATCGGACTGTACTTGGTTGACTAACTGGTCATCGGTGCAGATATTTGCAGTCTGCGCTGGTTGTGTTTGGACTGGCGAGCTTGCTGTAACATTTTATGTGCAGGTTATGAGTAAACCACACAAAACATTTGATCGTAATATAATATAATTAATTAATAACTTAGGGTAGGAGGTAAACAAACTAAATAACCGTACCATGATATGAGTATTTAGAACCGTAAATATGTTCAAATCTGCAATTTTGTCCATATCGACAGTAGCCTTGTTGAAAGAACTTACATACGACCATTTTTAAAACTACGGCAATTACATATAGAATAAAATTGTATTATTTAAAATAGTATTTTGAAATTTGTTAATAATTAGTTGTTGTTGTCTTGATGTCTTGTTCATAGATAATACAGACAGGGGTACGGTTCAGGGTTGCCAACTTAATTTTTTAGGAGATCGTACCATAAACTGAAAAAAATCGTATTTTGCTAAGAAATCAAAAGAAAAAATAGTACGCATTGAAATTTCAGTAAAAAAAAATACAAAAATAATATTATTATAACGTCAATGCAAAATTTAACATTTAAGGTATAACATAGGTATATGAATCTGACACTATACTTTAAGACGACATTTTTTTTATTAATGAAAAGGAGTTCGGACTGTGTCCACTCTGCCCTCATTAGAAAAATAGGGTTACTTTTACTTTTTCATTAAACATAAACTCACACTCAACATGGAAAAGTATATTTACCTAGTCAGGTCATAAGTATTGTCACACGGTAAAAACTTTTCTTTTAGAATGCTGGCCACAAAAAAGTTTATTGAATTCGAATTTCGCATTGTTCATGAAAATAAAACTGTATACTTTTTAGAATTTTACTCATTTTTAAATATGGAGTGGACGCTTAAAGAAGACCGTGTTGCAGTTATTGCGTTGCATCGTTGCGGTTACGCGCCAATTCAAATTTTTGACATACTGAAAATTTTTAATATAACCAAAATATTCGTTTATCGTACCATCAAACGATACAATGAAGACTCTAGTGTAGATGACAGGTCAAGAAGTGGTCGCCCTCGGTCTGTTAGGACTCCAGCAGTGATAAAAGCTGTGAAGGCGCGAATTCAAAGAAATCCCAAACGTAAGCAGAAACTGTTGGCCCTTCAGATGGGGTTAAGCAGAACCACGGTGAAAAGGGTGTTAAATGAAGACTTAGGGCTTCGGGCATATCGAAGAAGAACAGGACATCGTTTGAATGCTCGTCTAATGGACCTGAGACTGAAGAGATGCCGCCCTTTGTTGAAGCGGTACGCGGGAAAAAAATATGGGGAAATTCTTTTTTCGGATGAAAAAATTTTTACCGTAGAAGAGAGCTACAACAAACAAAATGATAAGGTGTACGCACACAGTAGTGAAGAAGCGAGCAACCGTATTCCGCGTGTCCAACGAGGTCATTTTCCATCCTCGCTCATGGTATGGTTGGTAGTTTCTTATTGGGGCTTAACAGAGGTACATTTTTGTGAGAAAGGTGTAAAAACGAATGCAGTTGTGTATCAAAATACAGTCTTGACGAACCTTGTGGCACCTGTTTCTCATAGCATGTTCAATAACAGGCACTGGGTATTCCAACAAGATTCGGCGCCAGCTCATAGAGCGAAGAGCACACAAGACTGGCTGGCAGCGCGTGAAATCGACTTCATCTGACACGAAGACTGGCCCTCCTCCAGTCCAGATTTGAATCCGTTAGATTACAAGATATGGCAACACTTGGAGGAAAAGGCGTGCTCAAAGCCTCATCCCAATTTGGAGTCACTCAAGACATCCTTGATTAAGGCACCCGCCGATATTGACATGGACCTCATTCGTGCTGCGATAGACGACTGGCCGCGCATATTGAAGGCCTGTATTCAAAATCACGGAGGTCATTTTGAATAAACTTTAGTGTCATAAGAATCTATGTTTTGTTAAGTTCATTTTGTTATATAAATGGTTACATAATGAATAAACTTGTTTCAATTATTTTATATTTAACATGTGACAGAATTTATGACCTGACTAGGTATAATTATCTATTAAGCCCTGAGATGTTTTATTTCTATCATAACTAAATATGTCGTACCTGTTGTCACATAATTCACCGTTGTAAATACCATCAGTCAACCAAGTGTCTGTAATGAGTATTATATTGAAGTTATTACAAATTATACTGTCTCAAAATTGCCTAGTTTTAGTTCGCAAGCCACGGATGTTTTGATAGAATACGTACATTAAGTTATAAAGCACTTTTAGAATGATTAAGGTACCATTGTATTGTTATTAACTTATAAAAATTATATTTATCATACTAATTAATAGTAATGTAAATAATAATTATATTATGCAACAGAATTAATACAGGTTGAAGAGTCGTGAGGGCTGGTTTTGCAACAAACAGGAATTTTATTTTTATACAAGTTAAGAAATGGTAGCTTATAAATTTCTTTTGTATATTGGCATATTGGGCATATTGGTGTAAATATTCAGTATTACTGTTAATTTTAAAAAATGAGTGTGAATGTAAGATTTGTATGTATGTTATAATGGATGTGTAAATAGTGAGTGTTGTTTTATGTGTAAAATATGTAACTATAAATATTAAAACATAGCATGCTAATACTATCAAAATTAATCTTATCATACAATTTTTAATAAATCTTTTTCGAAATTTATAGTGATAGCAGGAAACTCCTCGATTTTCCTTAAAAAAAATGTGACAGTTTCTCACCTAGACAAATTTATATGATTTGGCCATTGCTCATGATTTTACTATCTTCAAGAGTTAGTTATTCTCAGGGGTAAGTGTTCGTTAACAAAAAACCTTTTGGCTGGACCACCCAGTCCAATATCGGAAGTAGTAATTCTTTTGGTATTGCGTAGCCCTGAAATATTATTATCTTTAATAGTGCGATTCTGAAGTTTGACTACAATGTTTTTTGGGCGACCTCCAATATTCTGCATAGGCTGAACTCAGTGCGCAAAAACAATTTGATCATCTGTAAGCTTAATTCCTGCATGGCTGGCTATTTGATTGTTAATTCAGAAATTGATTCTTTTGAGTTTTCTGGTAGACCAACAATCTCTAAGTTTGAAAGCCTACCCCATTGTTGCTCTTTTGCATGCCTTAAGCGAAAGCGCAAGGTATGTTCTACTATCGCCTAAAAATTAAGATTCCAACGTTTCACATATTATACATATAAATGATATAAAAAGCACATTGTTAGAAAGATAAATGATTGTTGAACTTATTAATATTTTTTATAAATCGATTAATTGCTATTTTTAAATAAAAAAGGGGTTTTAGTGGCTTATGGTGTGGATTTATCATGTCCCCAAGGCTTGTAAACACGATAACTTTTGAAAATATCAATTGTTTAACTCAATCTATTTTTTAATCTCTTCATCTATCATGTGGGAAGCCACTGAATGTAAATGGCAGTGTAATTATGTTTTGTTTAGCTATAATTAATCTTTTCGGCTCCAAAATGGCGAAATTTTCGTTGATTCGGTAGCCTTGTGTGTAAATTATTTCTGTAAATAGGGAGCTACAGCCACAGAGTAGTTTACTCACTCACTCACTCAGTTCGGCGACAGTCGCCGTCGTGAGTGGACATTGTTTCGATTGATTGCAGCGGCTCAAAAAGATCGCTGTACAAATACACAATATTCGAATAACCAAATTTCTTAAATACTTGATTATAATAATAATAAGAGATTTTTCTTACAATATTCTAAAAGCACAGAATAAATAATAGTAGTACGTACTAAAAGTAAGTAGTATCAATTTTTTTGTCATGGGTGACATTTTCATGGTTTTCGAGGGTGTGGAAACCGATATGGTTGTCGAAAAGTAAATCCAAGATGGCAGCCGCAATAGGTATCAATTTTTTCATCAAGAGTGTCATTTTCATGGTTTCGAGGGTGCTGAAGCCGATAGTGCTGTCAAAATGTAAATCCAAGACAGCGGCTGAATTAGGTACCAATTTTTTCATCATGGGTGTCATTTTCATGGTTTTCGAGGGTGTTGAAGCCGATAGTGCTGTCGAAATGTAAATCCAAGATGGTGGCTGCAATAGATATCAATTTTTTCATCTTGGGTGTCACTTTCATTGTTTTCGAGGGTGTTGAAGCCGATAGTGCTGTCGAAATGTAAATCCAAGATGGCGGCTTCAATAGGTATCAATTTTTTTTATCATGGGTGTCATTTTCATGGTTTTCGAGAGAGTTGAAGCCATTTTGGAAATTTTAATAAAAAACTATGTTTCAACCTTTGTTTAACAAAGGAATTAATTATTCTTATTTTAGAATATTCATGAATGATCGTCTATTAATTATATTTTATTACCTATTTCATATTAAGAAAGCAATGGCGACCGTGTTTATTTAAACGGATTAGTACTACAGATTAACACCGTTTAGTTTTTGTAGCTAATGTCATGAGACCAAATTTAGGAGACAAAGACTTGCGATGCTTTCACAATTGATGCATATTTCAAACGCAGATCTTCTTGGTTTAGAAACCCGAAATTGATTTTATTACTTGATTTATTTTTTGTTTGATTAATTAGTTAGTACAATAAAACTACTTCGAAAAAAAAATCTTTCATTTCATTAGTTATACTCCTATTCATCGGATAAGCAAAGATACATATTTAAAATAAAAACAAATAAGTGCAGCAAAAAAACTCCATTTTATTGCTTATTTTGGGTAAAATTTTATATAGTAGGCAATACCAACCCGTCACTGCACGTTTGTGTGTCTATCTTTATCTAATCTTAGCGACGGTATTGTTTTCGCGACTTGTGTAAGTGAGACAGATATATGTTACCATAAAAAGGTTTAGTGGTTACAAAGCTACGTCCTCGCGGTTAGATAGTGGTTTCACTTTTTTCGACGCGCGGTAATGTGGTTTGCTCCTCTAGCCTTGTATAACTCAATGCTAGCCAGTAAATATTTATTTAGTTTGTGGTGATTTATCAGAGTCGTTTTACTTAATGAAGATGTTTACGAATAATAATGAGTTGCTGAAAACGGTGTGTTCTAAAGCTACGTCTCTACCAAAGTTTTGTTGTCAACACAACAAAACATGTTTCCATTTTCGGCGGCAACATCAAAGGAATACGCTGTTGTTCCTTCGGTGGAGACGCTTGTTGACAACACGTGTTGGCAACTGTTGTGTTGGCAACAAAACTTTGGTGGAGACGCGGCTTAAGATGCCTTCATAATCATCTACACTTGTTTTGTGCCCAAGTTTATTTCTGTGTATCTAATAACTGTCAATAATATATTTAAATCTCTATGAAAATAATTGCTTTATATCTGTAAAACTATTAACCGTGTTCTATTCCAAATTTCTACTTATGTATCAATGCATAACTAATTGTTAACTTTAATCTTACTCTTAAGGTAGTGTTATTAAATATTTAAAAATTCCAATATGTACCTATTATATTAATTTATTACTATTTCCATTATATTTTTTTTACGAATGTATAATGTAATTTCTACATTCGTAGAAAATTGGAATGGAAATAATAATGTAAGTTAAAAATAAAGAATATTGAATGTGAGGGTGGACAATGAGCATTAAGCCCCGTCTCCATCAAAATTTTGTTGTCAACACAACAAAACATGTTTCCTTTTTCGGCGGCAACATCAAAGGAATACGCTTGTTGCCAACATTTGTTGCTTCGGTGGAGACGTTTGTTGACAGAAACATTTGTTGCCAACACGTGTTGGTAACTGTTGTGTTGGCAACAAAACTTTGGTGGAGACGCGGCTTAATACACATACACGCACAAGTATTCTTGTGTGAGTGAATTGGAATATCGACACACACATGTGAATATTATAGTTAGCGTAACAATCGTCAGGTGGCGCGTTTTCCAAGGAGCATCAGTTTTACTCGCAAGAGGGCTCTCTTCTTCCTTATATATTACTATACTCTTTGGATCGTAGAGGGAGTTAGTTCATTCTCTCTCTACGCTTTGGATAATATACTAAAGTGCGCGTAAGATAACTCTGCGCGCGGCCAAAATTGGAACTAGTCGTGTGCCGCCATCTTACTGTATAGAATAGAATAGAATAGAATAAGTCCACAGTGTTTCTATATAGTTCGTGAAGTCCACGCAGTCCTGTGCGTACAACAAACCTAGTTGCAATCGCACTGTTCACAAGACTAAATCTAGTTGCGTAGTTAAGTCGACGTCCTATAAAAATGCTAAATTGTTCATTTGTTTGGTGCAAATAGAGATCTGAAACGTCACATTTACAAAAAGGTACTGTTACATTTTATACATAAGTAACTTTTAATCACATTATTGCTATTTACTTCTTTTAAAACTTGAAAGTTACAATAATAACGGTTGAGTTGTTTCGGTTTTGTTTACCAACACAGGCTGCTCGGCCTCATACAATGTACAGATCGCTCGAGCGACTTATCCGTGTTGTCGCTATCACCGATATGTGTGTATGAAATTGTTAATTTATTGTATTAATTGCTATGCTTATGTGTGAGCTTCGTAAAGACGGACAATTATTTGTATGCGCAGATTTCCCTCCGCAAAAAATGACAAACAGTTCTGTATCGAGGAAAAACGCTATGGCTACTCTCCTCCTGTCCTCCGGTGGCCCGTGTTGCTCTATGGTAGGTAATATTCAAAAATAACATAGTTCATCATATACATTTTAACTTTTACAAGTTTTTAATTTATTAAAAGTCAAGAGGATCTATATTCTGTACCTACCCATACACCCTAGGCCTTATACCACAGTTTGACAATATATTGGTTTAAAAATTCTTCACTAGTGAAGTGTAAGCTCATGATGTTGATGTATTGATGTGCTGTAAAGGTTTTAACTTTTAAGGTCCGTATAAAAATAAAAATATTCTTTCGCAATTTGCTTTGTACACCCTAATTCCAAGAGTTAATGAGACATCTGTGTATTTAATACCACAAAAGAAAGGGCAATAACCACGGAGCAAATACAAAGAGGAGATGGCATAAGCAACTGTGCACTGTGATTCTAACTAGGTTCTGACGTCATCACAGTAGGCTTGGCTTTACTTAGTATACCTTCGTCCTGTACGCTTATGTGTCGAAAATCACAAATCGGTGTATTTTTGTAGTATAAAGAAGAAAAGGATGAAGTGTTGTGTTTTATCGTGTAAAAACCACTCTGTTGCTATGGATGGCATCACATTTCATTTGTAAGTAATTTTATAACTAATTTATTAAAAAGGGTCTAGAAAAACCTAGATGGCGACACTTTATGTCATGGGATCTAAAAATATAAAGGTACGTAGAGGTCAGTATTGGTAAAATAATCATACGAAGGTGATGAAATTTGCTTAACATTCAGTCCTAAAGGATTTGTAATAGCTAAAATATTATTTTTATAATCATTTTGTGAACAGGCTGCTATCTATCGTCAAGGTAGGTAAACTACATTACAACATCGATATGGAACGATGCGAGTAATTTTACTATTTATCAGTAGATGGAAAATAGTAAAGTGGGCTTACATTAACTTAACATCCTCTCACCCCGCAAATTATCACGCGTTGTTACATAGTGTAATCTAATTACAACACCTCCACAGAGTACATTAACCTCCTCTTTCTATCTGCTTCGCGGCAATAACTAAGCATGCTTTGGAAAAGATTTGAACAAAAGAGGATATTTTTTTTATGATGGCATAAACACAACCTTTACTTTTTTTTGTTTCTTAAAACTTAAATATGCGTAGAACGTAGAGAGAGAGAGAGTGAAGCATGAAGCAAATACAAAGAGGAGACGTTGTAATTAAATTTCACTATGTAACAACGCGTGACAATTTGCGGGGTGAGGGGATGCAAAGCCCCGCCCACTACACTATCTACATCTACCGATGTTGCAATGTAGCTTAGCTACCTTGACGGTAGATGGCGGCATGTCCACAAAATGTTATAAACTTTAAAAATAACACTTTGGCGATTAAAATTTCTTTATGTCTGAATGCAAAGAAATTTCAGCACCTTCGTATGATTATTTTATCATTACTGAGCTCTACGTACCTTTATATTTTTAGTTCACAGGACACAAAGTGTCGCCACCTAGTGTGGAATATATTTAATTATATTTGAAAGCCGACGCAAAGAGATTTTTCTAGAACTATTTTAATAAATCAGGTGTAAAATTACTTACAAATGAAATGTGATGCCATCTATAGCATCGGAGTGTCTATCTCATGAAGCAAATACATTCAGACAAAGAAATTTTAATCGCCAAAATAATATTTTCATAGTTTTCATAATAATCTTGGGAACATGCCGCCATCTATCGTCAAGTAAACCTCATAAAAAATAACAAAAAGACAGGGCCGCAATTAGAATTCAATTATTTTACCCAGTAACCCAACATTCAATATTAAAATGAAGGAAATTCTACTTGGCTGATTTTTACGAAATGTTTAAGTTATATTTAAGTGACATTCTATATGCAGAGAATCACTTAAATACAATTTAAATATGTTTATCATTTCGTGAAAGTCAACCAAGAAATATTTATTTTATCCATAAAATAAAGTCTCTTTGAAACTAAATATTCAATGTTCAATATTAAGTAGGATATTTAATTTGGAACTAAATATCCTACTTATCTCACTAATATTATAAAGGCGAAATTTTGTGTGCTCTTTCTGTCTCCTTGAGCTTATTCCACACTAAGTATGTGTAATTTTTTCACGCAGAAACGGCTGGATTATTATTTATGTGTGGGTTATACTACTTAATATCTCTGAGGGAGAACAAATAATAGACAAATTATTATAATTAATATAATTTTATTTACAAATCAATTAAAATATAAATATTTTATTCCAAATTAGGCATCCGAATGCACTTTTTGAATGCCAATCTAAGAACATTAAATTGTATTTAAGTGATTCTTTGCATATAGAATGGCACTTAAATATAACTTAAACATTTCGTAAAAATCAGCCTAAGTACAATTTCCTGCATTTAATATTAAAAGTTGGATTACTGGGAAAAATAATTGAATTCTAATTAGGGCCCTGTCTTTTTGTCATTTTTATGAGGTTTACTTGACGAGAATATGGCCTCTTCTCAAAATGATTATAAACTATAAAAATGATATTTTGCGGTTAAAATTTCTTTATGTCTGAATGCAAAACAAATTTCAGCACCTTCGTATGATTATTTTACCAATACTGAGTTCTACCTTTACATTTTTAGTTCACATGACACAAAGTGTCGCCATCTAGTGTCGAATATATTTAGTTATATTTGAAAGCCGACGCAAAGAGATTTTTCTAGAACTATTTTAATAAATTACGTGGAAAAATATATACAAATGAAATGTGATGTCATCCATAACATCAGAGCGTCTATCTGAGTAGTTTTTACACAATAAAACACAACACTTCATCCTTTTCTTCTTAATACTACGAAAATACACCGATTTGCGATTTTTTCAACACATAAGCGCACAGAACGAATGCTGACAGTATACTAACTAAAGCCACGCCCACTATGATGACGTCAGGACCTACTTAGAATCACAGTGCACAGTTGCTTATGCCGTCTCCCCTTTGTATTATCTTCATGGAGTGAAGTATAGAGGCGTCACTAAAATGACAGGAAATGCGTGAGAGAAACACACTTATCTGTGTTACGTTAAGAGCGAGCGAGTCAAACTTTTTTTTGTTTCTTTCACCGCTTGCGATTTCCTTTGTTTGGAATAAAGGTACTATGTTCCAAACATGGACGTATAAATAAGGCGGACTGAATCTCGCTATACAACTCAGCGAGGCACCCATAATAAGTCAGCTCGCGTGTACGTACAAGGGGTCACGCACACATTCACACTAATAATAAGTCTAGCGCCCGCGTAGATAGAGTATTGACTAGATAAAGCATTCGCGTATGCTTTTGAGATAGAAATAGGCGTGAGGTATTTTCACTGGGTTACCAGATATTGTTCCATTTCCCCCGTTATGGGTTTATTTATATTCACAGCACTTACATTCTTACAAAAAACTTAATTGTTACCATAAAAAATGTTCTTTTATAATTCAGATGATTAATTAATTTCTCTTGAAAATACATTCTGTGACAAAAACTACGGGCGGAAACGGCGTAAAAACAGAATCATCATTCTGTATTCAATGGCGCATCGACGATTTTACTGGACATTCAATAAACTCCTTGGATTTTGACGGCACTAAGTGAAGGCGCTAATAGCACAAAGTGTGATATCGCTAATAAATAACAATACGTTATGTATGTACTTAAATATTAATTGAGAATAAAAATATTAAATAAATTAAATATTTTTATTCTCAATTAATATTAATATAATTATTAATAAACTACTACTAAAATTTCCTTGTGTCGAGTTTTGTTGTTTTTACAAAAAAAAAATCAATAATGTTTTAACATACCATTCCATCACAAGTTCAGTGCTGAACACAGACCTTCGAAAGGAAAGGGTTTCCACTTAAGTTTTGTAGTACAAAACACGGTTATGAGCCTATTCCCGCGATTTCCTGCATGTTTTGTTAAGTTAGTGTCTTGTGTGCGGCAAGTTGTGGCGTACAAGAGAATTTGTCTGTACACGGGATGATATACCCCACGTCGTAAGCAATAATACAAGATGGGGATGGGGCAGCAGCACTTTCCCGATGAAAACTTCAAATAATAAAAAACTGCGGTGGCCAACCAGCATAACGCATATTTTCACGCAGGCGTGGCAACTATGGCAAGTCATCCTATGAGGATATCTATGGAAGGCCTTTTTTAGGTGACTTACTTATGGTTAGGTGGCTTAATCATGTTACCTAATGGTTAAGATGGTAAAATGTTTTAGTTAATATACGTTGTAAAGCATCAACAAAGGATTTTTTTTTGTAATATGTTGGTATATAAAATAAAAACGAATGTTTTATAATATTCTATTTTAATTTACCATGCAGTGTAAGATTATCTGCTACCTCATATCATTCCATGGGTGGTGTATAAGGCGACATAGGGAAACATCAAAGAAGATAAACAGCAGCATTGTCCTGATAACAACTAAGTAATGGTTGACAACCCGCTTTCCAAGCGTTGAAACTATGCCAAATAACTATAATCATGTTTATGTTCAACAGTGGACTTTTGATAGACTGTAGAGATATATATTCTATTTAAATGAAAATATATTGAAATTTAAAAAGGAAAAAGAACTAAATTTTGTGTACTTACACAACATTTAGAAATATTAACAATGTTACATTAAGTAAAAGAAATGAAAACACAATTATATATAATTCAATAAATCAAAATAAACAAACGATTACTTATTAATTTTTGATCACATTAATAAACAACAAATTTAACAAAATTTTTGTCTTCTTTCCTTGTAATTCTTCGTTGTAATTCTTGGTTTGAGTAGCTTTAGAATTTCTCAAAAATGTGCATTTGTAAACTTGATTTATACTTTTGCATGTCAAAAATTCTTGGGTGCTGGTCGTGATATATATATATTATTTGCCTTGTATATAATATATTTTAATGGTATAAATAATAAGGTACAACTCCTAAACTATACTTAGAAAAGTAATACTTATATCTTGTCAAAAACATCTTTATTACATTATTTTTATGACAATTAAATAGATATTATCATAATTATTACATTTATTTCTTAATTTATTTACACATTAATGTTTATAACACCTTTATAAAAGGGATTAAGGGTGGACTAAATGTCCCATTGGTAGGCATTCCCAGTCAGTTTTACAATTATTATTGCATAATAAATTATTCATTTTTATATTTAGGCCAGGACTTTAAATTACTTATTTCTTTATTTTATTTAAATCTTTATTTGCATAAAACATGGTAGTACAGATAAAGTTCCAACATTTGTAAACGAGGATTCATGTTTAATCAATACATCTATAAGTAAATATTTTGTCATTGTCATGCCACCCAATTATTACAAGTCCTAATAATACAGAATGTCAGCATTTGAAAATAAAATAAGCAATGCTAGTCAATTTTTAATACATACAGAACAATGTCAAAAATCATAACTACCAACAAGATCAAACTTATATCACTTATGGAGAAACAACAAGATACAACAAGAAATTATAACATTTAAAAAAATTTCTTAATTATATTATAAATTACATAAGTTAAGCATATTTAATCCACCTAAAACAATGAGGCTTAAAATGTTTTGAGCATACACTGGTAAGTTTTGTTGGTTACCTATAAGCACTACCAGTAGCGATTATCCAACTGTTACGGATAGCTGATTCCTTAGGAAAGCTGTGAAATAATATATTTAAAAGAAATTAATATATTAAATATATAGTACACTTTTATATCAAAGTATTTAACAAAAAAAAATCAAGTATGTGTATCTGTGCATAATACATACAATATATACAATACCTATAACAATTAAAACAATATCAATTGATTTAATTAAATAGCAAGTATATGTAAATGTAATGATAATATTATTCATACCAAACATTTAAAAAAATTATGTACATATTAAGCTTTAGATATTGTTAATTAATACATTTACAGCCTAACAAATGTCCTCTACCACTGAACATAGACCTCCTACACAGTTTGTCTCCAAATAACTGCAGTTGCCAATTCTCCTACCAAGCTAGGCAACTATCACAAAACCTATAACTTTTAATACTGACTAATGGTAACGGTAAGTATATTATCATCAAATTTTTTCTACATCATTAATTGAGAATATTATCTTATGTTGTTGTGTTAGTGTGTATCTTAAGATTAAGACTTATTTATTTATTTATTATTTTATCTATATTTATATTTATTTTTATATTAGCATGACATATTTTTTTTAATAAACATTGTAATGTAATTGTTGTTAATGTATAATAGAATTAATGGAATGCAATAAAGTTTTATGCATCTGATTTCAGGCAATACATATTTTGTGAAATTAAAAATACTTTGCCCAATATTTATGTACTTGAAACATGTTTTCAGGTTGATACTTACATATTATTTGTGACGTCTATGTAATATGGAAAATGATTGAAGAGTTGTAGGGCAATAAGGAGTTTCCTTTAAAACTGAACATAAAAGTGTATGTATATGTATAACATTATGTGATTCATATTTATGGACATAACTACTAATCCCAATAACAATTATTATTGAACAATGCGAAAACATTATTGTACTTGCTGATATCCCTAAAGTTTCTATAATCCTACCAAATCAAAAAGTACACGTTTGTTATGACTTTAAGCTTTCGAATGACCGTTCAAATTAAGGAGCATTATCATGAAGAATTTACAATTTGGGAGTCCAAATATTTGACAAAATACATCACAAAGTTCATTAAAAACATGAAATGTTACACTTTATATTCAAAACAATAGATATTAATCAGTACAAGTAGCAAATGTAAGCACAAAACAAACTTACCGATGAAAGGTTATATTATCAATTTTTCGTTGACTGATGCTGTTGCATCCTAAAATGCTACAACTTACCATCTTTTTCACCTTACCTAATAACTAAGATCCACAAAAAACACTAAATTCAATTACCTGTTTGCTTATAATATCAATATTATTCAAAAGAGCTTGACATCGTTAATGTCAAATAAAGGAGGGAAAACAATCAAAAACGCATACCTAGAAAAAGACAAGAAATATAGATTTGCTTCTCCCTTACTCTTACGTCAAACTATATACGTGCATTCCTTTCACACGCTGATGACGTCACTGAATGTTTAGTCTATAAGATACTATGTCTATGAGCGCCCGCCATTACGCAAAAAACGACGCCCGCGAGAAGTAGTTGGCGTAAGTAAAAATAAAAATCAATATGCAGTCTTGCGTCGTTAAATTTTGTTAAAATCATAGTGGTTTTATCAAAAAACATCACTGAATCACCTCTCATAGACGAATCAGTAATTATAATCACTTATTTGAGAATTTTATGTCTTAAATTAGAATGCTATTTTTGGAACACACAACATGAGTCACGTGATCAGTGTTGTTAATTATTTATAGGGAAAATTACCCGTATACGGTATGTTTGCCCAACAACCTCGTAAGGTTGTTTTATGTGCACTTTTTTGTTACAATTTTCCTGAAAAATTACCCGATCGATCATAATGCGGTTTTATGCATTATTTTAGTAAGTTAATAATACGATATCTGGCGGGTAGTATTGCTCATTATTCAACAAAAAAAATTAAATGCCAAAAATGCACCGCATGTTTGTATACTGTAGAAAGGTATTTCTTTCATAAATTAATAAATTTGAAAACTTTAGGAGATTTACGTTTTCCGTCTAACGATTCATTTAATATTTGTTGTACTTGCGAAATAGTTGGACGAAAGATTATTAAGGAAAATGTTACAATGTACAATGGAAGGCAACAAAAGTATATACTTACAAAAATATTAGAAAAGTTTATTGCCAATGACAGGGTTTTGTAAGGTTGGAATTTGAGCACACATTCGCAGGGATAGAGTACAAAGTAAGTCTTATTAAATATATAGCAGAAAAATATTTGGCGATTCGATTTCACCATATTCTAAATTAGAGGGCAGGGGACTTCAAGAGCCTTCGAATATAAAAGACAGTTGTTTAAAAAATTATTCAACAAAAATGTTTTTAACTTTGTTGTTTGTCATGAAAGTGAGTAAATTATGGTAATTATTTATGATTTATTGTCATCGATCACTAATAAAAAACTAGATTATTAGAAAACAATTCCATACAAAAGTTCTCTAAAAACTGTCGCCAAATGTTTTGACGTAATTCTAGTTGATGTAAACATATAATAATGTAAATTCAACCTTAAATGCATTGCCTAAAGTTGTATTGACAAAGCTACGTGCAAAAAGCAATAAAATTTTACGACCGAGCCTCGTCGCTTGGAGTCGAACTGCACAATATTTTTTGTTACTGTAATTTTAATTTTATAATTTTGTTAAACTTGTTTTAAATAATTGGTCTACTTAATAAAGCATATTCTATTCTATTCTATGGTGTATATTTGTAATGGTTATATTATTACCTGAATGTTAACATGCTTTTGGATAGGGCACTACATTCATTTAGTAGTGAAAGTAATTGAAACAGTCATAATTATTTATTTATTCTTTATCTTGTGTGAAAAATTTAAAGATATTGCTTGACAAACAACTAAAATCTAAATATAATAGTTAATAAATATAAAAAATAAGTAAAGAAAACTCTTGCAAAATCTGAGAATATTATTGTCCAAATTTTTGATGTAATGTTCATATTTACAGATGTTTAAAAAAACGGATAAGACTGAATAATTATAATGATTTCTTATATTTACGCGTCCACTACGCATTTAAATAAAACTAGTTTTACGGACTTTATCGCGTATTTTAACTTATTTTATATTCCCAACATTTCGAGTACCATAATATTTAGAGAAATAGTAAAGAACTCTCATTACAACAGAAAAAAACAATCATACTTTAATAATAATAAAAAAAAAACAATAGCGTCTTCACACAACAATACTTTTACGATGATTTCTTGACAAAATATCAGTATTTACAATACAGTGATAACAATTAAATAATGTTAATATTAATATTTACCGAAAATATGAAATTCCATACTCTTTAGCGTCCTGGATGTGTGATTTTTACACTTTTTAAACGAGCACTGAGGCATGTTTACCGTTGGAGCATTCGAATACTACTAGATTAAAAGTGCACCCATATGTTCGAGTGGGTGCACATTGGGTTACGCCATTTTTTGTCAGTGATTGTTTATCTAGTTTTTTATTAGTGATCGATGTTTATTGTCATAAGTAATAACTATAATTTACACTTTCATAAAATTTAAAGAAATAAATATATTAACTTTGGCCTCTCAGTATATTTACGAAAATTTAATGTATGCATTATAATATATTACATACATATTAAATATGTAGTAAATTATTTGTAAAGGCCAAGTCAAGAGTACCCGAAACCGAAGCATGTATGAAAGGAATAATGAAAGTGTACGAAGCGAAACAAGTATGTAAGGATCGTAGCAAGTGGAAAGAAGTGGTCTCTGCCTACCCCTACGGGAAAGAGGCGTGATTATAATATGTGTGTATGTATTTGTATTTTGTGATGTACATTCTGTAAATACTAGGAACAAGCACAAGTTAATTTTACCAGTTAATCGACCCAAAAGAGTCAGTAATTCCTTAATGTATACGCTTTCAAAACAAAGTACCAGAAAATATGCAGGCCTTAGGCCGGTTTAAAATTTTTACCAAGCAAAAATTGTTTAGTAAGGAATATTAGGGTATACTACAAAAGAGTAAGAAACAGAAACAGAAACTTTTTTATTCAATATAGATTATAAATAATACTTATTGAAAGTCACTCTTTTGTTTGATTACCACTGGTTCCGAAAAAAACCTCTGTCCTGGGAAGAACCAGCAAGAAACGCAGCGGGACTTTTTTTTAAATAACAGCTTACAATCATGATGTTTCACAAATTAACAACACAACAAATTAGAAATAGCTTGGTAGCGATCACTTCATTTCCAGGGGTTATTATCATCCATAAATTCCTTAATATTATAATAACCCTTTTTATACAAACTTAGTTTAATAAAGTTTTTGAAATTTGAGCAGGTCAAACTTTGTATATTTTCTGGAATTTTGTTGTAAAAGCGTATACATCGCCCCAAGAATGAATTACTGACTCGATGGAGTCGAATAACTGGTACTACTAGCTTGTGTCTGTTCCTAGTATTTACAGAATGAATATCACTTATTTTTGTAAAACTACTTTTATTTTTGTGTATATACATTACATTTTCATAAATGTATTGAGAGGCCAAAGTTAATATATTAATTTCCTTAAATTTTTGACGCAGCGACTCTTTAGGCTTTAAATCATAAATTGCTCTTATGGCCCTCTTCTGTAAAACAAATATAATTTCAGTGTCAGCTGCGTGTCCCCATAGCAAAATACCATACAACATTATGCTATGGAAATAGCTGAAGTAAACTAGTCTAGCTGTTTCAACACTGGTTAAACTTCTAATCTTTTTTACAGCATATGCTGCAGAACTAAGTCTGCGTGCTAGTTTTGATATATGGGGGCTCCATTGAAGCTTCGCGTCTAGTGTGATTCCAAGAAAAATGGTGGTATCTACAAGACTCAGTTTCACCCAATTTAAAATTACATTAGTAGTTAATAGTTTGACATTTGGAGTCATGAATTTCATACATTTCGTTTTAGTGCCACTTAAATGCAAATTATTAACATTGAACCAATTTACTAATTTAGATATAGCATTATTTACTTCGTCATATTTTAGTAATTGTCGACTTAACTTGAAAATTAAAGAAGTGTCATCTGCAAATAATACTATATCATGGTTATCCCCTACTATGTAAGGTAAGTCATTAATGTATACAAGAAACAGAAAGGGACCGAGAATTGAGCCTTGAGGCACGCCCATTTGTACCATCGATCCGGATGAGCTCATATTGTTAATGACAACTTTTTGCGTTCTCTTACTTAAATATGAAATAGTTAATTTAAGAGCATCACTTCTTACACCGTAGTGTTGAAGTTTCCTGATTAATGTTTCATGGTGAACACAATTGAAGGCCTTGGATAGGTCACAAAATATACCCAAAGCATCCTGTGAATTCTCCCATGCATTAAAGATATATTTAATCAGCTCAACACCGGCATCAGTTGTCGAGCGACCACTTGTGAAACCAAATTGATTTTTATGAAGTAAATTATTTATATTAAAAAAAAATTACATTTGATCAAGAACTATTTTTTCAAAAATCTTACTAAGTATTGGTAGTACAGAAATAGGTCTAAAATTACATGATTGATAATAACCCCTGAGACTGAGGTGATCGCTACCATGCTGTTTCTAAATGTTTTCATACTAATTCTAAAATAGTATATTGTAAATTAATTTTATATAAATTTTTTTGGTTACCTATAATATGCTTATTTGTTATATATTTCGTTAATAAATATTTATAATATATTTCGTTTCAATAATATAATACAATTTTTGTATAATATCATGTTTGTAATTAAATTAATTTAAATCGAAACAGATTGAAATACAGGGTAATTTTTAATTTACTGAAGACCTTTTGGGAATATATTATTTACATCATAACAACAACATCTGTAAGAAAAGGAATTATATTTCTTCAATTTTTATTTTCATACAAAAATAAAAATACGAGTATTTTAATTGGACCTTCTAAACGGCAATAGTCCTAAATAGCAAAATAAAGCGCGTGGCGGGGTAGGGGTGGAGGGGTGTAGGAGGCGGCGCTTGCTCATTTGAACTTGACCTAATTATCTGTGTCGTCAGTCGGTCAGTCGCCTTTTGTGCGCCCGCGACTTTTCTCCTTCCGTTGTGAGATTAATATCGCGAACGTTACGCGTTGTTACAATGGCATACCGATACTCAAATATTGGGTATACCGAAATGGTGCGAATTTTAGCAATTTGCAATGATAACGTTAATGAAGCCTGCCGTGAATATTCAAGGCGATTTCCCAACTCACGTGCACCGAGCTACGCTACGATGCTAGGTACTACACAGCGATTGCGAGATTACGGGCAATTCCAGCCTGTATCAATCGATCGTGGTCGTCCACCGCGGCGCACAGTACGTGAGCAGGAAGACATACTGCAGTTTTTTGAACAAAATCCAGCAGCGAGCACTTATGAGGCAGCCCGACAGTTCAATGTGTCACAGTTGACACGCATGGAGTGTCATACACAATGAAGGGAAGTACCCTTTCCACTTGCATCGTGTTCATGAACTCAGCGAAGCTGACAAACCAGCGCGAGTTACATTTTGTAACTGGTTACTAGCTGCTGAACGAGCCAACATTTTATGGACTGATGAAGCAACATTTGGCAGAATAGGACTATTTAATTCGCACAATGAACTTTTGTGGTGCTATGAAAATCCACATGAACCAAGACCGCATAGCTTTCAACACCGGTTTAGTGTCATTGTGTGGGCAGGCGTCATTAATACAACGTTACTGGGCCCGGTCTTCATAGAAAGATTAAACTGTGAAAGCTATCATAGTTTTCTCACCGACACGCTGCCAGAGTTGTTAGAGGACATACCACTTGCATCTCTACGCAATATGTATTACCAACTTGACGGGGCGCCGGCACACTATGCTCGCCAAGTTAAGGATTATTTAAACAGAGAATACCCTGGTCGCTGGGTCGGTCGAGACGGGCCTTGTGCTTGGCCTCCCAGATCGCCAGATATCACACCAATGGACTTTTATTTGTGGGGGCATGTAAAGACATTAGTGTATACTGGTCGAGCATTCGAAACCCGCGACATGTTGAAAGAAAAAATAATTTGGGCATTCGATCAAATCAAAATGAATCATCAAGTATTATCTCGTGTCGGTGAACAGTTAAGTATTAGGTGTCACCTATGCATAGAATGTGGAGGTGATTATTTTGAACGCTATGTGCGCGATACTCACCGCCATCCGCGGACAAGTACCTAGGTAAGTCTAATTTTTAAAGTGATGAATGGTTTAGTAGGCTCTCGCAACTAGGGTTACCATATCTCAGGATTTGTCCTGAGATTTCAGGATTTTTAGACACTTCTCAGGATTGCGGCTGGATTTTGCAAATCTCATGAAATCTCAGGATTTTTAGAACTTTCAATATAATACAGCTTACATTTTAAAAGATCTCTTAATAAAAAGTTAAACAAACTAAAAATAATTTTCCTTTGGTAATAATTCCACAATTAAAATCAAAACTTATTTATCCAAGTAGGTACTTAAACAGTTTTATCATACTTAATATGTGAAGATACATATTAAGTAAGGTTTTCTTCTCAAACTGTAAAACAATCTCAGGATTTTTAAATGGAAATCAGGCCTCTTCTCCGGAACTAACTTTTAAACCTTTGGGCCCTTTCTATTTGCAATATGGTTGTTTTAGGTGCGCCTCTCCAGATGGTAATACAATATGTCAACAATGATTGACACAGTGCAAAATATACCATTTTTATTACATTAAGATCTGCAACACGAAGTAGATTTAAAAAAATATAAATTAACTTACGTATCCTTGTACTTGTTGGCGACGCGTCTATAAAAACATTTCAATTTATTAGTTAACCGATTACGAATAGTTTCTAAAATCAAAATTATCAAGCAATAATAATCTTATAAGAAAACGCTTAGTTAAATCTTAAAGAAATATCGAATTAATAATTTGAAGGTCTTGGGTTCGATTCCCAGGCCGGACTAGTTCGTCGTTTTCTTAGTAATATTTTCTTAATAAATTCATAAAGGGAATTTTTAAGATATAAATTATGTTTCCGGGTTCAGTTCCCCGGTTGAAATAATATAGTTTTGTATAAGAAATTTAAAAGTGTTTTAAATAGTAAAACGTATAGGAAAAATGTAAATTAAACTATTGTATCAGTTAAGATATTTGTATTTTCAAATAAAGAACATTGTTTCAACCTTATATGTTAGATATTTAAGAATTCTAACTTAGTACATATGTTGTAAAATAGGCATATTTTGTTGAATAAATAAAAGGTTTTATGTGATATAAAAATGTAATGTATATCATAGTACAGATATTTTTTTGTGCTATCTTTATAAATAAAATGTATAAATGTATGTCTTATACAAATAAAGATATTGGGCAAACCGTGAGGGAGTGATAGTACAAATTTGATGTAATTGAGTTGCGAAATCGCACAGAGGGCGCGGTTCTCTTTCGAGTATAGCATTATTGATACCCCATCAGATTGGTTTTCATACAAATCGTTCGGGACCAGCTACCAGTATAATATATAATCAAGAAAGAAAACGTATAGGGAAGTGATAGGGAAAGTAATTACTCTCTCACGGAGCGGTTTGAAGATAATTGTTGTTTTATTCTCAAGGGATCCTTCACCTTTAAATATAACTACAGTCCATCTGGTGTCGCTAACGCGGCACATATTGAAGAATTAAGGCGCTGGGACCGGGACGACCTCGAAAGACCCGTAATCCCCGCCCGAACCTATTTGAAGAAAAGGAAGCGGCTGATACCCTTGTGTGTTACTCCGTTACGGGGTTCACATACGTTGTTCCCGAACCCAACGTAGGTATCATAGGAGGTTACGGAATCCGCTGTTGAACGAGCCGTGACCACAACCTTACCCTCGTTCCTTTTCAGTACTTAAGAGGCCAATATGAAAGTGAAAGCTAAGGGTTTTATCTATCATTACGCCGAGATATTTTATGCAATCCGTTCTAGAGAGAGTAGGACAGGAGCAAGAGCTATCAATTTGGGAGCAACAGTGAGCTGACATTTAATGTAGGTTTATTTATATTCTTTTAGCTACTTATTTACTAAATCAAACCCATTTCGTGCGAGGTTAAATACCTCAGACCATGTATCTGCCTGGAAAAGAAGAGCCATGTCATCCGCAAAAGCAATAATCCTCCCATTGTGAATTTTTACATTACATAGGAAATTAATATATGTAAGAAATAGCGTTGGACCAAGTACACTACCCTGTGGTACACCATATGGTACGGGAAGATCATCATTGCAGCAACCACCAATCCTTATCCTCTGATATCGACCCGTTAAATAGCCAGAGAAGAGTTTCAGCTGTGTATTTCTTATTCCAAGATCTTCTAGCCTATTCAACAAAAGCGGAACAGAGACGGTGTCAAATGCTTTAGCTAGATCAAGGAATATAACAACTACTTTCTTTTTACTGTCAAGGTTTATAACAATGAAATCAGTTAGTTCGTGAACTGCATTCTGTGTAGAACATTTTGGTCGAAATCCATATTGGCAATGTGATAACAGATTATGTTTCTCTAAGTAGTTAGTCAAGCGCTTGATGATTACTTTTTCTAGTATTTTTGACACAGTGGGAAGAATGGAACTACCTTTAGATGCTAGACTATTTAAGTAATATGAAGCGTACGAGTCTTTACAATGTATAACAATATCTATATTAATGTCGCCAATAATAATTATGTTTTACCTTACCCCCCCAACCAAAGTGTCAGTTCGTCGCGGGCCGTGCTATACAGTGTGGACGTGTTTAGTCGCGCTCCTGTTATTGTGTACGTGTTGTGTCAGTGAACGACTCCGCCGACGTCGAGTCCGCTCCGTCAGGCGTCGAGGCGTCGCTGGCGCATTTCCTGCGTCGAGCTACAATCAAGGTAAGCGCAAAGGTTACTACCTACGCTGTGCCCTACTTTGCGTTTTTACCTTACTATTGCACTGTACCCTCTTTTTATTAATAAAAAGAGTTTGCAAGTGTGCCGCACTCCGTGTGAGTTAACGCCCAATTCCATCTGCGTCTCACACACCCCTCCCTGCTCGCGTGCGCCTCGCTGGGCCTCCCTCAAGGGTCTCACCTGGTGTGGTTGCACGCGCTGAGGGGAGTAAGGTGTGTGATAGCTAAGGGCTGAGCACAACAAATTAGAGAGATGTCGGACAAGGAAGAACCCCCCCCCCCCAACACACCGAAAACCACCCGATAGGCGTCCGGGAGTTCTTGACAGGCCGCTCATGGAGCGAGACCTCTTCGCTCCTGAGAGGTCGAGAGTGCTCCCGCCGTACAGCCAACTCCCGAGGCGGATAGGTAGTCTACCGGCCACTGGCGCCGCGCTCGGCGCTGGTGAAGCTGTGCCTCCACCTTGCGTCGAACCGGCTCCACTGCCACGCCGGAGCCTAGCCTCGCGGAGGAAAACACCACCTGAGATTGAAGAAGACCATCTCCAAGAGGAGAAAAGGCTGAGAGCCGGATCGGACTCACTATCTGATTCGGCATCGCCTTCTACCTCGGCAACCCCACCTGAAAGACAAGCCCCACAACCTGTAGTGAGGCACAATATACCACCAAACTCACCGTCTCCAACCACCTCTCCGGCCTGCACCGCTGACATGCAGGATTTCAGTGAGGAAGATCCGGAAGGGGAGAGGGAGTGGGACAACACGTCCTACACCACTCTTGGCTGACATGCAGGATTTCAGTGAGGAAGATCCGGAAGGGGAGAGGGAGTGGGACAACACGTCCTACACCACTCTTGGCTGACATGCAGGATTTCAGTGAGGAAGATCCGGAAGGGGAGAGGGAGTGGGACAACACGTCCTACACCACTCTTGCCCCTATACAAGACTCCCAACCTTCAAATCAGGAGCCCACACCTGGACCATCCACAGCGCCAGACTCCTATGCACGCATTGCAGCAGCTCCGAGATCAGCACCACCAACACCACCTGCACAAAGACCTCAGCAACCAGTAGATAACCAAACTGCTAAATACCCTCCCATCATTGTTGAATGCTTCCCAAACTGGGCGAAGCACTTCAAAAATATACACCAAATTCTAGGCCACGCTCCGAACGCTCGCCCATTTGGGAAAGGGGTTCGTTTCCGGCTACAATCCGACGATGAATATCGTGTAATACAAAGATACCTCATAGACCGTAATAAGGAAGACGCCACATTCGTGTGGTATTGTTACGCCCCGCAGGAGGAGCAACCCACGAAGGTGGGGCTAAGAGGGCTCCCGGCGGATACAGATCCGAAGGATATTCAGGAGGCTCTCATTGAAATGGGCTTCCCGGTCACCTTTGTCTGACCCATCCCACCGAAAAGAGACAGACCGGGCTGTCTCTTCCACGTTAAGATGAACCACCTGAGCCCTGAAGAGTTAAATAGGCTATACCAAATCAATGAGCTGCTGTACATGCCAGGGGTCACAATCGAAGGCTGGACAGGTAGAATCGGCCCTGCACAGTGTCACAGGTGCCAAGGGTTCGGACATGCATCCGTAAATTGCTACCGGCCCTTCAAATGTGTACGCTGTGCGGGTGATCACCTTGCATCAGCATGCCCACAACCGCGGGATGCGCAACCCAAGTGCGCAAACTGCGGAAAAGACCATTCGGCGAACGACAGGCGGTGCCCAGTGTTGCAGCGAATTGCAAGGAAAAGGGGCATTAATATGCAACCTCCCATGCCCCCGCAGGCAACACGAGCACCGCAACGTCAACCACCTCCACCACAATGGCAACCACCGCCACCACCACCGCAACGACAACCACCACCACCACAAATGCAAACCCAACATCTATCCCAACAGCTGCAACAACAGCAGCAACCACAACACCAGGCGCCCCAACCGCAATAGCGACAGGTGGCAATAGCACCAGCACCAACCACATTCGTCACGACCGGGGCCACCTTAGCCCCACCGGCGAATGATGCCACGGAGCGCACAGAACACTCCAAGAGAAAAAGAGGGAAGAAGAAGAAGGCAACCACCCAATCTGCTCAAGTGGGAGGTACGTCGACTCCTCTTCCTCCACCCATCACCACCACACAACAGCGACAGCCACTACCACAGCCGCGAAACACTTTTCCTCCTATTTCGAGCCAGAATGAGCAAACTGCACCCCAACCCCGAGAACCACGCCCAACTAAAAGGACTGTTGCAGTCACATACCAATACCAGCCTCAGGCACCAACCACCATCGAGGAGGCCCTCGCCCAATTGGTGGGCATGGTGATCAGGATCCTAGGAGAGGTCCTGACTGCCATGACCACCGGCACCAACCCCCTTTCGGCCATTCTAAGTGCCTTAGCACAACTTACCACCGTCAGCAGGCCATCAACTTAGGATGTGCTACTGGAACCCCGGCGGCATCTTAGGGAAGATCGCCGACCTGAGAACCCTGGTCCAGCAGCACAATATCCAAATTATGCTGCTGGGAGAAACCAAGCTGCGCCCCTCTGCTCAACTAAAGCTACCCAACTTCTTCGTGTACCGATATGACGGGATCTTCCCGGAAGGTGTCGCGTACAGAGGTACAGCGGCCCTTGTGAGGAGGGACGTCATGCACGAAGAAGTTGGCACCAACACGAATTTCATATCTACGAGGACCAAAGGGATAAGGGTGAGGGTTGGGACGAAAGACACAAGGATTTTCGCCGCCTACAGACCTCCCGGCACCTCGTTTGCCCCCCAGGACATAAGAAACATCTTAGACGGAACAACACCTGTTATTATCGCCGGTGACCTCAATGCAAAACATCCTGCTTGGGGCTCCGCGTTAATAACACCACCAGGGAGAAAACTGTATGACGGCGCCGAGGAGTGGGGGTACGAGGTGCTGGGCCCAGACGAGCCCACCCATATCCCCGCCAAACCCGAACACGAGCCCGATGTCTTAGACATAATGCTGTGCCATCTTTTGCCGTACCCAGTACAGTTGGAAGTGCTGTATGATTTAGATACGCAGCACCTCCCCGTGCTGATTACCATCGACACCAGTGCGGATGCCGTAGTGCCCAGAAGTCTCCGAATGAAGACAAACTGGACGCGCTTCCGCAGTGCGCTGGAAGACCTCCAACTCTGCGCCTCTATTACCACCCATGAAGATGTGGAGATAGCGTCCCTACATCTTCAAAACACAATAAAAGACCAACTTCAACTCCATTCTCACCCCGGCTCCACGGGACGTGGGAAGGAGGAATTCCCGCGCAAACTACAAACACTATTGTCCGAGAAGCGGAAGATGAGGAGGCTCTGGGCACGGACACGATGCCCACGGCTAAAAACCAAACTCAACTCCATGACAGAAGAGCTGTCGGAAGCAATGAGAGCATACAGGGGAGAGGCATGGGAGAGGCGAGTCTACGAAGCCTCGGAGACACCTGCCTCCCTGCATCTCCTCAACCGGCAGATCACCAAAGCACCAACACCTGTCTGCCCACTGGTGGACAGCACGGGGAGCAGAATATATGACCTCCATAAGAGGGCGGAACTGATGGCACAGCACCTTGAGCAGCAGTTTATACCCAATACCGTAGCAGAGGGGTACGCAGACCAAGTAAAAAGTATAGTGGACCGCGTACAGGAATGCGCCGCCCTTGCGGGGCGATGACTTCATTTCACCAACGGAGGTAAGGCGCACCATCATGCGCCTACCCACCCGTAAAGCGCCGGGATATGACGGCATCCTGCGAACTGGCCACTATCCGAATATCTGGAATCAGGGTAAAGTCATCGTGCTGCCGAAGCCGGGAAAAGACAGGAGGTTCCCGGCCAGCTACCGCCCCATAACGCTATTGCCGCACATAGCAAAACTGACCATGAGTAGGGTTCTTCCACATGTCACCCTGCGAGAGGAGCAATTTGGCTTCCGCAGGGGGCATTCCACAACTTCACAGCTGGCCCGCGTGCTGCACTATAACTGCGAATATAACTTCGGCCGCAAGATAGTGCATCTGTGTGGGGGTCCTTCTCGACATGGAGAAGGCCTTCCACAGGGTGTGGCACGCAGGGCTAGTCTATAAACTTATCCAAAATACCACCTTGCCGCCCATGCTTGTGCGGCTAATAGCGTCGTTCCATGTCACCCTGGAAGGGGCTGTCTCAGCAGCACGACCGATTTTAGCCGGAGTGCCACACGGCAGCTGCCTATCACCGCACCTGTACGCGGTTTACACCAACGACATCCTCTCCATGCCCGCCCACCTGACGGGCGACCACTCCGACGTGAATTTCTACACTCACCGCCCGGCACAGGGGACGCCGGGGGTGAGTGAGCGTCCCGACACTTGACTTGATGGCGCAAGGTGCGCAATACACCAACAAAAAGCTGCCAACGCAGCACCCAGGACCGGGGGGTCGTGTCCTCCTGAGATGCCGCCCATGTAAAGAGGGTCTCCTGGACACATGTAAAACCTCCACAAGGAGAAGAACCACCATACACAAATCGTTCGGGACCAGCTACCAGTATAATATATAATCAAGAAAGAAAACGCATAGGGAAGTGATAGGGAAAGTAATTACTCTCTCACGGAGCGGTTTGAAGATAATTGCTGTTTTACTCTCAAGGGATCCTTCACCTTTAAATATAACGACACTCCATCTGGTGTCGCTAACGCGGCACATATTGAAGAATTAAGGCGCTGGGACCGGGACGACCTCGAAAGACCCGTAATCCCCGCCCGAACCTATTTGAAGAAAAGGAAGCGGCCGATACCCTTATGTGTACTCCGTTACGGGGTTCACATACGTTGTTCTCGAACCCAACGTAGGTATCATAGGAGGTTACGGAATCCGCTGTTGAACGAGCCGTGACCACAACCTTACCCTCGTTCCTTTTCAGTACTTAAGAGGCCAATATGAAAGTGAAAGCTAAGGGTGTTATCTATCATTACGCCGAGATATTTTATGCAATCCGTTCTAGAGAGAGTAGGACAGGAGCAAGAGCTATCAATTTGGGAGCAACAGTGAGCTGACATTTAATGTAGGTTTATTTATATTCTTTTAGCTACTTATTTACTAAATCAAACCCATTTTGTGCGAGGTTAAATACCTCAGACCATGTATCTGCCTGGAAAAGAAGAGCCATGTCATCCGCAAAAGCAATAATCCTCCCATTGTGAATTTTTACATTACATAGGAAATTAATATATGTAAGAAATAGCGTTGGACCAAGTACACTACCCTGTGGTACACCATATAATACGGGAAGATCATCATTGCAGCAACCACCAATCCTTATCCTCTGATATCGACCCGTTAAATAGCCAGAGAAGAGTTTCAGCTGTGTATTTCTTATTCCAAGATCTTCTAGCCTATTCAACAAAAGCGGAACGGAGACGGTGTCAAATGCTTTAGCTATATCAAGGAATATAACAACTACTTTCTTTTTACTGTTAAGGTTTGTAACAATTAAATCAGTTAGTTAGTGAACTGCATTCTGTGTAGAACGTTTTGGTCGAAATCCATATTAGCAATGTGATAACAGATTATGTTTCTCTAAGTAATTAGTCAAGCGCTTGTTGATTACGTTTTCTAGTATTTTTGACACAGTGGGAAGAATGGAAATGGGTCTATAGTTATTGACACAGCCCGCATCACCGCTCTTGTAAATAGGGTGAATTTCAGCTAGTTTAATACAGTTGGGGAATTTACCAGTTTTAAGGGAAAGGTTACATATATATGTAATGGGAGGTACTAGTAAATTTCTGTACCTTTCTAGAAGGAAAGTGGAAATATTATCTCTACCTACGCTACAATCAGTTTTCATATTTAAAATAATTGTCTCTATTTCATGTTCGTCCGTGTCAAGAAGTAAGTACTATGGAATGCTGATATATGTTTATAGGAAAAATGCTAGAAGTGTTATTATTAATGTGGTGTTTTGCTGCCAAAGATTTACCCATATTTACAAAAAATGAATTAACATAATTAACTGAAGTTTTGGGGTCAGATTTGTTTAATAATTTATCGGCATTATTATTTTGTTTATTCGTATTTGTGACTATTTTAATTGTGTCCCAAAGTTTTTTATTACTTATTTTAACTGCTCCTGTTAATTCTGATTTTTCATATTCCTTTTTCAATTTTTTAAGTAGTTCATTACAGTAATTACGGTAACGTTTGTATGTAGTTATGATTACGTCATCATCCGGATATTTTTAACATTTTTGGTGTAATTTGTCACGATTTCTTAAGCATCTCAAAATACCTGAGGTAATCCAGGGCTTTTTAATAATTTTACGATTAGAAACTTTAGTTGTTTTTGTATTATTTTTTAAAGCATTACTTAAGGATTCTAACAGGAATGTAGCTGCTAAGGCAACGTCCACCATAGTATAAATACTTTTAAAGTCTAAAGTGCTAAGGTAACTATCTAATTTATCATAATTTATACGTTCCCTAATTTTTGGTGGCAAACTACGTGTACTCAAAGTAGCCTCAAATAGAAATATAAGAGTGTCACGATCAGTAATGGAAGTCTCCGCAACGTAGCAGGTTGACTGTAGTTTTGTTTTCAATATAACGTGACCTAGACACGTTTTGCCATGGGTAGGGAAGGTGGGGGCAGGTAACATATCTTTAGATGCTAGACTATTTAAGTAATATGAAGCGTACGAGTCTTTACTATGTATAACAATATCTATATTAATGTCGCCAATAATAATTATGTTTTTATAATGTGAATATTGATCGAGCATATTACTAAGCGATTCAATAAAATTTGTGGGATCCTTAAATCCAGGTGGTCTATAAATTACAATGACTATAGTGTCCTTACATATTTTTAGAAAAACAGAAGTACAATCTGATATTGACAACTCCTGCCAGGTTATATATAAAGATTTTTTGAAATACAGTACTACACCCTCATCTTGGGTTACGTTATTAAGAGTTTTACTATAGTTATAGCCATCCATTATCGGAATATAGTGGGTGGACGGCAACCAACATTCTGTAAGAAGAATTAAGTCTCATTCTAAAGCTGTCCTATGTATTAGAACTTTAATTTCATCCATATTGCGAGTTATGCTTCTAATGTTTTGATGCATTATTTTTAAGTTACAATTTTGATTACATATTAACCTAGACAAATTATCCAGATCATAAAGTAGTGATGAGTTTGATATTGAAAATTGGTCAAGATCATCGCTTAAGTCTTTTGTGCTATCGCCTTTTAATTATATTAGTAATTAAGACCAAACATTTAAATTACATAAACACTCACGCCTGTCACCCAGAGGGGTAGGCAGAGATTATGGACTTCCATTTGGCACGATCCTGACACACCTCTCTCGCTTCCTCCACATCCATATACCTACGCATTCACGCTCGTCGGTTAAAGGTACTCTTGATTTGGCCAATTTTTAATATATCGCCAATTTGGTCGATAAACTTTCGCCTAGGGCGACCCTTCCCGACTATGCCGTTCACCTCTGCAACATAAATTTGCTTTGTCACTTTTACTCATTCATTCTTTCTACATGGCCAAACCACCACAAACATTTAAATTGTGTGCAATAAATATGTAAAGCAACCACTATAAGTAAGTGCCCATAACTAAGTACTTGGTATTTACTTAAATACGTTCCATAGTGCAATTTAAACTCAAATTCTTTCACTAATAGTATAAAATAAACAATTGGAGTGATAATGTTAATTTTAAAGGTATAATTAATGCATCGTATATTCAAAATAGTAATTACGAGTATGTGTTTACTAATAATATACAAATTTAAAAATTTGAGGATGTTTAAGTCACTTAGTGAAAAATACTTTACCCTAATATATATGTACACTCCGACGGTGATAAAAGAGTTATCATCCGTTTCGAATAAAATAGCGATCGGTTGTAGTGCGCAAAAACAATTAACATATTTCTGAAAAATAAGTATTGCAAAGTAAAGTAATATAAGATATCTAGGTTGAGAGGCCAAGAATTGAAGCATATTACTGAAGTATTTAATATTTGTTAATCTTAAGTGTAAAAGTAGTGTTTAAGTGTGAATTTTGTGTAAAAAATTATCAAATGTAAGCAAATGCAAATTTATGTATATTAAGGTTATTAAGTTGACTGTGGGTATATCGAAGTGTTGAAGTGCTTATACAGTAGGGCTACGATGGCTATCCGAGTACAGAACCAGAGTACGAAACCTATCCAATTGCAGAGAGGTGTAAGATAGGGTGACGTCATATCCCCGAAACTCTTCACCGCTGCATTGAAAGACGTTTTCAAGCTTCTGGACTGGAAAGGATACGGTATCAACATCAATGGCGCGTACATCACTCACCTTCGATTTGCCGACGATATAGTCCTTATGGCAGAATCGCTGGAGGACCTAAGCACTATGCTCAATGACCTCAATAGTGTTTCCCAACGGATAGGTCTTAAGATGAACATGGATAAAACAAAGATCATGTTTAATGTTCATGTCACGCCTATGCCGGTAGTTGTTGGGAACACTAAGCTCGAAGTTGTTGACGAGTTATGTTTACCTGGGACAAATAGTCCGACTAGGTAAGTCCAACTTCGACCGAGAGGTCAATCGACGGATTCAACTCGGCTGTGCAGCGTTCGGGAAATTACGGCACATCTTCTCGTCAGGTATACCTCAGAACTTGAAAACGAGACTGTACACCCAGTGCGTGTTGCCAGTAATGACATACGGAACTGAGACGTGGTCCTTCACTGCTGGCCGGACGAGGAAGCTCAAGGTCGCTCAGCGAGCTATGAAGAGGGCTATGCTCGGAGTTTCTCTGCGTGATAAACTCAGAAATCAGGATATCCGCAGTAGAACCAGAGTGACCGACATAGCCCAACGGATTAGTAAGCTGAAGTGGCAATGGGCCGGCCATATAGCTCGAAGAACCGACAACCGATGGGGAAGAAAGGTTCTCGAGTGGCAGCCTCGTACCGGCAGGCGAAGTGTAGGGCATCCCCTCACTAGATGGAGTGACGACCTGGTAAGATATGCAGGAAGTCGATGGAAGCAGGTGGCTCAGGACCGTGCTTTGTGGCATTCTTTGGGGGAGGCCTATGTTCAGCAGTGGACTTGTGAAGGGCTGTAATGATGATGATGATGATGAAGGTTATGTATTCAGGTGCCAGTGATAGTATATCAAAAGTTATCTGCGAAATAAGTTTATAAATTAGTGTTAAAAAAGTTCTAATTAAACAAAAAACACTTATATAATTTTGAAAACAATCAAACATGCATATTTTATGATAACCTATAGTATAAATGAGTAAATATAGTCATTTTTTATTAATGTTTTCTAGGTCGGTTTCGCTATTAACCCTTACAAATGGTGCTCCATCCTCCGAAGATATATTTTACCTCTTGATGTCCAGCAGTATTTAAAGGCATTATTCTTAGCAAATTCCCTGGCTAAAAAGAAGAGTCTCTTTGTCTTAATTGTCAAACTCTCAGAGACGAAAATTGGTTTGGGTGGTCCATTAAGGTTTAAGTTAGAGGTATTTAACTTGCAGGTCGAATTTTTTGTGTAAAATTCCTTGACGGATTCAACTATTTTATTCTTTAAGAGCACACTTGAAAATTCCGCTACTATGGGTTGGTTCTTTACTTTCTTAGTGTTTATGCGATAGACGTCACGGTCGGGTTGAATTGGTACACTGATAGCAGCTCCTACTTTTTTTAATAATATTTAGCAGGTCTTCGTTAGATTCTCCGATTTTTTTGGATAAATTACGCACTTCAATGCTCGAGCTACGATGATGATGATAAGTTTAATCTCCAGGGCCTGTATATATTTGTGATTGGTGGATTTTTCCTGTTCTAATAAATTTATTCTTGAGAGTAACTCATCATATTTTTTACTTAAAAAGTCAATAGCACTAGAAATAGCCTTATTTTGCTCTGTGTGGGTGTTAATACCACTCTGAACTTTATCCATCAGAGCGTTAAATTTAGCGTTTTGTTCCTTTTTGAGCTCAGAAAACATTTCCATAATTTCCGAGCGGCTAATATCGGTATCTCTCTTAGGTTTCCGCATTGCAATGTTAGGATCACCCGTAGCTTGTGTGCGCGAAACGGTAGGCACTGCAATATTACTACTAGTAGCATTTGTCACCGAGTCAGTGATATTAGAGTCTGACTTACAATGCAACATTGCGGTTGGCGTAGTAGGAGGGGTGCGTTTAAGCGGCATAATAGCAAAGCGTTAGCGACGACAAGTACCAGGCAAACAGAATATTCAAGCACTGCGCGTTAGCACGTAGTCGTTGCACAAATATGCAGTTTGCCTATGTGTGTAGTGCACAATTATAACTTATCACAGAGTAAGTGAATAACGTGTTAGGTTCACTCACCATTACCACACAGCAATAATACGTGCTTCTTATAGTTTATGCGCTCCTATTATTTCGTAGAATTTAACACTTTTTTGATTAAATTTAAATATAAGTGCGGACTAGTCTTAAAATACGTCTGATGAACACAGAAGTCCGAGGGGAGAGTGGGATTCGTTAATGTTTTAACTCTCGCCTTGCGGCTCGCCTCGTACCTCGCCTCGCAGCTCGCGTGTTGTTGTGAAGTAAAGTTTAAAGGTGATTTAGGAACATCATTATTAGGGGACACACTAAAAGAAAAAAATCCGATCTAGGCATTAAACTGTGGACGTGAAGACCACAAATGTGAGCAGAAGTACGAATTTTCGGAATTTTATAAAACATGGCGTAGAGCGCGAACCGTTCGGGGTAGAATTTTTTTTTAGGGAACCGAGGCCACCTCACCCCCGTTCGAACACGTACGTGGCAGATTATCCACCATTACTGGGACATACTGTATATCTTAGGAAGTTTTGACTTCCTATTAACCTCATAAGATATATCTTAGGAGGTTAATGAATTACTAATTTTTGAAACACTGTATTGATTCTACCTATAATTAGTAAACAGAATTTACATTTCCCAAAAATCAAGAAAATAAAAATAGAGAATCATCGGCAACACTATTTATATTAAACTATTGCTATTCCGCTTAGGTATACGGCAAGGACTACTCTATTGTACATACTCCATCTACGGCGTAGAATGTTTTTCTGATGATGAAGATGCTTGGAATTTTTTTTGTTTGAGTAATCAGTGATTACTGCGATTAGTAATCACACATCACATAAATAAAAAATAATAACATAACAACTGTTACTGGACACCATTAGCAATTAATTGAAAAAAATGGGTTTTATTGTTAAAAACTTTAAAAATTCAATAAAAAATAAATAACAGTTTAAAAAAATAAAAATCAAGTTTTTTTGGATAATTGAACAAAAAAATAGAAAATAATTTTCAATAAGTTTAAAATAAGAAAATAGTGATTTTTTTTTGGAACGAAGTTCTTTTACGCATTTTACAGTAGAGTGAACAGGCAGAAATCGTAGTTATTATATGAATCCTGGCAAGGATAATGGGACAAACTATTTAAATTATTGCATTTTCAGCGGTCCTTGATAAGTGTGCGAAGTTTCAATTGAATCCGACGTTTTAAAGGGGATGAAAATCACATTAAAAAAATTCAGTTACATAGATTTAAAAGGAGCAGACTTCGTCTAAAACAAGTTTAGCTTCATATATTCTAAGGTACCATCCCCTTCAGGCTTGGCACTCATCTTCCAAACAACCACTATATAATAGGGTGTCATTTTTTTATATAAACTGATGAAAGAAGACTACAGAGAAAGAATTTAAAAGAATAAGAAATACCGTAAAATAAATGTCTTCGCATGTGAACTGTTAGTGGAAGCGATCAAACAACTGCTCCGATGGCGATGCGAACCTCAAGTTATTTTCTATGTTATGGATCCTTGAGATACTATCGTCATAGTCTATCTACTGGCTCAAGCTGCCGTCAAATTATCCGAAAACGTTTTGCAATGTGACGCATCAACTTTTTGTGAAGAAGTTTATATAGAAATGATTAAAAAGCATAATATCATAATACTTGACACTGGCAAATATACATCCGTACAAGTCAAAGCAAAATACCAATAAAAAAAGTAAGTTAATGCATCATCTGCATCAATTATTTTTATTTATTTATTTATCTATGTTTTTATTTGAATTTTTTTGCTCACGTATTTTGTTATATTTTAAAGAGCTGTTTTTAGACTAATATAGGTAAGTGGTATTACAGACAACAAATATCTATTAGAACAAAGTAACCTTATAATTAAGTTTTGTAAGAAGAGATAAATATACCTAAAATGCCAGTGAAAATAATAAATTCATTTTACTAAAAAAAAAAAAATTAACAGCAAGTAGGTAACAATTAATGCTTTTAACATTACTGATTCTCCCGTTAACCATTTTATTAAAACGCTTGTGCTTGGTTCATGACAGTGATGGTAGATTCGAACCCACTACTCGATTTTATCTCTTCCCTTAAAAGAAACAGGGAGTCAGGGTCCCTAAACAGGGCGACCAGAGTGGTTCCAACCGCCCCGCTTCTCTGCCGCACTGTGGATCGTGTAGTGTAATAAGAGACAGAGAGACAGGGAGCTCAGTTGCGTGGCCGCAAGCACGGATTTTACACATCTGTTTTTTATTTAAAGTTCTGGTGCGTCGATCTGCTCACATAAATCATTGTTCGTAACTATGTCGTGCGCTAAAGAAAATGATGTCCTTCTCATTGTCATCGACATTTACAGAGATATCTTTAGCGGAAAAAGCACAAGGACTATTCCAATCTTTATATATATAAATTACGTGTCACGTAGTTTGTCCGTGATGAACTTCTAAACTACTGAACTGATTTCAATGAAATTTTGCACACTGTGTGCATTTTGGTCCAACTTGAGAGATAGGATAGTTTTTATCCCGATAAATGACCCTCAAAATTTTTTACTGCAAATTTAAGGATTTTTATAGGAAGGGTCGTTGGAAAGGGCAGAACAACGTCTGCCTGGCGATTTGTAATTGTAATCGAGGATAGATATAGATGTCTATGAACCACGGCACCACTTACCATCAGGTGGACAGTGTGCTTGTTTGTCACCCTTATCCTATTCTATAATTTTTAAGTTTAATAACCCATTCTCTATTTTCCATCCAGAACAGAACTTTTTCTTCAAATTTAAATGGAACTTACCCTTGAGGTATACCTTGTGTGGTTCCATTTAGACTAATATATTATAGCCTTTTAACAAAAAAATAAAGAATCATTCAAATTGGCTTAGTCAATTTCGAGAAATCAGTAAATGTACATAAATTATGTGTTGAACATAAGGTGGCTATGTGGCTCAGTGGCTTAGCAATTGGGTTGCAGCGCTAAGGCTGCGTTTCAAATCCCGCGTGGAACAAGTATTTGTATGGCCTACAAATAATTGTTGCAGGTCTGGATATTTGTCCTTGTCCTGCCCCCACAATACAGTAGAAAATCCCAGTATGGAGGATATGCTCTTAAAAAGGACTCCTTTTTTGAAGTCAGTTAATAAATAAACCATTAACTTCAACCATTTCAAATTCAATTAACTATTTAAAAATAGAAAAGGTTTCTTTTCTATTAATGTACAAATGTACAAGTTGTGTTTAATGCAAAGTTACAAATGCATGAAATAGATGCTTGCTGCAGGGCTCGGAAACGTTATTAAAAATAACATTTTAAAATGTTTGGGATGGTTTCTTGTATAACATTTTCTAAATATTATGTTCAGAACAAAAACAAAATGAGAATGTAATGTGAAAACGTAAAAACGGTTTATTCCGCAGGAAGCTAAACTAATGGCATGTGCCACGACAAGCTTAAACCTATAAGGTATTTTTGTTTCGTATTGCAGGGCCAAAAATGGGAAAAGCGGTTTAAAATGGTTAAAAAAGTTTTATTGTACAAGAATGATTTAAAATTTCGTTCTCTTCATAAACGTTTTTATTACGATTCCGTTCCAACATAAACGAAACAAATATGTTTTTAGGTATTTAAGGCGAAAACATTTCCAAAATATACCGTTATCCGAGCCCTGGCTTGCTGGCATAGATCAACACATGACAGTGCAGTGTATCATAACTCATTCCTCCGAACATAATCTGAATAACAATGAGATAGATGCTCACCTCCTTGGAGACAATGTATATCTTTGTGGAAAGTACATGATAATACTATTTTTAAACCAAGCTACAAATGCAAAAAAACTACAATGAAGCACAAATCAAAACCAGAAACACAGTTGAAAGGACATTTGGTGTGTGGGAAAGAAGATTTGCATGCCTTTCTTAAAGATTAAGGTTAAAATTAGATCACAATTTAGTTGTGATTGTTGCAACAGCTGTGTTACATAATATCGCTCTACTGCAAAATTATATTGTGGCAAATGATTCTGCTTCCGAAGAAGATATTTTTACAGAATCAATTGAACAACCTCCTTCCTCTGAAGGAAATCATTTTAGTTGGTTATTGTTGGAACAATATTTTATAAATTTTGGTAGTTTATATTTTGTTAATATCTCTAAAGCTAAATTTACACAATGTTGAATGCTACACAAAATAAACTGAGTCTCATCAAAAGTTCCCTGGAAGAAATCTCTGATTGCAATAAGGCTGCCCATGGTTTACATTTACAATAATGTGATAAAATATTTACAATTTCGTCTTTTTTTTTATAGAAAATGTGTGACAAATGAGCACAGTCTACCTGATGGTAAGTGGATGCTGTGGCCCATAGACATCTACCAAAATACAGATGCATTGTCACCATTGATGATTAAGATGGAATACCTTGTTTCCAGTAAAAAGGGTCTCCGCTTCTCTACATTCACCATACGAAACAGCAGCAATAAGCAGCTATTTCAAACTTATACTCTGTGAGGGTGTGTTCTTTCCCCACTTGAGTTGACCCATTTGTGTGCTACAACCATAATCTATATGTTCGCAACATGTCTCTCCCATGTATCAATAAAGTATTAAATAAATAAAAAACTAATTTGAATATTTCATTTATATTTCTAGTAAAAAATATAGTGAATAGAATGTAAAATAAGAATTTCAATTTATTATAATATGTCCATTATAAATTAAGATTGTTCTTTTTAAATTCAAAGTCCATTTTTGCATTTTCTAAAAGAGATCTCTTTAACTCAATATCAAGATCCAGTAAAATTTTTGTTTTTTCTAATTTCATAAGTTCATGTTGATGTTGAATCTTTAAGATGTCTAACCTTTTGTTTATTATTGCAGCTTCATTAATTTGCTTCTGACAAAACATTCCACCTCCTGACTTGTATGATTTGAACTGAAATTAAAATTTAACATTTTATGTTATATTCTTATCTGATACCATTGTGTAATTTTATATGGGAATCATTTATTATTGTGAATTCTCTAAGGCATAACTGCTTATAAAGTGAAGTGGGTATATTGTAATGATGTATAATATTATTGGTAACTAGTGATATAGAGTATGTACAGTAAAGGGTTCGGTCACACTTTGTACATTTAAAATATTCATTAGGGAGTTCAAATACAAATATGCAGGATATGGCTCACCTTATCATTGCTAAAATGTTTTCTAGCCTTTTTCTTTAAATTATCATATAAGGCATGTAACTGTTTTTCCGTCCTAAATCCAGATTCCGAGACAACATTATATTTATTTGTCAGCGCCATCCAAGCTTGTTTCTTGGCCTCTACAGTAATCCCGTCAGTCTTTTTGTTGTCAATTATGGCCACAAATTCCTTGGCTACTTTAATAAGAAGCATCTTCTCTCTTTCAGTAAAATTTTTACTGCGTTTTCCAGACTCCATTATTCTTATTTTATAAAAGAAAGGATATTGATTACTGACCTAAATAATATAAAGATAAAGCAGAAACGATATGTAGCAATTACCACTAAACATAAAATCACATGGAAATATAAAAAAAAAAAAAAATATTACCACATACGAAACAAAAACAATGAGTTTGACTTTGACATTTTCTACACAGTCGCCGATAAATATGGAGTTATAATAATTTATTACTAAAACAGTGTAAATTCACTTATTTAGGCTCAAAAACAAATATATTATAAATAAAAATTTAATAAAACTAGTATTAATGAAGAATTGTAATAATAAAATCAATTTTAGACTCGATCGCCTTAACAGACCCATCTAGCGACAAATTGGGGAACTTGTTATTGGTACAGAAACACAGCGACAGTTAACCGACCTTTTCACTACCGACGTTTAACTTTATTGAATATCTAGCTAATGGAAATATAACTAGGAACTTCAGAATTTGGGTAATAGTCGGAAAATTTATCCTAGGTCCTCGCCGACAACTTTGAAATTTGTGCTCTCCGTAACTACCGGCTTACGTGTGACATGGACGTTACACATTGCAAGTCCTCCGTTACTGTTACAGCTTATTTTTTTTAAATTCTTATTAAAGATCACTGCTGACCATAGACCTCCCCCAAGATTGCCTTTTAGGGGGGGATATTTTCCATAGTTGCCACCTTTTGTAAGCGGATTGGCAACCGCAGTTTTATATTTTTAGTCATTATTAGGAAGACGCTGCTGCCCATCTCCTGATTTGTTTCCCTTTGTCACCTCTTCTAACACCCACGGGATAATATGATGTAGTCGATATTCTTACACGGTTTTAAATCCTCACCTCATAATAATCCTTTACTTCCATAGTACGACCTTCACAATTTGTTTCTGATGAGAGAGATATGGGGTAGTGGATTCTAAGTATTAAGAGATAGTTAAGGGAATGGAACTCTATATCATTCTGTGAGTGTTGAACGAGGTGACAAAGGTAAATGAAAAAGATAGGCAGAAGCATCTTCCTGATATCAACTCAAAATATTAAATAATTGCATCTGTGGCAGATATCCGCCTCGGTGGCATCTATGGCAGATATTCTCCTCAGTGGTATCTATGGCAGATATCCTCCTTGTGAGACGATTTGTGGGGAAGGCTTATGTTCAGTAGTGGATATTCATACACTGTCTTTCCGTACGAATACAATTTGGGCGGGTTCAAGACGAGTGAATAGGCATTTTTTACGCTAAGGCAGTGCGATTTACCATCTAAAGCTTTATCAACACTGACCACCAGGTGGGATTGTGGTCAAGCACTGGCATATAAGTAAAAAAAAAAAGAATAATTGAATTCCAATAATGAATGAGGTTGACTTTCACAACATTTGTGGCAGTATTTTCGGGACGCCTATGTTCATCAACAGAATTGTGATTGTTTGTAATGTTAATGTAATAATGTCCTCTTCTCGACGGAGACTAGATATCTGCGCAGGACAGGATTATTGTGGCCGAGTGTCTGCGCAAGTTTTAGTCCAATCTATATTCCCTTTCATAGTACGATGGAACGGTTATCGGACACTACCGGAGAGAAATCAGGCGAAGGAATAATGGTGACGTGCTTTCCGCGGCGCGGGGTAAAACACCGCCAACTTCCTGACTCCGGGGTGCTGTTGAGAATTTATTGACAGGAAAACCCCAATAACTAATTTTAGCCTGACCAGAAATTCGAACCCGGGATCTCATGTTCAGCAACCACGTTTGCGATCACTAAACCAACGAGGTAGTCATGGACGGTTTATAATAGTGATCTATTTTTGGCCGATTTCAAAAAAGGAGTAAACTTACAATTCTACTGTTTGTTTTTTTATATGTGTTACGCTATATTTTCACCAATTATTGTGAACCGTTTTTTTTAATTTTGCCGTGTAGTGGCGGTGTAGGAACATCCACTACCCAATATCATCCCGTGGGTGTCGTAAGAGGCCACAGGCGGAAACAAATCAGGAGATGGGCAGCAGCGTCTTCCGAATAACGACTAATAAAACTGTGGTTGCCTACCCGCTTGCCTAGTGCGGCAACTATGGCAAATATCCCCTCCTTTGAGGCAATCTATGGGAGAGGCCTATATATAACGCTGTGACACTACAAGACAAAAGCAAAACTCTTGTGAAAAATTATATATTGCATGATTTGTTTTCAGGATGAAAGAAAAACGAATGTATGTATATGCGGCACAGATAGTTTTTGTTTGTGCAATATTCATTGGTGAGTATACCTAATTTTTTTTATAAAGGTGGCAAACGAGCATGGGTTCACCTGATGGTAAGTGATTACTGCCGCCCATGAATAACTACAATGGGTATTGCAGGAGTGTTGCCGGTTTTTTTTTTTAAAGAAGAAGGCTCTTTTTTGAAGGTCACTACTCACTAAGTTGTATCGGTCAGGAAAATCGTTTATGGTAGCCGATTCGACAAGAAGTTGTGCGAGAAAAGAAACTTCTGATAAATCGCACAGTGGTGGACCGCAAATTATCGAGATGGTATGGGTGATAGTGAAATCTGGCGGCACAGATTAGTTTGAATAATTCCTCTGGCCACTCCCCGTGGTACAAGCGATAGATTTTTTTTTATAAGATAGGGTGACAAACGAGCACACAGTCCACCTGATGTGAAGTGGTCGCTGTGACTCATAGACATCTACATTTATCCTCGCTTGCGAATCAAAATGCAGATGCGTTGCCACTCGTGAGGACTAAGATGGAATGCCTCTTTTCCAGTAAAAAGGGTCTCCGGTTCTACACTCACCATACCAAAACACAGCAGTGCTAAGCTGCTATTTTACGCTGGTTTTCTGTGAGAGCGTGGTCCTTCCCCGGTAGAGCCGACCCATTCGTGCTACAACTATACTACTAATATAGCTGCAGCATGGCTCTACCACGTTTAAAGAATATGCAAATAGATGCAAATGCAAATAGATAGAACATATCTTCACAACGCTTGTGAGTTAAGCCAATCAGAAACAAGTCTTTCATCGACGATTCGTGCTGTTCTTCGCTGGATGCGATCAAGTACGCGAAACTGGACGTAATTTGAGCCAGCCGACATCGGAATCCTCGGCGTCGATATAACTATGAGACAATAAGGGGAGTCTTTAAATTGAGGACAAGAGAGAACAAGGAGGTAACGGTGATAGGCCTGTAGTTGGGCGCATGAGAGTGGTTACCTTTGTTAGGGATCGGGCGCACAAAATTTGTCCTCAAAGACTACGGGACAGTGTCTGAAGAGTAGGACCGGAAAAGACGCGTAAGAACTGGTGTCAATTCCGCGGTACACGTTATATATGCCTATATATATATCTATAATATTATATATGAATATAATTTACATACACTTCATAATTTTCATATTAGGTATTAAGTTAAAATATATTTTTCATAATATTTTATCTTTCACAAGCACTACCAACAGAGCTAGCAGAGCTATTAGTAAAGTCTATATACGAAGACAAAGTACCAAAGGTGGGCCTCCTCTCATTTCTAAGAAGGTTTTAGGACAAGCGTCTGCTGCGTGGCGCCAATGTGAAATAATTAATTAATAATAATTTAAAAAAAAAAAGATAAATTGAAGATAATATAGATTAAGGAAGAAAGAATAGAGACAGTGTAGTGGCGGTGTAAGAATATCCACTAGCTCATATCGTGCCGTGGGTGTCGTAAGAGGCGACAGAAGAAAACAAACCAGAAGATGCGTAGTGGCGTCTTTTTAATAACAACAAAACATGCGTGAGTGTCGTGGAACACTCGGTTGGGTTAGAACGAAGTTCCTTTCATAGTACATTTGTACATATATATTATTATTGATAAACATATTATATTATTGATTGACAAATACAAATAAATGGATTATTAGTGTCTATTAAAATGAAGACTCATTTGAAATAAAATACACTGACACAAGGGGTAGTGCCGAAAAAATCTTACACTTTTTGTCGCCTAGCTCCCATCCGCTAAACCCGTGCCGTCCGATAAAGAACTTCGTTCCAAAAAAAAACTGCGGTTGCTGCTAGCGTGGCAACTATGGAAATATACCTCATATGAGGCAATCTAGGGCAGGCCTATGTTCAGCAGTACCTATAATATTAAATTATAGGCTGTAAGGGTAACAGTATAAAGATCGAAGAGATATATTCTGTGCTCATTGCAAAGTATATATATACATATATATATACATATATATATATGTATATATATATATGTATATATATATACATATATATATATGTATATATATATACATATATATATATATATATATGTATATATATATGTATGTGTGTATGAGTATGTATGTATATATTTATTGTATTTATTAATATATATGTATGTAAATCAATAGAAATAAGAAAATAAATTATACTTATATTTTATACACTTAATACGTTAATTGTTAACTGTTACTTATAGCAAATTTCTATTAACTAGTGTTATGTTAATTATTAAGTACGCACGCTGCTACCTACTTGCTTTATATAAAACCATTTCTCTTTCCCAATAGGTTTGCTGGAAGAGAACTCTTATTAGGGTTAAGCTCGCCTTTGTACATTTTATTTAAATATTTAATAATTGTTACCAACGTATAGTGTGTACAATAAAGAATAAAGAATAAAGTATTTAATTACAAAGTATTCATTATTATTTTTACTAGTTATTTATATATATACCTACATATAAATAAAATTGAAGTGTCTGTCTGTTATATTGTAATAACTAGCTTTGATCTAGCTCACGGGGTTGTTTACATGTTACTTAGAAATAAATAACTATTTTTAGGGATCCTTACCCAAAGGTTAACCAACGGGGCCCCATTTCTAATCCTCCCCTGTCCGTTCGTCCGTACGTCCGTCTGTCTGTCAGCGGGCTGTATCTTATGATCCGTAGTAGGTACACATTTGAAATTTTCACAGAATGTGTATCTATAACGACAAATAATAAAAATAAATTAAAAAGGGCTCTCCTACTAGAATCCTGTATTACGATGTTACGGAACCTGTTGCGGCAACACCGACTAATAATCAGCGGTATAAAACAAGGCGCCAGGGTGTGCCCAGCGGCAATCTTCTTTTTAAGAAGGTCTTACCATTGTACCAGCAAAGATATTATTAGGAAGTCATTATATCATTTTTACCAGCGACCGTATTTTATTTTATTTTGTTACGTTCATTTGTAAACAGAACCCTTCATGCGCGAGTCTGACTCGCACTTGGCCCGGTCTATTATAATTATTTTCTGTCTGTCCGGGCTAGTCTTCGGAATGGCTGAACGGACTATGATGAAATTTTTTACAAATAGACAGAGAGTATTATATTTGTTATGATTTATGAGAGATTTAGACTAAAGATTTTTTTTAAAACGAAAAAATGATAAAATTAAGTCTTCTTCATAAAAATATTAGCAATGCTATGAATATTGCTAATCACTTCTGCATGGGCAGGAGACAATTTTGTCCCCGGAGAAAGGAGAGAATGTTTATCCCTTCGCTTAGTTTTACCCACCCTACGAACATGGGCACACCGGTAGATATTCCACTGTAGATAAAATGGGAGATAGACTTAGATTTTTTGTATGAATATAAACTTAAACCCACGTCCATTGAACTAGGATAAAATTGTCCCTTTCAAATGTCAAAAAATCATAATTTTTTATATTTCATTTGGCTCCATGCTACGGACGGGGGATATATTATGTCTACTCGTTATGTCAAACGGGGATATACTTCTCCCCGTTGCCGTGCTTTGGCATAAGGACAAGATAATTTTATATCTTGTCAGTGGATATAATCAGGGAATTTTTTTGTCGCCAGCCCATGCTAGCCGTGCTGGTAAGCTTTATAAATGTTAGTGTTAGGAGTAATTCAGGACAGTAGTCGAATGGTGGATTCGAACCCACGACATTTTGCGTTCCCGGTCCGCACCCTGCCATTAGGATATTGTCGTTTGCCGCGGTGTTCGTTATCTTAAATTTAAATACCGCCACATCAACATTCTACCGAGGCGAAGCAGGGGGCGGTTCGCTAGTCGTAAATATGAGAACATTGATAAAATTCCAAGTATTCGTTTCACTATAAACTACATAAAGTAAACAGTGACGGTACAAAGGGTCCATTCTACTCTGCCTACAATTTGTTTTTGTGATAAGAGCTATGCGAAACGTGCTGAAGTGGTGTAAAAATTAATAAGGCCTATATGACAGTATAATGGCGGTGCAACTACCTTTAGCGTGGTAGAGCCATGATATTATAGCTATATTATGATTGTACCACGAATGGATCGACTCGACCGGGGCAGGACCGCGCTCTCACAATACCAGCGTAAAATAGCAGCTTAATGCTGCTGTGTTTCGACTTTCGAATGGTGAGTGTAGACAACCGGACCCTTTTTTGTGGAAATGAAGCTTACCATTTTAGTCCTCAGGGTGGACAATACTGCAGTATTTTGATTCCACAGTATTCACCATAGACTTAGATTAATATACCTATGTATATTAATATATTGTACTTACCATTAGGTGGACTATGTGTTAGTTTTTCACCTTTATTCTATAAAAGAGAACCCATATTGTTCCGGGGGTGAACTAGAAGATGGACAGCAGCGTGTTTCTAATAACAGCCAAATATAATAAAACTGTAACTGAGGCAATCTATGGGGGAGGCCTATATTCAGCAGTGCACTTTTGATATGCTTTAACAACGAACGTTGATACTTAGGCGGAAGAAAAAGTGGCAACTAATTTTTTTGGTCACGGTTGATAAATGAAACGTTACAAATAATCCGAATGCACAGTTTATTCACTTTTTTTGCGCCCAGAAGCAAATGAAAAGGGCTACCCCCATAAACGAGAGGGAGGTGGTGAATGCTTTATGCATACCACGACAGCCGGCTGTCGTGGTTATGTGGGACTCACTGTGACTAACCTAACCTAACCTCCCTAAGTGTACCCACTAAACACCATATGTGAGACTGGCATTGGCTTATAAGGCCTTTCTGCCGAATCGGAAGCGACCCTCTTTTGGGAAAAGGGGGCGCAGGCGGCGACGAGCCGCCGAGGGGGAGCCTTCTAAGGCAAATTTAAGAAGAGTCGGCCTGAGCCGCCAGGAGGCAGTTCAGGTCGGTTGAAAGCTTGTTTGGCGGGTCCGAGAGAGTTTCTCGGCCTGTGGACTAGACAGTCAAAGGTTTGGCGGAGTGGCGTGATTCCGTGGCGCAGGCGGGGTATCGTACGAGAGGGGATAGTGAGACATCGGGTGACATAGGTAAGCATCAGCGGGCTATAATATGCTATACGTTCATAGTTCGGTAGCTATGTAGACGTTTAAGGGTTTTGGGTTAGCGCTACGGGTTTAGAAAGAGCAGACAGATGTTGCGCTGCGTATATTTTTCAAGTGACGCCGAAACCAAACCAAAACCATGCTCAACTCATTGTAAGAACACACACGCACGTACTTATATTATGTAGATATCTAAATAATTTTCAACCAACATGGTTTTAGGTGCACATGTTCCCAGCTGTGGAAAGTTTCGGGCTATAAAAAAGTAAGAGAAATCGTTTTGGCGTCACTTGAAATGTGCGTAGCGCTCCGTCTCTTTCTTAGTTGATCTGAGGCTACAGGGTCACAATTTCGAATACCACATTTAACCACTTTAATGGTCTACAAACAATCGCTCCGGGCCTGGATGCCACCGCCACCACGACGCAGGAGAAAGTCCTAGAGTTGTGTAAATTGATTTCATTTCTTTTTTTTACAATTTATGAACTAGTGACGTAGATTCTTTTCCACTAGTAAAATAATCTGCTTCTTCACGGGGAGTGCTATGAGGAATTGTTTCGAATAAGTTCAGCCGCTAAATTCCACCATCCCGCATCGCGACAAAACTATCCATACCATCTTAATGATTGGCGGTCCACCACTGTACGATTTACCAGTTTTCTTCCTTGCACAGCTTCTTTCTGAAATAGGCTACCACCACCGATTTTTCGGACTTTAATAACATAACGATCTCCCAGAAATGAGCTTAACATTTTTAAAAGGCCGGCAACGCACCTGAATTCCCCTGGTGTTGCAGATGTTCATGGGCATTAGTCACTTAGAATCAGGTGAGCCGCATGCTCGTTTGCATATAAATACATAATCCCGTGGATGATACCCAATAGTTGAAAGAGGAAAATGAAACAGGAGATGAGTGGCAGAATCACCAAGCGTGTCAACTATGGCAACCATGACCTCTACGTGGCTATCTATGGGGGTGGCTAATGCCCTGCCACTTCAGCAAGCAGTACTGCGCTTACCTAAATACGAGTTCCTTGCGTAAAAATCTCATCTTCTTAAAAGCTTCTACCTACGTACTAAAGCCATTCTGTAGATATATTATGGTTGTAACACGAAGGCGTCGGCTCGACCGGGGATGGACCAGGCTCTCACAAAATACAATCGTAAAATAGCAGCTTAGTACCTACTGCTGTATTTCGTATAGTGAGTATAGACAACCGGGAACACTTCTTACTGGTACCAAGGCATTCCATTTTCTACCGACTTCAAAAATGTTGTTTTTTTATGTGTGTTACCTTATAACTTTTTTACTGGGTGAACCCATTTGGATGATTCTCTTTTTTATTTGAAAGCTGGTACTTCACATGTGGTCCCATATGAATTTGATCAAGGTCAGACCAATAGTTTTTGACTTATTCTTAATAATTTATATTGAAGTCGGCAGTACAAAATTTTTAATTTTTAATTAGAGTCCTTGAGGTCTGTGGGTTACAGTATCCACTTATCATCAGGTGGAATGTTTGTTCGTTTGTCACCCTTATTCTATAAAAAAAAAACTGCTCACACTGCACGTATCCGCCTCCGCGCCCGCTGCAGCGTGCAGTATAAGCCAACCATATGATTATCTTAACACAATGCTTATTGCTTACTGGCTTACTGCCCTAGTCGAGAGACGAAACGAACGTGCCCGTATATTTTTGTATTGGCCTAAACACTTGGGACGTTCTCCACTCGTGGGTAATCAAAATGGTTTCTAAGAATAAAATTTTATTTTCTAGCCTACTTATATTTTTAGGTTATCAAGGGATGAATCTCGAAAATGCGCATAAATGGGTTTCTGTGGTTGGTGAGTTTTTTTTTATTTTTTTTTTTTGCATGACTTGGCTTAAACGGTTATTGTCAATTAATAAATATGTTGGGAGGTTAAAAAACTATATTCTCAATAAATATATCTATTGTGTACGTTTTACAATTTTGTAATTTGTTATATTTTTTTTAAATATTGTGCAAGCAGTTCTAGAAAGACTTGTATTACAGCCGCCTATAAGATCTATTGTGATCGCTGCTATGGCTATAGTTCACTGTTAAGCCCTATGTCTTCAATAAATTGAAGGACTTGCTTAGCTGTGAGTCATTTCCATAGAATACTATAATATATACACGAACCTAATTTTACTTGTTTTGGGCTAACTACGTACATAGTTTAAGGAGTGTTACAAAATTAGGAATATTTATTAAAACACTAGCGACCATCCCTGGCTTCGCTTGAATCTTCTTTTTTTTATAGGATCGGGTGACAAACGAGCACACAGTCCACCTGATGGTAAGTGGTTACTGTGACCCATAGACATCTACATCTATCCTCAATAAAGACTCAAGATGCAGATGCGTTGTCACCCGTGAGGACTAAGATGGAGTGCCTCTTTACCAGTAAAAAGGGTCTCCGGTTCTCTGCACTCACCATACGAAACACAGCAGTATTAAGCTCCTATTTAACGCTGGTTTTCTATCGTGGTGTCATAGAATTATTACATACGTTATAATTCTACGTAATAATTCTTTGCGTGATGTTATTTAAATTTATAAATATAATTTTTTTTAAACATTCACGTTATACGGATAAACTGTAGCCTAGATCCCCCCTGGTATTGTTCTCTATTGTTCATAAAGTTTCATCACCATCGGTTTAGCCATTCTGAAGATTAGTCTGGATAGACAGACTGGTAAACATTTTTAAAATTATTATTTATCTGTGTCTTAATACCATGCAAATAACATAAACACTCACGCCTGTCACCCAGGCAGGCAGAGACTATGGACTTCCATTTGACACGATCCTGACACACCTCTCTCGCTTCCTCCACATCCATATACCTACACATACACGCTCGTCGGTTAAAGGTACTCTTGATTTGGCCCATTTTTAATATATCGCCAATTTGGTCGATAAACTTTCGCCTAGGGCGACCCTTCCCGACTATGCCGTTCACTTCTGCAACATAAATTTGCTTTGTCACTCTTTTCTCATTCATTCTTTCTACATGACCAAACCAATGAAGCGTTCCTTACTCAAACCTTGGAGGCAAATAACCTCCAAAGCTTAATAGAAGCCAGTTAATTCAATATTACAGACACTTCAATTATATTTATATTTGTATAGATAAAATACGAAAACTAATATCACACAGTCACAGTTTGATTCGTAATCGAAGATAGATGTAGATGTCTATGGGCCACAGCAACCACTTACCATCAGGTGGACTGTGTGTTCGTTTGTCACCATTATCCTATAAAAAAAACTGGTTTGATAGTTTTATTTTTGTTCCAGCCCGTTATGTTGTCTACATGTTAATAATAAAAGGTTCCAGTGAAGTATGTGCAATAGGCTTCAACGCGTTACATTCTGAGCAGTCGACGGACGTTTATCAAATTGTATATAACACCAAAAAATTTCTATTCATTACAGTCTTATCAATTGGTTTTTTGATTTATAATAAACAGAAAGTACTCGGCGAGGATTTCCTGTTTTGGTTTATCGCGCACCTTATAACGGAATATCCGGAAATGGTAAGTTAAGTATGGTGTAACTCTTTTATGTTATTATTTGGTCGTTGTTGTTCTGGAATTGGGCGCATGTTTCAACTTTCTTTATATAAGGGTGGATAATGACTGTTTACCTAATGATTTATGCTTTGGCACTATAAATCTAGACTAAGATGGATTGCCTCATTACCAGTAATAATTAAAAACTAAAAAGTTTGTACAACCGACTTCAATATAATATATTAAGAATAATGATTTCTTTTATTTACGCGAAGACTACACATTAAATGAAACTAATTTTTACGGATTTTATTGCGTTTTAAAAAGTTAAATTAAAAATAGTTTCTTTTAATATTAAGAATAACTCAAAAACTATTGGTCAGCTCTTGATCAAATTTATATGGAACCACATGTGAAGCACGAGCTTTCAAATAAAAAAGAATCATCGAAATCGGTTCACCCAGAAAAAAGTTATGAGGTAACACACAAAAAAAATTAGTCAACTTTTTTTTATAGGAGAGGGGGCAAATGAGCATGCGGCTCACCTGATGGTAAGTGACTACCGCCGCCCATGAACAACTGTAACTTGAGTACCTCCTGTTTGAAATCGTTAAAAATGGGACGTCCAGTTCTGTAGAGAATGCCGCTTGTTTTGTATCGTGAGTGTAGACTCACCATACAAAACAAGCGGTATTAAGCTGCTGTTTTACGCTGGTATTCAGTACATAGAAGAATAATGATTGCTGTGTTCTGTTATGTGCTTATTTTTTTTATAGAATAATGGTGACAAACGTGCACACCGTCCACCTGATAGTAAATTGATACTGTGGCCCATAAACATCTACATCTATTCTCGATTAAGAATCAAAATGTAGATGTGTTGTCACACCTGAGGAATCCGGTCTCCGGTTCTTTACACTCACGATATCAAACACAGCAGCATTTTTTTTTATAGGATAGGGTGACAAACGAGCACGCAGTCCACCTGATGGTAAGTGGTTGCTGTGGCCCATAGACATCTACATTTATCCTCGTTTGCGAATCAAAATCCAGATGCGTTGTCACCCGTGAGGACTAAGATGGAATGCCTCTTTTCCAGTAAAAAGTGTCTCCGGTTCTCTACACTCACCATACGAAACACAGCAGTGTTAAGCTGCTATTTTACGCTGGTGTTCTGTGAGAGCGTGGTCCTTCCCCGGTCGAGCCGACCCATTCGTGCTACAACTATACTACTAATATAGCGGCAGCATGGCTCTACCAAGTATAAATGCAGATATCCTACGCTGGTATTCTGTTAACACTTTCACGTTCCGGTTTTCAGACACAATAGTAAGACAATAGCAATGACCCATATGTAGTCCACAGGATAGTGAAAGGGTTAAGCAGCATCTTTATGATAACAACTTAAAATAATTAAAAACTGCAGTTGCCCGCCACCAAACGTGGCAATAGTTGCCAGCATTTATTCTCCCTATGTGGGATTCTATGGGGCAGGCATTTGAGCAGGTGGACTTTTCACTGAAGATGACGATGTTGAAATTGCCCTGCCTCTATTTAACCACGACTCGTCTTATTCCAGGAACAAACCGCACCAACTATCAACTATGGTGTCGGTATGGCGTGCAGTTTCTTCGAAGGCTATCTAGTTCACGTGATTCCGAGCGATGGAGCCAAATTCGTGGGTTTCGAAGAGAACATGAACATTTATGAGGCACGTCAGGGGATAGTGTTCCCTGTCAAGAGGCTGTTCATAGTGATAACGAAGTCTCTCTACTGCCCGCCTGATCTGAAACATTTTAACAAGAACAACAGGATGGATATACCGTATTTGGAGGCCTGTCAGGTTAGTGATCTAGATAGGATTGGCGTGATTCAATAATTTCTACAGTTTCAAGCGAATCGTGAAAAGAAACGTAAATTATATTATTCTATTTTTAGATTCATATCCGTTTCACAACAGAGGATAAGTGTCAGAATGTTATATACCAGGAAAGACGCCACCTTAAATTTTTAAATTATCCCAGTAAAGATCAGTCAGGATTTCATACGTGGTAGAGCCATGCTACAGCTATATTAATAGTATAGTTGTAGCACGAATGGGTCGGCTCGACCGGGGAAGGACCACGCTCTTACATAATACCACCGTAAAATGTTTCGTTCGGTGAGTATAGAGAAGCGAATACCCTTTTTACTGGAAAAGAACCATTCCACACCAGGGTGGGAATAAAAATACATTATATTGTTTTATTCCTTTAAAAAATTATTAGTAATATTCGCCTTTACGCCTATTTAGGCTCAACGAAGACTAGCCATCAGCGCAGGGTAGCATTATAGTGCCCGAGTTTATACGCAAGCACAGGTGTACTCTCTATGTCCACACTTTCATAATCCGATGTGACGGTAGTCCGACATGACCGTAGAGATCACTGCTACTGAGGATTTCTTGATAGAAATACGCAGTAATTGATTTTGGCCCTGTTATATAATATATTATTCTGTATGTTTATTTAAAGTCTATTGCATTCCCTTAGAAAAAAAGGGATCTAAAGGGCGGAAATAATGTCTAAAGGCATTCTCTACCAGTTAAGCCTGTATAGCAATTAATAAACAAAGAAAAGAATAGAATCAAAAATAAATACACATTATATGTAACAAAATATGTTATGATATAATGTTCTAAGCATGTATTCGTATATATGCTAGCACATATAATATAAATATATAAATTTGAACAAGTATATAATATATTATATATACAAAAAAATACAAAATTAATACATCCGTATAAATACGAGTACGGCTATTTAACAATAATAATAACAAAATCCCAGAAAATATAGAAGATTTGACTCAAAGTTCAAAAACTTTATTAAACAACGTTTGTATAAACAGGGCTATTATAATATTAAGGAATTTATGGACGATAATAACCCCTGGGAATGAGGTGATCGCTACCAAGCTATTTCTAATTATTTTTGTGTTATTAATTATGTAAGCTGCTATTTAAAAAAAAGTCCCGCTGGGTTTCTTGCTGGTTCTTCCCAGGACAGGTTTTTCTTTCTAACCAGTGGTAATTAAACAAAAGAGTGACTTTCAATAAGTATTATTTATAATCTATATTGAATAAAAAAGTTTCTGTTTCTGTTTCTATGGTATTTTCAATGATTCCCTAATAGGTGCAAGCGAACAAACTTTTTGAAGGAGTACTCTTATTTTTTAGTCTATTCTTTGTTTTGAACCCGGGTCGGGCCCGGGACAGGGGACCACATGGATGAGCAGTCGCGCTAACGATCACTAGACCAAAGAGCCAGTCAAAGAAGATGACTACCGAATTTATATTTTTAAGATAGCTGAAGGGGGGGGGGGGCATTATGTGCATTTACGTTCAGTCCTACCTTTTTTCGTGGGGAAAATCCTCATGGGTAAATTCCGCTGCGGGGGCAACGGGAAGGTTATTCCGGAGTCCTTGGTTGGTACTAAAATCCCAAGGTGGTCACCATCAGCGTGTATAAGGGGTCCGTTCGGAACACAATCGGGACCCTTCCATCGCTTGCCCGCTCTGCTCGACCAGAAGCCCGTCCCGGGGGTAGCACTTATTACACTCCCCCACCCCCTCCAGCAACCTAACTAACACGCCGACTTCAAACAAAAGAGTCTACGGATGCGTTAACATCTCTGGGGATTAAGATGGAATGCCTCACAGGGTATAATTACACGGGCTCTGTTCAAGATACAGCCTGTTAAGGTTCACTGCTGAACATAGGCCTACCCCATAGATTCATAGGGGAGATATTTTTCATAGTTGCCACGTTTGGCAAGCGGGTTGGCAAGCGCAATTTTTTTTATTTTTAGTCGTTTTAAGAAGACGCTGCTGCCCGTCTCCTGATTTGTTCTCCTCTGTCGCCTCTTACGACATCCACGGGTTGATATGAGGTAGTGGATATTCTGCCACTACACGGTAAGTAAGTAGTGTTAAGTAATGTTAAAATGAATAAATGTATATAAAAGCAGATGGGACTAGGGGTGGGCGCTACGACGATGAACTGTTTACAAAGACCGTTTTGTTTCTGCTACGATGAAACCGTTTTACGTCCTGGGTTCAATTACTTGGTGCGATTTTTTATTTTACGCCTATGAAAATACAGTCGAGCAATGATTCAACTATCTTTCTCACTCGTCGCCTTGTCCTTAACGTTCGTCTTTGGTTCCGCATTCGTTTAACAAACGTAGACAGACAAAACAGTCCATACCTAGCTGTAAGAAACTGCAACCATTTCTCTCAAAGAATGTTGAATAAGTTTCGTCCTTTAAGCAGTCTTCAAAGCGGTTGCAACGACGACCGTTTTCTGCAATCGTTTTCGTCGTCGAGAAAACGGTTGCGTTTCGTCCGTCAAAAATTCGACAACGACCCATCACTAGATGGTACCAACTGTAATATCTATCTCTCTCTCTCTCTCTCTCTCTCTCTCTTTCCCTCCCTTCCTCTCCCTCTGCCTCTATCTCTCTCTCTCAATCTCTCTTTCTGTACCTTTCATATCAATGACCTGAAAATAATTCCAACGCAGTCATTAGAAGACGTGGAGAAAGACGTGGCTGGTGTGAAGAATCGGACGTATCGCAACACAGCGTACAAAATATACCGACCGAAGAAGTCGCCGGTGTATTTGGCGGCAGAATGTGCGACGCCACTGCACACTTTGCATCGCGTTTTGGAGAAGACTTCTCTCTACGAAGGTGAGTTCTCCATCATTAGTTCTAATTAGAGATATGCCGAGTCGGCTATTTTTGGTATTCAATTATTTTGGTATTCCTAAAAAATAGAATCGAGTCAAAACTCGAGTCGGAGGAACTCGAATATTATGACAGATATTCGATATACTTCTTTTGAACTCGAGTACTTTTTGAATTGAGCTCTGAACCTTATATATAGCTCTTCTTCACGTTGCCCAACACGATGACCAATGCGTTAGCGAGAGGACCCTTTATTTTGGTAACAGTGGTAGAGCCACGCGGCAGCTGTTGCTGTCGCACGGATGGGCCGGCTCGAACCGGGGTGGTACCACGACCTCACAGAATACCAGCATGAAGTAGAGGTTTACCTCTGCATTTTGCTTGGTGAGTGCAGGTGGCCGGAGGCCCTTTTTACTGGAAATGAGGCATTCCATCTTAGTCCTCACGGGTGACAACGCATCTGCATTTTGATTTGTAATAGATGTAGATGTCTATGGGCCGCAGCAACCACTTACCATCAGGTGGACTGTGTGCTCGTTTGTCACCCTTATCCTATATAAAAAAAAACCAAAACCTAAAGAAAAGTTTTTTTTTTCAATATAGATCACGTGTATTTTTTATTGATAGTTATCTTATTGAAAGTCATTTTTACTTTACCACTGCTTCGGAAATTTTCTTTTTATAGGAGAGGGGGCAAACGAGCATGCGGCTCACCTGATGGTAAGTGACTACCGCCGCACAAGAACAACCGCATCACCAGGGGAACCAGGGGAATTGCAGATGCGTTGCCGGCCTTTTGTGGCGTCAACGCCGACGAGACTGATTGTTAACTTTAACAAAACTTTGTAAAACTTTACCAAACCTTAATTAGCAAAGGATAGTGATTAAATGACCGATTGCAATATTCATCATATTATTAATTACATATTTTTTCATAATATCATACATATCATAAATAACTTAACAAATAATTTTTGATGAAATATTTTTTTTAAGTCCAGCTAGAAAAGCTGGTTCTTCCCAGGACAGAGAAATGTCACCGAGTACCGGAACAAACTTGAGTCTGAAGTCGAGTCTTTGCTGGACAAAGTCTCGGATTGGGGGCGACTAAATCTAGTCCAGTTTAATCCTCAGAAGACACAAGTTTGTGCGTTTACCGCTAAAAAGAACCCCTTTGTCGTATCTCCTCAGTTTCAAGGTACTCCCCTTGTTGCCTCAGCCAGTATCGGAATCCTCGGCGTCGACATATCGAGTGACGTGCAGTTTCGTGGTCACTTGGAAGAGAAGGCCAAATTGGCCTCTAAAAAGCTTGGCGTGCTCAGCAGAGCGGGACAGTATTTCATGCCAGCTCAACGCCTGCAACTTTACAAGGCGCAGGTTCGGCCTCACATGGAATACTGTTCCCATCTCTGGGCAGGGGCTCCCCAGTGCCAGCTCCTTCCACTTAACCGCATCCAGCGCAGAGCGGCTCGAATCGTCGACGACAGAGTCCTTTCCGATCGGCTCGACTCATTGGCACTACGAAGAGATGTTGCATCTCTTTGCATTTTCTTTCGCATTTACCATGGGGAGTGCTCTGAGGAATTGTTCGGATTAATCCCAGCCGCCAAATTTCACGAACGCACATCGCGGCAGAACTCTCGATACCATCCACACCATCTGGATGATTGGCGGTCCACCACTGTGCGATTTAGAAGATGTTTTCTTCCTCGCACAACTTCCTTGTGGAATAGTTTGCCACCAGCGATTTTTCCGATCTTCAAGAAAAGAGCCTACTCCTTTTTAAAAGGCCGGCAACGCATCTGCAATTCCCCTGGTGTTGCGGTTGTTCATGGGCGGCGGTAGTCACTTACCATCAGGCGAGCCGCATGCTCGTTTGCCCCTCTCCTATAAAAAAAAAAAACTATTTTAATTCCCGACGTCCGCCCCGTGACCATGGGTTGCTGTAAAGCACCCGAATCGTCGGGAATTAAAATAGTAAATTAAACGCAATAAAATCCGTAAAAAATAGTTCTAGAAAATAAATCTTATTTCTAGTTTTCCATTAAGTCTAATATATTTAATTTATGCTTCAAAATTATTTCGGATCACCGTTGAAGTATAATCTATATAATATTTTACATGTTATTTAATTTGATTTTATTTATTTCTAAGACATGTTATGCGATATCGTCAATTGTTAAGTGGTTTTTTTATGATTCTTATTTTATATTATAGGATGAACTTTTGTGGTGGTCCCAAATAAATTTGGAGAAAAAAATTTATCTATTTAGACTCTCAATACTCAAGAATTAACTTAAATTCTGAAGTCGACATTATTTAGGAGAGACAGTGTTTAGGAGAGTTAAACTCCCGACCACATGAGTAAAGAGTTTTCTTTACTCTCTGCCCCGACTTCGGAATGTGAAGTTATTTTATATTTTTTTAGTTGTTTGAAGTCTGTTTTGACTTTCTATTGAAAAAAATTCACATTTATATTTTTGGTTGGATGTACTTTTTAATGGTAACAGAATTAGCCAATGTGAACGTCCAAAACATCGTCAACGACTTCTGCAGAATGCTGCGCTCTATAATCGCCAAGAGTCCAGAGTGTAGAAACAAGTGCGAGCTCGTTTATTTTGACGGTGAGTGATTAAAATGGTTCAAGTTATGACCACCGCGTAGGAGCTGTGGTAGCTCAGATGTTTAGCGCTCGCTGTAAATTTCATAGTATGCGAGCAACCCGGGTTCGATCCCCGCCGGCACCAATGAAATTGTTAATTGCAATTTTAAGTGCTGATTTACCACGTGCTCAGTGGTGAAGGAAAAGATCATGATGAAACCTGCATGTCTGAAAAATAACAAAAAAAAAAAATTCGCACACACCGTCGCAATACAGCGGACATTTCCTTGTCCTACTTACCCACTCAGAAATGAGGGAAGACCTGTGCCCAGCAGTGGGACATATATATGCTGTAATTTTTATGATCACCGCGTGGCTTATTGATATAGGAACATGTATTTTTTAATAGAATGCAGGTGACAAAACGAGCACACAATCCACCTGATGGTAAGTGGATGCTGTGGCCCGTAGAAATGTACATTTATCCTCAATTAAGAATTAAAATGCGTTACCTCTGAGGACTAAGATGGAATGCGACGTTTTCAGTAAAACTGATCTGCTACTTTATGATGGTTTTCTTCGAGTGGACTTGTAAAGGGCTGAGATGATGATGATGATGATGATTCTATAAGAGCTTGGTACTTACCCGGTCGGGCTGACTTTACTACGTATAAATTATAATTATACGTATAAATTAATGAAATACGCATACATTAATATTAAATAAAATGTTTTTCAGATACTGACCCCACACAAAACCTAGCGGACGTATTGCTGGATCGGATACGATTATTGGAACCAAATTTCGAGAATTTAAAAAATACATAATTAGGAATTCTGTGATATTATTAATTTTAAGTTGACAGCGATTTTTCGTTAAGTTTTGCTATAAAATTGTACTCATCTAGTTCCTCAGTGATGATTTAATGATAAGCAATTATTTTTAGTAGGGGGAATCATTACGATACGGTTTATTTAGAAATGAGTCGTACAGCTGACTTGTGATATTAAAATATCAATATGATGTAGTGTTTCGTAAGATTTTTGTATGGCAACCCTATTAACATCTGTACACGCTGTATTTAGGGTTGCAACACAGGCAAAGAGAAAAACAAATTCCCGCGGAGCTCTAATGAGATTACATTATCTTTGGTGTTATTTTGTGAACATGTATAGGTACATACACTAGTAAGTAAAAGACTGTTATTTAAGTATAATACTATTTTTTGATTGATGAATGATGACACATTGTGACAAATAATTTCACCTCTGTCCCAACTGGCGACCAGGAACCAAGCGACATCTGGTGAGCGGAAGGTTTTTATTAGCCATCATTCAAAGTCCGAGTTATTGTCTAGTAAGCGCGAGCCAATGACGATAGAGCAAAGCAGGGTATAAGTAGCGGCACGAAAGTCTAGCGGTGACCGTTATTGCGCATAAGTCGCGCTGATTGGCTCGTGCGTATCGTTCGCACGCACTGATTAGCTCTCCAGTTGCATTCGTGCAATTCAATTCGTGCGCGTCCCCTCCACGTTTCGTTCAGCGCTAGACATACATGCCGCGACTTGTATCTATAGGGTCATTTACTAAATTAAGCGCAGATTACACTTCGTATAGCTTAAGCGTATAGTTAATTGATATGCACGTGCTATAAGCACGCAAGTAATCTATGTAATAAGTGAAACGTGGTGAAATTTAAAAAATGCAGGGTTTTTTTTTTATATAGCGCTTGTGATTATCGGTCATTAAAAAGTAAAGAAACGTATGCGTAGGTAACACTGGGTATCTTCTTTCTTTTCCGAAAGGATATGCTAAAGCTTAAATTAATTTTTCCATGGTGCCGGCGAGCTTCAAACTCGGCTTGGCCACTTCCTAAAAAATTTTAAACTCCGCTAAAAAGGTTTTTTTTTTTAAATTTGAAAAAACAGATTCCTAAGAAGTTCAAGAAACATATCGTCCTATGGTATAATCCGTTTTTTTAAATATCAATTCCCTGTAAATATAGTTTGTTTGTTTGGCAACATAAGATTATTACTGTTATTGTTATTTTATTTAACAATTTAAAATAAAACGGCCTTCTGCACTGTAGAGTGGGTTGTAATTAGAAATAAGATGATTTTAGTTCCAGAAATTAGGTTATTTTTAAGGTACTTACGTAATTATGTATAGCTACTATAACTGTTTGTTTTTATTTTGGATTTTAATTTTTTTATGTGTCTTTTCCGTTACGGCGGTTTTATATATCACACACCGTGCGGGCTGGAAATGAACGCAGCCAATTTTAGCACTATTTTAGCCTTGGTCTGTATGATACACCTTAAATTATACCTAAATCTAGGGTTTGATTCTTTAAGGTTGATTTATCTTGGTCAACTGATATAGGAATATTCATTGTTAAAACATTTACGGCGTTACTCATAAAAATCGATGTCAATTAAAAAAACCTAAAAATTGCTCTCTCTCTCTCTCTTCTCCCGCTCTCCCTCTCCCCCCGCTCTTCCTCCCCCCTCCATCTCCTGTCTCCCTTCCTCTTCCGTATCTCACTACCACTCCCTCCCCCTTCTATATCTCTCTCCCTCTCACTCCCCCTTTCATATCTCACTCTCCCTCCCTCTCTCGCACTTCACAAAATGACAATAGAAAGAGACAGGTATATAAGTATAGATAAAAGTAAGCAATAACAAACGACGCCGTTAAGTTTTTTGATGACTACCTTTTTGAGGATTTTTCATGACACACTGATAGATATAGAGACCGATAGAAGTACAACGAGTTATAATATTCTTTTTTCGTAAAAATATTAATATATACGAGTATTGAGATAAGGATAAAAGAAGGCCAAGATTTATTTAGCGACTAACATCTGAGCATATTATATTCTTACGTATTTATAATTTTTAAGATTTGTTTTATATATTATATTACTGATTTTATAATGATAATTTTATAGCCATTCAAATTAAAATGAATACTAATGTTGTGTTTATGTGTTTTCTTTAAGTTTTTTTTTTACATTTATAAGCTTCTATCATAATTTTATACTTGACTACTATCCCATTTAATAGTAAGTGGTGATGCAGCTGAAGATAGTGAAGCTTACTGACTTAGCTTAACAACAACCTGTTCAATCTTTCTCACATTATAATATGGATGGAGAGATAGTACAGATTATTTCATTTCTTTGCTGTACGCGTTATTAACGACGAAGCAAACCGTTTGCTTCAAATTCGTGGCACGTCGACAACAAAGTGGAAACTAGCTGAGCGTCTAGTTCTCCTATGATGGAATGGAGAGGGTAAGTCATGCAATTACTGATCTCACTCTCCGAAATGTATCTTGTGAGAAAGGTTATCTATTTTGCGCCTGCTTGACATGGGCGTTCCCCGTTGTAGAAGTGATTTCGTTTCACAATTTTAACGTTGCTACTTGTCGTCGGTCTTAAGTATTTTATCCTGGCGTAAACGAGTTTTATCGCCATACATCAGGGGTAATTAAATCGTTTTGCTAATGATAGACCACTAACCCTCGGCTGCAATATAATAGGCAATACAAGGTAGTAGTTATTTTAATATTACAGACAGTTTGTATATATTTAATCAGAAGAAGGCAGAATCGCTTGAGGACCTAAGCACTATGTTCAATGACCTCAATAGTGTCTCCCAAAGGATAGGTCTTAAGATGAACATTGACAAAAAAGTCATGTATAACGTCCATATTACACCTATGCCGGTAGTTGTTGGGAGCACTAAGCTCGAAGTTGTTGACGAGTATGCTTACTTGGGACAAATAGTCCGACTAGGTAAGTCCCAACTTCGGCCAAGAGGTCAGTCGACGGATTCAACACGACTCTCCCGTTCGGGAAATTACAACACATCTTCTCGTCAGGCATACCTAACTTTAAAACAAGATTATACAACCGGTGCGTGTTGTCAGTGATGACCTATGGATCTGAGACGTGGTCCTTCACTGCTGGCCGTTTGAGGAAGCTCAAGGTCGCTCAACGAGCTATGGAGAGGGCTATGTTCGGCGTCTCTGCGTGATAGAATTAAAAACGAGGATATCCGCATTAAGTAATAATGGTAATGGGCTGACCATATAGCTCGAAGAACCGACATCCGATGGGGAAGAAAGGTTTTCGAGTGGCAGTCACGTACCGACAGGCGAAGTGTAGGGCGTCCCCCGACTAGATGAAGTGACAACCTGGTAAGACATGCAGGAAGTCGATGGATGCAGGTGGCTCAGGACCGTTCTTGTGGCATTCCTTGGGGAAGTCTATGTTCAGCAGTGGACTTGTGAAGAACTGTAATAATGATGATGATAGATTTAATTATTGATGCCATTTTATGAATGTTTAATAAATTTACTTATACCTGCTTAATGATCAAAGCTATTCTAAAATTATAGTACAGTAATATAATAATAAATCATTTATTCTCTCTTCACAAATAGTACTTTTAGGTCACCAGAACCTCAACCCGCGGACAGAATTAATATTTTTATGCAGACTCGTTATCACCCGTGGGGACTAAGATGGAACGCCTCTTTTCCAGTAAAAAGGGTGTCCGGTACTCTACACTCACCATACGAAACAGCAACATTAAGCTGCTATTTACGCTGGTTTTCTGTGAGAGCGTGGTTTTTCCCCGGTCGAGCCGTCCCATTCGTGCTACAACTATACTACTAATATAGCTGCAGCATGGCTCTACCGCGTATAAAATATAGTAGCATAATTAAAACGAATAAAAGCTATTGATATTAAAAGAAAGTAGAAAGTAAAGTGTTGCAGAAATTATAAGTTTGTTAAAGTTGGTGTGAAGGGTCAATAAGTATGTGAGTGCAAACCTATGAAGGAAGCGATTTTTGGGAGTGTAAATGTGTAAGTAAATATGTGTGTGTGTGTGTGTGTTGCGAGTATGTTAACGGCTATGAGTAAATATATCTTAGATTTAGGATTATTTAAGTACAGTCAAAAGTTTCTCTGTTTTTTTAAATAGTATTTCAATGTTATTTAACAATTAAATTTGGTTTTAGGATATATATTAAGGATGCTATTTAATTTGTTGTATTGAATTTGTACAAGAAAGCAAAAGAACTAATGTGAGAAAGAAGTTGAAGCGTTTGACATATCTTTTAGGTGCTTATTATTAAGTAGCTTCTCGTCATACTGCAGCTGGGAGTGTTTTAAGCACAGTATGCAAAATAAAAGTTTGCCTAACTGTGCCGGACGGGCGAAACTCTCCGGAGTAAATGTTGACAGTGATACTCCACGAGTCGCTCACATCCTACACCAATAGGTTCCGGAGGATACTTCTACTGCCGTCTTTGTGGGTGCAGCTGGGGTACTGTGGACTGACGTTCAAAATTAAAATGTACGAACTATAAAATACAAATGGTAAGACATTGGCCAGCGGTTCGACTACTCAACTGTTCTGCGGAAATCTTCTGACTATTGGCTATTGACCACGGTTGTTGAATATGGTTGTTCAACTACGGTTGTTCACTATATTTTTCAGACTATTTCTTCAGTTGTTTGGTAGTAACATATATTTAGTAGTAGTAGCTGCTTTTATTAACACCGTTTCACTAGCTGCTATTATCATCTGCTATGTTGTACTCTTAGCTGTACTTATCTAGCTGCTATTATCAGCTAACTAGCTATTTCTATCACTTGTGTGTCTGCAAAAATATCAGTTACTATGTTGTACAACTAGCTATCACTGTCACTTGTAACTGCAAATATCAGTTACCACGTTATGCAACTAGCTATCACTATCACTTGTGTAACTGCAAATATCAGTTACCACGTTATGCAACTAGCTATCACTATCACTTGTAACTGCAAATATCAGTTACTATGTTACTAGCTACTATTCACTATGTTCTATATTCTGCTACTAGTCACTTCAGCTACCACTTGTTACTACCGCTTCTTACTGGTAGTTCTTCACACTACTGCTTGGTACTGGTAGTTCTTAATTACTACCGCTTCTTATTGGTAGTTCTTCACACTACGACGTTACTGGGTCCCGAGGACCTAAGGTAGACTTGAGCGTTACTTTAAAGTGAGCCGCTTGCCATTGTCAATTTTGCCTCTTTATTACATAACATTTTCTCTATACAATTGTCTTAATTACTATTTTTCCTTACATGATTAATTCCTACACTAATGTACTATACATTGTTAAATTGGCAATTTAGTCCTTTATTACAACATAAAGGTTATTTTTTTTTATAGGATAAGGGGACAAACGAGCACACAGTCCACCTGATGGTAAGTGGTTGCTGTGGCCCTTAGACATCTACATTTATTCTCAATTAAGAATAAAATGCAGATGCGTTGCCACACCTGACGACTAAGATGGAATGCCTCGTTTCCAGTAAAAAGGGTCTCCGGTTCTCTACACTCACCATACGAAGCACGTTACTCAATATATTAACATTATAAAAGTTATTAAACAAAATATCCTGAATTTTCATAATGTTTGGGTACATGGGATTCTTTAATTTTACTATAGATAGGAAATAAGTTTAATTACGCTAAATGTTCTTTTATTTCCTTAACAATACAATATCCCATTCCTTATACAGGTCAACAGTAGGGAATCGGAAGGCTAGACCAGCACTTAAGTATGGTGCGCTGTGCCCTCTCAACTTCGATTAGATGAGTTCAATGTGCGGTTTAAAGGTAAGATGTTGATCAATTATGACCCCAAGATATTTAATATTCTCGGCTCTCAAGAGTGATACGTGAGCACACGGTTTTGAAATCACTGGCATGGGCAGAAATAGTAAAAGAGGTCGGTGGGAGTAGATTACTCCTATGATCAAAGGTTATATATTTAGTTTTAGACACGTTGAGTGTTAGAACATTATTTTGCAGCCAGCTCCTGACTTTAACCAGCTTGTGCGACATGAAATACCTCTTCCCGACTATCCCCACTGAAGTACGAGGCGCTATCGTTAGCAAATGAAAAAGTTTTGCCTTTATGAGGTGGAAGTTGGCAAAGATAATTTATGTACAAGAAGAAGGACCGATTATGCTGCCTTGTGGAATACCAAATTTGACAGCTACCTCATCACTTAGTAAGTTTTCTATTCTGACCTGTTGTTTTCTACCAGTAAGATAGTCTTCCATTAATTTAAGTGAAATATCTCTTATACCGAGTCTTTCTAATTTTGTGCGGAATAGAGACTGTCGAACACTTTTACCAGGTCCAGAGACTCCGTTAAACATTTCTTCCTGCCGTCCAAATTGACAACAATAGAGTGTACTGTTGAACTGCTTATTATAATAGATAACCACTCCTTCATTTTAGGTTTTATGAGAGGTTGTCACTATATGGTTGTACAGTACAACCAACTCTTGACAAGTACAACTTGTACTTGTCAAGAGTTGGTATAAACTTTGCTGATGGTAGCCAACATTCTGTAAGGACTACTAATATGTCCCTGTATATTTCACACCTTTGTAGGAGAATGACGAAGTTGTACAATTGAGGCTACGAATATTTTGAGAGATATGATGAGATAAGATTTTAACAGTACCGTAATTTTTGGATACAAAGTTCTTTGCATGTTCTTTGTCGCACTTTATCGTTTTAGCTACTTGGATTGAGTCCAGATCTAGGTTTAAATTATAATAATTGAAATACGATTATTTTACATAAAATAAAATTTATCATTTCATTATTAAAGTAATATTAAAAATCTTAGCGCTATATTTAATATTTCGTGGGTTTTAGGTTGTTTCTTTGCCAAATTTTTCTATTAAAATAAAATTGTCTCGTGGACCGCAAACTCTTAAGTAATGTTATCCATCAGCCTGTATTACGAAGTATCATAAATTCGCAGGAGTCGTAATAAACTAGTGAACTTTTAACGCGAAACTTTTAATTAAAAGTATTTCAGTTTCTTACGAAACAAAAATTCTGCGTGACTACGTTACTCATCACAACATTTACGCTTTTGTAGTTTTGCATTTATATTATGATTTTTGTTTCATTTCTCTCTTTTCATTTAACCACTGCTTTGTAATTTGACGAAAAATTATTAATTTATCGTTCGAGTCAATACTATTTACCCAAATACATAGTCTAATAGCATAGTTATTGTAAACAGCTATGTTAAATAACGCCCATACCTAAAAATGCTATTTATTATTTATCTATTTGCTTTTTAGTATGTATGTTACATGAGATACTATTAAATACTATGTATTGCATACTATAAATACCTAATGGAGACATGCTTTGTTAATTCTTGGAAATTAACATATCAAAATCAATCATTATCATATCATTATCACATAATTAAATTGGCAACAACAAACGATACATAAAATTATACAGGGTTATTTTTCAATCAGTAGCCAAATTTTAAACTTAAGTTGAAATACATAAATAATGATATAGCGTTATTGTAGTTTTTGAAAATACGAGTAAATAGGGCTTCTACTTTTATTTGAAATTATCCCAAATTGAATGTGATTTATGAGCAACAACGATTTTTCTATCGATCGACCCTTACGAATGTGTGCGTGCGCATTAAAATCAGTTAAAATAATGCATTACCACGCATTTTGAATTTGAAAGATAAAAAGGACAGAATATTTGAGTTTTTTTAATTAATTTTTCTTTACCATTTGCCTATATTACTTATACTGAATCTTCTCTGCAAATATGGCCGGTTATTGAAAAATAACCCTGTATAAAGATGTCAAAAGTGTACTTACAATAATATTACATAAACACTCACGCCTGTCACCCAGAGGGGTAGGCAGAGACCATGGACTTCCATTTGGCACGATCCTGACACACCTCTCTCGCCTCCTCCACATCCATATACCTACGCATACACGCTCGGGTAAGTTAAGGGTACTCTTAATTTGGCCCATTTTCAATATATCGCCAGTTTGGTCAATAAACTTTCGCTTAGGGCGTTCCTTCCCGACTCCGCCGTTCACCTCTGAAACATAAATTTGCTTTGTCACTCTTTCCTCGTTCATTCTTTCTACATGACCAAACCACCGAAGCATTCCTTTCTTAATCCTAGTTACAACATCATCTTGCAAACCACACTCTTCTCTTATTACACAATTTTTACTCTGTCATTCAGATTCAGCCTTAACATACTCCCTAATGACCGCAATTCTACAGCATTTATTCTACTCTCGTGCTTCTTCTGCCACACCCAACTTTCACTACCCTACATTACAGTAGGGACTAACACAGCATTTTAAATTGCCATACGTGCTTTTTTGGACACATTCTGACTTTCCACAATAGAGTGTAGAGCCCCATTTACTCTATTTCCTGCGTTCACACATCGTTCTATATCCTTATCATATCTACCATCCGTGCTAAATACACATCTCAAATACGCAAACACATCTACTTGCTCGACCAATTCCCCTTCTATTCTTATTTCACATATAGTTTTACTTTCTTCTCTTTCAAACACCATAACTTTCGTCTTACTTGCATTCACTACTCTTTCTTTTAATGTTCTGTTCATTAATGTAATAAAATAATGTAATGACGACGCAAGTATGACTTGATCATCGGCGTACAAAAGGCATTTGACGGTTAACTCGCCCATTTTTAACTCGCATTCTTCAACTTTCAAATTTTACAAGCAACTGTCCATAAATAGGTTGAACAGCCACGGGGAAGCCACACAGTCCTGTCTGACACCTTTGTGGCTGCCCAACCAGCCCGAGCAGGCCCCGTCGATCCTGATACAAACACTGGAGTCCCTATACTTCAATGCCTGTATCAACCTAGCGCTCAACCCAAACGAGTTCAGTGTTTGCCATAACACATCCCGGTCCACTCTGTCATAAGCCTTTTCCGAGTTCACGAACGCACAACAAACCTTTTGTTTTTTGGCTAAAAGACCTGATCCGTACATCCCATTCCCTTTCTAAATCCCGCTTGTACATCCCAAACTTTCCCGTCAGTATCTTTCATAACTCTTTCAATTAGTATCTTAGCATACAGTTTTCTCATAATGCTAAGAAGGCTGATACCACGGTAGTTTTTACAGTCCTGCTGCGAACCTTTTCCCTTATATATTGAGACTATCACGGCTTTGCACTCGTCTTCCGGTACCCGCTTGAGTTCCCAACGTAAATTAAACAAGATGTACAGCAGGTCTACCATCACTCCTTCTCCAGCCCTTAGCATTTCGAGAGATACTCTATCACATCCGGCTGCCTTACCTGCTTTCATACTTTTCATTGGTTTCATTATTTCATCTACACTTATCTCTCAATCTTTTTCCTACTATTTCGGAATTTCTATTTCATTTAATTCAAACGTCTCATCAGTATTAAACGCACTTTCAGAGTATTCCTTCTATCTCCTTAAATTCGAAACTTTGTTATTCAGAATACAGCCATTCTGGTCTCGTATAGCATTCATTCTAGGCTGTTTTTATGTTTTCAGTTCTTACGATTTTCCAGAACATTTTAATATTTGCCTGGAAGTTATCAGATATTCTTCTATCATTCTTATCCGTTCTTTCTTGATTTTTCCTTTTAACAACTTCTTTTACTCTCTTATTTACATGTCTAAAGACTGCCTTTTTTCTTTCAATATCATCATTCATACCGCTAGAATAACTAGCCTTGGTTGCTAGTAAATCTATCCATGCTTTCTTCTTTGCTTCAACTTCCATCCGTACCTCATCATCCCACCATAAAATGTAATTTTTTCTTTCATTCGTTCTCTTACTTACACCACATACTTCGGTAGCTACATAGTTCATGCTATAGTCCTATAAAAGTTTTCATCAGTAATTTAAAAACTCTTTTACCAAGTAAAATGTAAGTATTTTGAAGAAGCTAAGTTCTAATCAAGGAATATATTACTCTTTGACGAGAGTTGCTCTTAATTAAACATTTAAAGTGATTTATACGAGTATCTTGCCTTTTATATTCCGTGGAGATTGTTGATTGTAACAATTCTAGTTTATGTGCAGTTATTTTCGAAATGTGTGGTAATAAATATTTATGTGTATCTGTGTATATGCCTCAAAATAATTATGAAAATTTAACTGATTTCACGAATATTTTAAGTATTATTCAATCAATTATCTTAGATAAGGATATTAATTATGCTTTTATTTTAGGTGATTTTAACGCAGATGTGAATACATTATTTGGTTTAGAGTTATATAATTTTTGTACAGATAATGATTTGGTGTGTGCTGATTATGAATATCTGCGACCCAAAAGTGGTATCTTTACGTATATTAGCTATGCTCGTGGTTCGAAAAGTTGGTTGGATCATTGTGTAACTACACGGCAGGCATGGGATACTGTTCCCAATGTTTATGTTTTGGAAGACGTCATGTGGTCCGACCATAAGCCTTTGTGTGTTGAATGCAACATTAATTTGACCTTTAAGGCGGTGCATAATAACGTTCCTTTACCGAAATGTAACGACTTGTCAAAGTGGGGTAAAAGAAATGGTCTCGAAATTGAATTTTATTCCTCTCTTTGTTCTGAGTATATACGTAACTTGGATTGGGAGAGGGTTAAGGCATTTATCTGCTAAGTGTTATAGTTGTACATGTACTGAACATCGCAAATACCTAGATACCTTGTATAACTCTTTTATTAGTTGTATAATTCACGCGGCCACACGTCGCGCGTCTCAGCATGTCTTCCAGAGGCCCCCTGTTCCGGGATGGAATGAGTATGTACGCGAGGCACACATGAAGGCACGGCAAGCTCGAGCTGGGTGGTTAACGGCTGGGGCGCCTTCTTCTGGTCCGCTGTTCGATCAAATGAAAAGAACGCGAACTATTTTTAAAAGTAGGTTAAGATTTTGCCACAACTCCGCTGATAAGATAATCCTAGATAAGATTTCGGCATCTTGTTTAAGTAGAAACTTTAGTCAATTTTGGAAAGATACGGGAAATTTACTTAAGACCGGGTCTAAGATTACGGAGTCTGTGGATGGTCTGACGGACACACTGGCGATTGCAAACTTGTTTAGGGACAAATTTCTTGCGTTAAGTGCAGGACACTGTACTTCTCATAATCAATATCTTGTAGCAGATGGCAAGGACATTCATGTATCAGAAGAGATGATCTTTAATGCTCTGCGCCAGATGAAACTAGGAAAGGCGATAGGATATGACAATATAAGCGTGGAACATCTTCGGTTTGGAGGACCATGGGTAATTGCGTTCCTATCTGTATTTTTCAATGCTTGTTATAAAGGATGCTTACTTACCGGTAGAAATGCTAAAAACGGTAATAAGTCCTGTTCTTAAATGTAAATTGAGTAATTTGACCGACAGTGGTAATTATAGACCGATATCCATAGCTACAACTTGTGCTAAACTGTTTGACACCATATTATTAGGCGTTATTTCCAAATATATACAAATTAGCGATGCTCAATTTGGATTTAAAAAAGATAGTTCTACGGATGCGGCGATTTTTACTTTAAAGCAAACCGTTAGTTATTATAATAAGCGGAAAACAAATATTTATGCATGTTTCTTGGACTTAAGTAAGGCTTTTGACAGAGTCAGTTATGATTTACTTTGGAGGGAGTTACGTGATGCGGGAGTGCCGTCATTATGTATTAACATATTGATCGCATGGTATAGTAGGCAAATTAATGTAGTAAAGTGGTGTGATACATACTCTGAGGAATTTCTCCTACAATGCGGTGTGAGGCAGGGAAGGCTAACATCGCCTATGCTTTTTAATCTGTATGTTAATCAGCTGATCGAGGAGCTTAGATGCACCGGACTGGGTTGCCACATTGGTTCTGAATGCTTTAATAACTTGAGTTATGCTGATGATATGGTGCTGCTGAGTCCCTCGATTGGTGCGATGCGTGCACTACTCCAGATATGTGAGAAATATGCAATGGATCATAACCTATTGTACAACACCAACAAGTCTGTTTGTTTGCTTTTTAAGAGTGGTAGGGTTCAACCTCATATCCCCCCATTATATTTGTGTAATTCACAATTGGAGTGGGTAACGACGTTTAAATATCTGGGTCATATTGTTACTCAGGATCTGTGTGATGGTTCCGATATGGACCGCGAGCGTCGTTCCTTGTCAGTGCGTGCCAACATGATAGCTAGACGCTTTCAAAGGTGTTCTTATACCTCAAAGCTGGCGTTGTTTTCAGCTTACTGTCAGCCACTTTACACTCCTCAGCTGTGGACGAATTACACTAAAGAGGAATATCGCAGGCTGAAGGTGCAGTATAATGATTCGTTCCGCGTGTTGTTCCGTCAGCCACAATACTGTAGCGCGTCTCAGATGTTCGCAGAGGCCCGTGTCGTTGGTTTGGATGCGTTGATCCGTCACCGTATCGCGTGATTTAGAAGTTTTGTTTTTGGGTCGCAGAATAATCTCATCAAAATTATTTGTAATATGTATGCATGTAGTGAAATTTTTAGTAGATGGTCAAATTTATTAAAATGTAATTAATAAAATGTAATAATATCATTGATTAACCAATAATTATAATTAAAATTTAAGTTTATAGTTTAAAAAAAAATTAATTTTAATTTTGTAATGGATCTGTGTTGTCTGTATCAAATAAATTATTATTATTATTATATTCTATATATCACAAACTAATAAGAAGTGCCAGCGCATCTATTTACATACCTTCTTAATCGGTTGTGATATATACTTTCTGCTAATAGCAGGCCTGTCTCACTCCGCGCTTTAGGCATGAAAATATACCTACGCTGTGCGGCCCCCTACGAGGGGCTAATTCACGGTTGTCACGCGCACGCTTGAGCTGACGCGCGCCTTACATTAACAAAAAAGTATTTTTCTCTTACGAGTATAAGTATTTAGCCACTTTTTATATTTATTTTTGAGTTTTTATTCAAGTATATAACATATAAGCCACTGAAAAAGCCAAAAGGTACTGCACATCATGCGGGTGCTTAAATAACAATAGGAATGTCGACTTTTCATTATTTACTGTTCCTAAGGTTACCGAAAGGTAAGATATTATTATTTATAGGTAGATCTAGATAATTAGGTACCTAGTTACCGACGCCTTAGTTACAGCTTTATTTTTGGTTTGCGACCGACAGCTTCGCAGTTTTCGATTTTTTTCGATGGAATTCAATTGGTCAAATAAGAAAGTGATGGTGACGTTACAGTGAAATTTTGGGCTTAAATCTCTGAATAGAAAAATACGGCTAGGATGAATGGCTTTTTATTGTATATTTCTACATCCTGTCTATCAGTGTGCTGTCGCATTCACATTCAAATGCCGAAGTATAGCGGATTTTTAGTGTTATGAACATTGTTAATAGTAAGCTACGTTACCATATGTCAGTTGAAAAAGTGAACTCAAATTTAATGATGGGTCATAAATAAAAACATCTTAAGTCCTCGACAAAATTACCAAAACTATAAAAAAAGAACAGCAGCAGGTGTACATCATCGATATCTTGAGGTGATGAAGACTAAAATTGTTTCATTTAGTTGATTTTAGTACCTAAAATTAATTAAATAAATAAAGATTTCTTAAATAACCGCATTTTTTCTTACTCCCTCATACATTTGCAGCATACAAATTAGCAGAATTCAATAGATTTTAGAAAGCGGATTTTCGTAAGATATAGCGCAATTTTGATAAGGATTTGGAGCACAAAGAAGTTGGCTTGGAAGTATGATTGGTCAAATTAATGAATAGGTGCACATAATTGCTCACTAAATGCTCAATTCAAATCTGCAATTGCTCACATTATTAATTTATTATTTAAATAGTTATTAATAATTTAAAATATAGATTTTTTTTTGTCTATTATACATAAAACCAATAAACTTTTTTTTAAATGAATAACTGCCCATAATTGCTCACAAAATGCTTAATTTAAATCCGCAAATGCTCACACTATTAATAAATTATTTAATTATTTATTAATAATTTAAAATACAAAATTGTTTTTACCTACACCGATCAGATTAATGAATATGCGCAAATAATTGCTCACTAAATGCTCAATTCAAATCTACAATTGCTCACACTATTAATTAATTATTTAAATAGTTATTAATAATTTAAAATACAGATTTTTTTTGTCTATTATACTTAAAATCAATAAACTTTTTTTTAAATGAATAACTGCCAATAATTGCTCACTAAATGCTCAATTCAAATCTGCAATTGCTCACACTATTAATTAATTATTTAATTAGTTATTAATAATTTAAAATACAGAATTGTTTTTGTCTATTATACTTAAAACCAATAAACCAATTTTAAAATGAATAAGTGCTCATAATATCTCACAAAATGCTTAATTGAAATCCGCAATTGTTCACACTATTAAATAATTATTTAATTACTTATTAAAAATTTAAAATACAAAATTGTTTTTTCCTAAACCATTCAGAGTAATGAATAAGTGCTCATAATTGCTCACTAAATGCTCAATTCAAATCTGCAATTGCTCACACTATTAATTAATTATTTAATTAGTTATTAATAATTTAAAATACAGAATTGTTTTTGTCTATTATACTTAAAACCAATAAACTTTTTTTAAATGATTAAGTGCTCATAATTGCTCACAATATTCTTAATTGAATTCCGCAATTGTGCACACTATTAATTAATTATGTAATTAGTTATTATTAATTTAAAATACAAAATTGTTTTTTCCTAAACCACTCAGATTAATGAATAAGTGCTCATAATTGCGCAGTAAAAGCTCAATTCAAATCCGTAATTGCTCACATTATTAATTTATTATTTAATTAGATATTAATAATTTAAAATACAGAATTGTTTTTGTCTATTATACTTAAAACCAATAAACCAATTTTAAAATGAATAAGTGCTCATAATTGCTCACAATATTCTTAATTGAAATCCGCAATTGTTCACACTATTAATTAATTACTTAATTATTTATTAATAATTTAAAATACAAAATTGTTTTTTCCTACACCAATCAGATTAATAAATATGCGCTCATAATTGCTCAGTAAAAGCTCAATTCAAATCCGCAATTGCTCACATTATTAATTTATTATTTAATTAGTTATTAATAATTTAAAATACAGAATAGTTTTTGTCTGTTATACTTTAAACCAATAAACTTTTTTTAAATAAATAACTGCACATTATTGCTCACAAAATGCTTAATTGAAATCCGCAATTGTTCACACTATTAAATAATTATTTAATTACTTATTAATAATTTAAAATACAAAATTGTTTTTTCCAAAACCTCATAATTGCTCACTAAATGCTCAATTTAAGTCTGCAATTGCTGTCGTTATTACTTTATTATTTAATTAGTAATTAATAATTAAAAGTACAAAATTGTTTTCGTCTATTATACTTAAAACCAATAAACTTTTTTTTAAATGAATAACTGCACATAATTGCTTACAAAATGCTTAATTTAAATCCGCAAATGCTCACACTATTAATAAATTATTTAATTATTTATTAAAAATTTAAAATACAAAATTGTTTTTTCCTACACCGATCAGATTAAATAATATGCGCTCATAATTGCTCACTGAATGCTCAATATAAATCTGCAATTGCTCACACTATTAAAAAATTATTTAATTATTTATTAATAATTTAAAATACAAAATGGTTTTTTTTTCACCGATCAGATTAATGAATATGCGCTTATAATTGCTCACTAAATGCTCAATTCAAATCTGCAATTGCTCACACTATTTAAAATTATTTAAATAGTTATTAGTAATTTAATATACAGAATTTTTTTGTCTGTTATACTTAAAATAAATAACCTTTTTTTTTTAAATGAATAACTGCCCATAATTGCTCACAATATGCTTAATTTAAATCCGCAAATGCTCACACTATTAATAAATTATTTAATTATTTATTAATAATTTAAAATACAAAATTGTTTTTTCCTACACCGATCAGATTAATGAATATGCGCTCATAATTGCTCACTAAATGTTCAACTCAAATCTGCAATTGCTCACACTACTAATTAATTATTTAATTAGTAATTAATAATTTAAAATACAGAACTGTTTTTGTCTATTATACTTAAAACCAATAAACTTTTTTTTAAATGAATAACTGCCCATAATTGCTCACAAAATGCGTAATTTGAATCCGCAAATGCTCACACTATTTATAAATTATTTTATCTAGCTAGGGTCACCTTAAACAACACTTTTTTAATGTGCTGTTGATTTAAGCCATATGTTTTTGCTGATTATTGATTTATGTTTTTTCTTTTCAGTTTTGACACAGTTCTTGAATGTTTGTCTAAATCCAGATAATGAGGTTGATTACATTTTAGAGTACCTGAAAGTTGGTGGTAACTCACATGAAATACTTCGGCAAATCTCACAAGAGAACAAGAAAAACCTCACTCTAGCAACTCCAGCCTTTCATTTATTTCATCTTATCATTCTAAAGGTGCAGTCGTCATTGCCTCATCTGATTACAATAACAGAAGAAGCATGTCGATATTTTCTTAATACATTTATACCAACGGTTGAGATAATGATAAGCGAAAGTTCGGGTCCACGGCATAGAAAAATCGTTCTTAATCTTCTCACATCAATGGTAACACTGAATTCTGAATTGGGTGTGGAAATTCTTAATCAAGTGCCATTGACACCTAAACATTTGCAATATATTATTGAGAAGCCGAATTATAAGGAAAAGGATAATGTTAGAACTGCATTTGTGCATTTCATGACATCATTTATAGTAGAAGGTCATCTGCCACTTATAAAAGCGTTACTGGAGAAACAAGGCCTCCTTGGACTTGTTATACCAGGGTTAGTTCATGATGATGCCGAAGCAGTGCTTATGTTTTTAAACATTCTTAAAAAGAATATTATTGACAACTCCTTGATATCAAAGACATTGAAGCTTAAAACATTCAGTCAACAAGTGTTACATAATATGTTTAAAGTGTATGCATGGAAAGGACCACCAGAAATGAGTATTGAACTTAGAAACAAATTACGTCCTGATATAATTAGTCTATTAACAGATATCTTGCTCACATTATTCACATCTCATAGACTTGGTCTCTATTTCATTGATAGCTCATTAGGAACAACAGATGCCAATAAAAATCAAAATTTATATAAATCCATACTTAGCTTAAAAAGACCTTGGGAAAATGAAAGTGAATGTGAAGTAATCCTTCAGATAATTTACAAATGCCCAGATTTGCACAGATCAATCATTAATGTTGTTGAACAAAGCTTTCAGCCTCAACATTCTCCTATATGGGAAAAGTGTATTGAATTCGTTATGAAACTGATGGATAAACTAAAACCTGAGGATATAATTCATAGATTAAAAAATCTTACACCTTTGCAGACAGCAAATTTTGTAAGATTTGTGACACTACCTGTTCCCTTGTTAAAACACATTCAACCAAATATTGGAAAAGATAGAACAATTTCTTTATATTGTGCTAAAGTGTTAGCGAAGATGTTGCAGATGTTAAGGCGTTATATGCAAATTTTGGACATCGACGATTCTAATACACGTGTCGTAGAGCTGAAAAATAAATTGGAATATTTTCTTCCGAAACATGTCCCTCCTCCACTTACAATAGTTTCATTGATCAAAGATGTCATTAATGGTTCAAAGGACGAGGAAGATGTACGTGATTATCATTTACCTAAGTTTGATGATGCTGATGCATTGTTGATTCTTGTAGAGTTATTGCTTCTTTACAATGACCTACATCCTGCATTCTTTGGATCACTTGAAGGAAATATAGATATGAAAAGCATTCTCGATTACTCAATGAAATTGTCCAGTCAGAAAGTATCACTGTTGAAATTCAAGATTGTTTCGTTATGGTTAATGCTAGATAATTCTGCTGTGTCGACAAAAAATCCAATGTTTAAAGACCTGTTTCTTATAATGTTAGATGTTTACACTAATGAAACCGACAATACTTGGATGGAAGCTAAAGATACGCTACAAATATTTTTTAAAAACACAACAGTTTTTGAAGGTGACGAGGATGAAATACATCTGATTTTGCACACATTGCGTAATGTAAAAGTGAATCCAATATCGCTTATAGGTGATGTCATTGAATATGCAATTGAAAACAAAAAGGAACTAACTGAATTTGTCCGTAACCAGATTATTCATTTCGAAATATCAGATGCGAGTAAAGAAGAAAATTTAGATAAATTGTTTAATGATCTAATGAAAAACAAAAGCAGTGATGATAATGTATTCTTGGAGAACAAGATTCCTTCGCCATTCATTGTGGGCTGTATACAATATACACAAAATAATAAGGAAGCAAAGAAAAATTTAAAACAATTTTTATCTCTTTATGTTGCTAACTTACTTCACTGCAATTATTCGCCAGAGATGACGGAAATTCTTATGGAAGATTCAAAATTGGATGTAAGAAACTATGTTGCTAGTTGGGTTGGAGAACCAATGCCCTTATCAGAAACAATTGTAGGTAAAGATAACATCTTACACAATCTATCCCGGTCTCTTATAGGAAAAGAAGACTTGACACTTAAAGATGTATTTACATTTTTAGAAGAGTCATCTGAAGAAGACAAAGATTTAGTGATTTCTAATATTCCACTAAAGATAATTAACACCGTTGATAGCTCCGAATTGTTGATATGGACACAGTATCTTATATTCTGTCTTGTAAAATTAACCCAGATGAATAAATTATCTGAATCTGAAGAAGAAAAACTTAAAATATATATTGATTGTATAATTGCAACAGGCAAAAAACATCACATGTTGCAATTTTGTCGTAATGTTATTTTGAATATGTTCAAAAACTCGCATGTTCTTAACATTTATTCACCAATAGACTTAAATAAAAGCGAATCAAACATTATTGCGACAAAATTTCTTCTATATGTAATATCTCATCATTCAGATATTATCAACAATTTAGAGCAAAAACAAAATATTTTAAGACCTTATAAAATGAAAAACTACAAAGAAGTAATGAAATCGCTAATTAAGATAAAGAAAAGAAAACATATAAAATGTGATCACACTGTAAAAATCCTTAAAGAAGTTGGTTTACGTAAGGAAGACGATATTTTGATTTTAGATCATATATTTAATACAGATCTCATTGCTTGTGTTAGAGATGACAAAGAACCGAGTCTAATGCTAGAAGTGTTACGCGTAGTTATCGAAAAATATGCAATATCTTTGACATTAGATCTTCCACAAGACATGTTGCAAAAATCTCTTAATATGTACACTCAACTTTTGAAAATATCTGAGGTTTCAGTAAACTTAAGCGAAATTGAAAATGCTTTAATCGCTTATTTCGAAAATAAACCGCAATTTGTAACATGCGTGACGCAAGAAAACTTTTCAGCTTTTTTCCATGCAAACACGATAAGAAAATCTACTTCGCATCTAGCATCGGTGTTGTTGAAATTTAATGACAAATTCTGTAATATTTTTAAAGAAGAGATCAATAGGCACGAAATTATAAGCCAAAGAGAGTTGACGTTGCCTCTTGGGAATGCTATTTTGAATCATAATATTTTCTTATCAAAAAACAAAGAGTTTATGTCAAGAATTTTTGACGAATACAAATCTAATATTAATAAATATCTGGAAAAACCACATAAAGCAGGACAAATTTATCTAACCACTTGGAAGTTTATAAGAAAGTTAATTATCGAAAGTATGGATGTACAGGATTGTAAGAAAATGTTTACTAAGAGCCACAAATTTGAGGCGGTTGAAATAGGACATGTTAACTTATTTCAATCGGCATTTTTAAAAATATGTTTGTTTGACGAAGAATTGAAAAAGGATTATCTTATTAATTACTTTTTATCGATGCTCCATTTAATAACAACTGCTATTAAAGAAAATGTAGAAGTAAATGTCTTAAATGAAATTGTGTACAATATATTACAAGTGACATATGCTTGCCATTCTATAGCAGGCTTTCACATCGAACAGAAGGAGGAGTTCGTTAAATTAACTGAGAGTTCTGTATGGCAAAATTTTTGCAAGTCTGTTTTAAAAGATTCCTTGAAAGTCAAAACCGCGAATCAAGTTGTACAATCTGGACCAAAACTTTTATGCCTACTGACAAAGCTCGTAAAATTGTTTTATCCGAATAATCATGAAGATATAATCACCATTTTCGATATGGTAACATCGCACTCGGAGTTTTTGAATGTAATGCTAAGTCATCACAGTCCTGATATCAAATCAAGATTACTCGAGATCCTTTACGTTTTAATATCGCTCAATAAATCTGTAATGAAGTCACAGCAGATACCAGTTTATTTGAGCGCATACGGTGCCACAAGAAGTTCCTGCGACAGACTTATCTTGTCCATTTTATATTTCTACGAGAGTAATGAACAACCTGTGAACGAATATAAACCTTATGTTTGGGGAGATTCCGCTGCAAATTACTATGCTGTACGGAAAAACAGAACTTCATCTTTATGGGGACATCCGACCCCAAATCAAGTGTTAAATTTATTTGATAAAGATTTAATCGAAAGGACTGTCAGAAATTTTCCTGTAACACAAAAATTGGACTACTTTTATGAATTGCCTCAAAACTATACTGAAGATTCGTTCAAAATACTTTTGAGTGAAGGATCTAATGAGATCAATGTTAATTCTGTAAAAGATAACGAAGCTGCAATTAAGATAATACTAGAAAAACATCGGCTTGATAAACTCCTGCACGAATTTAATGAAAATGACATCATGGGTCTTTCTCATGCAGATTCTGATACAGAAATATACGATCCCATCTTTGTGTTTTCTTTACTAAGCCATCTTTTGGCGCCTGGATCGGTGGCCTCTTGCTTCAAGCTGCTGCGTATTGGGTTGTTATCTGTTCCGGTGATGGCGCTGAGTTCACATTGTCCTTTAATGCGATCTGCGGCGTATCACGTTCTTCATAGATTCTGCATGCTACTTGAAACTGAAACGTAAGTTATTTTATTCACTTTGCAATTAAAGAAAAGAAGTATGACTTCACTAAAATACTTTAAGCTTGTTATTTATTTGAGTCAGTACTTTAATACAGCTTATAACAGTTTACTGAATATATTTTTTATTCCCTATGTCACTTCCACAATTAAAATAAATCTAATGACACCCCACATGTTAAAATCCATCAAGCCGTTTAGAGGAAAGAATGCCAATGAAATAGACATATACATTCTCTCGAAAAACATTACCCTCCTGGGGCAGTCTGGTAAAAATATGGATTGATAAGGAAGACTGCAGTTCTTTTATATAAGGGGGAGTTGCATGCCTTAATTCTTCCCTCCACTTTCCACCATCGGATAACCAGTCGGTGAATCTCAACTTTTTTGAGGTTGATATCCGATATTCTACGCATTCGAACTATTTGGCCCAGTTTGCAACGTCCGCTCTTTTGCTGTACACATTACAGCAAAAGAGTAGAATAATCTCGTCCTTCTTTCGGTTACAGTAAACAGGTTTTTGTTACTCTAAGTCAGTGCGATTTACCATCTACGGCTTCATCACCGCTTACAGATTGGATTGTAGTCAAGCACTGGTTTATAAAAAGTAAAATAAGTTTTTTATGTTATTGCACATTTTAATCAATAATTGAATGTTTGTTTTAGGAAACACAAAAACGACAAACTGCTCCTAACCGATTTCATCACTACGTTGCGCCTAAGTCTGTCGACAGCTATTACCGCTCAAGCAAACGGCATCGATGAAGTTGCTGATGTAAGAAATCCTCGACTTCCAGCTGTTGGTGCCCTTTATCTAGCCAGAGCTTTGATGGTGTCTACTGCTCCTTTCGACCCTCTTTACAAACCAGTGAACAATTTCCTAATAGCAAAGCAGTTTGTTGATCTTACTACCGTGCCAGATTTCCTCAGTTTATTCCATGATAGTGACGTAGAATCGGTGGACAGAAGGCAATGGATACTTGATGTGATTAGAGATGGAACCAAGACTATGACCGATGTCAATGTTGTTTTCAAAAGCATGTGTCTGAAGATGATTATGGACTTCTATTCTACTGTGTTGTGCGATAGGAAAACTAAGCAGAGAATTATAAGTGCCCTGAATTCTTTAGTGACAGTGCCGAGAGCTTTTGAAATATTAGTAGAAGGTTACGGATTTTTGTCGTGGTTGCATTATACTGTGAGACATATTTGTAAAGACGACAAATATGTTGTGGTAGAAATGTTCAATTTACTCAAGAACATGCTGTACAGTCTGCGTTTAGTGTCATTTGCAAAGTATATGAAAAATAATTTTAATAATGTAAGAACTTTTGACGCCGCCGATGTGAAAACAGATAAAGACGTGGAATTTAAGATTTTGCTTATAGCTATTGAACTAGCAAATCATTTAGAAGGATTAGAAGTTGATGAAGTACAGCAATATGTTAGTCTTTATAAATTAGTGTCTAAAAAGGCTATTAAATTTTTAACAAAAAGACAAATATTGAATTTGATAAACAAATGTGTCTTGTTATTAAATATTGATGAAAGTGTTGTACTGTTATCGCGTGCTGTTGCTAATGGAGTTGCTATGTTAAAGAGTAAAACTATAGAACATTTAGAAGAGACGTCTATAGAGAATTGTATTATTAAAGATTTATCCCTTTTAGTGCAAACATATTTAGCTTAAGAATATCATAAGGCTGTTTTGTACATAGATTATGTTGATATTGTCATTAAATATATTTTTTATTTTACTTCCTGTTTTCTTCAATACAAACCAGAAATAGTTGTGATTTTTGTTACTTGACGAAATTCGTTTATAAAATAGATTTGGATACTAACAATACTTTTATAATAGTTTTAACTTCAGCATTTGAACATTTTCTCTTTTTCTCTCTTAATTTTTTTTGTATTTGAAATATTTAAAGAAATTGGAAATACTCGTATAATGAGGGGGTCATTGTAGAAGCGTGCTCGTCGCGACTCCTGCCAGCCCTTTTCAGGGCTGCAATTCTACTCAGCTGCGCACCCATGCCAACGAGGGTTAGGGCGTCCTCCCAAGGCGACGCACACCAGCTCGTCCCCGTTGGTTTGGAATGTAGCGCGCAAAGCGGCGATGGGGACCGCCACCCGTCACCCACAGCCCGACACGGCGGAAGGTGGAGGACAGAGTGCAGAGTTGGCACGTGGAATGTTAGAGGAGGCATGAGAGATAATACGAATTAGTTGATCGAAATAATGAAAGAAAGAGAATTAGATGTCGTGTATGTATGTCGGAGACCAAAGGGAAGGGCAGTGGTACTGAAGAGCTCCCTGGCGGGGCGTTAGCTCTATGGTCCGGAGTCCCGGAGAGCGAGAACGCCTGCCAGGGAGTGGGGGTGCTGCTGTCTTCTCGGTTGGTCGATGTTATGACTGAATATAAGGTTGTGAACTCAAGACTTCTCTGGGTTCGCTTTAAATTGGGACTGACGAAGTTATTCCTTTTGGCTGTTTATGCGCCGGTAGCTTCGTCGTCCAGGGCTGAGCTGGAGGAGTTTTGGGAGAATGTAAGGGAAGTTCTAGATTTGGCTAGGGGAAACGAAAGAATTGTTGTATGCGGTGATTTGAATGGATGGGTTGGTACCGCTCGACCAGGGTACGAGTCGGTACTTGGAAAGTTTGGCGATAAAAGGGTTAATGATGCTGGCAAGCTTATACTGGCGGTGTGCAAGGAAAAGGGTCTTCTTGTGACAAACACTATGTTTAATCACAAGAAAATCCATATGTATACTAGAGAACGAAAGAATGAGAGAAGTATGATCGATTTGTTCCTGGTGGATGACCGACTGCGAAAACAGGTGATGGATACGCGAGTGTTCAGGGGTGCTGACCTGGGAACGGATCACTATCTAGTGATTACTAGATTTAGGGGTCTGTTCGCGGGTTGGCGCTATCGGACGGCAGTAACAGAACCACAGTCGGTCTGTCGCATCCGAAGCTGGAAGCTTCAGGAAGCGGATACTAGGGACAAATATCATGCGAGGGTAGCCGAAAGCTTGACACCATCGATGGCAGAAAAGAATGTGTAGAAAGAACATGGGAGAACCTTAGGGATGGAATGGTAAGTGCAGCGGAAGAAGTGTGTGGAATAACAATAAAAAGAGGTAGTAGTAAAAGAAGAGATGCATGATGGAATGATGAAGTGAAAGAAGAAGAAGAAAGCATGGTTAGACTACTTGGCCTCTAGTAATAATAAGGATATGAGAGAGAAGATGAAAGAAAGATATAGGCTGCAGAAAGTTCACACGAAAGCATTGATTGAGGAAGTGCGTGAAAGGTGTAGAATGGAAGCGGTCGAAAGTTTGTCTCACAACTTTAAGGAGAACTCCAAACTCTTCTGGAAAGAAGTTGGAAGGACCCGAAGTGGTGCAACGGCCTTAAGAACGAACAAAGTGCTTTCGAGAACTAATGACGTCCTCTCAGAAAAATCGGACGTCATGCAGCGATGGAGCGAATTTTATAGAAAAATGTATGCGTGTGATGATCTTAGTGAGGGATCCGGGGATGACGCCGTGACTGGTACGTCAGACCCGGACCTCGATGACACTGAGGTCATCAGTATGAAAGAGATTGAACGTGCGATTCGAAGTTTGAAATGTGGTAAAGCTGCGGGACTAGACAGAGTTACTGCTGAAATGGTCAAGTATGGTGGGCCTCGCGTCTGGGACAACTTTCATCTGCTGTGCAATTTGTGCTGGCGGACGGGGGATGTCCCGGATGATTGGCGATCCGCAGTCATTGTGCCTTTATATAAAGGTAAAGGTTCACATTTTGACTGCGGGTGCTATCGGGCGATCAGCTTGACCAGTTTAGCAAATATATAATAAAGTTTACTATATATACTATATATTTATATAAAAATACTATATAAATATATAATAAGGTTTTGACACGTAGGATGCAAGAGAAATCGGAAAGATTTCTATGGGAGGCACAATGCGGATTTAGACCTGGAAGAGGATGCATGGATCAAATGTTTTTTCTCCGCATGATCACGGAAAAGCTTCTGGCTGCTAACCAGAAGATTTTCTGTGCTTTTGTGGATCTTGAGAAAGCATTTGATAAGGATGTAAGGAAGAAAATGTGGAAACTGTTGCCGGGGTATGGTGTGGATGGTTGATTGCTAAGGTAGAGCCTTCCGCGTTTCGTCTGGTGAGTGCAAGTGACCGGAGGCCCAATTCCCCCCCCCCCCCCCCCCCATAAACATGGTAGCGGAATTACGTCATAAACTACCCCAGGAATGTACCAGTACCCCTGGAGAATCCCTCGCTGAGCATCCACGACCATGCTATTCCACTCCTGAGCGTGGGTGCTCAGGCTGCCCCGCGTATTCTGGGGGGGGGGGGGGGGGCAAAATTCCGCTCAACACAATAACTGCTCGGGGCAAACTGAGCAACAAGACCAAGGCGACCCCTGCCACGCTATCCGTGAATTTCTGCAACATCAGGGGACTTCACTCGAACCTAAACGCCGTCCACTACCATCTTGAGACGGTGAAGCCGGCCTTGCTCTTTCTGACCGAGACGCTGGTGGCCTCTCCGGCTGATACTTCGTATCTCTCCTGCCCGGGGTACAAATTGGAGCACTCCTTTGTGCCTCGGGCTGGAGTTTGCGTGTATGTCAGAGAGGACATCTGTTCTCGACGCCTCGGCAGTCTTGAAGGTTCGGACCTGTCCATCCTTTGGCTACGCGTAGACAGCGACGACAGTATAGGTCCCATAGCGGTAATGCCGAAACAGACCGACTCATTGACCACGTCCAAATGGCTACAGATTCCTTGCTACAACAGGTCCCATCCGCAGAGATCGTGATCCTTGGCGATTTTAACGCCCACCACGCCGAATGGCTCGGTTCACGTTTAACCGATCATGCGGGGAGATCTGTTTATGACTTTGCCTTGGCATATGGTCTGACACAACTGGTTACATCGCCTACGCGGATTCCAGATGTTGAGGATCATACACCTTCCCTGTTGGACCTTCTGCTGACCTCTCATCTGGACGGATATCAGGTTTCCGTCGATGCCCCTCTTGGCTCTTCGGACCATTGTCTGATTCGGAGTGTGGTGCCACTCACGCTCCCCTCGCGGTTGCGTTCTGCAGGTTGCCGCCGTGTTTGGCATTACAGGCCGGGATTGGGACGGAATGCGGTCTTTCTTTGCTTCTTACCCATGGGGGCGGGTTTGCTTCTCGCCGGATGATCCCAGCGCTGTTGCTGACTCTGTCACTGATGTGGTGCTACAGGGAATGGAACTATTTATTCCATCATCTGTGGTACCCATCGGAGGCAGATCTCAGCCTTGGTTTGGTCGCTCCTGTAAGACTACTTTATGCAGTAAACAGGAGTGTTATCAAGCCTGGGCTGCGGCTTCGGCGACTCGGGATGTAAACACTAGCATACTTAAAAAGAAGTATAACTTCGCCTCCAGGTCCTTCAAAAGAGTTATTGCCAAGGCAAAGTCAGAGCACATAGGCAGAATTGGCGAGAAACTAGTTCGCCTTCCTTCGAGAACCCGTGCATTCTGGCAGGCGTGTCACTTTGTAAAAATCTGAGGTATGGAAAATGGTGGCGCGATTTTCAAATTTGTTCGCATTACTCGTGGGGTATTAAGGTTTAAGAGTTTGCAGTGTATATACTCAACTTATTTATTGAACTATAAGATGTGGGGTATTGAGGTTTAAGGGCTTGCGATTTATTTATATGGGGTTTGTAGTAATATGCGATTTATTTCCTAATTTCAGCTATGGAATTCCATACCTTGAAAAACTTGAGGTATGGAGTGCTCCATACCTTCCATAGTGGAAGTGACACCCCTGCATTCTGGTTTCTCGCCAAGGCTGTCCAAGGGAATTTCTGTAAGCCATCACTACCATCTATGCACAGGGAGGACGACTCACTGGCCCACGACGCAAAAGAGAAGGCCGACCTTTTAGGCTCCCTTTTTGCGTCCAACTCGACTGTTGATGACGGGGGGAACACACCTCCGACCATCCTGCGGTGTGAGTGCTCCATGCCGGATGTGCGGTTCTCACAGCGCTCGGTTCGCAGAGCACTCCTCTCCCTTGACATCCACAAGTCGAGTGGGCCTGACGGAATCCCCCCAATTGTGCTGTGTACGTGTGCTCCGGAGTTGGCACCGGTTCTAACGCGTCGTTTCCGGTACTCCTACTCCCTAGGCGTAGTCCCGAAATCATGGAAGACAGCTTTTGTCCACCCGATCCCTAAAAAAGGCGACCGCTCAGACCCGTCCAATTACAGGCCTATCGCCATCACACCCTTGTTCTCCAAAATAACGGAATCCGTTATAAACTGCCACCTCATGCGGTACCTTGAGGATCACCAGCTGATTAGTGACCACCAGTACGGTTTTCGTCGGGGTCGATCAGCTGGTGATCTTCTGGTCTACTTAACTCATAGATGGGCGGAGGCAGTAGAGTCCAAGGGGGAGGCATTGGCCGTTAGTTTGGACATTGCGAAGGTTTTCGATCGGGTTTGGCACAAAGCGCTTCTTTCGAAGCTCCCTTCCTATAGGCTTCCCGAGAAATTATGCAATTGGATCACCAGCTTTCTTGCAGATCGGAGCATCAAGGTCGTTCTAGACGGTGCATGCTCCGACTACAAGCCTATTAACGCTGGTGTTCCATAAGACTGCGTGCTATCACCAACGCTGTTTCTTCTGCATATCAATGATATGTTGCAAGCCGGTAGCATTCATTGCTATGCGGATGACAGCACTGGTGATGCTCTATACACCGGCCGTGCCAATATTTCTCGGGAAAACGTCACCGAGTACCGGAACAAACTTGTGTCTGAAGTCGAGTCTTTGCTGGACAAAGTCTCGGATTGGGGTCGACTAAATCTAGTCCAGTTCAATCCCCAGAAGACTTTTTTGCGCGTTTACCGCTAAAAAGAACCCCTTTGTCGTATCTCCTCAGTTTCAAGGTACTCCCCTTGTTGCCTCAGCTAGTATCGGAATCCTCGGCGTCGACATATCGAGTAACGTGCAGTTTCGTGGTCACTTGGAAGAGAAGGCCAAATTGGCCTCTAAAAAGCTTGGCGTGCTCAGCTGATTTCATGCCGGCTCAACGCCTGCAACTTTACAAGGCGCAGGTTCGGCCTCACATGGAATACTGTTCCCATCTCTGGGCTGGGGCTCCCCAGTGCCAGCTCCTTCCACTTGACCGCATCCAGCGCAGAGAGGCTCAAATCGTCGACGACCGAGTCCTTTCCGATTGGCTCGACTCACTGGCACTGCGAAGAGATGTTGCATCTCTTAGCATTGTGTGCGGGTAGGGCATGACCTGTCACACATGTTTGGCATCCAAACGGGCGTAAAACAGGTTTGTGTCATGTCTTCCTGGCTGTTCATACTCTATCTCGACAGCTGTTTACAGAAGCTGAAAGATAGCTGTTTGGGTGTGAAATTGGGTGACATAAAAGTAAATTGCCTGCTGTATGCTGATGATGCAGTGCTTATTGCACCATCAGAGGCAGAACTGTAGGCATTAGTCACGTGTATGAAAGAGGAATGTGAAATTAAAGGTCTCCGTTTGAATGCTAATAAAACTAAGGTTCTGGTATTTGAAAGGGACGAAGAGAGAACGAAGTGTGAAATATGGGTAAATCAGAAATGTCTAGAACAGGTAAATGAAATTGTATACTTGGGGAGTGCTTTTAGCCGGGATGGAAGATGTGATTTAGATGTGGACGGACGTGTCGCTGCCGGGAACAAAGTCAATGGTGCCCTGACTGCGTTAGTCAAAAGGCAAGGCGTAGTGAAGAGTGCACGCCTTGCAATACATAACGCAGTGTTGGTACCGATTTTGTTATATGGCAGCGAAACCTGGGTATGCCAGAAGAAGCATAAAAGCAAGTTGAATGCAGTGGAGATGCGATCTTCGTAAAATGTGCGGCGTTACCATGGCCGACCGAAAGCGAAACGAAGAGATTCGCAATATGGCAGGTTTGAAAGATGACCTTATCATAAAAATTGATAAGGGCGTGCTTCGGTGGTTTGGGCACGTTGAGCGAATGAGTGAAGACCGAATGGTGAAGAAAATATATAGCGCGAAAGTTAATATTAAAAGGTGTCGAGGTAGACCGAGACTAACTTTCGAAGACCATGTGAGCAAATTGCTCGAAGAGGGTAGGGTCAAGAGTACTCGGATACCTAGACGTGCATGTATGAAGAAGATAATGAATCTGAAAGAAGCGAAAGAGGTATGTAAGGATCGTGACACTTGGCGATCTGTTCTCTCTGGCTACCCCGTCAGGGATTGTGCGTGAAGATAAGTAATACGGAAATATAATGAGATTTCAATAAGTTCGCGTTAAAACGTTAAAATATTTTTTTGTTAAAATAACGACTCAAAATTCAGATAATATTTCATCAAGTGATTAATGAACTTTCACCTTAGCGTGGAATATTTCTTGTCATCATCATCATCATTCTATAGGCCTCCCACAAACAATGCCATAAGGCACGGTCCTTAGCCACCTGTATCCATCGACTTCCTGCATGTCTTACCAGGTCGTCACTACATCTAGTGGGGGCCCGCCCCACACTTTGCCTACCGGTACGAGGCTGCCACTTGAGAACCTTTCTTCCCCATCGGTTGTCGGTACCTGGCCTTGGTCGGTTCTTTGTTGGTTAATGGGCCGGTCACATACTTATATGGCCGGCCCATTGTCACATCAGCTTACTAATCCTTTAATACAGATCAATATATATAATGCTAATTAAATGAAAGTGTAACGCGAGTCTTCTTATACTTTTTGGGGGATTTCCTTTACAGTAATTGCGTCTATAATAGATTTAATTGCACCTCATCTTGCTATTATTTTTAACTCTTGTATCGATTCTGGTGTATTTTCTGATTTAATGAAGTATAGTAAAGTAATACCTTTATTTAAATCAGGTTTTACATTGGACCCCTCTAATTTTAGACCTATTTCTGTACTCCCTACTCTCAGTAAAATTTTTCAAAAAATAATTTTGGATCAATTGTTAATTTTTTTTAATACAAATAAATTACTTCATAAAAACCAATTTGGTTTTATAAGGGGTCGCTCGACGTCTGACGCCGGTGTTGAGCTTATGAAATATATTTTAATGCCTGGGAGAATTCACAAGATGCCTTAGGTATTTTCTGTGATCTTTCCAAGGCTTTCGATTGTGTTCATCATGAGACATTAATCAGGAAACTACAACATTATTAACATTGAAAAAAAAAAAATTGGCGCTTAGATTTATTACTTCATGTTTAAGTAACAGAATTCAAAAAGTCATGATCAATGGTAAAGGTTTCTCCGGATCGGTAGTACCAATGAGCGTTCCTCAGGGCTCGATTCTTGGCCCATTCCTGTTTTTAATCTATATTAATGACTTATCTTGTAGGGGACATTCACGATATAGTATTCTTTGCTGATGATACCTCTTTAATTTTCAAACTCAAACGGCAGTCAATTAATTATGACGATGTAAATAATGCTCTATCGAAATTAGTACATTTGTTTAACGCCAACAATATGCTCTTAAACGGCAATAAGACAAAGTGTATTACAATACCTAATGTAAAACATTCGAATACCAATATGCTGTTAAATGGGGAGGCATTGAGTCTTGTGGATACCACTGTTTTTCCCGGTATTACTATTGACGCGAAACTTCAATGGGGCCCCCATATATCTAAATTAGCAAGCAGACTTAGTTCTGCAGCATATGCTGTAAGAAAGATTAGAAGTCTCACAGATGTTGAGACAGCTAGATTAGTGTATTTTAGTTACTTTCATAGATTAATGTCTTATGGAATTTTGCTATGGGGTAATGCGACTGATATTGAAGCTATATTTGTTTTGCAAAAGAGAGCCGTTCGGGCGATTTATAACCTAAATTGTAAAGAGTCCATCAGACAAAAATTTAAAGAAATAAACATATTAACTTTGGCATCGCAATATATTTATGAAAATGTAATGTATGTGCATAAAACATAAATAGCTTTAATAAGAATAAGGATGTGCATACTTTAAATACTAGGAACAAACATAAGCTTGTAATGCTAGTAACTAGACTCCACAGAATCAGTAATTCATTTATGGGGCAACGTATACGCTTTTACAACAAAATCCCAGAACATATTCAAAGTTTGTCAATAAACAAGTTTAAACGTTTTATTAAAGAAAAACTGTACAAAAAGGGTTATTATAATATCAAGGAATACATGAATGAAAATAACCCCTGGGAATAAGGTGATCGCCACCATGCTGGTTCTATGAAAAATCATTTAAAAATTGTATAGGTAAACGAAATTATTGTTAAGTGAAATATGTTTAAAAAAAGTCCTGCTGGGTTTCTTGCTGGTTCTTCCCAGGACAGAGGCATTTTCCGAACCAGTGGTAAATAAAAAATGACTTTCAATAAGTATTATGTAATAATCAATATTGAATAAAAAATTATTCTATTCTATTCTTATACTTCAATTTGTATTGTGCACGGAAAGTTCAATAATACTGAATAGGTATAATTTAATATTTTGTGGTAATAGTATAATTATTATACGTGGTAGAGACACGCTACAGCATATGCAACAGCTATATTATAGTTGTAGCACGAATGGGCCAGCTCGACCGGGGAAGAACCACGCTAACACAGAATACCAGTGTGAGAGCACTGAGGGACCATGCCAGGAATTCGCGAAATGAATTGATAAGGATTTCGTAGTAAGCCTAAAATAGTTGTAGAAAAAATCCTGGAATTGTTAAAGAATATAAAAAAGTTGTAGCCATTAAAGTGTGGTCCCTCAGTTGACACACTCTATCAGCCAGATCTCGAAAAGTATTTTAAAAATGATGTTAATGTTTTTTACAGTTTTTTAAATTTTTAACAGTGGTAGAGCTAAGCGGTAGCTTTTGCTGTTGCACGGATGGGCCAGCTCGAACCGGGGTGGTACCATGACCTCACAGAATACCAGCGTGAAGTAGAGGTTTATCTCTGCGTTGCGCTTGGTGGGTGCAGGTGGCCGGAGGTCCAATCCCCCCCCCCCCCCCATCAACATGGTAACTACCCCAGGAGGGTACCAGCACCCCTGGAGAATCCCTCCATCCCGGCCTTGCTCTTTTTAACCGAGACTCAGGTGTCATCTCCGGCCGATACTTCATATCTCTCCTACACGGGGTACGAATTAGAACACTCCTTTGTGCCGCGGGCTGGAGTTTGCGTATACGTCAGAGAGGACATCTGTTTTCGACGCCTCGGCAGTCTTGAAGGTACGGACCTGTCCATCCTATGGCTGCGCGTAGACAGCGACGACCATCCCCGCGTCAAGGGGGCCACTATAGGTCCCATAGCGGTAATGCCGACACAGACCGACTCATCGACCACGTCCAAATGGCTGCAGACTCCGTGCTACAACAGGTCCCATCCGCAGAGATCGTGATACTCGGTGATTTTAATAACCACCACGCTGAATGGCTTGGTTCTTGTTTAACCGATCATGCGGGTAGATCTGTCTATGACTTTGCTTTGGCATATGGTCTAACACAACTGGTTACTTCGCCTACGCGGATCCCAGATGTGGAAGACCATGTACCTTCCCTGTTGGACCTTCTGCTGACCTCTCATCCGGACGGATATCAGGTCTCCGTCGATGCCCCTCTGGGCTCTTTGGACCATTGTCTGATCCGGAGTACGGTGCCACTAACGCTCCAATCGCAGTTGCGATCTGCAGCTTGCCGCCGTGTTTGGCACTATAGGTCAGCTGATTGGGACGGGATGCGGTCTTTTTTTGCATCCTACCCTTGGGGGCGGGCTTGCTTCTCGCCGGAAGATCCCAGCGTTGTTGCCGATTCTGTTGCTGATGTGGTACCTCTGTGGTGCCCATCGGTGGCAGATCCCAGCCATGGTTTGGTCGCTCCTGTAAAATAGCATCACGCTATAAGCAGGAGTGCTACCGGGCCTGGGCTGACGCATCAACGTCTCGGGATATAAACACCAGCGCACTTAAAAAGAAGTATACCTCCGCCTCCAGGTCCTTCAAAAGCGTCATTGCCAAGGCAAGGTCTGAGCACATCGGCAGAATTGGCGAGAAGCTAGTTCGCCTTCCTTTGGGAACCCGTGCATTCTGGTCTCTCGCCAAGGCTTTCCAAGGGAACTTCTGTCAGCCATCTCTTCCATCTCTGCACATAGAGGACGACTCACTGGCCCATGCCGCAAAAGAGAAAGCCGATCTGTTGAGCTCTCTTTTTGGGTCCAACTCGACTCTAGATTACGGAGGAAACATCCCGCGGTGTGAATGCTCCATGACAAATGTGCGGTTTAAACAGCGCTCGGTTCGCAAAGCACTCTTATCCCTGGACATCCACAAGTCGAGTGGGCCCGATGGAGTCCCTCCCATTGTGCTGAAGACGTGTGCTCCGGAGTTGGCACCGGTTCTAACGCGTCTTTTCCGGTACTCCTACTCCCTAGGCGTAGTCCCGAAATCATGGAAGACAGCTTTTGTCCACCCAATCCCTAATAAAGACGACCGCTCAGACCCGTCCAACTACAGGCCTATCGCCGTCACCTCCTTGTTCTCCAAAATAATGGAACCCATTATTAAATGTCAGCTCATGCGGTACCTTGAGGATCACCAGCTTATTAGTGACCGCCAATACGATTTTTGTCGGGGTCGATCAGCTGGTGATCTTCTGGTCTACCTGACTCATAAATGGGCGGAGGCAGTAGAGTCTATGGGGGAGGTGTTGGCCGTTAGTTTGGACATTGCGAAGGCCTTCGATCAGGTTTGGCACAAAGCGCTTCTTTCGAAGCTCCATTCCTATGGGCTTCCCGAGAAATTGTGCAACTGGATCACCAGCTTCCTTGCAGAGGAAGGTCCTTGCAGAGGAATCAAGGTCGTTCTAGACGGTGCATGCTCCGACTACAAGCCTATTAACGCTAGTGTTCCACAAGGCTGTGTGCTATCACCAACGCTCTTTCTTCTGCATATCAATGATATGTTGCTAACTGGTAACATTCGTTGCTATGCGGATGATATCACGGCACTGGTGATGCTCTATACAATGCCAATATTTCTCGGGAAAACGTCGCCGAGTACCTGAACAAACTTGTGTCTGAAATCGAGTCTTTGCTGAACAAAGTCTCGGATTGGGGGCGACTAAATCTAGTCCAGTTTAATCCTCAGAAGACACAACTTTGCGCATTTACCGCTAAAAGAACCCCTTTGTCGTATCTCCTCAGTTTCAAGGCACTCCCCTTCTTGCCTCAGCCAGTATCGGAATCGTCGACAAATCGAATAGTGTGCAGTTTCGTGGTCACTTGGAAGGGAAGGCCAAATTGGCCTCTAAAAAGCTTGGCGTGCTTAGCAGAGCGGGATAGTATTTCATGCCGACACACCGCCTGCAACTTTACAAGGCGTAGGTTCGGCCTCACATGGAATACTGTTTCCATCTCTGAGCTGGGGCTCCCCAGTGCCAGCTCCTTCCACTTGACCGCATCCAGCGCAGAACGGCTCGAATCGTCGACGACCGAGTCTTTTCCGATCGGCTTGGTTCATTGGCACTGCGAAGAGATGTTGCATCCCTTTGCATTTTCTTTCGCGTTTATTACGGGGAGTGCTCTGAGGAATTGTCCGGATTAATAACCCGGAACTCCTGATACCATCCACACCATTTGGATGATTGGCGGTCAACCACTGTGCGATTTAGAAGAAGTTTTCTTCCTCGCACAACTTCCTTGTGGAATCGATTACCATCAGCGATACGACTTAGAAACTTCAAGAAAAGAGCCTATTCCTTTTTAAAAGGCCGGCAACGCATCTGCAATTCCCCTGGTTCCCCTGGTGTTGCAGTTGTTCATGGGCGGCGGTAGTCACTTACCATCAGGTGAGTCGCATGCTAGTTTGCCCCCTATACTATAAAAAAAATTTAGATAAGGGCCAAGTGGCTAAGAAATAAAACCTCCTCACCATATCAATTGCTGGCGGTCCACTACCGTGTGATTGCATGAAGATTGCATGCGAAGCAGAAAGTCCGCGTGACCAAACTGTACAATTTACTGTCTCCTGCGTTTTTTCCGGACCATCAGGTGAGCCGCATGCTCGTTTACCTGCTCTTCCATGAAAAGAAAAACTGTCCACCGGATGGTAAGCAAATGCCGTGGCCCATAGACATCTTAAACAGCTTTCTCGATTAAGAATCAAAATACAGATACGTTGCCATCCCTGAGAACTAAGATGCAATGCCCCGATTCCAGTAAATGGGGTCTCAAGTTCTCTACACTCACCATACGAAACAGCTGTTATTTTTTGCTATTATTCTACGCCGGTATTCTTGAGAGCGTGGTCCTTCCCCGGTTGAACCGAACCATTTGTGCTACGTCTATAATATAGTATAGGTGCAACATGGCTCTACCACTTCTATATATAATGTTTGGTCTTTAGCTATGAAATTGTCGTTTTTTTTTTAAATAAGTCAACGTCATTTTTTTCTATATGTTTTCTCTATTAATCAAAGTAATCTCTCATGCAATCGATGTATCATTGCCAACGCAGTGGCAGTTTATGAATGCCCTTCTTGAAGAAATCAGCTGGACGGGAGGCAACAAATTCTTCAAAGTTATTTTGTAATGTCTATTAGGTATTGAATTTTTTTCCCGCCAAAAAGTTATCCAAATTCTGGAAAATGTAGAAGTCTGTAGGTGCAAGATCTGGTGAGTACGGCGGATGAAGGAGAGCTTCCAACCCCAGCTCTAACTTGGAGCTTGGAGTAACTTGGAGACCGTCTGTTGTGAAGTACGAGGTCACGCGTTGTCGTGCAGGACCAGCGGCGACGAGCGATTGACTAAAGCTCATATACTACTACTACATACTACTATACAAATTTGCAGTAATTCTCATCGTGTTTGGTAAGAAGCTGTGAAGAATCACACCAGCGCTAGACAACCAAACAGTGATAATCACTTTTATGACCAATTTTTCGTTTAGGGCGTTTTTTAGGTTCTGAACCACGATCCAACCAACTTGCTGAGCGCTTGCGATTGTCAAACAGAATGCATTTTTCGTCGCAGGTCACAATGCAATTCAAAATTCCTTTGTTTGTGTACCTATTGAGCAGTACAAGGCACGTCTCGACGCGTACTTAACGCCGCTGGCGATCATTGAGTTTGTGGGGCACTCATTTGTCAAGCTTTTTTATGTTGCTAATTTGGCGCAAATGGACCAACATTATTTTGATGCTAACGCTGAAAGCTGCTGCTAATTCAGTCGTAGATTGAAATTTCCAGAAAGAATGCGGGCAAACCAATAAGTGGTGCGTTGTTTTGTACGAGTAGTATTCGCTCCGTAAACGTTTGATGTTATGTAAGTTCCATTTATACTTGCACGGTGTCTTGAGTTCAATTATTTATTTATCTATTTGTCCTCATAAAGCAGCACGTGAGTCGACTCTTCATTTGATATTTGTTACTCGTAGTTTAGTTAAAATGTTCACTGTTTAAACAAAACCTTAAAATAAGTATTTTGTAACTTATTTAAAAATAAGGAACGCCTAGCCTACGCTGGGAAAATTTTGTAAGTCATTCTATAAACACATAAGTTCCAAACTGTCATATATATTCCAAGCAAAATGTCGAACGTTACCACTCAATTAAGTCCTGGATCGTTGGAACCGGTCTTCGTGCAGTAGCTGACAAGTGTTGATGATTCCATGAAGTGATAACTCAGACTCGGCGCTTTTTGCTCCTCGGGTACGTTGGTCGGATACGCGCAGTAAATCTTTCTTAACGAACTCAATTTAATAGTATTTTTATAGGTTTAGCAATTGGGATATTGTAATATTTAAAGATATTTTTCAAGCTTTTTGTCCCGGTGTTAGATTTATGACGTCTGTAAAAAAATTAAATGAACTTTAACCAACGTAATTATAATCTAACAGATTACCAGGGTTAAATAGCAGTAAGTTAAATAAGAGAAGAGTGTGGTTTGCAAGATGATGTTGTGACCAGGATTAAGAAAGGAATGCTTCGGTGGTTTGGCCATGTAGAAAGAATGAATGAGGAAAGAGTGACAAAGCAAATTTATGTTGCAGAGGTGAACGGCATAGTCGGGAAGGGTCGCCCTAGGCGAAAGTTTATCGACCAAATTGGCGATATATTAAAAATGGGCCAAATCAAGAGTACCTTTAACCGACGAGCGTGTATGCGTAGGTATATGGATGTGGAGGAAGCGAGAGAGGTGTGTCAGGATCGTGCCAAATGGAAGTCCATAATCTCTGCCTACCCCTCTGGGTGACAGGCGTGAGTGTTTATTTATTTATATTTATTTATTTATTTAAATAGCAGTATATTATTAATTATGTGTTTTGGCTGGTGAGTAACAAAAACCTTAGATCCTCGAACTGGTAAAGAAGCATTCCATTTTAGTTCTCATGGTGGACAACGCACCTGCATTTTGATTAATCAAGGATGGATGCGTCTTCCGTTTATCTTTACTGATTCCTCGGTACCGTTCACTCTTCTGAAATAATCATTTAATTCAATCTTTCAATCTGTCTGTAAACCTAGTATTGCTAGAAGTTTTTCTTTTAAAATGTTTTAATATTCTGTCTTTAATAATGTCTTCTGGGCTCATAGCGGCGAGGGTGGTATTCCTGAAAGTTAGTTAAAGTTAAAGTTAGAGCCTATATACGTTCCACGGCTGGGCACAGGCCTCCTCTCATTTCTGAGAGGGTTTTAGGGCAAGGAAGTGTCCGCCGCGCTGCCCCAATATGTGTTTGCGGTCTTCACATGTCCTCGAAAAATTTTTACAATATAACTACATGTTTTAGGTGTAAAAGATTTTATGTTGAATTTACCACTGTTTTGGCTTTGTACCCTTTCTTTAGCTATAATAATATTATTATTATAGGTATACATAAAGGCGCAACCCGTTTAGTAAAAAAAATAATTGCTCAATTTTACCTACACTAGTTAATAAAGAAGAAAACACTAAACCATGAGCTGATGAGCTCCCTAACCGAATTAATTTTATAAGCCTAAATAAAACGTTCTATATGGACTAATTAGCAACAATTAATTGTTTTTTAAAGTCGTATTCGTAAAGACTATCCCACCACGCCGCGCCGGTGCCATTATTGTTTCAGAGAACAGATATCGATAATGCTTGTTATAGTCTAATACCGTAAACTGGTGTTGCTTGCCACATAATTGAAGGCGTTTTTCTCAGGCTTTTAATGATACGGACGTAGAGGTCGAGACAACTGAGACAAGTTGCTATTTTTAATCTATAAAAAAGTAATATAACAAAACGTCGCAGGTGTTGTATTGATTGCGAGAATACTCGAACATTATTATCAATCAAAGAGAGGTCTGGACAATATTGTTTGGAAAAAAATAACTAAGGAAAAATATGCAAATGTAAAAAAAAGTGGGTGATGTCACACGCAAAAAACCATGAAACTTTTTCTTAATTTTTTTAAATACATGCATTTCTTCGTTGCCGAAGCCATCAACACACTTAAATCAGACTCGAGGACACTATAATGAGATATGAAATACGTTTTAATGCTAATGATAATCTTTATTTGAGTAAAACATGAAATAAATGTTGTTAACATGAAAAACGAGTGCTCCTGTTTTGCTTATTTTACATAAGTCATATATATATATATATACAAATAAATAAAATTGAAGTGTCTGTTTGTAATGTCAAAGTTACGGTTTTTTACTAAATGCATATGAAAGTAAATACGGTACTTATAACTAAAATACAATTTTTAAAATTTTTGTCTGTCTGTCTGTTTGTTCCGGCCAATCTCCGAAACGGTTGAATCGATTTTGACGGGAATTTCATTGGTAGATAGCTGATTTCATAAGGAGTAACTTAGTCTACTTTTATTTTAGAAAAATAATTAGGGTTCCGCGTAAAAACATAAAAACCCTAACACACGAGCGAAGTCGCGGGGAACAGCTAGTTGTACTTAAATGAGGGCATCGACGAATTTTTCTGCCACCATATTGTCTTATGTTTTGTTGTCCACGTAGTATTATCGTTTGGCTCTTATAGGTCCCATGTTTATGTGACTTGTAACAAAAAAGAATGTTCCAACTGTGTTACTTGCCTAGTAAGTTGTAAAAGATGACTAATAGGATATTGGAACTAGGATTGTGAATGCGAAGGGCCTAGACACCTATCACTTATTTTACAGTTTTCCACCTACACCCATACTTACATGGTAGAGCTATGCTGCAGCTATATTAGTAGTATAGTTGTAGCACGAATGAGTCGGCTCGACCAAGGAAGGACCACGCTCTCACAGAATACCAGCGTAAAATAGCAGCTTAACACTGCTGTGTTTCGTATGGTGAGTGTACCGAAACAACCGGAGACCCTTGTTACTGGAAAAGAGGCATTCCATCTTATTACTCAAGGTTGAACGCATCTGCATTTTGATTTTTAATCGGGGATAGATGTAGATGATGTGATAGACATCTCTATGATTTACAGCCATCACTTACCATCAGGTGGACAGTGTGCTCGTTTGTCAGTTTATCCTATAAAAAATACTTTTGTCCCTAAACGTGGTCCGAGTGAGTCGATGCTCTTTGGACTCTGCCTGCTCCCGGTACAGGCATGAAATTATACCTAAACTATTTTCTTATACATAAATGTGAATAGTAATGTGAACGAAAGCTTATATCACGTGTTGATATATTGTTATACGGCTCCAACTTCCGTTAGAGGAGCATTTCTTTTCTTTGTGTGATGCCCGCGCAAGAGAATTAATCTGTAAGAGGCCCTGAAGAGTTAAATAGGCTATACCAAATCAATGAGCTGCTGTACATGCCAGGGGTCACAATCGAAGGCTGGACAGGTAGAATCGGCCCTGCACAGTGTCACAGGTGCCAAGGGTTCGGACATGCATCCGTAAATTGCTACCGGCCCTTCAAATGTGTACGCTGTGCGGGTGATCACCTTGCATCAGCATGCCCACAACCGCGGGATGCGCAACCCAAGTGCGCAAACTGCGGAAAAGACCATTCGGCGAACGACAGGCGGTGCCCAGTGTTGCAGCGAATTGCAAGGAAAAGGGGCATTAATATGCAACCTCCCATGCCCCCGCAGGCAACACGAGCACCGCAACGTCAACCACCTCCACCACAATGGCAACCACCGCCACCACCACCGCAACGACAACCACCACCACCACAAATGCAAACCCAACATCTATCCCAACAGCTGCAACAACAGCAGCAACCACAACACCAGGCGCCCCAACCGCAATAGCGACAGGTGGCAATAGCACCAGCACCAACCACATTCGTCACGACCGGGGCCACCTTAGCCCCACCGGCGAATGATGCCACGGAGCGCACAGAACACTCCAAGAGAAAAAGAGGGAAGAAGAAGAAGGCAACCACCCAATCTGCTCAAGTGGGAGGTACGTCGACTCCTCTTCCTCCACCCATCACCACCACACAACAGCGACAGCCACTACCACAGCCGCGAAACACTTTTCCTCCTATTTCGAGCCAGAATGAGCAAACTGCACCCCAACCCCGAGAACCACGCCCAACTAAAAGGACTGTTGCAGTCACATACCAATACCAGCCTCAGGCACCAACCACCATCGAGGAGGCCCTCGCCCAATTGGTGGGCATGGTGATCAGGATCCTAGGAGAGGTCCTGACTGCCATGACCACCGGCACCAACCCCCTTTCGGCCATTCTAAGTGCCTTAGCACAACTTACCACCGTCAGCAGGCCATCAACTTAGGATGTGCTACTGGAACCCCGGCGGCATCTTAGGGAAGATCGCCGACCTGAGAACCCTGGTCCAGCAGCACAATATCCAAATTATGCTGCTGGGAGAAACCAAGCTGCGCCCCTCTGCTCAACTAAAGCTACCCAACTTCTTCGTGTACCGATATGACGGGATCTTCCCGGAAGGTGTCGCGTACAGAGGTACAGCGGCCCTTGTGAGGAGGGACGTCATGCACGAAGAAGTTGGCACCAACACGAATTTCATATCTACGAGGACCAAAGGGATAAGGGTGAGGGTTGGGACGAAAGACACAAGGATTTTCGCCGCCTACAGACCTCCCGGCACCTCGTTTGCCCCCCAGGACATAAGAAACATCTTAGACGGAACAACACCTGTTATTATCGCCGGTGACCTCAATGCAAAACATCCTGCTTGGGGCTCCGCGTTAATAACACCACCAGGGAGAAAACTGTATGACGGCGCCGAGGAGTGGGGGTACGAGGTGCTGGGCCCAGACGAGCCCACCCATATCCCCGCCAAACCCGAACACGAGCCCGATGTCTTAGACATAATGCTGTGCCATCTTTTGCCGTACCCAGTACAGTTGGAAGTGCTGTATGATTTAGATACGCAGCACCTCCCCGTGCTGATTACCATCGACACCAGTGCGGATGCCGTAGTGCCCAGAAGTCTCCGAATGAAGACAAACTGGACGCGCTTCCGCAGTGCGCTGGAAGACCTCCAACTCTGCGCCTCTATTACCACCCATGAAGATGTGGAGATAGCGTCCCTACATCTTCAAAACACAATAAAAGACCAACTTCAACTCCATTCTCACCCCGGCTCCACGGGACGTGGGAAGGAGGAATTCCCGCGCAAACTACAAACACTATTGTCCGAGAAGCGGAAGATGAGGAGGCTCTGGGCACGGACACGATGCCCACGGCTAAAAACCAAACTCAACTCCATGACAGAAGAGCTGTCGGAAGCAATGAGAGCATACAGGGGAGAGGCATGGGAGAGGCGAGTCTACGAAGCCTCGGAGACACCTGCCTCCCTGCATCTCCTCAACCGGCAGATCACCAAAGCACCAACACCTGTCTGCCCACTGGTGGACAGCACGGGGAGCAGAATATATGACCTCCATAAGAGGGCGGAACTGATGGCACAGCACCTTGAGCAGCAGTTTATACCCAATACCGTAGCAGAGGGGTACGCAGACCAAGTAAAAAGTATAGTGGACCGCGTACAGGAATGCGCCGCCCTTGCGGGGCGATGACTTCATTTCACCAACGGAGGTAAGGCGCACCATCATGCGCCTACCCACCCGTAAAGCGCCGGGATATGACGGCATCCTGCGAACTGGCCACTATCCGAATATCTGGAATCAGGGTAAAGTCATCGTGCTGCCGAAGCCGGGAAAAGACAGGAGGTTCCCGGCCAGCTACCGCCCCATAACGCTATTGCCGCACATAGCAAAACTGACCATGAGTAGGGTTCTTCCACATGTCACCCTGCGAGAGGAGCAATTTGGCTTCCGCAGGGGGCATTCCACAACTTCACAGCTGGCCCGCGTGCTGCACTATAACTGCGAATATAACTTCGGCCGCAAGATAGTGCATCTGTGTGGGGGTCCTTCTCGACATGGAGAAGGCCTTCCACAGGGTGTGGCACGCAGGGCTAGTCTATAAACTTATCCAAAATACCACCTTGCCGCCCATGCTTGTGCGGCTAATAGCGTCGTTCCATGTCACCCTGGAAGGGGCTGTCTCAGCAGCACGACCGATTTTAGCCGGAGTGCCACACGGCAGCTGCCTATCACCGCACCTGTACGCGGTTTACACCAACGACATCCTCTCCATGCCCGCCCACCTGACGGGCGACCACTCCGACGTGAATTTCTACACTCACCGCCCGGCACAGGGGACGCCGGGGGTGAGTGAGCGTCCCGACACTTGACTTGATGGCGCAAGGTGCGCAATACACCAACAAAAAGCTGCCAACGCAGCACCCAGGACCGGGGGGTCGTGTCCTCCTGAGATGCCGCCCATGTAAAGAGGGTCTCCTGGACACATGTAAAACCTCCACAAGGAGAAGAACCACCATACACAAATCGTTCGGGACCAGCTACCAGTATAATATATAATCAAGAAAGAAAACGCATAGGGAAGTGATAGGGAAAGTAATTACTCTCTCACGGAGCGGTTTGAAGATAATTGCTGTTTTACTCTCAAGGGATCCTTCACCTTTAAATATAACGACACTCCATCTGGTGTCGCTAACGCGGCACATATTGAAGAATTAAGGCGCTGGGACCGGGACGACCTCGAAAGACCCGTAATCCCCGCCCGAACCTATTTGAAGAAAAGGAAGCGGCCGATACCCTTATGTGTACTCCGTTACGGGGTTCACATACGTTGTTCTCGAACCCAACGTAGGTATCATAGGAGGTTACGGAATCCGCTGTTGAACGAGCCGTGACCACAACCTTACCCTCGTTCCTTTTCAGTACTTAAGAGGCCAATATGAAAGTGAAAGCTAAGGGTGTTATCTATCATTACGCCGAGATATTTTATGCAATCCGTTCTAGAGAGAGTAGGACAGGAGCAAGAGCTATCAATTTGGGAGCAACAGTGAGCTGACATTTAATGTAGGTTTATTTATATTCTTTTAGCTACTTATTTACTAAATCAAACCCATTTTGTGCGAGGTTAAATACCTCAGACCATGTATCTGCCTGGAAAAGAAGAGCCATGTCATCCGCAAAAGCAATAATCCTCCCATTGTGAATTTTTACATTACATAGGAAATTAATATATGTAAGAAATAGCGTTGGACCAAGTACACTACCCTGTGGTACACCATATAATACGGGAAGATCATCATTGCAGCAACCACCAATCCTTATCCTCTGATATCGACCCGTTAAATAGCCAGAGAAGAGTTTCAGCTGTGTATTTCTTATTCCAAGATCTTCTAGCCTATTCAACAAAAGCGGAACGGAGACGGTGTCAAATGCTTTAGCTATATCAAGGAATATAACAACTACTTTCTTTTTACTGTTAAGGTTTGTAACAATTAAATCAGTTAGTTAGTGAACTGCATTCTGTGTAGAACGTTTTGGTCGAAATCCATATTAGCAATGTGATAACAGATTATGTTTCTCTAAGTAATTAGTCAAGCGCTTGTTGATTACGTTTTCTAGTATTTTTGACACAGTGGGAAGAATGGAAATGGGTCTATAGTTATTGACACAGCCCGCATCACCGCTCTTGTAAATAGGGTGAATTTCAGCTAGTTTAATACAGTTGGGGAATTTACCAGTTTTAAGGGAAAGGTTACATATATATGTAATGGGAGGTACTAGTAAATTTCTGTACCTTTCTAGAAGGAAAGTGGAAATATTATCTCTACCTACGCTACAATCAGTTTTCATATTTAAAATAATTGTCTCTATTTCATGTTCGTCCGTGTCAAGAAGTAAGTACTATGGAATGCTGATATATGTTTATAGGAAAAATGCTAGAAGTGTTATTATTAATGTGGTGTTTTGCTGCCAAAGATTTACCCATATTTACAAAAAATGAATTAACATAATTAACTGAAGTTTTGGGGTCAGATTTGTTTAATAATTTATCGGCATTATTATTTTGTTTATTCGTATTTGTGACTATTTTAATTGTGTCCCAAAGTTTTTTATTACTTATTTTAACTGCTCCTGTTAATTCTGATTTTTCATATTCCTTTTTCAATTTTTTAAGTAGTTCATTACAGTAATTACGGTAACGTTTGTATGTAGTTATGATTACGTCATCATCCGGATATTTTTAACATTTTTGGTGTAATTTGTCACGATTTCTTAAGCATCTCAAAATACCTGAGGTAATCCAGGGCTTTTTAATAATTTTACGATTAGAAACTTTAGTTGTTTTTGTATTATTTTTTAAAGCATTACTTAAGGATTCTAACAGGAATGTAGCTGCTAAGGCAACGTCCACCATAGTATAAATACTTTTAAAGTCTAAAGTGCTAAGGTAACTATCTAATTTATCATAATTTATACGTTCCCTAATTTTTGGTGGCAAACTACGTGTACTCAAAGTAGCCTCAAATAGAAATATAAGAGTGTCACGATCAGTAATGGAAGTCTCCGCAACGTAGCAGGTTGACTGTAGTTTTGTTTTCAATATAACGTGACCTAGACACGTTTTGCCATGGGTAGGGAAGGTGGGGGCAGGTAACATATCTTTAGATGCTAGACTATTTAAGTAATATGAAGCGTACGAGTCTTTACTATGTATAACAATATCTATATTAATGTCGCCAATAATAATTATGTTTTTATAATGTGAATATTGATCGAGCATATTACTAAGCGATTCAATAAAATTTGTGGGATCCTTAAATCCAGGTGGTCTATAAATTACAATGACTATAGTGTCCTTACATATTTTTAGAAAAACAGAAGTACAATCTGATATTGACAACTCCTGCCAGGTTATATATAAAGATTTTTTGAAATACAGTACTACACCCTCATCTTGGGTTACGTTATTAAGAGTTTTACTATAGTTATAGCCATCCATTATCGGAATATAGTGGGTGGACGGCAACCAACATTCTGTAAGAAGAATTAAGTCTCATTCTAAAGCTGTCCTATGTATTAGAACTTTAATTTCATCCATATTGCGAGTTATGCTTCTAATGTTTTGATGCATTATTTTTAAGTTACAATTTTGATTACATATTAACCTAGACAAATTATCCAGATCATAAAGTAGTGATGAGTTTGATATTGAAAATTGGTCAAGATCATCGCTTAAGTCTTTTGTGCTATCGCCTTTTAATTATATTAGTAATTAAGACCAAACATTTAAATTACATAAACACTCACGCCTGTCACCCAGAGGGGTAGGCAGAGATTATGGACTTCCATTTGGCACGATCCTGACACACCTCTCTCGCTTCCTCCACATCCATATACCTACGCATTCACGCTCGTCGGTTAAAGGTACTCTTGATTTGGCCAATTTTTAATATATCGCCAATTTGGTCGATAAACTTTCGCCTAGGGCGACCCTTCCCGACTATGCCGTTCACCTCTGCAACATAAATTTGCTTTGTCACTTTTACTCATTCATTCTTTCTACATGGCCAAACCACCACAAACATTTAAATTGTGTGCAATAAATATGTAAAGCAACCACTATAAGTAAGTGCCCATAACTAAGTACTTGGTATTTACTTAAATACGTTCCATAGTGCAATTTAAACTCAAATTCTTTCACTAATAGTATAAAATAAACAATTGGAGTGATAATGTTAATTTTAAAGGTATAATTAATGCATCGTATATTCAAAATAGTAATTACGAGTATGTGTTTACTAATAATATACAAATTTAAAAATTTGAGGATGTTTAAGTCACTTAGTGAAAAATACTTTACCCTAATATATATGTACACTCCGACGGTGATAAAAGAGTTATCATCCGTTTCGAATAAAATAGCGATCGGTTGTAGTGCGCAAAAACAATTAACATATTTCTGAAAAATAAGTATTGCAAAGTAAAGTAATATAAGATATCTAGGTTGAGAGGCCAAGAATTGAAGCATATTACTGAAGTATTTAATATTTGTTAATCTTAAGTGTAAAAGTAGTGTTTAAGTGTGAATTTTGTGTAAAAAATTATCAAATGTAAGCAAATGCAAATTTATGTATATTAAGGTTATTAAGTTGACTGTGGGTATATCGAAGTGTTGAAGTGCTTATACAGTAGGGCTACGATGGCTATCCGAGTACAGAACCAGAGTACGAAACCTATCCAATTGCAGAGAGGTGTAAGATAGGGTGACGTCATATCCCCGAAACTCTTCACCGCTGCATTGAAAGACGTTTTCAAGCTTCTGGACTGGAAAGGATACGGTATCAACATCAATGGCGCGTACATCACTCACCTTCGATTTGCCGACGATATAGTCCTTATGGCAGAATCGCTGGAGGACCTAAGCACTATGCTCAATGACCTCAATAGTGTTTCCCAACGGATAGGTCTTAAGATGAACATGGATAAAACAAAGATCATGTTTAATGTTCATGTCACGCCTATGCCGGTAGTTGTTGGGAACACTAAGCTCGAAGTTGTTGACGAGTTATGTTTACCTGGGACAAATAGTCCGACTAGGTAAGTCCAACTTCGACCGAGAGGTCAATCGACGGATTCAACTCGGCTGTGCAGCGTTCGGGAAATTACGGCACATCTTCTCGTCAGGTATACCTCAGAACTTGAAAACGAGACTGTACACCCAGTGCGTGTTGCCAGTAATGACATACGGAACTGAGACGTGGTCCTTCACTGCTGGCCGGACGAGGAAGCTCAAGGTCGCTCAGCGAGCTATGAAGAGGGCTATGCTCGGAGTTTCTCTGCGTGATAAACTCAGAAATCAGGATATCCGCAGTAGAACCAGAGTGACCGACATAGCCCAACGGATTAGTAAGCTGAAGTGGCAATGGGCCGGCCATATAGCTCGAAGAACCGACAACCGATGGGGAAGAAAGGTTCTCGAGTGGCAGCCTCGTACCGGCAGGCGAAGTGTAGGGCATCCCCTCACTAGATGGAGTGACGACCTGGTAAGATATGCAGGAAGTCGATGGAAGCAGGTGGCTCAGGACCGTGCTTTGTGGCATTCTTTGGGGGAGGCCTATGTTCAGCAGTGGACTTGTGAAGGGCTGTAATGATGATGATGATGATGAAGGTTATGTATTCAGGTGCCAGTGATAGTATATCAAAAGTTATCTGCGAAATAAGTTTATAAATTAGTGTTAAAAAAGTTCTAATTAAACAAAAAACACTTATATAATTTTGAAAACAATCAAACATGCATATTTTATGATAACCTATAGTATAAATGAGTAAATATAGTCATTTTTTATTAATGTTTTCTAGGTCGGTTTCGCTATTAACCCTTACAAATGGTGCTCCATCCTCCGAAGATATATTTTACCTCTTGATGTCCAGCAGTATTTAAAGGCATTATTCTTAGCAAATTCCCTGGCTAAAAAGAAGAGTCTCTTTGTCTTAATTGTCAAACTCTCAGAGACGAAAATTGGTTTGGGTGGTCCATTAAGGTTTAAGTTAGAGGTATTTAACTTGCAGGTCGAATTTTTTGTGTAAAATTCCTTGACGGATTCAACTATTTTATTCTTTAAGAGCACACTTGAAAATTCCGCTACTATGGGTTGGTTCTTTACTTTCTTAGTGTTTATGCGATAGACGTCACGGTCGGGTTGAATTGGTACACTGATAGCAGCTCCTACTTTTTTTAATAATATTTAGCAGGTCTTCGTTAGATTCTCCGATTTTTTTGGATAAATTACGCACTTCAATGCTCGAGCTACGATGATGATGATAAGTTTAATCTCCAGGGCCTGTATATATTTGTGATTGGTGGATTTTTCCTGTTCTAATAAATTTATTCTTGAGAGTAACTCATCATATTTTTTACTTAAAAAGTCAATAGCACTAGAAATAGCCTTATTTTGCTCTGTGTGGGTGTTAATACCACTCTGAACTTTATCCATCAGAGCGTTAAATTTAGCGTTTTGTTCCTTTTTGAGCTCAGAAAACATTTCCATAATTTCCGAGCGGCTAATATCGGTATCTCTCTTAGGTTTCCGCATTGCAATGTTAGGATCACCCGTAGCTTGTGTGCGCGAAACGGTAGGCACTGCAATATTACTACTAGTAGCATTTGTCACCGAGTCAGTGATATTAGAGTCTGACTTACAATGCAACATTGCGGTTGGCGTAGTAGGAGGGGTGCGTTTAAGCGGCATAATAGCAAAGCGTTAGCGACGACAAGTACCAGGCAAACAGAATATTCAAGCACTGCGCGTTAGCACGTAGTCGTTGCACAAATATGCAGTTTGCCTATGTGTGTAGTGCACAATTATAACTTATCACAGAGTAAGTGAATAACGTGTTAGGTTCACTCACCATTACCACACAGCAATAATACGTGCTTCTTATAGTTTATGCGCTCCTATTATTTCGTAGAATTTAACACTTTTTTGATTAAATTTAAATATAAGTGCGGACTAGTCTTAAAATACGTCTGATGAACACAGAAGTCCGAGGGGAGAGTGGGATTCGTTAATGTTTTAACTCTCGCCTTGCGGCTCGCCTCGTACCTCGCCTCGCAGCTCGCGTGTTGTTGTGAAGTAAAGTTTAAAGGTGATTTAGGAACATCATTATTAGGGGACACACTAAAAGAAAAAAATCCGATCTAGGCATTAAACTGTGGACGTGAAGACCACAAATGTGAGCAGAAGTACGAATTTTCGGAATTTTATAAAACATGGCGTAGAGCGCGAACCGTTCGGGGTAGAATTTTTTTTTAGGGAACCGAGGCCACCTCACCCCCGTTCGAACACGTACGTGGCAGATTATCCACCATTACTGGGACATACTGTATATCTTAGGAAGTTTTGACTTCCTATTAACCTCATAAGATATATCTTAGGAGGTTAATGAATTACTAATTTTTGAAACACTGTATTGATTCTACCTATAATTAGTAAACAGAATTTACATTTCCCAAAAATCAAGAAAATAAAAATAGAGAATCATCGGCAACACTATTTATATTAAACTATTGCTATTCCGCTTAGGTATACGGCAAGGACTACTCTATTGTACATACTCCATCTACGGCGTAGAATGTTTTTCTGATGATGAAGATGCTTGGAATTTTTTTTGTTTGAGTAATCAGTGATTACTGCGATTAGTAATCACACATCACATAAATAAAAAATAATAACATAACAACTGTTACTGGACACCATTAGCAATTAATTGAAAAAAATGGGTTTTATTGTTAAAAACTTTAAAAATTCAATAAAAAATAAATAACAGTTTAAAAAAATAAAAATCAAGTTTTTTTGGATAATTGAACAAAAAAATAGAAAATAATTTTCAATAAGTTTAAAATAAGAAAATAGTGATTTTTTTTTGGAACGAAGTTCTTTTACGCATTTTACAGTAGAGTGAACAGGCAGAAATCGTAGTTATTATATGAATCCTGGCAAGGATAATGGGACAAACTATTTAAATTATTGCATTTTCAGCGGTCCTTGATAAGTGTGCGAAGTTTCAATTGAATCCGACGTTTTAAAGGGGATGAAAATCACATTAAAAAAATTCAGTTACATAGATTTAAAAGGAGCAGACTTCGTCTAAAACAAGTTTAGCTTCATATATTCTAAGGTACCATCCCCTTCAGGCTTGGCACTCATCTTCCAAACAACCACTATATAATAGGGTGTCATTTTTTTATATAAACTGATGAAAGAAGACTACAGAGAAAGAATTTAAAAGAATAAGAAATACCGTAAAATAAATGTCTTCGCATGTGAACTGTTAGTGGAAGCGATCAAACAACTGCTCCGATGGCGATGCGAACCTCAAGTTATTTTCTATGTTATGGATCCTTGAGATACTATCGTCATAGTCTATCTACTGGCTCAAGCTGCCGTCAAATTATCCGAAAACGTTTTGCAATGTGACGCATCAACTTTTTGTGAAGAAGTTTATATAGAAATGATTAAAAAGCATAATATCATAATACTTGACACTGGCAAATATACATCCGTACAAGTCAAAGCAAAATACCAATAAAAAAAGTAAGTTAATGCATCATCTGCATCAATTATTTTTATTTATTTATTTATCTATGTTTTTATTTGAATTTTTTTGCTCACGTATTTTGTTATATTTTAAAGAGCTGTTTTTAGACTAATATAGGTAAGTGGTATTACAGACAACAAATATCTATTAGAACAAAGTAACCTTATAATTAAGTTTTGTAAGAAGAGATAAATATACCTAAAATGCCAGTGAAAATAATAAATTCATTTTACTAAAAAAAAAAAAATTAACAGCAAGTAGGTAACAATTAATGCTTTTAACATTACTGATTCTCCCGTTAACCATTTTATTAAAACGCTTGTGCTTGGTTCATGACAGTGATGGTAGATTCGAACCCACTACTCGATTTTATCTCTTCCCTTAAAAGAAACAGGGAGTCAGGGTCCCTAAACAGGGCGACCAGAGTGGTTCCAACCGCCCCGCTTCTCTGCCGCACTGTGGATCGTGTAGTGTAATAAGAGACAGAGAGACAGGGAGCTCAGTTGCGTGGCCGCAAGCACGGATTTTACACATCTGTTTTTTATTTAAAGTTCTGGTGCGTGCTCACATAAATCATTGTTCGTAACTATGTCGTGCGCTAAAGAAAATGATGTCCTTCTCATTGTCATCGACATTTACAGAGATATCTTTAGCGGAAAAAGCACAAGGACTATTCCAATCTTTATATATATAAATTACGTGTCACGTAGTTTGTCCGTGATGAACTTCTAAACTACTGAACTGATTTCAATGAAATTTTGCACACTGTGTGCATTTTGGTCCAACTTGAGAGATAGGATAGTTTTTATCCCGATAAATGACCCTCAAAATTTTTTACTGCAAATTTAAGGATTTTTATAGGAAGGGTCGTTGGAAAGGGCAGAACAACGTCTGCCTGGCGATTTGTAATTGTAATCGAGGATAGATATAGATGTCTATGAACCACGGCACCACTTACCATCAGGTGGACAGTGTGCTTGTTTGTCACCCTTATCCTATTCTATAATTTTTAAGTTTAATAACCCATTCTCTATTTTCCATCCAGAACAGAACTTTTTCTTCAAATTTAAATGGAACTTACCCTTGAGGTATACCTTGTGTGGTTCCATTTAGACTAATATATTATAGCCTTTTAACAAAAAAATAAAGAATCATTCAAATTGGCTTAGTCAATTTCGAGAAATCAGTAAATGTACATAAATTATGTGTTGAACATAAGGTGGCTATGTGGCTCAGTGGCTTAGCAATTGGGTTGCAGCGCTAAGGCTGCGTTTCAAATCCCGCGTGGAACAAGTATTTGTATGGCCTACAAATAATTGTTGCAGGTCTGGATATTTGTCCTTGTCCTGCCCCCACAATACAGTAGAAAATCCCAGTATGGAGGATATGCTCTTAAAAAGGACTCCTTTTTTGAAGTCAGTTAATAAATAAACCATTAACTTCAACCATTTCAAATTCAATTAACTATTTAAAAATAGAAAAGGTTTCTTTTCTATTAATGTACAAATGTACAAGTTGTGTTTAATGCAAAGTTACAAATGCATGAAATAGATGCTTGCTGCAGGGCTCGGAAACGTTATTAAAAATAACATTTTAAAATGTTTGGGATGGTTTCTTGTATAACATTTTCTAAATATTATGTTCAGAACAAAAACAAAATGAGAATGTAATGTGAAAACGTAAAAACGGTTTATTCCGCAGGAAGCTAAACTAATGGCATGTGCCACGACAAGCTTAAACCTATAAGGTATTTTTGTTTCGTATTGCAGGGCCAAAAATGGGAAAAGCGGTTTAAAATGGTTAAAAAAGTTTTATTGTACAAGAATGATTTAAAATTTCGTTCTCTTCATAAACGTTTTTATTACGATTCCGTTCCAACATAAACGAAACAAATATGTTTTTAGGTATTTAAGGCGAAAACATTTCCAAAATATACCGTTATCCGAGCCCTGGCTTGCTGGCATAGATCAACACATGACAGTGCAGTGTATCATAACTCATTCCTCCGAACATAATCTGAATAACAATGAGATAGATGCTCACCTCCTTGGAGACAATGTATATCTTTGTGGAAAGTACATGATAATACTATTTTTAAACCAAGCTACAAATGCAAAAAAACTACAATGAAGCACAAATCAAAACCAGAAACACAGTTGAAAGGACATTTGGTGTGTGGGAAAGAAGATTTGCATGCCTTTCTTAAAGATTAAGGTTAAAATTAGATCACAATTTAGTTGTGATTGTTGCAACAGCTGTGTTACATAATATCGCTCTACTGCAAAATTATATTGTGGCAAATGATTCTGCTTCCGAAGAAGATATTTTTACAGAATCAATTGAACAACCTCTTTCCTCTGAAGGAAATCATTTTAGTTGGTTATTGTTGGAACAATATTTTATAAATTTTGGTAGTTTATATTTTGTTAATATCTCTAAAGCTAAATTTACACAATGTTGAATGCTACACAAAATAAACTGAGTCTCATCAAAAGTTCCCTGGAAGAAATCTCTGATTGCAATAAGGCTGCCCATGGTTTACATTTACAATAATGTGATAAAATATTTACAATTTCGTCTTTTTTTTTATAGAAAATGTGTGACAAATGAGCACAGTCTACCTGATGGTAAGTGGATGCTGTGGCCCATAGACATCTACCAAAATACAGATGCATTGTCACCATTGATGATTAAGATGGAATACCTTGTTTCCAGTAAAAAGGGTCTCCGCTTCTCTACATTCACCATACGAAACAGCAGCAATAAGCAGCTATTTCAAACTTATACTCTGTGAGGGTGTGTTCTTTCCCCACTTGAGTTGACCCATTTGTGTGCTACAACCATAATCTATATGTTCGCAACATGTCTCTCCCATGTATCAATAAAGTATTAAATAAATAAAAAACTAATTTGAATATTTCATTTATATTTCTAGTAAAAAATATAGTGAATAGAATGTAAAATAAGAATTTCAATTTATTATAATATGTCCATTATAAATTAAGATTGTTCTTTTTAAATTCAAAGTCCATTTTTGCATTTTCTAAAAGAGTTCTCTTTAACTCAATATCAAGATCCAGTAAAATTTTTGTTTTTTCTAATTTCATAAGTTCATGTTGATGTTGAATCTTTAAGATGTCTAACCTTTTGTTTATTATTGCAGCTTCATTAATTTGCTTCTGACAAAACATTCCACCTCCTGACTTGTATGATTTGAACTGAAATTAAAATTTAACATTTTATGTTATATTCTTATCTGATACCATTGTGTAATTTTATATGGGAATCATTTATTATTGTGAATTCTCTAAGGCATAACTGCTTATAAAGTGAAGTGGGTATATTGTAATGATGTATAATATTATTGGTAACTAGTGATATAGAGTATGTACAGTAAAGGGTTCGGTCACACTTTGTACATTTAAAATATTCATTAGGGAGTTCAAATACAAATATGCAGGATATGGCTCACCTTATCATTGCTAAAATGTTTTCTAGCCTTTTTCTTTAAATTATCATATAAGGCATGTAACTGTTTTTCCGTCCTAAATCCAGATTCCGAGACAACATTATATTTATTTGTCAGCGCCATCCAAGCTTGTTTCTTGGCCTCTACAGTAATCCCGTCAGTCTTTTTGTTGTCAATTATGGCCACAAATTCCTTGGCTACTTTAATAAGAAGCATCTTCTCTCTTTCAGTAAAATTTTTACTGCGTTTTCCAGACTCCATTATTCTTATTTTATAAAAGAAAGGATATTGATTACTGACCTAAATAATATAAAGATAAAGCAGAAACGATATGTAGCAATTACCACTAAACATAAAATCACATGGAAATATAAAAAAAAAAAAAAATATTACCACATACGAAACAAAAACAATGAGTTTGACTTTGACATTTTCTACACAGTCGCCGATAAATATGGAGTTATAATAATTTATTACTAAAACAGTGTAAATTCACTTATTTAGGCTCAAAAACAAATATATTATAAATAAAAATTTAATAAAACTAGTATTAATGAAGAATTGTAATAATAAAATCAATTTTAGACTCGATCGCCTTAACAGACCCATCTAGCGACAAATTGGGGAACTTGTTATTGGTACAGAAACACAGCGACAGTTAACCGACCTTTTCACTACCGACGTTTAACTTTATTGAATATCTAGCTAATGGAAATATAACTAGGAACTTCAGAATTTGGGTAATAGTCGGAAAATTTATCCTAGGTCCTCGCCGACAACTTTGAAATTTGTGCTCTCCGTAACTACCGGCTTACGTGTGACATGGACGTTACACATTGCAAGTCCTCCGTTACTGTTACAGCTTATTTTTTTTAAATTCTTATTAAAGATCACTGCTGACCATAGACCTCCCCCAAGATTGCCTTTTAGGGGGGGATATTTTCCATAGTTGCCACCTTTTGTAAGCGGATTGGCAACCGCAGTTTTATATTTTTAGTCATTATTAGGAAGACGCTGCTGCCCATCTCCTGATTTGTTTCCCTTTGTCACCTCTTCTAACACCCACGGGATAATATGATGTAGTCGATATTCTTACACGGTTTTAAATCCTCACCTCATAATAATCCTTTACTTCCATAGTACGACCTTCACAATTTGTTTCTGATGAGAGAGATATGGGGTAGTGGATTCTAAGTATTAAGAGATAGTTAAGGGAATGGAACTCTATATCATTCTGTGAGTGTTGAACGAGGTGACAAAGGTAAATGAAAAAGATAGGCAGAAGCATCTTCCTGATATCAACTCAAAATATTAAATAATTGCATCTGTGGCAGATATCCGCCTCGGTGGCATCTATGGCAGATATTCTCCTCAGTGGTATCTATGGCAGATATCCTCCTTGTGAGACGATTTGTGGGGAAGGCTTATGTTCAGTAGTGGATATTCATACACTGTCTTTCCGTACGAATACAATTTGGGCGGGTTCAAGACGAGTGAATAGGCATTTTTTACGCTAAGGCAGTGCGATTTACCATCTAAAGCTTTATCAACACTGACCACCAGGTGGGATTGTGGTCAAGCACTGGCATATAAGTAAAAAAAAAAAGAATAATTGAATTCCAATAATGAATGAGGTTGACTTTCACAACATTTGTGGCAGTATTTTCGGGACGCCTATGTTCATCAACAGAATTGTGATTGTTTGTAATGTTAATGTAATAATGTCCTCTTCTCGACGGAGACTAGATATCTGCGCAGGACAGGATTATTGTGGCCGAGTGTCTGCGCAAGTTTTAGTCCAATCTATATTCCCTTTCATAGTACGATGGAACGGTTATCGGACACTACCGGAGAGAAATCAGGCGAAGGAATAATGGTGACGTGCTTTCCGCGGCGCGGGGTAAAACACCGCCAACTTCCTGACTCCGGGGTGCTGTTGAGAATTTATTGACAGGAAAACCCCAATAACTAATTTTAGCCTGACCAGAAATTCGAACCCGGGATCTCATGTTCAGCAACCACGTTTGCGATCACTAAACCAACGAGGTAGTCATGGACGGTTTATAATAGTGATCTATTTTTGGCCGATTTCAAAAAAGGAGTAAACTTACAATTCTACTGTTTGTTTTTTTATATGTGTTACGCTATATTTTCACCAATTATTGTGAACCGTTTTTTTTAATTTTGCCGTGTAGTGGCGGTGTAGGAACATCCACTACCCAATATCATCCCGTGGGTGTCGTAAGAGGCCACAGGCGGAAACAAATCAGGAGATGGGCAGCAGCGTCTTCTGAATAACGACTAATAAAACTGTGGTTGCCTACCCGCTTGCCTAGTGCGGCAACTATGGCAAATATCCCCTCCTTTGAGGCAATCTATGGGAGAGGCCTATATATAACGCTGTGACACTACAAGACAAAAGCAAAACTCTTGTGAAAAATTATATATTGCATGATTTGTTTTCAGGATGAAAGAAAAACGAATGTATGTATATGCGGCACAGATAGTTTTTGTTTGTGCAATATTCATTGGTGAGTATACCTAATTTTTTTTATAAAGGTGGCAAACGAGCATGGGTTCACCTGATGGTAAGTGATTACTGCCGCCCATGAATAACTACAATGGGTATTGCAGGAGTGTTGCCGGTTTTTTTTTTTAAAGAAGAAGGCTCTTTTTTGAAGGTCACTACTCACTAAGTTGTATCGGTCAGGAAAATCGTTTATGGTAGCCGATTCGACAAGAAGTTGTGCGAGAAAAGAAACTTCTGATAAATCGCACAGTGGTGGACCGCAAATTATCGAGATGGTATGGGTGATAGTGAAATCTGGCGGCACAGATTAGTTTGAATAATTCCTCTGGCCACTCCCCGTGGTACAAGCGATAGATTTTTTTTTATAAGATAGGGTGACAAACGAGCACACAGTCCACCTGATGTGAAGTGGTCGCTGTGACTCATAGACATCTACATTTATCCTCGCTTGCGAATCAAAATGCAGATGCGTTGCCACTCGTGAGGACTAAGATGGAATGCCTCTTTTCCAGTAAAAAGGGTCTCCGGTTCTACACTCACCATACCAAAACACAGCAGTGCTAAGCTGCTATTTTACGCTGGTTTTCTGTGAGAGCGTGGTCCTTCCCCGGTAGAGCCGACCCATTCGTGCTACAACTATACTACTAATATAGCTGCAGCATGGCTCTACCACGTTTAAAGAATATGCAAATAGATGCAAATGCAAATAGATAGAACATATCTTCACAACGCTTGTGAGTTAAGCCAATCAGAAACAAGTCTTTCATCGACGATTCGTGCTGTTCTTCGCTGGATGCGATCAAGTACGCGAAACTGGACGTAATTTGAGCCAGCCGACATCGGAATCCTCGGCGTCGATATAACTATGAGACAATAAGGGGAGTCTTTAAATTGAGGACAAGAGAGAACAAGGAGGTAACGGTGATAGGCCTGTAGTTGGGCGCATGAGAGTGGTTACCTTTGTTAGGGATCGGGCGCACAAAATTTGTCCTCAAAGACTACGGGACAGTGTCTGAAGAGTAGGACCGGAAAAGACGCGTAAGAACTGGTGTCAATTCCGCGGTACACGTTATATATGCCTATATATATATCTATAATATTATATATGAATATAATTTACATACACTTCATAATTTTCATATTAGGTATTAAGTTAAAATATATTTTTCATAATATTTTATCTTTCACAAGCACTACCAACAGAGCTAGCAGAGCTATTAGTAAAGTCTATATACGAAGACAAAGTACCAAAGGTGGGCCTCCTCTCATTTCTAAGAAGGTTTTAGGACAAGCGTCTGCTGCGTGGCGCCAATGTGAAATAATTAATTAATAATAATTTAAAAAAAAAAAGATAAATTGAAGATAATATAGATTAAGGAAGAAAGAATAGAGACAGTGTAGTGGCGGTGTAAGAATATCCACTAGCTCATATCGTGCCGTGGGTGTCGTAAGAGGCGACAGAAGAAAACAAACCAGAAGATGCGTAGTGGCGTCTTTTTAATAACAACAAAACATGCGTGAGTGTCGTGGAACACTCGGTTGGGTTAGAACGAAGTTCCTTTCATAGTACATTTGTACATATATATTATTATTGATAAACATATTATATTATTGATTGACAAATACAAATAAATGGATTATTAGTGTCTATTAAAATGAAGACTCATTTGAAATAAAATACACTGACACAAGGGGTAGTGCCGAAAAAATCTTACACTTTTTGTCGCCTAGCTCCCATCCGCTAAACCCGTGCCGTCCGATAAAGAACTTCGTTCCAAAAAAAAACTGCGGTTGCTGCTAGCGTGGCAACTATGGAAATATACCTCATATGAGGCAATCTAGGGCAGGCCTATGTTCAGCAGTACCTATAATATTAAATTATAGGCTGTAAGGGTAACAGTATAAAGATCGAAGAGATATATTCTGTGCTCATTGCAAAGTATATATATACATATATATATACATATATATATGTATATATATATATGTATATATATATACATATATATATATATGTATATATATATACATATATATATATATATATGTATATATATATGTATGTGTGTATGAGTATGTATGTATATATTTATTGTATTTATTAATATATATGTATGTAAATCAATAGAAATAAGAAAATAAATTATACTTATATTTTATACACTTAATACGTTAATTGTTAACTGTTACTTATAGCAAATTTCTATTAACTAGTGTTATGTTAATTATTAAGTACGCACGCTGCTACCTACTTGCTTTATATAAAACCATTTCTCTTTCCCAATAGGTTTGCTGGAAGAGAACTCTTATTAGGGTTAAGCTCGCCTTTGTACATTTTATTTAAATATTTAATAATTGTTACCAACGTATAGTGTGTACAATAAAGAATAAAGAATAAAGTATTTAATTACAAAGTATTCATTATTATTTTTACTAGTTATTTATATATATACCTACATATAAATAAAATTGAAGTGTCTGTCTGTTATATTGTAATAACTAGCTTTGATCTAGCTCACGGGGTTGTTTACATGTTACTTAGAAATAAATAACTATTTTTAGGGATCCTTACCCAAAGGTTAACCAACGGGGCCCCATTTCTAATCCTCCCCTGTCCGTTCGTCCGTACGTCCGTCTGTCTGTCAGCGGGCTGTATCTTATGATCCGTAGTAGGTACACATTTGAAATTTTCACAGAATGTGTATCTATAACGACAAATAATAAAAATAAATTAAAAAGGGCTCTCCTACTAGAATCCTGTATTACGATGTTACGGAACCTGTTGCGGCAACACCGACTAATAATCAGCGGTATAAAACAAGGCGCCAGGGTGTGCCCAGCGGCAATCTTCTTTTTAAGAAGGTCTTACCATTGTACCAGCAAAGATATTATTAGGAAGTCATTATATCATTTTTACCAGCGACCGTATTTTATTTTATTTTGTTACGTTCATTTGTAAACAGAACCCTTCATGCGCGAGTCTGACTCGCACTTGGCCCGGTCTATTATAATTATTTTCTGTCTGTCCGGGCTAGTCTTCGGAATGGCTGAACGGACTATGATGAAATTTTTTACAAATAGACAGAGAGTATTATATTTGTTATGATTTATGAGAGATTTAGACTAAAGATTTTTTTTAAAACGAAAAAATGATAAAATTAAGTCTTCTTCATAAAAATATTAGCAATGCTATGAATATTGCTAATCACTTCTGCATGGGCAGGAGACAATTTTGTCCCCGGAGAAAGGAGAGAATGTTTATCCCTTCGCTTAGTTTTACCCACCCTACGAACATGGGCACACCGGTAGATATTCCACTGTAGATAAAATGGGAGATAGACTTAGATTTTTTGTATGAATATAAACTTAAACCCACGTCCATTGAACTAGGATAAAATTGTCCCTTTCAAATGTCAAAAAATCATAATTTTTTATATTTCATTTGGCTCCATGCTACGGACGGGGGATATATTATGTCTACTCGTTATGTCAAACGGGGATATACTTCTCCCCGTTGCCGTGCTTTGGCATAAGGACAAGATAATTTTATATCTTGTCAGTGGATATAATCAGGGAATTTTTTTGTCGCCAGCCCATGCTAGCCGTGCTGGTAAGCTTTATAAATGTTAGTGTTAGGAGTAATTCAGGACAGTAGTCGAATGGTGGATTCGAACCCACGACATTTTGCGTTCCCGGTCCGCACCCTGCCATTAGGATATTGTCGTTTGCCGCGGTGTTCGTTATCTTAAATTTAAATACCGCCACATCAACATTCTACCGAGGCGAAGCAGGGGGCGGTTCGCTAGTCGTAAATATGAGAACATTGATAAAATTCCAAGTATTCGTTTCACTATAAACTACATAAAGTAAACAGTGACGGTACAAAGGGTCCATTCTACTCTGCCTACAATTTGTTTTTGTGATAAGAGCTATGCGAAACGTGCTGAAGTGGTGTAAAAATTAATAAGGCCTATATGACAGTATAATGGCGGTGCAACTACCTTTAGCGTGGTAGAGCCATGATATTATAGCTATATTATGATTGTACCACGAATGGATCGACTCGACCGGGGCAGGACCGCGCTCTCACAATACCAGCGTAAAATAGCAGCTTAATGCTGCTGTGTTTCGACTTTCGAATGGTGAGTGTAGACAACCGGACCCTTTTTTGTGGAAATGAAGCTTACCATTTTAGTCCTCAGGGTGGACAATACTGCAGTATTTTGATTCCACAGTATTCACCATAGACTTAGATTAATATACCTATGTATATTAATATATTGTACTTACCATTAGGTGGACTATGTGTTAGTTTTTCACCTTTATTCTATAAAAGAGAACCCATATTGTTCCGGGGGTGAACTAGAAGATGGACAGCAGCGTGTTTCTAATAACAGCCAAATATAATAAAACTGTAACTGAGGCAATCTATGGGGGAGGCCTATATTCAGCAGTGCACTTTTGATATGCTTTAACAACGAACGTTGATACTTAGGCGGAAGAAAAAGTGGCAACTAATTTTTTTGGTCACGGTTGATAAATGAAACGTTACAAATAATCCGAATGCACAGTTTATTCACTTTTTTTGCGCCCAGAAGCAAATGAAAAGGGCTACCCCCATAAACGAGAGGGAGGTGGTGAATGCTTTATGCATACCACGACAGCCGGCTGTCGTGGTTATGTGGGACTCACTGTGACTAACCTAACCTAACCTCCCTAAGTGTACCCACTAAACACCATATGTGAGACTGGCATTGGCTTATAAGGCCTTTCTGCCGAATCGGAAGCGACCCTCTTTTGGGAAAAGGGGGCGCAGGCGGCGACGAGCCGCCGAGGGGGAGCCTTCTAAGGCAAATTTAAGAAGAGTCGGCCTGAGCCGCCAGGAGGCAGTTCAGGTCGGTTGAAAGCTTGTTTGGCGGGTCCGAGAGAGTTTCTCGGCCTGTGGACTAGACAGTCAAAGGTTTGGCGGAGTGGCGTGATTCCGTGGCGCAGGCGGGGTATCGTACGAGAGGGGATAGTGAGACATCGGGTGACATAGGTAAGCATCAGCGGGCTATAATATGCTATACGTTCATAGTTCGGTAGCTATGTAGACGTTTAAGGGTTTTGGGTTAGCGCTACGGGTTTAGAAAGAGCAGACAGATGTTGCGCTGCGTATATTTTTCAAGTGACGCCGAAACCAAACCAAAACCATGCTCAACTCATTGTAAGAACACACACGCACGTACTTATATTATGTAGATATCTAAATAATTTTCAACCAACATGGTTTTAGGTGCACATGTTCCCAGCTGTGGAAAGTTTCGGGCTATAAAAAAGTAAGAGAAATCGTTTTGGCGTCACTTGAAATGTGCGTAGCGCTCCGTCTCTTTCTTAGTTGATCTGAGGCTACAGGGTCACAATTTCGAATACCACATTTAACCACTTTAATGGTCTACAAACAATCGCTCCGGGCCTGGATGCCACCGCCACCACGACGCAGGAGAAAGTCCTAGAGTTGTGTAAATTGATTTCATTTCTTTTTTTTACAATTTATGAACTAGTGACGTAGATTCTTTTCCACTAGTAAAATAATCTGCTTCTTCACGGGGAGTGCTATGAGGAATTGTTTCGAATAAGTTCAGCCGCTAAATTCCACCATCCCGCATCGCGACAAAACTATCCATACCATCTTAATGATTGGCGGTCCACCACTGTACGATTTACCAGTTTTCTTCCTTGCACAGCTTCTTTCTGAAATAGGCTACCACCACCGATTTTTCGGACTTTAATAACATAACGATCTCCCAGAAATGAGCTTAACATTTTTAAAAGGCCGGCAACGCACCTGAATTCCCCTGGTGTTGCAGATGTTCATGGGCATTAGTCACTTAGAATCAGGTGAGCCGCATGCTCGTTTGCATATAAATACATAATCCCGTGGATGATACCCAATAGTTGAAAGAGGAAAATGAAACAGGAGATGAGTGGCAGAATCACCAAGCGTGTCAACTATGGCAACCATGACCTCTACGTGGCTATCTATGGGGGTGGCTAATGCCCTGCCACTTCAGCAAGCAGTACTGCGCTTACCTAAATACGAGTTCCTTGCGTAAAAATCTCATCTTCTTAAAAGCTTCTACCTACGTACTAAAGCCATTCTGTAGATATATTATGGTTGTAACACGAAGGCGTCGGCTCGACCGGGGATGGACCAGGCTCTCACAAAATACAATCGTAAAATAGCAGCTTAGTACCTACTGCTGTATTTCGTATAGTGAGTATAGACAACCGGGAACACTTCTTACTGGTACCAAGGCATTCCATTTTCTACCGACTTCAAAAATGTTGTTTTTTTATGTGTGTTACCTTATAACTTTTTTACTGGGTGAACCCATTTGGATGATTCTCTTTTTTATTTGAAAGCTGGTACTTCACATGTGGTCCCATATGAATTTGATCAAGGTCAGACCAATAGTTTTTGACTTATTCTTAATAATTTATATTGAAGTCGGCAGTACAAAATTTTTAATTTTTAATTAGAGTCCTTGAGGTCTGTGGGTTACAGTATCCACTTATCATCAGGTGGAATGTTTGTTCGTTTGTCACCCTTATTCTATAAAAAAAAAACTGCTCACACTGCACGTATCCGCCTCCGCGCCCGCTGCAGCGTGCAGTATAAGCCAACCATATGATTATCTTAACACAATGCTTATTGCTTACTGGCTTACTGCCCTAGTCAAGCGAACGTGCCTGTATATTTTTGTATTGGCCTAAACACTTGGGACGTTCTCCACTCGTGGGTAATCAAAATGGTTTCTAAGAATAAAATTTTATTTTCTAGCCTACTTATATTTTTAGGTTATCAAGGGATGAATCTCGAAAATGCGCATAAATGGGTTTCTGTGGTTGGTGAGTTTTTTTTTATTTTTTTTTTTTTGCATGACTTGGCTTAAACGGTTATTGTCAATTAATAAATATGTTGGGAGGTTAAAAAACTATATTCTCAATAAATATATCTATTGTGTACGTTTTACAATTTTGTAATTTGTTATATTTTTTTTAAATATTGTGCAAGCAGTTCTAGAAAGACTTGTATTACAGCCGCCTATAAGATCTATTGTGATCGCTGCTATGGCTATAGTTCACTGTTAAGCCCTATGTCTTCAATAAATTGAAGGACTTGCTTAGCTGTGAGTCATTTCCATAGAATACTATAATATATACACGAACCTAATTTTACTTGTTTTGGGCTAACTACGTACATAGTTTAAGGAGTGTTACAAAATTAGGAATATTTATTAAAACACTAGCGACCATCCCTGGCTTCGCTTGAATCTTCTTTTTTTTATAGGATCGGGTGACAAACGAGCACACAGTCCACCTGATGGTAAGTGGTTACTGTGACCCATAGACATCTACATCTATCCTCAATAAAGACTCAAGATGCAGATGCGTTGTCACCCGTGAGGACTAAGATGGAGTGCCTCTTTACCAGTAAAAAGGGTCTCCGGTTCTCTGCACTCACCATACGAAACACAGCAGTATTAAGCTCCTATTTAACGCTGGTTTTCTATCGTGGTGTCATAGAATTATTACATACGTTATAATTCTACGTAATAATTCTTTGCGTGATGTTATTTAAATTTATAAATATAATTTTTTTTAAACATTCACGTTATACGGATAAACTGTAGCCTAGATCCCCCCTGGTATTGTTCTCTATTGTTCATAAAGTTTCATCACCATCGGTTTAGCCATTCTGAAGATTAGTCTGGATAGACAGACTGGTAAACATTTTTAAAATTATTATTTATCTGTGTCTTAATACCATGCAAATAACATAAACACTCACGCCTGTCACCCAGGCAGGCAGAGACTATGGACTTCCATTTGACACGATCCTGACACACCTCTCTCGCTTCCTCCACATCCATATACCTACACATACACGCTCGTCGGTTAAAGGTACTCTTGATTTGGCCCATTTTTAATATATCGCCAATTTGGTCGATAAACTTTCGCCTAGGGCGACCCTTCCCGACTATGCCGTTCACTTCTGCAACATAAATTTGCTTTGTCACTCTTTTCTCATTCATTCTTTCTACATGACCAAACCAATGAAGCGTTCCTTACTCAAACCTTGGAGGCAAATAACCTCCAAAGCTTAATAGAAGCCAGTTAATTCAATATTACAGACACTTCAATTATATTTATATTTGTATAGATAAAATACGAAAACTAATATCACACAGTCACAGTTTGATTCGTAATCGAAGATAGATGTAGATGTCTATGGGCCACAGCAACCACTTACCATCAGGTGGACTGTGTGTTCGTTTGTCACCATTATCCTATAAAAAAAACTGGTTTGATAGTTTTATTTTTGTTCCAGCCCGTTATGTTGTCTACATGTTAATAATAAAAGGTTCCAGTGAAGTATGTGCAATAGGCTTCAACGCGTTACATTCTGAGCAGTCGACGGACGTTTATCAAATTGTATATAACACCAAAAAATTTCTATTCATTACAGTCTTATCAATTGGTTTTTTGATTTATAATAAACAGAAAGTACTCGGCGAGGATTTCCTGTTTTGGTTTATCGCGCACCTTATAACGGAATATCCGGAAATGGTAAGTTAAGTATGGTGTAACTCTTTTATGTTATTATTTGGTCGTTGTTGTTCTGGAATTGGGCGCATGTTTCAACTTTCTTTATATAAGGGTGGATAATGACTGTTTACCTAATGATTTATGCTTTGGCACTATAAATCTAGACTAAGATGGATTGCCTCATTACCAGTAATAATTAAAAACTAAAAAGTTTGTACAACCGACTTCAATATAATATATTAAGAATAATGATTTCTTTTATTTACGCGAAGACTACACATTAAATGAAACTAATTTTTACGGATTTTATTGCGTTTTAAAAAGTTAAATTAAAAATAGTTTCTTTTAATATTAAGAATAACTCAAAAACTATTGGTCAGCTCTTGATCAAATTTATATGGAACCACATGTGAAGCACGAGCTTTCAAATAAAAAAGAATCATCGAAATCGGTTCACCCAGAAAAAAGTTATGAGGTAACACACAAAAAAAATTAGTCAACTTTTTTTTATAGGAGAGGGGGCAAATGAGCATGCGGCTCACCTGATGGTAAGTGACTACCGCCGCCCATGAACAACTGTAACTTGAGTACCTCCTGTTTGAAATCGTTAAAAATGGGACGTCCAGTTCTGTAGAGAATGCCGCTTGTTTTGTATCGTGAGTGTAGACTCACCATACAAAACAAGCGGTATTAAGCTGCTGTTTTACGCTGGTATTCAGTACATAGAAGAATAATGATTGCTGTGTTCTGTTATGTGCTTATTTTTTTTATAGAATAATGGTGACAAACGTGCACACCGTCCACCTGATAGTAAATTGATACTGTGGCCCATAAACATCTACATCTATTCTCGATTAAGAATCAAAATGTAGATGTGTTGTCACACCTGAGGAATCCGGTCTCCGGTTCTTTACACTCACGATATCAAACACAGCAGCATTTTTTTTTATAGGATAGGGTGACAAACGAGCACGCAGTCCACCTGATGGTAAGTGGTTGCTGTGGCCCATAGACATCTACATTTATCCTCGTTTGCGAATCAAAATCCAGATGCGTTGTCACCCGTGAGGACTAAGATGGAATGCCTCTTTTCCAGTAAAAAGTGTCTCCGGTTCTCTACACTCACCATACGAAACACAGCAGTGTTAAGCTGCTATTTTACGCTGGTGTTCTGTGAGAGCGTGGTCCTTCCCCGGTCGAGCCGACCCATTCGTGCTACAACTATACTACTAATATAGCGGCAGCATGGCTCTACCAAGTATAAATGCAGATATCCTACGCTGGTATTCTGTTAACACTTTCACGTTCCGGTTTTCAGACACAATAGTAAGACAATAGCAATGACCCATATGTAGTCCACAGGATAGTGAAAGGGTTAAGCAGCATCTTTATGATAACAACTTAAAATAATTAAAAACTGCAGTTGCCCGCCACCAAACGTGGCAATAGTTGCCAGCATTTATTCTCCCTATGTGGGATTCTATGGGGCAGGCATTTGAGCAGGTGGACTTTTCACTGAAGATGACGATGTTGAAATTGCCCTGCCTCTATTTAACCACGACTCGTCTTATTCCAGGAACAAACCGCACCAACTATCAACTATGGTGTCGGTATGGCGTGCAGTTTCTTCGAAGGCTATCTAGTTCACGTGATTCCGAGCGATGGAGCCAAATTCGTGGGTTTCGAAGAGAACATGAACATTTATGAGGCACGTCAGGGGATAGTGTTCCCTGTCAAGAGGCTGTTCATAGTGATAACGAAGTCTCTCTACTGCCCGCCTGATCTGAAACATTTTAACAAGAACAACAGGATGGATATACCGTATTTGGAGGCCTGTCAGGTTAGTGATCTAGATAGGATTGGCGTGATTCAATAATTTCTACAGTTTCAAGCGAATCGTGAAAAGAAACGTAAATTATATTATTCTATTTTTAGATTCATATCCGTTTCACAACAGAGGATAAGTGTCAGAATGTTATATACCAGGAAAGACGCCACCTTAAATTTTTAAATTATCCCAGTAAAGATCAGTCAGGATTTCATACGTGGTAGAGCCATGCTACAGCTATATTAATAGTATAGTTGTAGCACGAATGGGTCGGCTCGACCGGGGAAGGACCACGCTCTTACATAATACCACCGTAAAATGTTTCGTTCGGTGAGTATAGAGAAGCGAATACCCTTTTTACTGGAAAAGAACCATTCCACACCAGGGTGGGAATAAAAATACATTATATTGTTTTATTCCTTTAAAAAATTATTAGTAATATTCGCCTTTACGCCTATTTAGGCTCAACGAAGACTAGCCATCAGCGCAGGGTAGCATTATAGTGCCCGAGTTTATACGCAAGCACAGGTGTACTCTCTATGTCCACACTTTCATAATCCGATGTGACGGTAGTCCGACATGACCGTAGAGATCACTGCTACTGAGGATTTCTTGATAGAAATACGCAGTAATTGATTTTGGCCCTGTTATATAATATATTATTCTGTATGTTTATTTAAAGTCTATTGCATTCCCTTAGAAAAAAAGGGATCTAAAGGGCGGAAATAATGTCTAAAGGCATTCTCTACCAGTTAAGCCTGTATAGCAATTAATAAACAAAGAAAAGAATAGAATCAAAAATAAATACACATTATATGTAACAAAATATGTTATGATATAATGTTCTAAGCATGTATTCGTATATATGCTAGCACATATAATATAAATATATAAATTTGAACAAGTATATAATATATTATATATACAAAAAAATACAAAATTAATACATCCGTATAAATACGAGTACGGCTATTTAACAATAATAATAACAAAATCCCAGAAAATATAGAAGATTTGACTCAAAGTTCAAAAACTTTATTAAACAACGTTTGTATAAACAGGGCTATTATAATATTAAGGAATTTATGGACGATAATAACCCCTGGGAATGAGGTGATCGCTACCAAGCTATTTCTAATTATTTTTGTGTTATTAATTATGTAAGCTGCTATTTAAAAAAAAGTCCCGCTGGGTTTCTTGCTGGTTCTTCCCAGGACAGGTTTTTCTTTCTAACCAGTGGTAATTAAACAAAAGAGTGACTTTCAATAAGTATTATTTATAATCTATATTGAATAAAAAAGTTTCTGTTTCTGTTTCTATGGTATTTTCAATGATTCCCTAATAGGTGCAAGCGAACAAACTTTTTGAAGGAGTACTCTTATTTTTTAGTCTATTCTTTGTTTTGAACCCGGGTCGGGCCCGGGACAGGGGACCACATGGATGAGCAGTCGCGCTAACGATCACTAGACCAAAGAGCCAGTCAAAGAAGATGACTACCGAATTTATATTTTTAAGATAGCTGAAGGGGGGGGGGGGGGGCATTATGTGCATTTACGTTCAGTCCTACCTTTTTTCGTGGGGAAAATCCTCATGGGTAAATTCCGCTGCGGGGGCAACGGGAAGGTTATTCCGGAGTCCTTGGTTGGTACTAAAATCCCAAGGTGGTCACCATCAGCGTGTATAAGGGGTCCGTTCGGAACACAATCGGGACCCTTCCATCGCTTGCCCGCTCTGCTCGACCAGAAGCCCGTCCCGGGGGTAGCACTTATTACACTCCCCCACCCCCTCCAGCAACCTAACTAACACGCCGACTTCAAACAAAAGAGTCTACGGATGCGTTAACATCTCTGGGGATTAAGATGGAATGCCTCACAGGGTATAATTACACGGGCTCTGTTCAAGATACAGCCTGTTAAGGTTCACTGCTGAACATAGGCCTACCCCATAGATTCATAGGGGAGATATTTTTCATAGTTGCCACGTTTGGCAAGCGGGTTGGCAAGCGCAATTTTTTTTATTTTTAGTCGTTTTAAGAAGACGCTGCTGCCCGTCTCCTGATTTGTTCTCCTCTGTCGCCTCTTACGACATCCACGGGTTGATATGAGGTAGTGGATATTCTGCCACTACACGGTAAGTAAGTAGTGTTAAGTAATGTTAAAATGAATAAATGTATATAAAAGCAGATGGGACTAGGGGTGGGCGCTACGACGATGAACTGTTTACAAAGACCGTTTTGTTTCTGCTACGATGAAACCGTTTTACGTCCTGGGTTCAATTACTTGGTGCGATTTTTTATTTTACGCCTATGAAAATACAGTCGAGCAATGATTCAACTATCTTTCTCACTCGTCGCCTTGTCCTTAACGTTCGTCTTTGGTTCCGCATTCGTTTAACAAACGTAGACAGACAAAACAGTCCATACCTAGCTGTAAGAAACTGCAACCATTTCTCTCAAAGAATGTTGAATAAGTTTCGTCCTTTAAGCAGTCTTCAAAGCGGTTGCAACGACGACCGTTTTCTGCAATCGTTTTCGTCGTCGAGAAAACGGTTGCGTTTCGTCCGTCAAAAATTCGACAACGACCCATCACTAGATGGTACCAACTGTAATATCTATCTCTCTCTCTCTCTCTCTCTCTCTCTCTTCCCTCCCTTCCTCTCCCTCTGCCTCTATCTCTCTCTCTCAATCTCTCTTTCTGTACCTTTCATATCAATGACCTGAAAATAATTCCAACGCAGTCATTAGAAGACGTGGAGAAAGACGTGGCTGGTGTGAAGAATCGGACGTATCGCAACACAGCGTACAAAATATACCGACCGAAGAAGTCGCCGGTGTATTTGGCGGCAGAATGTGCGACGCCACTGCACACTTTGCATCGCGTTTTGGAGAAGACTTCTCTCTACGAAGGTGAGTTCTCCATCATTAGTTCTAATTAGAGATATGCCGAGTCGGCTATTTTTGGTATTCAATTATTTTGGTATTCCTAAAAAATAGAATCGAGTCAAAACTCGAGTCGGAGGAACTCGAATATTATGACAGATATTCGATATACTTCTTTTGAACTCGAGTACTTTTTGAATTGAGCTCTGAACCTTATATATAGCTCTTCTTCACGTTGCCCAACACGATGACCAATGCGTTAGCGAGAGGACCCTTTATTTTGGTAACAGTGGTAGAGCCACGCGGCAGCTGTTGCTGTCGCACGGATGGGCCGGCTCGAACCGGGGTGGTACCACGACCTCACAGAATACCAGCATGAAGTAGAGGTTTACCTCTGCATTTTGCTTGGTGAGTGCAGGTGGCCGGAGGCCCTTTTTACTGGAAATGAGGCATTCCATCTTAGTCCTCACGGGTGACAACGCATCTGCATTTTGATTTGTAATAGATGTAGATGTCTATGGGCCGCAGCAACCACTTACCATCAGGTGGACTGTGTGCTCGTTTGTCACCCTTATCCTATATAAAAAAAAACCAAAACCTAAAGAAAAGTTTTTTTTTTCAATATAGATCACGTGTATTTTTTATTGATAGTTATCTTATTGAAAGTCATTTTTACTTTACCACTGCTTCGGAAATTTTCTTTTTATAGGAGAGGGGGCAAACGAGCATGCGGCTCACCTGATGGTAAGTGACTACCGCCGCACAAGAACAACCGCATCACCAGGGGAACCAGGGGAATTGCAGATGCGTTGCCGGCCTTTTGTGGCGTCAACGCCGACGAGACTGATTGTTAACTTTAACAAAACTTTGTAAAACTTTACCAAACCTTAATTAGCAAAGGATAGTGATTAAATGACCGATTGCAATATTCATCATATTATTAATTACATATTTTTTCATAATATCATACATATCATAAATAACTTAACAAATAATTTTTGATGAAATATTTTTTTTAAGTCCAGCTAGAAAAGCTGGTTCTTCCCAGGACAGAGAAATGTCACCGAGTACCGGAACAAACTTGAGTCTGAAGTCGAGTCTTTGCTGGACAAAGTCTCGGATTGGGGGCGACTAAATCTAGTCCAGTTTAATCCTCAGAAGACACAAGTTTGTGCGTTTACCGCTAAAAAGAACCCCTTTGTCGTATCTCCTCAGTTTCAAGGTACTCCCCTTGTTGCCTCAGCCAGTATCGGAATCCTCGGCGTCGACATATCGAGTGACGTGCAGTTTCGTGGTCACTTGGAAGAGAAGGCCAAATTGGCCTCTAAAAAGCTTGGCGTGCTCAGCAGAGCGGGACAGTATTTCATGCCAGCTCAACGCCTGCAACTTTACAAGGCGCAGGTTCGGCCTCACATGGAATACTGTTCCCATCTCTGGGCAGGGGCTCCCCAGTGCCAGCTCCTTCCACTTAACCGCATCCAGCGCAGAGCGGCTCGAATCGTCGACGACAGAGTCCTTTCCGATCGGCTCGACTCATTGGCACTACGAAGAGATGTTGCATCTCTTTGCATTTTCTTTCGCATTTACCATGGGGAGTGCTCTGAGGAATTGTTCGGATTAATCCCAGCCGCCAAATTTCACGAACGCACATCGCGGCAGAACTCTCGATACCATCCACACCATCTGGATGATTGGCGGTCCACCACTGTGCGATTTAGAAGATGTTTTCTTCCTCGCACAACTTCCTTGTGGAATAGTTTGCCACCAGCGATTTTTCCGATCTTCAAGAAAAGAGCCTACTCCTTTTTAAAAGGCCGGCAACGCATCTGCAATTCCCCTGGTGTTGCGGTTGTTCATGGGCGGCGGTAGTCACTTACCATCAGGCGAGCCGCATGCTCGTTTGCCCCTCTCCTATAAAAAAAAAAAACTATTTTAATTCCCGACGTCCGCCCCGTGACCATGGGTTGCTGTAAAGCACCCGAATCGTCGGGAATTAAAATAGTAAATTAAACGCAATAAAATCCGTAAAAAATAGTTCTAGAAAATAAATCTTATTTCTAGTTTTCCATTAAGTCTAATATATTTAATTTATGCTTCAAAATTATTTCGGATCACCGTTGAAGTATAATCTATATAATATTTTACATGTTATTTAATTTGATTTTATTTATTTCTAAGACATGTTATGCGATATCGTCAATTGTTAAGTGGTTTTTTTATGATTCTTATTTTATATTATAGGATGAACTTTTGTGGTGGTCCCAAATAAATTTGGAGAAAAAAATTTATCTATTTAGACTCTCAATACTCAAGAATTAACTTAAATTCTGAAGTCGACATTATTTAGGAGAGACAGTGTTTAGGAGAGTTAAACTCCCGACCACATGAGTAAAGAGTTTTCTTTACTCTCTGCCCCGACTTCGGAATGTGAAGTTATTTTATATTTTTTTAGTTGTTTGAAGTCTGTTTTGACTTTCTATTGAAAAAAATTCACATTTATATTTTTGGTTGGATGTACTTTTTAATGGTAACAGAATTAGCCAATGTGAACGTCCAAAACATCGTCAACGACTTCTGCAGAATGCTGCGCTCTATAATCGCCAAGAGTCCAGAGTGTAGAAACAAGTGCGAGCTCGTTTATTTTGACGGTGAGTGATTAAAATGGTTCAAGTTATGACCACCGCGTAGGAGCTGTGGTAGCTCAGATGTTTAGCGCTCGCTGTAAATTTCATAGTATGCGAGCAACCCGGGTTCGATCCCCGCCGGCACCAATGAAATTGTTAATTGCAATTTTAAGTGCTGATTTACCACGTGCTCAGTGGTGAAGGAAAAGATCATGATGAAACCTGCATGTCTGAAAAATAACAAAAAAAAAAAAATTCGCACACACCGTCGCAATACAGCGGACATTTCCTTGTCCTACTTACCCACTCAGAAATGAGGGAAGACCTGTGCCCAGCAGTGGGACATATATATGCTGTAATTTTTATGATCACCGCGTGGCTTATTGATATAGGAACATGTATTTTTTAATAGAATGCAGGTGACAAAACGAGCACACAATCCACCTGATGGTAAGTGGATGCTGTGGCCCGTAGAAATGTACATTTATCCTCAATTAAGAATTAAAATGCGTTACCTCTGAGGACTAAGATGGAATGCGACGTTTTCAGTAAAACTGATCTGCTACTTTATGATGGTTTTCTTCGAGTGGACTTGTAAAGGGCTGAGATGATGATGATGATGATGATTCTATAAGAGCTTGGTACTTACCCGGTCGGGCTGACTTTACTACGTATAAATTATAATTATACGTATAAATTAATGAAATACGCATACATTAATATTAAATAAAATGTTTTTCAGATACTGACCCCACACAAAACCTAGCGGACGTATTGCTGGATCGGATACGATTATTGGAACCAAATTTCGAGAATTTAAAAAATACATAATTAGGAATTCTGTGATATTATTAATTTTAAGTTGACAGCGATTTTTCGTTAAGTTTTGCTATAAAATTGTACTCATCTAGTTCCTCAGTGATGATTTAATGATAAGCAATTATTTTTAGTAGGGGGAATCATTACGATACGGTTTATTTAGAAATGAGTCGTACAGCTGACTTGTGATATTAAAATATCAATATGATGTAGTGTTTCGTAAGATTTTTGTATGGCAACCCTATTAACATCTGTACACGCTGTATTTAGGGTTGCAACACAGGCAAAGAGAAAAACAAATTCCCGCGGAGCTCTAATGAGATTACATTATCTTTGGTGTTATTTTGTGAACATGTATAGGTACATACACTAGTAAGTAAAAGACTGTTATTTAAGTATAATACTATTTTTTGATTGATGAATGATGACACATTGTGACAAATAATTTCACCTCTGTCCCAACTGGCGACCAGGAACCAAGCGACATCTGGTGAGCGGAAGGTTTTTATTAGCCATCATTCAAAGTCCGAGTTATTGTCTAGTAAGCGCGAGCCAATGACGATAGAGCAAAGCAGGGTATAAGTAGCGGCACGAAAGTCTAGCGGTGACCGTTATTGCGCATAAGTCGCGCTGATTGGCTCGTGCGTATCGTTCGCACGCACTGATTAGCTCTCCAGTTGCATTCGTGCAATTCAATTCGTGCGCGTCCCCTCCACGTTTCGTTCAGCGCTAGACATACATGCCGCGACTTGTATCTATAGGGTCATTTACTAAATTAAGCGCAGATTACACTTCGTATAGCTTAAGCGTATAGTTAATTGATATGCACGTGCTATAAGCACGCAAGTAATCTATGTAATAAGTGAAACGTGGTGAAATTTAAAAAATGCAGGGTTTTTTTTTTATATAGCGCTTGTGATTATCGGTCATTAAAAAGTAAAGAAACGTATGCGTAGGTAACACTGGGTATCTTCTTTCTTTTCCGAAAGGATATGCTAAAGCTTAAATTAATTTTTCCATGGTGCCGGCGAGCTTCAAACTCGGCTTGGCCACTTCCTAAAAAATTTTAAACTCCGCTAAAAAGGTTTTTTTTTTTAAATTTGAAAAAACAGATTCCTAAGAAGTTCAAGAAACATATCGTCCTATGGTATAATCCGTTTTTTTAAATATCAATTCCCTGTAAATATAGTTTGTTTGTTTGGCAACATAAGATTATTACTGTTATTGTTATTTTATTTAACAATTTAAAATAAAACGGCCTTCTGCACTGTAGAGTGGGTTGTAATTAGAAATAAGATGATTTTAGTTCCAGAAATTAGGTTATTTTTAAGGTACTTACGTAATTATGTATAGCTACTATAACTGTTTGTTTTTATTTTGGATTTTAATTTTTTTATGTGTCTTTTCCGTTACGGCGGTTTTATATATCACACACCGTGCGGGCTGGAAATGAACGCAGCCAATTTTAGCACTATTTTAGCCTTGGTCTGTATGATACACCTTAAATTATACCTAAATCTAGGGTTTGATTCTTTAAGGTTGATTTATCTTGGTCAACTGATATAGGAATATTCATTGTTAAAACATTTACGGCGTTACTCATAAAAATCGATGTCAATTAAAAAAACCTAAAAATTGCTCTCTCTCTCTCTCTTCTCCCGCTCTCCCTCTCCCCCCGCTCTTCCTCCCCCCTCCATCTCCTGTCTCCCTTCCTCTTCCGTATCTCACTACCACTCCCTCCCCCTTCTATATCTCTCTCCCTCTCACTCCCCCTTTCATATCTCACTCTCCCTCCCTCTCTCGCACTTCACAAAATGACAATAGAAAGAGACAGGTATATAAGTATAGATAAAAGTAAGCAATAACAAACGACGCCGTTAAGTTTTTTGATGACTACCTTTTTGAGGATTTTTCATGACACACTGATAGATATAGAGACCGATAGAAGTACAACGAGTTATAATATTCTTTTTTCGTAAAAATATTAATATATACGAGTATTGAGATAAGGATAAAAGAAGGCCAAGATTTATTTAGCGACTAACATCTGAGCATATTATATTCTTACGTATTTATAATTTTTAAGATTTGTTTTATATATTATATTACTGATTTTATAATGATAATTTTATAGCCATTCAAATTAAAATGAATACTAATGTTGTGTTTATGTGTTTTCTTTAAGTTTTTTTTTTACATTTATAAGCTTCTATCATAATTTTATACTTGACTACTATCCCATTTAATAGTAAGTGGTGATGCAGCTGAAGATAGTGAAGCTTACTGACTTAGCTTAACAACAACCTGTTCAATCTTTCTCACATTATAATATGGATGGAGAGATAGTACAGATTATTTCATTTCTTTGCTGTACGCGTTATTAACGACGAAGCAAACCGTTTGCTTCAAATTCGTGGCACGTCGACAACAAAGTGGAAACTAGCTGAGCGTCTAGTTCTCCTATGATGGAATGGAGAGGGTAAGTCATGCAATTACTGATCTCACTCTCCGAAATGTATCTTGTGAGAAAGGTTATCTATTTTGCGCCTGCTTGACATGGGCGTTCCCCGTTGTAGAAGTGATTTCGTTTCACAATTTTAACGTTGCTACTTGTCGTCGGTCTTAAGTATTTTATCCTGGCGTAAACGAGTTTTATCGCCATACATCAGGGGTAATTAAATCGTTTTGCTAATGATAGACCACTAACCCTCGGCTGCAATATAATAGGCAATACAAGGTAGTAGTTATTTTAATATTACAGACAGTTTGTATATATTTAATCAGAAGAAGGCAGAATCGCTTGAGGACCTAAGCACTATGTTCAATGACCTCAATAGTGTCTCCCAAAGGATAGGTCTTAAGATGAACATTGACAAAAAAGTCATGTATAACGTCCATATTACACCTATGCCGGTAGTTGTTGGGAGCACTAAGCTCGAAGTTGTTGACGAGTATGCTTACTTGGGACAAATAGTCCGACTAGGTAAGTCCCAACTTCGGCCAAGAGGTCAGTCGACGGATTCAACACGACTCTCCCGTTCGGGAAATTACAACACATCTTCTCGTCAGGCATACCTAACTTTAAAACAAGATTATACAACCGGTGCGTGTTGTCAGTGATGACCTATGGATCTGAGACGTGGTCCTTCACTGCTGGCCGTTTGAGGAAGCTCAAGGTCGCTCAACGAGCTATGGAGAGGGCTATGTTCGGCGTCTCTGCGTGATAGAATTAAAAACGAGGATATCCGCATTAAGTAATAATGGTAATGGGCTGACCATATAGCTCGAAGAACCGACATCCGATGGGGAAGAAAGGTTTTCGAGTGGCAGTCACGTACCGACAGGCGAAGTGTAGGGCGTCCCCCGACTAGATGAAGTGACAACCTGGTAAGACATGCAGGAAGTCGATGGATGCAGGTGGCTCAGGACCGTTCTTGTGGCATTCCTTGGGGAAGTCTATGTTCAGCAGTGGACTTGTGAAGAACTGTAATAATGATGATGATAGATTTAATTATTGATGCCATTTTATGAATGTTTAATAAATTTACTTATACCTGCTTAATGATCAAAGCTATTCTAAAATTATAGTACAGTAATATAATAATAAATCATTTATTCTCTCTTCACAAATAGTACTTTTAGGTCACCAGAACCTCAACCCGCGGACAGAATTAATATTTTTATGCAGACTCGTTATCACCCGTGGGGACTAAGATGGAACGCCTCTTTTCCAGTAAAAAGGGTGTCCGGTACTCTACACTCACCATACGAAACAGCAACATTAAGCTGCTATTTACGCTGGTTTTCTGTGAGAGCGTGGTTTTTCCCCGGTCGAGCCGTCCCATTCGTGCTACAACTATACTACTAATATAGCTGCAGCATGGCTCTACCGCGTATAAAATATAGTAGCATAATTAAAACGAATAAAAGCTATTGATATTAAAAGAAAGTAGAAAGTAAAGTGTTGCAGAAATTATAAGTTTGTTAAAGTTGGTGTGAAGGGTCAATAAGTATGTGAGTGCAAACCTATGAAGGAAGCGATTTTTGGGAGTGTAAATGTGTAAGTAAATATGTGTGTGTGTGTGTGTGTTGCGAGTATGTTAACGGCTATGAGTAAATATATCTTAGATTTAGGATTATTTAAGTACAGTCAAAAGTTTCTCTGTTTTTTTAAATAGTATTTCAATGTTATTTAACAATTAAATTTGGTTTTAGGATATATATTAAGGATGCTATTTAATTTGTTGTATTGAATTTGTACAAGAAAGCAAAAGAACTAATGTGAGAAAGAAGTTGAAGCGTTTGACATATCTTTTAGGTGCTTATTATTAAGTAGCTTCTCGTCATACTGCAGCTGGGAGTGTTTTAAGCACAGTATGCAAAATAAAAGTTTGCCTAACTGTGCCGGACGGGCGAAACTCTCCGGAGTAAATGTTGACAGTGATACTCCACGAGTCGCTCACATCCTACACCAATAGGTTCCGGAGGATACTTCTACTGCCGTCTTTGTGGGTGCAGCTGGGGTACTGTGGACTGACGTTCAAAATTAAAATGTACGAACTATAAAATACAAATGGTAAGACATTGGCCAGCGGTTCGACTACTCAACTGTTCTGCGGAAATCTTCTGACTATTGGCTATTGACCACGGTTGTTGAATATGGTTGTTCAACTACGGTTGTTCACTATATTTTTCAGACTATTTCTTCAGTTGTTTGGTAGTAACATATATTTAGTAGTAGTAGCTGCTTTTATTAACACCGTTTCACTAGCTGCTATTATCATCTGCTATGTTGTACTCTTAGCTGTACTTATCTAGCTGCTATTATCAGCTAACTAGCTATTTCTATCACTTGTGTGTCTGCAAAAATATCAGTTACTATGTTGTACAACTAGCTATCACTGTCACTTGTAACTGCAAATATCAGTTACCACGTTATGCAACTAGCTATCACTATCACTTGTGTAACTGCAAATATCAGTTACCACGTTATGCAACTAGCTATCACTATCACTTGTAACTGCAAATATCAGTTACTATGTTACTAGCTACTATTCACTATGTTCTATATTCTGCTACTAGTCACTTCAGCTACCACTTGTTACTACCGCTTCTTACTGGTAGTTCTTCACACTACTGCTTGGTACTGGTAGTTCTTAATTACTACCGCTTCTTATTGGTAGTTCTTCACACTACGACGTTACTGGGTCCCGAGGACCTAAGGTAGACTTGAGCGTTACTTTAAAGTGAGCCGCTTGCCATTGTCAATTTTGCCTCTTTATTACATAACATTTTCTCTATACAATTGTCTTAATTACTATTTTTCCTTACATGATTAATTCCTACACTAATGTACTATACATTGTTAAATTGGCAATTTAGTCCTTTATTACAACATAAAGGTTATTTTTTTTTATAGGATAAGGGGACAAACGAGCACACAGTCCACCTGATGGTAAGTGGTTGCTGTGGCCCTTAGACATCTACATTTATTCTCAATTAAGAATAAAATGCAGATGCGTTGCCACACCTGACGACTAAGATGGAATGCCTCGTTTCCAGTAAAAAGGGTCTCCGGTTCTCTACACTCACCATACGAAGCACGTTACTCAATATATTAACATTATAAAAGTTATTAAACAAAATATCCTGAATTTTCATAATGTTTGGGTACATGGGATTCTTTAATTTTACTATAGATAGGAAATAAGTTTAATTACGCTAAATGTTCTTTTATTTCCTTAACAATACAATATCCCATTCCTTATACAGGTCAACAGTAGGGAATCGGAAGGCTAGACCAGCACTTAAGTATGGTGCGCTGTGCCCTCTCAACTTCGATTAGATGAGTTCAATGTGCGGTTTAAAGGTAAGATGTTGATCAATTATGACCCCAAGATATTTAATATTCTCGGCTCTCAAGAGTGATACGTGAGCACACGGTTTTGAAATCACTGGCATGGGCAGAAATAGTAAAAGAGGTCGGTGGGAGTAGATTACTCCTATGATCAAAGGTTATATATTTAGTTTTAGACACGTTGAGTGTTAGAACATTATTTTGCAGCCAGCTCCTGACTTTAACCAGCTTGTGCGACATGAAATACCTCTTCCCGACTATCCCCACTGAAGTACGAGGCGCTATCGTTAGCAAATGAAAAAGTTTTGCCTTTATGAGGTGGAAGTTGGCAAAGATAATTTATGTACAAGAAGAAGGACCGATTATGCTGCCTTGTGGAATACCAAATTTGACAGCTACCTCATCACTTAGTAAGTTTTCTATTCTGACCTGTTGTTTTCTACCAGTAAGATAGTCTTCCATTAATTTAAGTGAAATATCTCTTATACCGAGTCTTTCTAATTTTGTGCGGAATAGAGACTGTCGAACACTTTTACCAGGTCCAGAGACTCCGTTAAACATTTCTTCCTGCCGTCCAAATTGACAACAATAGAGTGTACTGTTGAACTGCTTATTATAATAGATAACCACTCCTTCATTTTAGGTTTTATGAGAGGTTGTCACTATATGGTTGTACAGTACAACCAACTCTTGACAAGTACAACTTGTACTTGTCAAGAGTTGGTATAAACTTTGCTGATGGTAGCCAACATTCTGTAAGGACTACTAATATGTCCCTGTATATTTCACACCTTTGTAGGAGAATGACGAAGTTGTACAATTGAGGCTACGAATATTTTGAGAGATATGATGAGATAAGATTTTAACAGTACCGTAATTTTTGGATACAAAGTTCTTTGCATGTTCTTTGTCGCACTTTATCGTTTTAGCTACTTGGATTGAGTCCAGATCTAGGTTTAAATTATAATAATTGAAATACGATTATTTTACATAAAATAAAATTTATCATTTCATTATTAAAGTAATATTAAAAATCTTAGCGCTATATTTAATATTTCGTGGGTTTTAGGTTGTTTCTTTGCCAAATTTTTCTATTAAAATAAAATTGTCTCGTGGACCGCAAACTCTTAAGTAATGTTATCCATCAGCCTGTATTACGAAGTATCATAAATTCGCAGGAGTCGTAATAAACTAGTGAACTTTTAACGCGAAACTTTTAATTAAAAGTATTTCAGTTTCTTACGAAACAAAAATTCTGCGTGACTACGTTACTCATCACAACATTTACGCTTTTGTAGTTTTGCATTTATATTATGATTTTTGTTTCATTTCTCTCTTTTCATTTAACCACTGCTTTGTAATTTGACGAAAAATTATTAATTTATCGTTCGAGTCAATACTATTTACCCAAATACATAGTCTAATAGCATAGTTATTGTAAACAGCTATGTTAAATAACGCCCATACCTAAAAATGCTATTTATTATTTATCTATTTGCTTTTTAGTATGTATGTTACATGAGATACTATTAAATACTATGTATTGCATACTATAAATACCTAATGGAGACATGCTTTGTTAATTCTTGGAAATTAACATATCAAAATCAATCATTATCATATCATTATCACATAATTAAATTGGCAACAACAAACGATACATAAAATTATACAGGGTTATTTTTCAATCAGTAGCCAAATTTTAAACTTAAGTTGAAATACATAAATAATGATATAGCGTTATTGTAGTTTTTGAAAATACGAGTAAATAGGGCTTCTACTTTTATTTGAAATTATCCCAAATTGAATGTGATTTATGAGCAACAACGATTTTTCTATCGATCGACCCTTACGAATGTGTGCGTGCGCATTAAAATCAGTTAAAATAATGCATTACCACGCATTTTGAATTTGAAAGATAAAAAGGACAGAATATTTGAGTTTTTTTAATTAATTTTTCTTTACCATTTGCCTATATTACTTATACTGAATCTTCTCTGCAAATATGGCCGGTTATTGAAAAATAACCCTGTATAAAGATGTCAAAAGTGTACTTACAATAATATTACATAAACACTCACGCCTGTCACCCAGAGGGGTAGGCAGAGACCATGGACTTCCATTTGGCACGATCCTGACACACCTCTCTCGCCTCCTCCACATCCATATACCTACGCATACACGCTCGGGTAAGTTAAGGGTACTCTTAATTTGGCCCATTTTCAATATATCGCCAGTTTGGTCAATAAACTTTCGCTTAGGGCGTTCCTTCCCGACTCCGCCGTTCACCTCTGAAACATAAATTTGCTTTGTCACTCTTTCCTCGTTCATTCTTTCTACATGACCAAACCACCGAAGCATTCCTTTCTTAATCCTAGTTACAACATCATCTTGCAAACCACACTCTTCTCTTATTACACAATTTTTACTCTGTCATTCAGATTCAGCCTTAACATACTCCCTAATGACCGCAATTCTACAGCATTTATTCTACTCTCGTGCTTCTTCTGCCACACCCAACTTTCACTACCCTACATTACAGTAGGGACTAACACAGCATTTTAAATTGCCATACGTGCTTTTTTGGACACATTCTGACTTTCCACAATAGAGTGTAGAGCCCCATTTACTCTATTTCCTGCGTTCACACATCGTTCTATATCCTTATCATATCTACCATCCGTGCTAAATACACATCTCAAATACGCAAACACATCTACTTGCTCGACCAATTCCCCTTCTATTCTTATTTCACATATAGTTTTACTTTCTTCTCTTTCAAACACCATAACTTTCGTCTTACTTGCATTCACTACTCTTTCTTTTAATGTTCTGTTCATTAATGTAATAAAATAATGTAATGACGACGCAAGTATGACTTGATCATCGGCGTACAAAAGGCATTTGACGGTTAACTCGCCCATTTTTAACTCGCATTCTTCAACTTTCAAATTTTACAAGCAACTGTCCATAAATAGGTTGAACAGCCACGGGGAAGCCACACAGTCCTGTCTGACACCTTTGTGGCTGCCCAACCAGCCCGAGCAGGCCCCGTCGATCCTGATACAAACACTGGAGTCCCTATACTTCAATGCCTGTATCAACCTAGCGCTCAACCCAAACGAGTTCAGTGTTTGCCATAACACATCCCGGTCCACTCTGTCATAAGCCTTTTCCGAGTTCACGAACGCACAACAAACCTTTTGTTTTTTGGCTAAAAGACCTGATCCGTACATCCCATTCCCTTTCTAAATCCCGCTTGTACATCCCAAACTTTCCCGTCAGTATCTTTCATAACTCTTTCAATTAGTATCTTAGCATACAGTTTTCTCATAATGCTAAGAAGGCTGATACCACGGTAGTTTTTACAGTCCTGCTGCGAACCTTTTCCCTTATATATTGAGACTATCACGGCTTTGCACTCGTCTTCCGGTACCCGCTTGAGTTCCCAACGTAAATTAAACAAGATGTACAGCAGGTCTACCATCACTCCTTCTCCAGCCCTTAGCATTTCGAGAGATACTCTATCACATCCGGCTGCCTTACCTGCTTTCATACTTTTCATTGGTTTCATTATTTCATCTACACTTATCTCTCAATCTTTTTCCTACTATTTCGGAATTTCTATTTCATTTAATTCAAACGTCTCATCAGTATTAAACGCACTTTCAGAGTATTCCTTCTATCTCCTTAAATTCGAAACTTTGTTATTCAGAATACAGCCATTCTGGTCTCGTATAGCATTCATTCTAGGCTGTTTTTATGTTTTCAGTTCTTACGATTTTCCAGAACATTTTAATATTTGCCTGGAAGTTATCAGATATTCTTCTATCATTCTTATCCGTTCTTTCTTGATTTTTCCTTTTAACAACTTCTTTTACTCTCTTATTTACATGTCTAAAGACTGCCTTTTTTCTTTCAATATCATCATTCATACCGCTAGAATAACTAGCCTTGGTTGCTAGTAAATCTATCCATGCTTTCTTCTTTGCTTCAACTTCCATCCGTACCTCATCATCCCACCATAAAATGTAATTTTTTCTTTCATTCGTTCTCTTACTTACACCACATACTTCGGTAGCTACATAGTTCATGCTATAGTCCTATAAAAGTTTTCATCAGTAATTTAAAAACTCTTTTACCAAGTAAAATGTAAGTATTTTGAAGAAGCTAAGTTCTAATCAAGGAATATATTACTCTTTGACGAGAGTTGCTCTTAATTAAACATTTAAAGTGATTTATACGAGTATCTTGCCTTTTATATTCCGTGGAGATTGTTGATTGTAACAATTCTAGTTTATGTGCAGTTATTTTCGAAATGTGTGGTAATAAATATTTATGTGTATCTGTGTATATGCCTCAAAATAATTATGAAAATTTAACTGATTTCACGAATATTTTAAGTATTATTCAATCAATTATCTTAGATAAGGATATTAATTATGCTTTTATTTTAGGTGATTTTAACGCAGATGTGAATACATTATTTGGTTTAGAGTTATATAATTTTTGTACAGATAATGATTTGGTGTGTGCTGATTATGAATATCTGCGACCCAAAAGTGGTATCTTTACGTATATTAGCTATGCTCGTGGTTCGAAAAGTTGGTTGGATCATTGTGTAACTACACGGCAGGCATGGGATACTGTTCCCAATGTTTATGTTTTGGAAGACGTCATGTGGTCCGACCATAAGCCTTTGTGTGTTGAATGCAACATTAATTTGACCTTTAAGGCGGTGCATAATAACGTTCCTTTACCGAAATGTAACGACTTGTCAAAGTGGGGTAAAAGAAATGGTCTCGAAATTGAATTTTATTCCTCTCTTTGTTCTGAGTATATACGTAACTTGGATTGGGAGAGGGTTAAGGCATTTATCTGCTAAGTGTTATAGTTGTACATGTACTGAACATCGCAAATACCTAGATACCTTGTATAACTCTTTTATTAGTTGTATAATTCACGCGGCCACACGTCGCGCGTCTCAGCATGTCTTCCAGAGGCCCCCTGTTCCGGGATGGAATGAGTATGTACGCGAGGCACACATGAAGGCACGGCAAGCTCGAGCTGGGTGGTTAACGGCTGGGGCGCCTTCTTCTGGTCCGCTGTTCGATCAAATGAAAAGAACGCGAACTATTTTTAAAAGTAGGTTAAGATTTTGCCACAACTCCGCTGATAAGATAATCCTAGATAAGATTTCGGCATCTTGTTTAAGTAGAAACTTTAGTCAATTTTGGAAAGATACGGGAAATTTACTTAAGACCGGGTCTAAGATTACGGAATCTGTGGATGGTCTGACGGACACACTGGCGATTGCAAACTTGTTTAGGGACAAATTTCTTGCGTTAAGTGCAGGACACTGTACTTCTCATAATCAATATCTTGTAGCAGATGGCAAGGACATTCATGTATCAGAAGAGATGATCTTTAATGCTCTGCGCCAGATGAAACTAGGAAAGGCGATAGGATATGACAATATAAGCGTGGAACATCTTCGGTTTGGAGGACCATGGGTAATTGCGTTCCTATCTGTATTTTTCAATGCTTGTTATAAAGGATGCTTACTTACCGGTAGAAATGCTAAAAACGGTAATAAGTCCTGTTCTTAAATGTAAATTGAGTAATTTGACCGACAGTGGTAATTATAGACCGATATCCATAGCTACAACTTGTGCTAAACTGTTTGACACCATATTATTAGGCGTTATTTCCAAATATATACAAATTAGCGATGCTCAATTTGGATTTAAAAAAGATAGTTCTACGGATGCGGCGATTTTTACTTTAAAGCAAACCGTTAGTTATTATAATAAGCGGAAAACAAATATTTATGCATGTTTCTTGGACTTAAGTAAGGCTTTTGACAGAGTCAGTTATGATTTACTTTGGAGGGAGTTACGTGATGCGGGAGTGCCGTCATTATGTATTAACATATTGATCGCATGGTATAGTAGGCAAATTAATGTAGTAAAGTGGTGTGATACATACTCTGAGGAATTTCTCCTACAATGCGGTGTGAGGCAGGGAAGGCTAACATCGCCTATGCTTTTTAATCTGTATGTTAATCAGCTGATCGAGGAGCTTAGATGCACCGGACTGGGTTGCCACATTGGTTCTGAATGCTTTAATAACTTGAGTTATGCTGATGATATGGTGCTGCTGAGTCCCTCGATTGGTGCGATGCGTGCACTACTCCAGATATGTGAGAAATATGCAATGGATCATAACCTATTGTACAACACCAACAAGTCTGTTTGTTTGCTTTTTAAGAGTGGTAGGGTTCAACCTCATATCCCCCCATTATATTTGTGTAATTCACAATTGGAGTGGGTAACGACGTTTAAATATCTGGGTCATATTGTTACTCAGGATCTGTGTGATGGTTCCGATATGGACCGCGAGCGTCGTTCCTTGTCAGTGCGTGCCAACATGATAGCTAGACGCTTTCAAAGGTGTTCTTATACCTCAAAGCTGGCGTTGTTTTCAGCTTACTGTCAGCCACTTTACACTCCTCAGCTGTGGACGAATTACACTAAAGAGGAATATCGCAGGCTGAAGGTGCAGTATAATGATTCGTTCCGCGTGTTGTTCCGTCAGCCACAATACTGTAGCGCGTCTCAGATGTTCGCAGAGGCCCGTGTCGTTGGTTTGGATGCGTTGATCCGTCACCGTATCGCGTGATTTAGAAGTTTTGTTTTTGGGTCGCAGAATAATCTCATCAAAATTATTTGTAATATGTATGCATGTAGTGAAATTTTTAGTAGATGGTCAAATTTATTAAAATGTAATTAATAAAATGTAATAATATCATTGATTAACCAATAATTATAATTAAAATTTAAGTTTATAGTTTAAAAAAAAATTAATTTTAATTTTGTAATGGATCTGTGTTGTCTGTATCAAATAAATTATTATTATTATTATATTCTATATATCACAAACTAATAAGAAGTGCCAGCGCATCTATTTACATACCTTCTTAATCGGTTGTGATATATACTTTCTGCTAATAGCAGGCCTGTCTCACTCCGCGCTTTAGGCATGAAAATATACCTACGCTGTGCGGCCCCCTACGAGGGGCTAATTCACGGTTGTCACGCGCACGCTTGAGCTGACGCGCGCCTTACATTAACAAAAAAGTATTTTTCTCTTACGAGTATAAGTATTTAGCCACTTTTTATATTTATTTTTGAGTTTTTATTCAAGTATATAACATATAAGCCACTGAAAAAGCCAAAAGGTACTGCACATCATGCGGGTGCTTAAATAACAATAGGAATGTCGACTTTTCATTATTTACTGTTCCTAAGGTTACCGAAAGGTAAGATATTATTATTTATAGGTAGATCTAGATAATTAGGTACCTAGTTACCGACGCCTTAGTTACAGCTTTATTTTTGGTTTGCGACCGACAGCTTCGCAGTTTTCGATTTTTTTCGATGGAATTCAATTGGTCAAATAAGAAAGTGATGGTGACGTTACAGTGAAATTTTGGGCTTAAATCTCTGAATAGAAAAATACGGCTAGGATGAATGGCTTTTTATTGTATATTTCTACATCCTGTCTATCAGTGTGCTGTCGCATTCACATTCAAATGCCGAAGTATAGCGGATTTTTAGTGTTATGAACATTGTTAATAGTAAGCTACGTTACCATATGTCAGTTGAAAAAGTGAACTCAAATTTAATGATGGGTCATAAATAAAAACATCTTAAGTCCTCGACAAAATTACCAAAACTATAAAAAAAGAACAGCAGCAGGTGTACATCATCGATATCTTGAGGTGATGAAGACTAAAATTGTTTCATTTAGTTGATTTTAGTACCTAAAATTAATTAAATAAATAAAGATTTCTTAAATAACCGCATTTTTTCTTACTCCCTCATACATTTGCAGCATACAAATTAGCAGAATTCAATAGATTTTAGAAAGCGGATTTTCGTAAGATATAGCGCAATTTTGATAAGGATTTGGAGCACAAAGAAGTTGGCTTGGAAGTATGATTGGTCAAATTAATGAATAGGTGCACATAATTGCTCACTAAATGCTCAATTCAAATCTGCAATTGCTCACATTATTAATTTATTATTTAAATAGTTATTAATAATTTAAAATACAGATTTTTTTTTGTCTATTATACATAAAACCAATAAACTTTTTTTTAAATGAATAACTGCCCATAATTGCTCACAAAATGCTTAATTTAAATCCGCAAATGCTCACACTATTAATAAATTATTTAATTATTTATTAATAATTTAAAATACAAAATTGTTTTTACCTACACCGATCAGATTAATGAATATGCGCAAATAATTGCTCACTAAATGCTCAATTCAAATCTACAATTGCTCACACTATTAATTAATTATTTAAATAGTTATTAATAATTTAAAATACAGATTTTTTTTGTCTATTATACTTAAAATCAATAAACTTTTTTTTAAATGAATAACTGCCAATAATTGCTCACTAAATGCTCAATTCAAATCTGCAATTGCTCACACTATTAATTAATTATTTAATTAGTTATTAATAATTTAAAATACAGAATTGTTTTTGTCTATTATACTTAAAACCAATAAACCAATTTTAAAATGAATAAGTGCTCATAATATCTCACAAAATGCTTAATTGAAATCCGCAATTGTTCACACTATTAAATAATTATTTAATTACTAATTAAAAATTTAAAATACAAAATTGTTTTTTCCTAAACCATTCAGAGTAATGAATAAGTGCTCATAATTGCTCACTAAATGCTCAATTCAAATCTGCAATTGCTCACACTATTAATTAATTATTTAATTAGTTATTAATAATTTAAAATACAGAATTGTTTTTGTCTATTATACTTAAAACCAATAAACTTTTTTTAAATGATTAAGTGCTCATAATTGCTCACAATATTCTTAATTGAATTCCGCAATTGTGCACACTATTAATTAATTATGTAATTAGTTATTATTAATTTAAAATACAAAATTGTTTTTTCCTAAACCACTCAGATTAATGAATAAGTGCTCATAATTGCGCAGTAAAAGCTCAATTCAAATCCGTAATTGCTCACATTATTAATTTATTATTTAATTAGATATTAATAATTTAAAATACAGAATTGTTTTTGTCTATTATACTTAAAACCAATAAACCAATTTTAAAATGAATAAGTGCTCATAATTGCTCACAATATTCTTAATTGAAATCCGCAATTGTTCACACTATTAATTAATTACTTAATTATTTATTAATAATTTAAAATACAAAATTGTTTTTTCCTACACCAATCAGATTAATAAATATGCGCTCATAATTGCTCAGTAAAAGCTCAATTCAAATCCGCAATTGCTCACATTATTAATTTATTATTTAATTAGTTATTAATAATTTAAAATACAGAATAGTTTTTGTCTGTTATACTTTAAACCAATAAACTTTTTTTAAATAAATAACTGCACATTATTGCTCACAAAATGCTTAATTGAAATCCGCAATTGTTCACACTATTAAATAATTATTTAATTACTTATTAATAATTTAAAATACAAAATTGTTTTTTCCAAAACCTCATAATTGCTCACTAAATGCTCAATTTAAGTCTGCAATTGCTGTCGTTATTACTTTATTATTTAATTAGTAATTAATAATTAAAAGTACAAAATTGTTTTCGTCTATTATACTTAAAACCAATAAACTTTTTTTTAAATGAATAACTGCACATAATTGCTTACAAAATGCTTAATTTAAATCCGCAAATGCTCACACTATTAATAAATTATTTAATTATTTATTAAAAATTTAAAATACAAAATTGTTTTTTCCTACACCGATCAGATTAAATAATATGCGCTCATAATTGCTCACTGAATGCTCAATATAAATCTGCAATTGCTCACATTATTAATTTATTATTTAAATAGTTATTAATAATTTAAAATACAAAATTGTTTTTTCCTACACCGATCAGACAAATGAATATGCGCTCATAATTGCTCACTAAATGCTCAATTCAAATCTGCAATTGCTCACACTATTTAAAATTATTTAAATAGTTATTAGTAATTTAATATACAGAATTTTTTTGTCTGTTATACTTAAAATAAATAACCTTTTTTTTTTAAATGAATAACTGCCCATAATTGCTCACAATATGCTTAATTTAAATCCGCAAATGCTCACACTATTAATAAATTATTTAATTATTTATTAATAATTTAAAATACAAAATTGTTTTTTCCTACACCGATCAGATAAATGAATATGCGCTCATAATTGCTCACTAAATGCTCAAATTAAATCTGCAATTGCTCACGTTATTACTTTATTATTTAATTAGTAATTAATAATTAAATGTACAAAATTGTTTTCGTCTATTATACTTAAAACCAATAAACCAATTTAAAAATGAATAAGTGCTCATAATTTCTCACAAAATGCTTAATTGAAATCCGTAATTGTTCACACTATTAATTTATTATTTAATTAGTTATTTATAATTTAAAATACAAAATGGTTTTCTCCTAAACAACTCAGATTAATTAATAAGTGCTCATAATTGCTCAGTAAAAGCTCAATTCAAATCCGCAATTGCTCACATTATTAAATTATTATTTAATTAGTTATTAATAATTTAAAATACAGAATAGTTTTTGTCTATTATACTTTAAACCAATAAACTTTTTTTTTAAATGAATAACTGCACATAATTGCTCACAAAATGCGTAATTTAAATCCGCAATTGCTCACACTACTAATTAATTATTTAATTATTTATTAATAATTTAAAATACAAAATTGTTTTTCCTACACCGATCAGATTAATGAATATGCGCTCAAAATTTCTCACTAAATGCTCAATTCAAATCTGCAATTGCTTACACTATCAATTAATTATATAAATAGTTATTAATAATTTAAAATACAGATTTTTTTTTTGTCTATTATACTTAAAACCAATAAACTTTTTTTAAATGAATAACTGCTCATAATTGCTCACAAAATGCTTAATTGAAATCGGCAATTGTTCACACTATCAATTAGTTATTTAATTATTTATTAATTAAGCAAATGCGGATTTGAATTGAGCTTTAACTGAGCAATTATGAGCACTTATTCATTAATTTGAGTGGTTTAGGAAAAAACAATTTTGTAATTTAAATTATTAATAAATAATTAAATAATTTATAAATAGTGTGAGCATTTGCGGATTCAAATTACGCATTTTGTGAGCAATTATGGGCAGTTATTCATTTAAAAAAAAGTTTATTGGTTTTAAGTATAATAGACAAAAACAGTTCTGTATTTTAAATTATTAATTACTAATTAAATAATTAATTAGTAGTGTGAGCAATTGCAGATTTGAGTTGAACATTTAGTGAGCAATTATGAGCGCATATTCATTAATCTGATCGGTGTAGGAAAAAACAATTTTGTATTTTAAATTATTAATTAATAATTAAATAATTTATTAATAGTGTGAGCATTTGCGGATTTAAATTAAGCATTTTGTGAGCAATTATGGGCAGTTATTCATTTAAAAAAAAGTTTATTGGTTTTAAGTATAATAGACAAAAAATTCTGTATTTTAAATTATTAATAACTATTTAAATAATAAATTAATAATGTTAGCAATTGCAGATTTGAATTGAGCATTTAGTGAGCAATTATAAGCGCATATTCATTAATCTGATCGGTGAAAAAAAAACCATTTTGTATTTTAAATTATTAATAAATAATTAAATAATTTTTTAATAGTGTGAGCATTTGCGGATTTCAATTAAGCATATTGTGAGAAATTATGCGCACTTATTCCTTTTAAAATTGGTTTATTGGTTTTAAGTATAATAGACAAAAACAATTCTGTATTTTAAATTATTAATAACTAATTAAATAATTAATTAATAGTGTGAGCAATTGCAGATTTGAATTGAGCATTTAGTGAGCAATTATGAGCACTTATTCATTAATCTGAATGGTTTAGGAAAAAACAATTTTGTATTTTTAATTTTTAAGCAATAATTAAATAATTATTTAATAGTGTGAACAATTGCGGATTTCAATTAAGCATTTTGTGAGCAATTATGAGCACTTATTCATTTTTAAATTTGTTTATTGGTTTTAAGTATAATAGACAAAAACCATACTGTATTTTAAATTATTTATAAATAATTAAATAATTTATTAATAGTGTGAGCATTTGCGGATTTATATTAAGCATTTGGGAACAATTATGGGCAGTTATTCATTTAAAAAAAAGTTTATTGGTTTTAAGTATAATAGACAAAAACAGTTCTGTATTTTAAATTATTAATAACTAATTAAATAATTAATTAGTAGTGTGAGCAATTGCAGATTTAAGTTGAACATTTTGTGAGCAATTATGAGCACTTATTCATTTTTAAATTTGTTTATTGGTTTTAAGTATAATAAACAAAAACCATTCTGTATTTTAAATTATTAATAAATAATTAAATAATTTATTAATAGTGTGAGCATTTGCGGATTTCAATTAAGCATTATGTGAGCAATCATGAGCACTTATTCATATTAAAATTGGTTTATTGGTTTTAAGTATAATAGACAAAAACAATTCTGTATTTTAAATTATTAATAACTAATTAAATAATTAATTAATAGTGTGAGCAATTGCAGATTTGAATTGAGCATTTAGTGAGCAATTATTGGCAGTTATTTATTTAAAAAAAGTTTATTGATTTTAAGTAGAATAGACAAAAAAATCTGTATTTTAAATTATTAATAACTATTTAAATAATTTATTAATAGTGTGAGTAATTACAGATTTGAATTGAGCATTTAGTGAGCAATTATTAGCGCATATTCATTAATCTGATCGGTGTAGGTAAAAACAATTTTGTATTTTAAATTATTAATAAATAATTAAATAATTTATAAATAGTGTGAGCATTTGCGGATTTAAATTAAGCATTTTGTGAGCAATTATGGGCAGTTATTCATTTAAAAAAAAGTTTATTGGTTTTATGTATAATAGACAAAAAAAATTCTGTATTTTAAATTATTAATAACTATTTAAATAATAAATTAATAATGGGAGTAATTACAGATTTGAATTGAGCATTTAGTGATCAATTATTAGCGCATATTCATTAATCTGATCGGTGTAGGTAAAAACAATTTTGTATTTTAAATTATTAATAAATAATTAAATTATTTATAAATAGTGTGAGCATGTGCGGATTTAAATTAAGCATTTTGTGAGCAATTATGGGCAGTTATTCATTTAAAAAAAAGTTTATTGGTTTTATGTATAATAGACAAAAAAAATTCTGTATTTTAAATTATTAATAACTATTTAAATAATAAATTAATAATGTGAGCAATTGCAGATTTGAATTGAGCATTTAGTGAGCAATTATGAGCACTTATTCATTAATCTGAATGGTTTAGGAAAAAACAATTTTGTATATTAAATTTTTAAAAAGTAATTAAATAATTATTTAATAGTGTGAACAATTGCGGATTTCAATCAAGCATTTTGTGAGCAATTATGAGCACTTATTCATTTTTAAATTGGTTTATTGGTTTTAAGTATAATAGACAAAAACAATTCTGTATTTTAAATTATTAATAACTAATTAAATAATTAATTCATAGTGTGAGCAATTGCAGATTTGAATTGAGCATTTAGTGAGCAATTATTGGCAGTTATTCATTTAAAAAAAAGTTTATTGATTTTAAGTATAATAGACAAAAACTATTCTGTATTTTAAATTATTAATAACTATTTAAATTATGTATTAATAGTGTGAGCAATTGCAGATTTGAATTGAGCATTTAGTGAGCAATTATTAGCGCATATTCATTAATCTGATCGGTGTAGGTAAAAACAATTTTGTATTTTAAATTATTAATAAATAATTAAATAATTTATTAATAGTGTGAGCATTTGCAGATTTAAATTAAGCATTTTGTGAGCAATTATGGGCAGTTATTCATTTAAAAAAAAGTTTATTGGTTTTAAGTATAATAGACAAAAAATTCTGTATTTTAAATTATTAATAACTATTTAAATAATAAATTAATAATGTTAGCAATTGCAGATTTGAATTGAGCATTTAGTGAGCAATTATAAGCGCATATTCATTAATCTGATCGGTGAAAAAAAAACCATTTTGTATTTTAAATTATTAATAAATAATTAAATAATTTTTTAATAGTGTGAGCATTTGCGGATTTCAATTAAGCATATTGTGAGAAATTATGCGCACTTATTCCTTTTAAAATTGGTTTATTGGTTTTAAGTATAATAGACAAAAACAATTCTGTATTTTAAATTATTAATAACTAATTAAATAATTAATTAATAGTGTGAGCAATTGCAGATTTGAATTGAGCATTTAGTGAGCAATTATGAGCACTTATTCATTAATCTGAATGGTTTAGGAAAAAACAATTTTGTATTTTTAATTTTTAAGCAATAATTAAATAATTATTTAATAGTGTGAACAATTGCGGATTTCAATTAAGCATTTTGTGAGCAATTATGAGCACTTATTCATTTTTAAATTTGTTTATTGGTTTTAAGTATAATAGACAAAAACCATTCTGTATTTTAAATTATTTATAAATAATTAAATAATTTATTAATAGTGTGAGCATTTGCGGATTTATATTAAGCATTTGGGAACAATTATGGGCAGTTATTCATTTAAAAAAAAGTTTATTGGTTTTAAGTATAATAGACAAAAACAGTTCTGTATTTTAAATTATTAATAACTAATTAAATAATTAATTAGTAGTGTGAGCAATTGCAGATTTAAGTTGAACATTTTGTGAGCAATTATGAGCACTTATTCATTTTTAAATTTGTTTATTGGTTTTAAGTATAATAAACAAAAACCATTCTGTATTTTAAATTATTAATAAATAATTAAATAATTTATTAATAGTGTGAGCATTTGCGGATTTCAATTAAGCATTATGTGAGCAATCATGAGCACTTATTCATATTAAAATTGGTTTATTGGTTTTAAGTATAATAGACAAAAACAATTCTGTATTTTAAATTATTAATAACTAATTAAATAATTAATTAATAGTGTGAGCAATTGCAGATTTGAATTGAGCATTTAGTGAGCAATTATTGGCAGTTATTTATTTAAAAAAAGTTTATTGATTTTAAGTAGAATAGACAAAAAAATCTGTATTTTAAATTATTAATAACTATTTAAATAATTTATTAATAGTGTGAGTAATTACAGATTTGAATTGAGCATTTAGTGAGCAATTATTAGCGCATATTCATTAATCTGATCGGTGTAGGTAAAAACAATTTTGTATTTTAAATTATTAATAAATAATTAAATAATTTATAAATAGTGTGAGCATTTGCGGATTTAAATTAAGCATTTTGTGAGCAATTATGGGCAGTTATTCATTTAAAAAAAAGTTTATTGGTTTTATGTATAATAGACAAAAAAAATTCTGTATTTTAAATTATTAATAACTATTTAAATAATAAATTAATAATGGGAGTAATTACAGATTTGAATTGAGCATTTAGTGATCAATTATTAGCGCATATTCATTAATCTGATCGGTGTAGGTAAAAACAATTTTGTATTTTAAATTATTAATAAATAATTAAATTATTTATAAATAGTGTGAGCATGTGCGGATTTAAATTAAGCATTTTGTGAGCAATTATGGGCAGTTATTCATTTAAAAAAAAGTTTATTGGTTTTATGTATAATAGACAAAAAAAATTCTGTATTTTAAATTATTAATAACTATTTAAATAATAAATTAATAATGTGAGCAATTGCAGATTTGAATTGAGCATTTATTGAGCAATTATGAGCACTTATTCATTAATCTGAATGGTTTAGGAAAAAACAATTTTGTATATTAAATTTTTAAAAAGTAATTAAATAATTATTTAATAGTGTGAACAATTGCGGATTTCAATCAAGCATTTTGTGAGCAATTATGAGCACTTATTCATTTTTAAATTGGTTTATTGGTTTTAAGTATAATAGACAAAAACAATTCTGTATTTTAAATTATTAATAACTAATTAAATAATTAATTCATAGTGTGAGCAATTGCAGATTTGAATTGAGCATTTAGTGAGCAATTATTGGCAGTTATTCATTTAAAAAAAAGTTTATTGATTTTAAGTATAATAGACAAAAACTATTCTGTATTTTAAATTATTAATAACTATTTAAATTATGTATTAATAGTGTGAGCAATTGCAGATTTGAATTGAGCATTTAGTGAGCAATTATTAGCGCATATTCATTAATCTGATCGGTGTAGGTAAAAACAATTTTGTATTTTAAATTATTAATAAATAATTAAATAATTTATTAATAGTGTGAGCATTTGCAGATTTAAATTAAGCATTTTGTGAGCAATTATGGGCATTTATTCATTTAAAAAAAAGTTTATTGGTTTTATGTATAATAGACAAAAAAAATTCTGTATTTTAAATTATTAATAACGATTTAAATAATAAATTAATAATGTGAGCAATTGCAGATTTGAATTGAGCATTTAGTGAGCAATTATGAGCACTTATTCATTAATCTGAATGGTTTAGGAAAAAACAATTTTGTATTTTAAATTTTTAATAAGTAATTAAATAATTATTTAATAGTGTGAACAATTGCGGATTTTAATTAAGCATTTTGTGAGCAATTATGAGCACTTATTCAATTTTAAATTGGTTTATTGGTTTTAAGTATAATAGACGAAAACAATTCTATATTTTAAATTATTAATAACTAATTAAATAATTAATTAATAGTGTGAGCAATTGCAGATTTGAATTGAGCATTTAGTGAGCAATTATAGGCAGTTATTCATTTAAAAAAAAGTTTATTGATTTTAAGTATAATAGACAAAAAAAATCTGTATTTTAAATTATTAATAACTATTTAAATAATTTATTAATAGTGTGAGCAATTACAGATTTGAATTGAGCATTTAGTGAGCAATTATAGGCAGTTATTCATTTAAAAAAAAGTTTATTGATTTTAAGTATAATAGACAAAAAAAAACTGTATTTTAAATTATTAATAACTATTTAAATAATTTATTAATTGTGTGAGCAATTGCAGATTTGAATTGAGCATTTAGTGAGCAATTATAGGCAGTTATTCATTTAAAAAAAAGTTTATTGATTTTAAGTATAATAGACAAAAAAAAATCTGTATTTTAAATTATTAATAACTATTTAAATAATTTATTAATAGTGTGAGCAATTACAGATTTGAATTGAGCATTTAGTGAGCAATTATTAGCGCATATTCATTAATCTGATCGGTGTAGGTAAAAACAATTTTGTATTTTAAATTAGTAATAAATAATTAGATAATTTATTAATAGTGTGAGCATTTGCGTATTTAAATTAAGCATTTTGTGAGCAATTATGGGCAGTTATTCATTTAAAAAAGTTTATTGGTTTTATGTATAATAGACAAAAAAAATTCTGTATTTTAAATTATTAATAACTATTTAAATAATAAATTAATAATGTGAGCAATTGCAGATTTGAATTGAGCATTTAGTGACCAATTATGTGCACCTATTCAGTAATTTGACCAGTCATACTTCCAAGCCAACTTCTTTGTGCTAGGATTTGGTGCATCTTTTTTTTTCATACGTCAATATTGAACACTGCTCAAACCTCAAATGCCTAGATACCAGGCCATAAACTCCAAAAAAAACCTTAAATGTCAAATCTCCGAATCAAATAAAAACAAACTCACGTGTCTTGATATTTATTGATTAATTTATTTTATTAAATTAATGTACAATTTTATAATTTAAAAATGGGTAAACGAAAATATGAAAGCGAGGGCAAGGAGTCCGTTAAGAAAAATAAAGTTACAGATAATCCGGAAAACTCGGAAGATGTAGATGAGCAAGAACAACCTCAAAATCATCAAATAATACATAACAAAAATTATTCACTGAAGCATGATTTTGATATGAAACATTTTAGAAAAGAATTAGCTTCAAAACAGGGGCAGACTATGGGTATGTAATTGTATTTTCTGTTTTGTATAATTGTCTCATCAATCATAAGCCTAATTAAACAGCCATTATTTAAAAAAAGTTTTATTATTTATTTAATATCAATTTTATGGGATTTAAGTAGATGTGTGTGTGTGATTTTGTTAATTTAAATCTAAATTATTTTGGAAACTGTGTTTGTGATTTCTCTGTTGATATTTATGTTAAGTTCAGGACCATGCTTTGAGGCATTATTCAGGATCGCCCCCTATGTTCAGCAGTGGACTTGTGAACGGCTATAATGATGATGATGATTTATGTTAACAAATGACACTTGATTTATTCAATAGTTAAATTAAATTTTGTATTCCATCTACATCTGAAGGACTTTTAATTGAAAGGGGTTTGGTAAAAAATTGTAAGAAATTATCTTAATTGGAGATTTTGTTTTAAATAATTGGTAGTTAAAAAAGTAACTATAGTTATTTACTTAGGCAGATGCTTTCATTACGAGGGTTTGCAGTCCTTGAAAATGTATACACAATATTATTATATACCAGCTCTTCCCCGCGATTTCGCCCGCATGTAATTTAGGATTTTAAATTTTTTGCGTGCAACCCTAATTCTTTTTCTAAAATTATAGTAGCCTAAGTTACTCCTTATAACATCAGCTATCTGCTAGTGAAAGTCCCATCAAAATCGGTCCAACCATTTTGGAGATTAGCCGGAACAAACAGACAGAGAGACAAAAAATTCAAAAATGTGTTTTTGTTATAACTACTGAACCGTCCATGCAGCGCGAGTGATTCTCGTCCCACCTGTCTGCCCATTAAAATGTCACTTTCTTCTTCTTCTTCCTTTATGGCGGTTACGATGAATTCGCCAATGACATGTTACATGCGAAAAGGTTCAATTGGGACACAAACTCTGCTTAAAAAGGGGAAATTGATAATACAAGAGATGGTAACAATGAATATTATGTGAATGATTTCGGTCAACTTATCTGTTGAATTACCTAAAACAAAAGACAGACAATGTTGTTAAAACAATACTAATGTGTTGTTATATGACAAACAAATTACACTTTAATATTGTTAGAATTAATAAAATCACATAAAATATTTGTGATTTTATTAATTCTAACAATATTAAACTAATTAAAGAGGTATTTGTGAAGATTAGAAGGGAGTTAAAGTCTATGGGATGGGGGATGTCAGGGGGCAGATAATCGTAAAGAGATGATGACAATTTGGTGCAGTTAAAAATTATGGTTAGTGTTTCCCTCATCTAAACCACATTCTAATGTCACTTTTTTTACGACCGCACAAGACTGTCTCTACAATAACGATTACTCCTGAAAAATTACTATACCTACATTCAAATAAAAAATATTTCCGAAAAGCTTAAAGAATTTAAATTTTAATTTTAGAAAAGAGAATTAGTCAAATTAAAAATAAAGGAAGTGAATAAAGCTTAAAAATGGGAATATAAAAAAAATCGTATTTATTTATTATTTTGAGTTTTACAAGAAAAGTATAATATTTACTGGAGACAATTATTTTATATTATAATAGTACATGATATTCCCTTTAAAATGACACCAATATCAATAATATGTTATATACTCAATATAGATAAATATATATTATTTACTCAATATAAATTTTAATAAATAAACAAAATTAAGTTTTAAAAATTTCTAGACATATCTCAACAGATATTTTGTTTATTAATGGCTATCAACGTGTTAATAGTGAAGTATTCTTTTATATTTAGCATTCATTTAACACAAAAAGCTGATTAGAATACATTTTAAACAATATATATTCAATAAAGGATGATAGTGTATGGTGATTAAAATTTCGAGTTAAATTATTATAAGTAAACATTTTAGAATTGTTGTAAGAATACAAATTTCTTAAAGGATATATCTTCACAATTAATTTGATGTACAATACCATTAGAAATAATGTATAAAACAGAAAACTTGCCACATTTTTTATTGAACTTCACACACTTTTTCACAAATAAAACAGTTCTCAAACGTAACCACCATTTTCACTTTTTTTTTCTAAATATCTTGTTGCCATTGCACAGATAAAATTCACTCTTACGGATGACAAATTTATTATAGCACCATTTATTATTTTCTAGTGTACTAATAACAGCTATCTTTAGGGTTGTACACGTTTAAACCGAAAGATGTTGTTTGGTGATGGTAGTCACCATGGACAGGTGAGGTAAGAATTTTTTTGGGGACTGTAGTCACCGTGGGCGGTTGAGTAGATTAGTATCGTATATACTTTCATATGCATGTTGTAAATAGCCGTTATTTTGACATTACAAATACAGAATACATTTTTATTTATTTGTATAGATCATTTATTATTTAAAACTTTTTATTCAACGGTTCAGAAAACAAGTCCTTCTCGGAGAAGAATGGGCAAGAAACCGGGGAGGAGGGGGGGTTAATATATAAAGTCGGCTAAAATAAGTGTAATTTATCATTAAATGAAAAATGATACAATGCTTTTCTTAAAAATAACAAGCATTAAAGTATTAGTATCTTGAAAAAGGTTATAGGACGACTGTCAAGGCCCTTATTGCTTATTAATACCAAATGAATATTGTTCCCATTCCAGAAGCCAATCCCCAAAGTAAAACACCTTAAAATATGATACTGTAAGCAGACTAACTTAGCTATTGCTTCCAATAACATTTTTACTATCATTATTGTCATATCTTTAAACTATATAAAGTTGTTTGTTAGTAAATTTCAAACAATGATTTTTATTACATATCTCTTCGAACATCTGGCATTTTATATGCTGTATAGCCAAGCTGCAGCTATATTAGAGTTGCAACATGAATGGGTCGACTCAACCGGGGGATATTTCTTTTTTTTTTTTTTTTTTTAAAAACGTTACCCCCACACTAGGATTTTCTCCTGTTTCGTGGAGGCAGTTTACAAACACAAATTTCACAAGGACAAACATCCAGACCCGGAACAATTATTTGTAGGCCATACAAATACTTGTTCCGTGCGGGGTTCGAACCTGCGCCCCCCAGCACAGCAACTCATTGCTAAGCCACTGCGCCACGGAGCTGTCGTTTGTCGTTTTTTTAAATACTTGTTTAGTTATGCTTAGTTAGGCTGAGTATAGTTCACCTATAGTTATTACCTAAATGAAATCCTGTTATGTTATATAAATAATTATACAACAGTGAGTAGAATGTTTCAAGTGCATTCATGTTATTAGTTTATTTGGTTTGACAGATAACAATTATATTACGATTTAACATCATAAGATATTTTTATTTAATATAGTTATAGATATTATGACGGTGCGTAGATTAGAGTACCAGGGTGACAGAGCCTTGCACAGTACTAGAAAAAATTACAATTTTCTCATGGATGAACCTACTTAGATAAACATTATATAATACATAATTTCATCCAAATTGTTAGAGCTCTTTCCGGGAAACTAATTACATAACATATAGAAAAATTGCTCACTTAAAGTATAGGATAATTTCATAGTACACAACTGTTAACTTTTTCAGTCTCGTACTGTTTAAATTTAAAAAAGTATAATATATGCCTTACAACTGCCAGGACATTACTAGTTCTCTCTGTCGTCATGACAATTTAGTGGAAAAGCTGTGCCTAAGGTCTCATGAAAAATATTTGACAAAGCATGTGGCTTTGCAACATGTTTTCATTTTTTTGCAGTAAGGGTAGCAAACAGCCAAGTAAATGCCAATACAGGGAGTAATATTATTGAATATTCAAATTCAAATTCAAATTCATTTATTGCCAGAATGTAGTACATAATATTATGATGTTGTAATTTATTAATGAGACCTTACATTCTACCATGATAATGGTGTGCAATATCTACAATATACAAAGAAAATTATTATTACATTTTAACGAGGTAAAATATTTAGGAAAAATAATTATGTAGTTGTTTAAAAATATTTTAGCGTCAAATTTTTAAGTTACAATAAATATATGTCAAAAATTGAATTAATTAGGTATTTGATTATATATAAATGTATAGTATTTAAAAAAAAAATTAAAAAATGTCAAAAAATAAAAATAAAATAAATATTAAATGTTAAAAAAAAATTATAAGTTTCTATTTACTTCACCATTATTTTACATTTCTTTATAATTCATATATTCGTCTAACCTATAAAAACATTTTGTTGCCAGCCATTCTATTATTTGGAAAAATGTAGTATTTTATTTGATTTGCCTTTGTATAAATTCAAAACACATGTAAAAAGCATCATACCATTAACTTATTACAAACTAGCTGTTCCCCGCGACTTCGCCTGCATGTAATTTAGGTTTTTAATTTTTTTTGCACAGAACCCTAACTCTTTTTCTTAAATAAAAGTGGCCCAAGTTACTCCTTATAACATCAGCTATCTGCCAGTGAAAGTCCCATCAAAATCGGTCCAGCAGTTTCGGAGATTAGCTGGAACAAACAGACAGACAAAAATTTTAAAAATTGTGTTTTTGTTATAAGTACCGTATATACTTTCATATGCATTTAGTGAAAAGCTGTTATTTTGACATTACAAACAGACACTCCAATTTTATTTATTTGTATAGATATGTAACATAGTTATGTCATCCTCATTTTTATAATTCCATCCCATCACATTTCCAGTGCTGAATATAGGCTACACCTAAATTACCAGGCAGTGAACCTGAACCAACTGCATCTCTCTTTATCTAGCTAGGGTCACCTTAAACAACACTTTTTTAATGTGCTGTTGATTTAAGCCATATGTTTTTGCTGATTATTGATTTATGTTTTTTCTTTTCAGTTTTGACACAGTTCTTGAATGTTTGTCTAAATCCAGATAATGAGGTTGATTACATTTTAGAGTACCTGAAAGTTGGTGGTAACTCACATGAAATACTTCGGCAAATCTCACAAGAGAACAAGAAAAACCTCACTCTAGCAACTCCAGCCTTTCATTTATTTCATCTTATCATTCTAAAGGTGCAGTCGTCATTGCCTCATCTGATTACAATAACAGAAGAAGCATGTCGATATTTTCTTAATACATTTATACCAACGGTTGAGATAATGATAAGCGAAAGTTCGGGTCCACGGCATAGAAAAATCGTTCTTAATCTTCTCACATCAATGGTAACACTGAATTCTGAATTGGGTGTGGAAATTCTTAATCAAGTGCCATTGACACCTAAACATTTGCAATATATTATTGAGAAGCCGAATTATAAGGAAAAGGATAATGTTAGAACTGCATTTGTGCATTTCATGACATCATTTATAGTAGAAGGTCATCTGCCACTTATAAAAGCGTTACTGGAGAAACAAGGCCTCCTTGGACTTGTTATACCAGGGTTAGTTCATGATGATGCCGAAGCAGTGCTTATGTTTTTAAACATTCTTAAAAAGAATATTATTGACAACTCCTTGATATCAAAGACATTGAAGCTTAAAACATTCAGTCAACAAGTGTTACATAATATGTTTAAAGTGTATGCATGGAAAGGACCACCAGAAATGAGTATTGAACTTAGAAACAAATTACGTCCTGATATAATTAGTCTATTAACAGATATCTTGCTCACATTATTCACATCTCATAGACTTGGTCTCTATTTCATTGATAGCTCATTAGGAACAACAGATGCCAATAAAAATCAAAATTTATATAAATCCATACTTAGCTTAAAAAGACCTTGGGAAAATGAAAGTGAATGTGAAGTAATCCTTCAGATAATTTACAAATGCCCAGATTTGCACAGATCAATCATTAATGTTGTTGAACAAAGCTTTCAGCCTCAACATTCTCCTATATGGGAAAAGTGTATTGAATTCGTTATGAAACTGATGGATAAACTAAAACCTGAGGATATAATTCATAGATTAAAAAATCTTACACCTTTGCAGACAGCAAATTTTGTAAGATTTGTGACACTACCTGTTCCCTTGTTAAAACACATTCAACCAAATATTGGAAAAGATAGAACAATTTCTTTATATTGTGCTAAAGTGTTAGCGAAGATGTTGCAGATGTTAAGGCGTTATATGCAAATTTTGGACATCGACGATTCTAATACACGTGTCGTAGAGCTGAAAAATAAATTGGAATATTTTCTTCCGAAACATGTCCCTCCTCCACTTACAATAGTTTCATTGATCAAAGATGTCATTAATGGTTCAAAGGACGAGGAAGATGTACGTGATTATCATTTACCTAAGTTTGATGATGCTGATGCATTGTTGATTCTTGTAGAGTTATTGCTTCTTTACAATGACCTACATCCTGCATTCTTTGGATCACTTGAAGGAAATATAGATATGAAAAGCATTCTCGATTACTCAATGAAATTGTCCAGTCAGAAAGTATCACTGTTGAAATTCAAGATTGTTTCGTTATGGTTAATGCTAGATAATTCTGCTGTGTCGACAAAAAATCCAATGTTTAAAGACCTGTTTCTTATAATGTTAGATGTTTACACTAATGAAACCGACAATACTTGGATGGAAGCTAAAGATACGCTACAAATATTTTTTAAAAACACAACAGTTTTTGAAGGTGACGAGGATGAAATACATCTGATTTTGCACACATTGCGTAATGTAAAAGTGAATCCAATATCGCTTATAGGTGATGTCATTGAATATGCAATTGAAAACAAAAAGGAACTAACTGAATTTGTCCGTAACCAGATTATTCATTTCGAAATATCAGATGCGAGTAAAGAAGAAAATTTAGATAAATTGTTTAATGATCTAATGAAAAACAAAAGCAGTGATGATAATGTATTCTTGGAGAACAAGATTCCTTCGCCATTCATTGTGGGCTGTATACAATATACACAAAATAATAAGGAAGCAAAGAAAAATTTAAAACAATTTTTATCTCTTTATGTTGCTAACTTACTTCACTGCAATTATTCGCCAGAGATGACGGAAATTCTTATGGAAGATTCAAAATTGGATGTAAGAAACTATGTTGCTAGTTGGGTTGGAGAACCAATGCCCTTATCAGAAACAATTGTAGGTAAAGATAACATCTTACACAATCTATCCCGGTCTCTTATAGGAAAAGAAGACTTGACACTTAAAGATGTATTTACATTTTTAGAAGAGTCATCTGAAGAAGACAAAGATTTAGTGATTTCTAATATTCCACTAAAGATAATTAACACCGTTGATAGCTCCGAATTGTTGATATGGACACAGTATCTTATATTCTGTCTTGTAAAATTAACCCAGATGAATAAATTATCTGAATCTGAAGAAGAAAAACTTAAAATATATATTGATTGTATAATTGCAACAGGCAAAAAACATCACATGTTGCAATTTTGTCGTAATGTTATTTTGAATATGTTCAAAAACTCGCATGTTCTTAACATTTATTCACCAATAGACTTAAATAAAAGCGAATCAAACATTATTGCGACAAAATTTCTTCTATATGTAATATCTCATCATTCAGATATTATCAACAATTTAGAGCAAAAACAAAATATTTTAATACCTTATAAAATGAAAAACTACAAAGAAGTAATGAAATCGCTAATTAAGATAAAGAAAAGAAAACATATAAAATGTGATCACACTGTAAAAATCCTTAAAGAAGTTGGTTTACGTAAGGAAGACGATATTTTGATTTTAGATCATATATTTAATACAGATCTCATTGCTTGTGTTAGAGATGACAAAGAACCGAGTCTAATGCTAGAAGTGTTACGCGTAGTTATCGAAAAATATGCAATATCTTTGACATTAGATCTTCCACAAGACATGTTGCAAAAATCTCTTAATATGTACACTCAACTTTTGAAAATATCTGAGGTTTCAGTAAACTTAAGCGAAATTGAAAATGCTTTAATCGCTTATTTCGAAAATAAACCGCAATTTGTAACATGCGTGACGCAAGAAAACTTTTCAGCTTTTTTCCATGCAAACACGATAAGAAAATCTACTTCGCATCTAGCATCGGTGTTGTTGAAATTTAATGACAAATTCTGTAATATTTTTAAAGAAGAGATCAATAGGCACGAAATTATAAGCCAAAGAGAGTTGACGTTGCCTCTTGGGAATGCTATTTTGAATCATAATATTTTCTTATCAAAAAACAAAGAGTTTATGTCAAGAATTTTTGACGAATACAAATCTAATATTAATAAATATCTGGAAAAACCACATAAAGCAGGACAAATTTATCTAACCACTTGGAAGTTTATAAGAAAGTTAATTATCGAAAGTATGGATGTACAGGATTGTAAGAAAATGTTTACTAAGAGCCACAAATTTGAGGCGGTTGAAATAGGACATGTTAACTTATTTCAATCGGCATTTTTAAAAATATGTTTGTTTGACGAAGAATTGAAAAAGGATTATCTTATTAATTACTTTTTATCGATGCTCCATTTAATAACAACTGCTATTAAAGAAAATGTAGAAGTAAATGTCTTAAATGAAATTGTGTACAATATATTACAAGTGACATATGCTTGCCATTCTATAGCAGGCTTTCACATCGAACAGAAGGAGGAGTTCGTTAAATTAACTGAGAGTTCTGTATGGCAAAATTTTTGCAAGTCTGTTTTAAAAGATTCCTTGAAAGTCAAAACCGCGAATCAAGTTGTACAATCTGGACCAAAACTTTTATGCCTACTGACAAAGCTCGTAAAATTGTTTTATCCGAATAATCATGAAGATATAATCACCATTTTCGATATGGTAACATCGCACTCGGAGTTTTTGAATGTAATGCTAAGTCATCACAGTCCTGATATCAAATCAAGATTACTCGAGATCCTTTACGTTTTAATATCGCTCAATAAATCTGTAATGAAGTCACAGCAGATACCAGTTTATTTGAGCGCATACGGTGCCACAAGAAGTTCCTGCGACAGACTTATCTTGTCCATTTTATATTTCTACGAGAGTAATGAACAACCTGTGAACGAATATAAACCTTATGTTTGGGGAGATTCCGCTGCAAATTACTATGCTGTACGGAAAAACAGAACTTCATCTTTATGGGGACATCCGACCCCAAATCAAGTGTTAAATTTATTTGATAAAGATTTAATCGAAAGGACTGTCAGAAATTTTCCTGTAACACAAAAATTGGACTACTTTTATGAATTGCCTCAAAACTATACTGAAGATTCGTTCAAAATACTTTTGAGTGAAGGATCTAATGAGATCAATGTTAATTCTGTAAAAGATAACGAAGCTGCAATTAAGATAATACTAGAAAAACATCGGCTTGATAAACTCCTGCACGAATTTAATGAAAATGACATCATGGGTCTTTCTCATGCAGATTCTGATACAGAAATATACGATCCCATCTTTGTGTTTTCTTTACTAAGCCATCTTTTGGCGCCTGGATCGGTGGCCTCTTGCTTCAAGCTGCTGCGTATTGGGTTGTTATCTGTTCCGGTGATGGCGCTGAGTTCACATTGTCCTTTAATGCGATCTGCGGCGTATCACGTTCTTCATAGATTCTGCATGCTACTTGAAACTGAAACGTAAGTTATTTTATTCACTTTGCAATTAAAGAAAAGAAGTATGACTTCACTAAAATACTTTAAGCTTGTTATTTATTTGAGTCAGTACTTTAATACAGCTTATAACAGTTTACTGAATATATTTTTTATTCCCTATGTCACTTCCACAATTAAAATAAATCTAATGACACCCCACATGTTAAAATCCATCAAGCCGTTTAGAGGAAAGAATGCCAATGAAATAGACATATACATTCTCTCGAAAAACATTACCCTCCTGGGGCAGTCTGGTAAAAATATGGATTGATAAGGAAGACTGCAGTTCTTTTATATAAGGGGGAGTTGCATGCCTTAATTCTTCCCTCCACTTTCCACCATCGGATAACCAGTCGGTGAATCTCAACTTTTTTGAGGTTGATATCCGATATTCTACGCATTCGAACTATTTGGCCCAGTTTGCAACGTCCGCTCTTTTGCTGTACACATTACAGCAAAAGAGTAGAATAATCTCGTCCTTCTTTCGGTTACAGTAAACAGGTTTTTGTTACTCTAAGTCAGTGCGATTTACCATCTACGGCTTCATCACCGCTTACAGATTGGATTGTAGTCAAGCACTGGTTTATAAAAAGTAAAATAAGTTTTTTATGTTATTGCACATTTTAATCAATAATTGAATGTTTGTTTTAGGAAACACAAAAACGACAAACTGCTCCTAACCGATTTCATCACTACGTTGCGCCTAAGTCTGTCGACAGCTATTACCGCTCAAGCAAACGGCATCGATGAAGTTGCTGATGTAAGAAATCCTCGACTTCCAGCTGTTGGTGCCCTTTATCTAGCCAGAGCTTTGATGGTGTCTACTGCTCCTTTCGACCCTCTTTACAAACCAGTGAACAATTTCCTAATAGCAAAGCAGTTTGTTGATCTTACTACCGTGCCAGATTTCCTCAGTTTATTCCATGATAGTGACGTAGAATCGGTGGACAGAAGGCAATGGATACTTGATGTGATTAGAGATGGAACCAAGACTATGACCGATGTCAATGTTGTTTTCAAAAGCATGTGTCTGAAGATGATTATGGACTTCTATTCTACTGTGTTGTGCGATAGGAAAACTAAGCAGAGAATTATAAGTGCCCTGAATTCTTTAGTGACAGTGCCGAGAGCTTTTGAAATATTAGTAGAAGGTTACGGATTTTTGTCGTGGTTGCATTATACTGTGAGACATATTTGTAAAGACGACAAATATGTTGTGGTAGAAATGTTCAATTTACTCAAGAACATGCTGTACAGTCTGCGTTTAGTGTCATTTGCAAAGTATATGAAAAATAATTTTAATAATGTAAGAACTTTTGACGCCGCCGATGTGAAAACAGATAAAGACGTGGAATTTAAGATTTTGCTTATAGCTATTGAACTAGCAAATCATTTAGAAGGATTAGAAGTTGATGAAGTACAGCAATATGTTAGTCTTTATAAATTAGTGTCTAAAAAGGCTATTAAATTTTTAACAAAAAGACAAATATTGAATTTGATAAACAAATGTGTCTTGTTATTAAATATTGATGAAAGTGTTGTACTGTTATCGCGTGCTGTTGCTAATGGAGTTGCTATGTTAAAGAGTAAAACTATAGAACATTTAGAAGAGACGTCTATAGAGAATTGTATTATTAAAGATTTATCCCTTTTAGTGCAAACATATTTAGCTTAAGAATATCATAAGGCTGTTTTGTACATAGATTATGTTGATATTGTCATTAAATATATTTTTTATTTTACTTCCTGTTTTCTTCAATACAAACCAGAAATAGTTGTGATTTTTGTTACTTGACGAAATTCGTTTATAAAATAGATTTGGATACTAACAATACTTTTATAATAGTTTTAACTTCAGCATTTGAACATTTTCTCTTTTTCTCTCTTAATTTTTTTTGTATTTGAAATATTTAAAGAAATTGGAAATACTCGTATAATGAGGGGGTCATTGTAGAAGCGTGCTCGTCGCGACTCCTGCCAGCCCTTTTCAGGGCTGCAATTCTACTCAGCTGCGCACCCATGCCAACGAGGGTTAGGGCGTCCTCCCAAGGCGACGCACACCAGCTCGTCCCCGTTGGTTTGGAATGTAGCGCGCAAAGCGGCGATGGGGACCGCCACCCGTCACCCACAGCCCGACACGGCGGAAGGTGGAGGACAGAGTGCAGAGTTGGCACGTGGAATGTTAGAGGAGGCATGAGAGATAATACGAATTAGTTGATCGAAATAATGAAAGAAAGAGAATTAGATGTCGTGTATGTATGTCGGAGACCAAAGGGAAGGGCAGTGGTACTGAAGAGCTCCCTGGCGGGGCGTTAGCTCTATGGTCCGGAGTCCCGGAGAGCGAGAACGCCTGCCAGGGAGTGGGGGTGCTGCTGTCTTCTCGGTTGGTCGATGTTATGACTGAATATAAGGTTGTGAACTCAAGACTTCTCTGGGTTCGCTTTAAATTGGGACTGACGAAGTTATTCCTTTTGGCTGTTTATGCGCCGGTAGCTTCGTCGTCCAGGGCTGAGCTGGAGGAGTTTTGGGAGAATGTAAGGGAAGTTCTAGATTTGGCTAGGGGAAACGAAAGAATTGTTGTATGCGGTGATTTGAATGGATGGGTTGGTACCGCTCGACCAGGGTACGAGTCGGTACTTGGAAAGTTTGGCGATAAAAGGGTTAATGATGCTGGCAAGCTTATACTGGCGGTGTGCAAGGAAAAGGGTCTTCTTGTGACAAACACTATGTTTAATCACAAGAAAATCCATATGTATACTAGAGAACGAAAGAATGAGAGAAGTATGATCGATTTGTTCCTGGTGGATGACCGACTGCGAAAACAGGTGATGGATACGCGAGTGTTCAGGGGTGCTGACCTGGGAACGGATCACTATCTAGTGATTACTAGATTTAGGGGTCTGTTCGCGGGTTGGCGCTATCGGACGGCAGTAACAGAACCACAGTCGGTCTGTCGCATCCGAAGCTGGAAGCTTCAGGAAGCGGATACTAGGGACAAATATCATGCGAGGGTAGCCGAAAGCTTGACACCATCGATGGCAGAAAAGAATGTGTAGAAAGAACATGGGAGAACCTTAGGGATGGAATGGTAAGTGCAGCGGAAGAAGTGTGTGGAATAACAATAAAAAGAGGTAGTAGTAAAAGAAGAGATGCATGATGGAATGATGAAGTGAAAGAAGAAGAAGAAAGCATGGTTAGACTACTTGGCCTCTAGTAATAATAAGGATATGAGAGAGAAGATGAAAGAAAGATATAGGCTGCAGAAAGTTCACACGAAAGCATTGATTGAGGAAGTGCGTGAAAGGTGTAGAATGGAAGCGGTCGAAAGTTTGTCTCACAACTTTAAGGAGAACTCCAAACTCTTCTGGAAAGAAGTTGGAAGGACCCGAAGTGGTGCAACGGCCTTAAGAACGAACAAAGTGCTTTCGAGAACTAATGACGTCCTCTCAGAAAAATCGGACGTCATGCAGCGATGGAGCGAATTTTATAGAAAAATGTATGCGTGTGATGATCTTAGTGAGGGATCCGGGGATGACGCCGTGACTGGTACGTCAGACCCGGACCTCGATGACACTGAGGTCATCAGTATGAAAGAGATTGAACGTGCGATTCGAAGTTTGAAATGTGGTAAAGCTGCGGGACTAGACAGAGTTACTGCTGAAATGGTCAAGTATGGTGGGCCTCGCGTCTGGGACAACTTTCATCTGCTGTGCAATTTGTGCTGGCGGACGGGGGATGTCCCGGATGATTGGCGATCCGCAGTCATTGTGCCTTTATATAAAGGTAAAGGTTCACATTTTGACTGCGGGTGCTATCGGGCGATCAGCTTGACCAGTTTAGCAAATATATAATAAAGTTTACTATATATACTATATATTTATATAAAAATACTATATAAATATATAATAAGGTTTTGACACGTAGGATGCAAGAGAAATCGGAAAGATTTCTATGGGAGGCACAATGCGGATTTAGACCTGGAAGAGGATGCATGGATCAAATGTTTTTTCTCCGCATGATCACGGAAAAGCTTCTGGCTGCTAACCAGAAGATTTTCTGTGCTTTTGTGGATCTTGAGAAAGCATTTGATAAGGATGTAAGGAAGAAAATGTGGAAACTGTTGCCGGGGTATGGTGTGGATGGTTGATTGCTAAGGTAGAGCCTTCCGCGTTTCGTCTGGTGAGTGCAAGTGACCGGAGGCCCAATTCCCCCCCCCCCCCCATAAACATGGTAGCGGAATTACGTCATAAACTACCCCAGGAATGTACCAGTACCCCTGGAGAATCCCTCGCTGAGCATCCACGACCATGCTATTCCACTCCTGAGCGTGGGTGCTCAGGCTGCCCCGCGTATTCTGGGGGGGGGGGGGGGGCAAAATTCCGCTCAACACAATAACTGCTCGGGGCAAACTGAGCAACAAGACCAAGGCGACCCCTGCCACGCTATCCGTGAATTTCTGCAACATCAGGGGACTTCACTCGAACCTAAACGCCGTCCACTACCATCTTGAGACGGTGAAGCCGGCCTTGCTCTTTCTGACCGAGACGCTGGTGGCCTCTCCGGCTGATACTTCGTATCTCTCCTGCCCGGGGTACAAATTGGAGCACTCCTTTGTGCCTCGGGCTGGAGTTTGCGTGTATGTCAGAGAGGACATCTGTTCTCGACGCCTCGGCAGTCTTGAAGGTTCGGACCTGTCCATCCTTTGGCTACGCGTAGACAGCGACGACAGTATAGGTCCCATAGCGGTAATGCCGAAACAGACCGACTCATTGACCACGTCCAAATGGCTACAGATTCCTTGCTACAACAGGTCCCATCCGCAGAGATCGTGATCCTTGGCGATTTTAACGCCCACCACGCCGAATGGCTCGGTTCACGTTTAACCGATCATGCGGGGAGATCTGTTTATGACTTTGCCTTGGCATATGGTCTGACACAACTGGTTACATCGCCTACGCGGATTCCAGATGTTGAGGATCATACACCTTCCCTGTTGGACCTTCTGCTGACCTCTCATCTGGACGGATATCAGGTTTCCGTCGATGCCCCTCTTGGCTCTTCGGACCATTGTCTGATTCGGAGTGTGGTGCCACTCACGCTCCCCTCGCGGTTGCGTTCTGCAGGTTGCCGCCGTGTTTGGCATTACAGGCCGGGATTGGGACGGAATGCGGTCTTTCTTTGCTTCTTACCCATGGGGGCGGGTTTGCTTCTCGCCGGATGATCCCAGCGCTGTTGCTGACTCTGTCACTGATGTGGTGCTACAGGGAATGGAACTATTTATTCCATCATCTGTGGTACCCATCGGAGGCAGATCTCAGCCTTGGTTTGGTCGCTCCTGTAAGACTACTTTATGCAGTAAACAGGAGTGTTATCAAGCCTGGGCTGCGGCTTCGGCGACTCGGGATGTAAACACTAGCATACTTAAAAAGAAGTATAACTTCGCCTCCAGGTCCTTCAAAAGAGTTATTGCCAAGGCAAAGTCAGAGCACATAGGCAGAATTGGCGAGAAACTAGTTCGCCTTCCTTCGAGAACCCGTGCATTCTGGCAGGCGTGTCACTTTGTAAAAATCTGAGGTATGGAAAATGGTGGCGCGATTTTCAAATTTGTTCGCATTACTCGTGGGGTATTAAGGTTTAAGAGTTTGCAGTGTATATACTCAACTTATTTATTGAACTATAAGATGTGGGGTATTGAGGTTTAAGGGCTTGCGATTTATTTATATGGGGTTTGTAGTAATATGCGATTTATTTCCTAATTTCAGCTATGGAATTCCATACCTTGAAAAACTTGAGGTATGGAGTGCTCCATACCTTCCATAGTGGAAGTGACACCCCTGCATTCTGGTTTCTCGCCAAGGCTGTCCAAGGGAATTTCTGTAAGCCATCACTACCATCTATGCACAGGGAGGACGACTCACTGGCCCACGACGCAAAAGAGAAGGCCGACCTTTTAGGCTCCCTTTTTGCGTCCAACTCGACTGTTGATGACGGGGGGAACACACCTCCGACCATCCTGCGGTGTGAGTGCTCCATGCCGGATGTGCGGTTCTCACAGCGCTCGGTTCGCAGAGCACTCCTCTCCCTTGACATCCACAAGTCGAGTGGGCCTGACGGAATCCCCCCAATTGTGCTGTGTACGTGTGCTCCGGAGTTGGCACCGGTTCTAACGCGTCGTTTCCGGTACTCCTACTCCCTAGGCGTAGTCCCGAAATCATGGAAGACAGCTTTTGTCCACCCGATCCCTAAAAAAGGCGACCGCTCAGACCCGTCCAATTACAGGCCTATCGCCATCACACCCTTGTTCTCCAAAATAATGGAATCCGTTATAAACTGCCACCTCATGCGGTACCTTGAGGATCACCAGCTGATTAGTGACCACCAGTACGGTTTTCGTCGGGGTCGATCAGCTGGTGATCTTCTGGTCTACTTAACTCATAGATGGGCGGAGGCAGTAGAGTCCAAGGGGGAGGCATTGGCCGTTAGTTTGGACATTGCGAAGGTTTTCGATCGGGTTTGGCACAAAGCGCTTCTTTCGAAGCTCCCTTCCTATAGGCTTCCCGAGAAATTATGCAATTGGATCACCAGCTTTCTTGCAGATCGGAGCATCAAGGTCGTTCTAGACGGTGCATGCTCCGACTACAAGCCTATTAACGCTGGTGTTCCATAAGACTGCGTGCTATCACCAACGCTGTTTCTTCTGCATATCAATGATATGTTGCAAGCCGGTAGCATTCATTGCTATGCGGATGACAGCACTGGTGATGCTCTATACACCGGCCGTGCCAATATTTCTCGGGAAAACGTCACCGAGTACCGGAACAAACTTGTGTCTGAAGTCGAGTCTTTGCTGGACAAAGTCTCGGATTGGGGTCGACTAAATCTAGTCCAGTTCAATCCCCAGAAGACTTTTTTGCGCGTTTACCGCTAAAAAGAACCCCTTTGTCGTATCTCCTCAGTTTCAAGGTACTCCCCTTGTTGCCTCAGCTAGTATCGGAATCCTCGGCGTCGACATATCGAGTAACGTGCAGTTTCGTGGTCACTTGGAAGAGAAGGCCAAATTGGCCTCTAAAAAGCTTGGCGTGCTCAGCTGATTTCATGCCGGCTCAACGCCTGCAACTTTACAAGGCGCAGGTTCGGCCTCACATGGAATACTGTTCCCATCTCTGGGCTGGGGCTCCCCAGTGCCAGCTCCTTCCACTTGACCGCATCCAGCGCAGAGAGGCTCAAATCGTCGACGACCGAGTCCTTTCCGATTGGCTCGACTCACTGGCACTGCGAAGAGATGTTGCATCTCTTAGCATTGTGTGCGGGTAGGGCATGACCTGTCACACATGTTTGGCATCCAAACGGGCGTAAAACAGGTTTGTGTCATGTCTTCCTGGCTGTTCATACTCTATCTCGACAGCTGTTTACAGAAGCTGAAAGATAGCTGTTTGGGTGTGAAATTGGGTGACATAAAAGTAAATTGCCTGCTGTATGCTGATGATGCAGTGCTTATTGCACCATCAGAGGCAGAACTGTAGGCATTAGTCACGTGTATGAAAGAGGAATGTGAAATTAAAGGTCTCCGTTTGAATGCTAATAAAACTAAGGTTCTGGTATTTGAAAGGGACGAAGAGAGAACGAAGTGTGAAATATGGGTAAATCAGAAATGTCTAGAACAGGTAAATGAAATTGTATACTTGGGGAGTGCTTTTAGCCGGGATGGAAGATGTGATTTAGATGTGGACGGACGTGTCGCTGCCGGGAACAAAGTCAATGGTGCCCTGACTGCGTTAGTCAAAAGGCAAGGCGTAGTGAAGAGTGCACGCCTTGCAATACATAACGCAGTGTTGGTACCGATTTTGTTATATGGCAGCGAAACCTGGGTATGCCAGAAGAAGCATAAAAGCAAGTTGAATGCAGTGGAGATGCGATCTTCGTAAAATGTGCGGCGTTACCATGGCCGACCGAAAGCGAAACGAAGAGATTCGCAATATGGCAGGTTTGAAAGATGACCTTATCATAAAAATTGATAAGGGCGTGCTTCGGTGGTTTGGGCACGTTGAGCGAATGAGTGAAGACCGAATGGTGAAGAAAATATATAGCGCGAAAGTTAATATTAAAAGGTGTCGAGGTAGACCGAGACTAACTTTCGAAGACCATGTGAGCAAATTGCTCGAAGAGGGTAGGGTCAAGAGTACTCGGATACCTAGACGTGCATGTATGAAGAAGATAATGAATCTGAAAGAAGCGAAAGAGGTATGTAAGGATCGTGACACTTGGCGATCTGTTCTCTCTGGCTACCCCGTCAGGGATTGTGCGTGAAGATAAGTAATAAGGAAATATAATGAGATTTCAATAAGTTCGCGTTAAAACGTTAAAATATTTTTTTGTTAAAATAACGACTCAAAATTCAGATAATATTTCATCAAGTGATTAATGAACTTTCACCTTAGCGTGGAATATTTCTTGTCATCATCATCATCATTCTATAGGCCTCCCACAAACAATGCCATAAGGCACGGTCCTTAGCCACCTGTATCCATCGACTTCCTGCATGTCTTACCAGGTCGTCACTACATCTAGTGGGGGCCCGCCCCACACTTTGCCTACCGGTACGAGGCTGCCACTTGAGAACCTTTCTTCCCCATCGGTTGTCGGTACCTGGCCTTGGTCGGTTCTTTGTTGGTTAATGGGCCGGTCACATACTTATATGGCCGGCCCATTGTCACATCAGCTTACTAATCCTTTAATACAGATCAATATATATAATGCTAATTAAATGAAAGTGTAACGCGAGTCTTCTTATACTTTTTGGGGGATTTCCTTTACAGTAATTGCGTCTATAATAGATTTAATTGCACCTCATCTTGCTATTATTTTTAACTCTTGTATCGATTCTGGTGTATTTTCTGATTTAATGAAGTATAGTAAAGTAATACCTTTATTTAAATCAGGTTTTACATTGGACCCCTCTAATTTTAGACCTATTTCTGTACTCCCTACTCTCAGTAAAATTTTTCAAAAAATAATTTTGGATCAATTGTTAATTTTTTTTAATACAAATAAATTACTTCATAAAAACCAATTTGGTTTTATAAGGGGTCGCTCGACGTCTGACGCCGGTGTTGAGCTTATGAAATATATTTTAATGCCTGGGAGAATTCACAAGATGCCTTAGGTATTTTCTGTGATCTTTCCAAGGCTTTCGATTGTGTTCATCATGAGACATTAATCAGGAAACTACAACATTATTAACATTGAAAAAAAAAAAATTGGCGCTTAGATTTATTACTTCATGTTTAAGTAACAGAATTCAAAAAGTCATGATCAATGGTAAAGGTTTCTCCGGATCGGTAGTACCAATGAGCGTTCCTCAGGGCTCGATTCTTGGCCCATTCCTGTTTTTAATCTATATTAATGACTTATCTTGTAGGGGACATTCACGATATAGTATTCTTTGCTGATGATACCTCTTTAATTTTCAAACTCAAACGGCAGTCAATTAATTATGACGATGTAAATAATGCTCTATCGAAATTAGTACATTTGTTTAACGCCAACAATATGCTCTTAAACGGCAATAAGACAAAGTGTATTACAATACCTAATGTAAAACATTCGAATACCAATATGCTGTTAAATGGGGAGGCATTGAGTCTTGTGGATACCACTGTTTTTCCCGGTATTACTATTGACGCGAAACTTCAATGGGGCCCCCATATATCTAAATTAGCAAGCAGACTTAGTTCTGCAGCATATGCTGTAAGAAAGATTAGAAGTCTCACAGATGTTGAGACAGCTAGATTAGTGTATTTTAGTTACTTTCATAGATTAATGTCTTATGGAATTTTGCTATGGGGTAATGCGACTGATATTGAAGCTATATTTGTTTTGCAAAAGAGAGCCGTTCGGGCGATTTATAACCTAAATTGTAAAGAGTCCATCAGACAAAAATTTAAAGAAATAAACATATTAACTTTGGCATCGCAATATATTTATGAAAATGTAATGTATGTGCATAAAACATAAATAGCTTTAATAAGAATAAGGATGTGCATACTTTAAATACTAGGAACAAACATAAGCTTGTAATGCTAGTAACTAGACTCCACAGAATCAGTAATTCATTTATGGGGCAACGTATACGCTTTTACAACAAAATCCCAGAACATATTCAAAGTTTGTCAATAAACAAGTTTAAACGTTTTATTAAAGAAAAACTGTACAAAAAGGGTTATTATAATATCAAGGAATACATGAATGAAAATAACCCCTGGGAATAAGGTGATCGCCACCATGCTGGTTCTATGAAAAATCATTTAAAAATTGTATAGGTAAACGAAATTATTGTTAAGTGAAATATGTTTAAAAAAAGTCCTGCTGGGTTTCTTGCTGGTTCTTCCCAGGACAGAGGCATTTTCCGAACCAGTGGTAAATAAAAAATGACTTTCAATAAGTATTATGTAATAATCAATATTGAATAAAAAATTATTCTATTCTATTCTTATACTTCAATTTGTATTGTGCACGGAAAGTTCAATAATACTGAATAGGTATAATTTAATATTTTGTGGTAATAGTATAATTATTATACGTGGTAGAGACACGCTACAGCATATGCAACAGCTATATTATAGTTGTAGCACGAATGGGCCAGCTCGACCGGGGAAGAACCACGCTAACACAGAATACCAGTGTGAGAGCACTGAGGGACCATGCCAGGAATTCGCGAAATGAATTGATAAGGATTTCGTAGTAAGCCTAAAATAGTTGTAGAAAAAATCCTGGAATTGTTAAAGAATATAAAAAAGTTGTAGCCATTAAAGTGTGGTCCCTCAGTTGACACACTCTATCAGCCAGATCTCGAAAAGTATTTTAAAAATGATGTTAATGTTTTTTACAGTTTTTTAAATTTTTAACAGTGGTAGAGCTAAGCGGTAGCTTTTGCTGTTGCACGGATGGGCCAGCTCGAACCGGGGTGGTACCATGACCTCACAGAATACCAGCGTGAAGTAGAGGTTTATCTCTGCGTTGCGCTTGGTGGGTGCAGGTGGCCGGAGGTCCAATCCCCCCCCCCCCCATCAACATGGTAACTACCCCAGGAGGGTACCAGCACCCCTGGAGAATCCCTCCATCCCGGCCTTGCTCTTTTTAACCGAGACTCAGGTGTCATCTCCGGCCGATACTTCATATCTCTCCTACACGGGGTACGAATTAGAACACTCCTTTGTGCCGCGGGCTGGAGTTTGCGTATACGTCAGAGAGGACATCTGTTTTCGACGCCTCGGCAGTCTTGAAGGTACGGACCTGTCCATCCTATGGCTGCGCGTAGACAGCGACGACCATCCCCGCGTCAAGGGGGCCACTATAGGTCCCATAGCGGTAATGCCGACACAGACCGACTCATCGACCACGTCCAAATGGCTGCAGACTCCGTGCTACAACAGGTCCCATCCGCAGAGATCGTGATACTCGGTGATTTTAATAACCACCACGCTGAATGGCTTGGTTCTTGTTTAACCGATCATGCGGGTAGATCTGTCTATGACTTTGCTTTGGCATATGGTCTAACACAACTGGTTACTTCGCCTACGCGGATCCCAGATGTGGAAGACCATGTACCTTCCCTGTTGGACCTTCTGCTGACCTCTCATCCGGACGGATATCAGGTCTCCGTCGATGCCCCTCTGGGCTCTTTGGACCATTGTCTGATCCGGAGTACGGTGCCACTAACGCTCCAATCGCAGTTGCGATCTGCAGCTTGCCGCCGTGTTTGGCACTATAGGTCAGCTGATTGGGACGGGATGCGGTCTTTTTTTGCATCCTACCCTTGGGGGCGGGCTTGCTTCTCGCCGGAAGATCCCAGCGTTGTTGCCGATTCTGTTGCTGATGTGGTACCTCTGTGGTGCCCATCGGTGGCAGATCCCAGCCATGGTTTGGTCGCTCCTGTAAAATAGCATCACGCTATAAGCAGGAGTGCTACCGGGCCTGGGCTGACGCATCAACGTCTCGGGATATAAACACCAGCGCACTTAAAAAGAAGTATACCTCCGCCTCCAGGTCCTTCAAAAGCGTCATTGCCAAGGCAAGGTCTGAGCACATCGGCAGAATTGGCGAGAAGCTAGTTCGCCTTCCTTTGGGAACCCGTGCATTCTGGTCTCTCGCCAAGGCTTTCCAAGGGAACTTCTGTCAGCCATCTCTTCCATCTCTGCACATAGAGGACGACTCACTGGCCCATGCCGCAAAAGAGAAAGCCGATCTGTTGAGCTCTCTTTTTGGGTCCAACTCGACTCTAGATTACGGAGGAAACATCCCGCGGTGTGAATGCTCCATGACAAATGTGCGGTTTAAACAGCGCTCGGTTCGCAAAGCACTCTTATCCCTGGACATCCACAAGTCGAGTGGGCCCGATGGAGTCCCTCCCATTGTGCTGAAGACGTGTGCTCCGGAGTTGGCACCGGTTCTAACGCGTCTTTTCCGGTACTCCTACTCCCTAGGCGTAGTCCCGAAATCATGGAAGACAGCTTTTGTCCACCCAATCCCTAATAAAGACGACCGCTCAGACCCGTCCAACTACAGGCCTATCGCCGTCACCTCCTTGTTCTCCAAAATAATGGAACCCATTATTAAATGTCAGCTCATGCGGTACCTTGAGGATCACCAGCTTATTAGTGACCGCCAATACGATTTTTGTCGGGGTCGATCAGCTGGTGATCTTCTGGTCTACCTGACTCATAAATGGGCGGAGGCAGTAGAGTCTATGGGGGAGGTGTTGGCCGTTAGTTTGGACATTGCGAAGGCCTTCGATCAGGTTTGGCACAAAGCGCTTCTTTCGAAGCTCCATTCCTATGGGCTTCCCGAGAAATTGTGCAACTGGATCACCAGCTTCCTTGCAGAGGAAGGTCCTTGCAGAGGAATCAAGGTCGTTCTAGACGGTGCATGCTCCGACTACAAGCCTATTAACGCTAGTGTTCCACAAGGCTGTGTGCTATCACCAACGCTCTTTCTTCTGCATATCAATGATATGTTGCTAACTGGTAACATTCGTTGCTATGCGGATGATATCACGGCACTGGTGATGCTCTATACAATGCCAATATTTCTCGGGAAAACGTCGCCGAGTACCTGAACAAACTTGTGTCTGAAATCGAGTCTTTGCTGAACAAAGTCTCGGATTGGGGGCGACTAAATCTAGTCCAGTTTAATCCTCAGAAGACACAACTTTGCGCATTTACCGCTAAAAGAACCCCTTTGTCGTATCTCCTCAGTTTCAAGGCACTCCCCTTCTTGCCTCAGCCAGTATCGGAATCGTCGACAAATCGAATAGTGTGCAGTTTCGTGGTCACTTGGAAGGGAAGGCCAAATTGGCCTCTAAAAAGCTTGGCGTGCTTAGCAGAGCGGGATAGTATTTCATGCCGACACACCGCCTGCAACTTTACAAGGCGTAGGTTCGGCCTCACATGGAATACTGTTTCCATCTCTGAGCTGGGGCTCCCCAGTGCCAGCTCCTTCCACTTGACCGCATCCAGCGCAGAACGGCTCGAATCGTCGACGACCGAGTCTTTTCCGATCGGCTTGGTTCATTGGCACTGCGAAGAGATGTTGCATCCCTTTGCATTTTCTTTCGCGTTTATTACGGGGAGTGCTCTGAGGAATTGTCCGGATTAATAACCCGGAACTCCTGATACCATCCACACCATTTGGATGATTGGCGGTCAACCACTGTGCGATTTAGAAGAAGTTTTCTTCCTCGCACAACTTCCTTGTGGAATCGATTACCATCAGCGATACGACTTAGAAACTTCAAGAAAAGAGCCTATTCCTTTTTAAAAGGCCGGCAACGCATCTGCAATTCCCCTGGTTCCCCTGGTGTTGCAGTTGTTCATGGGCGGCGGTAGTCACTTACCATCAGGTGAGTCGCATGCTAGTTTGCCCCCTATACTATAAAAAAAATTTAGATAAGGGCCAAGTGGCTAAGAAATAAAACCTCCTCACCATATCAATTGCTGGCGGTCCACTACCGTGTGATTGCATGAAGATTGCATGCGAAGCAGAAAGTCCGCGTGACCAAACTGTACAATTTACTGTCTCCTGCGTTTTTTCCGGACCATCAGGTGAGCCGCATGCTCGTTTACCTGCTCTTCCATGAAAAGAAAAACTGTCCACCGGATGGTAAGCAAATGCCGTGGCCCATAGACATCTTAAACAGCTTTCTCGATTAAGAATCAAAATACAGATACGTTGCCATCCCTGAGAACTAAGATGCAATGCCCCGATTCCAGTAAATGGGGTCTCAAGTTCTCTACACTCACCATACGAAACAGCTGTTATTTTTTGCTATTATTCTACGCCGGTATTCTTGAGAGCGTGGTCCTTCCCCGGTTGAACCGAACCATTTGTGCTACGTCTATAATATAGTATAGGTGCAACATGGCTCTACCACTTCTATATATAATGTTTGGTCTTTAGCTATGAAATTGTCGTTTTTTTTTTAAATAAGTCAACGTCATTTTTTTCTATATGTTTTCTCTATTAATCAAAGTAATCTCTCATGCAATCGATGTATCATTGCCAACGCAGTGGCAGTTTATGAATGCCCTTCTTGAAGAAATCAGCTGGACGGGAGGCAACAAATTCTTCAAAGTTATTTTGTAATGTCTATTAGGTATTGAATTTTTTTCCCGCCAAAAAGTTATCCAAATTCTGGAAAATGTAGAAGTCTGTAGGTGCAAGATCTGGTGAGTACGGCGGATGAAGGAGAGCTTCCAACCCCAGCTCTAACTTGGAGCTTGGAGTAACTTGGAGACCGTCTGTTGTGAAGTACGAGGTCACGCGTTGTCGTGCAGGACCAGCGGCGACGAGCGATTGACTAAAGCTCATATACTACTACTACATACTACTATACAAATTTGCAGTAATTCTCATCGTGTTTGGTAAGAAGCTGTGAAGAATCACACCAGCGCTAGACAACCAAACAGTGATAATCACTTTTATGACCAATTTTTCGTTTAGGGCGTTTTTTAGGTTCTGAACCACGATCCAACCAACTTGCTGAGCGCTTGCGATTGTCAAACAGAATGCATTTTTCGTCGCAGGTCACAATGCAATTCAAAATTCCTTTGTTTGTGTACCTATTGAGCAGTACAAGGCACGTCTCGACGCGTACTTAACGCCGCTGGCGATCATTGAGTTTGTGGGGCACTCATTTGTCAAGCTTTTTTATGTTGCTAATTTGGCGCAAATGGACCAACATTATTTTGATGCTAACGCTGAAAGCTGCTGCTAATTCAGTCGTAGATTGAAATTTCCAGAAAGAATGCGGGCAAACCAATAAGTGGTGCGTTGTTTTGTACGAGTAGTATTCGCTCCGTAAACGTTTGATGTTATGTAAGTTCCATTTATACTTGCACGGTGTCTTGAGTTCAATTATTTATTTATCTATTTGTCCTCATAAAGCAGCACGTGAGTCGACTCTTCATTTGATATTTGTTACTCGTAGTTTAGTTAAAATGTTCACTGTTTAAACAAAACCTTAAAATAAGTATTTTGTAACTTATTTAAAAATAAGGAACGCCTAGCCTACGCTGGGAAAATTTTGTAAGTCATTCTATAAACACATAAGTTCCAAACTGTCATATATATTCCAAGCAAAATGTCGAACGTTACCACTCAATTAAGTCCTGGATCGTTGGAACCGGTCTTCGTGCAGTAGCTGACAAGTGTTGATGATTCCATGAAGTGATAACTCAGACTCGGCGCTTTTTGCTCCTCGGGTACGTTGGTCGGATACGCGCAGTAAATCTTTCTTAACGAACTCAATTTAATAGTATTTTTATAGGTTTAGCAATTGGGATATTGTAATATTTAAAGATATTTTTCAAGCTTTTTGTCCCGGTGTTAGATTTATGACGTCTGTAAAAAAATTAAATGAACTTTAACCAACGTAATTATAATCTAACAGATTACCAGGGTTAAATAGCAGTAAGTTAAATAAGAGAAGAGTGTGGTTTGCAAGATGATGTTGTGACCAGGATTAAGAAAGGAATGCTTCGGTGGTTTGGCCATGTAGAAAGAATGAATGAGGAAAGAGTGACAAAGCAAATTTATGTTGCAGAGGTGAACGGCATAGTCGGGAAGGGTCGCCCTAGGCGAAAGTTTATCGACCAAATTGGCGATATATTAAAAATGGGCCAAATCAAGAGTACCTTTAACCGACGAGCGTGTATGCGTAGGTATATGGATGTGGAGGAAGCGAGAGAGGTGTGTCAGGATCGTGCCAAATGGAAGTCCATAATCTCTGCCTACCCCTCTGGGTGACAGGCGTGAGTGTTTATTTATTTATATTTATTTATTTATTTAAATAGCAGTATATTATTAATTATGTGTTTTGGCTGGTGAGTAACAAAAACCTTAGATCCTCGAACTGGTAAAGAAGCATTCCATTTTAGTTCTCATGGTGGACAACGCACCTGCATTTTGATTAATCAAGGATGGATGCGTCTTCCGTTTATCTTTACTGATTCCTCGGTACCGTTCACTCTTCTGAAATAATCATTTAATTCAATCTTTCAATCTGTCTGTAAACCTAGTATTGCTAGAAGTTTTTCTTTTAAAATGTTTTAATATTCTGTCTTTAATAATGTCTTCTGGGCTCATAGCGGCGAGGGTGGTATTCCTGAAAGTTAGTTAAAGTTAAAGTTAGAGCCTATATACGTTCCACGGCTGGGCACAGGCCTCCTCTCATTTCTGAGAGGGTTTTAGGGCAAGGAAGTGTCCGCCGCGCTGCCCCAATATGTGTTTGCGGTCTTCACATGTCCTCGAAAAATTTTTACAATATAACTACATGTTTTAGGTGTAAAAGATTTTATGTTGAATTTACCACTGTTTTGGCTTTGTACCCTTTCTTTAGCTATAATAATATTATTATTATAGGTATACATAAAGGCGCAACCCGTTTAGTAAAAAAAATAATTGCTCAATTTTACCTACACTAGTTAATAAAGAAGAAAACACTAAACCATGAGCTGATGAGCTCCCTAACCGAATTAATTTTATAAGCCTAAATAAAACGTTCTATATGGACTAATTAGCAACAATTAATTGTTTTTTAAAGTCGTATTCGTAAAGACTATCCCACCACGCCGCGCCGGTGCCATTATTGTTTCAGAGAACAGATATCGATAATGCTTGTTATAGTCTAATACCGTAAACTGGTGTTGCTTGCCACATAATTGAAGGCGTTTTTCTCAGGCTTTTAATGATACGGACGTAGAGGTCGAGACAACTGAGACAAGTTGCTATTTTTAATCTATAAAAAAGTAATATAACAAAACGTCGCAGGTGTTGTATTGATTGCGAGAATACTCGAACATTATTATCAATCAAAGAGAGGTCTGGACAATATTGTTTGGAAAAAAATAACTAAGGAAAAATATGCAAATGTAAAAAAAAGTGGGTGATGTCACACGCAAAAAACCATGAAACTTTTTCTTAATTTTTTTAAATACATGCATTTCTTCGTTGCCGAAGCCATCAACACACTTAAATCAGACTCGAGGACACTATAATGAGATATGAAATACGTTTTAATGCTAATGATAATCTTTATTTGAGTAAAACATGAAATAAATGTTGTTAACATGAAAAACGAGTGCTCCTGTTTTGCTTATTTTACATAAGTCATATATATATATATATACAAATAAATAAAATTGAAGTGTCTGTTTGTAATGTCAAAGTTACGGTTTTTTACTAAATGCATATGAAAGTAAATACGGTACTTATAACTAAAATACAATTTTTAAAATTTTTGTCTGTCTGTCTGTTTGTTCCGGCCAATCTCCGAAACGGTTGAATCGATTTTGACGGGAATTTCATTGGTAGATAGCTGATTTCATAAGGAGTAACTTAGTCTACTTTTATTTTAGAAAAATAATTAGGGTTCCGCGTAAAAACATAAAAACCCTAACACACGAGCGAAGTCGCGGGGAACAGCTAGTTGTACTTAAATGAGGGCATCGACGAATTTTTCTGCCACCATATTGTCTTATGTTTTGTTGTCCACGTAGTATTATCGTTTGGCTCTTATAGGTCCCATGTTTATGTGACTTGTAACAAAAAAGAATGTTCCAACTGTGTTACTTGCCTAGTAAGTTGTAAAAGATGACTAATAGGATATTGGAACTAGGATTGTGAATGCGAAGGGCCTAGACACCTATCACTTATTTTACAGTTTTCCACCTACACCCATACTTACATGGTAGAGCTATGCTGCAGCTATATTAGTAGTATAGTTGTAGCACGAATGAGTCGGCTCGACCAAGGAAGGACCACGCTCTCACAGAATACCAGCGTAAAATAGCAGCTTAACACTGCTGTGTTTCGTATGGTGAGTGTACCGAAACAACCGGAGACCCTTGTTACTGGAAAAGAGGCATTCCATCTTATTACTCAAGGTTGAACGCATCTGCATTTTGATTTTTAATCGGGGATAGATGTAGATGATGTGATAGACATCTCTATGATTTACAGCCATCACTTACCATCAGGTGGACAGTGTGCTCGTTTGTCAGTTTATCCTATAAAAAATACTTTTGTCCCTAAACGTGGTCCGAGTGAGTCGATGCTCTTTGGACTCTGCCTGCTCCCGGTACAGGCATGAAATTATACCTAAACTATTTTCTTATACATAAATGTGAATAGTAATGTGAACGAAAGCTTATATCACGTGTTGATATATTGTTATACGGCTCCAACTTCCGTTAGAGGAGCATTTCTTTTCTTTGTGTGATGCCCGCGCAAGAGAATTAATCTGTAAGAGGCGACAGTAGAAAACCACAGAAATATCACATAGCTTCCAAATGGTGGCGATATAACTGTCTTGTTTACGCGAGACGGAATATATTCAGACCAGCGACGGACAGCAGTGTCAAAGGTTTACGGCTCCGTGGCGCAGTGGCTTAGCAATGTGTTGTTGCGCTGGGGGCTGCGGGTTCGAATCCCGCACGGAACAAGAATTTGTATGGCCTACAAATAATTGTTCCGGGTCTGGATGTTTGTTCTCGTGAAATTTATGTTTGTAAACTGCCTCCACGATACAGGAGAAAATCCTATTGTGGGGGTAACGTTTTTTTTAAAAAAAGAAGAAAAAAAAGAAAGAAAAAAAAAGATGCGATATATCTTGTACTGCAATCGTCCATCTATACTAACAAGCGTGAGGATTTAGTCAATTCCTATGTATGGCTTATTTCCAGCAGTTGACTTCTATTTGATGATAAACGAGAAGAAGAAGTCATTACGCAGTGTCCACCTTAAAATGTTTTACTGTAAAACGATTTAACAGCTTTATGACTTGGCCAGAATTAAGATAATAACGTTATTAGTAAAAATATCCACTACCCCACATCATCCCATGTGTGTCGTAAGAAGCGACAGAGGGAAACAAATCAGAAGGTGGGCAGCAGCATCTCCTTCATAACAACTAGAAAATAAAACCTCGTCAGCCAGTCTTCCTGCCAAGCATGGCAACTGTGGCAATATCCCTCCCATGATCTTTTTATGGGGAGGCTATCTTCATCAGCGAACTTTGACAAGCCCTAATGAATGAATGAATGTAGAAAATTTAGGTACACCTGAAAATATATCGATATATTTGAGGCACGACATCCCGTGCAACAATATATTCAAGCAACGTCTGATGTTATCGGTAGAGCACGTTGTAAGCCAAACGTCACTAACAAGGACCTCATGTTAATAAATACGAATACACACCGTTTAGTGATGTCGGCAGTGAAATAATCGATATTTATTAAAAAATCAATATCGACCGATATTGCGGTCGATGAAAAAATTTTGATATATCGATCAAATTTTCAGAGATTTTCGATTTTAAAATAATAATGTATTTAGTTCAGTCTGGCTCAATAAATAGGTAATAGTATTTTAATACAAATTATTTTAATTTATGAGAATCTTAATAAAAACGAAGGTAATTTAATCGTTATTTTTTTATTATGCAAAATTAGATAATATGAAAAACTAAATAGCAATCTCCTAATATTTTTAAGACCAATTTATTATTTCAGTTAAACCAGTATTCGTTCGTCGTTCTAGTGCACTATCATCCGCACCATGCTACAACGTAAAGACTAATAAATTTGAAAAAAAAATCGTTTTTGATACGATTTTCGATATTGAATATATTGTATCGATGTATCGGATTAAAATATATCGCCTAAAATATCGATATATCCAATCAAAAATGTCAATTCATCAATTTATCGATATTTTTCCAACAAGCCTAATACCGTATAGAAATCAGGACAGACGGCAACAGATCTAATAAATTTTGTAAGGATCTGTAAATGTTAATTGGTACTAAAGTAAGACTCAAGGCAAAGTTTTAGTGATATATTTATAAACAGACAAAATTTTGAAGTTAAACTTCATTAGGGGTTACTTAGTACTCGGTAATATGGATACTCGGCCGGCTGTAATGTTCAATAAAATCTTATAGTTCATTTACGTAGATTCCGCATTCATGGGGGCAACGACTGACTATAGTATTTTGTGAGTATATGTATGTGTTATATAGACAAGGAGAGTGAGACTTTTTGGCCTGAAGTTACAAAATTGACGTATTGCCTGTATTTTTCTGACGTAAAATACAAGAAACATTTAACAATTTACATTTCCAAATACATTAAATTAAGAAATAAGTTAGGAAATAAAATATATTATAACGTTTTAAAACGAATAATAAATTAAATAAGCGCTTTTCTAAAATTTGTAATGAATCCTGAAAAACACAGATTTGAAATTTAATTTGAATTGAGAAATTTACCACACTACGATTATACGCTTATAAGCTTAAATTAGAAGTGTCCGTCTATATTACTGAAATGACTGGCTTCTATTAAGCTCAGGGTTTTAATTGCATATAAAAAATTTGTCTGTCTGTCCGTCCGGGCAAATTTTCAGAAGGGCTGAACCGATTGTAATGAAACTTCACGAACAGGTAGAGAGCTATCCCAGGAGGGAACCAGGCTGTATTTTATCCGAAAAAGTTAAAAAGGTTTTTGAGTAAAAAACCCGACCAAGTGCGAGTCGGACTCGCGCATGAAGGGTTCCACACCATCCTACAAGATTTAATACTATGCCAAAAAACACGTTTCTATTAGAGGAGCCTTTTAATTTTTAATTTATTTAAATTTTTATTATTTGTTGTTATAGCGGCAGCAGAAATACATATTCCGTGAAAATTTCAACTGTCTTCTTATTACGGTTCATGAAATACAGCCCGCTGACAGACAGACGGACGGACAGCGGAGTCTTAGTAATAGGGTCACGTTGGTTAACCTTCGAGTATGGAACCCTAAAAACGAACTTCACGAACAGGTAGAAAAAAATGCCAGCACTGATTTAGGCTATATTTCACCGAACTTGGCGATTTTTTTGATTTTGTTTTTAAAGTAAATGGTCTTTACTTATGTTAAATCTAAATAACGCCACACTAATATGTCTCACCCACGCGGAGCCCAAGCGACAGAGTATTTAATACATTTTTAATAGGTTAAAAATCAATAATCGAAAATAAATAATAACAATAAAAATAAATACACAACAGAAATACATTAATATTTTTTTATAGGATAATGGTGACAAACGTGCACACGGTCCACCTGATGGTAAGTGGTTGCTGCGGCCCATAGACATCTACATCTATCCTCTATTAAAAATCAAAATGCAGATGCGTTGTCACCCGTGAGTACTAAGATGGAATGCCTCATTTCCAGTAAAAAGGGTCTCCGGTTCTCTACACTCACCATACGAAACACAGCAGCGTTAAGCTGCTATTTTACGTTGGTACTCTGTGAGAGCGTGGTCTTTCCCCGGTCGAGTCGACCCATTCGTGCTACAACTATACTACTAATAGAGCTGCAGCATGGCTCTACCACGTAAAAAATATTTATATATTAGATGGCAGGGCTCATTCTCTACCTACTAGTCCTTTTGGGTGGGTACCACCCTGTTGCCTATTTATACCGCCCAGCAAATCGTCTCAGTACATGTACTCCTGTATTAAGACATTGAGAGCCAGTATACGTAATAACAGATTGTGAGGCATATCATCTTAATCCTCAGATGTAACCGCTTTCATTTGTATAAAGTTGGTTGCAGGTGTCCATGGACTATAGCACCACTTACCACTAGGTGTCTCATCAATATAAAATATTAGACCCATGTCCAAGAGTAGGCTTTGTCGGGCTGATGAAGAAGTAGAACTAAAGATGAGGAAAAATCTTTTGAAACAATTTTTTTTATTAATAAGTTTCACTTGGAAAGCTTATACCTTTTTATTTTTTAAGTGCTCGTCATACTGCAGTGACCTCAGATAACCCATCACCCTATTTTTCTGCAGGGGAGACATTGACAGACAGACAGGCTGCATTATATGCATCCTACGAGATAGTTATACTGTCGACCGGCAAATGTATAATGATGTAAAATAACCAGAAAGTCCATGGAAATCAGTGAAGAAGGTCGGAAACATGGGGTGTTACGATTACCAAATTAAGCCGAGCGAAGCGACTATGCAAATTTTCATACTAAACGGAAGGCCCACCAGGGTCCACGGACCCTTCCGTCCTACGGACTGATAATTATAAAGTATAATTTTGAGTGTGTAAATAAATTAATTTAAAATCAAATTAAATAATGCTGGTGAATTGCGTATATTTTTTTTTATAGGAGAGGGGGCAAACGAGCATGCGGCTCACCTGATGGTAAGTGACTACCGCTGCCCATGAACAGCTGCAATACCAGGGAGGGAATTGCAGATGCGTTGCCGGCCTTTTAAAAAGGAGTACGCTCTTTTCTTGAAGGTCCCTAAGTCGTATCGGTCCGGAAAAATCGTTGATGGTAATCGATTCCACAAGGAAGTCGTGCGAGGAAGAAAACATCTTCTAAATCGCACAGTGGTGGACCGCCAATCATCCAGATGGTGTGGATGGTATCGAGAGTTCTGCCGCGATGTGCATTCGTGAAATTTGGCGGCTGGGATTAATCCAAACAATTCCTCAGACCACTCCCCATGGTAGATGCGAAAGAAAATGCAAAGGGATGCAACATCTCTTCGCAGTGCCAATGAATCGAGCCGATCGGAAAGGGCTCGGTCGTCGACGATTTGAGCCGCTCTGCTCTGGATGCGGTCAAGTGGAAGGAGCTGGCACTGGGGAGCCCCTGCCCAGAGATGGGAACAGTATTCCATGTGAGGCCAAACCTGCGCCTTGTAAAGTTGCAGGCGGTGTGCCGGCATGAAACACTGTCCCGCTCTGCTGAGCACGCCAAGCTTTTTAGAAGCCAATTTGGCCTTCCCTTCCAAGTGACCACGAAAGTGCACGTCACTCGATATGTCGACTCCGAGGATACCGATACTGGCTGAGGCAGCAAGGGGAGTGCCTTGAAACTGAGGAGATACGACAAGGGGTTCTTTTTAGCGGTAAACGCGCAAACTTGTGTCTTCTGAGGATTAAACTGGACTAGATTTAGTCGCCCCCAATCCGAGACTTTGCTCAGCAAAGACTCGACTTCAGACACAAGTTTGTTCCGGTACTCAGCGACGTTTTCCCGAGAAATATTGGCACGGCCGGTATATAGAGCATCACCAGTGCTGTCATCCGCATAGCAATGAATGTTACCAGTTAGCAACATATAATTGATATGCAGAAGAAACAGCGTTGGTGATAGCACACAGCCTTGTGGAACACCAGCGTTAATAGGCTTGTAGTCAGAGCATGCATCGTCTACAACGACCTTGATGCTCCGATCTGCAAGGAAGCTGGTGATCCAATTGCACAATTTCTCGGGAAGCCCATAGGAAGGGAGCTTCGAAAGAAGCGCTTTGTGCCAAACCCGATCGAAGGCCTTCGCAATGTTCAGGCTAACGGCCAACGCCTCCTCCTTGGACTCTACTGCCTCCACCCATCTATGGGTCAGGTAGACCAGAAGATCACCAGCTGATCGACCCCGACGAAAACTGTATGTGCGGTCACTAATCAGCTGGTGATCCTCAAGGTACCGGATGAGCTGGCAGTTAATAATGGATTCCATTATTTTGGAGAACAAGGAGGTGATGGCGATAGGCCTGTGGTTGGACGGGTCTGAGCGGTCGCCTTTTTTAGGGATCGGGTGGACAAAAGCTGTCTTCCATGAGTTCTGGACTACGCCTTGGGAGTAGGAGTACCGGAAAAGACGCGTTAGGACCGGTGCCAACTCCGGAGCACACGTCCTCAGCACAATTGGGGGGATTCCGTCAGGTCCACTCGACTTCTGGATGTCCAGGGAGAGAAGTGCTTTGCGAACTGAGCGCTGTGAGAACAGCACATCCGGCATGGAGCACTCACAACGCGGGATGGTCGGTGGTGTTTTCCCCCCGTCATCAAGAGTCGAGTTGGATGCAAAGAGGGAGCCTAAAAGGTCGGCTTGTCTTTTGCGTCTTGGGCCAGTGAGTTGTCCTCCCTGTGCAGAGATGGTAGTGATGGCTTACAGAAATTCTCTTGGACAGCCTTGGCGAGAGACCAGAATGCACGGGTTCCCGAAGGAAGGCGAACTAGTTTCTCGTCAATTCTGCCTATGTGCTCTGACTTTGACTTGGCAATAACTCTTTTGAAGGACCTGGAGGCGAAGTTATACTTCTTTTTAAGTGTGCTGGTGTTTACATCCCGAGTCACCGAAGCCGCAGCCCAGGCTTGATAACACTCCTGCTTACTGTGTAATGCAGTCTTACAGGAGAGACCAAACCAAGGCTGAGATCTGCCTCCGATGGCTACCAAAGATGATGGAATAAATAGTTCCATTCCCTGTAGCACCACATCAGTGACAGAGTCAGCAACAGCGCTGGGATCATCCGGCGAGAAGCAAACCGCCTCCATGGGTAGGAAGCAAAGAAAGACCGCATTCCGTCCCAATCCGCCGACCTGTAATGCCAAACACGGCGGCAACCTGCAAAACGCAACCGCGAGGGGAGTGTGAGTGGCACCACACTCCGGATCAGACAATGGTCCGAAGAGCCGAGAGGGGAAATCGACGAAGACCTGATATTCGTCCGGATGAGAGGTCAGCAGAAGGTCCAACAGGGAAGGTGTATGATCCTCAACATCTGGAATCCGCGTAGGCGATATAACCAGTTGTGTCAGACCATATGCCAAGGCAAAGTCATAAACAGATCTCCCCGCATGATCGGTTAAACGTGAACCGAGCCATTCGGCGTGGTGGGCGTTAAAATCGCCGAGTATCACGATCTCTGCGGATGGGGCCTGTTGTAGCATGGAATCTGTAGCCATTTGGACGTGGTCAATGAGTCGGTCTGTTTCGGCATTACCGCTATGGGACCTATAGAGGCACCCGTAGACGCGCGGATGGTCGTCGCTGTCTACGCGTAACCAAAGGATGGGCAGGTCCGAACCTTCAAGACTGCCTCGGCGTCGAGAACAGATGTCCTCTCTGACATACACGCAAACTCCAGCCCGAGGCACAAAGGAGTGCTCCAATTTGTACCCCGGGTAGGAGAGATACGAAATATCAGCCGGAGAGGAACCTGCGTCTCGGTCAGAAAGAGCAAGGCCGGCTTCGCCGTCTCGAGATGGTAGTGGACGGCGTTTAGGTTAGAGTGAAGTCCCCTGATGTTGCAGAAATTCACGGATAGCGTGGCAGGGGTCGCCTTGGTATTGTTGCTCAGTTTGCCCCGTATGGTGAGTAACAAGCCATTTCATCTTGATCTTCACAGGTGACTACGTTACTGCATTGTGATGAAGATAGATGTTGCGTTTCCGTGGGTCACAGCATCTTGTTACCATCAGGTGGGCTGTGTGCGCGTTTGTTACTCTTATTTGTATAAAAAATAAAGCTTACACCGGTGTAAACTTATCTGTAAATTTATCGGTGTTGTCAGTAAATAATTTAACCAATTTGTCTGTACTTCGGCCGCGCTGTCCATGCTATCGGGTACTCATTAATTACGTATGGACAGCTGCTGGGCGTGGGGCTACTTGTATTTCGCACCTTTTGTAAATTGGCTAGGTTTTATTTATATTATTTGCTTTGCGATCACGCGTGGAATATTAGTTAACTTCATCTACTCGTACTCTATCTTTAAGTTAGAAGTTAGAGGGAATGTTTGATTAAAAACATTTTTTAAATATTATAGTGGCAAAAGTAAAACAACGGGAAACAGCGTTGTAGTTGCGAGTTGTCTAGTACTGCGAATTCAAATTGGCCTATCCGAACTGAATATGTTTTTGAATAGTAATAAATTAAAATGTTTTAAATTTACGACTTTGTTTGTTTAGTACTTTAGTAGTTTTTAAATGAAAAGCACAGAGGTACTCAGGGAGGTGAGTTTGTTAAATTCACTGATCTTAGAATTACAGATAACGCGAAGCTCAATTTTGTTCTGGTCAGGTATTTCAAAACTAGCTAGTGAACGTAGTTTTGCAGCATATACTGTAAAAAAAAAAATAACAAGCCTTAGTGTTGAAATTTGTTTATGCTACTCGTACTTATTTCTATAGCATATTTTCGCGCGGAATCTTGCAATGGTGTAATACGGTTGACATTGTTTTATCTTATTACTTATCTTGATTTTGCAGAAGAGAGCGAAAAGCGCAATTTATAACCTAAATCCGAAGGATCTTCTTAGACAAATGTGTTACACCAAAGAGTCTGTGCCAACGCATAAGACCTATTTTTATTTAAATATAAAAAAATATGCAAAAGTTATTTAAAAGTTATTTAAGGAAATTAACTTTAAATAAAAAGTAATAGTTGACTTCAAAGAATAAAAAATAAAAAATTATTTCATGTTTGGGTGGAATTTTAGCACTTTTACGTAGAATAAGGAATATCACAATAGCAATGTCGCCTAAATACGAGTAGTTATATTAAAATTCATTCCGCCGTCCGTCATACTTTATTATATACCCCTGACAGCTTGTCTCAATCCTTGTTTTCGTTCAGGCAAACGTGTCTCTGATTTGGTTAGGAATGAGTGCATCAATTTATAAGCTCATACTGCTGTGGCTTTCTGTCGCACACACTGCATAATCTATGCCGTCGCGTCAGTTGCTATGAACAATTGGTGCGAGTTTGTCGCGAGTTGTTTTCGGTTCTGTTATAATAAGCTATAATAGCTATGATAAGCTAAAATAATAGAATAAAAACTCGATTACGATAATGTTAATTCAATGCTAATGATTATGGTGGATAATATAGTGTCGTGTTAAGTGAGTGAGTTCTTAATAGAATTATTTGCACGTGAGAGGTAATAAACTATATTTTATTTTAATGTTTTCTTACATTAAGTTATGATGAATATTTTTATACTTGTAACGGTGACAGTGATCGATCACAAAGTCTATCTGGTGATAAGTGAATGCCGTTGTTCACAAACACTCATATCTATATTCGGTTACTGCCAGCTCCGTGGTACAGTGGCTTTTCAATGAGTTACGGCACTAAGAGGCCGCGGGATTATATCCCGCACGGGACAAGTATTTGTAAGGCCTACGAATAATTGTTTAGGGTCTGGATGTTTCTCCTTGTGAAATTTGTTTATGTAAACAATCGCCTGGCTACAGGAGAAAACTCTAGTGGGGGGCTAGGTACAATAAAAGTAAGTTTTTAGACGTGATAGGCCATGCTGTAGCTATATTATGGTGGTAGCACGAATGGGTCGACATAGCCGGAGAAGGACCACGCTCTCACAGAATACTAACCCATACCCAATATGAGGCAATAGGGGGAAGGCCTATGTTGAGCAGTGAGTTTTATGGGCTGTAAGGGTGTTCTGATGATGACCCATTTGGGCATAATATAGCTGCAGATTGGCTCTTTATATTAACAAAGGGGTGGATCTAGATTCGAACCCATGAATCGTGTCATTTAAAGTAATCACTCGACTTATAAAAATAATCCCTGGGGGTGATCGCTTACATGCTGGTCGTATTATCTATGGTGGTATTATCATTCATATAAAAAACTGTACAAAGTTATTTTAAGGTCATACATTCTAAAAAAATATATAATCCCGTTAGGTTTCTTGGTGCTTCTTCCCAGAACGGAGGTATTTTCCGAATTAGTGGTATATAAAAAATGCTTTGAAGAAGTATTATGTAATAAACTATATTGAAAAAATAATTTCTATTTTAATTTTTCTAATCTATTCTAATATTGTTACTACGTCACGAAACCAAATTACGATATATACATATATACATAAGCACATACATGTTATTACATAATGGCTTTCTCTCGAAATATTGAAGAAAGCTCACAACGTGAGAGTTTTAAGAGTTTTTGTTTGTCGTATTAGTTAGCAAGTCTGTAGCCATATAACTTCGTAAAGTCGATGTACAAATTGTGAACGCCTATTAGACCATTATAAAGCTTATAGTCTACTGCAAGCGATGACAATACTATGAATTACAGTGTAAAATTACGGTGGAAAGAGTCGACTATTGGTTTATACGTGTTAAAGCCACACTGGAACTATATTATGGAGAAGAATCAAGGTCTCAAAAACCGGAGTTAAATAGCAACTAAATATTGCTGTAATTCGTATGGTGAATGTACAGAACCGGAGATCTTTTTTACTACAAACGAGGTATTTCGCCTTAGTGACTACAAAGCATCTGCATTTTCATTCTTAATCGAGGATAGATAAGCATCAGTAGCCTAATGTTTAATAACATTACTAGTATTTTTTCTCAAAAAAAATAATAGATGTAGATGTCTATGGGCCATAGCGCCTACTTACCATAAGGTGGACCTGTGCTCATTTATTCATCATCATCATCATCATTACAGCCTTTCATAAGTCCACTGCTGAACATAGGCCTTCCCCAAGGAATGCCACAAAGCACGGTCCTGAGCCACCTGCATCCATCGACTTCCTGCATGTCTTACCAGGTCGTCACTCCATCTCGTGGGGGGTCACCCTACACTTCGCCTACCGGTACGAGGCTGCCACCTTTTTTCCCCATCGGTTGTCGGTTCTTCGAGCTATATGGCCAGCCCACTGCCACTTCAGCTTACTAATCCGTTGAGCTATGTCGGTTACTCTGGTTCTACTGCGGATATCCTCATTCCTAATTTTATCACGCAGAGAAACTCCGAGCATAGCCCTCTTCATAGCTTGCTGAGCGACCTTGAGCTTCCTCATACGACCAGCAGTGAAGGACCACGTCTCAGATCCGTAAGTCATCACTGGCAACACGCCCTGGTTGTACAATTTCGTTTTAAGGTTTTGAGGTATGTCTGACGAGAAGATGTGTCGTAGTTTCCCGAACGCTGCCCAGCCGAGTTGAATCCGTCGATTGACCTCTCGGTCGAAGTTGGACTTACCTAGTCGGACTATTTGTCCCAGGTAAACATACTCGTCAACAACTTCGAGATTAGTGCTCCCAACAACTACCGGCATAGGTGTGACATGGACATTAAACATGATCTTTGTTTTGTCCATGTTCATCTTAAGACCTATCCGTTGGGAGACACTATTGAGGTCATTGAGCATGGTGCTTAGTTCCTCCAGCGATTCTGCCATAAGGACTATATCGTCGGCAAATCGAAGGTGAGTGATGTATTCGCCATTGATGTTAATACCGTATCCTTTCCAGTCCAGAAGCTTGAAAACGTCTTCCAATGCAGCGGTGAAGAGTTTCGGGGATATAACGTCACCCTTTCTTCACCTCTCTGCAATTGCATAGGTTTCGTACTCTGGTTCAGTACTCGGATAGTCATCGTAGCCCTACTGTACAAGCACTTCAGCACTTCGATATACCGACAGTCAACTTGGCGCCGCTGAAGGGACTGCAACACCGCCCAAATTTCGACGAAATCAAAGGCTTTCTCATAGTCTACATACGCCAGGCATAGTGGCAAATTGTACTCCTCGGGCTTCTGTACAACTTACCGAAGGGTATGTATGTGGTCTATGGTGCTAAAGCCCTTTCGGAAACCGGCTTGTTCGGGAGGCTGGAAGTCGTCAAGTCTGCGCGCGAGATGATTCGTAATAACTCTCGAAAACAGCACGTAGAAGCGGCTCAGAAGGGAAATCAGTCTGTAGTTCTTCAAGAGAGCGTTGTCACCTTTCTTGGAGAACAAGACCACCGCACTTTTGCTGCGGTGTAATGCCGCCATGGAGGACGGAATTAAAGAGCTTCTGAAGGACTTCAAGTACCGGTTTTCCACCCGCTGTCAGAAGCTCCGCTGTAATTCCATCATCGCCTGGGGCCTTGCCGTTTTTAAGGTGCTAGAGAGCCATCTCGCTCAGACTGACGTCCGGGATATCTTCAGAATAGTGTCGGATAAGACTCGCTCTTGGATCGTTACTCACACTTGCGTGTGACTCCAACGATGACGTGTACAGCTGCCCATAGAACCTCTCTATCTCACTTAAAATATCAGGTGCCCCGGAAACGATGCTGCCACACTCGGTCTTCAGCTTTGACAGTTGGCTTTTTCTGGGAGACAGATCTCTGGCAATGACTTTGGAGCCTTGGTTCCGCTCGATCGCTTCTTCAATACAATCTGTATTGAAGTTGCGTAAGTCCCGCCGCATGCATTTGGAGATCTGTCTGTTCAGTTGCCTGTATGCTGTCAAATCTGTTGAAGAATGTAGCTTCATCTCTCGTCTAACAGCCATGAGATTAAGAGTGTGATCGGAGAGTTATTGTGTTCTTCTGCGGCGGGTCTTGCAAAACTTAGCTCCGACCGCATGGACAGTTTCCACGAGCTTGACATTCATATCGTCCACTTCATTGCAGTCTTCTAGGCACTGAAAACGGTTTTGTAACTCGAGCTGAAAGGTTTCGGGACTTTGGATGAGAGCACGAGGGGGACGGAGCGTTGACTTCATTAGACGCGACCTCTCCAACTTAACGTTTAGGTTCAGTGTGCCTCTGACCATTCGGTGATCGCTACCAGTTTTCACCCTCGCGATCACGGAGACATCACTGAACAGTTGTCGTCTGGTCGTCATAATGAAGTCAATCTCATTTGTTGTCGAACCGTTGGGGCTCGACCAGGTCCTTTTCCTGTGGGACCGTTTCTGGAAGAATGAGTTCATCATAAAGAGTCCCTCTTTCTCCATAAAGTCGGCCAGCTGGTGGCCCCTTGCGTTCCGTTGCCCTATTCCAAATTTCCCTACTTTCAGCTCACTGTTCTCTCTTGTGCCTAGTTTTGAATTGAAGTCTCCCATTAACACCGTATATTGGGTTGTTGAGGAATGCATGGCTCTAGAGATATCCTCATACATTTCCTCCACCTCCCCATCGGGATGTGCCGAGGTTGGTGCGTAAACCTGTATGACCTTCAGCGAATACCGTTTGGTGATTCTGAGTATAAGGTACGCAACCCTCGTCGACACACTCCCGATCTTTACAACGTTGTTAACGAGAGACTTGTGAACGATAAATCCGACACCTCCTTGGGACAGATGGTCGCCCTCCCGGTGATAGAGCAAGTTGCCGGATTCGAGGATTACCGTCTCCTCCCCCTCTCTTCGGACTTCAGATAATCCTATAATATGCCAGCGTAACTTGTCTATCTCTTCTTCCAGCTCCACAATCTTCTCGTCAGTCCTCAGGGTGCGTGCGTTGTATGTTGCCAGATCGAGTCGTCTTAGGTGGCAACCGAACCTCCACCGGAGATTCTTAGCACCCCCTGCCCCGCCGTTACCATGGTCGCCACCGTAGCCAGGAATAGCGGGGCCGCCGGGGACTAGGGGCCCTCTCTTTGTTACATTCATAGGGGGGTATTTGTTAGTTGCCACGCTTGGCGAGCGGGTTGTTAGCCGCAGTTTTTTTATTGTATTTTTGCTGTTATCAGGAAGATGCTGCTGCCCATCTCCTGCCTGTTTCCCTTTGTCGCCTTTTACGACACCCACGGGAAGATATGGGGTAGTGGATATTCTTAACCGCCACTACACGGCAACGCGTGAAGGTATCAAGCTGAAATTCATATCAAATACTTAAGTCTACTGTCCCTTGGAGCTGTGAAAAAATCAAACTTCTAAACCAACGCAATCAAAAGATACAGCCGTTTATGCCGCAAATTTTCGACATTCGCAAGGGAATCAAAACCTACAGGGTACTTCCCGTGAACGCAGAATCTTAAAATTTAGTACAAAGCAACGTATTGTAGCAAAGATAAAGGAAAAATTGCGCAATGCATAAATTTTTAGTTACACCATATAATAAAAATATTTTTTCAATAAAGAAAAATTTAATCGCAGGAAGATATTATGATCTTCGATAAATGGATGGGTAATCCGGGGAGCAGCGTCTTATCGCCCTAACCTTAGTTAGGGGGAAAAGCAAATTAAGGAGCCACCTCTTAAAACCGCTTCTATATTAAAAGAACTGACCACCTAGTGATTACTGAAATTGATTTAAAAGTTTTTAACCAATGTTCAGTAATACATAAAATATGAGTATTGTAGCTATTTAAGAACAATTCAATTTCTTGCTCTTTGCCTGTCATGCCTTGTTTATTTTGATGCATAAGGTGTAAACAATTTTTATTCTCACTTTGTGGAGTCATACAATTAAGGATTTTTATGCTACATCCTAAATTCTTCCTTGTAATGGTGTAAGTTGTTTCTCGTCAAGGGTAATGCTATTTTTTGGTGCATTAAATTATTATTAAAATATTTGGTGACTTTTGGTAGCGTAACATATTGAAAGATATTAGAATACAAATTATTTTTTTTTATCTTCTAGTTATTGTTTTATAATAACAACTTTGTTTATACTTCAATCCATCTTCTCCAAAACAAAATGTATATACGAGGTAATTTTGTGCGAGAAGAAGTGTCATAAAAAATTAGTGTTTTAAATAATTATGCAACCTGTTTTGATTGCATAATGTCACCTTGGTGAAAAGATTTTTGAACCAGTGCAGTGGTAAAAGTAAAAAATTTCTTTCAATAAGAATTATTTGTAATCTATATTGAATTAAAAAAAATATTTTTTTTTAGCTACGGGTCAGGTACAATTAACAAATATGCAAAGCAGGCTGTACATGGTCAGCTTAACATTATGTGAACGAAACCTTTATTACAATATTGTTTCAATGATTTGAACTAAGAGCCGTTAAATTACTTTTACAAATACAGTTTCCATTGTTCATTGTTGCCTTTAATCTATTTCAGTGGCATGTTTTATGTGGAAGGAATAAACTTAATTTATCATATATATGTCAGTCATACATAGTACCTTGTAGTGGCTGTGTAAGATTATACACTACCTCATATCGTCCCGTAAAGCCATGCTGTATAATTGTAGTACAAATAGATCAGCTCAACCGGGGAAGGATCACACTCTCACAGAATACCAGTATTGTTGATATGGTGTGTGTAGAGAACCGGAAAAACTTTACACTCGAAACGAGGCATTCCATCTTAGCCTGGGGCTAACAAGTAACAACGCATCTACATTTTGATTCTTAATCGAGGATACATGTGGATGTCTATGGGCCACAGCAACCACTAACCATCAGGTAAACTGTGTGCTCGTTCGTCACCATTATCCTATAAAAAATAATTACTAAGTATTTGGTAGTGCAATTTACAAGTGTTCGGTGGTGAACGAAACATCGATTCCGTATTTTTTTTAACAAAAAATGTTGTTAAAGGAAACTCTGCATTCCATAAAACACACCTGTATTATGGAATGCAGAGATTCTTTTAAAGCGATTGGTTAGTTAAGTAATTCAAAAGAATATTCATTTATCTATTTGTTAAGATCTATTATTGGTCATTAGAGACAACTAAGGTGGACACTGAATTATCTTTCTGATTTTATACTTCTTAAGTACTGATTAACTGAGAGATAAGAATATTAATGTTTTTAAAAGGTATAGATATAGGGAAATACATTTTATATTAAGCACTGTCGGTCTTTCTTGTTTCGTAAACGTGTCACTTTTTTTCATGAAACGTTTTTAACAGATAAGGTTGGAAGTTGATATTGGTACATAGACAACGACGGGGACAATCACAATAGTATACGTATTCAAAATCAAATAACACGTGTGGTTGCAGAAGTATTAGCTTCTTTAGAAATTCGAATATAAGACCGACGAAGCTGTTAGCAGGTTGACTAAGTTTTTTTTTAAAAGTATAAGGGTGACAAACGAGCACACAATCCACCTGATGGTAAGTAGTTGCTGTACATCTACATCTAAATCTATCCTCGATTACGAATCAAAATGCAGGTACGTTGTCACCCGTAAAGGCTAAGATGAAACGCTTCGTAACGTCATTGTCATCAATGCAATATGAAATTATTGTGGATGAGAATTGCATTTCCTTTTCGCTTTAAAAAACTTCGTAAACAAAAACACTATTTTTATGTTTTTTAAAGTAAAAAGTCTGAAAGAGGAATGCTGGTTACATAATGATTATTATCAATGAAAAAAAAAATTTATTACATTAAAAATGACCGTATAGTGGCGGTGTAAGAATAAACTTTATCCCATATCGTCCCATGTGTATCGTAAGAGGCGACAGAGGGAAACAAACCAGGAGATGGGCTACAGTGTCTTCCCAATAACATCTAGAAGAATAAAAAAAATGCGTTTACCAAACGGCTTACCAAACGTGGTATCTTCGGGAAATAATAACTCATGATATTTATTATATGAGGCAATCTATGGGGAAGACCTATGTTCAGCAGTGTACTTTTAATAGGCTGCAATATAACTGTAACAATACCAAGGGAATAAAGCAACTATAGCATAATTTCTATCGCTATTAGAGTAGTATTACAATTATGAGATAATAGTGTAATTACGTGGTTAAAGTTAGACCGAGTTATTTCATATCGATGCAGTGACTCGACACCTTTATGTATCACATTAAATTGCATGTCATTAGTGAATGCATCTCGAAGCCGCCGTATAATTAAAGCTACAATTAAAATACGGACCGACAGAAACAAAACACTATGAATAAAAAAAAAACTAAAACGTTTAGAGGATGAGATTTCTTTTTTGTGTAATCTTCCAAAACATCAGGCTTTCAAATACGTTAAGGAAATTAAAAACACAATAACTCATATATTTTCTATATAATTAAAACTTAGATGAATAAAATGAAATATAGTTATATTTTAGCAAATTCAAACGAAATTCCTTTTTTAATTTTTGATTAGAGCTTCATGATTTACGTTATGCTTTTGCGGAGTATAGGTTTTTGTCCGTCATTTAATCTTGAACTATTCACATCTAAATATTTAATTACATACTGATTCCTTTGACACACCGTCCATCCAGCTAGTGGATTGACTACAAATGTCTTATATCTACATACATACCGGACGGACATAGGCTCTATTACTATTTGCTCCAACTGCCATCATATATTCTGCTTATATACCATATCCACGTCCGCTTTGTATGCCTAAATCTCACATTTAACATCAGCTCACATTTTAAATGAACTATTCGTTGTTAGAACTTACGTGGTAGAGCCATGCTGGAGCTATATTATGATTGTAGCACGAATCTGTCGACTCGACCTGGGGAGGACCACACTGATCTCCCGATTTGTTTTCCTCCATTCCTTTTACTACAACCACGGGATGATATGGGGTTGTGGATTTTATTATACCGCCACTGCATGGTAAAATATAGATAATTTTTATGTTTTAGAGCATGGCTCTAAAAATTATCTGATGTAAAAAGCCTAAAATTTATTACAATGATGGAGTATGATAGTGCCCAATTAAATGAGGTAGTGGATATTCTTAGACCGCTAGTGGCGGTAAATAATTAGTTTATTATCGTCTAAGAATAGACGATAATAAACTAATTATTTTGTACGTGATAGAGCCACGTTGCAGCTATGTTATTGCTGTAGCACGAATGGGTCGGCTCGACCGGGGAAGGACTACGCTCTCACAAAATACCAGGGTAAAATAGCAGCCTAATGCTCCTGTGTTTCGTATGGTGAGTGTAGAGAACCGAAGACCCTTTTTGCTGAAAACGAGGCATTCCATCATAGTCCTCAAGGGTGACAACGCATCGGCATTTTGATTCTTAATGGAGGCAAATATATATATCAGGTGGACTGTGTGCTCGTATGTCACCTTTATTCTATAAAAAAATTATTAAATTTACGATGTTTGGCGTTCAGTAAAATATTTAGTTAAGGGAAATCCTTACGGAAGTGATGAAATTGTAAAACGCCGTAGTTAACTATCGATTGTGTTTTGTCATTTATGGAAGACTTAACCGATTTAAATAATTCTTTTATTTATTAAATATGTTACTACTACTATACTACTGGGGTGGTGTTACATAAATTTGAAGAAAAAAATTCTATCTTTAGGGATAGAAAAATAGGCTATAAAGATTTAAATAAAATATTTGAAAACTTTCTAGATGTTCCATGGACTTGTGATACTCTTTACGCTAATGAAAAGGCTTAAAAAATTACTTTTAATGCAATGCAAAAACTAACTTTAAAACCTCGGAAAGAATAAAATAATTTATATTTAACAAATATCGGGGATTTAATTGTTGTATACACTATGCCAACCTATCGTGTGAGTTTAGAACTACTTAGCAAAGTATTAATGCATATTTATAATTGGATTGCTTGCGGCAACCTGCCTGTTTGACACCTACTTATGGAAAAATAAATAAGTTTTACCTGCACGTTGAGCTTATTCTGATGTACATATCCTGGATTATTATGCCTGGTTATTATATAATAAATTTTTACTACTTTTAAGGGATTTTATCGCGTATTTTAACTTATTTTATATTGCCAACATTTCGAGTACTTTACAGCGCCCATTGTCCAGTCCCTCTGTGACCTTGAGTGACAAATGAGGCTAACATTCCTTTATGTAGAATAGAATAATTTTTATTCAATATAGATTATTATATAATACTTATTGAAAGTCATTTTTTATTTACCACTATTTCGCAAAATACCTTTATCCTGGGAAGAACCAGCAAGAAACCTAGCTGGACTATTTTTAAACATATTTCACCCTTACACGGCGAACATTTTATAATTTATCTATATGTTAAAAATGGATGATTGAATCTCTGGTGACTGATAAATGTAATGAAATGGATTAAAATATGTTCTAAGATAAATATCTCGATGTCGCTACGTAGAGATCAGATGTATCTTAGAAAAGACATCAACGCGCACTTGATGGTCATGTTTCAACGCCTACAACTGCAATGCAAACGGAATCTTAGCAACTTATTTATGTAGATGACTTCCCGGAACTGTAGAAATGCGTACGATAATTACGTAAATGTGTCTTGAATTAACACTAGTGCTTATTATGTAATTTTATCATCATTTGTGGGGTTTTGCATATTGATGACTTTTGGATTTTATCTTACCCGTTATGAAAGATATGTACAAATAACTTTAATTCTTTATTTTTTATCCGTATCTTCAATATTATATTTGAAAATAACGAAAATGTTATATAGATACGTGGCATATGTATGTATTATGACTGCAGTGAGTAAGCGTTCCTTAGCTTGATCTAAGAAGGTCCAAATTTTTTACAATACCAGCGTGTAATGCAGCATATCGTTGTTGTAGCTCGTATGGGAGTGACAAAATTCGTAGACCTTATTTAGTGGTAACGAGGCATTCCATCTTAGTTTGGAGAAGTAACAATGCATCTGTATTTTGATCCTCTAATCAGGGACTGTTTTGCGAGATCGATGAACGCGCTTTTCACTTACTATCAGGAGCACTATGTGCTTGTTTGTTATTTTATGTATGTTTGTTATTTGCCATGTTATTTTGGCTTATACTTATGTAATAATAACATAGAAAATTTACTGTTTTTTATCGAATAATGGTGACAAACTATTACACAGTCCATTTGATGGTAAGTAGAATCTGTAGCCCATAGACATTTACATCTACCCTAGATAAAGAATCGAAATGTAGATGCGTTGATACCCCTGAGGACTAAGATGGAATACCTCATTAGGGTCTCCAATTCTCTATACGCTTACCATACGAAACACAGCAGCGTGAAATAGCACAGAGCGTGGTCCTTCCCTGGTCCAGCCGACCCATTCGTGATAAAACACGATATGGTAGCTGTAGCGTTGCTCTATCATGGAATAACTTATTCCATGGTAGAGCGGGACCCAAGGTTATAAAACTAACCCAGGACCATTCCTGGGTTAGTTTTATAACCGAAGACAATATTTCTGCATCTCAAAATTGTTTATTTTCGGGTATGTATATGCTGCAGTGGATAATCCTCTGTCTCTAAAACGACAGGTCTTCTGACAAAAGGTATGACACGGGATTTGGATACGTTAGGAGTGTACCTGAGCACAGGTTACCTTACATTTTTCAGGTTTTTGTGAAAACGGGCTTTATGTGTCTCCGAAAATATTTATAAATTTCCAGTTATGCAGAATTTCTCACGATGTTTTCATTTACTATAATATGTTTTATTTACTTGCTAAATTGTAAATTACTAGAAATCGATGGTAGCGTTCTTCTCCTCTACAGTGGTAGAGACACATGTATATATCGATGGACTTTTACGGGCTAATGAAGACTAAGATGGCAGCTTCAGGCATAATTGATGATTGTATTCACAACTGGGAATATGATGACTAATTATTTTTTCCGTTCCAAAAGCTTTAACGATAACGAGGCCGTGACATTATTTATGTATCAACATTAATCACGAGCTACGCTCTCACACTTGATCTAGATTAATTATGTAATTAACGTTTCTTTCACAACTGTGATAAGAAGGAAGTATTTTGAGCTTTACCTCAAAGCTTTAACAACTAGTGTATGTATGTATATCATATTAATTATGAATATAACACAATACAATATAATAATTTTTTGTTTAATAATACACTTCGAATGTAATTTTTTGTTTTTCAGTAGTTTCTAGTCAGTAACCCAGCGAGGTGTTTTTTTTGGTGATAACCTTTTTTATTTCTCTATTTAAATTTTCATGAATTAAGGGTTCTCAATCCCAAATTAATTAAATTTAAATAGATAATATAAGATCAAGATAATTAATAAATAATATCCTGTTTATACTGCGACTTAATTCTAATAATTCATCTTCATCGGCTCTTAATGGCTTGCTGTTACCATCTCTGCCGACTTGGCTAGAGTATAAAGACTCTCACGCCGCTTCAACAGCAGGATATCATCATCATTATCATTACGGCCCTACATATACGTGTTATGTAATCTATTTTAAGATGTTATTTTAAATTTTATTTCATAGTACAAAATTAAATGTTTCTCTGTTAAACGTATTAATTAATTGTATTATTAAAATTCATTGTAATTATTGCCACTATTCCTCGTAGAAAGTTATTTCTATAGAAAAATCATTCGTAAAAGTAACAAAATTTATTGAAAGATAACAAAATTTATTAAATTATCTTACCACAATTATCCCGTTCTTTGTTGGAACAAATTTCAAAGTGAAATAAATAGTATTTTGCTATCTTCGTGGTCAATATTTAACCTCAGTTAAGGCAGGAAAGTTCTAGAAAGCAAGTATGTCACGAAACGCTTGAGTATTGATCGAAACAAAGGTCACGAAAATCAATATGGTTGCTCGGATAACGAATATCGAATAAATGAAGCTTTGAACTTTGACGTTTGTATATTGCTTTCCAATATAAATATCAATGCGTCATTATTGAATCTGGCTTCCAGTCTTCCACGGGTCTCGTTGTTGAGGTCGAAATTTGAAAACAGAAGCGACCAATCTAAAAACACACTGCGATCATTTACGCTAGCTAGTTGATACACATCATTGATTTGGCGTGTTGTCTGTACAGTGTGATGACACAACGTAACTGATATTAGAAAATGATGTCAATTTTCAATTTTTTTAAAAGTTTGCTCTGAGGGACCCAATAAAATTTAAGCTATAAATTGCTCGTACGGGAACCTGTTTTGTAGTAGTGATTGTCCATAAAATAAAGTGGCTATAAACTACAGTCAATTCCAAACAAAGAGGCTTTATTTTTAGCATTGCTGTAGATAAAGACTGATTCCTTGTAATTATATGTAATTATCTAAAAAAGATCTAACCCACACTTAGGTAATATGTGCTATAAAATAATCCTTAGGGTTTACGTTGTCATAAAATGTAAGTAAAGTGTGAATAATTGTGTAGTGGCGGTATAAGAAAATCCACTACCCATATCATCCCTCGTGTATCGTAAGCGGAGACAGAGGGAAACAAAACAGAAAATGGGCCGCACCATCTCTCCAATAACAACTGAAAAAAAATTGCGGTTGGCAACTGCTACCAAGTGTGGCAAGTATCTTCTTTTGAGGTAATTTATGGGTGGCATGTGATCAGCAGTGGAGTTTGAAAGACTGTAATGATGATGGTAATGACAAAACAGGTGTATTTAAATAAAAAAGGCGGGAAAAACAACAGATTTTTTTAAACATTGTCATATATATAATATAATTGAATTTGGAATTATCAAACATCAAACTATCCAGTATTATAAAAAGGCAATTTCATGGAAATTGACACAACACTTCATGTTTTTTTTTCAATTTTTTTTACTTAACGTCATTTAAGAATTGTCTGTTTTCTCTTACCTCGAGCTTTTAACTTCAAAGTGATAAAAAAGTAATAATATATTATGTTTGATATATTGTGAGTGGGAATAGTAATAAAAACTAAAGTACAAATTCGCGTAGGCGAATTAGGTTTATGCTCGCCAAAAACGAGTCACGACTGCCACAATGTAGACGTTTATGGTAACGCCTCACGATAAGATAATAGCTTTTATAACTGATTTGACGTTTGATTTTACTTAAATTGAAAACACTTTTATATAGAAGTAGCTAAGGGTAACCTGGCCCATATGAGAAGGAGAAGGAAACAAAATGCAGATGGTGTCACATCTGAGTATTAAAATGGATTGCCTCGTTGAAGTTTTCATCACTCAGTTTATAAATCAGATCATCAGAGTCGTGCTGCAGCTATATTATAGTTGTAGCACGAATGGGTCGGTTCGACCGAGGAAGGACCACGCTCTTACAGAAAACCGACGTAAAATAGCAGCTTAATGCTGCTGTGTTTCGTATGGTGAGTGTAGAGAACCGGTGATTCTTTTTACTGAAAAGTCCTCACGGCTGACAACGCATCTGCATTTTAATTCGCAAACGAAGACAGATGTCTATGGGCCACAGCAACCACTTACCATCAGGTCGACTGTGTGCTCGTTTGTCACCCTTATTCTATCAAAAAAAAAATGGAGACTGTACAGAATATCGGAGACCCTTTTTACTAGAAACACGGCATTCCATCTTAGTCCTCATGAGTGACAACGCATCTGCATTTTAATTCTTAATTGGGAATAGATGTAAATGTCTATGGGTCGCAGCATCCATTTACTATTGGACTATGTGCTCGTTTGTCACCCTTATTCGATAAAATTAAAAAAGTAAACGCTGTTTTTAATTATTTTAAGTTGTTATCAGAAAAATATTGTTATCATCTCCTGTTTAAATTTCCCTCTATCGCCTCTTGCAACACCCACGGGATGATATGTGATAGTGGACATTCTTACGCCATGACACACCATCTCATATGTATATTCTAATATTCTTTTCCATTAATTACAGCCCTTCACAAGTCCACTGCTGAACATAGGCCTCCCCCAAGGAATGCCACAAAGCACGGTCCTGAGCCACCTGCATCCATCGACTTCCTGCATGTCTTACCAGGTCGTCACTCCATCTCGTAGGGGGTCGCCCTACACTTCGCCCACCGGTACGAGGCTGCCACTCAAGAACCTTTCTTCCTCATCGGTTGTCAGTTCTTCGAGCTATATGGCCGGCCCACTGCCACTTCCGCTTACTAATCGAGCATAGCCCTCTCCATAGCTCGCTGAGCGACCTTGAGCTTCCTCATCCGGCCAGCAGTGAAGGACCACGTCTCAGATCCGTAAGTCATCACTGGCAACACGCACTGGTTGTACAATTTCGTTTTAAGGTTTTGAGGTATGTCAGACGAGAAGATGTGTCGTAGTTTCCCGAACGCTGACCAGCCGAGTTGAATCCGTCGATTGACCTCTCGTTCGAAGTTGGACTTACCTAGTCGGACTATTTGTCCCAGGTCAACATACTCGTCTACAACTTCGAGATTAGTGCTCCCAACAACTACACTCATCTAATATGTATATTTTAATATAATATATCTATGAATATGGCTGCTGCAAGAGCAGCCATATTACCAGCGTTACTCTACCACGTAAAAACATTCTTAAAGCACTATAAATATTTTTTTACTATTCTAAGCCAGCGCTTAAATGCTATCCCACCTCATGGTAAGTGGTGTTGCTGCCGGAGATGGTAAAACACACAGACTCTTCGTTAATAGCGTCCGACAGAATCAGAAAAGTTCGTCCTACACTGCATTTATGGGTACAGGAGTGTCACCCATGATTTAAGTTCTAAGTAAATAACTAAACTAAACAATGGGTTTTAAAGCAAACCATAAACTTTTATAGCTCATTCAATTTATTGCTTTTAAATTGGTGCTTAACTTGTGTATGGTTCCTTATTTGTCTATTATGGGTTAAGAAAGTTTTCTTTTAAAAATTGAAAAATAAAAACAATTACAACAAAAAAATGTTTTCATTCTAATTAACAAACTCCTTCTTACTAACCGACGTCAAAAAAGCGGCCAAGTGCGAGTCGGACTCGCCCATGAAGGGTTCCGTAGCAGCAAGTAACATTGTTTACTTCCATAGATCTTCCACACGTATGGGTTTGAAGAAAAAAATATTTTTGAGTTTCATTTCTAAGTATGGGGAACCTCCAAAATTTACTGTTTTTTTTTCTATTTTAGTAACATAACATAACATAAGCACTCACGCCTGTCACCCAGAGGGGTAGGCAGAGACTACGGACTTCCATTTGGCGCGATCCTGACACACCTCTCTCGCCTCTTTTACATCCATATATCTACGCATACACGCTCGTCGGTTAAGGGTACTCCTAATCTGGCCCATTTTTAATGTATCGCCGATTTGGTCGATAAACCTTCGTCTAGGGCGTCCCTTCCCGACCCTGCCGTGGCATTCTATTTTTGTGTGAAAATCTTAATGCGGAATGATTTCTTATATTTACGCGAACACTACACATTTTTAAATAAAACTAATTTACAACAATTTTGTACAAGCTGGATTGTGAATGTGGTCTCTCGTACATAGGACAAACAAAAAGATCTATTAAAACCCGCGTTAAAGAACATATAGCTGACGTGAAGCACCGACGTATCGGGAAGTCTGCAGTTTGTGAACATGTTCAGGATCGTCCCCGTCATTACATTAGATTTGATAGACCACAAATCCTCGCAAAAGAACACCGATTCCTCCCAAGGATGATTCGCGAGGCTATTGAAATTAAAAAACATCCTAATTTCAATAGAGAAGATGGATGGGTGCTGCCATCTGCTTGGGATCCCATAATTAATAAAATCAAATCCAAACCCAAGTATACCACTGCTAGACTTCAAGATACTGTAAGCTCATTCTGCGTAAATCGAACCAAAAATTAATATTAAAAAACTGAAGGTAGCCGGGCTAACTATGACAGCAGGACGTCAAACAGTCCCCCGTGACCACGGGTGCTGGAAAGCACCCGAAACGTCGGGAATATAAAAATAAGTTAAAAATAAGTTAATATACGCGATAAAATCCGTAAAATTAGTTTTATTTAAAAATCTTAATGCGGTTCACAGAATACATCTACTTACCAAGTTTCAATAGCATAGTTTTTATAGTTTCGGAAAAAAGTGGCTGTAACATACGGACGGACAGACAGACAGACATGACCAATCCATAAGGGTTCAATTTTTTGCCATTTGGCCACCGAACCCTAAAAAGGAGGAAGTACTCAATTCGACTGTATTTTTTATGTGTGTTACCTCAGAACTTTTTCTAAGTGAATTTTGATGATTCTTTTTTATTTGAAAGGTGGTATTTCTCATGACGTCCCATATAAATTTAATTAAGATCTAGCCAGTAGTTTTTGAGTTATCGATAATAATATTTAAGTGGCTTCGATATATTGATGATATTCTCATTTTATTCAAATTAAAGTCGGTTGTATCAATTTTACAACTTGTTTGAAATCAGTTTAAGTGTTGTGTCTTATCTGGTTTAAGGTGCATCGCCTTCATTTAAACCAATAACTATCAATTTCAACACCACAACCACATCAAACTCGCCGATATATTTACGAAGCATCTGCATATTTAGCACGTCCCGGGGTCTGTTCCTATTAACCCCAGAATCTTTGCAGTAGTAACACGATAACTCGTAATCATCATCGTTACAGCCCATCACAAGTCTACTGCTGAACGCAGACCTTCCCAAGGAGTGTCACAAAGCAATTTTATACGTGGTAGAGTCATACTACAGCTATATTAGTAGTATAGTTGTAGCACGAATGGGTCGGTTCGGCCGGGGAAGGACCACGCTCTCATAGAATACCAACGTAAAATGACAGCTTAACACTGCTGTGTTTCGTATGGTGAGTGTAGAGAACCGGAGACCCATTTTACTGGAAAGGAGAGTTTGTCACCCTATTTCTTACCAGGTCGTCAGTCTATCTATTGAGGGATTGTCATACACTTTGCTTACCAGTACGATGATGCCATTCGAGAACCATTCTATTCCATCGGTTGTCAGTTCTTCGAACAATATGGCCGGCTCGTTCTACTGCGGATATTCTAGACAGATAGATAGATAAATAAAGCATTTATTGGTTTCTATAATCACACACGTAAGTAAGCAAACTAGGTACAAAGTAACGTATTACAAAAAAGTTACAAAGTGTTAATATCTAAAAGTACATGTGAGATGCAGTTTAACAAACGAGTCCTAGCTCAGCGATTAATATTGCTTAACGAGCGGACTCCGATGTTCAGCTATTACCCTCGAAATAAATAATCAGTGTAAATATGTATAAATGATGTGTCTCTTTAGCCGTACTACTTGCATATTTTTTATAGGATAAGAGTGACAAACGAGCACACAGTCCACCTGATAGTAAGTGGTTACTGCGACCCATAGAAATTTACATCTATCCTCGATTACGAATCAAAATATAGATGAATTGTCACCCGTGAGGAATAAGATGAAATCATCGTTTCCAGTAAAAAGAGTCTCCAGTTCCCTATACTCACCCTACGAAACACATTAGCGTTAAGCTGCTATTTTACGCTGGTATTCTGTGAGAGCGTGATCCTTCGCCGGTTGGGTCGACCAATTCGTGCTACAACTATACTACTAATATAGCTACAGCATGGCTCTACCACGTAAAACGAAGATCTCAAAGATAACTTTTGAATTACTAAGGAGTCATCTTCTTTCTGGGTGTCACATGATCGAGCGCTTCTGACACGGTTTCCTTAGAATAACACCGTCATCAAAAATTTTATCATAATATATTGTATTAAGATTTTTTATATATAAGGTTATTTAAATTCTCATTCAGTGTGGAGTATTTGTAACAAAACCTTGTTTAAAAGCATATCTTGCGTTGAATATCAGACAGAGACGTTTGCTCTGAATACATTACAGCATTCTAGGCATCCGGCGGTTACATGTAAATATTCAAGTTATTCTGTTCATCTGTCAGCGGGATTGATCTCGACTTTGTTGACAGATGAGGAATATATATATGATATATTTATATTTGTTTTCCGTTCTGAAATAGGTAAAATGTTCGATTTCATCAAGGCCATAGACAGATGGACAGAATCACCTTTGAGTACGTGTGTGCGACCACCTTTGTATGTATGTGTGTGTTTCGTAATGTTCATATTTTTTTCTTTTATTAAAGCATAGTGTAAATGTCAATATAGTGTAATTCTGATCCTCGAAACCGAAATAAAAACACATAGAGGTTGCATTTTTACCGACTTCAAAAAGGAGGAGATTCCGTATTCGACGCGTATGTCTTTTATGTATGTTCACCGATTTCGGAAACGATTGAACCGATTTAAATGATTCTTTTTTAATTAAATAGGCTATACCTCAAGATTTCTGCGATTTTAATATAAAAATTTAATTTTAAAAGAATTATCTTTAATAGGTGATAAAGGTTTTATTATAACTCTTCAGTGAATATTTTTATTTTATTATTTATTTCAACTTTATTGTTAACACCTTTTTATATATGGCAACAAAGAGCGGACTTAATACTTACCGGTAATCTCTGCCAGTCAATCCGTGGAGTGATGAGATTATAACGGTGGTAGAGCCACGCAGCAGTTTTTGCTGTTGCATGTATGGGCCGGCTCGAGCCGGGTTGGTACCACGACCTCACAGAACACCGGTGTGAAGTAGAAGCTCAGCTTCTGCGTTTCGTCTGGTGAGTGCAGGTGGCCGGAGGCCCAATTCCCCCCCCCCATCAACATGGTAGCGGAATTACACGATGAACTACCCCAGGAGGGTACCAGTACCCCTGGAGAATCCCTCGCTGAGCATCCACGACCATGTTATTCCGATCCTGAGCGTGGGTGCTCAGGCTGCCCCGCGTATTCTGGGGGGGAGGGCAAAATTCCGCTCAAAACCATACCTGCTAGGGGCAAACTGAGCAAGAACACCAAGGCGACACCTGCCACGCTATCCGTGAATTTCTGCAACATCAGGGGACTTCACTCTAACCTAAACGCCGTCCACTACCATCTCGAGACGGCGAAGCCGGCCTTGCTCTTTCTGACCGAGACGCAGGTTTCCTCTCCGGCTGATATTTCGTATCTCTCCTACCCGGGGTACAAATTGGAGCATTCCTTTGTGCCTCGGGCTGGAGTTTGCGTGTATGTCAGAGAGGACATCTGTTCTCGACGCCTCGGCAGTCTTGAAGGTTCGGACCTGTCCATCCTTTGGCTACGCGTAGACAGCGACGACCATCCGCGCGTCTACGGGTGCCTCTATAGGTCCCATAGCGGTAATGCCGAAACAGACCGACTCATCGACCACGTCCAAATGGCTACAGATTCCTTGCTACAACAGGTCCCATCCGCAGAGATCGTGATCCTTGGCGATTTTAACGCCCACCATGCCGAATGGCTCGGTTCACTTCTAACCGATCATGCGGGGAGATCTGTTTATGACTTTGCCTTGGCATATGGTCTGACACAACTGGTTACTTTGCCTACGCGGATTCCAGATGTGGAGGATCATACACCTTCCCTGTTGGACCTTCTGCTGACCTCTCATCCGGACGGATATCAGGTTTCCGTCGATGCCCCTCTCGGCTCTTCGGACCATTGTCTGATCCGGAGTGTGGTGCCACTCACGCTCCCTTCGCGGTTGCGTTCTGCAGGTTGCCGCCGTGTTTGGCATTACAGGTCGGCGGATTGGGACGGAATGCGGTCTTTCTTTGCATCCTACCAATGGGGGCGGGTTTACTTCTCGCCGGACGATCCCAGCGCTGTTGCTGACTCTGTCACTGATGTGGTGCTACAGGGAATGGAACTATTTATTCCATCATCTGTGGTACCCATCGGAGGCAGATCTCAGCCTTGGTTTGGTCGCTCCTGTAAGACTGCATTACGCAGTAAGCAGGAGTGTTATCAAGCCTGGGCTGCGGCTTCGGCGACTCGGGATGTAATCACCAGCACACTTAAAAAGAAGTATAACTTCGCCTCCAGGTCCTTCAAAAGAGTTATTGCCAAGGCAAAGTCAGAGCACATAGGCAGAATTGGTGAGAAACTAGTTCGCCTTCCTTCGGGAACCCGTGCATTCTGGTCTCTCGCCAAGGCTGTCCAAGGGAATTTCTGTAAGCCATCACTACCATCTCTGCACAGGGAGGATGACTCACTGGCCCATGACGCTAAAGACAAAGCCGACCTTTTAGGCTCCCTTTTTGCGTCCAACTCGACTCTTGATGACGGGGGGAAAACACCGCCGACCATCCCGCGGTGTGAGTGCTCCATGCCGGATGTGCTGTTCTCACAGCGCTCGGTTCGCAAAGCACTGCTCTCCCTGGACATCCAGAAGTCGAGTGGGCCTGACGGAATCCCCCCAATTGTGCTGAGGACGTGTGCTCCGGCACCGGTCCTAACGCGTCTTTTCCGGTACTCCTACTCCCAAGGCGTAGTCCCGAATTCATGGAAGACAGCTTTTGTCCACCCGATCCCTAAAAAAGGCGACCGCTCAGACCCATCCAACTATAGGCCTATCGCGATCACCTCCTTGTTCTCCAAAATAATGGAATCCATTATTAACTGCCAGCTCATCCGGTACCTTAGAATCACCAGCTGATTAGTGACCGCCAATACGGTTTTCGTCGGGGTCGATCAGCTGGTGATCTTCTGGTCTACCTGACCCATAGATGGGCGGAGGCAGTAGAGTCCAAGGGGGAGGCGTTGGCCGTTAGTCTGGACATTGCGAAGGCCTTCGATCGGGTTTGGCACAAAGCGCTTCTTTCGAAGCTCCCTTCCTATGGGCTTCCCGAGAAATTGTGCAATTGGATCACCAGCTTCCTTGCAGATTGGAGCATCAAGGTCGTTGTAAACGGTGCATGCTTTGACTACAAGCCTATTAACGCTGGTGTTCCACAAGGCTGTGTGCTATCACCAACGCTGTTTCTTCTGCATATCAATGATATGTTGCTAACTGGTAACATTCATTGCTATGCGGATGACAGCACTGGTGATGCTCTATACACCGGCCGTGCCAATATTTCTCGGGAAAACGTCGCTGAGTACCGGAACAAACTTATGTCTGAAGTCGAGTCTTTGCTGAGCAAAGTCTCTGATTGGGGGCGACTAAATCTTGTCCAGTTTAATCCTCAGAAGACACAAGTTTGCGCGTTTACCGCTAAAAAGAACCCCTTTGTCGTATCTCCTCAGTTTCAAGGCACTCCCCTTCTTGCCTCAGCCAGTATCGGTATCCTCGGAGTCGACATATCGAGTGACGTGCAGTTTCGTGGTCACTTGGAAGGGAAGGCCAAATTGGCCTCTAAAAAGCTTGGCGTGCTCAGCAGAGCGGGACAGTATTTCATGCCGGCACACCGCCTGCAACTTTACAAGGCGCAAGTTCGGCCTCACATGGAATACTGTTCCCATCTCTGGGCAGGGCCTCCCCAGTGCCAGCTCCTTCCACTTGACCGCATCCAACGCAGAGCTGCGCGAATCGTCGACGACCGAGCCCTTTCCGATCGGCTCGACTCATTGGCACTGCGAAGAGATGTTGCATCCCTTTGCATTTTCTTTCGCATCTACCATGGGGAGTGCTCTGAGGAATTGTTCGGATTAATCCCAGCCGCCAAATTTCACGAACGCACATCGCGGCAGAACTCCCGATACCATCCACACCATCTGGATGATTGGCGGTCCACCACTGTGCGATTTAGAAGATGTTTTCTTCCTCGCACGACCTCCTTGTGGAATCGATTACCATCAGCGATTTTTCCGGACCGATACGACTTAGGGACCTTCAAGAAAAGAGCGTACTCCTTTTTAAAAGGCCGGCAACGCATCTGCGATTCCCCTGGTGTTGCAGTTGTTCATGGGCGGCGGTAGTCACTTACCATCAGGTGAGCCGCATGCTCGTTTGCCCCCTCTCCTATAAAAAAAAAAGATTTTATGGCAAGGCGATCCAGAGTGGTGTATTTATATGGTATAGTTGTAATATTGTATAACATTAAAATATACAATATTTATTAACAATATAAAAAAAACTAATTTCCATTTATTAGCTTCTAAAGTCGGGGGCCCACACACTTTGTCATAGCAACACCACAGAATTCGAACTTGCATGACTCATAAGTCCATTTTAACGTACGGAGCTCCGATCGAGAACTCAGTCAGGAGCTTTTACGTGTTTGAAAATTATTATATTTCTTTTCTTTATAGAATAAGGGTGATAAACAAGCTCACAGTCCACCTGATGGTAAGTGGTTGCTGTGGCCATTTACATCTATCTTCATTTGCGAATTAAAATGCAGATGCGTTGTCAGCCGTGAGGACTAAGATGGAATGCCTCTTTTCCAGTAAAATGGATCTCTGATTCTTTACACTCACCATACGAAGCACAGCAGTGTTAAGCTGCTATTTTACGCTGGTATTCTGTGAGAGCGCGGTCCTACCCCGGTCGAGCCGACACATTCGCGCTACAACTCTACTATTAATACAGCTGCAGCATGGCTCTACCACGTTTATTTTTCTGTTATAAATTTAATATTTTATTTACAACTAGCGATCCGCCTCAGCTTCGTACGGGTGAATTCTGGAACTTGACAACACCGCCACCTACCGAGTCTAATCGTGAATCTAAAACATCTAGTGACCCACTAAAACAGACACAAATAATCATCGTAATCCATTGAGCCAATTTCAATTTTTTGCTAGACTAGATGCTTTTATATAATTAATAGATGAAATTTTAAATATATTTGATAATAAACTGTCATAATATTCTTTCGTTTTTAAGAACATAAAATGCGTCGACAATTTGTCTTTAACTGATTTCGAAGCCAGCTGCTTGCACGTTATCTAAAGCTCATTAATTAAGTCGCCGCCCACCGCAAGCCGTTGGGCTTCTTGTGTTTTACGCTCCGTGACACAAACGTTTTGTTTATTATTTACTTAAAGCGATGTAAGTGAAGTAAGTACTCTGTTTTAAACACCGTACATATGACAGAATGAGTTTGTTGTCTTATAACTAACGCTGGCCCAGCAGACGTTGTCCTGGTTTGAAAATAAAAACAAAATCAAGAACCCGATTGCAGCGTCACCTATAGGATCCAATTGTGAATCTAAATCATCCAGGGATCCTCTCAAACACACACAAAATTTTCATCGAAATCGGTCCCGCCGGAGTCCAGGAGTTCAGTGAAAAACAAACGCACAAACGAATTATATATATATAAAGATTAATAAATGGGCAAACGAGTACAATTTTTAAAAATTAATTAGTAATTGTTAGCTATGCCTCCTGTATACATAAATAGTTTTACTGATGTGAAAATATATTTTTATAATACGTTTTACTTTTCTTAAAATTATAACCTACTAGCTGTGCCCCGCGGTTTCACCCGCGTCATCACGTGTCCAAAGTGCGCGACATGACCTAGTTCAAGCATTTTATAACGGCTAGGGTTTAAGCGTTGGTCGCGCGCCCAACCAAGTATTGAATTATTTTAATTTTACATTATCTCTTAAACTATGAGTCCAAATAACATGGTATAAAGAACAAAGTTTATCTTCATAAAATTGTCTTGATGATGAAGTAACTTTCGTTCGTAAGGATAAATAGGCCATGCCTAATAATAACACTCATAAATCACTTTTAAATTTTCATTATTTTTTTGTCACAAAATACCAAATTATGGCTTATGTATAAGAAATAGACATATGGTATCGCGGACTTTTTTTTAGACGGAGTAAATGTCTATATTTTTCTAGAACATTGTATTTACGTATACCTAACGATAACACCAGCGTACGCGTATAAATCATTTTGGGAGTGCTTTTTCTTCTGACTTGCTTAACAAATATCCATATTTAAGGCTAGCTGAGTAAAATAGCTTAGTGCTAGATAGCCTATACATTTCACATGAATCTGGCTATAATATACAAAAATAATTTTTCAAATCGGACTGGTAGTTCCAGAGATTAGCGCGTTTAAACAAACAAAAAAACAAAAAAAAAACTCTTCCGCTTTAATATATTAATAAGTATAGATAGTAATACAATTTGGATAAAATTAAATATGTTTTTTGTATTATTGTTTTTTTTATATAATTTGGTTAAAAACCTTAAAAGTTATGATTCTGTGGACACATTAACATAAGCAAAACGATATTATGTGCGTTCTTTGTATCACAGCGGAACCCTAAAACCGATCCTCTTCTCCTCCAAGGTCTATTTTCAAAAAGACTAAACAATTTTTTTAACAGTGATAGAGCCACGCTGCAGGTTTGCTGTAGCATGGATGGGCCTGCTCGAACCGGGGTAGTACCACAACCACACATAATACCATCGTAAAGAAGAAGCTTTGTTTCTGCGTTTCGCTTGGTTAGTGCAAGTGGCCAGAGGCCCTACTCCACCCCCCACCCCCCATGACATGTTATCGGAATTCAAAAAGAAAAGAATGGGGGGGGGGCAAAATTCCATTCTATAATAACACCGCACGGAGCAAACAGAACAATAAAACCATGGCGACCCCTGCCACGCTATCTGTGGACTTCAGCAACATCAGGGGACTTCACTCGAACCTTAACGCCGTCCACTACCACCTAGAGACGGCGAAGCCGGCTTTGCTCTTTTTGACTGAGACGTAGGTGATACTTCGTACCCGCGGTACAAATTAGAACACTTCTTTCTGTCCCGGGCTGGAGTTTGTGTATTGCGTCGAAGAGGATATCTGTTCTCGATGCTTCGGTAGACTTAAAGGCACGGGCCTGTCCATCCTTTGGCTGCAAGTACACAGCGATGACCATCCCTGCGTCTACGGGTGCCTGTATAGGTCCCATAGCGGTAATGCCGACACAGCCCAATTCATCAACCACATCCAAACGCCTACAGATTTCATGCTACAGCAGATCCCATCCGTAGACATCATGATACTTGGCGATTTTAACGCCCACCACGCCGAATGGCTGGGTTCTCGTTTAACCGATCATGCGGGGAGATCTGTTTATGACTTTGCCTTGGCATATGGCCTGACACAACTTCTCGTTACATCGCCTACGCGGATTCCAGTTGTGGAGGATCATTACCTTCCCTGTTGGACCTTCTGCTGACCTTTTATCCGGACGGATATCAGGTTTCCGTAGATGCCCCTCTCGGCCCTTCGGACCATTGTCTGATCAGGAGTGTGATGCCACACACGCTCCCCTCGCGGTTGCGTTCTGAAGGCTGTTTGGCATTACAGGTCGGCGGATTGGGTCAGAATTTCTTTGTATCCTACTCATGGAGGCGGGTTTGCTTTTTGCCGGGTGATACCAGCGCTGTTGCTGACTCTGTCACTCATGCGGTGCTACAGGGAATGGAACAATTTATTCCATCATCTGTGGTACCCATCCCCCCACCCCCACCCAAGCAGGAAAGTTATCAGACCTGGCATGAGGCTTCGGCAGCTCGGGAGGTAAGCACCAGCATGCTTAAAAAGAAGTATAACTTTGCCTGTGGGTCCTTCAAAAGAGTTATTGCCAAGGCAAAGTATGAGGACATTGGCAGAATTGGCGAGAAATTAGATCGCCTTTACACAGTATTTCATGCCGGCACACCGCCTGCAACTTTTTTTTCGTTCTCACATGGAATACTGTTCCCATCTCTGGGCCGGGGCTCCCCAGTCCCAGATCTTTCCACTTGACTGCATCCAGCGGCTCGAATCGTCAACGACTGAGTCCTTTCCGATCGGCTCGATTCACTGGCGCTGCGAAGAGATGTTGCATCCCTTTGCATTTTCTTTCGCATCTAACACGGGGAGTGCTCTAAGGAATTGTTCGGATTAATCCCAGCCGCCAAATTTCACCAACGCACATCGCGGCAAAATTCACGATATCATCCACACCATCTGGATGCTTGGCGGTCCGCCACTGCACGTTTCACTGGGAGTTTTCTTCTACATACGACTTCTCTGTGGAATAGCTTACCACCGGCGATTTTTCCGGACCGATACGACTTAGAGACCTTCAAGAAAAGAGCTTACTGTTTTTTAAAAGGCCAGAAATGCACCTGCAACTCCCCTGGTGTTGCATTTGGCGGCGGTAGTCACTATCAGGTAAGTAGTATGCTCATTTGCCCCATCTCCTATAAAAAAAGTAAACTAACCTTTGAAGGCTTGAATGTGCAGTGGCCAAGCGTTGGCTGCAATGCTGTGGGCCACGAATTCGAATTCAGGATTTTAAATTATTTTGTATGGGTTCACAAGTGATTGTTTCGTATTTGGATAACTGTCCCTCTGTAATTTATATATGTAAGACAACTTCACCATACAAGAGAAAATTTTGTGTAGAATTTTTTTAATAAATATAAAAAGTAATTTTATAAGAATATGAAAGACAATATTTGAGCTGTATTAAATAAAATAAAATATACAAAATAAAAAATATACGGTAACCTCGTTACCATTTCTCACACCGCCACTGCACGGTCGAAATCGTGGAAGAATATCCACTACCCCATATGGGGCTCGACAGAGGGAAACAAATAAGGAGAAGGGCAGCAGTGTCTTCCTAATAACGACTAAAACAAAAAACTGCGCTTACCAACCCGCATACCGAGCGTGGCAACTATGGCAAATGAATGAAGCAGCCGCCTATGAAGTAATCTATGGGGGAGGGCCTATGTTCAACAGTGTAAGTCCACGTTATATAGGCTGTAACGCTATACAATATTTATTACCATAAACAAAAAGTAAACAAACTACAACTAAACTAAACTTAAATTTTTATATAATCCTAGATGTGCTTCCAGTTTTTGATAGTATGTCCACTTGAAAAGGTAAAAAATATACTTTTAATTAAAAGAAAAATTCAACTCCAAAAACTAGAAAGAATAATATAATTTACATATAATAGCTTCTGAAGTCAGATGTATTATAAAAAAGAATGGATATTTATTGAAGCCTCAGTCAGTACGAAGATTCCAACTTAGCTTTCAATAAATATTACTGAACCTAATCACGTATTAACTCTTCAATATTTAACTGTCAACGGTGCACAGCCAATGTCTTGATCTAAGTGCTGCGAGCTGTAAGAGCAGTTCTAACTATATATGGACGAGAAATTCTCAATAGAGGTATATTATGGTCTCGGAAAATCTTGTGCAGTTATTTTCTATAAAAAACGTAGTCATTACATGGCTTTTCATCTTAGAATTATGGTTTCCTCTAGAACCTACCTCTTAGCATTCACCATAAAGCAGTGGTATGTATTTTTACTAATTTTAAGCCAGTATAATATACCATTTAGGGCTTCATCCTCACTTACCACCAGATAGGACTGTAGGCTAATAATCTTCCACTCACCAGATGTCGCTAGTTGTGACTGAGGTAAAGTTTTTTGTTACACAGTGTCAGTTAGTTGAGAAATTAGTTTTAAATAATAGTTTATCATTATCTAGAGTATTATATTAATACCCAACACAATGCGTCAGTAGATTGATTTTTAATTTTTTGCACTTTATAACTCTTTTAAAAAAATATCGTCTTGTAGTTAGATTTATAGTTTGGTTTATTCATTTCTAATGTAATTAATATAAAATATTAATAATTCAGCAAGAAACCTTAAAGTTTACATTTTCTTAAGAAACTATGGTCCCCGATATGAAATCTGTCAAAGATTTTACTTCACTGTAAAGTGGCGCCGCCCTGGTGGCAGAAAAAGTCGTGGATGCCCACATTGTTTATAACCGTTAGAGTAGGTGTGTCATAGAGTGGAGATCGCGTTTAGGTAAACTTAGTGTGAGACGCCCCCTGGCTAGATGGATCGACGATGCTAGGCGGTTGGCAGCAACTGGATGCGTAAAGCCAAAGATCGGGCTAAGTGGCGCGCCTTGGGAGAGGCTGGTTTATAATAAGTAAAAATAATATCCTCCAGACCGAATTTCGACCTGATGGGATGGTGATCCGACACGACCGGAGAGATTGCAAGCGTAAGACTAACTTTACTTGCTTTCCGTGGCATGGGGATGAAGTTTCCTGACACCGGGCTGCTGCTGGGAATTTCTTGACAGAAAAACTCAATTACTGATTTTTGTACACCAACCCAGGATTCAAACCCGGACCCTGGTAGTCAACAGTTGCTAACGAGGCAGTCAAAAGTTTAAACCAGTACTTGAATACTATCAAATCTGATGGTAAGTGTTGATATAGCTGAAGATGGCAAAGCATACTGGTTTAGTTTAGCCAAAGTCTATTCACTCTTTAATTAATTCATTCAATTATTACGTGATGGAGCCATGTTGTAGCTATATTATGATTGTAGCACGGTTCGATAGGGGCAGAACCACGCTTACACAGAACACCAACGTAAAATAGCAGCTGCTGTGTTTCGTATGGTTAGTGTAGAGAACCGGAGGCCCTTTTTACTGGATACGAAGCATTCAATTTTAGCCCTCAAAGGTGACAACGCATATGCATTTTGATTCTTAATCGAGGGTAGATGTAGATGTTAATGGGCCACAACATCCACTTTTTTTATAGGCTAAGGATGACAAACGAGCACACAGTCCACCTGATGGTAAGTGGTTGCTGCGGCCCATAGACATCTACATCTATCCTCTATTAAAAATCAAAATGCAGATGTGTTGTCACCCGTGAGGACTGAGATGGAATGCCTCATTTCCAGTAAAAAGGGTCACCGGTTCTCTACACTCACCATACGAAACACAGCAGCGTAAAGCTGCTATTTTACGTTGGTATTCTGTAGAGCGTGGTCCTTCCCCAGTCGAGCCGACCCATTCGTGCTACAACTATAAAAAAATAAACATAAACACTTACCATAAGGTGGGCTGTGTGCTCGCTTGTCATCTTTATTCTATTAAAAAATCACCGTTATTGTGTTTCGGTATATAGAGTAAGAAAATCCTAGTAAACAATTATAATTTGATTTCACGTGTATAAAAATAAAATGTTAATATATTATATTACAACTAGTTACTACCCGACTTCAAAAAAGGATTAGGTTATCATTTGAATGTATGTTTTTTTTTCAGTTTTTGGTGCGTACATACAGCAAGTGAAGCGATTTTAAAGAATCAATTTTTGAATGGGTAGAAGAAAATTCTACCCATATTAAGGTAGTGTCACTATTTATACCACATTTTAGTCATTACCTTGATGACATGGTGATGACAAAATAAAATGTAATACTCAAAACGGTCAATATTAAACTTCTTAAAAGTAAAAGCCGACATCAAAGACTAAACTAAACTTAAATAGATTTTGAATAAATTTTTTTGATAAATTGTTTTAGCAATTTAAGAAACTATTATGTGGAAATTATTTAATTCTTGTTAGTTCTTTGTACACTACTATTACTCACTATTAAAAGTTGAATTTAAATATATTAATCCAATCACAAATTTCATTTCCATACGTCCTTATTTAACAAATGGTTGTTCATTTAAAATAAACCTTACTAACCAATGATAAATCAGATCTCTCTATAAGCTTGGATGTATTCATAACGAAAAAACTTTAATAATTTTTGAACGTATAGATGAACAAAAATTAAGTTATAAATTTAGTGAATAGCGCAACGATGGTAAAGATAAATAATAATATATTTTTGACAGTTACTAATTAATTTAGTGATATGTTGCAGCAGTAAATATCCCATATTGCTAATTAAGCTTGTAGCGAAAAAAAATCTAACAGGTTGGACAGGTTTCGCTGTCCGTGCTATTAACAAGTATGAAATGCCGTGATGTTTAAAGTTCCTCTATTGTTTTACAAAATATGACTTTAACGATTTATATTTTTGTACCTGCGACCGAGTTAGCTCATCGCTCAGAATTATAAATAAAAATATTTTTAAGCTTATCAAAAAAGAATAAAATTATTTTTAACTGCACGCCGCCTTTTCATGAGTGTATGCTTTACAATTAATTTAAGACACACTGTCCGTTAACAATTTTATTGGTGCCCGCAGGGAACGAACCCGGGTTACTGGCATACAATGGAATTTTATAGAAAGCGCTTAGGCCTTAAGCTACCATCGAGGCACCGCGGTGGATATTTCCTTGTCCTAAAACTGTCATAAGAGTGAGAGGAGGCCTGTGCCCAGGAGTGGCACGTATACAACATATAACAAAAACTCTGTGGTTCCCGTTAGGTACGTTATCAGAATCAGTATTTAAACATGTAGAAATAACTTTACTTCAGAAAACTCGAGCATAAATTGTATTTGCAAATTAGTTGAGTCAAGTCGACTGTAACTTTAGTTCGTAAATATTCTGCAATTTGTCACTTTAATTAATTATTCATTCGTGCTACAGCCATAATTGCTGCCGCGTGGCGCTACCGAGTTGAACATTTATCGCATTAAATACAGATGAGATTGGATAATTTGTGAAGAAAATGGATAATTCTTACCAAATTGATTAATTTGTAGGTGATCCATGTATTATTTCTGCAGCACGAATTTGTCACATTTGTAACGTGGTAGAGCCATGCTGCAGCTGTATTAATAGTATAGTTGTAGTACGAATGGGCTAGCTCGACCGGGGAAGGACCACGCTCTCACAAAATACCAGACTAAAATAGCAGCTTAATGCTACTGTGTTTCGTATGATGAGTGTAGAGAACCGGGGACCCCATTTACTGGAAACGAGGCATTCCATTTAATCCTCACGGGTAACAACGCATCTGCATTTTGATTCGCAAACGAGGATAGATGTAGATGTCTATGGGCCACAGCAACTACTTACTATCAGGTGGACTGTGTGTATAGGATAAGGGTGTTGAGTTGTCACCCTTATCTCATAAAAAAATGTATCATTTCAACCGGAAAGGACGCACGAAAGACGCAAGAAAGCACCATCCTGAGCCACCTGCATCCATCGAGGCATTACGACTTAGTAAGACATGCTTCCTGCATTTTTGAAATTACTTGTTTAGTCATTCACTGAATCTGTGCACCGGTCTCATTTTAAAAGACCGTCACATATCCACCGCTGAATATAGGCCTCCCTTATAGATTGCCACAACCACAGAGTACGTTTATAAGGCACCTGCATCCATCGATTGCCAGTGTGTTTTATCAGGTCGTCAGTCCATTAAATGCGGGCCACTCTGGCTTCCACTCAAGATCCTTTCTTCCCCATCGGTTGTCGGTCAGCCCATAGCCACTTCAGCTTACAGATCCGCTGGGCTATTGCAGATACTCTTTTCAACTGCGGATATCCTAGTATAACTAATAACTTAGTAATAGTAAATTAGATCCATATATAAAAATCAATTGCTGTCTGTTACTCTTGCTAAATCTCAAAAACGACTAGACCGATTTTGATGCATTTTTGTGTATTTTTGAATGGTTCCCGGGAAGGTTTACATTTGGAATCGATAGGTGGCGCTGGTGTCTAGATCCAGAAATCATCCGAGCAAAACGGGGGCGGATCGCTAGTATTATTATAAAGATAATAGAAAGTGTTTAAAGTTCGAGGTAAACCTTAATTTCAATTCGAGAAAGCAAACCATACTTTACTCAAGTTTATTAGAAACTATAGTATCTCGTAGTAGTGAGTATATTCATTAAATAATTCAGTAAAGATTCTTAGCAAGCAGTTTGAGTTTAATTTTCGTCTCTATTACAATATACTTTCAACACACAAAAATTCATCAAAATCGGTCCGGCCATTCTCAAGTAATGATCTTTCATACATGCGGCAATTAATTTTTATTTATAAAGATATTATTGGTCAATCATAAGTAATTCGCGCTTGATTAGGCGATTATCTGATATGGCAATTTAAAGATTTTAATTATTTAAATAGCGTATCATTTGTAAAAGGACTTATGGATTTACCATATTACTAATTGAGAAGATGTTTTACATCGAGAGGCGATAAGATAATTAGAGTTAAAAAATTATATAGTCGAATAAATTGTATGGAATGACGTAATGTTATTAAAATTGTATAAAAAGGGTTATTACTATAATAACCCTTAAGGAATTCAAGGACGATAATAAACCCTGGGAATGAACTGATCGCTACCAAGCTATTTCTAATTTGTTTCGTGTTGTTAATTATTGTGTAGTTTTAGAAAGCCCGCGGATTTTCTTGCTGGTTCTTCCCTGGATAGAGGTATTTCTGAACAAGTGTTAAATTTAACATAAGAGTGAATTTCTATAAGTATTATTCATAATCTATGTTGAATAAAAAAGTTTCTATTTTTATGAAAGTGAAATTATTCGTGTTCTAAAATATGAAATAAGCTTGTTAATTATCTTACGCTATTAGACAGGTCATAAATCCAATTCTGTACAAAGACCCGCCCATAAAAGATAATTGCTGTATTTGCGACGTTTAATTAATTTAACATGAATAAAGAGATACTCACCATGTTTCAGTTCGCAGCGGAATATTCTCTCTTAAGTTAGGATAGTCTTCCGTAATCACCATTAATATTTTGAGAACAGGTTCCTTTTATAGAGGCTGGTCTGGTCTGCTGGGTTTTCTAATCCCTGACGCCACCAAAATATGTATGATTAGTGTTTCATAAAAAAATATCAAGCATGCTTCACTACAGCTCATCAAAGTCCACTGTTAAACAAGGCATTTCCTATAGGTAGGTCTTTTAAATTTTTAGTTCTTTTCAGGAAGATATGGTAAAAGTAAAAAAAGACTTTCAATAAGTATTATGTGTTGTAATCTATATTGAATAAAAATGATTCTATTCTATTCTATACTGCTGCCCATCTCCTGTTTCAGTTTCCTTTTGTCGTCTCTTACTGCACCCACAGGACGTTATTGTTACCGCCACTACACGCTACAAAAATAAATATTTATGACTAGTTTTTATTAAAGTATACCTAGCTAGCATGCTTCACTTACAATTAAGTCTGCAATTTAATTTTTTATTTTTATTAAACATAGTTAAATATGAATTATTATTATTAATTATTAAGAGGCATCAATACAGCAATCTCATTTAGTTGGGCCGATAAATATATGAAAGAAAATGATAAATATAAAATAGACATATTAACAGTGGTAGGGCCACGCGGCAGCTTTTGCTGTCGCACGCATGGGCCGGCTCGAACCGGGGTGGTACCACGACCTCACAGAATACCAGCGTGAAGTAGAGGTTTACCTCTGCGTTTCGCTTGGTGAGTGCAGGTGGCCGGAGGCCCTTTTTACTGGAAATGAGGCATTCCATCTTAGTCCTCACGGGTGGCAACGCATCTGCATTTTGATTCGCAAACGAGGATAGATGTAGATGTCTATGAGCCGCAGCAACCACTTACCATCAGGTGGACTATGTGCTCGTTTGTCACCCTTATCCTATAAAAAAAAAAGAAAAAAAAGATAAATAAATATAAATCCAACCAAATGAAAGATCTTGGCCAAGGAGATCAAACGGCTCAGGGTTAGGGGAAATCGTTAATATTATTATATGCTATTTATTTTTGCCTATTAAAAAACGAAAAGGTATATTATACCTATCTGTAGAGTTTCATTTGCAGCCGTTCGTTCTGGTCCGGGACACTTTTTTAATTTCTTACTTGAAAGAAATAAAGTAATTTCATTTCATAGGATTTTCGGAATCTTTATATTCATAGATTCTTGTTACAGTGTAGTGGTGGTATAAGTCCCTCCACCACTACATATTATCCTGTGGCTGTCGTAAAAGGCGATGGAGGGAAACAAACGTTGTTTTTTACATGGTAGAGCCATGCTGCAACTATATTACTGGTATAGTTGTAGCACGAATAGGTCGACTGGACCGGGGAATGACCACGCTCTCACAGAATACCAGCGTAAAATGGCAGCTTGACACTGCTGTGTTTCGTATGATGAGTGTAGAGAACCGGAGACCCGTTTTTACTGGAAACGAGGCATGGAAGGTAGGCTGTAATTGATAAATTGCAAAAATAGATTTTAAATGATGTTATCATTTACCGCCGAGCGTGTGGGGTTATCAATTACAAATTCATCAAGATTTTCTTTTTTTTTTATAAATAGGATGACAAACGAGCACACAGTTCACCTAATGGTAAGTGGTTGCTATGGCCCATAGACATCTACATCTATCCTCGTTTGCGAGTCAAAATGCAGTTGCGTTGTCAGCCTTGAGGACTAAGATGGAATGCCTCTTTTCCAATAAAAAGAGTCTCCGGTTCTCTACACTCACCATACGAAACGCAGCAGCATTAAGCTGCTATTTTACGCTGTACGTCTGCTATATTAATTCCATCGAGATTCATAGGCTTCTTCAGAGTACTTGACGGGTTGAGTATTATCTTTGGTAAGTTTATTACTGGCTGTCTTAGGTAGGATATTTCTTTACCTTGAGTCTGATGTCTTTTCAGTTCGTATCCTTTGATTTTCACCTTGCAGTTATCATCCATAGTTAAGAGGTAGGTTCCTAGTAGAATCTCTTGGCTTACTTCATTGTCGCAGAATTTAGTCATAGCTGTTTCAGTATTTGCGTAAACTATCCAGCGATTTGGTTGTATGAGGTAGATCTTCACATTTTCAAGGGTGACAGGGATCGGGTGACAACTTGAGATATTTGTGTGAAACTGCATGATTTCTACGACACAGTTGTCATTGGTGAATTAAGGTGAATACAGACAATTGGTGAAAGCAATGGCTGTTTCGATTTCATTCAAACGGAAATATAAATTATGAAAATTATCAAGGAAGATATTATAAAGGTGAATAAGTTTGGTAATCATTTGTCGAAAATCGGAGTTGTTTAAGCTTGATTAATGTTTTGAATATTATCTTCTAATCGTATAAAATTGCTTTTAGTAGAATTTGCCATGGCTGTTAATGAGCCCACCATTTCGGAAACTATTGTCATTTTATTTTTAATCACGTTTTGTCCCGTATGTAGTTTATTTATTAATCTTTCATATCTAAGAGCGTCTTTATTATCTAAGTTACCTGTGATGGCTTTTATCAAAGAGCCTACCGGATCGAGGAGACGTCTTTTGGTTCGTAATGGAGGAATTAATTGTTTAAATTTGTCGATGGTAATATTCATAGTATAATCGGTTTGATGTTGGACGGTAGTAAAAACTGAATCAAATGATTTAGTATCGAAACAACTTTGAACATGCTTTTAAAGTAACCCATATTGATGCATACTTGATTCTAATTCATCGTAAATTAAATTTAAATCTAATATCTTAATAACTATCCAGTTATCATAATTAACGAATGCTTGACCTTCGTCAACAGGTAACAATCCCGGATTCTTGTCAATACGAAGCTGATGAAAGGCCTGGATTCCTATCGTTCGGATCACCAGTAGAAATAATCTGCGAAGAAGGTTTTATGTCTTTAATAGGAACATTAGTAATTCGTTTATTGGTTTCAACAGGAACTACATTTCTTTTTATAGCACCGGTGGCATGAGCCTTTTGATAACGTGGTTTGTCTTTGCCCCGTCTAGTATTAACACCTTTTATGAACACAGTATCACCTACGTCTATATCGAACCGTGATTCGCCTGCGTGTTTTTCTCTCACCGTCAATTTTTTGTCAATTATTTTATCCGTAAGATATTCATATAAATATTTGGTTCTTTTAGCGTGATCCTTTACTAACTGCTGTGTGAATTGCTTATCGAAATTAATGGCAAATGTACTATTGGATTCAATGTGTCCGAATACTGCTTCAAAAGGCGTGAGATCTGTCGAAGAATGAATTGAATGATTGTATGACATAACAGCATACGTCATCACTGACGCTGCGTCTGTAATTTTATGTTCGTATTTCGCGATTTGGTAAATTTCAGTAATAGTTGAATGGAACCTTTCGATAAGTCCCATAGAGTTGGGGTTGCGCACAGTACCAATGTGTAGATTGATTTTGTATAATGTTATCATTTCCTTTAAGAGTACGTTATTAAATTCCATACCGGGATCTGAACTAGTTTTGGATGGAATTCCGTAAAATGAAAAATACTTTATTAAAGCTCTTATTACTTCCGGGGTAGACCTACTATTAATTTCAATTGCTTAACCCAATTTGCTGAACGCGTCTATCAAGGTTAGAAAATACTTACCTTCTATCGAAGAGGTATCAATGAAAATTTCTTGGAATGGTTTAGACTGAGTCAATTGAAGTTGAGGTTTTAGGGGTCGTACTTCATTTTCTTGCAGACCTCACATGAGTTTATGATGCTCGCTACCGTTTCTTCTATATTATTTCAATAAAACGTTCGCCTCAAATGTACTAATGTTTCCCTAATGCCTCTATGGCAATTTTTATCTAAATGATACTTCGCGTTGCTCATTTTCATCTTCTACATAGACTATCCTCTTTGTAAATTCATAAAATTTAACACTATCCTTTTTGAATAAATGCGTTGTGACTTACGAAAACTGCTTGCGGTGTATGACTCTTCGAAATAAAAATAATATTTAATTTTAGGTCTAATATACACTTTCAGGAATTTTTTAATTAAATCCAAATTGTTTAATGGTAAGTGAACTTTCAATATGTTTTGTTTATCCCTAGGCAAGTTTTTAAATGAACATTCATTTCTGTTCCAGGTATGAACGAGTATTTGATTTGGTTTCGCATCAATCGCTTCCTGAAGGATTAAGATTGCTGCTGTGACTATGTCTTTAGCCGAATATATTGTATTGTTACTACTGTGTCCTTCAATAGCTGTGGCGGTGCTACTATTTGGAGATGGTATCGGATATGGAGATTGTCTACCATGTAAAGAGGGAATACTCAACGTTTCCGAATCGGATGATACTGTTACTACGTCCCCCACTTGATTCGAATTACCTAGCTGAACAATTTTAAAGACTACATTGCTCAAATGGTGAAGGTATTTTTTGTTTTTGTCTATACTAACTTGCATAGAAACATCATCGTTATCAGTTAAGGCGTTAATCTTAATTCTAGACAAAGCATCAGCGTTACAATTTTGTTTCCCGTTCTTATACACTATTTCGTAATCAAATTCCGATAGGCGCAACTTCCATTTAGTTAATTTGCTATTCAGTTCATTAATGGAGCTTAACCAGGCTAAAGGGCGATAATCGGTGTAAATTGTAAATTTTTTCCCATATAAGTAAGGGCGGAAATGTTTGACTGCCCAAACGATTGCCAAAAGTTCTTTATTATTGTGCTGTATTTCGTTTCAGCATCGTTCAACGTACGACTTGCAAAGGCTATAAGCTTTTCACTACCAATAGGTCCCTGTGATAGAACTGCACCGAGAGCAAAGTTCAACGCATCTGTGGTGAGAACGAACGGTCGAGAGAAGTCAGGATATTGCAAAAGTGGGGCGTTTGTTAAAAGCTCTTTACATCTTTCAAATGCGTCTATATATCTTTAGTAATTTCAATTTTGTTTTTCTTTTTAGGCAAGAAGTAAGCGGTTGTGTAAGCTTAGCGAAGTCTTTAATAAATTTTCTTTAATACCCTAATAATCCGAGAAAACTTTTTATTTCGGTGGCTGTATGCGGCAATGGATATTTTAGTATTGATTTAATTTTTTCGTCATTTGGTTTCAAACCCTCTTTTGTAATTGTATGACCTAGATATAGAACTTCTTTTCCCAAAAGTTCACATTTATCTAACGTGACTTTTAAATTGGTTTCTCTGAGACGATCAAAAATTTTCCTTAATTTTTCAATATGTTCCTGAAGACTAGCCGAATACACAATTATGTTATCGAGATAAACTAAGCAATGGAGACCTTGAAGGCCTCTTAAGATATTATCCATTGCTCTCTGGAAAGTTGCCGGGGCTGTCTTTAATCCAAACGGAATGCGTTTGAGTTCATAGTGACCGGATTGGGTTGTGAAAGCTGTCTTTGTCCTATCAGCTTCATTAACTTCTAGTTGGTGTTAGCCACTTGCCAGGTCAAGGGTACTAAAATATACAGATTTGCCTAACTTATCGAAAAGGTCAGTTATATTAGGTAACGGGTATTTATCGTCTATTGTATTCTCATTTAATCGCCGATAATCTATAACCATTCTAAATTTAGGCTGCCCGGATGCATCTGGTTTTTTGGGGACTAAGTGAACCGGTAAACTCCAAGGTGAGTGAGAATTTTGGATTACGTTATCTTGAAGAAGTTTGTCTACTTGTCTTTGTACTTCCTTATTTTGGGAAGGTGGGTGGTGATACGGTCTGATATACACTATAAACTTCTTCAAGATAACGTAATCCAAAATTCTCACTCACCTTGGAGTTTACCGGTCAATTATACAGAAAAGGGCCAAGGAATTTAAAAAAATCTATGCATAAGATAATGCTTTCTTCTAATGTTAGTTTTACTTAATAAAATAAAAAATATTAAAAATTTTGTTTTCAATATTTTTTCAAACATAATTTAAAAAGAGTTGTTACATTAATTTTGTTTTAATTTCAAAATTTCATAGTTTGTTAATAGTTTTCATAACATCTTTTTTATTTCTTTTTTAAACTGCAATAATAAATTTAAGTGTATTAATTACATTCAGTTATTTTAAAATTCATAAAATTGTTGGGTTTTAATATACGAGTAGATTTAAAAATACGTTTCACTTACTTTATTATAAAGAATATCCGGCGTTAAAAACGTGACGAAGTTACTCATATGCTTAAAAACTGTTGAACGTCGCTCCATGCACCCTTTTAGAAGATAAGGACGTGTCGAGGCGTGTGATTTTATACCTTTTTACTTCAAGGGCTTTTTACTTTCAGACATAATTGGAAAGACAAAAGCAGCATCCCCTTTAAGTATGGCCACTTGGGGTTTCATTGAATTTTTGTTATTTCTATCACAATAACTAAGATTAAGCAAGTGTGTTCGGCTTAGTATACACATGGCTATTGTAATTAAGACACAAAATTGTAGTCACACTAGACAAGAAACTTTGACGAAGTGTTGTCGCGCCATAAGCAAAAAATCGAAGTCTAAACCGCGCTATCAAAGTTCCGAAGTACTGTGGTATATATAGAATAGCTCTAAACTACCTCTGGAGCGGTCAGTGCCCCCTTTTCCCAAAAGAGGGTCGCTTCCGATTCGGCAGAAAGGCCTAATAAGCAAATGCCAGTCGCACAGGTGGTTTTTAGCGGGTACACTTAGGGTGGTTAGGTTAGTCACAGTGAGTCCCGCATAACCACGACAGACCGGCTGTCGTGATATGCATAAAGCATTTACCACCTCCTCGCGTTAACCGGGTAGCCCTTTTCAATTGCTTCTGGAAGCACAAAAAAGCTACCTCTGGAGCCTTGGTCTCTCCCCGGACTGATCATCTTGCCCGGTGGGAGGTCTCCTCTTTTCTTTCCAACGCCGAAAAACAAATCTTAAAATTCACCCGATGAACAGTGGCTTCATCAGCTCATAGATACCTGCAACCAACTTCAAACAAAGAAGTCTACAGGAGAGTTTTCACCTTCGAGGACAATGATGGCATGCTATAATCACACAGGTTCTCTATAACTTTCAGACTAGGCCAAAGCAGTGCAAATTATTAAAAAAAAGGAATAGGTACTAGTAACGCCGTGATAGCTCAGATGGTTAGCGCTCGGTGTAAATTTCACAGTACGCCAGCAACCCGGGTTCGATCCCCGCCGGCACCAATGAAATTGTTAATTGCAATTTTAAGTGCTGATTTACCACGTGCTCGGCGGTGAAGGGAAACATCGCGAGGAAATTCGTGTGTCTGAGAAATAAGAAAAAAAATTCGAAGACATGTGAATTTCACCAACACGCATTGGGGCATCGCGGCGGACATTCCTTGCCCTAAAACCATCTCAGAAATGAGGAGAGGCCCAGCAGTGGGACGTTTATAGGTTGTAACTTTATCTTTAACTTTTTTTACTAGTAACGCCAGCTGTTACCCGGCGCGTTACTGCTGCAGAAGAAATAATTGTGGATGGAAATATCGTTTTAAATTTGAAAGGAATGCTATATAACTTTTAAACAACTATTTCGTTGCGATACGCACGCCACCTACTGTTAGTAAATTGTACTAGGCCTATAACCTTCACGCAAGTGCAAGCAATCAGTTGGCAAAGTTTTACAGCTATCTGATGAACGGTATGGCAGCTCATTAAATACGAACAAAAACCACTCGTGCTAGGAGTGATTGAAGACTATAGTTGAATAGCGGATATGAAGTAACGACCTTCTGAGTTTGTAGTATGTCCATTAAGCTACTGTCGCTTACATCACAAGAAGATATATGAACTGCACATGGATAAACACCTAGACTCAGAGCAATTACTTGTAGGACAAACACAAGATATATCCGTGCGGATAAGTCCAAATCCACGCCTCCGCATCGTTGCAATCAAAAGCATAACCACTGCGCTACGGGACCGTCAATCTCTAGATATATTGGGTAACTGTTTGTATTTTTCATAATGATCTCTTTTTTTATAGGATAGGATGACAAACGAGCACACAGTCGACGTGATGGTAACTGGCTGCTGCGACCCATAGACATATACATCTATCCTCAATAAATAATCAAAATGCAGATGCGTTGTCACCCGTGAGGACTAAGATGGAATGCCTCTTTTCCTGTAAAAAGGGTCTCCAGTTCTCTACACTCATCATACGAAAAACAGTGTTAAGCTGCTATTTTACGCTGGTATTTTGTGAGAGCGTTGTCCTTCCCTGGTCGAGCCGACCCATTAGCTACAACTATACTACTAATATAGCTGCAGCATGGCTCTACCACGTGCACGTTTCTCGTTTTAAATTTAATGGAATAACTGCAGCTTCTATTAACATTTGTTTAGTAAGGGATATTAAACTATTACCACAAAGCCTCAAAACCTATAACGTTTCGATTGAAAATCTACGTTCAGTTGATTGTCCATTGTTTCATTTTGGGTTCAATCTCCGAAGAGATACCATATACGAGTATCAAATCCGAGATAAGAAAAACATTTAAATTCCATTACCGCTCATGTTCCAAGAGGTACGCACTATTCGCTATAAAGCCGCTCGTGTGTCGGGAGTGATAAGATAGTATTGTGACTTACCATTGTCACGCAAGACAAAGTAGAAGTAAAAGTGCGTTTGTTGGTATTAGTTTTTGTTTTCTGTACCAAATTTGTACTTGTGAATTCACCTGGATGTCTATCTGAAATACCTTATCTTATTCTAATGTGTTTAATATAATAAGAGTGACAAACGAGCACACAGTTCACCCGATGGTTAGTGGATGCTGTGACCATAGCGACCTATTTCCCGGTCCCGGAAAGTGTACAGCTTCTCTCAATTACCAAGTTTAAATGTTTTATTAAACTGAAACTGTATAAAAAGGGTTATTATAGTATAAATTAATACATGGTTGATAATAACCCCTGGGAATGAGGTAGTCGCTTCCAAGCAGTTTCTAAAATAAATTCTGTAAATAGTTCGTAATATTATAAAAATTTTTTTAAAAAAAAGTCCCGCTGGGTTTCTTGCTGGTTCTTCCCAGGACAGAGGGTTTTTTTTTCGAACCAGTGGTAAAGTAAAAAATGACTTTCAATAAGAATTACACATGTAATGTATATTGAATAAAAAAATATTCTATTCTATTTCTATCATAAACACAGCTTTGAACTCAATGATAAAGTGTGAGAGAGAGGAGTAGGAGGAGGAGATATGAGGGGATAGCTTTCATTAAGTGTGATTTATTATCTTCGGTTGAATCATCAATTAATCAGGTGGGATAGTAGTGAAGTACTAGCTTATAATAGTAAAAACATAAAAGCTGGATGCAGGTGGATCACTACCGTGCTTTGTCGCATTCATACCCTATGTTCAGCAGCGGACTTGTGATGGGTTGTAATGATGATTATGTCAATGATGATAAAACATAAAAACTTGAAAATAAATTGAACAGATGACATCACTCCATTTCGTGCCGTGGCGTTGACCAATTTCCTTTCATATGGTCAATGAGGGTGATGGCTACCATATATGTTATGCTTGTGAACAGTTATTGCTTGTTGGGACTGTCAGGTTCGCTATGCACAGTAAAGTAAAGTAAAGTTACAGCCTATATACATACTTACATCCCACGGTTGGGCATAGGCCTCCCAAATTTCTGAGAGTTTTCTGAAAGTCTTTTGAGGTTCTCACGATGTTTCCTTTATCGCCGAGTACGTGGTAATCAGCAGCTAAAATTTCAATAAACATTTTCTTCTATGCGAACCAGTACTAGATCGAACTCGGTTGCTTGCATACTTGCTACCACGGCGCTATGCACTGGTCAGCTTTATTAACATCCTATTTTTGAGTGGGTACATCATAGTACATACTTCAGTTACCGATGGGTTTGTTATAGTTATCTACTCGTATTCTGTATATAATACTATGCTATTGTAATATTACCTTTAAAATTAAAAGACAAAGAGTTTCTTTCGTCGTTTCTTCTTCGGTCAGAGAAACCGCATTTGGAAACATTTGAAAATCGAATTTTAGTTTTTTTACGTCCAATAAATAAACATATTTTATTTTAATCGTTGGCGTCATAAGAAGCGACTATAAAAAAAGCAAGAATACCTTTTGGTATATACTAGATGTAAAATATCATCACTGGATAAATGGTGCTAGTAAACCCGTAAGATAAGAGTGGCGATTACAGTAAATTGTTAGTGTAGAAAGTAAACAGAAGCGGACCATGTCCAACAGTGAAAAGCCTTAACTTAACAAAATATTTTTAAATCTGAATTTGTCAGTGTCAGGTGGTAAAAAAAGGAACTTTGGTAAATTTAGATTTATTACAGTTCAAGATTTATTACAGTTGTTACATGAAAAGTTCTCCGCCCCATGTTAACAATCAGGCAATGGTCACACTACCACAGACTAGTTTCCTACATTTCAATATCAACCCAGAGGCACCAGGATGGGCTGTTTTTAATTGACACTGACTAAAACCACACACATACGCAGGTACGATGGTAAGTGGATGCTGTGGCCCATAGACATCTACATTTATCCTTGATTAAGAATCAAATTGTAGATGAATTGTCACTCCTGAGGACTAAGACTTATCTACACTCGCCTGGCGAAACAGCAGTAGTAAGCTACTATTTCACGCAGGTATTGCGTAAGCGCGTGGTCCTCTCCGGTCAAGCCAACCCATTTGTGCTACAACCATAACACTATAACTGCAGCATACCTCTACCAAGTAAAGTGTTTAATTCGCACAACGTTAAATAAATCTCTTTTAATGGCTCGAGTAGTTGTGAAAATTAAATTTGTAAGCAAGTTGCCTATAATTGACTTACGATCGGAACGTTTGCGCATTATCTGGAACATTAATTCGCTTCGGCCTTCTTCAAGAGGCGTGACCCGCGTTCGTTGCTACGTAACTGGAGTAAGTAAAGGTTGGAACGCGGTTTCAAAATGTCGTCACAAAAAACTGGCCGATCGCGTGACATTTTAATTCATGAGTTGTTTCAAATCGAACACAAATTTTCGTTTTAAGGTAACATAACATCCGTCCATCCATTACAGCCTATAAAATTCCACTGCTGAACATAGGTCTCACCATAGATTGCCTCATAGAGAGGACTTTGCCATAGTTGCTACGCTTTACAGACAACCGCAGTTTTTTTATAATTTTCAATTGTTTTCAGGAAGATACAGATACCCTATTTTTTTTTTCTCTTAGAAAAACGTTACCTCCACACTAGGATTTTCTCCTGTATCGCGGGGGCAGTTTACATACACAGATTTCACAAGGACAAACATCCAGACCCAGAACAATTATCTGTAGGCCATACAAATACTTCTTCCGCGCGGGTTTCAAACCCGCGGCCCTTAGCGCTGCAACTCGTTGCTAAGCCACTGCGCCACGGAGCCGTGTTTCAGTTTCCACTGTCGCCTCATACGACACATACGGATGAAATGGTGTAGTTGATATTTTTACACCGCCGCTACATGGTAATATAACATAGTATAACATAAACCCTCACACCTGTTACCCAGAGTGGTAGCAGAGACTACGGGCTTCCATTTAGCACGTTCCTGACACACCTTTCTCACCTCATTACATCAATTTTCTTCCAAATTTCCTCATACCATCTGTCCATTTCCTGATTTGTCTTCTTTTTTTATTGAATAAAACTATTTTTAACGGATTTTATCGCGTTTAATTTACTATTTTAATTCCCGACGTTTCGGGTGCTTTACAGCAACCACCATGGGTTGGGACTGAGATGTTTGACGTCCCGATGTCACAGTTAGCCCGGATACCTTCAGTTATTTAATATTAATTTTTGGTTCGATTCTTTATTTTTTAGTTTGTCATCACGTGGTTACCATAATGGTTTGTAATTATACAGGAGGTTTTGCTTTTCAAACCAGACTATGGACATGCGTCATTGATACTAAGAGGCAATATAATAGTTTGTATATACTAGTTCTTAAATGGATTCTTAGGCTTCAGTATAAGATTTTCCATCTAAGATAATATAATAACCGGCTTCTGGAAGTCGCGTTATAGGATCTATGCGATTATTTAATCACGCCGAGGGCGCCTGATACACCGTTTTTTTAACATACTCTAAGTAGCTATAATTTGTAGCATAAATTTACATTTTATGAAAATAACGCTTTTAGGGTCTTCAAAAGCAGTCCACATATAGGATGTGTTAATATCCACGCTTCGCATTTTTAACGGTGCCCATGTTCTTATGTGGTAGAGCCGTGCTGCACCTATACTATGGTTGTAGCACGAACGGATCGGCTCAATCGGGAAGGATCACGCTTTCACAGAATACCAGAGTAAAATGTGAGCTCAATGCTGCTATGTTTCGTATGGTGAGTATTATTTTTTATAGAATAAGGGTGACAAACGAGCACACAGTCCACCTGATGGTAAGTGGTTTCAGTGGCCCATAGACATCTACATCTATCTTCGTTTGCGAATTAAAATGCAGATGCGTTGTCAGTCGTGAGGACTAAGATAGATTTTTATTTTATATTTTTAGATTTTTCTAGTAAAAAGGGTCTCTGCTCCTCTAAACTCACCATACGAAACACAGTAGCATTAAGCCGCTATTTTACGCTGGTATTCTGTGAGAGCGTGGTGCTTCCCCGGTCGAGCCGACCCATTCGTGCTACAACTACACTATTAATATAGCTGTAGCATGGCTCTACCATGTATAGATGGTATATTTTTACACTGGAAACTAAGTGAACGTATTATTGCCAGCCTGTGAGAACAAATGTGTTAGACAGATATATTACTTAAGTTTTGGTAAAGGGAAGTTCACATGAGCAACGCGGCGTGAACCGTGATAGCCCAGGGGCTAAGCGCTCGCTGTAAGCTTCACAGTACTTGAACAACCCGGGTTCGATCACCGCCGGCACCAATGAAATTGTTAATTGCAATTTTAAGTACTGATTTACCACGTGCGCGGCGGTGTAGCAAAATATCGTGAGGAAACCTGCATGTAAATAAGAAATAAAATATTCCGAAGTCATTTGAAGTTCGCCAACACACATTGGGGCAACGCGCGGACATTTCCTTGCCCTAAAACCCTCACAAAAATGGGAAGGAGGTCAGTGCCCAGCAGTGGGACGTATATAGGCTGTAACTTTAACTTTATATAAGATATTAGCTAACTAACTCACTCCGCGTACGTCAACCCTACGAGAACTTGACAATATTTATTTTTACATATCAGCAATAATTATTTCAATAAAATGAACCGTCACTAGCTTGTATCCCGGCGCCGCGATACGGGATCATAATATCCTTAATTGTAGATGGAACTTACCCGATGAGACTAATATTAACAATTACATACATTGATCGTATATCGATCGAATGAAGCAATTATGAAATTACAAAGTGGTATCGCGTGAGTAGAATCATTAATATTAAAAAAAAACAACTCTCGCTGACTTCTTGGGTGCGACCACGTTCCAGTGAGGGGGAGTGGTGGGATAATAAGTATTTTATCTTATAAAACTAGGGTGATAACGAAATTATCGGATAGTATAGAATATAATGTTTTTATCTTCAGATTATTATTTAGTAATATTTATAATAGGTAATTAATAATCAATTTTATATTTACTACTGGTTCGAAAAATACCTCTGTTCTTAGAAGAACCAGTAAGAAACCTAACGGGATATGTTTTTAGACATACATAATTTTACAATAATTTTTAAACAATTATTTCTATGAATTATAGTAGAATCGTAATAACGATCACCTCATTTCCAGGGGTTTGTATTCCTTGATGTTAAAATAACTCTTTTTATACAGTTTTTGTTTAATAAAGTTTCAAGCTTATTGATTCATAAGTTTTGACCATTTTCTGGAATTTCGTTGTAAAAGCGTATACCTACATTGCGCCATAAATGAATAACTAATTCCGAGGTGGAATTACAAGCTTGTTTGTTCCTAGTATTTAAAGTATGAACATCTTTTTTATTATCAAAGTTTTTCATGTTTTTACGTAAGACATTTACACTTATGTAAGACATTTGATGAGTATGCATTTCTTATGATATTATGATACATTTATGTCATCAAAAACATAACTTGTAAAAAAAAACCAAGTCTCGCAACTCACTTCTTCTACCGTAAAAAGTTGTGAGATCCATGTAATACCAATTCTGTCTCAAGTTATTACGTAATTAGCTAACCTAACAACATCTTATAGTGACCATATCAATATTAAAATCTTGTATGTTTTAAATACATGGATTGACTTGGCAATCGCACTAAACATTTTAATATAATGTGTATTACTTGTGAGATACATTGTGTTTTCAGACACAGTGACAGAAGGACCCTTAAGTAGGGACTGAATAAATTAACCGACTTGGTATTATATAAATCTCACAACTTTTTACGGTAGAAGAACTGAGTTGCGAAACTTGGTTTTTTCTGCCGACTTCCAAAAAGGAGCCGGTACTCAATTCGACTGTATGTTTTTTTTTTTTTCGTTTTTTTTTTATGTGTGTTACCTCAGAACTTTTTTCTGGGTGAACCGATTTCGATGCTTCTTTTTTTATTTGAAAGCTGGTACTTCTCGTGTGGTCCCATATGAATTTGATCAAGGTCAGACCAATAGTTTTTAAGTTATTCTTAAATAACTTATATTGAAGTCGGCTGTACAAAATTTTTAATTTTAAATTATTACAAGTTATGTTTTTGATGACATCTCATTTCGTTTTGTAGATAGTCCTACTATTTTTCCTTTCCGGTACCATCTACTTCTTGGATACGAACTACGGATTTTCAAGCAATTTAGTCTACTCAATACTTTGCGGGATTTTGGTACAGCTTCATAACACACCTCCTATTCTTGCTTTATCATTCCGTTGATCATTCTACAAGTTACCTTTGAACATAGTAAAATAAAAAAAGAGACTCTTTATGATTTAAGTTAGAAATTGCCAATACGACTTTCTTTCGCAAAAGTGATAGAAATAAAATATGTCCATCAAACAAAGTGGCTGTAACTGTCGTGACTATAACCTTCAGTAATTTCCAAAAAAAAAAGGCTGAAGATAACGATTGATTGCTTGTAATAGGACTTAATTACCCTAAAAAGAATTTAGTCCACACTTAGGTAAAAATGAGTAATACCATATGCTATAATTATCCTTGGGATTCATATTTTCATACAGTGTAAGCATATTGTAAACAATCGTGTGATTGCGGCGTAGAATCTCCACTACTCCATATCATTCCGTAGGTATCGTAGGCGACATAGTGAAAAAAATCCTGGAGTTGGGTAACTGCTATCATTGAATAGGAACTGATCCAATCTTCAAACTTTCAAATGTAGTCTTTTGTGGCTTAATTTTTTTTAACTACGTCCAATTATATTACATACGGTTTGGTAGTGCAGTGACTAAGTGTTTGGAAATTGAAGAAAATCGTTAGGTTTTAATGCGTGGAATATGGACAAGAAAGGGGTGAAGAGCCTCCGACCACCAGGTTGTCGGATGGGTTGGACAACTGGCGAGCCTGTGACTCTTATGTTATAAAAATAGCATACAATGTTTGATGCAAATACTTGGTACAATTTTGTTGAGTTACCGCTATTGCGTTATGCCCAGTTATTACCGCCATCTTGCAAATAACAAGCTGGGAAACAAATGATCTACTTTATATGCAAACTGTCGACATTAAAGATGAAGTGGAATCAATGTAAAGTTTATTGAACTCTTAACTCATAATAAATATTCAAATCGATATGTGCGGAGCATTTTTATAAAAGCTTAACTTTGGAGTATGCTCTATATATCTATAAGCATATAAAAGAAAATGATAAATATAGTTAAAAATACAATATATAGAATAGAATAATTTTTATTCAATATAGATTATAGTATATAATACTAATTGAAAGTCATTTTTACTTTTACGACTGTTTCCTAAAAAAATCTTTGTCCTGGGAAGAAGCAGTAAGAAACCCAGCGGGACTTTGTTTTAAAGCACAATTTACAATATAATATTTTATACAATTGTTATGAAAACATTTAGAAACAGCGTGGTTATGATCACCACATTACCAGGGGTTATTTTTTATTAGATTATTACTGGACAATTTTTGCTTGATAAATAATTTAAACCTTTTGATAGAAAAGGTCTGCATATTTTCTGGGACTTTGTTGTAGAAGCGTATACATTGCCCCATGAAGTAGTTACTGACTCTTTGGAGTCGAGTAACTGGTATGACTAACTTGTGCTTGTTCTTAATTTTTTTTTGAACGTGGTAGAGCCATGCTGCAGCTATATTAATAGTTTAGTTGTAGCACGAATGGATCGGCTCGACCGGAGAAGGACCACGCTCTCACTGAATACCAGCGTAAAATAGCAGCTTAACGTGTTTCGTATGGTGAGTGTAGGGAACCGGAGACCCTTTTTACTGGAAAAGAGGCATTCCATCTTAGTCCTCACGGCTGGCAACGCATCTGCATTTTGATTCGCAAACGAAGATAGATGTAGATGTCTATGGGCCACAGCAACCACTTACCATCAGGTGGACTGTGTGCACGTTTGTCACCCTTATTCTATGAAAAAAATTACAGAATGTAGATCACTATTTTTAATTAAACTATTTTTGTTTTTGTGTACATAAAATAAGTTCTCGTAAATACATTGAGAGGCTAAGTTTAATACATTTATTTCTTCAAAATTTTCTCTAAGGGATTCCTTCGGACCTAGGTTATTCTTATGGCTCTCTTTTGCAAAACAAAGATAGTTTCAATGTCAGTCGCGTTACCCTATAGCAAGATTCCATATGACATTATGCTATGGAAATAATTAAAATAAACTAATCTAGCTGTTTCAACACATGTGAGGCATCTAATCTTTTTAACAGCATATGCCGCAGAACTAAGTTTGCTAGCTAGTTTAGATATAAGAGGGCCCCATTGAAGCTTTGCGTCAACTGTAATTCCGAGAAAAACAGTGGATTCAACAAAACCGAGCTCCTACCAAATTAAAAACACACTGGTCTTCACCTTTTTAACATTAGGTGTAGTGAATTTAATACATCTCGTTTTATTACCGTTCAAAAGCAAATTATTGACGTTAAACCAGTGCACTACTTTTTATATAGCATTATTCACTTCGTCATATTTCAATAATTGCCTTTTTAGTCGGAAAATCAACGAATATATAGTATATAAATAAATAAATAAAAACTCGACCAGCTGGAAACCCTCGGCAGAGGAGACGAAACGGCTGAGGGTTAGGGAGAAAGAAACAGGAACAGGCGTACATTGCAGGTAGTATCCAGGAGTACCGTCTTCTGCATTTGAGCCCGGAGCGGCAGTCTAGTCCCAGTCGCCTCAGATGACCCGAGAGACTGATCAGTATTAACCTGTTTGCAGAAACGATTTCAAAGTGATTTCGGTTGAATAAACACCCAACATATCAGTAAACTTGTCAGTCAACTTATGAGCCAGATATTTTTGTGATTATAATTGGTGATGGAATGGTAATGTTGACCGAAAAATCCTTGATTGTGTCCGGTCCACAGCCTAAAATATCAGGTTTATTAACAAGAATAGTCTAGACACATTTTTATTTTTCTATTCTCTTAAATTATTTTTATTGTATATGATTGATGTGTGATGATTTAGCGCAGTGGTGTGTTGAAGCGATCTCTGTTAACCATTAATTAATCAGTATCTAAAATTAACCATGACGTGTCTCTTTGAAACATTGAACACTTATATCAATACAAAAAGAAAAACTGCAACAAGCTTCAGGTAGACTTGTATGGCGATTGTAAAAAAACAATCAATAAATATACGACTGTTAACAGGCAATCCATCTGCAATTACTCTCTATGTAACCTACTCTGTGGTTTGCTCACTGTAGCTTCCAGCTGCGCGGGCCAGCGGCGCGTCATGTTGGTAATATTGTGCAGTTTTATTGAATCATATTTATCGTATTTTTATTGACTTTCCTAGTCAGAAGGGAACCAAGGGTAAATAAATAGGTAAAAGATGTTAAAATTAATTAATTAAGATTCGCGTAATAAAATAAATTGATGTGTCTTACCTTGTTTGAAAAATGCCGATGAGTGTTATTTTATTACACGGATACGCAAAGTAATGCATTGTATTAATTAAATAAGTAGGTATTATAGAGCTTAAAAACTTAACACGGTTAAACTCATGAAGTAGGTAGTACGAATGGGTCGGCTCGACCGGGGAAGGGCCACGCTTTCACGGAATAGCAGCGTAAAGTAGCAGCTTAACGCTGCTGCGTTTCGTATGGTGAGTATATAGAATCGGCGACCCTGTTTATTGAAAACGAGGCATTCCATCTTAATCCTCAGGGGTGACAACGCATCTGCATATTGGTTTTTTAATCGAGGATAGATGTAGATGTCTCTTGACCACAGCATCCATATACAATCAGGTAGATTGTGTTATCGTTAGTCTATCTTTTTCTATAAAAATATCAGATAAATTTTCAGATTATTTGGACTCGAGGCAGTGGTAAATTGAATTTTAGAATTCTACTACATTCTACTTCATATCATAAAGACACATCGGAAGATATGCCAGATATATTTATGAGATTTCCACCTATGTACTGACTTATCACGAAATTTTTGGGACCTTAGAGCCTAGAGACTTGAAATTTGGCAGGATTATTCCTTTCGCCGAGTAGGGGTCAGCAAAGAACGGATTTTACGAAATTCCACCCGCAAATGGGGTTGCGGGAGCGTTAAGAAAAAAAACTTTTCTAAACTATCGCTCTTATAGGTATAATAATTGGCCAGAATATCATTTGAGTGGGTCCTTGGAAGGTTTATATTCACAATTGGACCCGGTAGGTGGTGCTGTTGTCAAGATTCAGAAATCAACCGTGCGAATCCGGGGCGGATCGCTAGAATTATATATATTATCACAAATATTAATCATATACGTTCAATAGTCTATGAGAATTCAAAAAAATCCTGTGACAAACAGAAATGGAGTCACATATACCAAGGTGATTCTACAAGTGATCTAATTTTGCTTATTTTGGCCGGAGTAATATTAATGATGTTTCTAAAATAAAATCCACGCGAGCGAAGCCGCAGGTAAAAAGCTAGTGCTAGAATATTCGCTTTGAACAAGTGCGACGGATACTTAATAAGTACTGCGACATAGTAATATTAGCAAAGATGTTGTAAACTCAGTATTGCGTTTATTTTAAAGAGTTGTATTCAAAACCTCGAGTTCAATACGCCCGCGTCCCTAGAGATCGATACATTCTTCGTCACCGCAATACGCCCCGTTTTAAATACAGATGTATACAAACCTTGGTAACGGTAAAAGAGCTATTACAGACTATGAAGCATAAAATGCCTTCATGTATTACGGTTGAAGTTAAACTTAGTACCTAATCAATGTTAATATTTATTTCTGTTACGTATTTGTTTTTATTTTTCAGTTTTTATTTTCACCCATATTTTTATTTACCTTGTCGTGTCCCGTTACTCAATCCATATTGAATAAAACTTTATTCTATTCTATTCAGTATATTTTCAATGCAAAACTAGGCACAAGAGAGAACGGTGAGCTGAAAGTAGGGAAATTTGGAATAGGGCAACGAAACCCAAGGGGCCAGCAGCTGGCCGACTTCATGGAGAAAGAGTCTCTCTGTATGATGAACTCTTTCTTCTAGAAGCGGCCCCACAGGAAGTGGACCTGGTCGAGCCCCGACGGTTCGACAAAAAACGAGATTGACTTCATTATGACGACCAGACGACAACTGTTCAGTGATGTCTCCGTGATCGCGAGGGTGAAAATTGATAGCGATCACCGTATGGTTAGAGGCACACTGAACCTAAACGTTAAGTTGGAGAGGTCTCGTCTAATGAAGTCAACGCTCCGTCCCCCTCGTGCTCTATTCCAAAGTCCCGAAACCTTTCAGCTCGAGTTACAAAACCGTTTTAAGTGCCTAGAAGACAGATTCAACTCGGCTGGGCAGCGTTCGGGAAACTACGACACATCTTCTTGTCAGACATACCTCAAAACCTTAAAACGAAATTGTACAATCAGTGCGTGTTGCTGTGATGACTTTGATGTCTTACGGATCTGAGACGTGGTCCTTCACTGCTGGCCGTATGAGGAAGCTCAAGGTCGCTCAGCGAGCTATGGAGAGGGCTATGCTCGGGGTTTCTCTGTGTGATAAACTTAGAAATGAGTATATCCGCAGTAGAACCAAAGTAACCGACATAGACCAACGGATTAGTAAGCTGAAGTGGCAGTGAGCCGGCCATATAGCTCGAAGAACCGACAACCGATGGGGAAGAAAGGTTCTAGAGTGGCAGCCTCGTACCGGTAGACGAAGTGTAGGGCGATCCCCCACGAGATGGAGTGACGACCTGGTAAGACATGCAGGAAGTCGATGTATGCAGGTGGCTCAGGACCGTGATTTGTGACATTCCTTGGGGGAGGCCTATGTTCAGCAGTGGACTTATGAAAGGGTGCAATGATGATGATGATGATGATAATTCAGTATATTTTTGCGTTCAGTATAATTTACTGTATAGTATCGGTGTAAAAATATCCTAGTCGATATTCTTACACCATATCATCTCGTGGGAGTCGTACAATCTATGGGGAGGCCTATCTTCAACAGTGGACTTTAATAGACCGTAACGGTATTCACTATACTTACATGTTGTGAGGCATTTCATCTCAGCTCTCAGAGGTAGTTTTGTATCTTTAGCCTTTTTTGTTGGTTGTGGGTGTACAAGGATTGTAGTAGCCATTTACCATCAGGTGGTAAGTTCGTAAGACACTTATAAAAACGGTACCTCTTTACCTGGTTTAATTCTTAAAATCTTTGTTCATGCTTGGTTATTTTAGGAAACTTTAAAAGAGGACAACTTTAAGAAGACAAACTATTCAAATGTCTGTCGCGAGCCTGCAGAATAGCAGCTTAACATTGCTAAAAGAGGCATTCCATCTTAGTTCTCACGAGTGAAAACGCATCTGCATTATGATTCGCAAACGAGGAACTAGCAACTGCTTATCATCAGGTGTACTGTGTGCTCGTTTGTGACCCTATCCTATAAAAAAAGCCTTTCAAAAAAAGTAGCGGTGATAGTTTGCAACTCAGTTAATGATCTATACCGTCAGCAACGGTGCGTACGGATGGACTACCGCTTAGCTACTAGCAAAAATTATACTACGCCAATACTTTACTCTTTTTTTTGATAACGGAAAACTATTTACGTTTAGTTTTAAACATGTATTCGTTCTATTCATTCAACCGGTGACGTGTATGTAGTCCTACTTCACAGTAATACATCTTCATGTCATTTTAATTGTCTATCTATATAAATAAAAATCAATTGTCGTATGTGTGCTTGTATAAAATATCATCATTTGAGAATGGCTGGACAGATTTTGATGATATTTTTTGTATGTGAGTCGGTCCTTGAGAGCCGTGGTAGGCTCAGATGGTTAGCGCTCGCTGTAAGTTTTACAGTACGCGAGCGTACACGGGTTCGATCACCGCCGGCACTAATGAACTTATTGCAATTTATTTTTTTATTTATATTTAACCACGTGCTCGGCGCTGAAGGAAAACATCGTGAAGAACCCTGCATGTCTGAGAAATAAGAAAAAAATATTTCGATGACATGTGAAGTTCGCCAACACGCATTGGGGCAGCGCAGCGCACACTTCCTTGCCCTAAAATCCCTCCTAGAGATGAGAGGAGGCCTGTGCCCAGCTGTGGAACCTATGTAAGTTGTAATTTTTAAGTTTTTAGTTCCCTTCGGCAACTAAAAGCACACGTTGTTTTATTTCAGTTAGAAACAGGAATTGTAAAATATAAGGAGGTAGAATAAAATTGTCGTATCATTATGATTTAATTTTTTTCGAACTAAAAATCCTCCAAAGGCTCATCAGCAGCTATTTATGAAAATAAACATCTATCAAATTCTATCTTCCTCAAGTTCTCCTCTTTCGGCTCTGAATAAGTCGTAAATCAGCACTTAAAATTGCAATTAACAATTTTATCGGCAGGCTTTAAACCCGGGTTGCTTGCCTACTGTGAAAATTACGATGAATATTAGATATACATTAATGAACATAGAATCAAACATAAAACTATATGTTTATTTCTATGTTCTTTAATGTTTATTCATTCATCAATACATAATATCATTTTTATTTTCCTTGCTTTATATAGATCATAAACTAAGGTTCGCCGTGTAGTGGCCTATTAAATTTACTGCAGAATATAAACCTCCCGCATAGATACTCTCACAGAAGGTATTTTGCATGCGTTGCCACGATTGGTAGATGGTTTGGCAAACGCAGTTTCTATTATTTTGAGTTGATGTCAAAAAAAGATGAGGCCTGCTTCAGCTCCCTTTTTTACCGACTTCCAAAAGAAGGAGGTACTCAATTTGACTGTATGTTTTTTTATGTGTGAACCGATTTTAATGATTGGTTTTTGAAAGGTGGTGCTTCTCATGTGGTCCCATACAAATTTGATCAAAGTCTGACCAAGAGTTTTGAGTTATTTTTAATAATTTATATAGAAGTCGGTTGTACAATTTTTTTACTTTAAAATTATGTACGATATGGTGTAGTGAATATTCTTACACCACCACTACACGGTGTATCTATTTACAATAAGTTTACGCTGAATTAAGATTGATTTGTGTTGACATACTTTTGTTATACGTGGTAGAGCCATGCTACATCGATATTATGGTTGTACCACGAATGGGTCGGCTCGACCGGGGAAGGACCACGCTCTCACAGAATACCAGCGTAAAATAGCAGCTTAACGCTGCTGTGTTTCGTATGGTGAGTGTAGAGAACCGGAGACCCTTTTTACTGGAAACGAGGCATTCCATCTTAGTCCTCACGGGTGACAACGCATCTGCATTTTGACTCTTAATCGAAGATAGATGTAGATGTCTATGGGCCACAGCAACCACTTACCATCAGGTGGACTGTGTGCTCGTTTGTCACCCTTATTCTATAAAAAAAAAAATCTATAAAAAGAAAACAATATACAGTATTTCCGATACATATACAGTGTTTCGGATAGAATACAGTATATAGTATCTTGGTCTCCTTTTCTGAAAGTTTCACTTGTACCGCGTGTGAACTGCACACATTTTTTTAAATGTCAAATATTAATAAGTTACATTTTATGGAGGGGTAAGCGATACTGGAAGCCACTAAAACTTATTATTCAAATTACCTATTGGTTGATATTTCATCGTAGTAGACAAAACGCCCCTCGTGGCTCAAGCAAGGATAACATGGCTTCCTGGTCGCATTAATAGGCGATCGCGTGTCATAGTGGTCAGAGTTTCAACGACTGAGGGTCTTTGGTTAGAGTTTCTCGGAGCCAAGGGCAAAGAAACAATTTATTGGTTTTTAGTAGCTAATTTTATTTCCATTAGAAATCAATTAGAATAGAATTGTGGAGATTATTAACTGTAAAATATAGTAGTAGATAGCGAAAAATACAAAAACATATGGTTTGTTTCAATAGAGGGCGTGACGATGTAAGACGAGGTAGTCAAAGATGCAAGTAACTCAGGACCGTGTTTCGCGTTCCTTATTTGGAGATTAATGTTCAGTAGTGGAATTGTGAAAGCTTGTTATAAAGATTATATAACGATGTTTCAAATCGATATTTTATATTATTACGGAAAATTTTTACCTGCTTTGATTTAGGTTTTTATTAAATTTAACAACTTAAAGCCATATTAAAATATATAGTAGTTTAGATTACTACTACAATTTTTTTTTCAAGTGCCGATTAATTACTAAATATTTTTGCACGCCTCACAACGTGAGATAGTGCTATGCTCCCGATATCTGGCCATACCTCAATTTCGCTACATAAAATCATTCTTATACTTTTAGCTAGACATCAAATCCATATTATTATTGACGTTACAATAACTACAGACATTGCATTATAACATTAGTTTATTTTCTAATTGATTCATTTTAGATTACACAACAAAAAATGCAATAAAAAAAATATATGGACTGCCGTCGGTTAGTCTGTGCGTCAGTCGTTCTATGCAATATATTGAGATATATAATATTAAAAAAGATTGCATATAATCTAAGGAGGATCCCTACTGATTTTTGTTATTGAACTTTTACGTTTAAAAGTTATTGAATGTAATTTTGAATTTAAAAAAATAAAAACGCTCCTGAGGCTTGCACTTTTGGATTTTCAAAACTATTTTAAGGATTACTACAAAGCACGGTTCTCAGTCAACTGAGCACTTAGCCGATAACGCACAACTGACTCTGTGCCTGAACCTTTGACGTTCTGCTGCCGGGCGCAATACTGGGCCCGGCTGCAGAGCGCTGGTTGACGTCCTCCGTGCCGCCAGAGCGCGATTCTACCGCCGCTCCCAGAGAGCAGTCCGCACACTCCGCGCCATAATCTTAAGTTCTGTTTATGTATTGGATTATCATTGAAAAAGACAAGTTTGTAGCGACTAACGTTACACCGGACTAGAAAATCAACAATTTTACCCTGCCTACACTGCAGTATATAGGATCAGATAAATATGTAAACTCGTTCATCAATATCCGCAGTGGCTTAGCAATCAGTTGTTGCGCTAGGAGCCGCGGGTTCGAATCCCGCACGGAACAAGTATTTGTATGGCCTACAAATAATTGTTCCGGGTCTGGATGTTTGTCCTTGTGCAATTTATGTTTGTAAACTGCCTCTACGATACAGGAGAAAATCCTAGTGTGGGGGTAACGTTTTTAAAAAAAGAAAGAAAGAAAAATATCCGAAGTTTGAACTGCGGAACATTCCAATATCCAAAGTTTGAACTTCGGAACGTTTAAATACCCGTAGTTAAACTTCAGAACGTTTCAGTCTCTGAACTGGAACTTCAACATGTCCCAATATCCGAAGTTAAACTTCGGTTTGTGTTTGTAGAACGTGAATCTATCGACTCCCTGTATATAGGTCGTCACTCCATCTATTAGGGAGCCACTCTCACTTTTCTTACCACTATGAGACTGCCACACAAAAAGGCAGGCAGGGAAAAACGTAGGCAGGTTGGCAACCGCGGTTTTTTAAGTGAAACTTCGTTATCGACGTAGTGGAGAAATTTAATACGGAATTAAAAATCAAAAACGTCACGTTTTCTTGTAACGTTACTCCGCCGAAGCTGCATGAGTATACTATTATCTAGCCTTTTTTTTATAGAATACCGACTTCAAAAAGGAGACGGTACTCAATTCGATTGTATGTTTTTTATGTGTGTTACCTAATTTTTTTTTACAGGGAGAACCGATTTCTATGATTCTTTTTTTATTTGAAAGCTAGTACTTCACATGTGGTCTCATATAAATTTGATCAAGGTCATACCAATAGTTTTTGAGTAATTCTTAATAATTTATATTGAAGTCGGTTGTACAAAATTTTAAATTTTAAATTATACACTTTTATTTAAGTAGTATAAAGAATATCACAAGCTCAAATGTCGTTTCTTATCATTTACATTTTAAAAATGTTATCGTACAATATTGTTTTTAACGAACCAACCGAGCGAGATGGGCGACACGGCGTTCGAAAGTGTTGATTGAGACTTCCAGCTGATTAGTTTTTTAAGTCAATCGGTTGAGCCGCATCAAATAAGAATTTCAATAAAAATTACACATGTGATCTATATTGAATAAAAAATTATTAAATAAATATTTTCAAAAATAAAAACCAAAAAAAAATTAAATAGATTTTCGAGCGTTGTGCTCGAAAATAAGGGGAAGTTTCAAGGATGGGGCGCCTGCAGGGTCAACAGTTTTCAGATGTTTTATTATTAAAGTTTTTTTTTTATAGGATAAGGGTGACAAACGAGCACACAGTCCACCTGATGGTAAGTGGTTGCTGCGGCCCATAGACATCTACATCTATCCTCGTTTGCGAATCAAAATGCAGATGCGTTGCCACCCGTGAGGACTAAGATGGAATGCCTCATTTCCAGTAAAAAGGGCCTCCGGCCACCTGCAATCACCAAACGAAACGCAGAGGTAAACCTCTACTTCACGCTGGTATTTTGTGAGGTCGTGGTACCACCCCGGTTCGAGACGGCCGATCCGTGCGACAGCAAAAGCTGCCGCGTGGCTCTACCACTGTTAAAGGTTGTTATAAGGATGACTCTGCTGACCATCTCGTGGTTTGCTTCCCACTGTTGCCTTACGACATCCACAGAACGATTACACCGCCGCTACACGGTAATCAAAAGAATCATATAATCTCAAAAATTCTTTGCTAATTCTTGTTCTACGTATTTAGACCTGAATGCCGTTATAGATACTCGTAATAATACCATATAAGTATTATAATTCATGCTATTCTAATTTGTTGTGTTGCTAATGTGTGTAACGTACATGATTGTAAGCTGTTATTTAAAAAAAAGTCCCGCTGGGTTTCTTGCTGGTTCTTCCCAGGACAGAGGTTTTTTTCCGAACCAGTGGTAATTAAACAAAAGAGTGACTTTAAATAAGTATTATTAATAATCTATATTGAATAAAAAAGTTTCTGTTCTGTTCATAAATATAAGGTTGACGAAAATATTTCTTACACTTAAGCTTTTATCGTAAGTAGGAAATGACAGGACATTGTCTTCATTATATTAATAAAAGAAAAAACTTGTTAAATCGTAACTAAACTAAGCCAGGTTTAAGAGACAATTTAATTGAAAAGTTACTTTGCAACAAGTACGATGGCCTTATTAATCTGCAGTAGAAAACAGGTTCGAACCCCGGTAAAGCGTATTTAGTTATCCATTAGCAGGCATCCCGATGCGGCGGGGTTTTTTACGCATTGTATGACAAAGTGAGGACCCCGTTTCTTGGTAGGCGGAGAATGTACAAGTATGTACCGAGATGTAATCCCGTAGTTCGAATTCCAGCTGAAGAGACAAAATGTTGATTTTAAGGTCTGGAACCTACTATTTTTGCCCGAATACGGCGAAATAAAAAGGAGGGTTATGAATCTGTGGGTATGAATGTACGTTCACCTGTTCCCTTATAACTTTTAAACTACTTATCATAACTTGACAAATGAGGTATTGTTGGAAGCGTCTTAGTTTTGAGCTGGTTATAGGTTATGTGACGTCACATTAAATTCAATTTTTCCCTAAAGCTTATGATGGCTTACGACGGTTGGAGTGTATTGTTTTGTTAGGGTAGGTGACATAAGCCCATGGCTATCCTCTGAACTTCACTGTGAATATGTATTAAGTATATTTAAATATATTACTCGTGTTATTTATTTATCTACATATTCTTTTATATCTGCTTTAGTTGGTGAAAATGCCTGAAAAATTTACCAATATTCATCTTTTCTATTTTGTATGGGAAGTTTAATGTTGGCCCTGTCATGGTCATCGTCATCACCATTGTCATCATCATCGTCATGTTCATAATCATAGTCATGGTCATTGTCATCATCATCGTCATGGTCAATGTCATCGTCAAAGTTATTGTCTTGTTCATAGTCATAGTCTTGGTCATTGTCATCATCATCTTCAAGGTTATAGTCATCGTCATTTTCATCGTCATGGTCTTCGTCATCATTAGTCATCGTCTTGGTCGTTGTCATGATCATCGTTATAGTTATCGTAATTGTCATCGTAGCATCATCATCAACATCGTCATCGTCATTATCACGATCATAGTCATAGTCATTAGCATCGTCATCTTCTTCACCATGGTCGTTATCATCATCATCTTAATTGTTTTTTTATAGGACAAGGCGTGACAAACGAGCTCACAGTACCACCTGATGTTAAATGGTTGCCGTGGCATATAGACATCTATATCTAGCCTCGATTACGTATCAAAATGCAAATGCTTCGTCGCCCGAGAGGACTAAGATGGAATGCCTCATTTCCAGTGAAAAGGATCGCCGGTTCTTTACACTCACCATACGAAGCACAGCAGCGTTAGGCTGCTATTTTACGCTGGTATTCTGTGAGAGCGTGGTCCTTCCCCGGTTGAGCCGACCCATTCGTGCTACAACTGTACTACTAATATAGCTGCAGCATGGCTCTATCACGTAAAAAGAGAAAATATTCTACCTAAAATATACTACACCTGCACCATAATAGAAGTAGACAGCCCTAAATAATATCGTTTTATAATAAAGTTATTAACCACAACATAACGTAACATAACATTAAATTAAAAAACCAACTAAAATAACTATATTCCTTTGACCGCTTCAGAAGAGATAACGGGTGGTATAATCTCCATCATGAGTAGCTTTAACTCGATATTTACTTCATTATTCCACTCTGTAACTTGACTCCCGACGTCAAATTGTTTGAAAGCATTCTATCTACAGATTCTGTTATAGTTCTTTTTTTTATAAAAGAACCATATTAAGGGACTGTTTCTTTTGTTTACGGACACGGTTATCTGGATTTTGAGATCACAGAATCGGCAAGTTAAGTTAATAGTTACAGTCATGTTTCTATAGAAAATAATTTATTTTATTTATTTAAAGCACACTACAGAAAACTAAAACTAATCGCTACACTAGTATAAAAATAAAACAAAGTCGCTTCCCGCCGTCTGTACGCTTAGATCTTTTAAACTACTCAACGGATTTTGATACGGTTTGTATAATACATGCATATTATCTATACATCTATACAAATAAATAAAATTGAAGTGTTTGTTTGTAATGTCAACATTACAGCTTTTTACTAAATGCATATGAAAGTATATACGGTACTTATAACAAAACACATTTTTTAAAATTTTTGTCTGTCTGTTTGTTGACGGCTGGATCGATTTTGACGGGACTTTCACTGAAAGATAGCTGATGTTGTAAGGAGTAACTTAGACTACTTATATTTTACTAAAAAATAAAACCCTAAACTACACGCGGGCGAAGTCGCGGGGAGCAGCTAGTATATTATATAATTCTTCTGTTCGTGTGTATTTGACTAAACTCATCCTAAACGGTTGGACTGAAATTTTGTGTGTGCGATTAAGTTGATTAGAGAACGGTTTAGATTCACAATTGACCCGGTAGGCGGCGTTGTTGTCAAAATCTAGAAATCAACCGTGCGTAGCCAGGGCGGATTGCTAGTTAAAGTATATTGAGAAGATTTAATCCAACTCTTATCTATATTCGGATATCTTTAGCAGCCATGCTAGTGACAGACCTTTGTTACAGCTGTTAAACTTAATATTATATTTGCGACAAGGTGATAACGTAACAGATGTTATCGTCCCATGGATTTTGTAAGGGGCAACTATGGGATATGCCAAAAATATATTATGGCTTCCGATTGGTCACTCATATACTTGCCATGTTGTTTACCGTATAGTGGCAGTGTAAGAATATCCAATACCTCATATCATCCCGTGGGTGTCGTAAAAGGCGATGTAGGGAAACTGCGGTTGCCAACCCACTTTCCAAGTGTGGTAACTTCATGGCTTTTAATTTTTTTTGCGCGGAACACTTTTCGCAATTCTTTTTAAAAAAAAAGTAGCCTTAGTTACTCCTCAGCTATCTATCAGTAAGAAGCTGTTATTTAGACATCAAAAACAGACACTTTTAATAGGATACCATAGGACGAGAACTTCGTAAAAGCCGGTACAGATAAGTAGAAAAATATCTGGCTTACGTGTTGAACTATATATGGGGTGGCCTGACGACCGAAATTATTCCAATGGTCTCATTTCTCCGAACGTGTTAATCCCTGTATTCACTCTTACAGCGCTAACAATATTTTTTATTTTTGAATAAATATTAAGTAATATGTATTGCTGCCGAGGTAAGAGCCGTGGTAGCTCAGATGGTTAGCGCTTGCTGTTCACAGCTTCACAGCTTCACAGCTTCACAGTACTCGGGCAACCCGGGTTCGATCCCCGCCGCCACCAATGAAATTGTTAATTCCAATTTTAAGTGCTGATTTACCACGTGCTTGGCGGTGAAGGAAAACATCGTGAGGAAATGGCATGTCAGAGAAATAAGAAAAAATATATTTAGAAGACATGTAAAGTTCGCCAACACGCATTGGGGCAGCGCGGCGGTAACTTCCTTGCCCTAAAACCCTCTCAGAAATGAGAGGAGGCCTGTGCCCAGCAGTAGGACGTAAATAGGCTGCAACTTTTTTAACTTTTATGAATTGCTGAATTGTGTGTTTATTTTTATACAAAAGTCACATTTCACGCCTTTTTTAATTGGTGCACACCTAAGAATATGTTGTGAGAAGTACTATAACAGCTAGTAATAAATAAATTATAGGTTTTAAAATGCCGCTACCTAGTGAAACCACACCTTAAATTCAACAATCATTCGCGCCTCGCTGGATTTATCATTTAGGCAGGAGCATGCTCCTGACACTTGTCTGGACTCCGTCAACACAGCACTTTGAGGGTTACGTACCGCGTAACCCGACCCAAGAAATGAAGCGTAATGACGTCACGACCACCAGCGCTGAAGAGCTAACCCATTACAAAAGTTTAACATGGATGATTGGACTTTATTAAAAAGGATCACAGATTTTTTTATTAAATTATATTTTATGGATATGAATTTATTACATGTGCTTGGACTACATTTTTAATACATTTTTTTAACCGACTTCGAAAAAAGAGGATGCTCTCAATTCACCCCTATTTTTTATGTGTGTTACCTCTTAACATTTTTCAAAGTGAACTGATTTTGACGATGTTTATTTGAAAGCTGGTGCTTCTCATGTGGTCCCGTATGAATTTATGATATGATATCATATGGTATGAAGATATGACAAGTAGTTTTTGAGTTATCTTTAATAATGTGTATTTAATTGACATCGACCGCATTGATGATGTTTTTATTTCATTTATATTGAAGACGGTTGTACAAACTTTTTTATTAATTTTATCACTTGTTAACGCGATATCTTCGCAGATTGTGAACCAGTTTTGATGATTCCTTTTTTATTAAATAAGTTATACTTCAATTTGGAGAAAAAATTTCACCCCTAAAGGTAGCAACGTTTTTGGAATTCCTTGCCTGACGATATCAGAAAAGCACCTAATAAATACTCATTTAAAAAGAAGGTACGCGAGCATTTACTGAATAATCATTAGAATTACAATATTGTTAATTAGTCGTATTTATGTGTATGTATGTACCTTTTATTTATGTAATATACATATATATGTATTTATGTATGTTTATATTTGTTTATTAGCATATAAATGTAATTATATTATGAATATGTATTGATATATGTAAATGTGCGTATATATATTTATATATATATATATATATATATATATATATATATATATATATATATATATATAATATATATGCATTTACTTACAATATTATATCATAATCTGTTTTGTTACATACAATGTGTATTAATTTGGTAGAGAATGCCTTTAGGCATTATGTGCGCCTTTGTATCCTTTTCTTTTCTAAAGGGACGCAATAAAGTTTTTAAATAAAAAATAGCAAAAATAGCAGCAGTTAGCAGTTACTTATTAAATTCTTTTTTAGCCATTTGAAGTTAGTTTCTATTTTATGTTAAAAGTTATAATTATTTATATTGAAGTCGGTTGTACGAACTATCCTTAAGATATTTCGATTCGATAAAGGAAAATCCGTTGGTGAATGAGGCGGCCTCGTACCCCCCACTGAGGGATGCTGCCCCCCGCAGGAGACGTCCCAAGAACGTTCTTCTTGATCCCGACGACGAGATCACTTCCATGAATAGGTCGATCCCCCCCTTCCCCCGCCCCCTCCACAGGAGAGGGAACTAGTTTAGTAACTATAAACACTCACACACACTCAGACACTACTCTAGTACAGAACACTAGGGCACACCGCACTCGCCGGCGAATGCGTCGTCACAGACACACACCGTCCACGAGGTTTAACACCCGTGATACGGGGCGTTTATAACTTTTGCGACCCGTTAACAAAATTGCGATAGTGATTCAAGCCGAGGTTCGTACCTCCTTCTGAGGGGCCCTTGAATCGCATCGAGCCCCCCCCCCCAGCTCGTGGAGCCTCACTCCGAAAGCAGGGTTCGGGGTGCCTCGGGACTGTAGTCGGCGTAGCGGTGCCTCGTGCACGGCAGAATCGTTGCACCCAATAGTTCGTAAGTCCTCACTTACGAGCCTAATTAGATGAAGCTGTCAAGGCCGCAGGGCCAATAGCATACACATTCAGAAAAAAAAAATCTTTAATTTTACTACTTGTTCCCCATAGATTCCCTCATAGAGGGAATTTTGCGGGAGGAAATTTTGGGTTGACAACCGCAGTATTTTATAATTTTTAGTTGTTATTAGGAAGATGCTACTGCCCATCTCTTGTTTCAGTTTCCCTCTATTGCCTCTTACGATACCTACTAGATGACACGGGGTAGTGGATATTCTTACACCGCCACTACACGGTCAGAAGAACTTATAGGTGGCATGAAACACCGGCGTTCCAAAAAGCCTGTGGTCTGTTTTGTGTAACCGTTAATAACCGAAAATTTAAAAAAAAAACTGCAACAAAAATATTGACCACCGTAAAAAACAGGAGACGCAGTAGTATTTACTTAAAGTAAGCGTGCACGCGTGCCAGAAATTTGCATTTTATATCTCTACATGGACCACGTGTACGTGTTTGCACTTTAGACAAACATTTGCATTAACAAGTCGGAGAATGGTAGGTATGTTGTAAGTAATTGTTTATATTACCCTCCTAATTGAGTTAGTAAAATGTGACCACATATGGTTAAGTTCCAGTCTATACTGTACTGTTGTATACTGTTTGTATTAAAAATACTAACAAGTACTTTAAAAGAATATTAACATTTTTTTATAGAATCGGGGTGACCAACGAGTACACAGTCCACGTGATGGTAAATGGATGATGTGGCCCATAGACATCCAAATTTATCGTCGATTAAAAATCAAAGTGCACATGCGTTGTCACCCCCTGATAACTAAGATGTAATGCCTCGTTTCCAGTAAAAAGGGTCTACGGTTCTCTACAATCACCATACGAAACACAGCAGCATTAAGCTGCTATTTTAAGCTGGTATTCTGTGAGAGTGTGGTCCTTCCCGAATCGAGCCGACTCGTTCATACGACAACCATAATATAGCTGCAGCGTGGCTATACCACGTGTATATAGAGAACCGAAGACCTACTTTTTACTGGAAACGAGGCATTCCATCTTATTCCTCAGGGATGACAACGCATCTGCATTTTGATTCTTAATCAAGGATAAATGCAGATGTGTAACATCAGGTGGACTGTGTATTCGTTTGTCACTTTTATTCTATAAAAAAGAATACAAAGCTGTTACAAAGTCCAATTTCATTCTCTTGCTGTATTTTTCTCTATTCTGGATTTCTTCATTAGGCATAATGATCAGCCACCATTGTATCAGCAATGTAGATCAATCACTGTGACTATATTTTTATGTTTATCATCATCATGTTCATTACAGCCCTTTATAAGCCCACTGCTGAACATAGGCTTCCCCCAAGGAAAGGAATGCTACAAAGCACGGTCCTGAGGCATCTGTATCCATCGACTTCCTCCATACCTTACCAAGTAGTTGCTCCATCTACCAAGGTTTACATCCGTATTTTCGCATGTTGTAGTTTCCCACATGATCTTTTTCCAGGAAGTATTCCCTAAGCTCGAATTAAGCTAAGAATAAATAAAGTAAAGAATATTATTTGGTGTACTTTCAATAATACAACTTGAAGTCAAATTAAGTAAGCTTTCCATTGCCTCGAGCTTTCCTTTCGGAATTCTTACAAATCATATTTCTTTTTAGGTAAGCGATTGTATGTGAGCAAGCGAGATGGAGCACTATAGCATACGCATTTGGCAGCGCCTCGTTGCGGCAGTTGTCGTGAAACTGTTATGAGTGGCTGTTGTATGCGGTTTCAAGTTCACTTCCCTTTGAACGAATATTGTTGTGTTAACAGAAACTATTTTAGTGAATTGTTGACTATGTGATTTTGTTTTTGATTTTCCTTGTGTAACAGTGTTTCGTATGTGTCATGAGGGATTATCATGTCGGATTATTAATCGGTAAGTAAATTTATTAGTAATTATTAGTATAGCACTCTAGTGTCAGAACTGTTAAGTTTCCTTAGCTAACGTTTTAAGTTAAAACTAATGTATTTACCTAAGTATTGCGATTATCACACAGCCTATTTACAAGAACTTACAGTGTATTAGTCTCTAAGTGGATGGTGTTGCCAATAGACAACAACTAATGAGGATGGAATGCCTCATTAGAAAAGTTATTACAACAATAAAAAGTGTCTCCGATTCACGCCACTAACAGTACGAAACACAGTAGGTTATATTTAACCGACTTCAAAAAAGGAGGAGGTTCTTAACTCGACTATATTTTTCATAAACTGGTTTTGATGATTTTTTTTATTTGAAAGCTGATGCTTTTCATGTAGTACCATCAATTTGATTAAGATCCGACCAGTAGTTTTTGGGTTATCCTTAATAATGTATTTAATTGACTTCGACTACATTGATGCTGTTTTCATTTTATTTATATTGAAGTCGATTCTAAAAAAAATTTGATTTTACCACTAGTTAAAGTTGCTAATCTGTAATAATATGGCCCTTTTCTGGTTGAGTCAACCCACTTGTGCTACAACTAAAAGGCAACTAATATATGGCACTACCATATCTAAGACATTAAAAAAATCTAGGACATATACGTTGCGTTATCTCCTACTGGAGCGGCGTGACTAATTCTTCCCGACCACATTACTTTATCAAAATAAAACCAAATTTTATGCTATAAGAAGTGTACTTTATGATATTTAATAGGTTCAGGCGTTACTGTACGGAAATCCATGATAGAGGTAAAAAATTAGCTAAGATCCGAGTTAATGAATAAAATGTTATGTTTTACCTAGATTTAAGAGTATCTCCCACCCTATTTTAAATAAGTACACTATCCCCGTCACCATTAATCCATTACTCTCAACACCACTACATTAGGAAAGACACCACCGTCGATAATATGACACCTGTTTTGCCTGTAAACGAGCTATGCTCAAGTGAAGTAAATTGGATGGTCAGTCACCCCAGAGTCTATTTGGCGGTGCAGGGATTAGTGGTGATGGGGATTTTATTACGCGGGTCTTAGTTGATTAATTTGTACCATCTTTAATGACTGTACTTTACTAAACGTCAATATTACTTACTATGCTGAAACTTACTTTCAGATAGCCCTTTCTTATCTAAATGAATAACAAAACAGGATATATAGAAGGTGAAATTAAAAAGCATAAAAGTGTACAAGTAAGAATAAATAACAAAGATATATTATATTAAGTGTGTCTTGTATTATATGTATCTACGAATGCGCAGATCTAATCTTAGAAAAGACATCAACGCACTCGCGTAGAGTTTACGACTTAAGACGCCTACGAATGTAAATGGAAATCAAGTCAAGATATGTGTGTATTCACTTCAATTTTACTTACGTTTTATCTTAGGCGCATTTGAACACTAAGCCTAGAAGTTTGATGAAACGTAGTAAGATGCTAACTTTAAGCACATTTTAAAGAACGTATCTTTTATTATTTCAATAATAATAGATCACTTCAATGGGTTTTTAGTTTTAATATATTTGGTTTTAATAATAATTTACTTCTAAAAATTAAAAACCTTTTCAAAATCTACTCTAAATCATGTATTACTCATATTAGTTGTAGTTAAATAAACATTAACCCACTTATCCCGTAGATGACCTATGAGAAATCCCTTTCAATATATGACGATAATAGCAATGAAGTGAAATGAAAAAACCATATTTGATTCTTCTACATAAGAAAATAAAAATTTCATTTGTCAATTTTTTTTATCTACCATCGTTCTCACCAGAAAAGAAAAGGCGAAAAAAATCTCCGCAAGTATCTAATATTTTGTCATTTTACAATACAATCCCCTCTTTGAGGAAATTTATGGGAAAGGCCTATGTTTAGCAGTGGACTTTTATAGGCTGTAATGGATGAGTACAATAGCATAGGACATATTACATACAAAGCATTTTATGATGTACTCAAAAAATACTTTACAAATTTGGAGCTCATCAGTGCATAGCGAACCGGAGCGTACCACTCCCCACAAGCAGCACCTGTTCGCAAATATAAGGCATGTGGCAGTCATCGCTTTTGTCGAGTATAATATTAAAAGAAAATGGACGAAAAGCCATACGACGCCGCCGCAAGCAGAGACCTTTGAGAGAGCATGACATACCCAAGTCCGTCATATGTCATACTATGAAATATATCTCCGCAAAACATTTTAATTTCACATGGCAACACTTACAATTCTCTTCTAATAATACGTATATAATATAATAATAATTATATGTAATTGTTTTAAATAGTGATTCTTCTCTCTAATGATACACCCAATACCGTAATATGGAACTTGTTCAAATATACAGTAGTTTGGAAACTTCGATAGCGTGATTAAGATTCATATTCCCTATTTTATCACAACGATCCATCACACACGAAATAATGATGATGATGATAATGACTTTTCCGACGAAATAGCATAAGACATATATTTTATTGTTTTTTCAGGTACTCGTGAATATTTATTATTAAAAGTCACAGATTCTCCTCACACATACGTTGAGAAAACAACCATCCATTAAAGTCATGATGCATAATTCATTTTAATCAGCACCCCACAATAGGAACAAACGACCGCCTGCAGCGATATTAATCCGATTCGCTATCTTATGATTAATCATGTTGCAGTTTCTTTTTAAAGCCTCCAGCCTATCTGTAATTGTAATATCTCTGAAGATATAATTTCATTTATGTTGATAAGAGCTTTGTTTATAGTCGTTACTTTAAGGGATTGAAGTTAGAATTTTTAGGCTTTCTTAAAGATTTTATCTAAACATCTAGTAGAACGAAAATGAAAAAAACATCACACGGGGCTACAACACAGTATATGCCTTCATCATCATCAGCTCATCACACGTCTGCTTCATCACTGTCTTCCAATGCAGTTATAAAGACACTTTCATTTTAGGCCCTATACTATCACTTTAGCTCCTCCAATCTCTAAAATATGGGGAGGGGGGAATAGGGAACGCAGTTTTTATTATAACAACTTGAACAAATTGGTAGCTTGTGAAGTGTTGCTTGTGATATTGCTCAGTCCATACAAAAGTGTAAAATTTAAACTTTATTTGTTTGTTTTGATTCACTAAGCCCTAGAACCAACTTTATTTCCCCTTCGTCTTACCAACTTCATTTCCCCTTCGCCTTAAAAGTTACCACAAAACACGGTCGAGATGTACAGGTACATCTATCGATTTTCTGCATGACTTATCAAGTCGTCACTTTATCTAGTGGAGAACCGCTATACTCGGCTAACCGCTATGTTGCCACTTGAAAACTTTCGTCCCAATTAGACGTAGCATAAATAAACTGTTTCAGTTTATTTATGCTATGTCTACTCTGGTTCTACGAGTATTGTGAATAGATTTGGTTCTAAACAATTTTCTACACGCCTATAACGCTCCTCTAACACGTTTCTCTATTGATATCAACATTCAAAGGAACAAAAATTCTATTTGAGGATATTTAAAATTCACTTACGTAATATTTAGAAAAATGTAATACGTATTAAATTTAATAATTATTATTAATGGCATATGCAATTTAAAAAATTACTCTATTTAACTTTTTTTTTTCTAACTGGAATATAAGTGACGTTAAGCATGTAAGCAATATTTCCCGAATTTTTCAATTAAGTATTATAGGACATTACATATGGCCAAGGAGCACTCAATAGACTAAATATACATATTTTATTCTTCTTAACTTAATAACTTAGAAGACTATATGTAAACTTTCTTAATTTATACATGCTCATTAACGTCAGTAGCAGCTAAGTGTACGGGCTGCAAACTTAAAAGTCGTGATTTCGAATCCGCCATTCACTACTATTGTGGACTACTCCTAACCCAAGAATTTTAAGCTTTCTTGGAGTGGTTAAAGGAAATGTTAATATTGGCAATAGCGCACTATTTTTCTTTAAAATGATAAAAAATAACTTTACGGATTCTATTGCGTTAACTTATTTTTATTCCGGACGTTTCGAGTGCTTTACAGCACTGCTGTATACAGGAAGTACTGAGATATTCAACGTTCGATTTATAATTAACCTGGCCTTTTGCTTCAAAGTAATATTTTTTTTTTATATAGGATAGATAGACAAACGAGCACGCTGTCCACCTGATAGTAAGTGGTTACTGTGACCCATAGACATCTACATTTATCCTCAATAAAGAATCAAAATGCAGATGCCTTGTCACCCGTCAGGACTAAGATGGGATGCCTCTTTTCCAGTAAAAAGGGTCTTTGGTTCTCTACACTCACCATACGAAACACAGCAGTGTCAAGCTGCCATTTTACGCTGGTCCAAAGTTCCTCCCGATGATATATTTAGTGTTTATTTTGCTTGCATATGTGGATGATGAAAGTTTTTGATTTCGTCGAAATTCAGACCATGTTGCAACCCCTTGGGTGGAGTCAGATTGACTGTAAGTTTGTGGAAGTGTTTAACTTAAAAATGCTAAAAAACGAATTTCACATCAAAGCTAATAGATAGAATAGAAGATGAAATGTAAGGACCTTTTTATGTAAAATTACGAACCAAAAAAATATTTCATTGAAATTTTTCTTAAATCCCTTATCTACAGGGTTATTTTTGAAAAAGTAGCCAAATTTTAAACTCAATTTCAAATATATAAATTAGAATGCTTTTAATTTTATTTGAAATTATTCCAAAATGAATGTTATTTGTGGGCAACAAAGTTTTTGTCTACCCATCGACCCTTACAAATGTGTGTGTGCCTAGTAAAATCAATTAAAATAATACATTATTTTTAATTTAAAAGATAAATTTAAATTAACTTAAATTAATTAATTAAATTTAATTAATTAATAAATTATTAATTAATTAATTTAATTTAATTAATTTAAATTAAATTAATTTAAATTTTCCTTTATCATTTATATATTACTTATTCTGAACCTTCTCTGCAAATTTGGCAGGTTATTGCAAAATAACCCTTTATATATCTTATAAATTCTCAATATTCCGATCGATTACATTTACAGTTTTGTTGAGAACAGACGCGTAGTAGCCGCAGTATATAGAAGGAAAGCAATTAACCTTTTGACTTGACCAGCCGTTTGACTTCACGATCATACCGTCGCCCGCCATTCCAAACTGGCTAACGATCCAGCGCAAGTTTTATTTATACGTATTTAACCAAGCTCTTTGCAAAGATTCATTCTGTGACGATTTGTCGTTGCTGGATTCAATTCCCACCAGCATTAATAATTGTTACAAAAACTGATATTCCCTATTGGGAATACAATAGGGAATATCAGTTTTTGTAACAATTTTTTATAAAACTGAAGTGATAAACGAACTTGCATCCACCTGATGGTAATCGGCTACGGCTAAGATGGACAACAGCAAACAAGTTTAAATAAATAAAGCCTCGGATGCGTTATTACCTTTGAGTATGTGATGGAATGCTTCACAGCCTATAGTTATACTGGCTCTCTTTACCCTGCAGAACAGTATCTCTATAGTAGTTGCAGCACAGCTATTTAGCGACAGCATTAGTAGGAAGAAATAGACAAACGAATTACCTGACTTCCACAACTTGATCACAAAACACTTGTATTTCTTTACTATCCTTGCAAAAAAATAAGCATGTGTAATACACGAAAACCTATAGGATACGATAGGGTGACAAACGAGCACCCAGTCCACCTGATGGTAAGTGGTTACTGTGACCCATAGACATCTACATATATCCTCAATAAAGACTCAAAATATAGATGCGTTGTCACCGGTGAGGACTAAGATGGAATGCCTCTTGTCCAGTAAAATGGGTTGCCGGTTCTCTACACTCACCATACGAAACACAGCAGCGTTAAGCTGCTATTTGACGCTGGTGTTCTGTGAGAGTGTGGTCCTTCCCCGGTCGAGTCGACCCATTCGTGCTACAATTACGAGTATACTACTAATATAGCTGCAGCATGGCTCTACCACGTGGATGGAAAATTTCTTTAATTTATGGTGAAAAGCGTAACAATTATTAAGTAGTTTTAAGTTTAAAGCGAAAGCACAAACAGACGTCGATAAATGACTTTGTTCACACTAGTCTATATTGCTATTTTAAATAAAAAACTGTAGCTAAACTAAGTCAGTTGCGCAAATATGAGTCTTGATGAGATGACTAAATATTTGTGCCATTTGCTGTAGAAACTATCAGTCCGTGGGATCCACGTGCGGTGAAATCCCTAATGAACTGTATCCACGACTGGTCGTCGCTACTGGTGATAAAGGGCTGGGTCCTATCTAGCGCAAAGGCAAAGTATAGCAATTCAGCGAGTAAACGCAGCCAGCGTTCTTAGTACGATACCGCGCTGCGGGGTACAGGTCTGACTCATAGTGAAATGACAATTTGAGTTTAAAGTTTATACACACAGTGTTTTATTATAGTTTTTTTTTTAATATTGTATATATTTCAATAAAAATACGTATTTTACTATTTTTAAATAAAATACAGGAAAATAAAATAAAATGTGTCCATCTAATATAATTATATTTTTAACACTTATAATTTAAAATTTTGTGCAGCCGACTTCAAAATAAGTTATTAAGGATAACTCAATAAGTATTGGTCTGACCTTGATCTAATTCATATGGGACCACACGAGAAGTATCAGCTTTCAAATAAAAAAAAGAGTTATCGAAATCGGTTCACCCAGTAAAAAGTTATGAGGTAACACACATAAAAAACATACAGTCGAATTGAGTACCGTCTCCTTTTTGGAAGTCGTCAGAAAATACAAACGAGCCTTTGGCAATATTGAGAGTGCCAGTATCGCAAAATTTATGATTTAATTTTCTTAATTAATACATTATATAAAACGAGTATTTTGTTTCCATATAGCTCGCAGCTAATTTAAATAGTGGTGTAGTATCTGGAACCAATTTAAAATAATTATACTCGTACCAAATTTAAATAAAGAAGTAGTGTAGTTGTACCACTTCTAGACCACCTGAGTCAGACGTGGTTCAACGACGTTCGTCGACGCCCGATCCTAAAAAAAAAAAAAAAAAAAAAAGGTTTTGGCATGCTCTGATCACGAATCCGCGGTCCATTTTTCTGTAGAATGCACGGTTCCGGAGATGTGTAGATCAATTAGCTAATATCTAATTGATATCCGGTAAGGGCCTCCACCGTCATTAGCGTCCCATTGTTGTTCCTATTTCTATTGTTCTATTGTTCCTTAATCACCTTCATTGCAGCGTGTGCGTCGACTATATCAGTGCTATTGTTTATTATAATTCTTTGTTTATACAACGCTAATCTGAATCATCAATAAAACACATTACATAATTTTGTTACAATTTTTATTTATAAAATACAAAATCTTATTAATTATTATCTATAAAATAGGAGCGAAACATCTCATCCACTAAAATATCGTTGTACAATGTGTTCCTTGTAAATATACTCGTAAAACTATGTATTGAACATCCTTGAAACTTATATAGCAAATACATTAAGCAATATTCGCCACAAACTGAAGTCCACTCATTCTGAATCCTATCAACATTCCAGTTCCATCTTTTACAATTCCTTTTTAAAAACTCTAGATGATATCGTACAGGTGATCGTCCATATGAATCAAAATATTGACCGACGTCATTCGTATCGATATATAAAGCTACCCAATGTGACCCTGGTTTATCATCTGTATCCAAATTACATATTATATACGTTGGTACGTGGGTATACATAGGCAGTCTATTAGCTGCATAAACATTATTTTCTAGACTGGGGTGAATCTTTTTCAGATGTTGTTGTACATCTAGTGTATCCATGATATTACTGCTATTAGTAGATTATTACAGTACCTAGCTACTCAATGAATAACATAGGAATGGTCAATTATAGTGATTTCTACATATTAAATTGCATTTTTGTGATATACAAATCGTACTTGAGTCATTGATCACCAAACAAAACACAATACGAAGAAATGTTGAGATAGGCAACGGAAATGTGAGATAAACTGATATGTTTCTAAATATTAAATTGCATTTTTGTGTTATACAAATCGTACTTGAGTCATTGATCACCAAACAAAACACAATACGAAGAAATGTTGAGATAGGCAACGGAAATGTGAGATAAACTGGTTGACGCATAAAGTAATTATCAACTCATTACGGAAATACTTTAGATTAGAATTTTTAAGTACTGGTGGTATATAAGACCAACAAATGCAGTCATCGAGTTAGTGTACGGTCGTTTGGCTACAGTGGATCTATCAATAGTACATTTGTGTTACTTCAATACACCAAAGGCTATGGATGTAAGTGTTTATTCTATTGACTAAATTACTTTTTTTCTGTTATTTTCTATGATTAAGCCGTGGTAACTCAGATGGTTAGCGCTAGCTGTAAATTTCACAGTACGCGACCCGGGTTCGATCCCCGCCAGCACCAATTAAATTGTTAATAGCAATTTTAAGTGCTTATTACCACGTGCTTGGTGGTGAAGGAAAACATCGTGAGGAAATCTGCATGTCTGAGAAAATTTCGAAGGCATGTGAAGTTCGCCAACACACATTGAGGGAGCGCGGCGGACATTTCCTTGCTCTAAAACCCTCTCAGAAATGAGAGGAGGCCTATGTTCAGCAGTGGACTTTAATAGGCTGTAACTTTAACTTTTATGATTAAGTGTTAACAAATTGATATTAACATGATAACTGTGTTGTTGCAGAAATCATTGAGCTTCGATGAAGATACCTATAAACAGTATTACTACTCACCACTCTCCCCTCAAGAAGAGAGTGATAACCTCGTCATTAATAATAACACATGCGATGGTGGAAAAAGAAAATCGCAATCGATTGATCATTTTTTTGAAGCTGAATCAAAAATAAAAAAGAGGAAGCTGTTATCATCAACCGTAGCACGAGCCGCTAGAGATGGTGTATCATACATTTCTACTAATTCTGACGACGGAGACCAAGCGACGCATCTCATCAAAATTGAAATGTACGATATGAAGAAGCTATCCAAGATTCCAACTACTGATCATTGGAAACATGCTTCCACGAGAATTAAATATTACGTAAAGACTAATAAGGATAGCATCTACGACAATACAAACGCCCTCGTATACAATATAACAAAGACAATAGCAGAAAGTGAAAAAGTTAAAAAATACTTTTTTAACAATGACAGTCATTAGCTGATCATTAGTGAATGTGATTCTGTTTACTTCAATTACAGGAAGACAAGAGCGGAAGGAAGAGATGAGTGTGGCATACGTGTACAAAACACATCATTGAATAACAAAACTACAACACTGAGTGGAGAAGAAAACGAGAAGAGTATGCAGTACTCAAGAGCTGAATATCCATTCTTCAGTTCAAAATCTAGCCGTTTGCTTAGTTTCGAAAACTGGCCTCTAGTTATGCGACAGAAACCTGAAGATCTTGCCGAAGCTGGTTTCTTTTATACTGGCCATGCAGACGGGACCAAGTGTTTCCATTGTGGTGGTGGTTTAAAAGATTGGGAAGATGATGATGATCCTTGGCAGCAGCATGTTCAGTGGTTTAGTCAGTGTGCTTATGTAAAATTTCAACTCGAACAGTGTTTTGTATTAGATTAAATAGAAGATTTATAAAGAAATAAAAAAAATATATTGCATACAATTTGTTTTATTTAATTTTATAACGTTTCACATAGTTACATACACACAAAATGCATTACACATAACACATAAAATCTAACACACAACACATATTATAACCTTAACTACTATAGTCTACAGTAACATTTCTGTTTTTATCTATCTCAATAATATTATCAAACTCAGCATAAACTATACAGTTAATTGTTTGTATTAATGAGGATTCAAATCGTACTTCTATTCTTACACTACCATGCTTTATGAGATTCCAATGAGTTGATGAGTTAGCTGATAAATCAGGAGTTAAGTCAAATGCTAATAGACAGTAACCTTTGCCATACTGTTCACAAGAGATTCCATTTCCTTCATTAAGAAAGTGAATACCAGTTCCCGAGAATAGAGTATGATATGCTGATGTAAATATGCTATTATTAAAAGATGGTTGCAAAGCTTTTGAAGGTTTTTGTTGACCATCAATATATAAGCTGAAAGAATTAATACCATAGTTTTCAAAGTTAAATGGATTTTTAGTAAGGGAACCATTAAATGCAGAATTGTTCACAAATCCAATTATACATCTTTTCGGTACCTGTCCTAAAAATATATTATCAAGAGTTTTTCCTTGAACACCTGAAGGAATTGTTAAAACTTTTACTTCAGCTCGAGTAATAGGATATTTAGCAGTGGTAGAAGCTAAAACTTTTTGATGTGCGAGTAATACACTTGGATTAATTCGTGCTCGTCGCACAATAAGAGTTGCGTCCGTAATGCAAACTTTAAACTTTACATCGTTCGACCCAACAATTAAATTAAAACTCTCTCTTGATCGAACCAATTTAACACTCATTTCAACACCATTAATTAAAAATTTATCTTGGTTAAAAATGTCACCGTGAAGATGACCAATCATTTCTATTTCCTTACTTTCACTAATCAATTCCTGTCTTTTAACAAATCCTATGTTTTTACCATCTGTAGAATCCATTTTTCCTGCTGTATCCTCATACCAAAGACTACAAGTAAGATGAGATTGTTTAGCAGCAGAGGCATAGTTTAAAAGGGTTTCCATGTATGCTCGATATGCATAGGTATTATTAGGTGGTGATACAAGTTTTTGGTTTAAATAAACATCAAGTTGACTAAAAAGTGAATGCAGCCAATTATTTACAGGTGCTACTATTGTAGTAGATACCAAGTTAGTTGAATCTTGATTTAATACTTTTGCCTTTATGTGGAGTAATGTATGAGACAAATCTATGTAGTCATCGCCGGTCCCAGGAACTTGAAACTCGATAGGTCCATCATCACCAAGAGATGAAATTGGTTTATAATGAATCCACAATCCATTTTCAATGCTAGTTTGTGTAGACGGTAGTGCAAACAAATCCAATTCTGACTTAATGCACTCGCAAGAATGATTATGAAGGAAAGACATATTTAGTTTGAAAATATATCTTTGATATTTTTTGGTTTTAGACTAAGTTTTTTCACAGCTTTCACTTTAGCAGTTAATGGTGGAATGAACGATGTCAATCGTTTTCTTTTAGTTTTATACCCAGATCCAGTCATGTTAAATTGATCAATTTTCTCATCAGCCTTTCGTTTTAAATTCGTACTAACTTGCTTTCGACGATCTTTTATTGAGGCTTCCATAGGACGGGCTTGAACCATATCCGATAAAAGTCCTACTCCAGCGCTTAATGCCTCCTTACCAATCACTCGAGCACCACTTGAAAGTAAAGGTAAAACTGATCTGAATAACCCCCCTAAGAAGCTCCCAATACCATGACCGCGTTGATATGGTGAACCCTTATAAATTACTCCAACTCCTGATCCAGCTTGATGTGTATAATAATTTTCATATGGACATTTATGATGATCACGAAGTGAATTCATTATTATAATTTTCGGAAATGTAGTTTAATACACACGGTTCCAAACTGGAATGGTATTTTTTGTCCTGTACTCGATCTTATAACTATTTCCAACGTATCGAACTCTCTTCGCATAACAGGTAAGTAGTGAGGTTGAGAGAAAACGTGCATTTTATTTGCACCATAAATGTATTTTGTAGGATCTAATGAAATGACTCTTAATAAAGGAGTCATAACATCACCCACAATCTGAGGATCGATAATATCGCAATATAGAAATAGTTGAGATGGTAACCCTAAGTGTAAATTAGCAGGACACTTTCCAAAATTTCTCTCTAGGAGATTTTTATTTGGTTCATAACCTAGCTGTAAACTTAATTTGGGTGATAATGTTACGGATGTTATATTTTTATCCAATACCGAAATAGACACAAATTTTGTTATTTCATCATAGCGAAATTTCAAGTTCTCTCCGATACCATTTAACACTCTTAAAATATGCTCAACGTTATCATAGTTGGTAGCTGGAATATGTTTTTTGTAGTACACTGTGGATGGCTTATCTTCATTAGGCATTAACATAGATTTTGTAATGTATATAACATTTTCATGGTCTTGAACAGTAAACATGGTACATGGATATTGAAACTCGACAACTCCAACCGACCATTCACCTTCTAATTTTATAGCTTTTGGTAATTTCGTTGAAAAATTTGTGGTCTTGTTATCAGGAAAGTATTCCATTGAACTATTGCTGAGCAAAGTTAAATAGAAACTTTCTTTATTCATATTTCTTTTAAACTAGAAGCTAAAATCCAACTGTTAAATTTATCTGGATAACCTTTCCACTTCACTAATACTTCTTTTCTGTTACCTGAATAACGAGTGTCAATTATTTTATCTATTTTATGTTGTGAGGTGGGGTTGTAAGTGATTTTCTGTAATTCTCTTTCATAAAAAGTACCAATTATTGGTTCATTTTGTAAATCTGTTATTGTATAAACAACCAATGGAGATCTATCAATTATTGAAGATATAATAAATATTTCATCACTCCAATTTGATTCATATCCTTTTTGGAATACATGTTTATATTTAGTTATTCGAACATAATCACCCACATTGAAATTTGGTTTAGGATTTTCTAAAGAAAGTTTTTTTGACCGTCTATCATAAAGATTAGTCCAAACTGTCATAATATTGTTGGAATTTACATCACATGGGCACATCTTAATACTAGAGTGAAAGCTGTGATTATAAGAGTATATTAAATCTTGTAAAACATCTATATATCTATAAGTATTATTATGAGTGAAATAACGCCACATTTTCATTTTTAGTGTTCTTTGAAATCGTTCAACAATACTGGCCTTAATGTCAGGATTGTTAGTGGTATAGTAATTAATCTTTTTGGATTTAAAGTATTTTTGTACATCTTTTGAAACAAATTCGGTACCTTTATCGGATTGTATGTGAGTAGGTGTTAAATTACTTTCAGTAAATATACTTTCAAAACATTCTTTAGTTGTTTCTGAGTTTTTCTTTTTCATTGGTCTTGCAAAAGCATATTTACTAAATACATCAATAATACAAAGTATATACTTGAAACCATCATTATATTGAGAATAAGTTCGCATATCACTTAAATCAGCTTGCCACAGTTCATTAATATTTGATAGAATGTACCTATTACGCGGGAATTTTTTTCGAATGGGTTTATGTAATGTGTATGTTTCTTGTGATTTTAACCATTCCTTTACTTGCTTTTTATTCATTTTACCCTTCATGGCTTTTGATAATTTATCAATACTACCAAAACCAGCGGGATTAGATGGATCATAATAAATCCTGTTAATTTCTTCTAGTACGGAGTCCATTTTTCCCACTCAAGTCCTTTACGTATTTTAGTTGTAGACTTTTTATCTCTACTGCACGGTGTAGAAAACTCTTGAACTTCAATCTCAGAGGGTTTGTTCAGATCTTTTGCTTGAAGTTGGTTAATAAACTCACATCTCCTTGGATTTCCAATATAAGTAAGTGGTACTTTAATATCTTTTAATGCTTCAGCAAATCTAACCCACCCTACCGGATCACTTCTTTTTAGGGGTCTTAGTGAATCATTTATTAAATCAACAATATTACTTCCAGGAATTTTTTCACTATCAATTATGACTGTACCTTCGTTATCCCAATGTATTTTACTTTTACTTGTTTCAACTAAGTTTAATAATAACTGCCCTTTTTTATGATAAGTTTTTGGTATTAAACTGAGTATTTGAGTTGGTGTGTAAAGTGGATTTTCATCATTTTCTTTACTTTTAATGGATCGATTCTCCTCCAGCAAAGATTCAATATCAACTGAAGTTTTTAGATCTCTATCTTTATTTTTAAAACCAATTTTTGACTCATTTGAATCTTCATTAGATGTATCAGAATAAATTGGTAATTTGAGTGGTTGACGATCCTCTTCGGTAAAATGAAGGTATCTTTGCAGTGTTTGTAAATATAATATCCATTTCTTTCGGTCTTCCGTCTTACTATTCATAATATTTTGCATTTCAATATCTAATCGAGATAAATTACTATTAACCTTATTTTCTTGTTTTAATTTTTCAATCAATCCAGGTTCGATAAGTATCATTTTCTTTGCATTTTCCATGTTAACTGGCTAGTCCACTCACTAATCCACTCAATATTGCACCTAATATTGTTGGTAAGAAAGCCCCTCCTTTTTGTATAATTATATTTTTTCTTAGTTTATGTTTACACTTACGTACTAGTTTACGGAGTATGTTTTTATGTTTATTCAATTTTTGTTTATCCTGATCTTTAAGAGGTACTTTTCCTTGTAAAACGTTATGAATACACTCACAAATACAGTTAATTTCTTCTTCAACACACGTTTTAAGTAATGCTCTTTGATATTTTGGTTTAAGCGTATGCAAAGCGGTTAGCAAATGTTTATACGTTGTGAGTCGACGATGCATCATTTAGCAATGATTTCAATTGTTTGATTCTTGGTGTATTTAAACTCTTTTGTGGGGACGTAGACTGTACAGAAACCATTAAATGGAAAGACATTTGTCTTGATACGACAAAAATCATTGGTATTCTGTTTTAAATCTACCATTAAATATCCATGTGCCTCTAGAGTTGCATCCCTGTAGGCATTTTCAATGAATTTTGGGTTATCTGGTGATACTTGTCTTGCTAAATATCTTATTTGAGTTTTATCTCGAGGGTTTTTAAAATATATTATATAACTTGAGTTTAAAGATATGTCTCTTTGTCCTTTACCCTGATGAAATAAATTTTGTGTTAGATAAAATACACTAAGATTCCTGTGATGACTACCTTTTGTAAATATATCCACAATTCTTCCATCGGACTCTCTCATTAGATCATCAATAATAACAAGATGTGGGTTTTCACCATCAAACATATTAAGATTTGGAATTCCTTGATGATAGTTAACATTTGGTAAATTATATAATGGTTGCATTTCATCAAAGCACCATGTGATCTGATTAAAATCACAATTACATATTTCTGTAACTGATTTTATGAAATTTGTTACAAAATTTGACTTCCCACACCCACTTGGTCCTGCCACAATAGCAGTGAACGGATGGATAAAGTGAAACATAACACACGTCTAAAGTTCAAAGGGGTGAAATAAAAAATGAAAGTGTTGGTGTAAACAATTAATATATATTCCAAAAATTATATAAAACAGAATTATCTGTATACTATTTCTAACACAATTAGTACATCATAATTTTACAATTAACTCAACCTCAAATAAATAGAAACAACAATTAGTACATCATAATTTTACAATTAACTCAACCTCAAATAAATAGAAACAACAATTAACTTAAATTATTTACAATAAAACAATGTTTAAATATGTAATAAACTACGTCATATTATAGTATTATCATAATTTTACAATCAATATAAATTTTTCTTAAACGCAGACATAAAAGTAAAAACTATCAACACTTAACGCAGTTTATAATGACCCCAAGCTAATGTTTCAATATTATTATCTAAAATATGTCTCTTTGTGTCATTATATGATAAACCTATCTTATTTAATTTTTGTGTGAAAATTGTGTGTTTAATTGATTTAAATCTAAGCATACTATAATATTGCACTTTTTTATTAAATAGAGAAGACTTATAACTATTCATTGTCATCTTTTTAGTGATACATTTATTTACCCCTTTTGCCTTGGCTATAGTCTTATTCTCTAAGTTAAAAGCGTACATTTTGGATCGTAAACCCACAAACTCTTTCATGATTTTACCATTATTTTCATCTTTAAAAAAACCTAATTTCTTTTTATTTAATTTTGGATATTCAAAAATATTATTTGTATCATAATCTGAGGTATCAAAGTATGATGAAAGGTCAGGTTTTATATCAGTGTAAAAATCATTTGTAAATATATGATATATTAAACTATCCGTATCTGTATACAATAATTTGATTTTACTAAACTTTTTAATCATATAGTTATAATGAAAATCATACATTAATGTTTTTGAAATATCTAAAATGCAAAACCCTAAATAAATTGGTTTGTTATATATTAACTTCGTTTTTCGCAACTGAACCGCAACTAGGTTTTCCGAAAATATTGAAAGGCTATGAAATTGTGGTTTAGCGATTAGATCTTGAGCACCTAAAGCTTTACCCTGGTTCTCCCAGTGCGTAACTAATTTTATGTTAACCCTTTTTTCAATATTCTCCATAGTCTTACCGAAGACTGAATTATTCATTAATTTATAAAAATCTTTTTCGAAATCTGATTTTGCTAAAGTTCTTAATTTTGTGTTTAGATCTATGTACATCTTCAACCAGGGAGACTGTTTAAATTTTAAAACTCTATGAATTTTAGTTAATTTAACCCCCATTTCTATACACTGCTTTAAATTTCTGTAATGAATTACATATTTATCTTTATTATTTAAATTTGGGACTAGTTTATTCTCATTAATATTGCCTACACAAATGTTTTCTGGACATAAAGGAAAGTCCGAATGTAAATCATGAAGTTCATCTGGATATTCCAAATCAACTTCTAAAATAAAACCGAAGTCTGATGTCTTAGACACATTAAATTCTGTATTTGGATTTACCCATTCGAATCCACCAGTAGGAAGATATTGAGACATAGCCCAACCATATAAATTGTTGGCATCAAAATATGTGATATATGAATTTGGTTTCCCTGTATCATAATCCTCCATGTATTTGTTATTAGCTCTAGCATAACGATTACTACATTGAGATACACCACCTCTGATACCTGATCTAATAAATGCAATTTTCTCATAATCTGTTAAAAGTTCTAATTCTATTTTTGTATATTTTAACATTGCATCCCAACTTAAACCGGGTGCTGTGTAATAATGGACAGGGTCTAAATCATATGTATTAATACATAACTTTCTAAAGTTTTCAAATACATCGGATAAAGGTAAAACGTCTGTTTTTAAATATAGGTTTGAATAATCTAGCATATTACAACACCCAAAATGTTCCCAAACATCTTTAGCATGATTGTAATCATCATTTGAAATATGTGAATCTGTGAGTGAACTATAAAAACATTTTTGTTCAGGGAGCGATGTTAGACTTAAACTATCATAATTAGTCATAAGTTCATATGGATAAACACCTTTCCGTTTTAAACGAAAGAAATCTTCATCATTAGGGTAATTTCTACGTAATTCTTGAAATTGATCATTACTGAGATTTTTGGCCAATTCTTCTAATTTACACGATAAAAACTTAAATGAATCTAAGAATCTCAATATAATTTCGTGGTTATTCACTTTTAATTTTTTGGAACAGGATATATATTTTTCTTTATTTTGAGGGATAACTTCGACTTCACCATCACAAAAGTTTAACGCGTGAACAATAAAATGAGCATCATAGTGACTAAGGTTGTGTAAAAATATTGGTATATAACTAGGTGTTCTGATCTTCGAACAACATGATTCATGAGCAACACCTATAAAACTACCAGTGTACCAATCAAAATCATAAAAATGTTTTGCCAACTCAGTTTCACAAATATGACAAATGGTTGCATTTGAAATTTGGTTTTTGTCTTCATTTGTTAGCGGAAGTGGTGGATATTTTTGAAGTCTATTTATTTCTTTTAGATTGTTAGATAAACTTTCCATAAACACTTGTGCACAGTTGGGTCCACAATATGTTACATATTTTGATAATTTATCATCATATGAACATGTTATATAATATCCAAAACTATGTACTTCATGTTTCTGAATATTATGAGTGAAAGGTTTGGAAGGATCGTTAGAACATGATTCTATTGGTTTTAAAAATGCTTCAAAATCAGCATAAACTACGAATGGTATCTTTAACTTTTTTTCATAACTATCAAATTTAATTTTATCATTTGAAATAGGTTGACCAAACCAATTCTTTTTTTTTAAAGTTTCACTGTTTGGTAATACTGTACAAATGTGGGCACAATCGTATTGTTCATGGTTATTTAACCTTTCCTGAGATGGAAAACGAAGTAGACATGCTTCACAAATGTACATGATGTGACCGTCTTTTGAAATTTGTTTACTAACTAACCGCGATAAATTTTTTATATAGCAATAATGATTTTTTGTATCCTTGGAAAAAAATAATAAATTGATATGTCTATCTTTACGACACTTTGTTAAAAATAATGGACCTACTATAGAATTACATCGTTTTTCTTTATTATATTCTAACCCAAAAACATTAATACTAATATCATTTAATTTCTCTACTTTTGCTATGTCAGAAATTTTAACCGGAAAGGAAATACCATCAAATTTAAGTTTATTTGCATGTTTAACGTACGATGATACCCGATCGGTGTGTTTGTTTACAGGATATAACGCCGAGAGTAACGCCCATTTAAAACAAAAATAATCCTTGTTTTTTACATTTATAACAGCCTTTTTTTAATTTTATGTCACGAGGAAGATCTATGTATGAAGTACCGCGTAGGGGGTTAAATTTATTAACATTCATGTCTATAGATTTTATGTTTTTTAGACTCCATCCACTATCTTTTTTTTCGAAAGCACTAATTTTAGTAGTAATTGTATCATTTAAAGATGAAAGAAAAATATTTAAGTCATCTCCTTGACAAATAATATAGTTAAGCGTTTGAAAATCGAACGTATCATGAATATCTTTAGTTTGTTGAACAAAATCAGCATGCAATATGAAGTTTACCTTAAAAATTATGTGTTGATGAATACACTCTTGTAATAAAAATAAAATATCATCTTTAATAGAATTTAAAAATAGTTCAGGAGTTTCAAAATTTACCCATGTCGAACGATCTACTCTACTCTTGATTTTATAAGTTAAAATCCTATTTCCAAAAGCAGATTCAATAACACTAACGTTTGATAAAGAATTATGTGAATTTAAAAGATTATTTTTATGAACATTACTTTTAAAATGATTAGCTAAATACCGTTTCTTGATAAATATATGGCACGTTGGACATTCCACTTGATCATCGTTACTGATACTGTTCCCTGCAGAGGTATGCGCTTCTGCTTCCGTTGTTGGTTTTTTGATGATCTTGGATTCTTTGCTGCACGTTCGCTTCGTTCCTCTTCCAAGTTGTAGTGGTTGACTGCTAAAATGTTTAAATTTATTAAAAACTGTATAAGACAATATGTAAATTATGATCGAAATGAATGTTTATTTTACATACTTAAACTGTGTTTCAACCATCGCACAGTGATGATACAACTCATCATCGTATGACGAATCGAACAGTTGACCCCTCTCCATTTCTTCACAAACTTTAGACAACTCCTGATTTAATTCGCTATTGAATAGTTCCGTATTCTCTTCCATGATTGTGGAGAAAAAAGCACTGGTGCACACTTCACTGAAGTTTTCCCTTCCTCTTTTTTATTTTTGATTCAGCTTCAAAAAAATGATCAATCGATTGCGATTTTCTTTTTCCACCATCGCATGTGTTATTATTAATGACGAGGTTATCACTCTCTTCTTGAGGGGAGAGTGGCGAGTAGTAATACTGTTTATAGGTATCTTCATCGAAGCTCAATGATTTCTGCAACAACACAGTTATCATGTTAATATCAATTTGTTAACACTTAATCATAAAAGTTAAAAAAGTTAAAGTTACAGCCTATTAAAGTCCACTGCTGAACATAGGCCTCCTCTCATTTCTGAGAGGGTTTTAGAGCAAGGAAATGTCCGCCGCGCTCCCTCAATGTGTGTTGGCGAACTTCACATGCCTTCGAAATTTTCTCAGACATGCAGGTTTCCTCACGATGTTTTCCTTCACCACCAAGCACGTGGTAATAAGCACTTAAAATTGCTATTAACAATTTAATTGGTGCTGGCGGGGATCGAACCCGGGTCGCGTACTGTGAAATTTACAGCTAGCGCTAACCATCTGAGTTACCACGGCTTAATCATAGAAAATAACAGAAAAAAAGTAATTTAGTCAATAGAATAAACACTTACATCCATAGCCTTTGGTGTATTGAAGTAACACAAATGTACTATTGATAGATCCACTGTAGCCAAACGACCGTACACTAACTCGATGACTGCATTTGTTGGTCTTATATACCACCAGTACGTAAAAATTCTAATCTAAAGTATTTCCGTAATGAGTTGATAATTACTTTATGCGTCAACCAGTTTATCTCACATTTCCGTTGCCTATCTCAACATTTCTTCGTATTGTGTTTTGTTTGGTGATCAATGACTCAAGTACGATTTGTATAACACAAAAATGCAATTTAATATTTAGAAACATATCAGTTTATCTCACATTTCCGTTGCCTATCTCAACATTTCTTCGTATTGTGTTTTGTTTGGTGATCAATGACTCAAGTACGATTTGTATATCACAAAAATGCAATTTAATATGTAGAAATCACTATAATTGACCATTCCTATGTTATTCATTGAGTAGCTAGGTACTGTAATAATCTACTAATAGCAGTAATATCATGGATACACTAGATGTACAACAACATCTGAAAAAGATTCACCCCAGTCTAGAAAATAATGTTTATGCAGCTAATAGACTGCCTATGTATACCCACGTACCAACGTATATAATATGTAATTTGGATACAGATGATAAACCAGGGTCACATTGGGTAGCTTTATATATCGATACGAATGACGTCGGTCAATATTTTGATTCATATGGACGATCACCTGTACGATATCATCTAGAGTTTTTAAAAAGGAATTGTAAAAGATGGAACTGGAATGTTGATAGGATTCAGAATGAGTGGACTTCAGTTTGTGGCGAATATTGCTTAATGTATTTGCTATATAAGTTTCAAGGATGTTCAATACATAGTTTTACGAGTATATTTACAAGGAACACATTGTACAACGATATTTTAGTGGATGAGATGTTTCGCTCCTATTTTATAGATAATAATTAATAAGATTTTGTATTTTATAAATAAAAATTGTAACAAAATTATGTAATGTGTTTTATTGATGATTCAGATTAGCGTTGTATAAACAAAGAATTATAATAAACAATAGCACTGATATAGTCGACGCACACGCTGCAATGAAGGTGATTAAGGAACAATAGAACAATAGAAATAGGAACAACAATGGGACGCTAATGACGGTGGAGGCCCTTACCGGATATCAATTAGATATTAGCTAATTGATCTACACATCTCCGGAACCGTGCATTCTACAGAAAAATGGACCGCGGATTCGTGATCAGAGCATGCCAAAACCTTTTTTTTTTTTTTTTAGGATCGGGCGTCGACGAACGTCGTTGAACCACGTCTGACTCAGGTGGTCTAGAAGTGGTACAACTACACTACTTCTTTATTTAAATTTGGTACGAGTATAATTATTTTAAATTGGTTCCAGATACTACACCACTATTTAAATTAGCTGCGAGCTATATGGAAACAAAATACTCGTTTTATATAATGTATTAATTAAGAAAATTAAATCATAAATTTTGCGATACTGGCACTCTCAATATTGCCAAAGGCTCGTTTGTATTTTCTGACGACTTCCAAAAAGGAGACGGTACTCAATTCGACTGTATGTTTTTTATGTGTGTTACCTCATAACTTTTTACTGGGTGAACCGATTTCGATAACTCTTTTTTTTATTTGAAAGCTGATACTTCTCGTGTGGTCCCATATGAATTAGATCAAGGTCAGACCAATACTTATTGAGTTATCCTTAATAACTTATTTTGAAGTCGGCTGCACAAAATTTTAAATTATAAGTGTTAAAAATATAATTATATTAGATGGACACATTTTATTTTATTTTCCTGTATTTTATTTAAAAATAGTAAAATACGTATTTTTATTGAAATATATACAATATTAAAAAAAAAACTATAATAAAACACTGTGTGTATAAACTTTAAACTCAAATTGTCATTTCACTATGAGTCAGACCTGTACCCCGCAGCGCGGTATCGTACTAAGAACGCTGGCTGCGTTTACTCGCTGAATTGCTATACTTTGCCTTTGCGCTAGATAGGACCCAGCCCTTTATCACCAGTAGCGACGACCAGTCGTGGATACAGTTCATTAGGGATTTCACCGCACGTGGATCCCACGGACTGATAGTTTCTACAGCAAATGGCACAAATATTTAGTCATCTCATCAAGACTCATATTTGCGCAACTGACTTAGTTTAGCTAAGGATTTAGGATTCGTGATCAGAGCATGCCAAAACCTTTTTTTTTTTTTTTTTTTTTTTTTTTTTTTTTTTTTTTTTTTTTTTTTTTTTTTTTTTTTAGGATCGGGCGTCGACGAACGTCGTTGAACCACGTCTGACTCAGGTGGTCTAGAAGTGGTACAACTACACTACTTAAAGAAGGTATTAAATAAAAGAGCAACAGCTGCCTTGCCTCTTTCTTAAATATGTTGAACTTTTTTATAGAATTAGAGTGACAAGCGAGCATAGAACCCACCTGATGGTAGGTGGATGCTGTGCCCCATAGACATCTAGATCTATCATCGATTAAAAATCAAAATAGAGTTGCGGTGTCTACCTTAACTACTAAGATGGAATACCTCGTATCCAGTAAAAGGGTCTTATCTACACTTACTATATATATAGCGACTATTAAACATTGATATTCTGTGAGAAGGTGGTCCTTCCCTGGCTGAGCCGACCCATTAGTGCTACAACCATAATATAATTCCAACAGTGCTCTACCACGTATAAAAATACTATGACTAAAGCTCGTATTTCATTCAATGGTATGTGGTCACTTCTTCTTCTTCCTCTATTCTATCCTAGGCCTCTTTTATCATAGAGAAGAATTGCCTTTGATGCATGTCGTCACGCCTAGCAGACAAATTGCTTTCAGGCATTACCCATCTTAATCATCATCTAGGATGAAATGAAGTGATGGACTTTGCCGAAACCAGAACCAGTCGAACCAGATTGATACTTGGTAAAAGTGAATGAATGAAATAATATGTATAATTTTATAAGACGAAATATATTTTTATTTGCTACAAAAGGGTTAGAAATTTATATTAATGTCCTTTTGACCGAATTTCGGTCACGGCGGACAGTCTCAAGCGATAGCTATCTGCGCAGGACGGGATTATAGTGCCCAAGTGTATGCGCGAGCACCAGTGCACTCTTTGTTCCCTCACTCTCATAGTCCGATGGGACGGTAATTCGACAAGACCGAGGAGAGAGCAGGTACGGGAACAACGGCTTTACGTACTTTACGAGGCACGGGGGTGACACACCGCCAGCTTCTTGACTCTGGGCTGTTACTGAGGATTTACTTGAAAAAAAAAACGAAAAATTGATTATGTCCCGACCCGAGATTCGAACCCGGGACCTCATGATCAGCAATTGCATTACGACCACTAGAACAACGAGGCAGTCAAAATTTTAAATATATAAATGTAATGTACTGCTGATAGTGAAAGCAACGTTATAATAGGAACAAGCTGACAGTCGTATATAGGGTAATTAGATGACTGATTGACGCCTAATCCGTGTAACAATATTTTATATAAAACCATTCACAAGAACGAAATTATAAAGAACATTAAACAAGTAATAAAAAATAAGATCCGATAGAAAAAATAGCAGCATAACTTATAATATACTAATCATAAAACTCGACTGCGTAATAAAGTTTGAATACCAGCGTAAAATAGCAGCTTAACGCTGCTGTGTTTCGTATGGTGAGTGTAGAGAACCGGAGATCCTTTTTACTGGAAACGAGGCATTCCATCTTAGTCCTCACGGGTGACAACACATCTGCATTTTGATTCTTAATCGAAGATAGATGTAGATGTCTATGGGCCACAGCAACCACTTACCATCAGGTGGACTGTGTGCTCGTTTGTCACCCTTATCCTAAAAAAAAAAGTTTTTGAAAAGAGAAACTAGATCCTTATGTCACTGACTTCCACAACTCTAACGAATCTAACAACACTCCGTAATTCATCAAGCCGTTCAGATTATAGAGTGCGCCAAAGCAACAGACACATACATACATAACATACATACATAACTATCGATGAACATTACACTCCTTCTGGGGTAATCGGGTACAAATAAAGGAAATGTGAAAAATGCCTGTTTGCAATGTCAAAATAACAGCTTATTACTGAATTCATATGAGTGTATTTACGGTACTTATAACAAAAAACAAATGTTAAAATTTTGGTCTGTATGTCTTTTTGTCGGTCTGTCTGCCTGCTTGTCTGTCTGTTTGTTCCGGCTACTCTTCAAAATGGCTAAACGGACTTCGACAGGACTTTCGCTGGCAGATAGCTGTGTTATAAGGAGTAAGTTAGGTTAATTTTATTATCGAATATGAATTAGGAATCCGCGTAATAAAATTAAAAACCATGAAATCCAATCGCAATAAATTCCACGCGGATGAAGTTGCAGGGAACAGCTAGACAGAGTATAAGATTAATATTTTTATGTTACAAGTATAAACGTTACTTAAATTTAAAAACTGTAAACAAAAAAGCTAGCATTTAGTCGTGATTCTTTAAGAATAAGATGGAATGCATTACAGATCGTAACTTACCTTTCAAACCGAAACAATTTATTGAGAGTATTAATGCTTTGCGGCTGTGATAGAGACTTGTTTTAATTGCGTAGCGACTCCTAATTAGACATTTGCCTTTTATTTCAGAGATATATATTTAGAAATTTTATGAAAGGTTTTGTTTTTTATGTGGTTGAACCTGCAGCTATATTATGATTGAAGCACGAATGGGTCAGCTCGACCGGTTTAGGACCACGCTCGTATAATAGTAGCCTAATACTTCTGTGTTTCGTATGGTGAGTATAGAGAACCGGAGACCCTTTTTACTGGCAAGGAGACAGTCCATGTTGATCGTGAGGACTACCTCACGGATAACAACGCATCTGATTTTTATTCGCAAACGAGGATAGATGTAGATGTCCATGGACCACAGCAACCACTTACCATTAGTTGGACTGTGTGCTCGTTTGTCTTCCTATCCTATAAAAAAATTTATAGGATAGCGCCCGCCAAGCGTGATGATTAAGACAAATTCTCTCTACAACAGGAGAGGTTCAAATCCAGCAGTAGATTTTTACGGGCTGATGATGAAGGAGATCATTTGGAGTCTGCCTAAAGGCAATGGGGCAGCGCGACGATTCTTACCTGCCCCAAAAATCCTCATAGAAATTAAAATGGTAATATACCCAACTGTGAGATGTATGTGATCCAGTAAATACATAATAATAATATGACTAGTATGACTGCCTCCATGACCTAGTGGTGGTAAACGCGGTTTCTAATCATGAGGTCCCGTGTTCGGGGTTTTCTATCAAGAAATTTTCAGTAATAGTCCGGAATCAGCTGGCGGTGTATCACCACTTGCTTCGTAAAGCACGTAAAGCCGGTCGTGTCGGATAACCATCCCGTCGGACTATGAGAGTAAATGATTAGAGAGTGCACATGTACTTGCGCATACACTAGACACCTGTCATGCACAGATTGCTAGTCTCCGTTACGTATGGCCGCCGCGACCAAAATTCGGTCTAGGGGACATTAATAGTAATATTTTTCCAAATAAAATATATATAAATAAAAAATATATATAAATAAATTTAAATATATATAATAAAACACATCTATTGTTACCATTTGATTGGAATAAAGATTATGAATTATGAATGAATAATTCAAAGAAGTAAGATTTTATTTGCAAAATGATTTAAGCTATTAAGAGTTGGATTAACTTCCAGTGAAGGTAAGTCATAAATACAAAGGTAACTGCGTGGGTGGCTGTATGCAAAGACAACGTGCGCTCATAAAAAATATACTGCTGTGAATATTAAAAACGCTTTCGGCATACACGATAACATAATACGTTTCATTTTTAACCGACTTAGGGCCGATTTTCAAATGTCAGTTAAAAGTTATCCAGCAAATGAATTATAGCCTAACTGAATATAAAAGTCAAACAATTAAACTACTATTTGTTCATATAACTGCAATTTTTAATTTTTGATCCCGTAAGGAAAAAGTATATGTATGGCGTACAAATAATTGTTTCGGGTCTGGATGTTCATTTTTGTGAAATTGATGTACGTAAACTGCCTCCACGGTACAGAAAATTTTCCTTGTAAGGAGGTAACGTTTAAAAAAAATAGAAAATAATAGGATTTGTTTATGTTGTATTTTATTCTATGAATTACTTTTATCTGTATTTAAGTAGTGTATTCTGCAAGTATATTTGTAGTAGTTGAAAGGGGTAGACCTAGGCGGACATTTATAAACCAAATCAGGGACGTCTTGAAAAAAGGCCAGGTCAAGAGTACCCTAAACCGCAGAGCATGTATGAAGGGAATAATGAAAGTGGACGAAGCAAAACAAGTATGTAAGGATCGTAGCAAGTGGAAAGAAGTGGTCTCTGCCGAACCCTACGGGAAAGAGGCGTGATTATATGTATGTATGTATGTATTTAAGCACGCTTCATAAAGCGAAGTGTTATTAGACAGTGCTATATCTTTACTCTCGACACGTTAAGTTCAAGCAAATTTTGTGTTCTTAAAATGTCTCTATCATAACCATATATTTTATATAGGAGAGGGGGCAAACGAGCATACGGCTCACCTGATGGTAAGTGACTACCGCCGTCCGTGAACAACTACAACACCAAGGGAATTGCAGGTGCGTTGCCGGCCTTTTAAAAAGCAGTAGGCTCGGTCCGGAAAAATCGCTGGTGGTAATCGATTCCACAGGGAAGTTGTGTGAGGAATGTGAGGATGGGCCGCCAATCATCCAGATGGTGTGGATGGTATCGAGAGTTCTGCCGCGATGTGTGTTCGTGAAATTTGGCGGCTGGGATTAATCCGAACAATTCCTCTGAGCATTCCCCGTGGTAAATGCGAAAGAAAATACAAAAGGATGCAACATCTCTACGCAGTGCCAGTGAGTCAAGCCGATCAGAAAGAATTCGGTCGTCAACGATTCGAACCGCTCTGCGCTGGATGCGGTCAAGTGGAAGGAGCTAGTACTGGGGAGCCCGAGCCCAGAGATGGGAACAGTATTCCATGTGAGGCCGAAACTGCGCTTTGTAAAGTTATAGGCGGTGTGCCGGCATGAAATACTGTCCTGCTCTGCTGACAACACCAAGCTTTAGAGGCCAAATTGGCCTTCTCTTCCAAGTGACAACGACTGCACGTCACTCGATATGTCGACGCCGAGAATTCCGATACTGGCTAAGGCAACAAGGGGAATGCCTTGAAACTGAAGAGATACGAGAAAGGGGTTCTTTTTAGCGGAAAACGCGCCAAGTTGTGTCTTCTGAGGATTAAACTGGACTAGATTTAGTCACCCCCAATCCGAGACTTTGTTCATCAAAGACTCGACTTCGGACACAAGTTCCAGTACTCGGCCACGCTTTCCTGAGAAATATTGGCACGGCCAATGTATAGAGCATCACCAGTGCTGTCATCCGCAAAGCAATGAATGTTACCGCTTCGTAACATATCATTGATATGCAGAATAAACAGCGTTAGTGATAGCACGCAGCCTTGTGGAACACCAGCATTAATAGACTTGTAGTCGGAGCATGTACCATCTACAACGACCTTGATGCTCCGATCTGGAAGAAAGCTGGTGATCCACTTGCACAATTTCTCGGGAAGCCCATAGGAAGAGAGCTTTGAAAGAAGCGCTTTGTGCTATACTCGATCGAAGGCCTTCGCAATGTACAAACTGACGGCCAATGCTTCTCCCTTGGACTCTACTGCCTCTGTCTATCTATGAGTCAGGTAGACTAGAAGATCACCAGCTGATCGACCCCGATGAAAACCGTATTGGCGGTCACTAATCAACTGGTGATCCTCAAGGTACCGCACGAGCTGGCAGTTTATAATGGATTCCATTATTTTGTAAAACAAGGTGGTGATGGTGATAGACCTGTAGTTAGACGGTTCTGAGCGGTCGCCTTTTCTAGGGATCGGGTGGACAAAAGCAGTCTTCCATGATATCGGGACTACGCCTAGGGAGTAGGAGTACCAGAAAAGACGCGTTAGAAACGGTCTAAAACTCCGGAGCACACGTCCTCAGCACAATTGGGGGGATTCCGTCAGACCCACTTGACTTGTGAGTGTCCAGGGAGAGGAGTGCTTTGCGAACCGAGCGCTGTGTGAACCGCACATCCGGCATGGAGCACTCACACCGCGGGATGATCGGCAGTGTGTTCCACCCGTCATCGAGAGTCGAGTTGGACGCAAAGAAAGAGCCTAGCAGATTGGCTTTCTTCTTCGCGGCATGGGCCAATGAGTTGTCCTCCCTGTGCAGAGATGGAAGAGATGGCTGACAGAAGTTCCCTTGGACAGTCTTGGCGAGAGACCAGAATGCACGTGTTTCCGAAGAAGGCCAACTAGTTTCTCGCCAATTCTCCCTATGTGCTCTGACTTTGCCTTGGCAATGACCCTTTTGAAGGACCAGAAGGCGGAATTATACTTCTTTTTAAGGACGCTTAAATCCCGGGACGTTGATGTGCCAGCCCAGGGCTAGTAGCACTCTTGCTTGAAGCAACTAAACCATGGCTGATATCTGCCTCCGATGGGCACCACAAAGGAAGGAACAAAAAGTCCCATACCCTGAAGTACCACATCAGTAACAGAATTAGCAACAACGTTGGGATCGTCCGGCGAGAAGCAACCCCCCCCCCCCCAAGGATCGGATGCAAAAAAAGACCGCATCCCATCCCAATCGGCCGACCTATAGTGCAAATGGTTTGAGAAAAAACGTTACGTGAACGTCCGGATGTTGATTTTGTATGTGGTCACAATAACTCCCGAAAAACTTGACGTATTGATACCGGTTTTTTTTAAATAAAAAAATGTAATCGCTTATTGTAAAAGCTAATGCTTTAGAATTACATCAACTGGTTCCCTATTTCAAATCAATAGTCTACGTAGTACGCGTAATTTGTTAATAAAATAATTTTCAACTAAAAATTAAAAAATGTAAATAAAAACAAAACAAAAGAATAAACAAAATACGGCGGCAATTAGTAATTCATTACGTCAAGAAAAATTAAAATTGTTCTACTGATATTAATTATTGAAAGGGATTAGATTGTTTTTCTTTTTTAATTTAACCGTGTGAGCTTCAAGAGTCATGTCACGTCGTTTTTTGAGTCGAGATGAAATGTTACGAGCCGTGGGTTTGTTAGAAAATGGCACTATTAAACGCGTCGTTACTGAGGTCTAACACACCAGCCAAAACATGATACCAAGATTGTGATCACGTTGTCGCAGTACTGGAGATGTGGTTGAAGGGCACACAGGTAGATATCGTGTTACTACGCAGAAAAAGGATCGATTTCTCCAAATGACCGCCAGAAGACAACCCAATATCACAGCGATGCAACAACTACAAAGGCTGCAGGAGGACCACCAGCTACTGGTAAGCGAGCAAACCGTGCGAAGGAGGTTGCATTAAATTGGGCTTCATGCTCGAAGATCGCTACGTGTTCCAGCATTGCGACGTGGCAATCGCGTTCGGCGCCTTTCGTGGGCTCGGGAGCATTTACCACGGAGTGACGAACAATGGTTTTTGGTGTTCTTCACCGTTGAGTCCTGATTTTGGTTTCACGAAGAACACGCATTTGGAGAACTCTAGGGAGAGTTAACCGTTTACGGCACCCTCAGGAGGTCCACTCATACCAAGGCTGGACAATCATGATGTGAGCAGGAGTTTGACTTGGTGGACGAACCCAGCTCTTTTGGATTCAATGCAGCATTGACTGCACAAAAATACCACGAGGAGTTAGTAGTGCTTGTTATCGTCCCACACAGAATCCAAATAGGCCAGGAATTTCTACTCATGCACGATAATGCTCCTTCCCATACGGCGCGGCTTGTGTCGGCCGCTCTCCGAGACCACGATATTCAAGTTTTGGATTGGCCTTCACAGTCGCCCGACTTAAATCCTATCGAGCATGCCTGGAAGTTATTACAACGAAAAGCTTTGAGACATTTGACGACGGAACATCAATTTTACGAACACTTGCAAAGAACATGGAACCTCATACCGCAGCAAGCCATTGACAATTTAATTGTGTAATTAATATAAGAGGTGGCAACACTGATTATTAATAAGTGGATTTTATAAGATTTTTTCAATTTTAATTAAAATTACTGGTTTTATAAGAAGAAATTAAGTTTTTTTTATTATACTAATTTTATACAGCGACGAGCACACAATCCGCCTGATGGTAAATTAATGCTGTGGCCCATGTCATTTACAATCACCATTTAAAACACAGTAGCATTTAGCTGCTGTTTTATTCTGGTATTCTGTAAGAGCGTGGTCCTTCTCAAGTTAACCCGGCGCATTTGTGTTGGAACCATAATATGGCTGCACACGTCTGACTAGGTTGTATGGCCTAAGACGTCTAACCTAACCAAACTACATGTTGCAAGAAGACAGGTTGTCATTTCTTGTCTATGTTATAAGTTCCATTCACAAACTAAGTTCCACTATAGTTTTTAATTTACATAAATTACTTTTTATAGAAATAATAGTGTATTGTTTGGGTGCCTAAATGTCGTTCCTCTTGTCTGATTGAATCAGTGATAGGAGTAAAGGAGAAAAATGTACGGTGGCGGCGCGAAGGAGAAATCGTTATTTATTATGCCACTGTGATTGTTTTAGCTGGCTGATCACGGTAACCTTTTTACCGTGACTTTATTTTACAACTAGCTGTGCCCCGCGGTTTCACTCGCGTATATCACGCGTCTGCGCCTTGCGACATGGGAACTTCGAGAGAGACATCACGACGGACGGTTGCTGAATTAATAAAGATTTAAAAAGTGAAATATATTTCAAAAATTACATGGTTAACGTATTTGGTTGTTATGCATGATACAGGTACTGATACGAATAATGTGGCCTATTTGGTACCGGCGTTACTATTTCATATTTTAACATGAAAAAATAGTTATTGTGACATAACTGTAATAGTTAAACATATGGTATCGCAGACTTTTTTGTAGATATTGATATCCTCTATAAAACTGAAGTACATTACTTTGCTCTATTACCAATAGTTTCCGCAGCGTACGCGATATAAGGATTCTTTTTGGTATTTTTTTCACACCTTGGGTTACATTAGCGAAGTTTTCATACGGATCCCTAACTTTTTTGAAAATATTATATAGCCTATGTTCATCAGGGATAATGTAGGATTCTAATGGTAAAAGAATTTTTCAAATCGGTCCAGTAGTTTCGGAGCCTATTCAATTCAAACAAACAAACAAACAAACAAACAAATCTTTCCTCTTTATAATAGTAGTGTAGATTAAAAAAATTAACATGTTTTTTGTTTTAAATTTTTATTTATTACACTATTACAAAATGTTTTTTATTTATTATTAAAGATCTTAAAATAAACGATTTTTAAATATATCATAAAATATAAAATATCCCTAGATTCTGATAATGTGTTTATTCGTACACGCTACACGCTACTTATTTACACAACCGTCCATAACGACTCGTGTTGTTAAAGAGAAAAGAATCTGTGCTTGCTAACCGCTATGATAAATGCGATAAAATCTGTTAAATTGGCTTAGTGGTTACCCATTACAGAGTTCAGTTTCTGCAAAGCCTGACTCTGTTAATTACTGTGATTCAAGTTTTTTTCTTTCTGTTCACAATGAAGCAAACACTTAAAGGTTTTTATAATCAATGACAGTATAGAGTAGAATAGAATAGAATAACGTTTATTTAATATAGAGTAAAAGAACACTTATTGAAATCCATTTATGCTTTTACCACTGGCTCGAAAAAAAACCTCTGTTTAGAGGAAAAAAAATTGATAAGTACAGTGGGATTATTATTTTAAACAATTATTTACAACATAATATGATGTACAATTAATATTTTGCACGTGTTAGAACCATGCTGCAGCTATATTAGTAGTATAGTTGTAGCACGAATGGGTCGGCTCGACCGAAGAAGGACCACGCTCTCACAGAATACCAGCGTAAAATAGCAACTTAATGCTGCTGTGTTTTGTATGGTGAGTGTAGAGAACCGGAGACCCTTTTTACTGGAAAAGAGGTTTTCCATCTTAATCCTCACGGCTAATGCATCTGCATTTTTATTCGCAAACGAGGATAAATGTAGATACCTATGGGCCACAGCAACCACTTACCATCAGGTGGACTGTGTGTTCGTTTGTCTCCCGATCCTATAAAAAAAATATGAAAATATTTAGAAAAAGCATGAGAGCGATCGCCTTTAGTAGTATAATAACCCTTATTGGAACAATTTTGCTTAAATATTGACACGCTACTTGCATATATTATAAACAAATGAACTTAAAACATAAATGCTAATTTTGTAAAAATTTTGAACTTTTTGATATCAAGTTCTACAGGTTTTCTGCGACTTTGGTGTTACATCGTGTACATAGATGAAGGAATTACGGTCTCTTTGGAGTCAAGTGACTGGTATAACTTGTGCTTGTTCCTAGTATTTACAGAATGTAGGCCTCTCCCATTGCAGGTAGGATAAGTCACCCACTATTGATGCTTGGACAAAAAAGGTTATTTTATTTGGTTAAAAGTTAAAAAAAAACTGAAACTTGGCTACGACTGAAAAGTTTGAATTAAATTAAATTAAGATGCATCTAATGATAGTTTGAAAAAAATTGTTCATAATATTTAGAAATCATTAACATACATACAATTTTTTTATAAAACTGAAGTGAAAAACGAAGTTACAGTTCTTCTGTGGCTACTGTAGTTCATGGACAGCTTTTTTTCTTACATGGGGTAATGCATACCCGCCTCGAAGGGCAAGGACGAGTTATGTCGGACTCGCACCGATTAAAACCCCATGGTGTTCCACCTTCGCCGCATATTGGCAAGGTCACGGATACGCTTTCACACACATCCGCGGCCCCACCAGCGCCGGCCGCCCCATGGCAGCCCCGTCCCCTCGGAGAGGAATTCTCCTCCTCCTATTTCTTCTCAGGTAAGGCGCACCAGGAACACAAAGTACTCCTTCCTCCACGGCCTCTAACTCTACATGCGTAACGAACCCCCCGAGTCCGATATGCGGAGGCTATGGGCCCAGGAAAAACGAGCACTCGGAAGTACTAGCTTTCCGGACCCCAGCGGCGAATCTGGTCTCTGGCTCCACCGCCAACCAAGTTTCAGCCGCGGAGGGTAGGGAGAGCGGCGCCTCGCAATACCGACACTCCTCTCCCCCTGCAGTCACACCACCACCGCATCAACGGTGCGGCCCTGCCAGAGCCGCGGAGGATAGGGCGAGTGGCGCATCGCCATACCAAGACTCCTCTTCCTCTGCGACTCCACCTGGGCTGCAGCGGTAACAGGAGAGGACACCCCTCTCGCCTCAACCCACCAACATATATTCGAAGTGGGCTCGCCAAGCAAACTCAAAGCGGCCATCTCGGGTCGGCCCTACACCACGGACCAGCCAAGTGGGTTCCTCTTTGTTCTTACTAAGCCCCTCCACCACGACAAGGCGGGTAGCCGTTCGGGTGGGGGGGGGCTTCATGGACACCTGCAGCCAACTTCAACTAAAGACAGTTATAGATGCGTAGATACCTCTGAGTACTGAGATGGAATACTTCACAACCTGTAACTATACTGGCTGTCTGTATTTCGATTCTTAACCCATTGGTAATCAAGATTTTTCAAAAATTATCATACTTCATGAATGTTTACAACCTTTAGTGATTTTCAGAAGATTTTTCAGGACTACAAACGAATGAAGGTTATTACAATCACCTGCGTTGTTTGTAAAATATGTATCAATTTTTATTATTATGAATAAAAATCTACAATAAAATCTTTTAGTATTACAATCATCTACAAATGATTTTTATCCTATTGGTAATCAAGATTTTTCAAAAATTATCATACTTCATGAATGTTTACAACCTTTAGTGATTTTCAGAAGATTTTTCAGGACTACAAACGAATGAAGGTTATACAATCACCTGCGTTATTTGTAGAATGTGTATCAATTTTTATTATTTTTAAAAATTTTTTTAAACTATATCTCTTTTTAGAATAAAAAAATCTACAATGAAAATATTTTAGTATTACAATCATCTACAAACGATTCATAACGCATAGGTTATCAAGATTTTTCGAAAATTATTATATTTCATGAAAAATTACAACTTTTAGTAATTACTAAAAGTTGTAATTTTTCAAAAATCTTCTGATAATTATCAGAAGATTTTTCAGGACTACAAACGAATAAACGGTATTACAATCATCTGCGTTGTTTGTAGAATATGTATCAATTTTTTTTTATTTTTTTTTATTTGGGCTCCAAGTTCACAGAACTTTAATATACAAACAATCGACAGTAGCAAAAAAAGGCGGTTAATATTTAAACGAATATTTATTTTATTTCACTTTTTAATTTCTTCCACGTTAAAATTTTGTAACTTTTAATAAAAAGTCAAATATAAATATAATAATATAAAGAAAATCCAATAGCCCATATCATTCCCGTGGGTGTCGTAAGAGGCGACAGAGGGGAACAAATCAGTAGATGGGCAGCAGCGTCTTCTTAATAACGACTAAAAATAAAAAAACTGCGGTTGCCGAACCGCATGCCAAGCTTGGTAACTACGGCAAATATCCCCTCTTATGCGGCAATCTATGGGGGAGTTCTATGTTAGGCAGAGGACTTTAATAGGCTGTAAGATGAAAAGTCAAAGCCGACTTAAAATAATTAAAAATAATAAAATTATTCTACATTCGACATCAGAATGTGAAATAATTTTATTATTTTTAGTTCTTTAAATTCGGTTTTTACTTTTTATTTGTAAGTTATTTTTTTATCGTTTTGAGTGGATCAAAAAAATATTGCCCCGTTTGTCGGCATAATTTTATAAAAAAAATTGTAATAGAAGCCGCACTTCAGCATGTTACGGTTGTACAGTTGTAACCTGTAATACGGTTATTTGAATAGAACACTCAAGATTAATGGTGTTCCGACTCGATTACAAATACTGGTCTAATACTAACTACAGAGTAAAATATGGACCGCTTTCAGAACTGCCGTTAGCGACAACCAAGCGCTCTGCACTGATACTAAATAATTGGTGTAAGGTACGTGACATTAGTGCAATAAATGGTTTTAAACCAGAGTTTTCCTACGACATTTGTATATTTTTACTTAGTTATCCCATATTGAAACACGCCTTCAATTAAAGGTGACCAAAGGCGGACTTAATGCCCTATGACAATCTCTAGCAGTTAACCATGAAAGATGGAATAAATAAAGATGTTGTTAGGTGCAAATAAAGTAAAAAGAAAATACTTTCCTATGGAAACGAGGCATTTTATCTTAGTCCTGAGTAGTGACTACGCAACTAGATTTTGATTCTTAATCGAGGATAAATGGAGATGTCTATAAGTCACAGCATCCACTTACCGTCAGGTGAACTGTGTGCTCGTTTGTCACACTTATACTATATAAAAGCTTGGTTTTCCAGCAAAGACGTTGTTAAAAAAGCGAAGATGATGAATGAACGAAACCTACTTTACTGTACATCAATAAACAAGTAAATATAAAAAAAAAACAAATCGTATACAAAGGTACAACTAGCGGCATTATCGCTTAGAAGCGATCTCTTCTAGGCAACCAACTTACAGAGGATATAATTACCAGTGAGAAATTGTAAGCGTACGCAAAATATTAAGAAAATATATTATGATGATGTACATACATATATATGTACATACACATATGTGAATGTATAATCAATAAAAATATACACGTTACATAAATATACAAATAGATATACAAACATAAATAAGTAACCAATAAGTTAAATTAAAACCATAAGACGCAAGCGAACAAGTATACGTGGTAGAGCCATGTTTAAGCTATATATTTGTTGAACGAATCGGTTAGCCCCACTGGGGAAGAACTTTGAATCTTGAAGGACAACATTGGGACAACAGCAGTGGGACGTATATAGGCTGTAACTTTAACTTTTTTGTTCCATCGTAATTATTGGAATTTACGAAAATTCTACCATATTTTTCTCCGAATAATAAACGCTGAACTTTTGCAAGTAATTTTTTTTGTAGTCCGTTATTCAAATATTGAATATGGAGAAAGGTGTATTGACCGACTAACGTAGAAAGTCTATGGTGTCAATTATGGCGGTGTACCGTGGGTACGTGTTGAGTTACACTGCTATGGTTAATTTTTACTAACGAAGCAAACAATGCTTGTTTTCTTAATTGATTTCACTCAAGATTGCTTGGTGGTGCATGTTTATGGGTTGTTTTCGTTTACGGTAATGTTTGCAGAAAACTTTGCAGAAGTTTATTATAATTATAGTATTCAAAGTACATAGGCCTCCCCCAAAGTACTTGGGGGAGGCCTATGTTCAGCAGTGGACTTGTGAAGGGCTGTAATGATGATTCAAAGTACGAGGGTGACACTGAAAGTTCTTAGAAAATTAAAAACTGAACAAACTAGCAAGTTATTAGTTTTATTATATCTTTTCAAAATAGTGTCCATTTACATCAGTACAGCGCTGCATCCGATGGAACCACTGAGAAGAGCACTTTGCCCACTCATCCTTAGTGGTCCCTTCGACGGCATTTTGAAACACAGCAACTGCTTCCTCAGCGTCGATAAAACGTTTTCCTCGAAGCTTTTCTTTTATTTTCGGAAATAAATAAAAATCGCAAAGTCGCCTACTGCGAGGTCATTTCTCCCGAACTTTTTCCAAGACAAGTGGCAAACAAGTGTTAGTGTACCACACTGCAGTAACTGTTTTTCTATCTCTAAAACAATTGTTGCGTTATAACTTGTCCTTCCGAAGAACGAGGCTACCATCTTTTTGCCCACGCTTTGACCTGTCTTCACTTTAGTTGGCAATTCCTCGGAAGGAAACACCCAGACAGCAGACTATCTCTTAGTTTTAGGATCATAACAATAAATCCATCTTTGGTCATCCGTAATTATTTTGAATATAGCATTTGAGTCACCTCCGTTAAATCTTTGAACCATTTCACGACACCAATTAACTCACACACAATTTAACAGTGGTAGAGCCATGCGGCAGCTTTTGCTGTCGCACGGATGGGGCGGCTCGAACCGGGGTGGTACCACGACCTCACAGAAAACCAGCGTGAAGTAGAGGTTTGCCTCTGCGTTTCCCTTGGTGAGTGCAGGTGGCCAGAGGCCATTTTTACAGGAAATGAGGCATTCCATCTTAGTCCTCACGGGTGACAACGCATCTGCATTTTGATTTGTAATAGAGGATAGATGTAGATGTCTATGGGCCGCAGCAATCACTTACCATCAGGTGGACTGTGTGCTCGTTTGTCACCCTTATCCTATAAAAAAAAACTCGATGGAGTTTTTGGGCATCTGTCAAATTATGAAGTATCCACCGGGCACAAAGCTTCCTAACAGCTAAATGTTCATGGAAGATTTTGTACCTTTGACTCATACCGATGCCTAAGCTTGCCCAATTCTGCTGATAAGGCACTCTTTTGTCAGTCTCTAACATACGATACCCAACACTGATGTTGGTGGCCATTCCTCGCACAGCTCATCGGTGATGTTAGTGCAACCACGTTTAAACACATTAAACTAGTTGTAAACAGTGGCACGAGAGAGGGCTTTATCGCGAAAGGCCAATGGACGTCAGTCACAGCTTTCTTGTTGACTTAAATGTCATCGAAAGTCTTAAAAAATCATTGTACGAATATTTTCTCGTGTTAAATTCATGCTGACGTGACACAGACAATTTTATTTGCCGGCAAATCGTAAACAAATGACAAATTAATAAAATATACACAATAATATTGGCAAAGAGTTTCATTTTCAAATTTTGAACTTATTTTTTTATTATACCGTTTTCAAGTGTCCATTTCTAAAAACTTTCTGTGTCGCCCTCGTATTCAGCAACTTTTAGACGGCTCCGTGGCGCAGTGGCTTAGCAATGAGTTATTGCGCTCAGGGCCGCGGGTTCGAATCCCGCACGGAACAAGTATTTGTATGGCCTACAAGTAATTGTTCCGGGTCTGGATGTTTGTCCTCGTGCAATTTATGTTTGTAAACTGCCTCCACGATACAAGAGAAAATCCTAGTGTGGGGGTAACGTTTTTTAAAAAAAAAGAACAGTTAAAAAAACTTTTGATTTGCAGTGTAATTTAGTTGAAAAATACTTTACGTAACCTTCGACCGTTGACTGTCATTTAAAGAAAGAAAGAAAGAAACAGATTTTATTTGGCACATGCAACACACTCAAGCGAATTACATGAAACACATAACATTTAAGTAGTCATAAAAACAAAATAAAAACAAAAAAAAACAAAAAAAAAATATACATAGAAATCATGAAACAGGACATTCACTCCTTGTTTATAGATATGGTAAAATTAAACAATATTTTTTTAAATAAACGTTACTGCCATACTCCGGCTACCAGCTCCGTGGCGCAGTGGCTTAGCTTGAACTGCGGCGCTAAGGGCCGCGGGTTGAAATCCTAAAGAAATAAGTATTTGAATGGCCTACAAATTATTATTTCAGGTCTGGATGTATGTCCTTGTTCAATTTATGTATGTTAACTGACTGCCAAACCGCTTGCCAAGCGTGGCAACTGTGGCAAATATCTCCCCCCCACTCCATGAGGCAACCTATGGGTAGGCCTATGTTCAGCAGTGGACTTTAATAGGCTGCAACGGTAACCGGTAACTTCCGATCGGCTTGACTCACTGGCACTGCGAAGAGATGTTGCATCTCTTTGCGTATTTTATCGCATTTACCACGGGGAGCGCTCTGAGTAATTGTTCGGACTAATTCCAGCCGCACTATTTCACCATCGCAAATCGCGACAAAACTCGCGATACCATCTGGATGACTGGCGGTCCACCACTGTGCGATTTAAAATAAGTTTTCTTCCTCGCACAACTTCCTTGTGGAATCGACTACCACCAGAGATTTTTCCGGACCGATACGTCTTAGGGAACTTCAAGTAAAGAGCGTACCCCTTTTTAAAAATCCGGCAACGTATCTGCAATTCCCCTGGTGTTGCAGTTGTTCATGGGCGGAGGTAATCACTTACCATCAGGAGAAATGTATGCTCGTTTGCCCCCTCTCATATAAAAAAAAACTAGAAGAAGAAAATTTCTTCTTTTAGTTTTTTTTATATATTTAATATTCTTCATTCAGAAGTATTTATGAAATACCGTCTACGGTGAAGTTTTTCGAAGTTCCAAAAAGTAGATCGAATAAGTATATAAACGCTCTAAAGCCCCTAATCAAAGCCCCATAACTACTCCTCACTACAATAGTCTCCAGTCATGTCCGTTAATTCGTGAACATTAAGGCAACCGAAACCGGAAACTAGAGTAGTGGTTAAAGCTAATAATTTCGTCAAGCTAGTAACGCAATGACTTGCATACTCTGTTTCGATATACATATTTCGAAATTCATATCTTAGTGCAACGCTCGCGGCACTGGCATGCCAGTCGCAAAAGCGTTCATCGAATTATGTTACGTATAGTGTTTTATTCTAAGGCCTCATGTAACATTATTTTTGCTATGTCCGGAAAAAAATTATAATTTTGATTAATTGTTTAATTCTTATAACTAAGAACGTTATTCAGTATATACTCGTAGCTTATGTTAGGCACAGACCTTTTAAATATAATATATACAAGCGATCCGCCCCGGCTACGCACGGGTGATTTCTGGATCTCGACAACAGCGCCGCCTACCGGGTCCAATTGTTAATCGTTTAGATCATCCACAATCGATCCAGCTGTTTTCGAGAGCTATAGATTAAAATGTTAAATTATTTTTATTTTTAATGCCCCCGTACTACCCCTTACTGGTGGAATTTCATAAAATCCGTTCTTAGCTGACCTCTACTCGACGAAAGGAATCATCATTCATCATCATTACAGCCCTTCACAAGTCTCCCAAGTAATGCCACAATGCACGGTCCTGAGCCACCTGCATCCATCGACTTCGTGCATATCTTACCAGGTCATCACTCCATCTAGTGGGGGGACGCCCTACACTTCGCCTGCCGGTACGAGGCTGCCACTCAAGAACCTTTTTTCCCCATCGGTTGTCGGTTCTTCGAGCTATATGGCCGGCCCATTGTCACTTCAGCTTACTAATCCGTTGGGCTATGTCGGTCACTCTGGTTCTACTGCGGATATTCTCATTTCTAAGTTTATCACGCAGAGAAACTCCGAGCATAGCCCTCTCCATAGCTCGCTGAGCGACCTTGAGCTTCCTCATACGGCCAGCAGTGAAGGACCACGTCTCAGTTCCATAGGTCATCACTGGCAACACGCATTGGTTGTATAGTCTCGTTTTCAAGTTTTGAGGTATACCTGATGAGAAGATGTGCCGTAATTTCCCGAACGCTGCCCAACCGACTTGAATCCGTCGATTGGCCTCTCGGTCGAAGTTTGACTTACCTAGTCGGACTATTTGTCCCAGGTAAACATACTCGTCAACAACTTCGAGCTTAGTGCTCCCAACAACTACCGGCATAGGTGTGACATGGACATTAAACATGATCTTTGTTTTGTCCATGTTCATCTTAAGACCTATCCGTTGGGAAGCACTATTGAGGTCATTGAGCATAGTGCTTAGGTCCTCTAGCGATTCTGCCATAAGGACTATATCGTCGGCAAATCGAAGGTGAGTGATGTACTCGCCATTGATGATGATACCGTATCCTTTCCAGTCAAGAAGCTTGAAAACGTCTTCCAATGCAGCGGTGAAGAGTTTCGGGGATATGACGTCGCCCTGTCTTACACCTCTCTGCAATTGGATTTTAATTTTTTTTTTATTTGAAACGTTACCCCCACACTAGGATTTTCTCCTGTGTCGTGGAGGCAGTTTACAAACACAAATTGCACAAGGACAAACATCCAGACCCGAAACAATTACTTGTAGGCCATACAAATACTTGGTCCGTGCGGGATTCGAACCCGCGGCCCCCAGCGCAGCAACTCATTGCTAAGCCACTGCGCCACGGAGCCGTCGATTGGTTTCGTACTCTGGTTCTGTACTCGAATAGCCATCGTAGCCCTACTGTACAAGCACTTCAACACTTCGATATACCGACAGTTAACTTGGCATCGCTGAAGGGACTGCAGCACCGCCCAAATTTCGACGGAGTCAAAGGCTTTCTCATAGTCCACATACGCCAGACATAGTGGCAAATTGTACTCCTCTGTTTTCTGTACAATCTGCCGCAGGGTATGTATGTAGTCTATGGTACTAAAGCCTTTTCGGAAACCGGCTTGTTCGGGAGGCTGGAAGTCGTCAAGTCTGCGCGCGAGACGATTCGTAATGACTCTCGAAAACAGCATGTAGACGCGACTCAGAAGGAAAATCGGTCTGTAGTTCTTCAAGAGAGAGTTGTCGCCTTTCTTGAAGAACAAGACCACCGCACTTCTGCTCCACGCCTCCGGAGTAGTGCCACCATGGAGGACGGAATTAAAGATCTTCTGAAGGACTTCAAGTAGCGGTTTTCCACCCGCTTTCAAAAGCTCCGCTGTAATTCCATCCTCGCCCCGGGGCTTGCCGTTTTTAAGGTGCTGGAAAGTCATTCTAATCTCGCTTAGACTGACGTTCGGGATATCATCGGAATAATGTCGGATAAGACTCGCTCTTGGATCGTTACTCACACTTGCGTGTGGCTCCCACAATAATGTGTACAGCTGCCATAGAACCTCTCAATCTCACTCAAAATCTCAGGTGTCCCGGAAATGACGCTGCCACACTCGGTCTTCAGCTTCGACAGTTGGCTCTTTCTGGCAGACAGATCTCTGGCAAAGACTTTGGAGCCCTGGTTCCGCTTGATCGCTTCTTCAATACGAGCAGTATTAAAGTTGCGTAAGTCTCGCCGCATGCATTTGGAGATCTGTCTGTTCAGTTGCCTGTATGCTGTCAAATCTACTGAAGACTGCAGCTTCATATACCGTCTAACAGCCGTGAGATTAAGAAAGTGATCGGAAAGTTTTTGTGTTGTTCTGCGGCGGGTCTTGCAAAACTTAGCTCCGACCGCATGGACAGTTTCCACGAGCTTGTCATTCATATCGTCCACTGCATTGCAATCTTCTAGGCACTGAAAACGGTTTCGTAGCTCGAGCTGAAAGGTTTCGGGACTTTGAATTACAGCACGAGGGGGACGGAGCGTTGACTTCATTAGACGAGACCTCTCCAACTTAACGTTTAGGTTCAGTGTGCCTCTAACCATTCGGTGATCGCTGCTGGTTTTCACCCTCGCGATCACTAAGACATCACTGAACAGTTGTCGTCTGGTCGTCATAATGTAGTCAATCTCATTTTTTGTCGAACCGTCGGGGCTTGACCAGGTCCATTTTCTGTGGGGCCGCTTCTGGAAGAAAAAGTTCATCATAAAGAGTCCCTCTTTCTCCATGAAGTCGGCCAGCTGCTGGTTCCTTGGGTTCCGTTGCCCTATTCCGAATTTGCCTACTTTCAGCTCACCGTTCTCTCTTGTGCCTAGTTTTGCGTTGAAGTCTCCCATTAACACCGTATAGTGGGTTTTAGAGGAATGCATGGCTCTAGAGATATCCTCATATATTTTCTTCACCACCTCATCGGGGTGTGCCGACGTTAGTGCGTAAACCTGTATGACCTTCAGCGAATACCGTTTGGTGATTCTGAGTATAAGGTACGCAACCCTCGTCGACACACTACCAATCTTTACAACGTTCTTAACGAGAGACTTGTGGACGATAAATCCGACACCTCCTTGGGACAGATGGTCGCCCTCTCGGTGATAGAACAAGTTGCCGGATTCGAGGATTACCGTGTCCTCCCCCTCTCTTCGGACCTCGGATAATCCTATGATATTCCAGCGCAACTTATCTATCTCTTCTTCCAGCTCCAGGATCTTCTCATCAGTCCTCAGGGTGCGTGCGTTATAAGTTGCCAGGTCGAGTTGTCGTAGGTGGCAACCGAACCTCCACTGGAGATTCTTAGCACCCCCTGCCCCGCTGGTTACCATGGTCGCCACCGTAGCCAGGAATAGCGGGGCCGCCGGGGACTGGGGGCCGTCTCTTCGTTACTCTCATGGTCTCACCATAGTTGCCACGCTTGGCGAGCGGGTTGGCAACCGCAGCTTTTTTATTGTGGTTTTGCTATTATCAGAAAGATGCTGCTGCCCATCCTCTGCCTCAGTTTCCCTCTGTCGCCTCTTACGACACCCACGGGAAGATATGGGGTAGTGAGTATTTTTTCCCGTCACTACTTGACGAAAGGAATATTCATACCAAATTTCAAGTCTTTAGGCCTTATGGTTCCAGAGATATCGTGATGATTCAGTAAATAAGTGGAAATCTATATATATATATATACACTAGCTGGCCAGGCAGACGATGTTCTGCCCTTTCTGACGACCCTTCCTATGAAAAAATCCTTAAATTCGCAATAAAAAAATATTGAAGGTCACTTATCGGGATAAAAATATCCTATCTCTCAAGTTGGACCAAACTGCACACAGTGTGCAAAATTTCATCAGTTTAGTAGCAGTTTAGAATATATATATATATATATATATATATATATATATATATTTGATTACTAATTCGAACTGGCTAATACTCGGAGATCCACCGTATGTACCCTAATGTGAACAGTTGTGATTAAAGGCAATATGAGCAGGGATGCGCGCGTACTGTACTGTTCATGTGTTGGGCGCTGGCAGAATAACAGCGTTGTAGACAACTGCAACATTTATGCTGAGCTAGAGCCCATTCATTACTACATTATGTAATTCTTGTCATTTCTGTATGTACTCATTTTAACTAAACTGGTGGTAATGAATCAATGCTTATTATTATTATGTGGGGTATCTACATAGTTCACTCATCTGGTTGGGCTGTATAAATATATAATTGTAAATGAATTGCGAAGGCCTTCGATCGGGTTTGGCACAAAGCGCTTCTTTCGAAGCTCCCTTCCTATGCGCTTCCCGAGAAATTATGCAATTGGATCACCAGCTTTCTTGCAGGTTGGAGCATCAAGGTCGTTGTGGACGGTGCATGCTCCGACTACAAGCCTATTAACGCTGGTGTTCCACAAGGCTGTGTGATATCACCAACGCTGTTTCTTCTGCATATCAATGATATATTGCAAACCGGTAGCATTCATTGCTATGCGGATGACAGCACTGGTGATGCTCTATACACCGGCCGTGCCAATATTTCTCGGGAAAACGTCGCCGAGTACCAGAATAAAATTGTGTCTGAAGTCGAGTCTTTGCTGGACAAAGTCTCGGATTGGGGGTGACTAAATCTAGTCCAGTTTAATCCTCAGAAGACACAAGTTTGCGCGTTTACCGCTAAAAAGAACCCCTTTGTCGTATATATACCCTTGTTGCCTCAGCCAGTATCGGAATCCTCAGCGTCGACATATCGAGTGACGTGCAGTTTCGTGGTCACTTGGAAGAGAAGGCCAAATTGGCCTCTAAAAAGCTTGGCATGCTCAGCAGAGCGGAAGAGTATTTCATGCCGGCACAACGCCTGCAACTTTACAAGGCGCAGGTTTGGCCTCACATGGAATACTGTTCCCATCTCTGGGCTGGGGCTCCCCAGTGCCAGCTCCTTCCACTTGACCGCATCCAGCGCAGAGCGGCTCGAATCGTCGACGACCGAGTCCTTTCCGATCGGCTCGACTCATTGGCACTGCAAAGAGATGTTGCATCTCTTTGCATTTTCATTCGCATTTACTAAGGGGAGTGCTCTGAGGATTTGTTCGGATTAATCCCAGCCGCCAAATTTCACGAACACACATCGCGGCAGAACTCCCGATACCATCCACACCATCTGGATGATTGGCGGTCCACCACTGTGCGATTTAGAAGATGTTTTCTTCCTCGCACAACTTCCTTGTGGAATAGTTTACCACCAGCGATTTTTCCAGACCAATACGACTTAGGGACCTTCAAGAAAAGCCTACTCCTTTTTAAAAGGCCGGCAACGCATCCGCAATTCCCCTGGTGTTGCGGTTGTTCTTGGGCGGCGGTAGTCACTTACCATCAGGTGAGCCGCATGCTCGTTTGCCCCCTTTCCTAAAAAAAATATCCTTGACTGTGCCCGGTCCATCAACACAACATCAAGCTTATTCGCAAGAAGTGATGATGGGCCGGTCCCAGAAGAGCCTGGCGCGGCCATTTTCGAGCACGGCTTCCGGCATGTACTTATAATAAGGCAGTTTCCGATCCACGAGACCGTATTTCAGACCGAGCTCCTGGTGTAGAATCCTGGCTACTAGGTTAGATAGCGCCGAACAACCGAAAATGACATGCCTAAGTGATTCACCGGGATGGCGACAAGCTCGACAAATGTCGACGGTGCCATCCTTTAGGATGTATCTCCGATAGTTGTTGGTCTTTTATTATTATTATCGGGGATATCTATAAAGTTTTCTCATCTGGTTGGGCTGTATAATTATATACTTGTAAATAAAAATGATAAACATACATAAATAAAAACCCAACAAGATGGAAGCCCTCGGTAGGGGAGACCAAACGGCCGAGGGTTGGGGGGAAAGGGAAAGAAACCTTATTATTATTATTATTATAAAGAAATGAATTATGTAGTTATATATCATCTATATATATCATCGTTTGTTTTTTCAATAAAATTAGTTCACATAACAATTTCTTTTACTTAACGTAATATACTTATACAAGCCCATAAAGCAAAGACCGAGATCTTTTGAACAAGTCAAATACCAAAAAATAAACAAGAAGTGTACATTGCAAAAGCGTGTAACAGACTATAGAGTTGTCATGGCGGGGTTGAGTGGGACGAGGTATTTGATTTTGGCCAACTCCATGCAAGTCTGCTGCATTACAATTTCGACTTTATTCCTAAAGTTATTAAAACTTCTTGAAATGCAAAGATAACGTTGCAGTCGTACATTACTGTGTTCGTGACCGCAACAAAGAGCAAGGCTACATCGTCTGATACCGTCTTATAAGTTTCTTCCTTTTGCACTGAAGTTAAAGCCCCAGCAGTCATTTTATTATTTATTAACCGCAGTTTTTGTTACTTTAAAAGTTGAAGTAAAGTAATGTTACAGCCTATATACGTCCCACTGCTGAGCACAGGCCTCCTCTCATTTCTGAGAGGGTTTTAGAGCAAGGAAGTGTCCGCCGCGCTGCCCCAATGCGTGTTGGCGAACTTCGCGTGTCTTCGAAAATATTTTTTTCTTTTTCTCAGACATGCAGGTTTCAGTGTTTTCCTTCACCGCCGAGCACGTGGTAAATCAGCACTAAAAATTGCAATTAACAATTTCATTGGTGCCGGCGGGGATCGAACCCGGGTTGCTCACGTATTGTGAAATTTACCGCGAGCGCTAACCATCTGAGCTACCACGGCTCAGATGGTTAGCGCTGTTACTTTGTATTCAAATTCATTTATTCATTTTCGATGTGTGGGTTAAAATAGTTCTAAAATTATTTGTTGTCATCAGGAAGATGCCGTTGCCCATCTGTCTATTAAAGTGCACCTCAATCATACCTAAAGTGCAGGTATGATTTATTTATTTACACACACACACACACACACGCGCGCACACGCGCACACGCGCACACGCACGCATACGCACACGCGCACACACACACACACACGCACAACTAATTTACATAACTATGTATAAAAGTACCTTAACGTGTGCACTCACATTACTCGAAAATATATCCATTCTCTCTTGAACCTTGTTCACTACGAGGATTGTTCGGACTACGCATTATGACGAGAGGCAGTAGTGGATTCTCTTGAGCCCAGACCATATGGCGTGAGAGCATTAGTTTAACCCACATCTTATTGGTTTTCCGGTCTATGATGTGATTTATTTGTATCTCTTACAACTCATCCTACTCTATACACAGGGACAAACCTTATCTTATTACTAAAAGTGTTATATTTTTTATTTCTTAGACCTTATGCCATTACTAAAAGAGTTTTTACGTGGTAGAGCCATGCTGCAGCTATATTAGGGTTGTAGCACGAATGGGTCGGCTCAACCGGGGTGGGACCACGCTCTCACAGAATACCAGCGTAGAATAGCAGTTTAATGCTGCTGTGTTTCGTATGGTGAGTGTAGAGAACCGGAGACCCTTTTTAATGGAAACGAGGCACTCCATCATAATACTCAGGGGTGATAACGCATCTGCATTTTGATTCGTAATCGAAGATAAATGTATATGTTTGTGGGCCACAGCATCCACTTACCATGAGGTGGACTGTATGTTCGTTTCTCATCCTTATTCTATAAAAAAAAACATTCAAGTTTCTTCGCAATTTTTCCTTGATTTCTAAACAGCACTTAAAATTTCGATTAAAAAGTAAATGAACTGAGTTATTCACACCAATATATGAGTCTCTGATAGATGAGTGTAATTTGTGTCATTAGACTATGGGTCCGTAAGGTCCACGTACTGTTTAGTTGCTAAAGGAACTGTAATCTGCAACTGGTTGTCGTTGCTGCAGTCAAAAAGGCTGGTTCTTTTCTCACTCAAAGTCCCAGTATAGCCATTCATCGAAGAAATACAGCTAGTGTTCTTGGTACTACACTGCAGGGAGTTGAACTGTTTGATAATTTTAGTTTTTATTGTAATAGATATTGTATATTATTACAATATAATGGCACAAAACATATTATAGTATGCTAGCGATCTCCCAGGCTTCACACGGGTGATTTTTAGATCTCGACAACAGCGCTACCTATAGGGTCCAACTATAGCTAAACTAGCTAAGAACCTTCCAGTTGATTCCATAAGTACCCCACAAAAATTTCATCGAAATCAAGCCAATTAAGAGAAGAAATATTACGAGCACACGCACATCGTAACTGTAAAAATATAAATTAACTAAATCGAATTAAAAATAAAATAAAAAAGATTGATTTATTTTGAAAGATTTGATATAATTTTTAATGTTTCCTGAATTAGTATGGCTCTTACTTTTTTGGTGGTTACCCCGGTGACAAATAATATAATAATTGTTTCCCAACTATTTTAAATAACGGGCCAAGTGCGAGTCAGACTCGCGCTTGAAGGGTTCCGTACAATCGTAATATACGGGAGAGCCAGTTTTAATTTTAATTTATTTTTATTTTTATGATTTTTTATTACAGCGGCAACAGAAATACACGTGCTTTGAAAATTTCAGCCGCTGATACACGAGGGACGGACATCGGAGGCTTAGTAATAGGTTCCCTTTGGTTACCCTTTGGGTACAGAACCCTAAAATTAAACATTTCAGCTTGATAATATTCACCTCTTGTACCGTTGAGTTAAAACTATAAATACAGGTTTATGATTCCTCTAGCATTTCGGTCCTCGGGAGTAATTAAGCGTCTATGGGCTTATTCGTTTGAAATTGGTAGCAGTCGCTCATAAGCTGCAAGTAAGCAATTTACCAGCAAGTTGACTATAACTTCATTTGTAAATATAGTTATATTATAAAACAATCTATGGAATGAAATACCTGCCGAGTTAATCATGTCGCAACTTTTAAAAAGAAAAACCACAGTTCATGGTTGTAGACTTTGAAGTAATTGCAAAAGCAAAAATACCGTTGACTGTTGAAGTCAACGGTATTTTTTGCTTTTACAATTACTACAATTAAACAAACAAAACCAAACCCATCACAAATAAATGCTTTTTGTGAAGTTTAAAACACTTGTCCAAAAAACATTATTTTACGCTCAATTATAACATGATTGTCAGACAAAACCGCCATATTACTGGCATTAAACTGTTCAACAAATAGGAAAGCGTCAATAATTGGACAGGTTTTGAGCCGTGGCAATTTGTCGTACATCATTGCCATGTCTTCTTAATAACGTAATCTTGCGATATTTTTTTTATTCATTTATTCTTTATTGCATTCCTTATAACAAAATAATACACAATGTGACGGACTTAATGCTTTGAGGCATTCTCTACCAGTCACCCCATGTAGTGGTGAGAATTTAACGTAGATGTGGCAACACTTAATAAAAACCCTATTTTATCTAAAAATAATTATCGATAAAAGTTGTGTGTTTGTGGTTACTTATTACAATTAAGGTTTTAATAAGTAAAATTAGATAAAGTCTATCTGACCTAACAAACCATCAGAAAACTGAAAAATGAGCCGGTCATAAATCCTAAAACAAGTGTATTTTACTATATTAAAATATCCTCTAGACCGAATATAATTTACGGCGGCCAGACGCAGGACACTATTAAAATGCACAGGCACAAGTGCACTCTAAATTCCCTCACTCTCATAGTCCGTTGGATCGGAAATTCGACACGACTTGAGAGAGATCACTCGCTGGGCTGGAGGCTTTACGTGCGTTCCGAAGCACATGGCTGACTGTCAACTTGCTAGCTTCGTAGTGCTACTAGGCATTTGTTGACAAAAAAAACCTAATAACTGCTTGTGGCTCGATCCAGGATTCGAACCTGTTACCTCATGATCAGTAATCATACTCTGACCACTAGAAAAACGAGCCAGTCACATTCCGGTTACTGGTACTGCGGATATCCATTGATAAATCGTGTATGAACCACCTAACTACGTGATCAGTTTACGATTTCTAAACCAAGAAAGAGTCAGCCAATTTACTATATTTACTACAAACCAAACGTATACTTCTCTAAAGAAAAATATTGTTATTACAGGCCATTACATTTGTCCGCAGGGCTACTCGTATAATTTGATAATAATCATAACCAGTAAGTTATTTACTGCCGCTGTCATAACGAATAAAGTCAAACAAACTGAGCCTTTAACGTTCTTAAAAAACAAGCATCACGTTACGAGCGGAGACACGACGTAAAAAGATATAGAAACCAACAAAATTAATCTGTGGTTTAAACTAGTCAGTTTCAATAAAGAAATTCCGTGGAAGATGTGCGAACTAAAATGTAGAGTAAGTGATAAAAACTAATTGTACGGAAATCGCGTTTAATTTGAACTTTTTAATTCGTAAAATTAGTTTAGAATGTATATTATTCGCGTAAATATAATAAATCATTATGTAACTTAAGTGTTAGGACTTCAATAAATGTTTAACTCGATAGGATGATGATATGATATACAAAAAATAAACAAAATTATCTGTTTCAGTGTTAAATGTGTTTTAAAAAAGATATTAAAAATATTATGTGGGTGTACACGCAAACGATAGCGTCAGTGATTTATTTTTTGTTTGTCATCTTTTTCTGTTCTTATGTATTTTTTAGCGTGCAATTTTTTTTCGGCTAGTATGTTTATACAATAAAAGTTCAAAAAAAACGTAACAGATTGTGACGCCGTGGCTAAGTTACTTCCATGAAGTTATTTTTGGATATGAGAAATATAAAAAAATAATTTTTACCATCTTATTACAAAAAGTAGTTAATAATAATCTCAAGTTTAAACTATATTTTTTCTTAATATAGAATTCCCGTTGAAAATATGCGAACTACAAAATAAAGTATGGAATTTGACAGCAAATGTCAAACTTCGTGAAAACTGTAATGCCGCAGCTCAGAGACTTTTTTATAATGGTTATGGTATGGGTTTTAAAAATACACTTTTAAAGATTTCTAAATTTTACTTCTTATTTTTCAATGTATTCATAATCAATATTTATAGGACGCTGGACTCAGGTATTTCGCCCAAGTAAGAAAAGAAATAGAACCTTTTTTATTTAATATAGATTATAAATAATAGTTATTGAAAATACCTCTGTCCTGGAAAGAACCAGGAATAAACTCAATAGAACATTTTTTTTTAAAAAGAACAATCATTTACAATCATTTAATAAGTTACACAACTAACAACAAAAACAAATTAGAAATGGATTGGTAGCGATTACCTCATTCTCAGGGGTTATAATCATCCATAAATTGAGACAAAACTGTATTGTAAACATATTTATAACTGTATACACAACACACAACTAAAATTTCAAATTCGAGTAAAAAATTCTTACGAGAATTAATTCTCTTAAGAATTTTTAAATATATAAGCATTCTCAAGCGAACCCTACCCGAGGGGCTTACCTGTTTAATTCCACTCGGTCAGTGAGTCCGAGTCATTCCCATCATGCCGCCTCACTGAACACAACCGCAATGGAAGCATTGGCTACCTGGCACTGGGATTATCGCGTGGTGAGCGTGAACACTGCTCGAGAGTAAAATGAAACGGCAATCGATACTGTGACCACCGACGCTGACAGGTTATTAATAATCTGTATCGATTATTAGTGAAAGTGAGACGTTCTAAATTTTTGAAATAAAATAAGGGTGACAAACGAGCACACAGTCCACTTGATAGTAAGTGGATGTTGTGGCTCATACACATCTACGTCTATCCTCGATTAAGAATCAAACTTTAGATGCGTTATCACCCCTGAGAATTAAGATTTTTTTTTTATAGGATAAGGGTGACAAACGAGCACACAGTCCACCTGATGGTAAGTGATTGCTGCGGCCCATAGATATCTACATCTATCCTCTACTACAAATCAAAATGCAGATGCGTTGTCACCCGTGAGGACTAAGGTGGAATGCCTCATTTCCAGTAAAAAGGGCCGCCGGCCACCTGCACTCACCAAGCGAAACGCAGAGGTAAACCTCTACTTCACGCTGGTTTTCTGTGAGGTCGTGGTACCACCCCGGTTCGAGCCGGCCCATCCGTGCGACAGCAAAAGCTGCCGCGTGGCTCTACCACTGTTAAAAGATTCCTCGTTTCTAATAAAAAAGGGTCTTCGGTTCTCTACACTCACCATACGAAACATAGCAGCATTGCGCTGCTATTTTACGCTGTTATTCTGAGAGCGTGGTATTTCCAAAGTCGAGTCCACCCATTCGCGCTATAAACATAATATAGATGCAGCATGGCTCTACCACCATAATTTTTATATTCATGTTTACAGTCGACAATAATAAAACATGATTAACTTGATTTTCATTCACAACAGCACAGATATTGTAATGGAAATTTTAAGTGTTAATTTACCTCGTGCTCGACGGTGAAAAAGAACATTTTAGGAAACCTGCGTGCTTGAGGAATAAAATTTATCGAAGACACGTGACGTACCGACTAGCGAAGCCCCCCGCTAAATAGGGTGACGACCTGGAAATGCAGGAAATCAATGGATGCAGGTGATTCAGGTCCGGGCTGTGTGGCATTCCTTGGGCTGTAATGATGACGATAATGATGATGATGATAATAATGATGTGATAGCGGCTAACACGCAGTGGACCGATAGCAATAGAACCCCATCTGAAATCATTGTATGTCGTTTAAGTTTTCTTAAATTCTTATATTATTTTATCACTGTATTCGCGCACAAATCTATCAAATAACGTATTTATAATTTAAAATTAAAAATTTTGTACAGCCGACTTCAATCTTATAACTATATCAGCTTTCATATAAAAAAAGATTCATCGAAATCGGTTCACCCAGTAAAAAGTTATGAGATAACACACATAAAAAAAAGAAAAAAATACAGTCGAATTGCGTACCGTCTGCTTTTTGGAATTTGGCAGAAAATAGCTTAAAATGGGCTCATACCGTTATTCTCTAAGTTCCTCAAATATTACTTTTGCTAAGTTACACACAGTTACACTTACCTAGTGCTTTTTATGTTTTCTTAAATTCTTATATTATTTTATCACTCAATTAACACACAAATTTATCATATGACGTATTAAAAATAGCTTAACATGGACTCATACCTTTATTCTCTCTGTTCCTCAGATATTACACTTGCTAAGCTACACACAGTTACACTTAGCTAGTGTTTTTTAAGTTTTCTTAAATTCTGACATTATTTTATCATTCAATTCACACACGATTAATATCTAATCATATGACGTATTCAAAATAGCTTGAAAAAGACTCGCAACATTATACGAGTACTTTCGGTCCCTTTGAGATATTACACTTATCTAACAGATCAAACTGCTAGCCGACTTGTCCTGTGTTATTTTAAAACGTAATAACTTTATTCGATCCAACTACGTAATTGTCGACTGGACCAGGCATATCTCGACGAGTTCAGAGCGCAGTACTCGGAGGAAATATCTCTTTTTATTTTGTTAAATTTCCACAGCTTAAATAGGTCTTTACCTAAGAAATTACCGTTTTTATGAAATAAACTAACGTAATTTTTTTTATATTCTTTATTTCCATTAATCATAGTTATCACCCATGCATTGGATGCATATTTGCCAATGCAGTGGCAGTTTATTGATGCCCTTCTTGAAGAAATCAGCTGGAAGGGCGGCAACAAATTCTTCAAAAGCATTTTGTACTGCTTCTCGGGTATTGAATTTTTTCCCGCCAAAATGTTATCCTAATTTTGGAAAAGTAGAAATCTGTAGGCGCTTGGCTTCAAGTAAGGCGGATGACGGAGAGCTTCTAACCCTAGCTCTTGTTGGAGACAGTCTGTTGTGCAGTATAAGGTCGCGCGCTGTCGTGCAGGAGCAACGGGACCGAGCGATTGACCAAAGCTAGTTGGAGACGTGCGAGCTTCTCCATCATTGTGTTCAGTTCTTCACGGTACATACATCTTCAATAATGCTCATGCCGTTTGGTAAGAAGCTGTGATGAATCACACTGGCCCTAGACCACCAGACACTGACCATCGCTTTTGTAGGGGTAAGTTTTCATTTAGGGTATTCTTAGTTGCTGAACTAGAATCCAAAAACCTTGCTGAGTGCTCGGTATTGTCAAACCGTTTTCCGTCGCAGATAACAATGCGATTCATAATTCCTTCGTTTCTGTACCTGTTGAGCAGCGCAAGGCACCCCTTGACGCGTACTTTGCGCTGGCGATCATTTTAGCTATGTCTACACCAGTGCGCTTTCCTGTTCATCTTGCGCCTTCGTCTAACGCATGCCTGAGCAACTATAGCGCATGCAATAGCGCATGCGCTGAAATTAGTTCGACAACAGCGCATGCCTCTAGCGAACACTGATCCGTCACCGGTTGGTTTACATCCAATATTTCGTGCGTTTTAGTGAACAATATGGCAGAAGACAAAGATAAAACATTAGATAATAATTAGTGTTATGTTTCGTAATTTTTGGCTCCACTATTTTCATACGCTTGTAGAAAGTGGCTTTAGCCATTCGTGTGAAATTTTTAAAAAGAATCTCATTTTTTAGCTATAAATGTTTCAATATTGTATTTTTTCGTTTCTTCAAATAATCTTTCACCGAAATTCTCCAGTTCTAGTGTTTTTCCCCGCATTATATTAACACAAAATATGCCGCGCTGATAGCTACTAGTGCCGCGTCCATCTCTATTCAAACCTAACCGAGGCGCGCGAGGTATAGACGAGTTGGATGGATTGCGACAAACGGACGGGTATAGACAATAAGCTGCATGCGTCTTATGGCACAGCGTTTGATGCAAGACGAACTGAAAGTTGAAATGCAAAATAAACATGAAAGGGAAATTGAAAGCGCACTGATGCGAACATAGCTATTGAGTTCGTGGGGCATCCATTTGTCAAGCTTCTTTACCTTGCCAATTTGATGCAAATGGGCCAATATTGTTTTGATGCTAATGTCGAAAGCTGCTGCTAATCCATCCGTAGATTGAGTATCATCAGCTTCCACATTCGCCTTTGATTCGTCATTGTCATCCAAAGTTTTCAATCGACAACGGGGTTCATTTATCAGGTCGAAATTTCCAGAACGAAAGCGAGCAAACCAATAACACGTGGTGCGTTCGTTTGCAGTATGTTGCATGCTGTTTGTGTCGCGTTACTATCACGACGGTACTCATATTCCATACTCGTATCCATGATGCTGAAAAAGATTCAAACGCAACGAAAACATAACGCTAATCAATAAACAAGTGACTAATTTTGTAAAAAGAATTCCATGTTTTAAAATAAAATTAATTTGAAATTAGAATTCTTAGTAAAACAAAAGTTACCTTGATTTGAAATGGTCAGTACTGCAGAACGGCAAATAAAGCTAAAGTGAATAAAATTTCTATTTCTATTTATTAACGACTCGTAAAAGTTCATTACAAAGGCCTCTCTCATTGTAGAAATGAATTGGCTTAATCGTCACGTTTCGCAGACGGATTAACGATTGATGTGCTAGCCGTCTCGCACCTTTGACGGTTCTATATAATGCATGCTTATAAAATCCCTTTACTCAACTTTATTAACAGGCAGGCCATTCTAGAGGTTCGTTTGAGTATGTACCGTAATCTTACCTATTTGTGTCATGCCAGTATATTCATAGTATCTGTTTTTATTTTTTTTAGAAATAAATACGTGGTAGAGCCATGTTGCAGATATATTAATAGTATAGTTGTGGCACGAATGGGTGGGCTTGACCGGGGAAGGACCACGCTCTCACAGAATACCAGCGTAAAATAGCAGCTTAATGCTGCTGTATTTCGTATGTTGAGTGTAGAGAACTGGAGACCTCTTTTATTGGAAAAGAAGCATTCCATCTTACTCCTCACAGCTGACAACGCATCTGCATTTTGATTTTTTATTGAGGATAGATGTAGATGTCTAAGAGCCACAGCAACTACTTACCATCAGGTGGACTGTGTGCTCGTTTTTCATACTTATTCTATAAAAAAAATCACAATCAAGCACCGATTCCACCTAATGGCAAGTGGATGCTGTAACCCATAGGTACCTACATTTATCCATAATTGTGTCTCAAAATGGAGAAGCGTTACTACCCCTGAGGACATAGAAGGACCTTTTCAACTATAAAAAGGGTCTCTAGTTTTCGTTCTTGCCGACCAATTCTGGCTGCAATCATATACTACAACTACAACGTGTCTCCACCACGTTAATGACATACTGTTTAGCATTTCATGTTAGGCTACAGAGACGTTGTCACCCTTGAAGTCTTCAAAGGTGACTGAACTGTACGCTCGTTTATCACTCCAAACTCGCATACAAAACTTTGTTGTGTGTACATTGTATACATGTATTTGTATGCGGTAGTTCATTTATATTGTTCATGGCTTTTTTATAGGATATAGGATAAGGGTGATAAACGAGTACACACTCCACCTGATCGTAAGTGGATGCTGTGGCCCATAGACTTCTACATCTATTCTCGATTACGAATCAAAATGCAAAGTCGCTGTCAACCGTGAGGAATAAGATGGAATGCCTCCTTTCCAGTAAAAAAGGTCTCCGGTTCTCTACACTCACCATACGAAACACAGCAGTGTTAAGCTGCTATTTTACGCTATGATTCTGTGAGAGCGTGGTCCTTCCCCGGTCGAGCCGACCCATTTCTGCTACAACTATACTACTAATATAGCTGCAGCAGTAGCCTCTACGCGCATAAATTATCGTCAGTCTTTAAAACTTGCGAAAATAGATAACTAATGCTTAGTTGCAATGCAATTATACTTCGTTTTTAATTGAATAGAAGGTAATTTGCATTTAATTTATAACAAATTGTGCTAATATTTAAATCCGTTTCATCTATTTAGCCTTATTTTCACGGATATTATAACCGATTGATAAACGATAAGTAACCGAAAAACTTATCAATTTACTGCGTCCGACTAATTTGAATGCAAATTAATGTATTGATGTCTAAATCTGCTTGTGAAAGATTAGAAAGCAAACAAATGAGTTTAATGAAAATGTAATTATTATCACTTACGAAAAGGTCGAGTAATTACGATTTAACGATGATTCGGTTAGAACGGGGAAGGACCACGCTCTCGCAGGATACCAGCCTGAAATGTTAAATTAATGCTGCTGAGTTTTAGTATGACGAGTGTAGATAACCGAAGAACCTTTTTACTGGAAACGGTTTTGACAGTGGTAGAGCCACGCGACAGCTTTTGCTGTCGCACGGATGGGTCGGCTCAAACCGGGGTGGTACCACGACCTCACAGAATACCAGCGTGAAGTAGAGGTTTACCTCTGCGTTTCGCTCGGTGAGTGCAGGTGGCCGGAGGCCCTTTTTACTGGAAAAGAGGTATTCCACCTTAGTCCTCACGGGTGACAACGCATCTGCATTTTGATTCGCAAACGAGGATAGATGTAGATGTCTATGGGCCACAGCTACCACTTACCATCAGGTGGACTGTGTGCTCGTTTGTCACCAACCTATCCTATAAAAAAAAACGGGGCAATCAATTTTAATCCTCAGGGGTGACAATGCATCTGTATTTTGTTTTTTAATCAAGAGTTTATGTTGATGGTCAACAGCATGCACTTACCGACAAATAGACTTTGCGCTCATTTGTCACTTATATTTTTTTTAGAAAGACCAGCACGAAAACCCCCGCTAGTTATGATGTTTTTGTTAGATTTTGACAACAATTTCACCGGCTAGGTAAAATTTTCTTCTACGTCGCATTTTTTAAGTGTGTTTTAATACACAGTTAACATTAAAGACCAGCGCTCCTACAGAACACTAACGTGAAAAAGCAGAACTGTTCTTTGTACTATGAGTGTAGATAACCGAAAAACCTTTTTACTAGTAACGAGGAATCCATTTTAGTCCTTAGGGGTAACAACAACAATCTGCATTTTGATACTTAATCGAGGATAAATGTAGATGTCTATGATACACAGCATTCACTTAGCATCAAGTGGACTGTGTGCTCGTTTGTCAATCTTATTTTATAATAAAAAAAAACTTCAATTTATTGTCTTGTGTTTTATACTATTTTCAATAGCTATCCTGTTAATTAATTCATAAAAACCATATGGCGCGTAATAGCTAATGGCTTACACCACTCGCGCAAGAATCGCCCGATTGTTTTGTTAACGTCACGCGCCGGAGCAGCCGTCACCGGTGACACTCGGTCACGTTCGTAACGCTAACTGTCGCTCTATTGAATACGGTATACTCGTACAGAAAATACTTAAATAACAAGGAATATTGAATCCGTGCTTTGTTACATTTTTGAGGGAGACCTATTTTCAGATATGGAATTGATGATAATGATGACTTCTTCCTTTCAGATAATTAGATAGAAACAGGCATTACTTTGCGGATATTTATCCTCGTGAAAAAAGCAGGCGCTTACAGCAAGCGCTTAGCATCCGAGCTACCATGGTTCTGATGTACTTCATAACAACCCCCATACCAATATCATCTATACCATAGTTTTTTTCCATCATTTCTCCGTTGTATTTCGACTTGAGAAATATGGTATGGACGTTTTTAGGATTCCGTACCTCAAAAGGAAAAAATGGAACCCTTATAGGATCACTTTGTTGTCCGTCTGTCTGTCTGTCAAGACCCTTTTTCTCAGGAACGTGTGGAGAAATGAAGCTGAAATTCATATCAAATACTCAAATCTACTGTCCCTTGGAGCTATGAAAAAATCAAACTTATAAGCCAACGCAATCAAAAGATACAGCCGTTTATGCCGCAAATTTTCGACATTCGCAAGGGAATCAAAACCTACAGGATACTTCCCGTGAACTCAGAATCTTAAAATTTGGTACAAAGCAACGTATTATAGCACAGATAAAAGAAAAATTGCGAAAATTATAAATTTTTAGTTCCATCATATAAAAAAAATTAATAATTTTAAACTTATATACCTACGGATTTGTTCGGAACCCTCGGTGCGCGAGTCTGACTCGCACTTGGCCGGTTTTTTTATACCTAGTAGTTACATCGACCCCAAATAGCAGTGCACGTGCTACAATGTTCCGGTTTGAAGGGTGTAGAGCGCCAGTACAATTTTAGGCTGTAAAGCATTCGATCTTAGTTCTCAAAAGTGACAACATATCTGTAGGCTTCCTTGATTGAAGTGGGCAGCAGGTGAGCACTAACTGCAGTAGCCACTCACCATCAGGTAGACTGTAAATTCGATACACATCAACAGTACGCTGCTTATACGCTGATATTCTGAGCGAGCGTGGTTCCTTCCTATTCCTGCTGCAATCATAATACATCTTCAGCACGTTTTTATCATATTTATCGTGTTTATTATATGAATATATGCATACATTTTATACGTGGTAGAGCCATGCTGCAGCTATATTAGTAGTATAGTTGTAGCACGAATGGGTCGGCTCGGCCGGGGAGGGACCACGCTCTCACAGAATACCAGCGTAAAATAGCAGCTTAAACTGCTGTGTTTCGTATGCTGGTGTAGAGAACCGGAGATAGATAAAAGGCATTCCATCTTATTCCTCACAACGCATCTGCATTGTGATTCGCAAACGAGGTTAGATGTAGATGTCTATGGGCCACAGCAACCACTTACCATCAGGTGGACTGTGTGCTCGTTTGTCACTCGATCCTATAAAAAAAAATACATATACAGCGTCAGCAACGAGCTACTCGGAACGCGTTTAGCCAAAAAATATGGATTTAGATTGTGAATAGGGATAGCCAGCCAATATTCTATTAATCTCCTTTCACGACGCGCTAGGCAAGTAACACAGTTGGTACAATATTTTTAACTTATTTATTTATTTATATAATTTGCATGTTGCAAGAAATATATGTATGATGTACATCAAGTGACGCCCCGTAGGGGCATAGCAATTTATAAGAGGGTAGTTTTTTATTTTATTATGCTAAATATTAACTACTACATACTAAATACCAACTATCTTATTTCTTAACATTTGCTAGTCTAACATCAATTTTTTTTTAATTATTACACATACATTTACTATTTATTTGCAACTTAAAAAAGTAGGAGGTTATCAATTCGAGTGTATGTTTTTTTTTGTATGTTACGCGATATCTTTTCAGATTGATATATTTCAAGGGTGGTCTCATATAAATTAGGAGAAAAAATTACACCCGCAAGGGTAGCAAACAAATAACTTATTTTTGAGCAATTTGAAGTCGCTTTTTATTTTTTGTTAAATGTTATAATTATTTGATTAAAGTCCCACATAAACATGGGACTTATAAGTTCTTTACCAACATGGAACATTATATTCGGCGACGGTTCCGTGGTGCTGTGGCGTAGCATTGAGCGACGGGTTCAAATCCCGCACGGAACAAGTATTTGAATGACCTATTACAAATTGTTTTGAATCTGAATGTTTGTCCTTGTGCAATTTATGTTTGTTGACTGCCTCTGCGATACATAAACTTCTAATGTGGATGTAAATTAAAAAAAGAATAAATATCAAATATATAACATATAATATCATTAAGTTAAAGGAAGAAAAAAAGAAAGAAAGAGATATATAAAACTCGATATTTTTATGTGTATTATTGTGTAGCATAAACACATTTGCACATGAATGTACCGTAACATTCACAGCCTTATTATCAAATGTGTGTATGCCGGGGCTTGCACTGCGGGACTTTTTGTGTATCCCCGCTTTACGCGGGAAGGAAACCCGCATTGTTTTACCAAACAAAGCGTATTTATGTTGAAACGGATATTAGGAACCGCCGCATAAGAGAAAAATAAATAATTTAGGCATTATTTTCAATGCTTTTGCGCATAATTAAACCGCCGTATGGAAAACACATCTGGTTTTAGAAATAGGCAGCTGCTGTTTGACCTTGTTTATTCTTAACATGGAGTTTATAATTAATTTATGTCTACTGATGATTTCCTTGGTCAACGAAATCGTCACTTTTATAATTATAATAATAATAACCCATATAATAATAATATAATTTATTCGCTAAACATGGTACATTAAAAATGGTTTTATTACTCATTAAAAATATTATTAATACTCATTTTATGTAAGCTTGACCTGTATTTATTTATTTCCTTCTTTTAGTAATGTTAACCCCAACACTGATTTTCTTCTGTATTGTGGAGGCTGTTTACGTACATAAATTGCACAAGAACATGCATATAGACCTGAAACAATTATTTGTAGGCCATACAAATGTTGAAAAACTTGTTCCTTGCGGGATTCGACCGCCGCTAATTGCTAAGTCGTCTAAGGCTGTCAATGTGTATGTTAGTCTATTCGTATGTATATTCGTCCCTCACCGCCGAGCACGTGGTAAATCAGTACTTAAAATTGCAATTAACAATTTCATTGTTGACGCTGGGGGTCGAACCCGGGCTCTCGTACTGTGTAATTTACAGCGCACGCTTAGCCTATGAGCTACCACGGTTTTAAAATTTAATATTAATAAAAATACCGCCGTATGAAAAACTAATGAAATGCTCTTTTTATAAATATGTACGAACAAACATAAACTCTCACACATTTTAGACGTGGTAGAGCCATGCTGCAGCTATTTTAATAGTATAGTTGTAGCACGAATGGGTCGGCTCGACCGGGGAAGGACCACGCTCTCACAGAATACCAGCGAAAAATAGCAGCTTAATGCTGCTGTGTTTCGTATGGTGAGTGTAGAAAACCGGAGACCCATTTTACTGTCAGCCGTGAGGACTAAGATAGAATGCCTCTTGCATTCTATCTTAGTCCTCACGGCTGACAACGCATCTGCATTTTAATTCGCAAACGAAGATAGATGTAGATGTCTATGGGCCACAGTAACTACTTACCATCAGGTGGACTGTGTGCTCGTTTGTCACCCTTATTCTATAAAGAAACACCTGTCACCCAGAAGAATAAGCAGAAACTACGAATTTACTGCCTTATCCTGACACAACTCTCTTTTCTTTCACATTCATGCTCGTCGGTTACGGATATTCTTAATTTGGCCTACCTTCAACATATCGCTAATTTGTCACTGTCATTTATTACTTTTTTCTCATTTATTCTTTTAATGTTCAAACTACCGGAGCGTTTATTTTGTAAATCCTGTACACAAAATTTTAATACATGTTGTATGTAGCAATTTTTTTTTAAATGTAAATTAAATATTTAAAACAAAACGTTTCTGAAATTAAAGCAAGTGCTCGCCGGCGAACACAGAAGAATTTTTTTTTTCTAATTACAATTTTGTATATTCATAATATTTTATTATATCTTTTATTTACACTTAAATGTAACCTTTTATCATCTAGTTCTAGATTGAGCTTTGAAACATCGTCAGAATAATGCTATTTATTTTCACATCATACAGTATTTTCGTTCGTTCACAAGAAAGCAAAGAAACGTCAGTAAATTAACCTTTTCACTGTTAAGCTTTTGTTGTTACTAAATTCGTTTTTCTTTCTCAGGTGGATACTATAAGCGTGAGCGAGATGGAACCTCAAGGTGCAAACTTACTCCGGAAGCGCCCCTCCGCGTCAGTTGTAGTGAAACTCTTGTGTAGAGCTGTCGCTTAATATATCGTTTCTATTTTCTGAAAAACGGATAGTATTCAAAGTATTGAAAGTGTGTTCAAGTGTTAACTTTAAAGTGATTACTATGCAATTGTTGAATTTCACGTTTATTAACACTGATGAATGATCATTGTTTGTTGTTGCAAAGTGAAGTGAAGTGCTTTTCTCATTGTGAGTTTCGTGAGGACAACTCTTATTGGATGTATTGGAGGTGAGTTAGCACTTTGAACTCCATATTTGTAAATATTAATTTAATCATAAAAGATATTAAATATTTAAGTTGTAAAGTAATATTTGAATTGTAAATATTTAAGTTGTAAAATAAATGTATGTTGCTTAACTGCGTAGTACGTTTTCTAATATAGTCACATGTAAATTTATTGTTTATGGTCCCATATAAACTGATTGTGTTTATGTTCACATGTATGTAAAGAAATACGCAAAAATATTTTCGAATTGTTAAAATATTGTAAAATATATTGTCTTCAATTCCAATGCTTCTTTCAAAACCAAATCAAATTCGAAAAATATTATCTGCGCAGTAAATATATTTCTCTTAATAATAATACAATCATTTAAAAATTACAAATTTTTGGTCCGTCTTGTTTTTCCTGGCTGTATGTCCTATAACATTGTTAATACCCTCTTTTACTTCATCATAGAATTCGACATCAATTAGCACAAATATATATTTGATAGTTCAGCTCCAGGTCCTCTTTTCTGCGTGTTGCAAATTTTTAGAGTTTAGCAAAACTGTCTCTAGTAATAAACGAAAATGTTGTGCGTGCAACTGTTGGGACTATACTATAGACATGTATGTAACATGTCTATAGTAGTGTATCTACAGTGACCATGGTAGGAAGCTTTTATTGCAGCCCCTTCTCAAATCAGAAAAATGTAAGGGGATTAACAACTTTAATGCCAACCTTAATAGCACGTGACATACTATGTCAATAAAAAAGAGGCTCTAGCGAGCGATTAATGTCAATTTCGCTTTTAAACGGAAATTCTGAACCTAAACCTCTAGAAGAAGGAATGTAGAAGCAGCATTGTTAAGTCCTCGGATCTGTTCTCAGTAGTCCGCCTGCTCAGGGTAATGAGCATGAAAACGTCTTTGAAGTTTTCAATTTCAGTTGAGGCTCTCGAAAAAAGACCTCCTTTTCTACCCGAGGAGTTTGCCCGCGTTGGCACCATCTTCTCACCTATTTCAGTCACTAAGCAGTAGTGCTAGGTATACGTTAGTGTATGTTATATATATTTCCTCCGTGACGACAACACCTCAGTCATATTTTTGTTTAGAATGATCTGCAGTATCCATGGGTCACTTACTATTAATGTTTCAGCGAGATACATTGTGTTACTGCAATTTATAAAAGAAAACAATAAATTTCATACAATTAATTTAACGTATCATTTATAAAGTTCTGTGGCCCTTAATTTACTGAAGGTTTATTAATCAAATTTTTAACAGTAGTAGAGCCACGCGGCAGCTTTTGCTGTCGCACGGATGGGCCGGCTCGAACCGGGGTGGTACCACGACCTCACAGAAAACCAGCGTGAATTAGAGGTTTACCTCTGTGTTTCGCCTGGTGAGTGCAGGTGGCCGGAGGCCCTTTTTACTGGAAATGAGGCATTCCATCTTAGTCCTCACGGGTGACAACGCATCTACATTTTGATTTGTAATAGAAGATAGATGTAGATGTCTATGGGCCGCAGCAGCCACTTACCATAAGGTGGACTGTGTGCTCGTTTGTCACCCTTATCCTATAAAAAAAAATTTAATATGCACCTCTTAGGACTAAAATGGATATCTCGTACCAGTAAAAAGGGGCTCCGGTTCTCTACACTCATCATACGAAACACAGCATCTATCATTATTCTGCTTATTTTACGCTTATATTTTATAAGCGTAAAACAGCAGCAGCGTAATGAACACGTGGTTCTACCCCAATCAAGGTGACCCATTCATGCTCTTACTACTGCTGTAAAGAATTAATAAATGATATTCTTACATGGGTTTATCACGTAAAAAATAGTTACTTTCACATAGTGAGACTTCTACAGAGAACAACCGTGTCAAGACACGGAACATAATGAAAATTGCAATAAAAATTGATATAATGCAATAAGCCTGTCAATTAATCACTACTGCAGGTAAAATTGCAATTTTACATGAACCGCTAATAAGCTAAAATCTACCTAACTTTCTTTAACAAGCTTAAAAAAATACCAGTAACGCTATAAACATTACTTGTACTCCTTTTAACCACTCTAAGTAAGCTTAAGTGCTTGTGTTAAGATTGATTTACCACAATTGTCGAATGACAGAATCGATTTCAAGACTTTCCGAGTTTGCGGTCCGAACCCTACCGTAATTAGGCTACTGTCGCTTTTAAGTATAGCTTTTTTACCCTCAACCTTTATTTTTATTTACATATTCATAAATAATTGCAAAAGTATAATAAATTCGACTGTATCCGTCATAAATATATCGAGCTTTCTACATACGCAATACCGCTGATTTTAATCTAAGAAAAGACATCAACGCGCTCGTATAATAAAACTACAACTCCGTGCATTTTATGTTCTATAAATACGTTTAAAAATAGTACCATAATATAAATATACTACTTAAAAAATTTTAACGGTGTAATCTTATAAAATATTAAAATATACTTCACGAGTAGTATATTTTTGGTTTTCCGAAGTTGTAGATGGTAATATTCTCATTAAAATTTATTTACGCATGATAGGTTAAGTATAAAATTATATAGGTATTATCCGTACTACTAAACACGAACCGAACTTAAGTTAATCTTGTAACAATTTTGAATGAGAATAAAGAAATAAACATAGATCTCTTCTAACTTGGAGTGATTGGCCGTAACTTATTGATAGGTTCTTTCTATCTAAGATTTCGTGTGGGTAGATTCCACCCTTTTACCTATTTCTGGCGAAAGGATGGTTTGAAGGGAAAAAGGTGCAGTGAAATTAAATTTTTGAGATATTTAATCTCAATCTTCATATCTCAAAGCCTTAATGCAAAGTAAAAACTACATTTTAGCCCATGTACGCAAAGGGCTAAAGAGTGGTTCTTTCATTAAGCTATTACTAATTGCTATTTTTTTTTATAGAATTAGGGTGACAAACGAGCACACATTCCACCTGATGGTAAGTGGTTGCTGTGGCCCATAGACATCTCCATCTATCCTCGTTTGTGAATTAAAATGCAGATGCGTTGTCAGCCTTAAGGACTAAGATAGAATGCCTCTTTTCCAGTAAAATGGGTCTCCGGTTCTCTACACTCACCATACGAAACACAGCAGCATTAAGCCGCTATTTTACGCTGGTATTCTGTGAGAGCGTGGTCCTTCCCCGGTTGAGCCGACCCATTCGTGCTACAACTATACTATTAATATAGCTGCAGCATGGCTCTACCACGTAAAAAACGTATTTTAATGTTTAAAGAGAATATTTAAGTCTGGTAGGCTTTTGACATTTCTAATTAATTGATTTCGACTATTGTGAGTCCAAAGAAGAAAACTGCTGTAAAAAATCTATAAATTGCACAAAAATTACCGTAAACTGAATATTTCAACAATCGGCACTAATGGAACGAATGGAATAGTAAATTTTCTAACACAACCCTCGAATTAATTATGAACTATGTTCCAATTATTTTATACTACGTGATTCACCGCAGTTTTTTTAATACTTGCAGTTGTTATCAGGAAGATGCTGCTGCCCGTCTCCTGTTTTAATTTCCCTCGACAGAGTTCTTCTTACGTCACCTGATATTCTAAGACCACCACTACAACTACTTTCATTACGTGGTAGAGCCATGCTGCAGCTATATCATTAGCCGACAGTTGATGAAAACATAACAAATACCCTCACCCTAGTAAAGCTGCCAGCGACATTCTTGGATTTAGGTTCAAGGTTTTCAATTTGTCGATCAGCATATCTATGATAATATTCATAAATAATATTTAAAAAAAAGACCTTCGATAGTTGTGTAAGCTTAGTATCTTCTTAATTACAACTTTATTTAAATCCTGCTATGAAGACATGAAAACGTCGCAGACACCTATAAAAGTCATAACCTCGTTGATATATGCACCCAGTTCAGTAATGGTTTCCTAAAAAATTCGATGACCTTTATCATAAGGCATTAAAGTACAAAATAAGGTGACATGTAGCTCCTATGTCGTATTCTGGTCTGGTTACAAACTTAATAAATTGGTATTGGTAACATGCGATATTAAGTTTTATCATGTTATATATAGAAACGGTATTATAATAAATTGATGGAAAGTATTTACAAATAATACAGATGACATTTAAATGATTGTCGATATTGAACATAAAAACGAACATAGAACTAAAGCATGAGTTTTCTTGACGGGCGCTTGTAACGTTGACTTGCACATAAGTTAATGTCTTGTAAGTCTTGAAATACATTTACATATATTTAAAGTATTTGCTTTATGTAAATGACAGCAGCAATTGCTGCTTTGTTTCGTATGGTGAGTGTAGAGAACTGGAGACCCTGTTTACTGGGCGAGAAAGAAACGAGGTATTCCATCTGAGCCCTCAGGGGTGACAACGCGTCTACATTTTGATTCTTAATCGAGAATAAACTTAGATGTCTATGTGCCACAGCATCTACTAACACATTAAGTAGACTGTGTGCTCATTTGTCACACAAAAAATAAAGAAAAGTAGCCGAGCAGAGATGTATCTACTAGTATAACATTTAATTTATTAAACTTTTACTACTGTTTTGTATAACGATCAGCGTGATAATTTCCGACAAGTAATATTTATCCTTCGATTGCTCGTATTCTTTCTGCCATCTTATGCGTCTTATTTAATATATTATGTACACCCATTCTCAAAGAAAGTTTCTAAAATCTCAGCTCCTGTCCTTTGATTATGTACATGATATAACCAATTATTCGATTTCACAAAAAATAAATTTTAAGTGTTTTGAATGAAGCAACAATTAAGAGCAATGCCAAGAGTGATTGATATAGTCTAGATTACTCGTGACACTCCCCTCTGCCTTGCTCTGCCTGTCCTTGAAGTTTTATCACAATTGGTTCAGCCATTCCGAAAATTAGTCCAAACAGATAGACACACGAAAAGGAAAACGAGACGTCTCCATACATTCTTGGGCCCAAGTATTAACAAGATGAAAGTAGGACCATTTGGAATCGTATATATAAACAATTCATAGCTAAAAATCTGGCAAGATTTGTCAATCTAGGAGCTGAGTTATTGTAGAATAAGTAAAAGTGAGATTATCTATTACCTACACTATAACAGGTGATTTTTCACTATTATAACACTGTAACAGGCTATTTTTAACTATAATTACTTAAAAATACTAAAGCAGGATCAGTATAAAATCACCAAAAAAGATATGGTTAATAATGAAACGAAATGGTGAAACGATTAACGAAAGTTAAAACAACAATAATTAAGTGAAATGAATATTAGGGATATCAATCTGTGATCGATTACTTGAATTGTTGTTGTCTTGTCTTTGTCTTTTTTAAAAACGTTACCCCCACACTAGGATTTTTTCCTGTGTCGTGGAGGCAGTTTACAAACATAAATTGCACAAGGACAAACATCCAGACCCGGAACAATTATTTGTAGGCCATACAAATACTTGTTCCGTGCGGGATTCGAACCCGCGACCCCCAGCGCAACAACTGATTGCTAAGCCACTGCGCCACGGAGCCGTCAAACTGTTGTTGTAACTGTTACTTGTTGGAATGTTGATACTTTGTATTATTTATTATTATTCATAGATAGAATATGATCAAGATCGTCCCCGCCATTACATCAGATTTGATAGACCACAAATCCTCGCAAAAGAACACCGATTCCTACCATCATCCTTCCTAATTTCAATAGAGGAGATGGATGGGTGCTGCCATCTGCTTGGGATCCTATAATTAACAAAATTAAATTCAAACCCAAGCATACCACTGCAAGACTTCAAGATACTATAACTTCATTCTGCGTAAATCGAAGCAAAAATTAATATTAAAAAACTGAAGGTAGCCGGGCTAACTGTGACATCGGGAGATCAAACATCTCAGTCCCCCCCGTGATCATGGGTTGCTGTAAAGTACCCCCAAACGTCGGGAATTAAAAATAGTAAATTAAACGCGATAAAATCCGTAAAAAATAGTTTTATTCAATGTGTAGTGTTCGCGTAAATATAAGAAATCATTATGTACGCAATTATTTTTTATCTCCTTATCACAGAAAAATAATCGAAAATAGATATTAAAATGCTCAATTTAATCGAGAATCGATTGTATTGCGCTCGTTTTAATTTCAAATCGAAAATCAGTTTTTTTCTTTTAAGTAAATAGTTTGAAGTTTGAACTAATAACACCCTGAACTTGTCTATCAAGTTCAGGGTTGGAGGTATATATTACATATAAGAGGTAATTATTGCGATATGTCAGGCAGATACTTCATTTTTATTCATATGTATAATTAAGATATTAACGAAATTTCGTTAATGTCTTAACTATACATTTCATCAGTTCATCAAATATATATACGATATATATGAATAATTTTCTGTAACTCTACAATCTATGTTATAATTATTATTAAACTTTATTAAAGGATCGTAGAGATAACATTCTTTTTAGCTTAGATAAGATCATTTTCTCACTAAATACTTAAATACCAGTATTATTAAAATACAGATAACAAAGCACAGTGCTGAGCGCTGGTGCTGATGCTGCAAAATCTAATTTCATTCCACAATCCACTGCCTGATAATGGACCCCTGCCGCTACAGGGACTATATGCCTTAATCGTCATGCATTTTTGTATAATTATTTATATGAATTATAATAAACCCAGCATGGTAGCGATCACCTCATTCCCAGGGCTTATTTTCATTTATATATTCTTTATTATTATAAGAACGCATTTAATACAGTTTTTGTATAATAAAAATTTTAAAATTGTTTATTGACGAACATTGAATATTTTCTGCGATTTTAAATGAAAATTTTAAAAAAATCATGCGTTATTTTGCGGAAATTAATCATATTAAAGATAGTAATAATTATTTAAATCCGCACAATAAAATGAAAATCTTAGCGACCAGCCAAAGTCTATTTCGTCTAATAATGCCTCGTTTAGAGGCGAAAGACGTGTCGTGCTATCGACGATGGTATGTTTTACCTAGTGTATAGGAGCTCGAAGTACACAGACTAATAGTGACGGGAATAGTGCACGCAATTGAGAGAGGGTGGGACATGCTCTCAAAATATATAAGACACATCTATTTATTTTATTACGCGGATCTTAGGGTGCGTGCAGATTAAGTAACATGTTGAGTAACTTTTGTTTTATAACACGTCCACATTATGTAACATTGTTTTTCAACATTGCAACATATGACTATACTGTACACATTAAATAACAATGCATTATAACAATGTTATATGACATTGTTAATTGTCGTTCTGCAGTGCTATTCACAATGTCGATACAAGAGGACGTTTTGGTAGCTGCTGCAGCAATTCTTGTACTTTTAAATAACAAAAGAAAAAAACATAGATACTGGGTTCGTCCTAGTTTATTTACTAGAGAAAAATACTCACTAGTTATATAACATTTGTGTAACGTCATATAACACGTTTTATAACATTCAGTAACCACATTACTGAAACATGTTATATAACAATATTATGTTATATAATATGTACACACCGTTAGCTTATAAATTTCTAACATCTTTCATTTTCTGAGATTTTTGGAACGAAGTTCCTTATCGCACGGTTCGAATTTGATGGATGGGGGCTAGGCGAAAAAAATATTTTTAATTTTTCCGTCACGACCCCTTTATATATTTCCTCTATATATATATTTTATTTATATTTTCCCCTTTTTATATTTCCAACCGAGCGTCCTACGACACGCATGTTTTTTTTTAAAAAGGTATACATTACTCTATGAAAAAATTACTAATTCCATAGAGTGTAGGAACTAGCATTTCAAGCTTGTGTTTGTTCCTATTTAAAGTCCTAAATATGAATAAGTATTAATGACATATCTTTCCCGTCATTATATGACGGCATACGAGAATCCATCGCCATATTTCTTTTACCAAATAAAAATAAGTGAAAGCTACCAACCTTTCATTAATAACAGAATGGCTTAATATTCTGCGCAAGACTGTAACTTCACCGCAAAAAATGTAACCGGACAGACCGAGAAACATTTAAAGAGAATGCTATACCTTACACTAACAACGAATAAATAAAGGGACATATTAATTAAGACCTGATTTCTACTTTGTAACGATTCGATTGAAATCTAAAAACAAAGTCGTGGCAACACAATAAAAGCATCCGAACCGGCAACGGCCAAATGAACCGCAATTAATTCCGCGAATACGATTCAAGAGCCGCTGGTCGTTGACCCCTTGTGTTTTTTGTCTGTCTGTGTGTCGGCATATCACAGAGTCTTCACAAACAACAAGACGTATGTCTTGTAATGACTGATTTAATTACTTCGACTAATATGTGCATGACAATATTAGATATAACTTAACAATTGTGCAATACAAAAGTAGCTGCTTATGTGTATATCTTGTTACCTGTTGTAAAATTTATTTTAAAAAAAAGTCCCGCTGGGTTTCTTGCTGGTTCTTCCCAGGACAGAGGGTTTTTTTTCGAACCAGTGGTAAAGTAAAAAATGACTTCCAATATTCTTATTGAAAGTCATTTTTTATACATTACATGTGTAATTCTTTACACATGTAATGTATATTGAATAAAAAATATTCTATTCTATTCTATTCTATTCCTGACCCAAGAAGGAGGTTAATGTTTTAAGCGGTTGCCAACCTGCGTGCGAAGCATGGCAACTATGGCAAATATCCCCCTATAAGGCAATCGATGGGGTATGCCTATGTTCAGTAGTGGATTTTTGATAGGATGTAAACTTTATAGGACTATATTTGACTCATTGAGATTTATTAAGCGTATGTATGTACCTACGAGTATCTCTATTTGCATGCTCTATAACCTTAACGGCTTGATGTATTTAAACAAATGAAGTGTCGTTAGATTCGTCTTAGTTGTGAAATTGACATAGCGCATAGTAAGTATTTGAACTTCTACTTCAAATACTTTCTCTTTTCAATAAACGAAAATAAAAAGAGACAGGCTCTATTCACTAAATGCTATCTTTTCAATAATTGCAAAGATAGAGTCACCCTTCATCGTATTATGACTGCAGAACGAATAGATCGACTTGACATGCGAAGGGTCACGCTTGCCTAGTTTTATTTCATTCATTCATTTAATTCATTACAGCTCATCAAAAGTCCTTTGCTGGAATATAGGCCTTATAGATTTCCTCATAGGACTAGAATGTTCAAAAATTTCAGCCAAGAGTAACATAATAGTTGGTTGGACCAATTTTATGCCTAAGATTCCGTCTAGATATTTACTACACTCTTACCTATTTCTGTCTCCAAATGCCAGTACTTACATTACACAGTTATGTTTCTGTCTGAAAGGTAAAGAGAGGCAGTATAATTACAGGCAATCTTAAAACTTGAGAGCACGCAGCAACAGCTATATTAGTAGTATAGTTGTAGTACGAATGGGTCGGCTCGACCGGGGAAGGACCACGCTCTCACAGAATACCAACGTAAAATAGCAGCTTAATGCTGCTGCGTTTTGTATGGTGAGTGTAGAGAACCGGATACATTGAAACGAGGCATTCCATGTTAGTACTCGGGGGTGACAACGCATCTGCATTTTGATTCTTAATCGAAGATAAATATAAATGTCTATGGGCTACAGCATCAACTTACCATCAGGTGGACTGTGTGCACGTTTGTCATCTTAGTCGTCAGTGGTGCCAATACGTCTGTAAGCGCGGTAGGATCACGCTGCAGCTATATCATGATTGTAGCACAAATGGAACTACGCTCTCAAAGAGTACCAGCATAAAATAGCAGCTTATGTTTCTGTGTTTCGTATGGTATGTGACGAGAACTGGAGACCCTTTCTACTGAAAAAGAGACATTCCATCTTAGTCGTCAGGGCTGACAACGCATTTGCATTTTGATTCTTAATTGAGGATAAATAGGTGGACTGTGTGCTCCTTTGTCACCTTTATTCTATAAAAAAGGCTTCATTGTTTGAAGTTAACTGCAAGTGTTCATGGACTGCAGGAGCCGCCTACCATAAAGTGGAATGTAAGTCCGTTATTCACTTCAGTTTTATAAAAAAAATTAATACACTTGTTGGACCGCCTGGCGACCGCAGCTTTTTTGATAAAATTGAATTGTTATCAGAAAGAAGCTGCTGGCCACTTCCTGGTTTGCTTACCGTATAGTGGCGCGTAAGAACATCCACCAACAATTTCGTCCTATTGGTGTCGTGATTAACTCAGTAATTTAGAAAAAAATTATATTATTATAAAAAAAACTAAATGATAAGGATGTTAAAAACTTATTAGATAAGATCTGCGTAGTAAAATAAAATGATTTGTCTTACCTAGTATGAAGAACACCTCCCGCCCTCTCTTAGTTGCATGCACTATCTCCATCACCACTAATCCAGATTAAGAACAGCTTAGCGATAAGCCACCGCAGAGTCTACTTCACCCGAGGAAGCATCCTTTAAAGATGAAACATGTGTCGTATTATCAACGGTCGTGTGTATTTTCCTAGTGTAGTAGTGTTGGTATTTGTTTATTTTTTTATTTTTTTATTTATAATGGTCAAGCAAAAGAACAAATATAAGAGAAACACAAAAAAAAAATTACAATTTAACAAATCAACTAATTTTAACAGATAACAGTTTCTATAATGGAAACATTAACAATTTCTATAATGTAAACATTAGTGGTGATAAGGATAGTGCACGCAATTGAGGGTAAGTGAAACTCATCAAACTAGGTAAGACACATCATCTTATTTTATTACGCTGATCTTAGCTTTTTTTAACATAAGGTCAGTTGGGGCAAATGCCCCTACGGGGCAAGTGCGACTAACATCAATATCTGATAAACTAATACAGTATTTGAAAAACGCGTCATAACCTATCCTTCTATAACAAATTTTAGTTCCGAAGTAAAATTTAATACCCCATTTACACTCTCGCGCGAGCGACGAGGCGAGCCACGAGGCGCGAGTGTAAACGCTAGCTCGTGATGTTGTCACTGGGCCTAGTACGATGTGAGATGCTATTTTGTTTTGACCATTTTTTTCTCGTGGAGTCCACGTTGACAAGTGCTGTGCATATTGGTACGAATCTCAAGAAAAAATGAGTACAGAGTGATTTGCACCAGGTCATTGCCTTCTCTGAATATTATTCTTCATAAACCTGTATAAATTTTGTTTCTATCTCACAAGTAATTAACTTTAGCGATTCTTTTATTTTTATAACCTAAAACAAACGAAGTGAGGCAAGCGGGCCACTAGTAAAGGGGAAAGTGCGCCTCTATGACGCACTTACCCCAAACCAGAAGTTGAAAACATTTTTAGAAAGTAAGTGGTATTACTACTTATTTCTTTATTAAAATTTATGCCATTTAAGTTATTACGTAGGCTGACTGTAATGTCGGAACTCGGAAGGTGCTGAATGAAGGAGACGTGTTGCTTGTACAAGAACTTTAATTATACTGTGTTCTATTCTATACTTAATACTAATTTTATAAATGTATATTGTCGGAGGTAAAGGGGAGTCTACAGGGCACTACACCTCCCACCGACCAAAAAAAAAATAAAAAAAAATTAATGATTACATTTTTTTTTTATAAACTTTAAAAAATATTTTCTTATATTTTGTTTTACATTTCAAGATACTTTTATTTAATTCACTTTTTTATTAACTTTATATATTTACTTTATTCTTCGGTAACTATTATTTATTTTTCATTTTACTGCATGGCATTAAATATCATTAATAATAATATTCATCAAATAATTGTGTCTTTTCTTTCACGTACACAGCTCGCGTATACATCATTAAGAACATGGCCAATGTATATTGTCGGAGGTAAAGGGGAGTCTACAGGGCACTACAATGCTTTCGGCATTATCTACAAGCAATCTATATATCTTCTAAATTAATAAAAGCGAAATACCACTGACTGACTAATCACGAAATCTCAGTAACTATAAAGGCTACGAACTTTAGTTTGAAAATTACAATATACAGTAAAAAATTGTATGATAATATGATCAATAGAATGTGTTTTACCCACCATTAGTTTACTGATAACTCAAGGAATGCCATTATTTAAGATTTTGTTATTTTTACAGTTTTTGTTTTCTTGTCGTTAAATATTTTTTAGTTAGACAAGTAAGAGAAAAGTTCGTAATTTTCAAACACATTCTTACATTCCAAAGAGAGAAAGTTATTATTAGAATAAGAAAATAAGAGATTTACTAAAATACTATTTTAATAAAGGTTTTTTTGATAAATTTTAATGTTTAAAAGATAAATGATAAACATTTTGAGACTGATTTAATTTGATTTACTTAGATAGAGATTTTGTAAACTTTATATAAGCAACAGGTGCACCAGCTACTTTAAATAAAACATAAGTCCCTTAAAACTTTTTTATTATGTTGTACTCACTGACGTCTTGTAAAAATCATAACTATTACAATTTAATTTAATACCATTTTCCGTTTAAAAATATTCAGTACCCCTGAAAACAAACGTATGGCGCACTTACCCCAAAGTTTGTTTTTGAGTGATAATAGTCCTTATTTTAAACGTACTAAATATCTGATTGCATAAATTATTTCTGCTCATATGCTTTCGTTCGAAAAATAGACCCTTTTCTAATAACAACAAAATAAAAACTATTTATTAAGACTAGCCGCACTTACCCCTGATCCAAGGGGAAGTGAGTCTAAACGAACAGTTTTATTCAAACACGTAAAATCTTAACAAAACGTAGTTTATATTGTTCAACGAAATTATAATTTACAACTAAAGAAACAAAGCTATCCAGTAGTACCTACTGAACTTGTATAAGTTTAATAAAAATAAAAATAATTACAACGAAAAGTAATGTTTAAAAAACTATACCGCACTTGCCCCATCTGACCTTATTTAGTGCAATGGATTTTGTTTGAACGCTTGATTGAAAATCTGAATAAGTTTGCACTTACCTCCCAATTATTATCCACGTATGAATGGTTGGTATGTACTTAAGTATGTATGTACTTATGTATGTACTTTACACCTTAGTTTGAGGCACCTACATTCAACTCAAGCTTAAATAAATAAGATGAATTTCTTGAAGATGAATTCAATCAACTCAAGCATAAAAAAGGCATCAAATTTGTTTATTTATTCTTATTTAGACTTTGATGCACAAAAGTACAAAGGCGGATTTAAGGCCTTAAAGCCTTTCTCTACCAGTCCACCTATAAGTTTGCAGAAAATACTTTTGTGTGCGATATGATTGTGTAGTGCAATGTAATTCGTTCGTGGGGCAATATATATACGCTACCTTATCTATCAAAAGGTTTCAAATATTTCAACATCGTCATCATCATTACAGCCCAAGTCCACTGCTAAACATAGGCCACCCCCAAGGAATGCCACAAAGCACGGTCCTGAGCCACCTGCATCCATCGACTTCTTGCATGTCTTACCAGGTTGTCACTCCATCTAGTGGGTGGACGACCTACACTTCGTCCGCCGGTACGAAGCCGCCACTCGAGAACCTTTATTCCACATCGGTTGTCGGTTCTTCGAGCTATATGGACGGCTCACTGCCACTTCAGCTTACTAAACCGTTGGGCTGTCGGTTACTCTGGTTTTACTGCGGATATCCTCATTTCTTAGTTTATCACGCAGAGAAACTCCGAACAAAATTATTTAGTAAGGATTATTATACTAAGTAAAGAGTACATGATTGATAATAACCCCTGGGATGCTGTTTGTAAATGTTTACGGAAATATTATATTGTGAGTTACGCTTTTTTTTTTAAGTTTGACTAGGTTCTTCCCAAGACAGAGTTCTTTTTTCTGATACCAGTGGTAAAAATTAAAAATTACTTTCAATAATAATTACTTATAATCAATATTGAATAAAAAATATTATATTCTATTCTATTAAAGATAGATAACGTTATAAATATATGACAAATACTTATATACAAATATTAACAACTAAATTACGTTTATAAATACATATATAAAACTTAAATATCGTAATGATTGGTTTAACATATGGGGCGACGTATGAAGCCATATGGTGTCAAATTTAACGTAGTTATGCAAAAGGGCTCCAAGTCCAACCTACACTCTAGTCAGAAATGAAATAGGGTCAAATAATTAATAGGGTATATAATTTCAAATAATAAAAGAATTACAGCAAGCCGTAGTAGATAAAAACAAAAATACAAAAAAATAAGCGAACCGCTATTATTGATGCTGATCTAATCTTCAAACGTCAATATCTTAATAGTTTTTTTTTTTGTAGGTTTGATTATTTTTGCATAACTCCGTCCAATTTTAACGTTGTCCAATCTGTAAGGGATAAGTTTTAAGAATTGAATGAATAAATTTACTTTATAATCTCTTTATATTAAAAAAAAATATTTATAAAAATTAACTGAATTTTTATTTTTGCATTCAAAAACTCGTTTAGTGGCGGTGTAAAAATATTCACTACCCCATATCATCCGGTGGGTGTCGCAAGAGGCGACAGAGGGAAATTAAAACGGAAGATGGCAGCAGCATCTTTCTGCTGATAACAACATAATAAAAAACTGCGGTTGCCAACACGCCTGCCAAGCGTGATAACTTTGCCAAAATCCTATCAATGAGGCTATCTATGTTAGAGGCTTATGTCGAGCAGTGGACTTTTATAGGCTGGGATGGGTGGATGATGGATGTAAAGAAGCATTACTTACCCAAACAGCTTCTCTTGTATCATGACGTTATTTTTAGGACATACAAAGACTTGTTTCGTACGGAATTCGAACCCACGGGTCTACAGCACAGCAGTCATAAGCTCAGATTTTGCACTGACAATTAATGTGTATGTACACAAAACATAAATAACTTCAATAATATAGGAGGAACACATTTTGAATAAACACGAACTAGTAATACCAGTTACTCGTTTACGCATTTGAAACAAAATCCATGAAAGATGTAAAAGGTCTATTACAAAGTCAATTAAGAAGTTTCAAAATGTAGCAACATTTTTATCTGGAAAGAAAGAGAAAAATGCTTAACAAAATATTAAAAACAAAAAAATGGATTGCTGCAACAAAATCAACAGTCACTTTTACGACAAGTAGACCAACGAGGCAGTCAAAGGCAAGAGACAGAGTTTTAGGACAGTGAGATTATTGATCAAATACCCAAACTGTCTCGTGCTGTCACCGTCACTTTGACTTAAAGTGATAGAGACGGCACGAGACTTAACGGCATCCTGAGCATACATCTATCAAGTCTAATGAGCAGTCCCTGCTTAAACCACTAAATAAACTGTGACATAATAAAATATTTAACAAATATAATATCTTTACATGTAACAAAATAATAAAAACAAAACATTTTATTGCACAGATTAAGGGTTAATAAGTAAAAAAAGTTTAAATCTAATTTAATGTCATAATTCATTGACATATTTAAGCATCTAATATTTAAACTAGATTAAAATATTTCTAACAGGAAAGTTATAGACATCAAACATCATATTAAGTTATAAATTAGTGTTGACATTTATCACCAGTATTTTTATCGCTTTCTATAAATATTTAACAAGGTGATGTTTTTTTTTTTGTCGTGACGAAATGAAATAAATTATGCGTTACTAGATTAAGGAAATGGGTTTTTGATTTCGAACGGTTGGCTATGAGATAAACATGTCAGTTTGGAATAATGACGAATTAAATTTGAACACGCACTTTTATTTTACCACGTTTTTACTAACTCGCTTTCGTGTAATATCTATTCGGGTCGAATTCGGTAATTTTCAACATACCTCAGATTTTTTATAGCAAATTGTAAACGTGCTTGAACCACGCTGAAGCTATATTATGATTGTTGCAAGAATGGGTCGGCTCGAACAGGGTAAGACCACGCTCTCACAGCATACCAGCGTTAAATAGCAGCTTAATGCTTCCGTGTTACGTATGGTGGGTGTAGAGTACCGGAGACCCTTTTTTACTGGAAACAAGGCATTCTATCTCAGTCCTCAGGAGTGACAACGCATTTGCTTCTTGATTGAAGATAAATGTAGATGTTTATAGGCCACAGCATCCATGCGTGCTCGTTCGTTATCCTTATAGTATCGTCATCAATCAGGAGGTAAGCAGCAGTGTCTACCTGATACAACTTAATAAAAACAAAAACGTGAATGCCAACCGCAGTTTTTTTTAATATATATACGTGGCATCTGTGAAAAATATTCCCTCTATGACATATATTTTTTGTTCTATTATTAACTAGCTGATACCCGGCGCGATTGTGGAAATATCGTTTTAAATTTGGAAGAGTTATATTGTTTAATTAGGAATGATAAATATATAACTTTCGAATAAATTTGTCGGTACGATACGCACGCCACCTACTGCAAGTTAATTGTACTTAGCCTATAACCTTCGCGTAAGTGCAAGCAATAAGTTGACCAAGTTTTAGCTTAATTTAATGAACGGTATGGCAGCGCACAAAATACTAACAAACAAACATTAGTTTTATATATTAGATTAATGATGTACATGTGTAGTACTGCTTCTAAATTGTTAATGCATAAGCAGTTTTTGCCTCTTCCTTTTATTATCAAATAAATAGTTCTTACTTTCTTTTCTATGAGAGAGCTATAATCTGTGCAGCAGTGGACTTTTGATAGGATGGAACGATAATAATGATAAATGATGATCGTATACTATAAGTGAGCAATCCTTGTCTATATATTATGTATATATCTAGTTGGTTTTTCGGAAACGGCTCTTACGGTCTGGATGTACAGAATTACATCCAGTTATCACCTGTTTTCAGTCTTTTAAATGTACGGCTGGACGTAAGCTTTAAACATATATATATATATATATATATATATATATATATATATATATATATATATGAATATATGAAACAGAACAGAACAGTAACTTTTTTATTCAATATAGATTATAAATAATACTTATTGAAAGTCACTCTTTTGTTTGATTACCCCTGGTTCGGAAAAAACCTCTGTCCTGGGAAGAACCAGCAAGAAACCCAGCGGGACTTTTTTTTTAAATAACAGCTTACAATCATGATGTTACACAAATTAACAACACAACAAATTAGAAATAGCTTGGTAGCGATCACCTCATTTCCAGGGGTTATTATCATCCATAAATTCCTTAATATTATAATAACCCTTTTTATACAAACTTAGTTTAATAAAGTTTTTGAACTTTGAACAGGTCAAACTTTGTATATTTTCTGGAATTTTGTTGTAAAAGCGTATACATCGCCCCAAGAATGAATTACTGACTCGATGGAGTCGAGTAACTGGTACTACTAGCTTGTGTCTGTTCCTAGTATTTACAGAATGAATATCACTTATTTTTGTAAAACTACTTTTATTTTTGTGTACGTACATTACATTTTCATAAATGTATTGAGAGGCCAAAGTTAATATATTAATTTCCTTAAATTTTTGTCGCAGCGACTCTTTAGGCTTTAAATCATAAATTGCTTTTATGGCCCTCTTCTGCAAAACAAATATAATTTCAGTGTCAGCTGCGTGTCCCCATAGCAAAATACCATACGACATTATGCTATGGAAGTAGCTGAAGTAAACTAGTCTAGCTGTTTCAACACTCGTTAGACTTCTAATCTTTTTTACAGCATATGCTGCAGAACTAAGTCTGCTTGCTAGTTTTGATATATGGGGGCTCCATTGAAGCTTCGCGTCTAGTGTGATTCCAAGAAAAATGGTGGTATCTACAAGACTCAGTTTCTCCCCATTTAAAATTACATTAGTATTTAATTGTTTGACATTTGGAGTCACGAATTTCATACATTTTGTTTTAGTGCCATTTAAATGCAAATTATTAACATCGAACCAATTTACTAATTTAGATATAGCATTATTTACTTCGTCATATTTTAGTAACTGACGACTTAATTTGAAAATTAAAGAAGTGTCATCTGCAAATAATACTATATCATGGTTATCCCCTACTATGTAAGGTAAGTCATTAATGTATACAAGAAACAGAAAGGGGCCGAGAATTGAGCCTTGAGGCACGCCCATTTGTACCGTCGATCCGGAAGAGCTCATATTGTTAATGACAACTTTTTGCGTTCTCTTACTTAAATATGAAATAATTAATTTAAGGGCATCACTTCTTACACCGTAGTGTTGAAGTTTCCTGATTTTAAACTCTTCAAACAATTTAGGATATGGATCTCTTAAACCCTATCTACATTTGTAAACTAAGTGATTTCACGCTGGTTAGTCCTTGTTCTTGCAATCCATAAGGTGCCGATCCAGTCGTAACAAAAAAAAAGTCCGTAACGAACTTGTAGTTATTTCAGCTATGTCCACTGGCGTTAGGGTAACCAATTTGCAAAAGTTTTATATGATACCTTGGAAAAACCATGTTCACAATTGTTTTTATTTAATGTTATCCCAACACCCTAAGTAACTGTCAGCAGATGGATATCGCAGCGTATAGTTCTCTCAGTAATGCCTCGATTGTGAGGTGTCTTTCCTAGAATCGTGATGTCGGGATTAGTGATGACGGTGATAGCGCACGCAATTAAGGGAAGGCGGGAGGTGCTTATCAAACTAGGTAAGGCACACCATTTTTATATATCATGTAGATCGAAGCTAACTAATTTTAATATATTCAATGTAAGAAAAATGTTTAACTTCGAAAGATATTTTATTTCATTCCAATCATTTTGCAATATCACAAACGATTAAAACTTGATTTTAAATGTTATCTCAATTACAAATGTTAATTTATACTTACGATTTTTGTCACTTGGTGAAGCCCCAGCTTCTTTTTTGTGATTTGGATAAATACTATTTGTTTAACAATATTTATATATAATTGACAAAATACTAAATATAAAAACTGAACGGTTGTACCTCACGGCATCATCAGAATATATTAAAAGATCGGCAACGAATCTGCAATTCCCTTGGCGTTGCAGTTTTTACCGAGAGCGGTCGACACTTAGACTGGTGCACGCATATTTTTGCCGACAAACTGGCATACAGTTTGGCAAAGTTTGAAATGTAAATAATGTAACACTCTTTCTATGAATAAAAAAAAACTTACCCTAAAGTGCATCTACATGTTCGTTTGCTCCTTCTTCTATAAAAAAATATTTAAGACGTATTTATTTATACACGACTTATTTATCTATACTAATGATACCATGAGACGAAAGCCGTCGATTTTTATAATCAGTATATTAATAATTCAAAATAAATATTGTGAAACAAGTGTTTACGCAAATTACAAATGTTAAGTTTGAACTTGACATTTAAAAGTGTGTCCCGGAATTTGTTATTACTAACGTAGACACCAAGTGGAGGCCAACTTCGGTCATAAACGTTCAGCGGGAGGCGGCTGTCGTTATTTCTCCCAATATGGCGACGATTCTCTGTATCTACGCGGGTTTTATCCAGCACCATGCGAATAGCTTATTACTGGCCTTTAACGTGACATAGGTCTCTTTCAATAGACGTTAGTACTGAGAAAACATGGCTATGGGATTCAAGATGCAACAGATAATGTCGATTGCCTGAAGATTATAAATGATAATTATTTCCTTAATGGTAGATAAACAACGTCAATTAATGAATAATATTATGAGCAAGTCCCATTATCATTAACCATTGCGGCCTATCAAAAGTCCACTGCGAACACGGAGACCGTCTTTTGTGGCATTTCTTTGGCAAGAACTATGTCCAGCAATGGACTTGTGATAGGATGTAATGATGATGATGATGATTTGGAATGTACTCATTAACATTTCATGTGATATCGTAGACGATAAATTTGCCTATTGTATTAGTGGTAGAGCCATGCTGCAGCTATATTAATAGTATAGTTGTAGCACGAACGGGTCGGCTTGACCGGGGAAGGACCACGCTCTCACAGAATACCAGCGTAAAATAGCAGCTTAATGCTGTTGTGTTTCGTATGGTGAGTGTAGAGAACCGGATACCCATTTTACTGGAAAAGAGGCATTCTATCTTAGTCCTCAAGGCTGACAACGCATTTGCATTTTAATTCACAAACGAGGATAGATGCAGATGTCTATGGGCCACAGCAACCACTTACAATCAGATGGACTGTGTGCTCGTTTGTCACCCTAATTCTATAAAAAAAATGTTACCTTGCACGCTATTCTCAGTTAATGGATCTCTACAAGATATAAAAACGCGCTAAATTTAGTAATATAAATATCTATATGTAATGTGAATACGACTGCCTCTTTGATCTAGTGGTCGTAAACGTGACTAATGATCTTGTGGTCCCGGGTTCAAATCCAGGGTCGGGTCAAAATCAGTTAATGCGTTTTTCTGATAAGATATTCTCAGTAGCTGACAGTGTGCCACAGCAACCACTTACAATCAGATGGACTGTGTGCTCGTTTGTCACCCTAATTCTATAAAAAAAAAAATATTGGGTTGCAGGTTTTTAGCTATCCAACAAAAGTGTGTTTCATACCGTGACTGACTAAAATCCTAGTCCTAAGGAGTGTCAACGCATCTGAAGTTAGATTCTTCATTTATGTGCCTAATAGGTCAACGTTTGTCAGATTTACTTGTATAATATAAAACAATAACTACGACTACTAGCAAACTTCGAAATAAATTTAGTATATTTTTTTTAATTTTTGAAAATTAGGATGACTTTTATTTTTTATTAAAAGGTTTTTTACCTTTTGAATAGACTAAGGAATATCACAATCTCAGTCTCGTCCAAATAGTTACATCAAAAATTTCATATACTATTTCGACACCAGTGAAGAAATATTTCACCAGTGGTAAAATATTTCTTCATAATATGGCAACACCTCTGAAGGATAAGCTATTTGTTAAAAAAGAGTAATCAAAGAAAAATCGGTTCAGCATTGTTGAAGTTATTCATATCACGAATAAAAGCGTATCATACACACATACAAAAAGGAACATTTTTTGTACGTGGTAGAGCCATGCTGCAGCTATATTAGTAGTATAGTTGTAGCACGAATGAGTCGGCTCGACCGGGGAAGGACCACGCTCCCACAGAATACCAGCGTAAAATGGCAGCTTGACACTGCTGTGTTTCGTATGGTGAGTGTAGAGAACCGGAGACCATTTTTACTGAAAAAGAGGCATTCCATCTTAGTCCTCGTAGGTAACGACGCATCTGCATTTTGATTCTTTATTGAGGATAGATGTAGATGGCTATAGGTCACAGCAACCACTTACCATCAGGTGGACTGTGTGCTCGTTTGTTACCCTTTTTAATATAAAAAAAATGCAACCTGTTTTTTGAATTCAGTTACAAATATATTTAATTTCAAAGCCATTGCCAAAAGAGAACCAATTTACGAGCAAATAAACTTTCATTTTAACGTGATAGATCCATGCTGCAGCTATATTACTAGTATAGTTGTAGCACGAACGGGTCGGCTCAACCGGGAAAGGACCACGCTCTCACAGAATACCAGCGTAAAATAGCAGCTCAAGGGAATACATCTGCATTTTGATTCGTAATCAAGGATAGATGTAGATGTCTATGAGCCGCAGCAACCACTTACCATCAAGTGGACTGTGTGCTCGTTTATCACGCTTATCCTATATTTAAAAAAAACGTTAAATTGTACAAAAGTCAAATTCACACGATTGGTTCCCACGAATTTCTGGCATGAATGCACATTAACTAAATATGCAACATTCGATACCGTCGGTCGGTGTTACACATAACGTATGGCAATGTTTGCATACAAATTAACCTCGCCTTAAATTTGATACAGCCTTGAAAGCCTGATGCAATAGACTGAAACTAGACCTTCGAATCATTTGATATTTATAATGAATAGAACAGAATAATTGGAACGAAGTTCTTTATCGGACGGTAGGGATTTGGCGGATGGGGCTAGGCAACAAAAAGTGTAAGATTTTTTCGTCACGACCTCTTCTGACCATAGTGTAGACGGCCTTGGCGGCTATAAGGAAGCGAGACGGAATAATATCCATCTCCTCCGCATTTTTTCTTATCTTGCCATGACAGAAATATTGTATTATTTTTAATGACGCATCATTTTAATAGACGCTAGTAATTCTTTTATTTGGTTTTGTTAATCAATAATATAATACGTTTATCAATATTAATATAGTACGAAAGAAACTTCGTTCCAACCGAGTTCCACGACACTCACGCATGTTTTTTTTAATTCAATATAGATTATTACATAATCGCTATAATATATCAACTGCTGTCCGTTAGTCTCGCTAAAACTCAAAAACGGCTCGACCGATTTTGATGAAATTTTTGTGAATGTTTGAATACACATTTAGACCCGGTAGGTGGCGCTGTTGTTGAGATCCAGAAATCACCCGTGCAAAGCCGGGTCGGATCGCTAATAGTTCAATCAATCAACAATCAACAGGATGTAGTAAATGTTTTCTCGAGCCATTTTAGTGAAACTATTTCATTAAGTAAGAATGCTAGTGATTTAATCTCTGCACAATTAATTCTGGAAGAAAGTGTGAAGAGAGTTGTGACAGATATGCGTTTTACCGCTGTTACTAGTCATGAAATTTTAAATATGGTTAAGCAAATGGAAAATAAAAGATCACATGGTTATGATGAAATACCCACCAAAATTATTAAGGATAATATTGATATATTGGCTGAACCTTTTACTTATCTTTTCAATAAATGTGTGGAACAAACTTTGTTTCCTGATCAGCTTAAAATTGCGCGAGTACTTCCGGTACATAAAAAGGGAAGTAAAATGAAAACTAAAAACTATAGGCCGATTTCCTTGCTACCTATATTACCAAAAATTTATGAAAAGTTAAAACAAAAAAGGTAAAACTAACTATTTATACGGATGATATCAACGCCATTGTATCTGCTAGCTCGGTAGACGAATTAAATACTAAAATGAAAATCACACTGTATGATTTTAAAAGTTGGTTTACTACAAACGATCTTTTATTAAATACAAATAAAACATACGCAATGCTTTTTAAATCTACAGCAAGACAAAAAGATTCAATAAATGTTAACATTGACGGTATAAGTATTGACTCTGTTGAATCAATCAAATTTCTAGGAATCCATATTGACATGTATTTAAACAGCGAGAGCAATCTGAGCGAGATTAGAATGGCTCTCCAGCACCTTAAAAACGGCAAGGCCCCAGGCCAGGATGGAATTACAGCGGAGCTTCTGAAAGCGGGTGGAAAACCGGTACTTGAAGTCCTTCAGAGGCTCTTTAATTCCGTCCTCCATGGTGGCATTACACCGGAGGCGTGGAGCAGAAGTGCGGTGGTCTTGTTCTTCAAGAAAGGCGACAACGCTCTCTTGAAGAACTACAGACCGATTTCCCTTCTGAGCCGCGTCTACGTGCTGTTTTCGAGAGTCATTACGAATCGTCTTGCGCGCAGACTTGACGACTTCCAGCCTCCCGAACAAGCCGGTTTCCGAAAAGGCTTTAGCACCATAGACCACATACATACCCTTCGACAAATTGTACAGAAGTCCGAGGAGTACAATTTGCCACTATGTCTGGCGTATGTGGACTATGAGAAAGCCTTTGATTCCGTCGAAATTTGGGCGGTGCTGCAGTCCCTTCAGCGATGCCAAGTTGACTGTCGGTATATCGAAGTGTTGAAGTGCTTGTACAGTAGGGCTACGATGGCTATCCGAGTACAGAACCAGAGTACGAAACCTATCCAATTGCAGAGAGGTGTAAGACAGGGTGACGTCATATCCCCGAAACTCTTCACCGCTGCATTGGAAGACGTTTTCAAGCTTCTGGACTGGAAAGGATACGGTATCAACATCAATGGCGAGTACATCACTCACCTTCGATTTGCCGACGATATAGTCCTTATGGCAGAATCGCTGGAGGACCTAAGCACTATGCTCAATAACCTCAATAGTGTTTCCCAACGGATAGGTCTTAAGATGAACATGGACAAAACAAAGATTATGTTTAATGTCCATGTCACACCTATGCCGGTAGTTGTTGGGAACACTAAGCTCGAAGTTGTTGACGAGTATGTTTACCTGGGACAAATAGTCCGACTAGGTAAGTCCAACTTCGACCGAGAGGTCAATCGACGGATTCAACTCGGTTGGGCAGCGTTCGGGAAATTACGGCACATCTTCTCGTCAGGTATACCTCATAACTTGAAAACGAGACTGTACACCCAGTGCGTGTTGCCAGTGATGACATACGGAACTGAGACGTGGTCCTTCACTGCTGGCCGGATGAGGAAGCTCAAGGTCGCTCAGCGAGCTATGGAGAGGGCTATGCTCGGAGTTTCTCTGCGTGATAAACTCAGAAATGAGAATATCCGCAGTAGAACCAGAGTGACCGACATAGCCCAACGGATTAGTAAGCTGAAGTGGCAATGGGCCGGCCATATAGCTCGAAGAACCGACAACCGATGGGGAAGAAAGTTTCTCGAGTGGCAGCCTCGTACCGGCAGGCGAAGTGTAGGGCGTCCCCCCACTAGATGGAGTGACGACCTGGTAAGATATGCAGGATGTCGATGGATGCAGGTGGCTCAGGACCGTGCTTTGTGGCATTCTTTGGGGGAGGCCTATGTTCAGCAGTGGACTTGTGAAGGGCTGTAATGATGATGATGATGATGTATTTAAATTGGAAAAAGGAAATTAAAGCACTAGAATCCACTATCAGTTCAGCATGCTATGCCTTAAGAAGTTTACGAGAAGAAGTTACATTTGAACAGCTAAAAATGGTTTATTTTGCTCTGGTAGAATCTAAACTACGTTATAGCATAATATTCTGGGGCAATAGTTATAAGTATAATGTTAAGGCAGCGTTTGTACTACAAAAAAGGGTGATCCGTACCATGTTACGTATTCCACAAATTGAATCGTGTAAGGAACATTTCCGAAATCTTGGCATATTAACGGTTCTCTCTCTGTATATCTTAGTTTCACTTACTCATTTAGTAAAGAACTTTCACAAATATGAAACATACGAAGAAAGGAAAAAGAGAGAAATGACCCACCGAAAAGATTTAAAAATTTCTATCACAACAACATTGAATGTTGTATGCCACTGCACAAGATATCAAGCCATTGTTCATTGCAACCACAAATTCAAAATAAATTCAAATCTTTATTATTAATTAAAAAAAGCTACTACTCAGACGATTACTTAAATGACAAAAATAAACTTAATGAATGTTAATTTTTATTGTTTAAATATTGTATAATTTTTAATGTAATTTGTAGTGTATTATGACATGAAAAGTATTTAATTAATTTGTTAAATGATGTTTAAATTTTATCGATTCTAATTTTAATTAAAATAATTGCATGTAAATGTCTTTATCCATGTAATAAATTTCCAATACAATGTAATATTGTTCTATGGAATAAATGAAAAACAAAAGTTACTAAAAGTCATATTTTTTGTTTACCACTCGTTCGGAAAATATTTCTGTCCTGGAAAGAATCAGCAAGTAACCCAGCGGGATTATTAGAAAGACATATATATATAGACATATATATTTACATTAATTTTGTACAATTAACATGTTAGCGATCATCTCATTCCCAGGGGTATTTGCATTCATGTATTCCTTAATATCATAATAACACTTTATGTAAAGTTTTTCTTTAATTAATTTTTTTAGACTTGTTGATTGACAAATTTTTAACATTTTCTGGGATTTTCATGTAAAAGTGTATACATTTCTACTTAAATATATTACTATTTCTGTGGAATATGCTAACTGACATATGTTTGTTCCTAGTATTTAAAATACTAACATCTTTGTTCCTAACAAAGTTATACATGTTGTTTATGTATAAACATCCCATTTTCACAAATATGTTACGATACTAAAGTTAATATATTTATTTCGTTAAATTTTTCTATGAGGGACTCATAGAAAAATTTTACGAACTTACAATTTAAGTTATAAATTTTCCATACGGCCCGTACTCTTGGTTTCATCATTTTTCGTAACGTTTTTTTCGAAGTAAAATTTTTAAATAAGGAACAGTTATAATTTGGTCCTGTTAGTAAGTTTTAATGTGTCACAGCATCTATATTTAATTCATAACTTCTAGATTGTATCACGTCCTCCTCACAAATAATTCACGGCTAGTTATCACAGTTATCCGAATTATTGTCATTTGAAATAACAATCGTAGATTCTGTTTAGAATTAGAAGGATCCAAAAATTTATAAAATAATTTTGAAGGTATTCGGGCTTAACTATGACATCAGGACGATGTACACCTTCATATATACATATATATATATATATATATATATATATATATATATATATATATATATATATATATATATACGAGGATGTACATCATGCCTCTGTACGTGATACTTCAGCCTTTCGTGATCATATGTGCTACTAAGCACTCGAAACGCATCGGAAGCATATAAAAATAAGCTAATGGATCCACTGAAGTAAATATGTATTCGTACTAGAAGAGATTCCGATAGTTAATTGTTTGCAACATGGGTTAGAGCCAATGGGCTAAAACTTACTTAGTCTGTTCCTAAAGATACTGTATGGCCACGAGCTCAGCGCTATTCACAGATTTTGTTCGCGGTGTCTGTTCTAGTAGGTAGTATCCAGCAATCCATTACAGTATATAAAATTCCACTGCTAAACTCAGGCCTTCCCAATAGACTACCTCATAGGAGGGATTTTGGCATAGTTGACACGCCTAGAGAGCGGTTTGTCAACCGCAGTGAGGGCTAATAATTTTCTGCTCACCAGATGTCGCTAGTTGACACTGAGGTGAAATTTTTTGTTGCACAACGACATTTGATTGAGAAGTTAGTTTTAAATAAAATTATATCAGCTTCTAGAGTATTATATTAATACACTAATAATGTCTCAGTGGTTTTCTCTTTAAGTTTTTGCACATTTTAACTCTTTATTCTTTTTATTTTTAAATTCTTACATTATCGTCCGATTCTGGGCTATTTTCAAAATTTCAAGTCTCTCATTGGGAACTTATTATACAATTTAATTACTAAATTCGATCCGAAGACATACACGAAAGTGAGTTAATAAAAACGTGGTAATTTCAGAAAAAAAAACCGTCATGACAGTAGTGAACCCAAATCATTTATTTGCGTTCACTGCATGACAGTCAGACATTATTTGTTATAGGTAAGTACGTAAACAGAAATGTATAAAAGACTCAGACACATTTTTTGTGCTCTCTTTCCCCTCGCTAAGCATCGCCTATTCACGGACAATCTCTATTTAAATAGCTATGCATTGTTTTTACGTGCATTCTTTGGTAGTATTATTACATCCATGACTTCCGCGTGCTCGTCGCTGACGGAATATTAATGAGGTTTTTTAAACATAGACACACTGTTGAGTTTAAATACAAATAGGTTTTTTATGATGTTACAGTTTTAAACAAACTAACAGCTCAACTGATGATAAGTTGTTACTACAACTTATGCATAACTTTAACCATATTTTTTATATAATTACGTAGACAAAGTTGCTCACAGTCCACCTGATGGTAAGTGGATACTGTGGCCCTTAGACGTCTACATTTATCCTCGATTAAGTATCAAAATGCAAAAGCGTCGTCACCCTTAAGTACCAAGATGAAATGCCTCATTCCACATTCTCCAAACGAAAAATATCAGCGTTAAGCTGGTATTTTACGCTGGTATCCTGTGAGAGCGTGGTCCTCCCCTGGTTGAACTGACCCACTAGTGCTACAACCATAATATAGCTGCAGTGTGGCTCTACCACGTAACAAATGCCATACCATATTCAAACCAAGGTCACAGACTCAAATACAAATATTTTTTTAATAAAGCGTTAATCGCATCGTCTTAGCGTAACAAAAGTTTATTCACTCTTGTCTTGAAGACGTCCAGATTGTATTCGGACGGAAAGACAGACGTCGGCAAATTATTCCACTCCTTTGGTGTAGATACGCATCACAAAAGACGAAGCAAACCGTTTGGTTCTAATGCGTGGAATATCGGCGATATTCGCGCCAACCGCCTGGTTGTCCGATGGTGGAAAGGAGAGGGAGAAATTAAAGCATGTAAATCCTGAACACAGTAGAATACCGAGAGGCTGGGTACTTCGCGCCTGTGCTCAAGGCTGACAAGATTGGTTTAAAAAAACCATTTCTGTAATTTTTTTACAATAATTTTAGAGAAATTTTAATCCAAAGAAAATAACAGCAACATACAATATTGTTACGGATGACTTTACTATACAAATTATCTGTTGACCCCACACTAGCTAGCCCAGGCCTGTCCTGTGGCGGTCTAATTCTTAATTTACCAAAAGTTCAGCTGGCGTTTATATATAATTCTAATTTGGTTTACTGTCTAGGTTAGTTACAATGTACGTTTCAATCAAACTTCAAAGTTATCTCCAAGTTTGAATGTAAAAAAAAAACTTGTATAGATTAAGGCAAACTATATTTATAGATAGAGAATCAGTCAATACCTAATCCCATTATATATGAATAAATTTGCATTTAAAACAAGAAAAGGAAATTAACGGATACGGCTACATTCTACGGAAGTTATAACGTGTAGATAGCTGCTCAATCTCACATGATATCTTAAAAGCAATAACTAACTTAGTGACTGACTTAGGGACCTTTAAGAAAAGAGTCTACTCGTTTGTAAAAAGTGATCACTTGTCATCAGTTGAGACGTATACACGTTTGCCTCCTCTACCTTAAAAAAATCACATCACGTATTCTTCGCTTAAAATTGGTTGCAGACATCGGTTGGCAGGTAGCCAAATATCATCCGGCGGATTGTTGCCTCGTTTGTCACTCTTAAAAATTTTCTTCGGACTGCTGACTCGTTTCTTTCTATTTTTTTTTCTTTCATTCATTATAGCCCATAAAAATTCTACAGCTGAACATGGATATCCCCCATACACTGCATCATAGGGAGATAGTTGCCTTATTTCGATTTTAAAATGTTGTAGGCGCGTTGGCCATTAGGAAGATCATTTACTGTTTTATTTCCCTCTGTCTCCTCTTTGGATACTTACGGAACGAGGTAGTGGATTCCATTACGCCGCCACTCGGCAGCGAGTATAATTATTTACTCATCATATTATGATTATAACTTAGGTATCATCATCATCATCATAACAGTTACAAGTCACATATTCACAAGTCCACTGCTGAACGTAGGCCTCCCTCAAATAATGCCACAAAGCACGACCCTGAGCCACCTGCATCCATCGACTTCCTGCATGTCTTACCAGGTCGTCACTCCATCTAGTGAGGGGACGCTATACACTTCGCCTACCGGTACGAGGGCGCCACTTAGGTATAACAAAATGTAAAACCCCACTTCAAAGAACTAAAAAGAGTTATTTTTTGCAAATTTACATATGAGCACCCTCAAGGACACCCCAATCTATTTAATAAAAAAAGAATCTTCAAAATCGCGATTCAAAATTACTGGAAAAGAGACATTGTGTCTTAGTCTTCACGGCTGACAAAGAATCTGCATTAATTCGCAAACGAAGATGTCTATGGGCTATATAGCAACCACTTACCATCAGGTGGACTGTGTGCTCGTTTGTCACCCTAATTCTATAAAAAAACATACATACAAAAAAACGTACATTAGAATTGTGAACCCCTCCTTTTTTGAAAGTCTGCTCATAATATAAATTATATTCGTGACTAACAAGTCACATTTACATCATAGGTTTTAGACCATTGCTGAACATATACCTGTCAAAGAATGTGCCAGCTGCCAAAAATTACTTGAAAGTACTTACTTTTTTTACCGAAATTATTTTGTTTACGTGGTAGAACCATGCTGCAGTTATATTATGGTTGTAGCACGAATGTGTCGGCACGACCGAAGAAAGACTTAAAGCATCTATGTTCCTTATGGTGAGTGTAGAGAACCGGAGACCCTTTTTACTTGATACGAGACATTTCATCTTAGTTCTTAATGATGACAAAGCATCTACATATTGATTCTTAATCGAGGATGGATGTTATAGATGTCTATGGGTCGCAGTATCTATTTATAATCAGGTGGATTGTTTGCTCGCTTGTCACCTTTATTCTATTAAAAAAACGTCGCATTTATATCTTTCAAAGAATGTGCCAGATGCCAAGCATTACTTGAAACAATTGCCTAGCCAAGCCACGATAAAACTTATAAAAAAAGGTTTAATGTGAAATAGGGGTTTAGCATTCTTGGATGGTTTTATGCCAATTTTAGTCCCAAGCGACCCGTCCATCAATTCGCAGGATACCGCGTGCAGGCGAAGTTGGCATTTGGGGGAAACGTGACATTTTCCCGCAACCCCTTTATAACTAACATTAAATAAATTTTATAGCGTAGATAAAGTTTTGGATCGCATTCATAATGCATTTGAATGAAATCAATCACGAAAGTAATCTAAACAGTATGAACATAATAAGTATTTATACACAAATGCTTCTCGTGATCTCTTCAAATGATCTTATTAGTTACTAGCTGTACCCCGCGACTTCACCCGCGTGTATACTGGTTTTAATTTTTTTGCGCGGAACCCTAAATTCTAAAGGTTACTCCTTATAATATTAGCTATCGCCAGTAAAAGTCCCGTCAAAATCGGTCCAGCAGTTTTGGAGATTAGCTGGAACAAACAGACAAACAAACAAAAAATTTAAAAATTGTGTTTTTGTTATAAGCACTGTATATACTTTCATATGCATTTAGTAAAATGCTGTTATTTTGACATTATGTACACACAGACACTGTAATTTTATTTATTTTTATATATTAAAGAGACCTTACACTCTACCATAATAATGGCGTGCAATTTCTTGCTAAAACTTATATTATTATCAAAATGTAATTGGATAATCAAGTAATAATAACTATTTATGTCGCAGTAAGATTGTTATAGCCGTGATATAGTTATATGACAGCGATTCATAACTATCTTACTAGACTAATCTAATGAAATAATTATAATGGTAAACTGAACGTATAAGAGGAACAAATTTCGCGACATTAACATTGGATCTTAAGATCCTGTTGGGTTGTTGTTCATGTTCCTTTTTTGACAGCAGGTTAAGGTGGCGCTGGCCTAAAGCCGCGTACATTATAATGATATAAAATATAATATTGAAAAATTTTATATTTTTACTTACAATACAAATACTTTTTGAAGCTATATCCCTAAAGATATAACTATATCACGGCTTTAACTATCTTACTGCGACATATATAAATTAATAATAAGTATATAAATTATTAAAGAGCTATCGTCTTTTTTTTATTATGTGCGAGCACCTATGCAGATATAGAGAGAGAGACCAGTATCACAGCAACCTATAACATCTCTTGTCATCGCTTCTGTGTTTATAGTTCACTTTAGCAGTGATACTACCTGACCCATAGATGGGCGGAGGCAGTAGAGTCCAAGGGGGAGGAATGCTCTATACACCGGCCGTGCCAATATTTCTCGGGAAAACGTCGCCGAGTACCGGAACAAACTTGTGTCTGAAGTCGAGTCTTTGCTGAACAAAGTCTCGGATTGGTGGCGACTAAATCTAGTCTAGTTTAATCCTCAGAAGACACAAGTTTGCGCGTTTACCGCTAAAAAGAACCCCTTTGTCGTATCTCCTCAGTTTCCAGGCACTCTCCTTCTTGTCTCAGCCAGTATCGGAATCCTCGGAGTCGACATATCGAGTGACATGCAGTTTCGTGGTCACTTGGAGGAGAAGGCCAAATTGGCCTCTAAAAAGCTTGGCGTGCTCAGCAGAGCGGGACAGTACTTCATGCCGGCACACCACCTGCAACTTTACAAGGCGCAGGTTCGGCCTCACATGGAATACTGTTCCCATCTCTGGGCAGGGGCTGCCCAGTGCCAGCTCCTTCCACTTGACCGCATCCAGCGCAGAGCGGCTCGAATCGTCGACGACCGAGTCCTTTCCGATCGGCTTGATTCATTGGTACTGCGAAGAGATGTTGCATCCCTTTGCATTTTCTTTCGCATCTACCACGGGGAGTGCTCTGAGGAATTGTTCGTATTAATCCCAGCCGCCAAATTTCACGAACGTACATCGCGGCAGAACTCCCGATGCCATCCACACCATCTGGATGATTGGCGGTCCACCACTGTGCGATTTAGAAGATGTTTTCTTCCTCGCACGACTTCCTTGTGGAATCGATTACCATCAGCGATTTTTCCGGACCGATACAACTTAGGGACCTTCAAGAAAAGAGCCTACTCCTTTTTAAAAGGCCGGCAACGCATCTGCAATTCCCTCACTGGTGTTGCGGTTGTTCATGGGCGGCGGTAGTCACTTACTATCAGGTGAGCCGTATGCTAGTTTGCCCCCTCTCCTATAAAAAAAATATAGATAGACCTTGCTTCTTCATTGAATAGAAGGAGTTGCTTAACTGTGAGCAATTTCACTTCTTCTGGGCGGAGTAAATAGTTTCCCAGGTGAGTGTTACGTTTTGTTCATTAAGGGTCCGCAATCAGTTAGTATGTAGAGGCATTTCTTCCTCTATGGAAAAACTCGGCACATCTTTGAGTTGCTTGGTCCCAGGATGGACATGTGCTTTTTAAGAAAACAGTGTCCAGTCAGGGATCTTGCCAGAATGCGCAATTTATTTTTTAAGAATTTACGATCAAAAGACCGGATTAAGGTTTTAAAATGTTTTAAGCCTGATGTATCAGACCGGATCTTAAGTGATTTATTGTATAAAGAGTTTCAAGGGTCAATAGATCGAGGCTTTTTGAGATTTCACAAAATGGCTCGAGTCCAAATTGTGTCCTCTTTGAGCCCTCCCGTGCGAGCTTTTCGGCAAGTTCATTGCATACAATACCCGCGTGACCCGGAACCCATCTTAAAACGACCCTGTCGTTACATGCCAGGGCGTTTAGATGGTTCACGCAGTCTCCAACTAGCTTCAAGTTCACCAAGTTTGATCTCAGCGCTAGCAGGGCTGCTTGACTATCAGAGTTTATATAGATTATATTGTTAACATAGTGTTTTGCAGATTGATTTCCGCACACTGAAGTATGGCGATAATTTCGACCTGGAATATAGAGGTAAATCAACCCAAATTCATACTAAGTTTGAATTTCGGGTTTGTTTCCAAAATCCAATTTTTGACACATTGGTATACCATATAAGGCTACCGACCTCACAGATGACCTGTCTATTCAGTCAGTCTTCTCTGAAGGGTAGTTCCGCTGTATACTTTTTATTAAAATTATATAATATAGTGTACGCATGATATCTGAGATCATGCATAAGATCGGTGTTTCCTTAATTGAGTGGAACATGGATATCAATCTATAGGAAAGCATGCTCAGACCGCCCTGAGCGTTAATCCTATACAAACTAGCCCTCGCCTCCTATCTATATCGACTTACCTATTTAAAAAAATATTTTAGCGTCAAGTTCTTGAAACAATTTTAGAAAAATGTCAACAAATACATCATGATCCGTAAATAAGAATGTATTAAATGAATATATTTATTCCTATTGCTATTATATATAAATAATTGTCAGCCTCAGCTGCTGACGGTGATTTTTATAGTGTTATAACATCGATCACTAATAAAAAACTTGATACACAATCAGTGACAAAAAAATGTCCTTACCAAATGAGCGCCAATTTAGGTGCGCTTTGAATATATTATTTGTACGTAGCTTTGTGAATACAACTTTAGGCAATGAATTTAAGGTTTAATTCACATTAATGTATATTTATTTCAACTAGAATTACGTCAGAACAATTGGAGACAATTTGTAGAGAACTTTTGCATGCGATTGTCTATCTAGTTTTTTTATAAGTGTTATAAATGCAAAATTATGCACACGTAGACACCGTATAGTTGCGGTGTAAGAATATCCACTCCCGTGGGTGTCGTAAGAGTTGACAGAGTGATACAAACCAGGGGATGAACAGCAGCGTCTTCTTAATAACGACTAAGAATAAAAAAACTGCGGTTTTCAACCCGCTTACCAAGCATCACAACTTTGGCAAATAGCCCCCTATGAGGCAGTCTATGATATATATAATCTAGGGCCCTGTGTTCAGCAGTGGACTTTAATATTTAATAGACTTTACGGGTACTTGCAAAATACATATAAAATTAAAAAACCAATAATTTAAAAAAAATTACCTGCCACAATCATTAAATCTCAAAATATAATTGACTAGTTATTTCTTAATTTGGTGAATTAAAGATTTTTTTTGAATTTCGTGCCTTGGAATTATTATTCTAAATAATTTAAAAAATTGGTCGCTAGCAATTTTGTCATTTTTACTTTAAAAGTTATGAGATCTTTAAAAATGTTAGGCAATTTATTATGAATTCTGACACCATTTATGAATATGTATTTATTAATAAAAGGAAGAGTGACAAACGAGCACACAGTCCACCTGCTTGTAAGTGGATGCTGTGGCCAATAGACGTCTACATGTTTCCTCGATTAATAATCAAAATGCAGATACGTTGTCACGCCTGAGTACTAAGATTGAATGCCTCGTTTCCAGTAAAATGGAAATGCAACATTATTTTACGCTGGTATTCTATGAGAACGTGATCCTTCCCCATTCTTGCCGACCCAGTCGTGATATAACCATAAAACAACTACAAACAACAAAACTATATTCGTGTATTGTGTATTTATCTTTAAGTTAATAATTCAATCGCAGGCGACTGATCCAAACACACTCACCAGCGTTTCATTACTTAATCCATACAAACAGTTAAAGGAAGAACAAATTATCATTTATTAAGTTACAGTGTGAGCTTAACGCTTAACTCGCAATGTAAGCTTAACGCAAGTGAATGATAAAAAACATACAAATATGTACATCTTAATAGCGACGTTTGGTTGGTAGATTATCACGGTATTAACTGAGCTCAATCTGGCCTTGTTGGACCAGTCTCGGTCCCGACCGAGTTAATTGGGACGGGTTTTCTTTTCGATGATGTAAATCGTCACGGGTCGCTTGTAGCTCTCCGGTTATTTCAAATACGGCCCTATCATTTTGTAACATAAAACATTTTAAGCAAACTTTCACTTATAGGTTTATTAAAATAAAAATATTAAAGAAAGTTACATGGTGACACGTCATCATCATTACCATCAGTTCAGCCTATCAAAAGTCCAGTGCTTAATAAGGACCTCAAAGGGGGGATTTTTGCCATAGTTGTCACACTTGGCAGACAGGTTGGCAACCGCGTCATTTTATTATTTAGTTTTTTTATAGTATAGGGTGACAAACGAGCACACAGTCCATCTGATGGTAAGTGGTTGCTGTGGCCCATAGACATCTACATCTATTATCGATTACAAATCAAAATGCAGATGCGTTGTCACCCGTGAGGACTAAGATGGAATGCCTCTTTTCCAGTGAAAAGGTTCTGTACACTCACCATACGAAACACAGCAGCGTTAAGCTGCTATTTTACGCTGGTTTTCAATGAGAGCGTGGTCCTTCCCTGGTTGAACCGACCCATTCGTACTACAACTATACTACTAATATACGAGTAGCTGCAGCATCGCTCTACCACGTAAAAAAGAGTAAAGAGTAGTGTTGTTATGAGAAAGATTCTGCTGCTCATATATTGTTTCAGTTTCCCTCATTATATGGCAAACATACGATAAAAACATAAACCGGATAAAACATTATCTATACAAATAAATAAAATTGAAGTGTCTGTTTGTAATGTCAAAACAACAGCTTTTTACTAAATGCATATGAAAGTAAATACGGTACTTATAACTAAAATACAATTTTTAAAATTTTTGTCTGTCTGTCTTTCCGTCTGTTTGTCTGTCTGTTTGTTCCGGCTAATCCGAAACGGCTGGACCGATTTTGACGGGACTTTCACTGGCAGGTAGCTGATATCATAAGGAGAAACTTAGGCTACTTTTATTTTAGAAAAAGAATTAGGGTTCCGCGCAAAAAAATATAAACCCTAACACGTGAGTGAAGTCGCAGGGAACAGCTAGTCTGTAAATAAAAAAATAAAAATTATCATCGTGTACACCATGTAGCGGCAGTGTAAGAATATTTACTTCCTCATACGTTGGAATCGTAAGATGCGACAGAGGGAAAATGAAACAGAAGATGGACAGCAACATCTTCCTGCAATTGAGAACAATAAAAACTGCGGTGGTGGTGGGTTCTGTCAAGCGTGGCAATCTATGGGCAAAGCCTTTCTTCCTCGTACAACTTTTCTGTGAAATTGTTTACCACCGGAGATTTTTCCGGACCGATACGACTTAAAGACCTTCAAGAAAAGAGCTTACTCCTTTCTAAAATACTGGCAACGCATCTGCAATTCCCCTAGTGTTGCGGTTGTTCATGGGCGGCGGTAGTCACTTACCTTCAGGTGAGCCGCATGCTCGTTTGTCACCTCTTCTATAAAAAAAATAGTTTGGAGCAGTCTTTGCCCTATTAATGAAGTATTTATTTTTATTTATTTCTTTATTAGATATTTCTCTAAATGTAAAAAGTACATTTTATTTTTTATGGGTCTGCTCGAACGGGGTAGGACATCGTTCTCATAGAATACCGGCGTAAAATAACAGCTTAATGTTGCTGTGTTTCGAATGGAGTGTGCAGAGAACCGAAGATACTTTTTACTGAAAACGAGGCATTCAATCTTAGGCCTCAGGATGATAACGATAACGCACCTGCAATTTGATTCTTAATTGCGGATATATGTAATCTATGGGACACAGCATCCACTTACCATCGGGTAGACTGTGTGCTCGTTTGTCACCCTTATTCTATAAAAGTAAACTAAAAGATCTATCCTACAGTTGGGCACATAACTCCTCACATTTTTGAGAAGATTATGGAGTTACAATCGTAGAGAATTCCTCGAAAAATTTTATTGCTCATATGATCCATTACGTGCAGGTTTCATCACAAGGTTTTCCTACACCGAGCACGCAGTAAATCAGCACTTAAAATTGCAATTAACAAATAGCTCAGTATATGGTGCCCGCCATAAATTTCACGGTACGCAAGCAACTCTGATTATAATCCACCAGCACCATATAAATCTACATATTCTTGAATATGGTCATAAACTTCATTGAGTTGCCAATCGGAGTGCCTTGGCGGATACTTCTCCCCACGGAAGGGCACGGCTGGCTCATTGAACCGTGTATAATAAGGTATTGTTGAGAACTATTGCTTGCGTATATGGTTTTTCTTAATAGACGTAGCGGTTAACGAAATTAATTTAAGATAAATTTGTGATCTCTTAAAAACCTCTAAAAAGACCAGAGATGCTTATAACCTATCCTATTTCACAGAGGATCTGTATAATATCGAGGCTTAACTGGCAGATTAATGATCACAATGTCGGGTGTACCTGGAGTAGGGATATTCGAGGTTCAAAAACATCTGTGATGACATCGATGATTTTGCAGATGCGTTGTCAGCCTTGAGGACTAAGATAGAATGCCTCTTTTCCAGTAAAATGGGTCTCCGGTTCTCTACACTCACCATACGAAACACACTGAATACCAGCGTAAAATAGCATTAAGCTGCTATTTTACGCTGGTATTCAGTGAGAGCGTGGTCCATCCCCGGTCAAGCCGACCCATTCGTGCTACAACTATACTACTAATATAGCTGCAGCATGGCTCTACCGCGTAAAAATACAACTAAGCATAATTATGATATGCACTAAAAATTGAACCGTTGTAAGTATGTATATTATTATACGTGGTAGAACCATGCTCCAGAAGCTATATTAGATATGGTTGCAGCACTAATCGACCTGGAAAGAGCCACGCTCTTGCAGAATACCAGCGTAAAATAGCAGCTTAATGCTGCTGTGTTTCATATGGAGAATTAAGAAAACTGGGGGCTGTTTTGGGAAAGCGACATTCCGTCTTAGTCTTCAGGGATAACAACGCATCTGCTTTTGAATTCTTGATCGAGGTTAGATGTACATAGACGTCTATGGGCCACAGTATCCACTTATCTATATAAATTTGTGTCTCTTTATGATACTTATAACTCTAAACATGACATTAATATTACGTTGTTTTGGTTCATCATCATCTCCAATACCAAGTCCACTGCTGAACATAGGCTTCCCCTAAGGAATGCCATAAAGCATGTTCCGGAGAAACCTGTATCAATCGACTTGAACGTCTTAATAGGTCATCACTCCATCTAGTGCCTATCTATATTTATTGCCGCCTTTTTCTGCTTATTGAATCATAATATTAAAATGTCGATATTTTATCTCATGACGTTAATGATTATCGATCATCGATGATCATTGATCATATTTACCTTGCCATGGTTCCATTAAAATTTTTTTTATAGGATAGGGTGACAAACGTGCACACAGTCCACCTGATGGTAAGTGGTTACTGTGACCCATAGACATCTACATCTATCCTCAATAAAGACTCAAGATGCAGATGCGTTGTCACCCGTGAGGACTAAGATGGAATGCCTCTTTGCCAGTAAAAAGGGTCTCCGGTTCTCTACACCCACCATACAAAACACAGCAGCGTTAAGCTGCCATTTTACGCTGGTTTTCTGTGAGAGCGTGGTCCTACCCCGGGCGAGCCGACCCATTCGTGCTACAACTATACTACTAATATAGCTGCAGCATGGCTCTACCACGTAAAAAAATGTATGTATGTATTAGGTATTAACATTTACAATAAACTAAATTCGAGTTCACCTGCTACAGGCATTATTTGCTTAAACGGACTCCAGTCACAGATGGTAAACCACATATATTTACTGAAAGAATCTTTATTATTATTACGGCGTATTAATATGGTTTTCTCATCTAGTTGGGCTGTATAAATATATAAATGAAAATAATTTTTTACGTTGTAGAGCCATGCAGCAGCTATATTGTGGTTGCAGCACGAATGGCTTGGCTCGACTTGGGTAGGACCACGCTCTCACAGAATACCAACGTAGAATAGCAGCTTAATGCTGTTGAGTTTCATTTGGTGAGTGTAGAGTACTGGAGACTCTTTTTACTGGAAACGAGGCATTCCATCTCAGTACTCAGGGGTGACAACGCATCTGCATTTTAATTCTTAATTGAGGACAAATGTAGATGTCTATGGGCCACAACATGCACTTACCATCAAGTGGACTGTAAGGTCGTTTGTCACCCTAATTTTATAAAAAAAAGATAGAATATAGTAAAATAAACAAATAAAAATTCTAATAATATTAATATTATATAAATTTATTATCCATTTAACATCTTCATATTAAATGACATTTCTTCGAGGACAAAGCTTGTTGTATCTCATAAAATCGTACGTCTCTCCGCTACCGCTTACACTATATCCACATACCAATGACTCCAATACACCGTCAATATGTATGTTTGACGATCCAAAACTTAGTTGAGTTTTATATAAACCTTGGACGCGTAGTGCCGCGACATGGTGGTGAACGGTTTGTATCGCTGCTTAATTTCTTAGAGGTAATGTAATTATGTCATTTATTAATTTATAATTAAAAAGTTTCCCATAGCATTAAATATAAGTTATCTGTAATTTTTGTTTATATAAGTTATACCAGTAACTCAACTCCAAAGAGTCAATAAGTCCTTCAAAAGATAACATATACGCTTTTACAACAGAAAATATCGAAAAGATTAAAATAAATATTTAGCAATAATTTTTTAATAAGGATGATTACCCTGGGACTGAGTTGATCGCTACAGTGCTACTTCCGAATGTTTTATCTTTAATTATACAACATTACAAATACAGTAAATTAATGTTTAAAAAAGGAACAATGGTACTAAATCAGTGGTAAAAGCATAAATGACTTTCAATAAGTGTCTTGCACTCTATATTGACTAAAATTCTATTATATTATAATAAAATTATATTAACAACGCATTTGGCATTTGATCATCGAAGCAAAAAGCTTTACGCTTTTATATGGAATGCCAATTAAAGAAACTAACCCAATTAAAGATAATTTATGGACTGTAGGTTGTAAAGTGTAAATTTAACAGTTTCTATTTTATGATAATAATTAATAGAATCATGTTTTACTTTAGGGCAATTAATTAGTTAAGCTTCGTGTAAAAATTATGTCAAAAAATGTCTAACCTAGTTTGAAGCAAGCACCTCCCGTCTATTGTCACTGCCATCACTTTAGGGTCTATTTCTCTGTAGATGTTTCGTTTAGAGACGAAACACGCAACGTATTTTAATATCTTTAATAGTTTCTATTTTAGTTTCGTATACATTTATAGCATCGAATATTTGAAATATCGGGTACTGTATAGTATAACGTGTGAAGATTGAAGCAAATCCTTCATATAACTACAAAGGTCTATCAGTAATTCCTCCCTCTTCCTTCCACCATCGGACAACCATAAGAAGATGGCCATAAGAGCTATTTACAACCTTAAACCGAAAGAGTCTCTTAGAGAAAATTTTAAAGAAATACTTTGGCCTCTCAGTATATTTATAAAAATTTAATGTATGTTCACAAAAACAAAGATAGTTTTAGTAAAAAAAGTGATATACACTCTGTAAACACTGGGAACAAATACAAGCTAGTGATACCAGTCTCGACTCCACAGAGTCAGTAATTCATTCCTGGGGCAATGTATACGCTTTTACAACAAAGTCCCAGAAAATATACAAGGTATCTCTAATACCAAGTTTAAATATTTAATTAAACAAAAGCTGTATAAAAAGGGTTATTATAATATAAATGAATACATGGTTGATAATAATCCCTGGGAATGAGGTGGTCGTTTCCAAGCTGTTTCTAAAATAAATTTTGTAAATAGTTTGTAATCATTTATATTATAAAATTTATTAAAAAAAAAGTCTCGCCGAGTTTCTTGCTGGTTCTTTCCAGGACAGAGGTTTTTTTCGAACCAATGGTAAAGTAAAAATGACTTCCAATTAGAATTACTTATAATCAATATTGAATAAAAAAATTTAAAAAAAAACAGATGCTAGCACAATTTCGTTGTCGACGTACCACGCATTCCAACTAAACGGTTTATTTCGTTTTTCGTCATGACTATATCAAAGGAGTGGAATAATTTTCCAGCATCTGCCTTTCCATCCGATTACAATGTGAGTATCTGCAACACAAGCGTAAAAAGACCTTTATTAAGCTAAGTCTGTGAGTTTTATCATCCTCGTATATATCACCACTTACCTTCAGTTCAAATAGTAGTCAAGCACTAGCTTATAATAGTTAATGAAGTTGACTTTTATGAACTAAATGAAGAAGAAATGAAGATATATTTTATCATATAGTCAGGAGCGCGTAAACATCAGCCGTGTAACCTTTTTATTTTTAAGTAGTTTTAAAAAAACACGTTACACCTACACTAGGATGTTCTCCTGAAATATAAATTACACAAGGACAAACATTTATTCGTACACTCCCTACGAATAATTGTTCCAGACCCGGAACAATTATTCGTAGGGAGATTTGCAACCGTGGCCCTCAACGCCACAACTCAATGCGAAGCCACTGCACCATGGAGCCGTCATGACGGCGTAGCGACATAGTGGCGGCGAGGAGAGTCAATTACATAGTTTTGTCCCATGGGTGTCGTAATAAACGATCATGGGAAGGTTGGCATGACTTCCGATAGCTAACGGTATGACTATCACGCTTACGCCACATGTTTTAAAAAGTCTAGATATATTCCAGACTTTAAAATATCTGGTACTGTCCGGTCGTAAATCCGGTCTGCTAGTGTAATTATCTCAACGAGAGGAAAACCTGTGAGAGCACTTGTGGACTTTTGCGGGTTGATGAATAAAAAAAAAGAAAAAATATTTATAATTAATTTGACTTTAAAATCAGAAAAGGCGTCATTTAGTTTTAAGATATGATCATCATTTATAATTTTTCCTTTCTTCCTCCGTAATTTGTCGAGAAGAGTTTTTTATATAAATAGTTTTACCAAGCTCTTCTTGAAATTTGAATTGGGTCATACAACATAACGAACTGTTAATTATATACAGAAATAAGGTATAAGTCAAACGAGTCGTCTTTTAACTGTCAAATTCAAATTCAAATCAATTTATTTATTTGTGAATACGGTGTCCTATGTTAAAAAATCTATATGTACAAATTTGGGGTCAGTGCCTAACACCAGTTGACCATATTACCTCTGACTGAGGTGCTCGACATCCTCATGTAATAATAGTATTGGTGTATTGTTGCAGTAAAACCTTGTTCACAGACATAATCGCATATATTTCATGCCTGCTTGAGTATTACCGCTGTTATTTACCTATAAGTTGCAATCATGTGTAACCAGCGTAAATTCACACGGTGCAGCCAACATTGCAAAAACGTGAACTAAGTTTTTAATAAGTCAGACAATGTTGTTGTGATCTTCCTGCCCTTGAATAACTATCAGAATATTAAACTCTTTGGTGAATAATGATGTTTTTGATGTTCTTGACAATTTGATAAATAGTTAACACTTATTTTTAATTATATTGAATTTACATACTTAAATACAAAACCATTCACCGTGTAGTCGCAGTGTAAAATATCCATTACCCCAAATCATGCTGAGGGTGTCGTAAGAGGCACCAGAGGGAAACAAATCAGTAGATGGGCAGCAGTGTAATAACGACTAAAAATAAAAAAAACTGTGGCAGCCCACCACGCTTCCTAAGCGTGGCAACAATGGCAAATGGGCTCTTGGAGGCAATTTGTGGGGAGGAAGGCGGCTATGTTCATCAGTTGACGTAACTGTAACGGTTACGCTATTCGACATTTTCGACGAAAGAACTATTTTACTTTTACCAATGAACCTTTTGACTTACCAACGAACAATTTGACTTACCAACGAACCACTTGCCTTACCAATGAACCTTTTGACTTACCAACAAACCATTTGACTTATAATACGTCTTTCAAAAAAACAAATAAAAATGCATGACAAAGAATTTGATCGTACAACCTATACGTATTATAATATAGTAGGGTCTATTATAATAATTATTATTACTTAAATTTTTCATTTTTTTTACTAGTTGAAGTATTTTTACATCAATGTTGAGTCAATTAAGGTCCCGACTGAAAACCAATGTCGTGGTATCCCACTGAGGCGGGATCCTTTTTGACACCACACAACAGAATTATTACCAATATGCAATTTGTACTACGAATGTTTCTTAATGTTGTGTGTTGGTCAAAAAAAATGTTTCTTTCTTTTTTTTCTTACTTATTGTATGAATGGTTGTCAACAGTGATGGTGTAAAAACGCATGGGTGTGGGTGGCGCGCTCCTGGAGGCGGCGGCGCGAGGCGACGCGGCGCGGCTCGCCAGCTTGCTGCGCGCGGCCCCGCACGAACGGGATGCCATAGACGAGGTGACCACTTTTTTTAAATTACAACAAAATTATTATTTTATTTATTTATTGATTGGTTGGACTATAAAAGAACATTTATATACCCAAAATATAAAATAAAAACAGCTACAAAATCCTCTAGTTTACCTGCAGGTGTTGAGTTACGAGTTTCTAAGGTAATTTCAAAGATTTAAAAAAATAAAGAAATCGATTTTAAATAGAACTAAAGGGGTGCTTGATGTTGTTGTTATTGTTATTGCGATGTACTTATTTGTTATTTCTTTACTGAGACCATTTAATATTTAAGAATTATAATTGCATTTCTACTGCATACTATAAACGTTGTTATACTTAATTTGAAAATTTCCTGCAAGAAAAAAGATATGATTTTTGCTTTAATTTTTTATTTATAATCACATTCTTACTTATGTTCTTCTTAGACTGTGGTATAATGAAATTGTATAAAATATATGTGCTCACTCTATGAAAATAAAACTATCAAACCAAAAGTGCTCTTACTTTAAGCTTACTGCCTACACAATAGGATGTGCAAAAAATTAAACATTTTTTTTATAATGATTTCTTATATTTACGCGAACTAAGTTAATATACGCGATAAAATCCGTAAAATTAGTTTTATTTAAAAACATTTTTTTTTATTATTATTAAGTTTATATTATAAACGCATTTATTGTATGTCCTAATAAAATTAATAAAATGATATTAAAATTAGCGTCTTGTCATGACATTGTATTATTTGGATACTGCTGTTTCATTTATGATAAAATGAGAGACATAAAAATCCTAACAATCAACCCGAGAAAGGAATTTATGAACTTTTTTAACACACTCATATAATTTTATCATGAAAATGACAAGTAGTTGTCGACAATACACTTAAGTTCACCCGACCTAATTAAATGCAAACAACATACAATTACAGAGTACATTAGAATTTGTTTCATTTCTCGCGCATTGTTCTCACACAGAGAGCAATTCTTTAAAATTAAAGAGCCAACTTGCAAAAGGTCTCTTTGTTAGTGACTTTTAATAAGAAAGCATACAGAGTTAACTTTTTGTACACACCGGCTTAACCGTAAGGTTACCGTTACAGCATATCAAAAACGAGTCAACAAAGTCCAGATTGTAGGTCTCCCCCATAAATTGTCTCATAGATAGGACATTTGTGACTGTTAGTAAAAAAACATACAAAGTAAACCTTTTTATAAACACCAGCTTACCGTTATCGTTAGAGTATGTCAAAATCGAGTGTACAGAGTCCACTGCTGAACATAGGCCTCCCTCATAGATTGTTGCATAGGTGGAATATTTCGCATAGTTTCTTTGTTAGTAACTTTTAATAAGAAAACATACAGAATAAACTTTTTATACATACCGGCTTACCGTTACCCTTACAGCATGTCAAAAACGAGTCAACAAAATCCACTGCTGACCATAGGCCTCCTCTATAGATTGTCTCAAAGTGGGATTTTTGCCACAGTTTCTTTGTTAGTGACTGTTAGTAAGAAAACATTTGGACAGTGGTAGAGCCACGCGGCAGCTTTCGCACGGGTGGGCCGGCTCGAACCGGGGTGGTACCACGACCTCACAGAAAACCAGCGTGAAGTAGAGGTTTACCTCTGCATTTCGCTTGGTGAGTGCAGGTGGCCGGAGGCCCTTTTTACTGGAAATGAGACATTCCATCTTAGTCCTCACGGGTGACAACGCATCTACATTTTGATTTGTAATAAAAGATAGATGTAGATCTCTATGGGCCGCAGCAACCACTTACCATCAGGTGGACTGTGTGCTCGTTTGTCACCCTTATCTTATAAAAAAAACATACAAAGTAAACCTTTTTATACACACCGGCTTACCGTTACCGTTAAAACATAACAAAAACGAGTCAACAAAATCCACTGCTGACCATAGGCCTCCTCCATAGATTGTCTCGTAGGTGGAATATTTCGCATAGTTTCTTTGTTAGTGACTTTTAATAAGAAAACATACAGAATAAACTTTTTGTACACACCGGCTTACCCTTACAGCATGTCAAAAACGATTCAACAAAGTCAACTGTTGAATATAAGCCTCCCCCATAGATTGCCTCATATGTCGGACATTTGCCATAGTTTCTTTGTTAGTCACTTTTAGAAACAAAACATACAGAATAAACTTTTTGTATACACCGGCTTACCGTTACCATTACAGCATATCAAAAATAAGTCAACAAAGTCCACTGCTGCCATTGGCCTCCCCTATAAATTGTCTCACAGGTGGGATATTTGCCATATTTGCCACGCTTGTCAGGTGAGTTGCCAGTTAAGCATGATAACAGCCATACCGGCTTAGTTCTTTGTAAAAGCGGACTTTGATTACTATCTTGTTCACCTCATGGTCGATTTCAGTTACATAATTTCTATAATGATTTCTTATATTTACGCGAACACTACACATTGAATAAAACTCCCCCGTGACCACGGTTGCTGGAAAGCAACCGAAACGTCGGGAATATAAAATAAGTAAATTAAACGCGATAAAATCCGTAAAAAATAGTTTTATTCAATACATAATTTCTGTTATCTTCTCCACATCCCATCTTCACATTACAAATCCAAGGCATTAGTACAGTATATATCTGTCTGTCTGTCTTCAAGATAAGAGTGAATAGGTTTTTGTTACGTTAAGTTTGTACGGTTTACAATCTAGGGTTTCATCGCCACTACCACCAGGTGAGATTGTAATCAAGTACTGGTTTACTGGGATATTCAATAATCATAGATAATAGTCGATGTTAAAAGATATAATTTATCGATATTTTAAAATCAATGATACAATTTGTGAAAAAAAATCAACAACAACACATCAGAAGCAAACATTGCATCGATGTCTCCAAAAGCGTATCTAAATATATCGATACATTACCTGATGAAAGTTACTATAGATTACGTAACATTTTCATCATTTCATCGAAATTACTACAAAAATATTTTATTTACGATGTTTTATTCAATAACACTTTAAAACGATGTGTACAAAATACAAAAAATAAAAAAATATCCACGTTGCCTAACATCGAATATCTGGGTTCATTGAACATAGGAATTTTGTAATTATTCAAACTATTCGAGCAACTTTCAACTTCGGCTAACCCTTGATATTAACAGCTGCCGGAAGCGACCTCGGCACTCCGAATATCTCAGTATAACGTCGTAGTAGCGACCTTCGGGGAGACCTTGGAGTACCAGATTGTAGAAATCAGGCCGCTGCTTCATTTTTTTCATATATTAGTCTTGCAGTAGAATGCAGCGAGCAGTTTTGAAAAATATATTATTAAATTTAGCCTACTAAACAGTTCTACTTAAAGGCCAAATTAGATGATAACAAATAAATATATAACGTAATAACAAGAATAATTTAATTATAATAGTTATTATATGTGTTAAATTGTTATGATTTCAGTAATACAAATAAGATTATTATAAGTTAATGAAGTATCAGAAATTACCGTTATAATTATTAAATTATATATTGTATTATTCTGAGGACCGTAGCGGACAGATATACATCGCCGCTGTGGAAATGTCTTGTGCAGAGACTGATCACTGGGCCCTATCCACCCCCATGATGGTCTGTCTCGGCACAGGGTATTACTTTATTTCCCTAGATTTTAAGCAAACCATTGTTTTAATAACCCTTGTTTATTATTATTATTGTATTACTAACCCACATATGGATTTTAATTACTGAAATAAAGAATTTATATATTTATATATATATACGTGTCATCATACTAGCTCGCCAGGCAGACGTTGTTCTGCCCTTTCCAAAGACCCTTCCTATAAAAATCCTTAAATTCGCAATAAAAAAATTTGAGTGTTACTTATCAGGATAAAAACTATCCTATCTCTCAAGTTGGACCAAAATGCACAGTGTGCAAAATTTCATTGAAATCAGTTCAGTAGTTTAGGAGTCCATTGCGGACTAACAACGTGACACGTAATTTTTATATTATAAAGATATATGGCTGTATTTTTGTTAAAATTATTCGTAAATTGAACATAATTGCATATTATTTTTTCACATTATGCATTATAACATCTTAAAATTCTTTAAGGAAGTTTCACAACATAAGTAAAAAGTCATCACGCAACTTTAAACTACGCAACAACAAAACAATGGTTGCATATCAACTGTAAAAACGGACTCGCTACAAAAGAATTTCATAATAACAAACTATTCCAATGTCGCGCCCAACGTCCACCTGCACACAATAAATGGCCTATTAAAAACCAACGCAAGGGATAGGATGTTTCGCCTCGTACATTACAGGTTCCTACCTGCCAGCCAGGATTTGATAAGATTAAATAAAGGACCAGGGATAAAAATAGAGGATATCATATTGTCTATATAAATAAAATTTGCAGTAGTGCGCGTGTCATGGAAAAACTACTGGATATATTTCAATTAGGTTTTCTAAGTTTTATTTCGTAGACACTTGGCAAAGTTTTAAGGATCGCGTTACTAACCCAGAAATTTATATATTTTAGTTACAAACGGAGCAACGAATAGCATTGTTTGCAAAGCAATTTTGTAAGCAAAGTATATTTTTGCTTGCGATCTTGTTATGTTTTTCCTTCACACTTACGAATACTTTGTTAGTATATCAAGCAACGCGGACGAAGTCGCGGGTATCAGCTAGTTTTCAATGAAATGCTGTTATAGTATCAGTAGCAACATTAATTATGTAATATAAAACCAATGTTAATATGCAATGTAACGTAGTTTGTCTCTCTAACATTGCGCGTCACCTTAAAGTGATTTTTAAATTCTTTGACCTCAACTAACAGAGGGAATGGCGAATACCTACACGCGACATTACCTTGTCCTCTATTAAAGATTTTAAATTAGGGGAGACGATCAATTTTTGACGTCCTTTAAAATAATGGGCTTCTGGCAACCCTAATTACAGGCCGCGTTGGATGCTATTATGCAGTAGCAGTGCAGCACAAATGAGTGGGCACCCCATCGCGTGCAAATTAACACAGCGAAACGTTTACGAGCTGATCTACATCCCGATTTCGTCCTTATTACCTTCACTTTTCATGATACAAACGTCTACAATTGCACGCAGATGTTATCTCAAAGAATTATATATTTCACACTCATCCCGTCAATAGATAGTCGTAAGAATCAATCGATAAATAATTAAAATCCATCGATACATTGCCTCGTCCATATCGATAAATCAGCTGCTGTCTCTATACCGACGATTTACGATTGCTATAAAATTGAATTAAAAATTTTTAATCAAAAACTCCCTGTGTGAATTTATCTGTCCGTGCGTAGCTTTAATTAATATTTAAAAACATAATACTCGGCATCAATTTACATTTCCAATGCATTCGTATAACTAAGTTATCTAATTTAAACGTAAATTAATTTAGCGATCTAGTAAACTTCCGGAATTATTATTCCGGAAGTTTACAGTCTATTGACTTCATTATTTTTAAAGATAAAGTTCATGTTGACACTTTGTGGTGATTAAAGTTGTTAAAAATTTATTTGCATAGATTCGCGTGATAAAATTGAAGCGCACCTCCCCCCACCACTAATCCCACCATCACTACTCCCAACACCACTACACTAGGAAAGACACACCACCGTCGACAATACGATACGTATTTCGCCACTACACGAGGCATCCTCAGGTGAAGTAGACTGCGGTGACTGACCGCTAACGCTTGACTAAGCGTGTACCATCCGCTGAGCATACCATCAGCTGAGCTGTGATCAACTGCAACCGCAACTGCTCTTTTGCCTCTTTTTTCATAAAAAGTGCAAAACGCCAATTTATTGCATCAAAAACGATCCGAGAAGAAATCTCAAAGTTTTTTAAAAAAAATACTTTTTTCGAAAGTTTTCATTAACGATTCCTCTTCACCGCATCAACCGATTACGATGCGGTTTGCAGCAATCGACAACGATTTTGAGGTTTTAAAATTGATGGTTACATCTGTTATAAGTTATTCCAATAAAACATTTTTTTGCAAATATTATTTTTGTCTTTTCGAAAAATTTACCGGTACGAATCGGTTCAAATGGTATGGAAAATTTATGTTTGGTGAAGCCCTTTCGAACGCCACCAAGTTCGTTCAAATCGTTCAAGCCATTCAAAAGTTATGAGAGGTTACATATAAAACTAGACAACAGTCATTGATTTTCATAGCGGGAAGTTAAAAACACTTTTATTAATAAAGTTAAAAAAAATATACTATAAATTAAAAAATCTAAAAACCCCCGAATAAAAAATAGCTGATGATCTTAAACGGCTGAACAGTTTTCTAGAATCAAAGCTAACACTTTAGATTAACCAACCTTATTACCTTCCAACTAAAAAGTACTAAAACAAAATCGGTTAGTCCATTTGGGTTTTCCGATGTCCCAGACAAACATAGATACACACGTTCAATCAATCAATCAATCAATCAATGTCTTTATTCATTATTAATAAATTGTGTACGAATATTACAGCAATGTCCTATTTATATTGCTAAAACTTAACTTAGTTAAACAAAATAAATTAATTAGATAATCAAAACATAAAATAAATTAAAAAAAAATTAATTAAATTAACTAATAAATGTCATTGTACCTTTCCTAACTATATCATTATTCTACCTACTTAACGATTAATATTCATCACAAATGTTCAATAATATATTGTTTACATTATATAATAAAGAAAAACCATTTGAAAGAAACTAGCAAATGTCAACCTACTCCATAATTAAAAAAAATAAATAAGCTAAACTTCCAAAATAAAAAGAAAAGAGAAATAAACAAAGTATTAAACTTCTTATCATTTAAATAAATATTCTGACTACTCTATGGTTAAAATTCATCAACACTATAAATACATTTCTCTATAAGTAGTGCCTCAAACTCTGTTTTAAAAACTTTTTATTTCTTTTAGTTTTTTAGCCATCTTGTTAAAAAGTAAAACTGCCTGATAACGAGGACAGTGTTTTACAATTTACAGTTTAGGCATAACAGGCAAAGTCAAGTTCATCCTTCTGGTGCTTTCTCACTCTTTCATTTCTTCATCACTCATAAAAGTGTCCGTTTTTTATAACATCAGTCAGAAGTATCAAAACATACAGGCTGGGTCCTGTAAGAACTTTTAGCTTTTTGAAGTATTCTTTACATGATTCCCAAGGCGGAATACATACCATTGCTCTTATAGCTCTTTTCTGAGCAGTAAATGCTTTTTTCATATTATATTTATAGCTATTGCCCCAGAATTTGATGCTATATCTTAGCTTAGACTCAACAGGCGCATAGTACACGTTTAAAAGTTGATCAATTGTCAATTCTTCCCGCAAGGTGCGTAAGGCATAGCTGGCTTATTGTGTCTGTTATGGCTGCCAGCTCAACTATCCAATTTAGGAGATCGTCCTGATGAATTCCCAAAAACTTCACAGAACTTACAGTTGTTATTATTTCCCCATTTACATTCACTTCTGTTATGTCATTATTTCTTGTGGTGGCTTTGAACACGACGTTTAACTTATACGAGTAACACCCCTCTGTTTTCATTGGGGTTAGGGGTTATAAACAACAATTCATTATGTACTAATTTTACTTTAAATGTCCGTGAAGTTTATGTAACTATATGCTGTTCCATATTGCGAAAGGCTAGCGCACTGCGAAGACAAAAATTGTGATCATGATGGCACTGGTCAACCACGCCACGCATCACGTCATGGACTAAGGCCGGCATTCAAAGACAATCTTGAGTTAAAAAAAAAACAACAAACGATCATACAGTCCACTTGGACACAAATATACTCGTAGATAACATATTAATATATAGTAGATATATGATGTAAAAACGCGATAGAGTTTTTAAAAATAAAATAAGGGAAGAATCGAGCACACAGTCCACCTGATAGTGGTTCACAGACATCTACATCTATCCTCGATTAAGAATCAAAATGCCGATGTGCTGTCCTCCGGGGACATGAAATGCATCATTTCCAGTAAAAAGGATCTCCACATCTCCTACACTCGCCATACGAAACCCAGCAACCTTAAGCTGCTATTTTACGCTGGTATTCTGTGAGAGCGTGGTCTTACCCCAGTTGAGCCGACCCATTCGTGCTTTAAAATATAGCTGCAGCGTAACTCTACCATGTATAAAACTATTTGTTGTACGCGACGCTATTGAAATTAAAAAAAAACCGGCCAAGTGCGAGTCGGACTCGCGCACCGAGGGTTCCGAACAAATCCGTAGTTTAAAATTATTAAAAATATTTTTATTATATGATGTAACTAAAAATTTATGCTTTTCGCAATTTTTCCTTTATTTGTGCTATAATACGTTGCTTCGTACCAAATTTTAAAATTCTGGGTTCATGGAAAGTACTTTGTAGGTTTTGATTCCCTTGCGAATGTCGAAAATTTGCGGCATAAACGGCTGTATCTTTTGATTGCGTTGGCTTAGAAGTTTGATTTTTTCACAGCTCCAAGGGACAGTAGATTTGAGTATTTGATATGAATTTCAGCTTCATTCCTCCACGCGTTCCTGAGAAAGAGGGCCTTGACAGACAGACAGACAGACAGACGGACAACAAAGTGATCCTATAAGGGTTCCGTTTTTTCCTTTTGAGGTACGGAACCCTAAAAACATCCTAATTTCAATATAGAGGAAGGTTGGGTACTACCATCTGCTTGGCATCCTGTAATTAATAAAATTAAAACTAAACCCAAGCATACCACTGCAAGACTTCAAGACACAGTAAGATCATTCCGCGTAAATCGGACCAAAACTAATAATTAAAAAAGCTGAAGGTACTCCGGGCTAACTGTAAGATCGAGACGTCAATCACCTCAGTCCCCCGTGACCATAGGTGCTGTAAAGCACCCGAAACATCGGGAATATAAAATAAGTTAATATACGCGATAAAATCCGTAAAACTAGTTTTATTTTAATGTGTAGTGTTCGCGTAAATATAAGAAATCATTAACTAATAAAAGTGTGTTATAAGCAAATGCCACACACTAGTATTCTATCTTAGTCTTCAGTAGTAAAAACGCACTTTAACCTTCTTTGTTTGAAGTTATCTGCAAGTGTCCATGGAAACTAACCATCACATAGACTGTAAGTTCGTTTGTCATTTGTTTTATATACAAGAAAAAAACTATCTATTCAAGAAAAATACTTCAAATAATAATAAAATGATACCCGCTTAATAGCTTTTTAAGTCGGGGCTAAATACTTCTATAAACTAGTATACTGTTTTAGCACAGACTTCTGAAGCAATAATATTTTTAGTTCCTTCAAGTCTGCTTTTAAAGTAATGGTATAACCATTAAACAGTTTAGCGCGCTTCGCAGTAACTTTAAGTGCATAAATATAACTGTGTAGGGTGTGCAAATAACAGTTTTATGCATAATACCATTTTACACCTGTGTTGGGACGGTGTAAGAATATCCACTACCCCATATCATCTATCCCGTGGGTGTCGTGAGAGGCGACAGAGGGAAACAAATCAGGAGATAAAAGCAGCAGACAGCAACAACTAAAAATAAAAATAAACTGCGGTTGCCAACCCGCTTGCCAAGTGTGGCAACTATGGCAAATATCGCCGTTTGAGACAATCTATGGGAAAGATCTAATGTTGAGTGAGCAGTGTAATTTTATAGGCTGTAATGGATGTATGTCTAGAAGATAATCCACCAGGAGCACATGACTCACTCAGAGGTGAAATTATTAAATCAACAGTAACATTACAACTATAGCAAATATCCCTCCTATGAGGCAATCTATGGGGAAGGACTATGTTCAGCAGTGGACTTTCATAGGCTGTAACGGTAACGTTTATATATAACATTTTATGCAAATAGCGATATAATCAATGTTTTTATTTCAATTGTGAATAATTTACGGTATTACCACATTTTGTTGTATTTTCATAACATAACATAAACTTTGACCTTCATATATCTACCATACTATATCCTTATTATATTACCTATTTTTCTATATATTTAATATAAATATAATACTAACGAAACGTTTTTTACGTGGTAGAGCAGCTGCCAGCTACATTATGATTGTAGCAAGAATGGGTCCGCTCGACCGGGGAAGGACCACGCCCTCACAGAATACCATCGTAAAATAGCAGCTTAATTCTGCTGTGATTCGTATGGTGAATATAGAGAACTGGAGACCCCTTTTTACTGGATACGAGTCATTCCAGCTTAGTCCTCAGGGATAAAAACGCATCTACATATTGATTCCTAATCGAAGATAAATGTAGATGTCTATGAGCCACAGTATTCACTTACCATCAGGTGGACTGTTTGCTCGTTTGTTACCCTTATCTTATAAGAAAAAAACACCTCTCTCGCTTCTTTCATATCATATATCTTCCATATATTAATATATCTATTTTTCTTAATATAAATATTTTTTAAAGTTATCTCCACACTAGGATTGTCTCCTGTAATGTGGAGTTTACATACATAAATTTCAGAAGGACAAACATCATAGTCATAGTCATACAAATACTTGTTCCGTGCGGGATTCGAACCCGTGGCCCTTAGCGCGGCAACTCATTGCTAAACCACTGCGCCACGGAGCCGACAAATAATCTGAAAATGGCCTCGTGTTATGACCGTATCATGGAAATTGACGTACGAAGAGTGAAGTTGGTTAGCAAACCCAATTCTACTCTTATCCTGCGCATATAGTATTAACATTAATCAAGAGTAAAGATGTTAATAAGTGATAAAATTTAAAATTTTGTACAACCGACTGCAATATGAATAAAATAAGAACATCATCAATGTAGTCGAAGTCAATTAAATACGGATTATTAATGATAACTCAAAACCTTGGTAGGTCAGATCTTGATCAAATTTATATGAGATCACATGAGAAGCACCAGCTTTCAAATAAAAAATCAAGAATCATCAAAATCGGTTCACCTTGAGAAAAGTTCTGAGGTAACACATATAAAAAAATACAGTCGAATCGAGAACCCTTTTTTTTTTTTGAAGGCGACTGAAAATTAATTAGCTTATAATAACAAAATAAATGATGTGTCTTTGCTATGGTAGTGATGTTGGGATTAGTGGTGACGGGGATAGTGCACGCAATTGAGGGAGGGCGGGAAGTGCTTCTCAAACTAGGTAAGACACATCTATTTATTTTGTTACGCGGAACTTAGCTAATAACTTTTTATCATCTATATCTATGCAAATAAATAAAATTGAAGTGTGTGTTTGTAATTTCAAAATAACAGCTTTTTACTAAATACAAATGGAAAGTACATACGGTACTTATAACAAAAACACAAACTTATTTTTTTTTAATAATTAATAGAATCAGGCGTTACTTTGCGGAAATCCATTATAATGGGGCCAGGCTTAGCGGCTAGCCTCCGCAGAGTCTACTTCACCTGAGGATGCCTCGTGTAGAGGCGAAACACGTGTCGTATTTTCAAGAGTGGTGTGTCGTGCCTAGTGTGGTGATGCTGGGGATGGTAGTGTTGGGATTGACGGCGATGGGTATAGTGCGCGCGATTGACGGACGGTGGGAGGTCCCCTTAAAACTGGGCAGGACACGTCATTTTTTTTCTTTACACGGAATTAAGCGAATTTGTTTATAACAACCCCATTTAAAAATTTTGTCTGTCTGTCTGTCTGTTCCGGCTAAACTCCGAAAAGACTGGACCCATTTTGACGGGACTTTCACTGGCAGATAGCTAATGTTATAAGTAGTAACTTCGGCTACTTTTATTTCAGAAAGGGAATTAGTGTTTCGCGCAAAATAATTATAACCCTAAATTACACGCGGGCGAAGTTGCTTGGAACAGCTAGTCTTTAGTATAATGGATTTCGTTAAACTAACGCCTGATTCTATTAACTATCAATCAAGATGTTAAAAACAGTAATCACCCTAAATCGAAAATGAAAGAGACAGCGCCTTATGAAAACATTTGCTCCTTTAATTAAAACTTAAATTTAACTGCCCAATATTAACGTTCCGATCGTCGATAATGAAATGCCTCAACTTTTAAAGAAAGTTTGTAACTAAATGGCTTCCTTTACGACCCAATCCTCGTTAGTTTCAATAAAAAATCAACAGAGTTAATTGTTAGCTTTATAATCATTTACAATACACGTCGGTCCGCGACCGGTTCCATCGATCAACTGCACGTCGCCGGGTGATTTGTTGCAAGACGCTAATTATAACCTGTCAAAACTAAATGTTTACTTCTTTGCAAGAAACTAAGAGACCTGAGCTAGGTTTTGATTAGGTTTCTTACATTTTAATTAAATCACATTTTGTATATGACTTTCAAAGGAGGCTAAACCCTCTCATAATATCAAATGTTTTGGGAATTTTCTGCCATGTACGATCGCATTGTAGAATTTGAGGACACCAATGTATTTTCCGAAGCGATATATTTTAGGGACCTTCTAGTTAAAAACCTTAAAGATTAAAACAGTATCTAAAACTACTTTTATGGATTCTATCGCGTTTAATTATACTAATTTTTAAATACCCGGCGTTTCGGGTGCTTTCCAGCACCCATGGTCACGGGGGACTGATGTGATTGACGTCCCGGGAAATCTGTAGTTTGTGATCATATTCTAGACGGCCCCCGCCATTACATCAGATTTGATAGACCACAAATTCTCACGAAAGAGCATCGATTCCTGCCAAGGATGATACGTGAGGCTATTGAAATTAAAAAACATCCTAATTTCAATAGAGAGGAAGGCTGGGTACTACCACCTGCTTGGGATCCTGAAATTAATAAAATAAAAACTAAACCCAAGCACACCACTGCATGACTTCAAGACACAGTAAGTACATTCTGCGTAGATCGGACCAAAACTAATAATTAAAAAAGCTGAAGGTACTCCCGGTTACCTCTGACATCGGGACGTCAATCACCTCAGTCCCCCGTGTCCATGGATGCTGGAAAGCACTCGAAACTTCGAGAATTTAAAAAGAAGTGTAATTAAACACGATAGAATCCGTAAAAGTAGTTTTAAACAATGTGTAGTATTCGCGTAAATAAGTATAAGAAATCATTATTTAACGTAATTACTAATCCCGACTGCGTAAAAATTTTTAATGAAAAGAGTTTAATTTTATAGGTTATGTCACTCCCACAATTAAGACGAATCTAATGACATCTCACTTGTTAAAATCCATTAAGCCGTTTAGGCTGCAGAGGGTGCCAAAGAAATAGACATACATACTTACATACACCCGAAAAACTATACCCTCCTTCCGGGGTAGTCGGGTAAGAACATAAAACTCCTCTGGTGTGCAGTGTTTTATGGACGCCTGTGTTACTTAACATTAAGAGAGCCGCGTGCATGCTTTTATAGAATATAAAAAAAAACTTCATCAAACTACACTCACCATACGAAACACAGCAGCATTAAGCTGCTATTTTACGCTGGTTTTCTGTGAGTGTAGTGTTTCTCGGTCAGGCTGACCCATTCGTGCTACAACGTTCGTATAACGTTAATCCTTACATTTTCCTTACAAACTAACTAACCCCGCAGAAAAAGTGGATGCCCCCATTAAGGCCAATCTTTCTCATAACGGGAGAGGCTTATGTCCAGCTGTAGACTTTTACGGGTTGATGATGAAGAAGAATCAACGATAATTTTGTCTTAGTGTAGTTAGAGTGGTTCTTAATCGAAGACAGATGTAGATTTCTATAGGTCAAAACATCCACTTATCACCAGGTAGACTGTATGCTCATTTTTCACCTTTTTTTAAATCTGGTATAACTCATAATCACCTAAACGTCACCCACGGCACGAAATGAGGTGATAGATAGATTCAACAATGATTTATGAATAGTAATATTCTTTTTAGGGTTCCGTAGCCGAAGGGTATCCAATAGGACCCTATTATTAAGCCTCCGCTATCCGTCAGTCCGACCGTCTCTCTGTCAGCGCATTGTATCTCATGATCCGTAATAGGTACAGTTGAAATTTTCACAGAATGTGTATTTCTATTGCCGCTATTACAACTAATAATAAAAACAAAATTAATTAAAAATTAAAAGGGCTCCCTACTAGAAACGAGTTTTTTTTTGCATATATGGTATTAAATTTTGTACGATGGTACGGAACCCTTCATGTGCTAGTCCGACTCGTACTTGGCCAGATTTTTTTTATTTCTTTCCTTACATCTCCGGAGAAACCTCATTTTCAAACCGTTGTGGTTTAAAAAACTTGTTGATAGTTAACAAACGAGACTTTAATATCGTACATCCAAATATAATGATTTCATTTCAGTTCTTCTTTTTAACACGTTTTTATTAGCTTCGCGTGTATCTATCTATCTATATAACGGAATCTTTTAATGTAATTTTCATCAACTTGTAGACGGCCGATTCCCTTGAAAATTTGTACTAGTATCAAGTACCGATGACAGTACAATAATTTAATAAAAGCTTTTAGAAAAATTTACTTCGCAAATATCCGCGTTATAAAATAAAATGATGTGTCTTAGTATGAAGAGTAATATAGGGCGGGAGGTGCTCTTCATACTAAGTAAGACACATCATTTTATTTTATAACGCGGATATTTGCGAAGTAAATTTTTCTAAAAGCTTTTATATAATGGATTTCCGCAAAGTAACGCCTGATTCTATTAATTATAATTTAATAAGTTTATCTTAGTATTCTGATCATCAACACGGTTCATGATAAATGAAGAAAGCGTGTTTTTTTAAGTTTTTTTTAAACTCATATAATATTGTTACGTTATAAAATGTATGAACCGTTCAATGTTCGATATTGCTTGCACAGTTATAAATAATTGATTTCGAAGATTTTAAAGAACTCAAATATATGTGATTTTTAGCAGTGATTCTTTTGAGTTTATTTAGAATTTATCGCGTTTAATTTAGTCATTAAGGAGTATGTTAGGACTGAATCTGAATAACAAGGTTAGAAATTGTGTGATAACAGAAGAGTGGTTTGTGTAGTTTGTAAGATGATGTTGTGGAATAATAATAATAATAATATAATAATAATATTCCACAACTATCAAACAACGCCATCTAGTCCCAAGCTAAGCAGAGCTTGTGTTATGGGTACTAGACAACTGATAAACATACTTATATATTTCTAAATACATAAATATTATAGATAAATTACACCCAGACACAGAACAAATGATCGTGTTCATCACACAAACATTTGTCCTGGGTGGGAATGTTTCGATAGCTTGGTTGAAACAGAAAGTATGAACGTGGAACGAATGACAAAGCCAATTTATGTTGCAGAAGTGAACGGAAGATTCGGGAAGGGACGCCCTAGACGAAAGTTTAAATTGAAAATGGGCGAGTTTAGGAGTACTCCTAACCAACGAGCGTGTATGCGTAGATATATGGATGTAAAGGAAACGAGAGAGGTGTGTCAGGATCGCGCCAAATGGAAATCCGTAGTCTTTGCCTACCCTTCCGGGTAACAGGCGTGAGTGTAAACACTCTCATGTTTTATGTTTATATTAATTTAGTTCCATGTGTAGTATTCGCGTAAATATAAAAAAAATATGAGTTCTAGTACCACTATTCTTACTATTAATTTTTTTTAATGTTATTTGAGTATTAATTTAATATATTATATAATTTAGTACTATCAGTTTATATGTTCTATTGGCGCATATGCGTACGGAGTTGTTTTTTTTTTACTTATTATAAGCCAGTGCTTAACCACAATCCCACCTGGTGGTAAAAGGTGATGCAGCCGTAGATGGTAAATCGCACTGTCTTATCGTAACAAAAGCCTATTCACTCTTGCTTTGAAGACTAATAGTATAGATTGTATTCCTACGGAAAGATACCTTTAAGTAATTGTAGTACTTTGCTATTACTTTAAGTAATTTTATAATTTGACTAGCGCTCCGCCACGGTTTCACATAGGTGATTTGTGATTTCTGTATTATAACAGCGTCACCTACTGTAAAGATTTGTTAGTATTAACTATTTTTGGTGAACGCAATGAAGCGAAAAAAAAATTATATAGTATATGACGCAAACACCAGATTCCTTTCTATTCATTCGCAAAAGAAAAAGGTAGTTGTTGGTTTCTATTTAATCCCCATAACAGCAGTATCTATAAAAAGTGGTAATAGTATATATTTAAAGAAAAAGTGTACGGCAACGGTTCAAAACCGGTCCCATTCACGAACGATAATCACAAATCAGTGTATAAGCAGCCGCCATAATTACGTCGTTACGGTTGCGTGCCCGCGACGTAGAAATTCAAAGATATTATAATGTTATTAAAAGAAAATAAAAGTCGAATGTACCATTTTTATAAAACATAATAAACCGTTATAAATCTCTTACTTAAAAAGTTATAACGACGGGGAGTAACGTTCACTCACGTGGTAGCGCCACGCTCGTGTGTTACGTTTAATAACATGAAAATACCTTTATTTGGGACGCTTCTTTACAAATATTAAATAAGCGATATCAGTTAATTAATTCATAATAATTATACTAATATTTAAAATCAGGTAACGGTTAAGTAACTGCTATTGAAAACTATGAAAGACCCGTGTTAATATTACAAAAGTTAATATTACGAAAATTTTACGACAGGTTGCGGCAACGAAGACTGTAAGAGATTTACGATAGAGACTCTCGATCAAAACAAATACAAAATACATGTGTCAAGTGAATCATTCTTTTTGGAGGTCGACTGATAAGTTCGGGAGTAAAATGAGACCCGTGTCTTTTTTACCCGAAGCTTTATATTCCAATTAATATTTAAGATTTTGTTATAAGACCTCGAAAGACAGGACCGAGAAACATTGTCTCGAAAAGCGCATAAAGCGTTTGGTCCTGCGTCTGATTTCTCCCTCGTCACGTCGAATTACTGTCTCATGATCTCATCGGACAATGAGAGTGAGAAAATGGAAAGTACATTTTACTTTATTATTTACATTTTTATTATATTATTATATTATACGTGGTACAGCCACCCTTGAGCTGTATTATGGCTGTAGAACAAATGGGGCGGCACAACCGGGGAGCACACTCTCACAGTCTACCCTAAAAGAGCACTATAATACTACTGTTTCCTATAATGTGACGCTGGAGAACTTTTTTACTGGTAATAAGGCATTCCATCTTAGTCAATAGGGGTGACACATCTGCATTTTTATTCTCATTTGAGGATAGATCTGTGTGTAGCTAATACACAACTTACGATCAGGTAGCATTTAAGTAATAGTGTCATATTACTTAAATGTCTACGTGGTAGAGCCATGCTGCAGCTAGTATAGTTGTAGCACGAATGGGTCGACTCGACCGGGGAAGGACCGTGCTCTCACGGAATACCAGCGTAAAATAGCAGCTTAACACTGCTGTGTTTCGTATGGTGAGTGTAGAGAAGCGGAGACCCTTTTTACTGGCATTCCATCTTAGTCCTCACGGGTGACAACGTATCTGCATTTTGATTCTTTATTGGGGACAGATGTAGATGCCTATGGGTCGCAGCAACCACTTACTATTAGGTGGACTGTGTGCTCGTTTGTCACCTTATCCTATAAAAAAATGTTACCTTGCACGCTATTCTCAGTTAATGGATCTCTACAAGATATAAAAACGCGCTAAATTTAGTAATATAAATATCTATATGTAATGTGAATACGACTGCCTCTTTGATCTAGTGATCGTGAACGTGACTAATGATCTTGTGGTCCCGGGTTCAAATCCAGGGTCGGGTCAAAATCAGTTATTGCGTTATTCTGATAAGATATTCTCAGTAGCTGCCAGGAGTCAGGAAGTTAGCGATGATATACCCCCGTGCCTCGGAAAACACGTCAAGCCGTTGGTCTTGCGTCTAATCTCTCGCCGATCGTGTTGAATTACCGTCCCATCAGAATACGAGAGTGAGGGAACAAGAAGTGCATCTGTGCTTGCGCATACACTCGGGCACCATAATCTTGTTGCTAGTTGAGACTGGTCACTGTGCCGAGTTTCAGTCTGGATGACATTATTAAATGTCTATAAATTTTTTTTTCATAGGATAGGGTGACAGACGAGCACACAGTCCACCTGATGGTAAGTGGTTGCTGTGGCCCATAGACATCTACATCTATCCTTGTTTGCGAATCAAAATGCGTTGTCACCCGTGAGGACTTAGATGGAATGCCTCTTTTCCAGTAAAAAGGGTATCTGGTTCTAGAGAAGTTTCGTACGGTGAGTATCTATACTCACCGTACGAAACTTCACACAAACACAGTAGCGTTAAGCTGCTATATAACGCTGGTATTCTGTGAGAGCGTGGTCCTTCCTCGTTCGAGCCGACCCATTCGTGCTACAACTATACTACTAATATAGCTGCAGCATGACTCTACTACGTATAAAATACCTTACCACGTGAATATTAACTAAATAGATGTTTCTAGTATAAAAGCAACTGAGAAATAGGGTCTTTAGTAGGTCATAAAATTAGCAGTCTCTAATCCAAGATTTAATAGACTTTTGTTACGCTAAGACAGTGCGATTTATCTTCTATGGCTTCGTCACCGCTTACGACTAAGTGGGATCTTAGCCACTGGCTTATAATATGTACAAAAAGTAAGCCGACGGATACGTCGTTGTGTAAGCCTTGTTATTTAACACTAAGCTGATTAATATACGACTCCAGTTTTGTTATTTTTTGCTTTCTATGCCGAACTGTAGGCTTCGCTTTAGGCTGCGTTTCCACTAGAGTTATGCGAGGAAGCTAAACGATGCTAGGAGGTGTAGCGGACTTTTTCAATAATACTATGTGAGATCTATTGTCCAGTAATCTAGCATAGTATCTCGCTTTGCTACACTACCTCGCACTCGTGTTTACGTGGTAGAGCCATGGTGTAGGTATGTTATAGTTGCAGCACGAATGGTCGGCTCAGCCAGGGATAAACCACGCTGCGTCACGTATTATTTTTATGTTTTTAATATAGAATAAGAGGTAATAAACAAGCACACAGTCCACCTGATGGTAAGTGGATGCTGTGGCCTATAGACACCCACATTTATCCCCGATTAAGAAACAAAATGCAGATCCGTTATCACCATTGAGGACTAAGATGAAATGCCTCGTTTCCAGTAAAAAGGGTATACCCAGTTCTCTTCATTGACCATACGAAACACAGCACTATTAAGCTACTATTTTACGCTGTTATTCTATGAGTGCGAGGTCCTACCCCGGTCGAGTCGACCCATTCATGCTGCAACCATAATATAGCTGCTGTAGGGTTCTACCAGGTATTAGCTCCGCGCATCAATAAACGAGATCATACATTGGCTATCCTTTGATTTAGCGCTTGTGCCTTCACCATGGGTACCGCAAAGCTCGACGTGCTACGCGTTGTGACTTGTGCAATGTGAGCGAGGCCTTATATATACATTCTATATTGTATGTAGGAAAGCCTGAGGCTGCTTTCTCTCTGGTCAGATATGGACTTCTTTGTATTATTTTAAACTAAAATATGAATTATGTGCGCAGACAAACTATATGAAATAATATTACAAGCAGAATGAGTTTAAAATTTCACCGAATATTTTTACAAGGTTATTTTTCAAGGAGTAGCCAAATTTTAAACTTTACTTCAAATGTATAAACAATGATATACCGTTGTTGCAGTTTTTTGAAAATGCGAATAAATAAGGATTCTATTTTTAGTTGAAAAATTATCCCAAATTTTATGTGATTTATGGGCAACAACGTTTTTGGCTACACCGATCGACATTTACAAATGTCTGCGTGCGTGTAAAATAAGTTAAAATAATTCATTACTATTTTGCATTTAAAAGATAAAAATGACAGAGTTATTGAGATTTTTTTAATTAACTTTTCTTCGCCATTTGTCTATATAACTTATTCTGAACCTTCTCTGCAAATTTGGCCGGTTATTGCAAAATAACCCTGTTATATATTCTAAAATTCCTTTCCACTGTTACATCAGTTAGATTCGTCTTACCTTTTCTCCAAACGAAATCAATTTTTTAGGAACGAAGTTCCTTATCGGTACGGTTTTGGGAGCTAGGCGACAAAGAGTGTAAAATTTTTTCTTCATTACCCCTTGTGTCAGTGTATTTTATTTTAAATTAATTTATTTTACTTTAACTTTTATGAAAGGAACTTCGTTCCAACTGAGTGTTCCACGACACTCACGTATTTTTTTACTTCATTTTGATGCATTTAGTAGGTTTTTGATTTGCCTTATTATAAAATAATTTAAATTTAAAAATTTTGTACAACCTACTTCAATATAAATTATTAAAACACAAAACCTATTGGTCAGACCTTGATCAAATTTATATGGGACCACATGAGAAGCACTAGCTTTCAAATAAAAAATAATCATCAAAATCGGTTCACCAAAAAAAAGTTATGAGGTAACACACATAAAAAAACATACAGTCGAATTGAGTACCTCCTCCTTTTTGAAGTCGGTAGATTAAAACCGATATAAACTTATTTTTGTATCACTAAACCTCTGATACCTCCACAATGAAGTACAAAGTTCTTAATGTCTTAAGTTGTGTATCCATTTGAGCAGCCTCCGGCCGAGCAGCCTCTATTTGAGGCAGACTGAGGCTACTCATCTTGATGCAGAGTGTCGAGGCACGTTGCGGATCAAGTGAGGCGACGCGATCCAGTTTAGAGAGCACCGATGATGGATAAAAGCTGCTTAACATTTTTGTCGTAAATCTTTTTATTTACTGGATCCCAAAGAACACGACAATTCTGGTATAATTTTATTAATTCAACTGCAGTATCGTTGTCGACCTCAATTTCGAGTTGTGACCTGTGGCAACATTTCCGTCTCCACTAAACACGCGGCTCAGACTGAGGCTTCTTTGAGCACGTCAAAAAAACCGAGAAAATATGGCTCTGATGAATTGGCTCATGGCGCGGCGTGCCTCAGGTTGAGGCATCCCGTCTCCAGTTGCGCAGAGCGGCTGCCTCGACCCGGGGATGCCTCTAGTGGATACATAGGTTTATGAGTTGCCACCAAATATGGACATGATTTCTCTATGACTCTACATTATGAGTAAACTTCCAGAGCATTTATTATAGTTAACAATACCCAACGAGGCAGTAATGAAGTAAAATATCAATATTTTGTAAAGTAGATTAACGTAATAAAACAAACATATTTACCCGACTATCCCAGAAGGAGGGTAATGTATTTTAATTGTATGTATGTATGTGTATATGTATTATATACGTGGTAGAGCCATGCTGCAGCTATATTGATAGTCTAGTTGTAGCACAAATGGGTCGCCGCGACCGGGGAAGGTCCACGCTCTCACAGAATACCAGCGTAAAGTAACAGCTAAGACTGCTATGTTTCGTATGATGAGTGTAGAGAACCGGAGACTTTTTTTACTGGAAAACAGGAATTCCATCATATTCCTCACGGTTGACAACGCATCTTCATTTTGATTCTTTATTGAGGATAGATGTACATATCTATGGGCTACAGCAACTACGAGTACTTACTATCAGGTGGACTGTGTGCTCGTTTGTCACCCTATCCTATAAAAAAAAATTCTATTTCTTTGGCACGCTCTGTAGCCTAAAAATCTTGATGGATTTTAGCATATGGGTGTCATTAGATTCATCTTAGTTGTGGAAGTGACATAGGGTATAAAAATGTTCTCTTTTCAGTAAACTTTTTTAAGTGGTCGAGTCTTTTTAATTACTGTTTTAACATTTAAGCTTGTTTATTGTTAGTCCGGCCCTGCTATGATATCTTACGCAAGCCTCTCGCTCTAATCTACTTAATAATCCAACGCCACCATCAATCAATCACTAAACAAGTGTACTATAATCGAGCGCACCGTTACTGCCGAAATAATTCTAACAGTTAATTGGTATTTAAATAGAGTATAGCATACAAAACTGATACCCCAATATCAAACATAATTTAGGACTATACGAAGCGTGATTATACTGTGCAAATTGATATAATTTACTTGATGATACGTGTATGGATAAAAACTAATCTATGCGCATAAATTGAATCCAATTTGAACTTTATTTAGAAGTTAAGAAAAAAGTTGATAGTCTTGTTTCAGTATCATTCTGATATCATTTTTATACGTGGTAGAGCCATGCTGCAGCTATATTAGTAGCATAGTTGTAGCACGAATGGATCGGCTCGACCGGGGAAGGACCACGCTCTCACAGAATACCAGCGTAAAATAGCAGCTTAACACTGCTGTGTTTCGTATGGTGAGTGTAGAGAACCGGAGACGCTTTTTACTGGAAACGAGGCATTCGATCTTAGTCCTCACGGGTGACAACGCATCCGCATTTTGATTCGTAATCGAAGATAGATGTAGGTATCTATGGGCAACAACAACCACTTACCATCAGGTGGACTGTGTGCTCGTTTGTCACCCAATCCTATAAAAAAAATCTTTTTCCAAAATTAAAAATATTTTCCAACCAACCTATTACAGATTACGAATTTACTAAATTACGAAATAATAATTCTTATTACAAATGTTTACTTAACACTGTTATACAATATTAGTGTATTAAATATTACGCTCTACAGCTTTCACTTTGTTTTCACGATTCAGTGATTGTAAATTGAGGTCACCGCGCTACACACATGTGCTGCGAAATCAAAACAAAGGTTCGGTTCTTACAATGAACTCGTCACAATATTACATATCTCGTATGGATAAATAAAAATATTAAAATTTATTAAAAAAAAAACTTTTAATAAAAACTTTTCTACCGACTTTTAAGAAGGAAAGGTGTTCACACTACAACTTATTTGAAATTAAACACTGCACATAAATAACTCTTTATTGCATTTAAACAAAGCTGTTACAATAACAGAAATCTTATGAAGTACAAACGGTGGTCATATCGCTTTAAGCGATTTCTACCTGACAAACCGAACGTAAAAGGACGTAAAGTTTTGTAATATTTTATTTTTTATACGTCACATTGTTTTTCTCCATATTTGTTTATTGTACTACATACTAGAAAAGAAAACGAGACTTGGTTGTTTGCAAGTTTTAGCTCGTGGGTTCTAACGCATTTTGCGACAGAACCCACGGGCTAAAACTTGCTTAGTCTGTGCAATAAAAAGCTACTCTGTGCCTTTTGCCACGCATATATCGTGCGGCAGTTTCGGGATGCGTGGCAAAAGGCTTTTTTGTGATTTTGTTCAGTTCAGTGTTCAGATCAGTTGCAGTCTGTTCTAGTACGTACTTACGTAGTACATATTCAATGATATTCGGCATCAAATTTTATTTATAATCAAAATTCTTTCTACTTGTGGCGCCATCTGTTATTCGTCATAGAAACTAAATTATTTGTCTAAAATCTAAACAAAAAGAATAAAATCATTTCCACATATAACTTCTAAAGTCGGAGCTTAAATTCGAGACTATGGTTTAGCCTCGAATTTACCATTTAAAGCTTCCTTTTTTTTCTATTTAGGTATGTCAAATTAAAATTTGTGTTTAAATATTTTTGAGTAATAGGGGTTGAAAGTAGTTCAAAATGGTTCATGTATAAACAGCCGGTGCGCGCCCACACACTGCCATCTGTCTAGATAAGGTTAATTATTTTAAGCATGAGTGTGCACAGTCAAACATTCGACTAAACATTTGGAGTGTTAATTTTTGTTAAAATTATAGTGACAAACGAACTTGCAGTAAACGGATACCTACAACCAACTTCAAACAAAGGAGGCTACAGATGCTTTATCACTTCTATGGACTAAGATGAAACGCCTTACAGCCTGTTATTATACTGGCTATTTATATCTTTAATATCGGAACACAGAAAGAGGTTTGGTGGCAGAAAGAGGTATGACAGGCTTCTACATTAATCCTCAAACTTAGTTAAGAATGCACTCTTCTTCTACATTACTACAGGCTTCTACATTAATCCTCAAACTTTGTTAAGAGTACATGTCACGAATTTTGAATTTAAATTTAAAAAAAAACACGGAACCATTCAAGTACTTTACTTTAAAAATCCTTTTCTAATATATAATACTTTAAATAATATAATACTTTAAAAATATTTTTGATGTTTTCTTTTCTGATATTTTTCCTTTAAAATAGTAAAATATATTGTACTTGGAGACAGGTAAGGTTTTTTTAAAATACAATTAAATAAACCATGAATGAAAGCTATAAAAACTTAAAAGGAAACAACGGTGAAATACGGCCGCCATGTGGCACAGATATTCAACATGGCGTTCCCGCGCTACGATATTTACGTTCCAAAACATCAACGATTAATTTATTCAGTATCGGAAATTTTATCTGCTGTCATCTAGGCGCAACCGAGTCGCCCATATCGGGCAGTCGGGGATCATTAAAAAACTAGTTCGGTTACACCGACCGGTTTGAAAGATTGTTCTCCCGTTGTACTTACATTTTTTCGTCGTATCGACCGCGGACATATCGGCTCTGCTTCAACACACCTAAAGATATAAGGGCAACGACATTTTCCGAATTCTGATGCTGCAATTGGCTATTTATTAGATGAAGATAAAAATGACTCTGTTTTATAATTACAAGTACAATAATTTAATGTTTTAGATTGACCGAAACTATTACAAGTATGCCTGAACTTTTTTAATATTTACAAATTCTATATTAATCTATACCTATAATAGAATCAGGTGTTACTTTGCGAAAATCCATTACATTAAAGATAATAAAAAATTGTTAGCTATGATTTTATTGCGTGAATCGTTTAATAATTTATTTAACATCTTTAAAATTTCATAATAATCTGTGTGGTGTAAAATAAGTGTAACATCTATACAAATAGAAGAAAACAACAACAAACTTCCACAGATTTCATCAGAGATTATACCCCCGAGATTTTAAATGTAACTATGTATGTTATGACTGCAATACCGTCTAATGGGTCAGCTAGAACAGGGAAGGCCCACGCTCCTACGGAATACCACTTTAAGTAAGTGTAGAGCACCCGAGATCCTTTTTAATGGAAACAACACATTCCATCTTAGTCCTCAGGGTTGATAACGAATCCATTTTTCATCCTTAATCGCGGATAGATCTAGGAGTCTATGGGTTGTTGTCATTCACGTCCGCGGGCGTCTTGATATCTAATTAAACACGGTCTACCTCCAGCTTTTAATTATTAATTTTAATCCGATCTATATCTATTTTTTATAGGATAAGGGTGACAAACGAGCACACAGTCCACCTGATGGTAAGTGGTAGCTGCGGCCCATAGACATCTACATGTATCCTCTATTACAAATCAAAATACAGATGCGTTGTCACCGGTGAGGATTAAGATGTAATGCCTCATTTCCAGTAAAAAGGGTCTCCGGTTCTCTACACTCACCATACGAAACACAGCAGCTGCTAGTTTACGCTGGTATTCTGTGATCTTCAAGTCTTTATTTGGCTTGCCATATACATTGTTATAGGTTGTGTGGTAAAAATTACAGATCAAAGTTTGATCGTACGAGTACCCGAACTTCGATGTGCTAAGAACACAGCATTGTAGTCTCTACAATGTATTATCTGTATAATATTGATAAACAATATAATTAATTACTCTCTCCTTCCCCTTTCACTCTCTTTTATCCTTTATTTCGTTTCTCTATCTCTTTTATTTCGGTAACAACTAAACACTAATGTGATTTATCAAATCTGATGTAACAACGGGCGATCTTGAACATGTTCACAGACTACAGGCTTCACTGTATATTCCTTTGCAGTAAAGCACCCGAATCGTCAATTCTAAATAAGTCAAATTAAACGCGATAAAATCCGTAAAATTCGTTTTATTCAACTAACGACACCATCGATATTCATTTGGCGACGATGCGTAAAATAAAACAACCCTTCTTTGGACTTCGCAATTTGCATACAATAAGGATCATTAAAAAGTTTCGTGTTTTATAACTTACGATACAACACCAACGTCAATAACAGCGACATATAAGTATTTCGATGAAATTTATTATCTGTGGAATAAAATATTATTTTTTTATTGGCACTGTAGCAAACATCATTTTGGATGGCGGTTTCTTCACATTATGCATATAAAAGTACACATAAAAAGTACATATAAATGTAGTTCTACAAAAATAAGTGATATTCATTCTGTAAATACTAGGAACAGACCCAAGCTAGTGGTACCAGTTAGTTGACACCACCGGGTCAGTAACTCATTCTTGGGGCTTTTACAACAAAATCCCAGAAAATATACAAAATTCGACCTGCTCAAAATTCAAAAACTTTATTAAACAAAGTTTGTATAAAAAGGGATATTATAATATTTAGGAATTTATGGATGTTAATAACCCATGGAAATGAGGTGATCGCTACCAAGTTATTTCTAATTTGTTTTGTGTGGTTAATTGTGTAACATACATGATTGTAAGCTGTTATTTAAAAAAAAGTCCCGTTGTATTTCTTGCTAGTTCTTCAAAGGACAGAGATTTTTTTACCAGTGGTAATTAAACAAAAAAGTGACTCCTTTGTGTCCTGTACATTTTATCTGTATATATAATGTGAAATATGTATATACTAGCTCCCCAGGCAGACATTGTTCTGCCCTCTCCGACGACCTTTGTCCTTTAAAAAATGCTTAAATTCGTAATAAAAAATATTGAGGGTCATTTATCGGGATAAAAACTATCCTATCTCTCAAGTTGGAACAACTGAACGCAGTGTGCAAAATTTTATTGAATTCAGTGCAGTAGTTTAGGAGTCCATCGCGGACAAACAACGTGACACGTAATTGTCATATACGAAGATATATTATATATATATATATATATATATATATATATATATAATATTAAATTTGACATATAAACTCCTTTCTAAACGTAGACACCCACTAAGAAAGGATATTGAAAAATTCAACTCCTAATTCAGCTTGTATTGTATAAAAAAGATTGTTTAATATGTAAGTTAAAAATTAACGTTGGAATTATAAAATACATTCATTACGTTTCAGTAACAATTATGATATAAAATAAATATCAGACAACATTTTTACAAATATATCAACACGATACAACATTTCATACCATTTAAGTTCATACTTTTTACGTCCAACGTTAAAATAAAGTTAAATTATTTTATATATTTCTAAAATCTACAAAAACACAATAAAAAGGCCGCTTAAGTTTACATTTTATAATACGGTACCTGATACATTAAATGTGACAAAAAACACACGAGAGACGCGTGCAGTTTTCAATTACCGATCTTTACGAAGTTAACATAATATTATGTAATATCAATGAAATTTTCCAGCAATAAATACATTGTTATAAATAAAAAGTTAATTAAAATCGGTATTTATTTAGCATCAATGACGCATCATAAATATCTTTCGATTTGTAATTCTGAATCGATGCTATAGTTCCAATAAAACAACGATATTGATATGCATATTTTTATGAACGAGTTATTCAAAGTCTCGATTTAACATCAATGAATGACTCAATCTTTGTAGCTCTCAGTTATAAAAATCATGAACTTTGTCTCGTGATAATATTGTAATTGCAATAATTGTTGTGGTAATATAATCGTTATGGGGCATTCTACAGTTGGAAAAATTTCTTCTAGTACGCATGTTTGGGTAGGGATAGTCTGGAATCCTGCCACCAGTATAACTTTTTAATACCACATAATACCTAACTAATACTGGTGTATAAATTAGTTAGGTATTAAGAGCCCCACACAACCTTATTATAGTTGTAGCAGGACCACGCTCTCACAGGATACCAGCGTAAAATAGCAAGTTGAATGCTGCTGTGTTTAGTATGGTGAGTGGAGAACCGGAGAGCATTTTTACTGAGAAAACGAGGCATTCCATTTTAGTCCTAACAAGTCATAATGCATCTGTATTTTGATTCTTAATCGATGATAGAGGTGGACTCGTTTGTTACCCTCATTCTATCAAAAAAAATTACTTGCCAAAAACGATGTCGTTCGTTAAAAAATCCTTAAAAATAATTAATTTTTATGACAAAATAAATATATTTATAAATACTTTCAATATTCAACCAGTAATATAATCATATCAAGTAATTCGGGTTTTATTTTATACAATCCTACCTCTTTGATTGTTATTGTACCAGCTCGTGTACTAATTACGAAATAAGCTCATAAATTTCCGTCGGAGCGCGTACCGAATTAATTATATGGCTCTCAAGCTAAATGTTATTGTTTTTAGTGTCAATAAAAATATAGTGACAAGCCTCTTAAAGCGAATATACATATTATGTTCTTTTTAAAATTAAAAACAATTTTTAAATTAAAGCATAATGTGACATTTGAGTTAAGGGCAATAAAACGAATACAATTCATCTGATAGTAAATGTAGGTATAATATATATATATATATATATATATATATATATATATATATATGCCTACATATATCCTCGATTAACATTTAAATGCAAATGAACAAAAGTACTTAATGCTAAAATCATTGTCTTTCAGTAAACCTTACAGCAGTGATAACACTACGAAGACGGTAAAAGTGAACATAAAAAATAAAAAGTAAACATTCACACATACATATAAATACAAATTCTAAAATATATACAAATATATACGCATACACAAATACACAAAAATATTTATATATTTATTTATAATACATATATGACAATACGTTTACTAACTGGTTGGCTGGTACACGGTACGTTGCTGCCTCAAAAGAAATAATTGTGAAAATATCTTTTTAAATTTGGAAAAGTTTTAATGTTTAATGAGAATACATTCATTGAAGATGAATGATATATAACTTTCAAATAAATTTGTCGGTACGATACGCGCGCCACCTACCATAAGTTAACTGTACCATGCCTATAACCTTCGTGGAATGTCAAGCCGTGTGTTGAGTTTTACCGCAATCTGATGAACCGTATGGTAGCGCGTAAAATACGAACAAACGAATATTAATTTTTATATATTACATGGCAATACGATATAAAAATACTATAATATACGATATAATCCACGTGGTAGAGCCATGCTGCAGCTATATGGTTGTAGCACGAATGGGTCGGCTAGACCGGGGAAGGACCACGCTCTCACAGAAAACCAGCGTAAAATAGCAGCTTAACGCTGCTGTGTTTCGTATGGTGAGTGTAGACAACCGGAGACGCTTTTTAATGGCAAAGAGGCATTCCATCTTAGTCCTCACGGGTGACAACGCATCTGCATCTTGAGTCTTTATTGAGGATAGATGTAGATTTCTATGGGTCACAGTAACCACTTACCATCAGGTGGACTGTGTGCTCGTTTGTCACCCGATCCTATCAAAAAAATATACTAATTAGACGAAAATATAGACGGATTAGTAAGCTGAAGTGTCAGTGGGCCGGCCATATAGCTCGAAGAACCGACAACCGATGGGGAAGAAAAGTTCTCGAGTGGCAGCCTCGTACTGGTAGGCGAAGTGTAGGGCGACCCCCCACGAGATGGAGTGACGACCTGGTAAGACATGCAGGAAGTCGATGGATGCAGGTGGCTCAGGACCGCGCTTTGTGGCATTCCTTGGGGGAGGCCTATGTTCAGCAGTGGACTTATGAAAGGTTGTAATGATGATGATGATAGACGAATTAGAGACATAATAACTGTACTGACTGTGCTTAGCAGTTTTAAATTATTTTTAGATAATGGAAACAAGATGAAATGCCTCGTTACTATTAGAAAGGGTCTCTGGTTCTCCTCGCTTACCATACGCGAAACATAGCAACATTACTCTGCCATTTTATACTTTTATTCTGTGAAAGCCCTGGTCAAACCGATTCATCTACCACGTAAGAAATTTAAATGTTTATTTTTTACTTGAATCTTTTATCTTTTCCTTCACCGATATCTATTAATATTAGTGTTAGAATTTAAAAATACTCAAAATATCTAGATGTATTAACTTTAGTGTTTATTGTCCTATGTTAGTCCGAAACTTATATGTTCAATGTTTATGTGGGACTGAGAATTCTAACAAAAAGGATGTGCTGTGTTTCTTGCCTAACATGTCGTAACAAGCGACTACTAGGATATTGAGTTTGCGATTGTGAAGGCGATGGGACCTCTTTAACAATTTTTCATCAAAACCCGTTTTTTGTAGTTAAGACTAATGTAGTGAAAGAGTACAACAAAATGTTATGACTTCTTAAAGATTATTTTCCTTATATTAATATTGCTCTAAAATACAACATTTTTAACGTGCTAGAGCCATGCTGCAGCTATATATATAGCCATGCTGCAGCTATGTATAGTATAGTTGTAGCATGAATGGGTCGGCTCGGCCGGGGAAGGACCACGCTCTCACAGAATACCAGCGTTACCAGCGTAAAAAATTAAATTAAAATAATTTTTATAGGCAAATCTTATGGGTCTTTGACTATACTTTTACTCTCCGGCCAATCCAGATGTAATAAAATCACACACACTTTGCAAATAAGAATTTATTTAATTTTAATTAGTTTAATATATCATATATTTACAGATCATTTTTACGCAAAAAACTATAATAATAAAAAAAAAAACTAAAGCTAGAAACTTAATTATCATATAGTCCTACGCCCCGCGGTATCGTGCCAAGAACGCTGGCTGCGTTTCCCCGCTGAATGGCTATACTTAGCCTTTGAGCGAGAAAAGAACGAGCCCTCTTATCACCAGCAGCAAGGACCAGCCGCGGATGGAGTTCCTTTAGGAACTTCACCGCACGTGGACCCCACGGACCGATAGTCTCTACAGCAAATGGCACAAATATGTAGTCATCTCGTATTATCATATCTCATATTATCATATCTCATCTCTCATCATTTTAATTTAATTTTTAAGCCCAATTTTGTGAAGAAAACTTATATATATATACGTTGGAATACTGATTCTGATAATACACTTAACAGGAATCACAGGCTTTTTGTTACATATTGTGTATATGTGTGTTCATACGTGGTAGAGCTATGCTGCAGCTATTAGTAGTATAGTTGTAGCACGAATGGCTCGGCTCGACCGGGGAAGGACCACGCTCTCACAGAATACCAGCGTAAAATAGCAACTTAACACTGCTGTGTTTCGTATGGTGAGTGTAGATAACCGGAGACCCTTTTTACTGGAAACGAGGCATTTTGATTCGTAATCGAAGATAGATGTAGATTTCTATGGGCCACAGTATCCAGTTACCATCAGGTGGACTGTGTGCTCGTTTGTCACCCTTATCCTATAAAAAAATATGTAACAAATCACTAGATTTTTCATTAAGAGCTCATGGATCATTTGTTAAATTTTTTTAAACTCTGATATCATTATAGTTTATAGACTGTCCATTTCTACGAACTCATGTTTAATGGTGTGTGCTCGGAGAATTAAATGGTGTTAGTTGTGATTTATTTTACAACGTAACACATTATGCCGAAGAGAAGCTAATAAATAAACAGCATCATAAAACGCTCGGCAAGAATAGTTCCTCCAAAGTTAACGCTCAACTGCCCGACTGTTTCAAATGGTTATAAAATTACCTCTATTACTGTGGCATTCTGCTTGTGTGGCCAACACATCGACTTCTTTAAATTCTTTCGCAACTTTATCAAAGAAATATTTGCCATAGCGCTTGTTGAAATGTTCCCTTTTATATTTTCGTTATTTTTAATTTCAAAGTTACGTGTATATACCAATTTCTAGTATCTTTCCCTTACCCACAATTAGTTTCTTCGATCCTATATCAATCTTTCTCTCTCTCTCCCTCTCTCTCTCTCTCTCTCTTTACTCGTTTGCACTTTCCTCTTTTTTAAGAATCCTCCTTTTCAAGAAATCCTTTAGTGTCACAGTTGTGCGTTTGTGGAACTCTATACCTCTCCACATTCGTCGTGCTAAATCTTTTCATTCTTTCAAAAGCCTTGTTAATCGTATTATTTCGAACGCTATTAGATTTTTTTTATAGGAGACGGTGCAAACGAGCATGCGGCTCACCTGATGGTAAGTGACTACCGCCGCCCATGAACAACTGCAACACCAGGAGAATTGCAGATGCGTTGCCGGCCTTTTAAAAAGGAGTAGGCTCTTTTCTTGAAGGTCCCTAAGTCGTATCGGTCCGGAAAAATCGCTGATGGTAATCGATTCCACAAGGCAGTTGTGCGAGGAAGAAAACATCTTCTAAATCGCACAGTGGTGGACCGCCAATCATCCAGATGGTGAGGATGGTATCGGGAGTTCTGCCGAGATGTGCGTTCGTGAAATTTGGCGGCTGGGATTAATCCGAACAATTCCTCAGAGCACTCCCGTGGTAAATGCGAAAGAAAATGCAAAGGGATGCAACATCTCTTCGCAGTGCCAATGAATCGAGCCGATCGTAAAGGACTCGGTCGTCGACGATTCGAGCCGCTCTGCGCTGGATGCGGTCAAGTGGAAGGAGCTGGCACTGGGGAGCCTCCGCCCAGAGGTGGGAACAGTATTCCATGTGAGGCCGAACCTGCGCCTTGTAAAGTTGCAGGTGGTGTGGCGGCATGAAATACTGTCCCACTCTGCTGAGCACGCCAAGCTTTTTGGAGGCCAATTTGGCCTTCTCTTTCAAGTGACAACGAAACTGCATTTCTCTCGATATGTCGAGGCCGAGGATTCCGATACTGGCTGAGGCAAGGAGGGGAGTGCCTTGAAATTGAGGTTACTTTACCATTTTCCTACTCTTCTCATTTAATTACTTTATTATATTAGATATAATTTGGACATATCTATGTTTATATGTAAAAAAGATGTAAATATAGTTTTTTGTACAACCCCCCTCTATTTTAACCATTGTTGCATTAGTCCTCTACGGAAAGGTTCAGAGTGGTAACACCGCCTGTAGTAGGTACAAACACCACAAAGCACGGTCCCAAGCCACCTGCGTCCATCGACTTCCTGCATGTCTTATCAGGTTGTCGGGGTCGTTGGGCTATATGGGTAACTCTGACTGTAAAGAATGATGCCCATTTTTCACCTGACTATGTATAGAAATGAAATTAATCTTAAAATTCAGCTAATTGAATTGTAAATTAAATACACTTATCACAATATTAAAAGAAACGCAGGAGAAAAAAATTTTTTTATATTTATTTAAGCTTATTCTACGTTCCTTACCACAATATTTTGAACGCATCTCAACTATCCTTTTTCTATGACGTTCTATTTTACACACTGCTTAATTACACTCTGTTAGTCAAAAATCCCCGACTTAATTGAACACTGTTTCTGAGTTTTAAACATTATTTTATGTTTTATTTAATCAGTAAGTATTTCTTTATTACTCTTTGTATAGTACAGATTAATTAAAAATAACATTATTTAAATAAATTCTTCGTGCAGTATGTCATTGAGTGCGCACGAGTGAAACGGATTTTTTTGACATTTGACAGTTCTACGATTGGCATAGGCACAGTCCTTCGTTGTTGCCAAAGAGAATATAATCACTTGTTGTGTTTGCGTCTCGTTGTGTATTCCGCTATTTTGTGTGTTTTCCATGAATCATATAGAATAGAAATATGTAGGGATACACAAGATTTTTCTTAGTATAATCTCAGAGGATGTGGTGATAGAACATTAATAAGAGATAGAAAAATGAAGTATTTGCTAACGGCAATTTCTAACCTAAAGAGTAACATTAAAATTTTTGGGCTTCGTAGCGTTTAAGTCGTAAAAATGACTACATGACATTATTTGCTAAACTTAAAGGAAGTTTTTCTACTATACCTTATAACTATACATAAACTTTTACTATCAGGTTTTTAAATATATGAAAAGTGAGCATGGTTCTTTGAACATTACGAGGAACCTGCAGGACATACAAACTAAACATTCGGATATTTATTGTAGTGATAATTTGAAAATTACTATTCCAACTCAAAATGTGACTATCGCTAGATTCCCATGCGACTAACAAGCCCTTTCCACTACCGATGAGAGCATCCACAACTTTTTCTGCCACCAGGGCGGCGCCACTTGAAATGGAGTGAAATATTTGACGGATTCCATAGCGAAGGAAGTAATTTTTAAAATAATTGTAGGGATTAATGTTTCTTTTTGAAATATTACTTAATATTATAAATTCAATAAATTGGAAATGGATAAACCAAACTACGGATATTCCTAAAAGTTGATTTAAAAATAATTAAAAAAGTATGGCATAAATGTAATGGCGGCATCGGACATCTCTGTCTACCACTGCGTTACAGCGTATAAGAATATAGAGGTTACAAGATGAAGGCGTGAAAGAGAAGTACAAATGTAGACTGAGGGAAAATATATGTGGTTTGAATGAATTATATATGAATGATTTAGACTTGAAGACTGAATGGAATAATGTTAAGAAAGTTTTGGTGGGTGCAATCACCGAAGTATGTGGTGTAAGTAAGAGAACGAATGAAAGGAAAAGTAATACGTTGTGGTGGGATGATGAGGTACGGATGGAAGTTAAAGCAAAGAAAAGAGCATGGCTAGATTTACTAGCAACCAAAACTGGTAATTCTGGCGGTATGAATGATGAGATTGAAAAAAAACAGCAAGAAAGGATGGATAAGAATGATAAAAGGATATCTGATAACTTCCACGCAAATATTAAAATGTTCTGGAAACTCGTAAGAACTGCCAGTGTAAATTCAAAACAGCCTATAATTAATTCTATACTAGACGAGAATGGCTGCACGCTGAATGATGAAGTTTCGAATTTAAAGAGATGGAAGGAATACTTTGAAAGCGTGTTTAAGAGTGAAGAGTCGTCTGAATTAAGTGAAATAGAAATTCCGAAAGAAGTGGAGAGAGGTAGGGAGATTAGTGTAGATGAAATAATGAAAGCAATGAAAAGCATGAGAGCAGGTAAGGCAGCCGGATATGATAGAATATCACTCGAAATGCTAAGGGCTGGAGAGGGTATGGTTGCAGGCCTGCTGTACACCTTGTTTAATTTATGTTTTATAACTAAAGCGGGTACCGGAAGACTGGTGCAAAGCCGTTATAGTCCCAATATATAAGGGAAAGGGGTCAGAGCAGGACTGTAAAAACTACCATGATATCAGTTTGCTTAGCATTGTGGGTAAACTGTATGCAAAGGTGTTAATTGAAAGAGTTATGGAAGAAGCTGATGGAAAAATTTGGGATGTGCAAGGTGGATTTAGAAAGGGGATGGAGTGTACGGATCAAGTCTTTTCCATGCGCATGGTTGCGGAGAAGTTTTTGGTCAAAAACCAGAAAGTATTTGTGCTTTCATGGACTTGGAAAAGGCTTATGACAGTTAGACAGGAACGTGTTATGGCAAACACTGAACTCATTTAGGTTGAGCGCTGGTTTGATACAGGCAATGAGGTCTCTTTATAGGGACTCTAGCACTTGTGTCAAAATCAACGGGGTCTACTCGGACTGGTTTGGCATTCAAAAAGGTGTCAGACAGACTGTGTAGCCTATTTATGGACAGTTATTCGCAAACTTTGAAAGTTGAAGAATGTGGGTTGAGAATGGGTAAGTTAACCGTCAAATGCCTTTTGTATGCCGATGATCAAGTCATATTTGCATCGTTGGCGTCCGAGTAGCAAATGATGGTTACTTTAATATTTAGCATGAATGGTAGATATGATAAGGATATAGAACGACCAGACGAACGCAGGGAATAGACTGTATGGAGCTCTATACGCTATTATGAAAAGTCAAAATGTGTCAAATAAGGCACATATGGCAATTCATAATGCTGTGTTAGTCCCTACTTTAATTTATGGTAGTGAAAGTTGGGTCTAGCAGAAGAAGCGTGAGAATAGAATAAATGCTGTAGAAATGCGGTCATTAAGGAGTATGCTAGGGCTGAATCTGAATGACAGGATGAGAAAAAGTGTGATAAGAGAAAAGTGTGGTTTGCAAGATGACGTTGTGACTAGGATTAAGAAAGGAATGCTTCGGTGGTTTGGGCATGTAGAAAGAATGAACGAGGAAAGAGTGACAAAGCAAATTTATGTTGCAGTAGTGAACGGCAGAGTCGGGAAGGAACGCCCTAGACGAAGGTTTATCGACCAAATCGGCGATACATTGAAAATGGGCCAGATTAGGAATACCCTTAACCGACGAGCGTGTATGCGTAGATATATGGATGTAAAGGAGGCGAGAGAGGTGTATCAGGATCGCGCCAAATGGAAGTCCGTATTCTCTGCCTACCCCTCTGGGTGACAGGCGTGAATGTTTGTGTTATGTGTGTTTAAAAATGTATAAAAATAAAATACTAAAAACCGAAAACCATTCAATTAAATCGCAACTGAGCAAAACCATGATGACACTGTGTTATTCAAACCACTTTTTAATTTATTTCAGACGTTATTCCAAAACGTAACTAATTTTATACTTTATGTGCATATTGGCGAGTAAAATGTAAATAATTGGCACTTTGTGTCGCTTTTTTTGACACCTTAATTTGGTTGTTTGCGGCTTCGCGCCTTAATTATCGTTACTAATTGGATTGAAACGGCGTTCCCATGGATTTTATGACTTAATCTTCCTTTTTATTCATTTGTTATCACGTAAAAAAGTTATGCTTTTAACACGTTACAGGTACATTAATTTATTGTTCATATTTAAAACATGCTGCCGTGTAGTGGCGGTTAAGAATATCCACTACCCCATATCTTCCCGTGGGTGTCGTAAAAGGCGACTAAGGGAAATAGGCGGGAGATGGGCAGCAGCATCTTCTTGATAACAGCAAAAATACAATAAAAAAACTGCGGTTGCCAACCCGCTCGCCAAGCGTGGCAACTATGGCATATCACCCCCAAATGGATAAAGTTACTAAGAGACGGCCCCCAGTCCCCGGCGGCCCCGCTATTCCTGGCTACGGTGGCGACCATGGTAACGGCGGGGCAGGGGGTGCTAAGAATCTCTGGTGGAGGTTCGGTTGCCACCTACGACGACTCGACCTGACAAGATACAACGCACGCACCCTGAGGAATGACGAGAACATCATAAAGATGGAAGAAGAGATAGACAAGTTACGCTGGCATATTATAGTATTATCCGAAGTCCGAAGAGAGGGGGAGGAAACGGTAATCCTCGAATCCGGCAACTTGCTCTATTACCGGGAGGGCGATCATCTGTCCCAAGGAGGTGTCGGATTTATCGTCCACAAGTCTCTCGTTAACAACGTTGTAAAGATCGAAGGTGTGTCGACGAGGGTTGCGTACCTTATACTCAGAATCACCAAACGGTATTCGCTGAAGGTCATACAGGTTTACCCACCAACCTCGGCACACCCCGATGAGTAGGTGGAGGAAATGTATGAGGATATCTCTAGAGCCATGCATTCCTCCAAAACCCAATATACGGTGTTAATGGGAGACTTCAATGCAAAACTAGGCACAAGAGAGAATGGTGAGCTGAGAGTAGGGAAATTTGGAATAGGGCAACGGAACCCAAGGGTCCAGCAGCTGGCCGATTTCATGGAGAAAGAAGGACTCTTTATGATGAACTCTTTCTTCCAGAAGCGGCCCCACAGGAAGTGGACCTGGTCGAGTCCCGACGGTTCGACAAAAAATGAGATTGACTTCATTATTACGACCAGACGACAACTGTTCAGTGATGTCTCAGTTATCGCGAGGGTGAAAACCGGCAGCGATCACCGAATGGTTAGAGGCACACTGAACCTAAACGTTAAATTGGAGAGGTCTCGTCTAATGAAGTCAACGCTCCGTCCCCCTCGTGCTCTAATCTAAAGTCCCGAAACCTTTCAGCTCGAGTTACAAAAAACCGATTTCAGTGCCTAGAAGACTGCAATGAAGTGGACGATATGAATGACAAGCTCGTGGAAACTGTCCATGCGGTCGGACCTAAGTTCTGCAAGACCCGTCACAGAAGAACACAAAAACTCTCCGATCACACTCTTAATCTCATGGCTGTTAGACGGGAGATGAAGCTACATTCTTCAACAGATTTGACAGCATACAGGCAACTGAACAGACAGATATCCAAATGCATGCGGCGGGACTTACGCAACTTCAATACAGCTTGTATTGAAGAAGTGATCGAGCGGAACCAAGGCTCCAAAGTCTTTGCCAGAGATCTATCTGCCAGAAAGAGCCAACTGTCAAGGCTGAAGACGGAATGTGGCAGCATCGTTTCCGGGGCAACTGAGATTTTGAATGAGATTGAGAGGTTCTATGGGCAGCTGTACACGCCATCGTTGGAGCCACACGCGAGTGTGAGTAACGATCCATGAGCGAGTCTTATCCGACATTATTCCGATGATATCCCGGTCTTAAGATGACCATGGATAAAACAAAGATCATGTTTAATGTCCATGTCACACCTATGCCGGTAGTTGTTGGGAACACTAAGCTCGAAGTTGTTGACGAGTATGTTTACCTGAGACAAATAGTCCGACTAGGTAAGTCCAACTTCGACCGAGAGGTCAATCGACCGATTCAACTCGGTTGGGCAGCGTTCGGGAAATTACGGCACATCTTCCCGTCAGGTATACCTCAAAACTTGAAAACGAGACTGTACAACCAGTGCGTGTTGCCAGTGATGACATACGGAACTGAGACGTGGTCCTTCACTGCTGGCCGGATGAGGAAGCTCAAGGTCGCTCAGCGAGCTATGGAGAGGGCTATGCTCGGAGTTTCTCTGCGTGATAAACTCAGAAATGAGGATATCCGCAGTAGAACCAGAGTGACCGACATAGCAGTGTACATAGTAAACGACATAGTAGTTTAACAGTGGTAGAGCCACGCGGCAGCTTTTGCTGTCGCACGGATGGGCCGGCTCGAACCGGGGTAATACCACGACCTCACAGAAAACCAGCGTGAAGTAGAGGTTTACCTCTGTGTTTCGCTTGGTGAGTGCAGGTGGCCGGAGGCCCTTTTTACTGGAAATGAGGCATTCCATCTTAGTCCTCACGGGTGACAACGCATCTACATTTTGATTTGTAACAGAGGATAGATGTAGATGTCTATGGGCCGCAGCAACCACTTACCATCAGGTGGACTGTGTGCTCGTTTGTCACCCTTATCCTATAAAAAAAAACGGATTAGTAAGCTGAAGTGGCAATGGGCCGGCCATATAGCTCGAAGAACTGACAACTGATGGGGAAGAAAGATTCTCGAGTGGCAGCCTCGTACCGGTAGGCGAAGTGTTGGGCATCCCCCCACTAGATGGAGTGACGACCTGGTAAAATATGCAGGAAGTCGATGAATGCAGGTGGCTCAGGACCGTGCTTTGTGGCATTCCTTGGGGGAGGCCTATGTTCAGCAGTGGACTTGTGAAGGGCTGTAATGATTTTGAAATGATTTATAACACAAGTTGTAACAATATCGAAAAATATTTTTGAATTGTATTTTTATTAGTATTCTAAAGACAGATTAACACGATTAGTCAACCCTATTGATATAAAAATTAACTTTCATCAACACCATCATTTTCATCATGACAGCCCATCACAAATCCACTGATGGCCTTCGCCTATAGATTGCCACTCTGAACACGGCTCTGAATCACCAGTATCCTCCGACTTACTGCATGTTTCATTAGATCGTTTACGTGGCCACACCCTTTCTTGCCGGTCCTTTGACATTTTAGCTCAAGTCAACACAGCAATATCTCACAGAATACCAACGTAAAATAGCAGCTTAAAACTGTTGTGTTTCGTGTGGTGAGTGTAGAGAACCGGAGACCCTTTTTACTGGAAAAGAGGCATTCCATCTTAGTCCTCAAGGGTGACAACGCATCTGCATTTTGATTCGCAAACGAGGATAGATGTATATATATATCATCAGTCCAACTAGTTGCTGTGGTCTATAGACCTGTGTGCTCGTTTGTCACCCTATCCTATTAAAAATAAAAATAAAGCTATTCACTACAACTGTGTGGCAACGGTGTCAATATCCATCACCCTCTTCAATCATCGGAAAAGGCGAATAAGAAAATTATCGAAAAACTCTTATGCCTTCCAATAGATGACGATATAACCATATTGTATACCCGCCGCTAGGAGTCAGCGTTGCCACTTTAGTAATTTTGTCACTAGATTTAGTGAATTTTTGGAGTATATTTATTTTTTATATTACTCTTATAATAATTTTAGTGATATTTTGAAAAAAAATCACTAAAAATTATTTGATGACTTTTAGTGATATTTAGAAAATCTTAAACAATTTAGAAAATACATATGTGCAACCCACCGACAGGTAAAGCCTGTCGGTGAATTCCCCAGTTTATGTCAGAATAACACTATACTTTTCTCACATAACACAAACGTAATTAGACGTCTTTGTTAGGTTATGCTAACCTATCTTGAGGATTTCACGACTAATAATGAGAACCTGAGTGCTGAATACTATTGCTTGTAGTTATTTTAGTTAGTTGCTAGTCTTCGTTCATGATTGTATTGAAATCATTCAAGTTCTAAAGTTTTTGTGAAGTATCTATTATTTATTTTGTAAACACCCTGCTCACTGCCAAAGATATACACTTATGAGACAATAAATTGTGACGCGAATCCATTGGCTATCCGTTGAAGAAACTGTGACCAGGATGCTGTCTGGATCTTTTATATGTTATGTTTATTGTCATTATTTTCACAATTAAAATAGTATTTTTATTATATACCTTGATATGTGATTTAATTTGAAATAATTTGGTGAATTCTAGGGAATTTTTAGTTAAAAATATCCCAAAATCTGGGTAAATTTCAAACCCTAAGTAGTGATAAATTTTTAGGATCTGCTAGGAGTAGTAGAGTAATAGTGTTCTGGAGGTTTTAGACTGTAGCGTCAAATGTACGAGACGTCTTTTATTGTGGTTGTCAATTCACCTGCCCAGCACGTTCGATAAAAACACTTTATTTAAGAAAGATTATCACTGGCTGATAAAAAAGATATCTGAAATAATACTTTTTTCTGCTGCTCCTGACCTCAAACAAAATGATTAAAAAAATTTTGTATGGTAATGTTTTAATTTAAAAAATATATAATCGTATACGGTATTAATTACTACTTTGCTACTTTTATATGATATCTAATTAACAAGGTGTTGTGACACGACACGATACGAGTTTTTGCGCGGGGAAAAATGGCGCGAACAACGCCATTGTGACAACGCTGTGTACACTCGTACAAAGTATAAACGAAAGCTTATCCATTTCGAGTAAACTGCAAGTGGTTCACGATAATAGTAGAATGGTGGATCGACTTTCCGAATTTGGTATCCATAACCAGAATTAGACTTTAATTCGAATCAACAATTAGTTTCCAATTTTACATTAAATTTGGTAAAGTTCCAATTTTTTTTCCTTGACTATGGACTCGTTCAGTTGGTGCTTTTGCCAGTAGGCCAGTACCAATCAATTGGAAATAGTCGTTTACATTGAATAAAACGCGATAAAATCCGTAAAAGTAGTTTTATTCAATGTGTAGTGTTCGCGTAAATATAAGAAATCATTATGTAAACTAGTCGCTTACAATAATTAATTAAAGAAATTCTTAATAATAAATTGTTATGTCACATTTAGTAATTTTAACGTTACGATTGTGACAGTTCAAATCGCAGCAGAGTCGATGACGTTGGTGTTAAGGCGCCAAACGAATCAAAAGTTGTCAATTTCTTCCTTTCAATTAGGCATAGAGGGAAATTAGAACTATTTACTTTTTAACCGACTTTAATAAAGGAGGTGGTACACAATTTGAATATATTTTTTTGTGTGTTACCTCAGAACTTTTTTCTAGGTGAGCCCATTTTGATGATTTTTATTTGAAAGCTGGTGCTTCTCATGTGTTCCCATATAAATTTAATCAAGTACAATAGTTTTTGAGTTATCCATCCCGGGTTCGATATATTTTATTTAAATTAATTTACCGTATCATCTTAAGAGTCTCTCTTTAAAATCCAGCCAGTGTTAACTTTATGGCATCTGTACGTAAACCTGTCTAAAGAAATCACCACAAAATCTATTCTCGTTACAGTAACGATACATTGATGAACGCAGCCGACGTACTTTGTATTTTATCGTTCGATTCACATCACTATTGCGGCTAGTGAAGATGGAGTTCGGTTGACGCTCAAGGCGCATCGTCTGCCTAACAATTGCGAAGACATTCCACTGGTCACGATAAGTCTGTCCTTCACATACGTTAATGCCGCCAATTTAAATTTTCATATCGTCAATCAATTGTAGACTTTAGCAACAAACACATTAGGGATAAATTTAGTCTGATGGTGCCTTAATGTCAATGCATTACGCTGTACTGTAGAAAGATTTTTTGCAGAACCACAGACGATAGATATAGCGGTTTTTGATGATACTTCATGACTATAATATAAATATAATATAGAAATTTCTTACTTTCTTTTTATTATTTCGGGCTTTTATTACAGTCTCGAAATATTTATAGTCCAGAATCGAGGGTCAAAAGCCTGGATTTAATCTTTTTCTTTCCATAATCTTTATATATAAATATTACGTGTCACGTTGTTTGTCCGCGATGGACTCCTAAACTACTGAACTGATTTCAATGAAATTTTGCACACTGTGTGCATTTTGGTCCAACTTGAGAGATGGGATAGTTTTTATCCTGATAAGTGACACTGAATATTTTTTTTATTACGAATTTAAGGACTTTTTATATAAAGGGTCGTCGAAAAGGGCAGAACAACGTCTGATTGGCCAGCTAGTATTATACGAGTATAATATGTTACTTTTACTTTAACTCCGTAATAAGAATTGAATCTTACATAGTAACTCAAGTGTCACTGGAATACTTTTTTATTTATTTTTTTACTTAAAGCTCTTTCAACTAAAGTCTATAAAGTCCAAGATCGAAAGCCACAAGCTTTCGTCTCTTTCACCCAATAATACATATCAATCAATGAATAAATCTCTATATTCATTAATAATAAATTGTGTACAAATATTACAGGAATGTCCTTATTATATCGCTAAGACTTAACTTAGTTAAACAAAATAAATTAATTAGATAATCAAATGTATACTTGGGGAGTGCTTTTAGCCGGGATGGAAGATGTGATTTAGATGTGGACAGGCGTGTCGCTGCCGGGAACAAAGTCAATGGTGCCCTGACTGCGTTAGTCAAAAGGCAAGGCGTAGCGAAGAGTGCACGCCTTGCAATACATAACGCAGTGTTGGTACCGACTCTGTTATATGGCAGCGAAACCTGGGTATGCCAGAAGAAGCATAAAAGTAAGTTCAATGCAGTGGAGATGCGATCTCTTCGTAAAATGTGCGGCGTTACTATGGCCGACCGAAAGCGAAACGAAGAGATTCGCAATATGGCAGGTTTGAAAGATGACCTTATCACAAAAATTGATAAGGGCGTGCTTCGGTGGTTTGGGCACGTTGAGCGAATGAGTGAAGACCGAATGGTGAAGAAAATATATAGCGCGAAAGTTAATATTAAAAGGTGTCGAGGTAGACCGAGACTAACTTTCGAAGACCATGTGAGCAAATTGCTCGAAGAGGGTAGGGTCAAGAGTACTCGGATACCTAGACGTGCATGTATGAAGAAGATAATGAATCTGAAAGAAGCGAAAGAGATATGTAAGGATCGTGACACTTGGCGATCTGTTCTCTCTGGCTACCCCGTCAGGGATTGTGCGTGAAGATAAGTAATAAGTAAGTAAGATAATCAAAACAAAGAAAAATATATATTATTAATTAAGTAATAAATATCATTGTACCTTACTTATCTATATAATTATTCTACCTACCTACTTAACGATTAATATTCATACAAATGTTCAATAATATATTATTTACAATTACATTAAGTATATAATAAAGAAAAACCAATAAACAAAATGTCAACCTACTCCATTATAAAAAAAAAATAGTCTTCCAAAATAAAATAAAAATAAATTAACTATTAAATTTCTTATTAATTAAATAAATATTCAGACTACTCTACAATTAAAATACATCAATATACATTAATATTATAAATACATTTCTGTATAAGTAGTGCCTTCAACTGTATTTTAAAAACACTTAACTTTTTTATTTCTTTTAGTTTTTTATACATATCTTTCACTCTAGACCCATAAAAAGTTTGGAATCTTACGTAGTAACTCAAGTGTCACTTGCTGGTTCTTTATCATTCTGGAATTTCATGCGGCTGATTTGTATTTACAGTAAATATTTTATGCAATATTGTGTATTTAAAGTAAACATCGTTTAAACCATTGAGTTATATGTACTAAGTACTAGAGAAGCCATTCCAAACAAAAATTGTGTCCTAGTCTATGTCTTCGCGCATGCGCGGGCGTAGTAGTCGCGCATGCGCGAAGCCTTTAATTTAATTTAATATAAAATAAATATAAGAATTTAATATAAAATATCGTAATTTAATCTAAACAAACATATTTCTAAATAAAATATAATAATAATTATTTTATGGAATTCACAAATGTTCAATTTACGCAATATTTAGTTTGTATGGATTGCACTACAGTTCAGTTGAACATAGTCAATGTTCGGAATGGCTCCTCTAGTACGTAGTACATTTAACTCAATGGTTTAAACCTTTTCAAAGTATGCCAACATTACATTTCAACGTCAATTAAAATCTTCTAGCTCACAATAACACTACAATAATGTATCTTCGTGGTAGAGCCACGCTGCAGCTAGACCTACTATGGTTGTAACATTAATGGACCGGCTCGACTGGGGACCACACGCTCACAGAATACCAGCGTAAAATAGCAGTATAATGCTAAGTGAGTGTAGAGAACCGGAGATCGTTTTACTGGAAATAAGGCATTCTATCTTAGTCCTCAGGCGTGGCAATGCATCTGCAATTTGTTTCTTAATCGAGAACAGATTATGTGTCTTTTCGCCACATCCACTGAACATCAGGTGGACTAATTGGTCGTACGTCACTCTAATAAAATTAATGGTGGTCTCCTCATATTTACAAAATTCACTCCAAATATACCTTTCCGTCTCATGCTCAGCTTATACTACTGTGTGGTATTTTCTTTACCTTTATTCATCTTCTTTTTTTTAATCTACTAAGGATCTGCCGTATTCGTTTACTACAGTTCGCCGACCTGAGAGTAAACATATGTTTTTTTTAGTTATTTTATTGTTAGTTATTTGGTTTTTTAGTAATTAATATTGTTAAAAACACTGGTAAAATTCACATGGCATTTTTTTTAAATTCCAAAGCAACAATAGACAATAGATTACGAATCAAAATGGAGATGCGTTGTCACCCGTGAGGACTAAGATGGAATGCCTCGTTTCCATTAAAAGGGTCTCCAGTTCTCTACACTCACCATACGAAACACAGCAGCGTTAAGCTGCTATTTTACGCTGGTATTCTGTGAGAGCGTGGTCCTTTCCCGGTCGTAAAAAAAAGCTTTAGACATGAATGGCGAGTAAATCCCTTACCTTTTTTATAGGAAAAAAGGGCAAATGAGTATACGGCTCACCTGATAGTAAGTGACTACCGCCGCCCATGAACAACTACAACACCAGGGGAATCGCAGGTGCGTTGCCGGCCTTTTAGAAACGAGTAAGCTCTTTTCTTGAAGGTTCCTAAGTCGTATCGGTCCGGAAAATTCGCCGGTGGTAAACTATTCCACAAAGAAGTAGTACGCGGAAGAAAACTTCTAGTGAAACCTACAGTTGTTGATTGCCAAGCATCCAGATGGTGTGGATGGTATCGGTAGTTTTGCCGCGATGTGCGTTCGTAAAATTTGGCAGCTGTGATTAACCTGAACAATTCCTCAGAGCACCACAGAAAATGCAATGTTTATAATAACCCGTTTCTATTTTGAATGTACATGTTAAATAAATACATACACGGCACAGGCCTCCTCTATCTTCTGAAAGGGTTTTGGGCTAAGGAAGTCTCCACCGCGCTGCCCAATGCGTGTTGGCGAACTTCACAAGTCTTCGAAATATTTTTTTTCTTATTTCTCAGACATGCCTCACGATGTTTTCCTTCACCATCGAGCACGTGGTAAATCAGCACTTAAAATTGCAGGGGCGGGGATCGATCCGGGGCTGATCGCGTACTGTGAAATATACAGCGAGGGCTTAGCCTGAGCCTTAGGGCCATGAGCTGCCACGGCTGATAGTGAGTGGCTATTGGCTATTGCAGCCAATTAACATTTGCTTCAAAGAAAATTATTAGCTATAGTTGTCTTGTCGCCTCTGAGGACCAAGACGGAATGCCTCTATGTCACCGCCGCATATACCTACTGGCTGTGTGTAGTGATATGTGCGGACTTTCTCATTTCTAAATTTATCGTCTTACTATTTAAATGTAATGCCTTAATAGCTTATATAATGTATTTATAATCGGTATATCAATCTTTACAATATACATGTATTGCATATTTGATATTCATTTGGCAACAACTATACAAAAACAAAATGGCCGATCTTGCTCGTATGTAGGTTACGATTTGCATACAATACCTGGATCGGGAAAGACAAATGCGTTTCATATTTTCGTTGCAACATTCCAAAGAAAGTGCCAAATAGTTTATGAATGTGCTTGGGAATGAAATGAATAGTTATTTATCTATTGAAGATAACATAAACTCTCACGCCTGTCACCCAGAGGGCAGCAAGCGGAAATTATGGATTTCCTTACCTTGCAATACCATACTTAACTTCCATTCGGCACGATCCTGACACACCCACACATTGTCGGCTCCGTGGCGCAATGTCGTAGCAATAAGTTGCAGCGTTAATGGCCGAAGGTTCGAATCCCGCACGGTACAAGTATATGTATACTAGACTATTTATATAGAGAATTATTTACCTTTATAAACAATGAATTTAATAAAACATTCACTTCTAAAACATTCTCCAGAAACAGTCGCAAGGCATTTAATGAGTGGGCGACAGTAGGAATTCATAAAAGCAGACGAAGGTTATATGACCTTTACCATGAAAGATCGTATAATCTTTCCGATGCTTTTAAAGAATATGTAAAAAATTATTCTAAAATGTTTAAAAGAGTTTGCTCCACAGCCAAATCATTACATATTAGTAACAAAATTAAGACAGCTAAGAATAAAATTAAAATGACGTGGAGTATAATTAACAGCGAAACCGGTAAAGAGAAACCTCGTAATTCAAACTATCAATTAAAAATTAATAATGAATTGACTAAATCAAATCAAGAAGTTGCAGCGGTGTTTGAGAAATATTTCACTGATGTTCCTATCTTGACAACAGAGTCATTGAATGCTTCTCCAACTGTCGCCGAATCATTACTTAAACAGAATGTTAATACCTGTTTAAAAGAATTTAGATTTGAAAAAGTATTACCGCATAATATTGTAAAATACTTTAAAACCATTGATGTAAAGAAAACCGCAGATTTGTGGGGGATTTCCGTTACAGTGATTGCGTCCATAATAGATTTAATTGCACCTCATCTTGCTATTATTTTTAATACTTGTATCGATTCTGGTGTGTTTCCTGATTTAATGAAGTATAGTAAAGTAATACCTTTATTTAAATCTGGTAGTACATTGGACCCCGCTAATTATAGACCTATTTCTGTACTACCAACTCTCAGTAAAATTTTTGAAAAAATAATTTTGGATCAATTGTTAATTTTTTTTAATACAAATAAATTACTTCATAAAAATCAATTTGGTTTTACAAGGGGTCGCTCGACGTCTGACGCTGGTGTTGAGCTTATGAAATATATTTTTAATGCCTGGGAGAATTCACAAGATGCCTTAGGTATTTTCTGTGACCTTTCCAAGGCTTTCGATTGTGTTCATCATGATACATTAATCAGGAAACTACAACATTACGGTGTAAAAAATTTGGCGCTTAAACTTATTACTTCATATTTAAGTAACAGAACTCAAAAAGTCGTCATTAATGGTAAATGTTCCTCCGGATCAGTAGTATCAATGGGCGTTCCTCAGGGCTCGATTCTTGGCCCATTCCTGTTCTTAATCTATATTAATGACTTACCTTATCTTGTAGGGGACAATCACGATATAGTATTATTTGCTGACGATACCTCTTTAATTTTCAAACTGAAACGGCAGTCAATTAAATATGACGATGTAAATAATGCTCTATCGAAACTAGTACATTGGTTTAACGCTAACAATTTGCTCTTAAACGGCAATAAGACAAAATGTATTAAATTTACAATACCTAATGTAAAACATTCGAAAACCAATGTGCTCTTAAATGGGGAGGAGTTGAGTCTTGTGGATACCACTGTTTTTCTCGGTATTACTATTGACGCGAAACTTCAATGGGGCCCCCATATATCTAAATTAGCAAGCAGACTTAGTTCTGCAGCATATGCTGTAAGAAAGATTAGAAGTCTCACAGATGTTGAGACAGCTAGGTTAGTGTATTTTAGTTACTTTCATAGCGTAATGTCTTATGGAATTTTGCTATGGGGTAATGCGACTGATATTGAAGCTATATTTGTTTTGCAAAAGAGAGCCGTACGGGCGATTTATAATCTAAATTGTAAAGAGTCCCTTAGAGAAAAATTTAAAGAAATAAACATATTAACTTTGGCATCGCAATATATTTATGAAAATGTAATGTATGTACATAAAAACATAAATAGCTTTAATAAGAATAAGGATGTTCATACCTTAAACACTAGGAACAAACATAAGCTTGTAATGCCACTTACAAGACTCCACAGAATTAGTAATTCATTTATGGGGCAATGTATACGCTTTTACAACAGAATCCCAGAACATGTTCAAAGTTTGTCAATAAACAAGTTTAAAAGTTTTATTAAAGAAAAACTGTACAAAAAGGGTTATTATAATATCAAGGAATACATGAATGAAAATAACCCCTGGGAATAAGGTGATCGCCACCATGCTGGTTCTATGAAAATTCATTTAAAATTGTATAAACAAAATTATTGTTAAGTGAAATTATGTTTAAAAAAAAGTCCCGCTGGGTTTCTTGCTGGTTCTTCCCAGGACAGAGGTATTTTCCGAACCAGTGGTAAATAAAATAATGACTTTCAATAAGTATTATGTAATAATCCATATTGAATAAAAATCATTCTATTCTATTCTATTCTATTGTATGACCTACAAATAATTGTTCCGCGTTTGGATATTTGTCCTTGTGAAAATACGTATCCTAGTGAGAAGGGAACATTTAAAAATAACCTTTCCCGCTTCTTTCACATTCATATTATATCTGCTCATCAATTAAGGGTACTCTTAATTCACCCCATCTTAATTATATCGCCAATTTGTTCGATAAACTTCCGTAAATGGCGTCCCTTGGCAACTCTGTCACTCACTTATGCTGCAAAAATTTCCTCTATCCTATTTTGTGTTATCATTAGATAAATGATTCTCAAACTTAATCAATTCTTATAAGTTACTTATTAATGCAGCCGTGGTAAGTGACACCAGAAATTATATGTTTATTAACAAAAAAAAATCTTGATTATCATCACTAGCCGGTAAAAAACACTGCAGGACTTGTGCATCTCCCGTAGTAAGTAGGAATTATCGTACTCGTCTCGTTCGGCAGGCGGATTTAAAATTATCTTCATAAAAAAAAACATTCACAAGATATAGATGTCAATGGGTCACAGCATTCACTTCAGTTTGACTGTGTGCTCGTTTGTCACCCTTATTCTATAAGGAAAATGTAAGACTTACGTCATATTTTGTGTCCAACAGCTATCCACTACCCCATATCATCCCGTGGGTGTCGTAAAAGGCTACAGAGGGAAACAAATTAGGAAATGGGCAGCCACGTCTTCCTAACAACGACGCGAGCGTGGCAACTATGGCAAATATCCCTCCTATGAAGTATGAAGCAATCTATGGGGGAGGCCTATGTTCAGCAGTGCACTTGTATAGGCTTTAATGGATGTATGTATAGTAAAATTACCTAATAGGAGCACATGACTCACTGAGAGGTGAAATTATTAAATCTACAATAACGTTGGATATCCCCCCTACTAGTCAATCTATGGGGAAGACCTATGTTCAGCAAATCACTTTTATAGGCTTTAATGGATGTATTTATAGAAAACAATCTACCAGGAGCACATGACCCACTGAGAGGTGAAATTTTTAAATCAACAGTAACATTACATCTATGGCAAATATACCCCTATGAGACAATCTATGGAGGAGGACTATGTTCAGCAGTGGACTTTAATAGTCTGTAACGGTAACGGTATGTTATAAGTAGGTATATGGGAATCCACTCGATAGAATCTCTACAAAAAAAGATCGAAAAACCACTTCGACTGCTTTTTAATCCCTCAGGGGTGAAGGGTTTTATATGTTTGTAGTGTGTATCTGTGTATCTGTTTATTTTTGTATGTGTGTGTCTGTGGCATCATAGCTCCTAAACGGATGAACCGATTTTGATTAAGTTTTTTTTTAAATATGTGATGATTTTTTTTTAAAAAAAACGTTACTCCCACACTAGGATTTTCTCCTGTATCGTGGAGGCAGTTTACAAACACAAATTTCACAAGGACAAACATCCAGACCCGGAACAATCATTTGTAGGCCATATAAATACTTGTTCCGTGCGGGATTTGAACCCGCGCCCCCCAGCGCAGCAACTCATTGCTAAGCCACTGCGCCATGGAGCCGTTTGTCACCCAATATCAATTTGTACGCCGTAAACGACCTCTCTACATCAACTCACGTGTGTTTCACGTGTGACAAATTTATTTGGCCAGTCAGTTCAGTCAGCCACTGCGCTCGCGCCCTACACGCCTTCGTCACCTAGGTCCATATACGTAGGTACCTGCCGCTACTAAACGAAATATTCACGACTGGGGAAAAAGGCTAAAATATGCATTAACGCCGCAATTAGAGAGTTATATGCATTTGCATATACAACTTGGCGAACTTCACATGTCTTCGATATATTTTTTTTCTTATTTCTCAGACATGCAGGTTTCCTCACGATGTTTTCCTTCACCGCCGAGCACGAGGTAAATCAGCACTTAAAATTGCAATTAACAATTTCATTGGTGCCGGCGGGGATCGAACCCGGGTTGCTCGAGTACTGTGAAGCTTACAGCGAACGCTAACCATCTGAGCTACCACGACTTATATACGACGACTTTCAATAAGGACTCTTGTAATATATTATGGAAAAAATGATTCTATACTATTCTATTCTATGAAATTCACAGCGAACAACACTAATGTGGTCGATTGAAAATTTTCTCTTTTTTATTTTTATTATTTATTATTAGACATCGGATTTTATGCATTTGCATATTTGCAAATGCATATAACTCTGTAATTACGGCGTTAATGCATATTTTAGCCTTTTACCCCAGTCGTGAATATTTCGTTTAGTAGCGGCAGGTACCTACGTATATGGACGAAGGCGTGTAGGGCGTGAGCGCAGTGGCTGAATGAACTGACTGGCCAAATTTTAAATCTTGTCCAATGACGTCAGTTGAGGTAGAGAGGTCGTTTTCGGCGTACAAATTGATATTGGGTGACAAACGTCACAAATTTCCGCTCGAAATTTTGGAAAAACATTAATTGTATTATCATAAAAACGATGCATAATTTTAAGAATATTTCGCTATTTTTGTAGTCTTTAATAAAAATATATAAAAATAAAAAATAAATATTCTTATTTCGGTTAAGACACCTTTCAAACAAAAAAAATTATTTTTAATCCCCCCCGGGGGATTTAAAAGCGGTCGAAGTGGGTTTTCTTTTTGTCTTTTTTGTAGAGATTCTATCGAGTGGATAATATGCGGATCTCCATATATTCCCATATACTTATAACATACCGTTACCGTTACAGCGTATTAATGTGCACTGATGAACATAACATAGTCCTCCTCCATAGATTGCTTCATAGGAGATTTACCACTTGTTCGACGGTGAAGGAAAACATTAGCACGAGGAAGCATTATCAACTTTGACCTCTCAATACATTTATGAAAATGTAATGTACTTACACAAAAATAAAGTTAGTTATAAAAAATAAGTGATATTCATTCTGTAAATACTATAGGAACAGAGACAAGCTAGTAGTACCAGTTACTCGACTCCACCGAGTCGTAATTCATTCTTGGGGCGATGTATACGCTTTTACAACAAAATTCCAGAAAATATACAAAATTTAACCTGCTCAAAGTTCAAAAACTTTATTAAACTAAGTTTCTATAAAGAGGATTATTATAATATTAAGGAATTTATGGATGATAATAACCCCTGGAAATGAAGTGGTTGCTACCAAGCTATTTCTAATTTGTTTTGTGTGGTTAATTGCGATTACATGATTGTAAGCTGTTATTTAAAAAAAAGTCCCGCTGGGTTTCTTGCTGTTTCTTCCCTGGACAGAGGTTTTTTTTTCGAACCAGTGGTAATTAAACAATAGAGTGACTTTCAATAAGTATTATTTATAATCTATATTGAATAAAAAAGATTCTGTTTCTGTTTCTCAACATGTCTGTGAAATTAAATAATTATTATAGGGCAATTTAATTGCCCTATAATAATTATTCGCCGTCAAACACGGGCGCAATACGGTAGACTGATTATTCTTTACTTTCCCACTCAATTAAATTAAACTTTACACAGCAGTGTATATATATATTGAGGCTGTAAAAATTTTTAAGAGCTATATCTTAAATATATCTAATAGTTTTAAGAATTTAACTTTTAATAAAGAGTAAAAGTTCGACTTCTTAGAACTAAAATTTAAATAATTTCACATTCGAAAGAAGTCTCGGCTTGAGAGAACAGACTTCATGCCTTAAGGAATATCACAAACTCAATGTGACAACTAGAATGTAAAGACATTTAGACGTAAATAGTTATGATTTCTTATATTTACGCGAACACTACACATTTTTAAATAAAACTAATTTTACGGATTTTATCGCGTATATTAACTTATTTTTATATTCCCGACGTTTCGGGTGCTTTCCAGCACCCGTGGTCACGGGGGACTGAGTTGTTTGACGTCCTGCTGTCATAGTTAGCCCGGCTACCTTCAGTTTTTTAAACTAAACTAAAATTAAAATAGTTTTAGTTTAGTTTAGTTTAAAATCGATAGTATATTATAAAAATAAAGATATAAAGAAAATATTTATTTTGAAACATAAGCTCAACGCCGTATTGTGCATAATATTATTTCATTTTGAATGTTGTTAATAATAAAATATTAGACGTTGCCGAACGTGACGAAAAGTGGTCGCACTCAACAATTTGTGTGGCGAACCACAGCCGCTGTTAGTCAGTGTTGCCCGTTTCGTATTTTTCGAGTAGTTCGAGCAGCGGTCTTTCTTAATAAAATGTAAATAAATCCTAACAGTAAGTTAAAAAAAGCAAATAATATACACGAAACTAGACTAGGCTATACATAAATATATTTATTCGATTTCACTCAAAATAAGAAAAAAATAAGTAAGGCCTTAAAAAGGTTTGACGGCTCCGTGGCTTAGCAATGAGTTGCAGTGCTAAGGGCCGCGGGGTCGAATTCCTCACGGAACAATTATTTATATACAAATAAATGTTCCGAGTCTGGATGTTTTTCCTTGAGAAATTTATGTGTGTAAATTACACGATACATGAGAAAATCCTAGTGTGGAGGTAATGTTTTTTTTTTATATAAAATAATACAACAATAAGAAATACCGAATAAAATACCGTGACGTCACGTTTTCCAGTTCTTGAAATCAAGCTTCTCATAGAGTTCCAACGCTTACCGTTGTCTCTTAAATGTGCTCAAACAAAAGATTCCTTTAAAAAATAAGTTTAGGAACATTATCTTTCCCTCTGAATTCTCTCCCTTTCTTTCTTCTTTTTCTATCCTTTTATGATCTCTAGTCTACCATTGTATGCTGTCTTTATAGTACCTGTATATTTTTGATTTTTCCCTTTTTAAATTTCTTTCTTGTAACTTGCCTGTAAAAAGTAGTCAAATATCAATAAGACCGCCTTTTTTTCTCTGTTTGTTTATTTTGAAGGTTATTTTTTTTCCTTGTTGTATTGTATTGAAATGTTGAGAGACATAGATGTTGCATTTGAAACTTACACCCAACTATCAAGAAGTAGAACGTACGGAAGACTGCAGACTTCTCATTTTGAAGCTAATTGATTACCTGCTATTGTGTAGCAATGCTCCCACATCTGAGATCTAGTTTAAGGCGTAGGACAGTTAGTATAATTGCAGGCAATAAAGACGCTAACAATAGCTAATGTATTTCTGCCGTCAGACTGCATAGGAAATAAAATGAAACGCGTTGACACTTACCTATTATAAAACATAAAACAATTACGGCTAACATAAAACAAGTGTAAAATTAAAAATTTTGTTCAACCGACTTCAATATAAATAAAATGGGAAGTCAATTAAATACGCATTATTAAGGATAACTCAAAAACTACTGGTCAGATCTTGATCAAAAATATATATATAGTACGACATGTGAAGAATCACCCAGAAAAAAGTTCCTCCACCTCCATTCTTTGAAGTCGGTTTTTTTATAGGATAGGGTGACAAACAAGCACTGTCCACCTGATGGTAAATGGTTGCTGTGACCCATAGACATCTACATTTATGCTCGTTTGCGAATCAAAATGCAGATGCGTTGTCACCCGTGAGGACTAAGATAGAATACCTCTTTTCCAGTAAAAAGGGTCTCCAGTTCTCTACACTTACCATACGAAACACAGCAGTGTTAAGCTGCTATTTAACGCTGGTATTCTGTGAGAGCGTGGGCCTTCCCCGGTCGAGCCGACCCATTCGTGCTACAACTATACTGCTAATATAGCTGCAGCTTGGCTCTACCACGCATAAAATTGTTACGAGTTTGGCTGTTTGTCCTTGTGTAATTTATACATAAATTACACAAAGACTGCAAAAAGCAGCAAAGCAGTGTCCTCATTCATTAAGAAAGAACTTACGTAACAATAAAACGTCCAGTTTATAATTATTAAATTTATTTTTTATCCGTGTTCGAAAACGAGAAGAAAGAAACATATTCAACGTGTATGTTTTATCGATTTCACGAAAACGGCCAAACCGAAATATAAAGATTAGTTTTATTAAATAGATTATTATACTCCAGGGATGGTTCCATATAAATGTAAAGTAAAAATCCATCCCTAAGGGTGGAAAATAGAAGATAAAGATTTTAATGTTCCTATTAAAACTAAATTCTACTTGTTACCTTCCGTCCATTACAGCCTATAAAAGTCCACTGCTGAACATAGGCCTCCTTTCATAGATTGTCTCATGAAGGGATGTTCATTGTTGCCACGCTTGCCAAGCGGGTTGGCAACCCCAGTTTTTTATTATTATGTCAGGAAGATGCTGCTGCCCATCTCCTGTTTTATTACTTGTTATCTTAAACTGATATGTTTTTTGATTACTTCCGACCGACATCAAAACTACAAAAAAATGTACGTGGACGTAAACTGTCTCCACGATACAGAAGAAGGTCCTAATGAGGAGGTAACGTCTAAACCATGTTCTTATGATACGGCTTATATGGAATGTGTCACAGATCGTAATTACTGTACTGGCTCCCTACATCCATCAGACTGGAATACAACAGTGCACGCACTGCTATTTCACGGCAGAAATAGCTAGGAGGGTGGTACCTAGCCTGATAGACTCCTAGGCAGAAAACGTATCCTACCCCCCAGTCCCTAGTATAACATGTCCTTGAAATATTTCCTTTCACAGATTTGCAGGTTTTGTCGCGCCGAGTAAGTAGGTTATTAAGCACGTAAAACTCAATTTTGCAATGCAATTTCATTAGTGCCTGTGGGGATCGAAAAAACTTTGACTGTCTCGTTGGTCTAGTGGTTGTAGTAGTGCGACTGCTGATCATGAGGTCTCGGGGTCGAATCCCGGGTCGGGCGAAAAAATTAGTTATTGAGCTTTTCCATCAAGAAACTCTCAGTAGTTGCCCGGAGTCAGGAAGCTGGCGGTGTCTCACCCCTGTGTCTCGGAAAACACGTAAAGCCGTTGGTCCTGCGCCTGATCTCTCTCTGGTCGTGTCGGTTTACCTTCCCATCGGACTATGAGAGTGAGGGAATAGAGAACGCACCTGTGCTTGCGCATCACTCGGGCACTATAATCTTGTTCTACGCCGATGGTTAGTCTCCGTTGAGGCTGGCCGCCGTGGCCGAAATTCGGTCTGGAGGACATTATTATTATTGAGAGAAAGCTAAAAGGTATAAGTTCAAAAATAATCTTCACGAAATTCTTTGAGTGATCTACAACAGGAATGCATTATAGCCAAGTTCGTAATTGTCTAACGTGGTAGAACCATGCTGCAGCTCTATTACTGGTATAGTTGTAACACGAATGGGTCGGCTCGACCGGGGAAGAACCACGCTCTCAATGAATACCAGCGTAAAATAGCAGCTTAATGCTGCTGTGTTTCGTATGGGGAGTGTAGAGAACCGGAGACCCTTTTTACTGGAAAAGAGGCATTCCATCTTAGTCCTCACGGGTGACAACGCATTTGCATTTTGATTCGTAATCGAGGATAGATGCAGATGTCTATGGGCCACAACAACCACTTAACATCAGGTGGACTGTGTGCTCGTTTGTCATCCATATCCTATAAAAAAAATCTTTTTATAGTATATGGATGATAAACGAGCACACAGTTCACCTGATGGTATATGAATACTGTGTCCCATAGACATCTACATCTATCCTCGATTAAGAATTAAAATGCATATGCATTATCAGTCCTAAGGACTACGATGGAATACCTCGTTTCCAGTAGAAAGGGTCTCCGGTTCTCTACACTCTCCATACGAAACACAGCAGTGTTATGCTGCTACTTTACGCTGGAATTCTGTGATAGTATGCTTACCGTTCGAGCCGACCTATTCGTAGTACAGCCATAATATAGCTGCAGCATGGCTCTACCACGTAAAAGTAAAGTATTGTTTTAAGTTTCATAAGAAGCACAATTATTCTCATGTAAGAAATGGTTGGTTGTGGCAGTATGTATTAAATTCAAATATCGGTTCTAAAAAAAGAAAATAATTACTCTCGACCACAGATCACACAGCGCACGTCGCAAAAAAATAAAAGTTTATTGTGTGTTAATGCTCTTTAATCTGAAATGGAGGCTCTTTACGAAGTTTTCGTGACTCCACGAGATCGTTTAAGGCATCATCGAGCTTTTTATCGTGACACATATTAACACAGCCAGTGTCGTCGGCACGACTCAGAGCTGTTCCATACTGGTTTGTTTTTTAATTAAGATACTTAATCTTGCAGTAATGCTGCAATAAAATCAGCTAATTGAAATGGCTCTATTTACTTAGCCGAATAAATATTTTATTCAATATTTAATATATATAAGAGATTTCCACATCTGCCGAATGCCAAATGAACAATGGGCAAAAGTGACAACTCAATGGGCTCCTATAAAAGGCAAACGTCAGCGGGGTAGATCCAGGGAGAGATGGCGGGATGAACTGGACTCCTTCATGAAGGACTGGTCTGTGGTGGCTCTGGAGAGACAGAAATGGAAAAGGAGGCCTTTGCCCCGCAGTGAGACATTTTAGACTAGTAATAATAATAATAATAATAAAAGATTTCCACCTATGTACTGACTCATCACGACATCTCTGTAACTATAAGACCTACCTAAGAAATTTGGTAGGAATATAGCTTTCGCCGAGTAGAGGTCAGCTATGAACGGATTTTACGAAATTCCACCCGCAAGGGGGTTGATAGGGCGATAATTAGAAAAAAAATCACATTTCAAACTACCTATAGCTCTTATAGGTATGTAACTTGGCCAGAATATTCTTTTTGGGATTTTCGAGATTACCAAGAACGTATTTTATGAAATTCACAAAGGGCAGTGCGGGGGCGTTATAAATATAATATTGTTACGAGCTTGGGGTTCGAGACAATTAATAACTGCCGATTGAATTACCAAAATTGACACTTTAATTACAAAACACTAATTACAACTCAAAACCACACTAATAATAAAACACAATTGTACTACTGATCACTTTAGTTCGCAGTTATTTCGCTTCGAAGTATTCGCTTGTATCGCCAATTCAATACTGTCCCGGTCGCGGTATATGCCGGCCTTTTATAGGGTCTCAGGTAGTTTCCAGAACCTTCTACTATAGAAACTGCTAGAATGTTCGAGTACATATCGGTCCCGATTGACTAGGTGTCGATAGTTCTAGAAAGTTCTTCTATGGGAATTTCTAGAATGATCTTGACTCTCCTGGTTCTGCTACTCGATACTAGAGGGCGCTAGTGGTAACTAGTGTCGCCATGTACCATGTATTAATCGTGGCGCGCAACAATATATAATTCTTGTGTGTATGTGACTGAACTACCCTAAACGGCTGGACCGATTTTGATGAAATTTTGTGTGTGCGATTAAGTTGTTTCGATAATGATTTAGATTCATAAATGGTAGGTAGCGCTGTTGTCGAGGTCCAGAAATTAACCGTGCAAAGCCGGGGCGGATCGCTAGTTCAATATGTAATTGAAGAAAAAACATGAATCGGTAACGATATTTTATTTAACACTTACACTACTGTCAGTCCTGTTTTATATGCAATACTCTGTACAAATAGACTGACACGGCAGCTATCGGATTAATAAAAGACGGTTCTATCGAGCGTGTGACTCACTTGATGGTAACTGACTACGGCTTCTAATAAAGATTCTACTACAACAAAGGAATTCAAGTGCAATGCCCGATTACCGTGTTAGAGCCATGCTGCAGTTATATTATACTTGTAACACGAATTGGTCAGCTCAACCGGAGAAGATCACAGAATACCAGCGTAAAATAGCAGCCAAATGCTGCTGTTTTTTTTTTATAGGATAAGGTGACAAACGAGCGCACAGTCCACCTGATGGTTGTGCAGATGTGTAGTCACCCGTGAGGACTAAGATGGAATGCCTCTTTTCCAGTAAAAAGGGTCTCCGGTTCTCTACACTCACTATACGAAACACAGCAGTGTTAAGCTGCTATTTTACGCTGGTGTTCTGTGAGAGCGTGGTCCTACCCCGGTCGGCCGACCCATTCGTGCTACAACTATACTACTAATATAGCCGCAGCATAGCTCTACCACGTATAAAAAACGTGTTTTTATGGTGAGTAGAGAACCGGAAACCCCTTTTTACTCGAAGTGAAGCATTTTATCTTAGTCCTCAGGGGTGACAACGCATTTTAATTCTTCATCGAGGATAGATACAGATGTTATTCGGCCACAGCATCCACTATCAGGTGGACTGTGCGCTCGTTTGTCACCCTTGTTCTGTTAATAAAAATGTCCGCCATTAAAAAAGGAGTAGGCTTTTTCATAGAAAATGTGCTCGTTTTACACGCTTTCATTTTTTTTATAGTATAGGGTGACAAATGAGCTCATATTCCACCTGATGGTAAGTGGTTGCTGTGGCCCATAGACATCTACATTTATCCTCGTTTGCGAATCAAAATGCAGATGCGTTGCCACCCGTGAGGACTAAGATGGAATGCCTCGTTTCCAGTAAAAAGGGTCTCCGGTTCTCTACACTCACCATACGAAACACAGCAGTGTTGAGCCGCTATTTGACGCTGGTATTCATCTATAAAGAACCTTATGTTTACTAAGCAGAGTGTCGTATACGTCGAAATCGATTAAGGAGCTAAAGATACGCCACGATAGATCAGTTTTAAAAACCTTTTATCTTTTTATAGTTCCGTACCCAAACCAACGGGATCCTATTCCTAAGCCTCCGCTGTCCGTCCGTCTGTCTTTCAGCGGGCTGTATCTCATGATCCGTAATAGGTAGACAGTTGAAATTTTCACAGAATGTGTACTTCTGTTGCCGCTGTAACAACAAATAATAAAAAAATAAAGGGTTCCCCTACTAAAAACGGGTTCTACGATGGTACGGAACCCTTCATGCGCTAGTCCGACACGCACTTGCCTGGCTTTATTTATATTTGATCTTTTACAAATCTATTGTGTGTTTGCACTAGTCTTAATATATTTATTCATTACATCTGTTTATCAAAACTCCACTGCTGGTAGGCCTTCCCATAGTTTGTATCATAAAAGGATATTTGCCATAGTTGCCTATCTTTTGACTACTCTGACTTAGCAATTAGTTGCAGCGCTAAGGTCCGCGGGTTCGAATTCCGCACTGAACAAGTATTTGAATGGCTTACAAATAATTGTTCTGAGTCTGGAGGTTTGTTCTTGTAAAATCTATGTATGTAAATAAACAGGAGCAAATTCTAGTGGGGATTACGTCTAAAAAAAAAGCTAGATGACTGATTTTTTTTTAAATTTTTGAGGTGTTATCGGAAAATGCGGCTTCCAATCTTCTGACTCAGTTTCTCACTGCCTCTTACGACACCCACGAAATAACACAGGGTAGTGGTTTCTCTTATACGGCCACTACGCGGCCTTAATTGAGAAAGGTCTCATTCATCATCATCATTACAGCCCTTCACAAGTCCACTGCTGAACATAGGCCTCCCTCAAAGAATGCCACAAAGCACGGTCCTGAGCCACCTGCATCCATCGACTTCCTGCATGTCTTACCAGGTCGTTACTCCATCTCGTGGGGGGACGCCCTACACTTCGCCTACCGGTACGAGGCTGCCACTCGAGAACCTTTCTTCCCCATCCGTTGTCGGTTCTTCGAGCTATATGGCCGGCCCACTGCCACTTCAGCTTACTAATCCGTTGGGCTATGTCGGTTACTCTGGTTCTACTGCGGATATCCTCATTCCTAAGTTTATCACGCAGAGAAACTCCGAGCATAGCCCTCTCCATAGCTCGCTGAGCGACCTTGAGCTTCCTCATACGGCCAGCAGTGAAGGACCACGTCTCAGTTCCGTAAGTCATCACTGGCAACACGCACTGGTTGTACAATTTCGTTTTCAGGTTTTGAGGTATGTCTGACGAGAAGATGTGTCGTAGCTTCCCGAACGCTGCCCAGCCGAGTTGAATCCGTCGATTGACCTCTCGGTCGAAGTTGGACTTACCTAGTCGGACTATTTGTCCCAGGTAAACATAATCGTCAACAACTTCGAGCTTAGTGCTCCCAACAACTACCGGCATAGGTGTGACATGGACATTGAACATGATCTTTGTTTTGTCCATGTTCATCTTAAGACCTATCCGTTGGGAAACACTATCGAGGTCATTGAGCATAGTGCTTAGGTCCTCCAGCGATTCTGCCATAAGGACTATATCGTCGGCAAATCGAAGGTGAGTGATGTACTCGCCATTGATGTTGATACCGTATCCTTTCCAGTCCAGAAGCTTGAAAACGTCTTCCAATGCAGCGGTGAAGAGTTTCGGGGATATGACGTCACCCTGTCTTACACCTCTCTGCAATTGGATAGGTTTCGTACTCTGGTTCTGTACTCGGATAGCCATCGTAGCCCTACTGTACAAGCACTTCAACACTTCGATATACCGATAGTCAACTTGGCACCGCTGAAGGGACTGCAGCACCGCCCAAATTTCGACGGATTCAAAGGCTTTCTCATAGTCCACATACGCCAGACATAGTGGCAAATTGTACTCTTCGGACTTCTGTACAATTTGCCGAAGGGTATGTATGTGGTCTATGGTGCTAAAGCCCTTTCGGAAACCGGCTTGTTCGGGAGGAGAAAGGTCTATTAACACTTTTTATTGGAAATTAAAAATATAAGCTCCAGCTAAATTCAACCGGAAGCAATCATCATAATCTCTATGTGCATGACCTACTTGATTCAAAATCACTATATTAGAATGCGAAAGTTTTGTTATAAATCAATCTCTTCAAATCACTTCTATTCATGTCCAGTCATAAATTTTCAATTAATAAAAGAGCGTCGAACTATAAAAACCGGCTGTTAAGAACAAACCTACAAGTTTAGTACGAGGCAATTCATTTGCAATTTGATTACGTTTCATGTTTTCGCGCTTAAACATACCTCATAATTACATCTTTAATCGCTCAATACGATTTGAAATTCAAATAATGTTTTGATTTGCGTTTAACGATTTTGAACGTATTAGTTGTCTTTATTATCACTATACCTACCCCACTATGTATGAATTTTTGTGGTACACTTTACTGTGAAACTATCACACTTTCAGGTTTGGGCTTTGACATAGTATTTTCGATTCATGTCTAGACGTGTTGCAACCACACTTAAAAAAAATAATATTGTTACGAGTTTGGGGTTCGAGACAATTAAAAACTGCCGAGTGAATTACCAAAATTTACACTTTAATTACACTTAAACTCACACTAACTTAAAATCACACTAATAATAAAACACAGTTCACCGTTATTTCGCTTCGAAGTATTCTCTTGTATCGCCAATTCAATACCGCCTCGGTCGTGGTCTATACCGGCCTTATATAGGGCCTCAGATAGTTTCCAGAATCTTCTAATGTAGCGACATCTAGAATGTTCGAGTACATATCGGTACCGAAATTTCTGGAAGGATCTTGACTGTCCTAGTTCTGCTACTCGACGCTAGAGGGCGCTAGTGTAACTAGTGTTGCCATGTACAAGACATTAATAGTGGCGCGCAACAATATTATATAACAATTGTCATTAATTAGGTTTTTATTGTATTATTAACGCCATCTGTAAGAAAACTATAATAGTACCACGATAGATACGTTAGATGGCGCTGATTATGAATTTATCAATGGAGCATAACTTGATGAAAAATGTCGGAACTTTTAATTGTATCAATGTTATTATTATACAAATGCTATGAAAACGCGCGTTAACTGGCTATAAAGAACGTGAACGTAACCGTTCTTTGATGAATGAAGTAAGACGACGTCAGAACAGAATTCTAGACGCAGAATTAAATTCTTATCGTGAAAATTCTCGCTTTTTGAAGTATGCCGTTAATTTCAAAACTGCTCAGAAAAGTTTGGAACAAAAAGCGAGCCCTCCTAAAGTACCGCTTTTTAATAGTTTAAAAACATATTGAAGTTATTCTTCTTTTGACGCGTTTGAGAAAAATGATGAGAGTGAATTTTTTACGATGCCTGCGCACACCAACACCTAAAAACACCACCACGAAGATATAGAATATAGAATGAAATATGATAAAGAAACCTAAAAGCGACAACTTCAGTTGGTAATTGTCTGTCAACTGTCTAGTTTTCGTGAGAACTGATAACTATATTGAAGGTAGTTATTCAAATATATATGGATCCATAAAACGTGTTTTATTTTTGTTATTTTTGTTTTGTTACGCTAAAGAAGTATAACTTCTTACGTCCCTACATAAGTACACACACACGTTTTTTTTTTATAGAACAATAGTGACAAACGAGTGCACAGTCCACCTGATAGTAAGTTGATGCTGTGCTCATAGCTCATAGACATACATCTATCCTCGATTATGAATCAAAATTCATATGCGTTGTCACCCCTTAGGAGTAAGATGGAATATCTCGTTTCCAGTAAAAATTATCTTCGGTTCAGTTGTTATTTTACGATTTTGTGGAGGTGATTTTTAAATAATCGTATTTTTGACTGACTTTGGCTTTTCATTATACCAAGAGCATATTAAATTCTATAATACATCTTTCCTTCGTTATCATATATTTAAAAAAAAACATTTCAAAAATAAAATACTGGACAAAAACCTACGTCGGTTTTTTTTTTGTTACTAAGATACCGAAGGAATAGTTTGCAATAAATATGGTTTTATGTGCTTCGCAATATATAATGTGTTAATAATTTTATACGTGGTAAAGCCATGCTGCAGCTATATCAGTAGTATAGCTGTAGCACGAATGGGTCGGCTCGACTGGGGAAGGACCACGCACTCACAGAATACCAGTGTAAAATAGCAGCTTATTCGTATGGTGAGTGTCGAGAATCGGGGACCCCTTTCACTGGACACGAGGCATTCTATCTTAGTCCTCACGGGTGACAACGTATCTGCATTTTGATTCGTAGTTGAGGATGGATGTAGATGTCTATGGGCCACAGCAACTACTTACCATCAGGCGGACTGTGTGCTCGTGTGACACCCTTATGCTAAAAAAATGAAACGGGACGTAATAAAGAACGAAATTATCTAGGGATTACACTCTTAGCACATGGTATTCGTAATGGTCGGTTCTTCGCCGCATGGTGGCGGTCAATGATCCTATTAATTAAATATCCATTTCTCCATATTATCCCGTAGGTGTAGTAGAGGTAACAGTGAGAAATAAAACAGGAGATAGCAGCATCTTCCCGATAATAACTCGAAATATATAGCTGTGGTTGCCAACCCGCCTGCCAACCGAAGCATGCAAAGCAAATATCCAAATGCTATAGGCAATCAATAGTGGAGGTTATATACGTGGTTAGAGCCAAGCTGCAGCTATATTATGGTTGTGGTACGATGGTGTCGGCTCGATCTGAGAAGCACCGAGCTCTCGACATGGTTGATAATAACCCCTGGGAATGAGGTGGTCACTTCCAAGCTGTTTCTAAAATATTTTTTTTATAGTATATAATCGTTGGAATTTTAAAATTTATTTAAAAAAAAGTCCCGCTGGGTTTCTTGCTGGTTCTTCCCAGGGCTGAGGATTTTTTTCGAACCAGTGGTAACATAAAAAAATGACTTTTAATAAGAATTAGTACTACCTACTTGTAATCAATATTGAATAAAAAATTATTCTATTCTATTCTCATAGAATACCAGCGTAAAATAGCAGCTTAGTGCTGCTGTATTTTGTATGGTGCGTGGAAAGAACCGGAGAGCCTTTTTATTGGAAACGAGGTATTCCATCTTAGTAATCAGGGGTGACAACGCATCTGCATTTTGATTATTAATCAAGGATAAATGTAGATGTCTATGGGCCACAGTATCCACTTAATATCAGGTGGACTGTGTGTCGATTGTTACCCTTATTCTAGAAAAAAAAACACCTTTGTTGATCAGTGGACTTTTGTTCAGATGAGAATGAATACTCGGTTACCACCATATTCAACAAACGTACAATCTTGTGTAAATACCCCTTAAAAGTTCAATGAACTATTAGTAATAGTATATCCATCTTTTCAGAACGGATGCAGTGCCTTGCAGCGTGCGGCTGCGGACGGCCACGTGGAAGCGGTGCGACTGCTGCTGGAGCATGGAGCCAACCCAAACAAGCAAGATAATGTGGTGGGTACATTTTGTTTACCGTCACCGTTACAGCCTATTATAATACTAAGCTAAACATAGGCCACTGACAGCTTGTTTTTGGTATTTGTATAATTGTCCTAACCTAAAACGCACAATGCAGTAAAGTACTTTGAGTAGAAACTTTCATTAACTTGTACATATAATAAAAGACGACGTAGTAATTAATACAGGGGTTTGTGGTTACCGTCACAGCCTATTAAAATCCTGCTGAACATACGCCTCCCCAAAAGATTTCCTAATAGGGTGATATTTGCCATAGTTGCCACGCTTAGCAACGGGTTGGCAACTGCAGTTTTTATTTTTTATTTTTAGTCGTAATTAGAAAAACGCTGCTGCATATCTCCTGATTTGTTTTCCTCTATCGCCTCTTACGACCACGAGTTGATATGGGCTAGTGAACATTCTCACACCGCCATTACATGGTTATGGTTTGCGCTAGTTGACTAAAATCTATAACGCTAAAAAAAATGCATATCTGATAAATTTTCTATGTATAAAAGAGATTTCTTGTTGACTTTTAAAATGTAAGGACGTGTGCGCGACGCCTGTTTTACTCTGACACGCGAAGAAAATAAACTTTTGTAAAAAGCCTTTAAAATCTTATTATTTATTAATTTCACACCTTACATTTATTAATTAAACATTACATTACGGTGCAATCATAAGTTTATAGAAACTTTACCGTGTACCGGTATCGTCGACAACAACAAATATGAGGTTAAGGTAAAAAATTACACTTATTGCTTGTGTGCGTGACCTACTATTGCAAGGTGCACCGCTCATGGATCGTACCTATATATAAGATGTTTGTTTTTAAAGCGTTATCGTAATATTAATTAGTAATACATATGTTAGTAATACGTATGTATACGTAAGTTAATTTGAATTATTTATAATGCAGTCTATAAAGAAGTTTTTGAAGTTATACTTCTTTTGACGCGTTTGGGAAAAATGATAGAGTGAATACTTACGATCCGCGCGCAAACTGACACCTAAAAACGACACCATGAAGTTGTTACGACGCGCGCGTACACTGTCACCTAAAAGCAAAGGGATTTAAATACTAAAAGCAATAACTTCAGTTTGTAATTATCTCTCAAGTTTTTGTGAGAACTGATAAATATATTTAAGAGAGTTATTCAAATATATATGAAACTACAACACGTTCTTTATATATATTACTGTAGAGTATGTAAGCCATATTAAGCCACATTTCTTAACGTGGTAGAACCATGCTGCAGCTATATTAGTAGTATGATTGTAGGCTCGACCGGGGAAGGACCACGCTCTCACAGAATACCAGCGTAAAATAGCAGCTTAATGCTGCTATGTTTCGTATGGTGAGTGTAGAGAACCGGAGACCCTTTTTACGGGAATAGAGGCATTCCATCTTAGTCCTCACGGCTGACAACGCATCTGCATTTTGATTCGCAAACGAATGCGGGGGAACGAGGTGGACTGCGTGCTCGTGTGTCACCCCCTTATTCTATAAAAAAAAATATTATAGGCGTTTGAAAAAACTAAGATCTGATCTGTTGCCATTCAATAAAAGGTATGAATTTCGTTTGTGTTTTAGTGGTGAAATCCCCATAAATACACAATATTTGGCGACGAGGATCTTATTCACGCATTATTGAGTGTAACAAAGTTAAATAGTTACAAAGAAATAATATGAAATAAAGGAAATGTGTTGTTCGTCAACAATCTCACATTTGATCATCACATGCAAGAGTAGAATATTTTTAAGAGTCTATTTGTCCAGTTCTGTATGGCAAATGAGTTATAAGAAGAGCTTTTTTGCTCACTTCATTAAGAGAAGATACATATCGCCTAGTACGCGATTTAGACTTAACGAAGAAGATTTAGCTTATAAGACTCTTATTGAAGAGATTGATAACCAGTTTTCCTCATAAGAAATGTATGTTTGCTGAAAGATATGTTTTTGTAAAGCGGAACAAAGACCAGACGAAGACTTAATGGGCGGCCCGGGTTCGTCATCACGCACAGTTTTGCGGTTTTAAAATAGAACTCGAGACCGCATTAAGAGACAGGTTTGTGCTAGGATTGGCGGATTTCAAGGAAAAAGAAAAGGTTTTTTGTAAAAACATCGATAGTTTGACATTCAACAAAGCGTTGGAATTAGCACAAAGCGTATGATGTACTCGAATTGCAGTTCAAAGTTGGCAAGATGAGGGACTAGCCATATCATCAGCGGCAGCGCAATCCGTTTTCGCTTTACGAGCCCAAGAAAATTCTGTTAAACTAAAAGACTACAGAATAAAACATATTTTGCTTGGTTTGTGGATATAAGAACCATACTAAAGATAAATGTAGGTATGCGAATTGTTTTTGTCAAAAGTGTAATAAAAAAGGTCATTTAAAACGTGTTTGTAAGAGTGCTTCTAAGAACAACAATTATTTGGATGACAATGATTTAGTAAAAGGTATTTCATACGATTTTTATAATATAGGTTGCTTAAATGGTACACCGATGAGAGCGGTCGTGTCAATAGCGGCAAAGTGAATTTTATGTGAAATATACAGTAGCAGTGCTGTATCTGTTCTACCGCAGAATGTCTATCAATGCTACTTTCACAATGATTATTCTTTAAGGCACTGCGCATACGTGGACACTTTTTTTACCGACACGGCACACCATCATAGGAAACCGTAGTTGCTGTGTCCGGTAGCGGCAATCGGACACAGTCGCCGGTTGCTACTTCTGGTCACTGATAACAATTTGTTGCTTTTTTTCCGTCGGTTTCACGATGGATCTCGATGAAGAAATATTACCTTTGCTTTTAAAATTGTAAGGAAATTTGCTTTGTGTTGCTTGTGTCTTCAACGGACGACTTAAAGTTGCCAGTTACGTATACCGAACACTTTTTGATTGGCGGTCGGTATGTGTCAAGTGGAAGCAACTGGACACAAAAGGTGTCTGCGTTTTCGCAAGGAGTGGTTGATTTCATATTGATTACATGAAAATAGAACATTCACTGGTAGCTTGTAATCCACACTAGACACATAAGTGTCTACGTTAGCGCAGCGCCTAAACTATTGTAACGTTATTTTTAATTGTTATAACGGCTAGAAAATAGTCTTGATTTTATAATGTCGTTTAATATAAAACTGTGTATTGGTGACTGTAACAACTTACAACATAACGACTTAGTAAAAACAACTGAAGGAAACATATTCACAGTTGTTTACAGATGAACTGGGGTGAAGAGATATTCAGATGAAGTGCTATTTCGCTTATATATACGAGTATATAAGTGGTTACTGGACACCTGTGCCCAACGTCAAACAATGATGGCTAGAGATACTTTGTCACCTCGAGGTCTAATATGGAATGCCTCACAAACTAATTATGCTAACTCTTAGTACTCTTCATACCCGTACAGCAATGCTGCTTGGCGGTAGAAATAGAAAAAACTGACAGACAGATAGATGCCTAGGCAAAAATGAAAAAAGGAGACTTAACAATCTCTTATAACTGCTATCATTAGACTATTAATACAAAGACACGCTCACGCACACGCACATGCTTACGCACACGCATATGCACATGCATACGCACACGCACACGCACACACGCGCGTGCAGTCACCTACACACACGCGCGCGCAAGCACACGCACTCGCACACGCGCACGCACACGCGCACGCATTCGCACATGCACACGCATACGCACTCGCATGCGCTCACGCACACACACACGTTGTATGTACAGTGTGTTTTGCACTGAGGAGGAAACGTCGCGCTTTTTTTCTACCAATTTCAAAAAGGAGGAATGTTCTTTTTTAGGTGTTGTGTGAAAGGAGGAATGTTCTTTTTTTAGGTGTGTAGGAACCGATTTCGATAATTATTTTTTATTTAAAAGCTGGTGGTTTTCATGTGGTACCTTATAAATTTGACTAAGGTCTGACTAATAGTTTTTGAGTTATTTTTAATAATTTATATTAAAGTCGGTTGTACAAATTTTTTTTATCTATACAAATAAATAAAATTGAAGTGTCTATTTGAAATGTTAAAATTACAGCTTTTTACTAAATGCATATGAAAGTATATACGATACTAATAACAAAAATAAACTTTTTAAGGTTTTTGTCTGTCTGTTTGTCTGTCTGTCCGTCTGTCTGTCTGTCTGTCTGTTTGTTCCGGCTAATCTCTGAAACGGCTAGACCGATTTTGACGGGATTTTCACTGGCAGATAGCTGATGTCCCAAGGAGTAACTTAGGCTACTTTTATTTTAGAAAAAAATTAGGATTCCACGCAAAAAAATTAAAACCCCGAATAACACGCGGGCGAAGTCGCGGGGAACAGCTAGTTTCATATATAAGAATAGAATAGAATAGAATAGAATAGAATGATTTTTATTCAATATGGATTATTACATAATACTTATTGAAAGTCATTATTTTATTTACCACTGGTTCGGAAAATACCTCTGTCCTGGGAAGAACCAGCAAGAAACCCAGCGGGACTTTTTTTTTAAACATAATTTCACTTAACAATAATTTTGATTATACAATTTTAAATGAATTTTCATAGAACCAGCATGGTGGCGATCACCTTATTCCCAGGGGTTATTTTCACTCATGTATTCCTTGATATTATAATAACCCTTTTTGTACAGTTTTTCTTTAATAAAACTTTTAAACTTGTTTATTGACAAACTTTGAACATGTTCTGGGATTCTGTTGTAAAAGCGTATACATTGCCCCATAAATGAATTACTAATTCTGTGGAGTCTTGTAAGTGGCATTACAAGCTTATGTTTGTTCCTAGTGTTTAAGGTATGAACATCCTTATTCTTATTAAAGCTATTTATGTTTTTATGTACATACATTACATTTTCATAAATATATTGCGATGCCAAAGTTAATATGTTTATTTCTTTAAATTTTTCTCTAAGGGACTCTTTACAATTTAGATTATAAATCGCCCGTACGGCTCTCTTTTGCAAAACAAATATAGCTTCAATATCAGTCGCATTACCCCATAGCAAAATTCCATAAGACATTACGCTATGAAAGTAACTAAAATACACTAACCTAGCTGTCTCAACATCTGTGAGACTTCTAATCTTTCTTACAGCATATGCTGCAGAACTAAGTCTGCTTGCTAATTTAGATATATGGGGGCCCCATTGAAGTTTCGCGTCAATAGTAATACCGAGAAAAACAGTGGTATCCACAAGACTCAACTCCTCCCCATTTAGAACTTAATAATATAGCTTATTTAGATAGATAGATAGATAGATAACACTTTATTGTACGCCAAAAAATAACAAAAATATTAACAAAAAATGAGAAAAAGAAATGTGGTACAATGGGCTCTTCGTCTTTTCGCTAAGAGCTATCTCTTCCAGACAACCTTTGGATGGACAGCATTGCAAGAAAAGCAATAAAAATGTGTGTGGTTTGCTGACAAAATAACATTATTTTTATTAAAGCCATAAAATAAAAATATATAATGGTATATAAGTAACTACATAGATAAGATAAATACATATATACTTATTAATATATATGTATAAATATACAAATAAATATATATTTTTATAAAATAATTATCTCTTTTAATCCGATTTCATCTTAGTTTATTTTGTTAAAAGCTCTTAGTTTTCTAAATAAATAAAAATAAGAAAATAAGATTGTCTATCTTCTATTTATTAGCATTGATAAATCAATACGCTATATTGTGTTGATCGAATTTAAATTTATTTGTTAATATGTCAATTTCCTTTAACAACTTTGATGGTAACTACAATAATTTTTCTCTGCCTTCTATTATTACATATAACCTGCACGATTCGCAGCAAAATTAAAGATATACATTTTCTTACCTATATAAAAAAAATATAATTGTTCACAGCATGGCAACACCGCGTTGCACGAAGCCGCTTGGAAGGGTTATTCTCGTTGTGCGGCGCTGTTGGCTCGCGGCGGTGCGGACTTGAGAGCCCGGAATGCCGCGGGCTTCGCCCCGTTGCACCTGGCCTGCCAGAATGGACACAACCAGACTTGCCGGGAACTACTACTGGCCGGTGCGCAACCGGATCTGCAGAACAATGTGAGTGCTCCATTTTACTTTTCTTTATGGAATAAGTGTGATTCATCTACGTCTATCGTCGATTAAGAATCAAATTGCAGATGCGATACTCCTGAGGACTAAGATGGAATGCCTCGTTTCCAGTTAAAAGAGTCCCCAGTTCTCTACACTCACCACATGAAACCTCTGTGCTCTGTATCAGATTGCAGCAGTGAAGTGCGTCCTCTTAAAACAAGTTACTAAATATAAATAAGAGTGTGTATAAAATAGCGATTGTGTGGAAATTTATTATACACTACTAATAACAATAATAAACTAACATAGACATCTAATAACAACTAAAAAATAAAAACTGCGCCTACCAGGCGTGGCAACTATGGCAAATATCCATGACCAATCTATGGGGAGGCCTATGTTTAACAATGGTCTTTTGATAGATTGTAACGGTAACAGTAATTAAAAATTTACCTCTTTTAACGTCGTTTTTTTCTTTATAGTACGGTGATACTTCACTACACACTGCTGCCCGGTACGGCCACGCTGGCGTCACACGTATCCTCATATCAGCACAATGCAAAGTCTCAGAGCAAAACAAAAACGGCGACACGGCCCTACACATCGCGGCCGCAATGGGTCGTCGAAAATTAACAAGGATATTACTAGAAGCGGGCTGCGACAAATCTTTACGGAACCATCAAGGGGAAACGGCCAGGGACATCGCAACTAGAAAGGGACTAGAAGAAATCATCAACATACTTAATACACCGGTGGCGAAACAACCAAAAAAGAAAGAAAAGCACAGAGATAAAAGCAAAGAAAGGACTATAGACGAACCAGACGATGCAAAGAAGAAAGATAAAGGAAAGGAGAAAAAGAAGAAAAATGTTCACTTTGAAACAACCCCGCCACCTGTGCAATGGTCACCATATGGCTGCCACTACTACCCCGATCCTAAATACTTCCCCAAACCCAAACTAAGTTCGCTACCCACCGAACCACTTAAAAAAGGCGAGCAATATTTTTTGGATTTGGCTGGAAACATTAAAAAGGGGCCTATCGGTGCTGGGTACACTTGCTACTGTGCACCTTTCTTCAAGCATATGGAAGAAAAATTAAACGAAGACAAGAAGGATTTAAAGCGACATATCGACAAAGCCCACGAAAGACTAGATCAAAAAGTCACAGACTTAGAAATGAAAACGCAAGGACAGATTTCAGAACTAACTAAATTTGTCGCTGCTGAAAGAGCTCTATGTAAAGAACGACATAAACATTTAGAGCAGTGGATTACGAGAGGCATGGTGTTCAGAGCTTCAGAAAGAACGAGAAAGTTAGACTTTAGTCCAAAAGGGTCCGTAGATATAGCACCTATTAAGAGAACTAGAAGCTTAGAGCTATTAGATGCGAATTCTGAAGAATGGAACAAAGTTCATAGCATTATAAAAAACTTCGATAATAACACTGAACAATTTGAGACTAATGCCAAAGAGTTGAACGATAGTAAGGTGACCTCTAAAAGCACTGAAGGTCTAGATAATAGGTCACCTATAAATTCAAGACGAAAGTATATTCTTAAAAATTCTAGAAGTAGTGACCAATTAGACGCTGGACCAAGTAATTGTAGATCTAATCATACAATATCAATTACGAATGTATGCGAGGATAAAAGTTGCTTGCAGAATGTTACAGCAGAAATTCACCTCAAAGCTGATAAAATTGTAGTGTCAGAATCACCAGTTTCAATGGAGGTACAAGGTATAACAGAAAGGTATACGTTACCAAGTGAACAATCAACCACCAAATCACCTAGCAGTAGTAATCGTCAGTCAGACTTTAAAGCGAGTGATTCTGAAGGCGAAGTTGTACACAGAAGTAGTAAAGAAAGCTCCCAAAATACTCCTACGTGGAAAAGTCAAGTGCTTCAAAGAACAGCTGATGATATCAGAAAACGAGGAATGCTTGAAAAGGAAATGTCAAATGTAATAACAAGAAACTCTAAATCGTTAGATATATCACAAGATGGCTATGTCAAGCTTCATAAACAAGTGAATTATCCCTCAAGTGAAGATAGTGGCTTAGAAAAAGAACACAGAAAATCCGTTCAAGAGTTAGTGGCTCAAGTGGAACACCAGCAGAGATGTACCTCTCCAGAAAGAACGTCTTTACCCAGAAATATACCCACCGATACCCAAAAAGTTCCTGTTATTCCGCCTAAAGTTCAACCGAGTATACTTAAAATGCGTCAACAGCCGCAAAGGCCAGCGCCTGTTTTAAAAGAAAAACCACCGAAAAGCAAAAGGTTCAGTTTGCACAACCTGATACCATTCCCAACGAGAAAAACATTTCAAGCACCGCTTAAAGATAATGGCAATAATTCTGAGAGTAGTGACGAAGAAGATAGTCCAATAAGGAGTACAAACCAACCCGGACCTATGAGAAATTCAAATTTACTTCAAACTCTACCGTTACCAAATTATGAAACTATGTCTAGCAAATCCCACTCGCCTGCACCACAAAAAGCACAACCACAAAGCATAGCATACCATACAGAGGAAATGCGCTCCATGATTCCACAAGACGCCTATTTTCACGAGCTTCCAAACAGACAAATCAATCATCAAATGCCTTACAGAGATATGGTAGAAGATGGACTCGCAACACCTCAATACCCTTGTCAACCCCAGTACGATTACAATGAACCAGGACTTCCCCAAGCCCAAATACAGGGTCGGAACAGAAATCCTCTATACCACCACCAGACTGGAGTGTTCGATGCAATGATGCAGGATCATATAATGAGGGAGATGGAACGGATACCTCACCGGTACAGTGATCGTTTAGATCAAAACACTGAAATTGAAATCGCTAACCAGAATGATCACTTTCGCGGCGATCACTACGGTAACCGTCCACCAGTGTATCCAAACTATAGAGGGAATCCACATGGCTTAAGAAAACCACCTCCTGACCACAATTTGCTTCATAGCCGTTTGCAGTCATTAGCAATTAACACCCATTTAACTGAAACTCAAAGCCAAACTGACAGGGAATCACACAATGATTCGGGGTATAGTACCAAGGTCTACGGGAGCTCTCAAGGACCCTCTCCTAGTCTATCTGGCCACGTAGAAGGATCTGACAACCTATCAGGACAAAGAGTTAATATCCTGCCAACAGGGAAAGGAATTACTGGACAGATTGGTACTTCTAGTTTGGTTTAATTTGTAAAACTTTAAAAACTGCCTTCCATCGAAAAAATTATCCATGGATAAAATGAACAGTGTTTGCTAAAAATTATAAATCAAATAGTATTAGCATCTTGTAGATTTTTTTTTCGCAAATTTTAATATTAATTACAAAACGGAAATAAAACTGAATGCACAGTTAGTAGGTATGAGATAAAAGCAAAAAAAAGTACAAAATAAAATTGAATGAATGTAAATTGTTGCCATGTATAACGATGTATGATAGGTTAAACGTTATTAATATATATAAATTATTGTAAGAGCGGCCTTATTAAATTAGTTAAACGGATTGTAAAAATGTAAAAAAAAAACTTTTTAATAAAACCTTTTTAAGACAATCCTCATTTATAAGATTACTTACTGTGTTTATTTTATAAAACTTTTGTATTTATTGTTTACTTGTGACAAGTTTGTACTGATTCTAATTAAATGCACTTTTGAAGTGTCACCAAGCACACAATTCAATGTTTTTTTTTTATTAAAATTTTAATAAGTCCAATTCCAATAGCACCAAGAACAAAGTTAGATTTTTTATAGAATTTGAAATATATAGAATGATCATATTTTCTATATATTTGAAGGCTGAATAGTGCAGTGGCTGAGCGTTTGTTTGAGGTGCTACGAGGGTGACACAGAAAATCAAAAACAGAACAAACTAGCAAATTATTAGTTTTCTTATATCTTTTCAAAATAGTGTCCATTTACATCGCTGCATCCGATGGAACCACTGAGAAAAGTACTTTGCCCACTCTTCCTTAGGGGTCTCTTCGACCCGGAGGACACGGTGGAGCACACCGTGGAGGTGTGCCCTGCCTGGGCGGAGCACCGCCGTGTCCTCGTAGCGGCAATAGGCGGCGGCGACCTCTCGCGTCCAGCCCTGGTCGAAGCCGTGGTCCGGAGCGAGACGGAATGGGATGCCGTCACCACCTTCTGCGAAGCAGTGATGCTAGCGAAGGAGGTGGCGGAGCGGGAGAAGGAGAGAGCAGCAGCTTTCCTTCCCGGCCGCCGCGGGAGACGCCCCGGGCGTCGGGGGCTACGTCGTGGCCCCCGGCCACCGTAGGCGCGGGCCTGTGGACGGCGAGCTACCCATTGCTGTTCGTCTAACGACGACAGGCCGTGTCGACGGCGCGTTTTGTTCCACGCGCGCCTCAAAGAGCTGTCAGCAGCGTGAAGGGGCCCGCAAGGGCCGACGCCTGCCGGGGCTGCGGGCTGTTCGAAAGAGCTACCGCGGCTCCGGAACGTAAGGGCACTGAAGGAACACGGACGGTTTTTAGTCAGTAAAAGTCTGACACTCCCTTCCGCTCCACCCAGAGCGAAAGGCGTCATTTGATGATTTTCCATCCGCAAAAAAAAAAAGGGGTCTCTTCGACGGCTATTTTGAAACGCAGCCACTGCTTCATCGGCGTCCATAACACATAACACGAAATAAATAAATAAAAATCGCAAGGTTGCCGTGGTGAAGGAGGATCCTACTGCGAGGTCGTTTCTTCCTAACTTTTTCTAAGACAAGTGGCAAACAATTGTTATGTAACACACTGCAGTAACTGTTTTTCGATCCTCTAAAACAATTGTTCTTCCTGTACTTCCGAAGAACGAGGCCACCATCTTTTTTCCCACGCTTCGACCTCTCTTTACTTTAGTTGGCAACTCCTCGGAAGGAAACACCCAGACAGCAAACTGTCTCTTAGTTTAAGGATTATAACAATAAATCCAGCTTTCGTCACCCGTAAGTACATTTGAGTCACCTCCGTTAAATCTTTGAACCATTTCACGACACCAATCAACACGACGGAGAATTTGGGCCTCTGTCAAATTATGAGGTATCCAACGGGCACAAAGCTTCCTGACCGCTAAATATCCATGGAGGATTTTGTGCACTTGACTCATACTGATTCCCTAAGCTTGTCCGAATCTGATAAGTCACACTGAACTTATTTTTTTATTATATCGTTTACCAGTTCTAAAAATTTTCAGTGTCGCCCTCGTACAGGTTCGAATCCCATACGGAACAAGTTTAGTTTCGTATGATCTGCAAATAACTGTTCCGGGTCTGGATGGATGGATCCATGTCTATGCACAATTTACGTATGTAAAATTTCTCCAAGGTGCATAAGAAAAAAGATGACACCATCCTTCGCCCCATGGCTATCGTAAATATCAAGTCAATCATAAGGGAAACGACAAACCAATATCTTTTAAGCAGCATCTAAAGCACACTGCGCACAGGTACATCAAATGCGTAATATTTGATTTTTCAAAATGCATGTGAACTAAGATGCTTGTAATCCTCGGAGATCTTAATAAGATGGACTTTAACTACGAAATACGAGTACATATACATCTCACTTTACCGTGTAGTGGCGGTGTAAGAATATCCACTAACCCATATCGTTCCCTTGATATCGGAACAGGCGTCGGAGCGAAACAAATGAGATGGGTAGCAGCGTCTTCCTATAACGATTAAAAATAAAAAATGCGGTTGTGGACCCGCTTGCCAAGCGTGGCAACTATGGCAAATATCTCGCCTATGAGGCAATTTATGGGGGAGGCCTATGTTCGGCAGTGGACTTTAATAGGCTGTGACGGTAACGGTAATATATTTCGTTGGTATTCTGTGAAGTTGTGGTCCTTCCCCGATCGTAATGTGCTGTCCTATATGTACTGCTACCATATTATACTGTATTGTGGCTCTTCCACTTAAAGTCACATCACATCACAGTTCCGTGTAATATATTTATGAAGTTGAGCAGGTATAATTAATTACATACATGATTATTGGTAAAGGATGGCACAAAGCCCGTAGTTTTTTTTTTTATATAAAATATCTAATTAATCTTTTTTATAATAGGTCTTTACCTATGAAATTGCCGTTCTGGGTACTGGCCATTTCAAATCAAAATAATTTTTGTTTGGCTAAGAATTCTAATTTCAACATGGAATTCGTTTTCAAAATTAGTTATTCTAAAGTTGGTAAAAATTACCTTGTGTATATCCGATTGTTAAAATAAAATGATGTGTCTTACCTAGTTTGAAGAGCACCTCCCGCCCTACCTAGATTGCGTGCACTATGTCCGTCACCACTAATCCCAGCACCACTACTCACAACACCACTACACTAGGAAAAACACACCACTGACGACAATACGACACGTGTTTCGCCTCTACACGAGGCATCTTCAGGTGATGTAAACTCTGCGGTGGCTGACCGCTAAGCGATCGGCGAGCCTCTTAAGTGCCTACCCACTAAACACCACCTGTGGGATTGGCATTGGCCTGTATGACCTTTCTGCCGAATCGGAAGCAACCCCTTTTAGGGAAAAGAGGGCGCAGTAAGCGGCGAGCCAAAACAACAGCTATTTATACTCCCTACTTAAGTAGCTAGCGACTGTGTCATGCGACGAATCACCAACTGAAGTACGCAGCCGTTTGTGAAATTGAAAACAAACCCCCGCGTAACGCCCGCCTACCCTCCAACCACGCAACCAATCACCTATCACCGTGATGATGACAAACGACCATATTGCGAGGCTGTCTGTTATTAGAGAGCAGGCTTAAAGATATTTAAGAGAGGTGAATTAGAAACATTTGTTTGTTCATTTAGTAGTGCAACGTTACTATTATTACTTTTTAATATCTCTAACTGTTCCAGCACACACAGTCGCAGCCCTTTATTACACGTATGTAAGACTTTAAATGAGTGATCGTTGGCTAGGTCCAGAGTCCAAAAGATGTTTAAGATGTAAAAGGCACCTCCACGAAATCAATGATGGCCAGCGCGTAGTCGTGTCGAGACGTGCCTTGCACTAAAAAAATATATTTTTGCTTATCAACGACGTAACCAGCGACTGTCCTTATAATATATTTAAAAAATTGGAATAAACTATTTACAACTAAATTATGCAAGTAGTAGTCCCAATATCTAATATTGGTATCTCAAAATAAAACCCGTTACTGGATGTGAATATACTAACACACCACATATTAAATAACAGTTTATTTACAACGTAAATTCCAAGTAGCGGATCGGAGCACAAATGAGCGACCTGACGGCGGTAGACGATAGTGTTGACTAGCGAGCCGAGAAAAGCCGAACTGGTTGCCTCCGCACAGCTGTGGGTTTCCAAAGATTGCCGAACGGTCAAATAGGCCGGGCCGTTCATTAGGCACATTCATTATGCATAGACGAGCACATTTTCTTAAAATAATTTTTACATTTATTACCTGTTCTTGAGCACTTTCAACTTCCGTGAAAGCAGCAATAATTTTACTGTGGCGGTCTTCATAACTTGGGACCTCTTTGATGTAAACACCTCTCTTTATACACAGATAAGAGACTAACGGTGAAAGTTCCAGCGTGTTTGCAGATTCATTATTTAAGTTATCGCGCATTGCACTTGAATAGTTTGATTATCTATAAATTTTTCGTCAATTGGTAGGTTAATTACGACACGTACGTTAATTTCTTGCCGCGGTAAAGATTCACGTTAGTATCTTTGTATGTACCACGTAAACTTTCATTGTTCAAAATGTAATATAGCACCAATTCATAGTTTCATAGTATCCACTGTTCGAATATTTTCGTTACGTCATTGGTAACGAAGCGTACGTAATGAGGTCACGGTCAACACTGTCAGCTGTCGGCCGGGCGAGAGGGCATAGGTACTTAACTGTGTAACGGCAAGTAAAAGGGCGCGGGAAGAAGCCTACGGTACTTTACGGAGCGACCCCTACGAATATGTGCGTGCCTATAATAGTACGCGTCAAATATTAATGAATGACAATCAGTTAAAATAATGACAGAAAGTTTGAGATTTTTTAAATTAATTTTTCTCCACCATTTGCTTATATAACTTATTCTGAACCTTCTCTGCAAATTTGCTTGGTTATTGCAAAATAACCCTGTATATATTAAAACAGTAATTATAAAACCTGCGTAATTTTTTTTTACTGAAAACAGAAAATGTTCATACCCTATGTCACTTCCACAACTAAGACGAATAGAATAGAATAGAATAGAATAGAATGATTTTTATTCAATATGGATTATTACATAATACTTATTGAAAGTCATTATTTTATTTACCACTGGTTCGGAAAATACCTCTGTCCTGGGAAGAACCAGCAAGAAACCCAGCGGGACTTTTTTTTTTAAACATAAATTCACTTAACAATAATTTTGATTATACAATTTTAAATGAATTTTCATAGAACCAGCATGGTGGCGATCACCTTATTCCCAGGGGTTATTTTCACTCATGTATTCCTTGATATTATAATAACCCTTTTTGTACAGTTTTTCTTTAATAAAACTTTTAAACTTGTTTATTGACAAACTTTGAACATGTTCTGGGATTCTGTTGTAAAAGCGTATACATTGCCCCATAAATGAATTACTAATTCTGTGGAGTCTTGTAAGTGGCATTACAAGCTTATGTTTGTTCCTAGTGTTTAAGGTATGAACATCCTTATTCTTATTAAAGCTATTTATGTTTTTATGTACATACATTACATTTTCATAAATATATTGCGATGCCAAAGTTAATGTTTATTTCTTTAAATTTTTCTCTAAGGGACTCTTTACAATTTAGATTATAAATCGCCCGTACGGCTCTCTTTTGCAAAACAAATATAGCTTCAATATCAGTCGCATTACCCCATAGCAAAATTCCATAAGACATTACGCTATGAAAGTAACTAAAATACACTAACCTAGCTGTCTCAACATCTGTGAGACTTCTAATCTTTCTTACAGCATATGCTGCAGAACTAAGTCTGCTTGCTAATTTAGATATATGGGGGCCCCATTGAAGTTTCGCGTCAATAGTAATACCGAGAAAAACAGTGGTATCCACAAGACTCAACTCCTCCCCATTTAAGAGCACATTGGTTTTCGAATGTTTTACATTAGGTATTGTAAATTTAATACATTTTGTCTTATTGCCGTTTAAGAGCAAATTGTTGGCGTTAAACCAATGTACTAGTTTCGATAGAGCATTATTTACATCGTCATATTTAATTGACTGCCGTTTCAGTTTGAAAATTAAAGAGGTATCGTCAGCAAATAATACTATATCGTGATTGTCCCCTACAAGATAAGGTAAGTCATTAATATAGATTAAGAACAGGAATGGGCCAAGAATCGAGCCCTGAGGAACGCCCATTGATACTACCGATCCGGAGGAACATTTACCATTAATGACGACTTTTTGAGTTCTGTTACTTAAATATGAAGTAATAAGTTTAAGCGCCAAATTTTTTACACCGTAATGTTGTAGTTTCCTGATTAATGTATCATGATGAACACAATCGAAAGCCTTGGAAAGGTCACAGAAAATACCTAAGGCATCTTGTGAATTCTCCCAGGCATTAAAAATATATTTCATAAGCTCAACACCGGCGTCAGACGTCGAGCGACCCCTTGTAAAACCAAATTGATTTTTATGAAGTAATTTATTTGTATTAAAAAAAATTAACAATTGATCCAAAATTATTTTTTCAAAAATTTTACTGAGAGTTGGTAGTACAGAAATAGGTCTATAATTAGCGGGGTCCAATGTACTACCAGATTTAAATAAAGGTATTACTTTACTATACTTCATTAAATCAGGAAACACACCAGAATCGATACAAGTATTAAAAATAATAGCAAGATGAGGTGCAATTAAATCTATTATGGACGTAATCACTGTAACGGAAATCCCCCATAAATCTGCGGTTTTCTTTACATCAATGGTTTTGAAGTATTTTACAATATTATGCGGTAATACTTTTTCAAATCTAAATTCTTTTAAACAGGTATTAACATTCTGTTTAAGTAATGATTCGGCGACAGTTGGAGAAGCATTCAATGACTCTGTTGTCAAGATAGGAACATCAGTGAAATATTTCTCAAACACCGCTGCAACTTCTTGATTTGATTTAGTCAATTCATTATTAATTTTTAATTGATAGTTTGAATTACGAGGTTTCTCATTACCGGTTTCGCTGTTAATTATACTCCACGTCATTTTAATTTTATTCTTAGCTGTCTTAATTTTGTTACTAATATGTAATGATTTGGCTGTGGAGCAAACTCTTTTAAACATTTTAGAATAATTTTTTACATATTCTTTAAAAGCATCGGAAAGATTATACGATCTTTCATGGTAAAGGTCATATAACCTTCGTCTGCTTTTATGAATTCCTACTGTCGCCCACTCATTAAATGCCTTGCGACTGTTTCTGGAGAATGTTTTAGAAGTGAATGTTTTATTAAATTCATTGTTTATAAAGGTAAATAATTCTCTATATAAATAGTCTGCATTGTTCTTATAAGAAAGGGATGGAAGGATTTTTAACATATTACTTCTAAATCTCTCCAGGCGTTTTGCATTAATAGGAACAAACACAATTTTCTCATTTACCTGTTTTTTGTGCATATAAGGTAACGAAACCAGTTGTCCACAGTGATCTGAACTAAGTTTTTGAATTATTGATTTGTTGATTGGTACAACACCTGTAAAAATATTATCAATACAAGTTGCACTACACCCTGCAATACGTGTAGCTTCAAAGAATAAATTATTAAGATTATAGGATTTGAACAAAGAACAGAATTTAATACTGATGGAAGAAGTTTCCAGGAGATTGATATTAAAGTCTCCACACACTACAAGAGATTTATTCTGTTTATTAAGCTTAACTAAAACTTCTTCTATAATTTTTTCAAAAGTATCATAACTTGAACATGGGGGTCTGTAAACACTGACAACAATAAGGTGCTCAAGCTCAACACATGCCATTTCTACAGTACGCTCAACAGAGAGGCTCACAATGTCTTTACGTTCTTTACATGATAAGGACTTATTAGCTAATATTAAGGAGCCACCACGTAATTTAGTATCTCTATTGAACGAACTGACCACCTGGTGATTACTGAAATTAAATATGGAGTTGTATTCTTTCAACCAATGTTCTGTAATACATAAAATATTTATACTGTTACTATTTAAAAATAATTCAATTTCTAATTCTTTGCCTAACATACCTTGTATATTTTGATGCACCAGGTTGATACAGTTTTTATTATTGTTATTTTGTAAAATTGCATAATTATGTATTGGTAAGTTGCATTCTAAGCTATTTAAATTATCTTTGCTAGAGATTACCTCTATTGTCTTATTATCTAATTTAAATTACTTGGAACTGGTTCCAAATCAAATGTAAAATTATTTTGTTGCTCAAAAGAAGCAGGTGTCAAGGTAGCCAAATCATTGGCTGAGTTAAAATATAAATAATAAGATAGCGTATCTGCTACCAGTCTTAAACTATACTTTGATAGGTAATACCTATCTCTTGTCAAAAACTTCTTAGTTAAATTATTAATATCAATTAAATGAAATTTATCATTATTATTCTTACAATTAAATGTCAAATTTAAGTTATTGTTACATGTCAAGTTATGCATCATTAAATTTAAATTATGTCTTAGTTTATTTTCCTGTGGCCACCCCTCTATATAAGGCAATGTAAACAAGATAACTTTAACCACATTTATGTTATTGAGATATTCAATATATTTTAATAATTGATTCTTGTTCATATTGCCTCTTCTCCCAACAAAAATTATTAATATACTATTAGGGTTAAATTTACTAGTTAAAATTTTATTCATAATATCACTGAATGATGCTCCAGGCATGCAGTAATTACTTATCTGTTGCCTTTTTAAACAGTTATTCAATGATATACCCAAGTTTTTGCCTATGTCATCACTATACACAATTATATTATTTTTTTCATTATATGAATTACTTTTTAAATTTATCTGCTTTGTTATGGTACTATCATAGAGTGTAGGTAAAGAAAATGAAGTATTACTGCTTGTCATATTATTAACACACACTGTCCCTAAAGAACCTGGCAGTGAGCGCTGATATTCATTTTGATATTTTAATAAGGAGTCAAAACGTTCCTCGTTATATTTGCAGGACTTTACCAGATTATCCATGGCCAGTATGTGTTCTTTTATCTCATTCCCTGCATCTAGGAATCTAATGATCTAATGATCGAATCTAATGATATCCCATATCTTAAAATCCATGAAGCTGTTTGGACTACAGAGCATGCCAAAGAAATAGATATTCATAACAGTTTTCGAAAAACATTACGCTCCTTTTTTATACGAGAGAGCGCAAACGAGCATGCGGCTCACCTGATGGTAAGTGACTACCGCCGTCTATGAACAACTGCAACACCAGGGGAATTGCAGGTGCGTTGCCGGTTGCTCCTGTTGGGACAGTCGGGTGAAAAGAAAAACGAAAAAATATTAAATACTTTATTTTATTTTATTTACAAATCAGGAAAACTTATATCTGTTTCAAACAACTACGTTCGCCCCAACTAACCTCCCTATAAAACTGACTAATACTAGTATGGTACAGAGGAATCCCACTCAACACCGAAGACCTGGCTCCAGTAATTTTAACAGCGACATAATCTCCAGGTTTAACCAACCTCCTGCCATTATCTTCAGATACAATCTCCGCTTGATCAAAAACGACTCTGAGATAAAATTCATTTCTTCCTATAATCTGACCAGTTTTCTTCAAACTACCCTCAACTAGTACTAAATGAGTATTGCCTATCTCCGCCTCGTTCAACGCCTGACATTTCCTTCTGTAAAGTTCCAGCATCCGACTGTGGCGATCTTTCTTCACTTCTTCGGGGATGTCATCTTTGTAGCGACGGTACGCGGTAGTTTTCTGTGATAAAGCGTTTTATTTCAATTCAGATGACAAACTAGCTAACGCACATTTTAGACGTGGTAGAGCCAGGCTGCAGCTATATTATATGGTTGTAGCGCGAATGGGTCGGCCCGAACGGGGTGGGACCACGCTCTCGCAGAATATTAGCGTAAAATAGGAGCTTAATGCTGCTGTGTTTCGTATGGTGAGTGTAGAGAATCGGAGACCTTTTTTACTGGAAACGAGGCATTCCATCTTTGTCCTCAGGGGTGTCGGCGCATCTGCATTATGAATCTTTATCGATAAATATAGATGTCTATTGCTTTATCGGCCTCAGTATCAACTTACCAACACGTTGACTGTGTGTTCGTTTATCACCTATATTCTATTTTTAAAAAAAACATTTACATCTACCCAATGTTAAATTATGTCCTCCAGATCGAGTTTCGGTCACGGCGGCCAGTGTCAACGGAGACTAGCCATCTGCGTAAGACAGGATCGTAGTAGCAGAGTGTTTGCGCAAGCACAAGTGCACTCTCTATCCCCTCACTCGCATAGTCCGATGGAACGGGAATCAGATACGACCGGAGAGAGATCAGGCGCAGGACTAATTGCTTTAGGTGCTTTCCAAGACACGGAAGTGAAACACCGCTAACTTCCTGACTCGGGCCGCTACTGAGAATTTCTTAATAGAAAAACCCACCAATTGATTTTGACCGTTCACGACTGTTAGACCAACGAGGTACTCAACCGAATGTTAATCAGCTATTGCGCCTGCAGTCCTTTCCCGGTCGAGCCGACCCATTCATGCTATAACTATTTACTCGTATAGCTACAGCACGGCTCTACACGTACAACGCACACGGTAGAGCCATGCCGCACCCGTTACTGTTTCGCCGTTACTATACGGTATTATAACTATTGTATTGTTCTAATAAAATTATTAAATAAATTAACATCTTAACGTCACAAGTAAACTCACCTCTCGCATGCTGTACGGGAAAAGAAAGGCGACATTGTAGTCAACAATCTCCATTAAAGACATCGTCTCTTGGAACTCCTCCTCGGTCTCCCCACAGAAACCGCAGATCATATCGGTTGATAAGCCCACTAGAGAAAAAAAAGAAAGAGTTTTTTTAGTATGACATAAGATTATTACAATAAATGTTTTATTGAATTTATTGGCTCCATAGTGTAAAATTGTACTTCGGGAGCCTAATGCCTTAACTTAAGCATTAGCATTTTGATTCGTAATCGAGGATAAATTGTAGATGTCTATGGGCGATAGCATCCACTTACTATCAGGTGGACTGTGTGCTCGTTTGTTACCCTTATAAAAATTTCTCCAATTTCAAGCTAACCTCCCGGTATCTTCTGTTTCACTCTATCCACAAGGTCCAAATAAGCCTCACGGGTGTAGCCTCGTCTCATTCGCTCCAGCACGGCACTGGAGCCCGATTGTGCGGGCAGGTGCAGAAGCTTGCAGATGTTGGGACGATCCGATATCACTTCCAGCACCTGTTGATTAATATAATGGTTTTTTTGAAGTAAAAACTTCTTTAAAATCGTTATGATTTGAAACTCGACGAAATGAAGAAGCGACATTAAAAAAAGAACAACATATACATCTATAAGATTTAACCTGCGGGAGAATGAGATAGAACACAGTGTAGTAAGAGACAGTAGCCTAATGGAAGGGTGTGGACCGCGAACTCAAAAGATTGTGGGCTCAAATCCGCCAATCGTATACTCTGTCTCCTCTTTGTGCGGTGTTTTATAGATGGTTACTATAAATTTTAACTGTTAAAATAAACAGTATAAATTCATATAAATTTATGAAATAAATAAAATTAACCATAATGAATAAAGCCGCCGTAAGGAATATGACCTTATATATTTACATAAAATTCTCCATAATAAGATTGATTCCAATTACCTCTTAAGTAAATTAAACTTAACTACAAAGCGCAATCCCCGAATTCCTATCAAGACATTTTACCTGCAGACTTATAAGAATAATACTTTCTTTTATAACCCGATAGTAAGAATGTGTCGACTTTACAACGAGATATCCATGAAAAGCTCCGGCATGGATGTGTTTGACCCAAGATCCAGGATATTCAAAAGAGCAGTGAAACAGTATACACTTATGCACACTCATTCCATATCACGTAGGTTTTAAGTTTCTTATTTGTATATTTTTATTTTTTGTTTACTGTAATTATGTATGTCATAAACATTGCAAAGCGTAGAGTTGATCTCCTGTATTTCATATAAAAATGATGTGTCAACATATTTAGGATAACAATCTGGCACAAAACTGTTATATTTATATTATATTGTAATGTATTTTGATTGTTATCTGTTTTGATGTCCATATAATAAATAAATAAATAAAATTATCATATCCAATCCATTCATAACAATCCACGATTTCATAACCTCAGGTCATCTAGCGTCTGTTTTACGTACCACCTTGAGACTCAATCAATTTTATTTCAATAAAACGCCCTTTACCCATAGAATAAAGTAGATGGCACTATAACACAGCAATTTTACTCGTAAGAAAATATTCTTTTGATCTTATACACTAAAATTTAGGCTGTTAAAAATAAGATTTGTAACATTTATTTCCTATAAAATTAAACTTATATCTTAAATTTTATGCCGCACTTCTGATTTAAAATTATCATTATCATCATATTAACAAAATCAGTATTTTTTTTAAATAAACGTTATCTCCACACTAGGATTTCTCCTGTATCGCGGGAGCAGTTTACATACATAGATTTCACAAGGAGAAACATCCAGACCCGGAACAATTATTAGTAAGCCATACAAATACTTGTTACGCGCGGGATTCGAACCCGCGGCCCTGTAACTCATTGCTAACCTAGCAATGAGTCGTCAATAAAATAATACTTTAGTTACCATAACCCACTCGTGTCATTTGCATTTGTAGAAATTGAAAGCTTGGAGTCTATTTAATATGTAATGTAATAAGTATAACATGTAGAATTAAGAGAAAAAAAAATTAAAACTTGGTATAGTTATTCTATTTCACGATGAAGTTTTGACTTTGATTGTTGTTAGCCGTGCACATACATATTGCGTTAGTGTGAGTAGGCCTCGGGAGCGCTACTCCCGAGCGCCCGTAGCCTACGTATAATAAACCCTACAATTATACTCCTCCTACGTATATTATACAATTGTACAGCATACAGCCCGATACTCTGCATTCGTCTCATTTTCTCGAAGTTTAGTGTTCGGAAGTTTTCACTTCTACCGCGTGTGATCTGCACACATGTTTTTGTAAAATAATTGTAAAAAATGAGCACACAGTCTACCTTGACAAGTGGGTGCTGTGGCCCATAGATATCTACATTTATTCTCAATTAAGAATAAAAATGCCAATGCATTGTTACCCCTGAGAACTGGGATGGAATACTTGATTTCCAATCAAAATGTCTCCGGTTCTCTACACTCACTATACGAAATCACAGCACATTAAGCTGCTATTTTACGCTGGTATTCTGTGAGCGCGTGATCCTACTCCGATTGAACCGACCCATACGTGTAGCTTGGCTCTACCACATAAAACATATGATGATGATGACAAACGACTTCAAAAAGGAGACGGTACTCAATTCGGCTGTATGATTTCTTTTTTCTTTTTTTATGTGTGTTACCTCATAACTTTTTTCTGGGTGAACCGATTTTGATGATTCTTTTTTATTTGAAAGCTGGTGCTTCTTATGTGGTTCCATACAAATTTGATCAAGGTCTGACCAATAGCTTTTGAGTTATTCTTAATAATTTATACTGAAGTAGGTTGTACAAAATTTTAAATTTTGTTTAAATAGGCACAAATAAAATTTGAAACAAAGCCATCATTTACAGTTTTATGCCAAATTGTAATAACTACCTAGTGATTGAAATTGGACTAGAATTCATAAAATTTTTAAGTTTGTGTATTAAGCAACTTGTGTTTTACTTTCAACTGCACAATGATAAATAAGAAAACATATGTTTTTAATAAACGAAAAATAAAATAAACAATTTTTTAAATACACTCCACACACTATTGAAATGGGGACCTTTGAAATTACACAAAATTCCCATATCGTTCAGTCAATTATTTGTCAACAACATTCTAAAATTCTTTGGGGACAATGTCTACACTAGAGATGTTACGAAGGTTCGATTCCGATTCCGAAAATTCGGAACTTCCGAATAATTTTGCAGCTTCGATTCCGATTTCGGTTTCGTTAAATTTTAATCAGAAGTTATATATCGGAGGTCGATGCACAGTGGCGGCGGCCGCGATCAGCGTGTACAAACAAGTTTATACTTGTCGCCTTGATGACTTGATGTTTTGTTTCGTTAAAAAGTCATTTAAAGTCTGTGCATGCCACTGAATTCAAAGAATTCAAAAAATTTGAAACTGAAAAGAAAAATACAGTACAATAGACATGCCCTTAACACATCTCTTCTGCCTCCACTTCCGATTCCGGTTCCGATTTCGGTTCCGGTTCCGATTTCGGTTCCGGTTCCAACAAACAAAATTTAAAATCTCCGCTTCCGAATTCGGTTCCGATATAACCACTTCCGTAACATCCCTAGTCTACACTATGCGACTGTTTGATCACAGACTAATAAGTGTTTGACATTGGCAGTATGAACGTAAACAAACGATAGAACAATTTATTATCCAGCTCACTATTAGATATGGAATTCTCCCATATCTAATAGTGAGCTATCTAACAAGTACAATAATTAACAAATGCTAACCTCATCAGGGAAATCCTTTGGATGTGCTGCAGTGAACCTTATCCTTATTTCAGGATCAATGGCGGATACTTTATCCAGTAAGTCTGCAAACCTTAGACCCCCTTTTTTAGTTTTGTACACAGTCTTGAAACCTGTAAACATCATATCGTCGGTTTATAGTGTAAACCCGCTAACGTCATAATATGTAAAGAACATCGGTCACGGCCCATACATGCTGTGACCTGGCTATAAAACATCGCGAACATGATTAGTGTATGTATTCATCCGTTCCCCCTGGGCGCAATCTCAACCCTAAATTGAAAATATATTATTTAAAAGCCGAGAATCATAGAACGTTACACTAAAGTATTTCGTCACTTTTGAGGTTATGATGTAGCCATAACTGCAGCCATGACCACAACATCAGCTAAAACAATTGATATGAAAATTATGCAGTAATATATACTTAACTAAATAAGTCAAGTCAATGACTAAAACCACAAAAATGAATCAATAATCTTTCTAATCTTTTCACTGTTAAGTATCTAAGACACAAGTGCAGAGAACACAGGTGCTTTGACTTTTGCTCACGTTTTGACAGCTCTCGTGTCATAATACAACAAATTGCATAGAGACACTTGTAATACGTTCCGTTCTTAGTATAAGTGCATTCTGTATTTACTGTCAACCTATCATTTGCAACTTATTTCGGAATACTTTCCATATCCCCATCTAAAAATTATATTATTGATAATACACTACAAATATAAATAAAAAATCTACAATTAAATCTAGTGTTTAAAAAAAACTAAACGCATAATGGTAGTGTTACTTTAGTGTTATTATGAAACGTGTACCACAGATAAAACGGGACGGGTAATGCGTTCAAAACCATCGATCACTAATAAAGATCGATGTTCAAAACCTATAAAAAGTAGTAAGTAAATGAGGTTTTTCATTACAAAGCTAAATAATTTTACCGGCTTCAATAAAATAAGTTGGACCCCGTAATTTAATATACACCTAAGTCCCTATTGTTTGACGTATCAATCATTGGTGGTCGTTTCATAATATTTTGGTCAGGTCGTATTTGGCCGATGTTCTTTACAGGAGAAACAAAAAACATCATTAAAAATATAAATTAATTAGGGGGAGGGGTTTTAATACAGTTGGAGTATTCTTTTATTATTATTTATAATGTAAAATAAAATAAAGGTTAATAAATTCAGTATTCATTTATTTATTAATATTTTTTTGATATAGCAGGTTTTGTAATTGATAAAAGTTTTTAATAACATATTTAGCATGTTTTCTTTAAAACAAAAATATTCCTCTTTTATGCTCTTTTATTATTAAGTAACTAATATTCAACATTATAACATAGGTTGTAGACCACTTTGTCTCTATAATTATATTAATAAACTTAATAATATCTATATCTTTTATAGTCCAGAGATAAATTATAATCAATTCAATAGCCATATTTTCTTTATTACACTTTGCTTCCTAGAAATTTTGTAATTTCATATTTCTTCCTTTTTTCTCCCGCAATAATTTTCTAATTTCTCTCATCTCTGTCAGACTGTCAGCAAACCAAATTTACTTTTAAATCTGAATCCTTTTATTTTTTTCTTGCTTTTCCCTGGGTAGTTTTTGTAATCAGACTTCGAGTCTGAATTAATTTTCTGCCGACTTCCAAAAAGGAGACGGTACTCAATTCGACTGTTCTTTTTTTGTTTTTTTTTTATGTGTGTTACCTCATAACTTTTTACTGGGTGGACTGATTTCGATAATTCTTTTTTTATTTCAAAGCTGGTAGTTCTCGTGTGGTCCCATATGAATTTGATCAAGTTCAAGGCAATAGTTTTTGAGTTATTCTTAATAACTTATATTGAAGTCGGCTGTACAAAATTTTTAATTTTAAATTATATGAGGTACTAAGCCTCCTTGTATAATTTTATCTGATGTTTTTGATACTCCAACAAATGCTGTAAGCTGTTTTTTCTTTAGCCGGGCATCTTCCAATACAAGTTTTTCAACTTTTTCGATTATTTCTGGCGTGGTAGCCTCAATTGGCCGTCCACGTCGGGGTCGTCTTCAATGAAGTCCCTCCCTTGTTTGAAAAGGGCGTGCCATTTACAAATCATAGCTTTCCCAGGAGCGGAGTTCCCATAAACAGCTAACATCTCATGAAAAATGGTTTGAGGTGTCTTTCCTTGTTTGGTAAGAAACTTAATGACGGCGCTATATTCAATATTCTCCATAGTGGCTAGTTTCTTCCCGATTGACTTGTTTACTTATTGATAACTCAAAAACCAATGACCCGATTAGGCTGAAACTTGGTATATATACTAACAATGAGTCACTCAACTAGCGCCTACCTGGATGAATAAACACACCCTCGCCAACGCCGCCATTCCGCGCACTTTCTGAACTCTCCTCGTATGTTAGTATTTCAATAATTATGATATCAAAAAAAAACAAGACTGTGAAGGGCTGTAATGATGATGAACCCCGGTTGAATGATAGAATGATGATGAACCCCGATTGAATGATCGAATGATGATGAACAAAGTGTTGAATTAGCTTTAATTACTGATTTACCATGGGTGTAATGGTGAAATATTTACATATTTAACTTAAATAAAAAAATTAAAAATAAACCAAGTATTCCGTTTACCTTTTGCTAGCTGTGTGTCAGTGGCGCCAGTCTGTTGTGTCACGTCTCTATAACTGTTGACATTCTGACCTAGCAAAGTGACCTCCCGCACGCCTCTTTCTGCTAAATATCTGACCTCCTCCACAAGTGAGGTCACCGGTCGCGACCTCTCGCGCCCTCTCGTAAACGGTACTATACAATATGTGCACATATTATCGCAACCACGCATTATAGATCTAAAAAGAAAAAAAATATATATACAAGGTTACTTTTCAAAGAGTAAACAGATTATAAACTTAAATTCAAATATATAAATAATGATATACGGTAATTGCAGTATACCGATATATTGTTATTGCAGTTTTTGAAAATGCAAGTAAATAAGACTTCACTTTTATTTGAAATAATCCCAAGTTGAATGTGATTTATGAGCAACAAGGTGTTTGCCTACCGATCGACACTAAAGAATGTATAAGTATGCAATAAAATCAGTTAAAATAATGCATTATTGAATTTAAAAGATAAAAAGGGCAGATTTATAAATTTTTTTTACAAGGATTTCTTTACCATTTGCCTGTATTACTCATTGTGAACATTCTCTGCAAATTTGGTCGGTTATCGCAAAATAATCCTGTATAAATTTTAATATCAATTTATTGATTTATTTACATAAAATTCAAACATATTTATACAATATTTATTACCATAATTAACTGAAACTAGAATCTTAAAATGTCAAACCATCCTACTCCCCTGCGGTATAGTGCCAAGAAGTCTGGCTGCATTTCCTCGCTGTATGGCTATACTTTTGAGCATCAAAAAACCTAGCACTCCTATCGCCACAGCAGCGAAGACCAGTCGCGGATACAGTTCCTTTAGGAACTTAATCGAATGTGGACCCCACGGGCTCTTACGATAACCACAAGATGATATGGGGTAGTGCATATTTTTACACCCGCTGCTATCCAGGTAAAATATTAAATTTTTTTTAAACATAGGAGTAAGAATTTTGGTTCAAATGGGTTGTAAACGCGGAGACAGATCAATGTCACAAAACTTTTTATAAATTATTTATTTATTTATTTAATTACAACAAAGATAACACAAACACACAATTAACTCAGTAAAAGTCATTTATAAGGTACTGCCCGACTATCCTCTGAAAAAACCAGATAAATTGTAGACTAAGATGGAAATGAGGCATTCCATCTTAGTCCACAGGGGTTGCAATGCATCTGCATTTTGATTCTTAATCGAGGAATTATTTCAGTGTACTTGTTTGTCAACTGTACTGTATTCTATAAAATAAAATTATTGTAAATACAATAGGGCCTTGATAAACCGAACATCCAAAATTTACACCCTGTTCGAATTAATGAGGTGTTTGGATTACGGTATATAAGAAACTATATAATCTTCAGGGTCAAAGTCATCCAGATCTTGGCCAGAAGTTTGAATAACGAGGGCCACAAAGGCTTTCAAGCTTTTTTGATCAAATTTAAGGACATTTGTTGACAACATTCTCTTTTTTCTTATTTTTAAAGAAAAATGGCTCAATTGTTTAACCGGTGATTCTCAGCCAATGTCAAAGTTGAGAAATACAAGAGGATATTACACAAAAAAAAGGACAACTGTAGGAGTATATTTGGACTACTAATTTTGGAAGTAATTTAGTGCGTAACCCAAGAAGTTGAGATAGCTAAAAAGGAAATAAACTCCACAAGATTGATTATCAACTATATTGAGATTATACTATATATTTATGTATAATACAGGAATTGCAATAGATTTAAATATTATACACGAATTAAACTTAACACACCTATGTTGTGAATAATATTAGTTATAATTTTCTACCAAAAAGGAGACGGTACTCAATTCAACTGTATGTTTTTATTATATGTGTTACCTCATAACTTTTTACTGGTTGAACCGATTTCGATGATTCTTTTTTAATTGAAAGCTGGTGCTTCACATGTGGTCCCATATAAATTTGATTAAGGTCTGACCAATAGTTTTTGAGTTATTTTTAATAATTTACATCAAAGTCGGTTGTACAAAATTTTTTATTTTAAGTTATATGATATTAATATTCATATTTTTATATTATTAATTCTTAGAAATTTTGCAAGCACATTAGCAAAAGGGGTTTTTATTAAGGTTAGTAAAAAGGGAACATTTACTGGACGTTGAATATTAAAAGGTATTATATCATATAAAGGGACTATCAAACAACTGCATCCAAAGAATATGTGCTACAGAGTATCCTTATCAAGACTATACTCGCACAAATAACTATCTTTTACACGAATTTTTACTAAGAGCGAGCATGGCCAAAGCGTAGTGTTATTATAACAAACGTTATTAGTTTACTTAAGTTTCGTTGTCTAGAATATCGACAGTCTGGAAGATTGCCATCTATTATTCCATTTATCCATCATATTTACCTAGTTTAGCTGCAACACACAAGTCCCAAACAAAATTGAAATTTTATGTATCACAACCATATAATAAGGCTTTCCTAGCAAGTCCATCTCCGTTCTTTTTGCCTTTAATACCACAATAGCCAGGAATCCAAGCAAGAATAACTTCATTACCAGAGCAATAACACTTAAAGAGAACTTGTATTATTTTTAAAGTGATTAAAAACTTGTGTTTAGAGTGAAAAGGGGATTTAATAATATCGTGCAAACAACTTCGTGCATCAGATAGAATCAAACATATATATTATGGGATTCTAGAAGCAGCATAGAAGACTGCTTCTAGGAGAGTGATTGATTCTCCTGAAAAAACTGAGTACTCCAAAGGAGAGTTTGAGTATCCCCAAATAAAAAAATGATTTTATATTTGGCGATCCATACAGCTACACCAACTTTACTATTGTCACCTTGTTTCGGAGCATCTGTGAATATAATAAGAACGTCAGACCAAGACCTTTGAATAATCTCATCAAACATTCTACCTGCACAGGGATAGTTCTTGTCAACACCCAGGTTCAGGATCACATTATGTTGGAAAACGAGTGAGTAGAAGTCAAATAGGAACATAGGGTTCTTTTTGAATTATAGATATTTTTATGGAGTACATTAAAACTTTTGAGTAGAGGAGGAAGATTATAATAGGTCCAATAGTTAGAATTTACAGTGCAAGAAAGAGAACTCAAAACACGCACTAGAGGATGAGAAGAAGTCTGCATAACGTTAGGAAGGAATCTATCGGACAGAAATTGCCTATGTAAAAAATAGAGGTGCTTTTAGACATTGCACCTGAAAGGCGGCTATCGAGGACGATTTCATAGCACCACACACATGTAATAAATAATACGCAAGCACTTTGAGTGTATCTTATCTAGTTTTCTAAGAGCAAGTTTGCTGCAAGGTCGCTCAGCGAGCTATGGAGAGGGCTATGCTCAAGGTTTCTCTGCATGATAAACTTAGAAATGAGGATATCCGCAGTAGAACCAGAGTGACTGACATAGCCCAACGGATTAGAAAGCTGAAGTGGCAGTGGGCCGGCCGTATAGCTCGAAAAACCAACAACCGATGGCGAAAAAAGGTTCTCGAGTGGCGGCCTCGTACCGGCGGGCAAAGTGTGGGGCGTCCCCCCACTATATGGAGTGACGACCTGGTAAGACATGCATGAAGTCGATGGATGCAGGTGGCTCAGGACCGTGCTTTGTGGCATTCCTCGGGGAAAGCCTATGTTCAGCAGTGGACTTGTGAAGGTCTGTAAAGATGATGATGATGTAATATAAATTCAGCATAGTCAAAGTGGCTGTGAATTATTGCATTATAGAGAATTTTTTGGTCGAATGGGTGAGACCCCCAACGCATACCAGATAATGCGTGTAAAATATTAAAATTTTTCTCACACTTTGCTGCCACATAGTTCAAGTGATAAAGACCGGACATATGAATGTCGAGGATAACACCTAGAAAGGAGAATGGGATTTTTGGGCCTGAAGTTAACTAATTGGATTATACTCTAAAAAATTGAACATATTTTTCTAAAGTAAAATATAAAAAAGTAGCTCTTTTACAATCCATAATTCGAAAAAAAAAACAATAAAATAAGAAATAAGTTAGAAAATCGATTGTAGTGTATTCTTTATGGCGATAAATCGATTGAAATTCTTGTTTCTGAACGTTATTTTCCAATAGAGGACTTCTCATTTTGAAACTTTACAGTTCCAACTATTTACACAAAAGAAAAAGACTGATTTTGATTTTCAATTAAATTGAGCATTTTAATATCTATTTTCGATTATCTTTCTGTGTTAACTTGGGAAATAAAAAATGATTGTGTACATATCTACAAAATAATAATAAAAAATACAAAATATTAACATTCCAACAAGTAAGTAACATTTACAACAACAATTCAAGTAATCAATCTCAGATCAATATCCTTAATATTCATTTCACTTAGTTGTTGTTGTTTTAACTTTCGTTAATCATTTCACTGACCATTCAACTGAAGGTCATACAGGCTTACGCACCAACCTCGGCACACCCCGATGGGGAGGTGGAGGAAATGTATGAGGATATCTCTAGAGCCATGCATTCCTCCAAAACCCAATATACGGTGTTAATGGGAGACTTCAATGCAAAACTAGGCACAAGAGAGAACGGTGAGCTGAAAGTAGGGAAATTTGGAATAGGGCAACGGAACCCAAGGGGCCAGCAGCTGGCCGACTTCATGGAGAAAGAGGGACTCTTTATGATGAACTCTTTCTTCCAGAAGCGGCCCCACAGGAAGTGGACCTGGTCGAGCCCCGATGGTTCGACAAAAAATGAGATTGACTTCATTATGACGACCAGACGACAACTGTTCAGTGATGTCTCCGTGATCGCGAGGGTGAAAACTGGTAGCGATCACCGAATGGTTAGAGGCACACTGAAACTAAACGTTAAGTTGGAGAGGTCTCGTCTAATGAAGTCAACGCTCCGTCCCCCTCGTGCTCTGTACCAAAGTCCCGAAACCTTTCAGCTCGAGTTACAAAACCGTTTTCAGTGCCTAGAAGACTGCAATGAAGTGGACGATATGAATGACAAGCTCGTGGAAACTGTCCATGCGGTCGGAGCTAAGTTCTGCAAGACCCGCCCCAGAAGAACACAAAAACTCTCCGATCACACTCTTAATCTCATGGCTGTTAAACGGGAGATGAAGCTACATTCTTCAACAGACTTGACAGCATACAGGCATCTGAACAGACAGATCTCCAAATGCATGCGGCGGGACTTCCGCAACTTCAATACAGCTCGTATTGAAGAAGCGATCGAGCGGAACCAAGGCTCCAAAGTCTTTGCCAGAGATCTGTCTGCCAGAAAGAGCCACCTGTCAAAGCTGAAGACAGAATGTGGCAGCATCGTTTCCGGGACACTTGAGATTTTGAGTGAGATTGAGAGGTTCTATGGGCAGCTGTACACGTCATCGTTGGAGCCACACGCAAGTGTGAGTAACGATCCAAGAGCGAGTCTCATCCGACACTATTCCGAAGATATCCCGGACGTCAGTCTGAGCGAGATTAGAATGGCTCTCCAGCACCTTAAAAACGGTAAGGCCCCAGACGAGGATGGAATTACAGCGGAGCTTCTGAAAGCGGGTGGAAGACCGGTACTTGAAGTCCTTCAGAAGCTCTTTAATTCCGTCCTCCATGGTGGCATTACACCGGAGGCGTGGAGCAGAAGTGCGGTGGTCTTGTTCTTCAAGAAAGGTGACAACGCTCTCTTGAAGAACTACAGACCGATTTCCCTTCTGAGCCGCGTCCACGTGCTGTTTTCGAGAGTCATTACGAATCGTCTCGCGCGCAGACTTGACGACTTCCAGCCTCCCGAACAAGCCGGTTTCCGAAAGGGCTTTAGCACCATAGACCACATACATACCCTTCGGCAAATTGTACAGAAGTCCGAAGAGTACAATTTGCCACTATGTCTGGCGTATGTGGACTATGAGAAAGCCTTTGATTCCGTCGAAATTTGGGCGGTGCTGCAGTCCCTTCAGCGGTGCCAAGTTGACTGTCGGTATATCGAAGTGTTGAAGTGCTTGTACAGTAGGGCTACGATGGCTATCCGAGTACAGAACCAGAGTACGAAACCTATCCAATTGCAGAGAGGTGTAAGACAGGGTGACGTCATATCCCCGAAACTCTTCACCGCTGCATTGGAAGACGTTTTCAAGCTTCTGGACTGGAAAGGATACGGTATCAACATCAATGGCGAGTACATCACTCACCTTCGATTTGCCGACGATATAGTCCTTATGGCAGAATCGCTGGAGGACCTAAGCACTATGCTCAATGACCTCGATAGTGTTTCCCAACGGATAGGTCTTAAGATGAACATGGACAAAACAAAGATCATGTTCAATGTCCATGTCACACCTATGCCGGTAGTTGTTGGGAGCACTAAGCTCGAAGTTGTTGACGATTATGTTTACCTGGGACAAATAGTCCGACTAGGTAAGTCCAACTTCGACCGATAGACCTTGATAGCGTCTGCCGAAAAGCAATCAACATCTACAAAATGGTTTCCAGGGCGGCAAAAGCCCATTGGGGATTAAATTCTGAAATCATAAAAACCATCTATTCAGCTGTGGTCGAACCGACAATACTATATGCTGCTAGCTGTTGGGCGGAGACAACCGAAAAAAAGTATATCGAAAAAATACTTAATAGAATGACCCAAATATTTGGTATACGTATCTGCAAAGGGCATAGAACTAACTCCCTGATCTCCAGCACTATTCTGTCCCAAATAATACCATTAGCACTAAGGGCTAAAGAGAACGCAAACATATACGAGATCAAGAAAGGAAAGCCCGTCGATTTCTTACCTGGAAGACAACTAGAAAAACTAATAAGCCCTTACGATCTGCCCCATCCATGCGAGAGGGCGCAGCGCAGTTTTGGCCTAGTAAGTGAACAGAAGGAAATTGATGACGTAAATAACGACTGGGTCAAAATCTTCACTGATGGAAGTAAAATCGACACAAAGGTAGGCGCAGCAGTAACGATCTGGAAAAATGGAGTGGAAATTAAGACAATAACCTTCAAACTAGAAAGCTATTGTAGTGTCTTCCAAGCAGAGATGATTGCAATTTTAAAAGCTGTAAAGTACGTTGCTGACAGAGATTACCAAGGAGCAAATATCTTTACTGATTCAAGATCAGCTGTTATAAGCATATGTGATCCAAGCTCATTGAACCCAATTGCTTTTAAAATTCGTAACATGATAAAAGACATTGAAGACAACCAAAAGAAAATCTTACTGTACTGGATTAAGGCCCACTGTGGAATTCAGGGCAACGAAAGAGCAGACGAACTAGCCAAACGAGCTGCTACTAGAAGCAAGCAAAAACCGGAATATGATAAATTCCCACTGTCGTATGCAAAGCGCCTCACTAGAAACGCAACCCTACAAATTTGGCAAAGAAAATATGAAGAATCGACAACCAGCACCATAACCAAGACTTTCTTTCCCAATGTTTTAGTAGCTTATAAAGTAATAAAAAATATAAAAATGAATAATTTAGTCACACACCTGTTTACTGGGCATGGCGGTAACAATGCTTACCTGTATAAATATAAATTGGCATCATCCCCGTGCTGCACTTGCGATGAAAACGTAAACCAAACTGTAGAGCACATTATAATTGACTGCCCGCGATTCAGTAAAGGAAGATTTGAAGCTGAATGCAGCATGGGAATGACCATTGCAAAAGACAATCTAAACATTATAATCGAGGATAGCACTTGCCGACCTATCTTTATGACATTTGCTCTTCAAGCATTAAGAATTATAAGTAAGGAAAATGGAAGTATAATGGTAGAGTAAGCAAATGTTAGAGTACGGTACATGTAATGAATTCCAAAAAAGAAAAAAAAAACTATTTACTTAGTACTTGTTAAATACACGTACTTTAATCAAAAATCTGTAACTACAAATAACAAGTGTTAAGAAAGTAGAAATGCTAGAGTAAGAAATCTTAAGTAATGAAAAGTTTTAAAACATTATTAATTTAGTTAGTAAATATAATATGTATAAAGAGTATATTGTAAAAAAGCGATAAAGAAAGAAAAAAAAATAATAAAAAAAAAGAATAAAAAAAAAAACAGAAAAAAAAGATAAAGAAAAAAAAAATTATATAGAAAATAAAAAAAAATATATACTTAAGGATATTCTAGAATAATCTACTTAAGTAAGGATACACAAAAATTAGATGTAAAAACAGAAATAACATAATAGTAAGAAATCCTAAGTAATGTAAAGCTTTAAGATTATTAACATAGTTAATAAAAGTAATGTGTATAATGAAAAAAAAAACATGTATGCAAAGCAGAAAAAATAATATACCTAGCAATTCTAGAATATATTAATGTAATTGTAACGTATGTCAGAAATTTCAGTAAGAATATTATACAACAGTAAGTGTACTGAGTGAAGTAATGTATAAGATAAGAAGTATTGAGTAATATGTAGCTAAAAATTTAGAAATATAACAATAAGTGTACCAATGATAAACCAAACTGTAAGCAGTACGGAACAATAAAATAAAAAAAAAAATAAAAAAAAATATAAAAAATAAAAAAAAATAAAACAAAAACAGTATAATTAAAACAGTAGTTAAATGCTAGAAAGAAGGGTACTGCAGAAAAGTAGTAGTAAGATATAGTTAAAAAAAAAAAAAAAAAAAAACTTCGACCGAGAGGTCAATCGACGGATTCAACTCGGCTGGGCAGCGTTCGGGAAGCTACGACACATCTTCTCGTCAGACATACCTCAAAACCTGAAAACGAAATTGTACAACCAGTGCGTGTTGCCAGTGATGACTTATGGAACTGAGACGTGGTCCTTCACTGCTGGCCGTATGAGGAAGCTCAAGGTTGCTCAGCGAGCTATGGAGAGGGCTATGCTCGGAGTTTCTCTGTGTGATAAACTTAGGAATGAGGATATCCGCAGTAGAACAAGAGTAACCGACATAGCCCAACGGATTAGTAAGCTGAAGTGGCAGTGGGCCGGCCATATAGCTCGAAGAACCGACAACCGATGGGGAAGAAAGGTTCTCGAGTGGCAGCCTCGTACCGGTAGGCGAAGTGTAGGGCGTCCCCCCACGAGATGGAGTGACGACCTGGTAAGACATGCAGGAAGTCGATGGATGCAGGTGGCTCAGGACCGTGCTTTGTGGCATTCTTTGGGGGAGGCCTATGTTCAGCAGTGGACTAGTGAAGGGCTGTAATGATGATGATAATGATGAATCATTTCACTATTATGTTTCATTACTATCCACAGCTTTTTTGGTGATTTTGTACTGATCCTGCTTTTGTATCTTTAAGTAATTACAGTGAAAAATAGCCTGTTACAGTGTAATAACAGTGAAAAGTCACCTTTATATGTGGTAGAGCCATGCTGCAGCTGTATTAGTAGTATAGTTGTAACACGAATGGGTCGGTTCGACCTGGGAAGGACCACGCTCTCACAGAATACCAGCGTAAAGTAGCAGCTTAATGCTGCTGTGTTTCGTATGGTGAGTGTAGAGAACCGGAGACCCTTTATACTGGAAACGAGGCATTGCATCTTAGTCCTCATGGGTGACAACGCATCTGCATTTTGATTCGTAATCAAGGATAAATGTAGATGTCTATGGGCCACAGCAACCACTTACCATCAAGTGGATTGTGTGCTTGTTTGTCACCCTTATCCTATAAAAAAACAAAAAAAATAAATAAATACATAATGAAAAGGCCACAAATAAATTAATGAACTCACACAAATGCAGATACTTTGTTCTCGTTCAAGCTGACTGGCATGACATCGGCATATGTCTCATCCAAGGACAGTAGAACATTGACAGCTGTTTGTCCACTGTCAGTGAGTGCTAGCAGCCTGGGGAGGTCTCTATAACTGTCTGGACCCGCCACTGTATACAAATATAGCAATATTATATATAAATTTTCAGTAAATCTTGACCATGTTGAAAGGAATAGCTGACCTGAGCTTATGAGGTATAGATACATCCAGTACTTGCGTACTATGGTGGGGGTTATGGGGGTCAGGGGAAACCAGCTCCCAGTAGGTGACGTTTTGTTATATGCAATTTTTAGTAAGTGATTTTTTTATCATTATTAAATCCAGAAACATTATAAAAGGTTTAAGCTTAATCCTGACAAGCCTCCTCAATTAATTTCACTACATAAAAATTGCATATACCGAAAAGGGTCACCCGTAAAAAGTTAATTAATCGGACCCAGACTATCCATTTGTAGCTGAAGACTCATACACAACAAATTGAGTTACAATGGAAAACTATAGCCAACCCTTTTATGATGATTTTATGCAATATACAGCAGCAGTTCTATAGATTCCATCACCTCACTCCATTCCTTGGATGTATAAAAGGTGGCTACGGGTAATTCCAGAAATATTTTATAGCTTCCGACAGATTCCCTTAACTTATGAAACTATGTATAAGCAATAGCCCATAATTTATTATTTTTTTTTTTTTTTTTTTTTTTTTATAGGATAAGGGTGACAAACGAGCACACAGTCCACCTGATGGTAAGTGGTTGCTGCGGCCCATAGACATCTACATCTATCCTCTGTTACGAATCAAAATGGAGATGCGTTGTCACCCGTGAGGACTAAGATGGAACGCCTCATTTCCAGTAAAAAGGGCCTCCGGCCACCTGCACTCACCAAGCGAAACGCAGAAGTAAACCTCTACTTCACGCTGGTATATTTATTATAGTAATCGCATTGATAAAATATCAAGAGCTTGTCTTCTAATGTACATATACAAAAATTTAACTTAAAAAAAAATACTTCCCTTATATGATATATACTAATAGTTATTGTAATGGATGAGAACAAAAATTAATGACCATAAATCTCTTACATATTTACCAACATCTACAGCTTTTTCTTTCTCAATTAACTTTTCTTTCAAACGCTCGGCCATGCATCCCAATATACCAATCTTGACGGGCTTCTGTCTGTTCTTTGACAATGCTCGTCGTCTTTTAAATCCTCTTAAATGGTCTAATCGGTACCAAATCTTGCTTTCAGCACCTTCTCTTATTGCACATGTCATAACTAAAAATATATCAGCTTCCTCTTCTACTTCAGTTTTCTCAAACCCGTTTTTCTTCAAGATAGACCAGACAATTTCAGTGTCATTCAAATTCATTTGACATCCATATACATCAAAGAAAACTTTCCTCGTCTCTGCTATTTGGGGGTAATTTGTTAAATAAGGTATATTAGGTGGGTCCAAAACATACGGTTCTGTAATTTCAGATGATGCGATAATAAATTCTTTGAGCCCTGGACCATTCTTTAGCTTATCTTTTACATTTCGAGGTTTGTTAGAATTGCACCTACACAAGTATAAAGAAGAATTACGGTATAGATCTGTTAGCCATTTAGTCCGCTGAAAAAACAACATCCTTAAAATCAGACTATTTAATTTAATTAAATAATAAAAAACTAAACACTAAACAGAAACCTATACACAAACATAACCTTAATGCACAAACTATATAGAAACTTTCCTATATAAAAAAGTACTCTGTGATAGAAACACTACGCGTTCCTTAATGTTAATCACTAATGTTCCTTAAACATCGATAGACTATCGATTAATCGATAGTGTTTACACTATCGATTCTATCGATAGTCTAGTTAAACTACCGATTGCCATCCTTACCGTAATTTTTGTCTATAGTAGATGTCTCCCTTTAGTCTAAAGTCAAAGAAATCTCTGTGAATAAACTGTGTGTTAATAGCTAATTAATATACGTAATGCTGACCTTGACTTGAAGTCCTTCAGAAGCTCTTCCGTCCTCCATTACGTGACGAAATGAGCCGCGTTTACGTGCTGTTTTCGAGAGTCATAACGAATCGTCTCGCACGCAGACTTGACGACTTCCAGCCTCCCGAAAAATCCGGTTTCCGAAAGGGCTTTAACACCATAGACTACATACATACCCTTCGACAAATTGTACAGAAGTCCGAGGAGTACAATTTGCCACTATGTCTGGCGTATGTGGACTATAAGAAAGCCTTTGATTCCGTCGAAATTTGGGCGGTGCCGCAGTCCCTTCAGCGGTGCCAAGTTGACTGTCGGTATATCGAAGTGCTGAAGTGCTTGTACAGTACAACTACGATGGCTATCCGAGTACAGAACCAGAGTACGAAACCTATTCAATTGCAGAGAGGTGTAAGACAGGGTGACGTCATATCCCCGAAACTCTTCACCGCTGCATTGGAAGACGTTTCCAAGCTTCTGGACTGGAAAGGATACGGTATCAACATCAATGGCGAGTACATCACTCACCTTCGATTTGCCGACGATATAGTCCTTATGGCAGAATCGCTGGAGGACCTAAGCACCATGCTCAATGACCTCAATAGTGTCTCCCAACGAATAGGTCTTAGGATGAACATGGACAAAACAAAGATTATGTTTAATGTCCACGTAACACCTATGCCGGTAGTTGTTGGGAGCACTAAGCTCGAAGTTGTTGACGAGTATGTTTACCTGGGACAAATAGTCCGACTAGGTAAGTCCAACTTCGACCGAGAGGTCAATCGACGGATTCAAATCGGCTGGGCAGCGTTCGAGAAACTACGACACATCTTCTCGTCAGACATACCTAAAAACCTTAAAACGAAATTGTACAACTAGTGCGTGTTGCCAGTGATGACTTACGGATCTGAGACGTGGTCCTTCACTGCTGGCCGTAAGAGGAAGCTCAAGGTCACTCAGCGAGCTATGGAGAGGGCTATGCTCGGGGTTTCTCTGCGTGATAAACTTAGAAATGAATATATTTGCAGTAGAACCAGAGTAACCGACATAGCCCAACGGATTAGTAAGCTGAAGTGGCAGTGGGCCGGCCATATAGCTCGAAAAACCGACAACCGATGGGGAAGAAAGATTCTTGAGTGGCAGCCTCGTACCGGTAGGCGAAGTGTAGGGCTACCCCCCACGAGATGGAGTGACGACCTGGTACTTTGTGGCATTCCTTGGGGGAGGCCTATGTTCAGCAGTGGACTTATGAAAGGCTGTAATGATGATGCTGACCTAAGACGCTATTTTATTTGAGTGCCAGAACGGGCGGTTGATCTTGCGGTTTACAGTTTACTGATTTGTTTTGTATTTGACTTCATAATGAATCGAAATTTTATCCTAAAAATCAATCATTTATGTAGAATTATTTCTAGATAGTGGACAGTAATAGTCCGTATGTTAAGTGTACTTTTATCATCAGGAATATTAGCATTTAGGAAATACGACGAATCTAAGAGATCACTTGAAACTAAATCATGCCGATAAGATAGATAGTTTAGAATCGGAAGACGGATCATCCATCATCTGAACATCAAGTTTAGGATGAAGTGCAACCAAAAAAATCTAGAAGTTCTTTTAAGAATTATTTTAATAGGAATCAGTTGTTGAAGACTAAGGCTATTGTGAATTTCCTTCACAGTTCTGCACCAGCCAGTGACAAATTGCGTATTTCTCAAAGACGAGCAAACAAAATAGTACAATAACTACTTATTGTTATTTTTATTTGTGATACCTGCTCCAAGACAATCGATAGTCTATCGATATATCGATGTTCTTATAAGAAACTATCGATTACTATCGAATACTTCAACAATCGATGTTTAATGAACACTATTAATCACAGAACATTTTTTTTATAACTGGCTTTACGGCTCTGGGTTCTAGCCCTTCTGAGCCTGAAGTTTACAATTTATAATTATCCTTCATAGTACACTGCTTCACAATATGATGATGCGTCACATTGTGCAGCCCTCGGGAGATTTTGACTAGCTTGCTACATATATATTTATCTATGATTTTGACGGCAACTTGAGCCAGCAAACAGCTGACAGTTGGCAATGGTATCTCAAGGCACCTAAGCAGACACCTTATCTTGAGAATCACATCACCATCAGAGCACTTGTTTCACTGTTTCCAGTAATACTTCACATGCGTAGACACTTAATACACAAAATCACACCACTTTTACATATCAAAGTCCACTTCAAACCATTATTTAAACAATAATACAGGAGCAGCAAACCGCCGCCGGTCAAGTTCCCGCCAAAACTCAATCACAGAACACTATTACTTAGAGACACGCATAACTGTAGTCCTAGTCAGAGCCTTAAAGATGAAGCGTATATACTAGAACTGGGGATATTCACTTAACATCGATATATCGAATTTATTCGATGTTTTTCGTAAGATATATAGGATTGATTCGATGTTTTCACAAATATTTATTGTATTCGATATATCGATATATTTATTTAGAGAAACATCGAATATTAGCTTTTTTGTTAAATCTATTAAAAAACTAAATAATTTTAACACTACTTGATGACTTCAATTTTAAGAAAAGTTCAATAAGATAGTGACATCTATGAGTTCGATCGACCATTCACTCTCAATGTAGTCTGTGAATTCTATAGGTTCATTATATTTACTTTCATTCACTCACTCTCACTCTTCTTGCGTCGTCTTCTACTGTTTGGTGGTAAAGCAATTAAATCATTGTTTTGAATCATCTAATTTTATCTAAGACAAGTTTATGTAAGACTTTTATTTGCTTCTCTATAATTAATAGAATCAGGCGTTACTTTGCGGAAATCCATTATATAAAAGCTTTTACAACAATTTACTTCGCAAATATCCGCGTTATAAAATAAAATGATGTATCTTACCTAGTATGAAGAAGCACCTCCCGCCCTCCCTCAATTGCGTGCACTATCCCCGTCACCACTAATCCCAGCACCGCTACTCCCAACACCACTACACTAGGCAAGACACACCACTGACGATAATACGACACGTGTTTCGCCTCTACACGAGGCATCCTCAGGTGATATAGACTCTACGGTGGCTAACCGCTAAGTGAGCGGCGAGCCAAAACAAGTGCCTTTTATACAAGCCGATGACGCAACCGCTCTCTCCCTAAGAAGCGAGCGACTGCGTCATGCGATAAAACATGCGACCAATCACCGCTCAACTTACGCAGCCGTTTGTAAAATTAAAAACAAACCGCCGCGCAACGCCCACATTATTAGAGAGCAGGCTTGAAGATATTTAAGAGAGGTGAGTTAGTAACATTTGTTTGTTCATTCAGCAATGCAACGGTATTATTATTACTTTTTAATATCTCTAACTGTTCCAGCACACACAGTGTGCTGGAACAGTTCTATAATCTCTTTTTAATATCTCTAACTGTTCCAGCACACACAGTGTGCTGGAACAGTTAGAGATATTAAAAAGTAATAATAATACCGTTGCATTGCTGAATGAACAAACAAATGTTACTAACTCACCTCTCTTAAATATCTTCAAGCCTGCTCTCTAATAATGTGGGCGTTGCGCGGCGGTTTGTTTTTAATTTTACAAACGGCTGCGTAAGTTGAGCGGTGATTGGTCGCATGTTTTATCGCATGACGCAGTCGCTCGCTTCTTAGGGAGAGAGCGGTTGCGTCATCGGCTTGTATAAAAGGCACTTGTTTTGGCTCGCCGCTCACTTAGCGGTTAGCCACCGTAGAGTCTATATCACCTGAGGATGCCTCGTGTAGAGGCGAAACACGTGTCGTATTATCGTCAGTGGTGTGTCTTGCCTAGTGTAGTGGTGTTGGGAGTAGCGGTGCTGGGATTAGTGGTGACGGGGATAGTGCACGCAATTGAGGGAGGGCGGGAGGTGCTTCTTCATACTAGGTAAGATACATCATTTTATTTTATAACGCGGATATTTGCGAAGTAAATTGTTGTAAAAGCTTTTATATTTGCTTCTCTAGTCTATGATTCTACATTCACACATACAAAATCAAGGACTACAAACTTTGCGCGTTTCACTGGAAAAAAGTTTTATTAAACTTTTGTGGAAAGTATTCAATAGTGAAAAATATCGATGTTTTCTAGCGATATATCGATAAACATCGATGCTGGGATCCGATGTTTTACATCGAATAGAAATATTGATATATTATTTAAGTGGAAACCCCTAACTAGAACAGATCCAGGCACTAGGTATTAAACAAGACAAGGTTGCACCTGTTCCAACTTTTAAAATACTTGATCCATCTAGTCTTACTGCGCCTACGCGTCGCACGGCACCGGCGCTACGACCCGCTCGAATCGAAGAAGTACCGATGCGGCGAAGCGAGATAGCATTTTGTTGCCGTAGTTACTAGTCTGCCTTGCCGCTCACTTGTATTTGACTAAATTATTCGCGTGTAATCATTTGAATTTGAACTATATTTCAATATATATATAAAAGTAATGCGATGCGCACACGTGTTGTGCAAGAATATATTCTGTCCTTTTTAATTACACTATTTAGCAGTCTTTCTATCTTTGTCTGTCAATACTCGTGACTAGTCGGGACTAGCCCCGGGGACTTCAACCAAATACTAGGCAGATTTTATACACTAGGTACTTGTAAATACTCGATGCGAATGGATACCATATGATATAATGCAGTTGAAAAAATTTAACACTGATTTTTTTGTTTAATTGAAATCTTTTAATACATTTAACTGTAGCGCGGCGATACTTACCTATGTCACCCGATGTCTCACTGTCCCCTCTCGTACGATGCCCCGCCTGCGCCACGGGATCACGCCACTCGACCAAACCATTGACTGCCGGTACAAGCAGTACGCCAGCCAACTAGCTCCGAGGTATATGTGTATCATTGATTGATCCCGCGCTCGCGCTGCGTTTCGCGAGACGTTGTTTATGTGCTTACTTGTCAATAGATGCCTATACTGTTACTATTTATGTGAATAAACTGTGCATACGGATTATTTGTAACGTTTCATTTATCAACCGTGACCAGTGAACGTTATATTGGCTCCCAACGGTGGGCCACGAACGAACCTACGGTGGCTCTCGAAGTTTCTAGTGAAGACTCAGTCATAATGCCGCCGCGAAAACTGCGTAATAATACTCCAGTTCGGATGTGGAACCGGTGAATCCGACACCTGTGGCACCTATAAACCCGACATCTGCAGCACCTGTGCTTATGTCCAAGAATCATCTGTCGTCGCTTCTGGCCGCCTTTTTTGCGGCACAAGCAGAGGCAAACCAGAAGCTCATCCAGTCTCTTCTGACATCGCACTTAGGGGCGCCGCCGAATGTCGATTCGAGCGCTGCCGGCACGGCCACTGTCACGTCACTGCGGTCGTCATCTATCCCAGTGACATTCGTAAAATGCACTGCACGGTTCGACGGTTCGTCTCAAAACCCGGAAGCAGTGGAAGCATTCACTGACGCGGTGGAAATGTATAGGGATTGTGCATCAGTTAGTGATGAGATGGCACTTCGCGGTCTCCCTATGTTACTTTAAGGAGACGCAGCCGTGTGGTGGCGTGGAATTCGAAACGAAATACACTCGTGGTCGGGTGCTGTTAAACGCCTGCGCTCGATGTACGGAGTTCCGCGACCTGCATATAAGTTGTACCGAGACGTTTTTGCCGCCGAACAGGGATCGGAGCGTGCCGATATTATCGTCGTGAAGATAAGAGCTTTGTTGGCGAAACTATAATAATAATGATAATAAATAAATAATAAATAAAAATAAATTTTATTTCGTTTTTAAACAGTACATGCCTTAAAAACTAGTAGATTGGAACCTCCATTTAAGCAAATAATGCCTGTGCTTGGAGGGTCCGCCCTTCCATTACTATATCCATGTTACAAGGCAGTATGGATAAACATATTCTATATCCATATTAATGTTATATATTACTTAAATTCTATATTAATTCTATTCTTAGTTTATTTACTTATGTATACGTGTGTGTGTGTGTGTGTGTGTGTGTGTGTGTGTGTGTGTGTGTGTGTGTGTGTGTGTGTGTGTGGGTGTATGTGTGTTTGAATCTATGCTTGCGTGAGTTAAAAAGAGTGTGTGTGATTGCAGTGTCTGAATCTGAACAAATCATGCTACACGATCCAGTAGCTTCTCAGTTTCGTCATATATCTTATGATGAATCCATTTTAACAAAAGTTTTTTACAGTTGTGATATGTTTTGTCGTATATATAAATATCTTTGTTTATTTTATTATAAAGAAAGGCAGAACGCGATATAAATTGTCTGGTTGCAAATGTGGTTTTAGTTCTGTATATCTGGGCAACCATGTTTCTACGTCATTTATTTAAATGGCATGGATCATAAGACAATGATTTGTGAGTTTTGAGGGTTGTCCAGAATATATACAACTTCCTGACAGAGAGTAAACCGCTGATACTATATCGGTAGAAAAGCGTCTCTTCTTAAAGTACATAACTTTAATAAGAGAACGCTGCGCCCTCTCTAACTACAGAAATCGAGTTTTTGCTGCACCACCCCAGACAGGAATTCAGTAGGCCAAGACGGATTGAGCAAGAGCAATGTAGACTTGATTGAGGAGATAATTTAGTGAGTCCTCAACCGATTTGCCCAGCATTACATGTCTGAGGGTTTTGAAGATCCAAGTTAGATTCCTTATTCTATTGATGACATGATCAAGGTGTGGGTACAAAGATAGTCTTTGGTCTACAATTACTGCCAGATATTTTGTCTGAGCTACCTTATCAATTCTAGGGCAGTTACAGGTGTTTTTATTAGTATCCGTTGTACATTCATGAATTTTTATACTGAAGTCGGCCTGAGGTTGCGAGTTGTTGTTAGTACTAAAACATATATAGTTGGTTTTAAAAGTATTTAGGGTCGGGAGGTTGTGTTTCAGCCACTGAGCGATTCGCAACAGACCGGCCTCAGCACTAGTTTTGACCACCTCCCAAGAATCACCGGCAAATCTACAACTGTATCATCAGCGTATGACAAAACTCTGGCGTTATAGATCTTCATGCGATATAGGTCGTTGATGTAGATGAGAAAGAGGGTAGGTCCTAAAACGCTGCCCTGCGGCACGCCACACGTCACATCAACAGCTTCACTAGTGCAACCTTTGTCTCCTGTCCGTTAAGTAACTCTCAAAAAGGGCAAGCAGAGTCCCCCTTACTCCCATATCTTCAAGTTTATGCACAAGGATGGGGATGGAAACAGTATCAAAAGCTTTTTTCAGATCGAGGAAAACCGACAGACACTTTTTACTGTTGTCAAGTTGCCTAGTTACAAAAGAGCTTAACTCCGTGATTGCATCTTCTGTCGATTTTTCCCGCCTGAAACCAAATTGTGAAGATGATAATTTGTTAAATTTATTTAAGTAATTTAGTAGTCTAGTATTAAGTAGTTTCTCTAAGATTTTAGATATTGCTGGCAGAACCAAGATCGGCCTATAATTGGTAATATCTTCACCATCCCCACCCTTGTATACGGGTGTTATAATTGATTGTTTCAACGGTGTAGGAAACACGCCTTTGTAGAAACAAAGATTTACAAGGTGGGTAATAATGGGAGCCAAGTCATCAACCGCCAACATTAGAAATTTATTGGGAATATTATCCCATCCTGGGGCGCTGTTAGATTTTAGATGGAGGATAGTGCTACGAACTTCATCAACATGAGTATGCAGTAGTACAAAAGAATTGGGTTGTGTCGGTTTATTTTCTATAAGTGTTTTAGATGTCCTTGTATCGTGTTGAATGTTATTTGCAAGTTGTAATCCTATATTGGCGAAATAGTCATTAATAAAGTTAGCCGATTCAGAGGGCTAACTTTATTAATAGCTAACTAGCCTATGAGTTACCAGAGGAAGCGAGATTAGATATGATTTACGGGCTTCTACATAAGAGAATCAGAAAACGGTTGTCAAGAGATACTGTGAATGACATCGAATCTCTCATTGAAAGATCTCGAGCTATAGAAGAGTCGCTGTCGGAGAACGCTGCGCTGCCGCCGCTCGCACCGCCACAATCGTCGACGGCACCGCTGAGTGTACCCGCGAGACCCAGCCAAAGTCATGGCGAGAGAGCTCAGCATAGTACTTCGGATTCAAGTTCGACGGCGCCGCAACTGCGCGCCCCGACTCCGCTTCGCAGTCATCACGTGACCGCGCGCCTGTGCCGCGTAGTGATCAGTGTGTGAGCAAAAATAGTGATGGTAAGAGAAAGCTATTCTGTTTTTACTGCAAAACGCGAGGACACGTCCGTGACTTCAGTGATAAGTTAAGTAAAAGATCTCATTCTTCCAACTCAGGTATTGTTTGTTGTAATTGTGGCGAGAAAGGTCATATTAGAGTAGATTGCCCTAAATGTTTACAAAGTCGACCTTCTGTTGATAATGTTAAGGTTGAAAATGGATTTTCGTCCATCTTTGTTAGTAAATGTGACTCGAATTCGAAATACAATTGTAAGGAGCAAGGTCGGCCTATCGTACGAGTGAGTATAGGAGGATACTAGGGTACCGCGTTGTTAGATAACACCGCGAGTCGTAGTGTTGTGAGTTGTTGACTTTATGCGTTAATGAAACGTATCGGTTTAAACTTTCGTACCGAACTGTTGTCGGTAAAGCTTGCGGACGGTACTATTAGGAATAGTGAGGTGCTACTCACAGAGGCCAATGTTCAACTTGCTTCAAATATACCCATGGAGTTCATTATTTTACCGAATGCCGTTAATAACGATACTTTGTTAGGCATTAACTTTATAACAAAGGCTAGGATGATTATTAATTTTGATAAATGGAATTGGCGTACAGTTGGTCAGCCCCGGACATTTCACGCCTTGTCATGGGAAACTCGTTGCGAACCTGTTGAGTGCGCCGCTGCATTGAACGTGTTGCGAGAGGACGAGGCCACCGCGCTATCGGAGTCGGAGAGGTCTAGACTGGCGAACCTATTAGGTGAGTATTCTGACGTATTTGATGTTGTCGGAGAACCGACACCATTCGCCGAACAACATATAGATACCGGCGACCACCCACCGATTGCGGTGCCCTCGTATCAGGTCACGCCTGCGAAGAAGGAAATCATGCGAGCCGAGTTAGACAAGATGCTGGCTGATGGTGTGATTGAGGAGTGCGAATCATTGAAGTATAATGTACTTACGTACTAGAACAGATATTTCAAACAAAAACTGTGCGCAACGACATAGAGTACGTTGCGCATGTGTCGTAAACAGTCTTACCGCGCATGCGCGGTTTTTAATCATAATAGATTATGCGTAGGGAGAATGATCAGTAGGTATTTAATTATTGGTTATTTAGAGTACATATATTGTTAATTAATTTATTAAAACGAGTTCAATTTCTACCTTTTCAAAAAAAAAACTTTAAAAACTTCTACCTTTTCTGTTTACACATCAATTATACGTATACTCAGTTATTTGTTGTCTTTTTGCTGAAAATTAATTTCAATTAATAAAATGTATAAAGTTATTGTAAAAATATATATTAGGAATTAAATTAAGTGTTTTTAAACAATATAAGTTTTGTTAATTTTTGCCGTTTAGATGAATAGTTTTTATCTTGATCAGATTTTGCTTCATGTTTTAAACGAATATTTGCGTATTTATTTATGATGTCCCGAATCAAATGAATCCTGTGATTGAAAGTACTTGGCTGATTAAATGAATGTTTTATTAAGGATGTACATACCTCTTTTTCTATGAAAATTTCTAAAGTTTTAACAGTAATGAAATTGAAATTATATTTTATTTTTTGTCTTATAAGTTTTCGTATCACTGTTTCCGTGGTCAAGCATATTTTATAGACATCGTCAGTAGAGTAGCATAACACATAACCAAACATAATCGATGTTACTCTCGGCTATTCCATGCAGAGGAAATTTCTTTCTCAAGCATTTTATAATACTTGTTAAAGATTAACATTTCTTCTTTAAATTTCTATTTTGCCGCTGAATTTTTTTAAATTTTTTGTGTAATTTATTCTTAACCATAGTGACGTTTTGCAGTTTTCGTTTCAAGATAATTTTCCTAGGACTGTCGAAAACCGATTCTGTGTCGCTCACAGGTACAGATATCGGGTCCATTGCTTCTGCATTTATTGATTGCGTTGAATCATCATTACCCCTAGGCTAAAAAAATCCGAATTAATCGACTAAACAAAATTGAAAGTATTTTAGTTACTTAGTTATTTTAGTATTTTAAAACAGTATGATTCATTTTAAAATTACTTTTTATCTGTACTTTTCCAATGTTACGTTAATTTACATAACAAACATTCATTACTTACATCTATACAAGGTACTGCAGACTTTTTCAGAAAATTTCTCCCTTTCTTCGTACTATATTTATCCTCTTCCTTAAAATGCAAGGAAGAAATGTATGTGTGGTTTGTTGGTAACCACATCTCTTCTCTTCGATTATTTTGAATGAATTTAATCCACTTTTCTCGATTTTCGGGGCTTGGAGGTGGAAACCTAAAAATAAAATAAAAGAATAATCAGCAAATATAAACGTAAGAAATTTAGCCTAATTATAAATACTTTATTTATTTCTACAAAAAAATTGTGCATAATATAATCGTCCTACACTTGCTCACAGAAATGTCGTATCTGAACAAATTAATTTCATAATCTATATTCCATGACACAAGTTGGCGCCAATGAAATTTTTTTAATTATTAATCTATAATGTTTTTTATTATTTAAGTATCTTACTTACCGGTGAAATGTGATTGCTTGGTTTTTACTAACATTTCGTAAATTTTTGTGCAATATCTAAGAATACAACCCGGCATATTTTATCAAGAGATATTTTTTTAAATCAACACAGCACGTGACAACTCTACAAGCGCCTAGCGAGTGACTGATTAAAGTGCGGTGACATTACCGCAGTTGAATGGAACAGCGTAACTTAGTGCAGTGTCGCCTCTAGTACGTAGTACATAATATCTCAATGGTGCAAATCCGCCTGGGCCGGCCATGCGTCCTGGTACCAAAGTCTAATGGCACCTATAGGTTTTGTGTAGACTATCGCAAGCTAAATGCGGTTACTAAGACAGACGCATATCCCATGCCGCGTATCGACGAGCTGTTACGGTCGACCAAGAAGGGCTGTGTGATGAGCTCGCTAGACCTCCGTAGTGGGTATTGGCAGGTCAGTACTGCGGATAGGGATAAAACTGCCTTCGTAACACCTTTTGAGACCTACCGCTTCACGCGTATGCCTTTCGGCCTCAAAGGGACTCCGGCAACGTTTCAGCGACTCATAGATCACTTCCGGTCTGGACCTTCACTTGGTAGTAGGCATATTCTAGGTTATCTTGATGACCTATTGGTAATTTCAGAGGACTTTGAGTCCCATTTGTCTGATTTACGAGCGTCTTCAGATATTCAAGTTAAGAGCCAACCGTGAAAAGTGCGTGTTCGCCAGGGACCGGCTCAAATACCTAGGTCACGTGATATCCAACGATGGTATATCTCCAGACGAAGATAAGGTGCGTGCTGTCCTAGAGATGAAAGAACCGATCAATCTCCAACAACTTCGTACCTTCCTGCAAACTTGCTTGCGTTTGCGAAGGTAGCTGAGCCGCTTATGCGCCTTAACAAAAAGTCACAGATCTCGCAATTGGGAGATGATCAGGCCAAAGCTTTCGTACATCTTAAGTCCCTTCTGGCTTCACCACCCATTCTTGTTCAGCCAGACTACTCGATGCCATTCATCCTTAGGACGGACGCCATTTTTGGCCTAGGCGCAGCTTTACTCCAGGGGGAGTCTCCACAAGATGAACCCCCAATCGAGTACGCGAGCCATCCCCTCACGTCAGCCGAGAAAAATTATACCACTACGGAGCGGGAGGCACTAGCAGTTGTTTGGGCCGTGGAAAGATTCTGTGGGTATATTGATGGTCACCAGGTAGTGGTCAGAAGTGATCATCAACCTCTGAAGTGGTTGTTTTCTCTAAAATCGCCTAGTGGTAGGCTTGTTCGTTGGGCTTTAAATCTACAATCCTTTGGTCTTCAAATAGAATACACTCCTGGGAAGGCTCATGTGCTAGCCGACACACTCAGACGTCCAGTCATCGATAGCACTTTGACGGAATGTGGTGCAGACATCCACAGACACGGGGCAGACCCCCGTGTCTGTGGATGTTCCACGTTGGGATGCTACATCAACCCGTGAAGCCCAGCTGGCTGTTCCAGAAGTAGCCAAAATCCTTAAGGACTTCTGGAGCTGTCTTAAGGAGCTGTCAGTTCATCGGTGGTCGGAGAGGGGATACCTGGTAAGCCAAGGTGTTTTGTACCGGTACGTGGACGACACCGATACTGAGGAGCCTCAGCTGGTAGTACCTGAGAGTTTGTTGGGCAAAGTTGTGTTTGAGTGTCATGACTCGCCAACCGCCGCTCATGGAGGTATTCAACGGACTTTGCATCGTATATCTCAGCTGTTCTATTTCCCTGGTTTGAGACGCTATATCACCGATTACCTGAAGACTTGCACTGAGTGTCAGCGGTATAAGTCTTCCAACTTGAAACCGCCTGGCTTACTCCAGACTCCGGTACCGGCTCAATGATTAGAGGTTCTCGAATCGTTGAGCCGGTCTCTTTGGACCGTTACCCAAGGGACCTAAGGGTGAAAGGTGGATTTTGATAGTGAAAGACACTGCTAGTAAGTGCGTCGAACTGTTCGCTCTAACCGAGGCCACAGCCGAAACCTGTGCGAAAACTCTTGTTAGTGAAATCTTTATGAGATATGGACTTCCTAGGCGAATGATCTCCGATAACGATGTCCAGTTTGTGGCCGATGTTATGCAAAAGGCCCTGTTTGTCCTAGGTGTGAAACAGAACCTGGTGCCTTTGTATCACCCGGAAGCGAATCCGGTATAAGGAAAGAATCGGGACCTTAAAGCTTTCCTCGCCATTCTCGTTGAGGGTAACCATAGGCAATGGTCTGAGGTATTACCTTTCGTCCGATTTGCTCTTAATAGTTCAGTCACCGTCTCTACAGGCACCACTCCGGCTTTCTTGACATTTGGGCGTGAGCTCCGTTCTCCTTTGTCGGTTCAGGCTGATCTACGGGCAGTCATAAAATCTGAAAACTTAGTCCATCAGATTACGCCTTACCTTTTGAAGCAGGCTGACTCTCTATCAGAAGCTAAGGAGAACATTGAACATCAACAGGATCTTCGGAAGCTCCAAGCCGATTCCGATCGCCGTGATTCGGATCCATTAGGAGAAGTTGACCTCGTACGCATGAAGTCACATGTCCTGAGTAATGCTGCTAAGGGTGTTACTTCTAAATTCATCCCGAAGCAGGATGGTCCGTATGTGATCTCCAAAAAGGTGAGTCCAACTACCTACCTTCTAACTTCGCAGAAGACTGGTGAAGTCGTTGGTAAGTATCATTTGTCGGATCTGCGTAAATACCATGACAGGGGTGGTGAAGAATGCCCGTAGCCGGTTGCTCCTAAGCGTCGCAGGGGTTGTTCTCGTAAGGATCGCAGCTAGCCGCTAACTATTAGTTTGACCATTCGTGACGTTCCCTTTTGGTCAAAAGGGGTAGTATGTAGCGCGCCGATACTTACCTGTGTCACCCGATGTCTCACTATCCCCTCTCGTACGATGCCCCGCCTGCGCCATGGGATCACGCCACTCGACCAAACCATTGACTGCCGGCACAAGCAGTACGCTAGCCGACTAGTTCCGAGGTATATGTGTATCATTAATTCATCCCGCGCTCGCGATGCGTTTCGCGAGACGTTGTTTATGTACTTACTTGTAAATAGATGCCTATACTGTTACTATTTAAGTGAAAAAACTGTGCATTCGGATTATTTGTAACGTTCCATTTATCAAGCGTGACCAGTGAACGTTATAAAACTAATTTTAAGAATTTTATCGCGTATATTAACTTATTTTATATTCCCGACGTTTCAAGCAGGTCACGGGGGGGACTGAGGCTGAGGTATATACTTCTAAGTCAGTGGGACTGAGGTGTATGACGTCCCAATGTCATAGTTAACCACGGCTACCTCCAGATTAAAAATTATTAATTTTTGTTCCAATCTACGCAGTATGAACTTACAGTATCTTGAAGTCTTACAGCTGTATGCTTGGGTTGGGATTTAGTTTTATTAATAATGGGATCCCAAGCAGATAGCACCCAGCCATCTTCTCTATTGAAATGAGGATGTTTTTTGATTTCAGTAGCCTCGTGAATCATCCTCGGAAGGAATCGGTGTTCCTTAGCGAGGATTTGTTGTCTATCAAATCTAATGTAGTGACGGGGGCGATCCTGTACGTGTTTACAGACTGCAGACTTCCCGGAGCGTCGATTCTTCACATCAGCTATGTGTTCTTTAACGCGGGTTTTTATGGATCTTTTAGTTTGTCCTATATAAAAGAGACCGCATTCACAATCAAGCTTGTACACTCCTGCATCTTGCAGGGGCACATTACACTTGACTGATGTTAAAAACTGACTAATCTTCTTCAGCGGCTTGAAGTATATTTTAATGGAAGCACTACTAAAACTTCTTGTACCTACACTTTTTTACGCTCTATATATCAACTTTTCCCCTGGGCCTGCGGCTGGCGATACCCTTGCTATATTTTCATATCATATTTAATATTTTAACCTAGGTTTTGATGTTTTAACTCTGATGATTGCGCGGTATCAAATTATAAATAATAAAGACAAAAGTATAGTTCTGGAAGAAGTACTGTTTATAGTCGTACATGTGGTTCTCAACCTAATAAAGAAATATTTTTGTGTTTATTTTTACTTGAGGTCATTGACATAAATTAATAGCAAAGCCCGAGGGTTGAGGATCAATATAATAATAGTAAACATACGATAGACTGTATGGGTATAAATACCTTTGTCTTTTAAGTAGTTTAAAAAAGTTATCTCAAATCTCAATTAGTCTGTGATCTCAATGGTAGATTTCGTGGATTTCGGATTTTGATTTGACAATTGACCGATTACGATTTTTTTCCTTAAAGTTTTTCCGATAACCGACTTAAACTTGTATAATTTTTATCTGTTCCGAAGAAAAGAGATGATTATTATAAAATCGTAACTTACGCGTAGAATTCTTAAAGAAAAATCGAGTAGTTATACAAGAAAAACAATCATGAGTGATCGCTACAGCAAAGGTATTCGAATGACGTAAAATATAATTATTCCTCCCCTCGTCCTCAAAAGCTTCGAAGGAATTGTCCACTAGATCTATTTTTTTTATTAAAATATATATATTTTATTTATCTTTGCCAGTGTTTTCGCATTGGCAGGGTCCTCTCGATCCACGCGTGATGATTCTAGGACGCACAAGGGAAGGCGACGGTCTAGATCGAGATCGCGTTCGCCGAATCGAAAGCACTCTCCACCAGCTGGACGTTGGGATTCACGAGAAACAAGTTCCAGAAGCCGCGACTTACAACATCGAGGTAATGATATATTTTTAAAGTTATTGTTATAAATCATCTTTCACTGCTTGTATGCAGACTTAGAAGTGAAACCTTTTACACACTGTTTTTTATTTTGTATTATAGGGAAAGTTTCAATTGTCTATCAATGATTTTTGAATAGCATAAATTATGTATATCATTAATTTATTTACATAAAATTGTAGACATAAATCTGTCACACTGCATCATCTTCTTCAGTTTTAAGAAGCGAAATTATTGGTTTAGTTTGATAATTAGGTAATTATCTATTATTTATGTAACTTTATTTTAATTAAACCAAAGTTTTATTTATTTAAATTGTTATTTAAAATAAACGCTGCTCTGCCTCATTGGGCTTCAAATTACTTCCATATTCATTATTTTAATAGCACCATCTACTTCATTCTATAAGTAAAGTCATTTTATAGAACCAAAATTGATTAACTCTCATGGTGGTACGTAGAAAAGATGCTAGATGGCTTCAACACAAAAAAAAATATTATTATGTTTGTCCAATCCATTCATAGCAATCCATGATTTCAAAACTTACCGATTTATATTAATTTTTTTGGGGTTTATGCCATCTAGCATCTACATCAAAGGGAAATAACAAACACATCATACTAAGCGGACATCATAAAAAGCATTTTGTACAAAATGAACAATCTCCTGTTTCTGTTAGTATGTATTTATTTTAATAGAGAGAAACAAAATAGAGATAAATCAAAATAAAAAGTATGTAATAAGTACATATGTAATGCATTTTTTCATTTTTACATAAGAAATCAGTAATGCTTGTTTGCTTTTGTTTTTTCCTTACTTCCCTTGCGAGTGATGAGTTGGATTCTCCATTTTCTAATCTGTATATTATTGCACCTTTCTCCTCAATCATAAATGCTTTACGACAATGTTGAGATGTCTTTTTTTTTCACAAATCACTAACAAACAATGCGTGACCTTCAACTATCAATTACTCACTGAGACTCAAAACAAAAAAAGGCATGCACGCAGCGAACGTCGTTGGGTGTCACGTAGCTCTCCTGAACACTGCGGAAGGTGTTAGAAATCATGTCAGTCACTATAACTGGACACAATTTATAAAAATGGGTCACAATAAGTGACATGTCACTAAGCGCAGTCATTATATCCGAATTTGTTATATAGAATTTTATATGAAAACCAAACTACTGTGTAATTACTTCATAATAAGCGGTTGGTCAATATAGGCGGAGTCATAATAAACGGATTCTACTGTAGTAGATGATGCTATTACTCTTACTCAAATGTGATCACTCTTTCTAAAATAAATATGTGTACCTTGGGACCTAACTGTCTTAAATAAAATTAATATAAGATTAGTATTTGAGTGAAAGACCTTTGTAATCTTGTTAATTTTATTATTCTTGTTAATAAATTCTTGTTAATTGTATTATTATATACTTTATGGTATGTAAAGGTCTGCGTTCACGATTTGAATGATTGACCAGAATGACCCAGTGTGTAGCGTTTACCCCCATCACTTGTCATCCCACAAAAAGGTTGCGGATCAGAATTTCAAAGCCCTCCCATAAAAAGTTTCACTTAAAAATACTATGCCATGGAATGGAAAATTTCGGTGTAGGTGGCTTTAAATCAATTACACAATCTGTTATTAGTATGGTATAATCTTTTTTTTAAATATACTGAAAAACAGTTCTTATGCAAAATGCAAATCGCAGAACTCCTTATAGCATCCACACCATCTGGATGATTGGCGGTCTACCACTGTGCGATTTAGAAGATGTTTTCTTCCTCGCACAACTTTCCTGTGGAATCGATTACCACCAGCGATTTTTCTGGACCGATATATCGATATGACTTAGGGACCTTCAAGAAAAGAGCTTACCCGTTTTTAAAAGGCCAGCAACGCATCTGCAATTCCCCTGTTGTTGCAGTTGTTCATGGGCATAGTAGTCACTTACCATTAGGTGAGCAGGTCAGCCGCATGCAAGTTTGCCTCCTCTCCTATAAAAAAAATCAGAGTTTTTGTCACCTTGCAGTGCTAATTATCTGCGCTTACAGCTGTTCAATTATGGGACACTATTTTCACAATAGATTTCATAGACATAACACGTGTTTGTGGCTTAAAAAATAAATGATACTATTGGCCTTTGTGGGCTATGGCAATATCTAAACAGCTTTTTAAAATATTTTAAAATGTCTATTAAGAAGGGATTTCGGCTTTCCAAAAATTACTACAACACATAAACACATGATAACTTGTTAATTTAAAGTAAAAAAACCGACTTCCAAATTGCTTAGAAGTTATTTATTTGCTACTCTTAGGAGTGGAATTTTTTTTACAAATTTATATGTGATCACCCTTGAAGTATAACCTATTTAATAAAAAGAGAATCATCAAAATGGGTTCATAATCTGTGAAGATATCGAGTAACATACATCCAAAGAAACACTGGAATTGAGAATGTCTTCAGTTATGAAGTCTGTTAAAAAATCAAACAGTCTTACCCACAGGCTTTAACTAAATTGTTTTTAATTCTAAGAAAACTCATTTCACTTATTTTTATTTTAGACAAAAAAAGAGATTCCGTTGATGATTGGGATGACTCTGATGAAGAAGTACCCCCGCCACCACCTCCACCTCGCATCAGCAAAATCTCTATTGGATTTAGTAAACCCAAAGCGCCCATCAAAATGACGTTGGGTGGACCAGCAAAAGCATCTATAAATCCAAAACCCACAGTTGCATCAGTTTTCAATGCTGATGATGATGATGAAGAACCTGAGGAAATGCCAGCAGAAGCACGTATGAGAATGAGGAATATTGGGAGGTAGTTAAAATATTTGGTATTTATTTCAAACTTAATTAATACTTTTTCATATCTTTTTAGATTTTAGTGTCACATAACAACCAATTTCAGACAATGAATTTATTAAATTTATTTCAATAATTTACTAGCTGATCTGGCAAACGTTGTTTTGTCATATACATTATTTCTAGGAAATATTTTTTAGTTTTAGAAATTGCAATTAAAAAACAGGGATTCATTGTAGAAGGGTGAAAATTTGAAGTTTTGTGTATTTTTTAATGCTAAATCATAATAAAATTAAAATTAAATATATATATACCTGATATGCAAACAAAATTTCATACAAATCCGTTTCGGAAGAGTTTGGTAACAAAAACCGCGACACGAGAATTTTATATATTAGATTTATTACGAAAACAGATACAGCATCATAACAGTTCAAGACCAAGACAATGACATACAAAAAAACTGATAGATATAATTATTTACTTATAAAAAATAAATACATAAACACTCACGCATGTAACCTAGAGGGGCAGGCAGAGACTACAGACTGCCATTTGGCAAGATCCTGATGCACCTCTCTTGCTTCCTGTACATTCATATACTTACCTACATAACTTTCGGCTATTGTGTTCCTTTGCAAATATGCCGTTCACTTCTGCAACATATATTTGCTGTGTCACACTTTCCTCATTCATTTTCTCTATGTGACTTAACCACCAAAGCATTCCTTTCTTAATCCTGGTCACAGCATCATCTTGCAAACTACACTTTTCTCTTATCACAAAATTTCTCACCCTGTCATTCAGATTCAGCCCCAACACACTCTTTAATTACTGCATTTTTACAGCATTTATTTATAAATCATTCTTGCTTCTTCTGCCATACCCAACTTTCACTACCATACATTAAGGTACGAAATAACACAGCATTGTGAATAGTGCCATATATGCCTTTTTTAACACGAGCAGAAATGTAGCATCGCTTTGCATTTTCTTTTGCATCTACTATGGGGAGTGCTCTGAGGAATTGTTCGGATTAGTCTCAGGCGCCAAATTTCACGAACTCACATCGCGACAAAACTCCCAATACCCCATCCATACTATCTGGATGCTTGGCGGTCAACCACTGTACGTTTCAGGAAGTTTCTTCCGCGTATGACCTCTCTGTGGAATAATTTACCACCAGCGATTTTTCCGTACCGATACGACTTAGGAACCTTCTAAAAAAGAGCTTACTCTTTTCTAAAAGGCTAGCAACGCACCTGCAATTCCTCTGGTGTTGCAGTTGTTCATGGGCGGCGGTAGTCACTTACCATCAAGTGAGCCGTGCATTTGGCCCCTCCTATAAAAAACATTCTGACTTCTCACAATAGTGTAGAACCCTATTTCCTGCATCGTTCTATATTGTTTTCATATCTACCATATACTTGTTCTTGTACTTTACTCTTGTCTTGTATATACTTGTTCAACTAACTCCCCTTCTATTCTTATTTCACATATCATTTTACTTTCTTCACTTTCTTTCATTCCCCTTTCTTTTAATGACTTATTCATTAATGTAACCATAATTTGTAACTCGGCCGCTGACGACGCAAATACGACTTGATCATCGGTGTACAAAAGGCATTTGACGGTTAACTCATTCATCATTCTTAACCCTACTTCTGCAACGTTGAAAGTTTCCAAATAACTGTCCATAAATAAGTTTAGCAGTGGTAGAGCTAAGCGGTAGCTTTTGCTGTCGCACGGATGGATGGGCCAGCTCGAACCGGAGTGGTACCACGACCTCACAGAATACCAGCGTGAAGTAGAATAGAGTTTACCTCTGCGTTGCGCTTGGTGAGTGCAGGTGGCCGGTGGCCCAATCCCCCCCCCCCCCCAATCAACATGGTAGTGGAATTAAATAAAAGACTACCCCAGGAGGGTACCAGCACCACTGGAGAATCCCTCGCTGAACATCCACGACCAAACTACTTCACTCCTGAGCGTGGGTGCTCAGGCTGCCCCGCGTATTCTTGGGGAGGGGGGGGTCAAATTCCGCTCGCGACTAATGCTGCTCGGGGCAAGCGGAGCAATACAACCAAGGCGACCCCTGTCACGCTATCCGTGAATTTTTGCAACATCAGGGGACTTCATTCCAACCTTACGCTGTCCATTACCATCTAGAGACGGCGAAGCCGGCCTTGCTCTTTTTAACCGAGACTCAGGTGTCCTCTCCGGCTGATACTTCATATCTCTCCTACCCGGGGTACAAATTGGAACACTCCTTTGTGCCCCGGGCTGGAGTTTGCGTATACGTCAGAGAGGACATCTGTTTTCGACGCCTCGGCAGTCTTGAAGGTACGGACCTGTCCATCCTATGGCTGCGCGTAGACAGCGACGACCATCCCCGCGTCTGGTCGGGTGCCTCTATAGGTCCCATAGCGGTAATGCCGACACAGACCGACTCATCGACCACGTCCAAATGGCTGCAGACTCCGTGCTACAAAAGGTCCCATCCGCAGAGATCGTGATACTTGGTGATTTTAACGCCCACCACGCTGAATGGCTTGGTTCTCGTTTAACCGATCATGCGGGTAGATCTGTCTATGACTTTGCTTTGGCATATGGTCTAACACAACTGGTTACTTCGCCTACGCGGATCCCAGATGTGGAAGACCATGTTCCCTGTTGGACCTTCTGCTGACCTCTCATCCGGACGGATATCAGGTCTCCGTCGATGCCCCTCTGGGCTATTCGGACCATTGTCTGATCCGGAGTACGGTGCCACTCACGCTCCAATCGCAGTTGCGATCTGCAGCTTGCCGCCGTGTTTGGCACTATAGGTCAGCTGATTGGGACGGGATGCGGTCTTTTTTTGCATCGTACCCTTGGGTTTGCTTCTCGCCGGAAGATCCCAGCGTTGTTGCCGATTCTGTTGCTGATGTGGTACTTCAGGGTATGGAACTTTTTATTCCATCCTCTGTGGTGCCCATCGGAGGCAGATCCCAGCCATGGTTTGGTCGCTTCTGTAAAATAGCATAGCGCTATAAGCAGGAGTGCTACCGGGCCTGGGCTGACGCATCAACGTCTCGGGATGTAAACACCAGCGCACTTAAAAAGAAGTATGATTCCGCCTCCAGGTCCTTCCAAAGCGTCATTGCCAAGGCAAGGTCTGAGCACATCGGCAGAATTGGCGAGAAGCTAGATCGCCTTCCTTCGGGAACCCGTGCATTCTGGTCTCTCGCCAAGGCTGTCCAAGGGAACTTCTGTCAGCCATCTCTTCCATCTCTGCACAGGGAGGACGACTCACTGGCCCATGCCGCAAAGGAGAAAGCCAATCTGTTGAGCTCCCTTTTTGCGTCCAACTCGACTCTAGATGACGGGGGAACACACCGCCGACCATCCCGCGATGTGAGTGCTCCATGCCGGATGTGCGGTTCACACAGCGCTCGGTTCGCAAAGCACTTCTCCCTGGACGTCAGCAAGTCGAGTGGGCCCGATGGAGTCCCTCCCATTGTGCTGAAGACGTGTGCTCCGGAGTTGGCACCGGTTTTAACGCGTCTTTTCCGATAATCCTACTCCCAAGGCGTAGTCCCGAATTCATGGAAGACAGCTTTGGTCCACCCGATCCCTAAAAAAGGCGACCGCTCAGACCCGTCCAACTACAGGCCTATTGCCATCACCTCCTTGTTCTCCAAAATAATGGAATCCATTATAAACTGCCAGCTCATGAGGTACCTTGAGGATCACCAGCTGATTAGTGACCGCCAGTACGGTTTTCGTCGAGGTCGATCAGCTGGTGATCTTTTAGTCTATCTGACTCATAGATGGTCGGAGGCAGTAGAGTCCAAAGGGGAGGCATTGGCCGTTAGTTTGGACATAGCGAAGGCCTTCGATCGGGTCTGGCACAAAGCGCTTCTTTCGAAGCTTCCTTCCTATGGGCTTCCCGAGAAATTGTGCAAATGGATCACCAGTTTCCTTGCTGATCGGAGCATCAAGGTCGTAGTAGACGGTGCATGCTCTGATTTCAAGCCTATCAACGCTGGTGTTCCACAAGGCTGCGTGCCATCACCAACGCTGTTTCTCCTGCATATCAATGATATGTTCCTAACTAGTAGCATTCATTGCTATGCAGACGACAGCACTGGTGATGCCTTATATACCGGCCGTGCCAATATTTCTCGGGAAAACGTCGCTGAGTACCGGGACAAACTTGTGTCTGAAGTCGAGTCTTTGCTTAACAAAGTCTCGGATTGGGGCCGACTAAATCTAGTCCAGTTCAATCCCCAGAAGACACAAGTTTGGGCGTTTACCGCTATAAAGGACCCCTTTGTCGTATCTCCTCAGTTTCAAGGCACTCCCCTTGCTGCCTCAGCTAGCATCAGAATCCTCGGCGTCGACATATCGAATAGTGTGCAGTTTCGTGGTCACTTGGAAGGGAAGACCAAATTGGCCTCTAAAAAGCTTGGCGTGCTCAGCAGAGCGAGACAGTATTTCATGCCGGCACATCGCTTGCAACTTTACAAAGCGCAAGTTCGGCCCCACATGGAATACTGTTCTCATCTCTGGGCCGGGGCACCCCAGTGCCAGCTACTTCCACTTGACCGCATCCAGCGCAGAGCGGTTCGAATCATCGACGACCGAGTTCTTTCTGATCGGCTCGATACACTGGCACTGCGTAGAGATGTTGCATTTCTTTGCGTATTTTATCGCATCTATCACGGGGAGTGCTCTGAGGAATTGTTCGGACTAATTCCAGCCGCTCAATTTCACCATCGCACATCGCGACAAAACTCGCGTTACCATCCATGCCATCTGGATGATTGGCGGTCCAACACTGTGCGATTTAAAAGAAGTTTTCTCCCTCGCACAACTTCCTTGTGGAATCAATTACCACCAGCGAATTTTCCGGACCGATACGACTTAAGAACCTTCAAGAAAAGAGCTTACACCTTTCTAAAAGGCCGGCAACGCATCTGCAATTCCCTTGGTGTTGCGGTTGTTCATGGGTGGCGGTAGTCACTTACCATCAGGTGAGCCGCATGCTCGTTTGCCCCCTCTTCTACAAAAAAAAAAAGAACAGCCACGGGGAAACCACACAGCCCTGTCTGACACCTATATGGTTGCCAAACAAGTCCGAGTAGGCACAAACAGCTGCAACGCCTCCATTTGCAAAGTGCGACGTCACACCCAGCTGGCTGTTACCTACCATGCCGATCGCGAAGAACGTCAGGTACATCTGAGAGGATAGGCCGTACTCCTTTAAATAAAGAAACCACGTGAATTCATTTTTAATTATTTAACACGTTTTTATCAAGTTAGACAAACAATGTCTGTCATTCGGGGTAGAATTTAGTAATTAATTTTAAATTAACTTCCCTTTGAGCTCCACACTTGAAATTTTGCATAAATAGCTCAAATCCGGATGACAATGCAAGAATATGATAAAAAAATGTGGTGAATAATTTCACTTGTTCCACCTTGTTGATATATTTATCTTCATAAGGATTTCAATTCAGATCATATATTTTAATTACAGATTTATTATGAAATGCTACAGATGAAATATCTCACAGCATGTAATTACACTGCTTCCCTAATCCCTTACACTGAAACACGGCAGTGGATGTGTAACCAGCCGGAAAGGATTTGTAGCACCTTGTTCACCATGATTAAATTTCTCCAGGAGTATCATCATCAATCATTTGAATTTTCAATTGTGTTGTGTGGAACTATCTATTTTTGTGTAGCTTGTGCAAACTGCCTGTAATGATTAAACATCAACTTTGCTATTTGTAATTAGTTATTTTGTACCGGACTCTGACCCATTTCACAGTTGCAGCGCTAAGGGCCGCGGGTTCGAATCCCGCACAGAACAAGTATTTGTATGGCCTACAAATAATTTTTCTGGGTCTGGATGTTTGACCTTGTGAAATCTATGTATGTAAACTGCTCCCGCGATACAGGAGAAAATCCTAGTGCAGAGGTAACGTTTTATTTGCTTAAAAAAAAATTGACGCAAAAGAAAAGAAACATGCAGGTTTTCGCACAATATGTTCATTGACCATCAAGAGTTGTGTAAATCAGGATTAGCATTAGGCCACCGAGGATAGAAATGGTGACATAAAATGTTAATGCAATATTAATTCACAGAGAAACACCAACATCGGCTGGTCCAAACTCCTTCGGTAAAACCAAACAAGGTTTTTGTGATGCCAAGAAGGTATTCGAGAAGAATCTGAAACATGCTTTAGAATCAGTGGACAGGCCAACAATGTCAAAACTGCCTCAAACAATATACAAGATCAAGGGGCCATGATGTTTCTTGCGATTTTATTTTATGTAGATTTTTGATCTGTAGTATTTTAGCTGTAACCATTCATAGCATGACACATTTAGAATGTGTGAGAAATACATCGATGTGTATAATTATGTTAATAATGTATTTTTCAGATATGAAAATTTGAAATACTTATGTAATACTAAATAAATATTATGTTTTTTATTGATTAATAAGTAACTTGATATCTACATTATTTTCTTTTCACTTATTTTTTTATATAATTCTGTCACTAAAACTTGTTTATTATATAAGTACTATTCTATATTGTTTTGTTAAGTAAGAGTAGTCTGAAAGGAGAAACAGAGGGATGCTGAAATGTTTAATCAGTTTGTCATATTATTTTGTCAATAATCGGTCACAAAAGATTGACTATAATGTCATTTTGATTTTTTTTAAATAGTGGGTTAGTTTCCAAAGCAACTATTATTATGAAATACGTAACATTATGAACATGTACGTTTTTATAATAATATTATTGTTTTACCTTTTTAATATTCAAACATGCACCATTAATATTTTACAGTAAGATCAAAGACGTATTAAAAAAGAGTAAAAAAATAGTTTAAAAACATCTTAGAGTAAGATGTGTTTTATTGCTACAGTTAATTGTAAATCTCGTTTTATATAAGTAAGATTATTGTCTACAGGCAACACTTCAAAATTATTTATTACTACTACTATACCATTTTAAACATAAAAATTCCTAAAAATTATATTTATTTCTCCACTTAAGGTGGAAGCTCCAGGGTGGCCCGCGAAATTCAAATTTTCTTGCGTTTTTTGGAATTTGAGTTTTTCAAAAACTCTTTCAAAGAGCTAATATGAACTTAAATGGTTGTATTGGTGATTTTAATGATAATAATTCTGTAAACACATAATCGCTACGGTCGCGAATCATATTTTGTTAAATATACAATCTAACCCTGACCTGCAAATTCCAATAAACGCAAAAAAATTTGAATTTCGCGGGCCACCCTGGAGCTTCCACCTTAATAAAAGTCTTAGTATACTGATGATCCTGTTTAATGTTTTTGACTTATCCCAGCACTGAACAAAATAGAATTTAGCTTTCCCTTTAATAAAAATTGCCAGTTGAAAAGCTGAACGCTCCTTTTTTTTGCGTTTCCTTATTTGGATTAAAAGTAGCTTATGGGATGCAAAATTATTAAGCCACGTCTCCACCAAAGTTTTGTTGCCAACACAATAGTTTGAAACAAAACTTGATACAATGTCGGGAACCGTGTTTCCATTTTCGGCGGCAACATCAAAGGAATACGCTTGTTGCAAACATTTGTTCCCTCGGTGGAGACGCTTGTTGGAAACATAACTGTTGTCAACATAACTGTTGTCAACATTTTTGGTGGATACACGGCATTACTCTACTAAATTTTTCTTTTGCTGTCAAATGTAGCGGGGGGAATATTAAAAATCTTACGTGAGATAATAGATTATAAACAAATAAAACAATATTTATATGTAACCTAATTGATAATACTATTTTATTATTGTGAAGATGAGCTACCAATAATTGTTAATGATGTAGAAACTTCGATGTGTTAATGTGGTAGAAAATTTTTCTTAATTATGTACTTCTGTAACTACCTACTTTATTTAAAAAAATAAGTTCAATTTTAAAAGCTTATTTAACTTGCACTGTGTACTGTATGTTTGTTAAGGTCAAATTGTGCACCTAAACTTTAAAGCAGTTATCTTCAACTTATTGAGCTGAAATTTTTAACTTTAATAATTAATAAAGGTTTTGAAAAATTCTAACGTCTTAAGATTGGGGAGGGGAGAGTTCTCAATTTTTTATTTTTGCTTATACAAGTGGGCAAGGGGGTTAAAAAATAAAAATCTTAAAAAGGTTGCTTCCGTAAAATTCGGACGCCCCCTATAATGTTTAAAAGTAGCCAGTTAATGGGAATTAATTATAGTTATTATTTCTATACCGACAAATAGTACATGTTCAATCGTGGACTTGTGAAGGGCTGTAATAATAATGACAATGATGATAAACACTGTTGAACATCTTCAGGCGTAGTTTCTTCAACAATTACCAGCATTAATGTGACATGAACGTTACATCCATGTCACATTAATGCTAATTTTCGAGTATAGTGACAAGGTTCAGGTGTACCTAAGAAAACTTAAGGCACATTGGCACAGCCATAGACTACATGTTTTATTTAGAGTATTTATTTACTATCACAATTCAGCTGAGATGCTGTTTCTTTCTATAAAACTGCCACATCTATTTTTAGCTATAATTACAAGATAGGCAGAGAAAATATTTTACATTAGTCTGCTTGCTAATTTTTCCTGCATTTTTAAACAAATTACCTATATGTTTAACTCGATTTCATGAGCATGTATGCATAGGCATATAGATGTGGAAGAGGCGAGAGCCCTCTGGGTGACAGATGTGTTCATGTATTTTTACATATATATTTTTATAGGATAAGGGTGTCAGGTAAGTAGTGTATCATTTTTAGACGTAAAACATATTTCTTGGTCTTAGCTTTGTTCATCTTTCTTGAATTAAAGCCAGTACATTTGTAAACTATGTTACTTCCACACAAGGCCGTAGTTGGTCACATCCGGGTATGAGTGTTAGTGTTGTAGTGTAGCTATCACTAGATGGGTGTCATCTTACACTTTTTAGTAAGAGTAATAAAAAACAATTCATATTTTTAATCTTTTTTATTAAACTTATCACTTCCTTTGCACATTCTGTGGACGAGCCATGTCCCTAGGGAAATTACTCTTGGGTGGTGTGCGTATACGCCTATCTTTCTTGGACCTGTTGCGCACTACTTTACTGTGGATCGCACATGACACACAGTAGTGCAGCTTAGCGTACAACTTGGGTAGCTGGAATGCTGAAAAAAAATCATTGGTTAAATGATAGGAAACATCACAACGTTACAGGTAATTATTACATCCAGCTTCACTCTCGAAAACCATAGTGCCTTTCCAACTTGTTACAAAAATTAAGAGGTCTATCTATGCTCAGCAATAGGACATATATTATGCTACCCATTTTAAACCGCTTATCCATTTTCAACACATATCAAAAGGTTAAATGTGAAGTGCCACGTTAGAAAAACCACATTAATTGTTGGTTTGTGACAAACAAAAACACAGTGAAGCTAATCATCAATCAGATGTCACCCTAGACAACATAATGTATCTTTTCCAGTAGCAGTTGTCTGGTAGTCCCTGATAATCATCTTTTGTCTGATAGTTGTGAAAGCTGGTTATTATATTATTGGTCTAGGGTCCCAGTCAGATCTTTAGTTATCAAGTTATGATTACCCCTTTATCACTGATACTGCTCTAAGCTTACCACAGATCAATCTCGGAGGCATTGCATTAGAAATACGTAAGCTATGGGACAACAAAGATAATTTAAACGATGAGTTGTGCAGGTATTCCGCCTTTGATCTTATTTCTCTAAATAATATTTACAGCATTAATACGTTGGTGGTGAGAGCAGTCGCGGAGCTGATTTTATACACTAATATATAAATATCACGACTGATTAAATTAAATTTACTTACAAGTATACACGGAGGCTTCATTGATATCTCTGACAGCAGCCGCCTCAACAATGTTCCTAATCACGAATTTCTTGATGGCTTTGTCTTTTGGCACGCACCGGGCGCAGTTAGTACACCTTACAGCTTTTACATGACCACGGCCGTGTTTGGCGCGTCCTCCGTTGCGGCGTTTGCGAGTCTGTAACCAAAATCCAATAATGAAGCCACATGTTCATGTGCAGTCTCAATTAAAGATCACGCTTAAAAATACATAAAACTTGCAAAAAATATATTTATTTTTTGAAATTAATACGCTATAACGGATGTAAGTAGTTTGTAGATTTTTTAAATCATTATTTATTACTTTTTAGTTATAAATTTAACGCACCATTTTTCTAACCTCCGACACAGTAAACGAAGAACGACGGAAAAGAATGAATGAGTAGAGACAATTCAGAATGAATAACTGAATGAAAACTGATTTCCGTCCGACTTACGAATAACTCGAAAACTTCATTCACCAGGTTTCCCAACTTCCCCATTCCCCCTAAATTCAGGAGGTAAATAAGTGAGATGGGATTTTTTTAGGGGCTTTATATTTTTAAGGGTATTTTTAGGGACTTTTATATCTTTTTCCACTTAAGCTGATTTTGTTTAGAAGTTTACGATGATAAGTAAGCCTTTTGAAAATGTCTCAAAATTCGGGTTGTATTTTTTGCATTAATTACCACGGTTACAATATATTGTTATCTATTGAAATGTTACACATACATATCTGATACACATTGCAACTAAATAGCGTATCACTTATAACATTTAATCCATTAAATAAAATGTATATTTATTTAATATCCAAATCTTTCTTCAAATGTCGGAGCCATTTGAAGAAAGAGAAATAATGTTTGAAGTATTAAATAAGTTATATATTAGGTCTTTACGTACGCTTTGAGCAGTTTTTTATGAAATAAATTAACGTAATTTGTTTTCTATAATTTTTATTTTTATTAATCAAAGGAATAACTCATGCAATCGATGCATCTTTGCCAACGTAGTGGCAGTTTATTGATGAGCTTCTGGAATAAATCAGCTGGACGGAAGGCAACAAAATCTTAAAAAGCATTTAGAATTTTTTTCCCGCCAAAAGGTTATCCAAATTCTGGAAAAATAGACTTCTCTATAGAGCTCCCAACCCCAGCTCTTATAACATTTTTCTTTTAAAAAACGTTAGCCCTACACTAGGATTTTCTCCTGTATCGCAGAGGCAGTTTACAAACACAAATTGCAAAAGAACAAACATCCAGACCCGGAACTATTATTTGTAAGTCATACATATACTTGTTCCGTGCGGGATTCGAAGCCGCGGCCCCCAGCGCATCAACTCATTGCTAAGCCACTGCGCCACGGAGCCGTCAACAACTTGGGGACCGCCTGTTGTTCAGTATGACGTCGCGTGTTGTCGTACTGGAGTAGCGGAGACGAGCGATTGACCAAAGGTGGTTGGAGTGTGTTCACTTCTTCATAAATACGTTTGCAGTTATGCTCATCCCGTTTCGGTAAGAAACTGTGATAAAGCACACCGTCGCTAGACCACCAAACAGTGACCTTCACTTTTCTATGGGTAAGTTTTTGTTGAGGCCATTGTTTGTTGCTGAACCAGGATGCAACCTATTTGCTGAGCTTTTGCGATTGTCAAACAGAATCCATTTTTCATCGCAGGTAATATTATAAATGCATTTCAAAATTCTTTCGTTTGTGTGACCGTTGAGCAGTGCAAGGTAGCACCTCTCGACACGTAATTTGCGCTGGCGATCATTGAATTTGTTAGGCAGCGATTTGTAGCTTTTTTACCTTGCCAATTTCATGCAAATGGACCAATATTATTTTGATACTCACATTGAAAGCTGCTACTAATTCAGACGTAGATTGAGTATCATCAGCTTCCATAATCGTCTTTAATTCGTCATTGTCGACCAAAATCTTTGGACGACCACGGGGCTCATTTTTCAGGTTGAAATTTCCAGAACGGATGCGGCCAAAGCAATAAAAGGTAGTGCGTTCTTTTGTAGTATTCACCCCGTAAATGTTATTGATGTTACGTGCCGCTTGTGTCGCGTTGTTGCCTCGACAGTACTCATATTCTATAATCACTCGAACATTTAACGTATTCATGATGACGTAAAAGATTCAAATGCGATGAAAACATAATGCTAATCAACAAGCAAATTATTAATTTTGAAAAAAGAATTCCATGTTTTTAAAATAAAATATGGAATTCTTTTATCTATTAATTAGCCAAACAAGAATTATTTTGATTTAAAATGGCCAGCACTGCAGAACGGCAATTTCATAGGTAAGGAAAGGTCGCAGCCCGTCGGACATCAATCCGGCAGCAAAAGACCAACTGAAAGGATCCAACAGACAGGGGTTAATCGGTTATTGACCTTCTCCCCCATGAAACTAAAATCACACCACGTTGGGTTAGGAAAATATGAGGTAGGCGCGACCCTGGAGACGGAGTGCCTCACTAGGATGTCTGTTGCCCTTTCTTAAAAGAGGTCCATATGGAGTGGTCGCGGTCTTGACTTCTGTACAGTGGACTGTATATCTTCTTAATTGGAAGGTGGAGTAGGAAATTAAACAGCATTTATTAACGGTGGTAGAGCCACGTGGCAGTTTTTGCTGTTGCACGTATGGGCCGGCTCGAGCCGGGTTGGTACCACGACCTCACAGAATACCGGCGTGAAGTAGAAGCTCTGCTTCTGTGTTTCGTCTGGTGAGTGCAGGTGGCCGGAGGCCCAATTCCCCCCCCCCCCCCCCCCCCACCATCAACATGGTAGCGAAATTACACAAAAGACTACCCCAGGAGGGCATCAGCACCCCTGGAGAATCCCTCGCTGAGCATCCACGACCATGTTATTCCACTCCTGAGCTTAGGTGCCCAGGTTTCCCCGCGTATTCTGGGGGGGGGGGGGGGGGGGGGCAAAATTCCGCTCAAAACGTAACTGTTTGGGGCAAACTGAGCAACAATACCAAGGCGACCCCTGCCACGCTATCCATGAATTTCTGCAACATCAGGGGGGGGACTTCACACGAACCTAAACGCCGTCCACTACGATCTTGAGAAGACGAAGCCGGCCTTGCTCTTTCTGACCGAGACGCAGGTGTCCTCTCCGGCTGATACTTCGTATCTCTCCTACCCGGCGTACAAATTGACTAACTGTCCATCCTTTGACTACACGTAGACAGCAACGACCATCCGCTCGTCTACGGGTGCCTCTATAGGTCCCATAGCGGTAATGCCGAAATAGACCGACCAATCGACCACGTTCAAATGGCTACAGATTTCTTGCTACAACAGGTCCCATCCGCAGAAATCGTGATCCTTGGCGATTTTAACGCCCACCACGCCAAATGGCTCGGTTCACGTTTAACCGATCATGCGGGGAGATCTGTTTATGACTTTGCCTTGGCATATGATCTGACACAACTGGTTACTTCACCTACGCGGATTCCAGATGTGGAGGATCATACACCTTCCTTGTTGGACCTTCTGCTGACCTCTCATCCGGACGGATATCAGGTTTCCGTCCATTGTCTGATCCGGAGTGTGGTGCCACTCACACTCCCCTCGCGGAAGCGTTCTGCTGATTGCCGCCGTGTTTGGCATTACAGGTCGGCGGATTGGGACGGAATGCGGTCTTTCTTTGCATCCTACCCATGGGGACGGGCTTGCTTCTCGCCGGATTATCCCAGCGCTGTTGCTGACTCTGTCACTGATGTGGTGCTACAGGGAATGGAACTATTTATTACATCATCTGTGGTACCCATCGGAGGCAGATCTCAGCCTTGGTTTGGTCGCTCCTGTAAGACTGCATTACGCAGTAAGCAGGAGTGTTATCAAGCCTCGGCTGCGGCTTCGGCGACTCGGGATGTAAACACCAGCACACTTAAAAAGAAGTATAACTTCGCCTCCAGGTCCTTCGAAATAGTTATTGCCAAAGGCAAAGTCAGAACACATAGGCAGATTTGGCGTGAAATTAGTTCGCCTTCCTTCGGGAACCCGTGCATTCTGGTCTCTTGCCAAGGCTGTCCAAGGGAATTTCTGTAAGCCATCACTACCATCTCTGCACAGGGAGGACGACTCACTGGCCCAAGCCGCAAAAGATAAAGACGACCTTTTAGGCTCCCTTTTTGCGTCCAACTCGACTCTTCATGACGGGGGGAAAACACCGCCGACCATCCCGCGGTGTGAGTGCTCCATGCCAGATGTGCTGTTCTCTCAGCGCTCGGTTCGCAAAGCACTCCTCTCCCTGGACATCCAGAAGTCGAGTGGGCTTGACGGGATCCCCCCCAATTGTGCTGAGGACGTGTGCTCAGGAGTTGGCACCGATCCTAACACGTCTTTTCCGGTACTCCTACTTCCAAGGCGTAGTCCCGAATTCATAGAAGACAGCTTTTGTCCACCCGATCCCTAAAAAGGCGACTGCTCAGGCCCGTCCAACTATAGGCCTATCGCCATCACCTCCTTGTTCTCCAAAATAATGGAATCCATTATTAACTGCCAGTTCATGCGGTACCTTGAGGGTCACCAGCTGATTAGTGACCGCCAATACGGTTTTCGTCGGGGTCGATCAGCTGGTGATCTTCTGATCTACCTGACCCATAGATGGGCGGAGGCAGTAGAGTCCAAGAGGGAGGCGTTGGCCGTTAGTTTGGACATTGCGAAGTCCGATCGGGTTTGGCACAAAGCCCTTCTTTCGAAGCTCCCTTCCTATGGGCTTCCCGAGAAATTGTGCAATTAATCACCAGCTTCCTTGCAGATCGGAGCATCAAGGTCGTTGTAGACGGTGCATGCTCCGACTACAAGCCTATTAACGCTGGTGTTCTACAAGGCTGTGTGCTATCACTAACGCTGTTTCTTCTGCATGTCGATGATATGTTGCTAACTGGTAACATTCATTGCAATGCGGATGACAGCACTGGTGATGCTTTATACACCGGCCGTGCCAATATTTCTCGGGAAAACGTCGCCGAGTACCGGAAAAAACTTGTGTCTGAAGTCGAGTCTTTACTGAACAAAGTCTCGGATTGGGGGCGACTAAATTTAGTCCAATTTAATCCTCAGAAGACACAAGTTTACGCGTTTACCGCTAAAAAGAACCCCTTTGTCGTATCTCCTCAGTTTCAAGGCACTCCCCTTCTTGCCTCAGCGAGTATCGGAATCCTCGGAGTCGACATATCGAGTGACGTGCAGTTTCGTGGTCACTTGGAAGAGAAGGCCAAATTGGCCTCTAAAAAGCTTGACGTGCTCAGCAGAGCGGTACAGTATTTCATGCCGTCACACCACCTGCAACTTTACAAGGCGCAGGTTCGGCCTCACATGGAATACTGTTCCCATCTCTGGGCAGGAACTCCCCAGTGCCAGTTCCTTCTACTTGACCGCATCCAGCGCAGAGCGGCTCGAATCGTCGACGACCGAGTCCTTTCTGATCGGCTCGATTCATTGGCACTGCGAAGAGATGTTGCATCCCTTTGCATTTTCTTCCGCATTTACCACGGGGAGTGCTCTGAGGAATTGTTCGGATTAATCCCAGCCGCCAAATTTCACGAACGCACATCACGGCAGAACTCCCGATACCATCCACACCATTTGGATGATTGGCGGTCCACCACTGTGCAATTTAGAAGATGTTTTCTTCCTCGCACGACTTCCTTGTGGAATCGATTACCATCAGCGATTTTTCCGGACCGATACGACTTAGGGACATTCAAGAAAAGAGCCTAATTCTTTTAAAAGGCCGACAACGCATCTGCAAGTGTTGCAGTTGTTCATGGGCGGCCGTAGTCACTTACCATCAGGTGAGCTGCATGCTCGTTTGCCCCCTCTCCTATAAAAAAAGCAATTTCATCTTCGTAATTTCCCCATAAGAGTTCATCATTGAAACTTTCACGACTTTTCTCACTTCCCTATTGTTTCTTTCTTGATTTAAACTATAAAACTGGTAGCTGGTCCCGAATGAATTTCCAAATTACCAGTTTACTATCATAATCGCGAGCTATACGCGAAAGAGAACCGCGCGCCGTGAGATATTTCGACTTATTTTAACATTGATTTTCATTATTGCAACTTTATATTTTACCACATATCTTTATTCTTTAAAACATATGGTTACACAATTTAATTTATTAGAAACACATACAAAGTCTTATCATTATGTTGTACATTACATCGTTATCACATAAAAACATATTAAGATATTGAACAAAATACACTTATTTTACAGAACATTTTCAAAGTTATAAATCTTAAATATCTAACACACATGGTTGACCAATAAAACATGAATATCTTAACTAGTACAATAGTTCAATTCAGAATTTAAATGCATTAATAAACTTTAATTCGATTTTAATTTACTTATATAAATCTATTATTATATCACTATTTTAAGCACAAATTTAGGCACTTTTAACACAACAGTGTTCTTATACACACAACAATCCTGAAACATTAATTACTTATTTCTACACATATTACTGAAAGAACATCGATCACGGCCCATATATGCTGTGACCTCGCTATAAAATATCGCAAACATGACTAGTGTATGGATTATTTCGTTACCCCTGGGCACAATCTAAATCCTAAATTGAAAATATATTATTTAAAAGCCGAGGATCATAGAAAGTTACACTTATGTTTTTCGTCATTTTTGAGATTATGATGTATCCATGACAACAACCTCAGCTAAAACAATTGATATGAAAACTATGCAGTAATATATACTTATCTAAATAAGTCAAGTCAATGGCTAAAACCACGAAAATAATCAATAACCTTTCTAATCTTTTCACTGCTAAGTATCTAAGACATAGGTGCTTTGACTTTTGCTCACGCTTTGACAGCTCTCGTGTCATAATACGACTTTCCATTGACTCCCGTCTAGTTGGGGGTTGATACACATTTTTACAGAAAACACTATTATAAGCACACACACAAAGTTACAACATGCGTAATTTTTGAGAAAAAAGTTATTGAAAATCAATTATTCTTACATTGTTTATATCTAATCCTACCATAAAACTGACGCCATTTTGTAATGTCATTGTCGTCAGTAGGGATGTCGTTTCTTTCCGAAAAAGGTCGATTTTTAAATCGATTCAAATCGTAAGCTGATGTATCGATTCACAAAAAATCGATTTTTAAAATATCTATATTTTTTATGTTTGCATTTATAATGTAAATATAATTCCATTTTATGAAAAACAAGAAATATACCATAATAAATGATTTCTTATTGAAATTTGTTTTATTTTAACAGTACCAATTAGGGCAGATAACAAATAAAATAGGTTAGGTTCAACTTATGTCAAAAAAACCGAATTGATTGACCCCGACTCCACCTGGTACGAGTCTGTCCTACCCCTAGAGTGGTTTTAAAGAGCCGGAGGCGCGTAGGGGGAGCAGCCTCCGCCTGCGCAGCTTTGGCTTGTTGGTCGCCTTCAGCGACCAGCCTCAGCCGCTCCGGCTCGTCCGATGCCTACTATTTGTTACGCTAAGGCGTAGAGGCTGCCTTCCCGCAGCGCCGGAGACATAGCAGTCTCAAAATAGATACAGAAATCCTTCTGAATAAGTCCCCCTATATTTTATGATGAAGGGGATTTTTTTCTCATAAAATGGATTTATATTTACATTATAAATGCAAACATGAAAAAAATATAGACATTTTAGAAATCGATTTTTTGGGAATCGATACATCAGCTTACAATTCGAATCTATTTAAAAAATCGATCTTTTTCGGAAAGAATCGACATCCCTACTGACAATAACAATAAAAAATGGCGTCAGTTTTATTGTAGGATTAGACATAAACAATGCAAGAATAATTGATTTTCAAAATATTTTTTCTCAAAAATTTCGCGCTTCCGCATGTTGTAACTTTGTGTGTGTGCTTATAATAGTGTAACTTTTCTGTAAAAATATGTATAAACCCCTAACTCGACGGGAGTCAAAGGAAAGTCGTAATCCACAGACTGCATAGAGACACTCATAATATGTTCCGTTCTAAGTATTAGTGCATTCTATATTTGCTGTCAATTTATAATGTGCAACTTATTTCGGAATACTTCCCATATCCCCATCTAAAAATGATATTATTGATAATACTCTACAAAAATAAATAAAAAATCTAAAATAAAATCTAGTATTTAAAAAAAGTAAACGCATCATGGTAGTGCATAGACACAGTATCTTATAGACTAAACATTCAGTGACTCATCAGCGTGTGAAAGGAATGCACGTATATAGTTAGACATAAGAGTAAGAGAGAAGCAAATCTATATTTCTTGTCTTTTTCTAGGTATGCGTTTTTGATTGTTTTCCCTCCTTTATTTGACATTAACGATGTCAAGCTCTTTTGAATAATATTGATATTACAAGCAAACAGGTAATTGAATTTAGAGTTTTTTGTGGATCTTAGTTATTAGGTAAGGGGAAAAAGATGGTAAGTTGTAGCATAGGATGCAACAGCATCAGTCAACGAAAAATTGATAATATTACCTTTCATCGGTAAGTTTGTTTTGTGCTTACATTTGCTACTTGTACTGATTAATATCTATTGTTTTGAATATAAAGTGTAACATTTCATGTTTTTAATGAACTTTGTGATGTATTTTGTCAAATATTTGGACTCCCAAATTGTAAATTCTTCATGATAATGCTCCTTAATTTGAACGGTCATTCGAAAGCTTAAAGTCATAACAAATGTGTACTTTTTGATTTGGTAGGATTATAGGAACTTTAGGGATATCAGCGAGTACAATAATGTTTTCGCATTGTTCAATAATAATTGTTATTGTGATTAGTAGTTATGTCCATAAATATGAATCACATAATGTTATACACATACATATACTTTTATGATCAGCTTTAAAGGAAACTCCTTATTGCCCTAAAACTCTTCAATCATTTTCCTTATTACATAGACGTCACAAATAATATTATGTAAGTATCAACCTGAAAACATGTTTGGATTCAAGTACATAAACATTGGGCAAAGTATATTTAATTTCACAAAATATGTATTGCCTGAAATCAGATGCACAAAACTTTATTGGATTCCATTAATTCTATTATACATTAGCAACAATTACATTACGATATTTATATAAAAAAATATGTAATGCTAATATAAAAATAAATATAAATATAGATAAAATAATAAATAAATAAATAAGTCTTAATCTTAAGGTACACAATAACACAACAACATAAGATAATATTCCCAATTAATGACGTAGAAAAAATTTGATGATAATATACTTACCGTTACCATTAGTCAGTATCAAAAGTTATAGGTTTTGTGATAGTTGCCTAGCTTGGCAGGAGAATTGGCAACTGCAGTTATTTGCAGACAAACTGTGTGGGAGGTCTATGTTCAGCGGTGGAAGACATTTGTTAGGCTGTAAATGTATTAATTAACAATATCTAAAGCTTAATATGTACATAATTTTTTAAATATTTGGTATGAATAATATTATCATTAAATTTAAATATACTTGCTATTTAATTAAATCAATTGATATTGTTTTAATTGTTATAGGTATTGTATTTATGCACAGATACACATACTTGATTTTTTTTGTTAAATACCTTGATATAAAAGTCTACTGTATATTTAATATATTAATTTCTTTTAAATATATTATTTCACAGTCGTTTCCTTAGGAATCATCTATCTGTAACAGTTGGATAATCGCTACTGGTGGTGCTTATAGGTAACCAACAAAACTTAGCAGTGTATGCTCAAAACATTTTAAGCCTCATTGTTTTAGGTGGACTAAATATGCTTAACTTATGTAATTTATAATATAATGAAGATAATTTTTTTAAATGTTACAATTTCTTGTTGTATCTTGTTGTTTCTCCATAAGTGATATAAGTTTGACCTTGTTGGTAGTTATGATTTTTGACATTGTTTACCATGTTATGTGCAAATATTGTTACCATGTTTTATTTAAATAAAAGAAATAAATAAGTAATTTAAAGTCCTGACCTAAATATACAAATGAATAATTTATTATGCAATAATAATTGTAAAACTGACTGGGAATGCCTACTAATGGGACATTTAGTCCACCCTTAATCCCTTTTATAAAGGTGTTATAAACATTAATGTGTAAATAAATTAAGAAATAATAATTTATAATATTAATTAAGAAATAAGAGATAAGTTTTACCTATCTAAGTATAGTTTAGGAGTTGTACCTTATTATTTGTACCATTAAAATATATTATATACAAGGCAAATAATATATATATACACTCCCTTCTAATCTGATTCTAACGACTAGCACCCAAGAATTTCTGCCATGCAAAAGTATAAATCAATGAATAAAACTATTTTTACGGATTTTATCGCGTTTAATTAACTTATTTTACATTCCCGACGTTTCGGTTGCTTTCCAGCAACCGTGGTCACGGGGGACTGAGGTGATTGACGTCCCGATGTCAGTGTTAAACCGGAGTACCTTCAGCTTTTTTAATTAATATTTTTTTAAAAACAACAAAACTCGACACAAGGAAATTTTTGTTTATTATTTAATATTTTTATTCTCAATTAATATTTAAGTACATACATAACATATTGTTATTTATTAGCGATATCACACTTTGTGCTATTAGCGCCTTCACTTAGTGCCGTCGAAATCCAAAGAGTTTATTGAATGTCCAGTAAAATCGTCGATGTGCCGTTGAATACAGAATGATGATTCTGTTTTTACGCCGTTTCCGCCCGTAGTTTTTGTCACAGAATGTATTTTCAAGAGAAATTAATTAATCATTTGAATTATAAAAGAACATTTTTTTATGGTAACAATTAAGTTTTTTGTATGAATGTAAGTGCTGTGAATATAAATAAGCCCATAACGGGGGAAATGGAACAATATCTGGTAACCCAGTGAAAGTACCTCCCACCTATTTCTATCTCAAAAGCATACACGAATGCTTTATCTAGTCAGTCCTCTATCTACGTGGTAGTGTTATTTTAGTGTTATGATGAAACGTGTACCACAGATAAAAACGGGACGGGTTTAGATGCGTTCAAAATCTATAAAATGTAGTAAGGAAATGAGATAAATTACTACAACATTTCACTAAATTATTTTACCGGCTCCAATAAAATAAGTTGGACCCCGTAATTTAATATACACCTAAGTCACTATTTTTTGACGTATCAATCATTGGTGGTCGTTTCATATTTTGGTCAAGTCGTATTTGGCCGATGTTCTTTTCAGAAATTGACTAAGTTTATTTTTTATTTTCATAGTACATTATTTAGACACTGCATAGCCGATTACTATGCAACACATGACTCTAAATTAATCTATAAACAAACTTTTGTGAAATTAACCCTCGACCGGGGAATCGAACCCTGAACTTTCGTTTGACAATTATATTGAATCTATTATTCGGAATGCCTTATATAATTTAATAGCAATAATTTTAAAAGACAAATTTATTTATTTTTTATGTAATCAAAAAAGACAAACTATTTTTAAGCATGTCGCCAACAGGTAAAGACCTGTTATAATAAACATTTCATGTTTGTTTTGATTTTAGGTGTTTTTGACTTAACCTTTAGGGGTAAAATATTTTTTGGACTTGGTAACACTGTCATTCATTATATTTTTCGTCTACAGGCATTTTTTAATATAAATTGTATTTAAACTAAAGTATTACTTTTTAATATTGAAAATTAATTGATCGTGTCGATTATTCATTTCACTTTTATTATACTTCTTTTTTTTCATTTCCATCATATCGTTATCATATCGGTTAGTATTTCTGGTATTTCAATAATAAACTATTAAGAAGTCTTAGCGTGTTTTTATGTCTGTTCAGTAGGAATGATACATACTTGCTAAATCCAATACCGGGGTTTCTAAGTACGATTAAGTATGTAAAAATATCATGACCGAAAAGCAACTTGAAAGTATTTGTAGTATTTGTTCGTGTCACCCACAAACTTGTACCTCCCGTCTGCCAACACCCCGAGTCTGCCGAGCCCTTTCCCGAGTCTATAAAAACACTTGAAATATTGTTTGAATTTAATTTATACTTAAATTAATCTTGCAAAAACAAATAAAACTCCATCTTTCCATAAAACCTTTACCAAATTTCACTTAGAGAATAAAGACACTCAAAATAATATAAGAAACAAATGTTAAGTGTATGACTGACCTTTTTTTGGCTATAGACCTTTAAGCCAATACCACAACAGTTGAAAAAAAATTCCAGCTCTTTGCTTTAAATTTTGATAAATTTGTTTTCTATTTCTATTATCTATGGTCGCATATTTTCACATTCTGTTCAGTCCTTGTTTGTGTAATATTATTTTGGCTAATAAAGTGATAGCAAATAACTCATAAAAATTCTTTGTGTTTGTTAACAGAAATGGTTGATGTCAGAAACTGACGACGTACCAATACATGTTAACGTCGTCATCAAGTGATTGTCCTAGAATGTGTGCTATCTATATATTTTAACATAATTTATGGGCTATACATTTTTTGGAATTGCAATGTTGCGTAGATAGTTTTGTGCGTACCGCGTGTGAAATGTCACAACATGGATACCCAGAAAGACTGTCCAACAGGTCGAAGGGTTTTCAGGAAGATGGCCCTAGTCAGCCCACTATGGAAGTGTTGGTCGAAACTCTTACAGGGACAGCTTTCGAAATGACAGTGTCGCCGTCCGACACAATATTTGCTATAAAATCGAAGATATTCAGAGTAGAAGGTGAGTATGAGCCGGATACACTATTACACAACTTATTCGTATTTCATCGTTTATTTGCTATAAAGAGATTACGTTATTGTAATTGAAACATCAAATCTTGAGTATAAACTAATGTAAATTACTAATTACACTTATGATTCACGATGTTTCTAATATCTGTCCCACAAGATGTCCAATTTGTTACAACCATGAAATATTGAAATAACAAAGATTTTAAAATAATACTAAGACTTACTGAGGACTTTATTGAACCATTTATTTAAAAAAAAAAAATGAAAACGAATTCTCATTAAAGATAATGGATGTATGAAGCACTATCAAACCAATGTTAGTAATAATCAGTGTCAATAAACAAATAACTACCTAATAGAAGATACTACTGTGTCACAGTAGTTATCTCATTAAAATAAAATTTAATTACATCATTCAGCATCTTTATTATAACACCTTATCAAAAGTCCACAAGACACAAGACTTAAGTGTATTTGTCACAATTTAAAAAAAAGGACCATTGTTAGGTGTATTTGTCCTGACTGCAGATGGACAGAACACTTACTATATATATTATTTATGAGACTTGGTTTTCTCATATTGTTTGTTCTAAATATCAAGTAAAGGATAAATAACATAACATTATACCTGTAATCCCCAAGGGGTAAGCAGAGTTGAAAGATCAGCAAGCTACTCAGACCATGTTTGACCAAAAATATGGTTCTAATGGAAAATTGTGAAAGAGGTGGCTTGCCATTTAGTGGCTAAGCTTTTATGACATGTTATGCAAGTAACAAAGTTACATTTTTTGGTTTGTATAACATTTCATATTGTAAAATTCACAAAAAAAATCCCACTGGGTTTCTTGCTGGTTTTTCCCACAACAGATGTTTTTTCCAAACCAGTGGTAAAGTAAAAAATTACTTTCAATAACAATTACATAGATGTGATCTATGTATTGAATAAAAGTTATTCTATTCTATTTTGTTTTTGGTATGAACATGGGAATTCTCCAAATCCAGTCCTAGATCTTTAGAATAAATTTGACTACAATTCCAGCAGGGAAGCCTCTAGGGATTGTACTAGAGTTTTTCCTTTTCACATAGGAAATTATGTATATAACTCATAATAATAAATTAGCCACTTACCATAAGATGGAATGAAAGTTTGTGTTCATAGCTCTTTGCTCAAATCATACAATGTTGATAATTTATTCTTAGAAGCAACATATGTAGCTGAGTGTAGGCCAACTTGTATTGATAATATTTTCACAGGTGTTGAGCGAATCTATAAACTAATCATTCTGAAACTAAGTTCAGTGATTTTAACTTATTTCAGAATTATGAATAATTATTTTTCATACACCTGGTCTTACTACCTTATGTGCACCAGAAACAAGAAAGTTACAACAAAGTTGTTGTAACTTTCTTTTTGTTAAAAGGGAAAGTTGTGTTTGTTACAATTAATCAAAAATGCCTGGAGACTTAGAAGTAATATGGTAAAAAAGTTGCTTTCTTACAAGAACAATGCTGAGTATTTACATAGTGTTATTTAACCTTTTAAGTGAATTTAATAAAACATGTACTTGAAACATTATTTAAAACATTATCCTGTAACACTTGCCAAGGCATTTAAAGAATCGATGAAGGTTGTAATTCATAAGAGCAGAGAAAGGCTACCATGAAAGATGTGAGTGTGTGTGCATGCTTGTGCATGTGCACGAGAAACAAAAAACTTTTAAATGATTATTTATGTCTTAATTGCATGCAAATAACCTTAGTTAAAGAGAAGATAGCTACATTAATATTACAGACTTCAATTTTATTTATATATATAGATGAGTAATCACTATGTAAGCTTTTGTTTATTTTTAAAAAGAAGTGAAGTGAGAGCTGGTGTTTTCTCTTGGCCATACTCCAACTATGACTTGTCATTGCAACATTAGTGTTATTACTATTATTATTACACATAGGTAATTCAAAAATCTACACACAGTTTTAAATTATTAAATAAATTGTTAAATTTTGATAGGCAGTTATATGTAAATAATTATAACTTTTAACAAAAAGTAAAAACCAACTTCAAATAGCTAAAAAAAGGTTTATTTGCTACCCTTAGGCATGAAATTTTTTCTTTAAATTGACCACCCTTGAAGTATAAACTATTTAATAAAAAAAGAATCATCAAAATTGGTTCACAACCTGCGAAGATATTGTATAACATGTACATACAAAAAAAACATGCACTCGAATTGAGAACCTCCTCCTTTTTGAAATTGTTTAAAAATGCATCCAATTAAAACAGGCTGATGTCATCAAGAAAAGTTAATTAAGGAACAACCACTTTATACTTTACTATTTCACTACAAAAGATGACTTACGTACAACTCTTAGTTATTGTAAATGTATTTTTTTTTAAAGAACCTTTCCACATAGCTTACACTTAATCTATACAAATAAATAAAAATAAAGTGTCTGTTTGGAATGTTAAAATAACAGCTTTATACTAAATGCATATGAAAGTGTATATAATAGTTATATTAACAATTTTTAAAAAAATCTGTCTGTCTGTTTGTTTTGACTAATCTCCTAAACGATTGGACCGATTTCGACAGGACTTTCACTGGCAGATAGCTGATATTATAAGAAATAACTTAGGATAATTTATTTAAAAAAAATAGGGTTTAGTGCAAAAAAAAAACCATGAAATCCAATCGTAATGAATTCCACGCGGGCAAAGTCCCGGAAAACAACTAGCTCTGATATAAAAAAAATTATTCACAGGCATCCCTGTATCACAACAGCACCTTGTGTACAACTTGCGCGAATTGGCCGATGGTGCCTCTTTACGGGACCATGGAGTTTCTGCTGGCGCTAGACTTCGCCTCGTGCTGGCTCTGCGAGGCGGACCTATCGCAACTCGTCGGCCTCCGCCCCCGGAAAGGCCACCTCCTGATAGGTTTGTATAGAAAATGTAGATATTACAGCAGGGATTCACAAAGTGGTCTAAAAATCGACCCTTATTAATTAAGCACAACTTCTTATTTGAAATTTTCAAAATACTGTATAAGTTGTGTTACGTGTACCAACTTGTTATCCCATTCGTTGCGCTGCACGCACAACGGCGTAATTTAAATTGTCATTCTTAGGCGGATGACACCGATCGGCGTAAATTATATTTTAGCCATAACTTGGCCAATTTCTATTCTAAAGGGATATACTTTTTATATGTGCATACAACATCTTTATAGTTTCCGTTTCTGTAAATAATGATTTTAGAAAAATGACAAAACTATACTCAGGCGCGGAAAACGCCGAACGGCGTCTTCCAGAGGTTATCGACATTGAAAACATTTGTATTAAATAATTATATATTATTTATTTTAGCTAGGTATTTTATTTTATAGAATTAAAGAACAGTAATAGGTTCATACTATGAGCAATCTTCATTTCATAGTTGATAGTTAAACATTTTGCTGCGTTGATATGATTCGCTAGTTTTTTTTATATATTCTTCATCATCTCTAGTGTAAAAAGGAAAAAAAAGAGCATCCAGAAAATTACAAAAACGGCTTATTAATAAAATCCAACATCTTGGATTGTTAAAACCGTTCATATAGGTAATCATTATTTCGCATACTTGTGAGAGTAGGTACTTAAACAAAACTACAACTACGTAAGTGTTCATAATATTTATTTAATAATATCAACAATCATCAAACAACATGTAGGCTCACATCGTACCTATGCCACAAACATTATTCCGATTCTTCTTAGTTGGGTAAACTTATATCGTCCACATCCTATTGGTGACGTACTTTCCTCACAAGATTTATTATATTAATATATGTTACAGATCTTTTTTTCATTGGAACGAGATCTAATTCGTAAGCGATCAGTTGAGCAAACGCTTTGTTTCGGTGGTCAGTTCGTTCCCCGTTTTCAAAATTCAAAATCGGGTAATTGTGATACGTCACATTTATACTCATTAGAATCGAAAATGTTGCGTTTATATAAATTTGCATCCTGAATGTCCTGTGACTTTTCGCATCACAATTTTCAAGATGATAATGTTGATCATCACATGGCTTTCTTTTTAGCGAACCAAATTATCTCACACCGTTACTCAATAAACTCAGTGACGATGGTCGAGCCTTACCTTCCAAGACCACCAAGAGAAAGTCATTATTAATTATTAAGTGAAACAAATTACGATGCACTAGAAATAGTATGTAACTGAAAATCCCTCTCTTCTTTTCAACTACTAATTAAAAACACTACTTATTATACTTAATACATTTAAAATAGTACACTAAATACTACCTAGTCAGGTCATAAATTCTGTCACATGTTTAATATAAAATAATTGAAACAAGTTTATTCATTATGTAACAATTTATATACCAAAATGAACTTAACAAAACATAGATTCTTATGACACTAAAGTTTATTCAAAATGACCTCCGTGATTTTGAATACAGGCCTTCAATCTGCGCGGCCAGTCGTCTATCGCAGCACGAACGTGGTCCATGTCAATATCGGCGGCTGCCTTAATCAAGGATGTCTTGAGTGACTCCAAATTGGGATGAGGCTTTGAGCACGCCTTTTCCTCCAAGTGTTGCCATTTTTAATCTAACGGATTCAAATCTGGACTGGAGGAGGACCAGTCTTCGTGCCGGATGAAGTCGATTTCACGCGCCGCCAGCCAGTCTTGTGTGCTCTTCGCTCTATAAGCTGGCGCCGAATCTTGTTGGAATACCCAGTGCCTGTTATTGAACATGGTATGAGAAACAGGTTCCACAAGGTTCGTCAGGACTGTACTTTGATACACAACTGCGTTCGTTTTTACACCTTTCTCACAAAAATGTACCTCTGTTAAGCCCCAGTAAGAAACTCCCAACCATACCATGAGCGAGGATGGAAAATGACCTTGTTGGACACGCGGAATACGGTTGCTCGCTTCTTCACTACTGTGTGCGTACACCTTATCATTTTGTTTGTTGTAGCTCTCTTCTACGGTAAAATTTTTTTCATCCGAAAAAAGAATTTCCCGATATTTTTTTCCCGCGTACCGCTTCAACAAAGCGCGGCATCTCTTCAGTCTCAGGTCCATTAGACGAGCATTCAAACGATGTCCTGTTTTTCTTCGATATGCCCGAAGCCCTAAGTCTTCATTTAACACCCTTTTCACCGTGGTTCTGCTTAACCCCATCTGAAGGGCCAACAGTTTCTGCTTACGTTTGGGATTTCTTTGAATTCGCGCCTTCGCAGCTTTTATCACTGCTGAAGTCCTAACAGACCGAGGGCGACCACTTCTTCACCTGTCATCTACACTAGAGTTCACTTCATTGTATCGTTTGATGATACGATAAACGAATCTTTTGGTTATATTCAAATTTTTCAGTATGTCAAAAATTTGAATTGGCGCGTAACCGCAACGATGCAACGCAATAACTGCAACACGGTCTTCTTTAAGCGTCCACTCCATATTTAAAAATGAGTAAAATTCTAAAAAGTATACAGTTTTATTTTCATGAACAATTTGAAATTCGAATTCAATAAACTTTTTTGTGGCCAGCATTCTTAAAGAAAAGTTTTTACTGTGTGACAATACTTATGACCTGACTAGGTATTATTAAAAGTATTTTTAACTTTAAAAAATCAGAAAAAAGGTATGCAATCAATCCCTGGTCATATTTCAATAATATTAAAAATATTAATATATTACCAATTTCGTTATTCAAAGTGTAATTAGAAAACTTCCTATAATGTGGAACATATCTCTTACTATACTGAATAGAATAGAAACAAATTCACTCACTATTTCCAGCCATATTTATGGTAAATAGGAAATCGCTAGTATTTTTAATAAAAATTCATTGTTTTAATCACAAAATAACTTATTATATACAAATGTAACTTGGCCACTGAATACGCAGTCACTTGATATGGCGTAAACTGATAAGCGTCAATAAAATTCTGTCTAAACAAGGAAGAATCATTTTCATGTGCGGGAAACGCCGATCGGTGTCAAAGTGTTTAAATACGAGATGCGTCCGACGCCTATCGGAGTTAGCTCTTTAAACCGCCCGCCCCTGCGTAATAAAGGCGATTTTTCGAGCCGCATTGAATGGGTTATAAGAATGAGTGATATTTTTTTTTAATTATATTTTTTTTAAAAATACTAGTAATGCTATTAAACATTACTAATATTCCCTTTAACTACTTCTGGTAAGCTTAAAATGCTTGTGTTAGAAGTGGTTCACGAATGTGTTAGTAGGAACTATTATTGTTGTACGAGGGGAGGTCAAAAAGTTCACGGAATGACTGGGATGAAATTAAACATTAAATTATTTTTCCTTTTCAATATATTCTCCCTTTCAAATAACTTATTAATACCGTCTAAAAAAATATTTGTCTTGGACGTCAAAAAAAGGACGTCAAGAAATTGCCGACTTCACTTCATTATCGTCGCACAAAATTTTTCCTATGCAGTTCTTTCTTCATTTTTGGAAACAAGTAATAGTCGCTTGGGGCCATGTCTGGGTTGTAGGGTGGGTGGCGCAGTTGTTCAACATGCAATATGGCTTGTGAGCACGGGCGCATTGTCGTGCAACAGGAGCACTCCTTTTGTAAGCTTTCTTCGCCTTTTTTCCTTAATAGCTTCTTTTAAATGATTTAGTAAAGAAGCATAGTATTCTCCCGTTATGGAAACACCACGTTCCTTATAATCAATCAAAGGGTACCTTATGTATCCCAAAAGATAGTCGCCATGATCTTTCCGGCTCATTGAGACACCTTATACTTCTTAGGGGGGTGTGACTTTTATGCCACTGCATAGACTCTTGCTTTGATTCAGGTTCATAATGATGAACCCAAGTTTCATCGCCAGTTTCAATTCGGGCCATAACTTCCTGTTATGCTCCTGTTCCTGTTATGCTCTCCACAGCGGTCCAAAAACTCGCTACAACTTTCGACGCGCTCGTGTTTTTGATGTGCAGAAAGCATTCTCGGAACCGAACTTGCACAGATTAGTCATGCCAAGGTGTTGATGTAGGATTTTTAAAATGGTTGTTTCTGATACTCCAACTGATGCAAGCTGTTTTTCTTTAGCCGGGCATCTTCCGATACAAGTTTTTCAACTTTTTCGATTATTTCTAGCGTGGTAGCCTCAATCGGGCGTCCACGTCGGGTCGTCTTCAATGGAGTTCCTCCCTTGTTTGAAAAGGGCGTGCCATTTATAAATAATAGTTTTCCGAGCGGAGTCCCCATAAGCAGCTGACATCTCTTGAAAAATGGTTTGAGGTGTCTTTCCTTGATTGCGAGAAACTTAATGACGGCACTATATTGAATTTTCTCCATAGTGGCTAGTTTCTTCCTGATTGATTTGTTTACTCGTTGATAACTCAAAAGCTAATGACCCGATTAGGCTGAAACTTGGTATATACAGGATTATTTTGCAATTACCGGGCCAAATTTGCAGAGAGGTTTCAGTATAAGCTGTATAAGTAATATAGGCAAATGGTGAAGAAAAATTAATTAAAAAAATCTCAAACATTCTGTCATTATTATCTCTTAAATTCAAAATACGTGGTAATGCATTCATTATTTTAACTGACTTTCATTCATAAACATTTACCATTTTATGCACGCACACAGTCGTAAAGCCCGGTTTCCACCGCGAGCGGAACGGACCCATTAATTACTCCTTTTACCTCGCAATACGAAACTGCATATATATGTTTCCACCAACAAAGAGTCGAGTGGAATTAACAACGTGCAAAGAGTAAAAATGAGCTGCGGACTCGGACCGGAGTCATTAATGAGTCCTTTCAACTCGCAATTGAATTTTACAAAGTAGTGTTTCCACCGAAAAAGCGCAGCGGACCAAACGAGTAACATGTGTCCGCTGCGTCGCGGTCTCGCAGTCTAGTTCGACGGACTACGGACTGACGGACTCGCTCGACACTGTGGTTTTAAAATTTAAATTTTAAAATGTCGGCCTATACAAATGACAAAAGTTCTTGAAATTGTTCTCTGTTAACCCTGTAATAGTTCTTAAATTTATCGTCGTCCAAATTATTGAATAGCCTATATTCCCCTTTCAACGTTTTTTCTCGAATGTGCCGACATAACCAAAATCTCCGTTTTGCACGTTTTTTTCTGTGCTTAAGATATAATAATATATACTTTTTTTTTCAGTATGCATAATAAATGCATAAGTGCCAGTTCCATAAGTCATCCAAAAAAATTGGAAATACGAGAATATTGGATTTTTAATTAAACATTTGTTCAAATTTGGATATATAGGCATCTACATTTCTCATCAATTAAGACTCAAAATGCAGAACTTTTAAGAACAGAACTTAGAACTAAGATGGAATGCCACATTTTCAGTAAAAAGGGTCGCCGTTTCTTTATACTCACCATATTTTTTAAGAATATAAATCAATAAAACATGCATAATCACTGTCCTCACGTGATTCCGTGTCACTCGATAACATCGCGAATTCACATAACAAAACACTACCGCACGTAACCTGTTCAAAACTCCAACTGAACTCGCTCTCTGTGGAAATTGACTATTCATTTCCCATTTCTCATATTCCGTTCAGCTCGCTCCGCTGTTTCCTATCTGTCGTTTTCTGTTTGCAGAGGAAATCAACAGGCAAAACTCTTTGTTGTTGGGAATGCAAACCTATTTTGTTTGAAAGGAGTCCGTTCCGCTTACCATTTCCCACTCATTACCCTTCCGCGGTGGAAATCGGGCTTAAGGGTACTTTGTAGCGAATCGTTTTTTCGAATGGCTCTACCACGTATAAAATCGAATTTTATACGTGGTAGAGCCATGCTGCAGCTATATTATGGTTGTAGCACGAATGGGTCGGCTCGACCGGGGAAGAACCACGCTCTCACAGAAAACCAGCGTAAAATAGCAGCTTAACGCTGCTGTGTTTCGTATGGTGAGTGTAGAGAACCGGAGACCCTTTTTACTGGCAAAGAGGCATTCCATCTTAGTCCTCACGGGTGACAACGCATCTGCATCTTGAGTCTTTATTGAGGATAGATGTAGATGTCTATGGGTCACAGTAACCACTTACCATCAGGTGAACTGTGTGCTCGTTTGTCACCCGATCCTATAAAAAAAAAAAAAAAAAAAAAAAAAAGAATCTCCCCTCCCACCCCCCGCTCTTTTTTTTACTTACATTATATATTTTTATATGTGTATATATATATATACACACACACACACATATATGTATGTATATATATATATATATATATATATATATATATTATACATATACATTACACATGGAGACATTACACAAAGGAGAAGGAGCTCCACGAGAGGTTCTACAAGGCCTTTCGTATGTTGTGTTCATGAGCCTTTCGTAGATACGGTCGCCTTCACTGGCTACGCTTCGGTGATCTCTTTGGGGGTAACCGAGAATTTTGACTTTGCGATACAGGATCAGGTTATTAAGGCCAACAACTATCGGAGATACATCCTAAAGGATGGCGCCGTCGACATCTGTCTAGCTTGTCGCTATCCCGGTGAGTCACTTAGGCATGTCATTTCCGGTTGTTCGGCTGTTTCTAACTCTGAGTACTTGTACAGACACAATCTAGTAGCCAGGATTCTACACCAGGAACTCGCTCTGAAATACGGTCTCGTGAATCAGAAACTGCCTTATTATAAGTACATGCCGGAAGCCGTGCTCGAAGATGACCGCGCCAGGCTCAACTGGGATTAATCTTGCGAATAAACCTGATATTGTGTTGATGGATCGGGCACAGACCATTTACCATTCCGTATGACGAGAACCTCGTGAAAGCCGAAACAGATAAGAAAACAAAATATCTGGACCTGGCTCACGATGTGACCTACATGTGGGGTGGTCTGCCGTCCGAAATTATTCCTGTTATCGTTTCTGCGAACGGGATATTCCCGATCAGCCTCTCGGGTAATCGGAGGCGACTAGGACTCCGTGACGGACCGCTTCGTGCTCGTGTCAAGTTGGCCAAGATAATCTTTATCATCATGTTTTCCTGCAGGGAAGAGTTGGAGTGGGGTGAGAGTGTTGGAGGGGGAGGGGTGGCGGGGAGCAGCGGGTGCAAGGTGACGGTGCTCGTGTTCCGCGACGGCGAGCGCCTCAATATGCTGCGCGTGCGAGAGAACCGAGACGGCACCTATTCACCACTGGACCACGCCAAGTGTGAGCACCACCCTTTATTACAGTTTTAGACCTCCAACCTAAATAATGTAAATATATATATAAAAACCGTGTAGTGGCAGTGTAAAAATATTCACTACCTTATGTCATCCCATGGTTGTTGTAAGAGGTAACAAAGGGAAACAAATTAGGATATGAGCAGCAGTGTCTTCCTAATAACGACTAGACAAAAAAACTGCGACTGCGAAGCAGCCTGTCAAGTGTGGCAAATATGGCAAATATCCCCTCCATATCGGCAATCTATACGGGAGGTTTATGTTTAGCAGTGGACTTAGCCTAGACGTATAACATTATAGTTTTTAAATTTAAATTTTTTTTTCTGAAGTGAAACTTCTTTATCGACGTAGTGAAGAAATTTAGTACGACTTTAAAAAACAAAATTTTCACGTTTTCTTGTAACGTTTTTTCTTTTTATCGGATAGGAGTGACAAACGAGCACACAGTCCACCTGATGGTAAGTGGCTGCTGTGGCCCACAGACATCTACATCTATCGTCGATTACGAATCAAAATGCAAATGCGTTGTCACCCGTGAGGACTAAGATGTACTGCCTCGTTTCCAGTAAAAAGGGTGTCCGGTTCTCTACACTCACCATATGAAACACAGCTGCATTAAGCTGCTATTTTACGCTGGTATTCTGTGAGAGCGTAGTCCTTTCCCGGTCAAGCCGACCAATTCGTGCTACAACTATACTACTAATATAGCTGCAGCATGGCTCTACCATGTACAAACACGTTTTACCACCAAGGGCCCCATGAGAATACTATTATTTAACCTACTTATTGTAAAATATAAAATGAAAGAAGAATGGTGTTTCGTTAAGAAGTTTCACTTCGTATGTGTGTACACAATTTAAAAAAAAAATTAAAATTAAAAAAAGCCTTTTATTTCTTGCTTCAAAGTAGAGATTTACAATTTAAAAGTGTAACAGTGTTTATTACTTTTGATAGTTAGGTGCTTGTAATAGACTAATAGAACAAGATAGCAGAACTATATCGTCAGCAAATCTGAGATGACTCTGGTAACATCCATTTATGTTTATGCCGACTTTCTCCCAGTTCATTTTGCGAACGATGGACTCAAGCACCGCTATAAAGATTGTTGGTGAGACTGGGCCTCCATCCTTACACCTGTTTTAATTTGTATGAGTGGCCCAGTGGTCTCCAACTTCACTGTGATATTACCGTTGTTATAGATGTTTTTTAGGACTTGTATGTAGTCCAATGCTACTTGAGAGACTAGAGCTTCCCAAATCGATGAGTGGAGTAGAGTGTCGAAGGCTTTTTAATAATCAATAAAGACAGCATAGAGTGGTCTGTTGAACTCTTAGAATTTTTCTATTATCATCTCTAGCGAGTGTCAACAGTGGAAAAACCTTGTCTGAAGCCCGTCTGTTCTATAGGTTGGAAGTTTTCTGTGGTTTCTTTTATTTTTTAGGGTTCTGTCCCTCAAAAGGAAAAAACGGAGCCCTTAAAGGATCACTTTGTTGTCCGTCTGCCTGTCTGTCCGTCAAGACCCTTTTTGGACGCGTCAGGAACGCGTGGAGGTATCAAGCTGAAATTGATATCAAATACTTAAGTCCTTTGGAGCTGTGAAAAAATCAAACTTCTAAGCCAACGCAATCAAAAGATACAGCCGTTTACAGGGTACTACCCGTGTACTCAGAATCTTTAAATTTGATACGAAGCAACGTTTTATAGCACAGATAAAGGAAAAATTGCGAAAAGCATATATTTTTAGTTACATCATATTATAATAAAAATATTTTTAATAATTTTAAACTTATATACCTACGGATTTGTTCGGAACCCTCGGTGCGCGAGTCTGACTCGCACTTGGCCGGTTTTTTTCTCAATTTATCAGTCTGTAATTACTGATGTTGTTTGGGTCTCCTTTTTTTGTAGAGCAAAATTATTTGACGTGGGGTGTTTTTGCAATTCAGTATCATGTTGAACAGGTTAGAGGTTTGACTAGATAAACGAGTCCTGTTTTTATAGCCTCGCTGGTGATTCCGGGCTTTTATCTATTTTTAGTGCTTTAATTCTTTTAACCACTTTGCCTTCATCAATGCTTGCTTTCGCATCGTCTGCACTACTCAGTAATTTATATAGTGGTAGCTTAGGTGAGCTATAAATATTTTTGTAGAAATCTGTAGCTATTTTTAGTATTTCCGTTCTATTTTGTGTGTTCTTATTTTTGCTTTTCAACTCTTCAATCCATGATTTATGTGTTCCTAATTCCTTGTACGCTTTCCAGGCGCTCCCTGCAGCATGAAGACATTTTTCTATGGTTTGTGTGCGCTGTGCTTTATAGTTTTGGTTAATTAGTTATAAGCTTGTAGAGATTTTAATTCATTTTTCATAGCCCTTGATTTCGGTTTTGTTTTTTGTATTTCTTGTCTTTTGCTGATTAGTGCCTTTGTGCGTACTGATATTATTTGGTTTTTCTCTGTGTTTGTGTTAGATATTCATGCCGTGTAGTGGCGGTCAAGAATATCCACTACCCCATATCCTCCCGTGGGTGTCGTAAAAGGCGACAAAGGGAAACAGCCAGGAGATGGGCAGCAGCATCTTCCTGATAATAGCCAAATCACAATAAAAAAACTGCGGTTGCCAACCCGCTCGCCAAGCGTGGCAACTATGGCAAATACCCCCCAATGATGAGAGCAACAAAAAAACGGCCCCCAGTCCCCGGCGGCCCCGCTATTCCTGGCTACGGTGGCGACCATGGTAACGGCGGGGCAGGGGGTGCTAAGAATCTCCGGTGGAGGTTCGGTTGCCACCTTAGACGACTCGACCTGGCAACGTACAACGCACGCACCCTGAGGACTGACGAGAAGATCGTGGAGCTGGAAGAAGAGATAGACAAGTTGCGCTGGCATATTATAGGATTATCCGAAGTCCGAAGAGAGGGGGAGGACACGGTAATCCTCGAATCCGGCAACTTGCTCTATCACCGGGAGGGCGACCATCTGTCCCAAGGAGGTGTCGGATTTATCGTCCACAAGTCTCTCGTTAACAACGTTGTAAAAATCAGGAGTGTGTCGACGAGGGTTGCGTACCTTATACTCAGAATCACCAAACGGTATTCGCTGAAGGTCATACAGGTATACGCACCAACCTCGGCACACCCCGATGAGGAGGTGGAGGAAATGTATGAGGATATCTCTAGAGCCATGCATTCCTCCAAAACCCAATATACGGTGTTAATGGGAGACTTCAATGCAAAACTAGGCACAAGAGAGAACGGTGAGCTGAAAGTAGGGAAATTTGGAATAGGGCAACGGAACCCAAGGGGCCAGCAGCTGGCCGACTTCATGGAGAAAGAGGGACTCTTTATGATGAACTCTTTCTTCCAGAAGCGGCCCCACAGGAAGTGGACCTGGTCGAGCCCCGACGGTTCCACAAAAAATGAGATTGACTTCATTATGACGACCAGACGACAACTGTTCAGTGATGTCTCCGTGATCGCGAGGGTGAAAACTGGTAGCGATCACCGAATGGTTAGAGGCACACTGAACCTAAACGTTAAGTTGGAGAGGTCTCGTCTAATGAAGTCAACGCTCCGTCCCCCTCGTGCTCTGTTCCAAAGTCCCGAAACCTTTCAGCTCGAGTTACAAAACCGTTTTCAGTGCCTGGAAGACTGCAATGAAGTGGACGATATGAATGACAAGCTCGTGGAAACTGTCCATGCGGGTGGAGCTAAGTTCTGCAAGACCCGCCGCAGAAGAACACAAAAACTCTCCGATCACACTCTTAATCTCATGGCTGTTAGACGGGAGATGAAGCTACATTCTTCAACAGACTTGACAGCATACAGGCATCTGAACAGACAGATCTCCAAATGCATGCGGCGGGACTTACGCAACTTCAATACAGCTCGTATTGAAGAAGCGATCGAGCGGAACCAAGGCTCCAAAGTCTTTGCCAGAGATCTGTCTGCCAGAAAGAGCCAACTGTCAAAGCTGAAGACAGAATGTGGCAGCATCGTTTCCGGGACACCTGAGATTTTGAGTGAGATTGAGAGGTTCTATGGGCAGCTGTACACATCATCGTTGGAGCCACACGCAAGTGTGAGTAACGATCCAAGAGCGAGTCTCATCCGACACTATTCCGAAGATATCCCGGATGTCAGTCTGAGCGAGATTAGGATGGCTCTCCAGCACCTTAAAAACGGTAAGGCCCCAGGCGAGGATGGAATTACAGCAGAGCTTCTGAAAGCGGGTGGAAGACCGGTACTTGAAGTCCTTCAGAAGCTCTTTAATTCCGTCCTCCATGGTGGCATTACACCGGAGGCGTGGAGCAGAAGTGCGGTGGTCTTGTTCTTCAAGAAAGGTGACAACGCTCTCTTGAAGAACTACAGACCGATTTCCCTTCTGAGCCGCGTCTACGTGCTGTTTTCGAGAGTCATTACGAATCGTCTCGCGCGCAGACTTGACGACTTCCAGCCTCCCGAACAAGCCGGTTTCCGAAAGGGCTTTAGCACCATAGACCACATACATACCCTTCGGCAAGTTGTACAGAAGTCCGAAGAGTACAATTTGCCACTATGTCTGGCGTATGTGGACTATGAGAAAGCCTTTGATTCCGTCGAAATTTGGGCGGTGCTGCAGTCCCTTCAGCGGTGCCAAGTTGACTGTCGGTATATCGAAGTGTTGAAGTGCTTGTACAGTAGGGCTACGATGGCTATCCGAGTACAGAACCAGAGTACGAAACCTATCCAATTGCAGAGAGGTGTAAGACAGGGTGACGTCATATCCCCGAAACTCTTCACCGCTGCATTGGAAGACGTTTTCAAGCTTCTGGACTGGAAAGGATACGGTATCGACATCAATGGCGAGTACATCACTCACCTTCGATTAGCCGACGATATAGTCCTTATGGCAGAATCGCTGGAGGACCTAAGCACTATGCTCAATGACCTCAATAGTGTTTCCCAACGGATAGGTCTTAAGATGAACATGGACAAAACTAAGATCATGTTTAATGTCCATGTCACACCTATGCCGGTAGTTGTTGGGAACACTAAGCTCGAAGTTGTTGACGAGTATGTTTACCTGGGACAAATAGTCCGACTGGGTAAGTCCAACTTCGACCGAGAGGTCAATCGACGGATTCAACTCGGCTGGGCAGCGTTCGGGAAGCTACGACACATCTTCTCGTCAGACATACCTCAAAACCTTAAAACGAAATTGTACAACCAGTGCGTGTTGCCAGTGATGACTTACGGAACTGAGACGTGGTCCTTCACTGCTGGCCGTATGAGGAAGCTTAAGGTCGCTCAGCGAGCTATGGAGAGGGCTATGCTCGGAGTTTCTCTGCGTGATAAACTTAGGAATGAGGATATCCGCAGTAGAACCAGAGTGACCGACATAGCCCAACGGATTAGTAAGCTGAAGTGGCAGTGGGCCGGCCATATAGCTCGAAGAACCGACAACCGATGGGGAAGAAAGGTTCTCGAGTGGCAGCCTCGTACCGGTAGGCGAAGTGTAGGGCGTCCCCCCACGAGATGGAGTGACGACCTGGTAAGACATGCAGGAAGTCGATGGATGCAGGTGGCTCAGGACCGTGTTTTGTGGCATTCTTTGGGGGAGGCCTATGTTCAGCAGTGGACTTGTGAAGGGCTGTAATGAAAAAAAAAAATGTGTTAGATGTTGACTCATGTGCTTTTTTCAGGCTGATATCTATTGCGTTTGTTATTTTATCATAGCAAATCTGGACAGTGTCTTTGTCATTCCAGTAGTCTAACAGATTTGCTGAGCATCTGTTCAGCGATTCAACGTTGGTTTTCACTTCTTCATTCTTTAACTGGGATCTGGAGCGTTTACCAAACTTGCTACGATTTTTTTAACCTTGAAAGAATACTGAACGCTGCCCTAACAGGTATGTGTTCTGTATTTTTTCAGGTGGTTTTTGTTAATAAAGTTTACTTCATATAATCCTGGCGTTTCTCCAATGTGGTAGAAAATAAACTGATCATGTTCCTCTATTTTGTTACCCAGTTTTCTGACTTCTGGGAGACCAATAATATCGTACTTTACGGTTTTTAAAGATTCTGTTAGTTCCAGTAGTCGTGAATAAATCGATAGGGTTTTAACCTTGTAGGTCGATATATATATATAGGGTGTTAGAATAATAGTTTTGAGTAGTGTTTGAAGAACCTGCTAATGTTTCCTCTGGAGGGATTCGGTCGTAATCTTCCGCGGGGACCAGCCGGCTTGGAAGATGTGGTTTAGTGTTCGTGTTTATTTGTAGTGTGTTTTCCGTGAGAGAGGGCGGCAATTGCTATTGTTCATTATTTGTTTGTTTGGTCGTATGGTAGGTTGTTTTGGTTGTTAGTGGTTTGGTTTTTGGTTGTTAGGAAACAGTATTCCTGGTTTAATAACTCCCTCTGATAAATTTGTCGATCTTCGTAATGCTGTTTGAGTTTTGTTCTTTTTATTAGCTTGTGTCTTTGGTTCTGGTTGCGTAAAATCATTTTGGTTTGGTGATTTTGGTAGAGTTCTTTTCTTGTTGTCTGATGTTTCTGTATTTTTGTGGTGTGTTATCAGTTTGTCGTATTTGATAGTGGCGGAGTTTTCTTTCTTTTTTTCAATTTTTGCTTGCTCTTGTAGTTCCTTCCTTTTTTCTAAAATATGTTGTGGAAAATCTTCTTTTATATATATATATATAAGTGGTATCTTTTAATACTCTCCTCTGTTTAAAGATTTCTATTTTTGTGCCCAATGAAGTAAAACTTACGGTAATCGGCCGTGGTTTTTCGCCTTTCTTCCCTATTCACTTAGTTTCTTATATGTCTCTAGCCCTACACAGAAGTATTGATTTATGAAACTTACTACGGTTTTTTCTAAATTTGCATACGATGTTTCCACTAAGCCAAAAATTACGCTGTTCCTCCGTCTTTTCTAGAAAGTATAATCTTTTTTCTTAGTTTTCCAGCTTATCTTCGAGGTTTTCGTATTTTATATCTATTTCTTTGATCTTTTCCTTCAATGTGTAGTTTATATTTTGCGTAACTTGTTCCGTAACTTTGTTGTTAGCTGACTGTACAATTGTTGCTTTATGTTCATTCAGCTCATTTTGAATTTGCCTAAGCATATTCATAATTTCCTCCATGATTGTCGGATATATTTTACGATAATGTAGTGTTGTGAATATTTTTAGTTTTGTTTTGCAACTTGTGTTGCCCTCTTTTGGCTCGACTAGGAAATAGAGAACGGGACAGCCGTTTGGTGCGTGACAGTCTTTATAGTTTTGAGTATTGTCTCTAGATGACACTGTATTGTTGATCGACAATTGCAAAATCATGCATTAATTTTATTGTTTTTCGTAAGTTTTGCACTTGAATAATGTAAATTATAGTTTTTGCATATCGTTCGTTTGTTTGTAGACCACTGTTAACAATCTAATGCGGGAAATGTTGTTAATAGTTCAGTTTTGAGGTCTTTTTCACTTCACTGTTTTGCGCGTATAATAATTTGTTATTTACTGTTTTTGGGCCTTGTACGTAATGTTTTTCGATAGTCACTTGTTTATTATTCCATTGCACTTGTTTTCAATGTTAAATATTATTTGTTTATATTTTTATTTTATACTAATGTTGATGTTGATAATGATGTTTATGTGAATGTTTGATAATGATGTTTATCGTGGCTCAGGAGCGCCCTCTCTCGTGTACACAATTACGCGCAATTATTTTTGAATGTTGACTCCCACACAAGGATTTTCGCCTGTATTGTAAAAGCAGTATACATAAATTGCACAAGGATAAACATCCAGACTTATAACACTTATTTGTAGGCCATACAAATATTTGTTCTGTCTCTTTTATAGGTTTAAGTGCTTTTTTATATCCACATTATATCCCACAGATTATCACTGCGACAGGATCCTGTTTGACATCACACAACTGCATTATTAGTAATTTGTAATTTGTATTTACTAGGAATTTTTGTTTGTTAATGTTAAACTAAACTAGTTTATGAAGTCTTCTGTCGTTTTGGAGTACCCTTAGAGATTCACAGCGATCAAGGAAATCTTAGGAATCTTAGCCCTCACGAGTGACAACGCATCTGCATTTTGATTTTATAAAGAGGTAGATGTAGGTGTCTATGGGTCACAGCAACCACTTACCATCAGGTGGACTGTTTGCTCGTTTGTTACCCTATACTATAAAAAAAAATGTTGTGTTGGTATATAAATAAATGTTTGTTTGTTTTCGCAGATGGGTCGTCCGTGTCGCAGTTGGCAGAGCGGTCTGCGGAAGGTTGTGCGGGCGGGGCGGGGCTGCAGGAGAACGCGGTGACGATGGGCAAGATGCTGGAGCTGCGCCGCCGCATGCACTCGCTCACGCTGCAGCGCCGCGCGCCCGCGCCGCGCCCAGGTCCTCGCCACACTACACTGCCTTGTCTTCCGCACCCACCGACCCACCGACCCACCGACCCTGTCTGCGCCAACACAGTACACTCTCATACTCTGATGGGACGGTAATCCGACACGATCGCAGAGAGATCGGGCGCAGGACCGACGGTTTTACATGCTTTCCGATGCAAAGGGGTGAAACACCAGCTTCCTGACTCCTGACTGCTATTAAAAATTTCTTGTCAGAAATACCCGATTACTCATTTTGAACCGACCTGGGATTCAAACTCACGACCTCATGATCAGCAATTGCATTTAAAGCCATTAGTCTATCGAGGCACTCATCCCAATAAATAGTATTTATCCCACCGCAAGCAGACAGGTTACATTTATTCAACACCCCATTCTAGTTTGTCCATCACCCCATTTTATCCCCGAAGTGGCGTAAGCGACAATGCAGGAGATTTCAGAAAAAATTGTGATGGCTTAGTAACACTGTGGCTTAACACTTGGTTATGATACAACAGGGATATAAATTCTTATCCCACACAGAACAAATATACAGTCCATAGCCAGCTGTAAGAGACGTATATAGACTGTAGCTTCGAGACAACTACATGGCAATGAGTTTCTGCGCTGAGTGTCACGGATTAGAATCCCGGACAGAGGGATTTTGGCGGGAACTTGACCGGCGGCAGTTTACTGCTCCTGTATTATCGTTTAAATAATGGTTTGAAGTGTATTTTCATATGTAAAAATGGTACGATTTTGTGTGTTGTCTGTGCATGTGAACTACTATTAGAAATGGTGAAACAAGTGTTCTGATGGTGATGTGATTCTCAAAATAAGGTGTCTGTTTGCTTAAGCGCTTTAAAATACCATCGCCAACTATCAGCTGTCTGCTGGCTCAAGTTGCCGTCAAAATCACCCAAGGGCTGCACAATGTGAAGCAGTATACTATGAAGGATGATTATACAATGTAACTTCAGACTCAGAAGACCTAGAATCCAGAGCCCTGAAGCCGGTTATAAAAAAAAAACCCGGATAGAACAAATCCGCCTGCCAAGCATGACAATTAAAACAAAATAAAAATTAAGTTATGGTAATGTTTTTGTATAATATTTTTAGATTATAATACGTATTTCTATATGTTCTTCATGTTTATGCAAATACTATAAAAAATCTACTGTTAATTTTGACAAATATGTCATTATTACATAGATCTTACAAACAACATTTGTTTGCCGAAAACAGGTGACAAACCGGAAATACAGAAGACAAGAAGTGAAGAAACCCTATCCGTCCCTAGTTTGCTAGACGACTCCGCGGCCGAGGCGTTCTCGACTCGAACCTACACCCCGTTCGGTGAGGCCGAGGACACATTCGCGCCGCTCTACGATGGCCACTACACAAGATACGATTACGACTGTTCCTTCGCTGACAGATACACCCTGCTCCCTCCGATTGGTACTCGGACTGATTCCAATCAGTCGTTGCAAGATACTATTAGAGAGAGTGAAAGGTAATTTCTATTATAATGTAATTTTTATTTAATATACATTACAAGAATACTTACGAAAGTGAATTAAGCTTTACCACTGGTTAGGAAAAAAAAAACTGTTCTGGAAAGAACCAGCACAAAACCAGCGAGACTGTTTTAAACATTAGTTTACAATATAGTATATGAATTTACATACTTTATTTGCATTTAATTTTATATGTGGTAGAGCCATGCTGCAGCTATATTAGTAGTATAGTTGTAGCACGAATGGGTCGGCTCGACCGGGGATGTACCGCGCTCTCACAGAATACCAGCGTAAAATAGCAGCTTAACACTGCTGTGTTTCGTATGGTGAGTGTAAAGAACCGGAGACCCTTTTTACTGGAAAGGAGGAATTCCATCTTAGTCTTCACGGGTGACAACGCATTTGCATTTTGATTACGAATCGAGGATAGATGTAGATGTCTATGGGCCACAGCAACCACTTACCATCAGGTGGACTGTGTGCTCGTTTGTCAATCTTATACTATAAAAAAATTAAATTAACATCGACCAGCACATGAGATGTAAACTGCTGCGTGAGATTCATCAAACATTATTCCATTGAACATTTATAATTATTTGTATGGTACGTTATTTAAAATTATAACTCGTGAATTTAGTAGGATATAATACTTCTAAAACTTTCTCTTTTAACAGTCGCAAATCATTTAATGAATGGGCCACAGTAGGAATTTATAAAAGTAGGCGAAAGTTATACGAGCTTTATAATGAAAGATCATATAATAGTAGTGTTATATTTAGAGATTATGTAAAAACATATTCTAAAATATTTAATAAAGTGTGCTCCACAGCTAAGGCTTTACATTTAAGTAACAAAATTAAAACTGCATCTAACAAAATTAAAATGACCTGGAGAATAATAAATAGTGAAACGGACAAGGTCAAACCGCGCAACTCGGATTTCCAATTGAATATTAACAATAATTTAACGCGTTCTGATCAAGAAGTTGCTATGGCTTTTGAGAAACATTTTACTGATGTTCCTTTTTTGACAACAAAATCATTAAATTCTTCTCCTACTGTCGCCGAATCATTGCTCAAACAAAATGTAAAGGCTTGTTCAAATACTTTTAAATTCCATAAAGTACTGCCAAAAGATATCGTTAAATATTTTAAAACTATTGATCTTAAGAAAACGGCAGACTTATGGGGGATCTCGAAAGTTATTTTATCTATAATAGATATATTAGCACCTTATCTAACCACTATATCTAATATAAGCGTCGAATCTGGTGTGTTTCGTGATTTAATGAAAAATAGTAAAGTCCATACCTATATTTAAATCTGGTAGTACATTAGGCCCCGCCAATTTTAGACCAATTTCTGTACTACCAACATTTAGTAAAATTTTTGAAAAAATTATTTTAGATCAGATGTTACGTTTCTTTAATATTAATAAATTGCTACATAGAAATCAATTCGGTTTTACAAGGGGTCGCTCAACAACTGACGCTGGAGTTGAGCTTATTAAACATATTTTTGTGCATTTGAGAATTCAGAGGATGCTTTGGGTATATTTTGTGACCTTTCCAAGGCCTTCGACTACGTTCACCATGAGACATTAATCAGGAAGCTACAGTACTATGGTGTCAAGAACACAGCGCTTAAACTTATTATTTCATATTTAAGTAATAGAATGCAGAAAGTTATTATCAATGGTAAAAGTTCTTCTGGGTCATCTGTACTAATGGGTGTCTCTTGGGGCTCGATTCTCGGCCCATTCCTGTTTCTAGTGTATATTAATTACTTACCTTCTCTTGTAGAGGATAATCATGATATAGTATTATTTGCTGATGATACTTTCTTGATCTTTAAACTTAAACGTCAATTATAAAGTCATTTAAATGTGACGGAGTGATTAATGCTATATCAAAATCAGTGCATTAGTTTAACGTTAATAATCTACATTTAAACGGAAATAAAACTAAATGTATTAAATTTACAACAACGAATGTTAAAAATCTGAGTACCAATGTGTTTTTAAATGGGGAAGAACTGAGCCCTGTTGAATCCACTGTTTTTCTTGGCATCACTCTCGACGCAAAGCTTCAGTGGGGCCCCCATATATCCAAACTAGCAAGCAGACTAAGTTCTGCAGCCTATGCTGTAAAAAAGATTAGAGGTCTCACTAGTGTCGAGACAGCTAGATTAGTTTATTTCAGTTATTTCCATAGTATAAAATGTCTTATGGGATTTTGCTATGGGGAAATGCGGCTGATTCAGAAACTATTTCTGTTTTACAGAAGAGGGCCATTAGAGCTATTTACAACCTAAAACCGAGAGAGTCTCTTAGATATAAATTTAAAGACATAAATATATTAAGTTTGGCCTCTCAGTATATTTACGAAACTTTAATGTATGTTCACAAAAACAAAGGTAGTTTTAGTAAAAAAAAGTGATATACATTCTGTAAACACTAGGAACAAACACAAGCTAGTGATGCCAGTTTCTCGACTCCACAGAGTCAGTAATTCATTCTTGGGGCAATGTATACGCTATTACAACAAGGTCCCGGAAAGTGTACAGGCTCTCTCTATTACCAAGTTTGAATGTTTTGTTAAGTTGAAACTGTATAAAAAGGGTTATTATAGTATAAATGTTTGCCGTGTAGTGGCGGTTAAGAATATCCACTACCCCATATCTTCCCGTGGGTGTCGTAAAAGGCGACAAAGGGAAACAGCCAGGAGATGGGCAGCAGCATCTTCCTGATAATAGCCAAATGACAATAAAAAAAAAAACTGCGGTTGCCAACCCGCTCGCCAAGCGTGGCAACTATGGCAAATACCCCCCAATGATGAGAGCAACAAAAAAACGGCCCCCAGTCCCCGGCGGCCCCGCTATTCCTGGCTACGGTGGCGACCATGGTAACGGCGGGGCAGGGGGTGCTAAGAATCTCCGGTGGAGGTTCGGTTGCCACCTTAGACGACTCGACCTGGCAACATACAACGCACGCACCCTGAGGACTGACGAGAAGATTGTGGAGCTGGAAGAAGAGATAGACAAGTTACGCTGGCATATTATAGGATTATCCGAAGTCCGAAGAGAGGGGGAGGACACGGTAATCCTCGAATCCGGCAACTTGCTCTATCACCGGGAGGGCGACCATCTGTCCCAAGGAGGTGTCGGATTTATCGTCCACAAGTCTCTCGTTAACAACGTTGTAAAGATTGAGAGTGTGTCGACGAGGGTTGCGTACCTTATACTCAGAATCACCAAACGGTATTCGCTGAAGGTCATACAGGTTTACGCACCAACCTCGGCACACCCCGATCAGGAGGTGGAGGAAATGTATGAGGATATCTCTAGAGCCATGCATTCCTCCAAAACCCAATATACGGTGTTAATGGGAGACTTCAATGCAAAACTAGGCACAAGAGAGAACGGTGAGCTGAAAGTGGGGAAATTTGGAATAGGGCAACGGAACCCAAGGGGCCAGCAGTTGGCCGACTTCATGGAGAAAGAGGGACTCTTTATGATGAACTCTTTCTTCCAGAAGCGGCCCCACAGGAAGTGGACCTGGTCGAGCCCCGACGGTTCGACAAAAAATGAGATTGACTTCATTATGACGACCAGACGACAACTGTTCAGTGATGTCTCAGTGATCGCGAGGGTGAAAACCGGCAGCGATCACCGAATGGTTAGAGGCACACTGAACCTAAACGTTAAGTTGGAGAGGTCTCATCTAATGAAGTCAACGCTCCGTCCCCCTCGTGCTCTAATCCAAAGTCCCGAAACCTTTCAGCTCGAGTTGCAAAACCGTTTTCAGTGCCTAGAAGACTGCAATGAAGTGGACGATTTGAATGACAAGCTCGTGGAAACTGTCCATGCGGTCGGAGCTAAGTTCTGCAAGACCCGCCGCAGAAGAACACAAAAACTCTCCGATCACACTCTTAATCTCATGGCTGTTAGACGGGAGATGAAGCTACATTCTTCAACAGATTTGACAGCATACAGGCAACTGAACAGACAGATCTCCAAATGCATGCGGCGGGACTTACGCAACTTCAATACAGCTCGTATTGAAGAAGCGATCGAGCGGAACCAAGGCTCCAAAGTCTTTGCCAGAGATCTGTCTGCCAGAAAGAGCCAACTGTCAAAGCTGAAGACCGAATGTGGCAGCATCGTTTCCGGGGCACCTGAGATTTTGAGTGAGATTGAGAGGTTCTATGGGCAGCTGTACACGTCATCGTTGGAGCCACACGCAAGTGTGAGTTACGATCCAAGAGCGAGTCTTATCCGACATTATTCCGATGATATCCCGGACGTCAGTCTGAGCGAGATTAGAATGGCTCTCCAGCACCTTAAAAACGGCAAGGCCCCAGGCCAGGATGGAATTACAGCGGAGCTTCTGAAAGCGGGTGGAAAACCGGTACTTGAAGTCCTTCAGAAGCTCTTTAATTCCGTCCTCCATGGTGGCATTACACCGGAGGCGTGGAGCAGAAGTGCGGTGGTCTTGTTCTTCAAGAAAGGCGACAACGCTCTTTTGAAGAACTACAGACCGATTTCCCTTCTGAGCCGCGTCTACGTGCTGTTTTCGAGAGTCATTACGAATCGTCTCGCGCGCAGACTTGACGACTTCCAGCCTCCCGAACAAGCCGGTTTCCGAAAAGGCTTTAGCACCATAGACCACATACATACCCTTCGGCAAATTGTACAGAAGTCCGAAGAGTACAATTTGCCACTATGTCTGGCGTATGTGGACTATGAGAAAGCCTTTGATTCCGTCGAAATTTGGGCGGTGCTGCAGTCCCTTCAGCGATGCCAAGTTGACTGTCGGTATATCGAAGTGTTGAAGTGCTTGTACAGTAGGGCTACGATGGCTATCCGAGTACAGAACCAGAGTACGAAACCTATCCAATTGCAGAGAGGTGTAAGACAGGGTGACGTCATATCCCCGAAACTCTTCACCGCTGCATTGGAAGATGTTTTCAAGCTTCTGGACTGGAAAGGATACGGTATCAACATCAATGGCGAGTACATCACTCACCTTCGATTTGCCGACGATATAGTCCTTATGGCAGAATCGCTGGAGGACCTAAGCACTATGCTCAATGACCTCAATAGTGTTTCCCAACGGATAGGTCTTAAGATGAACATGGACAAAACAAAGATCATGTTTAATGTCCATGTCACACCTATGCCGGTAGTTGTTGGGAACACTAAGCTCGAAGTTGTTGACGAGTATGTTTACCTGGGACAAATAGTCCGATTAGGTAAGTCCAACTTCGACCGAGAGGTCAATCGACGGATTCAACTCGGTTGGGCAGCGTTCGGGAAATTACGGCACATCTTCTCGTCAGGTATACCTCAAAACTTGAAAACGAGACTGTACACCCAGTGCGTGTTGCCAGTGATGACATACGGAACTGAGACGTGGTCCTTCACTGCTGGCCGGATGAGGAAGCTCAAGGTCGCTCAGCGAGCTATGGAGAGGGCTATGCTCGGAGTTTCTCTGCGTGATAAACTCAGAAATGAGGATATCCGCAGTAGAACCAGAGTGACCGACATAGCCCAACGGATTAGTAAGCTGAAGTGGCAATGGGCCGGCCATATAGCTCGAAGAACCGACAACCGATGGGGAAGAAAGGTTCTCGAGTGGCAGCCTCGTACCGGCAGGCGAAGTGTAGGGCGTCCCCCCACTAGATGGAGTGACGACCTGGTAAGATTTGCAGGAAGTCGATGGATGCAGGTGGCTCAGGACCGTGCTTTGTGGCATTCTTTGGGGGAGGCCTATGTTCAGCAGTGGACTTGTGAAGGGCTGTAATGATGATGATAGTATAAATGAATACATGGTTGATAATAAACCCTGAGAATGAGGTGGTCGCTTCCAAGCTGTTTCTAAAATAAATTTTGTACTTATATAGTTTTACAACCATTAATATAAAATTTGTTTTTAAAAAAAAATTCCCGCTGGGTTTCTTGCTGGTTCTTCCCAGATCAACGGTTTTTTCGAAGCAGTGGTAAAGTAAAAAATGACTTTCAATAAGAATTACACATGTGATCTATATTGAATTTTTTTTTTATAGGATAAGTGTGACAAACGAGCACACAGTCCACCTGATGGCAAGTGGTTGCTGCGGTCCATAGACATCTACATCTATCCTCTATTACAAATCAAAATGCAGATGCGTTGTCACCCGTGAGGACTAAGATGGAATGCCTCATTTCCAGTAAAAAGGGCCTCCGGCCACCTGCACTCACCAAGCGAAACGTAAAGGTAAACCTTACTTCACGCTGGTATTCTGTGAGGTCGTGGTACCACCCCGATTCGAGCCGGCCCATCCGTGCGACAGCAAAAGCCGCCACGTGGCTCTACCACTGTCGATAAAAAATTATTTTATTCTATTGTATTCTATAAGCCGTAAGAGCAAAATATCCAAAAATATTCTATCTGGTAGCTGGTAGAGATTTATAATGTGTAATTTCATGATAGTTTACTAAGTTGTTGTCACACTGCAGCCGGCACATACCGTGTAGTGGTGGTGTAAGAATATCCACTACTAATCCACTAATACACACACATGCGTGTAAGAGGCGGCGAAGGGAAATTGAAGCACAACATGGACAGCAGCATCTTCCTGATAACAACTCTAGATTATAAAAAAAACTGCAGTTGCCAACCCGCTCGCCAAGCGTGTCAACTATGGCAAAATACCCCCTATGAGGCGATCTGTGAGGGAAGCCTATGTTCAGCAGTGAACTTTAATAGGCTGTAATAGATAGACACACTGCAGTTATATTATGGCTGCAGCATAATGTCCTTTGTCCCTGATCCAATCTTTTGTTAGGTGATACAGATATTTAATAAATAATTTAAAACTGTTCTACGATACAAGTACCTGGGTGACCTAAAATAAATTATTACAATTTTCTTGGGGATGACACTTGTCTAGATAAACTTGAAAAGTAAAATAATATATGATTACAAAATTTCGTCCAACTTATTAAAGTAATTTTCAAGAAACCGATTATACTCGTATACATACGAGCTGTTCCTCGCGACTTCGCCCGCGTAGTAGTTATTACGATTAGGTTTCATGGTATTTTTATTTTATTGTGCGGAACCCTAATTATTTTTCTTAATAAAAGTTGCCAAGTTACTCCTTATAATATCGGCTATATGCCAGTGAAAATCCCGTCAAAATCAGTCAAGCTATTTCGAAGAATTAGCTAGAACAGACAGACAAAAACTTCAAAAATAATTTTTTTTTGTTAGAAATACCGTGTATACTTTCATATGCACTATAAAAAACTATTATTTTGACATTACAAACAGACATTTCAATTTTATTTATTGCTATGTCTATGAATTGAATGTCAAGTATAGAAACATGAGTTGTAATTATTATTGTTACAGGTTAAAACTTCCGGACACACTGGCTGGCTCGATATTAGTAAAAGGCGCGCATTTAGATGGGGAGGACGAAGCGGCCATATTAGAGGAGTGCATAGACAACGGTGCGATTGGAGAGTATCGTATCCCACAGGACTCGCAACTCGCTGCTAAAAACCTCGCACCCATCCCCCCTGCGAAGTATGGTAAGCATATTTTTTTGAATCGCAAATTAATAGATTAACATAATAACAATTCTCAATGAAAAATAAATATTTGATAAATTTAATAATATAAATTGAAAAATTTAAAAATCCCCCGAAACAAAAAGAGCTGGACCGCCGAACCGATTTTGATAAAACATATCTAAGACTATTTTTTTTTTAAAAAAAAACCGCCGAACCCTAATTCTTTTTCTAAAATAAAAGTAGCCTAAGTTTCTCCTTGTGACATTCAGCTATCTGCCAGTGAAAATCCCGTCAAAATCGGTCCAGCCGTTTCGAAGATTAGCCGGAACAAACAGAGAGACAGACAGACAGACAGACAGACAGACAAAAACTTTAAAAATTGTATTTTTGTTATTATTACTGTATATGTTTTTATATGCATTTAGTAAAAAGCTGTAATTTTGACATTACAAACAGACACTTCTATTTTATTTATTTGTATAGATGATGTAGTCATTTATTTTTGAAATTTTAAAAATTAAATTAATTTGGAGGGACGGGTAAACTGTTTGTTTCATCTTAACAATTATAGCAAAATTAGTTTTTCCGTGCAGTTGGGGTCATAAATCATAGCCCGGCCTCAGCCCGGCTAGGGCGCTGAGCATGTTGCGCGAACGGTCTCTATCACTTTTTATCACATTAAGCTGCTTTAAATCACTAATACTTGGTGCTTCTTTTATGTACACTAATCGTTTTAGTTCGGCCTCCAAATAAATGCCTAGAGGTGTTAGGTCTGGTGATCTCACCGGCCAGTTTTCACGAGCACCGTGACCTATCCACCTATCACCGAATATACGCGCACAGATCGTTCGTAATGAGCTGGACATCCGTCGTGCCGGAGTACATACCTTGCAGATTGCTCAAAGGAACGTTTTTCATCATTGTTTAGATGATGGAACGTATCATTCACGTCAATGGACCTTCAATCCATATTGGACCAATGATGTGGTCATTAATGATCGCCGCCCAAATGTTAACACTGAATGATGAGCATGTTCTTTGATTTTATGTGGGTTTTGGAAACTCCACCAGTGCTCATTGTGCACGTTGCGGATGGAATTACAGCAGAGTTTCTGAAAGCAGGTGAAAACCAGTACTTGAAGTCCTTCAGAAACTCTTTAATTCCGTCCTGCATGGTGGCACTACTTCGGAGGCGTGGAGCAAAAAAGCGGTGGTCTTGTTTCATCAAGAAAGGCGACAACGTTCTCTTGAAGAACTACAGACCGATTCCCCTTCTGAGTCGCGTCTACGTGCTGTTTTCGAGAGTCATTATGAATCGTCTTTTCGTATCTCGAATCACTCATCGTTCTTGAGTGGCAGCCTCTTACCGGTATGCGAAGTGTAGGGCAACCCCCCACTATATGGAGTGACGATCTGGTAAGACATGCAGGAAGTCGATGGGTACAGGTAGCTAAGGACCGTGCTTTGTGGCATAACATGGGGGAGACCTATGTTCAGCAGTGGACTTGTGTAGGGCTGTAATGATGATGATGAAGATGAAATGTTGAGATATTTATAAGTATTTATGTAACCCAACCAGATGAGGAAACAACAGAATCACCCCAAGATAATCCATAATAATTCCAGTCAGCCTCTCAGGTAATCTGAGACGACTGGGATTCTGTCACGGATCGCTCCAGACTCAAATACAGAAGGCGGTGCTCCTCGATATTTTCCGTCGGTTTCCTTCCTTTTCTTCCTAAGCCACGGCCGTTTGGTCTCCCCTGCCGAAGTTTTTCACCTGGTTGCGTTTTTATTTATTTAATGTACTATATGTAATGTATATGTATCATATTATTTTTTTTATTTATTCAGACCAACCAGATAAGAATATTATATAAATACTTCAAATAATAAAAATAAAAAACAGCGTTGGTCCTTCGAGCCGGATAGTTGATTAATGCGTGTGCAGGTGGGCTGGCGCGTGCGTTCGGGTCGAGCTGCGCGCTGGGCGCCGCCGCCGCGCGCTCGCCGCCGCTGTCCGCCTCCACCTCCGACCTGCACCAGCTCACGCGCACCAGCACCAGGTACCAACACTCCCACACACTACCAAGCACCCGCACCCAAACACCATAAACACGCACCTGCACACCTACACTCCACCACGCAACCGCACCCACACATCACCACGCACCCGAGCCCACACACTACCACGCACCCGCACCTACACACCACAAACACGCACCCGCACACCTACACTCCACCACACATCCGCACCCACACCCACACATCACCACGCACCCGCACCCACACATCACCACGCACCCGCACCCACACCACCACGCACCCGCACTCACACATCACCACGCACCCGCACCCACACATCACCATGCACCCTCACCCACACCTCACCACGCACTCGTACATTACCACGCACCCGCACCCACACATCACTACACACCCGCACACACGTCACCATGCACCCGCACTCACACATCATCACGTACCCGCACCCACACATCACCACGCATCCGCACACACACACCACCACGCATCCGTACTCACACATCACCACGCACCCACACCTACACACCACACATATCCACGCACCCACACTCACACATCACCACGCACCCGCACCCACACATCACAACGCACCCGCACCCACACATCATCACTCACCCGCACACACACATCACCACGCACCCGCACTCACACATCACTACGCACCCGCACACACTCATCACTACGCACCCGCACACACTCATCACCATGCACCCGCACTCACACATCATCACGCACCCGCACCCACAAATCATCACCCACCCGCACCCACACATCACCACGCACAGGCACTCACACACACTACGCACCCGCACCCACACATCACCACGCACCCGCACACACACATCACCACGCACCCGCGCACACACACCTTCACGCACCCGCACATCACCACGCTCCCGCACCCACAACACCACACACCCGCACCCACACATCACCACGCACCCGCACTCACACATCACCACGCAACCGCACCCACACATAACCACGCACCCGCACCCACACATCACCACGCACACGCACACCACGCACCCGCACCCACACACACCACGCACCCGCACCCACACATCACCACGCACTCGCACCCACACATTACCACGCACCCGCACACACACATCATCACGCACCCTCACCCACACATCACCACACACCGTCACCCACACATCACCACGCTCCCGCACTCACACATCACCACGCAACCGCACCCACACATCACCACGCACCCGCACCCACACGTCACCACGTGCCCGCACACACACATCACCACCTACCCGCACACACATCACCACGCACCCGCACATCACCCCGCTCCCGCACCCACACAACAAACACCCGCACCCACACATCACCACGCACCGTCACCCACAAATCATCACCCACCCGCACCTACACATCACCACGCGCCCGCACACAGACATCACGCACCCGCACACAGACATCACGCACCCGCACACACATCACCACGCACCCTCACCCACACATCACCACGCACCCTCACCCACACATCACCACGCACCCGCACATCACCACGCTCCCGCACCCACACAACACCACACACCCGCACCCACACATCACCACGCACCGTCATCCACACATCACCACGCTCCCGCACTCACACATCACCACGCAACCGCACCCACACATCACCACGCACCCGCACTCACACATCACCACGCACACGCACTCACACATACCACGCACCCGCACCAACATATCACCACGCACCCGCACCCACATATCACCACGCACCCGCACCCACTCATCTCTACGCACCTGCACACACACATCACCACGCACCCGCACACACACCTCACCTCGCACCCTCACCCACACATCACCATGCACACGCACGTCACCACATACCCGCACCCACATATCACCACGCACCCGCACACACACATCACCAAGCACCCGCACACACACATCACGCATCCGCACCCACATATCACCACGCACCCGCACACACACATCACCAAGCACCCGCACACACACATCACGCATCCGCACCCACATATCACCACGCACCCGCACACACACATCACCAAGCACCCGCACACACACATCACGCATCCGCACCCACATATCACCACGCACCCGCACACACACATCACCAAGCACACGCACCCACACATCAAAACGCACCCGCACTTCGCTACGCACCCGCTCCCGCACACACACATCACCACGCACCCGCACATCACCACCACCACGCACCCGCACACACACATCACCACGCACCCGCACCCACACATCACCACACACCCGCACCCACATATCACCACAAACCCGCACACACTCACACATCACCACACACCCGTACACACTCACACATCACCACGCAACCGCACCCACACATCACCCCGCACCCACACGTCACCACGTGCCCGCACACACACATCACCACGTACCCGCACACACATCACCACGCACCCGCACATCACCCCGCTCCCGCACCCACACAACACCAAACACCCGCACCCACACATCACCACGCACCCTCACCCACACATCACCACGTACTTGTGATGGGATGTAATTATGATGATGATGAAATAATGTGACACGCGCTTTTTGCAAGCATGCACACGCGTCTTAACAGACACCGAATCGTTCCAACCATTCCTTACCTGGTATAATGCTAAATATGCTGAGAAAAATTAACTATTTTTTATTTTACAAATTTTGTCTCCCGTCTGGATTCGGAACCAGGACATACTCAAAATTACTATTTAGATATTAGATTATAATATGTGAGTATACATAAAATCCTCCCAAAAAATAAAAGAATATTGAGTTCAGCATTACGGTGTATGCAGGCAATTTATTTGCTTTAACTTTTTAAACTAAAGTCAATCGGTAAAATTTTTAAATACACGTTTTTAAAACAGATTAGTTTTAACAGTCTCCTTGTTTTCGTGTTTTTACATTGTCATCAGATTCAGAGCTATGTTTAAAATTTCAAGTCTCTAGCTCATCGGGAAGTTGTTTGAAATAGAAATAGAAACAGAAACTTTATTATTCAATATAGATTATAAATAATACTTATTAAAAGTCACTCTTATGTTTAATTTACCGCTACAGCGGTAATAGTACCATCGCGCTGGTTGGAAATCAATCGACCCGAACAGATTTTTTTTTTATATATGACAAACGAGCACACAGTCCACCTGATGGTAAGTGGTTGCTGTGACCCATAGACATTTACATTTATCCTCGTTTGCGAATCAAAATGCAGATGCTTTGTCACCTGTGAGTACTAAGATAGAATGTCTCTTTTCCAGTAAAAAGGGTTTCCGGTTCTCTACACTCACCATACGAAACACAGCAGCAAGCTGCTGTGTTTCGTATGATATTCTGTGAGAGCGTGGTCCTTCCCCTGTCGAGCCGACTCATTCGTGCTACAACTATACTACTAATATAGGTGCAGCTGCAAATATACGCGAAAGTGGGCTAATAAAAATGTGGTAATCCCATTCTCACAGGATACTACCAGCCCTTAGCCGGTATCGCAACCGCGAACATTTGCACTTGAGTGACGAGCGCTTAGAGTTGGCTCGTCCTTGTCCCGCACTTACCGAGAAGCTCCGCTCCGAAACTGAGCAGCCTTGCTCTGACACGAAGCAAGCGTGCTCCGAAACGAAGCAGGCGTGCTCCGAAGCAGCCGTACAAGGTAAGGAGTCCCGGCGCCTCCGCTGCGGCCTGTGCCGGCGGAGGCTCGGCGCCGCCACGGAGCACCGCTGCCGCTGCGGCGGCGCCTACTGCGCCCCGCACCGCTACGCTGAAGTACACGGCTGCGCCTACGACTACAAGGCCCTTCGCCCCCACCGCAACTGAACTGCACCCTTCCACGCCACAGAGACTACCATGCACACGAACCTTACTATCGTTTATGCTGTCTATGTAAAACTAATTTCATCTATTAATGAGGGCTAATAATCTTCCGCCTACCAGATGTCGCTAGTTGAGACTAAGGTGAACTTATTTGTTACGGATATACTCACACAGTCTCATTACCATTGAAAAGTTGCGATATTATAATTTTTTCGGTTTCTAGAGTTTGTATATTCACAAACCAATGCCTCAGTATTTGTATTATTTGTTTTTTTTTCACATTTAAAATTTTTTTTTTTAATTATTTTAGGAATATCCATAGTTTGTTTTATCCATTTCGAGTCTGATAAATATAAAATATAACTAATATTTCATAAAAAAACATTAATCTCTACATTTTTCTAATAAATTAACATCCGCCGCTATGAAATCTGTCAAATATTTTATCTCATTCCTGAGTGGCGCCGCCCTGGTGGCAGAAAGTCTTGGATGCCCTCAGTACCTCAATATTCAAAAAGCACTATGTATTAACGGCCTTACTTATAATCGGTGATTGCCTTACAATAAGTAATAATTATCTCTATACCTATCCCTTTCTATTGTCATGTAGTGGAAAGAGACAGAGCAACTAAATATCGATTTTATTAGTAAGGCCGAAATTGTCCATGATATGTTTTGTCCATGAGAGCTTTATTTGCACTTGCACTATTTTTTAAGACCGACACTTTACAACTTGTGTTTTGGATCCAAAGAAAAAAAATAACTATAGTGAAGCAGAATGACAATTATAATATTATTACATTACTAGTGGTGTTATGTACGCATTTTGAGGATAAATTCAATATTGGGACAGTAGCGAACATTGATTTAAAATGAAAGGTGGATAGATGTTGCTTAAAAAAAATGAAATATAAATTTATTATTTATATTAACTTGTTCTTGACTATTTTCCTTTTTCATACTATAATTAATGAACAACTATTTATACAATTACATTGTTTAAATTAAAATTTTGAGAATATTTTTAATGTCACTTACAATTATTATATTTCCATTAACATAACTAATAAATAAGAATAAAATACTTGTCCCGAAATCCGTTGTTTCTTGTTTGGTCTGTACGACAGAGATGCAAAATCCGTTTTGTCGAGGTCTTCCTGTGTTGACACCGCGTACATATATATCTCTTGATTGTTCAACGTACAACGCAGTATTTGCCACTTTTGTCTTGTTTAACACACTTATTACCTTGAAATGTATGTGTTTATGCATTTATGTATGTAGGTATGTATATAATGTGTTTGAATACAATGGAATTTTGTAATTCAATTTTCAACCACATCCAGTTACAATAAAATAATTTCATGACAATGACATATGTACATAGTGTTCTTACTATAATCAAGGCAAGTGAAAACGAAGTTATGATGTATCCATCCATCTATTACAGTCTATAGAAGCCCACTGCTGAACATAGGCCTCCCCCATAGATTGCTATATAGAGGGAATTTTGTAGGGGAGTGTTTGAGGATTTTGTACCCATGGTAAGTGGCTACTGCTGTCTATGAACACTTCTTCCATAAAGGTGGTTCAAGGAAGTGGGTGGTGCCACTATTTCATTGGTACCACGAGGTGCCACCCACTTTCTTGTAACATTAATTTCTTGACAAAAACGAAATCTACCACCAACATCACATTCTACCATTGCAGATTATTTATAATTGCAAGATAATATTTTGACAGATGGCATATTATGATAAATAACTCGCATTTACTAGTAAGAAGTAAACACCTCGTACATTAAGTCCGCATGTATAAATTCCTGTGTATATGAAGTAAAATAAATAAACATGCTTAGCGTACGTTCCATCGCTGTCGTACACACCAAGTAAGAAATAACCAAATACTAAAAAAAAACTTAAAAAAATCACAATTAAGAAAAGGGTTTTGTAAAATGTATGGTCCTGGAATAGTGCCTAATTTGTAAACGCTAAAGATAATGTTAACAGGAGTGTGTTATTTCTTTGCCCATCAGATTTTACCCTACGGTTTAGTTGTAACTGTGTGGAATTGGACGAATATGCGCGGAAGATTGATCTTCATTTGTATGCCATTCTTGCCCCCTACATGTTTGAAAGTAAATTCAAGTTCCATCCGACAAGGAAAACATGTTGAGAATAATATTTTTTACAACTGACACTTCTCACGTTCGTCAACTGATTGAATTAAACTGGTTTAATATGACTGACTTTGGAGAAGATTTCAGTTTGCTATCCAACTCATAACTGCCATGTTTTAACATGTTTCCTTTAGATAAACAATTAAAATGTATTGTCGGTTTTAACTGTATGGTTGTAAAACCATCATTCATTATCCAATGCGTACGCATTATGGCCGCTTATGTGCTTTTCGTACTAGTATAAAATATTTTATAGCTTCAACTCTAATTGTTTGAAAGGCTACAATGATTTCGTATCATTGTTTACTGAAATTATTTACTCATTTGACCTTCTTTATCAATATTCTAATACATATTACGCACTAAACATTTGCAATTTATGACTTTTATGCTCTATTCATCATCAATGCAATATTACATAATAATGGAAAAATACAAAAAACCGAGCAGAGAAAGCGTACGGACCTAGTACGTACTAAGAGTTGCCAAACTGAGCGTTCTGGATCATTTAATAATACTACATTTTGTATTGATTATTTATGTATTTTAGACCATCAACAAGATAAGTACCATAGCATTTTATATATTATATTTTAACAGATTTTGCTTATGACTGAGTACAAACTACACAGGCAGCAACATGCACAGTTATAACAGTTAGACAAAACAACATGTTATATTAAGGGCCGATTTTTTAATCCGCTGATAAAAGTTATTCAAATGTTAAAATATAACAAGTTAAACGTTACAGTTAAATGAACAGAATAGTAGTCTTTTGTATTCGGTCAGGATATAATTTATGATGGTATTAGATATACAGGATAGATATTACATATAAGATCAGATTTTATAAAACACAACCTCATAATGTCCTGCAGAACAATAGTTATTACCTGTTACTTATATTTCAAACGGGATCTAGGACTGTCTATGGTAATATACAGAGCATAGACATGACTGATTATGTCATGTCTATGGTCTGTATATATATTCTATTAAAGGCATATATAGATATTGGGCGATGGGTCGATTGTATTAGACAAAATCTTCCGCGCAGTCCCAAATATGCTATTATAATTATATTTTACTTTTATTTGATAGGGGCGTTGGAAATCATTTGATATATTAATGTGTTCTCGTGTCTGTACGTTCACACTAATTTGTTTCCAAGCGATAGCTCGATTTTACATTCAAAATGGTATGGTACGCTCCCCAGTGGAGTCTAACGAATTGTGATATTCTGACCTAAATTAAGGTGAAAATGTTAAAATTCCTCTGCCATGTGTGTAGTTTTTCATAATGAAATATAATTAAAAAAAAATTAGCAAAAAAATAAAATATAATTGAATAATAATAAATACTCTAATGTATCGCTATAGTTTATGACGAGGTGCTTTGTTTTGTGCTAGTTCGTCATTTTTTATCATTTTCTTTCATTGTATATTATATGGTAACCCTAGATTATTGATGCTTGTAACATTTATGTTATACACTGTGTGATATAGCCATAGAGATGTTACAGATAAAAAAGTATTATATTAGGCGGGAAGAAATGGCGGGAAATTGCTTTTAAATAGGTCTTTGTTTTCGATTGAATTTTATTGTAAGTGTCGTTTCTCGCTGTAATATCTCTTTGGTTGTGTGTTGTTGCAGATATAACTGTATCTTAGTTTTATATTGATTGCTTTATGTGCTATCTTCACACACAGTTTCGACTGTGGGTATTATATGTAAAAATCTTAGTTACAATAATACTGTATATTTTATTATCGACCTAACGACTGTCTGCGTCTTCAGATTAAAAAAATAACTATACAATTTTTAGGGTTTCGTTTTTGTATAGGTTGTGTTGTGTTTTCATGTGAGAGCTGACAGAAATGAATAGATGTATTGTCCGTCACTGCATAGATATAATATATATTATTTTTATTTATAGCCAGACATCTTGCTATTTATTTTCTATAATAGTCTTTGAATTACCTCATACGCAGCTGTAATTTATATATTTTATATCAAGACATGTTACGATACTAACCTATATTGGAAGATGGAAATAAGTAGCAAGTTATATAACGATATCTTTTGAAATATTTCAACATATTATTGCAATACAGAGTGATCGTTCTTGATTATTGACCTTTTTACTGGAAACTAGACTTCTGATACTGACTGGAACTGATAACACATCTGCATTTTGATTCTTAATCGACAATAAATGTGGATGTCTATGGGCTACAGCATCCACTTACCATCAGAGTGATTGTGTGCTTATTTGTCGCCCTTGTTCTATAAGAAAAAATGCTGATACTTTTACATATGGTGGTATAACATTAAATGCCGAACTCGAATTTCTCAAATAATAAATTATAAATTTAATTTACCAATTGGTTTTTTAATCCAATAACGATATGCGATTCAATTCAATTTAATTTAATCAAATTCAGCATCGATATCCTCCTCTGAAGAACTCTTAATTATATCCAGCAATTAATCCAATTAAAACAAAAGATGCCAAACATGCACTTACCAGGGCGATCGTCGGTGATGTGAGAGCACTGACATATATATTTTAGTATTTTTACCGTGTACGGTACCTTGTTGTGGTATGTTATATATGATAGCGCAATATATTTTAATAAAATGAATATATATTTTATCTACGTATGTGGCGGTCCCTAACATTTAATTCAGCGGGTGATTATTTTAGTTATATTTTTGTATTAATATTTTCTTAAATGAAATTCATGCCTTTGATTGATGTTACTGTTATTTTTCTGCTACCTCTTTTAATAATAAAATATAATTAAATTAAATTATTAAAAATGTATGGTATAATTTCTTTTATACAATTATTGTATATATTTATATAAATATTGAAATGTAAAAAATGTGTTAACGCATATTTGTATTATAATACAATAATACAGGCATCCTTGTAATTAAATTTAAAATTAAAAAAAAATGATTGTATATATTATGTTGTATGTATTTATTTTAAAGGTAGTACGAGACATGGCGAGTTAAACGACAGGAGAAATTTTATTTACTAGTAAGAGAATCCTCTCTTTGTTAAACATAATTCTGCTAAATATTTAGTTTTACGTGTTTACTATCTACAGAACATTTCTTGGTTATTCTTTATACATGTTTGTAAAATTCAAAGGTTTTTTACTGCTGCTACTAAACCATGTACAGAAACCGATAGTGCGCACTTCGTTAGGTTTGCGACATCTAGCGTGAAGCGGAGAAACTATACCATACAGTTTTTGTTAAAGATATTCTACTCAACACAGAACTTGCAGTGTCTAGTACCACCTTTACGATTCGTTTTGGCGCCAGTCGTTAGGTCGATAGTGCCTCGCCATTAATTTTCATACTAGCCAGTTTATTAAGTTTATAGTTAAGTTTTATTTGGGATAAATAATTTTGGCTGATTTCAAAAATAAATATTTATAATGCGAAAGCGATAAATGCCTTTTATTTTAAACTTAAGCCTATGTAATACACATATAATATAACAATTTAAAACATATCAAAATATTTTTTACAATAATATTTACCAATACGATACTATAGTTACCGTTACCGTTACAGCGTATTAAAGTTCATTGCTGAACATAGGCCTCCCCATAGATTGCCTCACAAGGGGGATAATTGCGTTAGTTACCACGCTTGACAAGCGGGTTGGCAACCGTAGTTTTTTATTTTTAGATTTTATTCATTAGGAAGAATTTAGTCTTACGACACCCACGGGATGATATGAGATAGTAGACATTCTTCAACAGCCTTGTACGGCAGATACACGCCCGCTAAACGTGACAATTATTAATGTAAATCGTCCCTACAAATCTAGGATGCTCCAGTCCCAAACCTAGTAGTAGCCTAAGTACATATACGTGTAGTAATACGCTCGTTAAAAGCAATAAGGGTGTGAAAGTAATTTCGATAAACTAGATTTCTTTTTCGTTGATTATAGTTTACTGTAGGGTACTTTGTTGTATAATTATAATATATAAAGCTACAGAGTTACAGCTGAAAATGTGCTGTTTATTACACGGAAGAGGACGTAGTCAAATAAAAAGGATCCAATTCACAAAAAGCTGCTGTTAAAATAATGACATTTTTTAGAACTTGGGTCTTTATTCAGTAATAATAGCTTGCTCTAATTTGTTTGTATTTTTGATTTTCCTCGACTGCGACTTTCGCTAGAAGTATCATGAAAAAGTACTTACGTAAATCTTAATACTACAAATATGATAATACAAAAAGCACCTTCAAAATGTTTATTTTTTTTTTTTTGTTTTTTTTACTTGTAGCCATCATCTTACATTACATTTTATATATCAAATAACTTATACTACTTAAATAATTTTTTGTAACACTTATTCTATATAGATACACTTATTTCACTGTCTACATACAATGAATGTCAATTTAGAAAGCCTCTATTATATCAAAACACTTGATCGTCCGTCTCCCGCAATAATGATTCATATATATGAACAAAACTGTCGATCCCTTCCTTAAAGTTATAATCAACAGTCTCTTCCTCGTCATCATTGAAGAATGCATGCGCGAAATCTATCAACTTCACCGTCCCCCAATGGTTGGGATACGGAGACTCACTCGATAGCTGGTCCAGTACTGCTCTGTAGTTCATTTTTATTTTTGACAGTTTATCCTCATAGTTATGCTCAAAGGAGTGGCTGTGATTTAGTTTCTCCAAAGCCTCGGACCACGGGGAGTTGACGGGTGGTGGGGGAGCGAAGTAGTTCTGAGCTTCGGCCATGGAAGATAGCGTTACCGGGTTAACTTTTTTATATACGGGACCGTCGGAGCTGATCTGTCCGCTGAAGTTTGAGCCCGCAGTTGGGTTGTATGTGGAGTGAATAGATTTCCTTCGCACTAACGGTCGTTGGGTACACGAATTGAGGTTTCTGAAATTTGAGAATAAAATCATGATGATTGGGATGACAAACGTTTGGGTTCCAAAAAATTTTTTTATAGGATAGGGTGACAAACGAGCACACAGTCCATCTGATGGTAAGTGGTTGCTGTGGCCCATAGACATCTACATCTATCCTCGTTTGCGAATCAAAATGCAGATGCGTTGTTACCCGTAAGGACTAAGATGGAATGCCTATTTTCCAGTAAAAAGGGTCTCCGGATCTCTACACTCACCATACGAAACACAGCAATGTTAAGCTGCTACTTTACGCTGGTATTCTGTGATAGCGTGGTCCTACCCCGGTCGAGCCGACCCATTCATGCTACAACTATAGTATTTTTTATAGTATCAGGGTGACTACTAAGCGCACAGTCTACTCGATGGCAGGCAGACGCTGGCCAGGCACCCTACACTTACCCTACGGAAATAATATGCCTGCGTCTGTTACAATTTGGACTAACTTCAAGGCAAGAGTGAATATAAGCTTTTGTTACAGTAAACAGCGCGATTTCAACTTTTTATTATACTTTGGAGAGGAGGCACTTAAATTTACTCAAAGACTGTAAAGGAACCCCTGACAGTGTATCTATCTAACAACAGTAACATCATCATCATTATTGTCACACGCTGAAGATTAAGTTGCTTCAGTGTGTCATCACCTTGTATAAAATAATCTCACCGGTGGTGGGGAGAAGAACTAAAGTGTGAGGGTATCTCTGCGCTCACTAATCTGCCTGCCTCGCGTGATAAAGAACTGTTTCAAGTAACGCAAGACTGATGGCGCCTGTATGAAAATGCCATCGTCCAAAAAAAAAGCTTGCGATGCGACCATGCACTTGATTTGTAATTCAATGGTTCATACCTTGGTCTCACATCTCTATCAACCCGTTTAATAACGGTAATAAACAAATCAAAATATCCATACAACTATTAATTACATTTTAATTCATTCGTCAAGGCTTTTTTATGTACACAGGAGAACGATAGGGTAAGATCTGTTGGGGTGCGAAGTCAGAAGTCCTCCACGTGTGCCTGGTAGTTGCGGGTCCCTCTCGATACGTCTGGAGGGAAGAGCAGCTACTGGGCCGGTGCACCCTGGGCGCGGCAGTAATCTTCCTCGAGAAATGAGAAGAAATTCTTACTCCTTGGGGAAGGTTACTGCCGCGGCTAATTATTCTGACATGGGTGGGGTCCGTCCCGGACCAACGGCGCGTTCCACTGCGTGACCCTCTGATCAGCAGAGGGCATAGCAGAGGAGTGAGGGCGGGCTCGGTGTGCACTTACCCTGCCTCCGGGCAGACAGTGAAGGATTCATCCTTTGCTGTCACCGCCGGTCTCGTAATCCCAGTATCGAAGTGTCGTGGATCATGTCTCGCGGCTTTGATTGGGACCGAGGGTCTTGGCTTAACCGCCCGGACCGCGAGGGAGAAAACCTCTATAAAAAGTTACCCCGAATCTCAAGCGGCGACGCACCGCGAGGGGATGGATGGCTGACGGGGTTCTATGAACAAATCAGTCGATAGTGCGCTCCTCGCCAGGGTACCTGCAGACCCCCTGGCGAGTAATAAATCCTCTAAATCTGCTTACCTTGGTAAGGGGTCACTGCCAAGGTGGACATTTAATTACTCCCATACTCGTGGGTACAAATATGGAAAATAAAGAACAAAAAACCAAAACCGCCGGCAACGGCAACGTAGAGGAGAGGAGGAACGATGCGGGGACAGAGTCCGACGCCGCATCGAGCAGCGTGGGAGGCTCAGAGAGCTCCCGACGCGTGGAGCCTGGGACCGCGGAGACCAGTAAGTTCTTCCGCAAGCGGTCCAGGCGGGATGGCGACCAGGGGTCGTCAGCCGGAGAAGAGGAGACTTCGGCCCGGAAAATCCCCACCAACAGGCGGGGCGGGCTGAGAGGCAAGGGGAGGGGGCCCTCTGACAATCAGAGGGCCGAACAAGCGGCAAAGCATGCCGAGGAGGGGCGCCACCCGGGCGATACGGCTCGGGTATCAGGCGAAGAGACGGATGCGACTGGCGGCTCCGAGGTGGAGCGTAAGGCCAGATTCGTAAAGGAGGTGGAGGCCGCGATCAAGGTCGTGGCCCACAAGCAAAAGGCCTCCTCAAAGTTAAAGGCCATTCCCGCGGCCTCCGCCTCCATCATGGCGGCTGCGGAGGCCAACTTTGTTGGGGCCGAGCTTAATGTAAACGAGGTAGCGGAGCTGCGGGCGGAAGTGGCCCGCCTGACGTCCGCCATGGAGACTCTCCAGAAGGAGAACGAGAAGCTCCGCGCAGACCTGGCCAGTCTACGTGAGCCTGCCTCTCGCGCGGCGCCCCAGACGCAGCGCCCAAGCCAGCCCGTGCCGGTGGAGAACCAGGTTCTGAACCTGGTCCGGCAGGAGCTGGCTGCCTTCCAGCACCGGTTCTCCGTGCTGGAGGGCATCGTCCTGCGCCCCCCCCTAGGGGCAAACAAGACGGCGGCGAGGCCGGCAACGGTCTCGTACGCGGCGGCCACAGCTGCCGCATCCAGGCCGGGGCCGTCCAGCCAGCCTTCGGGCGGGGCTGCAGTTGCCCCTCCTCCCCCTGAAAAGCCGGCTCCGGCAAAACCGGTACCGGCTGAACCGGCTCCGGCTAAGCCGGCAACGGGAAAGAGAGGCAAGGCGAAGACAAAAAAGGGCAAAGCGGCAGCACAGGTGGTGGCTGCGCCAGCCCCAGTGCCTGCGGCGAATGTGCCAGCGCCAGCGGCAAGCCAGCTGCCGCCGCCGCCACCGCCCCCGCAGCTCCCTACACCTCCCACGGCTGAAGCCGGTTGGCAGGTGGTCGGGGACAAAAATAAGGGGAAGAAGGCAGCCAAAAAGGCCAAAGAGCAGGAGCGGCAGCGCCAGTTCAGGGCGCGCAAGATGGCGGCTAGGCTCCGCGCCCCGAAGACCGCAGCTGTAGTGATTACACTACAGCCGGACGCGGAAAAGAAGGGCGTTACCTACCGCGATCTGCTCGCGAAGGCGAAAGAGGCGGTGGATCTCGGGGAGCTCGGGATCACCGGGGGCCTCCGGCTCAAAGTCACCCAGACGGGGGCCCGTATGCTGGAGATCCCCGGGGAATCCAGTGGCGCGACCGCGGACGCTCTGGCTGCGAAGCTCAGAGCGTCCCTGGACGCGGACGAGGCCCGAGTGTCCAGGCCCGTCAGATGCGCAGACCTGCGCATCATGGGTCTGGACGACTCGGTATCGGAGAAGGAGTTAGTGGCCGCCATCGCCAGGTCCGGGGGGTGCACTACTGACCAGGTCAGGTCAGGCGCCATACGCCCGGACCAACAGGGTATGCATGCCGCCACGGTGTGCTGCCCTGTTACGGCGGCCAAAACCATAGTGGAGGGCCGAAGGCTTCTGGTGGGCTGGGTCTCAGCGCAGGTTAAGCTGCTGGAGCCCAGACCTCTGAGGTGCTACCGCTGTCTCGTGGGGCACCACGTATCTGTGAAATGCGCCTCGGAGGTTGACCGCAGTGGCCTTTGCTTCCGCTGCTGTCAGCCCGGACACATATCGGCGACCTGCTGCGCCACGCCGCACTGTGATGCATGTGCGGCGACCGGCAAGCCAGCCGATCACCGGGCCGGAAGCAAGGCCTGCGTGCCACCCGCCAAGGCCAAGGCCGCGGGTAGGGGAGGGCCCTCCGCCGCCACCGTCTCTGTGGCCACCGCCGCAGTCGCGACTGCCGCCGCCGCCGCCGCCGCTGTCATTATCGCTGCCGCCGCCGCCGCGACACCGACGCCCGCAGAGAGGCGCCCCGTGGAGGAAGCTGAAATGGAATGCCTATAACGGCCCCATTAAGCTTCCTCCAGGCGAATATCAACCACTGCGCCTGCGCTCAGGATCTGTTGCTCCAGAGCATGGCGCAGTGGTCGATCAACATCGCTGTGGTCGCTGAGCCGTATTTTGTCTGGCCTAGGGAGGACTGGGTGGCGGACCTTAACGGCTCAGTGGCCATCATTTCTTCAGCCGCCGCCGGTACCCCGACCCTTGAAGGTGTCAGGAGGGGTCAGGGGTGTGTAGCAGCACGGTTCGGGGAGTTCGTCGTTGTGGGGGTGTACTTCTCCCCGAACCGATCTCTCGCCGAGTTTCACAACTCTCTTGCAGAGCTGAGAGCAGTCGTCGTCGGAAGTAATCCCCTCCCCGTACTTGTCCTCGGGGACTTCAATGCCAAGAACTTGGCTTGGGGTTCTCGTCGTACAGATGTGCGGGGTAGGATGGTGGAAGACTGGGCTCTGGAGACAGGCCTGGTCGTCCTAAATCGGGGTTCTGTCCCCACGTGTGTGCGGATGCGGGGCGAGTCGGTGGTGGACATTTCGTTCGCTAGCCTCGCTCTGTCGCCGCGTGCCATTGACTGGCGTGTCATGGAGGGGGTGGAGACCTACTCCGACCACCGGTACATCCGGTTTGACGTCTCCACCCAGCCCTCGAGCGCGCCAGTCCAACAGGCCCCGAGTGGTCCGCGTTGGGCGCTGAAGCAGCTGGACCGGGAGCTCCTCCTGGAAGCCTCGATCGTGCAGGCCTGGGTGTCATCACCGGACAGGCCTGCCGACGTCAATGATGAGGCAGGGTGGTTCCAGGAGGCCATGTCCGAGATATGTGACGTGGCAATGCCCCGCGTCCGGCCAGGAAGCGCCCGGCGTCAGGTGTATTGGTGGTCGCGTGAGCTGACGTCTCTGCGCGAGGCGTGTGTCGCCGCGCGGCACCTGTACGCCAGGCATCGCAGGCTCCGCATTCGTCCACCGAATGCGGCAGCCATTGAGGCGGAGCTGTACGAGGGATACAGAGCGGCAAAGACCGCCCTCCGGGAGGCAGTCCTGCGGGCCCGGGATCGGGCCCGTGAGGAGATGCTGGAGACTCTCGATAGAGATCCGTGGGGGCGCCCTTACAAGATCGTGCGGGATAAACTCCGCACCTGGGCCCCCCCGCTGACGCAGAGTCTCCGGCCTCAGCTCGTGGAGGATGTGGTGAGCGCTCTGTTCCCTGCGCGCGGGGAACATCCGCCCCCGCCTATGGCTCCGCCACCTGCGGTGCCGGAAGCGGACCACCAGGACGACGACGACGACATCCCGGAAGGGACCGGGGTAGACCTGAGAGTGGCGGTACGTAGGCTCAAGGCCAGGAATACCGCCCCAGGACCCGATGGCTTGCCTGGCAAAGCCTGGGTCCTGGCCTCGGGCCCCGACTGGAGGGGCTCCTAAGCGCATGCTTGGAGAGAGGCCAATTCCCGCTTCGTTGGAAGACGGGGAAGCTGGTCCTCATTCGGAAGCCGGGGCGCCCTGCGGACTCTCCGTCCGCATACCGGCCCGTGGTGCTGCTCGACGAGGTGGGCAAGCTCTTTGAAAGAGTAATTGCAAACCGCCTCGCCGAGCACCTTGCGGGGACGGGGCCGGATCTTGCGGAACACCAGTTTGGTTTCCGCAAGAGGCGCTCTACGGTGGACGCCATCATGCGCGTGAGAGCCCTCACGACGGGGGATGCAGTGGCCAGGGGGGGGGGGGTTGTCTTGGCGGTGTCTCTCGACATCGCCAACGCCTTCAACTCCATGCCCTGGAGCTGCATTAGGGAGGCACTCCGGTATCACCGGGTGCCGACCTATCTCCGTCGTATAGTCGGGGACTATCTGACGGACAGGGCCGTCATCTACCCCGGTCGAAACGGAGAGTGGAACCGGCGAGAGATGTCGTGCGGTGTCCCACAGGGTTCGGTTCTGGGGCCGCCCCTGTGGAACATCGGTTACGACTGGGTGCTGCGCGCCGACCTCCCTACCGGCGTCAGCGTAGTTTGCTACGCTGACGACACGCTGGTACTGGCACAAGGGGGGTCGTACGAGGCGGCGGCGGAAACTATGACACGCGGGGTTGCGATAGTCGTTGAGAGGATCCGGCAACTGGGTCTCGAGGTGGCTCTGCACAAGTCCGAGGCCATGCACTTCCATGGTCCTCGGAACAGGCCACCACCGGGATCCTCAGTGATGGTAGGAGGGGTATCCATCGGCGTCGAGTCGACGTTGAAGTACCTAGGACTCGTCCTCGACGGCCGATGGAACTTCGTTGAGCACTTCCGACGTTTGGCTCCCAAACTGGAACGGACCGGGGCTGCCTTCAGGCGGCTCCTGCCGAACCTGGGGGGGCCAAACGCCTCCTGCCGGAGGCTCTACGCGGGGATCGTGAGGTCCATGGCCCTTTACGGGGCCCCGGTGTGGGCGCGTGGTTTGGCGCGGCTTGCCGACCACCACCTAAACGCGCCCCAAAGGGTGGTTGCCGTAAAGATGGTTCGCGGCTACCGCACGATCTCCCGCGAGGCGGCGAGCCTCCTTGCCGGATTGCCGCCATGGGATCTGGAGGCGATAGTCCTCGCGCGCCTGCACGAATGGCGCGCGGCAGCACTATGCCGGGGGGAAACCCCGCTGCCGCGGCAAGTTGTCGCGCAGCGGACAGACTTCCGGCACGATCTCATGGCGACATGGAGAGAGCGACTGTCGCAACCCCGTGCTGGGCACGCCACTATAGCGGCGATAAGACCCCTCTTTGAGGAGTGGCTTGAGAGACGCCACGGCGTCCTCACCTTCCGCCTGACGCAGGTCCTCACCGGACACGGTGTGTTCGGGAGGTTCCTGCACCGAATCGGGCGGGAGGAAACGCCCGGGTGCTCCCACTGCGAGGATCGACCGGAGGACACGGTGGAGCACACCGTGGAGGTGTGCTCTGCTTGGGCGGAGCACCGCCGTGTCCTCGTAGCGGCGATAGGCGGCGGCGACCTCTCGCGTCCGGCTCTGGTCGAAGCCATGGTCCGGAGCGAGACGGAATGGGATGCCGTCACCACCTTCTGCGAAGCAGTGATGCTAGCGAAGGAGGTGGCGGAGCGGGAGAAGGAAAGAGCAACAGCTTTCCTTCCCGGCCGCCGCGGGAGACGCCCCGGGCGTCGGGGGCTACGTCGTGGCCCCCGACCACCGTAGGCGCGGGCCTGTGGACGGCGAGCAATGGGTAGCTCGCCGTCCGTCCGTCTAACGACGACAGGCCGTGTCGACGGCGCGTTTTGTTCCACGCGCGCCTCAAAGAGCTGTCAGCAGCGTGAAGGGGCCCGCAAGGGCCGACGCCTGCCGGGGCTGCGGGCTGTTCGAAAGAGATACCGCGGCTCCGGAACGTAAGGGCACTGAAGGAACACGGATGGTTTTTAGTCAGTAAAAGTCTGACACTCCCTTCCGCTCCACCCACAGCGAAAGGCGTCATTAGATGATTTTCCATCCGCAAAAAAAAAAAAAAAAGGGTAAGATCTGTTAGGTTTTCGGGCGTTAAATCTAACCCAAAAATTAAGTAACCAAAGTACTATTAAGATAGAATATAGATAGTAACAAGTTACAACTATTTGTAGGTAAGTATGCACAGGGTATCCGGCGGCAGAATTAGGATTACATTTACCAATATTTTTAAATGTAAAAAACTTAGGGCGGAAACGGGAAATTAGATTTTTGGAACGAAGTTCGGTAAAAACGGTACGAATTTGGGGGATGGAGGCTAGGCGAAAAATAGTGAAAGATTTTTCCGTCACGACCCTTTTTATAGTGCGAGCAAGATGGAATAATTATATTACTATTAAAATAATATTTGTTTCACGGCAAGATAGCCGTGAAACAAATATTCTTTTAATAGACGCTAGTAGGCAATTCATTTATTGGTATTTGTTAATCAATAATGTAATACGTTTATCAATAATAACAGGAGGTGCTAAGAACCTCCACCGGAGGTTCTTAGCACCTCCTGTTATTATTGATAAACCTAAGACGACTCGACCTGGCAACATACAACGCACGCACCCTGAGGACTAACGAGAAGATCGTAGAGCTGGAAGAAGAGATAGCCAAGTTAAGCTGGCATATAATAGGATTATCCGAGGTCCGAAGAGAGGGGGAGGACACGGTAATCCTCAAATCCGGCAACTTGTTCTATCACCGGGAGGCCGACCATCTGTCCCAAGGAGGTGTCGGATTTATCGCCCACAAGTTTCTCGTTAAGAACGTTGTAAAGATTGTGAGTGTGTCTACAAGGGTTGCGTACCTTATACTCAGAATCACCAAACGGTATTCGTTGAAGGTCATACAGGATTACGCACCAACTTCGGCACACCCCGATGAGGAGGTGGAAGAAATGTATGAGGATATATCTAGAGTCATGCATTCCTTCAAAACCCACTATACGGTGTTAATGGGAGACTTCAATGCAAAACTAGGCACAAGAGAGGACGGTGAGCTGAAGGTAGGGAAATTTGGGATAGGGCAACGGAACCCAAGGGGCCAGCAGCTAACCGACTTCATGGAGAAAGGGGACGCTTTATGATGAACTATTTCTTCCAGAAGCGGCCCCACAGGAAGTGGACCTGGTCGAGCCCCGACGGTTCGACAAAAATGAGATTGACTTCATTATGACGACCAGACGACAACTGTTCAGTGATGTCTCCGTGATCGCGAGGGTGAAAACTGGTAGCGATCACCGAATGGTTAGAGGCACACTGAACCGAAACGTTAAGTTGGAGAGGTCTCTTCTAATGAAGTCGACGCTCCGTCCCCCTCGTGTTCTGTTCCAAAGTCCCGAAACCTTTCAGCTCGAGTTACAAAACCGTTTTCAGTGCCTAGAAGACTGCAATGAAGTGGACGATATGAATGACAAGCTCGTGGAAACTGTCCATGCGGTCGGAGCTAAGTTCTACAAGACCCGCCGCAGAAGAACATAAAAACTCTTCGAACATACTCTTAATCTCATGGCTGTTAGACGGGAAATGAAGCTGCAGTCTTCAACAGATTTGACACCATACAGGCAAATGAACAGACAGATCTCCAAATGCATGCGGCGGGACTTACGCAACTTCAATACATCTTGTATTGAAGAAGCGATCGAGCGGAACCAAGGCTCCAAAGTCTCTCTCTGCCAGAAAGAGCCAACTGTCAAAGCTGAAGACCGAGTGTGGCAGCATCGTTTCCGGGACACCTGTGATTTTGAGTGAGATTGAGAGGTTCTATGGGTTCGTTGGAGCTACACGCAAGTGTAACGATCCAAGAACGAGTCTTATTCGACACTATTCCGATGATATCCCGGACGTGAGCGACCTTAGAATGACTCTCCAGCACCTTAAAAACGGCAAGGCTCCAGGTGAGGATGGAATTACAGCGGAGCTTCTGAAAGCCGGTGGAAAACTGGTACTTGAAGTCCTTCAGAAACTCTTTAATTCCGTTCTCCATGGCGGCACTACTCCTGAGGCGTGGAGCAGAAGTGCGGTGGTCTTGTTCTTCAAGAAAGGCGACAACGCTCTCTTGAAGAACTACAGACCAATTTCCCTTCTGAGCCGCGTCTACGTGCTATTTTCGAGAGTCATTACGAATCGTCTCGCACGCAGACTTGACGACTTCCAGCCTCCCGAACAAGCCGGTTTCCGAAAAGGCTTTAGTACGATAGACCACATACACACCCTTCGGCAAATTGTACATAAGACAGAGGAGTATAATCTGCCACTTTGCCTTGCGTATGTGGACTATGAGAAAGCCTTTGATTCCGTCGAAATGAGGGCGGTGTTGCAGTCCCTTCAGCGGTGCCATGTTGACTATCGGTATATCGAAGTGCTGAAGTGTTTGTACAGTAGGGCTACGATGGCTATCCGAGTACAGAATCAGAGCATGAAACCTATCCAACTGCAGAGAGGTGTATGACAGAGCGACGTTATATCCCCGAAACCCTTCACCGCTGCATTGGAAGACGTTTTTAAGCTACTGGACTGGAAAGGATACGGTATCAACATCAATGGCGAGTACATCACTCACCTTCGATTTGCCTACGATATATTCCTTATGGCAGAATCGCTGGAGGACCTAAGCACTATGCTCAATGACCTCAATAGTGTCTCCCGACGGATAGGTCTTAAGATGAACATGGACAAAACAAAGATCATGTTTAATGTCCGTGTCACACCTATGCCGGTACTTATTGGGAGCACTAAGCTCGAAGTAGTTGACGAGTATGTTTACCTGGGACAAATAGTCCGACTAGGTAAGTCCAACTTCGACCAAGAGGTCATTTGACGGATTCAACTCGGCTGGGTAGCGTTCGGGAAACTACGACACATCTTCTCGTCAGGTATACTTCAAAACCTGAAAACGAGATAATGGATCTGAGACTTTGTCCTTCACTGCTGGCCGTATGAGGAAGCTCAAGGTCAGCGAGCTATGGAAAGGGCTACGCTCGGGGTTTATCTGCGTGGTAAATTTAGAAATGAGGAAATGGATGGCCAGCCCATTGCCACTTCAGCTAACTAGCTGAAGTGTCAATGGGCCGGCCATATAGCTCGAAGAAGCAACAACCGATTGGGAAGAAAGGTTCTCGAGTGGCAGCAGTAGTGTACTGTAATGTAGCGCAGTACAGTGTAGTGTGGTGCAGCCTGCGGCGTGCAGTACTCACCGGGCGGCGTGCCGCAGCCGCGCGGCGTCGTACACCAGCAGCAGCGAGGCGGCTGTGTACTGTAGTGTACTGTAATGTAGCGCAGTACAGTGTAGTGTGGTGCAGCCTGCGGCGTGCAGTACTCACCGGGCGGCGTGCCGCAGCCGCGCGGCGTCGTACACCAGCAGCAGCGAGGCGGCTGTGTACTGTAGTGTACTGTAATGTAGCGCAGTACAGTGTAGTGTGGTGCAGCCTGCGGCGTGCAGTACTCACCGGGCGGCGTGCCGCAGCCGCGCGGCGTCGTACACCAGCAGCAGCGAGGCGGCTGTGTACTGTAGTGTACTGTAATGTAGCGCAGTACAGTGTAGTGTGGTGCAGCCTGCGGCGTGCAGTACTCACCGGGCGGCGTGCCGCAGCCGCGCGGCGTCGTACACCAGCAGCAGCGAGGCGGCTGTGTACTGTAGTGTACTGTAATGTAGCGCAGTACAGTGTAGTGTGGTGCAGCCTGCGGCGTGCAGTACTCACCGGGCGGCGTGCCGCAGCCGCGCGGCGTCGTACACCAGCAGCAGCGAGGCGGCTGTGTACTGTAGTGTACTGTAATGTAGCGCAGTACAGTGTAGTGTGGTGCAGCCTGCGGCGTGCAGTACTCACCGGGCGGCGTGCCGCAGCCGCGCGGCGTCGTACACCAGCAGCAGCGAGGCGGCTGTGTACTGTAGTGTACTGTAATGTAGCGCAGTACAGTGCAGTGTGGTGCAGCCTGCGGCGTGCAGTACTCACCGGGCGGCGTGCCGCAGCCGCGCGGCGTCGTACACCAGCAGCAGCGAGGCGGCTGTGTACTGTAGTGTACTGTAATGTAGCGCAGTACAGTGTAGTGTGGTGCAGCCTGCGGCGTGCAGTACTCACCGGGCGGCGTGCCGCAGCCGCGCGGCGTCGTACACCAGCAGCAGCGAGGCGGCTGTGTACTGTAGTGTACTGTAATGTAGCGCAGTACAGTGTAGTGTGGTGCAGCCTGCGGCGTGCAGTACTCACCGGGCGGCGTGCCGCAGCCGCGCGGCGTCGTACACCAGCAGCAGCGAGGCGGCTGTGTACTGTAGTGTACTGTAATGTAGCGCAGTACAGTGTAGTGTGGTGCAGCCTGCGGCGTGCAGTACTCACCGGGCGGCGTGCCGCAGCCGCGCGGCGTCGTACACCAGCAGCAGCGAGGCGGCTGTGTACTGTAGTGTACTGTAATGTAGCGCAGTACAGTGTAGTGTGGTGCAGCCTGCGGCGTGCAGTACTCACCGGGCGGCGTGCCGCAGCCGCGCGGCGTCGTACACCAGCAGCAGCGAGGCGGCTGTGTACTGTAGTGTACTGTAATGTAGCGCAGTACAGTGTAGTGTGGTGCAGCCTGCGGCGTGCAGTACTCACCGGGCGGCGTGCCGCAGCCGCGCGGCGTCGTACACCAGCAGCAGCGAGGCGGCTGTGTACTGTAGTGTACTGTAATGTAGCGCAGTACAGTGTAGTGTGGTGCAGCCTGCGGCGTGCAGTACTCACCGGGCGGCGTGCCGCAGCCGCGCGGCGTCGTACACCAGCAGCAGCGAGGCGGCTGTGTACTGTAGTGTACTGTAATGTAGCGCAGTACAGTGTAGTGTGGTGCAGCCTGCGGCGTGCAGTACTCACCGGGCGGCGTGCCGCAGCCGCGCGGCGTCGTACACCAGCAGCAGCGAGGCGGCTGTGTACTGTAGTGTACTGTAATGTAGCGCAGTACAGTGTAGTGTGGTGCAGCCTGCGGCGTGCAGTACTCACCGGGCGGCGTGCCGCAGCCGCGCGGCGTCGTACACCAGCAGCAGCGAGGCGGCTGTGTACTGTAGTGTACTGTAATGTAGCGCAGTACAGTGTAGTGTGGTGCAGCCTGCGGCGTGCAGTACTCACCGGGCGGCGTGCCGCAGCCGCGCGGCGTCGTACACCAGCAGCAGCGAGGCGGCTGTGTACTGTAGTGTACTGTAATGTAGCGCAGTACAGTGTAGTGTGGTGCAGCCTGCGGCGTGCAGTACTCACCGGGCGGCGTGCCGCAGCCGCGCGGCGTCGTACACCAGCAGCAGCGAGGCGGCTGTGTACTGTAGTGTACTGTAATGTAGCGCAGTACAGTGTAGTGTGGTGCAGCCTGCGGCGTGCAGTACTCACCGGGCGGCGTGCCGCAGCCGCGCGGCGTCGTACACCAGCAGCAGCGAGGCGGCTGTGTACTGTAGTGTACTGTAATGTAGCGCAGTACAGTGTAGTGTGGTGCAGCCTGCGGCGTGCAGTACTCACCGGGCGGCGTGCCGCAGCCGCGCGGCGTCGTACACCAGCAGCAGCGAGGCGGCTGTGTACTGTAGTGTACTGTAATGTAGCGCAGTACAGTGTAGTGTGGTGCAGCCTGCGGCGTGCAGTACTCACCGGGCGGCGTGCCGCAGCCGCGCGGCGTCGTACACCAGCAGCAGCGAGGCGGCTGTGTACTGTAGTGTACTGTAATGTAGCGCAGTACAGTGTAGTGTGGTGCAGCCTGCGGCGTGCAGTACTCACCGGGCGGCGTGCCGCAGCCGCGCGGCGTCGTACACCAGCAGCAGCGAGGCGGCTGTGTACTGTAGTGTACTGTAATGTAGCGCAGTACAGTGTAGTGTGGTGCAGCCTGCGGCGTGCAGTACTCACCGGGCGGCGTGCCGCAGCCGCGCGGCGTCGTACACCAGCAGCAGCGAGGCGGCTGTGTACTGTAGTGTACTGTAATGTAGCGCAGTACAGTGTAGTGTGGTGCAGCCTGCGGCGTGCAGTACTCACCGGGCGGCGTGCCGCAGCCGCGCGGCGTCGTACACCAGCAGCAGCGAGGCGGCTGTGTACTGTAGTGTACTGTAATGTAGCGCAGTACAGTGTAGTGTGGTGCAGCCTGCGGCGTGCAGTACTCACCGGGCGGCGTGCCGCAGCCGCGCGGCGTCGTACACCAGCAGCAGCGAGGCGGCTGTGTACTGTAGTGTACTGTAATGTAGCGCAGTACAGTGTAGTGTGGTGCAGCCTGCGGCGTGCAGTACTCACCGGGCGGCGTGCCGCAGCCGCGCGGCGTCGTACACCAGCAGCAGCGAGGCGGCTGTGTACTGTAGTGTACTGTAATGTAGCGCAGTACAGTGTAGTGTGGTGCAGCCTGCGGCGTGCAGTACTCACCGGGCGGCGTGCCGCAGCCGCGCGGCGTCGTACACCAGCAGCAGCGAGGCGGCTGTGTACTGTAGTGTACTGTAATGTAGCGCAGTACAGTGTAGTGTGGTGCAGCCTGCGGCGTGCAGTACTCACCGGGCGGCGTGCCGCAGCCGCGCGGCGTCGTACACCAGCAGCAGCGAGGCGGCCGCCAGGCGCAGCGAGCGTGGCGCCGCGGCCCAGCGCTGCAGCGCCCACAGCGCGGCGAGCTGCTGCAGCAGCAGCGCTCTGCACGCAGCACCGCTCACGCCACACGTGTTCAGGTAGTTACGGATTGCTGCCGGACAAGTATACGCTATACAGTATACACACTTGGTGTTAAATCTTATTTTGAATCTAGGAGTTCGTCTGTATTTGTCTTATAATGTAAAAGCTATATATACAGGGTTATTTTTCAAAGAGTAGCCAAATTTTATATTGAAGTTCAAATAAATTATTTTATACCGATATTACTTTTTGCGGTCTTTGAAAATACGAGTAAATAAAGCTTCTACTGTTGTTGTTTATGGGCAACAACTACTCTTACGCGCGCTCCTGTTTGTGTGATTCATTTCAGGTTTTCGTTTCTCAAGTTTTTGCCTACTATTGGTACTTCAAAATAGAATCCGGTTGTATTGTGGGACGTGAATAACGAACACACCACATGTTAGCTATGAGCATTATAACGTATAGACAGTTATGGAAACGTCTATTTACTTTATAACGTATAGATAGTTATACATAACGCTCATAACTGTCTATTTCTTATAACGATCCGCAACGCATAGAGTACCTTTGAACCGCAACGCTGCAACGTGACAGTTATACGAGTACATAACGCTCATAACAGTCTATTTCTTATAACGATCCGCAACGCACAGAGTACCTTTGAACCGCAACGCTGCAACGTTGCGTTGGCTTGGAATCGTGATTCGTGATATTAAAACATCACGTACTCGCCGCCGTACAAAAACAAATGTTATGCCGTGTACGATAAGAATGAAACTGCAGCGGGGCTCATATTGAAACGTGTAGGTGAGCGAAGCGAAATTCGAGAAATAAGTTTATTTCTTTCTTTTTCATATAGACACTTGTATAACTATTTCAAATTGTCAATATGTCTTTTTTAATAAAGCAATTTTAAACAGCGTGCTGTTTATTATAAAATTCTACACACTAAATACGGGTTTTTGCCATATATTGAAAAATAACACTTGTTCCCCAAAATGTAAGGTTAAACTGCATTACCTTCTGTTCTTCAACTTTTGAACTTGAGTTTTAAGTCTAAATTTTGGGTGTAATATTATTGTTTAAAAACTTTGCTTCATTTGCTAATTACAAGTTTATTTCGAAGCATAAAGCACGCATAGTGATATTAGTGTTCATAAAAGAAGTCTAAAACAAACAAAAAGCTTTTTTTTAAATAAAAAGCGCGTTGTAATATTTGTAAAAACGGATTTAGTTTTCAGACGACTTCAGGTTATCTGAAGTTACATTTACGGCAGCGATATATAGAAGCGTACACACAAGTTTCGTTAGAACAGCAAATGATTGCTAGATCTTCGAGACCTGTGAACACTTTGGGTGTACTTGCGTCAGCACTAACTTAAAAGACAACTTTTTGAGCCAGCCTTCGATGTCAAATCCAACTTCCGTGATGCGATCAGTTGTACTGTACCGCAGTCTCAACACAAATAAGGAAAAATGGATGCCTTAATTCCTAGAAAGACGTCAAAAGATCAAAAGTACGAAGTAAAATTAATTTCAGCAACTAAATTGGTATTTACTTAGTGAAACTAAAATAATTTTGATGATAACTGTTCTATGAAGGTATATTGTTAAGTTGCGGTTACATAGAAAATAGACAGTTATGAATGTAGATAGTTATGATAACGTTATCCATTGTACCATAACGATAACGTTACGTTATTTAGAAAAGACATAACGACACACCGCTACCACATGTTTAGGCCAAATATAGGCATTTGAAGTTGCATCCAATAGCGTGACTCGGTGCATCGCCCGATGGTGTGAGGTGACATGAACGCCGCCGCCGGGGGGGCGGCGGTGTGCCGCTTCTCGGCGTTCGGTCGGGTAAGCCGACATCAGTAGCTTGACCGCAGCGGCTCTGTCGACTAGTGTATTACCATGCGACCGCTGGATCGGTTGCGCGCGGCCAGTTTTTGGTTTTGGTGGTCTAGAATTTGAGTAATTGTGCGCGTCTAATTTACTATTGAATATTTGGGTTTCGTGTAGACCGCCTCGAATTGGTTTGTCTAATTTGTACGTTTCGTGACAGGAGGCTTGTATTGAATTTGAGTGATTAAAGTAACTTCGTTTGCAAGTAATTTACGTCAATTTGTATAGTGATTGCATTTTGAAGCGCATTTGCAATCTTTAATTTGCTTGAGTGACCTGTTAATATCGTACGAAAGAATCTTAGTTGTTGTGTGGAACGCGGAACTTTGTGACCCGAGAGAAGGTCGCGTTCGGTTTCTAGAAATAATTTGTTGATAAGTCAACCCGGAACCTTGAATATTGAACTTTGATCGACCGTTCATTAGTTGTGCCGTGTGTCACGTATTTGAGTACGATTAACGAGGCTTATCCTTGAGTTTGAAGTTAATTAAATGTACAATAAAGTTGATAGATTGAAATAGTGTACAATAAAGTTGATAAACTGAAATAGTGAAATGAAGGCAGAAATTTTCAATTGGTGATCTACGACTGGAGGAAGCGCACATTGGGAGAACATCAGCTCCAGTGGATCTTCTGTCCGATTAAATCGGGCCGTCAGGTCACATATATAAACACTATTACACACTACTTACATACACCTCACTTATCACCTGACTGGTACCCTGTGGTCAACCCTACCTCCTGAAATAGGTAAGTTCTTGCTTATTTGTCAGCCGTTTTTTGAACATTTATCCATAGGCCGTTGGGCCCCGTCCTCTATTGCCCGTCGATGGGATTACTCATGGGCCCTAGGCCAATCAACCTTTGCCCAACGGGGCAACTCAGGGCGTAAACACCACATATTAAATAATCGTTTATTCACAACGTAAATTCAAAGTAGTGTAGCAGTCGAACGATCGGATCGACTGGCGAAGCGAGAAAAACCAAATCAGTTGCTCCCATGCAGCCAAGGGTTTCCGAAGATTGTGAGACGGTCGAACAGGCCAGGCCGTGCCGCTACACTTCGTTATACATAGACGAACACGTTTTCTTAATATATTTTTTAGAACCACGTTCTTGAGCACTTTTAACTTCCGTGAACACAGCAATAATTTTACTGTGGCGGTCTTCATAACTTTGGGCATCTTTGACGTCAACACGACTCTTTATACATAGATAAAAGACTAACGGTGAAAGTTCCAGCGAATTTACAGACCGTAGTATAGGGCCTCCGTATGTAATCCACCTATCTTCATATTCACTATTTAAGTTATCGCTCACTACACTTGAATAGTTTGATTATAGTTTTTGTCCAATAAAAAAATAAAAATTATGAGTAAATTCGGATGCAATCGAAAACTTTTTCGGTCAAATAAAATCATACAATTTTAGGGATCATAATTCGACTTGCCACTATTTCATAAATGCTTTTAAATCTTTATTAATTACAGGATTCATTAAGTTTTACCGCTCATCTTTTAATTGTGAAGATGATGTTAGCGCACAATAAAGAACCTGTTTAAAGGACATGAAAGTGAAGTGAGTAACGGAAGTGGTGAAAGTGGTGAATCTTATATTGATACTTATCCATTAATTCTAAATTTGTAAACAAAATTATTGTAAAGTTAAAGTGAGGACTGCATGATAATTAAGTTATTAGTTATAGTTTTTTAATTATAGTTTTTTTTAATAATCTATATATTAATAAGTTAATTATTAAATTTGTAAACAAAAGTATTTAAAAAAAAATTAATGTGTAGTCTTCGCGTTAATATAAGAAGTCATTAATAAAAAATATTAAATTTCAACATTGTTTCATGTATTTACTTCGTTTTATTTTCAATATAATAAAATTAATTTTGCAAGTGGCTATTATTTGGGACATTTTTTGCCTGGTGTAGCGGCTTCATATTAAAAAAAAAAAAGAAATGTCATATATCATTTTGCTACAACCAATCAGGACGCAAAAGCTAAGTCGAGTAAGTTTAGTTCGTGAAATGTTCGTCTGTTTCGGGTATAATCTACTAGTTAGTCTGTGAGAAAATTCCAGTCGTGCATCGCAGCACTGATACACACTTTTTTTTTAAATAGGATAAGGGTGAGTGTGATCGAGCACACAGTCCACCTGATTTTTTCTCAACTAAGAATCGTTGTCATGCTGAGGACTCAGATGGAATACGAGTACCTCGTTTCTTTCTCGCCCTGTAAACAGGGTCTCCAGTTGTCTACACTCACCATACGAAACACAGCAGCATTAAGATGCTGCTGTGTTTCTATTTTACGCTGGTATTCTGTGAGAGCGTGGTCCTTCCCCGGTCGATCGGACCCATTTTTGCTACAACCATAACATAGCTGCAACGTGACTCTACCACGGAAAAAGTGTTTGTAGTTGGTTGCAATGTCACTTACCATCAGGTCAGTAAGTCCGTTTGTCAAATTTTCATAAAATAATTTAAACATTAAAAAAATTGTACATCATCATCATCATCATTACAGCTCTTCACAAGTCCACTGCTGAACATAGGCCTCCCCCAAAGAATGCCACAAAGCACGGTCCTGAGCCACCTGCATCCATCGACTTCCTGCATATCTTACCAGGTCGTCACTCCATCTAGTGGGGGGACGCCCTACACTTAAAAAAATTGTACAACAGACTTCAATATAAATTATTAAGAATAACTCAAAAACTATTGATCAAACCTTGATGAAATTCTGGACCACATGAGAAGCACCAGCTTTCAAATAAAAAAAGAATCATCGAAATCGAGTCACCCAGAAAAAAGTTATGAGGCAACACACATAAAAAAATCACACAGTCGAATTGAGTACCTCCTCCTTTTTGAAGTCGGTAGAAAAGGAAAAACATTTTTTTTTTATAGGAGAGGGGCAAACGAGCATGCGGCTCACCTGATGGTAAGTGACTACCGCCGCCCACGAACAACCGCAACACCAGGGGAATTGCGGATGCGGTCAAGTGGAAGGAGCTGGCACTGGGGTGCCCCAGCCCAGAGATGAGAACAGTATTCCATGTGAGGCCGAACTTACGCTTTGTAAAGTTGCAAGCGATGTACCGGCATGAAATATTGTCTCGCTCTGCTGAGCACGCCAAGCTTTTTAGAGGCCAGTTTCCTTCCCTTCCAAGTGACCACGAAACTGCACACTATTTGATATGTCGACGCCGAGGATTCCGATGCTAGCTAAGGCAGCATGGGGAATGCCTTGAAACTGAGGAGATACGACAAAGGGGTTCTTTTTAACGGTAAAGGCGCAAATTTGTGTCTTCTGGGGATTAAACTGGACTAGATTTAGTCACCCCCAATCCGAGACTTTGTCCAGCAAAGACTCGACTTCAGACACAATTTTATTCTGGTACTCGGCGACGTTTTCCCGAGAAATATTGGCACGGCTGGTGTATAGAGCATCACCAGTGCTGTCATCCGCATAGCAATGAATGCTACCGGTTTGCAACATATCATTGATATGCAGAAGAAACAGCCTTGGTGATAGAACGCAGCCTTGTGGAACACCAGCGTTAATAGGCTTGTAGTCGGAGCATGCACCGTCCACAACGACCTTGATGTGCCGATCTGCAAGGAAGCTGGTGATCCAATTGCATAATTTCTGAACAGAAATTTGGAGAACAAGGAGGTTATGGCGATAGGCCTGTAGTTGGACGGGTCTGAGCGGTCGCCTTTTTTAGGGATCGGGTGGACCAAAGCTGTCTTCCATGAATTCGGGACTACGACTTGGGAGTAGGAGCACCGGAAAAGACGCGTTAAAACCGGTGCCAACTCCGGAGCACACGTCTTCAGCACAATGGGAGGGACTTCATCAGGCCCACACGACTTGCTGACGTCCAGGGAGAAGAGTGCTTTAAGAAGCGAGCGCTGTGTAAATCGCACATCTCTCTCAAATTCTCAATTCTCAAAGCAACTCACCAGTAATGACCATTTCTCCCTGCAACTTCTTCCCGTACTCCTTGTTGTACTTTTGCAGTTTGCCCGTGGACAACTTGTACACCTGGTAGCCCGGGATGCAGAACCCGAACTCCTGCTTGCACAGTTTATATTTGTTATCTTCCTTTTTTCTCTTCTCCGCGGTGGCTAATGGATCCCAAGTTCTTTTGCCTGGAAGAGTTTTTTTTATAAAACTGAAATTGAAACTTTTTTGAAACTTTTTTTTTTAATTCAATATAGATTATAAATAATACTTATTGAAAGTCACTCTTTTGTTTGATTACCACTGGTTCGGAAAAAACCTCTGTCCTGGGAAGAACCAGCAAGAAACCCAGCGGGACTTTTTTTTTAAATGAAAAACAAAGGAGAAAAAGGAGACTACTACGTTGTCAACCCTGAGAATATTTTAGTTATTAGTTAGAACCATGGAATTCCTTCTGTAAGTATGTTTTATTAACCGATTTCAAAAAGGAGGAGGTTCTCAATTCGAGTGTAGTTTTTTTATATTTGTTTGATTTTGATTGTTTGATTGATTTGATTTTTACCCGATTTTCATGATTATTTCCCCCATTTTTATTTATCCCATTAAATATTGAAGAAAAAATTAATTGCCCAAGGGGAAAAAGTTTCAAATTGGACTATTGTTTATGGAATTTCATATGATATCTTCGCAGATTGAGAACCGATTTTAATTATTCTTATTTTAATTAAATAGGTTATACTTTAAGGGTGGTTCCATATAAATTTAGAGAAAAAATCCACCCCTAAGGTTAGCCTAATAAATAAATTATTTTTTAGCAATTTGATGTCGGTTTTTACTTTTTTGTTAAAAGTTATAATTATTTCACAACTTTTTATTAAATAACAGTGGTTGTATCTACACAGACAGTTTTAAAATGTCAAATTCTCTTTCGAGTGTTAATTAAAAATACAGTAAAACTCGCTTAATACGATTTCTCGTATAATACGCCATTTTATATCAGTCCCTGCAACTTTAGGCATGTTTCCATACATTTTAACATGATTAATACGATTTTTCATCCCGTCTAATACGCCATCTGTGCAACACCCGAGCCGAGCGCGTATAATTCTCTTCATTGATAATTGCCACGCTCACCATAAAAATTTTTGGCTAAAGAACATCAAGTTTATTTTCTTACCTCCAAATGCGAAATGCAAATTGCAACCGATGGATCAGGATATTATAAAAGTCCTTAAACAAAGCTATAGAACGCGTTTGATACATAGGCTGCACTAAAAGTATCGGGAATGGAATATTTCCACTGTTCTTGTCATATTAAAATCTTTTTAATTGAAAAGTCCTTGATTTTTTAAAATCGAATACCATTTATTTATTTCTTGGTATATATTTAGGTCTTGTCACAAGGTTTTGTCAAACTTGTTTAGTCGTTGAGAAAATGGAATTGACTCGAGAAAATTCAAGAGCGATGATTTATTATGACTTTCAAAGTGGTTTAACACAAAAACAGTGTGTTGACCGGATGATTTCTGCATTTGGTGATGAAGCCATCCAAAACCACAATTTATCGCTGGATTTCAACGTGGACGTGTCAAGCTCAGTGATGATCCCCGTCAAGGTCGTCCAAAAACTGCAGTCACCCAAGAAAACGTTGATGCTGTGCGTAAGCTGATTGAGGAAGATCGACATGTGACATACCGCGAAATTCAGGCAACTTTAGACATTGACATGAGTCAAATACAAATAATCTTGCATGAACAATTAGGTGTAAAAAAGTTGTTTTCCCGATGGATACCGCATTCTCTCTGTGAAGAGCAAAAAGCGGCTCGCGTTACTTGGTGCGTCAGAACTCTCGAAAGATTCCACGCTGGATCCTCAAATGCTGTATACAACATCGTATCAGGTGACGAATCCTGGATATACGCGTACGAACCCGAAACAAAAAACCAGTCACGAGTTTGGGTGTTCGAAAATGAGTTAAAGCCAACAAAAATTGTTCGTTCACGGAGTGTTGCAAAAAAAAATGGTGGCCACGTTTGTCTCCAAAACCAGCCATGTTACGACTATTCCTCTTGAGGGACAAAGAACAGTTAATGCAGAATGGTATGCTAGCATTTGTTTGCCACAGGTCGTTTCTGAACTCCGTAAAGAGAACTGCAACCGCCGCATCATCCTGCATCACGACAATGCGAGTTCTCACACCGCACACAGAACAAAAGAGTTTTTAGAGCAAGAAAACATAGAATTATTAGACCATCCGCCGTACAGTCCCGACCTAAGCCCTAATGATTTCTATACTTTCCCTAAAATAAAGAATAAATTGCGTAGACAGAGATTTTCATCACCTGAAGAAGCTGTGGACGCCTACAAAACGGCCATTTTGGAGACCCCAACTTCCGAATGGAATGGTTGCTTCAATGATTGGTTCCATCGTATGGGAAAATGTGTCAAATTTCGCGGAGAATACTTCGAAAAGCAATAAATACATTTTTAAATAGTAATGTTGTGTCACTTCCTTGATTCCCGAAATTTTCAGTGCCGCCCTCGTATATCACTATTGTAAAGAAATGGAAAACCATGACAGCAAACGACCCTTGACTGTGCATGATGCAATCCTAAAAATTGCAGTGGCATGGCAAGCAATTAAGCCTGAAACCATACAAAATTGTTTCAACAGTTTTCCGAAGTAACGAAGCTGATGTCGTGTTGGAAGGAGATCTCGCGATACTGTAGGGTTGGATATTCTTCCATTGATGACAATGTTGCACCGTACGCAACCCGTTCAATCGAAGATCTTATTGAAGATGTGAATAACACCCAAAAAGAGGTCTTTAGTGATGACGATGACGATGAAGGAGGGTCAACTTCCGATTTTGTCAAACGCATAGGCATTATCAGCAGTAAACGGTTTAAGGCGCTATGTATCTATTGTTGCAACTTGCTTGTCGGTTTCGGGGAAAGTGAAGACGTACTGCAAAAGTTAAGTTATATTGTCATTACTAATGCATCAAAATCTCTTTTTCAAACCAAAATAAGCGATTACTTTAAGTAATGTCATTATAATAGTATTTAACTGTGATGTAACGTATTTAAATACATATACATATTATGTATAATATTATACCTTTCTGAAAAATTATAAATATACCTATAATTCAATACCTACACAAAATTCGTTAATGATCGTCTTAAGCGAGTTTTCTGTATACCGTAATTTATTTAAATGACAGGCTAGGGATTATAGAACGACTGACGAAAAAGATTTTCTGTAAAAAGTAGAGGAGTGTAAGGGACATACAAGGGAAAGGTTTACAAATACATTGAATGCGGAAATATTTTAACTGCAAATGGTTATTGCTCCGAGGGTTGCAATAGCCATATTTACCATCAGCGTGACTGCAAGTTCAACCCTAGATTACCCTATTACAAAAAACAGGACAAGTACTTAAAACTTTGTCATACCAATCTTGACATCCATTATGCAAGGCTCCAGCATCCTTTCAGTGAGATCCTCCAGTATTATGTAGTCCTGCTCGTGGCCATTGTACGTGAACTTTTTCACTCCGAAGTATTTGGGCACAAACTTGCGAAGCTGTATCAGGTCCGGGTCGCTGGTGGTAGCAAGACGCTCGTAAAATTCAACCTCGCGCTTTTGAGACTCCTTGAGGATCGGCTTTAGGACTCTCCCATTATTGCATTGGAGAAGACCTGACAATTGAGAATGCAAACAATGAGGATGTTTACTGGGAAATTTTTACTTATGTATTTAAAGAATTATTAACAAAATTACAATTTAATAATGGTTATAAATTATAAGGTCGGGGGAAAAAAAAATCTTCGTATTTTATATAAAATTCAAGATTTTGGTCAGAATTTAATTACATTTAGTTATAATAAATATGTGCTATTTTGTTCGATAATTTGTTACCATCTTGTAGGTAGTGACATAATCCAGTTGCTGTAGAAATCTTGGGATTTTTGATAAAAAAAAGCGACAAGTAGTTTTGACAGTACTCTCTTGATGTTAACCGAACACTACCCAAAGGATTCTGAAGAGACCGAAACAGGTGAAAATCTGAGAGTGCTAGGTTAGGACTATATGGTGGACGCATTAACACTTCCCAACCAAGTTCTCTCAATTTTTGCTGAGTGGCCAAAGATGTGTGTGGAGTGGTATTTCATCATGATAACGCCCGCGTTATCATGATGAAATACCACTCCTTTTCTGTTGATGTATTCCGGCTATTTTTTCTCAATTACTTGCTTGAGTCTCATTAGTTGTTGGCAGTAGAGATCCGAATCGATGGTTTGGCCTGGCGGTAAAAACTTATAATAAGCGATGCCCTCCCAATCCCACCATACACACAGCATCAGCATATTGCGTGTTAATCCGGGTTTCGCTACAGTGTGTGGAGCTTGACTACCCTTTGACCATGACCTTTTTCGCACGTTCTTGTCGTAGACGATCAATCATCACTTTTCATCACCAGTGATCAATCTTTTCAAAAATGGTTCGATTTCATTACGTTTCAATAGATAATCGCAAATGAGTACACGATTCATTAGGTTTCTTTCAGTGAGCTCACGTGGTACCACAATATCGAGCTTTTTTGTATAGAGTTTTTCAAATGGGTCTAGACTGTTTTGTAATTAATTCTCAATTCCTCGGCTATGGGAGAACTACTAATATGCCGATCTTGTTCCACTTTTTCAATAATGGCATTAATTTTATCCGTATGAGGGCGACCAGAGCGACCTGCTTTTTGACATCAAAATTCCCGGACTGAAAACGCTTGATAAAACTTTGTGCTACTCTTACTGACACTGCCACTCCATAAACGTCACAAATTTTTTTCGCAGCTTGAGTCGCATTTTTCCAATTTTTGTAATAAAACTTTAGAATGTATCGAATTTCTTCGTTAGATTCACTCATTTCGGCGGACAGAAAAACAATTGAAAAATGGCGGGAAAATGTTTTTTACTGTTTATTTTTCTTTTTATTAATGCCATATATATATATATATATATATATATATATTGATATTAAAACCAGCCAGATACAAACAGTACAACCAGACATTTTTCTTCAATTTTATACAAACAAAATACGAAGATACTTTTTTCCCGGCCTATTATAATAATTCCAACTCTAGAGTTGGCCGTACAGTGGCGAAGTAAGAATGTCCACTACCCCAAGTTATCCCGTGGGAGTCGTAAGAGGCGACAGAGTGAAAGAGAATACCACATAGAAGAGCAGCACCTTCCTAATGTCTTGGAGTTGGAGCGGATCTAAGAGTGCTTACGCTGAACTACGTGGTAGGTCCGGTGTGCTATCTGTTACTTAAGAAGCAAGATAAGGCATTCAAGGTTGGTACGTGCATTCTAATCCACTTTCCTCGGTCTGCTTATTGTAAGTACCAATACAGTCCACTAAATCTTTATTGGTTGACGGTTCTTTGAACTATATGGCCGGCCACCCAATGCCACTTCAAATCCAGGCTATGTCGGTTACTGTGGTTCTACTGCGGATATCCTCATTTCGAGTGGCAACCTCGGACCAGTATACGAAGTGTAGGACAACCCTCCACTAAATGAAATGACAATCTAATAAAATGCAGGAAGCTGACGGATGCAGGTAGCTCGGGACTAGGGTTGCTAGCTCCTGTTTTAAGTTTTAGAGGAGTTGATAAGATTAAAAATAAAAAGAAAGAATATCATATTGTTTAAAAAAGCCCTTAAGGCATCAGCAGTAATATTTATTAATAAAAAAATACAATATTAATACGCAAAGACGTAAACAATGTTAATACGCACGGATAGTACGTTACACCTACTATCCGTGCGGTTAAAGAATGGGATTGAAAATGTCGTCGCCTCTATTCACTTCTCGCTCACACACTGTCGCTATCTATACTCACAGCCGGTAAAGACTAAAAAAATATGTTGCGATATGCGTTTTACGTACGTTCTATAACTCCAAATTGTAATTGGAATCAATGATAACAAAATGCCACAAACTACAAAAAAAAATTCAGCCCAGTTTCGTTAATTTGTGAGCTACTACGAGTTTGAGACGACGACGTTTTACGAGCGTGTGAGAGTTTTCTTCATAATTATTGTTGATTTTGTTTGTTAGTAATTTTGTATAAAATAAATTAATTATAATAGAAAAATTTATAATATAAAATTTTAATGATGATCTTAAGTCTAAATCACGCCACATTAATAGATCCCACCCAGGCGAAGCCAGAGCGCGTCGCTAGTTATAAATATTATTTTAAAATTAATGTACTTACTTGCGTATACAATTCTTTTCAAATATTGTCCAATTATTTTTTTAAAAAAAACCGAATAACCGAATAATATAACCTTATAACGATATGCCGTTATTAGCGGGTTTGCGCTCTTGATACTGTTCATGTTGACGGTACGGGATCGATGACTCGCCATTTCTAATCCCATTCTTTATCCGTATGGACTGTAGTCTGTCCCTCGCGCGTCACCTCAGTGATTATTAAACTTTTTGACTAGCAATATTTTAATAGAGGGAATGATGAATACGCGCGATATTGCCCTGGTCTCTTTAAAGATTTCAAATTATAGGACAAGGTCATTTTCGGGTCTGAAATAGAGGAATTACTTTAAAATAAAGGCGTCTGGCAACCCTACTCAGGACCGTGCTTTGTGGCATTACTTGGAGGAGGCCATTGAGTTATATATACTACGTACTAGAGAAGCCATTCCGATGTTACTACTATGTTCAACTGAACTGTACTATGTTCAACTGAACTGTAGTGCAATCCATACAAACTAAATATTGCGTAAATTGAAGAATTGTGAATTCCATAATATAATTATTAATACATTTTATTTAGAAATATGTTTGTTTAGATTAAATTAAGATATTTTATATTAAATTCTTATATTTATTTTATATTAATATCTTATTTTATATCAAATGAAAGTCTTCGCGCATGCGTGACTACTACTCCCGCGCATGCGCGAAGACATAGAGAAGGACACAATTTTTGTTTGGAATGACTTCTCTAGTAGTCTAGTACGTAGTACGTATAACTCAATGGGGGAGGCCTATATTATTATTTTTATATCCTCTTTTTTTTGTTTTGTTTATTCATTTTCTTGCTTTTATTTTTTTTATTCGTATTAATTTTGTTTATTAATTTGTGACTGTAATATGAAGTGTCGGGATAAATGTCTTTATGTCTTTTATGCCTATGTTCAGCAGTGAACATGTAAAGGGCCGTTATAAAATCTTTATCGAAAGAACTACTAATATATTATACCTGTGTATTTTGTGTCCTCGGTAGACTGATGACCGGCCACTTGCAGAGCGTAAGCATGGACTTCGTCTGGGTCATTTGGAAAGGCGAAGGGCTTCGCCGACATCTCGTCGGCTTGCGGTCGCAATCCGTAATGAACCTGTGAATAATGTTCTTATAAGGAATGTAATTTAGGCCCGGTCCGGTTCCTACATTCAAAAACGTTTCGTTTGCCGTAACGATTCGTTTTATTAGGTTCATACGAGGTGTATGTAGAAACAGTTTATATTACAAACATTCATTCAACAATTACATAAGTTGACTAGGTGACTTAAAATGAAAACGTTTAAACAGTTCATAAATAGTTGCATATATTCACTTTATTTATTGCTAAACGGCTCGTAAAAGAAAAAACATTTTTTCAATACAGTAACCAAGCATGAGTAATAAATGATTGAGCTCAGTTTCCATGCGCGCTGTGAAATTTGAAGCTAGTGTGTTATATTTTTTAATAAGACTAATTGTTCCCCACGGGTTCGTCCGCGTGGAATTTATTACTCGTACAATTGGATTTTATGGGTTTTAATTTTTTACGTGGGACCCTAATTCTTTTTCTAAAATAAAAGTAGCAATTAGTTAGTAGTTAGCCAGAATTTTTTTTGTTATAAGTACCGCTATAAGTTCATATGCATTTAGAAAATAATAATAATAATAGTACCCACTTCCTCATATCATCTCGTGGGTGTCGTAAGAGGCGACAGTGGGAAAGAAACGAGGATGTGGTCACCAGCGTCTTCCTAACAACAAGTAGAAAACAAAGAACTGTAGTTGCCAACCCACCTGCCAAGGTTAGCAACTATGACAAATATTCCCCTTATGAGAGGGATCTATGGGGAGGCCTATGTTCAGCAGTGGACTTTGAGAGGCTATAACGAAGTTAATGTTTTAATATATTAAAACCTATACTTATATATTTTTACGTGGTAGAGCCATACTGCAGCTATATTAGTAGTAGGTAGCACGAATGGGTCAGCTTGACCGGGGAAGGACCACGCTCTCACAGAATACCAACATAAAATAGCAGATTAATGCATTGTTTCGTATGATGAGTGTAGAGAACCGGAGACTCTTTCACTGGAAACGAGGCATTCCATCTTAGTCCTCACGGGTGATAACGTATCTGCATTTTGATTCGTACAAGTCTATTGGCCGCAGCAACCACTTACCATCAAGTGTACTGTGCGCTCGTTTGACACCGTTATCCCATTAAAAAAACTCAACGTTTACTCTTAACGTAATTTATTATCTTACAGCTTAATGCTGCTGTGTTTGGTATGGTAAGTGTAGAGAACTGGAGACCCTTGTTATTGGAAACGAGGTATTCCATCTTAGTCAGGGGTGACGACGCATCCGCATTTTGATTCTTAATGGAGAATAAAAGTAGAGTTTAGGCCACAGCATCTACTTACTTCTAAAAAAAAACACAAATACTACTTATTCTAAAAAAAGCATTAGAGTGGCGTAGCATGGGTGCTGCCGTCCAGCACAAAAATGTCACAACTTTCATCATCATCAAAAAAAAAAAAACAAAATAGCTTACAATAGAATAATTTTTAGTCAATATAGGTTACAAGCATACTTATAGAATTTCATTTAAGCTTTACCACTGGTTCGGGAAAAACCTCTGTCTTGGGAAGTCAAAAGAAACCCAGCGGGATTTTTTTTCAAACAATATTAATTTACAATATATTATATTACACAAATAGCAAAAGACTTCTATAGCATTTATTGATAATAATAATTAGAAATCAATGAAACAATTTAATATTTTTTTTAGATTGTAGAGTATATTGCAGGGCATTTCTATTTTCAGAACTTTCAATGCTGTATATATAATACCGAACAGACTATATTATACCTGTATATATATAATATAGTCTGTTCGCTAAGATAGTGTCTGTACACCCGAAAGCGTACTTTTTACTTTGGTTTTATTTTTTACTGTTTGTTAAATATTATTGTTATTGTAAAAAAATACGAATATAAAAATAAACAAAAGTTAGGTAGCCTTTCACTACGGTGCTTCGTTTTAAAATGCCAAATTCTCCTTCGGGTGTACGCCGCACGCGGCGACCCTTGATGTCGCTGCGACGTCTTTGACAAAATGCGGCACGTGACAAGGCGGCGCAACTTTGTGTCGTATTTAAGCGGTAAGCGACCGTATCTAATCGGACAGATTATACAGTCCTTCTAACTCGTTCGAAGTGTTAGCAGTTTCGACTACATACCTGATAAATTGACCTCATGCGGCGCAACGCCCTCCTCTCCTTCTGTGTCTCGCACACATCACTCATTTATTGAAAATTCTGTAAATAAGAAAGAGTTAGTAAATTTTATTTCTACTTCAGCTTATAAAGGTCGTAAATGGACGTAGGCCTCTCTCGGTTTAGGAAGGCTTTGTCTTTATCGTAACTTGGATTGACGATCGCAGATTATTATAGCGCCATCTATTGGAAAGCCATAAGATTTTTCTGGCATTTTCCATGGTCGCTCCTTTAAAAAAAATACTTAATTATAAAATAAAATACTTCTTTACAACACCCACGGGATGAAATGGGGTGGTGAATATTCTTTCGCCACCACCAAATGGCAAGGTTTAATAAAATGTACTTTCCGTTTTCTGTTTAAACGGAAGAATTTTTTTAAGATTATAGACGACAATTATAAGTTCAAATGTCACGGGCACTTGGTTCATGGGTCATGGTATATGGCATCATGGGTTCGAAGCTCGAACGCGAGTATTGTCATCTTTACCCCTGCGCTATCACAGCTCAAGTCAATAAGGTGTGTTATTATTGGAAGAAGTCTGGCATCTGTCATAGACCACAAATCTTAATTATTTATCTTAGTTTTTAGGGTTCCGTAACGAAAGGGTAACCAATGGGACCCTATTACTAAGCCTCCGTTGTCCGTTCGTCTGGCCGTCCGTCTGTCAACGGGCTGTACCTATCTCATGAATGTGTTATTCTGTTATCGCTACAACAACAAATAATAAAAATTAAAATAAATTAAAAGCGGCTCCTCTACTAGAAATGTGTATTACGATGGTACGGAACCCTTAATGCGCGAGTCCGACTCGCACTTGACCGGTTATTTGTTTTTTTTTTTTTAGAATAAGGTATCAAACGAGCACATAATGGCACCTGGTAGTAACTAGATGGTGCGGGCCATAGACATATACATCTATCCTCGAATAAGAATCAAAATGCAGATGCGTTGTCATCCCCGAGAAATAAGATGGAATGCCTCGTTTCTAGTAAAAAGGGTGTACGGTTCTCTACACAAACCATACGAAACACAACAGCATAGAGCTGCTAATTTACATTTTTATTTTGTGAGAGCGTGGTTTATACCCGATCAAGCCGACTAATTCGTACAACAACCATAATATAGCTGCGGCATGGCTCTACCATGTAACAAAAGCATCAAGCTCGACGACAGCCATGGGACAAAATATCCGATAATTATTGTACAATACGTAAAACAAACGTGACAAAACGATTGGGAATTCACGGTTGCTTATTTTTTCATGTTTATCTGTTACAATTACATAACCTTATCAAAATGAACAACACAACAAAAACACAGGAACAAAAGAAATACGTAACTTCACAAGTCTTGTATGAAAAATATCCAATTAAATTGTGTTTTAACACAATAATCCCGATATGAACGAAAGGCAGCACGTTTGATTTCACTTAGGACTGTCAAGAAATAACTGACTGCGAAAACTTGAAACCTAACGAATCAATTTACACTTATGCAGAGCAATTGGAGGAAAGCCCGCGCGTCAGTACAGACCGACATCGAAAACTTCAAGGTATCATTTATCTAATCACACATAAATCATTGTTGACGTCTTTTTATCGATACCATAACATTTTTTTCGATTTGCACTGATAAAATATACTATAAAGTGGGATTTCCTGTAACGCGGAGACATTTTTTTATTATTGCCACATTTGTGTGATTATTATTGAAGTTGCCGAATACTTACTTGCTCGATATATGCAATAGGGTCTAAATATATATAGAACTAGAGATTCGTCCGGCTTTGCACCCGGGAGGTTCCTGAATGCCGACAACAGCGCTAACTACAGATTCCAAGCTCAAACACAAAAAGCATCAAAATCGGTCCAGCCGTTTGAGGAGTTCAGTCACACACACACGGACAGAGGATATAAATAATATAGCACGGTACTCATCACTTAGTGACCCTTTTACAGGTATTGCAATAAAGCATTTTAGAGATATAAATTAAACAATTAACAAAAATCGTATTATTTTAACGAAATAAAATAAAATAATTAAACATAACATTACTTTCTTATACAGGGTACAAGATATTAAATATAAATTTAAGATATTTAAAATTCTGGGTATCCTAATAAGAAAATTACAATTATTTACTTTTTAATTAATTCAATATTCAATATTATATATAATGGCGGCGTAAGAAAATTCACTAACCCGTGGGTTTCGTAAGAGGTGATAGAGGATAATGAAACAGATGGGCAGCAGCATCTTTCTGACAAAAAACTCAAAATCTATACAAATAAATAAAATTGAATTGTCTGTATGTATAATGTTAAAATAACAGCTTTTTACTAAATGCGTATGAAAGTATATATGGTACTCAGGGGCGTAGCTACCGCAGTATCAGCCGTATCAATGATACGGGGGCCCCCTGGCTACAGAGGCCCCGAACGTATGTAAGCAAAAATTCTAAGGACTTCTATGGGGCAGGATGTTGGTTTCAAGTGTTTGCCTAGCTTAGTTCCTAGGAGTATTAATTGTAAGTAATAACTTATAATCAATATATAATTATTTTATTTCAATGCGAGAGTTTTTGTTCCTTTTGTGAAAAATCTTTACCCTTCATTTGGGTCCCCTGACAAATTTCGGGCCAATACAGGGCCCCTCTAAGGCACGCTACTCCACTGACGGTACTAATAACAAAAAAACAATTTTTAATTTTTTTTTTGTCTGTCTGTCGGTATGTTTGTTCCGGCTAATCTTCGAAACGGCTGGACCGATTTTGACGGAACTTTCACTGGCAGATAGTTGATGTTATAAGGAGTAACTTAGGATACTTTTATTTTAGAAAAAGAAAAAAGAATTAGGGTTCCACGCAAGAAATTAAAACCCATCAAATCGTAGTAAATTCCACGCGGGTGAAGTCGCAAGGGGCAGCTAGTACTAAATAAATAAAAACTGCGGCTATTTACGTGGTTGAGACACGCTCTGGCTATTTTATTCCTGCAGACCAGACTAACTGCAGGGAAGGACAGTGCTTTCACAGAATACCAGCGTAAAACAGCAGCTTAATGTTGCTGCGTTTCGTATTGTGAGTGTAGCGAACCAGACTTTTTATTGGTAACGACGCAATTCCGTCTTAGTCCTCAGGAGTGACAAGCATCTACATTTTAATTCTTAATTAAGAACAGATGTAAGTGTCAATGCTATGCGGATCCATTCACCATTATGTGGATTGTGTGCCGGTTTGTCACACTTATTGTATAAACAAGTGATAAAATTAAAAATTTTGTACAACCGATTTCAATATAAATAAAATGACAACATCATCAATGTAGTCGAAGTCAATTAAATACGCATTATTAAGGATAACTCAAAAACTACTGGCCAGATCTTGATCAAATTTATATAGTATCATATGAGAAGCACCAGCTTTCAAATAAAAAAAATCATCAAGATAGGTTCACCTAGAAAAAAGTTCTGAAGTAACACATTTAAAAAAAATAGTTGAATTGAGACTCTCCTCCTTTTTTGAAGTCGTTTGAAAAATACAAACCTGCCTTCCAATCGCGGCATCCATGGCATATATCCCCCAAGTGAGGTAATCTATATAGCATATGTTCAGCAGTGGATTTTTGATAGATTAAGAATTAATAAATTAATTTTAGAGATATAAATTAACTTATTCATACTCATCGTTCTTTATCGCATGTAATTTATTGAATCGTTAAAAATAATTTATTTATTTCTTGGCTCTTTACTATCACTCTCCCCTTTCTGCGACAGACATCATAGCTACCTTAACACAACATTGGGAGTTCCTTTCTCCGATCAGCCAGACTTAAAATACCAGAACACCAGCGTCACATATGGCGAGTGTAGAGAACCGGAGACCCATATTACGAGTAGATACTGGAAATGAAGGATTCTATCTTAGTTCTCAGGGGTGACAACACGTCTGCACTGATCTTGATTCGTGATTTACGATAGATGTGGATGTCTATAGGCCGCGGCATCCATTTATCAACAGGTGGACTGTGTGCTCGTTTGTCACCCTTTTTTTTTTATAGGATAAGGGTGACAAACGAGCACACAGTCCACCTGATGGTAAGTGGTTGCTGCGGCCCATAGACATCTACATCTATCCTCTGTTACAAATCAAAATGTAGATGCGTTGTCACCCGTGAGGACTAAGATGGAATGCCTCATTTCCAGTAAAAAGGGCCTCCGGCCACCTGCACTCACCAAGCGAAACGCAGAGGTAAACCTCTACTTCACGCTGGTTTTCTGTGAGGTCGTGGTACTACCCCGGTTCGAGCTGGCCCATCCGTGCGACAGCAAAAGCTGCCGCGTGGCTCTACCACTGTTAGAGCCACGCGGCATAAATAACCCTTATTCTATTAAAAAAAAAACAGAAAAGGTTCAGATGCGTTGTCACCTCTGAGGACTAAGATAGAATGCCACACAGATACTGGGCTCCAATATCCTTAAATATTACCCTTAGTAATTTAAAATTAAAAAAATGTCGGTTTTAAAGAGTATTAACTGGGCGTTAGAGATTTTCTCAACACGAGAAAAATACAAAAATAATTTTCGTAGGTTGAAATTTATCTAGATATGCACGGAAAGTGAAACATTATCTTAATACAAATTATCATCCAAATCGTTAGAACCAATTCCGAGAAATCGATTAAATATATACAAGAATAGCTCGTTTAAAGTATTAAGATAAGTCAGCATAACACGTGAAAAAATATTTTGAATAAAGTAAAAGCCGTCTACAAACAACTAGAAAGAAAAATAATAATTTCACATCCTGAAGTTGGTGCTAAGGCATTGTATGAAAAATTAAAGTTTTTTTTTTATATAGAATAAGGATGACAAACGAGCACAGTCCACCTGATGGTAAGTGGTTGCTGTGGCCTATAGACATCCACATCTATCTTCGTTTGCGAGTTAAAATGCAGATGCGTTGTCAGTCGTGAGGACTAAGATAGAATGCCTCTTTTTCAGTAAAAAAGGTCTCCGGTTCTCTGCACTCACCATACGAAACACAGTAGCAATAAGCTGCTATTTTACGCTGATATTCTGTGAGAGCGTGGTCCTTCCCATTCGTGTTACAACTATACTATTGATATAGCTGCAGCAATTTATGTGTGTTACCTCAGAACTTTTTTCTATGTGAACCGATTTTAATGATTCTTTATTTGAAAGCTGGTCCTTCTCCGGTGGTCCCATATAAATTTGATCAAGATCTGACCATTTGGTTTTTGAGTTATCCTTAATAATGCGTATTTAAATGATTTCGACTACATTAATGATGTCCTCATTTTATTTATATTGAAGTCGGTTGTACAAAATTTTTAATTTTACCACATGTTGAGTGTATAACACGCACGGAGTCGTGATAACACGTGTAAAGAGGTAGAGCGACAGTTTGCTGAGGAAACGAGGCATTCCATCTTAGTCCTCAGGTCACTTCAGATGTACGCATCTGCATTTTGATTTTTAATCGAGTGTAAATGTAGACTGTCTATGTGCCACAGTATCCACTTACCATCAAGTGGACTGTGTGCTCGTTTGTTAACCTATGCTATAAAAAAAAGTGCGGGTAATTGTGTACACACGTACAACGTGAAACTTCCTTACGAAATATCATTCTTCTATTTTTTATAATTCATGCAGCCCCGGCGGTGAAACGTAACAAGAAAACGTGAGCTTTTTTTTAAAATGTACAAAATTTCTCCACTACGTAGTTAAGGAGTTACACCTCCTAAAAATCTGATTTAACTTCAAAAAAAAACAGACTAAGAAGGATGCAAATCCAAATTATTATGACATGGTAATTAATATTGACACATGCACACAGTGCACGCATACAGACTTGGTATACAAATACGATTTTATTACTTACATACTTTAAGTTTTACTATTAGAATAAGATCCCAGGTCAGACTTACGTTATAACAGATACAAAAGGTACATAAAAATTTAAAACTTTAAGAATGATTCACCTATAATATAAAAATGAATCGCTGAATGTGTTGCTAAGCGCAAATCTCGAGAGCAGCTGAACCGATTTCGCTAATTCTTTTTTTATAATTATCCTTGAAGTATGAAGATGGTTCTTACGGAGAGAAAAATTTAAAAAAATTGCCTGAAAAAGTCTAAAAACAACTCTTTTCTATATTCCCATACAAAAGATTCGTAATAATACTTAAAAGTCAATTTGAACTTTAATACCATACCATAAAATTTAAGTGTTAGTGGAGGGGTTCCGGGAAGGCAAAACAATTGAGTGACGTTAGTATCGTATAAATATTAATGTCAGTATTGTCAATATTTATATACACTGGCAGATAGCTGATGTTATAAGGAGTAACTTGGGCTCCTTTTATTTTAGGGTTCCGCAAAAAATAACTCCATGCGGGCGAAGTCACGGGGAACAGCCAGTATTTTTATACAAACATATATCTTTAGTTAACTTTGTAGTGGCGGTGTAAGAATATCCACTGCCCCATATCGTCCCGTGGGTGCCGTAAAAGGCGACAGAGGGAAACAAACCAAGAGACGGGCAGCAGCGTCTTTCTAATAACAACTAAAAAACAAAAACTGCGGTTGCCAACGCGCTTGCCAAGCGTGGCAACTATGACAAACCTCCCTCTCCGCGGCAATCTACGGGAAGACCTATGCTCAACAGTGAACTTTTAATAGGCTGTAACCCTATTCTTTTTAACTTTAGACCTGATAGTTAATCCAATAATTATAGAAAAAAGGGCTGGTAAACGGATTACATTAGAAACTTTAGGTCCAACCTAAATTGAAATCAATTTTTAAGCAATAAGAATAAAAACACCGAAAGAATGTAAAATATTTTTATTAAAAAAAGTTAAACAAGTTAGTTAAGTTAAAAAAATTATGTATATAAAATAGAAAAATATTTTTTTTATATTTAACTTATATCTAATGTAGGGGAATATTGGGAAAGTATGTACACATTATTAATATTTCTTAATAATTACCATTTGTATTACATTTCATATTTTTTACTAAAACTATTTGTCATTTAATTATTTATTTTACAAAACAATAAACATTGGTCCCTTCGAAGAGAGGTAAAGGTATGGGATGCTACTTGCGTAGACACTTTGGCGGCCTCTTATCTCAGGGGTACCTCGTTTAGAGCCGGGGCGGCATCAGAGGCAGCTGAACTGAGTAAGTGACAAAGTGACGGTGTTGGAGTGTCCACAGACCCTATTTACTGGAAAAGAGGCATTCCATTTTAATCCTCACGGGTGACAACGCATCTGCCTTTTGATTCTTTATTGAGGATAGATGTAGATGTCTATGGACCAGAGCAACTACTTACCATCAGGTGGGCTGTGTGCTCGTTTGTCACCCTATCCTATTAAAAAAATGCTGTTACGTTTTTATGTTTGATTTTTATCTCTCAAAAATTAAAAAAACCGGCCAAGTGCGAGTCGGACTCGCGCACCAAGGGTTCCGAACAAATCCGTAGGTATATAAGTTTAAAATTATTAAAAATATTTTTATTATATGATGTAACTAAAAATTTATGCTTTTCGCAATTTTTCCTTTATCTGTGCTATAAAACGTTGCTTAGTACCAAATTTCAAGATTCTGAATTCACGGGAAGTACCCTGTAGATTTTGATTCCCTTGCGAATGTCGAAACATTGCGACATAAACGACTTTATCTTTTGATTGCTTTGGCTTAGAAATTTGATTTTTTCATAGCTCCAAGGGACAGTAGACTTGAGTATTTGATATTAATTTCAGCTTGATACCTCCACGCGTTCCTGAGAAAAAGGGTCTTGACAGACAGACAGACAGACAGACGGACAATAAAGTGATCCTATAAGGGTTCCGTTTTTTCCTTTTGAGGTACGGAACCCTAAAAACAAGAACATAGAAAATTTTACAGATTATCTAGTTAGTACAGAGTATTAGTCCTTCGTCACAGTGTACTGATAAAGTAGAGGAAGCATAATATGTACAAGTTCTCCCCATGTTCCTCTATAAATAACAGCACCACCAAATAATAAAAAACCATAACCACAAAAACCGGGAACACTATATTCCACTCTATTTCTTATACTTATAGAACCCTTCTCCGGTCTTGATACCAAGTTTTCCTTCAGCGACCATCCTATCCAAGAGAGGTATTCGTCTAAAAACTGGGTTTTTAGTCTTCTCATACATAACTTGTAGAGCAAACTTATTGGTGTCGAGGCCAGTGTAGTCTGCGAGCTCAAAAGGTCCCATTGGGTACCCCGCACCTAATTTCATGCCGATATCAATGTCTTCTTTTGTAGCGTCACCTAGAGAAAATGGAGTTCTATGAGGTTAATGCATAAATGACAATATTTAATAGTTTAGACATTAAAAGTACATCTTCGTTATCTATTTCATTTATATTATGTTTAGTGGTAAAAGTATAAATGTCTTTTAATGAGTATTCTTGTAATCTATACTGAATAAAAAATAAAAAACCATGTTTTTTTTAAAATACACCATATTTTTTATTAATATTTATTTTATAATATTTATTTAATATTTATTTTTAAATTGTCATCCGATTCTGAACTATGTTTAAAATATCAAGTCTCCAGCTCATCGAGAAGTTAGTTTAAACATCAGCCTCATTATAGTTAATCCTTCCAACAATTGGGGTCAAAACTTCATAATAGTTTTGGCAGGAACTGAACCCCAAAACAGATTGTTTCCCTTGTATCGTTCAAATAATGGTTTGAAGGATTAAAGTGATGTGATTTGATATATTTTACTTCTATGCATAATGCATATAAACAATGATGGAAATTATGAAACAATTACTTTGAGGATAAAAAGGTATTTTTTCAGCGAGTCACACTGACATATTTATTTGGATGTCAATATTTCAAAGAAACTTTCTAATTATAGTCCCACCAACTTATCTGTGAACTGACAGCTGCGGCAAAATTGTGAACTACAGCCGTCATTTAATCAAATGTCACTCGATACGTCATTGTTTTGAGAGTTTATAGAAAAATAAAAAATGCCGAAAACCATTAAAAGTGATGCCCGAAACATTATTTTATAAGTATTAAACTTTTGTGAGCAAGAAGCTCGAGGGTAAGCACCGATAATGCCTTTCAATCAGGTCTATAAAAGAGTATCTGCTGCTACAGGTCAGTATTGCTATGTTTTGTTCCTTCCTTTCGTATTTCCGATAAATGGATTGGTTAATGCAATTCATTTCTTTTTCAGATGTTAGTCAAGGATTCATTTCTAAAATAGTTAAAGAACCGGAAATCGCATAAACCACAGGAACGCAAATTACAACGCCCGGTAAAAAAGGCATAAAGGCATATTATTTAATTAAAGTTTAAATTGTTCAATTATGATATTTTTGTTTCTTCTTGTTCTTGGACATATATCTGTTAAATCTGTGTTCTAGTCTTTTTATTCCGTGACTAATTTATTACCCTAGTATGTGGACTCTATGTAGGAATATAAGACCCTTAGATGGGAATATTCCCGAACTGGCAACACTTCAGCGCAGAAGCGCCAAGCTGTCAGTTCACAGATAAGTTGGTGGCACTATATAATGTGATGGATTATGTATCACATATTTTTTTATTGCGGTCTTTTTGGCTAAAGGCCTAGTAGCCAATGCTGTAACAATTTAACGGCAATAATACCTTCACCAACAAACTGTCTTATATACCAAAAAATATTATAATAGGCTATTTGACAACATGGAAAATATACTACAAATTATGGTCATCCTATCAGTTAATACAGTAACAGTAGATCTCTCGTAAATATCAATGTAGTCTGTTTATTATGCAATCAAAAATCATTTAAAATGGTTTTCCGAAATTAGTTAAACAGCCTACTAAAATGACGAAATTAGCAAGTCTCAAAAATCCCAAACCAAACAAAGTTTAGTGAAACATAAGTACTAACCTCTTTCATACATTCTTAAAGCTTCAGCACTGTAAGGTCCCAACAGTCTATTGACCACAAACCCAGGCGTGTCTTTGCAGGTAATACAAGTCTTGCCGATCGCTTTGCCCCATTCCATCATTGTTTGATACGTGGACTCCGAGATACCTTCACCTTTGATCACTTCTAAGAGGCGCATCACGGGCACTGGATTAAAAAAGTGAAGGCCGCCATATCTACAAAAAAACAAAGTGGTTTAGGGATATTGTAAATTACTTTGAGTAGTTTTCAAGAAAATGCTGTTGTCCGTCTCCTGTTTAAATTCCCTCTGTCACCACATAAGTCACCCAAGGGATGATATGGGGTAGTGGGTTCTCTTTACCGCCAGTACAGTGAGTCAAATTCATTAGTATATTGTTATATTTTTTTTATAGGATAGGGTGACAAAGGAGCACACAGTTCACCTGATGGTAAGTGGTTGCTGTGGCCCATAGACATATACATTTATCATCGTTTGCGAATCATAATGCAGACGCGTTGTCACCCGTGAGGACTAAGATGGAATGCCTCTTTTCCAGTAAAAGGGGTCTCCGGTTGTCTGCACTCACTATACGAAACATAGCAGTGCTGAGCTGCTATTTTACGCTGGTATTCTGTGAGAGCATGGTCCTTCCCTGGTCGAGCCGAATTATTCGTGCTACAACTATACTACTAATATAGTTGCAGCATGGCTCTACCACATATAAGTTATTATTATAGTAATACCTGTTTGATTATAGAAAATTAACAAAGTTAGTATGTAAAAAGAAGTAAGATACCATTTACTCATTTGTTTAACCCTGGATAAATGAAGAAAAAGTTATTGAAAATTATATATATAAATATATATATTACATTTGCGAATTATTTAAGCACCTAATAAAGTAAACCCAATAGTGTATATTTACCTATCTTTTCTCTTAATACCAGCTCCAATCTCGTTGATAGAAATCAATGAAGTATTGGTCGCCAAAATTGTGTGTTCTGGTGCAAGCTGAAAGATATATAACATATTACTATTACTATTACAGTATATCAAAAATCTCTTGCTGAACATAGGCATCACCCATAGATTGCCTTATAGGAGGGATATTTGCCGTAGTTGCCATGCTTGGCAAGCGGGTTGGCAACAACTCACAAGATACTGCTGCCCATCTCCTAGTTCAGTTTCCCTCTGTTGCCTCTTACGACACCCACGGGATGATATAGGGTAGTAAATATTCTTACACCGCCACTACACGTTTGAAATATATATATGCAGTCAGCAGTGTTGTGATATGCCAGTTGACCAAGCTGATACTCGTACTTATATACTATAATACGTTGGTACTCAGCACGTCTGTCAGTTGCCCTGCTTGAGTCTACTACAATATAAGATATTATTTGTATATAACGTAAAATAAAACAAATCCTTTATTATCACTGTATAACATATAATAGGATTGCACGTTTCTGCTTTCTAACGGACAATATGCCGCGTGTTCCAAGGTGGTATGCATTTCACGTGGCTGGAACGCACTCTAATGTTCGACCTCTTGGAGAGCATAATCGATACGTGGCTTAACAATAATCGAGTTATTTCTTATTATCTTCATTACCTTGTAAAAATCCACTGCTGGAATAGGAAAAGAGTGCAAACTTTGCTCCTTTTGTTTCCTATAGCAGACCAGGTTTTCCTCAGTCTCCCCGCTTGTAAGGCTCTTTTCTTGAAAGTTCCTAAGTCATATCATTCCAAAAATCGATGGCACCAATAAACTTAACAATGTTGCAGAAAATTCCATGATAAACGCATTGTAGTGGACTGCAAGCAATGGTGATGATGTGGATGAAGTTTTAAGTACTGTTGCAGTGTACGATAGTGGAATTTAGCAGCTAAAATGCCAATTTACCACATGCTTGAAGTCCACCAACACAGACTAAAGCAGTGCAACTTACTAATTGCTCCATAATCCTCTCAGAAACGGAGAGGCATGTGCCCAGCTGTGGGACATATGTATATAGGTTATAACTTTACTTCATCATTTTAAATTTTCCTTCAGCCACAAAAGTCCTTTTTTTAAAAAGCAGATTTTTTTAAATTAGCTGAACATAGGCCTCCCCAAAGACTGTCATCAGGAGGATTTATGCCATAGTTGCCATGCTTGGCAGGCAGGGTAGACAACTGCAGTATTTAATTTTCTAATTGTTATTGGGAAGATTGACAAAATACGACACAAACAAATAAGAGCAATTACAAAAGTCACTAATACCTTGAGTTGTGCACAAAAACTAAAGTGGAAATGACCAGACATGGACCGTAAGAGCAACCCTATGAAAAGGTCCACAAGAAAAAAGAAGCAGAGGAAGACCACTCACACAATGTTAAAAGAACTGTCGGCTCAAACTGGAGCCAAATAGCATAAGACAGAGACAAATGGGTATCTTTGAAGGAGGCCTTTACCCAATCTGGGGTCCTAGCAATAAATAAAACTAACAAATAATTTAAGTATATTTAAATAAAAATTAATAAAATAATACACTAGGTACACCACCACTGCATAGTTACATTTACTTTATACAATTTAATAATAAAGAGAGTTCACCTGATCAAGCTTATTAAATAGCTCCTGTTTAACATCAAGCTTTTCAACAATTGCTTCTATGATTAGATCTGAATTTACACCATCTTCTATCTGAGTTGACACTTTTATTCGGTTAATGGAATCTTTCACAAAGTTTTCCACTTTTGATACATCATCTTTGTACATCTTCTTACCAACTCTTGTCAGGTTATTTTGGATAGATTTCTGAGCTTTCTCCAGTAGTTCAGGTTTCAAATCAACTAGTGTCACATTTTGTCCTGCTTGAGCTGCAACCTTTTAAAAAATTTATTTAACCATTGTACACATATATATGTAAAATTAATTATTGTGATTTTAAAATAATAAAAAATATGTGAAATTAATCTTATTTGTGAAAGAAGATAAAATCGGTGTTGTATCTATTTAAGTTATGTAATCTATATTAAATATAAAAGTAAAATAAAAAATAAAGATATAATCACAACCTGACTGCTGTGATATTGCTTGCTTTTAACGCATCTACAATTCCCCTGGTGTTGGCAGTTGTTCATGGGTGGCGGTAGTCACTTACCATCAGGTGAGTCCCATGCTCGTTTGCCCTTTCCTATAAAAAAAATAAGTATGGTATAGAGTAACAGGGAGTTGGTTTTTTTTCTTTTTTATTTCTATGGACAGGAAAAAAATGAAAGCCTATTTCTTGTAATGAACACAAAAAAAATGAGTTTTCTTACCTGTGCGATTCCTGATCCCATGAGCCCACCTCCAACAACTGTAACTGTTTTAATTGCATTTTGCGGTGCAGAACTAGAAAAGTTTCTAGTAATACCAAAAAGCTTGTTCATTTTTCACTTTCTTATTAAATATCTTTGAAATCCGATTAGAAAGTGTATTTTGTTCACACAAAACTTTATACATATACTACTTTCTCAGTACTCTGCGTAAGAAACAATATTAAAATAATCAAAAGTTCAAAGATCAACAGCTGCCTACCCAAGCGTAAGACCGAACTCTGTGATAATTAATTAATAAAGAAGCACACAGAATAATAAATTCTAAGTACATACGTACTAAGTGTATAATATGTTAGATTTAGACGTTACATGATAAGATTACAACTTACCTGTCATAGTTGAATTTGTAACGCGGTAGGCACTTATATAATATACACAATTTATTGTAGGCATTCACCACCTATTTGAGCAATATTAATATAAAGAAAATAAAATAAACTTCTATGTATATCTATAGATATTTTTAAACCATCAAAATTCAAAACACATCAAAAGTCAAAACAAACATAATTTTTTTATTGAAATTTTAGTTTGGATGCTTGTCTTTTAAGCCATGTATTAATTTAATCCTGATCCTGAAGATCCTGAATCTTCCTTTCGATCCGTTGCGAAATTTTGGGAGAAATTGCCAGATTAAGCCAGCAGACAGTCGATGACGACAGTATCTCAAGGCGCCTAAGTAGACACATTATCTTGAGGTTCACATCAAAATCAGAATCTTGTTTCATAGTTTCCACTAATAATTCACATTCACATGCATGGGCATTTAATATACAAAATCGCAACCCTTGTACATATCAAAATCCACTTAAAGCCATTCTTTATACAATAAAACAACCGCCGGCGGTCAAGTTACCGCAAAAACTCTTCAACTTAGATTAGATTACTACTTATTTTGCAATAACCGGCAAAATTTGCAGAGAAGGTCCAGAATAAGTAATATAGGCAAATGGTGAAGAAAAATTAATAAAATAAACTCAAACATTCTGTCCTTTTTATCTTTTAAATTCAAAACGCATGGTAATGCATTATTTTAACTGAATTTACTTCGCACGCACACATTCGTAAGGGTCGATTGGTAGGCCAAAACGTTGTTGCGCATAAATCACAATCAATTTCGGATAATTTCAAACATTTTTTTTTTATATTTGTACTACTGTAGTTTAAAATTTGGATACTATTTGAAAAATAAACCTGTATATAGCATAGATTACTTTGTCACACACATATTAATAAATTTCTTATTGTCAAACAGTCCGCCAATGAAGGCTGGCAAAGGTCTATATACCATATAGCCTAATCTGATTTGTATTTTGTTAATCATATTCTTCACAATTTGCTAATGCGGGTGGATTTTGGACAATTCAAGGCAGCGGACAGTTGATGACGATAACATCTCAAGCTGCCATAGCGGATACAAAAACTTAGATTTATATCGCCAACGAAACACCTTTTAACATCCTTTTAACAAGTAAAGAACGTAAGGATATTGTGGGCCTCTCTGTTGAGCAAACTGTAGAAATGTGATGTGTTGAGTTCGAGCACTTCATTGTTGTCAGTGTTTACAGGCTCCCACATTCTATAAATGATTGTTTTGAAAAAAATAATGGAGGAAGCTTTCCTTAAACTTAATAAACAAAATAAATCTGTTGTCATATGTGGATACTTTAACATTAATCTCCTTGAAACTTATTAAGTTTAGATCATAGCTCAAATCATACAACCTTGTTAATTTGTTCTATGAGCCAACACGTATTGCAGGGCCTAATGCAACTCGTATTGATAATATTTTTACTGCTGTTGAGCCCTTACATAAATTAATTATTCAAAATTTAAGTTCTGATCACTGTGGACAGTTAGTCTCGCTACCATAGAAAAATATTGAGCACTTTGAGTTCTTCCTGTCTAGGGTGTGATAAGCATGCCTTAATTCTAAAAAAACTTTTTCACCAATATTTTTATTAGATTACATGGACACAATTGGTGCAACATAAATAATAAAATATTGAAGGGTGATATTGATGAAAAATATGTATCTAAAATGGGTGAACCCCAAAAATTGGCCTTAAAGAAGTATAAAAGTCTTAGGTTAAGAAAAAAATGTTTAAGTAATTAAAATGTTGATGAAATGACGGCCTGGATATGCAGGTGGCTTAGGACCGTGCTTTGTGGCATTTCTTGGGGGAGGCCTACGTTCAGCAGTGGACTTGTGAAGCGCTGTAATGATGACGGTGGTTAAATAGAATGTTCGGATTCCTGAAACGTAAACGCTGTTTCAGGTCCCCGCAAACCAAGTATAAAACGGGTCGATATTGCGAATGGCTATGTTATGTGTGCCGGACAGGTATGTGTGGTGCCGGAAGCGGCCCCCACCATTCGAGACACCGCGCGCACGTACCTTCTAAACGAGGCCTACTGACCCGAGTGCTGCACACTAAATAAAGTAGCTCAGGATGTAGATTTATTCTGCTGTTCCTTGGGTGAATTTACCTAAGTGACATTATATTATGTATTATGTTATAATAGTAGATAAGTTGTGTTCTGTCCTTATTAAATTAGATAGTTTTATGTGCCTACACTGTCGTATTAGGTACGCCTGTAAAGACAGAGGTAGAAATAAATAAATAAATAAAGTTACTCCCTATAAATCTCTGGTCTGTAGGAACCTAGAATATGCTTCTATAGCGCGGAGTCGATTTTATGCTATATTACGCTATTGGCATCTTGAGCATACTTGTTATTTTTAATGTTGATGTCGATATTTGTTTATTTTTCAGATGCTTATCATGGAACAACCTCCAAGTGAAAGTACTAACACCAAGGAGATAAATGATAAATGATAATATAGATTACTTTTTAATTACGATTATACTAAACTGTCGTTAACAGTAGCCATACAGAGTTAATACATTCAATATAGATGTATACATTATATATTTATTCCTTAATTTGGGGTTTATGTATAAGAGCATAAAATTCACAAATATTGTTTGTTTTCAGGAATAGAAATCTAATGCTGATGTGGTGAGACAAATGTTGCCAGAAGATACATTTTGTATCTTCTGGCAAAATGGTATGATAAATTCAGTTTATTCTTAGACATAATTAGGCAAAATTTCAACATATCTATTATATTTATATTCAGCATATCTATCCTCAAATCACAATAAGAGTTCTTTATTCTTCATCTAATCTAAAGATTACAGTTCCACTACACTTCAATGGTTTTATCAACAACTCCTTTAGTATTAGGGTTACACTTACTTGGAACTCTGTGCCTGAAGACGTTGATAAAGCTCCTGATAATGGATGTATACAATGCTAATATTTATATATTTTTTATTTCTTATTTACTGCATCTACCACTTTATTTACACCACACCATGGCTGACCGAAAGAAAATGCCAACTGCCATGAAGCCGCCCTTTGTTACCTTAATATGAATAATATATGATTTATTATTATCATTCAGTCATAAAATATAAATATTGGACTTTATTTTTATTTATTTCTTTTCAGGTTACGTGGTGAAGAAAATGAAATAAAAGAAGAGATGTTAAAATTTAAAAAAAGATTGTAACTTGTAGGTGAACAATCCTCGCAAAGACTTGCTTAATGTCCTATCTATTTTAAAACTGTAGAGAACTATTTGAAAACCCTTATATGTTAAACAAATAACTTTCTTATTAATACAATTAAAACAATTTTGTAAAAAATGGCCAGGCTTACCCTACATGAAAAATAAATAGCATTGCTTCTAATAAAAAGTAACTTGAAAAGTAAAATATTAAGCACTTAAATATGATTAATGTGTTTTAATTTGCTTTATTTAATGAACTATAAATATCGCTCTGTTTCTCGTCAAATTGTACTTATTTATGTACAATGTTATGTACAATTTTCTAATTTGTTTATATAATTTAATGTGCCTTTAATTTAATCCTAAGATTACGTATGTTGGTGTGCTTGAATAAAAAGTAAATGTTAATGTATTATAAGTGTTTCATTAAGTAATATTATTATTCCTGTATAATGCACTTCTGTCGATATCGATAAAATAAGGACACCAGTAAATATCGATATCGATGATTTGAAGGATGTGTGCTTGCAATCTCTAAGCTATATTTTTTTTATTTATTTTATTACTCATCTGTCAAAATGGGCGACTGCAGCGCCAAAAGGCGTAGTTGGGAAACTTGACTAAAAGTCACTGTCGTATCTGTAGCTTGCTACATATATATTTATCTATGCTCGCTACCTTACTTGCACAAAAAACAGAAAGTTAAGAAAGAATCTATTTTAATCTATATGTATCTCTGTGAATGTATTTTACTTGTTTCTTAAAGAGAAATATTGAGTTAATTTCGATAGCTTTAATTTCCTAAACTGAGTTTAGAACACTGTACAAAGAAAGGTTTACGAAGAACTATTTAACGACTATTTATTAATTATTTACAAACAATTAAGCGGCAATTAATTACTAATTTAAATTAATTAAGGGAACACTAGACGGGATTTCTTCTTTCTTGAGTCTTCTTTCTTGTCTGCCGCTTGGGAATCGAATGACTCCCAGCGGTTTTTTTTCCCCCCAGAAGCAAACTAAAGGGCTATCCTCCGGGAAGCGGGGGAGGGAGGTGGTGAATGCTGTTAGCATACCACGCAGCCGGCTGCGTGGTTATGTGGGACTCACTATGAAAACCTAAGTGCCTACCCACTAAACACCACCTGGGTTTTGCTTTGGCCTGGAGGGCCTTTTTGCTTTATCGGAAGCGATCCCCCTTGGGGAAAGGGGGTGGAGGCGGCGAGTAGCCCCTGAGAAGCGCGCTTAACTAAGGCAAAGTATGAAATAGGAGAAAACTCGGCCTGAGCCGTCAGGAGGCAGTCCAGGTAGGCCGAAAGTTTGTTAGGGGGGGGGGGGGAGGTCCGAGAGAGAATTTTTCGGCCTGCGAACTCGATAGCGAGATGGAAATGGGGCTGCATATGAAACTGCCTCACGAATAAGATGATTTGAGTAAGACTCTGAGGCTTTGAAGAAGTTCTCAGAGAGTGATTTTAGAAATTGCTGGATTGTGGGGAGCTCTAAGTCTCGGTGAAGGTCGACGTTACGGAAGAATCAGGGTGCGTTCGTAGCCCGAAGACCAAAAAGAGTTTTGAAATACTTGAAGTTCGTTTAGCATGAGCAAAAATGGGGGCCGCGTATGTCATAACTAGTACCTTATATAGGGTTCGCTTGTTGCGAAGAGACATTTTACTGTGTCAGCCCAGCATGCTGTTGAGCCTACCCAGGTAGAAGCGCGCGGTGCGGGTTACTTTCTTAACATGGGGATCGAAAGTGAGCCTCGTGTCAAGAATGATTCCTAAGTATTTGGCGGTCTTATACCAGGGGAAAAGGGTTCCTAATATTTGGATTAGCGGAATGGTATTGGGGCGGCGTCGTTTATGTTTTAACCAAGCTCTTAAGTTACTAACTGTCTGTTGGATCTTGTTCCGGATAGGTAGTAGTGAGACCTTTAAAATAGAGGGCTGTGTCTTCAGCAAAGAGGGAGAGCTGAACACCGTTCGACGGGATGGGAATGTCGTTGGTGAACAGTATATAAAAAAAGGGGTAAGCACTGAGCCCTGAGGAACACCGGCTTCGATATGACGCGGAGAGGAGAGCGTGCCTTCGTGTCTGAAACGAAAGGTACGATCCTTCAAGTACGTGGCCACGAGACGGACAAGATGATCAGGGAGGCCTAATTTATATTGTTTGTAGATAAGGCATTCGTGCCAGACTCTATCAAACGCCTTAGCTATGTAAAAAAAACCGCGATGGTGTTATAACGATGAGGATAAAAACCGCTGAGGATATATTCCACTATACGGTGAACTTGTTGAGGCCATGAGTGTTTTTCTCGGAAACCAAATTGGTGGGGAATGACAAGAGGGTCGTCGTCTGTGGGATACAGATGGCGCCTCATGCGAGTGAGGATGACGCGTTCGAAGAGTTTGCCCATGGCCTTGAGGAGGCTGATGGGACAGTGACTGAAGGGTAGGTGGTGAGGTTTTTCTGGCTTGGGGATGCCAATGACAGTTGCCTCTTTCCACGTTGTGGGAAAGTAACTGAGATCGAAGCAGGCGTTGAAGATTATAGCTAATACGGTGATCACCTGCTCAGGAAAATGTTTGTGGGCGTGGTTGGTAATGCCATCCGCACCCGGTACCTTTTTGGACTTCTGTCCTTTGATGATGGATGAAATCTCATCTTTGGACACAGTGATAGGGTCAGAGGATATGGGGGGTGAGTTCAGGCGCGGACCTCATCCTCCAATGCTTGGATGTGAGAGGGGTCAGTGGGATGTGAGCGGGAGAACATTGCGCGGCGATGCTGTCTGCAAAGCACTCAGCCTTTTCAGCGTCCTCGAAGGCAATAGTACTGATGGGACAGGAGTGAGGGGGAGTGTGAGTGATAGCGTCTATGCGGAGGACTCTCGCCATCCGGTAGTACGCTGTATGTAAAGGGGAGATATTTTCCATGAGTTTACTCTTTTCGATGTCTTTTAGTTTGGAAAGGCGTAAACGGACTTCTCGTTGAAGACGATTGGCCGTGTGCCTATAGTCTGGGGTGGGATAGAGTGTAGCTCTCCGGAGAGCAGCTCTCTTGGCTTTTATGAGGTTGCTAATACCTGGGGAAGACTATTATTAGCAATCGCGACGACCGTTGCATCCTCTTTAAGGGAGGATTTTATGAGGGTGGTGAGGGAATCGACCGCGGTGTCAATTTTTTAGGTGCTGTCGAAGTTGTCGGAAGAGAAGGTGATGGAGGAGTCCGGAGAGTCTATAGCTGAGGCTAAGTACTCCCTGAAGCCCATCCAGTTGGTGAAGGTTTTGTAGGAGGGAGTTGAAAGAAGTACCTGATGGCCAAGGATGAGGGAGACAGGACAGTGGTCGGATCCTAGATCGTCGAGAGTCTCGATTGCTGTGAGGTTGAGGGAAACTCCTGTTACTAACGCAAAGTCTAGCACGTCAGGAGCATGGTCGGTATTGTGCGCACAGTGAGTGATAGCGAGGGGACTGTAGACGGTAAGATTGGGAGACTGATATCAAGCAGTTCCTTGCCACTACGAGTAGTAGTAAGACAGGTCCATTTAGTATGCTTGGAGTTAAAACTCCCAGCGGCCTGATGCCCTTCTTTTATTTGCGCGGAGGGGGTTTCACGGCTGTTGCGTTCCCACGCGGCGTTGCAGGTATCACGTGACGTCCGGTGGTGTGCGGTGTGCAGGGCGTAATAAGATATGAAGGTACTGGGCAGGGGCTCCCCAGTGCCAGCTGCTTCCACTTGACCACATCCAGCGCAGAACTGCTCGAATCGTCGACGACCGAGTCCTTTCCGATCGGCTCGATTCATTGGCACTGCGAAGAGATGTTGCATCCCTTTGCATTTTCTTTCGCATTTACCACGGAGAGTGCTCTGAAGAATTGTTCGGATTAATCCCAGCCGCCAAATTTCACGAACGCACATCGCGGCAGAACTCCCGATACCATCCACACCATCTGGATGATTGGCGGTCCACCACTGTGCGATTTAGAAGATGTTTTCTTCCTCGCACGACTTCCTTGTGGAATCGATTACCATCAGCGATTTTTCCGGACCGATACGACTTAGGGACCTTCAAGAAAACAGCGTACTCCTTTTTAAAAGGCCGGCAATGCATCTGCAATTCTCCTGGTTCCCCTGGTGTTGCAGTTGTTCATGGGCGGCGGTAGTCAATTATCATCAGGTGAGGCACATGCTCGTTTGCCCCCTCTCCTATAAAAAAAATGAAGGTGCTACGGGGCGGTGGCTCCTTTCGCCGTCCGTAACATTCACCATGAGACATTAATCAGGAAGCTACATCGTTAAGATGTAAAAACATAGCGCTTAAACTTATTGTGTCATATCTAAATAATAGAACGCAAACAGTTGTTATTAATGGCTGCAGTTCTTCCGGATCGGGAGTATCTATGGGTGTTCTTCAGGGCTCAGTTCTTGGTCCCTTTCTGTTCTTAGTTTAAAATAATGACTTACCTTACTTGATAGGGAATAACCATGATATAGTATTATTTGCTGATGATACTTCGTTGATTTTCCGACTAAAAAGGCAATTATTGAAATATGACGAAGTGAATAATGCTATATCAAAAGTAGTGCATTGGTTTAAAGTCTATAATTTGCTTTTGAACGGTAATAAAACAAAATTGGTAACCTAATGGTAAAAAGGTGAACACCTGTGTGCTTTTAAGTGGGGAGGAGCTGGGTCTTGTTGAATCCACTGTTTTTCTCGGTATTACAGTTGACGCGAAGCTTCAATGGGGCCCTCATATATCTAAACTAGCTAGCAAACTTAGTTCTGCAGCATATGTTTTAAAAAAGATTAGATGTCTTACATGTGTTGAAACAGCTAGATTAGTTTATTTCAGTTATTTCCATAGCATAATGTCATATGACATCTTGCTGTGGGGTAATGCGACTGACATTGAAACTATCCTTGTTTTGCAAAAGAGCGCCATAAGAGCAATTTATAACCTAGGTCCGAAGGAATCCCTTATAGAAAAATTTATTATTATTATTATGTGGTAATAGGCGAGCAGCTTATAGCTGATATGCCTATATCTGTGTTGGTGTTTTATATTAGTCCAAGTCCACAGAATAGAATAGAATAGAATAGAATAGAATAATTTTTATTCAATATTGATTATTACATAATTCTTATTGAAAGTAATTTTTTTATTTACCACTGGTTCGGAAAATACCTCTGTCCTGGGAAGAACCATCAAGAAACCTAGCGGGATTTTTTTTTCAAACATCACTTAACAATAATTTCATTTATACAATTTTAAATGATTTTTCATAGAACCAGCATGGTGACGATCACCTTATTCCCAGGGGTTATTTTCATTCATGTATTCCTTGTTATTATATATATAATAACCCTTTTTGTAGTTTTTCTTTAAAAATACTTTTAAACTTGTTTATTGACAAACTTTGAATATGTTCTGGGATTTTGTTGTAAAAGCGTATACATTGCCCCATAAATGAATTACTGATTCTGTGGAGTCTAGTAACTGGTATTACAAGCTTATGTTTGTTCCTAGTGTTTAAAGTATGCACATCCCTATTCTTATTAAAGCTATTTATGTTTTTATGTACATACATTACATTTTCATAAATATATTGCGATGCCAAAGTTAATATGTTTATTTTTTGTCTGAGAGACTCTTTACAATTTAGATTATAAATTGCCCGAACGGCTCTCTTTTGCAAAACAAATATAGCTTCAATATCAGTCGCACTACCCCATAGCAAAACTCCATAAGACATTACGCTATGAAAGTAACTAAAATACACTAATCTAGCTGTCTCAACATCTGTGAGACTTCTAATATTTCTTACAGCATATGCCGCAGAACTAAGTCTGCTTGCTAATTTAGATATATGGGGGCCCCATTGAAGTTTCGCGTCAATAGTAATACCGAGAAAAACAGTGGTATCCACAAGACTCAACTCCTCCCCATTTAACAGCACATTGGTACTGGATTGTTTTACATTAGGTATTGTAAATTTAATACACTTTGTCTTATTGCCGTTTAAGAGCATATTGTTGGCGTTAAACCAATGTACCAATTTCGATAGAGCATTATTTACATCGTCATAATTAATCAACTGCCGTTTGAGTTTGAAAATTAAAGAGGTATCATCAGCAAAAAATACTATATCGTGATTGTCCCCTACAAGATAAGGTAAGTCATTAATATAGATTAAAAACAAGAATGGGCCAAGAATCGAGCCCTGAGGAACGCCCATTGATACTACCGATCCGGAGGAACCTTTACCATTGACCACGACTTTTTGAGTTCTGTTACTTAAATATGAAGTAATAAGTCTAAGCGCCAATTTTTTTACACCGTAATGTTGTAGTTTCCTGATTAATGTCTCATGATGAACGCAATGGAAAGCTTTGGAAAGATCACAGAAAATACCTAAGGCATCTTGTGAATTCTCCCAGGTATTAAATTATATTTTATAAGCTCAACACCGGCGTCCGACGTCGAGCGACCCCTTGTAAAACCAAATTGGTTTTTATGAAGTAATTTATTTGTACTAAAAAAAATTAACAATTGATCCAAAATTATTTTTTCAAAATTTTACTGAGAGTTGGTAGTACAGAAATAGGTCTAAAATTAGCGGGGTCCAATGTACTACCAGATTTAAATAAAGGTATTACTTTACTATACTTTATTAAATCAGGAAACCAGAATCGATACAAGTATTAAAAATAATAGCAAGATGAGGTGCAATTAAATCTATTATGAACGCAATAACTGTAACGGAAATCCCCCACAAATCTGCGGTTTTCTTTACATCAATGGTTTTGAAGTATTTTACAATATCTTGCGGTAATACTTTTTCAAATCTAAATTCTTTTAAACAGGTCTTAACTTTCTGTTTGAATAATGACTCGGCGACAGTTGGAGAAGTATTCAATGACTCTGTTGTCAAGATAGGAATATCAGTGAAATATTTCTCAAACACCGCTGCGACTTCTTGTTATTTGATTTAGTCAATTCATTGTTAATTTTTAATTGATAGTTTGAGTTACGAGGTTTGTCTTTACCGGTTTCGTTGTTAATTATACTCCACGTCATTTTAATTTTATTTTTAGCCGTCTTAATTTTGTTGCTAATATTGTATACGTTATAAATATGTAACGATTTGGCCGTGGAGCAAACTCTTTTAAACATTTTAGAATAATTTATGATATATTCTTTAAAAGCATCGGAATTATTATATGATCTTTCATGGTAAAGGTCATATAACCTTCGTCTGCTTTTATGAATTCCTACTGTCGCCCACTCATTAAATGCCTTGCGACTGTTTCTGGAGAATGTTTTAGAAGTAAATGTTTTTTTTAAATTCATTGCTTATAAGGGTAAATAATTCTTCATATAATTAGTCTTCATTGTTCTTATAAGAAAGCGATGGAAGGTTTTTTACCATGTTACTTCTACATCTCTCCAGGCTCTCATTTTGCATTAATAGGAACAAACACAATTTTCTCAATTTCCTGTTTTTTTGTGCATATAAGGTAATGAAACCAGTTGTCCACAGTGATCTGAACTAAGCTTTTGAATTATTGATTTGTTGATTGGTATAACACCTGTAAAAATATTATCAATACAAGTTGCACTACACCCTGCAATATGTGTAGCTTCAAAGAATAAATTATCAAGATTATAGGATTTGAACAAAGAGCAAAATTTAATACTGATGGAAGAAGTTTCCAGGAGATTGATATTAAAGTCTCCACACACTACAAGAGATTTATTCTGTTTATTAAGCTTAACTAAAACTTCTTCCATAATTTTTTCAAAGTTATTATAATTTGAACATGGGGGTCTGTAAACACTGACAACAATAAGGTGCTCAAGCTCAACACATGCCATTTCTACAGTAAGCTTTTTCTACATGCCACTAAGAATACACAAAATTTACACCATTTTTCCAGTTTGTTTTTAAAACTAATTACAGAGGGAGCATCTACCACGGCTTGAGGCAACATGTTCCATATATTTATGATTCTGTTCTTTAGTGTGTGATGTCTCACATTAGTGTATGAGCGGGTGTGAGCGAATCTCATATTTTTATACGTGGTAGAGCCATGCTGCAGCTATATTATGGTTGTAACACGAATGGGTCGGCTTGACCGGGGAAGGACCACGCTCTCACAGAATACCAGCGTAAAATAGCAGCTTAACGCTGCTGTGTTTCGTATGGTGAGTGTAGAGAACCGGAGACCCTTTTTACTGGAAACGAGGCATTCCCTCTTAGTCCTCACGGGTGACAACGCATCTGCATTTTGATTCTTAATCGAAGATAGATGTAGATGTTTATGGGCCACAGCAACCACTTACCATCAGGTGGACTGTGTGCTCGTTTGTCACCCTTATCCTATAAACAAATATAGTTAGGATGTCTAGATCGGTGGATACTGCTGATGTTAAAAATATTTTGCAGCTCTTTGCAATTATATTCATGTGTCAATATTTTGTAGGTCTCAATAAGGTCTCCTCTGGTACGGCGAGATTTCAGCGTTGTTATATTCAATATTTTAAATCTCTCTTCGTATGGCTATTTGCGAAGGTTTAATGGAATCTTTGTGCCTTTTCTTTGTACACTCTCCAGCAAATCTACATCCTTAAAAAATAGGGGTTCCAAATTTGAATTCCGTACTCTATCAGCGGTCGAACGTATATTTTATAAATCTTGAGCAATGTATCTGGATAATTAATAGAATCAGGCGTTACTTTGCGGAAGTCCATTATATTAAAGTTAGCAAAAAATTACTTCGCGTACATCCACTCGATAAAATAAAATGGTGTGTCTTACCTAGTTTGAAGAGCACCTCCTGCCCTCCCTCAATTGCGTGCACTATCACCATCACCACTAATCCCAGCATCACTACTCCCAACACCACTACACTAGGAAAGACACGCCACTGACTACAATACGACACGTGTTTCGCCTCTACATGAGGCAACCGCTCCCTACTTAAGGAGCGAGCGACTGCGTCATGCGATAAAACATGCCACCAATCACCGCTGGACTTACGCAGCCGTTTGTATACAAACGGCACGCAATTGAGGGAGGGTGGGACTTGCTCTTCCAACTAGGTAAGACACATTATTTTATTTTATCGAGCGTATGTACGCGAAGTAATTTTTTGCCAACTTTAATACTCTGGACTGTAATTCATTTACATACGTCAGTGACGCGCATGGGACTGGGAGGTGGTTAGATCATTGTATAGTCACTGAGTCAGCGTATAAATTAATAACTAACACGAAGATTTTATACGAGTATGATGTATACTGGTCTGACCACTTCCCACTCTTGATTGAATGTAGGTTAAACTGTGTTATACCTTAGGCTGTTCCTAAAATTATAACGTCAAATAAAATAAAATGGGGATGCAGAACTGATGTACAAATAACTCATTATACAGAATTATGTAACAACAACCTTAAGTCAATACATTTTCCATCGGAATTTATAAAATGTAGCTATGGTTTTTGTAACGACATGAGCCATAGGAGTGTCATAGATGATTTATATAAAAACAGTGTCTGTTTTATCATGTGCTGCAATCGAAACTCACCAAGGAAATATGAATAAAGATAAAAAACGTGTATTAATAGGGTGGAATAAGCATGTCGGTGAGGCACACAGGGAGGTTAGGTCCAAATTTATGATATGGGTATGGTATGGTCGACCAAGGCAGGCTTCTGTCTACGATGAGATGGTTAACAGCCGCCGTGTCTTCAAGAGTAGATTGAAGTGGTGCCAAAATCATCAGAATCAACTAAAAATGGATAAATTGGCTATTTATCATTCAAAACAAGACTTTAAAAAGTTTTGGAAGTCCACAAATAAACTCAACGCTGGACCTAGTCTCCCTGAAGCAATAAATGGGGTTGGTAACATGAAGCAAATTGCAAATCTTTTCAGGGATCAGTTTATGGTCACGTCACCCTTAGGGCCGTCGTCACACCCCGTGTCAAATACCGAGACCAAGCGTGAGCTCAAAATGGTAGCGAGTGACAAAATGATAGCACGTGTTATTCGAACTATGGTTGCAGGTAAGTCACCCGGTCACGATGGTCTCAGTATTGAGCATTTTAAATATGCAGGTGTGCATTTACCTAGAGTTTTGGCACTATTATTTAATGTTTGTGTTTCGCATTCGTACTTGCCTGCCGACTTAATGAGAACTTCAGTTGTCCCCATTGTAAAAAACCGTACTGGTGACGTATCAGAGAGATCGAACTACAGACCAATATCATTGGCAAAGACAATAGCCAAGATATTTGACAGTGTGCTTAACTCTCCGTTACGGCTCCGTGGCGCAGTGGCTTAGCAATCAGTTGTTGCGCTGGGGGCCGCGGGTTCGAATCCTGCACGGAACAAGTACTTGTATGGCCTAAAAATAATTGTTCCGCGTCTGGATGTTTGTCCTTGTGCAATATATGTTTGTAAACTGCCTCCACGACACAGGAGAAAATCCCAGTGTGGGGGTAACGTTTTTAAAAAAAGAAAAAAAAACTCTATTCTAGAAAACCACTGTACGCTACATGATGGCCAGCACGGTTTTACGCGTGGTCTATCGACAGAAACAGCAATAATGAGTTTAAAGCATACTGTCAAATATTACACGGACAGGCGCACACCGGTGTACGCCTGTTTCCTAGATCTGAGTAAAGCTTTCGATCTTGTCTCGTACGACATCATGTGGCGTAAGTTAGAAGGCGTAGGTTTAACTGACGGCTACACCGATTTGCTTAAATATTGGTATAGTAATCAGGTGAACTATGTGAGATGGGCAAATGAATATTCCGAGCCATACAGGATGGAGTGCGGGGTGAGGCAAGGGGGGCTGACATCGCCGAGGCTCTTCAACCTGTATATGGACGCACTGATTCGAGAGCTCAGCAGCATGCGTGTCGGATGCCATATCGGCAAGGTCTGTGTGAACAACAACAGCTATGCGGACGATATGGTTCTGCTGGCACCCTCAGTTAGTGCGCTGAGATCTTTACTCGGTGTTTGCGAAAAGTTTTCTGTCTCACATGGTTTACAATACAATACCAAAAAGTCACAGTTCATGGTGTTTAAGGCTGGCAGTAAATGTCCTAGTGTTGTACCCCCTATAAAGCTCTATAACGAACCACTAGAAAGGATCTATAGTTTTAAATATCTTGGACATATTTTGACTGACAGTCTTAAAGACGATGAAGACATTGAAAGAGAACGTAGGGCACTGTCGGTCAGGGCGAATATGTTGGTGCATAGATTTAGTCGCTGCACTGACGCTGTCAAGACCACGCTTTTCAAAGCATATTGTGCGTCATTTTATTCTTGCAGCCTATGGACCAACTACACCAAAAAGGCCTATAGTGCCCTACGTACACAATACAATAATGCATTTAGGGCGCTGTTGCGGCTGCCGCGCTACTGTAGCGCGTCTGCGATGTTTGCACTGGCAGGTGTGGATAGCTTTGATGCAATAATCAGAAAAAAGACCGCATCCTTGCTAAACAGAGTGCGCGGCAGCGGCCACAGTGTGCTGAGTGAGATTGCCGACAGTGGGGACTGTCCACTGATTAAACAAATGATCGCCAGGACTATGTCCTGCTTAATAATAAAGTATTGAGTGTAAATTATATTACTAACATAGATGTAAGTTTTTCTTTACTAACAAATTCTATGGATCTTGTTGTCCGAAATAAATATTTTTTATTTTTTATTTTTATTTTTATTTTATTTTATTTATTTTTTATTTAATGTATCTGGAGTCAGATGCTGAAACGGTCGTCTTATAGCATACAAAATGCTGTTTGCCTTTTTGACAATACTATGGATATCGTCAGCCCACTTGAGGTCGGACGATATTAAGACACCTAAATCCTTGTGTGAGTGACTGTACTGTTGAGTTTCCAATGTTAAATATTTCTCTGGGAATGTTTCGACTTAGATGCAAGATATTTAGAAGGATTAAGTCTTATAACCCACTTTTTTGCCCACCCCTTTGGTTCATTTAAAGAAATAAATATATTAACTCCTCAATATATTTACGAGAACTTGTTGTATGTACACAAAAACAAAAATAGTTTTATTAAAAATAGTGATGTAAATTCTGTAAATACTAGGAAAAAGCACAAGTTAGTTATACCAGTAACTAGACTCCAAAGAGTCAGTAATTCCTTCATGGGGCAATGTATACGCTTTTACAACAAAGTCCCAGGAAATAAGCAGACCTTTTCCATCAAAAGCCTTCAATTATTTATTAAGAAAAAATTGTATGTATAAAATTGTAAGTATCCTTAATAAAAAGGCATCACTAGGTTGTGTTTTTTTATCAATTGTAAAGCACATAAAATTTGTTTTACTAATGTCGAGGGTAAGAAGATTTGAGTTTAACCACTGAGCATTATTTCTAGTCCCTCTTCCGCGATCCTTTGGACTTCAGTCCATGTTTCACCAGAGAATACAATATCTGTATCATCTGCGTAAGAAAAGATATTGGCATTTGCGATTTTAAGGTTACACAGATCGTTGATGTATATCAAGAAAAGCGATGGTCCAAGTACACTTCCCTGTGGTACGCCATAAGATATGTCCTATTTTGAAGATAGCTTGTTAGTAATGCTAGAGAGACATCTCTAAAGCCATATCTCTCAAGCTTATGCACAAGAATGGGGATAGATACAGTATCAAATCATTTTTGACTATTAGATTTCTGCATCTTATTCCGGTTATTAATGCACCGTACAATGCCTTCTGTGATCCATGGCTTATTGATAGGCTTATTTCTATTTACATTAATAGTTTTTGTGTTAGAATCTAGGGATTCTTATATGTGAGTAATCAACTTATCACACACTTCATTCGGATCATTGCAGTCTAGTAAAAAGTTGAGTTTTTAAATTGTAATGTTTTAACTGAATCATCAAAATTAACAATCGTTTTAGTTTTTATGTATATGACGGCACCTGCACCGTTGTAGGTGCGGTGGCGTCGGTCTAGCTAGACAGAATTCTTGTAAATGACACGTGTAACGCACACATGCGGCATTGCACCTGCGTTGCCACCCATCCTGCTTGTATAAAACGGACGGATCGGCCGTCGTTAAGACAGTCTTGGCTCTGACGTGGAACGGTGCGCTTGTCGTATTGCGTTACTAGTTTATCCTCGACTCGTTGGATAATTAATTCGTGTAAACGAATTAATTATTATTCCTAACTACAAAATCAGTCTCTGTACTATACCCACTATACTTCCTACATCAGAAGTGGGATAAAGTCCCCCTTATTGCCCACATATAATTTTCGAATAGTATGAGAATTATTACATTTGTAAAGGCTATAATGCATTTCGCATTTATGGATCTCTTTTTATGTTAAATACCGTAATGAAATTAGCTGTCCTACTTACGATATTATCGTATCATTAAAGTGTAGAGAAAAGATAAAGTGAAATTATTTAAGCCAAAAGATAAATCCTTTTGTTCGATTTGTATTAAAAGTACCCTCAAGTATTTTCATTATTTCTGACGTACCTAAATATGTTAACAAATGGAAGAAATGTCTGAGGCTTTCTAGACGAGTCATCGTTTACATTGAATGAAAAATTAACTTGTTCAAGTTTTGTTGTAATTTGATAGTTCATGCGAAACATGATTAACATCTGTTATATTTTGAAATTCAAAACGTTTAAGCGATGTACCAAAATAAAAGATTAACTTTAACATGCTAGGAATTGAAAATAATAAGGAACATTTTTGTGTTCTAATGTGTTGATCAGTGTTGCAGTTTGCTGCGAATACTGTGTGGTCGACAAGATTGGGGTTTGATGTCGAGAGATTCGTAGAAATCTCTACATCAATGATCAATGAGGAAGATGTTGTGACGGCTAATCGAACATGGTCAGGTACGGCCGAGCGCTAGTAAAATTGAGCCTACACCGCTACAGTCTGTAACTTATCGGCTGATCTTACGGCAAGGCAATTCAAGCGGCTGCCGAACAAATGGTGCTTTGGCGCTGTAAATGGACGTCTGAGGCTTGGACGGCTTTCGTAGATTTTGCGCGGTTGCCTCCTTCCCTTTGAAATATGTTGTAGTATTTGTCCCTACACATAGTTTCCGTTTTTTGCAATGTTTTCAAATGGCATACAGTTGCCGGTACTTAAGAGAATCTCGGAATTCCATGGTTCGCAATACATTTATCTCCATTTCTCTTAATTTTTAATTTTGCAAAGCGCCAGTACGGCGCGACGGCTCGCTAGCGCGAATCTGGCACGAACGCAGCAGAACGGAAAGTTGGAGTGCGTTTGCCTGGAGGTAGCCATATCGGCGCGTCCATAACTTAAATGAAGTCTGGGATGGTCGACCGTTGTAATATTTAACAAGAGTTAATATCTGTTAGCAGGTGGTGATAACTGATAGACCGTATGCTGTTCACTGTCAACCGCACGAGGACGTGCGACAGTCAGAGGTAGCCGTGTCTGTGCATCTAGAAAATACTAGAGACATTGCAACACTCTAACGAAGTAATTATTCTAGTGCAGGAAAGGAACATGAAGTTGCAGGGAGGCTGGTCTGTGCTGCACTGGAATATGTGTAGAGTTGCTGTTGGTTTACATACTTAGGTGTTATCGTGTCACTACGTCCCTCACGATACACTTTTGTGTGATTGTGACGGGGACATGTTTGCGGTATGGTTGGTCTGTAACTATACTGAATTGAAAAAAAAGGGAGTAAGAAAAAAAATGTGGTTCTTACTATCATTGCAAGGCGTTTGCCGGTCCAATGATATAGCTACAGGGAATAGTGATTCCGGACTAGCATAAATAGTACTGAAAAAAAGAGATTAAGAAAAAAGAATAGTTCTTACAATCATTGCAGGGCTTTGTGCCGGTCCAGTGATATAGCTATAGGGAATAGTGATTCCGGACTAGCGAAAACAGTACTTGAAAAAAAAAAGAGAAAATAAAAAAAAGCTACAGACTAATCATTCCGATCTAACATAAAGATGATTAAAGTTTTGTAGGGCTTACTGCCGGAACAAAACAGACTGTCACCCAAGTCTGAAGGGTCAATATAGACCGGACCAGACGCTGTTATGTCAGGATAGTCGAACGATGTTTTTTTGTCTACAGGTAACTAAAATTGTGATGGAGCGCGTGCGAGGACGCACGCATGTCAGTATGGCCGTGACGGCACCTGCACCGTTGTAGGTGCGGTGGCGTCGGTCTAGCTAGACAGAATTCTTGTAAATGACACGTGTAACGCACACCTGCGGCATTGAACCTGCGTTGCCACCCGTCCTGCTTGTATAAAACGGACGGATCGGCCGTCGTTAAGACAGTCTTGGCTCTGACGTGGAACGGTGCGCTTGTCGTATTGCGTTACTAGTTTATCCTCGACTCGTTGGATAATTAATTCGTGTAAACGAATTAATTATTATTCCTAACTACAAAATCAGTCTCTGTACTATACCCACTATACTTCCTACATATATATTTTTTGAGTTTATTTTATTAGAAAGTTTTAGCAAGCGTAGACAATGATCTGTGACAATAGTATTAAGAGCTGCTATAAATGGCGAAAATTTGTGATCGTCGAGTTTTACCACGAAATGATCAAGACAGTTCGATCCCCTTGTCGGAAATAAGTGTCCAGGAAAGAAAACCATGCGTCGATAACATGTTTAGGTAATTGAAGCGGTTGTTACGCTCTTGAGCTTTTTCAGTTTCTGTTACTATTAAATTTGGATTAGTCTCCAGTTAATAAAATATTTTTATTAGATTTTAAGGTAGATAAGTATGTGTTCAGTGAGTTAATGAACATGTCAGCATTAGCGTTTGATGGAGAGCGATAAATGCCTATAATAATAACGTTGTTAAAAGCAATCTGTATACACGATGCATGTTGTTGGAGACTGATTGCCGACACTTTAGGTTTATGTATCCCTTTTACGTACACTACTACTACAACGTCGATCTGATTAATATGTAAAGTTGTGGCAAATGAATTATAATTTGCTAAACAAGGAATATGTTTATTAGTGTTAAGTCGGTATTCGGTTAAGATTAGTACATCTGTATCAAAGTCCAATTTTGTCAGCGTTATTTGCAGGTCATCCAGATTACTGTATACACTTCGGATGTTTTGTGTAAGAATTGTTAGATCTGAGTGACATGTTTGAACATATTGTGGTTGTACACGCCCCTAGCTGTCCCGAAAAAGGTCGATCACACAGGGGCCCATAGCTGTAGACTCGACGAACAACTAAGGACGGGGCCGAATGGCCTGGTGGAAATGTTCTATCCTACTACACTTTAAGGGGAAGGCTAGTCGAATAGAGAGTACTTACCTGTATCTGAAGCGATGACTGTCTCAGGGCTCGGTCAGGCCGGAGGTGTGTATGTGTTGCGTGTAGTGGTGTTTTTGTGGTGTGGGTTGTGATAGACCTGACTGGACCGTTGAAGTCGGCAGCAGCCCGGACTTCGGCACCGCTCCAAATTGCGGCGCCACCCACAGTCGCTTTCTTTCTTCTTCAAGATGTCAGTCTATTAACTTTATCGTACAATTAACTAGCTTCCAGACGCAACTAACTCCCGTTTATTATAAAGCGTAACACACAATACCGAATGTTCAGATCAAAGGTCACTTCCGTTTCGCGTGGCAACAATTATTTCTAGAACCTAACACGACCTTCTCTAGGGTCACGAAGTTCAGCGTTCAACCGACAACGGAAAATGTCTCCGAACTATATCAAATGCCGCACGAGCAAATTAATATTGTCAAATGCACTTATATACGCTATCAAATTAGAGTAACCAAATCCGCGGTACATTAAGCGCGCACAACTCACAAAGTCACACGTTGATCGCAATCAATGTTAACTTCCTAACAATTTGTCAAAACCGGTGTCTAATTCTAGACTACAATTCCTCGTCGTTGCACCATTTGGTAACAAAACCGACTAAAAAATGGAGGTTATATCGAGCGACTTCACGACGTGCTATCAATAGCACTGCATTCGAGCAACTGACTTTTGCGCTCGCGCCCTCTGCCACAGCCACTCCGCTCGCCCTAAAGTCAAAACGGGTATGGCACTGAGCCGAGCGCCCTCCGGCGTCAAATCTTGAAACCCGCGTTTGGGCGTGAACAGTGGTAGTTCTGTTATATCACAATTAATGGACCGTGCACTATTTAAGTTGTCTATTACTTCCAAATTTTTGATTGAACTATTCATTATAAGATTGTTTAGATATAAATAAGATGGTTGATCCTATACCGTGGTTGCATATTCCATAGACGTCGGTCGGCACTCTCAATAAATTCCTTTCAATAAAAACATTAAGATTTGCAATCAATACAATTACAACAAGCGAGTAAGTATGATATTTGGCATGGATATTTCTGTGAGTATGTGTCTGTATGTGTAAGAGAAAAGTATACTAGTTAAATATTTAACAGCTTCGACCTGATTACAAGCAAGGAAACATATTAAATAAAAAATAGAACCAAAGATCGTATTAAAATCAAGTAAGTCTAGTCATGCTCCCTGTAGAAGATGATGTACTTGAGATTCGTTCTTTATGAGTATTATTGGAGTATTTTCATCTTTTCTGAAATATACTTTTCCAAAGCTAGTCCAACAGAATTTATAAACTTTTGTCTTGGCTAAGTCTCTTGCTAAGCAAAATAATCGGGATCCCTTAGCAGTAAGCTGCTCTGAGATAAATATGGGAATCTTTTCACTTGTAGTAAAGCCCAGATGTTTAGCACATAGCTTTTCTTTGCGTTTGACATTATGTGATTTGCACATTTTCAGGAAATCATTTTTCAAGATCGTTGACGAAGTTTCTACTAATATTGGAGTATTCCTTACATCATTTCTCGAGCTCTTTACCCTGTAGATGTCTTTTATGTCTGATTTTAAAATAGTACAACCAATGTTTTTGGAGAGGGTAGTAACGATATTTATTAAGCTATCTTTAGTTTCGTCTTTGACTTTAGGGACATTTTTAATTTCAATATTATTCTTCTACTGTTTCTTTGCAATTCCTCCACCTTGTCCTCCAACATTGTAATGTGTTCTTGATCTTTTTCTCTTCCATTGTACCAGGGTAGTATGACTATCGAAGAGGTGACCCGCTGCTAACTACTCAGTGTATGCAATATAACAAGTTCTACGCGCGCGATAGGCCCGTGCGGTACCATGTAATGTGTGGGTCCTTCCAATTAGCAGTAAATAGGCGTAGCTAGCTTGACGAGTAGACCTGCACGCGTATCTTCTAAGAGCTGTGCATTGTGAAGTACCAGAGTAATAGAAAAAAAAAAGAGATACGTACTCACGAACATAGGGCGCACGCATTAACAATTTGCTCCTCAAGGCTTATGCAGTCCTATTATTCCACGTTGATTTAATTTTGCATAAATTTACACACTTTTTAAATAAAATTTCGTATTCATTAGTTTTAAATAAACAATATAAGATAAATTTATAGAAATTTGATTTTATAAAAACGTGACAGACAACAAGAATTGAATATATATATATATATATATATATATATATATATATGTGTGTGTGTGTGTGTGTGTGTGTGTGTGTGTGTGTGTGTGTAAATGAAATTGAAGAGTCTGTTAATAATATCAAAATAACTACCATATATTGAGCTGGAGTGGGCATGCCTTTAAGATATGAAAATATTTTTTAAATTTTTATCTGTTTGATATTTTGAGATTTTTTTGTGAATTTGAAAAGAAAACATGGTCTTTGATGATATCTTAAACCTAAATGAAGACATCTTATGATTTTTTTTACTTAGCCATTGTTTCACTATAATCTTAAACCACTAGTCCATATAATTATTTCTTATATTTACGCGAATACTACACACAACGGCGTCTTAGGCCATACCGGGGCCCTTGGGCACACAAAAATTTGGGGCCCTGATGGAAAGTAAAAAAAGTGAATGACAAAAACATTTTTCTGCTATGTGACCTTATATTTATTATAGTTAATTGGTATTAATTACTCAAGTATGCTGGTGTTTTGAATTGGTTACCATTACGACAGTGGTTTCTTTCGGGATTTCTGTTGTGCAAAATCTATTATATCTTCAAAGTCTATTTTTTGAAGGATATGACTTTATATACACATAATTATTGACTAACTTGTTAGACGTTCTTGTAACATAGTTGTTCGTAATTCATTTTCTATTCTCTTTAGGTGTGAATATGAGCGCTATCCACTACAATTGGTAACCATTAAGTAAAGGAACAGTTTTTTCTAATTTATCAGCATTTATTCCTTTATGTAACTCAGTGTTATATATATTTAAATACACAGATTTCTTTGCTATGTTCTTAAATACTGCTCTAAATAAAAACATTCTGATTTGAGCTCATATGCATTAATGTCTTCATGATAGAATTCTTCAAATTCATTGCATTTTTTGTCAACTCATCAGAATCGAGTGTTGTTAATTTATAAAGAAAACTAAATACGATTGTACATTTAATGTATCAATTACAAGGAATAAACGTATCTACACGAAATTTTTCTTTGCCATTTAACTGTGCAGTCTCAGACAATCCTTTAAAAAAATAACGCGTGTGCTGCGAATTCTTTTTATTTCAGACTTATCTATACTGAAGAAAAAAATCTAAATACTGACTTTATAAGTCAGTATGTAGATTTTTTCTTCGATCGATTCGTACTGTTTTGTTGCAATATCCATGGTCATAGTGCTATTCTGTAAACTTAAGCTGGTTTTGTTCATAATTCCCAAAAAAATCATTCCATAACTCCGTTACATGTTAAGTGTAGTAATTAATTTCTTCATTTTTTTTTTGCTAGGCTTTGGGCTTCTTTTCTTGTTTCTTGGTTGATTGATGTCACTTGCAATTGAGGACAAAGCTTCAGAAAAAAAAAATCATGACATCCAAAAAAGTTTAATATGATATCTGCTATACATTATATATACATTCTGCACAATGTTTATCCATAGCCAAAAACTGCAAAAATCTCTCAGTAGGCTCTCCGTCTTTTACTTATCTAACGATGAAGGTAAGTTGAAAATTATTTTTAAAACTTGCTGTCCCATTAAATTAATAAACTCATTGCAAATATTTGCAGACAAATATGATGTAGGTTCTTCCTTCTCCACGATTTCTGCAGTTTCGTATATGATCAGCAAGAAAAGCATCAAATTCACTAATCAATTCTAGGCATCCTAAATAATCCCCGTTATTTTGAAACCCCAATATCTCATTATCACCACGAAAAGCAAGATCTCTAGAAGGTAAAAATTTCACTGCTGCAACAATTCTTCTAAGTTCATTCTTCCAATAATTGACTTCTGTATTATATTGAGACAGTAATTAACTGTCGTATCATCCAGTATTTTTGCTTCTTGCTCTCAATTAATAAGTTACTTATATGCTTCCAATCTTTATATTCATTCGGAGAACGCAAATTATGCCCAGTACCCGTAGTAGCATTAAATAGACGGCAGCAATAGCAGTACACAGATTTCTACGACGGTGAATAAAGGAGCCATTTTCTTTCTAAAGACTCACCGTTCATCAATTTACGGGTAAAAAATTTATAGTTACCTATGTAGTTTTTTTTACCACTTGAATCTTGCTTGCTTACTTGCAGAAGTTTCGAAGAAGTCACCATTTTTATTTTGGAAAAACAATGGCCCTTTTCGAATCCAAATATCGTGTAATTCTTCGGTTAAAATTTCATCATAATATGTACCAGGATCAGAAGATACATTTTCCAAGTATCTCCTGATCTGATGATTTAATAAATTAATAAATAAACGAGCTCGTTAACACTTAGAGTGACTTTCAATAAGTATTATTTATAATCTATATTGAATAAAAAAGTTTCTGTTTCTGTTTCTGTTTCTTCTATTATCTTGAATAATTTCTATGAAACAAAACAAAATCAAAAAACTTCGCTGTCCAAGTTTGACCTTTCGGGAAATCCCCCAACCATACACAATGTCGACTTCTATGTAGTGCATTGTATAGACTGTGCAAACTCGAATTTGCAGTGTAGGTATTTTTTAGATATACCTATTTTATAATTATTAAAATGTTCACTGCTTAGTAAAAGATTAAAAAAAACTGTTCTGGTGTCCGATTAAAATTCGCTAAGCTACTACCTATATTCATGTTTTTTCCTATTATCAATTTAACCAACAACATTTATTTAGCTGTAATTATATAAATACCTAGATTGCCGAAAATAAATCCAGGCTATGAGTAAGGCGATTGTACAGCTCGAAAAAAACGTTTAGATGGCGGCGAAACGCGGAACTACATATTTTCTACCTAAGAAATCTGTAAATGCCACTTTTTCTGTCAAACTCGGTAATGTGTGGCTTGTCACTGCTCAGGGTTTCCAGAAAGTCACTAACAACGCCCTCATTTACTCTATAAATTTTTTATCGGGTTCTATTTTCCTAAAATAGAAAAAAAGATTGTATAGTGTAAGCGAATATATCGGTCTTAAGGGGGCGATAAAACCTGGGCACGGGCCTCGTGTGCCCTTATGGTAAAGACGGTACTGACTACACATTAAATACATTACAATTAAACTGGAAAGCACCCGAAACGTTGCGAATTAAGAAAAATAAGTCAAATAAGTTTATTAAACGCGATAAAATCCGTAAAAGTAGTTTTATTCAACACTAGTCCATATATTTTCGTGCGTATCGCCTCTTAAGATTCCTACGGGATTATAGGGCTATACTTTTTTCATTATGTATTAATGTAACATTTCCGATGTAAGTTAATTTGGAAATATTTAATAACAAATATTATTTATTTATTAATATTAATTAGAAAATATTATGGTTCTAACTTCAGACTATGCAGTGACATAGTTCAATTATTATTTTATTTTTTATGATCTTTGCTTGATACGAAATGCAAATATGAAATTTTAAGGTCAGGGAAGAATTTTGGTGGGAACTTGACCAGCGTAGCGGTGTATTGCTACTCCTGTATTATTGATTAAATATAAATAATAGCTTTTCACCCCGCGGTTTTACCCACACTAAATCAAACTTTCATGATAGTAAGTGTCGACCATCACCCATGAACTACTGCAACATCAGGGAAACAGCAGATGCATTCCCGGGCCTTTTAAAAGGAGTAAGTTTGTCTCTTGAAGGCCACTCAGTCGTATCGGTCCGGAAAAATCGACGATGATTCCACAAAGAAGTCTTCCGAGGAAGAAAACTCCTAATAAATTGCACAGTCATGGTGAAACGTCAAGCATCCAGATGGTGTGGATGGTATCGTGAGTTTTGTTTGAAATTGAGGGGATATCACAAAAGAGTTCTTTTTAGCAGTTAAGGCACAAACCTGTGTATTTTGAAGTTTAAACTGGACTAGAATCGTCCCTAATCCCAGATTTTGTTTATTAAAGGTTCGACCTCAGACAAGTGTGTTCCGATACTCGACGACGTGTTCCCAAGAAATATTATCACGGCCGGCGTAAAACGCATCACCAGTGATACAATCAGTAACAACAACATAAAAACGGACGTGTTTGTTGCGCTTGTGTATAATTATTTACTTTAAAAATAGTTATAATGTCTGTAGATTGTCGGGCTTGTGGTGTCCAAGTGCCTGATGGTTTTTACATGAAGTGCTCCAAAAAACAGTGCGAAAAAGTCTATGGTTTAAAGTGCCTAGGAGTGACAGAAAATGAATTCAGTTCCTTCTCGGATAAACAAACGAAGCAATGGATCTGTCCGGAGTGCGTTTGTTCTAAACCCAAACCTAAACGCTATGACCCGCATACACCTATCAGGAGCATCCCGGAGCTAAAAACATTCACGCCCAGTGCCAATGTCAACACTCAACGGGGAAGCCGCATGAAATTGTTGGATGAATCAATTATCGAGTGTGATAATAATAATAGTGATGATAATTTTCTGTCTGAGTTTAGACAGTTTAAATATGAAATATTAAGCCGATTAGACGTGCAAACTAACGTTATTAAGCATCTTCAAGAAATATATTTTTCTACAAAAACGGAATTAGAAGAACTCAAGATTAAAATTAAGGTATTTCATGATCAACTGTTTGAAAGTATTGATAGCATACCGGAAAGTTTGAATACAGGCGTCGAAATGTCTAAGCAAATCGATGTCCCAAATACATTCGCTGATGTGACTCGTATAAGCCTTAATAACGTTAACAAAACAAACATTACTCCCCGCGTAACAAAGACGCGTGTGGCCACGAAAATAGCGACCGGGAGGGGGTCCGTTGTACAGTCTCAACTAATTAATCAGCCACAGTCAGAGGTGATTCCGAGTAACGAGTTAAATATTAATATTGGTAAAGAAGAAGAAAGGATGAATAAAGATCATGAGTGGACTACAGTTCATAAGAAAAGGGGAAGTTTCCAATCAAAAAATGTGAAGAAAGGAAATAATACGGTTTTAGTAGATATACAGGCTACTGAAAAAAAGCGGCACCTTCACGTTTGGCGTTTAACTAAAGAAACAACAAGTGAAAAATTAACATCACATGTCAAAGGCGTGTGTGGTTTAGATGCTAATGTTAAGATAGAGAAAATTAAGCATAAGACAGAGAGGGATTACGCTTCTTTTATCGTAACAGTATCAGAATCAATGTATGAAAAGTTGTGTCAACCGGAAGTGTGGCCCATCAATGCCGAATTTTGTGAGTGGATTTGGTTTCGAAAAGCAACAAACAAATCAATTAAAGAAAAATATCAATTTTGAATTTTATTACCAAAACGTCAGGGGTCTTCGTACAAAGTTAAACCGTTTTTGTAATAATATTGAATCATTGAATGCCGATATAATTGCTATTACGGAAACAGGATGTAACGATTCTATAATGGATGCGGAGATTGTGCCACCGGGTTATGAAATAATAAGGTGTGATCGAGCGGACGGCCGTAAGCTAGGCGGCGCGTTTCTCGTGGCCACACACGGGTTGCAGCTGCGACGAGTGAATGCATTGGATGACGTAAACATAGATAACTGCTCATTTGAACTGGTTTGTGCGACAGTACACGCTAAAGATAAATGTTTATTTTTATGTTGCGTTGTTTACATCCCGCCTAAGACTAATGAAGATGTCTACATTATGTTTTTTAGGATAATAGAACAACTGTGTGTTAAATATAAAAATATTATTTTGATAGGTGATTTTAACTTAAATTCAAGTAATGATAATGTTAAAAATTATTTTGAATATTTTAAGTCCTTTTGCGAACTTACTCAGATGAGTAAAGTACTTAACTGCAATCAGAGTCAATTAGACTTAGTGTTGTGTTCATTAGGATTAAGTGATGTTGTACAAGTATGCGAAGCTGACGAGCCGTTAGTGCCGGCGGACTCGTATCACCCACCGCTCGCGGTGACCCTGGAGCTCGGTGCTGGCGGGGCGCCGTTGCCGCCTGTGACGGCCGAGCCCATTGCTTTAGACCGTGAGCCATCAGCAAGCCAAATTGAACCACAATGGAATTTTTATAAAGCTGATTTTTACTTATTTTATTCTTTATTAGCTTCCGCTGATTGGAGTTTGATTACCGAGACACAGGAACCAGAGGAAGCTTTGGAGTCTTTTTATAGTGTTTTTTTACGGTGTTTTAGATAATTGTGTACCGAAAAAGCGGAAAATGAAAGTAGATCAAAGACATTACCCCGAGTGGTATACTATTGATTTAATTAGGGATATAAAATTAAAGGCTAAGCTTCACAAGCGATATAAATCGACCGGATCTCGTGCTGATTACGAAGCTTTTTCTACTTGCAGGGCGCGAATTAAGAAAAGTATTGATAGCGCATACCTAAACTATCAGAATCGTGTGCAAAGTAACTTGGCAAAGGATCCTAAGTCTTTTTGGGATCATATTAGGGCAAAAAAAGGGGCAGTTAAACGTAAACAAATATTGAAAGATGGAGTAGCATTGTCAGATCAAGAAAGTACGACTGAATTTGCCAAATACTTCTACTCAGTATACAACAGCGAGCCAGCACGTCTGGACGTAGGCGAGGCGGTGGCGGCTGGCGGCGCGAGCAGCGCGCGCGTGCACGTGCCGCAGCTACAGCTCGGCGAGGTGCGCGCGGCGCTTGCCCGGCTCAAACCAAAGCGCTCGGCGGGCCCGGACGGTATACCGGCGTTTGTGATGAGAGACTGCCGCTCAGTACTAGCGGAACCGTTGTTACACATTTTCAACTTATGTCTAAAGAATTCATATTTTCCAAAAAGTTGGAAAATCACGCGCGTTATTCCAATACCTAAGGGGGGTAACAAATCTACGATTGAATCCTTCAGACCAGTGGCGATTCTCTCAACACCTGCGAAGGCTGTTTGAGGGAGCCATCCAGCGAAGTGTCCGGGAACAAGTTGGACCGCAGTTATCGGACGCCCAACACGGCTTCCGGACAGAGAGGAGCACAACCAGTAACCTCTTAAATGCCATGACGTATTTAGTTCCTCATGTCGATGCAGGGTTGCAGGTAGATGCCGCCTACTTTGATTTCAGAAAGGCGTTCGACTTGGTAGATAACGATATCCTATTGTCAAAGATGGCGAAAATTGGCTGCACACCTAAACTGCTTCATTTTTTTGCGAGTTACATGAAAGATAGAAAACAGTATGTGGAGTACGGTGGGTACCGGTCGGAGCCTTACTTTACTAGATCTGGTGTGAGCCAAGGCAGTAATTTAGGGCCGTTAGAGTTCAACATAATGATTAACGATTTACCAGAAGTAGTAAGAGAGGCTAAGTGTCTATTATTTGCAGACGACCTAAAATTGCTTTTAGCCATCAAGAGTGAGGATGATTGTAGCCACCTTCAGCAAGATATCAACCAAGTAGTAGAATGGAGTCACAAAAATAAGCTGCAGTTTAATATTTCAAAATGCTCTATTCTATCATTTAGTCGATCAAGGGCACCACTCCATTACAACTATAAGGTGGATGGCGAGCTAATGAAGAGGGAGGAATCAGTCCGGGATCTTGGGGTACAGATGGATGTCAAATTGACATTCCGGGAGCACATCTTGAACATATGTAAGAAATCTTATAAACGATTAGGATTTATCCTTCGCAGAGCAGTAAATTTTACCAACATAAAAGCCATCTCAGTGCTGTATGATGCTCTAGTAAGGAGTCAACTGGAGTGTAACTCGGCAATATGGGCTCCACATGAAAATAAATACAGTCTTATGCTAGAACGCATTCAGAATAAATTCACGCGATTTGTATATCATAAGCTTTATGGGGTTTATCCCTTCTATCCCTTGATGTACCCAACCTTGTTTGTTTTGGGCATGGTTGGATACAACAAGTTGGAAACTAGGAGGGATCTGGCGCTGGTAACCTACATTTTAAAGGTGTTCCGTGGTTACATTAGCAACCCGGGTGTGCTGCAGTGGATAGGCTTACGCGTGCCTGATAGATATGTACAGCGGCGACGGCGCCCGAGCTTGTTCGCGGTGCCGCGCGGCAGGACTAAACTGGTACGCAACACCCCCCTCACGCGAACGATACACATACTAAATTTGGTTGCTGAGAAGTTGGACTTATTTTCATGTTCAAGTTAGCAGTTAATAATACATTCCATTATTTTGGAAAACAAGGTGGCGATGGTGATAAGCCTGTAGTTGGACGGGTCTGAACGGTCGCCTTTTTAGGGATCGGGTACACTAAAGCTTTCTTCCATAAGTTCAGGATTATGCCTAGGATGTAGGAGTGCCGCAAACGCTGCGTTGTAACCAGTGCTAACTCTGAAGCACCCGTCTTCAGCACAATAGGAGGGACTCGGGAGATCAGGCCAACTCGATTTGTTGACGTCTACAAAAAGGAGTTCTTTGCACACTGAGTACTGTGTAAACCTGACAGATGTTCCCTTGGACAGCCTTGGCAAAACGCCTTTATGAAATTAGAGGTAGAGAAGAGAGCTTGAGCAGTTTAAAAGTTTGAATCACGTCCAGTCAGTCAAAGAAAATCAAAAGGTACCAAATACCAAAAATGAAGAAAGAGCAACAAGCAATTAATTGCGGCACTTATACCAAATTTTGTTGTGTAAACAAGTGGTGCTTGCAGAGGCAAGCTCAGCGCCCCCTCGAACCTTGCGCCCTAGGCTGCAACCTAGTTAGCCTGTGGGTAAATCAGGCCCTGCCGATGGTGATGTGAATCTCAAGATAAGATGTCTGTCTGCTTAGGCGCCTTGAAAAACTATCGCCAACTATCTGCTGGCTCAAGTTGCCATCAAAATCTCCCAAAAACTACGCAATATAACGCAATAACATATTGTCACAGAATAAAGTACTACGTACAGAAGTTGCGCTTTTTTGATGTTGACTGCTTGCCGACATTTTAATAGCCTAAATTGTTATTATTAATCAGATAAACCGCGCACGCAAGCTAAATAACACTTTATCGCTGCGCGCGAGTGTCCGTATTACTTTGCATCTTTTCTCCTTACTACGTCACTACGGACTTTCCGTGGTTGCTAAGGGCTGTTAATAAAGAGTAAAAAAATACATTGTGAAATGGTAAGTTACTTAGGTAAAGTACCTATGCTGACTATAATCGACCATATTACCCAACGCATGCAACTTGCAAGGCCACGTCGGGAATCGTGATGCTAGGTTCGTATAGGTAGATAGCGTAAACAACAAATAAACCCGAAATACGATTCCTAACAGAAATATGATCGTAATCTACTTAGTTGAAAATCTTGAAAACAAAGTTTTAATTTCAGTATTTTGTGCTATTATAACATAAATATTTTAATAACAAAGACGAGTATAGGTATCTAAGTAGGTACTTGGGTAGTGAAGTAAATTTCAACTATGTTTTATATTAAATATATATTACGTAATTATATGTGTAGTGTTTTTAAGAATAATATATTATATGTAATTTTTTTTAAATTACATTAAAACTATTTCAACTATTTTATCCTACTAACTAACTAAATATACTAAACACTAAACAAAAACTATTTCGACGAGTATTTCAATAAGTATTTACAAGAAATTATTTACGTAAACAGCGTTAAAAAAAACTTTAACATTCAATCGAATAGAGCGCGCTAGCTCCGACGCTCCGACTGCGATCTACCCCTGGGGCAGCTCGCGATTGTAGTTGTAGGTAATTATTCCACGCAGGTTTCAAGTGACAGAGGCCTGATATTGTGAAGTAGTGGACTATATAGGTTTAATATCTCTTGATACTGATATAAATAACGACAAGGCTTAAAAGACAAGCATCCAAGCCAAAAATTTTAATAAAAATAGGCCAGTGAACTTTGGAGTTTGGAGTTTGCTAAAACGGTAAAACCTAAAACTTTTTTAGGAAGAGGTTTGGACTTATATATTCTTTAATAATTTATTTTAACAATTATAAAGAAGAAGATGAATCAATTTGGAGTAATCGCCAGGCACTTTTCAAGTTCCTCAGCAGTGCAAAGTGCTATTAAAAATGTAACAGTTATAGGTGGTGGGTTGATGGGCTCCGGTATAGCACAGGTATTGTGGCTTTTATAGTGGTATTTTACTTTGAATTTCGTTAACATTATCGTAGTCACCTTATTATTACAATCCAATGCAATAAGTGTACAAAAATAAGTTGTTTAAGGGCAAAAATGCTGTTCCAATTTTTTAAAGCCGCGTATCCATCAAAAATGTTAACAATATTTACGTTTGCACCTGTTTGCAACTCAACAAAAGTTACTAATTTTTGTTCCGATGTTTTGCGCACCGAATTTTAATTTAACTTTAATTTTTTCTTTGTTCTTATGAATATGAAAATTGAGTCAAATTTTCATATTCTTCTGAGCTAAGGTAGCTAGAGTACAACTGCAGTTTCTTTCTTCATTCTACTTCTCTTTAATCTTCATATAATCTCTTTAGTCTTTTTAAGTTGATCTTTATTGGTTTATTAAATACTTTCTGTAATTCTCTTTAAAAATTTGTAATACTGCGGGCTTTTCTTATATTCTTATAATTTTTTCGTCACGTCCGTTATTGCGTGTATTCCGTTAATGTTTTTTTTTATTGTCACTTAACAATCTCTTCATAATTTAATTTAGATTTCTTATAATATTTTTTTTCTTCTTTTATGTAGTAGGCCCCTGGTGGTTCGCGTGCATTGTGGCAGCGCACCGCCTGGCAGGGCCGCCATGTAATGTCGGAAGGTGTTGAATGAATAGACATGTTTTTTCAGTTCAAGACTTTAATTATACCGTTCTCTTAATCTACACTTAATACTAATATCATAATATATATTGTTGGGGGTGACGGAGAGGCTACAGGGCACTACAGATGCCTTTGACAAAATGCTGCACATGCCAAGGCGGTAGTAGACACAAAGGCGACTGTATCTAAGGGAACAAACTATAATCAAGCCAGGTGGACATATCCCCAGGACTGATTAAGCAGTTTGAAGACTTATAAGTGTTAGGTGTATATACCACCGACTTCTAGTTAGGGAAGCTGTTTACTACAAGATAAGATTAAAGACACCTTGAAAAAGGCTGTTCTTTAAGATTAAAACAATTATTTCTTCATCAGGTAGCTGCTCAAGCTGGTCAAAATGTGATACTTGTAGACGTCAATTCTGACATTTTGGCAAAAGCCCAGAAGTCTATTGGTAACAACCTGGGCCGTGTTGCCAAGAAGATCTATAAAGACACCCCGCAAGAAGCAGAAAAGTTTGTTATAGATTCGATGAACAGGATTAAAACAGCAACTGATGCTTTGAGCGCATCTCAGACTGCTGATCTTGTTGTTGAAGCTATTGTAGAAAACATTGATGTCAAGCATCAGTTGTTCCAGAAGTTAGATCAAGTAAGCTCATTATTTTTTAATTACAATATAAAATGCAGTAAAATAAATCTTTTATCAGGCACAACTACGGTTTTTACGTCGCTACTATTTCAAGGCGGTTTCGCATAGATCTCGACGATATACGTCGAAAAGTAAGAATAAAATTTTTCAATATCTTGCTAAGTTATCCAAGATATCGATACTCATAAATTACTTTTTTTACACAGAAATATTGACCCAGTTACTTCTGCAACGGCTTCGGCGCTGTGAGAAGTGCAGCCCAAACAGCTCACACAGGTGCCTGCTATTTGCTACAGCAAGCGGGGAGCTGCTCTCCCTCAGCGCCTACGGCTTTACAAAATCACTGGCAGTACGGCAGACAAGACTATGTGGAGTTGGGGTGTGCTGATTCGGTTTTAGTATTCGATTTTGAGTAGGTTCTTGAAAGCAAGATATTGAAAAATTTTATTCTAAACTTTCGGCGTATCTCGTCGAGATCTATGCGAATTCGCCTCCAAATAGTGGCGCCGTAGGAATCATAGAAGCCCCTTTTATTATTCTCATTGATAATACTTGATCTTTTAGAAATGTATAATATTTTTTTTGTAAATTAAAGCAATTTCCATTAAAAATTTCTTTTAGAGGAGAGGGGGCAAACGAGCATGCGGCTCACCTGATGATAAATGACTACCGCCGCCCATGAACAACTGCAACACCAGGAGAATTTCCGATGCGTTGCCGGCCTTTTAAAAAGGAGTAGGCTCCTTTGTTGAAGGTCCCGAAGTCGTATCGGTCCGTAATAATCGCTGGTGGTAGTCGATTCCACAAGGAAATTGTGCGAGGAAGAAAACTTCTTCTAAATCGCACAGTGGTGGACCTCCAATCATCCAGCTGGTATCATGAGTTTTGTCGTGATGTGCGTTGGTGAAGTTGGGCGGCTGGAATTAGTCCAAACAATTCCTTAGAGCACTCCCCGTGGTAGATGCGATAAAATACGCAGAGATGCAACATTTTTTCACAGTGCCAGTGAGTCTAGCCGATCGGAAAGAACTCGGTCGTCGACGATTCGAACCGCTCTGCGCTGGATGCGTTCAAGTGGAAGGAGCTGGCACTGGGGAGCCCCTGCTCAGAGAAGGGAACAGTATTCCATGTGGGAACAAACCAGTGCCTTGTAAAATTTTCTATTTTAAAAGTATAATTTAGTTACTTCCATGCTGTAACAATGCCAAGTGGTGAATAGTAAACATGTTTCTAAAACTACACATATAACACACATATAGTTAAAGTATCAAAGTTCAGATTCAAGTTGGAAGCATGCCTGTAATGAATTTATTATTTTTCAGGTTGCACCTGACCATACAATTTTTGCATCAAACACTTCCTCCCTTTCTATTAATGAAATTGCTTCTGTCGTCAAACGGAAAGACAAGTGAGTATATATTTTCATTATATAGTGCTGGCTGTGGGTTTGAATTCAGCTTATTTTATATGGCTAACAGTTTACCTATCTGTGCCTAATACAATGCATAAGTGAAAAGATCAGTCAGAAGTCAGAAGAAATGGGACAAACGCATAACTAAACCCTCAAAAAGATTTCCACATTTTTGAACATGGGGCCTGCGCCTGGGTAGCCGGATTTTATAGTCCACTGCTGAACATAGGGCTCTACCATAGAATGCCTTATAGGGGGGATACTTGTCATAGTTGCCACGTTTTACTAGCAGGTTGGCAACTGCAGTTCTTCTGTCGCCTTTTCGACACCCACAGGATGATATAGGGTAGTGGATATTCTTACAGCGCAGTATGTAAAGCTTTCATCATAGTACCAATAAACTATTTGTCTTTTATGGCAGGTTTGGTGGACTGCATTTCTTTAATCCTGTACCAGTCATGCGTCTCTTAGAAGTGGTACGCGGTGCAGAGACATCGGAAACAACTTACAAGAGCATGATGGACTGGGGAAAATCTCTGGGCAAGACCTGCATCACTTGCAAGGACACACCCGGATTTGTTGTGAACAGACTACTTGTTCCATACATTGCTGAAGCCATTAGGCTGTTTGAGCGAGGTGACTTTTTTGACTACATTAAATACTCATATTTTTATACAATAATGATCAATCATAGTAGTCATTTTTTTGGGTATGTGCATTAATAATTTTCAAAAGTAGAGAATTATAGATTTTGGTACGATTTTAATAATGCGAGTTTTCATCAGATCTCCACGTAATGAGGAGGTCCTAGGAAGCCGTTCCGACTATTCACGGCTGGACGTCCGGCCGTGTTTGTGTGTGTGTGTGTGTGTATGTAAGTCGTACGATATCTTTAGAATGAATCAACCGATCGAGATGGACGCCACGGCGTTCGAAAGTGTTCATTGAGACTTTGAGCTGATTAGGTTTTCATATCAAAACAAAAATTGAATAGATTTTCGAGCGTTGCGCTCGAAAATAAGCGGGAAGTTCCAAGGATGGCCTGCAGGGTCTACCGTTTTTAAGATTTTTTTAAGGTTTCTTAATATCCAACCCCAAATTCCTCCAAAACCTTGATTTTTAAATTTAGCTTTTTGAACAAACAAACCACATCTACAATCTGCCGTTTAAGGCTCGGGCATGTCTGCACTCCTGTATTTCTAGCTAAAATCAGAATCAAAGATCATTCCCTCTGTGAATGTGGTCTGGATGAAGGTACTCCAGACCATATTTTCTTCAATTGTCAAAACCACCCAATTTCTTTATATGACATTATTTCCAAAATAATCCCTCGATCGGAGAATATTAATTCCCTATTAACTATCCCTGATTCTATATATTATGTCAATATGATCGCAAAATATATTCAAATGTATAATATTAAACTCTAATTATTGTGTACTAAATTTAGCTTAACCTAATCCTCTATTCCTTGCTCAGGCTAATCCCCTCCTATAACTAGATGTTTGTTCTATATTGTGTGGTCCACAATTCGTGTATTTAGTTGCTATGTTTTTATCCACATTTTCATCTAATAACCGCTAACTCCTTTCCCATCAAAAAGCCTCAAGACAAGGTGTGACAGACCAAAGACCGGACATTGGCAGAATTATTGTGACATAAACACAATATCAAGGGCCATGTTGATAGAAAAAAAGGTTTCTTAATCCTCAGAGATATCATTGCTTTCTTAGATTGAAGTTACTTGCAGGTGTTGAATGGATGCAGCAACCATTGGGAATGTGACCTCTTTTGTTACTAAATAAAAAAAATCATATTTACTATTTTCATTTAAAAATTATTACTACCCCCAGAATGTTCAACATTTTTTTTTGTTTATCCATAACCATCAACTATCATTTTAGCTCTTCGTAAGCTTTGTAAGTGTACTGCCAAATGCTCTACAGCTATACTACAGAATGGTTCAGTGGTGAAGGAAAACATAGTGAAGTGAAGGAATCTGTACATCATTAAAATAAAATATTTCGAAGACATGTAAAGTCCAACATGCACTAAACTAGCATGCATATCATACCATTTTCTCTATAACACGGAAATTGGTTGCGACCAATGCCCAGCTGTAGGCTGTAGAATGTATATAGGCTGGACAACTTACGTAATATTTATAATTTTCAGGAGACGCATCTGCACGCGACATAGATATTGCAATGAAACTTGGTGCTGGATATCCTATGGGACCATTAGAATTGGCAGACTACGTAGGACTAGACACCAACAAGTTTATTCTGGATGGCTGGCACAAGAAGTTTCCAGAGGAACAGCTGTTTAAACCTATTCCACTACTTAATAAGTTGGTGTCGGAAGGTAAACTTGGGATGAAGACCGGCGAGGGTTTTTACAAGTATGAAAAGAAGTAAATCAAAAATCATGGAATGATTGTTTACACATTTTATAAACATGTTATTACGTAAGAGTCATTGGGAGCTATTTTTATTTATAGTTTATTGTTAATAAATCTTTTTAAATTTATAAGTGTTTTTGTTTATTCTTAAAATGAAACTCTAGACCTGTATGTTTGACTTATTTATGTCAAACAAGTTTTATATTCACTTTAGGTGGATATCTTTATCATTGTAACAAATATTCCTAAGAAAATTAAATTTTTGGTAATGGTTTACTGACTAACTAGTCTCCATCCGCATCAAATATAAACTGAATAAACCTAGCAAGCTAACAGCATAGCAAAGTGGCGAAGCAATCAGCTTTGTAGCGGTTTCTAACGGTTGCCGTTGAGCAATCAGTTTCAAAATAGGAGGTTCAGATGCCTGGGTGATCAGTAATTGATTGCTGAAAACTGAATTTGAAAATGCGAAACTGTTCTCGAGATAATCGTGGGACAGACGGACAGACATCGTGAAATCAATAAGTGACTTCGCAAGCTTCGCCACTTAATAATTCTGTATCATGTAGGTATGTTAACATTTAAAAAAATAACAAATAGCTAGAAAACAATATATTTTAAAATTCTTTACATGTAGCAGTGAAACTTATCTATATTTCACGTGTTTACATGTCATAATCGTCGTCCTCTCTCTTACGTTTCTGCGCGCCAACTTCGTCTACCTCCATTTTGACAGGAGCTTGCGATGATGGTCCAGCCGTTACACGTACTGCTGGTTTTGCAACAACCTAATAATTGAGATCCCCCATTAGTTTCTAGTATATAATTAAATATAATTTTAAAAGTATTTAAATTTTTATTTAAAAAGAAGGTACAAATGTACTATCTTCACGCACAATCCCTGACGGGGTAGCCAGAGAGAACAGATCGCCAAGTGTCACGATCCTTACATACCTCTTTCGCTTCTTTCAGATTCATTATCTTCTTCATACATGCACGTCTAGGTATCCGAGTACTCTTGACCCTACCCTCTTCGAGCAATTTGCTCACATGGTCTTCGAAAGTTAGTCTCGGTCTACCTCGACACCTTTTAATATTAACTTTCGCGCTATATATTTTCTTCACCATTCGGTCTTCACTCATTCGCTCAACGTGCCCAAACCACCGAAGCACGCCCTTATCAATTTTTGTGATAAGGTCATCTTTCAAACCTGCCATATTGCGAATCTCTTCGTTTCGCTTTCGGTCGGCCATGGTAACGCCGCACATTTTACGAAGAGATCGCAAGGTACAAATGTAACAAATTTAAACTTAAAGAGTATGTTAATTAGAATTATAGCTGCCATTTTATTTGCATTTTACTCCATTAAGCTTAAAAGTAAATATTAATTCTCTATGTAGTGGTCACTATTCTAAATTATACATCCCATGGGTGTTTGAAAAGGCGACAGAGGGAAACTGAATCAGGAGATGAGCAGCGTTATCTTCTATAAAAAGATAAAACAAAATAATAAAAACAGTGGTTGCCAACCCGGCTGCCAAGTGTGGCAACCATAGCAAAATTCTATCTATAAAGCTAACTATTGGGGAGGCCAATGATAGGGACTAACACAGCATTATGAATTGCCATACGTGCCTTTTTTGACACATTTCTTCACTTCATAATAGCGTGTAGAGCCCCATTCACTCTATTTCCTGCGTTCACTTGTCGTTCTATATCCTTGTCATATCTACCATCCCTGCTAAATAAACATCCCAAATATACAAACTCATCCACTTGCTCAATCAACTCCCCTTCTATTCTTATTTCACATAACGTTTTACTTTATTCTCTTTCAAAAACCATCACTTTCGTCTTACTTGCGTTCACTTTCATACCCCTTTCTTTTAATGACCAGGTCATTAAAGTAACCATTATTTGCAACTCGGCCGCCGACGATGCAAATATGACTTGATCATCAGCGTACAAAAGGCATTTGACGGTTCACTCACCCATTCTCAACCCACATTCTTCAACTTTCAAAGTTTGCAAACAACTGTCCATAAATAGGTTAAACAGCCACGGAGAAGCTACACAGCCCTGTCTGACACCTTTTTGAATACCAAACCAGTCCGAGTAGACCCCGTTGATCCTGACACAAGCACTAGAGTCCCTATAAAGAGACTTTAATGCCTGTATCAAACCAGCGCTCAACCCAAATGAGGTCAGTGTTTGCCATAACACGTTCCTGTCCACTCTGTCTTTGTGCCTTTTCCAAGTCCATGAACGCACAAGCAGCTTTCTGGTTTTTGGGCAAAAATTTCTCCGCAATCATGCGCATGGAAAAGACCTGATCCGTACACCCCATCCCCTTTCTAAATCCAGCTTGCACATCCCAAATTTTTCCATCAGTTTCCTCCATAACTCTTTCAATTAACACCTTAGCATACAGTTTACCCACAATGCTAAGCAAGCTGATATCACGGTAGTTTTTACAGTCTTGCTGTGACCCCCCTCCCTTATATATTGGGACTATAAAACGGCTTTTCACCAGTTTCCGGTACCCGCTTCAGTTCCGCAACCTAAATTAAACAAGGTGTACAGCAGGCCTGCAACCACACCCTCTCCAGCCCTTAGCATTTCGAGTGATACTCTATCATATCCGGCTGCCTTACCTGCTTTCATACTTTTCATTATTTCATCTACACTTATCTCCCTACCTCTCTCCACTTCTTCCGGAATTTCTATTTCACTTAATTCAGACGACTCTTCACTCCTAAACACGCCTTCAAAGTATTCCTTCCATCTCTTTAAATTCGAAACTTCATCATTCAGCATGCAGCCATTCTCGTCTCGTATAGCATTCATTCTAGGTTGTTTTGAATTTCCCCTGGCAGTTCTTACGAGCTGCCAGAACATTTTAATATTTGCTTGGAAGTTATCAGATATCCTTCTATCATTCTTATCTATCCTTTCTTGCTTTTTCCTTTCAACAACTTCTTTTACTATCTTATTTATACGCCTAATGCAACTGGTATCTATACATATAATAAATCTGTAGAAAAGTCGTGTCTGTAATTCTAATATATTCTTGAAAAAACAAGTCCAGGGTACTAAATAAAGGGTTCTGAAGCCAAATTAGTGGTTTTTAGAATTTTTGTCTGTCTGTCTGTCTTTCTGTCTGTCTGTCTGTCTGTGTATTCCGGATTCACGCAAAAACTACTGAACCGATTTACATGAAATTTTGTATGTAGGTAGTCAGTAACCCGGGGCAACTTATAGGCTACTTTTTATCCGATTACGGAACTTCAAAAAAGGAAGGTTAAATATATTAATTTTCTTTAGATGTTAATTTTCTGTTGTATCTTAGTTATAGGCGGAATGACGGGTGTTTTTCAAATAAATACCATATTACCATATTTGTAAATAAAGTTTAAAATATAGTTATAATCTTGGTAAAATAATTTGAAACTACACCGATTTCGTATTCAAAACAGCGCCATCTATCATCAAATGGAAAAAGTTGTATATTTTGCCTTCAGTTACTAATATATGAAATAATATAAATAACTTACATTTATATGATTAAATTATTAGATTTTTAAAATTATTAAAAAATTGTAACGTTCAGTTTTTTTAGTATTTTTGGTATTTTATTTTAAAAGTGTAATAATTTCAATAGATAATAATGATGTCTATCAAAAATATGAAAATTGATAAGGTATTTATTTCAATTACTAATATATATGTAAAGTGATAAAAATTGGTCTGTCTGCAATTGTTGCACAATTTTCATTATCATCATAGTTTTATTAAAGAGATTTTTATGTAAGTCGTGGCCAGATCGTAGAATTGATCATATATCATAAAGTAGTCTATCATTTCGTGAAAACACTGAAAAAATTACTGAAATGAATGTGTATTTAACACTATTTGATGACCGTGTCATTATATAGCTTGACCAAATCAATGAATAGAAATCTTTTGAAGTTTTTAGTAACTAAACACAACGTTGCTATCTCATAATATTGTTACGAGCTTGAGGTTCGAGACAATTAAAAACTGCCGATTAAATTACCAAAATTGACACTTTAATTACGGATACTAATTACACCTTAAAACACTAATAATAAAACACAGTTCGCCGTTATTTCGCTTCGAAGTATTCTCTTGTATCGCCAATTCAATACTGCCCCGGTCGTGGTCTATACCGGCCTTATATAGGGCCTCAGATAGTTTCCAGAACCTTCTACTGTAGCGACATCTAGAATGTTCGAGTACATATCGGTCCCGAAATTTCTGGAAGGATCTCGACTCTCCTAGTTCTGCTACTCGACACTAGAGGGCGCTAGTGTAACTAGTGTTGCCATGTACAAGACATTAATAGTGGCGCGTAACACTGCCCCCTCCTAAGACATGCTCGTCCCGAGCATTATTGGCCCCATAATAACGCGCCAGTCGATCCACATGGACAATCTTAGGAGTACCTCTGGCACCTTTTTGTATCCGGTAGGTTACGTCATTGATCCTTGTCACAATCCGGTACGGTCCGTCCCATTTAGCTTGAAGCTTAGGAGATTTCCCTTTGCTGCGAACTGGATTGTGTAACCACACTAGTGAACCTTCATCAAACCCCTTGTTGTTCATTTTGCGGTCATACCGTGTTTTCATCTTCTCAGACGTTTGCTGGCCCGTCTGTCTGACGTGCTCATAAATGTCATTCATTTTGTTCCGCAAGTCATTTGCATAATCGGTTATACTGCGTGGGGCATCAGGTGGTATTCCAGTGATCAGGTCTGCAGGCAGCCGCAATTCTCTCCCAAAGTTTACGAAAGCTGGTGTCACTGATGTACTTTCGTGAACAGCGCTTCGATATGACAACAAAAACGGTTGTATGTGCCTGTCCCAGTCTCGTTGCCGTTTTTCCACAACTTTTGCTAGGTACCTCTCCAATGTCTGATTAAATCTTTCTACCATTCCATCAGATTGTGGGTGGTAAGAAGTTGTTCGTGTTTTCTGAGTACCCATAACTCGGCAAGTTTCCTGGAATATTTGAGACTCAAAATTCCTTCCTTGATCGCTGTGAATCTCTAAAGGTACTCCAAAACGACAGAAGACTTCATGAACTAGTTTATCTGCAACGGTTGAAGCTTCTTGATTTGGAATGGCGAAGACTTCTGGCCACTTAGTGAAGTAATCCATCACGACCATGAAATACTTGTTACCACTTTCAGTTTCTGGAAACGGCCCCGCAACGTCAATGGCTATCCTCTCCCATGGTGCACCAACATTGTACAATTTCAATGCGCCTCTACTACGAATTTGAGGTCCCTTTACAGCCGCACAACTTGTACATTTGCGGCACCAGTCCTCGACATCGTCACGACAGTGGACCCAGTAAAACCGTTCTCGGATCTTCAGGAGAGTTCGTTTAACTCCCAGGTGGCCTCCTGAACAACTACTATGGTACAGCTGTAGAATATCCGGCACTTTAGCCTTAGGAACAACCATTTGCAAATGACACCTGTCTCCCCGACCATTCTCCCATTTACGGCACAGGACTCCATCCTGAATCAGCAAGCTGTCCCATTGGGCCCAATAGCTTTTCGTGGTCGAACTCATTGCTGAGACGTCGCTCCACTTGGGCTTAGGAGCACTGGCCTTCATCCATTCCAGAATCGGCTTAATATCCGAATCTTCCTGCTGTGCATGTTGTAGGCTGTCCTTCCACTCATTGCTGAGCTGGTCTGTCCTGAGCATCCTCACAGATACCACTTCCTTACCCTCTTGCCTAGTACAATGCTTGCAATCTTCAGGGCAAGGTCTTCTTGACAATGCATCTGCATTTCCATGAGATTTCCCGCTGCGATGTTCGATCACAAAGTCGTATTCTTGCAGTAGTTCAATCCATCTCGCAACTTGTCCTTCCGGATTTTTGAACTGCAATAGCCATTTCAGTGCAGCATGGTCAGTTCGTAAGTGGAATTTCCGCCCTAGAAGATATTTGCTAAAATGCTGCAAGGACTTTACCACAGCAAGCAATTCGCGTCTTGTGACACAGTAGTTCCTTTCCGGCTTTGACAATGACTTGCTGAAGTACGCTATCACAATCTCTTTGTCACCATTCCGTTGAGACAACACACCGCCAAGTCCTATATCACTTGCGTCTGTGTCAACTATGAATTCCTTGCCCGCATCAGGGTACCCCAAAATAGGTGTTTTGCACAGGCGGTTCTTGAGCTCCTGGAATGCAATATCGCAACTTTCATCCCAGCAGAATTGTCGCTTCTCCTCGGTTAGCTTGTGCAGAGGTTTGGCTATATCTGCAAAGTTCTTCACAAATCGCCGATAATAAGAGCACAAACCCAAAAATGCCCTAACCTGTGTCTTGTCTTTTGGGACCGGCCACTCCTTGACAGCAGCAATTTTCTCTGGATCCGTGCGGATACCTTCTTCCGACACTACATACCCCAAAAAACTAACTTGCCGTTTGAATAGTGAGCACTTCTTTGGACTCAACTTGAGGTTGGCACTCTGGATCTTCATGAGCACGCGTTCCAGGTTTTGAAGGTGTTCCTCAAACGTATGGCCTACGATGATGATGTCATCCAAATAGACCAGACAGGCATCTCCAATTAGCCCGGTAAGTACAAGCTCCATCAACCTTTCAAACGTTGCTGGAGCATTGCACAATCCAAACGGCATGACTTTAAATTGCCACAGACCCTTTCCTGTGGAGAATGCAGTTTTCTCCTTGTCCTTAGGGTCAATTTCAACCTGCCAGTAGCCACTTTTCAGATCCAGCGTACTAAACCACTTTACGCCTGTAAGCATGTCCAGCGTGTCATCAATTCTTGGCAAGGGATAGCTGTCCTTCTTTGTAACATTGTTCAGGCGGCGGTAGTCAACACAAAACCGCATGCTGCCGTCCTTCTTCTTTACCAGCACCACAGGTGAACACCATGGACTAGATGAAGGTTCAATAACACCATCCTTCACCATTCCCTCAATCATGGTTTCCACTTCCTTTTCACGTGCTACAGGCAATCTTCTTGGCCGCTGACGAATAGGCAATTCTTGTCCTGTGTTTATTTTGTGTTGAACTAAGCCAGTCTTTCCTATGTCAGCTTCGTTTGACGAGAAAACATTGGCGTACTTGAGTAACAACTTCTTTGCCTTGACCATTTCATTCGGGGAAAGAACGCTGCGACAGTCTTCTAAAAGTGTGGTCACTATCGTTTGTCCATCCTTGCTGGGGGTCCCGGTCGATAGATATTCGCATCGACGCAACCAATCCACTTCCTCACTAGTACCAACCAATGTGCCTTTTTCTATAATCTGATCCTGATCACAAAGGTTCAACACACGTACTCCTGAGATGTCGGTGGTTCTGACCAAGGTTCGAGCCACTTTCCATGGAAGGTCATTGTCTACCCTTTCCACGAGTACACAACGATGAGCTTGCCCAGGACTCCGAGGAAGACTAACCGGCACAATCGTTTCCGATCTCGGCGGAAGAACAATCTTCTTAAGGCTGTACACATTCCCTGGTAACGCCCCTTCCACGAAAAGTTCTTCTTGTCCACATTTCAAAACACCTTGCTTAACGTCGATCTCACAACAATTCTTCCTCATAAAGTCTAGGCCCAGGATGCAGTCGTCCATTATATCAGCCACGATGACATTATGCAGATCATGTTGCCTAGCTTCAACTCCATCTCCTTCTCTCCACGGACGGGTATGCGCTGACCGGTGGCTGTCACCAAATTAATACGTTCTCGGTTGTATGCGGAGTCCCCAAGGAACCGACTTATAAGTTGGGAACTGACAACCGTGCGAGAGGCTCCAGTGTCTATGGTCAGTTTACACGGCGTTCCGTTGACTTCGCCCTTGATGATTAGGCTGTTCCCATCATGGGTTTGTGAGATCGAAATCCTTGGGGCTCTTTTAACATCAGCCAGCACCCGCCCCGCAGTCCTGGCTTTTACTCGTTTCCCTGCTGCTGCTGGGCGGTGCTATTATCCGCACTACCCTCTCGAGATCGATCACCTTCCCTTTCTACAGTTCGTTTAGGGCAGCTGGATCCAAGATGGCCCCTTTCCCCACAGCCGTAGCACCTAGGGTTGTAGCCCTTATTGCAGTCCTGAACTGTAGTTGCTGCAACCTCCCTGACGCGGTGGGAACGATGATCCTGCCGCACGGCTTCCACCTCCAGTGCATGGGTCAGGGCGTCCTTAAGCGTCTCGTGGTGCCCGTGCCTCACAGCAGCTCTGACTTCAAGGTCGCGGATGCCGTCGATGAAAGTCTGCACCAGGTTCCCTACAATGAGCACAGGTACAGACTGGTACGCTTTTCGAACCAGCTTCTCCACCTCAAGGGCCCACTGCTGCAGGTTTTCGTTACTGCGTTGCACGCGATCTTTGAGCTGCGCACGAAAGACGTGTTCCAAGTGAGCATCGCCATATCTCGCCTCCAATGCCTCAAGGAGCTGCTCGTAAGTCACTTCCTTACCAAGCGCTTCCAAAACAGTTAAGGCCTGGTCGCGTAGGCCTAGGGTGAGAGCAGTCATGGCCTGACTTTTATTCCAGCCGTTCGCTTTCATGACAGCCTCGAACTGGATTTTGTAGGCCGACCAGGAAGAACTCCCGTCGAACGGCGGCACTTTGAATCCACGTAGCGAAGGTGTTGTAGCTACCACGGGAGCTGTGATTCCATCCCCAAGTTTGAGGTCGTCCAGCGTTTTCTTCACATCAGCCATCACGTTGTCAACCCGATTGTTCACTTGGTCGATTCGGGTTTCAGCTTCCGACAGGCGGTTGTCATGTTGAGCAACCCTATCCTTCACCTCCTTTATCTCTTTCCCGAAGGTAGCGTGAAGGTCCTTCCTGAGGAGCATCTGTTCTTCCATACCGCGCTGCAGCTGCTCTTCCAGCCGACGGGTCTGTTCCTCCTGTCGGCGGGCCTGTTCCTCCTGTCGGCGAGCCTGATCCTGCAGCATCATCATCAGAGCACCTAAGTCAGGTGCTGCAGATGCAGGAGCTGCTGACGGGCCAGCCTCCGTGGTTAGCAACTGGCCCTCCGACGTTTGCGGCGTTGCATTACCAAATCGTCTCTGGTCCGTCTCCTGTTGGCGTTGACTTCGGGTACGGATACCCTCCGTGTCGTCTTTAGGTAAAATCGGCATATTTGATCCCACTTCTGACACCAATTGTTACGAGCTTGAGGTTCGAGACAATTAAAAACTGCCGATTAAATTACCAAAATTGACACTTTAATTACGGATACTAATTACACCTTAAAACACACTAATAATAAAACACAGTTCGCCGTTATTTCGCTTCGAAGTATTCTCTTGTATCGCCAATTCAATACTGCCCCGGTCGTGGTCTATACCGGCCTTATATAGGGCCTCAGATAGTTTCCAGAACCTTCTACTGTAGCGACATCTAGAATGTTCGAGTACATATCGGTCCCGAAATTTCTGGAAGGATCTCGACTCTCCTAGTTCTGCTACTCGACACTAGAGGGCGCTAGTGTAACTAGTGTTGCCGTGTACAAGACATTAATAGTGGCGCGTAACAATATGGTCATATGACGATATCATTATCGTTTTTCACCGCTAGCGGCGCTGATAGCTTACGAGTATTTTTAATAGAAACAGAAATTTTAAGAGAATTGACATCACTTTATCCCTTATTGATATAATAAATAAATGTTCCTTTCTATTGCTGATATTACTAGATGGTATAGTTTTGGCTTTAATTATTTCATGTAATATTACTTACTTCTAAATAAATTAAAGTGGCAAGACATTCATAAAATGAAATAATACAATGCTACTGAATATACGATGTAAATAATTGAATCATTTACATTACGTTCATCCCGCGTTGGAATCAGTGCAGCGAACTCTTTTTTGGCCAAAAACTCTACCGCCTGTGCCCAGTAGTAGCATGTATGTAAGCTGCTTTTTTACTTTTCATGGGGCAATATATGCAGTTTCTATTTCATTCGTGTTTTCGGGTATGATAATTTATGTTTTCACTCTACCGTAAATATATAGGCTTGCAAAGATGAGTAGAACTCATTATCGTCAGCCTATCAAAAGTCCACTGAAATGAACATAGGCCTCCCCCATAAATTGTCAAGTAGCTGGATATTTGCTATAGTGGCGGGTTGGCAACCGCAGCTATTATTATTTTGATCTGTTGTCAAGAAGATGATGCAGATCATCCCATGTACTGTTTTTTTCCTATGTCGCCTCTTACGACGGGACGATATGATGTGTTGGATTTTCTTTCACCGCCACAACAGTGCGAACATTTTTCTACTCCCGTTCATGAGTGTAGTGTTCCTCACGTTCACTGTGTATAAGATTTATAAGGAATAAAAGTAATTTTAAGGATTTTATCGCATTTAATTTTAACTTTTTAAATTCCCGATGGTTTGGGCAATTTATAGCATTATGTATTATAGCTCATATGCACCCATGGTCACGGGAGGGGTGGGAGTACTGAGGTGTTTGATAACCTGATGTCATAGTTAAAATAGAATAGTTAAAATGCAGTAGTAGTTTGAATTTAATTTTATTAATCATGGAGTCCTTAGCAGATAGTAGCACTCAGCCATCTTCCCTAGGATATTTTTAATTTCAATAGCCTCGCGAATCATCATTGGTAGGATTCGGTGTTTTATTGCAAGAATTTGTTGTATATAATGGTTGGGACGATACTAAACATGTTTACATACTTTAGACTTCCCGGAGCTTCGGTGCTTTCATTCGGTGAGGAGTCAAGATGTGTAAAAAATCCGTAACATTAGTTTTAATCCATGTGTGGTATTCATTATTATAGAACTGTATTTATGAAATTTTCAATTCTACTCGAAGTAAATAAAAATATCTATATCTTTTTATGGTGCCAATCAATATTAAATAGGACCAATGATATGAATAAAATGTCTCAAATAAACATTATATTACTTTGTTAAAACTAAATTTACTTTAACTATGAATATATATATATATATATATATATATATATATATATATATATATATATATATATATATATATATATGTAAAGAGTAAAATGTAAGTAATAATAATACTTTTTGATTTCAAGACTATTTACCTTTCTTATGGATACATCGGAATCGGAAGACACGCCATATATAAAAAATAGTAGGAGTTTCTAGACATATTATAAGTATATTCACGAGTTTCTGTAGCATGTTACCAATCATCTACGTCTAATAGTATTTTAGAATGAAAAAATCTCTGACAGACATAGAGACATAGACACCAAGGTGACTCTAAAAGTGATCGAATATTTTTAAATTTGACACGGAACAGCATTTAATGATGTCCCTAAATTCAAGCGCACGCGAGCGAAGCCGCGGGTAAAAAGCTAGTAGATAATATTTTTACTGATGTTCAGCCCTTACATAAATTAATTATTCAAAATTTAAGTTCTGATCACTTTGGACAGATAGTCTCGCTACCTTACTTGCACCAATAACAGAAAGTTAAGAAAGAATCTATTTTAATCTGGTTCCTGGAAATATTTGCGTCCGTCGACGAGGTCGTCTTCCTTAACTTCTCGGTGCTGGGTGTTCCGTGATTCTCCTCGCGGGACCAATGTCGGTAGGTACTCCCGTATCCAGAGTCTCCAATAATGATCGGTCAGACCTTGTGCTGCCCTCCATGCTCGCCGATTCGCTAATGAGCACGTCGCGGTGATAGGTACACTTCATGGTCCCAACATTAGGAAATGGTTGGGAGTTAGGGCTTCCTGGTTGTCGATGCTGACTGGCACGTGAGTTAAACGGACGGACGAGAGTTGACAGTATGTTCGGCTTCTGCGAACAAAGTTATCAATGTAGCTCTAGCCGCTCTGCTCTCTGGATGTGCTGTAGGGTTAGTTCTCGAGCCTGTCCTCGCATGGTGTCGACGAACTGTATGACCCTTGCTGTGGCCTTGATTAGCTTTTCCTACGAAGAGAATCGTTCTATTTCTGGTAGATGTGGGGCGTCCTTGATCTCGCTGTAGTGCGCCACAATTTCTTCTATGTTGTTATTTTCCTCTGCCCTCTCTTCTGGTTGCTGTGGTCATTCGCTTTCTTCCTTGTAGAGAAATGACGGTCCGGTGAACCAGTGGTCGCTTTCTCTCTTGCTTGAGAAGTACATGGGCGTCGCCTGGTCTGCTATATTATGTGCAGTCGGAATCCATCTCCATTGATCGGGTGAGGTTTTCTCGGCTATCTCCCCGAGTCGATGAGCTACATTTGGAGTGTAACGCGCTGTGTCGTTCCTTATCCAGTAGAGCCCGTCCAATATATGACCCTATCTGCTCTCACTCTGTGTTCGTCCTGCACGAATTCTGTGAGTCGCGCGCCTATCAAGTTCGCCTGCAACTCTAATCGCGATATACTCTGAGTCTTAATCGGGGCGACTTTCGCCTTGGCCGCTACCATCGTAACCCTAACCGTGCCGTCGCAATAACAGATACACCAATATGCTACGGACGCGCGTTCACTTGCGTCGTTGAATACGTGAAGTTGACGATCTACTGCTCCCCACGTAGGAGCATAGCATCTTGGAAGTTGCAATTGTGATACTTCCTGGACGACTCGCAGCCATCTCTGAAACTCGTAACAGGTGGCATCCTGACGTCGTCGTCCCTCCATGGCAGTCCGACTTGGTACTGCTCGCTGACCTTCTTGACGATGCGCTGGAATATGTCGACAGCGCACTCCTCTTCCCGTCTTGGTCTACTCTTGAACGAGATACCTATGGAGTCGAATTCGTACTGCCTCTTGAGAAGATCTGTCAGCTCCTCATCTGGACTGACGAACGTCTTAACATCTTTATCTATCCGCCGTTAACGTTCGATAAGTGTAGCACCATTTCACTATCTTGCTTACATATTACGTGTAGCGCGGTTACTTGTAAGACCCATTCTAGCATCATCTTAGCGGCAATGGGTTGGAACCTACTGTCAAATTGTTTATCGTTCGAGCACTCACTGTGTAAGTATCGTTTCTCGTTTTTCCGCGTATTGCTATTTTAACTACACGGCTAATAGTCTCACGTTGGCTATTCGACACGCCTCGGATGTTCAGCGGCTTCGTCGGCCCTTCCGCACCTAATTCGCGGGCTAATTCGTCGTCTATCAGTGAGATTGTGACCCTTCATCGAGGAGCGCTTAGGTTCGATCTCTTTACCACGAGGTCCGCGCACTATGATAGGACACACTTTTAATAACTGACGCACTGTTCGCTGTATTGGACGCGATGAGCAGTTTCACCTGGATTGACAGATGCTTCCGGTGTCTGAATCTTGCGTGCGTGAAGTAGCATGATGAGGGCGTTGCAGCCGTCAATGCCGCATTTCCTGGCTTTACACCTCAGGCACCGATGCTTGCTGCTTAGACACTTGAAGTATATTTCCTCTGAATCTGAATCCTACTACTAGTCCATATATTTTCGTGCGTATCGCCTCTTAAGATTCCTATGGGATTATAGGGGTATACTTTTTTCATTACGGTGAAGGGAATTAATGTAACATTTTCAATGTAAGCTAATTTCGAAATATTTAATAACAAACATTATTTATTGAAACGCGGATCACTACATAGTCTGCAGGTAGAACCGTAGTATTTTCTTTGACTGAGATCAATGATTATTTTATTTTCTATGCTCTTTGCTTGAAACGAAATGCAAATATGAAATTTTAAGGTCAGGCAAGCATTTTGGTGGGAACTTGACCAGCGCAGCGGTGTATTGCTACTCCTGTATTATTGATTAAATAATGGTTTGAAGTGTATTTTGATACGTAAAAGTGGTGCGACTGCCCAGTCCACGAATATATTTACTAGATTTTTATATTTTTCTAGCTTTTTACCCTGCGGTTTCGCTCAAACTAAATCAAACTTTCATGACAGTAAGTGTCGACCATCACCCATGAACAACTGCAACATCAGGGAAATAGCAGGTGCATTTCCGGCCTTTTTAAAAGGAGTAAGTTTGTTTCTTGAAGGCCACTCAGTCGTATCGGTCCGGAAAAATCGCCGGTGGTAGATGATTCCACAAAGAAGTCTTCCGAGGAAGAAAACTGCTAATAAATTGCACAGTCACGGTGGACCGTCAAGCATCCAGATGGTGTGAATGGTATCGTAAGTTTTGTCCCAATATGCGTTATTTAGTAGAATTTGGCGGCTAGAATTAATCCAAACGATAGAAAATGCAATGGGATACAACATCTTTTCGCAGTGTCAGTGAATTGAGTCGATTAGAAAGAACTCAGGCGACGACGATTCGAGCCATCCTCCACTTTTGACCTTATCTATCGAGATAGGGCCAAAAGTGGAAGGAGCTGGCGCTGGTGTGCCACGTTCTAGAGATGAGAACATTAGACATAGAGAGAGTGTCTGTATAAAATTCTGTCCCGCTCTGCTGAGCACGCCAAGATTTTTAGAGCTCAATTTAGCCTTTCCTTCCAAGTGACGGTGTACATGATTCAATATGTCGTTTCCAAGGATTCCGATGTTTGCTGAGGGAGCATGGGAAGTGCCCTGAAATTGAGGGGATATCACAAAAGAGTTCTTTTTAGCAGTTAGGCACAAACCTGTGTCTTCTGAAGTTTAAACTGGACTAGAGTCGTCCCTAATCCAAGATTTTGTTTATTAAAGGTTGGACCTCAGACATAAGTTTGTTTCGATACTCGATGACGTGTTCCCAAGAAATATTATCACGGCCGATGTAAAACGCATCACCAGTGTTACAATCAGTAACAACAACATAAAATTGATATACAGAAGAAACAGCGTAAATGATAGCACGCAGCCAACAGCCATGTGGAACACTAGCATTATAAGGCTCGTAGTAGGATTATGCACCGTCTACAATGATCTTAATGCTCCGATCTGCAACGATCATTAGATCCTTACACAATTTCTCGACAAGCCAAAGGAGGCTAAAGAAGTGATTTGTGTCAAAACCCATTGAAGGCCGTCGCTATGTCCAAAGAAACGATCAAGGCTCCCTCTAGGACTATACTGCTTCCGTTCATCTATGAGTCAGATAAATTAGCAGCATAACTAATCAGCTGGTGGTCCTCGATTTATCTTATGAGCTGGCAGTTTATAATACATTCCATTATTTTGGAGAACAAGGTGGCGATGGTGATAAGCCTGTAGTTGGACGGGTCTGAACGGTCGCCTTTTTAGGGATCGGACTAAAGCTTTCTTCCATCAGTTCAGGATTACGCCTAGGACGTAGGAGTACCGCAAACGCTGCGTTATAACCAGTGCTAACTCTGGAGCACCCGTTTTCAGCTCAATAGGAGGGACTTGGGAGATCATGCCAACTCGACTTGTTGACGTCTACAAAGCCTTGGCAAAACCTTAATGAAATTAGAGGTAGAGAAGAGAGCTTGAGCAGTTTAAAATCTTTAAATCACGTCCAGTCAGTCAACGAAAATCGAAAGGTACCAAATGCCAAAAATGAAGAAAGAGCAGAGCAACAAGCAATTAATTGCGGCACTTATACCAAAGTTTGTTCTGTACACAAGTGGTGCTTGCAAAGGCAAGCTCAGCGCCCCCTCGAACCTTGCACCCTAGGCTGCAGCCTAGTTAGACTGTGGGTAAATCAGGCCCAGCCGATGGTGATGTAAATCTCAAGATAATGTGTCTGTCTGCTTAGGCGCCTTGAAAAACTATCGCCAACTATCTGCGGGCTCAAGTTGCCATCAAAATCTCCCAAAAACTATGCAATATAACGCATCAACATATTGTTACAGAATTAAGTACTACGTACTTACGTACAGAAGTTGCGCTCGCTGCGTTGAAAATCTAGAAAACAAACTTTTTATTTCAGTATTTTGTGCTATTATAACATAAAATATTTTAATTACAAAGACGAGTATAGGTATGTAAGTAGGTACTTGGGTAGTGAAGTAAATTTCAACTAAGTTTTGTAATAAATATATATTAAGTAATAATTTGTGTAGTGTTTTGTAAGTAATTTAAGAATAATATAATATTATATGTAATTATTTTTAAATTACATTAAAACTATTTCAACTATTTTATCCTACAACTAAATATACTAAACGCTAAACAAAAAGTATTTCGACGAGTATTTCAACAAGTATTTCCAAAAAATTATTTACGTAATCAGCGTTAAAAAAACTTTAACATTCAATCGAATAGAGCGCGCTAGCCCCGACTGCGATCTAGCCCTGGGGCAGCTCGCGATTGTAGGTAATTATTCCACGCAGGTAGCAAGTGACAGAGGCCTATTACTATACTCTTTGGGCCTGATTTTATGAAGTAGTGCACTATATATGTTTAATATCACTTTATACTGAGATAAATGATGACAAGGCTTAAAAGACAAGCATTCAAGCCAAAAATCTTAATAAAAAAGGCCAGTGAACTTTGGAGTTTGGAGTTTGCTAAAACTTTTTTAGGAAGAGGTTTAGAGTTTAGACTTAAGGTGGCTACTGACCTGCCTGCCGCAGGGGCAATCTAGGAAGCACCGCGATCGGAGCAATACCGGAGCTGTCTCTACACACACGCCTGCCGTTCATCGATAACTAGCCAAAATTGCAATAACCTAGCTAGCCAGTTATTTGTGGTGGAATAGCCAGCTAGATAACCAGCTATTCAGCTATTTGGCTATTTGGATAAATGACTCACTAACCAACCGATAGTTGATACCGTTAGTGTGAGCGTGCCACTGTAGTGTATTCATGGTAGTGTAGCTAGGCTAGGAATTCAATGCTCAACTGCCCTGTGAATTACGTTCGAATCTCGCCGCGGAACTTATATTTAGATAAATAAAAAATAATGACTTTCGTTTTTATTTTCTTATTAATTTTATATTTTCTTGAAAAGAAATGAATTTCCCTCATAACTATGTCTTACATATTATTAAATTAAATTATTAAAAACTGTCGAAATATCATATCCATCTATATTTTAAAGTGCCATCTATATCTATAAATGAAGAAACTGCTGTAGTATCAGATTTAATTATGTTATACAACATTCAACAGTACAAGTAAATTAAAAGATAATGTAAATGTAAAGATAGATGTCGCGCTACTCCATTTTTTATTTCTATTTCTAATGATGCTATCGTTGTATTTGTAAACCTTATTTTATACTCGATAATGTTTTAAATCGTGTAGTTGATAATTCACTTATGTTGATTCAAAGCTTTAAATGATTTTGCTCTTGTATTTGACTCAGTGGACCTAATTTGAATTTTGAATTAAACATCAGACGAATAGGTACATTTGCTTTGGTTGTGTTTATTTATTCAATAGTGTGTTCACTTTAATTGTTCTGCTTATCGAATTTATGCCCTGACACTGTGGAACTTGAGTGCTGTGTACGTACTATGTAAATATTAGAAATAATTAGTGTAAATAATAAGAACTTTCTAGAACTTCGATATAATTTAATTTAGTAAAAATGCCAGGTAGTATTTGGACTTATTTTCAAAAAAATAATATTACTCAAAAAAGACAATGTAATATATGTAAAAGTTTTTTTAGTTATAAAAGTTCAACAGGCAATCTAACCGCCCATTTAAAATCTAAACACATTGCTGCTTACGCTGAATTAAAAAAAAATTATTCGGAACACCCGGCAGCTCTACCGCCAAGATCTTTGCAGGCTTCTCAGAATACATCCAGAAATGTGTGCATTGCTGATGCTGTACCGTCTACGAGCACTTATCGTGACGCTGATATCGTTGTGGCGTCATCGAATGACAATGTACCAGCGAAAGCATTCGTTCCCTTTCCTCCAACGAAGAGGCAACGCCAAATTGATGCTTATATTCCAAAAAAAATATCTGCAGAGCAAAAAAAAGCAATTGACGCTGACTTAATGGATCTCTTCATTGATACCTTTCATCCGTTTAGTTTAGTAGATGAAAGATCTTTTAGGAAGTTTGTTTGGTGGATTCCAGGGTATGTGTTACCCACCCGAAAAACTGTCAGTAATAGCATGCTTCCAGAAATCTACCACAAAACTAAGATGATTATTCAAAGCAAAGTATCAATAGAAGCCGAAACCATTTGCATAACAACCGACTTGTGGACATCCACCTCTACGGATAGGTATATATAGCAGTTACAGGACACTACATAAATAATGATATGGAAATCCAAACTGTGTTGCTGCACTGCTGCAAGTTTTGTGGGAATCACACTGCCGACAACATCGCAGCTGAGATCAAACGAATATGTGGAGAATGGGGCATATTAAAAAAAATTAACTTTTCTATCACTGATAATGCGTCCGCTATGCTAAAAGCAATGAAAGACATTTTACAACTAAAGCATTACGGATGCTACGCCCATTCGTTAAACCTAATTGTGCAATTTAGTTTGAAAACGATGGAATCTTCCACTGATAAAGTAAAAGTAATAGTATGTTATTTTAAGTAGAGCACCACCGCTGCTGATAAATTAACCAAATATTTAGTGGACCACGGACTTCCACCAAAACGGTTGAAACAAGACTGTCCGACCAGATGGAACTCAACATTTTATATGTTGGAAAGGTTTATTGAACTAGAAGAACCACTGCGTGCTATCATGGCAGTAATAAATAAAGATCTACCCGTCATATCTTTAGAAGAATGGAAGGCATTTAAAGTGCTGTGCCAGGTACTGCAACCCTTCGAAGAAATAACACGATCTGTGAGTGGTGAAAAATACATCACAGCGAGTTCAGTACTAGTCATTTATACGAGATGTCTAGCTGAAAGCCTGAATTTATTGATGCATGACAATGTCCTATGTGATGTTGTGAACTTGGTTGCATTAAATTTAAAGAAAGGGTTAGAAGAAAGATTTAAAAATATTAAAAAAAAGTGGAACTTTTTCACTCTGCCTTCTCTTAGATCCCAGATTTAAATTAAAGGCTTTTGAAGACCAGGCAACGGGTTTATTAACAAAAAACAAGTTGATTGAAATGGTACAATGCCAAATATCAAAACAATTTAATTTCCAACCAGTTCCAAAGGAAACATCAATAATGATCCACTTAAATGGTGGAAAATTCATCGTCAAATATACCCAAATTTAGCATCAATTGTTAAAACACACTGCAACATAGTCGCCACCTCAGTTCCCTGCGAAAGGTTGTTTTCGAAATCGGGATTTATATTAAACGATCGGCGAACGAGGCTTACAACTCAAAAAGTGCAAAAACTAATGTTTTTAAATGTCAATATGGACAAAGAGCGTTTTCATTGGACGTAAACCATTATCATATAAACTTTTATATTCATTAAAAAAAGTGTATAAATAAACAAAAATACAAATAGGTACTTACTAATAGTGACTAAATAAGTGTATAATATTATAGCATCTAAGACTGTATATAAACAAAATAAGTGTAAACAGACTAAAGTTCTAATCTATACATATAATAAAACTGTAAATAGCAGATGTCTGTACATTTTATATTTTTGTAATAAAAGTGATTGAGGGGTACTAAAAATAAGTAATTAAATACATTTCTACCATTTTTAGAATTTTCTGTCTGTCTGTCTGTCTGTCTGTCTGTCTGTTTGTTTGTTAACGTATCACGTATAAAGTACTAATTTATATCATAAGAATTGTTAAGGAAATTATAAAGTGTATCTTCGGGTTACATTTAGTCTTTATTTCATTAAAATCAGTTCATTCCATCAAAAGTTATGATAAATATTCTGAAGTATGGGTAGGGAAGTACGAATTTGCTCAACGGTGGCTTTGTTTGAGTCATCAAGTGCATTTTAAACTAATATCATGTCATAAATCATAGTTAAATTATGTAAAATAATGATATAATTATGTATATCTAAAGCACAGTAAACAAAAGTAATAAAGAACGTATTAAATATATTATACAAAAATATATTAACCTTATTAACTAAATCTGAAGCACAATAGTTAACCCATTTCTTCGATAGATGGTGGTGTTGTGAAAATGCAATTGCAAATGTGGTTTTTTCCTGTAGATGAGTTTTCATATTTACTGCTAATCTTTATTATATTACTCGCTGCCCTACTGCGTGTTGACAAACTCAATTTATTCTTTACCGCCGAGTACTCTATGTGGTAAATCAAATTTTAAAAGAGCTATTAACAATTGCATTGGATTTGGCGAGAGTCAAACTTTATTTTTTGCTTACTGTGCAGGCACTGATTTATAAGTTCTCTTACGTTTTATATAATTTATCAATCGCGTCAATTAATCTCTTTTATTTTTAGAATTGATGATGTTAGCAGCGCCATCTCTCTTTAAATATATACATATAATAAAAATGATGATAACATGTGTCTGTTTCTGTACATTGTAGGTATATATTATATTTTGGTGGCTAAAATCATTATGGGGAACTGAAAATAATTAAATAAGAACATTTTATAATTTTTAGAATTGTCTGTCTGTCTATTTGTCTGTTATTATATGAACGCATCACGTCTAACGTAAACATCTTTTATTTTCAAAGCAATCGTTAAGAATATCATAAAGCGTATCTTCGAGTTATATTTAATCTTTGTTTTATTAAAATTGGTTCATTCTATCGAAAGTAATGATTATTATTTTGAAATGTAGGTTCGAATTTGTTCAATAGCGCCATAAAATCTCAGAAATAGTAATAAAAAGATTTCTGTGTAAAAAAAAACGTTCCATAATAATTAATATATTTATACTTAAAACACAAAAAGAGATAGGATGTTTTCTCACACAAAGGACGTAATAGATGGAGTTGTACAAATTACAAACTTTTCTGAATTGCTGTGTTGAGATTTTTCGCCGATGAATCGTATTGACTTACTGAAGAAATTTGTATCCATCGAAGCCATACAACGGAACCCGACCAAAAATAAAAATTTTGCAACGAAATGTCGTGATAATGTATTTATAATATACGCAAAATCAGAACTGCCATTTTAGCGCTTTGGGAACTAGATTTAGCACTTTTTTGGAATGTATAGCGCGCATTTCGAAATTTTAGCACCTAGCGCTTAATCCAGCGCTTTTTGGTGTATTTAGCACACATTTCAATATTTTAGCGACTAGCGGGTTATTAACTCTTTTATAGCAGCACTGTTAGTCCACATTACCGATAATAATAATAATGACCTTTATTATTTTTCCCCACAAATAGTACATTGCAGTTTATCTTTTTCAAACATATTTTTTCCACAAAACAAAGAGCATGGGAGACGAGTCCAAACTAGGATACCCTGTGCTATGGATCTCCTGGCTTCCTCTTTAGAATGATCAACTTGATTTTTTTACCGACGACTATAAGCGGGGAAATCCCCTTTATTAAAGTTTTCGTTCATGGTTTTGGCAACGCATTTATTTTGCTTTATTCAGTTTTAGTCAGTTGCTTAGAGCACAGCTAAGTTAAAAGTTACTTAGAAGTTATAACACAAAGAAACTGTGTAGCAACCGCAATCAGATGCTGACATCTGAAACTAAGTTGCGAAATACATTGCACTTTAAAACAATTAATGACATTTTTATTGTTCGTACAGTACTAACTACTCTTGACAGCAATTGCTATAATTATAAGTCGATGTCCTGCGAAGTATTGATACATCAAAAAAATATTGCCAGAAAAAAAACTTAATGTTGTTTTCTTTATTATGATTATATAAAAAAACACAAACTTTGTTTGTAGTTAATTTAGCGCGAAATCTAGCGCTTTTTGTGTTGTCCTAGAGCTGAATGAGTTTTTTTTATCTGGCAGCACTGCCCAAAAACCCTCTATTAAGAAGTAACTTTCCTTTCAGTTTTAAGCGCGTTCAGTTCCCAGTTACAGTGAGTGTGTGTTATGCGATGACCGCAAATAAAGCGCAAGGTCAAACTTTACGCGTTGTAGGAGTGTACCTCAGTACTGACTGTTTTGCACATGGCCAACTCTATGTTGCTTTTTCCCGCGTTAGTAGCCCCCGTAACCTTTTTGTGTATACCCCGGCTAAGCCTACTTCTAACGTCGTTTACACAGAAGCTCTATCATAAACCACTTAGAACTTTGATGATAATGATTTATTTAGTTACCACTTATTGATACAGAGATGAAATAAATCGTTTAATATTCTCTTACCTAAACGACAAATTCTTTATGTAAAACCTGTATACGCGAGCTACGCCGCGGGCACAGCTAGTTTGTACATAAAATCAAATGAACTTTGAAATACGCCGATGTAACATTTTATACTGTATGATATTTCATTATAATTTAATTTTGTACGCTAATGTTTCATCGTCAGTCCTAAGCCTGAAGAAAGTATGAAGGGAAGTTCATTTTAATTAAGACAACGGATAAAATACAATTATTATGTACATATTACAAATAATAAACCTAACCTTTTTGTTATATCGTGAATGTATAAAAGATAAGGGCGATGTGAAAATGAAATGCGAATGAAGATTGCATCGATCGCGCGTGTAGTTTCCCGTTGCCAGTTGGCTAATTCTACTTTGAAAAGTTAGTAGATCTACCACCTATATTTTTTAAGTTTTCTAGATACCTATTAGATTTATTTTATTAGACTGCTGGGTAACAAATATATCACCTCTTTTTATAAGGAGCCCCAGTGCAGGATCATTGATAATTAATTCCCAAAATAAAATCCGAATAAATTATATAAGATTAGTATATCCTATGTATCGGTAAGTTTAGTATATCTTGATTTAATAGTTTTTAGACTTTCGTAGTTACACAACAAGGAATCCATATAGTTTCGCCATGTCCGTCCGCAGCTTTGCTCAGACCCTAGGTGCTACAAATCTGTAATTTGGCACAGTTATAAATATTAATCACGCCTAGAAAACTGTGAAATAATATCTTAAAACCATTTTTATTTTCTTCCCATACAAGTAAATGGAGGATGATTTTTTTACGTGTCTATTCTATCATGTGGGGTATCGTTGGATAGGTCTTACAACAACATCTTTTCGATTCAGGGGTCCGTTTGTGAAATATTTAGCTTTAAAGTGGTATTTTTCATTAGAGTTATGTCCCCCCCCCACTCTCTACAAACTTAACCGATGTTTATCGAAATGTGAAAAGTATACCCAATAGTAGTTTATATAATGCAATTAAAAGGAAAACTATCACAGCTAAGTAGAATCAAGAAGTTAACGAGTAATAGTTGACCAACTTATAAAATACACTTGGATTAGTAAACATTTCTTTACATTTTCATAGAAAAGACCTAAAACTAGCTGCATTAATAACTTTGTAATGTTATTGTAAGCTGTTAAAAATAACCATTTTATGAAGAAAACGGCGCATATGCATTACTACTATTAGTTTTGGCGAAGCGCTTTAAAATAGTATATCATTTTCATTCCATAAAAAATAAACAATTGTGCGCTTTGAAAATATTGCTATTAAAGTGTATAAGGCGCTTCGAATAAAGAGATAATCTATGTTAAAAGTAAATAGATTGAATATAATGTCAAACGAAAGTTCGGGGTTCGATTCCCCGGTCAAGCATTAATTTCATAAAAGTTTGTTTTAGATTAATTTAGAGTAACGTGTTACATAATAATCAGCTATACAATACGAATAAAAGCGTTCAAACCAAACTGATTTCAACCTGAAGACAATTTATAGCAGTGATAATTAACAATTCATTTGAGATTCTATGGTAAATAAATTCTTTAATACAATAACCTTGAGAGCAATTCATATTGCCTTATTTTTAAATAAAAATAGGTCAACCCGAAATTAATCGCTGCCACAAGCTCGTCATCCGTCATGTTTGCCTATCCGGAACCGGAATATACTAGCACGTTCGCCAAGCGTGTGGATGCCGTGTTTGTGTTGGGTGAATGTGGTCGGTGTTTGTTCGTGAATGGTGTTTGTGGCAAACACCAAGCGTGTGGAGGCGGCATTAGAAACAAAGAAAGAGACGATACTTTGGCAAAAAAAGAAACAAAATTGATTACGCAAACGAGAATCACAATTAAGGAGGCAATTAAGGGCATCCCCACTCCTACACCCTAGATTAGATTACCCCTGCGGCAGACAGGTCAGTAGCCACTTTTATACATTCGTTAATTAAACTTTTTTAGGAAGAGGTTTAGACTTATATATTCGTTAATAATTTATTTTAACAATTATAAAGAAGAAAATGAATCAATTTGGAGTAATCGCCAGGCACTTTTCAAGATCCTCAGCAGTGCAAAGCGCTATTAAAAATGTAACAGTTATAGGTGGTGGGCTGATGGGCTCTGGTATAGCACAGGTATTGTGGTTTTTACTTTTTATAGTGGTATTTTTCTTTCAATTTCGTTAACATTATCGTCGTCACCTTATTATTACAATCCAATGTAATAAGTGTACAAAAATAAGTTGTTTAAGGGCAAAAATGCTGTTCCAATTTTTTAAAGCCGCGTATCCACCAAAAATGTTAACAACATTTATGTTACCAACTGTTTGCAACTCAACAAAAGTTAGAAACTTTTGTTCCGATGTTTTCGCACCGAATTTTAATTTAATTTTAATTTTTTCTTTGTTTTTATTGACTCAATTTTCATATTCTTCTGAGCTAAGGTAGCTAGAGTACAACTGCAGTTTCTTTCTTCATTCTACTTCTCTTTAATCTTCATATTATTATCTTTGAAATTTTCATAACATTTGTCTTTTTAAGTTGATCTTCATTGGTTTATTAAACACTTTCTGTAATTTTCTTTAAAAATTAGTAATACTGCGGGCTTTTCTTATATTCTTATTCTTTTTTCATCACGTCCGTTATTGCGTGCATTCTGTTAATGTTTTTTTTTATTGTCACTTAACAATCTCTTCATAATTTAATTTATATTTCTTTTCTTTTATGTAATATGTAACATTTTTTTTCTTCTTTTATGTAGTAGGCCCCTGGCAGGGCCGCCATGTAATGTCGGAAGGTGTTGAATGAATAGAGACGTGTTTCTCAGTTCAAGACTAATTATACTGTTCTCTTAATCTACACTGAATACTAATATCATAATATATATTGTTGGGGGTGACGGAGAGGCTACAGGGCACTACAGATGCCTTTGACAAAATGCTGCACATGCCAAGGCGGTACGACACAAAGGCGACTGTATCTAAGGGAACAAACTATAATCAAGCCAGGTGGACATATCCCCAGGACTGATTAAGCAGTTTGAAGACTTATAAGTGTTAGGTGTATATACCACCGACTTCTAGTTAGGGAAGCTGTTTACTACAAGATAAGATTAAAGACACCTTGAAAAAGGCTGTTCTTTAAGATTAAAACAATTATTTCTTCATCAGGTAGCTGCTCAAGCTGGTCAAAATGTGATACTTGTAGACGTCAATTCTGACATTTTGGCAAAAGCCCAGAAGTCTATTGGTAACAACCTGGGCCGTGTTGCCAAGAAGATCTATAAAGACACCCCGCAAGAAGCAGAAAAGTTTGTTATAGATTCGATGAACAGGATTAAAACAGCAACTGATGCTTTGAGCGCATCTCAGACTGCTGATCTTGTTGTTGAAGCTATTGTAGAAAACATTGATGTCAAGCATCAGTTGTTCCAGAAGTTAGATCAAGTAAGCTCATTATTTTTTAATTACAATATAAAATGCAGTAAAATAAATCTTTTATCAGGCACAACTACGGTTTTTACGTCGCTACTATTTCAAGGCGGTTTCGCATAGATCTCGACGATATACGTCGAAAAGTAAGAATAAAATTTTTCAATATCTTGCTAAGTTATCCAAGATATCGATACTCATAAATTACTTTTTTTACACAGAAATATTGACCCAGTTACTTCTGCAACGGCTTCGGCGCTGTGAGAAGTGCAGCCCAAACAGCTCGTACAGGTGCCTGCTATTTGCTACAGCAAGCGGGGAGCTGCTCTCCCTCAGCGCCTACGGCTTTACAAAATCACTGGCAGTACGGCAGACAAGACTATGTGGACTTGGGGTGTGCTGATTCGGTTTTAGTATTCGATTTTGAGTAGGTTCTTGAAAGCAAGATATTGAAAAATTTTATCCTAACCTTTCGGCGTATCTCGTCGAGATCTATGCGAATTCGCCTCCAAATAGTGGCGCCGTAGGAATCATAGAAGCCCCTTTTATTATTCTCATTGATAATACTTGATCTTTTAGAAATGTATAATTTTTTTTTTGTAAATTAAAGCAATTTCCATTAAAAAATTCTTTTTAGAGGAGAGGGGGCAAACGAGCATGCGGCTCACCTGATGATAAATGACTACCGCCGCCCATGAACAACTGCAACACCAGGAGAATTTCCGATGCGTTGCCGGCCTTTTAAAAAGGAGTAGGCTCCTTTGTTGAAGGTCCCGAAGTCGTATCGGTCCGTAATAATCGCTGGTGGTAGTCGATTCCACAAGGAAATTGTGCGAGGAAGAAAACTTCTTCTAAATCGCACAGTGGTGGACCTCCAATCATCCAGCTGGTATCATGAGTTTTGTCGTGATGTGCGTTGGTGAAGTTGAGCGGCTGGAATTAGTCCAAACAATTCCTTAGAGCACTCCCCATGGTAGATGCGATAAAATACGCAGAGATGCAACATTTTTTCACAGTGCCAGTGAGTCTAGCCGATCGGAAAGAACTCGGTCGTCGACGATTCGAACCGCTCTGCGCTGGATGCGTTCAAGTGGAAGGAGCTGGCACTGGGGAGCCCCTGCTCAGAGAAGGGAACAGTATTCCATGTGGGAACGAACCAGTGCCTTGTAAAATCTTCTATTTTAAAAGTATAATTTAGTTACTTCCATGTAAAAATGCCAAGTGGTGAATGGTAAACATGTTTATAAAACTACACTTATAACACACATATAGTTAAAGTATCAAAGTTCAGATTCAAGTTGCATGCATTCCTGTGATGAATTTATTATTTTCCAGGTTGCACCTGACCATACAATTTTCGCATCAAACACTTCCTCCCTTTCTATTAATGAAATTGCTTCTGTCGTCAAACGGAAAGACAAGTGAGTATATATTTACATTATATAGTGCTGGCTGTGGGTTTGAATTCAGCTTATTTTATATGGCTAACAGTTTACCTATCTGTGCCTAATGCAATGCATAAGTGAAAAGATCAGTCAGAAGTCAGAAGAAATGGGACAAACGCATAACTAAACCCTCAAAAAGATTTCCACATTTTTGAACATGGGGCCTGTGCCTGGGTAGTCGGATTTTATAGTCCACTGCTGAACATAGGGCTCTACCATAGAATGCCTTATAGGGGGGATACTTGTCATAGTTGCGACGTTTTACTAGCAGGTTGGCAACTGCAGTTCTTCTGTAGCCTTTTCGACACCCACAGGATGATATAGGGTAGTGGATATTCTTACAGCGCAGTATGTAAAGCTTTCATCATAGTACCAATAAACTATTTGTCTTTTATGGCAGGTTTGGTGGACTGCATTTCTTTAATCCTGTACCAGTCATGCGTCTTTTAGAAGTGGTACGCGGAGCAGAGACATCGGAAACAACTTACAAGAGCATGATGGACTGGGGAAAATCTCTGGGCAAGACCTGCATCACTTGCAAGGACACTCCCGGATTTGTTGTGAACAGACTACTTGTTCCATACATTGCTGAAGCCATTAGGCTGTTTGAGCGAGGTGACTTTTTTGACTACATTAAATACTCATATTTTTATACAATAATGATCAATCATAGTAGTCATTTTTTTGGGTATGTGCATTAATAATTTTCAAAAGTAGAGAATTATAGATTTTGGTACGATTTTAATAATGCGAGTTTTCATCAGATCTCCACGTAATGAGGAGGTCCTAGGAAGCCGTTCCGACTATTCACGGCTGGACGTCCGGCCGTGTTTGTGTGTGTGTGTGTGTGTATGTAAGTCGTACGATATCTTTAGAATGAATCAACCGATCGAGATGGACGCCACGGCGTTCGAAAGTGTTCATTGAGACTTTGAGCTGATTAGGTTTTCATATCAAAACAAAAATTGAATAGATTTTCGAGCGTTGCGCTCGAAAATAAGCGGGAAGTTCCAAGGATGGCCTGCAGGGTCTACCGTTTTTAAGATTTTTTTAAGGTTTCTTAATATCCAACCCCAAATTCCTCCAAAACCTTGATTTTTAAATTTAGCTTTTTGAACAAACAAACCACATCTACAATCTGCCGTTTAAGGCTCGGGCATGTCTGCACTCCTGTATTTCTAGCTAAAATCAGAATCAAAGATCATTCCCTCTGTGAATGTGGTCTGGATGAAGGTACTCCAGACCATATTTTCTTCAATTGTCAAAACCACCCAATTTCTTTATATGACATTATTTCCAAAATAATCCCTCGATCGGAGAATATTAATTCCCTATTAACTATCCCTGATTCTATATATTATGTCAATATGATCGCAAAATATATTCAAATGTATAATATTAAACTCTAATTATTGTGTACTAAATTTAGCTTAACCTAATCCTCTATTCCTTGCTCAGGCTAATCCCCTCCTATAACTAGATGTTTGTTCTATATTGTGTGGTCCACAATTCGTGTATTTAGTTGCTATGTTTTTATCCACATTTTCATCTAATAACCGCTAACTCCTTTCCCATCAAAAAGCCTCAAGACAAGGTGTGACAGACCAAAGACCGGACATTGGCAGAATTATTGTGACATAAACACAATATCAAGGGCCATGTTGATAGAAAAAAAGGTTTCTTAATCCTCAGAGATATCATTGCTTTCTTAGATTGAAGTTACTTGCAGGTGTTGAATGGATGCAGCAACCATTGGGAATGTGACCTCTTTTGTTACTAAATAAAAAAAATCATATTTACTATTTTCATTTAAAAATTATTACTACCCCCAGAATGTTCAACATTTTTTTTTGTTTATCCATAACCATCAACTATCATTTTAGCTCTTCGTAAGCTTTGTAAGTGTACTGCCAAATGCTCTACAGCTATACTACAGAATGGTTCAGTGGTGAAGGAAAACATAGTGAAGTGAAGGAATCTGTACATCATTAAAATAAAATATTTCGAAGACATGTAAAGTCCAACATGCACTAAACTAGCATGCATATCATACCATTTTCTCTATAACACGGAAATTGGTTGCGACCAATGCCCAGCTGTAGGCTGTAGAATGTATATAGGCTGGACAACTTACGTAATATTTATAATTTTCAGGAGACGCATCTGCACGCGACATAGATATTGCAATGAAACTTGGTGCTGGATATCCTATGGGACCATTAGAATTGGCAGACTACGTAGGACTAGACACCAACAAGTTTATTCTGGATGGCTGGCACAAGAAGTTTCCAGAGGAACAGCTGTTTAAACCTATTCCACTACTTAATAAGTTGGTGTCGGAAGGTAAACTTGGGATGAAGACCGGCGAGGGTTTTTACAAGTATGAAAAGAAGTAAATCAAAAATCATGGAATGATTGTTTACACATTTTATAAACATGTTATTACGTAAGAGTCATTGGGAGCTATTTTTATTTATAGTTTATTGTTAATAAATCTTTTTAAATTTATAAGTGTTTTTGTTTATTCTTAAAATGAAACTCTAGACCTGTATGTTTGACTTATTTATGTCAAACAAGTTTTATATTCACTTTAGGTGGATATCTTTATCATTGTAACAAATATTCCTAAGAAAATTAAATTTTTGGTAATGGTTTACTGACTAACTAGTCTCCATCCGCATCAAATATAAACTGAATAAACCTAGCAAGCTAACAGCATAGCAAAGTGGCGAAGCAATCAGCTTTGTAGCGGTTTCTAACGGTTGCCGTTGAGCAATCAGTTTCAAAATAGGAGGTTCAGATGCCTGGGTGATCAGTAATTGATTGCTGAAAACTGAATTTGAAAATGCGAAACTGTTCTCGAGATAATCGTGGGACAGACGGACAGACATCGTGAAATCAATAAGTGACTTCGCAAGCTTCGCCACTTAATAATTCTGTATCATGTAGGTATGTTAACATTTAAAAAAATAACAAATAGCTAGAAAACAATATATTTTAAAATTCTTTACATGTAGCAGTGAAACTTATCTATATTTCACGTGTTTACATGTCATAATCGTCGTCCTCTCTCTTACGTTTCTGCGCGCCAACTTCGTCTACCTCCATTTTGACAGGAGCTTGCGATGATGGTCCAGCCGTTACACGTACTGCTGGTTTTGCAACAACCTAATAATTGAGATCCCCCATTAGTTTCTAGTATATAATTAAATATAATTTTAAAAGTATTTAAATTTTTATTTAAAAAGAAGGTACAAATGTACTATCTTCACGCACAATCCCTGACGGGGTAGCCAGAGAGAACAGATCGCCAAGTGTCACGATCCTTACATACCTCTTTCGCTTCTTTCAGATTCATTATCTTCTTCATACATGCACGTCTAGGTATCCGAGTACTCTTGACCCTACCCTCTTCGAGCAATTTGCTCACATGGTCTTCGAAAGTTAGTCTCGGTCTACCTCGACACCTTTTAATATTAACTTTCGCGCTATATATTTTCTTCACCATTCGGTCTTCACTCATTCGCTCAACGTGCCCAAACCACCGAAGCACGCCCTTATCAATTTTTGTGATAAGGTCATCTTTCAAACCTGCCATATTGCGAATCTCTTCGTTTCGCTTTCGGTCGGCCATGGTAACGCCGCACATTTTACGAAGAGATCGCAAGGTACAAATGTAACAAATTTAAACTTCAAGAGTATGTTAATTAGAATTATAGCTGCCATTTTATTTGCATTTTACTCCATTAAGCTTAAAAGTAAATATTAATTCTCTATGTAGTGGTCACTATTCTAAATTATACATCCCATGGGTGTTTGAAAAGGCGACAGAGGGAAACTGAATCAGGAGATGAGCAGCGTTATCTTCTATAAAAAGATAAAACAAAATAATAAAAACAGTGGTTGCCAACCCGGCTGCCAAGTGTGGCAACCATAGCAAAATTCTATCTATAAAGCTAACTATTGGGGAGGCCAATGATAGGGACTAACACAGCATTATGAATTGCCATACGTGCCTTTTTTGACACATTTCTTCACTTCATAATTGCGTGTAGAGCCCCATTCACTCTATTTCCTGCGTTCACTTGTCGTTCTATATCCTTGTCATATCTACCATCCCTGCTAAATAAACATCCCAAATATACAAACTCATCCACTTGCTCAATCAACTCCCCTTCTATTCTTATTTCACATAACGTTTTACTTTATTCTCTTTCAAAAACCATCACTTTCGTCTTACTTGCGTTCACTTTCATACCCCTTTCTTTTAATGACCAGGTCATTAAAGTAACCATTATTTGCAACTCGGCCGCCGACGATGCAAATATGACTTGATCATCAGCGTACAAAAGGCATTTGACGGTTCACTCACCCATTCTCAACCCACATTCTTCAACTTTCAAAGTTTGCAAACAACTGTCCATAAATAGGTTAAACAGCCACGGAGAAGCTACACAGCCCTGTCTGACACCTTTTTGAATACCAAACCAGTCCGAGTAGACCCCGTTGATCCTGACACAAGCACTAGAGTCCCTATAAAGAGACTTTAATGCCTGTATCAAACCAGCGCTCAACCCAAATGAGGTCAGTGTTTGCCATAACACGTTCCTGTCCACTCTGTCTTTGTGCCTTTTCCAAGTCCATGAACGCACAAGCAGCTTTCTGGTTTTTGGGCAAAAATTTCTCCGCAATCATGCGCATGGAAAAGACCTGATCCGTACACCCCATCCCCTTTCTAAATCCAGCTTGCACATCCCAAATTTTTCCATCAGTTTCCTCCATAACTCTTTCAATTAACACCTTAGCATACAGTTTACCCACAATGCTAAGCAAGCTGATATCACGGTAGTTTTTACAGTCTTGCTGTGACCCCCCTCCCTTATATATTGGGACTAACAAACGGCTTTTCACCAGTTTCCGGTACCCGCTTCAGTTCCGCAACCTAAATTAAACAAGGTGTACAGCAGGCCTGCAACCACACCCTCTCCAGCCCTTAGCATTTCGAGTGATACTCTATCATATCCGGCTGCCTTACCTGCTTTCATACTTTTCATTATTTCATCTACACTTATCTCCCTACCTCTCTCCACTTCTTCCGGAATTTCTATTTCACTTAATTCAGACGACTCTTCACTCCTAAACACGCCTTCAAAGTATTCCTTCCATCTCTTTAAATTCGAAACTTCATCATTCAGCATGCAGCCATTCTCGTCTCGTATAGCATTCATTCTAGGTTGTTTTGAATTTCCCCTGGCAGTTCTTACGAGCTGCCAGAACATTTTAATATTTGCTTGGAAGTTATCAGATATCCTTCTATCATTCTTATCTATCCTTTCTTGCTTTTTCCTTTCAACAACTTCTTTTACTATCTTATTTATACGCCTAATGCAACTGGTATCTATACATATAATAAATCTGTAGAAAAGTCGTGTCTGTAATTCTAATATATTCTTGAAAAAACAAGTCCAGGGTACTAAATAAAGGGTTCTGAAGTCAAATTAGTGGTTTTTAGAATTTTTGTCTGTCTGTCTGTCTTTCTGTCTGTCTGTCTGTCTGTGTATTCCGGATTCACGCAAAAACTACTGAACCGATTTACATGAAATTTTGTATGTAGGTAGTCAGTAACCCGGGGCAACTTATAGGCTACTTTTTATCCGATTACGGAACTTCAAAAAAGGAAGGTTAAATATATTAATTTCCTTTACATGTTAATTTTCTGTTGTATCTTAGTTATAGGCGGAATGACGGGTGTTTTTCAAATAAATACCATATTACCATATTTGTAAATAAAGTTTAAAATATAGTTATAATCTTGGTAAAATAATTTGAAACTACACCGATTTCGTATTCAAAACAGCGCCATCTATCATCAAATGGAAAAAGTTGTATATTTTGCCTTCAGTTACTAATATATGAAATAATATAAATAACTTACATTTATATGATTAAATTATTAGATTTTTAAAATTATTAAAAAATTGTAACGTTCAGTTTTTTTAGTATTTTTGTTATTTTATTTTAAAAGTGTAATAATTTCAATAGATAATAATGATGTCTATCAAAAATATGAAAATTGATAAGGTATTTATTTCAATTACTAATATATATGTAAAGTGATAAAAATTGGTCTGTCTGCAATTGTTGCACAATTTTCATTATCATCATAGTTTTATTAAAGAGATTTTTATGTAAGTCGTGGCCAGATCGTAGAATTGATCATATATCATAAAGTAGTCTATCATTTCGTGAAAACACTGAAAAAATTACTGAAATGAATGTGTATTTAACACTATTTGATGACCGTGTCATTATATAGCTTGAGCAAATCAATGAATAGAAATCTTTTGAAGTTTTTAGTAACTAAACACAACGTTGCTATCTCATAATATTGTTACGAGCTTGAGGTTCGAGACAATTAAAAACTGCCGATTAAATTACCAAAATTGACACTTTAATTACGGATACTAATTACACCTTAAAACACACTAATAATAAAACACAGTTCGCCGTTATTTCGCTTCGAAGTATTCTCTTGTATCGCCAATTCAATACTGCCCCGGTCGTGGTCTATACCGGCCTTATATAGGGCCTCAGATAGTTTCCAGAACCTTCTACTGTAGCGACATCTAGAATGTTCGAGTACATATCGGTCCCGAAATTTCTGGAAGGATCTCGACTCTCCTAGTTCTGCTACTCGACACTAGAGGGCGCTAGTGTAACTAGTGTTGCCATGTACAAGACATTAATAGTGGCGCGTAACACTGCCCCCTCCTAAGACATGCTCGTCCCGAGCATTATTGGCCCCATAATAACGCGCCAGTCGATCCACATGGACAATCTTAGGAGTACCTCTGGCACCTTTTTGTATCCGGTAGGTTACGTCATTGATCCTTGTCACAATCCGGTACGGTCCGTCCCATTTAGCTTGAAGCTTAGGAGATTTCCCTTTGCTGCGAACTGGATTGTGTAACCACACTAGTGAACCTTCATCAAACCCCTTGTTGTTCATTTTGCGGTCATACCGTGTTTTCATCTTCTCAGACGTTTGCTGGCCCGTCTGTCTGACGTGCTCATAAATGTCATTCATTTTGTTCCGCAAGTCATTTGCATAATCGGTTATACTGCGTGGGGCATCAGGTGGTATTCCAGTGATCAGGTCTGCAGGCAGCCGCAATTCTCTCCCAAAGTTTACGAAAGCTGGTGTCACTGATGTACTTTCGTGAACAGCGCTTCGATATGACAACAAAAACGGTTGTATGTGCCTGTCCCAGTCTCGTTGCCGTTTTTCCACAACTTTTGCTAGGTACCTCTCCAATGTCTGATTAAATCTTTCTACCATTCCATCAGATTGTGGGTGGTAAGAAGTTGTTCGTGTTTTCTGAGTACCCATAACTCGGCAAGTTTCCTGGAATATTTGAGACTCAAAATTCCTTCCTTGATCGCTGTGAATCTCTAAAGGTACTCCAAAACGACAGAAGACTTCATGAACTAGTTTATCTGCAACGGTTGAAGCTTCTTGATTTGGAATGGCGAAGACTTCTGGCCACTTAGTGAAGTAATCCATCACGACCATGAAATACTTGTTACCACTTTCAGTTTCTGGAAACGGCCCCGCAACGTCAATGGCTATCCTCTCCCATGGTGCACCAACATTGTACAATTTCAATGCGCCTCTACTACGAATTTGAGGTCCCTTTACAGCCGCACAACTTGTACATTTGCGGCACCAGTCCTCGACATCGTCACGACAGTGGACCCAGTAAAACCGTTCTCGGATCTTCAGGAGAGTTCGTTTAACTCCCAGGTGGCCTCCTGAACAACTACTATGGTACAGCTGTAGAATATCCGGCACTTTAGCCTTAGGAACAACCATTTGCAAATGACACCTGTCTCCCCGACCATTCTCCCATTTACGGCACAGGACTCCATCCTGAATCAGCAAGCTGTCCCATTGGGCCCAATAGCTTTTCGTGGTCGAACTCATTGCTGAGACGTCGCTCCACTTGGGCTTAGGAGCACTGGCCTTCATCCATTCCAGAATCGGCTTAATATCCGAATCTTCCTGCTGTGCATGTTGTAGGCTGTCCTTCCACTCATTGCTGAGCTGGTCTGTCCTGAGCATCCTCACAGATACCACTTCCTTACCCTCTTGCCTAGTACAATGCTTGCAATCTTCAGGGCAAGGTCTTCTTGACAATGCATCTGCATTTCCATGAGATTTCCCGCTGCGATGTTCGATCACAAAGTCGTATTCTTGCAGTAGTTCAATCCATCTCGCAACTTGTCCTTCCGGATTTTTGAACTGCAATAGCCATTTCAGTGCAGCATGGTCAGTTCGTAAGTGGAATTTCCGCCCTAGAAGATATTTGCTAAAATGCTGCAAGGACTTTACCACAGCAAGCAATTCGCGTCTTGTGACACAGTAGTTCCTTTCCGGCTTTGACAATGACTTGCTGAAGTACGCTATCACAATCTCTTTGTCACCATTCCGTTGAGACAACACACCGCCAAGTCCTATATCACTTGCGTCTGTGTCAATAATGAATTCCTTGCCCGCATCAGGGTACCCCAAAATAGGTGTTTTGCACAGGCGGTTCTTGAGCTCCTGGAATGCAATCTTAACTTCTATCGCAACTTTCATCCCAGCAGAATTGTCGCTTCTCCTCGGTTAGCTTGTGCAGAGGTTTGGCTATATCTGCAAAGTTCTTCACAAATCGCCGATAATAAGAGCACAAACCCAAAAATGCCCTAACCTGTGTCTTGTCTTTTGGGACCGGCCACTCCTTGACAGCAGCAATTTTCTCTGGATCCGTGCGGATACCTTCTTCCGACACTACATACCCCAAAAAACTAACTTGCCGTTTGAATAGTGAGCACTTCTTTGGACTCAACTTGAGGTTGGCACTCTGGATCTTCATGAGCACGCGTTCCAGGTTTTGAAGGTGTTCCTCAAACGTATGGCCTACGATGATGATGTCATCCAAATAGACCAGACAGGCATCTCCAATTAGCCCGGTAAGTACAAGCTCCATCAACCTTTCAAACGTTGCTGGAGCATTGCACAATCCAAACGGCATGACTTTAAATTGCCACAGACCCTTTCCTGTGGAGAATGCAGTTTTCTCCTTGTCCTTAGGGTCAATTTCAACCTGCCAGTAGCCACTTTTCAGATCCAGCGTACTAAACCACTTTACGCCTGTAAGCATGTCCAGCGTGTCATCAATTCTTGGCAAGGGATAGCTGTCCTTCTTTGTAACATTGTTCAGGCGGCGGTAGTCAACACAAAACCGCATGCTGCCGTCCTTCTTCTTTACCAGCACCACAGGTGAACACCATGGACTAGATGAAGGTTCAATAACACCATCCTTCACCATTCCCTCAATCATGGTTTCCACTTCCTTTTCACGTGCTACAGGCAATCTTCTTGGCCGCTGACGAATAGGCAATTCTTGTCCTGTGTTTATTTTGTGTTGAACTAAGCCAGTCTTTCCTATGTCAGCTTCGTTTGACGAGAAAACATTGGCGTACTTGAGTAACAACTTCTTTGCCTTGACCATTTCATTCGGGGAAAGAACGCTGCGACAGTCTTCTAAAAGTGTGGTCACTATCGTTTGTCCATCCTTGCTGGGGGTCCCGGTCGATAGATATTCGCATCGACGCAACCAATCCACTTCCTCACTAGTACCAACCAATGTGCCTTTTTCTATAATCTGATCCTGATCACAAAGGTTCAACACACGTACTCCTGAGATGTCGGTGGTTCTGACCAAGGTTCGAGCCACTTTCCATGGAAGGTCATTGTCTACCCTTTCCACGAGTACACAACGATGAGCTTGCCCAGGACTCCGAGGAAGACTAACCGGCACAATCGTTTCCGATCTCGGCGGAAGAACAATCTTCTTAAGGCTGTACACATTCCCTGGTAACGCCCCTTCCACGAAAAGTTCTTCTTGTCCACATTTCAAAACACCTTGCTTAACGTCGATCTCACAACAATTCTTCCTCATAAAGTCTAGGCCCAGGATGCAGTCGTCCATTATATCAGCCACGATGACATTATGCAGGTAGATCATGTTGCCTAGCTTCAACTCCATCTCCTTCTCTCCACGGACGGGTATGCGCTGACCTGTGGCTGTCACCAAATTAATGCGTTCTCGGTTGTATGCGGAGTCCCCAAGGAACCGACTTATAAGTTGGGAACTGACAACCGTGCGAGAGGCTCCAGTGTCTATGGTCAGTTTACACGGCGTTCCGTTGACTTCGCCCTTGATGATTAGGCTGTTCCCATCATGGGTTTGTGAGATCGAAATCCTTGGGGCTCTTTTAACATCAGCCAGCACCCGCCCCGCAGTCCTGGCTTTTACTCGTTTCCCTGCTGCTGCTGGGCGGTGCTATTATCCGCACTACCCTCTCGAGATCGATCACCTTCCCTTTCTACAGTTCGTTTAGGGCAGCTGGATCGAAGATGGCCCCTTTCCCCACAGCCGTAGCACCTAGGGTTGTAGCCCTTATTGCGGTCCTGAACTGTAGCTGCTGCAACCTCCCTGACGCGGTGGGAACGATGATCCTGCCGCACGGCTTCCACCTCCAGTGCATGGGTCAGGGCGTCCTTAAGCGTCTCGTGGTGCCCGTGCCTCACAGCAGCTCTGACTTCAAGGTCGCGGATGCCGTCGATGAAAGTCTGCACCAGGTTCCCTACAATGAGCACAGGTACAGACTGGTACGCTTTTCGAACCAGCTTCTCCACCTCAAGGGCCCACTGCTGCAGGTTTTCGTTACTGCGTTGCACGCGATCTTTGAGCTGCGCACGAAAGACGTGTTCCAAGTGAGCATCGCCATATCTCGCCTCCAATGCCTCAAGGAGCTGCTCGTAAGTCACTTCCTTACCGAGCGCTTCCAAAACAGTTAAGGCCTGGTCGCGTAGGCCTAGGGTGAGAGCAGTCATGGCCTGACTTTTATTCCAGCCGTTCGCTTTCATGACAGCCTCGAACTGGATTTTGTAGGCCGACCAGGAAGAACTCCCGTCGAACGGCGGCACTTTGAATCCACGTAGCGAAGGTGTTGTAGCTACCACGGGAGCTGTGATTCCATCCCCAAGTTTGAGGTCGTCCAGCGTTTTCTTCACATCAGCCATCACGTTGTCAACCCGATTGTTCACTTGGTCGATTCGGGTTTCAGCTTCCGACAGGCGGTTGTCATGTTGAGCAACCCTATCCTTCACCTCCTTTATCTCTTTCCCGAAGGTAGTGTGAAGGTCCTTCCTGAGGAGCATCTGTTCTTCCATACCGCGCTGCAGCTGCTCTTCCAGCCGACGGGTCTGTTCCTCCTGTCGGCAGGCCTGTTCCTCCTGTCGGCGAGCCTGATCCTGCAGCATCATCATCAGAGCACCTAAGTCAGGTGCTGCAGATGCAGGAGCTGCTGACGGGCCAGCCTCCGTGGTTAGCAACTGGCCCTCCGACGTTTGCGGCGTTGCATTACCAAATCGTCTCTGGTCCGTCTCCTGTTGGCGTTGACTTCGGGTACGGATACCCTCCGTGTCGTCTTTAGGTAAAATCGGCATATTTGATCCCACTTCTGACACCAATTGTTACGAGCTTGAGGTTCGAGACAATTAAAAACTGCCGATTAAATTACCAAAATTGACACTTTAATTACGGATACTAATTACACCTTAAAACACACTAATAATAAAACACAGTTCGCCGTTATTTCGCTTCGAAGTATTCTCTTGTATCGCCAATTCAATACTGCCCCGGTCGTGGTCTATACCGGCCTTATATAGGGCCTCAGATAGTTTCCAGAACCTTCTACTGTAGCGACATCTAGAATGTTCGAGTACATATCGGTCCCGAAATTTCTGGAAGGATCTCGACTCTCCTAGTTCTGCTACTCGACACTAGAGGGCGCTAGTGTAACTAGTGTTGCCATGTACAAGACATTAATAGTGGCGCGTAACAATATGGTCATATGACGATATCATTATCGTTTTTCACCGCTAGCGGCGCTGATAGCTTACGAGTATTTTTAATAGAAACAGAAATTTTAAGAGAATTGACATCACTTTATCCCTTATTGATATAATAAATAAATGTTCCTTTCTATTGCTGATATTACTAGATGGTATAGTTTTGGCTTTAATTATTTCATGTAATATTACTTACTTCTAAATAAATTAAAGTGGCAAGACATTCATAAAATGAAATAATACAATGCTACTGAATATACGATGTAAATAATTGAATCATTTACATTACGTTCATCCCGCGTTGGAATCAGTGCAGCGAACTCTTTTTTGGCCAAAAACTCTACCGCCTGTGCCCAGTAGTAGCATGTATGTAAGCTGCTTTTTTACTTTTCATGGGGCAATATATGCAGTTTCTATTTCATTCGTGTTTTCGGGTATGATAATTTATGTTTTCACTCTACCGTAAATATATAGGCTTGCAAAGATGAGTAGAACTCATTATCGTCAGCCTATCAAAAGTCCACTGAAATGAACATAGGCCTCCCCCATAAATTGTCAAGTAGCTGGATATTTGCTATAGTGGCGGGTTGGCAACCGCAGCTATTATTATTTTGATCTGTTGTCAAGAAGATGATGCAGATCATCCCATGTACTGTTTTTTTCCTATGTCGCCTCTTACGACGGGACGATATGATGTGTTGGATTTTCTTTCACCGCCACAACAGTGCGAACATTTTTCTACTCCCGTTCATGAGTGTAGTGTTCCTCACGTTCACTGTGTATAAGATTTATAAGGAATAAAAGTAATTTTAAGGATTTTATCGCATTTAATTTTAACTTTTTAAATTCCCGATGGTTTGGGCAATTTATAGCATTATGTATTATAGCTCATATGCACCCATGGTCACGGGAGGGGTGGGAGTACTGAGGTGTTTGATAACCTGATGTCATAGTTAAAATAGAATAGTTAAAATGCAGTAGTAGTTTGAATTTAATTTTATTAATCATGGAGTCCTTAGCAGATAGTAGCACTCAGCCATCTTCCCTAGGATATTTTTAATTTCAATAGCCTCGCGAATCATCATTGGTAGGATTCGGTGTTTTATTGCAAGAATTTGTTGTATATAATGGTTGGGACGATACTAAACATGTTTACATACTTTAGACTTCCCGGAGCTTCGGTGCTTTCATTCGGTGAGGAGTCAAGATGTGTAAAAAATCCGTAACATTAGTTTTAATCCATGTGTGGTATTCATTATTATAGAACTGTATTTATGAAATTTTCAATTCTACTCGAAGTAAATAAAAATATCTATATCTTTTTATGGTGCCAATCAATATTAAATAGGACCAATGATATGAATAAAATGTCTCAAATAAACATTATATTACTTTGTTAAAACTAAATTTACTTTAACTATGAATATATATATATGTAAAGAGTAAAATGTAAGTAATAATAATACTTTTTGATTTCAAGACTATTTACCTTTCTTATGGATACATCGGAATCGGAAGACACGCCATATATAAAAAATAGTAGGAGTTTCTAGACATATTATAAGTATATTCACGAGTTTCTGTAGCATGTTACCAATCATCTACGTCTAATAGTATTTTAGAATGAAAAAATCTCTGACAGACATAGAGACATAGACACCAAGGTGACTCTAAAAGTGATCGAATATTTTTAAATTTGACACGGAACAGCATTTAATGATGTCCCTAAATTCAAGCGCACGCGAGCGAAGCCGCGGGTAAAAAGCTAGTAGATAATATTTTTACTGATGTTCAGCCCTTACATAAATTAATTATTCAAAATTTAAGTTCTGATCACTTTGGACAGATAGTCTCGCTACCTTACTTGCACCAATAACAGAAAGTTAAGAAAGAATCTATTTTAATCTGGTTCCTGGAAATATTTGCGTCCGTCGACGAGGTCGTCTTCCTTAACTTCTCGGTGCTGGGTGTTCCGTGATTCTCCTCGCGGGACCAATGTCGGTAGGTACTCCCGTATCCAGAGTCTCCAATAATGATCGGTCAGACCTTGTGCTGCCCTCCATGCTCGCCGATTCGCTAATGAGCACGTCGCGGTGATAGGTACACTTCATGGTCCCAACATTAGGAAATGGTTGGGAGTTAGGGCTTCCTGGTTGTCGATGCTGACTGGCACGTGAGTTAAACGGACGGACGAGAGTTGACAGTATGTTCGGCTTCTGCGAACAAAGTTATCAATGTAGCTCTAGCCGCTCTGCTCTCTGGATGTGCTGTAGGGTTAGTTCTCGAGCCTGTCCTCGCATGGTGTCGACGAACTGTATGACCCTTGCTGTGGCCTTGATTAGCTTTTCCTACGAAGAGAATCGTTCTATTTCTGGTAGATGTGGGGCGTCCTTGATCTCGCTGTAGTGCGCCACAATTTCTTCTATGTTGTTATTTTCCCCTGCCCTCTCTTCTGGTTGCTGTGGTCATTCGCTTTCTTCCTTGTAGAGAAATGACGGTCCGGTGAACCAGTGGTCGCTTTCTCTCTTGCTTGAGAAGTACATGGGCGTCGCCTGGTCTGCTATATTATGTGCAGTCGGAATCCATCTCCATTGATCGGGTGAGGTTTTCTCGGCTATCTCCCCGAGTCGATGAGCTACATTTGGAGTGTAACGCGCTGTGTCGTTCCTTATCCAGTAGAGCCCGTCCAATATATGACCCTATCTGCTCTCACTCTGTGTTCGTCCTGCACGAATTCTGTGAGTCGCGCGCCTATCAAGTTCGCCTGCAACTCTAATCGCGATATACTCTGAGTCTTAATCGGGGCGACTTTCGCCTTGGCCGCTACCATCGTAACCCTAACCGTGCCGTCGCAATAACAGATACACCAATATGCTACGGACGCGCGTTCACTTGCGTCGTTGAATACGTGAAGTTGACGATCTACTGCTCCCCACGTAGGAGCATAGCATCTTGGAAGTTGCAATTGTGATACTTCCTGGACGTCTCGCAGCCATCTCTGAAACTCGTAACAGGTGGCATCCTGACGTCGTCGTCCCTCCATGGCAGTCCGACTTGGTACTGCTCGCTGACCTTCTTGACGATGCGCTGGAATATGTCGACAGCGCACTCCTCTTCCCGTCTTGGTCTACTCTTGAACGAGATACCTATGGAGTCGAATTCGTACTGCCTCTTGAGAAGATCTGTCAGCTCCTCATCTGGACTGACGAACGTCTTAACATCTTTATCTATCCGCCGTTAACGTTCGATAAGTGTAGCACCATTTCACTATCTTGCTTATATATTACGTGCAGCGCGGTTACTTGTAAGACCCATTCTAGTATCATCTTAGCGGCAATGGGTTGGAACCTACTGTCAAATTGTTTATCATTCTAGCACTCACCGTGTAAGTATCGTATCTCGTTTTTCCGCGTATTGCTATTTTAACTACACGGCTAATAGTCTCACGTTGGCTATTCGACACGCCTCGGATGTTCAGCGGCTTCGTCGCCCCTTCCGCACCTAATTCGCGGGCTAATTCGTCGTCTATCAGTGAGATTGTGACCCTTCATCGAGGAGCGCTTAGGTTCGATCTCTTTACCACGAGGTCCGCGCACTATGATAGGACACACTTTTAATAACACTGACGCACTGTTCGCTGTATTGGACGCGATGAGCAGTTTCACCTGGATTGGCAGATGCTTCCGGTGTCTGAATCTTGCGTGCGTGAAGTAGCATGATGAGGGCGTTGCAGCCGTCAATGCCGCATTTCCTGGCTTTACACCTCATGCACCGATGCTTGCTGCTTAGACACTTGATGTATATTTTCTCTGAATCTGAATCCTACTACTAGTCCATATATTTTCGTGCGTATCGCCTCTTAAGATTCCTATGGGATTATAGGGGTATACTTTTTTCATTACGATGAAGGGAATTAATGTAACATTTTCAATGTAAGCTAATTTCGAAATATTTAATAACAAACTTTATTTATTGAAACGCGGATCACTACATAGTCTGAAGTTAGAACCGTAATATTTTCTTTGACTGAGATCAATGATTATTTTATTTTCTATGCTCTTTGCTGGAAACGAAATGCAAATATGAAATTTTAAGGTCAGGCAAGCATTTTGGTGGGAACTTGACCAGCGCAGCGGTGTATTGCTACTCCTGTATTATTGATTAAATAATGGTTTGAAGTGTATTTTGATACGTAAAAGTGGTGCGACGTTAACTATTAGTGGAAACGGTGAAACAAGTGCTCCGATGGTCAGTGCCTGATTTAGAGTTCCGACAGCCCTAGACTAACTATGAATATGCCCCCCCCCCCCCATTGGCGTGTTCTGTCTGTGCCTACCCAGTCCACGAATATATTTACTAGATATATTTGCTATAGCTATAGCTATACTAGATATAGCAATAGCAGGTGCATTTCCGGCATTTTTAAAAGGAGTAAGTTTGTTTCTTGAAGGCCACTCAGTCGCATCGGCCCGGAAAAATCGCCGGTGGTAGACGACTCCACAAAGAAGTCTTCCGAGGAAGAAAACTCCTAATAAATTGCACATTCATGGTGGACCGTCAAACATCCAGATGGTGTGGATGGTATCGTAAGTTTTGTCCCAAAATGCGTTATTTAGTAGAATTTGGCGGCTAGAATTAATCCAAACGATAGAAAATGCGATAAGATGCAACATCTTTTCGCAGTGTCAGTGAATCGAGTCGATTAGAAAGAACTCAGGCGACGACGATTCGAGCCATCCTCCACTTTTGACCCTATCTATCGAGATAGGGCCAAAAGTGGAAGGAGCTGGCGCTGGTGTGCCACGGTCTAGAGATGAGAACATTACTCCACGTGAGGGTGAACTTGCGTCTTGTATAAAGTTGCAAATGGTGTGTCTGTATGAAATTCTGTCCCGCTCTGCTGAGCACGCCAAGATTTTTAGAGCTCAATTTAGCCTTCCCTTCCAAGTGACGGTGTACGTGATTCAATATGTCGTTTCCAAGGATTCCGATGTTTGCTGAGGGAGCATGGGAAGTGCCCTGAAATTGAGGGGATATCACAAAAGAGTTCTTTTTAGCAGTTAGGCACAAACTTGTGTCTTCCGAAGTTTAAACTGGACTAGAATCGTCCCTAATCCAAGATTTTGTTTATTAAAGGTTCGACCTCAGACATAAGTTTGTTCCGATACTCGATGACGTGTTCCCAAGAAATATTATCACGGCCGGTGTAAAACGCATCACCAGTGTTACAATCAGTTGTCGTGAAGCGACAATTAAAAATAAAAGAATCTAACCTAAGAGCAACAAAACAACAAAAATACAACAAAAACAAATAATATATTTAAGATTCAAAAGATATTTACAATTTTATATAACAAAAATGGAGTATGAAGGTGAGGATGGATGATGTGATTTACAAATTATTTAAAAAAGGTAATAAAAAAAAGGAGATTAGTGTCGAAGCTGAGTCTGAAGATCCAAAGTGTGCTCTCACCGCCTGGAACGAGCACGCACGGCGTAGGTGAGAAGGCGTGGGCGTCTCTAGGCGACAACCTCAGGTGAATGCGGTGATTGCAGGATCCGGCGATTTCAGGCCAGACAGGGGCTTGCAGGATCCTCAGCGACTTCAGACAGCACAGAGGCCTGCAGGATCCGGTGACTGCAGGCGGGACAGAGGTTTGCAGGTTCCGGTGACTTCAGGCGGAACAGAGGTTTGCAGGTTCCGGCGACTCCAGGTAGAGCAGAGACTTGTAGGATCCCGGCGACTTCAGGCAGAGCAACGGTTTGTAGGATCCGGCGACTTCAGGTAGAGCAGAGGTTCGTAGAGTCCAGTGGCTTCAGGCAGGACAGAGGCTTGCAGGATCTCGGGGCAGTGCGGCCCCGGGATAAGGCCTTTAGGAGATGCTTCCAATTCGAGAACTGAAGCGAGACTGAATTTCTTCACCGATTGTTCGGCTTTTATACCTTTCTAGAGAGAACGGAAAAATTATTTAAATTAAACGCAAATTTTTTGTAAATGGTCAAGAGAAAAGAGTATTTATGTGGAATTATCGAAATAGAAACAACAGACCGGTAGCAAATTTGAATATAATTGCCATAGAGACCAAATAAACAACGATGTCAAAACATGTCAAATTTTGGTTTTAGGCTTGTAATAAAAAAACGGCAAGATTTAAGTGAAAAATGAGATATTATTGATATAGGAAAAAAGGTAGCGCAACTGCACGCACAAAGCCCGAAATTGCAGAGTTACGGAAAACTAAATAAAAGATCGAAAAAAGGTAGACTCCATTGACACCAATTTAAAAGTGCTGATAATGTGAAAATACGAAGTAGAAATGATTTGTTATTGTGTTCTTATGGTTTAAAATCGTTACAGGATCCTATGGAAATAAAGGTGATGTAAAATATCCAGTTTTGAGGTGAATGCAGAAAATCGAAACAGAATGGAAAAATGAATTTAAAATAATGTAAAATGATAAGTAAGTAGCATAACACTACACAGTAACAACAACATAAAATTGATATACAGAAGAAACAGCGTAAATGATAGCACGCAGCCAACAGCCATGTGGAACACTAGCATTATAAGGCTCGTAGTAGGATTATGCACCGTCTACAATGATCTTAATGCTCCGATCTGCAACGATCATTAGATCCTCTTACACAATTTCTCGACAAGCCAAAGGAGGCTAAAGAAGTGATTTGTGTCAAAACCCATTGAAGGCCGTCGCTATGTCCAAAGAAACGATCAAGGCTCCCTCTAGGACTATACTGCTTCCGTTCATCTATGAGTCAGGTAAATTAGAACTCAATTAGCACCAACTGATTAGTGGCCGCATTGGTAACTAATCAGCTGGTGGTCCTCGATTTATCTTATGAGCTGGCAGTTTATAATACATTCCATTATTTTGGAGAACAAGGTGGCGATGGTGATAAGCCTGTAGTTGGACGGGTCTGAACGGTCGCCTTTTTAGGGATCAGGCTAAAGCTTTCTTCCATCAGTTCAGGATTACGCCTAGGACGTAGGAGTACCGCAATCGCTGCGTTATAACCTGTGCTAACTCTGGAGCACCCGTTTTCAGCACAATAGGAGGGACTTGGGAGATCATGCCAACTCGACTTGTTGACGTCTACAAAGCCTTGGCAAAACATTAATGAAATTAGAGGTAGAGAAGAGAGCTTGAGCAGTTTAAAATCTTTGAATCACGTCCAGTCAGTCAACGAAAATCGAAAGGTACGAAATGCCAAAAATGAAGAAAGAGCAACAAGCAATTAATTGCGGCACTTATACCAAATTTTGTTCTTACACAAGTGGTGCTTGCAAAGGCAAGCTCAGCGCCCCCTCGAACCTTGCACCCTAGGCTGCAGCCTAGTTAGATTGTGGGTAAATCAGGCCCTGCCGATGGTGATGTGAATCTCAAGATAAGGTGTCTGTCTGCTTAGGCGCCTTGAAAAACTATCGCCAACTATCTGCGGGCTCAAGTTGCCATCAAAATCTCCCAAAAACTATGCAATATAACGCATCAACATATTGTTACAGAATAAAGTACTACGTACTACGTACAGAAGTTGCGCTCGCTGCGTTGAAAATCTAGAAAACAAAGTTTTTATTTCAGTATTTTGTGCTATTATAACATAAAATATTTTAATTACAAAGACGAGTATATGTATGCAAGTAGGTACTTGGGTAGTGTAGTATACTTACCTCTTTGTTATAATATACAACCTTATTCATAATTGCTATAAACAAAGATATCTGTCATCTTAAAATATTATTACTTGTCAATGAATTTTTGTCTTTATAATGTATGTAATCTTTTATGTTGAATAAAACCAAATATCCATTGGTTTTGACTTTCTTTATCAATTTATTCAACATAAAATTGTTTTAAAATGTCAATAAACGATGCAAGCTGTTCTTCTTCGGAAATAAACACGATGTCGCGATTTCTTCGACCAGACCGGTTTGATGTCGAACCTGAAACACCGGCAGCAGACCTAAAATGGAGCCACTGGCGGTATACATTTTCAAATTTTTTATGCCACGAACAATCAAATCAGATTTCTGATTCAACTAAGTTAAAATTGCTCATCAACCATTTGTCGCCGACAGTGTATTCACTAATACGTGACTGTTCTTCTTATGTGACTGCCATTCAATTGCTTGATAGCATTTATATAAAGGCTAAAAATGAAATACATGCACGATATACTCTAGCAACCAGAAAACAAAAGCCCGAGGAGTCTATTACTGAATATATTCGAGCTCTCAGGCAATTAGCATACGACTGTAATTTCAAAAACGTAACGGCGGAGCAAAATAAGAATGACTATATTCGTGATGCCTTCATATCGGGTATCACAAGTCAAAAGATACGACAAAGGCTTTTAGAAAACATAACTTTGACATTGGAGGAAGCCCAAAATCAAGCTACATCTTTAGAAACTGCTGAAAAAAATTCTTTAACTTATACAAACTGCAATAATCATCAAATGCAATTACATGCTGTAACTGATACTTACAATGAAAAACCAGAAAGTAGCACGCAAAATTACAGCATAGCCATTGCAGCAAGTCAACGTAAGCGATGTTTTTTTTGTGGTAATAAAAGTCTACATCAACGCATAAAATGCCCTGCTTTTAACGCAATATGTCAATTATGTTTAAAGAAAGGACACTTCGCTACTGTTTGCAAAAGTGGTAGACCAACTGTAAATGCTGTAGACAGTGAAGTTGCGGATGATATTAAAACCAAATATATATCTGCTGCATCTCCATCTAGCTTAAGCAAAGCGACAGTGCCTATTATGATTAATGAATTCCACGCTGAAGCTCTGATTGACACAGGAAGTTCTGTCAGTTTTATAAATAAGACATTAGCCCAAAATATGAACTTAAAGATGAGACCTCATAAGCAGGCTATATCTTTGGCTTCCCTTAGTCATATTTCTTTTGTAGAAGGCATTACATATGCAACGATAAATTTAGACAAGCATACATATTCAAATCAACCTTTACTGATTGTCAATAACCTATGTGCAGATGTTATCCTAGGACATGATTTATTGAAAAGCCACAAGACATTAGAATTCAACTTTGGGGGTTCAAGGGATTCCTTAAAAATATGTGTTATGGAAGCGTCAGTACCTCCTGTATCGTTGTTTACGAACCTTTCTCCAAACATAAAGCCAATTGCAATAAAGTCAAGGCGTTATACAAAAATTGATGAAGAATTTATTAGAGGAGAAGTTTCTAAATTGTTGAAGGATGGAGTGATTGAACCAAGTAACTCTCCTTGGCGAGCGCAAGTACTAGTAACAGGAGGCACTACACATCGAAAACGTCTTGTCATTGATTATTCCTTAACAATTAATAGATTCACTGAACTCGATGCGTATCCACTACCTAACATTGAATCTATGGTTTCCAACGTTGCAAAATACAACTATTTCAGCCAAATTGATTTAAAAAGCGCTTATCACCAAGTGCCGATTTTAGAGACTGAACGAAAATATACAGCATTTGAAGCATGTGGGGCCCTATATCAATTTACTCGTATACCATTTGGAGTCACTAACGGCGTGGCTGCGTTTCAGAGAACGCTACAGTTCATAATTGAGGCTGAAAATCTTAGAGGCACCTTCTGTTACTTAGATGACGTGACTGTATGTGGCAAAAATAGAGACGAACACGATAAAAACTTGCAGCAATTTATGAATGCTGTGAAGAAATACAAACTTACGTTAAATGAGAAGAAATGCACTTTTGGATCAAAAAGTATAAGTCTATTAGGATATTACATTGAGAATAACGTTATCAAGCCAGACAAAGAACGATTAAAACCACTATTGGATCTCCCTACTCCAACAGATGCAGCCTCATTAAGACGTACTTTGGGTATGTTAGCTCACTATTCGAAGTGGATTTACAACTTTTCATACCTTATTAAGCCTTTGATTGATAACACACGATTCCCACTTAGTCAAGAAGCCATAAAATGTTTTAATATTTTAAAATTGGAAATAGCCAAAGCGTCTCTGACAGCTATTGACAATGATGAAACTTTTACAGTAGAAACCGATGCATCCGAGCACTCAATAGCTGCTACCCTTTCTCAAAATGGTCGCCCTGTAGCTTTCCTTTCAAGAACTTTGTCCAACACTGAACGCGGCCATTCATCTATAGAAAAAGAAGCAAGCGCAATTGTGGAAGCACTTCGTAAATGGCGCCACTATCTTATTGGAAGAAATTTTATTTTGATAACCGATCAGCAGTCTGTTGCTTTTATGTTCAATCAAAAACATTCAAGCAAAATAAAAAATGAAAAAATTGAACGGTGGCGCTTAGAACTGTCTTGCTATAAATACGACATAATTTATCGTCCAGGTCGACAAAATACTGTAGCTGATGCATTATCAAGAGTATGCGCTCACATTAATCCGAATAAGCTGTATGAACTACATGACCAGCTGTGTCATCCCGGTGTTACCAGAATGGTACACTGGATAAGATCAAAGAATCTTCCATATTCTGTTGAAGAAATAAGATTAATGACAGCATCTTGTAAAGTATGTGCTGAGATAAAACCACGGTTCTGTCAATCAAAAGGCCAGTTGATAAAAGCTATTGCTCCATTCGAGAGAATAAATATCGATTTTAAAGGCCCACTCCCATCGAATACTCAAAACCGATACCTACTGACAATTATAGACGAGTACTCGAGGTTTCCGTTTGCGTATCCCTGCAGTGATTTATCGGCGGCTACAGTGATACGATGTTTGAAAGATCTTTTTCACACTTTCGGATTTCCATTATACGTACATTCCGATCGAGGTACGACTTTTTTATCAGAAGAGCTCAAAAATTTTCTAACGCCACTTGGAATAGCTACAAGCAGAACCACACCTTATAATCCTCAAGGAAATGGCCAAGTTGAACGACTAAATGGCACATTATGGAGAGCAATACAACTCAGTCTTCGTTCCAAGAATATGGACATTTCAAACTGGGAAAGCGTATTATCCAATGCGTTACACTCACTTCGGTCGCTTTTATGTACGACTACAAACGTCACTCCCCATGAAAGAATGTTCAATCATCCACGTCGTTCGCCTAATGGAAAATCTTTACCTACGTGGCTTATAAACTCTGGACCTGTACTCATAAAGAAAAATATAAGAACATCCAAATATGATCCACTTGTTGAAGAAGCAGAAGTTCTTCACGCAAATCCAACTTACTCGCATGTTCGTCTCTCTGATGGCCGAGAATGCACTGTATCCAATAGACAATTGGCGCCTCTTCCTATGATTCGGATTAGTGAAGAGGAAAATGAAAATGGCCAAGATAATGGAAATAATATTCGCCCTGATATGAATACAAACAATGAGCCAGTAGAACCTGTACAATCTAAACAAACCGAAAATGTTCAAAATAACAGTACAGAGCACGATACAGAAAATAGCGGACTGCGCCGTTCCACTCGTGACAGACGGCCTCCCTCATATCTGCGCGATTATGTTGGAACTTCAAGGGCGGGTGATTGTAGTATACTTACCTCTTTGTTATAATATACAACCTTATTCATAATTGCTATAAACAAAGATATCTGTCATCTTAAAATATTATTACTTGTCAATGAATTTTTGTCTTTATAATGTATGTAATCTTTTATGTTGAATAAAACCAAATATCCATTGGTTTTGACTTTCTTTATCAGGTAGTGAAGTAAATTTCAACTAAGTTTTGTAATAAATATATATTAAGTAATAATTTGTGTAGTGTTTTGTAAGTAATTTAAGAATAATATAATATTATATGTAATTATTTTTAAATTACATGAAAACTATTTCAACTATTTTATCCTACAACTAAATATACTAAACGCTAAACAAAAACTATTTCGACGAGTATTTCAACAAGTATTTACAAAAAATTATTTACGTAAACAGCGTTAAAAAAAACTTTAACATTCAATCGAATAGAGCGCGCTAGCCCCGACTGCGATCTAGCCCTGGGGCAGCTCGCGATTGTAGGTAATTATTCCACGCAGGTAGCAAGTGACAGAGGCCTATTACTATACTCTTTGGGCCTGATTTTATGAAGTAGTGCACTATATATGTTTAATATCACTTGATACTGAGATAAATGATGACAAGGCTTAAAAGACAAGCATTCAAGCCAAAAATCTTAATAAAAAAGGCCAGTGAAGTTTGGAGTTTGCTAAAACTTTTTTAGGAAGAGGTTTAGAGTTTAGACTTAAGGTGGCTACTGACCTGCCTGCCGCAGGGGCAATCTAGGAAGCACCGCGATCGGAGCAATACCGGAGCTGTCTCTTCTCTACACACATGCCTGCCGTTCATCGGTAACTAGCCAAAATTGCAATAACCTAGCTAGCCAGTTATTTGTGGTGGAATAGCCAGCTAGATAACCAGCTATTCAGCTATTTGGCTATTTGGATAAATGACTCACTAACCAACCGATAGTTGATACCGTTAGCGTGAGCGTGCCACTGTAGTGTAGCTAGGGTAGGAACACAGAGTACATTATATATTACAGACATAGAGAAAACAGCTGATATTTCAGAGTGGCGCTATCTGCTTCTAATTGCAGGAACTAAAAATTTGCCATACATACGTATAATGAGAACCTATATATAGGTTTATTGCATAGACATACTCTATCTACGGTTTATTGCGACCGAACTAAGAGAACTGAATTTCCGCCATATTGTGACGTGCTAGCGGGAAAAATACGATTTGTTATTTTAAATTAATATTTCCCATTTACACGTCACAATATGGCGGAAATTCAGTCCAATTCTTAGTTTGGCCGCATTATACACTATTTTGTGTACTGTTTACGTAGGTACTAGAAATATATTAGAAAATATCATAGAGATACGACTGGAAATATGAACTTACAGAAAATATATATGAGGGAACACAAAAAAAAATAAACAAATAATATATTTAATTTTTATTTTCTCCTTTTCTTAAAATATTCATAAGATTATTTTTGTATTGCGTCCTCCACATCATAATCCAATCTGGTGCCCTTCAACAATTTATTAACATCACGACACCAGTTGAAAATGAAGAACCTCGAACTCAAATCAAAGATATAGTTTGATAGTTCGGAGTTCGGACTTATGTTTTTCACATTTAATGAAATCCATATTACCTAATGGTTATACATAAAACTGTTTTTATATATTGCCTTATATTTTTCAAGATGAAGATTGATGTTTGACAGTTGACGTAAATCACAGTGAACCACGGAAGTATAGACAAACTGGAACCCACACTCCTAATATCAACATTAGGAATAATCAAATGACCTTGAGTAGCCCATTGACAGCCATTATGAATTTCAGTATAAGTTTAATTGTCAGTATGGCAAGAATTATAAGTAAAAATTGATAACAAAAATTGACAAAACGATTTTCACGCAAGTTTTTGCTTTTTCTTTTAAACACTTAATAAAGATTTACTATGAACTATTTGCCTAGCTTCCTACATATTTCCCCTGTTTTAAATTTATTCTTAAAAGCCGTTATATGACAACCCAAAATCTATTTGTCAAATAATTTTTACTGTACATGACGGATGTTTATGTTCATTTCGCAAGTTTGTTTTTGAATTTTGGAATAATGCAGAGGCAAAACTAGTAAAATGGTCATTAAATGTATTGTGCGCGATTGCAAAAGTGAGTGGCATCCAGAATGTAATATTATATTTCATTCGTAAGTACAAAACACCATGCAAATACTGCGCGTCATGTGAAACTAATTTTTAGTGATATTTCGAATTTAATTGCTGTTATTTCTGTATAGACCAATGGGTATTTTGGTTTAGATGTTAATTTTGGTTCGGTATTTCCAATTTTATTTCGCTATTTGCTTGATAATTAACGATTCATGTTTGTATTATAACTTCGACCGAAGGGTGACCATACATTGTAATGTATTTTATTTTAATTACAAACGGAAAAGGTTTTCTCGAATGGTCTCTCTGCTCGATTTGCGTGAAATTTCGAAATGTTGTTTACAAGAATGATGATACACAGAAACATCAAAATTAAAATAATTATATATCTTTTATTACTTAATTTTTTGCAGGTTTCCTTCCAATCTAACAGAACCTAATAAATGGTTAAACAATTTGGAGCTAAAAATAGCCTTTTTTGAAAAAGCAAAGATTTGTAATCTATTTCATATCAACCAATTACATGATTACTGTGAAACCGCAAGGACAAGGAGTCACACCGTTTCTAAATGAAATAGCAGATTGTTCTGTGGTACAGGTATGAGCTTTTGTTAGGTACTTGTTATTTCTTAATTCAACGCGATGTTTTGTTTCCAAATGAAATAATTTAAAAAAAATAGCAGAAAAAAATTTTTGAGAAAGAAAGAAAAATGCATTATGTTACCTAGAAAGCAGGAACAGCTTGATATGTTATATCACTAGGCTATAATTTGTAAAAATAATTACAAGCTATTTTGTACATTTTTTGCTAAGTTTTTAATTGTATTTAATTTTTAAAATTTCTAATTGCGGTCTCAGGAAATCCATTTTTTTGATAAATTGTACGATAAGTGTGACAAATTGAAAAATAAAGTGTTCATGACAAATTATACGTAGTAGAGCCATGCTGCAGCTATATTTCTGGTATAGTTGTAACACGAATGGATCAGCTCGACCGGGGAAGGACCACGCTCTCACAGAATACCAGCGTAAAATAGCAGCTTAATGCTGCTGTGTTTCATATGGTGAGTGTAGAGACCGGAGACCCTTTTTACTGCAAATGAGGCATTCCATCTTAGTCCTCACGGGTGTCAACGCATCTGCATTTTGATTCGTAATTGAGGATAAATGTAGATGTCTATGGGTCACAGCAACCAATTACCATCAGGTGGACTGTGTGCTCGTTTGTCACCCTTATCCTATAAAAAAAACCAAAATAGTAATGACATTTTAATTATATCGGCATGGTTTGTTGGTCTATTAAATTGTTAACTACATATTATGTCTAAATTTTTTCAGTGTTTCAGTTTTTTAAAGTTCAATTGTGATTTTGGTTCTGACTATAGCATTTTCACAACTAACTAGTCCATTATAAAAATATTCTTTGTAAGAGCTTTTTACTCTTTCAGGTCATAGACAAAAGCACTTCCTCCATTCAAATATTTTGCGCTGATAAGTGTGCAAGCAAGGATTAATTTATCACAAAAAGAAGAACTAATTATTAACATTACATTTTACTCGTCAAAAGCGTACAAGTTTATTAAACAATATGCAACTTTGCCAAACGTTGAGACCTTAAGGCGCTCTTTGGCCTTCTTTAATTGCATTGTAGAGCTTTTTATCTGATCCAAACCCGATCTCAAATACTGATGATACAGTACAACTATATTAAAAATGTATTAATCAATATTATTATTCATCACTTCACACCACAGTTATGACCAATGTTTTATTTATACATATTCTATAGTGTATTCTATACGTGGTAGAGCCATGCTGCAGCTATATTAGTAGTATAGTTGTAGTACAAATGGGTCGGCTCGACCGGGGAAGGAACACGCTCTCATAGAATGCCAGCGTAAAATAGCAGTTTAACGCTGTTGTGTTTCGTATGGTGAGTGTAGAGAACTGGAGACCCTTTTTACTGAAAAAGAGGCATTCAGATGCATTTTGATTTGTAATAGAGGATAGATGTAAATGTCTTTTGATCGCCCAATAAATAATAAATAAATATAGGCCGCAGCAACCACTTACCATCAGTTGGACTGTGTGCTCGTTTGTCATCCTTATTCTATAACAAAAAACCAGCCTATGGATGACAGTATTAATTGCTCTTAATTTCATTAATCCAGAATTTTAAATTTTGTTTTATAGGATAGGGTGACAAACGAGCACACAGTCCACCTGATGGTAAATGGTTGCTGTGAATTTCAAACTCTTTTTTGACCATGTGTCTCAGAACGCATCTAAAAAAAATTATGGACTAAAAGTTGAGTGCTATTCGTACCAAGTGACAAAAACTTCACAAAACTATTCAATCATGTATAAAAATTGAGTTGTTGTAAAAACCTTCACCTCTAATTATTATTATTGTATATTTTAAATTTGTAGACACTATTGCTATTGTAATAATAAATGTAAATAAAAACGATTATTATTTTAGTTTTATTATTTCCTAATGTTACATTATAAGAACATTACATTTTATAAGAAATGTAAAGACAGTCTCCCGAAAACTTTAACCATGAATCATCATCCTGAGTAAGGTACTGAAGAATTTTCTTTGTGGAAATTAAAAAAAATTGACTTCCCATACAAAATTGGTCACGTGGCCGATACATTTTGTACGGGAAATCGAATTTTTTGTTCATTTTCGGACAAAAATATTTTAGTTTTAGTTAAAGTTTTGTATATAGAGCCAGTTCACTCCTTTATTCGTTTATTGACAAAAAAGTACACGAATAAATAATATTAATTAATAAACTTCCGCCCGCAGGCTCGACCTTATGAATTTCTCTAATATCATGCGTTTCAATGGAACTCTACTATTTTCAATTAAATTAAAATTTTATAAATGAATATAATAAAAATAGTGATTTTTCCCCATAATATCCCAAATTCTTGTATTTTGTGTTCACCCTAATTAGAAAGAGACTGAGGGGGTAATGAAAAATTTCAAGGTCGTTTTCTTGTATTTTTTATGTCATTCGAAAGTGCGGGTTCCAGTTTGTACGAAGTACATGTATTTCCATGCAGTGAACGGATGTCAGGGTTGCGGAGTGAATAAAACTTTTTGAAGTCGTTGTAATACCAGACTAATTTATTTTTTGTCAAAAGTGCCATCTACATTTAATTGTAGTAACTAAAATTCATTAGGTTTTTTTGTATTGGACAAGAATGTTAATACGGTGGGTAGGAATTCAATGCTCAATTGCCCTGTGAATTACGTTCGAATCTCGCCGCGGAACTTATATTTAGATAAATAAAAAATAATGACTTTCGTTTTTATTTTCTTATTAATTTTATATTTTCTTGAAAAGAAATGAATTTCCCTCATAACTATGTCGTACATATTATTAAATTAAATTATTAAAAACTGTCGAAATATCATATCCATCTATATTTTAAAGTGCCATCTATATCTATAAATGAAGAAACTGCTGTAGTATCAGATTTAATTATGTTATACAACATTCAACAGTACAAGTAAATTAAAAGATAAGCAATAGATGTCGAGCTACTCCATTTTTTATTTCTATTTCTAATGATGCTATCGTTGTAATTGTAAACCTTATTTTATACTCGATAATGTTTTAAATCGTGTAGTTGATAATTCACTTATGTTGATTCAAAGCTTTAAATGAAATTTAAAACAATATTAACATTTTGCTCTTGCATTTCACTCAGTGGACCTAATTTGAATTAAACATCAGACGAATAGGTACTTTTGCTTTCGCTGTGTTTATTTATTCGATAGTGTGTTCGCTTTAATTGTTCTGCTTATCGAATTTATGCCCTGACACTATGGAACTTGAGTGCTGTGTACGTACTATGTAAATATTAGAAATAATTAGTGTAAATAATAAGAACTTTCTAGAACTTCCATATAATTTAATTTAGTAAAAATGCCAGGTAGTATTTGGACTTATTTTCAAAAAAATAATATTACTCAAAAAGGACAATGTAATATATGTAAAAGTTTTTTTAGTTATAAAAGTTCAACAGGCAATCTAACCGCCCATTTAAAATCTAAACACATTGCTGCTTACGCTGAATTAAAAAAAAATTATTCGGAACACCCGGCAGCTCTACCGCCAAGATCTTTGCAGGCTTCTCAGAATACATCCAGAAATGTGTGCATTGCTGATGCTGTACCGTCTACGAGCACTTATCGTGACGCTGATATCGTTGTGGCGTCATCGAATGAAAATGTACCAGCCGAAGCTTTCGTTCCCTTTCCTCCAACGAAGCGGCAACGCCAAATTGATGCTTATATTCCAAAAAAAAAAAATATCTGCAGAGCAAAAAAAAGCAATTGACGCTGATTTAATGGATCTCTTCATTGATGCCTTTCATCCGTTTAGTTTAGTAGATGAAAGATCTTTTAGGAAGTTTGCTCGGTGGATTCCAGGGTATGTTTTACCCACCCGAAAAACTGTCAGTAATAGCATGCTTCCAGAAATCTACAACAAAACTAAGATGATTATTCAAAGCAAAGTATCAATAGAAGCCGAAACCATTTGCATAACAACCGACTTGTGGACATCCACCTCTACGGATAGCTATATAGCAGTTACAGGACACTACATAAATAATGATATGGAAATCCAAACTGTGTTGCTGGACTGCTGCAAGTTTTTTGGGAATCACACTGCCGACAACATCGCAGCTGAGATCAAACGAATATGTGAAGAATGGGGCATTTTAAAAAAAAAATAACTTTTCTATCACTGATAATGCGTCCGCTATGCTAAAAGCAATGAAAGACATTTTACAACTAAAGCACTACGGATGCTACGCCCATTCGTTAAACCTAATTGTGCAATTTAGTTTGAAAACGATGGAATCTTCCACTGATAAAGTAAAAGTAATAGTATGTTATTTTAAGTAGAGCACCACCGCTGCTGATAAATTAACCAAATATTTAGTGGACCACGGACTTCCACCAAAACGGTTGAAACAAGACTGTCCGACCAGATGGAACTCAACATTTTATATGTTGGAAAGGTTTATTGAACTAGAAGAACCACTGCGTGCTACCATGGCAGTAATAAATAAAGATCTACCCGTCATATCTTTAGAAGAATGGAAGGCATTTAAAGTGCTGTGCCAGGTACTGCAACCCTTCGAAGAAATAACACGATCTGTGAGTGGTGAAAAATACATCACAGCGGGTTCAGTAGTCATTTATACGAGATGTCTAGCTGAAAGCCTGAATTTATTGATGCATGACAATGTCCTATGTGATGTTGTGTACTTAGTTGCATTAAATTTAAAGAAAGGGTTAGAAGAAAGATTTAAAAATATAAAAACAAAATTGGAACTTTTTCACTCTGCCTTCTTTTAGATCCCAGATTTAAATTAAAGGCTTTTGAAGACCAGGCAACGGGTTTATTAACAAAAAACAAGTTGATTGAAATGGTACAATGCCAAATATCAAAACAATTTAATTTCCAACCAGTTCCAAAGGAAACATCAATAACGATCCACTTAAATGGTGGAAAATTCATCGTCAAATATACCCAAATTTAGCATCAATTTTTAAAACACACTGCAACATAGTCGCCACCTCAGTTCCCTGCGAAAGGTTGTTTTCGAAATCGGGATTTATATTAAACGATCGGCGAACGAGGCTTACAACTCAAAAAGTGCAAAAACTAATGTTTTTAAATGTCAATATGGACAAAGAGCGTTTTCATTGGACGTAAACCATTATCATATAAACTTTTATATTCATTAAAAAAAGTGTATAAATAAACAAAAATACAAATAGGTACTTACTAATAGTGACTAAATAAGTGTATAATATTATAGCATCTAAGACTGTATATAAACAAAATAAGTGTAAATAGACTAAAGTTCTAATTTGTACATAAAATCAAATGAACTTTGAAATACGCCGATGTAACATTTTATACTGTATGATATTTCATTATAATTTAATTTTGTACGCTAATGTTTCATCGTCAGTCCTAAGCCTGAAGAAAGTATGAAGGGAAGTTCATTTTAATTAAGACAACGGATAAAATACAATTATTATGTACATATTACAAATAATAAACCTAACCTTTTTGTTATATCGTGAATGTATAAAAGATAAGGGCGATGTGAAAATGAAATGCGAATGAAGATTGCATCGATCGCGCGTGTAGTTTCCCGTTGCCAGTTGGCTAATTCTACTTCGAAGAGTTAGTAGATCTACCACCTATATTTTTTTAAGTTTTCTAGATACCTATTAGATTTATTTTATTAGACTATTGGGTAACAAATATATCACCTCTTTTTATAAGGAGCCCCAGTGCAGGATCATTGATAATTAATTCCCAAAATAAAATCCGAATAAATTATATAAGATTAGTATATCCTATGTATCGGTAAGTTTAGTATATCTTGATTTAATAGTTTTTAAGACTTTCGTAGTTACACAACAAGGAATCCATATAGTTTCGCCATGTCCGTCCGCAGCTTTGCTCAGACCTAGGGCTTCCAAAATTACGGATATGTTAATTACGTAACTGATTACGAATTTTGGTGGTCCAATTACGTAACTACGTAATTACGTAATTTCTAAGATATTTTTGAAATCGAATATTTTATTTTATAGGTAGCAATGGGTAATGTAAGAAGTGTACAAGAATTTTGATTAAACTAAAGTTTTTATTGAATACCAATCATATAACTTAATCTCAAACCACAACACAAAGATATTAGATAAATTAGGTTAGATAGATTTATAACAAAATAAAGAGATCTTTTTCCTTAACAGAATGCTCTTTTATTTTACGTTTTACGTACTTTTTTTATAGTATCTTTGTACAGAAATTCAGATTCTAGAATTCTTGGTACTTCGATATCAAATCCTCCATAGTTTTCTTCAGAATCTTCAGAGTCGTAATCCAGTTCTTTATCTTGTTGCTTTGGGTTGGGATTGGGCGTTGACTGGTTCTTTGACTTATATAGCACATCGAGAACCGCAAGTTGTATGCCGTGGGCGAAACACAATTGATGGTGGCCGTCAAAATTTTTGCCCATTTTAACCATTACGCTGGCTCCGTCTGTTGTGAAAGCAACTATGTCTTCGAGGCTAAGTCCGAAGTTGCTCAAATGTTGTTGTATTAGCTGAGTTCCTACATCTGCTGGCATTGAACCTTTTATTCTCACCAGACCCAAATTTTTGTAATTAGCTGGTTCGAGATCTTTACTGTGGATATTTATATTCATATATCTTTTATTTCGGGTATAAGTCCACTCATCAAATGTCATTGTAAATCTTTTGTTTTGGGACTTCATTTCCTTTAAAAGACGCATCAGTGCGTTTTTTGTATTATCATGTAGCTCTAAAACTATCCTGGTTATAGTTGTTGGCGATTTCGGTAGATCGTAGCCGGAGTTTTTGAAAACATGCCTTAGGTCTTCAGAAGTACAAAATTTGCTCAACGGGATACCATCCGATGCTGCCATTCTAGTCACTCTTAACTCCATGGAAGAGTCGCTTACATAATAATCCGTGAGTTTAGTTTTCTTTTGGGGTGCTTCATATGGGGCCTTGAGTTTATTCTCTACGTGGAAATACCTGTTCTGTTTCAATGTTGGCTCCTGGGTTATGATGTCATACTGTTTAAAAAAGAGGATGTTGTATGTAATAAGTCGCTAAATTGATTTATATATTATTTTTATTTATTATTAAAACCCTTCAACTAGCAGTAGTGGGTAGAAATAGGCTGATATGATGATGATGATAATAAGGACTTATACTTACGTAATTACAGATTTCAACCCTTCAGTTACGGACTTGTCAGAAGTTTAATTTTTTTGCGTAATAACGTAACTGCGTAATTACGTAATTACGGAATGGAAGCCCTACTCAGACCCTAGGTGCTACAAATCTGTAATTTGGCACAGTTATAAATATTAATCACGCCTAGAAAACTGTGAAATAATATCTTAAAACCATTTTTATTTTCTTCCCATACAAGTAAATGGAGGATGATTTTTTTACGTGTCTATTCTATCATGTGGGGTATCGTTGGATAGGTCTTTCAACAACATCTTTTCGATTCAGGGGTCCGTTTGTGAAATATTTAGCTTTAAAGTGGTATTTTTCATTAGAGTTATGTCCCCCCCCCCCCCCCCCCACTCTCTACAAACTTAACCGATGTTTATCGAAATGTGAAAAGTATACCCAATAGTAGTTTATATAATGCAATTAAAAGGAAAACTATCACAGCTAAGTAGAATCAAGAAGTTAACGAGTAATAGTTGACCAACTTATAAAATACACTTGGATTAGTAAACATTTCTTTACATTTTCATAGAAAAGATCAAAAACTAGCTGCATTAATAACTTTGTAATGTTATTGTAAGCTGTTAAAAATAAACATTTTATGAAGAAAACGGCGCATATGCATTACTACTATTAGTTTTGGCGAAGCGCTTTAAAATAGTATATCATTTTCATTCCATAAAAAATAAACAATTGTGCGCTTTGAAAATATTGCTATTAAAGTGTATAAGGCGCTTCGAATAAAGAGATAATCTATGTTAAAAGTAAATAGATTCAATATAATGTTAAACGAAAGTTCGGGGTTCGATTCCCCGGTCAAGCATTAATTTCATAAAAGTTTGTTTTAGATTAATTTAGAGTAACGTGTTACATAATAATCAGCTATGCAATACGAATAAAAGCGTTCAAACCAAACTGATTTCAACCTGAAGACAATTTATAGCAGTGATAATTAACAATTCATTTGAGATTCTATGGTAAATAAATTCTTTAATACAATAACCTTGAGAGCAATTCATATTGCCTTATTTTTAAATAAAAATAGGTCAACCCGAAATTAATCGCTACCACAAGCTCGTCATCCGTCATGTTTGCCTATCCGGAACCGGAATATACAAAATTGATTACGCAAACGAGAATCACAATTAAGGAGGCAATTAAGGGCATCCCCACTCCTACACCCTAGATTAGATTACCCCTGCGGCAGGCAGGTCAGTAGCCACTTTTATACATTCGTTAATAAAAAATTTTAACAATTATAAAGAAGAAAATGAATCAATTTGGAGTAATCGCCAGGCACTTTTCAAGATCCTCAGCAGTGCAAAGCGCTATTAAAAATGTAACAGTTATAGGTGGTGGGCTGATGGGCTCCGGTATAGCACAGGTATTGTGGTTTTTACTTTTTATAGTGGTATTTTTCTTTCAATTTCGTTAACATTATCGTCGTCACCTTATTATTACAATCCAATGTAATAAGTGTACAAAAATAAGTTGTTTAAGGGCAAAAATGCTGCTAAAATTTTTTAAAGCCGCGTATCCACCAAAAATGTTAACAACATTTATGTTACCAACTGTTTGCAACTCAACAAAGGTTACCAACTTTTGTTCCGATGTTTTCGCACCGAATTTTAATATAATTTTAATTTTTTCTTTGTTTTTATTTTTGTTTTTGTTTTCTTCATTCTAGTTCTTTTTAATCTTCATATTATTATCTTCCGCCGCGTCTACGTGCTGTTTTCGAGAGTCATTACGAATCGTCTCGCGCGCAGACTTGACGACTTCCAGCCTCCCGAACAAGCCGGTTTCCGAAAGGGCTTTAGCACCATAGACCACATACATACCCTTCGGCAAGTTGTACAGAAGTCCGAAGAGTACAATTTGCCACTATGTCTGGCGTATGTGGACTATGAGAAAGCCTTTGATTCCGTCGAAATTTGGGCGGTGCTGCAGTCCCTTCAGCGGTGCCAAGTTGACTGTCGGTATATCGAAGTGTTGAAGTGCTTGTACAGTAGGGCTACGATGGCTATCCGAGTACAGAACCAGAGTACGAAACCTATCCAATTGCAGAGAGGTGTAAGACAGGGTGACGTCATATCCCCGAAACTCTTCACCGCTGCATTGGAAGACGTTTTCAAGCTTCTGGACTGGAAAGGATACGGTATCAACATCAATGGCGAGTACATCACTCACCTTCGATTTGCCGACGATATAGTCCTTATGGCAGAATCGCTGGAGGACCTAAGCACTATGCTCAATGACCTCAATAGTGTTTCCCAACGGATAGGTCTTAAGATGAACATGGACAAAACTAAGATCATGTTTAATGTCCATGTCACACCTATGCCGATAGTTGTTGGGAACACTAAGCTCGAAGTTGTTGACGAGTATGTTTACCTGGGACAAATAGTCCGACTGGGTAAGTCCAACTTCGACCGAGAGGTCAATCGACGGATTCAACTCGGCTGGGCAGCGTTCGGGAAGCTACGACACATCTTCTCGTCAGACATACCTCAAAACCTTAAAACGAAATTGTACAACCAGTGCGTGTTGCCAGTGATGACTTACGGAACTGAGACGTGGTCCTTCACTGCTGGCCGTATGAGGAAGCTCAAGGTCGCTCAGCGAGCTATGGAGAGGGCTATGCTCGGAGTTTCTCTGCGTGATAAACTTAGGAATGAGGATATCCGCAGTAGAACCAGAGTGACCAACATAGCCCAACGGATTAGTAAGCTGAAGTGGCAGTGGGCCGGCCATATAGCTCGAAGAACCGACAACCGATGGGGAAGAAAGGTTCTCGAGTGGCAGCCTCGTACCGGTAGGCGAAGTGTAGGGCGTCCCCCCACGAGATGGAGTGACAACCTGTTAAGACATGCAGGAAGTCGATGGATGCAGGTGGCTCAGGACCGTGTTTTGTGGCATTCTTTCTTTGGGGGAGGCCTATGTTCAGCAGTGGACTTGTGAAGGGCTGTAATGATGATAATGATGATTATTATCTTTGAAAATTTCACAATATTTGTCTTTTTAAGTTGATCTTCATTGGTTTATTAAATACTTTCTGTAATTTTCTTTAAAAATTTGTAATACTGCGGGCTTTTCTTATATTCTTATTCTTTTTTCATCACGTCCGTTATTGCGTGCATTCTGTTAATGTTTTTTTTATTGTCACTTAACAATCTCTTCATAATTTAATTTATATTTGTTTTCTTTTATGTAATATGTAATATTTTTTTCTTCTTTTATGTAGTAGGCCCCTGGCAGGGCCGCCATGTAATGTCGGAAGGTGTTGAATGAATGTGTGTGTTTCTCAGTTCAAGACTTTAATTATACTGTTCTCTTAATCTACACTTAATACTAATATCATAATATATATTGTTGGGCGTGACGGGGAGGCTACAGGGCACTACAGATGCCTTTGACAAAATGGGGCACAATACAAAGACGATTGTATCTAAGGGAACAAACTATAATCAAGCCAGGTGGACATATCCCCAGGACTGATTAAGCAGTTTGAAGACTTATAAGTGTTAGGTGTATATACCACCGACTTCTAGTTAGGGAAGCTGTTTACTACAAGATAAGATTAAAGACACCTTGAAAAAGGCTGTTCTTTAAGATTAAAACAATTATTTCTTCATCAGGTAGCTGCTCAAGCTGGTCAAAATGTGATACTTGTAGACGTCAATTCTGACATTTTGGCAAAAGCCCAGAAGTCTATTGGTAACAACCTGGGCCGTGTTGCCAAGAAGATCTATAAAGACACCCCGCAAGAAGCAGAAAAGTTTGTTATAGATTCGATGAACAGGATTAAAACAGCAACTGATGCTTTGAGCGCATCTCAGACTGCTGATCTTGTTGTTGAAGCTATTGTAGAAAACATTGATGTCAAGCATCAGTTGTTCCAGAAGTTAGATCAAGTAAGCTCATTATTTTTTAATTACAATATAAAATGCAGTAAAATAAATCTTTTATCAGGCACAACTACGGTTTTTACGTCGCTACTATTTCAAGGCGGTTTCGCATAGATCTCGACGATATACGTCGAAAAGTAAGAATAAAATTTTTCAATATCTTGCTTAGTTATCCAAGATATTGATACTCATAAATTACTTTTTTTACACAGAAATATTGACCTAGTTACTTATGCAATGGCTTCGGTGCTGTGAGAAGTGCAGCCCGAACAGCTCACACAGGTGCCTGCTATTTGCTACAGCAAGCAGGGAGCTGCTCTCGCTCAGTGCCTACGGCTTTACAAAAACACTGGGTGTAGGGCAGACAAGACTATGTGGAGTGGGGCATGCTGATTCGGTTTTAGTATTCGATTTTTGAGTAGGTTCTTGATCTTGGAAACTAAGCGAGATATCGAAAAATTTTATTCTTACCTTTCGGCGTATCTCGAATTGACCTATGCGAATTCGCCTCCAAATAGTGGCGCCGTAGGAATCGTAGAAGCCCCTTTTGTTATTCTCATTGAAAAATACTGGATCTTTTGGAAATTATATATTTTTTTAAATGAAGCAAATTCCATTAAACAGTTCTTTTTACAGGAGAGGGGGCAAACGAGCATGCGGCTCACTTGATGGTAAATGACTACCACCGCCCATGAACAATTGCAACACCAGGGGAATTTCAGATGCGTTGCCGACCTTTTAAAAAGGAGTACGCTCCTTTCTTGAAGGTCCCGAAGTCGTATCGGTCCGTAATAACCGCTGGTGGTAGTCGATTCCACAAAGATTTTGTGCGAGGAAGAAAACTTCTTCTAAATCGCACAGTGGTGGACCTCCAATCATCCAGATGGTATCGCGAGTTTTGTCGCGATGTGCGTTGGTGAAGTTGAGCGACTGGAAAATAAATTACTTAGAGCACTCCCTGTGATAGATGCGATAAAATACGCAAAGAGATGCAACATCTTTTCGCAATGCCAGTGAGTCTAGCCGATCGGAAAGAACTCGGTCGTCGACGATTCGAACCGCTCTGCGCTGGATGCGTTCAAGTGGAAGGAGCTGGCACTGGGGAGCCCGTGCTCAGAGAAGGGAACAGTATTCCATGTGGGAACGAAGCTGTGCCTTGTAAAGTTTTCTATTTTAAAAGTATAATTTAGTTACTGCCATGCTGTAACAATGCCAAGTGGTGAATAGTAAACATGTTTATAAAACTACACTTATAACACACATATAGTTAAAGTATCAAAGTTCAGATTCAAGTTGCATGCATGCCTGTAATGATTTTATTATTTTTCAGGTTGCACCTGACAATACAATTTTCGCATCAAACACTTCCTCCCTTTCTATTAATGAAATTGCTTCTGTCATCAAACGGAAAGACAAGTGAGTATATATGTATATTTTCATTATATAGTGCTGGCTGTGAGTTTGAATTCAGCTTGATTTATATGGTTAACAGTTTACCTACGAGGGTGACACTGGAAGTTCTTATAACTAGGAAGTTTTATTATATCTTTTCAAAATTGTGTCCATTTACATCCAATATCCATCGGATGCCGTCGCTGCAACCACTGAGAAAAGCACTTTGTCCAATCGCCTTTAGGGGTCTCTTAGACGGCATTTTGAAACGCAGTCACTGCTTCCTCGGCGTCCATAAAACTTTTTCCTCGAAGTTTTTCTTTTATTTTCGAAAATAAATCGAGGTCAGGGCTATAGGGCGAGTGACCCAGTAATTCCACGTCTGACGTTACCAAGTAGTCGATTGTTTGCTTGGCGGTGTGCGACGAGGCGTTGTCGTGGTGAAGGAGGATCCTACTGAAAGGTCGTTTTCCCGAACTTTTTCCAAGACATCATCATCATCATCATTACAGCCTTTCATAAGTCCACTGCTGAACATAGGCCTCCCCCAAGGAATGCCACAAAGCACGGTCCTGAGCCACCTGCATCCATCGACTTCCTGCATGCCTTACCAGGTCGTCACTCAATCTCGTGGGGGGTCGCCCTACACTTCGCCTACCGGTACGAGGCTGCCACTCGAGAACCTTTCTTCCCCATCGGTTGTCGGTTCTTCGAGCTATATGGCCGGCCCACTGCCACTTCAGCTTACTAATCCGTTGGGCTATGTCGGTTACTCTAGTTCTACTGCGCATATCCTCATTTCTAAGTTTATCACGCAGAGAAACTCCGAGCATAGCCCTCTCCATAGCTCGCTGAGCGACCTTGAGCTTCCTCATACGGCCAGCAGTGAAGGACCACGTCTCAGCTCCGTAAGTCATCACTGGCAACACGCACTGGTTGTACAATTTCGTTTTAAGGTATTGAGGTATGTCTGACGAGAAAATGTGTCGTAGCTTCCCGAACGCTGCCCAGCCGAGTTGAATCCGTCGATTGACCTCTCGGTCGAAGTTGGACTTACCTAATCGGACTATTTGTCCCAGGTAAACATACTCGTCAACAACTTCGAGCTTAGTGCTCCCAACAACTACCGGCATAGGTGTGACATGGACATTAAACATAATCTTTGTTTTGTCCATGTTCATCTTAAGACCTATCCGTTGGGAGACACTATTGAGGTCATTGAGCATAGTGCTTAGGTCCTCCAGCGATTCTGCCATAAGGACTATATCGTCGGCAAATCGAAGGTGAGTGATGTACTCGCCATTGATGTTGATACCGTATCCTTTCCAGTCCAGAAGCTTGAAAACGTCTTCCAATGCAACGGTGAAGAGTTTCGGGGATATGACGTCACCCTGTCTTACACCTCTCTGCAATTGGATAGGTTTCGTACTCTGGTTCTGTACTCGGATAGCCATCGTAGCTCTACTGTACAAACACTTCAACACTTCGATATACCGACAGTCAACTTGGCACCGCTGAAGGGACTGCAGCACCGCCCAAATTTCGACGGAATAAAAGGCTTTCTCATAGTCCACATACGCCAGACATAGTGGCAAATTGTACTCTTCGGACTTCTGTACAATTTGCCGAAGGGTATGTATGTGGTCTATGGTGCTAAAGCCCTTTCGGAAACCGGCTTGTTCGGGAGGCTGGAAGTCGTCAAGTCTGCGCGCGATACGATTCGTAATGACTCTCGAAAACAGCACGTAGACGCGGCTCAGAAGGGAAATCGGTCTGTAATTCTTCAAGAGAGCGTTGTCACATTTCTTGAAGAAGAAGACAACCGCACTTCTGCTCCACGCCTCCGGTGTAATGCCACCATGGAGGACGGAATTAAAGAGCTTCTGAAGGACTTCAAGTACCGGTCTTCCACCCGCTTTCAGAAGCTCCGCTGTAATTCCATCCTCGCCTGGGGCCTTACCGTTTTTAAGGTGCTGGAGAGCCATTCTAATCTCGCTCAGACTGACGTCCGGGATATCTTCGGAATAGTGTCGGATGAGACCCGCTCTTGGATCGTTACTCACACTTGCGTGTGGCTCCAACGATGACGTGTACAGCTGCCCATAGAACCTCTCAATCTCACTCAAAATCTCAGGTGTCCCGGAAACGATGCTGCCACATTCTGTCTTCAGCTTTGACAGTTGGCTCTTTCTGGCAGACAGATCTCTGGCAAAGACTTTGGAGCCTTGGTTCCGCTCGATCGCTTCTTCAATACGAGCTGTATTGAAGTTGCGTAAGTCCCGCCGCATGCATTTGGAGATCTGTCTGTTCAGATGCCTGTATGCTGTCAAGTCTGTTGAAGAATGTAGCTTCATCTCCCGTCTAACAGCCATGAGATTAAGAGTGTGATCGGAGAGTTTTTGTGTTCTTCTGCGGCGGGTCTTGCAGAACTTAGCTCCGACCGCATGAACAGTTTCCACGAGCTTGTCATTCATATCGTCCACTTCATTGCAGTCTTCTAGGCACTGAAAACGGTTTTGTAACTCGAGCTGAAAGGTTTCGGGACTTTGGAACAGAGCACGAGGGGGACGGAGCGTTGACTTCATTAGACGAGACCTCTCCAACTTAACGTTTAGGTTCAGTGTGCCTCTAACCATTCGGTGATCGCTACCAGTTTTCACCCTCGCGATCACGGAGACATCACTGAACAGTTGTCGTCTGGTCGTCATAATGAAGTCAATCTCATTTTTTGTCGAACCGTCGGGGCTCGACCAGGTCCACTTTCTGTGGGGCCGCTTCTGGAAGAAAGAGTTCATCATAAAGAGTCCCTCTTTCTCCATGAAGTCGGCCAGCTGCTGGCCCCTTGGGTTCCGTTGCCCTATTCCAAATTTCCCTACTTTCAGCTCACCGTTCTCTCTTGTGCCTAGTTTTGCATTGAAGTCTCCCATTAACACCGTATATTGGGTTTTGGAGGAATGCATGGCTTTAGAGATATCCTCATACATTTCCTCCACTTCTTCATCGGGGTGGGCCGAGGTTGGTGCGTAAACCTGTATGACCTTCAGCGAATACCGTTTGGTGATTCTGAGTATAAGGTACGCAACCCTCGTAGACACACTCCCGATCTTTACAACGTTGTTAACGAGAGACTTGTGGACGATAAATCCGACACCTCCTTGGGACAGATGTTCGCCCTCCCGGTGATAGAGCAAGTTGCCGGATTCGAGGATTACCGTGTCCTCCCCCTCTCTTCGGACTTCGGATAATCCTATAATATGCCAGCGCAACATGTCTATCTCTTCTTTCAGCTCCACGATCTTCTGGTCAGTCCTCAGGGTGCGTGCGTTGTACGTTGCCAGGTCGAGTCGTCTAAGGTGGCAACCGAGCCTCCACCGGAGATTCTTAGCACCCCCAGCCCCGCCGTTACCATGGTCGCCACCGTAGCCAGGAATAGCGGCGCCGCCGGGGACTGGGGGCCGTTTCTTTGTTACATTCATTCATAGGGGGGTATTTGCCATAGTTGCCACGCTTGGCGAGCGGGTTGGCAACCGCAGTTTTTTTTTATTGTAATTTTGGCTATTATCAGGAAGATGCTGCTGCCCATCTCCTGCCTGTTTCCCTTTGTCGCCTTTTACGACACCCACGGGAGGATAGGGGGTAGTGGATATTCTTGACCGCCACTACACGGCATTTCCAAGACAAGTGACAAACAATTGTTAGTGTACCAGTCTGCAGTAACTGTTTTTCGATCCTTTGAAAATAATTGTTGCGTAATGACGTGTCCTTCCGAAGAACGAACCCACCATCTTTCTTCCCACGCTTCAACCTCTCTTCACTTTAGTTGGCAACTCCTCGGACGGAAACACCCAGACAGCAGACTGTCTCTTAATATCAGGATCATAACAATAAATCCAGCTTTCGTCACCCGTAAGTATGTCGAACACATCATTTGAGTCACCTCCGTTAAATCTTTGAACCATATCACGACACCAATCAACACGACGGAGTTTTTGGGCCTCTGTCAAATTATGAGGTATCCACCGGGCACAAAGCTTCCTGACCGCTAAATGTTCATGGAGGATTTTATGCAGTTGATTCATACCGATGCCTAAGCTTGTCCGAATCTGCTGATAAGTCACTCTTTTGTCAGTCTATATCATACGCCGCACAACACTCATGTTATCTTCCTCCGTCCGTCTGTCGGCCGAAGGCCGTTCCTTAAGCAGATCATCGGTGAGATTAGTGCGACCACGTTTAAACTCATTAAACCACTTGTAAACAGTGGCACCAGATGGGGTTTCATCGTGAAAGGCCAATCGAAGTCTATCATAACTTTCTTGTTGACTTAAATGACATCGAAAGTCATGAAAAGCCATTGTACGAAAATTTTCTTGCGTTAAATTCATGCTGACGTGTAACAGACAATTTTCAATTTGCCGCCAAATGGTAAACAAATGACAAATTAATAAAATACATACACAATAATATTGGCAAAATTTGAACTTATTTTTTTATTATATTGTTTACAAGTGGCCAGTTCTAAAAACTTTCAGTGTCACCCTTGTATATGTGCCTAATGCAATGCATAAGTGAAAACATCAATCAGAAGTCAGGAGAAATGGGACAAACACATAACTAAACCCTCAAAAATATTTCCACATTTTTGAACATGGGGCCTGTGCCTCGGTAGTCAGATTTTATAGTCCGCTAATCTTTTCAGCTTTCATCATCCATTACCGTTACAGGCTATTAAAGTCTACTGCTGAACATAGGCCTCTACCATAGATTGCCTCATAGGGGGGATAGATGCCACGTTTTGCGAGTAGGTTGGCAACTGCAGTTTTTTATTTTTAGTCATTAGGAAGATGTTGCCCATCTTCTGATTTGTGTACTTCTGTCGCCTTTTACGACACCCACAGGATGATATAGGGTAGTGAATTTTCTTACAGTGCACTACGTAAAGCTTTCATCATAGTACCAATAAACTATTTGTCTTTTATGGCAGGTTTGGTGGACTACATTTCTTTATTCCTGTACCAGTCATGCGTCTCTTAGAAGTGGTACGCGGAGCAGAGACATCGGAAACAACTTACAAGAGCATGATGGACTGGGGAAAATCTCTGGGCAAGACATGCATCACTTGCAAGGACACACCCGGATTTGTTGTGAACAGACTACTTGTTCCATACATTGCTGAAGCCATTAGGCTGTTTGAGCGAGGTGACTTTTTTGACTACATTAAATACTCATATTTTTATACAACAATGATCATAGTAGTCATTTTTTTTGTATGGTTGCAAGGGGTACAATAGTTCTTGAGAAAGGGGAAGGTGTACATTTTGTTTCTCATTTTAATTCCTTTTTAACTTACCGCTTTGAAAATTAATAATTTTCAAAAGTAGAGTTATAGATTTTGGTAAGATTTAAATTTTATCGTACGAATCTTTAGAATGAATCAACCGTTTTCATACGTGGTAGAGCCATGCTGCAGCTATATTAGTAGTATAGTTGTAGCACGAATGGGTCGGCTCGACCGGGGAACTCTCACAGAAAACCAGCGTAAAATAGCAGCTTAACGCTGCTGTGTTTCGTATGGTGAGTGTAGAGAACCGGAGATCCTTTTTACTGGAAAAGAGACATTCCATCTTAGTCCTCACGGGTGACAACGCATCTGCATTTTGATTATAAACGTAGATGTCTATGGGCCACAGCAACCACTTACCATCAGGTGGACTGTGTGCTCGTTTGTCACCCTATTCTATAAAAAAAAAACCGATCGAGTTGGGCGACACGGCGTTCGAAAGTGTTCATTGAGACTTCGAGCTGATTAGATTTTCAATTCAAAACAAAAATTGAATAGATTTTCGAGCGTTGCGCTCGAAAATAAGCGGGAAGTTCCAGGGATGGCCTGAAGGGTCTACCGTTCTTCAGATTTTTTTAAGGTTTCTTAATCCTCAGAGATATCATTACTTTCTTAGCTTGAAGTTATTTGCAGGTGTTGAATGGATACAGCAACCATTTGAAATGTGACCTCTTCTGTCACTAAATAAAATAAATGCATATTTACTATTTTCATTTAAAAATTATTACTACCCCCAGAATGTTCAACATTTTTTTTTGCTTTATCCATAACCATCAACTATAATTTTAGCTCTTTGTAAGTTTTGTAAGTGTACTGCCAAATGCTCTACAGCTATACTACAGAATGTTTCAGTGGCGAAGGAAAACATCGTGACGTGAAGGAATCTGTACATCATTAAAATAAAATATGTCAGACATGTAAAGTCCAACATGCACTAAACTAGCATGCATATCATACCATTTTCTCTATAACACGCAAATTGGTTGCGACCAATGCTAAGCTATAGGCTGTAGAATGTATATAGGCTGGACAACTTACGTAATATTTATAATTTTCAGGAGACGCATTTGCACGCGACATAGATATTGCAATGAAACTTGGTGCTGGATATCTTATAGGACCATTAGAATTGGCGGACTACATAGGACTAGACACCATCAAGTTTATTCTGGATGGCTGGCACAAGAAGTTTCCAGAGGAACAGCTGTTCAAACCTATTCCGCTACTAAATAAGTTGGTGTCGGAAGGTAAACTTGGGATGAAGACCGGCGAGGGTTTTTACAAGTATGAAAAGAAGTAAATCAAAAATCATGGAATGATTGTTTACACATTTTATAAACATGTTATTACGTAAGAGTAATTGGGAGCTATTTTTATTTATAGTTTATTGTTAATAAAACTTTTTAAATTTATAAGTGTTTTTGTTTAATCTTAAAATGAAACTCTAGACCTGTATGTTTGACTTAGTAGTATTACAGGGCATGCATTTATGTCAAACAAGTTTTATACTCACTTTAGGTGGATATCTTTATCATTGTAACAAATATTCCTAAGAAAATTAAATATTTGTTAATGGTTTACTGACTAACTAGTCTCCATCCGCATCAAATAAACTGAATAATTTTGTATCATGTCGGTATGTTAACATTAAAAAAAAACAAATAGCTAGAAAACAATATATTTTAAAATTCTTTACATGTAGCAGTGAAACTTATCTATATTTCACGTGTTTACATGTCATAATCGTCGTCCTCTCTCTTACGTTTCTGCGCGCCAACTTCGTCTACCTCCATTTTGACAGGAGCTTGCGATGATGGTCCAGCCGTTACACGTACTGCTGGTTTTGCAACAACCTAATAATTGAGATCTCCCATTAGTTTCTAGTATATAATTAAATATAATTTTAAAAGTATTTAAATTTTTATTTAAAAAGAAGGTACAAATGTAACAAACTTAAACTTCAAGAGTATGTTAATTAGAATTATAGCTGCCATTTTATTTGCATTTTACTCCATTAAGCCTAAAAGTAAATATTAATTCTCTATGTAATGATATTCTAAATTATACATCCCATGGGTGTTTGAAAAGGCGACAGAGGGAAACAGAATCAGGAGATGAGCAGCGTTATCTTCTTGATGATAAAACAAAATAATAAAAACAGTGTTTGCCAACCCGGCTGCCAAGTGTGGCAACCATAGCGAAATCCCATCTATAAAGCGAACTATTGGCGAGGTCAATGATCAGCAGCAGACTCTATAGGCTGTAGTAGAATGGATGAATGGTCTTTCTGACCACTATAACATTCCTAATTTGATATATGATCGCCAATAGTTTTTATGAAATATGTTTGTATTTTTTCCTTATCAAAATTACTTTTATAGTTACTTGCCTTACTCCCTGAAGTGAATTTCAGAAGAGGTTTAGGAACAACACTTGGCTTTGATGTAGAAACATTAACAATAGTTCCCTGAGGTCTTTTCACAACCACATTCTGTTGGCTTGTGTTGGGTTTAGGTGTGGTCACAGTTTTAATAGTAGGCGTAGTAGGTACTGCAGGTTTTGTCACCACTTTTTTTGTTGCTGGCTTCAGTCTAAAGTTGCATGCTGACAGGCAATATCTGAAAAATAAAGTTAATAAATTAACACCTTTTTTCTATATAATGGCTCTAGTATAGCTAATTAAATTTGGAATTACTTTATGGCGACCACACACTAGATAGAGTGTGGACCTGATCAAACACCCAGGTAGTCAACGGATGCAGTTGGTTCAGGATCATACTTTATCTCAATGTAACGAGGAGGCCTACGTCCAGTAGTAGAGTTGTGATGGGCTATAGTGATAGTGATGCTAAATGCAAATTACAATAGTATAATGTACTATGTAGTGCTGGGTCTGAGTGTTTGTTCATGTGCAATTTATTTTATACTTTAATATGTCCATTGGTGCCTCAGAAATGGCTCTAAAGGTTGGATGAATATTTAGATTATGATGTTTACATTCCAAGTTTATATAGATAATATTTTTTTTTGGTAATGCCAGACAATGGTCGTTTTTTTTTTGTTTACTTCTTATAAGCCAGTGCTTGACCATAATCCCACCTGGTAGTAAGTGGTGATGCAGGCTTGGTAAATCGCACTGTCTTATCGTAACAAAAGCCTATTCACTCTTGCCTTGAAGACGCCTAGATTGTATTCGGACGGAAAGATAGACGCCGGCAAATTATTCCACTCCTTTGCTGTACGCATTACAAAAGACGAAGCAAACCGTTTGGTTCTAATGCGTGGAATATCGACAACAAAGGGATGAAGACCCGCCGACCGTCTGGTTGTCCGATGGTGGAAAGGAGAGGGAGGAATTAAGGCGTGTAATTCCTGCGCACACTCACCGAAATGCATCCTATAGAATACCGAGAGACTGCCTACTCTGCGCCTGTGTTCGACAAGATTGGTTTCAACCAAATCAAGGTCACCAATGAGCCTCTTAGCACGTCTCTCCACTGAGTCCAATGCTGCCAGGTGGCATTTTGCAGCACCAGCTCATATGTGACAGCAGTACTCCATGCACGACCGGACTTGCGCTTTATATAAGGTAAAAAGCTGCCCCGGCGTGAAGTACCGCCGCACCTTTGTAAGGACACCAAGTTTCCGTGCGGCTGCTTTGGCTCTGGACATGTACACACACATCAGTGTCAGTGCCAGTGCATGAGCTTCAGTGCCCTGCATCGGCACAACACAGTCCTTCCACATCCCTAAACCTTACAGGCCTTACAAACCTTCTTGGATATTGTTGTGAGTATGGGCGAATTTTTCAAGTTTTAGTATTGTTACTTAAATTTTGGTTAAAGATTTATATCGAGCAGTAGAGAGGAGTTACGAGAGGCTGTTAAAGAACAATATATGATGACCATGTTCTCTGTTCTTTGTTCAAATCCTATAATCTTAATAATTTATTCTTTGAAGCTACACGTATTGCAGGGTGTAGTGCAACTTGTATTGATAATACGAGGGTGGATTGAAAAGTACTCGGCCTAACCAAGAAAATAAACAAATACTAAATCAGTTATATTTTTATTTTTCTACTTAATCACCATCAAGTTCAATACACTTTTGCCACCTCCCCTTCCAAGCATTTAGACCGTTGAAAAAAAATGAGTCTTCCTTAGAGTCAAAATATGCGTCTACAGCTGCTTTGACCTCGTCGTTTGTCTTCTAATCTAATCTAATCTTTGACCTCCCAAGTGCTTTTTTAGGTTAGGGAACAGAAAGAAGTCTGATGGTGCCAGATCATGTGAATACGGCGGATGCGGTAACAGTTTAAAGCCACAGTTGTGAATTTCAGCCATTGACTGTACTGACGTGTGAACACGGGCGTTATCTTGATGAAACAGGACTTTTCTTCTGAGAATTCTTCGACGTTTTTCTTTTATTTCCTCTCGTAAACGACGTAGTAAGGTGCAGTAGTAATCAAAGTTTATATTCTGACCCCTTTCAAGATAATCAATCATAATCACACCTTTCGAGTCCCAGAATACTGAAGCCATCACCTTATTTGCCGACAAAATCGACTTAGCCTTTTTAGGGGGTGGTGAACCAGGTCTTCTCCACTGTTTTGATTGTTGTTTTGTTTCCGGTGTACAGTAATGAACCCATGTTTCGTCCATAGTAACAAAACGATTCAAAAAATCATCTGCATCGGCTTCAAATAACTCCAAACAGTCGCGTGAAATAGTCAATCGCGTCCTTTTTTGTTCAACTGAAAGCAGTCGCGGAACCCACCTCGCAGACACCTTGTGGAAACCCAACTCGTTGACAATGATGTTTTGAGTTCGTTCATAAGAGATGCCTATAATCTCGGCTATCTCTCTAATTTTTAATCTGCGGTCTCCCATTATTAAATCAAGTACTTTTTTAATATTTTCGTCAGTAGTTGACGTCGAAGGCCTTCCAGAGCGGGGTTCATCTTTCACACTCTCTCTACCATGCTTAAATTCTGCTATCCATTTTTTGACGGATGAATATGACAGAGCACAATCGCCTAATGTACTGACCATGTCATCATGGATGGCTTTTGATGATAGCCCCTTCTTATGGAGGTACTTAATGACGGCACGCTGCTCGATTTGCTCCATTCGCGGAAATTATGTCCGATTACTTTGTTAATAAATTTATACAATCACAAATAATTATCGCACACGTTTCGAACTTCACACAATGAACTAGTTTGAACTGAACTAAATAATGTGGATATATTTGATTTGTAGAATTGAATGGATCTGTGTTAGGCCGAGTACTTTTCAATCCACCCTCGTATTATTACAGGTGTTGTACCAATCAACAAATCAATAATACAAAAACTTAGTTCAGATCACTGTGGACAACTTGTTTCGTTACCTTATATGCACAAAAAACAGGTAAATGAGAAAATTGTGTTTGTTCCTATTAATGCAAAACGCCTGGGAAGATTTAGAAGTAATATGTTAAAAATCCTTCCATCCCTTTCTTATAAGAACAATGCAGACTATTTATATAGAGAATTATTTACCTTTATAAACAATGAATTTAATAAAACATTCACTTCTAAAACATTCTCCAGAAACAGTCGCAAGGCATTTAATGAGTGGGCGACAGTAGGAATTCATAAAAGCAGACGAAGGTTATATGACCTTTACCATGAAAGATCGTATAATCTTTCCGATGCTTTTAAAGAATATGTAAAAAATTATTCTAAAATGTTTAAAAGAGTTTGCTCCACAGCCAAATCATTACATATTAGTAACAAAATTAAGACAGCTAAGAATAAAATTAAAATGACGTGGAGTATAATTAACAGCGAAACCGGTAAAGAGAAACCTCGTAATTCAAACTATCAATTAAAAATTAATAATGAATTGACTAAATCAAATCAAGAAGTTGCAGCGGTGTTTGAGAAATATTTCACTGATGTTCCTATCTTGACAACAGAGTCATTGAATGCTTCTCCAACTGTCGCCGAATCATTACTTAAACAGAACGTTAATACCTGTTTAAAAGAATTTAGATTTGAAAAAGTATTACCGCATAATATTGTAAAATACTTCAAAACCATTGATGTAAAGAAAACCGCAGATTTGTGGGGGATTTCCGTTACAGTGATTGCGTCCATAATAGATTTAATTGCACCTCATCTTGCTATTATTTTTAATACTTGTATCGATTCTGGTGTGTTTCCTGATTTAATGAAGTATAGTAAAGTAATACCTTTATTTAAATCTGGTAGTACATTGGACCCCGCTAATTATAGACCTATTTCTGTACTACCAACTCTCAGTAAAATTTTTGAAAAAATAATTTTGGATCAATTGTTAATTTTTTTTAATACAAATAAATTACTTCATAAAAATCAATTTGGTTTTACAAGGGGTCGCTCGACGTCTGACGCCGGTGTTGAGCTTATGAAATATATTTTTAATGCCTGGGAGAATTCACAAGATGCCTTAGGTATTTTCTGTGACCTTTCCAAGGCTTTCGATTGTGTTCATCATGATACATTAATCAGGAAACTACAACATTACGGTGTAAAAAATTTGGCGCTTAAACTTATTACTTCATATTTAAGTAACAGAACTCAAAAAGTCGTCATTAATGGTAAATGTTCCTCCGGATCAGTAGTATCAATGGGCGTTCCTCAGGGCTCGATTCTTGGCCCATTCCTGTTCTTAATCTATATTAATGACTTACCTTATCTTGTAGGGGATAATCACGATATAGTATTATTTGCTGACGATACCTCTTTAATTTTCAAACTGAAACGGCAGTCAATTAAATATGACGATGTAAATAATGCTCTATCGAAACTAGTACATTGGTTTAACGCCAACAATTTGCTCTTAAACGGCAATAAGACAAAATGTATTAAATTTACAATACCTAATGTAAAACATTCGAAAACCAATGTGCTCTTAAATGGGGAGGAGTTGAGTCTTGTGGATACCACTGTTTTTCTCGGTATTACTATTGACGCGAAACTTCAATGGGGCCCCCATATATCTAAATTAGCAAGCAGACTTAGTTCTGCAGCATATGCTGTAAGAAAGATTAGAAGTCTCACAGATGTTGAGACAGCTAGGTTAGTGTATTTTAGTTACTTTCATAGCGTAATGTCTTATGGAATTTTGCTATGGGGTAATGCGACTGATATTGAAGCTATATTTGTTTTGCAAAAGAGAGCCGTACGGGCGATTTATAATCTAAATTGTAAAGAGTCCCTTAGAGAAAAATTTAAAGAAATAAACATATTAACTTTGGCATCGCAATATATTTATGAAAATGTAATGTATTTACATAAAAACATAAATAGCTTTAATAAGAATAAGGATGTTCATACCTTAAACACTAGGAACAAACATAAGCTTGTAATGCCACTTACAAGACTCCACAGAATTAGTAATTCATTTATGGGGCAATGTATACGCTTTTACAACAGAATCCCAGAACATGTTCAAAGTTTGTCAATAAACAAGTTTAAAAGTTTTATTAAAGAAAAACTGTACAAAAAGGGTTATTATAATATCAAGGAATACATGAATGAAAATAACCCCTGGGAATAAGGTGATCGCCACCATGCTGGTTCTATGAAAATTCATTTAAAATTGTATAAACAAAATTATTGTTAAGTGAAATTATGTTTAAAAAAAAGTCCCGCTGGGTTTCTTGCTGGTTCTTCCCAGGACAGAGGTATTTTCCGAACCAGTGGTAAATAAAATAATGACTTTCAATAAGTATTATGTAATAATCCATATTGAATAAAAATCATTCTATTCTATTCTATTCTATTTACTTATGTTGGAAATAATATTGCAATTTAAAAAATTATAGTATTATTACTCGCCAATAGATGTCAGGAAGAATCATATTTTACAGTTTTTTTTTTTGAAAATGTTATCCCCACACTAGGATTTTCTCCTGTGTCGTGGAGGCAGTTTACAAAGATAAATTGCACAAGGACAAACATCCAGACCTGGAACAATTATTTGTAGGCCATACAAATACTTGTTCCGTGCGGGATTGGAACCCGCGGCCCCCAGCGAAACAACTGATTGCTAAGCCACTGCGCCACGGAGCCGTGGGTTTAGGTTTAAGTTGATTATCCATAGAGTTAATGATTTGACTTTTATCTTTGTACCAAAACATCGCCAATAGGATAAAAATATTTGCAAAATGTCGGTTTCTTTTACTAATGTAATTACTACTGTTCGCGCCAAACACTTTCAAGGATTGACGCGAGATGTCACTCGGCTCGGCGCGATACCGGTTTGACTTTCGGTCGTGCGAAAAACGCCTAAGGGCAGTCAGTCGTCCATAAGCGGTGCTAACGATTGGCACGCTGTAGTCTGTTAGGGAACTCGGAATAATTCGGCGCGGCCAGTAAATATACGGTCTATCATTGTGACGCGCATTCCTGCTGGAGAGCTTCCCAGGGACTCATTGTGTTTGAGTCAGAATCTGCATAAGTGCATTAGGCAATATTAGCTAGTGCGGCCTCTGTATTCTAGAACTAACTGTTGCGAAACGAAACGGTAGTGACCTTTAATAAACTGTAAACTCCGTGTGCGTTTTGTGTGTTAACCTTATAACCCGCGATAGTTAGTGGCTTCTGTAAGTTAGTAAATCGTACGATAGAGTTAATTGACTGTCAACGTGACGAAAGAAGAAAGTGACTGTGGGCAACCTCGGAAGGCCCCCTCAAGTTGGAGCGATGTCGACGCTCGGGCTGCTGCCGACGGCCAAGGTCTAGGTTCAATCACCACCAGTCCCACCCAGATACACCTCACATCACTTATTTCCCTTTCACTACACAACCACATGTGACCTGACCGACTCCGGAGGGACCAGTCGCCTTGGATATAGGTAAGTAAGCTCCGCCTAATTCCTCTGCCGGTCGACTGGCTGTAGTATAGAACGCTCCCCCATATATTTTAGTGTAATTCGAGAGATTCCACGTGGCCTTAGCAGGCCCGACCTACGTCTGCTCGGGAAGTCTTCAGCTCATGGGCCCCTGAGGATTTGATCCTTTAAGGGAGCAGCCGTAGGCCGTAACAACTACCATATTCTTTTTTTTAAAGCTCAGTCACTTTTTTCGTGTTTAAAAAAATATACTTAGATACAAATTAGATGCGCTGATAAAGGGCTCCCAATAATAGTTTTTCTCACATAAGAAGGAACTTGATAAAAAAGGGAGAAAAATAATCAGACTGGAGACATCTTGACTTGAACCGGGGTCCCGATTACCCACCTGAGCTATCCTTGTAGATAGTGGCGAAATTTATCTTCGTATTCTAATGATAATGTGACTCTGGAGTATGAGTAGTCAGTCATTCAGGTATAATTGATACAATTTACACCAAAGTTTCTGCCTTACGAGCCAAGTACGATAAGATCTCCAAATAATTTGTGTTTGATAAGAAATATAAGATACAATTAAATGAAACACCGAGGGATTAAACCTAAAAAGCTTAGAATTTTCACAGATGATTCTAAAACAAATGAAGAATCAGGATCTAGAAGTTTCTCGGAAGACCTCAATATCCACATATTTGTACACCGCTAGGTACCCACAACACAGTCTTTCAGGCAAAATGTACTGATATCATCCAAGCGCCCATAGTAATAGATGCCAGGAAGATAAAAGATTTCTCCATCAGAATACTGTCCGACAGTATGGCGGTACTACAAGCTCTGAGTTGCAAAGTGGTGAACTCAGGACTAAGATATAAATGCCATCAACGACTAAATGAGGTATGTAAACACAATAATCTGACTTGGCAATGGATCAAGGGACAGTGGATCCAGGGGCAACAACTAACCAGGAGAGGATCGGTTCTGGCCGTTATTTGGCCGGATCCGATGATACCAATCCCTTTTGGTAACATTCATTCACTGGAACATAAAAACTTTACTAATCAACATGTTCAGCTTTGGAAAAATCTAGTGGACTAAAGGGAAGCTAGGGCGGTCCTGCTAGAAATAAACAGTTGTTTAACCAAGGTCTTAATGAGATTGAACAAGTCACAGATCAGAATAGCAACAAGTGCTATTACAGGACATGTCTCTTTTAATAGTCCCCTGTGCAGGGCATATATGGGGGAGGAGGAAATGATTGCCCACATGTTGCTGGCATGTCCGGAGGTTGCTGCATACAGGATTAAACATCTCTGCACACCGGGATCACTCCCAGAAGTTGCTCACAACATCAAAAGACTGTTGAACTTCTTTGGGGATATTTCATAGTTTGAATAATCATAATATTTCTGCCCATACACAAAATATGCACTTAGGCGTGGAATAGCCCATCGTAAACTAAACTAAATGTAGATAGTTCATCCAACCTGGGTATTATAGATAGAGTAAGCACCAAACATAAGTGCAGTAACTAGTAATAAAGTGAAGGACAAATTTAACATTACGGTGCTCAAAAATATTTCTTTATGAGATTAACTACAAATTAATTATATTTGGTATTATTACTTTACTTGTGTATTGAACCTTGCTTCTTGTCAAATTTAATGATTCTAGGTAAACAAGAAATATCCTATACATTTGATTAGTGATAGGTTGCAAGTTTATATGAATTACCATATAATATATTTTATATTACTTACCATATATCACATATATTTTATATAAATTATCCTTTTTCAACAATAAAAAATCAATGCATAAAATAGTTTTATCAAGTCCTATATGCCCCATTTAAAAAGTATGTATTATCTATGAACTTTCCATGCACTACGAGGGGCACACTGAAATGATTGGGAATAAGAAAAACCACATGCACAGTATAGCTAAATTGTATTTAATTGTTTTTCGAAGTATTCTCCGTTCAAATTAATGCACTTTTCCATTCGTGCAAACCAATCATTAAAACAGTAATTGCAGTCTGAAGTTGATGTTGACAAAATGGCTGATTTGTACAATTCCACAGCTGCTTCGGGGTCTTCAAACCGTTGACCGCATAGTAAATCTTTCATTCTAGGGAATGTAAAGAAATTGTTTGGGCTCAGGTCAGGACTGTACAGAGGATGGCTCATCAGCTCAACGTTTTCCTGTTTCAAAAAATCATTTGTCTTCCGAGCCGTATGGGAGCTCGCATTATCGTGATGTAAGATGATGCGACGTTTCGGGTAATTTTTTCGGAATGCGGCTATCATTTCTGGGAAACAAACCATGATATACCACTCAGCAGTAACCGTTCTGCATTCCTGTAAAGGAATTGTAGCAACATGTCCCTTTTTCGAGACAAACGTAGCGACCATTTTCTTTGACACGCTGCGGAAGCGAACCACTTTCGTTGGTTTGATCTCATCTTTGAAGACCCGAACTGCTGACTGATGTTTTCTTTCAGGTTCATATGAATAAATCCATGATTTGTCACCTGAGACGATATTATAAACGGCATTTGACTTCCCTCCGTTGAAGCATTGTAGAGTATAGAGATTGGTGGCGGCAATCTACATGAGCCGCCTTTTGCTCTTCAGACAAATTTTGGGGAACCCAGCGGGAAACTAGATTTCTTACACACAGCTCATTATGCAATTTTTCATAGTTTTGCATAGTTTTCAGGCGTGACTGCTGTTCTTGGTCAACCTGCAGAAGAAACGGTGCTGAGCGACACATGACCGCGTCGGAACTCGGCATACCAGCAGTATATTGTCGTTTGACTCGGTGCTTCAACATCATAAATCGAAACAAGTTCGCTGATGTATCTTGAGATAAGCCGCGACGAAAATTGTGATAAATTATGGCACGGAAATCTTCACACGTGAGCTCCATTTCTGTTAATGACGTGTCAACTTTAAACCAACATAGTTTTTGATATTTTTTTTATAATTGTTTGATTGTCATTAAGATTCTAAGAGGCCAGTATCCAAATTCTAAAAAAGGTTTTATTGTAACTCAATCCGAAATATTCTATTCCCGATCATTTCAGTGTGCTCCTCGTATTTTACAAATGGTTCAAAATGCTGTCTTGTTCTAGATAAGTACTTTTGAAATCCTGAGTTGGAAATATTGCTGAGGCATGCAATTTTTTATCTAATCGAAATCACCTTTCACTCTTTTTGTTTGCAATTTGCATTCGACTATAGCAACAAAGTATCACCTCAATTACCTCACTGCAGTAGCTCTACGGTCCGCACCATTAACAAGGAGGTTCTTAAAACCTTGCGAAGTCTAGACATGAACAAAATTAGTGGACCTGCTGGCATACCGATTCTTGTCTCCTGTTTTGACGCGTTTGTTCTGTCTCTCTTTCAGAACTCAAATAGTGCCCAAATCTTGGAAGCAAATGTGCAGCAAAAAGGGCAGCCGTGCTGGCCACTTATCAGCCAATTTCAATTAACTCCATACTCTGCAAGATTATGGAGCATATATTAAACACCCACCTCATGGCATACCTAGAGGAGAATGATCACCTCAGTGACTGCCAGTACGGGTTTCACCGAAATCAATCAACTGGGGATCTAGCGTTGGGCCACTCACATATGGGGGCAAAGCCCTAGAGAACATTGGGGAAGAACTTGCTGTTTCCCTTGATGTCTCAAAGGCAATTGACAGGGTTTGGCACACTAGCCCTTAGGGCAAGCTTCCAGCAAACAGCTTATAATGGTCTGATTGACTGGGTTAAGGACTTACTGAGTGAATAATCTGTTTGTGTTATTGTCAATAGCTTCTAGTCCAACCCTATTGTGACAAACGCCGGAGTTCCTCAAGGGTCAGTTCTCTCCGCAACTCTCTTCCTGCTGTACATAATGATCAGCTTATTCCCAGTGTCTATGGGTATGAAGACAATAGCACAGATGTTGGAGTTGGTGGAGAGATATGCTTAAGAGTCTCATTGGTAACCTTGATCTGCTTTAAAGCACAGGCGCAGAGTAACCAGCCTCAGTATTCTATAGAATGCATTTTGATGAGTGTGTGCAGGGTCTTAACCCGCTTGTTGTCGATACAACCAAATGGTTGTTCACCAACTGTCATTAGAACCAAATGGTTTGCTTCATCGTTTGTAATGCCTACAGCAAAGGTGAAATAATTTGCCGGCATCTGTTTTTACGTCCAGATATGTACAATCTAGGTGTGTCCAAGGCAAGAGTGAATAGGTTTTTGTTGCACTAAGATAGTGAGATTTACCATTTCGGGCTTTATCACCACTTACCACCAGGTGGGGTTGTGGTCAAGCAATGGCTTATGATAAGTGAAAAAAAAAACCTTGTTGGATTAGTATAGCTTGCTACATATATATTTATCTATGGATTAGTAGCACCTTGTAGAAGGAATATTAAGACTAGTACATGGTTTGTGAAATATCATTAACGAAATGAACTTTGGAAAAATGCTTACCGATCTGGGGGTAACCTCAGTCCGCAATGTGGCTTTATCAAAGGCAGAGGGTTTACATTTTTTACTCTTGCGATCTCTAGTAACACTTCCCGCGGTGGAGGATTCGTAAACGATTTGTCCAATTGCATCTGTACAGCCAACCTAACGTCATCAAGGTCTACAGTCTTTTTCTTGGCGTGATTTGCAAACACTCGAGCGTCGTCCAAAATACAAGTCACATATCGATATATGAACTCTAGAAGTTGATTAACGACCCGTGGTTCATAATCTGTTATTCCGACTTCCTTCATGATGGACATAATAACTTGTGCATCTTTTGGTATATGTTTTATTTGCGTGTTAACTTTTGATTTGTCTTTTTCGGACATTATTATTTATTTTTAGAAAGGTTTAGCGTAATATCTCTTTGAACATAAAAAATTGTTGTATGGTTGTTTGTTGTTTGCTTGTTAACTTGTTTGTTGTTACGTTTTGCCAATTAATACTGGCAAAAGTCTTACACCACACAGCCTAGTCTGATGTTTATTTTATTCACTAAATTCTTTACAATATTATGCTTGACCATAATATTATGCTGATGCGTCACATTGCAGATTTTGTGAGATATAAAACCAAAACACATAAAAAACATTGGCAGATATCAAAGCAGACCAAGCAGATAAAAAATGATTTATTAAACACCTACGCAGACAAAATAAATTTCAAACTACGTAAAGCAATAAGGCACGAGCGCGCAACACCACAGTTGTCAACAAAACTTGTTTCCATTTTCGGCGGCAACATCAAAGAATACGCTTGTTACCAACATTTGTTCCCTCGGTGGAGACGCTTGTTGGAAACAGTTGTAAACAGTTGAAAACATAACTGTTGTCAACATTTTTGGTGGATACGCGGCTTTACACAAGTAAGTTTCCGTTAAAACTCCTCAATCTCAAACTCTGTCAATGATTAATTGACATTGCTATTCCTAACCGATGATTCTGCCAGTTTCAACGTTCTTCATCTTTTTATGGCGGTTTGATAAAATTCACTAGTGTCAAGGTTTATTTCTATTCCTATTTTTTCTTATATAGTAATAACAAACATAATATGTAGTTTATATGCATAGTAGGTATCTACAATTCTTCCTTAAGGCCGGCCACATATATTTAGAGTTCCGTTTCAGAATTCCGATTCGAGATTCCGAAAATACATCACACAAATACGTTTATTTCACTTCGGAATAACAAGGCTCAGTTGAGAGACGCTGGCCATTGAGTCTAGACATTCTACCAGCGAATAATGACGCCGATTTTCTGATTGCGATTCCATTGTTGCTGTATCATTGTTACTGGGTGCATCCTCTTGACATCCTAAGATTGCAATATAGTTAATATTATGTAAAAACATGTATCTATCCAGATACTTTTTTTTAAATATCTATACACTTTTTCGACGAATTATTAACCAAATTAGACGAAAAAAAATGAAAGAAAAAAAAAGAATAAGACGAAAAGAGATACACATATAAGATTACATGTAAAAACATACAAATCTACTCGCTTCGGTTGTGCGATGCAAACTGGGTGGTAGGTGCGTTAGTACGGAATTTACGAATATGTGATGCGACTTATACAAAATCTATGGAAGACTTGCGTGCGGAATTCCGAACGCACAAGCAGTCATGCGAAATTTCGAATCGAAGAAAATTACTGTACGTGTGCGATTTGTCCTTGATTTTATATGGATTTTCTGCATTGGGAATCCCAAAACAGAATTCAGAAACGGAATCTCGAAACGGAATTCGGAATGTATATGACTGGCCTAAGAGAGTAAATACAGTTGTGTCGGTTTTTCTAATTTTATTTTCAAGTAGGTACCAGTCACCTTCCCCCCGAACGGGTTCCCGCCTTAATAGCCGTGGTTTGGTCACCCGCGGTGATCAAAGAGGAACCCCTTGACTGGCCCGTGGTGTAAGGCCGGCCCGAGGTGGCCACTCCGAGTGGGCTTAGCGAGCCCACTTCGGATGTGTGTCGGTGGGCTGCGGTGAGAGGGTTGTTCTCTCCCCATACCAATGCAGCCGAGGTGGAGTCGCGGAGGAAGAAGAGTGTTGGTATGGCGATGCGCCACTCGCCTTATCCTCCGCGACTCAGCCGGGGCCGCAGCGTTGATGCGGTGGTGGTGGGGCCGCGGGGGGAGAGGAGTGTTGGTATTACGAGGCGCCGCTCTCCCTACCCTCCGCGGCCAAACTTGGTTGGCGGCGGAGCCAGAGACCAGATCTGCCGCTGGGGTCGGGAAAGCGGATGCTACTAAGCGCTCGATTTTCCTGACCCCATAGCCTCCACGTATCGAACTCGGGAGGGGGGAGGGTCTGATACGCAGGTGGAGTTGGAGTCCGTGGAGGGGGGCGTGCCTTGTTATTCCTGGTGGGCCTTGCCTGAGAGGGAGAGTGGGGAGGAGAGGTCCTCCCCCGAGAAGGGGCTGCCATGGGGCGGCCGGCGCTGGTGGAGCCGCGCATGTGTGCGAAAGCGTTCCCGTGGCCCTGCCAATATGCGGCGAAGGTGGAACACCATGGGGTTTTAGTCGGTGCGAGTCCGATATAACCCTTTCCCCATGTAAAAAAAAAGTAAAAGGTACCAGTCACCTTTGGTTTCTTTACACTATGCCAAATATCATCAACTTCGATTATCGACACAGGCGCTGTGTTCGTGTCATAAAATGAGTTTCGTAGTCACTTGGAAGATAAGGTCAAATTGGCCTCTAAAAAGCTTGGCGTGCGCAGCAAAACAGGACAATAATTCATGCCGGCACACCGCTTGCAACTTTACAAGGCGCAGGTTCAGCCCCACATGGAATACTGTTCCCATCTCTGGGCAGGGGCTCCTCAGTGCCAGCTCCTTCCACTTGACCGCATCCAGCGTAGAGCAGTTCGAAACGTCGACGATCGAGTTCTTTCCGATCGATTTGATTCACTGGCACTGCGAAAAGATATTGCATCTCTTTTCGTATTTTCTCGCATCTACCACGGGGAGAGGTTTTAGGAATTGTTCGGACTAATTCCAGCTACTCAAATTCACCATCGCACATTGCGACAAAACTCGCGATACCATCCATACCATCTGGATGATTGGAGGTCCACCACTGTGCGATTTAGAAGAAGTTGTCTTCCTCGCACAACTTCCTTGTGGAATCGACTACCACCAGAGATTTTTCCGAACCGATACAACTTAGGGCCCTTCAAGAAAAGAGCTTACTCTTTTTTAAAAAGGCCGGCAACGCATCTGCAATTCCCCTGGTATTGCAGTTGTTTATGGGCGGCGGTAGTCACTTACCATCCGGTGCTGGTATAAAAAAATCTCCAAAGGCGAACTGTCGGTGATTTGCACTTCCACATGGCAGATTAATCGTTTGTATGCTACCGCGCTGTATTGATTGTTGTTAAATCCTCCTCTAGAACGTACTGCACTAAAAAAAATTCTATATGATCTTGAGAGAGTTTACAGGTCGAAAGAAACTTTAATTTTCCTGACTATATGATATGTAGCGATTTCATAGCTATTGCCATTCGACAAAAAACCAATAAAACCAAGTTTTCTACGACTCTATCAAAGCTAGGTTGTTATTTATTGAATTTTTAATATATTCATCCACTTTGTCACATTCAGCTACAACATTTTCAACGTTCTTTGCCTTTCAGACCTTAAATAAGTAGTCAAATATATATATGTCTATATATATTATATGTAAGCGAAATACTACTGAATGACTGACTCAAAACTAAAACTAAAACTATACACCCGATTCTCTTGAAATAAGTATTTGTATAGTTATGTACTCATTTCGCAATATAGACGTTCATTAAGAACGGATTTTACTATAGTCCTAACTAAAAAAAAAATAATAGGTTCCGCAATAAAATATTATCGTGTGCCCAGCGAAGCGACCCATAGAGCACAAAATATTGCTAGAATGTTGCAGGAATATTATTCTTTTTTTTTTGGAGTTTATGGCCTGGTATCTAGACCTTTAGGCCAAGTCTTAAGTATTTTTATTCGGTTTATTGTAATTTCCCCACTCCTTCATAGTATACTGCTTCACAATATGTTGATGCGTCACATTGTGCAGTTCTTGGGAGATTTTGGCGGCAACTTGATCCAGCAGACAGCTGATAGTTGGCGATGGTATCTAAAGGTGCCTATGCAAACAAACAGCTTATCTTGAGAATCCATCACCATCAGAGCACTTGTTTCACTGTTTCCACTAATAGTTCACATGCGTAGACACTTAATACACAAAATCGCAACACTTTTACATATCAAAGTCCACTTCAAACCATTATTTAAACAATAATACAGGAGCAGCAAACCGCCGCCGGTCAATTTCCCGCCAAAACTCGGAATATTATTCGGTAACGTTGTAATGTTGCACTAAATATTCTTGAAATATTACTGCAACATCCCTATGTCCGCTTTTTTACGTTGGTAGCAAGCTTGTGGTAATATTATAATATATATATAGTAATATTATAATAACATAACATGTCATATTTTAATTATATATATATATAATCTAAACCAACAATTTGAATTAATTTTTCGCTGCAGCGCGTTTCACTCGAGTGCTGGATTGAGCAAGCCAGAGTCCTGCAGCGTATGTGATTTCTTTTTCTAAAGATGATGGACATATCAACAGGACCTTTTCTGTAATTAACAAAGCATGTCGTGGATTCAAACTAACTTAATAAAATTTCAAATTGTCATAAAAAACATACCGTTAATACTGCTCGAAGAGATTTTAGATAATTCTGGTATTGGCAGCAATTTTATCACTTTTCAAACTCCATTTATAAATATTTTTTTACATCTTTTCAATATTCAATAAGGAAGAGTTTGATCTTCATCACTACTATACATTTTCCGTGCATTTTTCCATGTCATATCTTTCAATCACTTTTCTATTTCTTCTTCTGATAACTCCTCAGAATCCAAGACATCGGAAGAGTACATTGCATGGGCAAATTTTTCTTGAGCTGGATCCTATTCATCTAATAGTAATCCATCAGAAAATTTCACTAATCAATATTTTTTATTTTTTATTTTTTTTATTTTACATTGTTATATTTTTATAAATTTCAACTTCAACGAAAGTAACTAGAGAGCTGTAACTGTAATACACGATATTTGTGGCAGTATACGGGTATAGCAACGTGATCTTCATCAAGTTTGGCGCAATTTGGCGTAATTCAAACTGCGCCATTATGGCAATAACGCATTATTAAGATGTCAATTGACAGACTTTTTTTCTAATATCTTATTAATACTTCTACAGTCTTATTCATAAAAAGTTAAAAATAGGTTTATTAGCTTCTTATTAAGAGGTACCCGTAAAACATTATTCATAAACGCTTAATAACGCTAAAACGCATTATAAGTGTTCAATACCGGCTTCATAATTCATAAGTTATAGAAGGATCCACCGTACTCAAAGACATTAAAGTATATAATATATCTCTTTGACCGTACTATAAAGTATAAACCTGTAATAAAGAAAAATATGGTGGATCTGCGTGCGAGCATCGAGCAACGAACAGCTGATTGTTGAATTTGTATAGATTATTGTTAGCAATTAAATATAAAGAACAATTAAGCATAATATATTGAATTATCCTAATTTTAATGTAGTTATCTCTTGAAATATACATCTAACTTTAATAAATGTAAATCGAATTTCCGCTTTGTAGCTTTGAATTTCCGGTAAGATTTTTATTGTAATAGTTTCGGATTTGACTTCGAACAAAAGAGGTATAAAAATGGCCGTCACGACCCAAGCTAGGCATTCAGTTCTAAGGTATTGAAACTTAAGAGACTTGATTGTTTTGTGAAAAAGATATAGTGAAGGTAATAAGAGTAGAAGTGATTATTTGTACGATAAATAAATTGTGAGTTATAAACGGATGAAATAAAAGTGATATATTGTAACATACCTAAATTGTATTATTTGCTAACAAATCAGAAGTGGGAGATAATATCGAGCTACTCGGTATTTCGGACTCATTGGGTAAAACATAAATAGGTAAGTTTTATTTTCCCTCTAACTTGTACACAATTTATAGTTTGTTAATATCTATTCATATCGTCCATGGTTGATTTATAATAATATTCAAGTTAGGCTCAAATTGCTAAATTATGTCAGTTTTCTTTTCTCCTTCTATACTAACAGTTTTGGTCAATAATTTGGCTTCACATAAGCGTACTAGCCAAACTATGTAAAACTAATACTGTATCAGGATTAAAGATATTTTCTATTTATTTTGTGTTCAGAGTTAAATTAAAAAAAAAAAACATTTTGCTTTCTAGTCTTCTGTTAATATTTCAGTGACAAAAACATGGGACGAGACCGACGATCTCGTAAGCGTACGAACACGGGGTCTTGCCCGAGCTCATCACCAATGTCGTCTAGCAGTGGGGCCGGGCGACAGTCGAGATCAAGGTATCGAACTGACTCCAGCACCACTCGACGCAAGCGCTTGCGATGCAGCGGGCGAAGTGGTTCCAGATGTTCGCTGAATAAATGCAGCGCCTCCAGGCGTATGCAACGTGACCGAAGTACATCTATACGTGTGCCGCTTGAGCGCAGTACATCGAGGTATACCCCCGACCTCTCGAAGGACACACATCGAGTAAGAAGTGCAAAAAAACACCGATCTTCACCGATCAATGAGGGTGTTACGTCGTGTCTTTCTGCAAATAGCTTAATAGATACATTTAAAGAACTAGTTAATGCGATTAAACCTGATAATAGTAGCGATCGTTATCCTGCCATAAACGTTGTTCCAGAGTTCGATCCATCTAAGAGTAATCAAACCGTTGATACCTGGATTGTTAAGGTGAACGAGTGTGCGGCTATTTATGGTTGGTCAGAACGTCAGATAATCCATTATGCTCTTCCAAAATTAGTTGGTTTAGCGCAAAAGTGGTATCAAGGTTTGCCAAGCTTAATGTTTTCTTGGTCTGAATGGCAGGATAAACTAAGGTCAGCATTTCCAAGTAATCAAAATTATGGCCAACTGTTAACAGAAATGCTTGCGTGTAAGGCTCGATTTGGCGAGTCTTTAGAAGAGTATTTTTATGAAAAGATTGTTTTATTGAACAGATGCTTAATATTTGGTAAAAATGCTACAGACTGTATTTTATTTGGCATTGAGGATAGGTCTGTTAGAACAAGTGCCGAAGCGGCTCAATTTACGGAACCAGATAAATTATTAATTTTCCTAAGAAATGTTAAAACTGTTAGAAGACCTGAAAGGAACACCACAATTCAAGCAAGCACTTCTGAAAACAGACGGCCAAAAGTCTTTAAGCCGATACAAGGTAGTTCTGATATTAAAACTGTACCAAAATGTTATAACTGTGGCGAGGAAGGACACCCATATTTTAAGTGTAAACATACTATTAAAAGGTGTAACACGTGTCATAAGATAGGTCATTTAACTGATAGTTGTCCGAAACAAGGGTCCGCAGACAGCAAGTCTGTTTTAGTTATATCCAAAAATATGGATTATGATTTAAAATATTTTAAATCAGCCAAGGTTAATGACATAGAATTAGACTGTTTCATAGATTTTGGTAGTCAATGTACCATGTTGAAGGAATCTGTTGCTAAAAGTCTAGTTGGTTCGTGGTCAACGAATAATTTGCCAGTTTTACGAGGCTTTGGAGATTCTGTAGTGAAATGTCTCGGTACGTGTGAAGTCGAAATCGAAGTGGATCTTGTTAAAGCTACGGTACAAGTTCTTATTGTGGCAGATGAGTTACTAAGAGTTCCGTTATTGCTGGGACAAACTTATACTGAACAAGATCACATAGTTGTTTATAAAAATAAGGATAGCTTAAAAATAATTTCTAGAGATTCACAAAAAGAAACTAAGGTTTTGCTGTACGTCGCTGAATCTACGTCAGTTGCTTTTGGTTATAATGAAATATATGTTTATTCATCTCCAAATTATAAGGGTCAGTTATTTATAGAAGCTAGTAGTTGCCAATTACCTAAACGTGAATATGAAGTTATTCAGAGTGTCATACAGCTAAACAATGGTCAGGGACGGGTAGTGATTAAATGTGTATCTTCAACTCTATATTCTTTAACAAAAGATATGCTACTGGTTCGAGCTCTACCTTTAAAAAAATATTCAGAATATTTATGTAAATAAAATTGAACATAACTCTGCTCCTCCTGTTACATTAATAGAAATTTCAATGTTAAATATAGATAAAGACTTGGGCCATAGTGATAAAGTTAAATTACTAAATCTTCTAAACGAATTCAGGCAATGCTTTGCTTTTGCAATAAATGAAATTGGGTGCGTACAAGGTTCAGAAATGAATATTAAATTAAATGACAATAATCCCGTAGTATATAGACCGTACCGTTTGTCTCAACCAGAACGCGAGCGTGTTAGAGCTATGGTAGAAGAATTAGAAAACTGTGGAATTATCAGAGAGTCTACGTCAGAATACGCGTCACCTATTATCCTTATTAAAAAGAAAACAGGAGATTATCGTTTTTGTATAGATTTTCGGGCATTAAACAAAAAAACTGTAAAGGAACATTACCCTTTACCGCGAATTGATGATCAATTAGATAATTTATCTGGATTTAAATATTACACTTCTTTAGATCTTGCATCTGGCTATTATCAGGTACCTATGTCTATGTCTGAATCTTCAAAACATCTTACAGCTTTTATTACTCCTGATGGACACTATGAGTTTAATAGGATGCCATTTGGGCTAGCTAACGCTCCTTCTATCTTCCAAAGAACTATTAACAAGATTTTGGGCAATGCAAGATTTAAAGAAGCTTTTGCGTATATGGATGACGTGATAATTCCATCAAAAACAATTGAGGAAGGGTTTCAAAAACTACGTAATACTTTAATATTGTTCAAAAGGGTAGGCTTAACTTTAAAATTGGATAAATGTCAATTCTTCATGCAAAATGTCGATTACTTGGGATTTGAAATAAGTGAAGATGGTGTGCGGCCTGGAAAGAAAAAAATAGAATCCGTTGAAAAGTTTCCTGAACCCGCTAACCAACACAATGTTAGACAATTTCTGGGATTGGCTAGTTTTTTTCGTAGATTCATAAAAGGATTTTCTACTATAGCAAGACCATTAACACAACTCTTGAAAAAGGATTCTAAGTGGAGATGGGGTACGGAAGAAACTAATGCATTTTTATCTTTAAAAGAAGCATTAGTTAAACGCCCCGTCCTTGCTTTTTATAACCAGTCATATGAAACACAAGTTCACACTGACGCTTCTAAGGTCGGTATTGCAGGCATTTTGTTGCAGAGACCCAACAAGGAATCTCCTTTTAATGCTGTAGCTTATTACAGTAGACAGACTACACCTGAGGAGAGTCGTTTTACAGCTTATGACTTGGAAACGTTAGCAGTTGTCACATCATTGCAGCGGTTTCGTGTATATTTATTAGGTATATGTTTCACAATAGTTACTGATTGTAATTCTTTAAGAGCAACGTTTGAAAAACGTGATATGTTGCCTAGAGTTGCTCGATGGTGGAATATAATGCAAGAGTATGACTTTAACATAATATATAGACCAGGTCTGTCCATGTCACACGTCGATGCTCTTAGTCGAAATCCGGTTAAGTATAACGAAAATTTCGTTGATGTTTGTACAATTGATTCGAACTGGATTTCTACTGTACAGCAGAGCGATTCAGAACTACAACGAATTGTAAATATATTACAGGATCCCAATACAAGCAATCTTTTAGAAATAAAAAACAACTTTGTAGTAAAAAGGGGTCTGCTGTATAGAAAAACGCAAGATGGCGATCGCTGGGTTGTACCAAAGGGAGTACAATGGCAAGTATTAAAGGCTAATCACGATGATATTGGTCATTTTAGTGTTGATAAAACTTACGATAAGATCAAGGGTCAATACTGGTTTGCTAAAATGCGGAGATTTGTAAAAAAGTATGTGAATTCTTGTCTTGAATGTGCTCACAGCAAAATTCCAGCTGGCAAGAAAGCTGGGGAATTGCATTCAATACCAAAAGTTAATAGACCATTTGACACTATCCATATAGACCATTTAGGGCCCTTTGTGCGCAGTAAAAAGAAACTCTTATTTGTTGCTAATAATAGATGCATTCACTAAATTTATTATCCTAATACCAGTAAAAAGCACGAAAACAATCCATTCCATCAGAGCAATAAAACATTATTTTCACACTTTTAGCGTCCCGAGAAGACTTATTTCTGATAGAGGAACCTCATTTACATCTAAACGGTTCAATGAATATTTAGACTCGTTAGGTGTCAAGCACGTGCTGAATGCTGTTGCCACTCCTCGTGCTAATGGGCAAATAGAACGGTATAACCGTACAGTATTAGCTTCTTTAACAGCGTCAAATTTTGGTAAGCCTGAACATTTATGGGACGAATGTGTAAGTGACATTCAGTGGGGATTAAATAATACAATAAATAAAACAATTGGTAAAACTCCTGCAGAAGCTTTATTTGGTATTAAAACAATAGGAACCAATGATTCTTTGGTGCAGATTAATGTCTTAAGTGATTCCGATAATGAAAATGCACAAAATACTAATAATATTGACAGTATTAGGAACGAAATATCGCAACGAATTAAAATTGATCAAACAAAACAAAAGGAGCGTTTTGATAAGAAGCGGAAAATCTTAAAGTTCGTTGTAGGTGATTTGGTTAGAATAGAGAGAGAGATTCCTTCAACAGGTAAAAGCAGAAAATTAATTTCTAAAGTTCGCGGTCCTTATCGTATATGTAAGGTTCTCGATAACGATAGATATGTAGTCGAAGATACACCTATATCACGCAAAGGCAGACGTTTTAGTGGTATATTTTCCGTTGATAAAATTCATCCTTGGTTGGTTTATCAACGAAACTATGAGTCTGATACTCAAAGTTCAAATAGTAATACCGATGAATGAATAAGTAAATGATTACAAATAATTTGTTATTAGTGTTGCAAGGATCATTTTCTTTCTTCCTGTAATGATTAGAAATAAATAATATTTCTTTTTTCATTTAGTTAGTTATTACTATTTAAATAATTTTAGTTGTAAAAAAAAAACAATACTGATATTTGTTTATAATTATTTTGTTTATTATAGTACATTATATTAATGTCATCATTTATTAGGAAAATGAATATTGAAGACATGAATGGGGCTTCAGTATTCTTTACTTATTTCTTGCCTGTTGAGAACATAAAGGGGTCTCATGCAGGTGAATATTGAAGACATGAATGGGGCTTCAGTATTCTTTACTTACTTCTTGCCTCTTGAGAACATGAAGGGGTCTCATGCAGGTGAATATTGAAGACATGAATGGGGCTTCAGTATTCTTTACTCACTTCTTGCCTCTTGAGAACATGAAGGGGTCTTATGCAGGCGAATATTGAAGACAGGAATGGGGCTTCAGTATTCTTTACTTACTTCTTGCCTCTTGAGAACATGAAGGGGTCTCATGCAGGTGAATATTGAAGACATGAATGGGGCTTCAGTGTTCTTTACTCCTTTCCTACCTGTTGAGAACATGAAGGGGTCTCATGCAGGTGAATGTTGAAGACATGAATTGGGCTTCAATATTTTTGCGTTGTTATTTCATTAATTTAAAATAAACTGTAATTAATTTTATACATTTGATACTTTCCTTTCACGGGACGTGAAAATGTCAGGAAAGGCCGATTGTTAGCAATTAAATATAAAGAACAATTAAGCATAATATATTGAATTATCCTAATTTTAATGTAGTTATCTCTTGAAATATACATCTAACTTTAATAAATGTAAATCGAATTTCCGCTTTGTAGCTTTGAATTTCCGGTAAGATTTTTATTGTAATAGTTTCGGATTTGACTTCGAACAAAAGAGGTATAAAAATGGCCGTCACGACCCAAGCTAGGCATTCAGTTCTAAGGTATTGAAACTTAAGAGACTTGATTGTTTTGTGAAAAAGATATAGTGAAGGTAATAAGAGTAGAAGTGATTATTTGTACGATAAATAAATTGTGAGTTATAAACGGATGAAATAAAAGTGATATATTGTAACATACCTAAATTGTATTATTTGCTAACATTATTGTTGGTGAAATTGTTTTTTGTGGATTTTAATTGCTAGTGTCGTTATGCAAGCTCTGCAAGCTTTAGAAGCTATAGACCAAGTAGAAAATGCTCAGCGGATTTATTATGCAGGTACCTATTTTTGTCTATCAATGTGTGTAGTATTTGAAGACGGAGTCTTCAACGCAATGATTTATATAGATTATTTTAGTAGCAAGTGGTAGCAGAGCCACAGCTGTTGCTTCTCGAACATCCATTGAACAACAGGTGCAAGAAGTAACTTTGCAGTCACCAGCACCACAAATATTTAATTTATATATTTATTTTTTGTGCTCCGCTGTTTTATCCACCATTTCAAGATAAAATGGTCTATGTGCCAAACTTTTTATATAAATTTTCTTCTGTTTTAGTGTGATTAATAAATATACAAAAATCTTTGGATATATTCACATTTATGCTATTAGTAAGATTGAGATCATTTCATGTGTATTTCATTATTTCAGCAGTGAGTGGCAGCAGAGCAGCAGCTGTCATTACATCACCACCCACTTTTCAACAAGAGAGGCCCAGGAGGATAAGGAGTAAGCTTGAATTTCAATTAAGTGCTAATAATATAAACATTAGTTCACAAGATGATCAGCTTGAATAGAATTAAGCTAAAAATTATTTTAATTACAATACAATAAATTTTGGGTATTTTTAGATCTGAATCCTCGCCACTCGGTCGCTGAGCAAGAGAATATAGCTCGCCAGGATTTTTTGGCAGTTGCAGAATCGAATGCAGAGTCAATGAGGGTATGTTATTACATTTTAAGCTAAACAGAAGAAAAAACCAACAATATATATTTTTATGTGGTAGAGCCATGCTGCAGCTGTATTAGTAGTATAGTTGTAGCATGAATAGGTCGGATCGACTGAGGAAGGACCACGCTCTCACAGAATACCAACGTATAATAGCAGCTTAATTCTGCTATGTTTTGTATGGTGAGTGTAGAGAACCAGAGACCCTTTTTACTGAATTAGTTGGTCAATAAGTTATAATAATGTATATACAAATAAATGTGTTTATCTGTATTATTGTTGTTTAATAACTGCCTTATATTAATATTACTGTACTGAGCTTAAGCTCAGTGGGTTATTAGCACGCTATTAAAACATGAATAACTACTTTTTACGTAGTAGAGCCAGTTGCAGCTTTATAATAACCATGCTCACAAAAATAGCATCTTAATGCTACTATTTCTTATGATGAGTGTAGTGAACCAGAGACCCTAACCCTAACCTAAAACCTTGACTAGTAACGAGGCATTCCAGTATAGTCCTCAGGAGTGACAACGCATCTGCATTTTGATTTTTAAAGGGAGATGTAGACATAGGCATTGGTCAAGTCAAAACATCAGGTGGACTATGTGCTCGTATTACACTTTTATTTTGTAAAAAAAAAATATAAACTATTGTTGGTCTGTCAATAGATACATTATATGGCATACTTTATCCTAAAGATTCACTAGCATGCTAGAGAGAATTGGCAAGAATTTCTCGATCTATCTATATTTTTCATGACAGATGCTGGCAGCTGCAACTGAAGTGCAAGCAGCGGCTGCCAAAATGCAGGCAGAGGCAGCAAAAGTGCAGGCAGAGGCGTCTCTTTTATTAGCACAGGCTGCCAATAAAATAGGAGATGCCTTAACATTATATGTAAATAAAAATAATAAATAAATTAAGATGTTTAATGTTTTATTTCAATTCACATAATAGAATAGAATATTTTTTTAACTCCGCCATTGCCTGTCCCAGACCCGGATGAGAAAGGAGGAGGGGACGGTTCCGCCGGAGAGTGTGGGTGTATCCGGTGGACTAACACATCCACCTGCGCAGTCGAGCGCCGTACGCGGGGATGAAGGAGTCCTGGAGGGTTGAGCCGATCGTCGCTGGGGTATATAGTGGCGAGAGGCAACACGCCCTCTTTGGTCCGGATTTCAAGCTAAACGGTGGCCATATCTGCTAGCCACAGATAGGGAAATGGCCAAGCGCCCCGTCAGAGGGTCGCAGGCGAGGGATGTGGGGGCTGTCTAGTTTTCCTGAAAAGGGGCTGGGTGGTGATAAAGGCCATGCTGAAAGTGCAAGTGACAGTTTATTCGGGTAGTGGGGATGGGTATTGTCAGTCCCATCTACCAGCTGGATCGAGCTCCCAAAGTCGCGCCGTGAGCCAACTTCGCGTCCCTATATTCTCCCGGTAATCCTAACGCCTGAAATTCTTTTTTAAAGTAGGGCATTCCCAAAGGTGCGGGCGCCATGGAGGGTGGGAAGTCGGGGGGACGAATTTTAAACACAAAGCCAATGGACAATTTAAGGCCCAGTAAGAAAGAGGGAGAGGTGTCAGAGGTGCTTACCAGAGACACCAAAGAACAAAGGGGAACCGCCATTAAACCGTCGGTTCCACCGACAGTACCGTCCAGCGTAGGTGACCCCACCAAGGGAACAACTTCTGCGCTGAACGTTTCCAAAACCAGTTTCAATCCTGAGGAGCTGGACGAGAAAAAGGAGCAAGAGCCCGCGAGTAACAAAAGTCAAATTTCGGGAAGGTCGGAAGGAGTTTTTAAAAACTAAAATATAATTAGATGACCTGCCGATCTGACGGACCATCAGGAGGGTCTATCCGTGCAGGCAGTATAGGAAAGGCCAAAAAGAAGAATAAGAAGCAGCGAGAAAAAGGCCGAAGAGAACGAGCCGCGCTGGCTGCTTCTAAAACTAAAACCAGGGAGGTTGGGCAAGCTACTGCGATTGGAGTGCTTAGGGTTGGAACCAGTAGCCGCGCTGAAGCTGGGAAGGATAAAAATCCAGCCCAAGTGGAAGTTGTGGCCGCGGGAACCAGCTCTAAGATAAGCGTCCTGGGAATAAAGAAAGAGCAACCAAAAGGATGCTGGAAGAGTCCTCGCCGAGAGGAGAGCACAAAAAAGTGCGACTCGAACAGCAACCAAAGACTGCAAGAATAACCTACGCTTCCGCTGCTAAAGCAGTTTTGGGTGTGGCCTTAACGTGTGCGCGTTCAGGTCACATTACGAAGGAAGTAGCAGACGACATCCTCGTGGCAATACAGAGGAAAATGATCAGTGAGGCCTGGAGTAGCCAGGACCCTGATGTTAGACCAAACCCGTTTACACGGAGGGTGTCCTGAAACTGTGGTGCGACGATCAGAAGGCTCTGGATTAGTTGAAGGGGAATATTGCTACCTTTGACCTTAAATCCAACACCTCGCTGACTATAAAGAAACAGTCGGAGATACCACAAAGAGTCAAATGTGGTATCCTTATCCCTGATGTCCAGGGAGCCTGGAAAGACTCACGCGACATTGGTCGTGTGCTGGCATACCAGAACCGCTGGGTTAACATCAGGGACTGGCTGTTATTCAAGGCAGATAAACAGACGGACGTGTGGTTCCTCGTTGTTTCGGTGCCGGAGGATCATATCCCGACCCTGATGAAGGCCGGACGCCGTCTCGCATGTGTATGCGGGGCGGTTTACGTAAAATTCCAGGGTCGTGGATGTAAATTCTTTGACACTCCACCAAGCAAAGAGGCAGAAAATAACCCGGAAGTTATGGATACCGGAGACATGGTTACCGGTACAGCGGAATCACTGGAGGCCAAGTCCAGTGAAAAAACGGCCTGCACAATTGAGCCGAAGCCCCCAGTGGAGATCGGGCTCAGCGGCAGCTCACTGAGTGACGAGGAGGACTGCATTTTGCCGACCACCTCCGACTCGGTGGCTGACGATGAGACCAGAGATCTGCTGGCAGGTTTATTTTTGGGCGGGGACGGGAAGGACGCGATCAATGATGGCGTGCCCTTCGTCCAAAACTAGCCTAGTGCAGGGCAACCTCCACCACAGCGAAACTGCGTCGGCTCAATTACGCAAGTGGTTGGAGGTTCAAAGGACGGCCATAGCCTTAATCCAGGAGCCGTGGGTTGGGGCCGGCCTATGTGCTATTGAAATGTTCGAAGGTCGCTGCGTACAGGGCTAAACATCTCGGCACGCCGGTATCACTCCCTGAAGTTGCATGCAACATCAAAAGACTGTTGAGCTTCTTCGGGGAGATCTCATGGCCCGAAGAAGCATATTATTCCTGCCCACACGCAAAATACGCGCATAGACGTGGAGTTGCGGAAAACAGCCCGTCGTAAACTAAACTAAACTAGAATATTTTTTATCAAAATAGATTTTTTAGTAATTTTTCTATTAAAACCGAAAATAAACCTCTGTCCTGGGAAGAACCAGCAAGAAACCCAGCGGGACTTTTTTTTTAAAATAAAATCATTTTACAATATATTACTTTATACAATTAATATGAAACATTTACTATACACATCATTACTATACTTACATTATTATTAATATAACATAATACTGTAGATAATTAAGTATAAGCAGTATTTATGAGTCTTTGCAGGCGCTCTGCAACAGCTCGCCCAGTGCCAGTTACTCCTTCTGTAATAAAAACATAAAAGTTTTAAGATTATTCTAATATAGCATAACACTATAGATAATTAAGTAAAAGCAGTATCTATGAGTCTTCTTTGTAGTCGCTTTGCAACAGCTCGCCCAGTGCCAATTACTAGTTCTGTAATAAAAACATAAAAGTTTTAAGATTATTCTAATACAGCATAACACTATAGATAATTAAGTAAAAGCAGTATCTATGAGTCTTCTTTGTAGTCGCTTTGCAATAGCTCGCCCAGTGCCAATTACTAGTTCTGTAATAAAAACATAAAAGTTTTAAGATTATTCTAATATAGCATAACACTATAGATAATTAAGTAAAAGCAGTATCTATGAGTCTTCTTTGTAGTCGCTCTGCAACAGCTCGCCCAGTGCCAATTACTAGTTCTGTAATAAATACATAAAAGTTTTAAGATTATTCTAATATAGCATAACACTATAGATAATTAAGTAAAAGCAGTTTATATGAGTCTTCTCTGTATTCGCTCTGCAATAGCTCGCCCAGTGCCAGTTACTCGTTCTGTAATAAAAACAAAATTTTAAGATTATTCAAATATTACACAGACAACATAGTCTAATCTAATATTACCTAAACAACATTATTACCTGTATCTTCCAAACCATCATCATTATAGCTATCAACAATGATTTCTGTGAATGTGGTGACATATGGTTTATTTTTCAAGAACTTGAAGTTTTTTTTAATAATATTCAATTTTTATTTTTATCAATGTCTCTTCTAGGTCTAAGTTTCGTGCTTTCCTTTCTTCATTTGCCATTTCGGCTTGATGGACCTCTTTCCTGCACTCAATTTCAGTATAGGCTATACTTGATGCATGATCTGAGGTCTGAAATAGAAATAGTTATGTTTGTGTATTTAAAAAACTCAAAGCAACAATTTCATAAATTAACATAATCCCTATTAGAATAGAGGTCATTGTAGTTACCTTTTTCTCACTTTTATGTTTTCTTCCAGGTTTCTTAGATGGTGTAAACAGTGGTTTTGGTGGTGAGCCAATAGATATAACCTGCAGCAATAGAAACTGTTAAAAGAAACTTGTTTACATTAACTTAATCTTAAATGTTTCATCAAATAAAATTCAAGTTTGAATAGACCATTGCATTTTTTCAAGTAATATTTTTATCCCTAAACTATACAATGCACATACTGGGAGATAACTGCTTCCATGCTTTCAACAACATCAGGATTACATATCAAGTTACGGGTTCGATTTCCAATTTGGCACATGTTTAGTTAGTACTTAATTTATGACATTTCACATATTTACCTTTCGTGTATTTTGGACGTCCTGAAGTATTACTACTGTGAGATACTTTACTGTACTCATTGTGTCCTACAAGAGTAAAATAAAATAAAATTAAAATTAGATATGAAAAATATAAAAATGACTTGCTATCTCAATACATTACTGATGCTCACAATATCTGAAGTCTTGTTTTCAATGTTGACAAGTTTAATTATCTCATCCACTTCGATCTCATTTTGCAATGGCTCCCCAATCTACAAACAATGCAATAAATCATTCAATTACTAATGAACTATATTATGTAAGTATGATTTTTTTTGATAACAATATCATTAAGTAAACTTTAGTAGGTATTTAGGCAGAAAAGGAACAACAATGTTTATCAAATGACAGTTTGTACTAGGTGGAGATAAAATTTGTGACTTTCTTAGAATCTTGACATATACCTGATTTATTTCATCAGAATCAAATTCATTTGTGTCAATGACAAATTTGTTAGGGAGCCATGAACAGATGTCATCTGCATTTTCGGGGTTTGTTGTTGGAGGTGGACCACCACCAGTCTGGAGAAGATTTTTACGTTCGACAGATTTAATTGTCTTTTTTGTCATTTTAATGATGCTCCATTGGGATTTTATTTGTGGGAGGGTCCGAGTGCCACCTTTACACATACTGTTGAAACTGGAAAAAAGTATAAAAATTGACATAAATGTTTAACATTTTAATATTCAAAATGGGCTAATCTTAATGCAAGCAATTCTGAGGGCTTTGTTGCACTTGCTCATATATCAACCCGTCCAATTCTATGAGCTATGTGGACTGCCCACTGTTGCTTAAGCTTGCAACTTAAGTCTGAATCTGTGTCAGCAGCTTTATTCTTCAATAAGTTTCGTCATAATGAATCCTATTACATAGGGAGTCTCCTGTCATAGCTCTTCCAGAAGACTGTTAAGTGACTTTAAACTTAGATGTAATAGGCCAGCTAGAGACAAAGTGACATGTTTCTGTTGCATAGTAATGTAACTGACCGTATATAGAATATCATTGCGTTGAAGACTCGTCTTCAAACACTTCACACATTGATAGACAAAAATAGGTACCTGCATAATAAATCCGCCCATGTTGCTAGCTTTTTCGAGTTCGTATTAGTATTAGTATTTTTATTTTCAATCACTGATACACACTCCCTTACCAAATCCATCAATAAATACTATGAAAAGAAAAAGGATATTATTATAACAATACAGTGAACTAACACTTGTGCACTAAGCACCTATGAGAACATTACTTTAGTTACATACTAACCTTATCTTCCTCCAGCCAATTTTCACTTCTTTTCCGCTTTTTACTTGTACTGTTTTTCCATTATTATTGAGTATAAAATAAAATTCAAATCAATAGTGTATAACATTTATTTGTATCTAAAACAACAAATTTTATGCTAAAAAATGATTATACCGATAACATTAAAATTTTACTTGGTAAGTTTGTAATAACATAATAATAACTAAAATTATAGTTACCGAATTGATAATTTGCAGCGTACAATTTTCAAACTACTTAAATCCTATGAAACTAGAGATAATCTTTAATTTATTTAAGTAATTAAATTCATCTTTAAACAATGAGGCCTAATAATTTTATGCTCACCAGATGTCGCTAGTTGACACTGAGGTAATTTTTTTGTTACGCAATGTAATTTAATTGAGAAGTTGTTTAATAAAAGTTTATCAGTTTCTAGAGTATTATATTAATACACAAAACATTGCGTCAGTGGTTTGCTCTTTAATTTTTTGCACTTTTTTAACTTTTTTTTTTATTTTTCTACTTTTATGAATTTCTGTGGTTTTTTTTAATTTATTTTTAATGTTATCAATATAAAATATAGGTAATCGTACAGAAAGAAACAATAAATTTTACATTTTCCCAACAAATTAATTTCCCCGCTATGAAATCTGTCAAATGTTATACTATAATTTTTAACAGTGGTAGAGCCACGCGGCAGCTTCTGCTGTCGCACGGATGGGCCGGCTCGAACCGGGGTGGTACCACGACCTCACAGAAAACCAGCGTGAAGTAGAGGTTTACCTCTGCGTTTCGCTTGGTGAGTGAGTACAGGTGGCCGGAGACCCTTTTTACTGGGAATGAGGCATTCCATCTTAGTCCTCACGGGTGACAACGCATCTGCATTTTGATTCGCAAACGAGGATAGATGTAGATGTCTATGGGCCGCAGCAACCACTTACCATCAGGTGGACTGTGTGCTCGTTTTTCACCCTTATCCTATAAAAAAAAACTCACTTTCTAGTGGCGCCGCACTGGTGGCAGAAAAACTCGTGGATGCCGTCATTCTCGATACACTTTACGCTCGTTGTACTTGCTATTTTTTAACCGAATTCAAAAAGGAGGAGGTACTCAATTCGATTGTATTTTTTTGTGTGTTGCCTCATAACTTTTTTCTAGGTGATTTTAATGTTTATTTTTTTATTTGAAAGCTGGTGCTTCTCATGTGGTCCCATATAAATTTAATCAAGGTCAGGTTTTTCTTAATAATTTATATTGAAGTCAGTTGTACAAAATTTTTAATTTTACCACTTGTTCCTCAGTTTAACGTTGGTATATAAGTCGACTTATTCCTACTGTAGCAGGTATGGACAATCTCTAATGTGAAAATTGAAAAACTTCAAAATTACTAGCTTGACTGACTTACACAAGATCTATGACAAAAGACATGAATTTAACTACTTTATATTACTGCGAATCTCCGCGGTTTAACAGTGAGATACTCGGTGAATCTTGGTGTCACGTACACAAAGTGCCCACTGCCCATTAAGAATTAAATATACCTATACCATTTAAGTTTAATCCTATTCTCTATTTTTTGTAATTGATAGAAATTATTTTCTATTTCCTAATTTATTTCTACTTCTATTTATATAATTATTATATTTTCTAAATTTATCTGACGCAGATAGCCGATTGAAGATGTCATAATAATAATATCTTTGAGTAATAGATATTTTATTAATTTTAATATACATAATACATATCCGCTTCATAAGCGGATTATTCAAAAATTCTAATATGGTTAAGTGTAGAGATAGTTAGGCTAAGTAAACAAGGTTAATTATAAATATTTGCCCTCCATAACCATAGCGCGGTGTATTTTCCGTACACTGACATCTAGCGGTACAGTTCGCAACAGTTTATAGCTACAGTTTTGTAGCAGTAGCACAGAACACACTGATGCAAGCTAGCACTAGCTACTGTTTGCTACACTTCGAGGCCCAGAATCCCGAAAGAAAAAATATAACCAAGTAACCAACAAATAATAATTAATCTGTATTTAGATGTTTGTCCATCATTTTATGTATGTAAAACTCCACGGTACAGGAGAAAATCCTAGCGTAGATGCAACTTTTATAAATAAATTAAAAAAAAATGTTTATTTGTACGCTGGAGGCATCGATCACTAATAAAAAACTAGATACACAATCGTCAATCCCACTCGATAATTTGGGTGCGCTTTTTAAAATGAGGGCTAATAATTTTCTGCTCACTAGATGTCGCTTGTTGACACTGAGGTAAAGTTTTTTTGTTACACAATGTCATTTAGTTGAGAAGTTAGTTTTTAATAAAAGTGCTAAAAATTAAAGAGCAAATCACTGAGGCATTGTTTTGTGCATTAATATAATACTCTAGAAACTGATAAACTTTTATTAAAAACCAACTTCTCAATTAAATTACATTCTGTAACAAAAAAACTTTACCTCAGTGTCAACTAGCGACATCTGGTGAGCAGAAAATTATTAGCCCTCATTGTTTACACATGTTTATCTTTTTTTTTGAACAATTTTCTTTTGTAGTTTGGTTTATCTATTTTTAATCTAAGGAATACTACATATGACTAATATTTCTGAAAGAAAAATTATTTTTTACACAACAATTAACTAACCCGCTAAATGTCTTAAACATCTCATTCCACAGTGGCGCCGCCCTGGTGGTCGAAATAGTCGTGGATTAACACGTTAAATCAAAATCATTACATAAAAACAATAGCTAAACATTTGATAATTTTGTTTTATTTACACATTAATACAATGGTAAGCACGTTTACTATCTACTACATAATTTTTTATTTAAAGCTAATTTTATAATATAAACTTTTTTTTCATTTTTATGAACTCTTAGCTAACAGCGACGCCCAGCGGTGACACTAAACAACAAAATGTATTTTTCACTACTTGAGTACCAAACTTTATATTTAGAAAAGGTCTTTTTTCGTGTAATTTTCTCCCTGTTGTTGCATATGGTTGCATATTATCTGTACCTAATTGATTGTAGATGGCACATTGCTTAACAAGGAGAGTACAGTTGGTATTTTCAAGCCGCTTGCAAACTCTGGCAAACCATGAAGCTTGTTAACTTTTCTTCTAGTTTTCAAGAGCGAGTTTGCAGTCTGTAAAGCAGTGCTCCTTTCAATAAAGTTTTTTTGTTCTAGGGATTTCACCAACTGTAATATAAGGTCAAGTATTTACAGACAAAGTCTTGTTTAAACCACAAAATATCTTGAATAGCATATGATCTGGTGGCACAATTCCTTTGCGTTCTGATCGGAAGCATGTGATAGAATAATAATTTTTCACCCCACTGTACAGAACTTCTTTACTGTGCTGGCATCGATGTGTGCTGGTCACCAATGAGGGCTAATAATTTTCTGCTCACCAGATGTCGCTAGTTGACAGTGAGATAAAGTTTTCTGTTGCACAATGTAATTTAAGGGGCTACTCCATGCGAACGACCTTGAGCATTCGGCCGGCGCGCCGACTCGCTACAATATATTGCGTAAGAAATATGTAAGACGCCACCTACTGTACGAACGTAGTATTATTTTTTCAACATCAATAAACTATTTTATGGAAATACACACAGCGTACAACGATAAATGTATTTTAATTTTTTTATTCGGTATATTAGTTGCATTATATTAGAATTATGTATTCTCATATATTATCTAATTATGAAATTTTCTAATTAATTATATATTAAAAATGAAGCATTGAAAATTATGAGTTTAAAAGATACCTACTCACTATAGGCAAATAGATAGATAGCTCGCCTTTTGTACAAATATTTGGTGCAATAAAGAATAAATAAATAAATAGGATGTTGATGAGGATGAAAATCAATTTTATTTCTACATACGTAATTATATTTATTTATACATAAGGGTTACTTTAATAAAGGTAATACAAAAATCAACAAGAAGTATAAGGGTTCAATCTTTCAATTTCAATTTTAAAAAAACGTTACCCCCACACTAGGATTTTCTCATGTGTCGTGGAGGCAGTTTACAAACATAAATTGCACAAGGTCAAACATCCAGACCCGGAACAATTATTTGTAGGCCATACAAATACTTGTTCCGTGCGGGAATCTAACCCGCGGCCCCCAGCGCAACAACTGATTGCTAAGCCACTGCGCCACGGAGCCATAGCCGGGTTATAGCTAAAGTGACCATATGTACCGTTTTGAACGGGACTGTCCCTTTTCTCGGTCACCTGTCCCATTGTCCCCAAAAGCTCCGGGACACAAAATTGTCCCGTAACTCGTTGGATGGAAGTATTCAAAGTCAACAATCTTCAACATATTTTTTTAATCGAATATATTTTATGCCTACCTGGTACAAATGCTCCAGTAGAAAGAGTATTTTTCTATTTTGAATAAATTGTGGACGTCTGAAAAAAACACTTACGGTTCCAGTTCTGAAGGCGATGTTGTTAACAAAGGTAACAATAAAAAAAAACTTGACCAGAATTTTATTTTTAATCATCATCAACTTTATTAAAGTAAATTTAATCCACTGACAAATGTAATTAATAATTAAAAAAAATATTGTTGCATTTAATAATTACCGTCTATACCGAATATAATTTTATAGTGAACACTAATTGTGTAAAGTTATAGTTTTTAGAGTATAAATAAACCCATTCCCTTTTTTGAGTTAAACAATAAATGGTCAGTTTAGTTTTTTTAGTTAAATTTAGTTTAAAAAATTTTAGTTTATAGCAAAAAGTAGGTATATTAATACCTATTTAGATACTTTTTACCGAATTAGGGTGGATGCCCCTAAAACCAGTCATGCCCCTAATTCCAGTCTTTTCGCCTTTTTACTTCATAAATAAGATAAACTAAGATAAACATGTGTAAACAATGAGGGCTAATAATTTTCTGCTCACCAGATGTCGCTAGTTGACACTGAGGTAAAGTTTTTTGTTACACAATGTAATTTAATTGTGAAATTGGATTTTAATAAAAGTTTACCAGTTTCAAGAGTATTATATTAATACACAAAACAACGCCTCAGTGGTTTGCTCTTTAATTTTTTGCACATTTTTAACTTTTTTTTAATTTTTCTACTTTTATGAACATCTGTGGTTTGGTTTATTTATTTTTAATAAAATATAGCTATAGCTAGCCATATTTAAATATAAAATATAGCTAATAGTACGGAAAGAAACAGTAACATTTACATTTTTCGAACGAACTAACTTCCCCACTATGAATAGTATTACACCCATTTTCAAAAAGTGTTTTAAATGAATTCTATAGTGATAATGAAACACTATAATTTTTATATAATTTTTTTAAAACCGAATAGTGACATAAAAATTACTTTTAAACTATCGTTTTAAATTTTTGCGTGAAAACGCTAGCCGCCATACTGTTCAACTCGTGACGTCACTGTCCTAGAATTTTGACAATTTTGCAAAGGAATAAGATACTTTTGAATGTTTAATAATAAGTTATCATCTATATCATTGTTGTGTTGTGCCTGATTGCAAAAATACGAGCATAAGAGAGAAGTTATGGATTAAAGTGTCAACTGATTTAAATATGAGTAATACTTGGTTAAAACTGGCAAGAAGAGACCCGAAGGCATTGTCTACAAAATCTAAACTATACTTCTGTGAAGATCACTTTGATGTAAGTATGACTTATATTTAACTATCGATTAAACAAAACAAAGCATCATGACATGATAGGTACCTATTGCAAGTCAAATTTTGTAATAGATTAGGTGAATCGCTCGTCTGTCGCGCCCTTGTGGGCCATTTTGATAGCCCTTGCAAGTGCAGTGCAGTGTTTTACTTAATTCCTGTTTTCTTCTATTATATGGGAATAAAGACATGGTTTGTGCTCAGACCAAATAAAAAAGTGACTTTTTGTGACTCACCTAAGCTTATATCGCTCATTTGGAGCGACAGTGACATAACTGCAAATTTGTAAAATTTACACTACGCCAGTTTTAAGATATTTTCGTAACACCATTGAAGATTCCTTACTTTTCTTACAGTTACTGACTCTTTATCTATTTTATTATTGTAGTTTGAACTCTGGGCTTGAAAACAGACACATTTATTTTCTATATTCTTATCCAAAATAATGAGAAATAAATAAAAAACATTTTAACACTTACAGTTGCGTCGCTGTTGCCCTAGGCAAAGAAAGCTCGGGTAGTTATGACCTTCGTTGTCTCTTATAAAATAAAACCAATATCGTTCCAATCAACACATTTTGTATTATTTCAATAAAAATTAACAACGGCAGTCAGTGGTGACATAGTATGAATCATTTGTAGATGTCCTTCATCTTAATTACACTTTAATAGGAACTATTCAATACGAAATTAAACAATATAGTAGGTATATAAAATTAGTTTTTTAACCCTCTTAATAACTACTATCTAATATGGCACAGGAAAATCAGCTGTTTATAACAATATTCTTAAAATCTAAAAAATGTGCAGGGCACATTTAAAAAGTTATTCTTAAAAGTCAGTCTTAAAAGATCAGTAGAATGTTAGAACTATTTTTAAACATTTCAGTCTTACGTTCGTTTCATTAGACATACTACTTACATAAAAAATTAAAACTTAATAAAAACAATAAAAAAATTGTACCTACTCAGGTAACTTAAAACAAACTCTCGTAAAATCCGGAATAGCACCTGGGAACAATGTTTTTTTGTAACAAAGTACGCAAATCCTGCTTTTTTTGATCAGAAATCGTAAGTTTTGAATTGTAAGCTGCTCTCAAACGTATTTCAGTAATATTTAAATTATTATCGGACCGATTTTTTCGAGTATTAGTAGATATGTTTTTGATTTGACAGTTATCCATTCACCCTCGTAAGAATATTTTAAATCGTAAGTCTCACTATTTTTAACAAATCGTATAGATTTTATTTCAGATAGTTTTATCTGGTTACCTTGCAGATCTTTGTTAACATTTAGTGTAATATCTTCAAATAGCTTTTTTAAATCATAAAAATCGTCATAGTTAAGCTCGTTTACTACAAAAGCATTCCCAGTTTTCTTGGTGTTGCGTATAAGTTGCACGTACTGGTATGGAATATAGATAGGACCTGACTTTTTTGCTCTTTTAATTGACTTTTCGATGAGCGAATGAGCATTGTCGCCCTCATTTTGAGTGTGCCCACGTATCAAAAATTTATGTGTGATTGAATTTATTGGAAGAGTTTCAACCGCATAGTAATACATGCCAAGCAGGAATCTGAAAAAGTAAAATATAACTTAAATACAGAAAAAATGGTTAATTTTAATTCTGTTTTTGTGCGAAAATAATGACTATAAATATACCTATTTTTTTGCTGACCACAGCAGTTGTCAGAATAAAATATTATATTGCTATTGGCATGACGCTCTGCAGTCTCTTTCAGAAATTTGAACACACAAGAACCAATTTCTATAGCTCCTCTATTGCCAAGACCCTCGTGCCAGAAATAGCAATTTGTTACGCTATCTTTTAAGTTTGTAACCTGTTAAAGAAATTTAATATTAGTTTTTTTTAAGCTCATACTCACTCGTGAATCCAAAGAAAATAAAATACTTACCGTAAAGTTTAGGCAGTTCAACTTTGATTTGTAAAAAAACGCTGAACTATTACCGATAGGTACAGGCATAACTGCCTGTAAATCGTATATTGCAACGATATTGTTACCATCTTCTTTTAGTAACTCAATATCCTTAGTTTTCTCTTTCCTACTTAAATCTTTTTGTTTTAAATGCTCTTCATAAGCTTCTTTTAATTTGAGTTGGTCTTTCCCGACAGCATTTTTATAAGACTCGCATAGATCACACTGATCTTTTTTGGGTACAAAAAATGATAGGTTAAATTCAGTGTTGAAAATTCGGTAATACGTGTCAAAAGTTGCCGATGGCATCGTTCCTCTACTAGATACGTAATTTCGATGCAGCTCTTTAACGGTAAGACCGCCATCAATAAATTCACGAGTTGTGTTAGCCCGAGTATAGTGGCTCTCAATTCTAGGCACGGAATTAATGTGATCGCGAACGGATTGCATGATTTCTGGGTTTACTTGATTATGATGAGCATGCTTGCCACGCTTGTCCTGAGGGATCACACCTGTACCAGAACTGTTTTTACCTTCAATAACCGTTCGCAGTGTTCGCTCTGATATACCCAAACTATTTAAAAAAAAAGTTTTGCACGTCCGCTTAGTTTCACCATTCACCGTGAAATTAAAAACACAATTTTGGTTCCTAGCTTTGGCAACTCCTTCTTTTACTCGACGGTAGGGAACTTTCAAAGTTATTAAACAGGAGTTCAAAAAATCACGCTGTCTTTGTAGTGATCCCAAGCCCCAATAACACTCAAATATCTCCTGTCTTTGTTCCTCCGTTATTTTATCACGGCATTTGAGCCTACATTTTTCTGTGCAAGGTGGTTTAATAGATTTAGCTGCAACAGTTTTGCCAGTTCTAGATACGTATTGTTTTCCAGAATTTCGCTGACGTTTTCGTACATTTTTTATCCATGCAGATTCATTACGAACTCTCTTCTTGCCTCTCTTGGTAACTGCAGTCTCGGAAGGTAGCGCTAAATCTTGGCTGGTATCTATAAAATTGGAATTTCTGACGGAATCATGAGTAATCGATGTTGATGGTGAGCTAGAAGTAGTACCAGATGAACTAGACGATGAAGTTGAGCATGAAGAGCCCGAAGATGAGCTAGATGACGTTGAATTAATACGGTTGCGTTGTACAGATTTCTCTGGCTTATATTCATCACCACTATCGTCTGGAGAAAAGTCTTTAGTTTCGTCTTCACTATCGTTTTCGTTGTTTTCTAGGAGGATCGGTGACGGATCCGCCTTATTTAGAGAAGAAATAATATTTTCTGTCACAATCGATGCTAAAATAAACAAACAATCATTGAAATAAAATAGTTAATCCGAATACAACTACAACAATGTACAATCACAAGAATATAACTTTGCAAATAAACGTAAGTAATGTAGAAAAACCGACTTACGTTGACTAGAGCAAGCAGTATCAATGTTTGAAATAATGTTGCTGACGTCTTGGTTTTGTTCTGCAGAAAATATCTCTGTAATTTAGCAAAGAAATGTTAAAACTTGACAAACATTATTATTAAAACCAACAAAAATATTAACGTACTGATTATTTATTTACCATTTGCACTAGTAGAAATAACAGTTTTTGAAGGAAGAGACTGGTCCCCAATACTATCAAATTTTGAACATTCTTGCTCACAAAGTTTGACTAACATTCGTGCTCGACTTCCCATTTTGATAGCTTAAAATATATAACAAATTAACATAATTAAATTTGGTCTAAAATTATTACAATTAGTCATAATTGTTATTGGTAAAAAGGCATTACAGTACAATAATGGCGTATTTATATTTACGTCTAAAAAAATACCGAATGTTTGGTGATACAACGGCGCAATTGTATAATACGACATTGTGTCCACAAAACTGTTTTCATTTCTAGTTGATATTGTCAGAAAATACAATTGCGTCGTTGTAGCACCGATGTTTAATAGCAAAATTTGTCATATTTACCTTCGCGCCGATGTAGCTCCCTGACCATAGATAACACCTATATACCAGGAATAGATGCGCCACTCACATTTCAGTTTTCGATTGAGTGTACCGTGTGCGCTAGATGCCGCTGTATTCTTTTAGTACATCGCGGCTTGCGGTAGTTACCACTAGATGGCGTATTTCGTCAATGACTATATTGATATTTATGAAATAAGCAGTTTTATTATTAATGTTTATGTATGCATTCTACCAGATAATTATTGGATATCTACAATAATTATCTTAAATCTCCAAATAGTAATTTTGTAGATAACATTAACACTAATAAAATTTAGCCTATTTCACAAAAGATTTTTGTAATATTAATATAAAAGACTGATAGTAATTTTAATTATTTATTTATTTTCTTTTATGAATTTTATAATATTTGAAAGCTTGAGCTTTAACATTATCATTTTTACAATCGTTACTTAATAATTTTCCCTTTAGCAGCCTATTAACATTGGTGCACCAACTGTGAACAACCTCATTTATTGTTAAATTTAACAAATAATCATAAAGCCTCTTATTATGATTTTCACAGGAGAGGAACGAAAAGTTGCAAAATATTTTAGTTTTCTGAATGATCGTATCCTTAATATTCTTTATTTGTGGTTCTTCAATCAATTGCGTTTGGATTATAAGGTAAACTTCATCTATGAATGAACACAACGCCTCCGATGGATATTTACATGACTTTTTTGTATAGTCCCTTTCTAAAATATAATCATATTGGGTCGGAGGTGTTGTGCTTAACAATTGCATTTTACACACGTTACAATTTTTACATATATTTTTTATACACTTATGCACTAAATATCCAGCAACATAACGTTTAGCTTCCTTAGTAGTTAAATTGCTGGGTTCTGAGTTCTCATTTTGTCCAAACAAATTTATTAAAGAATCCACATTTATATTTGCATCTGGTTTCTCTCCTGTTTCTATTTTTTGCGAATTAATTAAACATTTTAGTGGCTTTAATATTTTGTTATTGTCACGTTCACAGTTTGCGCCAATTGAATGAGGGGAAGTTAAATTATTAACTAACAAAGTTTTATATGCTCCAGTAAATTGGCAGCATGTTGGTGATACATTTCGGATCCCATTGCTCCTGATACTGGAAAAGAAATTTTCCAGTGGATCCTGGTTCAGGTTTCTCATTAATAAGCTGCTTACACTGTGTTTAGCGTTTAAATAAGAAAACATTTCTTTTACTACATGGATATTATGTATCCAATTTTGAATTGATGGAACCTTTACAAATTTTGTAGCCCCATCTTTATTTACTTCATAACCCATAGAGTTCACTATAGGTAAAGCTTCATCCCAGAGCTTAAAATGCAGCGAGTTTTTTCTCAATGCTGATTTGTATAGTTTTGCACTGTCTTGGTAACAATGACCATTGAAAGAGTCAAATAACTTATCAACTAGTAGCAGCAGATCAGCAGTTGCGAGACACTCTTTTGGCAATAGATTATGATCTGAAAAAGAAAACATTATTAATTATTAAAAATTTAAAGATTTTTACTATTTCCTTTTATAATGTGAAGCTGTAGTGGCAATGAATCAGTCATATAGCTCGAAGAACTGACGACCGATGGGGACGAAAGGTTCTCGAGTGACAGCCTTGTATTGGTAGGGGAAATGTATAGCAGCCCCGAACTAGATGGAGTGACGACCTAGTAAGACATACAGGAAGTCGATGTATGCAGATAGCTTAAGACCGTACTTTGTTTTATCATTTGAGAGGTTGGGGATACCTATGTTCACCAGTGGACTTGTAAAGGGCTGTAATTACGATGATGATTAATATCCATACTAGTATTATAAACGTGTCTTTATATCTGCCTGTTACCTTTTCATGGCCATCCAATTGAACGATTTTGGCGAAATTTGGTACAAAGATAGCTTGTGTTCTGTAAACAGATATAATTTTTTTGACAGAAAATCAGAGAGCTTTCTGAATTTTAAAAAGCTAAATCCACACAGATGGAATCGCTGGCATCATTTAGTACAGAAATAAAAATACAAACTTGCTAAGAAGCGTAAAGCTGCAGATACCCGTTGGCTGAAAACTTGAGCTGCATATTTCACTTCCATTTTAGGAACTTTGTCGTTGTTGACATGCATCTCCGTTAATTTGTTCACCAAGCGAATGTCATGTTCTCCCACATCAATGTCAAGTAACATTCGTAAATGACTCCATTTTGCAACCTTTATTTCTCCGTTTTGGGTGTATTTTAAATTTTTGGTCATTAGGTTGTTTCTCAATCCCTTGAGTACATGTGGAGGATCAAAAATTGGAAAGATTTTGCTGTCATCAATTTCAAAAGCCAAACTTTTCCATTCAGTGCCATTACGAAGGTATTTTTCTTTTGTTTCATTAAGAAGATTTTTTATAACTTTCATATTTGTTGGGGATTGGTCACAGATTGTAGACACAATTTTTAAGCCAGTGCTGTTGACTTGTGCTATTACTTCTTTGATTAATTTCTTTAATTCTACACTGTTTGTTGTACTCTGGCAGAATGTAAAGCAAATCGGTTGTTTAAATTTTCCCTTAAGACTTTTCAGCATAAATACTAATGCATGATCAGCAATTTTTGAGGTCCTATGTCCCCCAAAATCTTCAAAACCAACGATTTCATCCAGGGAGTTTTGATAATAAAGTCCTGGAGTCAATGCCACCTCATCAAAAATTAATGTGCACAGCTTTTTTTCATCAGGCAACTTTTTCACAGTTTTAGCTAATTGTTTCATTATGGTCTCGTTTATGCCTGTAGTTAAAGAAATGCTGCTTAACATTTTTTGCATGGTTCTTTTAGAAGGCAAACCAAAAATCCTTTGCAAGAAGTTATATGTTTTTTGACTTTGCTTGTATATAGTCAAACATAAAAGTTTCTCTTTCATGCTGAATCTCCTACCTCTTGGCATTTTTGATGACTTTTTAAGTTGCATATTTACCAATATTGCAGCTGGTTCAGGAAGGTTTTCTACAGCATTTAAAAATGCCTGACTCTGTGACAATTTTTTTGCCTGACAAACTCTCTCATTCAATGTCTTACATTTACTTTTTAATTTCAGAATTCGAGCTTTTAAAGTTCTCAATTCTTTGGAACATTTTTGTGTTCGAGTGTTAACTGAAAATAGAAAAAAAATATGTTACAATACTTATAATTTTTTTTGGTACTTATTAAACTGACTTCTATTTAATAGCATTATTCTCCTTTATAAATCTCTACATTGTCCTCTGTAATTGCTGTGGTAGAGCCATGCTGCAGTTATATTTATAATATAGTTGTAGCACGAATGGGTCGGCTCGACCGGGGAAGGACCACTCTCTCACAGAATACTAGCGTAAAATAGCAGCTTAACGCTGCTGTGTTTCGTATGGTGAGTTTAGAGAACCGGAGACCTTTTTTACTGGAAATGAGGTGTCCCATCTTAGTCCTCACGGGTGACAATGCATCTGCATATTGATTTATAATAGAGGATAGATGTAGATGTCTATGGACCGCAGTAACCACTTACCATCAGGTGGACTGTGTGCTCGTTTTTCACCATTATCCTATAAACAAAAAAAAAATTGCTAAGTTAGCCATCACCAACGCGTATCTGAAACACACTATCCTTAGCCACCATTCGATGTAAGCTACTGTAAATACAACTCAGCATGGTAGTTATTTTTTAGTATCTACATTTGTATACTCAAGCAGTAACTTTTTTTGACATGGAGAAATGCCTACGCATACCCGCCTCGTGGGGGCCAGGATGGGTTATGTTGGACTCACACCGTCTAAAACCCCATGATGTTCCAACATTCACTACCAGGACTTCTCCCCTTTTTCCTTCTCAGAAAAGCTGCATTAAGAACACAGCGCGCGTCTTCCTCCATGGCTTCTAACTCCCCTAGCGTAACGGACCCCCCACCCTCCCGGGTCCGACACGCAATAATCAATCATGGTATATACCTAGTTGAAATAAAATATTACTATTTTTAAAATATTTACCTCTAGGAAGTAGTTTTTGTTTTGGATATGGCAACTTGAAAGGCTCTAAGTTGTCTCCTATTTGCATATCAATATCCATTTCAGTCTCAACAGAAGATGAAGGTTGAAGCACTATTGGAGAAGTTGAAGCTAAAAAATTAAAACAGTAAATTTGTTTTAAGTTGTACTATCAAATAAGCCCTTTAAATACATATGACCCTATTATATTTATATATCTAACTAGCTGTAACCGGTGCGTTGCTGCCACAGAAGAAATAATTGTGAAATAATATTGTTTTATATGTGGAAAAGTTATATTGTTTAATTAGGAATGATAATATATTCATTGTAGTTGAATGAAATATCTTTCAAATAAAGAAGAACAGTCATCTGAGACCCACACCCGACAGAAACAAGACATATCTTAGTTTTTTTGTTATTTTTTATATAGTTTAATTATATATTTTTTATATTTGAAATAATAGATAATGACAATGATCTAATAAGTGTTAGCTAGCTAATGTTTAAACATTATTACAAGAGCTTGCTGCAACCTTAACTAACTTCTACCAACAAAAGAACAATGTGCATATCAATATAACCCCTCAACAGCAGTATCAATAAATTAACAATTTTATTTATATACATTATCAAATTTAAAAATGTATGTATATGTATAATATATAATACTGCGGGGAGTAGGACTATATGATAATTAAGTTTCTAGTTTTAGTTTTTTTTTTACTATTATAGTTTTTAATATTGTATATTTTGAAATTTGTAAATATCAATAATATATATTATATAAAATCAGGAAAAAAGTTTCTTCATATTTTATACACAAATTTGATTAAAAAAAAATGCGACAAGTAGTTTTGACAATCCTCTTTTGAGCTACATTTAAGCTACATTTTAGCCAAATCTGTTCAACTGTTGCAGTGTGAAGGAGTAACAAACATCCAAACTTTCATATTTATTATAATAGCAATTTGTAGTTTTTTACTAGCAGCTATTTTTATACGTGGTAGCGCCATGCTGCAGCTATATTATGGTTGTAGCACGAATGGGTCGGCTCGACCAGGGAAGGACCACACTCTCACAGAATACCAGCGTAAAATAGCAGCTTAACGCTGCTGTTTCGTATGGTGAATGTAGAGAACCGGAGACCCTTTTTACTGGCAAAGAGGCATTCCATCTTAGTCCTCATGGGTGACAACGCATCTGCATTTTAATTCATAATCGAAGATAGATGTAGATGTCTATGGGCCACAGCAACCACTTACCATCAGGTGGACTGTGTGCTTGTTTGTCACCCTATACTATAAAAAAAAAGCTTCACAAAGGCTAGTTTTTATCTCGGAAGGCCAGGTTATTCCTACAGGAATCAAAAATACCTTAATCCATGCATATCAAGTTGTGGGCTTCATCTTGTCTTGATGTTTAATAATTATATAACAATGTAAGCAAACATTTGGTACAAACTATAAATGACTGAAAATTTATTTACTTTTCATATTTCTGTCATGCTTGTTATTTCAGGAAGTATAAAATGCCTTGAGTAAGTTAGAGGTACTTACATAAGTTCAAAGTTGGTACAGCGTTTCCGGTGAGTCGTTTACTTGCAGAACGGTAAAACTCCTCAAAGTGACAATCACATATTCTTATATTGTTAAAAATGAACGAAGCTCCTTTTGTTTTTACATCTTCATTCAAAACCATTTTCCACTGTTCGAATTTCTCCAAATTTGGGTATTCTGGTTTCGGGAATTGGTGAAAAGGACCTGAAACTTTTATATAGTAAGTTTTTATTGACACAAGACACTCAATAAATTGAATACCAACTTGCTACTAGTATGGTAAGGAATATTTTAGGGTTCCACAAGCACTGTTGGGGAACTCTTAATTAATTTTCGAACTTCAAAGATTAATGATCATACCTTCAGTCACACATCCAAAATAACATTTTATTGCTGATTTTCTCGGCATTTTATACAACTTGCGGTAAACAAAGTCCAGTAGTGAAACGCAGGGTTGATAAGTTGGCAGCGGCAGAGTCCAGTTGGCAAGAGCAGGGTCAATCGTCAAAAGCAGGTAACACGGGCACAGGGGATAAATCAGGTCAAACGTTCGAAGAAGATACAACAAAAACAAGAAACAAGCGCAAACCAGGTCCAGAATTTTCAAATAACACAATAACGTAACTTCGCAAGCAAGAGCACGATAACGGAATTTATTTGAAAGAACTAAACAGGCTGGTGCAACTTCCATAGTAAAAATTATATGTACTACAGGGGTCAAATTTTAATGACGGTTACTCTTCTTTATGCTTTTCGTGATATGTCTATTAACGACATTGTCAAATGAAATAGGTTCAAATGTCAAATCAAACAATTATATTTGTACATATTTTATTAATTAAGATTGCTTTTAATTTTGCTATAGGCCGTTGTTCATTTACAGAATTGTTAAGAAATTAAATATGCATTATAAAACTTTCCAATTAAATGGTGCAAGAAGGGGAAAAAATGATAACAAGAAAAGGCTATTCGTAGCAATATTTCCCTTAGATGATGAAAGGTATGATGTGGTGATTTCAACTTTAATAATAGTATGATATTTAACGCGAGTACATTTTTGGACTAGCCATCTATGTAGCACATGTTTTTATAGTGTACGATTGTGTGCACAAATACAAACACACTATTTCCTAAATCTGATAGTTCGATGGTTTGGCAATCCGAAACGAACTATACTTAGAAACTACAAGTCAATTCTGACTGCTAATATTCTATTTGTTCAATAATAATGTGATTTTATTTATATTAATTTTTTCAGATGCAAGCAATGGGTGAAATAGCTGGCACATGCACCAATTGAAAAGATTCACATGTTAAGACATATTTGTGACAAACATTGCATATGAACCCAACTAAAACGAACTGTTATTTCTTTATTGGACTTACTTTAAACTTCCAGAATTTATGTGTATGTTAATTAGGTTTCATTTACATGTAGCAAAAGATAATATCCCTCTAAAGTCACATTTTGGCAAGAATTAGATTATATAACTAATTCATTATTTTATTCATCAATAAACATTATCTATAATGAGCACTTATTTTGAAAGCGTCAATTAGTAAACGATCTCTTCGAATAATATATACATAGGTGCCTCTGTGAAGAAGCCTAGCGATTTGTACATAGTATTTGTTAGACATAAAAGCAATTTAATCCAATCAGTATTAAAAACCCAATATTTTTACACAGCAACAAGCATCCAGACGCAGACTATTTATTTTACAGCATAGCAAAAATTGTTCAGTGCGGGAAGGAAGCCATTGGTCCTGCAATGCCGCAGCCAAACGCTTAGCCACTGCGCTACGGAGTCGTCATTTATTTTTTACTTATTAATTACTAGTATAAAAGTGCCTTTTTTATTTTATATTTTCTTTATACATACTTTTGTACCTAATTGTAGAGATATAAATACAAATTGCTGTGTGTAAAATACATTGATTTCTTATCCTCATCGGCATTTTTACTCAATCCACACGTTAAAAATTTTATTTCTCATAAATAATTCAGTATAGAGATCTGAGTTTTCTTATGTAAAAATATCGATAAACAATTTATCAATAAAGGTTATATCGATAAAATTATTCGAGGATAGACATTTACAGCACTATTGCTATTCGTCAATGTTGTCAGTACTGTTTCTCAAAACTAAATGTCATATCATGATGTTGGTAGAGTAACTTGGCGTAATTTCATGCAATTATTTTTACTATGGAAGTCCCGCCTCTTAAACGTAGTGATTATATTCTCTTTGGAACTAAACAAAGTCATAGATAAATATATATGTAGCAAGCTAAGCAAAGTAGAATATATTTACGTGTCAACCACAACCATAGACCAAAACTGCCATAGATTTAGTTTTTCTTCGGCTTTGGATTCTGGTGTTTTGGCCTAATTAACGCCATCTCTACAACGCTGACGAAACATAGCGTACAAGTTTATGTACCTGGTTCACTAGAGGGCAGTACTTTCAATGCATTTTTTATTCTTGTAAATTTGTATGGCAGTTTCATCCCCCTGTCCCTGACACATGCACACTTAGCGGAGCGCCCCGCACAACTGACTGTTCGGTCGTTATCGCCCGGTATTCGCGCGCCAAAATGTAATATTTCGACAACGTCTTTTGCCTTCTAGCGAGCGTTTTTTTTAAATAACAAATGTGGTGTTTTAACTCCATAACGTAGATAGGTATGGAGATAGTTTTGGTGTAATTAGGTCAAATTCGCCTTTTTTGCAGTTATGTCACTGTCGCTCCAAATGAGCGATATTATAATATCTATAACATTAGTGCTAAAAGCGAAATAATAAACTCGCTTTTACGAATCCGTTTTCCATGACGCCTTTTCAATAAAATTCGGAATAAAAGTCAACAATCGTAATGATAACTTGAAAAATTTCGAAATCAGCTAGTTAGTACACAGCACTTAACCTAGTTCTTTGACCTGGTGACGTCACGACGCTATCTAATATGGCGGCCATCATTTTGCAGATTTGATTTGAGGCACAGGTAAAAAAATATTCTATAAATTGAAATATAAAATTTGTATTGCATTTTTATAAATGAAAATGAATATTTCTCGTTTACTTTTTACAAAATCTATGATAAATATATATTCTTTGATTTTTTTTACATAGTGTAAAATACCTATACGCCTTGCAATACATAACGCAGTGTTGTTACCGACTTTGTTATATGGCAGCGAAACCTGGGTATGGCAGAAGAAGCATAAAAGCAAGTAGAATGCAGTGGAGATGCGATCTCTTCGTAAAATGTGTGGCATTACCATGGCCGACCGAAAGCGAAACGAAGAGATTCGCAATATGGCAGGTTTGAAAGATGACCTTATCACAAAAATTGATATGGGCGTACTTCGGTGGTTTGGGCACGTTGAGCGAATGAGTGTAGACCGAATGGTGAAGAAAATATATAGCGCGAAAGTTAATATTAAAAGGTGTCGAGGTAGACCGAGACTAACTTTCGAAGACCATGTGAGCAAATTGCTCGAAGAGGGTTGGGTCAAGAGTACTCGGATACCTAGACGTGCATGTATGAAGAAGATAATGAATCTGAAAGAAGCGAAAGAGATATGTAAGGATCGTGACACTTGGCGATCTGTTCTCTCTGGCTACACCGTCAGGGACTGTGCGTGAAGATAAGTAAGTAAGTGTAAAATACCCTATTCTGTCAAATATTATATACCTCACTTTTAAGTGGCGCCGCCCTGGTGGCAGAAAAAGTCGTGGATGCCCTCATTGTCGCAGCGTTAGAAGAAGCATCGTAGCTTGTGCCGTTTGAACGTTTACTCAACATACGTCTGCAATTACGGTTACCATTGGTATTCCTTGAGACGACATATTTTAGATGAGTTTTACAAGTTCCTCCTCTTCATTCCTAGCCTCAACCATACAATGTTCCGCTGTTTGTTCCCACCATTGGCAAACTTAATTACGCGTTGCTTCATATAACCGCAGAGGTACGGCGGGATGTCTCCATGGGCAAGAACAATATGAAGCTGGATATATCAAGCATCAGTAGATATAATGTCTGCTATAACTTCCTGATTTATGCCCATTTTATTATCGCCTTAGAGCACTTTGTCTAGCTTTAAATTCTCAACATAAATTTTGTAAAGAAGTTTATCATTTTAATGAAGACCAGTTCTTTGTTCTTTATTAATACTGTTACTAAAAAAAAAATTTCAATCATTCTCCTATCTTTTGTCTTACATTCTTTAACTGCACATGCTCCTCTTGAAAAAAAAAAGACAACATTAGTACCTAAAGTAAAATAATTAAACAAAATCTCATTACTTTTAACTTTTTCCATTCTTTTCTTATCAACACTTGGAACTTTCTTACTTTGCCTGAAGTTAAACCATAAACTATTAAGCACACAAACCTTGTTATTTATGTGTCATCTAGCTAAATTTACCAAAATTTTAACTAAATTTTTCTATTTTCGTTTTCTTTTATTTGCCAAAAATAGCTTGGTTTTATTTTCTATTAAATCTGAATCATAATTTGCTGTCACTCTAAAATAAATATTGTCGGTCATCAAAGTAATGATAAAATATTATACTTTATAAAGGTAACTAAGACTTGACGGATAACACTATTATAATACACTATCCTCGTATGCATGGCAAACGTCAGGCCCTGGCATCGCTGATATACAGGGTTATTTTGCAATAACTAGCCAAATTTGCAGAGTAGATGCAGCATAAGTAATATAGGCAAATCATCATCATCATCATCATTACAGCCCTTCACAAGTCCACTGCTGAACATAGGCCTCCCCCAAAGAATGCCACAAAGCACGGTCCTGAGCCACCTGCATCCATCGACTTCCTGCATATCTTACCAGGTCGTCACTCCATCTAGTGGGGGGACGCCCTACACTTCGCCTGCCGGTACGAGGCTGCCACTCGAGAACCTTTCTTCCCCATCGGTTGTCGGTTCTTCGAGCTATATGGCCGGCCCATTGCCACTTCAGCTTACTGATCCGTTGGGCTATGTCGATCACTCTAGTTCTACTGCGGATATCCTCATTTCTGAGTTTATCACGCAGAGAAACTCCGAGCATAGCCCTCTCCATAGCTCGCTGAGCGACCTTGAGCTTCCTCATCCGGCCAGCAGTGAAGGACCACGTCTCAGTTCCGTATGTCATCACTGGCAACACGCACTGGGTGTACAGTCTCGTTTTCAAGTTTTGAGGTATACCTGACGAGAAGATGTGCCGTAATTTCCCGAACGCTGCCCAACCGAGTTGAATCCGTCGATTGACCTCTCGGTCGAAGTTGGACTTACCTAGTCGGACTATTTGTCCCAGGTAAACATACTCGTCAACAACTTCGAGCTTAGTGTTCCCAACAACTACCGGCATAGGTGTGACATGGACATTAAACATAATCTTTGTTTTGTCCATGTTCATCTTAAGACCTATCCGTTGGGAAACACTATTGAGGTCATTGAGCATAGTGCTTAGGTCCTCCAGCGATTCTGCCATAAGGACTATATCGTCGGCAAATCGAAGGTGAGTGATGTACTCGCCATTGATGTTGATACCGTATCCTTTCCAGTCCAGAAGCTTGAAAACATCTTCCAATGCAGCGGTAAAGAGTTTCGGGGATATGACGTCACCCTGTCTTACACCTCTCTGCAATTGGATAGGTTTCGTACTCTGGTTCTGTACTCGGATAGCCATCGTAGCCCTACTGTACAAGCACTTCAACACTTCGATATACCGACAGTCAACTTGGCATCGCTGAAGGGACTGCAGCACCGCCCAAATTTCGACGGAATCAAAGGCTTTCTCATAGTCCACATACGCCAGACATAGTGGCAAATTGTACTCCTCGGACTTCTGTACAATTTGCCGAAGGGTATGTATGTGGTCTATGGTGCTAAAGCCTTTTCGGAAACCGGCTTGTTCGGGAGGCTGGAAGTCGTCAAGTCTGCGCGCGAGACGATTCGTAATGACTCTCGAAAACAGCACGTAGACGCGGCTCAGAAGGGAAATCGGTCTGTAGTTCTTCAAGAGAGCGTTGTCGCCTTTCTTGAAGAACAAGACCACCGCACTTCTGCTCCACGCCTCCGGTGTAATGACACCATGGAGGACGGAATTAAAGAGCTTCTGAAGGACTTCAAGTACCGGTTTTCCACCCGCTTTCAGAAGCTCCGCTGTAATTCCATCCTCGCCTGGGGCCTTGCCGTTTTTAAGGTGCTGGACAGCCATTCTAATCTCGCTCAGACTGACGTCCGGGATATCATCGGAATAATGTCGGATAAGACTCGCTCTTGGATCGTTACTCACACTTGCGTGCGGCTCCAACGATGACGTGTACAGCTGCCCATAGAACCTCTCAATCTCACTCAAAATCTCAGGTGCCCCGGAAACGATGCTGCCACATTCTGTCTTCAGCTTTGACAGTTGGCGCTTTCTGGCAGACAGATCTCTGGCAAAGACTTTGGAGCCTTGGTTCCGCTCGATCGGTTCTTCAATACGAGCTGTATTGAATTTGCGTAAGTCCCGCCGCATGCATTTGGAGATCTGTCTGTTCAGTTGCCTGTATGCTGTTAAATCTGTTGAAGAATGTAGCTTCATCTCCCGTCTAACAGCCATGAGATTAAGAGTGTGATCGGAGAGTTTTTGTGTTCTTCTGCGGTGGGTCTTGCAGAACTTAGCTCCGACCGCATGGACAGTTTCCACGAGCTTGTCATTCAAATCGTCCACTTCATTGCAGTCTTCTAGGCACTGAAAACGGTTTTGTAACTCGAGCTGAAAGGTTTCGGGACTTTGGATTAGAGCACGAGGGGGACGGAGCGTTGACTTCATTAGACGAGACCTCTCCAACTTAACGTTTAGGTTCAGTGTGCCTCTAACCATCCGGTGATCGCTGCCGGTTTTCACCCTCGCGATCACTGAGACATCACTGAACAGTTGTCGTCTGGTCGTCATAATGAAGTCAATCTCATTTTTTGTCGAACCGTCGGGGCTCGACCAGGTCCACTTCCTGTGGGGCCGCTTCTGGAAGAAAGAGTTCATCATAAAGAGTCCCTCTTTCTCCATGAAGTCAGCCAACTGCTGGCCCCTTGGGTTCCGTTGCCCTATTCCAAATTTCCCTACTTTCAGCTCACCGTTCTCTCTTGTGCCTAGTTTTGCATTGAAGTCTCCCATTAACACCGTATATTGGGTTTTGGAGGAATGCATGGCTCTAGAGATATCCTCATACATTTCCTCCACCTCCTGATCGGGGTGTGCCGAGGTTGGTGCGTAAACCTGTATGACCTTCAGCGAATACCGTTTGGTGATTCTGAGTATAAGGTACGCAATATAGGCAAATGGTGAAGAAAAATTAGCACAAAAAAATCTGAAACATTCTGTCCTTTTTGTCTTTTAAATTAAAAATGCATGGTAATGCATTATTTTAACTGAATTTACTGAGCACGCAAACATTCGTAAGGGTCGATCGGTAGGCAAAAATGTTGTTTCCCATAAATCACATTCAATTTAGGATAATTTCTAATAAAAGTAGAAGCTTTATTTATTCGTAATTTTAAAAACTGCGGTGTATCATTATTTATGTATTTGAACTTAAGTTTTAAATTAGGCTAGGTACTCTTGGAAAAATAAACCTGTATATACAATAAACAATAATCTATGAGTCAGACAAAGCGCCGAGCGACGTGACCTCTCCCTGGAAAGCCTAGCTTGCTACATATTTATTTATCTAAGGGAAATAAATATGTAGCAAGCTACATCTTAAATAAAACGGCTAAAATGTAAATTTTATATTATTATTTATAATTAATTACATGCCTTACAATTATACATACAAATAAATACAAATGAAAAATATCTATTTCACTCCACTTCTTGATTTCACTTGTAACAAATGACCACTGATTGGTCGCAAGGCTATGTCTATTTTAAGCTCCATTTTGTCCGCTTCTGACACGAATTCGTATTCCCTCACACTGTGCACTAAGACCGTTTTCATTAATGTCACTGCGTAACGTTTACCTGCAAATTAAATAAAGTAACTCACTAAGGTCACCCCGTCATCTTTATATATAAAAAATACGTGTCACATTGTTTGTCCGCGGTGAACTCCTAAACTATTGAACTGATTTCAATGAAATTTTGCACACTGTGTGCAGTTTGGTCCAACTTGAGAGATAGGATATTTTTTATCCCGATAAGTGACCTTCAATATTTTTTTATTGCGAATTTAAGGATTTTTTCATAGGAAGGGTCGTCGGAAAGGGCAGAACAACGTCTGCCTGGCCAGCTAGTAATACATATATAAGATATAGGTAAGGAAATAGTGTTCTATAGCCTTCAACATATTCGATCGCGATTTATTTGGTTCTATCTTTGGTAGTCAAAGCCGTGGTAGCTCTGATGGTTAGCACTCGCTGTAAATTTCACAGTACGCGAGCAAACCGGGTTTGATCCCCGCCGGTACCAATGAAATTGTTAATTGCAATTTTAAGTGCTGATTTACCATGTGCTCGGCGGTGAACGAAAACATCCTGAGAAAACCTGCACGTCTGAGGAATAAGAAAAAAAATATTTCGAAGACATGTGAAGTTAATCAATACGCATTGGGGCAGCGCGGCGGTCACTTCCTTGCCTTAAAACCCTCAGAGATGACGGGAGGTCTGTGCCCAGCAGTGGGACGTATTTAGGCTGTAACTTTACTTTAGTTTACTTTTATTTGGTTCGGCTGAGTTCGTTCAGCCTTCGGTGGTAAATCTAATTTCTTTAATTTCTATTTGTCCATCATTTCGGTGTTGAACAAGATGTTTGCGACGCCTCAGATTCAGGGGAACATTACAATTGTACATAATAGGTTAGACTATGCTGTAGTGTCAGAATTATAATCTAAGAATAATTCTAAAAATTGATTTAGGAATTGGCTTAGGGGAAAAACATTTTTTACTGAGAGAGTTTCTAATAATTGAGTAGTAAAACTAAAATCCACTAGATGAGCAGCTACTTGTCGACATAAACAGGTACTAGGGTGATACATACCCAGAATTCTAGGCTAAAAAGAGCCCTATTACTCAGTAAGATCCCAATATTGGTTTACCTATACAAGCACGTTTTCCGGTGCTAAAGGTCAAGAGTGAGGTAGCACCCATTGAGGCGACGTTGGGGTCCAGCCAGCGTTCAGGTTTGTACTGCAGAGCATCAGAGCCCCAAATATGTTTCGAATGGCCAGAGCCCCAAAAGCTGATGCAACACGTTGCACCTTTGGGTACTGTGCAGGATTCTAAAACAGATATTAGGTATAGAAAGTTCAACAACAATATGAGACTGAAAATTATAATATAAAACAAGACTTATGTTACTAGAAAGAAAGACCGTGTATCATCAGCACTACTGATAAGGTCTAAGCATGTAACTTGTCCTCACCTACATGTGACTTAACTCTCATAAAATAACACTAGGTAGGTTTTGTACGTGGTAGTTTTGTACGTGGTAGAGCCATGCTGCAGCGATATTAGTAGTATAGTTGTGGCACGAATGGGTCGGCTCGACCGAGGAAGGACCACGCTCTCACAGAATACCAGCGTAAAATGGCAGCTTGACACTGCTGTGTTTCGTATGGTGAGTGTAGAGAACCGAGGAAAGGAAAAGAGGCATTCCATCTTAGTCCTCACGGGTTTTATCGGATCTCACGGATCTGCATTTTGATTCGCAAACGAGGTTAGATGTAGATGTCTATGGGTCACAGCTACCACTTACCATCAGGTGGACTGTGTGCTCGTTTGTCACCCTATTATATAAAAAAAAGGTAACACTAAGTATAATTATGAAACTATTTGACTACAATAAACAAACATTTATGTTTCGCCCCAGAATCAACAGCTACAGATTCAAATCCATTGCGAACACAATAGTCATCATGCCAATAGTAGTTGACTGCATCGTTGGTCTATTGATCCGGGGTTCAAATTGCAATGTTCGCAAATTATTATGTTTTTCTGTCAATATTTCTTCTTTTATTCTCAGTAGCGGCCCGGTGTGAACCACGTATAGCCTGGTCCTGCGCCTGATCTCCCACCGGTCGTGTCGGGTTGCTGTCCCATCGGACTATGAGAGTGAGGGAATAAGAGAGTGCACCTGTGCTTGCGCATACACTCGGGTACTATAATCCTGTCCAGCGAAGATGGCTAGTCTCCGTTGAGACTGTCCGCCGTGATCGAAATTCCGTCTGGAGGACAATAATGGTAGTTATTTAGTTACACTGACTGAGCTTGATGTCCCGATCAGCTTGCCGTAGAACTCCAGGAACTGGCGGAAACAAACGCAACGTCTCATAAATTATAGCCTCACAGTATCTCAAGCGCGACAGATCTTCTTTCAGAACGGGACGCTTGCTCTCACCAAAAATTTCCTTTATCCTGAGAAATTATGCAGTACTTAGTATTAGTTTACTTATAGAGATATAGATACAATGAAGGCATCCACGATTTTCTGCCACCAGGGCGGCGCCATTTAGAAATGAGGTGAAATATTTGACAGATTTCATAGCGGGGGAAGTTAATTTGTTACAAAAGTGTAGAGATTAACGTTTCTTTCTGAAATATTGGTTGTATTAGTAGACAAATTTGAAAACAAAATAGAAACGTGTAAAAAATTAAAGAATGAGGCACTGGGGCATTGTTTTGTGTATATACGTTACCTATACATAAACCAGAAACCGCAAAACTTCTATACGTAACAAATAAGTTCACCTTAGGCCTAACTAAAGTAGGGTATCTGTTACGGCCCGCAGCTGCCCCTGCAAGGGTTCAATATCCCGGGGCCCATGAGCGGAAGATTCAACGGGCAGCCGCGGGTTCGAGCCCAAATGGCCTTATGGAAAATGTTCTATCCTACTACAATTTAATGGGGAGGCTAGTCAAATAAAGAGTACTTACCGGTATCTGAGGCGACGACTGTCTCAAGGCTCGGTCAGGACGGAGGTGTGTATGTGCATGTGTAATGGTGTTTTTAGTGGTGTGGATTGTGATTGACCTGAATGGACCGTTGAAGTCGGCAGCTACCCGGACTCCGGCACCGCTCCAAAGTATGGTAATCTCTAGCGGCGTCACCCACGCTCAATTTCTTTCTTCTTCACTATGTCAGTCTATTAACTTTATTGTACATTTAACTAACTTCAAAACGCAACTAAATCCCGTTGCTTATAATCAAAAACGTAACACGACACGAATACCGAATGTTCGGATCAAAGGTCACTTCCGTCTCGCGTGGCAACAAATTATTTCTAGAACCTAACACGACCTTCTCTAGTGTCACAAAGTTCAGCGTTCAACCGACAACGGAAAATGTCTCCGAACTATATCAAATGCCGCACGAGCAAATTAATATTGTCAAATGCACTTATATACGCTATCAAATTAGAATAACCAAATTCGCGGTAAATTAGGCGCGCACGACACACAAATTCAGACGTTGATCGCAATCAATGTTAACTTCCTAACAATTTGTCAACTCGGCGTCTAATTCTAGACTACAATTCCTCGTCGTTGCACAATTTGCTAACAAAACCGACTCTAAAAAATGGAGGTTATCCCGAGCGACTTCACGACGTGCTATCGACAGCACTGCTTTCAAGCAACTAACTTCTGCGCTCGCGCCCTCTGCCAAAGCCACTCTGCTCGCCCGAACATCAAAACCGGTATGGCACCGAGCCGAGCGCCCTCCGGCATTAAATCTTGAAACCAGCGTTTGGGCGTGAACAGTATCAAAATAAAGGAAATTAAAGTGGAATTATAAAAATATACATAAGTTATATATTTAAATTTAATTAGGTATAATAAAATTGCTTAAAAAGTTTTTGATAGCGTAAAAATGGGCCAAGTTAGTGTCGGACCTCGTACTATTATTATATGAAATTTAGTTCATATCAGTGTGTCGGGACACTAGAAAGTCCATAATAAAGTAAATAGTTTAAAAAATCAAAAACCCAACTGCAAAAAAGACAATTTAAAAGTAATGCACTAAGAGACCGAAACAAGATTGAGAATAGAAAACATAATTAAAATAAACTATGAACAAAGTAAACTCTACTTCGGTTTATTATGAGCTGGAAGCCTAAGTTAAATACCCGCATTAAGTTTAGTAGCAAGCGGAAGTCGGTTTATAATTTGCAATTGGGTCCCGCCTGCTATTAAACATAATGCGAGTATGCAATCTTTTTTCGGTCTTTTTAGTGCATTAGGTACCAAAAACTTTTAAGCAAATTTATTATTCCTATTGAATAAAACTATTTTTACGGATTTTATCGCGTTTAATTAACTTATTTTATATTCCCGACGTTTCCTAATTATTATTCCTAATTAAATTTAAATATAGAACTTATGTATATTTTTGTAATTCCTTTTTAATTTCCTTTATTTTGTTACCCTACTTTAGTTAGGCCGAAGGTGAACTTATTTGTAACGTATTCTATATCTTTTTTGCAGACGGGTTTTATACTTTTTTAATTTTTTATTTCCCACACATGCAGTTAACCAACGTAAAATAGCAGCTTAACGCTGCTGTGTTTCGTATGGTGAGTGTAGAGAACCGGAGACCCTTTTTACTGGCAAAGAGGCATTCCATCTTAGTCTTCACGGGTGACAACGCATCTGCATCTTGAGTCTTTATTGAGGATAGATGTAGATGTCTATGGGTCACAGTAACCACTTACCATCAGGTGGACTGTGTGCTCGTTTGTCACCCGATCCTATAAAAAAAATGCAGGTTCACGATGTTTTTCTTCACCGCCGAGCACGTGGTAAATCGGCACTTAAAATTACATCTAACAATTTCATTGGTGCCGGCGGGATCAAACCGGGTTGCTCGCGTACTGTAAAATTTACAGCGCGCGCTTGTGAAATTTACATCTATATAGTCTGGTGTAGTTCTATAGTGGTGTAGTTTAATTTTACCGTAGTTTTTTATTTTTGGTCGTTATTATTAAGACCCCGCGTCTTACGACACCCACGGGATGATATAAGACAGTGGATATGCTTACACCGCCGCTATATTATGGTAAAAATATGAATGAAAATTATGTAATGATGAAAAACTTACTCTTTATACAATTTCTGTTGAACGTCAGGTTTGCATCCAAGCATAAGAAAGATGTAATTAATAGCAGTCGCAATGGTCTCCTGGCCGGCTAAGATTATAGTGTCTATTTCGGCTTTTATGTGCTCCTCTGTTAGAGTGTGATCTGTGTCATTCATTTGCAAAATAATGTCGAGGAATGTCTTGAATTTTACTTCGCCATTTTCTAAGAAAAATAAATCAATTTTAGTAGATAGGTAACTAACAAATTTCGATAACGTGGTAACTAACAAATTTCGATAACGTTTTTAGTTAAGTTATAGATTTCGGTTCCATTTTGAGAATGCGAATTTTCATCAGATCTCTATGTTTTGAGGTCTTAGGAAGCCGTTCCGACTATTCCCGGCTGGACGTCAGGCCGTATGTGTGTGTGTATGCATGTGTGGAAATGAAATTTTGTCATACGATATCTTTAGAACGAATGAATCGATCGAGATGGGCGACACGGCGTTCGAAAGTGTTCATTGAGACTTCGAGCCGATTAGAATTTTAAGACAGAAGAATCGGTCAAGCCGTTTCAAAGATGTTCTAAAAATAAAAACATAAAAAACAAAAAAAAATACTCAACCGTTTTCATATTATTTAAAACTGAAATATGGGTAACAATCGGGCACAGTCCAGCTAATGGTAAGTTAATGCTGTAGGCCATAGACACCTACATCTATGTCAGATTAAGGATCAAATGCTGTCGTCGTCATCTCTGAGGACTAAGATGGAATGACTCTTTACCAGAAAAAAGTATCACTCACCTAGCTGATGCATACAACTGCTAATTTATACTGGTATTCTGTATTATATATAGTATATTTGCATATATTTCTCGTATTATAGTATAGTTGTTCACTGAACAACTATACTATGATACTGAACAATGTTCAGTGCGCATTCGAACTAGCAGCACCGCAGTCTAACGCTTAGGTACTGCATTACTGAACCGTTTATATGTTTAGATGGATTTTCAATGTGATCTGTGAATCACAGTAGGCGTAATCTGACGCCCTTGGCAATTTTTTTTATAAAGCTGCCTTCATCATTCATCATTACAGCTTATCAAGAGTCCGCTTCTGAACGCAGGCCTCCCCCAAAGATTGCCACAAAGTACGGTCCTGAGGCACCAGCATTCATCTACCTACATTACTCTATTTAGATAGAGTCTACTATAGCCTACTGATTTTCTGATTTATAAATAAGTAATTTAGTTCTCCAAACTGTTAGTAAAAGATACGGGTGTAAATATTTTGTTGCACAAGAACCTTTGTTCGTTGAATCTGAAATTTTTGCTGTTTTCGCTTCTTCCATTTCTTTTCTTCTTTTTCTTAAAATCTGTAATTATTTAAAATAATATAAGGATTTCGGCGTTTTTATATTGATTGGAGTGACAAGTTAAGAATACAGAATGCTATTCCTCTGTAACGAGAGTTGAATGAATCAACTTCAGAGGCCACAGATGCGTTGTCATTTTTTTTAAAACGTTACTTCCACACTTAGATTTTGTCCTGCATCATGGGGGCGAATTACATACATAAATTTCTCAAGGACAAACATCCAATCATTCTAAGGAGTAAGATGAATTAGGGCTAATAATATCCCACTCACCAGATATCGCTAGTTGTGATTGAGGTAAAGTTTTTTGTTACACAATGTTAGTTAGTTGAGAAATTAGTTTTAAATAATATTTTATCATTATCTAGAGTATTATATTAATACACAACACATTGCATCAGTGGTTTGATTTTTAATTTTTTACAAATGCGCCCGTACAAAATACAGTTGTCACAGTCATAGAGACATTTCATGAACCTAGATGATTAGTGATTATATTCACTTGGGGCAAGGAATATACTACTCTCTGATCTTCGGTCTCTCGCTTGCCTTTGTTCATCATACGAAGTCATCGGTAGGACCTTCTCCACAAAATACATTATATAATGCAGATGTTTTATTACGTTCTCTTTACCGTTTACTAAAATAACTCAGAAGGGTACTTTATGTAATGAAAATCAACTCCCTTAACAAGGAACCACTCCACTCTCTGACGAGAGCGAGAGACGCATAATCTCAGTTATTTAATATGTAAACGGTGTTCTCTCGTAGCCTTGCAATATAATTGCCATATTTAAATTGATTGTACTATTAATATTTTTTTATAATAAGGGCGACAAACTAGCACACAAGTCCACCTGATGGTAAGTGGATGCTGTGGCAACTATCTAGATGTTACCTATCCTAGATTTAGAATCAAAATGCAGATGCGTTGTCATTCATGAGGACTAAAATGGAATGCCTCGTTACTAGTAAAGGTTCTCTACACTGACCATACGAAATACGCAGCATTAAGCTAACGCTGGTATTCTGTGTTTTTTTTATAGGATAAGGGTGACAAACGAGCACACAGTCCACCTGATGGTAAGTGGTTGCTCTGGCCCATAGACATCTACATCTATTTTCGATTACGAATCCAAATGCAGATGCGTTGTCACCCATGAGGACTAAGATGGAATGCCTCGTTTCCAGTAAAATGGGTCTCCGGTTCTCTACACTTATCATACGAAACAGCAGCGTTAAGCTGCTATTTTACGCTGGTATTCAATTGATATTTTGGCTGGTATTGGTATGGTGAGTAATTTCTAGGATATGGTCTATATAATGTGTCGTGCATCGTCTAATCACACTACAATATAAAGATCTCATAGAATTTATATTTCAATAGATTTAAAGCCATTTTGTAGTTAATACTTACAGCATCGGAAACGTTTTGCACAACGCTAACGCACCGTTTAAACTCTTTGTATCCAGGAGTGAGACGGTACACGAACTCGGGATGAAGAAAAATGTTAAGTGCTCGACTAAAAATGAGCTCGAGAATGCCATTGAATGCTGCGTAATATTCTTTTGTAACAATAGTCTCCGTCACATCGTGCTCTCCGAGGGCGGTCTCTGAAAAACGAAATCAGTCATCTTCCTATTCATCATTCCCTAAGAGTCAGTCTGGAAACGGGCCTTTCCAACAGCATTTCGAGTGACACAAGAACCAAGGCAAAATCATGCTCAACTTATTGTAAAGATTCGCATTCACATATACATATGCATCTAAATAATTTCAAATTATATAATACATAAACACTCACACCTGTCACCAAGAGGGATAGGCACAGACTACGGATTTACATTTGGCACGATCCTGACACACCTCTCTCGCCTCCTTTCATCATCATTGCAGCCCTTCACGAGTCCACTGCTGAACATAGGGCTCCCCCAAGGAATGCCACAAAGCCCGGTCCTGAGCCACCTGCATCCATCGATTTCCTGTGTGTCGGTAGGTCGTCACTCCATCTAGTGAGGGGGCGCCCTACTCTTTGTCCGCCGGTACGAGGCCGCCACTCGAGAACTTTTTTTTCCTCATCGGTTGGCTGTTCTTCGAGCTATATGGCCGGCCCACTGCCACTTCAGCTTACTAATCTGTTGGGCTATGTCGGTCACTCTGGTTCTACTGCGGATATCCCCATTTCTAAGTTTATTATGCAGAGAAACTCCGAGCATAGCCGTCTCCATAGCTCGCTGAGCGACTTTGAGCCTCCTCACCCGGTCAGCATTGAAAGACCACGTCTCAGTTCTATAGGTCATCACTGGCAACACGCACTGATTGTACAGCCTCGATTTCAAGTTTTGAGGTATACCTAACGGTAATTTCCTGAGCCGAGTTGAATCCGTCGATTAACCTCTCGGTCGAAGTTGGACTTACCTAGTCGGATTATTTGTCCCAGGTAAACATACTCGTCAACAACTTCGAGTTTAGTGCTCCTAACAACTACATGTGTGACATGGATGTTCAACATGATCTTTGTTTTGTCCATGTTCACCATAAGACCTATCCGTTGGGTGGCACTATTGAGGTCATTGAGCATAGTGCTTAGGTCCTCCAGCGATTCTGCCATAAGGACTATATCGTCGGCAAATCGATGGTGAGGGATTTATTCGCCGTTGATGTACCTTTACCGTATCCTTTCCAGTCCAGAAGCTTGAAAACGTCTTCCAATGCAGCGGTGAAGAGTTTCGGGGATATAACGTCACCCTGTCTTACACCTCTCTGCAGTTGGATAGGTTTCGTACTCTGGTTCTGTACTCGGATAGCCATCGTAACCCTGCAGTACAAATACTTCAGCACTTCGATATACCGACATTCAACTTGGCACCGCTGAAGGGACTGCAGCACCGCCCAAATTTCGACGGAATCAAAGGCCTTCTTATAGTCCACATACGCCAGAAATAGTGGCAAATTGTACTCTGTACAATTTGCCGAAGGATATGTATGTGGTCTATGGTGCTAAAGCCATTTCGGAAACCGGCTTGTTCGGGAGGCTGGAGGTCGTCGAGTCTGCATGCGAGACGATTCGTAATGACTCTCGAAAACAGCACGGCTCAGTAAGGAAATCGGTCTGAAGTTCTTCTAGAGAGCGTTGTCGCCTTTATTGATCTCTCGCCTCCTTTACATCCATATATTTACGCACACACGCTCGTCGGTTACGGGTACTTTATGACTCTGCCGTTCACATCTGGAATATAAATTTGTTTTGTCACTTTTTGATCATTCATTCTTTCTACATGACCGAGCCACCGAAGCATTTCTTTCTTAATCCTGGTCACAACGTCATCTTGCAAACCACACTCTTCTCTTATCACACAATTTCTCACTCTGTCATTCAGATTCAGCCCTAGCATACTCCTTAATGACCACATTTCTACAGCATTTATTCTACTCTCGTGCTCTTCTGCCACACCCAACATAAACATATATATAATAGTACTTACTATACGTAGTTTTACCGAGAAAATTGGTAGCATCGATCATTAATCGATATTAATCAAAATAGAATCAAAATATTAGGTCCTTACATAATATGAAATTGGCGTTTTGTACGGGAGGAATATAAAGTCAATTGTAGTGTTATGCTACTTACTTATCATTTTACATTATTTTAAATTCATTTTTTCATTCTGTTTCGATTTTCTGCATTCACCTCAAAACTGGATATTTTACATCACCTTTATTTCCATAGGATCCTGTAACGATTTTAAACCATAAGAACACAATAACAAATCTTTTCTACTTCGTATTTTTACATTATCAGCACTTTTAAATTGGTGTCAATGGAGTCTACCTTTTTTCGATCTTTTATTTAGTTTTCCGTAACTCTGCAATTTCGGGCTTTGTGCGTGCAGTTGCGCTACCTTTTTTCCTATATCAATAATATCTCATTTTTCACTTAAATCTTGCCGTTTTTTTATTACAAGCCTAAAACCAAAATTTGACATGTTTTGACATTGTTGTTTATTTGGTCTCTATGGCAATTATATTCAAATTTGCTACCGGTCTGTTGTTTCTATTTCGATAATTCCACATAAATACTCTTTTCTCTTGACCATTTACAAAAAATTTGCGTTTAATTTAAATAATTTTTCCGTTCTCTCTAGAAAGATATAAAAGCCGAACAATCGGTGAAGAAATTCAGTCTCGCTTCAGTTCTCGAATTCGAAGCATCTCCTAAAGGCCTTATCCCGGGGCCGCACTGCCCCGGGATCCTGCAAGCCTCTGTCCTGCCTGAAGCCACTGGACTCTACGAACCTCTACTCTACCTGAAGTCGCTGGATCCTACAAGCCTGTGCTCTGCCTGTAGTCGCCGGGATCCTACAAGTCTCTGCTCTACCTGGAGTCGCCGGAACCTGCAAACCTCTGTTCCGCCTGAAGTCACCGGAACCTGCAAACCTCTGTCCCGCCTGCAGTCACCGGATCCTGCAGGCCTCTGTGCTGTCTGAAGTCGCTGAGGATCCTGCAAGCCCCTGTCTGGCCTGAAATCGCCGGATCCTGCAATCACCGCATTCACCTGAGGTCGTCGCCTAGAGACGCCCACGCCTTCTCACCTACGCCGTGCGTGCTCGTTCCAGGCGCTGAGAGCACACTTTGGATCTTCAGACTCAGCTTCGACACTAATCTCCTTTTTTTACTACCTTTTTTAAATAATTTGTAAATCACATCATCCATCCTCATCTTCATACTCCATTTTTGTTATATAAAATTGTAAATATCTTTTAAATCTTGAATATATTATTTATTTTTGTTCTATTTTTGTTGTTTTGCTGTTACTAGGTTAGGTTTTCTTTTGTATTTAATTGTCGCTTCACGACACAATTTTTTTTATAAAATATATTTAATTAATCAAAGTATGCAACTTTGTTATCTATGCACTTTTGCCATCTCATAGGTATTTCATTGATCCCTTTACTAAAAAAATAAAGAATCAATAAACTTTTTGAAGGCAGTTTGGACTGCCGCATCGAAGTTGAATTTTTTTCCTTGTAAGAAGTTGTCCAAATTCCGGAAAAAATGGTAATCTGTTGGAGCAAGGTCCGGGGAGTACGGTGGATGTCGCAGACATTCCAATTGTAGCTCATCTAACTCAGTGGTTGTTTGTTGTGCAGTGTGTGGTCTTGCGTTGTCGTGAAGCAGCAGTGGCCTAGAGCGATTGACCAATCTCGATTGTTTAGCAGCTAGTTTTTCCTTCATGGTTTGCAGTTACTGACAATAGATATCTGCCGTAATCGTTTGGAAAGATTTTAGAAAACTGTAGTGAACGACACCGGCGCTAGTCCACCAAACACTCACAAGTAACTTTTTCTGAGTCAATTTTTGTTTAGGGCAGGATTTGGCTGGGTCTCCAGGGTTCCGCCATTGCGACGAGCGCTTCAGATTATTGTACAATATCCACTTTTCATTACAAGTAATCATTATATTTAAAATCCCTTCATTATTGTGTCAGTTGAGCAAAGTAACACAGCAGTCGACGCGTGTTTGCAAGTTCGATTCACTCAATTCATGAGGTACCCGTCGTTCAAGTTTTTTTACTTTCCCGATTTGCTTCAAGTGGATTAACACAGTTTTATCACTTACCCCGAAGCCTGCAGCTATCTCTGAAGTGCTTTGTGATGGATCTGCTTCTACAATAGCCTTTAATTCTTCATTTTCCACTTTGGTCTCCGGCCGTCCACGGGGTTGGTTCTGAAGGTCGAAATTTCCAGAACGAACACGTTGAAACCAAAAATGTACCGAGCTTTCTTTTGCGACACCAGCGCCGTACACTACATTAATCCTTCGAGCTGTTTCTGCAGCACTGGTGCCACGGTAGAACTCGTACTCGTAAATATACCGATATGTCATGTTTTTCATTGTGCGGTAATAAGCGACGCCAAAGAAAAAAATAATGAGGAAAAAAACAAATGAATGTCTGTTTTCAAAACTCAAATGTACCAGCTAATGAATTTATAAATTTGGATTTGAAATTCTTAACCAAAGAGGAGATATTTCATATCAAAGTGGTCAGTACGACAAAACGCTAATGTCATATGTAAGGACATACATTATGTATTCTCACATAAATTATCGCATTAAGAAAAATAACACCATTCATTTCGAACGCCGGGGAAGATATCTAATCTAACATGAGAAAATGAGGCATTGAAAATAGTGAGTTTTAAAGATACCTACTCACTATAGGTAAATAGATAGGATGTTTCGCAGATGTGTTTTTTGATTATTGTTAATTTTTACGTGTCTCGTATTAAAAAGTAACATACCTACCTACTTACAAATTTTTGAAGTGAGCACCTTGTAACTTAGCCTGCTTATTACTTCTGCTGGCTGACATTATCCTCACCCCAATGATTGATGAGGATGAAAAAAAAACATGTTTGTTTTTATTTTTATTCAATTTTATTTCTACATACGTAATTATATTTATTTATACATAAGGGTTTTTTATGGGTTAAAAATTATACTCAAAACAAACAAATAATACTAGCTATAACTAACCTAATAAGTAATAATATTATCGACTGATAAGATGACGTGAGCGAGCATGTGCCACATGAGCAAAGAAACCGATGTGCGCTGGCCGACGCCGTGTCTAACGACACGGGTTTCACCTTCAAGAGCTTAGCGCTCACTGACTCTTGCAACCCCGTGGACGCCCAGTTTTTAAAATAATTTCTTAATAAAATCTAATGTTGGTCTTTTAAAAAAAAATAATCGATCAAAATGTTCATTAATAAATTACCTATCCATTAGTGTTGATTGCAAAATAAAATAATGCTTACTTTAGGAGGAGACGCATGTCATCAATAATTATTTCACATTTATGAGGTTTCGCTGTACGGAGATTATTTGAATATTTATTCCTTTAAAATAATTGGATATGGAATCAAGATTATGTAGAATTTTAATGTATTTTTATTAGTTGATATATCTTTTTAATAACATGTAGTTAGCTCCTAAAAACCGCACAAATAACGACTAGCGCGACATTTTGCTCAACCATGCGCCTTAAGTTTAAGGGATGACGGTAAATTAAAAAAAAATCGTAGGATATTGAAATATAAGCTTATTTTTCTAAAAATATAATAATATGAAATTTTCAAATCGTTTGAATGCTTAAAAATTAATAAATTATTTATTTCTTGCACTCTCAAAAAAAAACTAAAAATGAAGAAATTTAAAAAGAATTAAATTCGCTTATTATTTCCCTAGGTACTTACGATTTTTTTAAATTTACATTCATCCCTTAAAATTAAAACTTGGTTTATTTTAACCGGAGGAAAAAAAATCATATAACCTTTTTTATGTCAAATTTTAAGCACTATGCTACCGTTTTTGAGTAATTGCGAAAAAGCACTTTTGACATATTTTTTCAACCATTGCCGGGGGTAACAGCACGAAAACCTTTACACATTGTTTTTGTATCATTAAAACTACATAATATCAAAAATGCAAAGTTGAGTGCCAACATTTTGATTTCAGACATTTAACTGGACTTATAATAAGGGTGACAAACGAGCACACAGGCCACCTGATGGATGCTGCGGTCCATAATCCTCAACACTTATCCTCGATTTAGAATAAGAATCCAGATGCGTTGTCACCCCTGAGGACCGCGATGGTATGCGTCGTTTCCAATAAAAAAATGGTCTCCGGTTCTCTACACTCACCATACGAAACACTGCAGCATTAACCTGCTATTTTACGCTGGTATTCTGTTAGAGCGTATCGTCGAGCCGACTCATTCGTGCTTTACAAATAATCGAAACAACTTACGACAAATAGTCTCCAGCGTAGTATAAGCAAGGTACTTTTCGAAAAGATCGAAGGGCTCGCAGTTTACTTCTACCTCGAGTTTTCTTTGCAACTTTCGCGACTGCTCGTTGAATATCGGCAAAAAGTCGTCCACCATTGAGCCACTGAATGCAACCGCGAACTTTTTGACATTGTGTTTCCAAATCGACCCTGAAAAGTTATTCATAGCTAAAAAGTAGGTAGTGCAGGCTGTGTGGTGACAGTGTAAGATGGTGTACTATAATTTGAACCATCACCACGTTTTGTACCGTGTGAATCAAATGAGGTAACTAAGGGATATGCCAGATAAATCTTATAGTTTCCGTTAGATAGCGGCGGCATATCTATAATGTCTGCGCACACAACAACTCACCAAAGTTTCAGTAATTGGATGAATGGTTTCGTAACGCATAGAAGATGAATAAAGAAAATATTAATTATTATAATATTGTTGAACGCCACGATTAAAGCCTGATAAATGGCTACACTAGCTACCACTAGCACCCTCTAGTATCGAGTGGCAGAACTAGGAGAGTCAAAATCCTTCTAGAAATTTCCGTGGAAGAACTTTCTAGATCAATCTACAATCGGGACCGGTATGTACTCAAACATTCTAGATGTTTCTGCAGTTTTTAATATATAATAAAAACTGCCGATTAAATTACCAAAATTGACACTTTAATTACAGAACACTAATTCCAACTTAAAACCTATTAGTGTGTATATAAAGCACAATTGTACTACTGATCATTTTAGTCCGCAGTTATACCGCTTCGAAGTATTCGCTTATATCGCCAATTCAATACTGACTTGGTCGCGGTCTATACCGGCCTTATATAGGGCCTCAGGTAGTTTTCAGAACCTTCTACTATAGAAACATCTAAAATGTTCGAGTACATATCGGTCCCGATCTTTCTAGAAGGATCTTGACTCTCCCAGTTCTGCTACTCGATACTAGAGGGCGCTAGTGGTAATTAGTGTTGTCATGTACAAGACGTTAATAGTGGCGTACAACAATATATTAGCGACCCACCCCGGCTTCCGGGGAAATCGTCCATTCAAACACACACACACAATTTTTAATCAAAATCGGTCCAACCCTTTAGTAGGAGTACAGTGACAAACACGTATAGAAGAATTTTATATATATAAAGATTAAATTATTCATCCTTATCCTCAGGGGTGTCAACGCACCTTTAATATTTGCAGGTCTCTATGGGTTGCACTTAACTAGGGACTGTAAGCTCGTCTGTTCCCCTAATCATCATCATCATCATTACAGCCCTTCACAAGTCCACTACTGAACATAGGCCACCCCCAAGGAATGCTGCAAAGCATGATCCCGAGCCACCTGCATCCATTTAATTCCTGCATGTCTTACCAGGTCGTCACTCTATCAAGTGGGGGGACACCCTACATTTCGCCTGCCGGTACGAGGCTGCCACTCAAAACCCTTTCTTCCCCATCGATTGCCGATTCTTCAAGCTATATGGCCGGTCCATTGCCACTTCAGCTTACTAATCTGTTGGGCTATGCCGGTTACTCTGATTTTACTGCGGATATCCTCGTTTTTATATCCCCGAGCAAAGCCTTCTCCATAGCTCGCTGAGAGACTTTGAGCTTCCCCATATGGCCAGCAGGGAAGGACCACGTCTCAGATCCATAGGTTATCACTGGCAACTAGGGTTTGGGTCCCGGGACGTCTCGTGTCTCGATGTCCCGGGACTCTTCGTAATTTTAGCTGTCTCGAGTCCCGGGACTTTCGGGTCGAGACTCGAGACGAGACAAGATTGTTGAAATTGTTATGTTATCATTTTTATTTTCAAATAATTGAAGGAGCCTAGCGCCATGTGTTAGTTTAATGAATAATTACTTGGTATACTACGTAACTACTGAGTACGCAACATAACAAATGAAACAAAGATGTGATTATGAGAATTAACAATGAGATTATGAACTATGATTAGATACTAGAATTACTAGATAATAGTAAAGTTATTAAGAATTGGTATGATTTTTAACTAAGAACGTTTCATAACTATAAGATTTAACTGTTTAGAAGTGCATCTGTGTGTGACTAAAAGAAATAAACAAAACAATTATTAAGACTGAAATTAACGTTAAAGTTATTTAATTTTCTGTTTAATTGTTTAATAAATGTTGATTTTTACAAAAAAATTGCCTCTTTTTAATACGTTTCACCAGAAAATAACTCAACTAAAATTCGAAGGCTTATCCATCTTAAAAAAGGTCTCGGGAATTCCCGGGACATTGATTATAGGCTGTCCCGTGTCCCGGGACTTTGAAATTGTCGGGAATTTCCAAACCATACTGGCAACATGCACTGGTTTTACAATCTTTTTTTGAGGTTTTGAGGTATGCCTCACGAGAAGATGTGTCGTAATCTCCCGAACGCTGTCGAGCCGAGTTGAATTCGTGGATTGACCTCTCGGTCGAAATTGGATTTATATAGTCGGACTATTTATCCCAGTTAAACATAGGTACTTGTCATTAGTGCTTCCAACAACTACCGGCATAGGTGTGACATGGACGTTACAAATGGATTTTGTTTTATCCCTGTTCATCTTAAGACCTTTCCGTTGGGAGACACTATTGAGGTCATTAAGCATAGCGCTTTGGTCCTCCAGCGATTCTGTCCCCTAATCTTATAAAAAAAAACTTACCCGGTGCAGTGACGAGTCCATCCTTCAGCCATAAGCGAGCAAAATTGTAGAAGTATGGCTTTTCTAGAAAGTTGTTCGCGACCATCCTCGCGTCTTCGGGATCTGATAGTACTGGAAACAATTGTTAGTGTGATAGTCCCAAAATTTTGTGCAAAACATACTTTTTGTTCGTTTTCATAGAAGGCGTGACCAACAAAAACACAGTCCACCTGCTAGTAGGTAAACGTGGAGTCCCCCCCCCCCCCCCAATCTACTTAAATGTAACCTCATTCCTATCTTTATTATATAGCAAGATCTCAGGGCCACCAGACGTCACTTATTTTCTGACGAACGAAATGTTTATGATTGAATAATGTTAGTATGTACTATGATCGCATGCCTATCTGCCAGCTTGGCCTGTTTGCTATTTTCCAGGTATCGGGTAATCAAGATACGATTTTTACGTAAATGTTAGATAAAATCGTTAAAAGTCAGTTATAAATACTTCCAGACACTTTCTGTTGGCAGTATCGTATATGTATAAATCACATTTAGAATTCTAAAGACAGAGGTTGCCAACTGTACGAATGTGTAGAAAAGCGAGTGGCCTTACCAAATTAGCATTACCAATTATTTTACCATTTTTTTTTTGCCATTAATGTAGTAGACTTCTTAATACATACTTATATATTTATATATAAAAATTACGTGTCACATTGTTTGTCCGCGATGAACTCCTAAACTACTAAACTGATTGCAATGAAATTTTGCACACTGTGTGCAGTTTGGTCCAACTTGAGAGATATAATAGTTTTTAAGTACCCCTATAAGTGACCCTCAATATTTTTTATTAAGATTTTAAGAATTTTTATAGGACATAGGGTCGTCGGAGAGGGCAGAACAACGTCTGCCTGGCCAGCTAGTATACTATAATTAATTTTATAAGTCCACTGTTGAATATAAGTCTTCCCTAAGGAATGCCACAAAACACGGTCCTGAACAACCTGCATCTATTGACTCCCTACATCTCTTACCAGGTCGTCATGACATCGAGTGGGGGCTGCCTTACACTTCACTTACTGGTACGAGGCTGCCGCTCGAGAACAGAATTATTTTTAATATAATTATCCAAACCTCTAAGTTATTTATCTAATTAGGTATTAATCTTGAACTCACTTATAAAACAACATTGCCCTATCCATATAACAAATGGTTGCCTTCTTTCTTCCATGATAGTAGTTAAGTTTTCCAAGAAATTGAATGCATCTGAAAACATGACAAGATTGGTTAGACAAACTGTACCCTAAATTCTTAATTTTTTATTTATTTACTAGCTGTCCCTCGCGACTTCGTCCGCGTGGAATTTACTACGATTTCAAGGGTTTTAATTTTTTTGCACGGAACCCTGATTCTTTTTTTAAAATAAAAGTATTCTTAGTTACTCCTTATAGCATCAGCTATCTGCCAGTGAAACTTCCGTCAAAATCGGTCCAGTCGTTTCGGAGATTAGCCGCAACAAATAGACAGACAGACAGACAGACAAAAATGTTGAAAATTGTCTTTTTATTATTAGTACCGTTAATACTTTCATATGCATTTAGTAAAAAGCTGTTAGTTTAACATTACAAACAGACACTTCAATTTTATTTATTTGTATAGATTATAAGCCAGTGCTGGACTATAATCCCAACTGGTGGTATGTGGTAATGAAGCCCTAAATGGTAAATCGCACTGTCTTAGCGTAACAAAAACCTATTCACTCTTGCCTTGAAGACGTCCAGATTGTATTTTTTTTATAGGATAAGGGTGACAAACGAGCACACAGTCCACCTGATGGTAAGTGGTTGCTGCGGCCCATAGAGATCTACATCTACCGATGCGTTGTCAACCGTGAGGACTAAGATGGAATGCCTCATTTCCAGTAAAAAGGGCCTCCGGCCACCTGCACTCACCAAGCGAAACGCAGAGGTAAACCTCTACTTCACGCTGGTTTTCTGTGAGGTCGTGGTACCACCCCGGTTCGAGCCGGCCCATCCGTGCGACAGCAAAAGCTGCCGCGTGGCGCTACCACTGTTCATTCGTATTCGGACAGAAAGGCAGAAAAAGACAATAACACTAAAATAAAGACAATAATACTACAAAATATTAAAAAAATGGCGTTTGTTTGTATTCCTCAGTATAACAGGGATGTTTGTGTGAGGCCTGCGGTGTAGTGGCGCTGAAAGAGATTCCACTATGAAGTAGTCATCTCTTGAGTGTCGAAAGGTGCGGCAGAGGAAAACTGAAGCCCTGTAGTGAGTGTTTATGTTAATCCATGCAAGCAGGGATGGAGAATCAATCATAGAGTGTACTATTTTATGTAGATATATAAGCCCGAACCTTATGCGTCTCGTTTCGTTGAACACAGGCCGCACCTTATTTCTGAGAGGGTTATGTAGCAGCTCGCCGCGAAGCTCCAGTGCGTCTTAGCGAACTCTACATCATGTAGTCGAAAAATTTCTAAGACATTAACCCTTTATAAAGTCAGAGTAAACGGCAAGTGTTAGCAACTTCAACCAAAGTAAAGTTAGTATGATTGAGATAACCACAATATATTCTTTAAATATATGGCCAATCATGTCATGAATCAATCAAATCATCCAACTTTTACAACTACCCTCATTCATTGTATCTACTTTAAAACTTTATTTTTAACCGGCTTCATAAAAAGAAGAGATTCAGAATTCGGATGTATGTATATATATTTTTATATATGTTCGGGCATAACTCCGTCTTATATAGATGGAATTGCAAAATTATTTTTTTGTTCGGAAGAGGTTTCGGAGACAGACAACGGAACTCTTCAATAAATGCCATCAAATGTACTGCGATTGCCGCTATCGCATATCTATGCATTGTTTACGCAATTATACAACATAACAGCATGCCTGCACCTTTTAAAGGGGTACGCAGATGTGTTGAATATACCACGGTATACCCTCATTTCTGTATAAGTTGTTACATAGAAGTCGAATGTACAATTTTTTTTTATTTTACCACTTGTCTTATTCAGAATCTTCATCAGTCCAAGAATGAATGATACGGAGCGCTGCGTCCATTTCAAATGCTCAACTTCTTGCACGCACTCACGGATACATCTTTATTATTCCTTTATTAGCAGAAACAGAAATAGAAACAGAAACTTTTTTTATTCAATATAGATTATCTATAATATAAAAATGAATCGCTGAATGTGTTGCTAAGCGCAAATCTCGAGAGCAGCTGGACCGATTTCGCTAATTCTTTTTTTATAATATTCCTTGAAGTACGAAGATGGTTCGTACGGAGAGAAAAGTTTAAAAAATTGCCTGAAATAGTCTAAAAACAACACTTTTCTATATTAATATACAAAAGATTCGTAACAATACTTATAACACAATTTGAACTTTAATACCATACCATAAAGTTTAAGTGTTAGTGGAGGGGTTCCGGGAAGGCAAAACAATGAAACGGCAGTCAATTAAATATGACGATGTAAATAATGCTCTATCGAAACTAGTACATTGGTTTAACGCCAACAATTTGCTCTTAAACGGCAATAAGACAAAATGTATTAAATTTACAATACCTAATGTAAAACATTCGAAAACCAATGTGCTCTTAAATGGGGAGGAGTTGAGTCTTGTGGATACCACTGTTTTTCTCGGTATTACTATTGACGCGAAACTTCAATGGGTCATATATCTATGGCCATATATCTAAATTAGCAAGCAGACTTAGTTCTGCAGCATATGCTGTAAGAAAGATTAGAAGTCTCACAGATGTTGAGACAGCTAGGTTAGTGTATTTTAGTTAATTTCATAGCGTAATGTCTTATGGAATTTCGCTATGGGGTAATGCGACTGATATTGAAGCTATATTTGTTTTGCAAAAGAGAGCCGTACGATTTATAATCTAAATTGTAAAGAGTCCCTCAGAGAAAAATTTAAAGAAATAAACATATTAACTTTGGCATCGCAATATATTTATGAAAATGTAATGTATGTATATAAAAACATAAATAGCTTTAATAAGAATAAGGATGTTCATACCTTAAACACTAGGAACAAACATAAGCTTGTAATGCCACTTACTAGACTCCACAGAATTAGTAATTCATTTATGGCGCAATGTATACGCTTTTACAACAAAATCCCAGAACATGTTCAAAGTTTGTCAATAAACAAGTTTAAAAGTTTTATTAAAGAAAAACTGTACAAAAAGGGTTATTATAATATCAAGGAATACATGAATGAAAATTACCCTGGGAATAAGGTGATCGCCACCATGCTGGTTTTATGAAAATTCATTTAAAATTGTATAAACAAAGTTATTGTTAAATGAAATTATGTTTAAAAAAAAGTCCCGCTGGGTTGAAAAGTCGCGGTGGGTGAGTCCGTACCAGTGGTAAATAAAATAATGACTTTCAATAAGTATTATGTAATAATCCATATTGAATAAAAATCATTCTATTCTATTCTATTCTAATGAAGTGACATTAGTATCGTATAAATATTAATGTCAATATTTATACACACTGGCAGATAGCTGATGTTATGAGGAGTAACTTGGGCTGCTTTTATATTAGGGTTCCGCGAAAAATAACTCCACGCGGGTGAAGTCGCGGGGAACAGCTAGTCCTATATAATACTTATTGAAAGTCACTCTTTTGTTAAATTACCACTGGTTCGAAAAAAAAAGCCTCTGTCCTGGGAAGAACCAGCAAGAAACCCAGCGGGAAAGAAAAACCAGCCTACAATCATGTATGTTACACAATTACCAACACAACAATTAGAATTTAGAATTTGTCCACATAATTAAGCTGGACGTATAATATGCAGATAAAACCACGATTGCAAATGACTTTAGATGTATATGTGAGTTCGTGTTCATATAATAAGCTGATCATGGTTTTGGCTTAGTTTTTGCAACACTTGAAATCTACGAAGCGCTCCGCTGTTTCGTTGGTCTGAGGTTTCTACTTGAATTTTGCTTAAAATTGCCATTAACAATTTCATTGACAGCGGTGGTGATCGAATTGTTAGTACAAATCTAAATTAAAAATATATATTTTTTTGGCTACATCGTTTGTCATGCGTACAGCAAATGTCTGGAATAAGCTGCCAGCGTCTGTCTTTCCATCCGATTACAATGTGAGCGTGTTCAAGGCAAAAGTGAATAGGCTCTTGTTAAGTCAGTGCGCTTCACCATCGTCGAATGCATCACCACTTATCATCAGGTGGGATTGTAGTTAAGCGCTGGCTTAGAATAGTAAAAAGAAAGAAAAACGTTACTCTGTCCATCGCCAAAGAACTTGTACATGTTGCCGATGAAGGGGAGGCACTTGTAGGTGGGCAAGTGCGAGACCATGCTTCGCGTACGCCGCGTCAGCAGTCTCATGTACACATGTAGGAGTGTGAGGATCGCACCAAGTAACACTAGCCAAAACATCTGTGGGATAGAATGATTATTCTAAATGCAAACAGAAGCAATAATAACTTGTCTATATTAAAATATTATTGATTTCTGGATCTCGACAACGCCACTTAACAGGTCCAATTGCGAATCTAAACCATTCTCTAATCAACTTAATTATACACAAAAAATTTCATCAAAATCGTTCCAGTAGTTTAGGGAGAGTTCAGTCACATATACACCGACAGAAGAATTATATAATATGTAATATGCATGTATTTATTATACATATAAATCTTTCTCTTGAATCTTTCTATCTATGAATGAAAACTATATCAAAATCCGTTGCGCAGTTTAAAAGATCTAAGGGTACAGACGGTTGGAAGCGACTTTGTTTTATACTATGTAGAGATTAAAGGTGCATAAATGCATTTCCTTTATCCTTAATCGGCCCGTTCACAGCTAGATTAAGGTGAAAGCTCCAGGATGGCCCGCGAAATTCAAATTTTTTTAACTTCGAGGGTTGTATTGGTGATTTTAATGATAATAATTCTATAAATACATACTCGTTACGGTCGCGAATCATATTTTGTTAAACATTCAACCTGACCCTGACCTGCAAAGTCAAAAAACGTAAGAAAATTTGAATTTCGCGGGCCACCCTGGAGCTTTCACCTTAAACGGGCAGATTAATGCGATTATTTATATGCCGCTTCCGTTGTAGGGAGGTAAACGTTGCAACGGATTGACAAACGCAGTTCCAGACCTTTTGCCAGTCTGGGTAGTAGTATAAGTGTGACTCGTAATCTGACACAATGAATCAATATTGTTCTATTATATTAAAAGTGATTAAAAGGCATACCCTTAGAACAATAACGCATTTTCCTTTGGAATTCTAAGTCGAATGAAAAACAATTAACTTAAAAGTAGCCAGTTTTAGAAACGAATTATTTATTAACCGACTTCAAAAAGGAGGAAGTTCTCAATTCGATTGTATGTTTTTTTGTAAAAACTCGAAATACATTACCACCCTCCCTGGGGCAGTCGGGTAAAAATATTAATACTATATATTTTTTCATGCACAATTTACTTACTAGCTCGTTTCATTATGGAGAGCGTCCAGTTAAGTTCATCATCATCATCATCATTACAGCCCTTCACAAGTCCACTGCTGAACATAGGCCTCCCCAAGGAATGCCACAAAGCACGGACCTGAGCCACCTGCATCCATCGACTTCCTGCATGTCTTACCAGGTCGTCACTCCATCTCGTGGGGGGTCGCCCTACGCTTCGCCCTACGCTTCGCCTACCGGTACGAGGCTGCCACTCTAGAACGCGCTTAGCAACACATTCAGCGATTCATCGGTTGTCGGTTCTTCGAGCTATATGGTCGGCCCAATGCCACTTCAGCTTACTAATCCTTTGAGCTATGTCGGTTACTCTGGTTGTACTGCGAATATTCTCATTTATAAGTTTATCACGCAGAGAAACCCCGAGCATAGCCCTCTCCATAGCTCGCTGAGCGACCTTGAGCTTCCTCATACGGCCAGCAGTGAAGGACCACGTCTCAGATCCGTAAGTCATCACTGGCAACACGCACTGGTTGTACAATTTCGTTTTAAGGTTTTGAGGTATGTCTGACGAGAAGATGTGTCGTAGTTTCCCGAACACTGCCCAGCCGAGTTGAATCCGTCGATTGACCTCTCGGTCGAAGTTGGACTTACCTAGTCGGACTATTTGTCCAGGTAAACATACTCGTCAACAACTACGATCTTAGTGCTCCCAACAACTACCGGCATAGGTGTGACATGGACTTTAAACATGATCTTTGTTTTGTCCATGTTCATCTTAAGACCTATCCGTTGGGAGACACTATTGAGGTCATTGAGCATGGTGCTTAGGTCCTCCAGCGATTCTGCCATAAGGACTATATCGTCGGCAAATCGAAGGTGAGTGATGTACTCGCCACTAATGTTAGTACCGTATTCTTTCCAGTCCAGAAGCTTGAAAACGTCTACCAACGCAGCGGTGAAGAGTTTCGGGGATATAACATCACCCTGTCTTATACCTCTCTGCAATTGGATAGGTTTCGTACTCTGGTTCTGTAGTCGGATAGCCATCGTAGCTCTACTGTACAAACACTTCAGCACTTCGATATACCGACAGTCAACTTGGCACCGCTGAAGGGACTGCAGCACCGCCCAAATTTCGACGGAATCAAAGGCCTTCTCATAGTCCACATACGCCAGACATAGTGGCAAATTGTACTCCTCGGACTTCGATACAACTTGCCGAAGGGTATGTATGTGGTCTATGGTGCTAAAGCCCTTTCGGAAACCGGCTTGTTCGGGAGGCTGGAAGTCGTCAAGTCTGCGCGCGAGACGATTCGTAATGACTCTCGAAAACAGCACGTAGACGCGGCTCAGAAGGGAAATCGGTCTGCAGTTCTTCAAGACAGCGTAGTCACCTTTTTTGAAGAACAAGACCACCGCACTTCTGCTCCATACCTCCGGTGTAATGCCACCATGGAAGACGGAATTAAAGAGCTTCTGAAGGACCTCACATACCGGTTTTCCACCCGCTTTCAGAAGCTCCGCTGTAATTACATCCTCGCCTAGGGCCTTGCCGTTTTTAAGGTGCTGGAGAGTCATTCTAATCTCGCTCAGACTGACTTTCAAGATATGTTCGGAATAGTGTCGGATAAGACTCGCTCTTGGATCGTTACTCACTCTTGCGTGTGTCTCCAACGATGACGTGTACAGCTGCCCATAGAACCTCTCAATCTCACTCAAAATCTCAGGTGCCCCGGAAACGATGCTGCCACACTCGGTCTTCAGCTTTGACAGTTGGCTCTTTCTGGCAGACAGATCTCTGGCAAAGACTTTGGAGCCTTGGTTCCGCTCGATCGCTTCTTCAATACAGGCTGTATTGAAGTTGCGTAAGTCCCGTCGCATGCATTTGGAGATCTGTCTGTTCAGTTGCCTGTATGCTGTCAAATCTGTTGAAGAATGTAGCTTCATCTCCCGTCTAACAGCCATGAGATTGAGAGTGTGATCGGAGATTTTTTGTGTTCGTCTGAGGCGGGTCTTGCAGAACTTAGCTCCGACCGCATGGACAGTTTGCACGAGCTTGTCATTCATATCGTCCACTTCATTGCAGTTTTCTAGTCACTGAAAACGGTTTTTTAACTCGAGCTGAAAAGTTTCGGGACTTTGGAACAGAGCACGAGGGGGACGGAGCGTTGAATTCATTAGACGAGACCTCTCAAACTTAACGTTGAGGTTCAGTGTGCCTCTAACCATTCGGTGATCGCTACCAGTTTTCACCCTCGCGATCACGGAGACATCACTAAACAGTTGTTGTCTGGTCGTCATAATGAAGTCAATCTCATTTTTTGTCGAACCGTCGGGGCTCGACCAGGTCCACTTCCTGTGGGACCGCTTCTGGAAGAAAGAGTTCATCTTAAAGAGTCCCTCTTTCTCCATGAAGTCGGCCAGCTGCTGGCCCCTTGGGTTCCGTTGCCCTATTCCAAATTTCCCTACTTTCAGCTGACCGTTCTCTCTTGTGCCTAGTTTTGCATTGAAGTCTCCCATTAACACCGTATATTGGGTTTTGGAGGAATGCATGGCTCTAGAAATATCCTCATACATTTCCTCCACCTCCTCATCGGGGTGTGCCGAGGTTGGTGCGTAAACCTGTATGACCTTCAGCGAATACCGTTTGGTGATTCTGAGTATAAGGTACGCAACCCTCGTCGACACACTCTCTATCTTTACAACGTTGTTAACGAGAGACTTGTGGACGATAAATCCGACAGCTCTTTGGGACAGATGGTCGCCCTCCCGGTAATAGAACAAGTTGCCGGATTCGAGGATTACCGTGTCCTCCCCCTCTCTTCGGACTTCGGATAATCCTATAATATGCCAGCGTAACTTGTCTATCTCTTCTTCCAGCTCCACAATCTTCTCGTTAGTCCTCAGGGTGCGTGCGTTGTATGTTGCCAGGTCGAGTCGTCTTAGGTGGCAACCGAACCTCCACCGGAGATTCTTAGCACCCCCTGCCCCGCCGTTACCATGGTTGCCACCGTAGCCAGGAATAGCGGGGCCGCCGGCGACTGGGGGCCGTCTCTTTGTTACTTTCATAGGGGGGTATTTACCACAGTTGCCACGATTGGCGAGCGGGTTGGCAACCGCAGTTTTTGTATTGTATTTTTGCTGTTATCAGGAAGATGCTGCTGCCCATCTCCTGCCTGTTTCCCTTTGTCGCCTTTTACGACACCGGTAGTGGATATTCTTAACCGCCACTACACGGCAACTTTTTGTATGTATGTTACGCGATATTTTCGCAGATTGTGAACTAATTTTGATGACTTTTTTATTAAATAGATTACACTTCAAAGGAATTTATATGGGACCACTCATATAAATTTGGACAAGAAGTTCCACCCCTAAGGGAGCTACATAAATAAATTATTTTTTAAGCAATTTGAAGACGGTTTTTACTTTTTGTTAAAAGTTATTATTAAAGACTTATTATACAGCATTTTTATTATTATATACTGTATTTATTTTGTTACTATATGGAAGAGGCGTTTAAAGTTGAAGTATATCCCGAAATATATATAAAAATAGATTTTTCGATTTGATTTGGTATGATTTATAAGGAAACTTCATAATTATTTTACAAGAATTTTTGTACCTACGGTCAAAAACTGTCACTCTGTTTACTTAAAGTACACTAAAATACATTTGTGATATTTTGTGTGTGTGTGACGTAACTAAAGATTTTTTTTAACCGTAGTAGAGCCATGCTGCAGCTGTATTAATTGTATAGTTGTAGCATGAGTGGGTCGACTCGACCGGGGAAAGACTACGATCTCACAGAACACCAGCGTAAAATAGCAGCTTAATGCTGCTGTGTTTCGTATGGTGAGTGTAGAAAACCGGAGACCCTTTTCACTGGAAAAGAGACAATCCATCTTAGTCCTCACGCTTCACAACGCATCCGCATTTTGATTCGCGAACGAGGATAGATGTAAATGTGTATGGGCCACAGCAACCACTTACATCAGGTGGACTGTGTGATCGCTTGTCATCGTTATCCTAAAAAAAAAACTAACACACAAAATAATAATGTAAATGCACCTTGATTGACAGTGGCGCTCCTAAAAGTAAAAATTGATAATAATTCAGTTATTTTACTTGGTGGTACGATACCCTTTCATATATAATAATCTGCCTGGATATGTACCATCCTTTTGCCTATTTCTGCCACAAATAGCAGTGCCTGTACTGCTGCCTTCCAGCCTGAATGGTGTAGAGAGCCACTTCTATAACATGCATTACATATAATGATGGCTAATAAGTTTCTGCTCACCAGATGTCGCTAGCTGACACTGAGCTAAAGGTTTTTGTTACACAATATAATTTAATTGAGAAGTTGGTTTTATATAAAAGTTTTTCAGTTTCTAGAGTAATATATTAATCCACAAAACATTGCGTCAGTGGTTTGCTCTTTACGAGTAATTTTTTGCACATTTTTAACTTTTTTTTAAAGTTTCTACTTTTATGAATATCTGTGGTTTGATTTATTTGTTTTTAATGTTATTAATATAAAATATAGCTAGTAGTACAAAAAGAAACAATAACTTTTACATTTTACGAACAAATTAACTTCCCCACTATGAAATCTGTCAAAGATTATACCTCACTTTCTACTGGCGCCGCCCTGGTGGCAGAAAAATTCGTGGATGCCCTCATTACAGGCTGTGTAGCATTAAATATTAACTCTCAGAGTCTTCTTTGTACGAAGTTAAATGCAGGTGTCAATGGGCTCCAGTAGCCATTACAATTAGGTGGACTGTACGTTCGAATAACCACAAACTTATGAGGAAAGCTCTTTTTAATGTATTTCACGAATCACCATAGATTATATTTACTTCAAAAACTATAGCTTAAAAAAGCTATTAATTTATGCACTAAATTGTTTAACTGAACAAAGAACAAAGAACGATAGACAGAAAGCTGCCTACAATTGAAGTAGACGCTCAAAAACGACCCAAATACATTAGCTAATTTGTGATCATACTCGCAGTCGCAGCTTATTGTAAAAGAACACGCACTCACACACACACACACATATGCATCTAAAGTTATTTTTAAAACAAAATAGTTTAGCAGTTTGGATGCACATTGTGTGTAGGTACTTAAGTGCGTGTCGCATCATTTAGGCCGGCCACATACATGCGGAATTCCGTTTCGAGATTCCGTTTCGATATTCCGATTCGGAATCCCGAACGCAGCGAGTCCATATAAAATCAATGACCCGCCACACACGTACGGTAGTTTTCCGTTCGATATTTTGCGGGCAAAACGGAATTCCGTTTTCGTGTGGCCGACCGTTCGAAATTCCGAAACGGAATCTCGAAACGGAATTCCGTATGTATGTGGCGGGCCTTAAACGTAAGTACGAAGCGTTTCATCTATTCATAAAATAAATAGACCAATGCGAGGGACAACTGCTCTCTTTATTTTGTGATCCATCTTTGTTGTTCTAAGATGAAAACAAAAACAATGAACAAGGTAGTTATGCAACCACAAGACCATAGGGTTGTTAGGGTTTGTACCTAGAGGGGGCTGCATAAGCATTAGGCAGTATCCAGTAACTGTAGAGTCAGCGCTTTTGGTTGCATGAGATATCAGGCAGAGCTCATGGGAGCGGCAACTTCGTTTTGACATCGACTTCTGTCAAGACGTATTAATTAAGTAATTAGAATTATAATTATTGTAATTAGAAATAAATAGATTTTAAATAGTTTTAAAAAAATCATTTTACGTTCCCCTAAACTTGAGTAGGTTATTTATATTTATTTTTATGTACATAGTAAAAAGTTAGCTTATCTCACCCTGGCTTGAATTTCCTTAGGTCAGTAGTTTGACACTATGAATTAATAGACTAGAAGTCATAAACACAACAATAAAACACTGTAAATGTATTTTTATATACTATACGACGCGACTAGCAATTGTACCATTAATGTCAGCGTTCAGAGGTTGGACTGTACATAATTCTTTGTTATTCATCTTAATATGCCTTTCCATAAACGTCGATTTGAACTTAAGCTTTGAGCACACATTCATTAAATTGTTTAACAATTTTTTTTTATAAATTGTTTAACAATTGTCGTATGTTACGTTTATGTGAAAAAGGAATTTATTTATTTTATTTATTTAAACTGTTACACTAACATGTACCAAGGCTGACTTAACGCCATACGGCGTTCTCTACCAGTCAACCTGTAAGTAAGCAGAGAACGCGACTTTGGTGTAATATGATTTGTAAGAGAAAAATTAAGGATCAACACAATAAACTAATAAATAGATAAATACTTAGAAATATACATCTATACAAATAAATAAAATTGAAGTGTCTGTTTGTAATGTCGAAATAACAACTTTTTACTATATACATGATTGATGATGAATGTATATACGGTACTTATAACAAAAACACGATTTTTAACATTTTTGTCTGTCTGTCTTTCTGTCTGTCTGTTTATTCCGGCTGATCTCCGAAACGGCTGGACCTATTTTGACCGGACTTTCACTGGCAGATAGCTGATGTTATAAGAAGTAACTTAGGCTACTTTTATTTTAGAAAAAGAATTAGGGTTCCGCGCAAAAATTAAAACCCATGAAATCTAATCGTAATAAATTACGCATGGGCGAAGTCGCGGGGAACAGATTATTGGAAAACAATAAGACATAAACAAACAAAAAGAATTAAACTTGAAGAGTGTATCTTTTAAATCATAAAGCAATGTCAAACTAATACAGGATGTAATGCTGGCCAGAGTTCTTTTCTAATTTATGACAGGTACATGGAGCAGCATGTCTGCCGCGCTTTGATCTATTGCGCGTTAGCGGACATCACCTGTCATCGAGACATGCAGGTGTCATCACGATGTTTTCTTCATTGCTGAGCACGTGGTAAAGCAGCACTTTAAATTTACAATTCTGGTGCTGGCAGCTGACATCGCACTAAATACGGGATCTCATGGGACTATAAAACTATTTGCTTTTATAATAAGTGATAAACGAGCGTTCAGTCCGCCTGATGGCAAGTGGATACTGTGGCTCATAGACATCAATTAAGAATCAAAATACAGATGCATTGTCACCCATGAGGACTAAGATGAAATACCTTGGTTCCAGTAAAATGCGTCTCCGGTTCTCTACACTCACCATACGAAACACAGCAGCATTTAGCTGCTATTTTACGTTGGTTTTCCGTGAGAGCGTGGTCCTACTCCTACACCGGTTGAGGCGACACATTCGTGTTACAACCATAACATAGCTGCAGCGTGGCTCTATTACGTATAGCTGACGCAGGCAATGACTATGGTGGGTGGTATCCTCAACCATGTTATCTTTTTATGGTTCTATGTTTGGGTGTTTGTTTGCCTACGTGTGTTTATTTATGTTTGTCAAACACTACAACGATAATAGGGAAATTCCTAGTATGATGGTAACTTCTATCTACATAGTATAAAACAAAGTCACTTCCTGCCGTCTGTACGCTCAGATCTTTTAAACTACGCAACGGATTTTGATCCTGTTTTCACCAATAGACAGAAGATTATATAATTCTTCTGTCCGTGTATATGTAACTGAACTCCTCCTAAACAGCTGCATCGATTTCGATGAAATTTTGTGTGTGTGATTAAGTTGACGTCGTTGTCGAGATGCAGAAATCAACCGTGCGAAGCCGGGGCGGATTGCAAGTTTTTAATAATAATAAACCTAGCAAGCTAACAGCATAGCAAAGTGGCGAAGCAATCAGCTTTGTAGCGGTTTCTAACGGTTGCCGTTGAGCAGTTTCAAAATAGAAGGTTCAGATGCCTGGGTGATGAGTAATCGATTGCTGAAAACAGAATTTGAAAATTCAAAACCGTTCTCGAGATTATCATGGGACAGACGGACGGACGGACAGACGGACAGACATCGTGAAATCAATAAGTGACTTCGCAAGCTTCGCCACTTAATAATATAATATAAATATAAAGAAACTACGTACCAGCTTGTACAGTAATGTGTGTAAAGAACATTATGACGAATCCATCATTCGACGACTAATGTGAACACGTCCCTACTGTAGTCGCAAAAAGATGTTAAAATTAATTATAATGATTTGTAGTTAACTGCCATATGTTTTCTTATTAAACGACTTAAATTTAATCTGATTTTTCTGCAACGACTCAAAGAAAAACTTGTATGTAACTGCTACATGCCTCTTTTATCTAGTACGGCGATCGACAAAACGTTTGCCAAGCGTTTTGTTTATGGCAAGTTTTCCATACAGTTGAGAAGGTCAGTGGACAAGAAGGGCATGATTAATATGAAGATGATATTTAAGTTCACGCTTTGATTAATAATTTTCAAAAGCACACACACAAAACACACAAACACCCAGGCCTGTCACCCATTTTCAATGTATCGCCGATTTGGTCGATAAACCTTCGTCTAGGGTGTCCCTTCCCGACCCTGCCGTTCACTTCTGCAACATAAATTTGCTTTGTCACTCTTTCCTCGTTCATTCTTTCTATATAACCAAACCACCGAAGTATTACTTTCTTAATCCTGGTCGCAACGTCATCTTGCAAACCACACTTTTCTCTTATCACACTATTTCTCACCCTGTCATTCAGATTCAGCCCTAGCATACTCCTTAAGGACCGCATTTCTACAGCATTTATATATATAGAGAGAGTAGATCTCATGCTTCTTCTGCCAGACACAATTTTCACTACCATACATTAAAGTAGGGACTAACACAGCATTATGAATTGCCATACGTGCCTTAATTGACACATTCTGACTCCTCATAATAGCGTGTAGCCCCATTTACTCTATTTCCTGCGTTCACTCGTCGTTCTATATCCTTATCATATCTACCATCTCTGCTAAATAAACATCCCAAATATACAAACTCATCCACTTGCTCAATCAACTCCCTTTCTATTCTTATTTCACATAACGTTTTACTTTCTTCTCTTTCAAAAACTATCACTTTCGTCTTACTTGCGTTCACTTTCATACCCCTTTCTTTTAATGACCAGTCCATTAAAGTAACCATCATTTGCAACTCGGCCGCCGACGATGCAAATATGACTTGATCATCGGCGTACAAAAGGCATTTGACGGTTAACTCACCCATTCTTAACCCACATTTTTCAAATTTTCAAAAGCAGGAAGTTATAGATTTCGGTCCGATTTTGAGAATGCGAGTTTCCATCATCATCAGATATCCACGTTTTGAGGTCCTAGGAAGCCGTTCCGACGACTATCGGCCGGACGTCCGGCCGTGTGTGTGTGTGTGTGTGTGTGTGTGTGTGTGTGTGTGTGTGTGTGTGTGTGTGTGTGTGTGTGTGTGTGTGTGTGTGTGTGTGCGTGTGCGTGTGCGTGTGCGTGTACGTGTGCGTGTGCGTGTGCGCGTGCGTGCGTGCGTGCGTGCGTGCGTGCGTGCGTGCGTGCGTGCGTGCGTGCGTGCGTGCGTGCGTGCGTGCGTGCGTGCGTGCGTGCGTGCGTGGGTGCGTGCGTGCGTGCGTGCATGCGTGCGTGACGACTAAGGCACGATCCTGTTTGTCATCACACAACTGCATAATTACCCATTTGTAACTTTTACTACGAATTTCTATGTTCCTTAATGTTGTGTTGGTCAAATAAATGTTTCTTTCTTTTTTCTTTTCTTATAAAGTAGATTAGTCCTCCCTGTGATAGTGGTAGCTCAGGACATAAGTGTTCTCCTTACGTGTGTTATAGTAGTACTAGAGCGTGACGATACCAAGTTTGATTCGCGCAGGCACCAATAGAATTCATTATCACCATCATCTTTACAGCCTATGAAAAGTCCGCTGGTGAATGTAGGCCCCTCCCAAGAAGCGTACATTTGGCATAATTGCTACGATTGGTAAGCGGGTTGATAACCGTAGTTTTTTTATTATTTCTAGCTGTTGATCAGGATCATGCCGCTGTCCATCTCCTCTTTTAGATTCCCTCGGTCACCTCTTACGTCAAAATAATTCATATCATCGAAGTGAATTCTCTTACATACAAACACACATACTTGCTTAACGTTGGGCTGAAAAGTTCGTATCGTTTCTATGAGATGGCGCCACTAGAATAAAATCCATACCATTTTTAGTTAGTACCAACCTTCAAAAGAAACGTGTATACATTTGATAAGATGGGCTAAATTTAAGAGTTGTCGAAATCGCCGAGCATGTAAGCGTAGGTATATGGATGTGAAGGAGTCGAAGTGTGTCAGGATCGTGCTAAATGGAAGTCCGCAGAGTCAGCCCACCCCTCAGGGTGAGTGGCGTAAGTGTTGATGTTTATGTTTTTGTAATAATATTAAAATCAATTAGAATAATTGTTTATTTTTTTTTATTTTAATACCCGGCTTGTTTTGCGCTTAGAGAAAATAGTGTTACCTTAGAAAGTATTAAAAAGAACTAACGAAAAATAAATAAAACCAAAACACATCAGTACAATCACCTTTAAGGCCAGTATAGCATATTTATGCATTTTAAACCTCATTTTATAATGATAAGATTCAATTGCATTCAACTGAGATTTTTTAGGTATAAGATTTACGCTCATGCCTTAATGGCACGTGTATACGTGCACGTACATAATGACTGCACTGATGTTATCCCATGAACTCGTAAACAATACTAGTTTGATGCTGCGTGTTATTTTCCATGCACGGACAGCTTGAGTTCGATACCCGTTGTTGGCTCAAAACGTTTTTTTTTTCATTGAACATATATAGGGCATATGGTGTCAAACGAGCACGCAGTCCACCTGATGGTAAGTGGTTGCTGTGGCCGATAGACATCAATATCTATCCTCGATTAAGAATCAAAATCCAGATGTGTTGTCAACACTTAAGAAATAAGGCTGAATGCCTCGTTTTCTGTAAAACGGCTCTCCAGTTCGCTATACTCGCCACACGAAACACAGCAGCTTTATGCTGGTATTCTGTGAGAGCGTGGTCCTTCCCTGGTTGAGACGACCCATTTTAAAAGAAAAAAATAGTAATGCTATTAAACATTACTAATATTCCCCTTAACCACTTCTGGCAAGCTTAAAATGCTTGTGTTAGAAGTGGTTCACGACAGTAGTCGAATGGCGAATTCGAACCTACGATCTTTCGAGATCGCGGTCCGCGCCCTGCCATTAGGCTACTGGCGCTTCAACTGACCCATTCGTGCGACAACTATTAAATAGCTGCAGCGTAGCTTTACCACGCATAAATAGAAATGAAATGTTAAGAATTTGTACAACATTTCCGTCCAGAAATGCAAGCATCATGTCATACTACAGCAGTGTCTTTTACAGAAAATTACTAACCTCTGATATATATTATGTTTGTTCACTTACCTTGTTTTATCAAATATGAATGAAATGCAAATCATGCAGGAAATAAACTAGTGATTGATGTAAGCAAACAATGAAGTATCATAACGAAATTCAACGTGTCGAACATCAAACGATCGGTTGTTGTCTCTAATGGTAAGGAGAGTGGTCTTTAAACATGGCTCCCAGCTAGGGTTGTCAAAATGGAGTTAAGTAAAGAGATATTGTACTTTGTTGTATGTTATATACTTTATTGTATATAAACACTAATAGATTAGGCGTAAATACTCTATTTACATTGACTGTACCTTTTTTGGGTACGAAGTTTACAAGTGCCAGCCATAGTAAGTTAATGTAATGTAATGTAATTTATGATTATGACATTGTGATTATTTATATATGTGTAATTTTTGTTTATTGTGTATTATTTTGCATGCCCTTTAAGGCTAAATACAAAATTTAATAAATAATATTATAAAACAGTTTTATTAATACTTGTATTCGTAAATAAAGAATTAATTGATTGATTGATTGATAATTCAAGAATCCCGTTCATGTTCCTAACGCAAAAAGTAAAAATGGCATTATTTTAAAAATACAAATAAATGATAATCAGTTTTGAAGTCTTTTTATATTCAACTCGTAAAAGTCCATTGATGGACATGGACCTCTCCATTGCAGGGAAGAATTGTCTTAATACGCCACCCTATGCAGAAGGGATCGGCGATCGCAGATCCAGACGTCTGTCGTTGCTTGTCGTCACCGATCTGAGTCCATTTTACACCTGGTATATACAAGATCTGGTGGATATGCAAGTGTAATGGCGGTGTAAGAATATCCTCTACCCCACATCATCCCGTGGGTGTCGTAATAGGCGACAGAGAAACAAATCAGGAGATGGTCAGCAGCGTCTCCTTAATGACTACTAAAAATATTAAAAAACTGCGGTTGTCATCCCGCTTGCCAAGCGTGGCAACTATGACAAATATCCCCCCTATGAGGCAATCTATGGGGGAGGCCTAAGTTCAGCAGTGGACTTTAACAGGCTGTAACGGTAATATAAGATCGATAAACTGTCATCTCTTGGAAGTCATGAGATTTTCTGGCAGTCACCTCTTACAACACCCGCGGGACTAAATGGGGTGATGAATCCTCTTATGCCGCTAGCGCATGGCAATTTAAATTTAACCTTTTTACCTATTTTATTATTTCTAAAAAGTTGACAACCCTACTTTTAGCAATGGTAAACGATCCTTTCGTCTTGCCGATTCAAAGTCATTATTTGATAAGTGCAATCATGATATGCATTTGGTTTAATGTGTGGTTTGTTGCAATAGTTGTAAATACAGAATATTGGACAAAACGTCTAAGCTAAAGTAATATTGTACGCGGTAGAGCCACGCTGCAGCTATATTATGGTTGTAGCACGAATGGGTCGGTTCGACCGGGGTAGGACCCCACTCTCACAGAATACCACCGTAAAATAGCATCTTAATGCTGCTGTGTTTCGTGTAGTGACTGTACTCGTATCTATACTATATATGTTACGGCCTACGGCTGCTCCCTTAAAGGGTCAAATCCTCTGGGGCCCATGAGCAGAAGACTTCCCGAGCAGACGTAGGTCGGGCCTCAATGTGGCCACGTGGAATTTCTCTAATTACACTAAACTATATGGGGGAGTGTTCTATACTACGGCCAGTCGACTGGGAGGGTATTAGACGGAGCTTACTTACCTATATCCAAGGCGACTGGTCTCTCCGGAGTCGGTCAGGTCGCATGTGGTTGTGTAGTGCAAGGGAAATAAGGTGATGTGATGTGTATCTGGGTGTGACTGATGGTGATTGACCCTAGACCTTGGCCGTCGGCAGCAGCCCGGGCGTCGACATCGCTCCAAATTGAGGGAACCTTCCGCGGCGTGGTCCACAGTCACTTTCCTCGTTCGTCACGATGACAGTCCATTCACTCTATCGCACGATTAACTAACTTACAGAAGCCACTAACTCTCGTATGTTATAAGGTTAACACACAAAATGAACAGGGAGTATCCAGATCAAAGGTCACTACCGTTTCGCGTAGCAACAGTTAATTCTAGAATATCAAAGGCCGCACTAGCTAATATCGTCGAATGCACTTATACAGATTCTGAGTCGGACCCAATAAGTCCCTGGGAAGCTCTCCAGCTAGGAATACGCGTCACAAATCCTAGACCGTATATTTACGGGCAGCGCCTAATTATTCCGAGTTCCCTAACAAAATTGATAGTGTGCTGACGTTAGCACCGTTGACAGACGACTCACTGCGCTTGCGCGTCCTACGCGCGACCGAATGTCAGACCGGTATTGCACCGAGCCGCGCGCCCTCTGACGTCGATTCCGAAACCACCGTTCGAGCGTAAACAATATATGTAGTTGAATGTTAAAAATTTGAGTTATATATTATACATATAACTCACATTTTATACATTCAACACACGCCCACACAAATGCTTTCTTCTTTTTTTTTCTTTTTATTTAAAAAAAACATTACCCCCACACTAGGATTTTCTCCTGTATCGTGGAGGCAATTTACAAACACAAATTTCACAAGGACAAACATCCAGACCCGGAACAATCATTTGTAGGCCATACAAATACTTGTTCCGTGCGGGATTCGAACCCGCGCCCCCCAGCGCAGCAACTCATCGCTAAGCCACTGCGCCACGGAGCCGTCTTTCTATAAGAAGTGTTAATAGAACGATATAATAATATTAATTACCTACGAATATATAATTAATTTAGTAAAATTGACCACAAAAAGAAACATACTATTCTACTATATTTAAAAACTTTGCTTAAGTTCATTGTGTTGAGTGGTCTAACTTTACCTGTCTTAAATGTTAAGTTTTATGGCGGTACTTAAAAAAAATTGAATATCAATGTTAATAACGTTTTTATTATTATTATAATTTTATTGCATACGTTGGTCTTGAGCCGTAACCCTACATAGGCCAATGTATTTTTCTATACTTTATGGTATAAAGTTTATACTATAAAAAATTAAGTGCCTATAGTACTTCTGTGCATCCGTCCATAATTCTCATTTTCCTTGTTAACAAGAGTTTTTAAATGTTTCCATAAATATTGACAAAGTACAAAACTCATCAGCTGGACTCAGTACTCTATAGTTATAAGGAGGATTTGCGTAATTCGAAAAGCTTCGAAAGGAATTGGCAATTGCAGATTCAGACGTCTGGGACATTTAATGTTGCTCCTTGGCCCCTGTCGTCAGTCTGGGTACTTAATATCTGGCGTAAACAAGATGCTTATATCAACATCTATCTGAAGGCATGAGATCTTATTCTCGGAATCAGATTTGACTTTTTCATTCCTTTTTACTGGAACATCTTAGTCTTTAGGGTTGACAACGCGTCTGCATTTTGATTCTTAAACGAAGATAAATGCGGATGTTTATGGGCCACAGCGTCTACTTACCATCTGGTGAACTGTATGCTCGTTTGTCACCTTTATTCGGTGAAAAAAGACTAAGCCCCTTCCGCTCCCTTCCACCAACCAGCCTTCATTCTTTTGTTGTCGATTCACCATACTTCATCGATCATGACGCGTACAGCAATGGAGTGAAATAATTTGTCAGTATCTGTGTTTCCATCCAATTACAACACGGGTGTCTTCAAAGGTGGCTTTTGTTAACCTCAGTCGCGCATTACCATCTTTGCTAATAACCACTTACCAATACGATATAACCGACGTGCATTAAATCGATGGGTGCCAGTGGCCTAGGACCGTGTTATGGGGCAATCCTCGGGGATGGCTAGTGTTGCGTATTTTTTCAAATTTTTCAAAAACAAAAATACAAGTTTTTTTATTTTCATCTGAAAAATTTGTCTCCACTCTTTTGTTGTCTTACTATGCATTCGAATCAGCCGGTTCGCTTCATTGTTTGTCATACGTATATATAGCATAATGGCGCGTCTCCACCGAAGTTTTGTTGCCAAAACAACATTTGTCAACACGTGTTGCCGACAAATGGTATAAATTTAAGGTAATGATGATAATACTCGTAAAAATGACAGATAACATGTACAGTTGCCAGCAACTTAACATGTCCAGCTCGGCGCTGTGGGGTGCCGTCAAAGGTACACGAAGTTTGTTTCTGCGATCGCTAAACCGTTTTTTCGATGGTGTCGACCGCCACCCATGGGCAACTACAACACCAGGGGAATTGCAGATGCGTTGCCGGCCAAAATGAGTAGGCTCTTTTCTTGAAGGTCCCCAAGTCGTATTGGTCCGAATATATCCTGGTGGTAGTCAATTCTACAAAGAAGCATTCCGTTTGCTAAACATTGCGATAAACGCAAATTCTCTGAACTTAGTACTTTTATATTTTAAATGTATCACTTAAAATTTCTGTAGGCGTCGATGATGATAATGATCCTAAAATATAAAGGTCAATGATACTCCTTGAATATTAACCTTCTTGCACCTAATAAATCATTCATGTCATTATGTTGTTTTGATAGCCGCAAAAACAATTGACGGACAAACTGATAAGCGGTTGTCACCACTGCATGCAGGTAATGTCATCCGTTTGAACACTTGGAACTTGATTTGGAAAAGCTACAAACGCTGCTAATATGGATTGGAGTGTTATAACAAAGGCAATATTTATGTTAGGAAACACATACTCTCTATCCATTCTGACGCTGTCGGAAGTGATGACGTCAGTCGTAAAATGATCATTCCCTTGCTAGACTTTTTAAAACCTAATATAATACGAGGGCGGCACTGAAAATTTCGGGAATCAAGGAAGTGACACAACATTACTATTTAAAAATGTATTTATTGCTTTTCGAAGTATTCTCCGCGAAATTTGACACATTTTTCCATACGATGGAACCGAATCCGAATGGAATCATTGAAGCAATCATTCCATTCGGAAGTTGGGGTCTCCAAAATGGCCGTTTAGTAGGCGTCCACAGCTTCTTCAGGTGATGAACACACAATTTATACTTTATTTTAGAGAAAGTATAGAAATGATTAGGGCTTAGGTCGGAGCTGTACGGCGGATGGTCTAATAATTCTATGTTTTCTTGCTCTAAAAACTCTTTTGTTCTGTGTGCGGTGTGAGAACTCGCATTGTCGTGATGGAGGATGATGCGGCGGTTGCAGTTCTCTTTACGGAGTTCAGAAACGACCTGTGGCAAACAAATGCTATCATACCATTCCGCATTAACCGTTCTTTGTCCTTCAAGAGGAATAGTCGTAACATGGCCGGTTTTGGAGACAAACGTGGCCACCATTTTTTTTGCAACACTCCGTGAACGAACAATTTTTGTTGGCTTTAACTCATTTTCGAACACCCAAACTCGTGACTGGTTTATTGTTTCGGGTTCGTACGCGTATATCCAGGATTCGTCACCTGATACGATGTTGTATACAGCATTTGAGGATCCTGCGTGGGATCTTTCGAAAGTTCTGACGCACCAAGTAACGTGAGCCGCTTTTTGCTCTTCACAGAGCGAATGCGGTATCTATCGGGAAAACAACTTTTTTACACCTAATTGTTCATGCAAGATTATTTGTATATGACTCATGCCAATGTCTAAAGTTGCCTGAATTTCGCGGTATGTCACATGTCGATCTTCCTCAATCAGCTTACGCACAGCATCAACGTTTTCTTGGGTGACTGCAGTTTTTGGACGACCTTGACGGGGATCATCACTGAGCTTGACACGTCCACGTTGAAATTCAGCAAACCAGCCATAAATTGTGGTTTTGGATGGGGCTTCATCACCAAATGCAAAAATCATCCGGTCAACACACTGTTTTTGTGTTAAACCACTTCGAAATAAATCATCGCTCTTGAATTTTTTCCAGTCAATTCCGTTTTCTCAACGACTAAACAAGTTTGACAAAACCTTGTGGCAAGACCGAGAATCTTTTTTTAAATGAATAAATGGTATTCGATTTTTAAAACCAAGGACTTTTCAATTAAGTAGATTTTAAAATGACAGGAACAGTGGATATATTCCATTCCCGATACTTTTAGTGCAGCCCTCGTATATATCTTAAAATTTTCCATATCCTTATCTTCTTCTCCTTCCCAATGGAAAGACGCCCAAATCATACCTTTACCCGAAAAAACAAATCGTTCTAGTTTTTTTAATTTAGATTCTTCGTTTCCTTTTGAATGTTTTAGAACGCCTTGTCCAACAACAATATTTAATAAACCTAGTAAGCTAACAGCATAGCAAAGTGGCGAAGCAATCAGCTTTGTAGCGGTTTCTAACGGTTGCCGTTGAGCAATCAGTTTCAAAATAGGAGGTTCAGATGCCTGGGTGATCAGTAATCGATTGCTGAAAACAGAATTTGAAAATTCGAAACCGTTCTCGAGATAATCGTGGGACAGACGGACAGACATCGTGAAATCAATAAGTGACTTCGCAAGTTTCGCCACTTAATAATTGTTACCAACTTACACTATGTACAATAAAGAATAAAATAAAATGAAATAAATCTCATGCGTTTGAGTCCATCAATTTTAAAATATTCAAAAGGATGAGTGGTGGTTATCACCCATTATTTTAATAGGATTAGGTTAATTTAATTTTTTTTATAGGAGAGAGGGCAAACGAGCATGGGGCTCACCTGATGGTAAGTGACTACCGCCGCCCATGAACAACTGCAACACCAGGGGAACCAGGCGAATTGCAGATGCGTTGCCGGCCTTTTAAAAAGGAATAGACTATTTTCTTGAAGGTCCCTAAGTCGTATCGGTCTGGAAAAATCGCTGGTGGTAAACTATTTCACAAGGAAGTTGTGCGAGGAAGAAAACATCTTCTAAATCGCACAGTGGTGGACCGCCAATCATCCAGATGGTGTGGATGGTATCGGGAGTTCTGCCGCGATGTGCGTTCGTGTAATTTGGCGGCTGGGATTAATCCGAAGAATTTCTCAGAGCACTCACCGTGGTAAATGCGAAAGAAAATGCAAAGAAATGCAACATCTCTTCGCAGCGCCAATGAATCGAGCCGATCGGAAAGGATTCGGTCGTAGACGATTCGAGCCGCTCTGCGCTGGATGCGGTCAAGTGGAAGGAGCTGGTACTGGAGAGCCCCTGCCCAGAGATAGGAAAAGTATTCCATGCCAGGCCGAACCTGCGCCCTGTAAAGTTGCAGGCGTTGTGCCGGCATGAAATACTGTTTATGATCGACTGGCAAAAAAACAATCATATTAAAATTTCCTTAATAATAACGAAACAAATAAAACACATGTTTAATAACCATTTTGATTTATTCAGTTAAAATATGAAATAACTTACGAGTACAGTAAAAATACGTTTTTTAGATAGTCGTCAAGTAACTCCTTATCTTTATGTCTACAAGCCGCCCGTCCGTGCTTCGCCTCTCGCGAACCATTCAGCTAAAATACGTTCTAATGATTACATTATTGTAATTTGTAATAGGTATATTAACATATCAATGGACAATTTGGACGTACAGTTGTGAATTTCATTTATATAATATATATGTATTGTATATATATTTACTATAGCGTTAAACAGTGTGCCCTACAGACAATGTATCTTCACTTTCGTTCCATTTAGCCTATGTATAATATTTACAGATGCCTAAGACTTATTTTAAAATATTCTTTCATTAATTATTGTATACTCTTGAAAGCTTTGTAACTAATTTCCCTTTACGTAAAAACGTAGGCTCTACTGTACCCTTAGCACAAGTATTCGACACTAACGTTTTCGTATCGACTACAATTACTCGATTGCGATTCGAATTCGATACGATAGAAAGTTCATGCATAGTGGGCAGATGTCTCTAATTCAATTATATTTAGTACACTACGTTAAATTGGGAAAATTCAAAATTGAATCTACGCAATGGAACAAAAGTCAAGTAACACTATTAACTATTACTATGGGCGTAGCCGGAGTGGGAGGGAGAGAGACGGCGAAATGTTAACACATACAACACTTATATGAAAAGTCGATATTACGTAATAATTGAATTTCGATAATGAGGAAGCATTACTTTGATCTAGAAATTTTACTACTACTTTTACTGATCGTAGGTTTGATGGCTCGAAGTGTATAATTGATCTGTAAGGGTATTCCTGCGTAAAATAACGGCATAACGCTGCTTTGATTAGTTTGGTAGTATGACTGGGACCATAGACTATTTTTACTAGCGTCACTCGGCATTGCATCGTAGTCCTCGGGGGTGAGAGTGCATCTGCATTTTGATTTTTAATCGAGGAAAGATGTCGCTGTCTATGGGCCACAGTTACTACAGTATCCATTTACTATCAGGGGGACTGTGCGCTCGTTTGATATTCTTACTTGTTATAAAACAAATATGTATTCTATGGTCTCTAAAAAACAGCTTGAGTTTGCTTGTAAAACGTTATAATAAATAATATTGATTAAAGTGACCATATTCCCCTCCCTCCACATTATATAATCCGAGCTAAGCCCACTACTGCAGAGCGGCCAATGCGAAGGGGAAATGGCATCGACCGCTCGAAAGATAGGGAAAGAGAGAGACAGAATGAGTTATTGCTTTCGAACGTATGCTCCGGCTCGCTCTAACTAATGTTGTGCTGCTTGTGGTACCACCCGAATGGACTGTCCTCCTTTACACTTATATTACAATAATATCACCTAGTGAGGTTTCAAACAGTAACCTACGACTACCCTCGCACCGTTACGTAGGGCGGTTGTACGTGACAACAGATTTTAAATGATATTTTATTAAAAACTTTAATTTTACTTTATTAATGGTGATAACAACATTATCCTGAACCGTAAGAACTTTGTACCAAAAATTTGAAAATTTGGTGCACAATGAAAATACGAGGGTAAACGGCGGCTAGTCGCAACGGAGACTAGCCATCTGCAAAGGACAGGATTATAGTGCGGAATGTATGCGCAAACACAAGTACACTCTTTGTTCCCTCACTCTCATAGTGTGATGGGACGGTAATCCGAAATATCAGGCGCAGGAATAACTCCTTCACGTGCTTTCTAAGGCACGGGGGTGCGACACCGCCAACTTGTTGACTTGCTGCTACTAAGAATTTCTTGACAGAAGAACTTGAATGATTTTGGCTCGACATGGGATTCGAAACCGGGACCTCACGATTAGAAATCGCGTTTACGACCACTAGAGCAACGAGGCAGTTTTTGAAGTATATTGGTATGTTAGAGAATAGAGATCATCCCGAGACCAAAGAACCGTCAATAATAACTGACGGCCTGCTTTTGTTTGTCGGCTTGAAATGAAACTGCAGAATAACATTCCATATTCGTTAACTGAGAATTTTTAATTTTCCATATGATCCTGATATAATTTAGATTGCAGCCAATCTTGAAGGGAAGGTTTCCTTAGGAACTTTTCAGGCCCACAATTATAACTAAAGCAGCGAAATATGGAAGTTAGTGGGAGTAGGATGTCAATGACACATGCATGAAACGCTTTATACAAGCTCACACGTGAGCAAAGTCACTCTTTTTTATCCGACAAAACTTGGCAAGACGGCAAAAAAATCGCTGTAGGATTTTTTTTATAGGATAGGGTGACAAACGAGCACCACCTGATGATAAGTGATTGCTGTGACCCATAGACATCTACTTTTATCCTCAATAAAGAATCAAAATGCAGATGCGTCGTCGCCCGTGAGGACCAAGATGGAATGCCTCTTTTCCAGTAAAATGAGTCTCCGGTTCTCTATACTCACTATACGAATCACAGCAGTGCCAAGCTGCCATTTTCCCCGGTCGGGCCGACCCATTCGTACTACAACTATACTACTAATATAGCTGCAGTATGACTCTACCACGTATATATGTATATAAATGTGAGGTCCTTAAAAATCTTCTGTTACAGACCCGAAATCCGAAAACTGGGAATGGGCAGTAAGCCCGGCTTTAGTAAATGTTTACTATGGTTCGAATCCTACGACGAAAGAAAATAGAGACTACTAAAAGTGGCAATGATGGAGACACCAGATTAATTCCAGTTAAAAAAAATTAGATTCTATAACATTTAAAAAGAGTTGGTCTGCGGCGGTACAAATAATTTTTCAAAACTTTTTTCTTCTTCGCTACAAAGAAGAAATTCCAATACAATACTATCTCATTATCTCGCAGACCAAATACTATAAATGAATATGTTTGTCTCTTTTTAGTGTTGCTTTTTCGTTTCATCGAGTTTCAAAAGAAGTTTTATTTTTTTAGGTCTTGGACTTAGTTGAAGTCATTAAAAAAATTTCTTCTGTCACGATACAAGACCGTATGTAAGGTGCGAGGCAACCTACGGGAACTACTTAAGAAATTTACTTATATACCTACTCTCATACAGTCAAATCAATATTATCAACAACTTAACTATTCACTACTTACGAGAGACATCACAATATCCCAAATTAACTTCTGACAGTGTTATGGCTAAGAAACAATGTCAGGACACTGTTGCCTGTTTATAATAGCAAATTTAAACAACAAAAAACCATTCGTGATAAACCTACAGATGCGAAATTCAACTTAAGTGATACCTGAAAATTATCAGATTCAATTTATTAGCTATAATGCATACAACAAAACGCCGGACATTTGCATTATTATACATTTACATATCATACATTCGAAAACGTAAAAACTAAATGATTGCACGTTTAATAATAACATAACATAACATAACAACATACTATGCAATTCAAATAAGAATACGACTGGCCTGGCGCTATATTGTGACGTCAAAGCTGTCAGTAAGCTAGGGTGAGCAAAACAGATATTTTTGAAATAATATTGATTTACAAAAGAACCTACATGAACGAAAAAGTATAAATCGGGATCTAGCATTTAAATTTCGCTCATCTCTCTCTAATCATCATTGTCATCATTATCATGACTGCTGCTTTCTGTTATAAAAATAGAACATGGATTTATGTAGGTATTTAAAATATTCCACCGATTAGTGTCAATATCTTAAATTAATTTATAAAAATAATTATGAGTACAATAGATTTAGTTATACCGATACTTAGTTAAATAAAGCAAGAAAAAAAACGTTATTTATACGCTAATGAATTTTCTTTGCAATCCGTACTTTTCAAGTGACAGTTGACAGATCGCGGTCATTCGGGGTCATTGACGTTCCTATTCTTATTTGAATCGCATTGTAGGTACTAACCTTAAATAGTACACCTACAATAACCGGCCATACAGTGTTTCACATAAATTAAAATTACGGTCCGTGCAATCTATCTTGGCTGGGCTGAAGTTGGCTTTCCGAGATATTCGCGCATGCACAGACACCAGTTGATAGAGATGGGTCACTTAATATTCGCTCCTAACATTGCTTAGGGAAACATTGCTTTGTTTTGTCTATATCAATTATAGAATAAATTGAAAATTATTATTATAATAATGAATTACGACAAACAGTTCCAATGAATAGTTACAATATTAGGGGGGATAATAAATTATTTTCAATAAAATCTTTTATAATCACTATATTTAAAACGACAGGTTGCATTTACTAAACATAAAAAAATACAATATAAAATTAATTAATAACTGATAATAAGGATAATCGATTATATGCGCAATTGTAATCGCGGAATACGCGTATTCGCATATCTAGTTTTAGTTACCGCCCACCCTCCCCGCTCCTTGTCACCGTTTTGTTCCTAAAAATGATATCTACGCAGCTACTCGCGAATAACTTCAGCCCGGCCAAGATAGAACGCGCGGACTTTACTACAAAGGTAGAAAATATTGCGTGAACTGTGTTTCCTATGATACGTGTACACTATAAAAAACTTTAAACATACGAAATTCAGTCCGTAAGCTGTTGCGACACGCAAAAGGCACTCCATGATGCAAAGAAGATGGCTGCGAAAGGACCGATGTTACACCGTTGAGCGTCAAATGAAAACCCTCGTAGCGTCCGTCCAACATAACGAATACTTAACCTAATGTATTATTAGAAACGGGAAGTGACTACTTCGGACGAGATGGTAGCCCTCGACCGACCGATGGGGAGGGGAGGGGGAGGTTACGAATCGTTTCGGCTACATACGCTATGTTTTCTTTACACTGGCTAAACAACCGTCCCGTATCGGACACTCTCTCTGTACACAAGTCACACGCGTGCGTTCCTCGAATCCGACACTCCGCGAAGCGTCCGTCGATTAAATCTCGGCGGTCAGTTCGGTTGAAACCTAAAATAAAATAAACAAATATATTTAAGAATTGAACACAAGAACAGTGGGCAAAACAATGTTGAGAAAGATATACATTTATTTATCGTTGGACCTTAACTAAAGGTTAGGCTAAAGGATACCCAACACAAGAACTTTCCCATGTACCGCGGAGGCAGTTTACATACATAAATTGCTCGAGGATAAACATCCAGACCCGGAACATTTATTTGTAGGTCATACAAATGCTTGTTCCGTGCCAGATTCAACGCCGTAACTCATTGTTACGCCAATGCGCCACAGAATTGTCAAATCAATAATTTGTCAAAGAATATAAAATCATTTTTAAATAATTTTTTTACATATACATATTTCATAGAATATTTTTACCGTATAGTGGTAGTGTAAGGATATCCATTACTCCATACCGGCGTGAAGTAGAGGCTCTGCTTCTGCGTTTCGTCTGGTGAGTGCAGGTGGCCGGAGGCCCAATTCCCCCCCCCCCCCCATCAACATGGTAGCGGAATTAGACAATAGACTACCCCAGGAGGGTACCAGTACCCCTGGAGAATCCCTCGCTGAGCATCCACGACCATGTTATTCCAATCCTGAGCGTGGGTGCTCAGGCTGCCCCGCGTATTCTGGGGGGGGGGGGGGGGGGCAAAATTCCGCTCAAAAACAAAACTGCTCGGGGCAAGCTGAGCAACAATACCAAGGCGACCCCTGCCACGCTATCCGTGAATTTCTGCAACATCAGGGGACTTCACTCTAACCTAAACGCCGTCCACTACCATCTCGAGACGGCGAAGCCGGCCTTGCTCTTTTTGACCGAGACGCAGGTTTCCTCTCCGACTGATATTTCGTATCTCGCCTACCCGGGGTACAAATTGGAGCACTCCTTTGTGCCTCGGGCTGGAGTTTGCGTGTATGTTAGAGAGGACATCTGTTCTCGACGCCTCGGCAGTCTTGAAGGTTCGGACCTGTCCATCCTTTGGCTACGCGTAGACAGCGACGACCATCCGCGCGTCTACGGGTGCCTCTATAGGTCCCATAGCGGTAATGCCGAAACAGACCGACTCATCGACCACGTCCAAATGGCTACAGATTCCTTGCTACAACAGGTCCCATCCGCAGAGATCGTGATCCTTGGCGATTTTAACGCCCACCATGCCGAATGGCTCGGTTCACGTTTAACCGATCATGCGGGGAGATCTGTTTATGACTTTGCCTTGGCATATGGTCTGACACAACTGGTTACTTCGCCTACGCGGATTCCAGATGTGGAGGATCATACACCTTCCCTGTTGGACCTTCTGCTGACCTCTCATCCGGACGGATATCAGGTTTCCGTCGATGCCCCTCTCGGCTCTTCGGACCATTGTCTGATCCGGAGTATGGTGCCACTCACGCTCCCTTCGCGGTTGCGTTCTGCAGGTTGCCGCCGTGTTTGGCATTACAGGTCGGCGGATTGGGACGGAATGCGGTCTTTCTTTGCATCCTACCCATGGGGGCGGGTTTGCTTCTCGCCGGATGATCCCAGTGCTGTTGCTGACTCTGTCACTGATGTGGTGCTACAGGGAATGGAACTATTTATTCCATCATCTGTGGTACCCATCGGAGGCAGATCTCAGCCTTGGTTTGGTTGCTCCTGTAAGACTGAATTGCCCAGTAAGCAGGAGTGTTATCAAGCCTGGGCTGCGGCTTCGGTGACTCGGGATGTAAACACCAGCACACTTAAAAAGAAGTATAACTTCGCCTCCAGGTCCTTCAAAAGAGTTATTGCCAAGGTAAAGTCAGAGCACATAGGCAGAATTGGCGAGAAACTAGTTCGCCTTCCTTCGGGAACCCGTGCATTCTGGTCTCTCGCCAAGGCTGTCCAAGGGAATTTCTGTAAGCCATCACTACCATCTCTGCACAGGGAGGACGACTCACTGGCCCAAGACGCAAAAGACAAAGCCGACCTTTTAGGCTCCCTTTTTGCGTCCAACTCGACTCTTGATGACGGGGGGAAAACACCGCCGACCATCCCGCGGTGTGAGTGCTCCATGCCGGATGTGCTATTCTCACAGCGCTCAGTTCGCAAAGCACTTCTCTCCCTGGACATCCAGAAGTCGAGTGGGCCTGACGGAATCCCCCCAATTGTGCTGAGGACGTGTGCTCCGGAGTTGGCACCGGTCCTAACGCGTCTTTTCCGGTACTCCTACTCCCAAGGCGTAGTCCCGAATTCATGGAAGACAGCTTTTGTCCACCCGATCCCTAAAAAAGGCGACCGCTCAGACCCGTCCAACTATAGGCCTATCGCGATCACCTCCTTGTTCTCCAAAATAATGGAATCCATTATTAACTGCCAGCTCATCCGGTACCTTGAGGATCACCAGCTGATTAGTGACCGCCAATACGGTTTTCGTCGGTGTCGATCAGCTGGTGATCTTCTGGTCTACCTGACCCATAGATGGGCGGAGGCAGTAGAGTCCAAGGGGGAGGCGTTGGCCGTTAGTCTGGACATTGCGAAGGCCTTTGATCGGGTTTGGCACAAAGCGCTTCTTTCGAAGCTGCCTTCCTATGGGCTTCCCGAGAAATTGTGCAATTGGATCACCAGCTTTATTGCAGATCGGAGCATCAAGGTCGTTGTAGACGGTGCATGTTCTGACTACAAGCCTATTAACGCTGGTGTTCCACAAGGCTGTGTGCTATCACCAACGCTGTTTCTTCTGCATATCAATGATATGTTGCTAACTGGTAACATTCATTGCTATGCGGATGACAGCACTGGTGATGCTCTATACACCGGCCGGGCCAATATTTCTCGGGAAAACGTCGCCGAGTACCGGAACAAACTTGTGTCTGAAGTCGAGTCTTTGCTGGACAAAGTCTCGGATTGGGGGCGACTAAATCTAGTCCAGTTTAATCCTCAGAAGACACAAGTTTGCGCGTTTACCGCTAAAAAGAACCCCTTTGTCGTATCTCCTCAGTTTCAAGGCACTCCCCTTCTTGCCTCAGCCTGTATCGGTATCCTCGGAGTCGACATATCGAGTGACGTGCAGTTTCGTGGTCACTTGGAAGAGAAGGCCAAATTGGCCTCTAAAAAGCTTGGCGTGCTCAGCAGAGCGGGACAGTATTTCATACCGGCACACCGCCTGCAACTTTACAAGGCGCAGGTTCGGCCTCACATGGAATACTGTTCCCATCTCTGGGCAGGGTCTCCCCAGTGCCAGCTCCTTCCACTTGACCGCATCCAGCGCAGAGCGGCTCGAATCGTCGACGACCGAGCCCTTTCCGATCGGCTCTATTCATTGGCACTGCGAAGAGATGTTGCATCTCTTTGCATTTTCTTTCGCATCTACCATGGGGAGTGCTCTGAGGAATTGTTCGGATTAATCCCAGCCGCCAAATTACACGAACGCACATCGCGGCAGAACTCCCGATACCATCCACACCATCTGGATGATTGGCGGTCCACCACTGTGCGATTTAGAAGATGTTTTCTTCCTCGCACAACTTCCTTGTGGAATAGTTTACCACCAGGGATTTTTCCGGACCGATACGACTTAGGGACCTTCAAGAAAAGAGCCTACTCCTTTTTAAAAGGCCGGCAACGCATCTGCAATTCCCCTGGTGTTGCGGTTGTTCATGGGCGGCGTTAGTCACTTACCATCAGGTGAGCCGCATGCTCGTTTGCCCCCTCTCCTATAAAAAAAAAATGGAGAGAGCATCAGCATATTCCTTATAAATGGTTGTAATGATGATGATTATTGGTGAGGTACGAGGGGCACACTGAAATGATCGGGAATAAGAAAAACCACATGCACAGAATAGCTAAATTGTATTTAATTGTTTTTCGAAGTATTCTCCGTTCAACTTAATGCACGGACGGAGCGCGGACTGGGTGTGTGCGGGTGCGTGTGTGCGGTACCTATGTGGTGAGCGCGGGCTGGGTGTGTGCGGTACCTATGTGGTGAGCGCGGGCTGGGTGTGTGCGGTACCTATGTGGTGAGCGCGGGCTGGGTGTGTGCGGTACCTATGTGGTGAGCGCGGGCTGGGTGTGTGCGGTACCTATGTGGTGAGCGCGGGCTGGGTGTGTGCGGTACCTATGTGGTGAGCGCGGGCTGGGTGTGTGCGGTACCTATGTGGTGAGCGCGGGCTGGGTGTGTGCGGTACCTATGTGGTGAGCGCGGGCTGGGTGTGTGCGGTACCTATGTGGTGAGCGCGGGCTGGGTGTGTGCGGTACCTATGTGGTGAGCGCGGGCTGGGTGTGTGCGGTACCTATGTGGTGAGCGCGGGCTGGGTGTGTGCGGTACCTATGTGGTGAGCGCGGGCTGGGTGTGTGCGGTACCTATGTGGTGAGCGCGGGCTGGGTGTGTGCGGTACCTATGTGGTGAGCGCGGGCTGGGTGTGTGCGGTACCTATGTGGTGAGCGCGGGCTGGGTGTGTGCGGTACCTATGTGGTGAGCGCGGGCTGGGTGTGTGCGGTACCTATGTGGTGAGCGCGGGCTGGGTGTGTGCGGTACCTATGTGGTGAGCGCGGGCTGGGTGTGTGCGGTACCTATGTGGTGAGCGCGGGCTGGGTGTGTGCGGTACCTATGTGGTGAGCGCGGGCTGGGTGTGTGCGGTACCTATGTGGTGAGCGCGGGCTGGGTGTGTGCGGTACCTATGTGGTGAGCGCGGGCTGGGTGTGTGCGGTACCTATGTGGTGAGCGCGGGCTGGGTGTGTGCGGTACCTATGTGGTGAGCGCGGGCTGGGTGTGTGCGGTACCTATGTGGTGAGCGCGGGCTGGGTGTGTGCGGTACCTATGTGGTGAGCGCGGGCTGGGTGTGTGCGGTACCTATGTGGTGAGCGCGGGCTGGGTGTGTGCGGTACCTATGTGGTGAGCGCGGGCTGGGTGTGTGCGGGTGCGTGTGTGCGGTACCTATGTGGTGAGCGTGGGCTGAGTGTGTGCGGTACCTATGTGGTGAGCGCGGGCTGGGTGTGTGCGGGTGCGTGTGTGCGGTACCTATGTGGTGAGCGCGGACTGGGTGTGTGCGGGTGCGTGTGTGCGGTACCTATGTGGTGAGCGCGGGCTGGGTGTGTGCGGGTGCGTGTGTGCGGTACCTATGTGGTGAGCGCGGGCTGGGTGTGGTCGGGCGGCGGTGTGTGCGGGTGCGTGTGTGCGGTACCTATGTGGTGAGCGCGGGCTGGGTGTGGTCGGGCGGCGGTGTGTGCGGGTGCGTGTGTGCGGTACCTATGTGGTGAGCGCGGGCTGGGTGTGGTCGGGCGGCGGTGTGTGCGGGTGCGTGTGTGCGGTACCTATGTGGTGAGCGCGGGCTGGGTGTGGTCGGGCGGCGGTGTGTGCGGGTGCGTGTGTGCGGTACCTATGTGGTGAGCGCGGGCTGGGTGTGGTCGGGCGGCGGTGTGTGCGGGTGCGTGTGTGCGGTACCTATGTGGTGAGCGCGGGCTGGGTGTGGTCGGGCGGCGGTGTGTGCGGGTGCGTGTGTGCGGTACCTATGTGGTGAGCGCGGGCTGGGTGTGGTCGGGCGGCGGTGTGTGCGGGTGCGTGTGTGCGGTACCTATGTGGTGAGCGCGGGCTGGGTGTGTGCGGTACCTATGTGGTGAGCGCGGGCTGGGTGTGTGCGGTACCTATGTGGTGAGCGCGGGCTGGGTGTGTGCGGTACCTATGTGGTGAGCGCGGGCTGGGTGTGTGCGGTACCTATGTGGTGAGCGCGGGCTGGGTGTGTGCGGTACCTATGTGGTGAGCGCGGGCTGGGTGTGTGCGGTACCTATGTGGTGAGCGCGGGCTGGGTGTGTGCGGTACCTATGTGGTGAGCGCGGGCTGGGTGTGTGCGGTACCTATGTGGTGAGCGCGGGCTGGGTGTGTGCGGTACCTATGTGGTGAGCGCGGGCTGGGTGTGTGCGGTACCTATGTGGTGAGCGCGGGCTGGGTGTGTGCGGTACCTATGTGGTGAGCGCGGGCTGGGTGTGTGCGGTACCTATGTGGTGAGCGCGGGCTGGGTGTGGTCGGGCGGCGGTGTGTGCGGGTGCGTGTGTGCGGTACCTATGTGGTGAGCGCGGGCTGGGTGTGTGCGGTACCTATGTGGTGAGCGCGGGCTGGGTGTGTGCGGTACCTATGTGGTGAGCGCGGGCTGGGTGTGTGCGGTACCTATGTGGTGAGCGCGGGCTGGGTGTGTGCGGTACCTATGTGGTGAGCGCGGGCTGGGTGTGTGCGGTACCTATGTGGTGAGCGCGGGCTGGGTGTGTGCGGTACCTATGTGGTGAGCGCGGGCTGGGTGTGTGCGGTACCTATGTGGTGAGCGCGGGCTGGGTGTGTGCGGTACCTATGTGGTGAGCGCGGGCTGGGTGTGTGCGGTACCTATGTGGTGAGCGCGGGCTGGGTGTGTGCGGTACCTATGTGGTGAGCGCGGGCTGGGTGTGTGCGGTACCTATGTGGTGAGCGCGGGCTGGGTGTGTGCGGTACCTATGTGGTGAGCGCGGGCTGGGTGTGTGCGGTACCTATGTGGTGAGCGCGGGCTGGGTGTGTGCGGTACCTATGTGGTGAGCGCGGGCTGGGTGTGTGCGGTACCTATGTGGTGAGCGCGGGCTGGGTGTGTGCGGTACCTATGTGGTGAGCGCGGGCTGGGTGTGTGCGGTACCTATGTGGTGAGCGCGGGCTGGGTGTGTGCGGTACCTATGTGGTGAGCGCGGGCTGGGTGTGGTCGGGCGGCGGTGTGTGCGGGTGCGTGTGTGCGGTACCTATGTGGTGAGCGCGGGCTGGGTGTGTGCGGTACCTATGTGGTGAGCGCGGGCTGGGTGTGTGCGGTACCTATGTGGTGAGCGCGGGCTGGGTGTGTGCGGTACCTATGTGGTGAGCGCGGGCTGGGTGTGTGCGGTACCTATGTGGTGAGCGCGGGCTGGGTGTGTGCGGTACCTATGTGGTGAGCGCGGGCTGGGTGTGTGCGGTACCTATGTGGTGAGCGCGGGCTGGGTGTGTGCGGTACCTATGTGGTGAGCGCGGGCTGGGTGTGTGCGGTACCTATGTGGTGAGCGCGGGCTGGGTGTGTGCGGTACCTATGTGGTGAGCGCGGGCTGGGTGTGTGCGGTACCTATGTGGTGAGCGCGGGCTGGGTGTGTGCGGTACCTATGTGGTGAGCGCGGGCTGGGTGTGTGCGGTACCTATGTGGTGAGCGCGGGCTGGGTGTGTGCGGTACCTATGTGGTGAGCGCGGGCTGGGTGTGTGCGGTACCTATGTGGTGAGCGCGGGCTGGGTGTGTGCGGTACCTATGTGGTGAGCGCGGGCTGGGTGTGTGCGGTACCTATGTGGTGAGCGCGGGCTGGGTGTGTGCGGTACCTATGTGGTGAGCGCGGGCTGGGTGTGTGCGGTACCTATGTGGTGAGCGCGGGCTGGGTGTGTGCGGTACCTATGTGGTGAGCGCGGGCTGGGTGTGTGCGGTACCTATGTGGTGAGCGCGGGCTGGGTGTGTGCGGTACCTATGTGGTGAGCGCGGGCTGGGTGTGTGCGGTACCTATGTGGTGAGCGCGGGCTGGGTGTGTGCGGTACCTATGTGGTGAGCGCGGGCTGGGTGTGTGCGGTACCTATGTGGTGAGCGCGGGCTGGGTGTGTGCGGTACCTATGTGGTGAGCGCGGGCTGGGTGTGTGCGGTACCTATGTGGTGAGCGCGGGCTGGGTGTGTGCGGTACCTATGTGGTGAGCGCGGGCTGGGTGTGTGCGGTACCTATGTGGTGAGCGCGGGCTGGGTGTGTGCGGTACCTATGTGGTGAGCGCGGGCTGGGTGTGTGCTGTACCTATGTGGTGAGCGCGGGCTGGGTGTGTGCGGTACCTATGTGGTGAGCGCGGGCTGGGTGTGTGCGGTACCTATGTGGTGAGCGCGGGCTGGGTGTGTGCGGTACCTATGTGGTGAGCGCGGGCTGGGTGTGTGCTGTACCTATGTGGTGAGCGCGGGCTGGGTGTGTGCGGTACCTATGTGGTGAGCGCGGGCTGGGTGTGTGCGGTACCTATGTGGTGAGCGCGGGCTGGGTGTGTGCTGTACCTATGTGGTGAGCGCGGGCTGGGTGTGTGCGGTACCTATGTGGTGAGCGCGGGCTGGGTGTGTGCGGTACCTATGTGGTGAGCGCGGGCTGGGTGTGTGCGGTACCTATGTGGTGAGCGCGGGCTGGGTGTGTGCGGTACCTATGTGGTGAGCGCGGGCTGGGTGTGTGCGGTACCTATGTGGTGAGCGCGGGCTGGGTGTGTGCGGTACCTATGTGGTGAGCGCGGGCTGGGTGTGTGCTGTACCTATGTGGTGAGCGCGGGCTGGGTGTGTGCGGTACCTATGTGGTGAGCGCGGGCTGGGTGTGTGCGGTACCTATGTGGTGAGCGCGGGCTGGGTGTGTGCGGTACCTATGTGGTGAGCGCGGGCTGGGTGTGTGCTGTACCTATGTGGTGAGCGCGGGCTGGGTGTGTGCGGTACCTATGTGGTGAGCGCGGGCTGGGTGTGTGCGGTACCTATGTGGTGAGCGCGGGCTGGGTGTGTGCTGTACCTATGTGGTGAGCGCGGGCTGGGTGTGTGCGGTACCTATGTGGTGAGCGCGGGCTGGGTGTGTGCGGTACCTATGTGGTGAGCGCGGGCTGGGTGTGTGCGGTACCTATGTGGTGAGCGCGGGCTGGGTGTGTGCGGTACCTATGTGGTGAGCGCGGGCTGGGTGTGTGCGGTACCTATGTGGTGAGCGCGGGCTGGGTGTGTGCGGTACCTATGTGGTGAGCGCGGGCTGGGTGTGTGCGGTACCTATGTGGTGAGCGCGGGCTGGGTGTGTGCGGTACCTATGTGGTGAGCGCGGGCTGGGTGTGTGCGGTACCTATGTGGTGAGCGCGGGCTGGGTGTGTGCGGTACCTATGTGGTGAGCGCGGGCTGGGTGTGTGCGGTACCTATGTGGTGAGCGCGGGCTGGGTGTGGTCGGGCGGCGGCGGGTGCGCGGGCGCGGGGGGCGGCGCCGCGTACTCCACCACCTCCTGGTAGATGAGCTGCTTCCACTGCTCCACCGTGTGCTCGCGCTCGTCCACCGAGTGGTCGTACGACGCGGGCGCCGGCTGCGGTAACACGCAACACAAACACATACATACTATGTCACCTATATTTTTTTATAGAATAAAGGTACAGCAACAAGACAAGCTTACAATCCACTTAATACTAAGTGGATGTTGCGGCCCATAAATATCTACATTTATTTTTGATTAATAATCAAAATACAGATGCGTTGTCACCCATGTAGACTAAGATAAAATGCCTCGTATCCAGTAAAAACGATCTTTGGTTTTCTATACTCATACAGCACATACATAGAGCTACAACATACAAATACGACAACATACATTGAGCGGTTATTTTTCGCTGATGTACTGTAAGAGCGTGGTCCTTCTCCAATCGAGGCGAACTATTTGTCCCTCAACCATAACATAGCTGCAGCGTGACTCTGCCACGAGCTTAAATCATAACCAATCAATTTATAAATTATGCTTCATCGCAAACTCAACTTATAAATTGACCAAGTATGATTTGAATTGTTATTTAATAGGTTTTTTTATACGTGGTAGAATTATGTTACAGCTATATTACAGCTATGGTCTATGGGACATAGTAGTTATAGATAGTGTAGATGTCTATATAGACATCCAATTACCAACAGGTGGACTGTGTGCTCACTACTCACCTTTATTTTGTATGAAAAACGCTACATCAGCCATATCTCGAATCATAATTGGTTAATTTATAAATTAAAATTGACAATGACATGAGCCGGTCAATAGCTCGAAGAACCGACAACCGATGGGGAAAAAGGGTTCCCGAGTGGCAGTCTCGTACCGGTAGGCGAAGTGTAAGGCGACTCCCCACTTGATGGAGTGACGACCTGGTAAGACATGCAGGAAGTCGATGGATGCTCAGAATCGTGCTTTGCTTTCCTTGGGGGAGGCCTATGTTCAGCAGTGGACTTGTGAAAGGGTGTAATAATGAGACGATTTCAGTAAAGCATATGATCACATTCACCATGCCATCACTCCTAAAAAAGATATATGACGTCAACATTAGAAATAAACTTTTATTTTAAGGAGATTATAAATGATTATTTTAAAAGATTGACGTCTTTCACAGAATCTTTGTTTTATCAGGAGTCCCTCAGGGTTCATAAATAAGTCCTCAATTGTTCATTATGTTCATCAATGATCGCAATACTACAAAAAACAATTTTCTGGTTTTTGCTGATAATACCAAAGTTTTATTTGTAGTCATCAATTTGTGAAGATGAAAATTTTCTTAATTTCAAAAATTATTATTGTAATAACTTAGGCTAGCGAGTAGCGTGGTTAAGTTTGAACAATTATCCGAATATTTATTTTAAGTGACCTCTACAATTAAAATAAAATTGAGTATTACTTCAAATAAAGATTAGAAGTTGTATCAAGTTGTTAAAAATAATTCTTAGTAAAAATATGCATTATGTTATTTTATTCAGAGATTTACAGTTACTAATCATTAATAAACCAAGAATGATGAGGTGTTGCTTTCTATTATCTGTCGATTATTGCACTTGGTCCCTCGAGTCGGATTTATCATACAAGCTATTGGGCGCGAGATTTTAAGTTGGCGATGTTCTAAACGAGGTGCTTGGATTTACATAAAATTCTTTGTAGATCCTAATTGATTATTTTAATTTATCTGGTACTGGACTCGTGCGATTACTACACTAACCAACGCGTAGTTTCAACATGTATAATTTTGTAACGGATTTTAAACAAATATGTTCGTAATATAATATAGTGTATAATTGTGATGGTACTCACCGCATTGACCTCTCCCTCGTCGTACCAGACGTTGATATAGGGATGCAGCAGCGCCTCATCCACGGAGATGCGGCGCTCGGGGTCGATGACCAGCATCCGCGACAGCAGGTCCCGCGCCTGCGACGCCTGCACCGACAAACAGGACACGTTGTAATATAAAAACATTCTTAAAATAATAACAATGATAACAATTTTTTTATAGATTAAGGATGAAAAGCGAGTACACAGTCCAACTGATGGTAAGTGGATGATGCGGCCTATTGGACACCTTTTTTATACGATAAGGGTGATAAACGAGCACACAGTCCACCTGATGGTAAGCGGTTGCTGTAGCCCATAGACATCCACATCTATCCTCGATTATAAATCAAAATGCAGATGCGTTGTCACCTGTGAAGACTAAGATGGAATGCCTCGTTTCCAGGAAAAAGGGATCCTTTCCTACACTCTCTTCTCTACACTCAGCATACAAGACACGGCAGCATTAGGCTGCTATTTCACGCAGGTATTCTGTGAGAGAGTGGTTCTATCCCGGTCGAGCCAATCTTTTCGTGCTAAAACCATAATATAGTTGCAGCATGGCTCTACCACGTAAATATTCTTGCAATGTTTTCCTTCAACGCTGAGCATCTGTTAAATACACATCAATTTTAGCGATACCAGAAGGATCCATGTCAAATCGGTTGCGTGCTGTGAAACCAAAGCGTACTTTGAGGAGGTTGTTTGCGTACCTTGAGGCGATTGTGCTCGTTGCTGTCGCTGGGGAAGAGTATGTCGGGGAAGAGGCGCTCGAAGCTGTAGCCGGCGTAGCGCGGCCGGTTCTCCACGTAGTTGCGAACCGTGGGCTGCAGTCGCGCCATGAACGCTGCAGACGGCGTGCCCAGTTGCTCTGCACACACAAACACATCCACACGCTTTTTATAGAAGGTAAGCAAAGTTTAAGACATTCTCTCACTAGATGCAATAACGACTTGGTAAGAGAAACAGGAAGTTGATGGATGCAAGTGGCTCAGAACCGTGCTTTGTAGCATTCCTTGGGGGAGAGCCCGCGGTCCTGATGGCAAGTGGATACTGAGGTCCAAATATTTTATCTTTGATTACGAATCGAAATGCACTTACTCTGAGAATTCCGTCTTAAGACGGAATGCCTCGTTACCAGTAATTTATTAATTAACTTTAGTTAGTCTTTTAATTTTTATTGAAAGTTATTTTCTTACTATTTTGAATCGACTAAGAAACAAATCTCAATTTTAATTTCGTCAAAATAGTTATTATACGATACTGATACGATACGGATACGTTATCACCTTTGAGGACTAAGATAGAATGCTTCAATTCCAGTAAAAAAATTTCCGGTATGATATTACCCATTTCATCAAAATCGGTTCACAATTGACGAAGATATCACTTTTTTTACTATTCTAAATCAACACTTAACTACAATTCCACCTGATGGTATGTGGTCATGTAGCCTAAGATGGTGAAGTGCACTGACTTAACAAAAGCCTATTCACTCTTGCCTTGAAGACACCCACATTGTAATCGGATAGAAACACAGTTGTTGGCAACTTATTCCACTCTTTTGCTGTACAGCAACGAAAGGGTGGCCGAACGTCTGGGTGTCCGATGGTGGACGGGAGAGGGATGAATTACACTATGCAATTCCTGCGCATACTCTCCGAAAAGCATCCTGTAGAAAACCGAAAGGCTTGCTACTTTGCGCCAGTGTTCAAAGCTGGTAAGATTGGTTTTAACCAGATTCCAGTTACCAATAAGTCTCTTAGCAAGTTTTTCCATTGAGTCCAAAGCTGCTAGGTGGCATTTTGCAGCACCTGCACATATAAGGCAGCAGTACTCTATGCACGACCGGACTTGCGCTTTATATAAAGTAAGCAGCTGTCCCGGCGTGAAGTACCGCCGCTGCTTTGCAAGAAATCCTAGCTTCCTTGCAGCTGCTCTGGCCTTGAACTCAATGAACTCCCCGAAGTTCAGGCTTGAGGATATCTCAACCCCCAATAACAGAAGGCGGTCGGTGAATGCCAGTGATATATTTTGGAAAGAAGGAGCCAAGGTGAGCTGGCTCCTTTTTGCAGTGGAGAGACATGCTTGGGTTTTTGAGGTGTTGAATTTTGCAAGATTGGCATCGCCCCATAGACTTAGACTGCCTGTAGTGGGAGATTAACACGCTAAACCACAACCACCCTTTCGGACCTGGATTTGATCCCAACTGGCACGAGGACTTGGTTGGTATGTCCCCACGACTTTGCTGTCGTTTGCATACCCTTAGACACCGGGCATAAGCAGATCATTAATATGCAGCAGGAAGAGAGTTGCGGAGAGAACGGATCCCTGAGTATCAACGGCGTAAATCGCCACAAGATCGGATGAGCAGCCATCGACGAAGACCCGGGGTGACCATTCACTCAGAAAGTCCTTTACCCAGTCAATCGGACGCTTACCAAAAAGGCTAGCATTCCAAACTCTGTCAAAGGCTTAGAGACATCAAGGGAAAAAGTTCCCCACTGTTCTAGAGTGCCTCACTCTAAACATGCGTAGCATACGCTAGAAGGACCCCAGCTGACCGATTTCAGCGAAACCCGTACTGGCGGTCACCGAGGAGGTCATTCTGTTCTAGGAATGCCATTAAGCGGGGATTCAATATACGCTCCATAATCTTGCAGAGTATTGAGGTAATTGATTGGCTAATAATTGACAGGGTTGGCACGGCTGCCTTATTTTGGGACAGGCTCACATGTTAGCCAGATTCCAGGATTTTGGCACTATTCCAGTCCTAAATGAGAGGCAAAACAGGCGGAACAAGCGTATCAGCAGTCACGAGTTCACTTTATCTTTAGCTGTATGCGCTAGTGTGTCATCAGGTTTTACCAGCGCAGGCAGTGTAGGCCGACAAAATTTTGTCTCGACTGCTTTGGCAAAAGACTAAAAAGCTCTAGTGCCAAGCGCCAATATGTTTAATGCGATCGAGACTGACTTTCCGTAACGCATTTTTGTAGGACTTTGCGGCCTCGTTGAAAGCTCTCTTCTTGGAGCTTAGATCCGGAGTTCTGCGGTTTCAACGTCAACCCAGGATAGATACACTAAATGCTTACGCTTTTCAGCTTGGGTGCATTCAGTGTTAAACCATGGGCGAGCTTTGCTATCGGTGGGAGCATCAGAAAAAGGAATAAAATACTACATAGCTTGACGCAACATATCGGTTATCGCATCCACGCAGCTTGTCGGACTCTCAGCAGAGAAATAGACTTCCCGCCAAGGATATGATGCAAAAAAGTGTTGCATCTCATCCCAATCTGCTGACTTATATCGCCATATTCGTCAAACACCTTGGAACTCGTAATCAGGTGGAGAATATGGCGATACAGATTTCAGCAGACAGTGGTCAGATATACCCAAAGGTAGGGAGGTATGTAAGAGACCTGTACGTCTGTCTGGTTCGGTAGTCAGTAGAAGATCCAAGCTGTATGACCGTCAATATATCTAGCGTCAAGGCAAAACTCCATGCTTCTCTTCCCATATGGTCAGTCTTCTGGAAAGGTAACAGCCAGTCTTGGTGACAGGCGTTAAAGTCCCCCAAAGAGGCCAGCTATGCTGTAGGATACCGATGTAGCGCCACATCAGCAGCCTCACTAAGGTGATCAAATAATCGAGTTGTCTCCTGGTCACCGCTGTGCGATCGATAGACACAGACATAAGGGATTTTCATCAATATCATTACAGCCTTTCATAAGTCCACTGCTGAACATAGGCCTCCCCCAAGGAATGCCACAAAGCACGGTCCTGAGCCACTTGCATCCATCGACTTCCTGCATGTCTTACCAGGTCGTCACTTCATCTCGTGGGGGGTCGCCCTACACTTCGCCTACCGGTACGAGGCTGCCACTCAAGAACCTTTCTTCCCCAACGGTTGTCGGTTCTTCGAGCTATATGGCCGGCCCACTGCCACTTCAGCTTACTAATCCGTTGGGCTATGTCGGTTACTCTGGTTCTACTGCGGATATACTCATTTCTATGTTTATCACGCAGAGAAACTCCGAGCATAGTCCTCTCCATAGCTCGCTGAGCGACCTTGAGCTTCCTCATACGGCCAGCAGTGAAGGACCACGTCTCAGATCCGTAAGTCATCACTGGCAACACGCACTGGTTGTACAATTTCGTTTTAAGGTTTTGAGGTATGTCTGACGAGAAGATGTCATCACTGGCAACACGCACTGGTTGTACAATTTCGTTTTAAGGTTTTGAGGTATGTCTGACGAGAAGATGTGTCGTAGTTTCCCGAACGCTGCCCAGCCGAGTTGAATCCGTCGATTGACCTCTCGGTCGAAGTTGGACTTACCTAGTCGGACTGTTTGTCCCAGGTAAACATACTCGTCAACAACTTCGAGCTTAGTGCTCCCAACAACTACCGGCATAAGTGTGACATGATCATTAAACATGATCTTTGTTTTGTCCATGTTTATCCTAAGACCTATTCGTTGGGAGACACTATTGAGGTCATTGAGAATGGTGCTTAGGTCCTCCAGCGATTCTGCCATAAGGACTATATCGTCGGCAAATCGAAGGTGAGTGATGTACTCGCCATTGATGTTAATACCGTATCCTTTCCAGTCCAGAAGCTTGAAAACGTCTTCCAATGCAGCGGTGAAGAGTTTCGGGGATATAACGCCACCCTGTCTTACACCTCTCTGCAATTGGATAGGTTTCGTGCTCTGGTTCTGTACTCGGATAGCCATCGTAGCTCTACTGTACAAACACTTCAGCACTTCGATATACCGACAGTCAACATGGCACCGCTGAAGGAACTGCAGCACCGCTCAAATTTCGACGGAATCAAAGGATTTCTCATAGTCCACATACGCCAGACATAGTGGCAAATTGTACTCCTCGGACTTCTGTACAATTTGCCGAAGGGTATGTATGTGGTCTATGGTGGTAAAGCCCTTTCGGAAACCGGCTTGTTCGGGAGGCTGGAAGTCGTCAAGTCTGCGCGCGAGACGTTTCGTAATGACTCTCGAAAACAGCACGTAGACGCGGCTCAGAAGGGAAATCGGTCTGTAGTTCTTCAAGAGTTGTCACCTTTCTTGAAGAACAAGAGCACCGCACTTCTGCTCCACGCCTCCGGTGTGATGCCACCATGGAGGACGGAATTAAAGAGCTGCTGAAGGACTTCAAGTACCGGTTTTCCACCCGCTTTCAGAAGCTCCGCTGTAATTACATCCTCGCCTGGGGCCCTGCCGTTTTTAAGGTGCTTGGAGAGCCATTCTAATCTCGCTCAGACTGACGTCCGTGATATCTTCGGAATAGTGTCGGATAAGACTCGCTCTTGGATCGTTACTCACACTTGCGTGTGTCTCCAACGATGACGTGTACAGCTGCCCATAGAACCTCTCAATCTCACTCAAAATCTCAGGTGCCCCGAAAACGATGCTACCACATTCGGTCTTCAGCTTTGACAGTTGGCTCTTTCTGGCAGACAGATCTCTGGCAAAGACTTTGGAGCCTTGGTTCCGCTCGATCGCTTCTTCAATACAAGCTGTATTGAAATTGCGTAAGTCCCGTCGCATGCATTTGGAGATCTGTCTATTCAGTTGCCTGTATGCTGTCAAATCTGTTGAAGAATGTAGTTTCATCTCCCGTGTAACAGCCATGAGATTGAGAGTGTGATCGGAGAGTTTTTGTGTTCTTCTGCGACGGGTCTTGCAGAACTTAGCTCCGACCGCATGGACAGTTTCCACGAGCTTGTCATTAATATCGTCCACTTCATTGCAGTCTTCTAGGCACTGAAGATGGTTTCGTAGCTCAAGCTGAAAGGTTTCGGGACTTTGTATTAGAGCACGAGGGGGACGGAGCGTTGACTTCATTAGACGTGACCTCTCCAACTTAACGTTTAGGTTCAGTGTGCCTCCACCCATGCACTCACCATTCGGTGATCGCTGCCGGTTTTCACCCTCGCGATCACTGAGACATCACTGAAGAGTTGTCGTCTGGTCGTCATAATAAAGTCAATCTCATTTTTTGTCGAACCGTCGGGGCTCGACCAGGTCCACTTCCTGTGGGGCCGCTTCTGGAAGAAAGAGTTCATCATAAAGAGTCCCTCTTTCTCCATGAAGTCGGCCAGCTACTGGCCCCTTGGGTTCTGTTGCCCTATTCCGAAATTCCCTACTTTCAGCTCACCGTTCTTTCTTGTGCCTAGTTTTGCGTTGAATAAGGGACTTTATCAATACTAATATCTGTATCTACTATTACCCAGATTATGTAAAAAGTGAGATCTCCAAGGTGACGGAGACACTAGAAGCAAATATAATTACAGACGTACACACAGACTCCGACACGTAGATGGAATTTGTGCTCCAGGGAGAATCCAGGATAGTCAAGATACGCCGCATGCAATGGACGTCTAATTTGGGTCTCCGTCAAGGAAAGTAGGTGCGGCTTCTCAGCCTTGAGGTGGTGATGGACTGCGCTGAGATTTGAGTGCAATCACCGAATATTAGTGAGGTGCACTAATATACATACAAAAAAAAACATACAGTTGAATTGTAAACATCTTCCTTTTTTTAAGTCAGCTAAAAGGGGTTTCCCGTTCTCGGCACTCGCCACACGGAACAACGTAGCATTAAGCTGTTATTTCACGCTGGTATTCTGTGAGACCGTCGTTTTTCCCCGTTGAACTGACCCTTTCATTCTACAGACATAAAATTATGACTCTACCACGTTTATCCACATTGCATTAACAGTGGAGAAATGTCTACTTGTGAGAAAGTAAAGAGAAAAGGGAAGAAAAATTACGATACAATAACTCTTCCTAACCTCTACTATAATTTTATCTAAGCAATAGAATAGAATAGAAAACAAAAGAAGGTAAGTCATTAAAATTGACTAGAAATATGAATGGGCCGAGAATTGAGCCTTGAGGAACACGTACATTAGTACAATGAACCGGAAGAACGTTTACCATACCATTGATAATAATTTTCTGCGTTCTATTAGTTAATTATAAAATAATCAGCGCTATGTTATTTACACCATAGTGCTGCAACAGTGCTGCAGTTTCCTTATTAATGTCTCATGGTGAACACAGTCGAAGGCCTTGGAAATGTCATAAAATATACCCAAAGCATCATCTGAATTCTAGACTTAAAAAATATGTTTAATAAGCTCAACACCGGCGTCAGTTATAAGCCGAATGACCCTTTGTGAAATCAAAATTATTTTCATAAAACGATTGAATTATTTTATTTATTTATTTAATACTTGGATAAATAAATTAACGAGGGCATTCACGAATTTCTGCCACCAGGGCGGCGCCACTTAAAATTGAGGTATAATATTTGACAGATTTCATAACGGGGAAGTTAATTTGTTCGAATAATGTCAAATTTAATGTTTCTTTCTGTACTATTCTGTAGCTATATTTTATATTATTAAGATTAAAAATAAATAAACAAAGAGATCGGAATATTATTAGCCCTCATTGCATAGGCCTCCCTATAGATTACGTCATAAAAGGGAAATATGCCATAGGTGACAAGTTTGGCTGGCGGGTTGCAAACTGTACTTTTTTATTTTCTAGTTGTTATCAGAAAAACGGTGCTGTCTATCTCCTTGATTGTTTCCCTTTGTCGCCTCTTACGACACCCACGGGACGGTAAGGGGTAGTGGATATTTTTACAAAAATATTAAAATATAGTGACAGAAAGCCAAAAGTTGTTTATATCATTTGAAAAGTGAATTACGACATTCCAATATATTTAATTAAAATTATTTAATAAACAAAAATAAAACGTCTTCGATGCGTACCGTGATAACAGTATTCGGGCACCGTTATGTTCATTCATTAAGTTCACCAGTAAGTACATCACAGAGTAAATATTTATAATACAATTTCTAGTTGGTTATTCTAAAGAAATATATACTACTAGCTGTTCCCCGCGGTTTCACTCGCGTCATCACGTATCGGACGCGACATGACCTAGTTCAAGCATTTTATAATTGCAATTAAATATTTTATTTGATAGCAATTGGCATAATTAATGGAGTACTTTTATCTGTCGGCATATTATGTATGATGTAGAGCGAAGTTAAGTTTGATCCACTTCCCTCCCCTCCCGGTTGAGCAGTTCTCGCAGTTCTCACCGGGCGGCTAGGGTTTATGTATCGTTCGCGCGCCCAGCCAAGTATTGAATTATTTTAATTTTACATTATCTCCTAAACTATGCGTCCAAATAACATGGTATAAAGAACAAAGTTTATAGTCATAAAATTGTCTTGATGATGAAGTAACTTTCGTTCGTAAGGATAAATAGGCCATGCCTAATAATAACGCTCATAAATCACTTTTAAATTTTCAATATTTTTTTGTCACAAAATACCTAATTATGGCTTATGTATAAGAAATAGACATATGGTATCGCGGACTTTTTTTTAGACGGAGTAAAGATCTATATTTTTCTAGAACATTGTATTTACGTATCCCTAACGATAACACCAGCGTACGCAGATAAATCATTTCGGGAGTTATTTTTTCTACTGACTTGCTTAACAAATATCTATATTTAAGGCTAGCTGAGTAACATGGCTTAATGCTAGATAGCCTATACTATTCCACATGAATCTGGCTATAATATACAAAAAGAATTTTTCAAATCGGACTAGTAGTTCCAGAGATTAGCGCGTTTAAACAAATAAAAAAACAAAAAAACTTCCGCTTTATTATATTATAAGTATATAAGTATAAATTATAAAACTAACACAACGTCTGTTTGAACACGCGTCACGCAAAAACCTGGATGGGACTTTCACTGGCAGATAGTTATTATGTTATAAGGAGTAACTTAGTCAATTTTTATTTTAAGGAAATAATTAGGTTTCCGCGCAAAAAAAGTAAAACCCATGAAATCCAATCGCAATAAATTCCACGCGGGCGAAGTCGCGAGGGACAGCTAGTAAGTAATAAGAATAAAACAATCCAAGAGGAACAGCTCTTACCTATAATTTTGTTCCACTGATCGATGTGATCTGTCCCGGGGAAGAGCACGCCGCCGCGAATCATCTCGCCCATGATACAGCCCACGGACCAGATATCTACATTTTCTGTGTAACCCATGCCCAGGATCACCTTAAAAAACAGCACAGTATAAGTGAAGTAATAGCCTAAATACTTCCCAAAGATAAAGAAAGAAAGAAAAAAGAATTATTTGAAGTTACATAGTACATAATTGCACCACATTTTTTTACATAAGAGTGGGCAAACGAGCATGCGGCTCACCTGATGGTAAGTGACTACCACCACCCATGAACAACTACAACACCAAGGGCATGTCAGATGTGTTGCCGGCCTTACAAAAAAGAGTGGGCTCTTCTCTTGAAGGTCCCTAAATCGTATCGGTCCGGAAAAATCACTTATAGTAGGTACTCGATTCCACTAGGAAGTTGTGCGAGGAAGAAAACTTTTTGTAAATCGCACAGTGGTGACCGCCAATCATCCAGATGGTACGGATGGTATCGCGAGTTTTGTGGCAACGTGCGATGGTGAAATTGAGCGGTTGACTTAGCATTGTACCGTGGTGTAATAACCATGATGTTCTCTCGGTGCCCTTTCCAAGAACCCACGATCTCATCCTATTTCCAAGAAGGTTAGAGCTGTGAGGAGTCCGCCACACTACCTCAATGCCTCCACATCTTCTCGTAGTTTATTTTAGCTTCCGAAATGTTGGATATAGTGGCCGAAATTGAATATCACCACTTGATTCTACGCTTTGTCTTTCGAGGTGTCCGAGTTCTGATTTAATAATTTAAAATTTAAAATGTTGTACAACCGACTTCAATATAAGTTATTAAGAACACTCAAAAACTATTGGTCAGACCTTGATCAAATAAAAAAAGAATCATCGAAATCGGTTCACCCAGTAAAAAGTTATGAGTACGACTTTCCATTGACGTCAGTGGAGTTTGGTGTTGATACGTATTTTTACAGAAAGATTACACTATTATAAGCACACACACAAAGTCTCAATATACGGAAACACGTAATTTTTGAGAAAAGAATAATTGAAAATCAATTATTCTTGCAATGTTTATGTCTAATCTGCTAATAAACTAGCGCCATTTTGTAATGTCATTGTCGACGTCAATAGGGATGTCGATTCTTTCCGAAAAAGGTCGATTTTTAAATCGATTCAAATCGTAAGCTGATGTATCGATTCCTAAAAAATCGATTTCTAAAATATCGATATTTTTTTCATGTTTGCATTTATAATGTAAATATAAATCCATGTTATGAGAAAAAAATCCCCTTCATCATAAAAAAATAAGGGGACTGATTCATAAGGATTTCTGTATCTATTTTGAGACTGCTACGTCTCCGGCGCTGCGGGAAGAGCAACCTCTACGCCTTAGCGTAACAAATCGTAGGCATCGGACGAGCCGGAGCGGCTGAGGCTGGTCGCCGAAGGCGACCAACAAGCCAAAGCTGCGGAGGCGGAGGCTGCTCCCCCTACGCGCCTCCGGCTCTATAAAACCACTCTAGGGGTAGGACAGACTCGTACCAGGTGGAGTCGGAGTCAATCAATTCGGTTCTTTGACATAAGTTGAACCTAACCTATTTTATTTGTTATCTGCCCTAATAGGTACTGTTAAATAAAACAAATTTCAATAAGAGATCATTTATCATGGTATCTTTCTTGTTTTTCATAAAATGGGTTTATATTTACATTATAAATAGAAACATTAAAAAAATATAGACATTTTAGAAACCGATTTTTTGTGAACCGATACATCAGCTTACGATTTGAATCGATTTAAAAATCGACCTTTTTCGGAAAGAATCGACATCCCTATTGACGTCGACAATGACATTACAAAATGGCGCCAGTTTATTAGCAAATTAGACGTAAACATTGCAAGAATAATTGATTTTCAATTATTCTTTTCTCAAAAATTACGCGTTTCCGTATATTGAGACATTGTGTGTGTACTTATAATAGTGTAATCTTTCTGTAAAAATACGTATCAACACCAAACTCTACTGACGTCAATGGAAAGCTAAGCCAAGTTATGAGTTCACACATAAAAAAACATACAATCGAATTGAGTATCGTCTCCTTTTTCAAGTCGGTAGAAAAGTATTAACAGGTAGTATAACTATAGGCTGAGAGACACTTCATTTCAGTCCTTAGGGATGAAATTTATTTTGCATGGAAATTCGTCGTCATCATCATCACTACCACCACCACCACCATCGTCATCATCATCATTGCGCGAATGCGAAATATGGCGGACATTCTCATGTGTCGAAATATTTTTTTAATATAAACAATGGTCAAACATGTATTAACAACTATACGTATTTTCTAATTTATAATATTTTAGACTACTTGTTACCATGAATGACATGAATCACCATATTTAATTTTTTGTCTGACTGTCTGTTCAGGCTAATTTTGCGGAATGGCTGGCCCAATTGTAATGTAACTTCTCGAACAGATAGAGAGCAGTTCCAGAAATGATCTAGGTTATGTTTTATCAGAAAAACTTGAAGATATTAAATGGTCTTTATGTTTACATCTAAATAACACACATTACTAAAACCTACCAAGGCGAAGTCGAGGCAGGTCGTTAGTCTTTAATATAAATTGCTAATTCAGGGATAACATACAAAATATAAAAAATAGTTTTTACAATTTTTTTCCAAAAAAAAAAGCGAGGTTACCTCTGGGGCGCGGTAGTATCTGGTGACGACGTAGGGAGTCATCATGAACGTAGTCCCCGCCGTGCGAGCCAGCCCAAAGTCCAAGATCTTCAGCGTGCAGTCGCTCTTCACCACGATGTTGGACGGCTTCAGATCCTTCAAGCCACAATATCAAATTATTCAGAAAACTCAAGGTTCGTGTAAAATTTGTAAGAAGCAAAAATGTAACACACTTTGTAGAACCTCACAACAGAAATAACACCTTTATTTTTATTTTTTTAATTAAGAGTTTTGGCTTGGATGTTTGTCCTTTAAGCAATGTCTTCATTTCATTCGGGATCTTCGTTTTTTGTTGATTTTTTCTTACAAAATGCTGATGAGTCACATTGCGAATTTTTTGGGAGATTTTGACGACATCTCAAGTTCATAAAGCGCCAAGTTATCAAAATAACTTGAAGTCAACATCGAAGCACTTGTTTCGTCGTTTCCTCTAATAGTTTACATGCGTAGATACTTAATACGTAAAATCGCATCACTTTTACGTATCAAAATCCACTTCAAACCATTATTTAAACAATAAAGCAGGAGCAACATTCCGTCGACTATCAAGTTCCCGCCAAAACTCCAATTAAACCTTTAGAGTTACGAGTCATATTTTAATTGTTTCTTAAAATTAGATATTTCTTTGGAATTTAACATTACATACTGTAGGTACCGTGTGGTGACCAGTGCTCCCAGTAGCCAGTGCAAGTTTTCATGTGACTTTTTTATAGAATTAGGGTGACAAACGAGCACACAGTCCACCTGATGGTAAGTGGATGCTGTGGCCCATAGACGTCTACATTTATCCTCGATTAAGAATCAAAATGTGGATACGTTGTCATTCCTGAGTACTAAGATGGAATGCCTCATTTCCAATAAAAAGGTGTCTCCAGTTCTCTACACTCACCATACGAAACAGCATAATTAAGTAGCTAATTGACGCTGGTATTACTTAATGGAGAACATTTTATCACCATCATTCAGTAACATTATATCTTCTTAAAAGGCCTTAGTAGAGTTAACAGTGCTGTAGTTCACTCTATGACAACCCATCCCCCCGTTTTGTCCCGTGGGTGTCGTAAGAAGCGACTATGACGACCGTTTTTACATGGTAGTCATGCTACCGCTATATTGAGGTAGTAGCACGAATGGGTCATCACAACCGGGGAAGGACAACGCTTAGAATACGAGCGAAAAATAGCAGCTTAATGCTGCTGTGTTTTGTACAGTGAGTGTAAAGAATAATTTAAAATTCAAAATGTTGTACAGCCGACTTCAATATAAGTTATTAAGAATAACTCAATAACCATTGGTCTGACCTTGATCAAATTCATATGGGACCACACGACAAGTACCAGCTTTCAAATAAAAAAAGAATCATCGAAATCGGTTCACCCAGTAAAAAGTTATGAGGTAACACACATAAAAAAAGCATACAGTCGAATTGAGTACCGTCTCCTTGTTGGAAGTCGGCAGAAAAAGATCTTATACTGTGTGTATGCTTCGATGAGGCTCCAGACTTTTACATGATGATTTTTTCCTATTTTTATATTAAAAGTTATATTTTTACTTACCCGATGAATGATTCCTGCAAGATGCAAATGCTTGATTCCACACAGCATCTGATACAGGAGGTAGCTCATCCTCTCGTGGTCCAGATCCATTTGGATTACTTGACAGAGATTGGCGTCCATCAGCTCCATCACCAAGTACACGTCCTGGAACTCCTCGAGGCTTCTTTGCGGTGTAAATGCGTTTAGCAGTCCGATTATCTGGAGAGATGAAACAATTGAAATATACCTAAAAATTCGATCGCTTTCAAAGACTTTTTTGAATGGGTATTTTCAAGATTTATTCAAAATTTTAATATGTTAGTTTTGTACGAATAAAAGAACGAATAAACGATAATAAAACTGATTTACACTTCTACAACCGTTAACAGTGATGGAAAACTATTGAGTTATCTTAAACTGATATATTTAAGAAAACTCAAACCACAAGCATTCATCATTAGATATGATGACCCTAGTGAGGATATCAGTCCATAGTCATAAAATTATTACGTTGTCATCGGTTCTTAATTTGTCTTAATATTCAGATTGTTCAGACGTCCAGAAGTGAGTGGAAACTGAATGACAAAATTCCATTATACATACATACATCACATCATCATCATCATTACAGCCCTTCACAAGTGCACTGCTGAACATAGGCCTCCCGCAAGGAATGCCACAAAGCACGATCCCGAGCCACCCGCATCCATTGACTTTCTGCATGTCTTACCATATATACATACATACATAGATTTAATTAATGAAATCACGTTGAGTCATGTGCCGTAGAGATAGTACGAGTATGTCATTCTCATTCATTTTTATAGTTATCTATTAGTGTTAATAGTTCTAATATCATTTACAACTGTTAACACAATTATTGTAAAGTCAACTTGACTAACCCCGCAGTACCGCTAGCAACGAATAGGATAGAATAGAATAGATTTTTTTTTAATTCAATATAACAATTAATTCTTATTGAAAGTCATTCTACCATGTTTTATTAAGTCACTTTCTTGTTTGTCTGTCGTTCCGTGTGGAATTTAGTAATTGATTTTAAATTGACTTCCCGATGAACTAGAAACTTTAAATTTTGAATATAGCTCAAATTCGAATGACAATCCACGAATATGATAAAAAACGTGACAAAAAAACTACAAAAAATTTTCAAAATTTCTTTTGTTTTGCTTTTACCACTGACTCGGAGAAATACCTCTGTTTTGGGAAGAACCACCAAGAAACTCAGTGGGACTGTTATTTTTTAAAGTAAATTATACAATAATAAAGGTCGTATAAACTATTTACAAAACTTTTTGGAGAAACAGCTTGAAAGCGACCACCTCATGGGTTATTATCAACCATGTGTTCATTTATATTACAATAACCCTTTTTATACAGCTTTTGTTTAGTAAAATATTTAACCTTGTATATTTTCTGGGACTTTAATGTAATAGCGTATACGTTGTGCCATAGGAATAATTATTGACTCAGTGTGGAGAAACTGGTATCGATGAAATTGAATATATTCATACTCCCTGGCCAATGCAAAGGTACTCGTAATAAAATAACAATTTGCAAATAAAAATATATTCAATTTTTATGGTCGAGTTTTCTGAAGTAAAGTTATTTCAATACGTGTGAATACGGATTCTGATAACGCACAGGGTCTTTGTTACATATTGTACATGCCGCGTGCACTGCTCTACATTACAACGTCATCTGCAAACCTTCTACGCGCGGTTTATACTTACATTTTTGTGATTTACGAGCTTCATTAGTTTAAACTCCCTGTAGGCTCGCTTCGCGTGCGTTACATTCTGGAAGGGCCGTGACAGCTTCTTGATCGCGACGTTCTGCTGGGTAACAGTGTCGTACGCGGCACTGCAATAGAAACACCAGGTTTAAATTCACGTTTAAAAAGAGTTGGAAGATGGTAGGAAATTGTGGAATCGCAGTATTACGAAACTTAATTTCACATCACACCCCCTTCATGGATCCAGTTTTTTAGTCACATCTTATATTGTAAATTTTGAAGATAATTATTGTAGAGATTTCTCGAAAATAACTGACTCATCAGCACTATTCATGTTTCCATTTTAAACTCCTTTAGAAACAGGTTAGGACAAAATGGATTTTTGATTTTTACAATGACTATGCGTCCATGCGAAAGTCATTACTATGTGGTACTAAGCCTAAATACACCATCATAATTAATTATGTGTAATCAACATTACGGTCTATCAAAGACCACAGTTGAACACAGGCCGCATCCACAGATTGCCTCAAACGGGATATTTGCCATAGTTACCACGACTGCCACGCGCATTGACAAGTGCAGTTTTTTTGTTATATTGTCAACCGAATTCAAAAAGGAGGAGGTGCTCAATTAGACTGTTTTTTTATGTGTGTTATACCTGATAACTTTTTTCTCGGTGAACCGATTACAATGATTCTTCTTTTTTTGAAGGCTAGTGCTTCTCTGGTGCTCGCTGGTCCCATATAAATTTGATCAAGGTCCGACCAGTAATTTTTGAATTATACTTGATAGTTTATATTGAAATTGGTTGCACAAAATTTTTAATTTTACCACTTGTGTTATTTATCGGAAAGATGCTGCCGTCCATCCCCTGTTTTATTTCCCTGTCGTCTCTTTATGATACCCACGAGGTAATATGGTGTATTGGATTATCTTCCTATACTACTCAGCAAATAGAACTATGGTCGGCAGTAATATTTTAATTAAAAAAAAGGGAGTTAAAGTTGAACATTGTAACAACATTGATAATTATACTAGTCATCTGAATTACCATACATTAAGATAGGTACGAGTATAAAAATGTTAAACCAGGAACTAACATGTAAATATAAGAGTTATCACAAAATTATGATGACGATATATTTAGTTTTGAAATAAGACACTGAATAGAAATAACAAATACGATTATTAACATGTAGACATCGAAAATGAATATACGTTTTTTCGTATATTCTTTTTCGATATACCCATAAATTATCGACCCATTACATACTCGTATTATTGTCAATAAATTTCAAAAATATGAATTTACGCGATCAATAAAATTCAAAAGTTTTGAATTGTCTTATAAAACACAAAATCGGAAAACAGTAAAAGATTTAATAGATGTAACTTTAAAGGTGAGAAATATTTAAAAACAGAACAGTTATTGTAATTTAAATCAGTCGAAGGAAGAGTACATGCAAATTATACTTTGGAAAATTATTTGCTTTCAATTAAACGCTTTTAATTGTGTTAAAAACATCAATTCTAAAACCTAACGTTATTTTTGTATATTTATTTTAAAGTTTTATTTGGGGTAGTATTAAGAAACAATTTTTTTTTATATAAAACTGAAGTCACAAACGGACGTACAGTCCACTTGATGCTAAGTGGCTACCGCTGTCCGTGGACACCTTCAACCAACTACAAACAAAGGAGGCTATGGATGCGATGTCACTTTGAGGACTAAATTAAAATATCTCACAGGTTATCATTATACTGGCTTTATTTACCCGTCAGATCGAAACACGGCAGTGCAAGCACAGCTATTTAGTGACATGATAAGAGAGTGATACCTACCATAGGCAGAAAAAGTTTGCTACTATCTAGCCAAATCATTCTTAGTAATAGTGATTTTTATTAAAAGGTTATTAGTCACTGTTTGACGAGCAAGCGCGTTTAAGGTGAAAAATATGGAGTGTTAGATATGTTAAAGCATGCTGCAGCTATATTAGTAGTATAGTTGTAGCACGAATGGGTCGGCTCGACCGGGGAAGGATCACGCTCTCACAGAACACCAGCGTAAATAGCAGCTTAACACTGCTGTGTTTCGTATGGTGAGTGTAGAGAACCGGAGACCCTTTTTACCGGAAGAGAGGCATTCCATCTTAGTCCTCACGGGTGACAACGCATCTGCATTTTGATTCTTTATTGAGGATAGATGTGGATGTCTATAAGTCACAGTAATCACTTACCATCAGGTGGACTATGCTCGTTTGCCACCCTATTCAAAAAGAAAACTTGATTCTTCACCGTGCGTTACATAACTGCGTGATATTTAAAAAGTTCATCCTGTTCACATTGGCGAACATTTGAGCTGTTATAAATTATATTTGCGATTCGTTGTCTTTTGTGATTTGGATAAACCATGGCATAAACACTGGTACTTGTTTCACAATATTTAATTTAAAATATTAACATTCCAATTGATTTCTTATATTTACGCGAACACTATACATTAAATGAAACTAATTTTACGGATTCTATCGCGTTTAATTTTAACTTTTCCCAAAGTTTCGGGGTGCTTTACAGTACCCACGGTCACGGGTGGGACTGTGGTGTTTAACGTCCCGATACAAACGTCATAGTTAGCCCGGCTACCTTCAGTTTTTGAATATAAATTTTAGGTCCGATCTACGCAGAATGAGCTTACAGTATATTAAAGTCTTTCAGTGGTATGCTTGGGTTTGGATTTAATTCTATTAATTATAACCATAACCCTCTCAGTAATGAGAGGAGGCATGTGTCCAGCAGTGGGACGTATATGGCCTGTAACTCTTAACCATATTTACTATTGAAATTAGTATGTTTTTTAATTTCAGCTGTCTCGCGATTCATCCTTCGATGGTTGGAGCAAACGTCGGGAATTAAAAAAAATTAAAGTTAAACGCGATAAAATACGTAAAAATAATTTCATTTAGTATACTAATTATAAAAACCGACCGGTTTTGCCGTGAGTGTTTATCCAAATAACAAAAACGTTAGCTGTTCTTTGCCAGTTATCTAAAACACCTAATTAAAAGTTTAAACATTTCAACTTTACTCCTGGCTTTCCGCTCGAAGTTTTGAAACGCAACACCACAGCCAAAGAATGTAAATAAAGGAAGGAAAATATGAAGTACGAAATATTTGATAAGATTAAATAGCAAAAGTTCACCTACACTTTAGATATTAAGCATTTATGACTAATATTATTTAAGGAGTGTGCTTTTTTGTTATCGTTAAAAACAAATTTTTAAAAAGGCGAATAAATTAAAAAAAGAAATCTTAAACACGATATTATATTTCTTTCTCTTGGCTAATATTTAAAATAATTATATCGAATTATCTTGTAGAGTACTATAATGACAAATATAAGTATTGAAAATGGCCGAGTTATCGAACTTTTCAAAAACTCTATTTAAAATTGCTATTCATTTGTAAAATCGGAGAACATAAAGTAGATAACTACGTTTATCTTCATTATGTTCTCACTTTAGCATTTGTGTTGTCGATAGTCTAAATGACTTCAATGGAGTTAAAGAAACGAGAGTTAAGCATTATACTTTTATAGATACAAATACGTATATCTTTTTTTATTCAGTTACCACATTTATTCTAAGTTTTTTGTCATTTAACAAAACAGAGAAAAACAGACATTCCAAATTTGAAATTAGATTTCAGGTCGGAAAAGTGCTTAAACACTGAGGCCGGTTTTCAGAGACAATGTCATAAACTCATACTCAACAAAATAAAAAACTGAGTTTAAACCATATTATGTAACACACATTTTGATATTGTGGTCTCAGTCCAAACTCGAGATTGCCTCTGATTGGTATGAGAGTAAAAAGCGAATGAAATTAGTCTAAAATCAAAGCGGATGGGTGAACACAAAAAGCGTCAAGCAGCCCAAAACGGCATCGAACATCCTTACCACACCATGCCCTGCGCACCAGCGCCGCGCTGCACTAGCTCAGTATACCGCGTTGGTATCGTGAACACTGTGTCACCGAAACTGACTGAGTAAAACTGTACCATCTCTACTCGTTTAACATTACCCGGGATCAGCTATAAAGAGAACATACATTATATAGGCGGTGCTACGTTGTGCTTGTTTTGCGTGAATTCAGTGAATAGAGATGGGTAGTGTTAAGCTTCGTTCAAACTGAGGCGAATCGCGTGCGGGGCTTGGGACGCAATTCGCTCGCGCCGATTGTGTCAGCTAACTTGTATAGATGTGTTCACATTGACGCGAATAGTAGCTCGTGCTGCAGCGAAACATACACGGGATAGTGCCTGATTTTTCGAAATGCCGTTAAACTTTGAATTTCGTTACAGCATTCTTCTGGCATATGAAAATATATACAATAAACTTTTTTTATATTTTTGTAATGTGGGTATTAAAGTGTGAAACTCTCCTAATTCTATGCGTTGAGTACTCAGCTAATGAACACATTTTCTTCTTTTCTTCCTCACATCTTGAGATTCTTCTTTAATTAATACGAATAACAACAAAATCTCAGCTTCAATATTAAAAGACATGTTTTCCTATTGAGAAACCAAAAATAATGACATGTGGAATTCGTCACAGGGAGGCTAAGCGAGCGAGCGAATCGAGCAGATTCGTGTCCTGCGTTCCGCTCGGGATTCGCCTCAGATTGAACTAAGCTTTATTCCTTTACAGCTTCCGACTGATTTGTTTCATGCAAACTAACTGATTCCAGTTAAAATTTAACGAAGAAGATTAAGTAGTGATTTATTTAAGAAATATTTGCCAAGGTGTACCAGTTATTTTAAGGAATATTTTAGTAAGAAGTACAAGAAACGGATAACATAATATAGATGTTGCAAAGCTAAATTTACTATTACAGTTATGCATTATATAAAACGTCACAAAATGAGAAAATTACAGATTGTATAAAATTAACAATTGCTGATGCCTGATGGTGATGCAGCCGAAAATTTCTTAACAATGACTTGTTCAGTCATAATTTTCCGTTCACCTGAGTAGACCACTACCAACACATACACTGTCACGCCTGTAGTCCCCAAGGGGGGGGGGGGGGGGGGCAGGCAGACAAAAGTGCAGCGAGCCACTCGGACTCGGACGCCCGTGGTTGTACCACGAATCGTTTCGACCGGGAAAAGACGACACGCTCTCACAGAATACCAGCGTGAAATAGCAGCATAATGCTGTGTTTCGTATGGTACTTTCACTGGAAACGAGGCATTCATCTTAGTCCTCAGGGGTGATGATAACGCATATGCACGCACCTGTTTGTCACACTTATTCAAGAAAAAATAAATAAAATGGTTATAGATATGTACATAGAAATATGTGAAAGACGTGATCGGTATTTAACCCATCGCCTACACAACCCCAAACCAAATATCCAATTAGTCGCCTTTTACGGCCAGCTAGGCAAGTAAGACTGTTGGCACATTATTTTTTGTTGTAAGTCCCATACAAAAATAGACCTAGAATAAAATGGAACACTGCTACCTACAACTTCACTAAAAACATACAGATGACCGCCCTAAGGTTAAAGATGGATGCTTCATGGTCAGTAATTAAGCATTTTAAAATGAAAAAAAAAGTGGTACACGGCTTATTTGCAGCTAAAATAGGGCGGTACGGATTTCTGAGTTGAAAAGAACCTATCAACCAGTGTGTTATGGAACGATTTCGACCTTAGAAATATGTTTAATATACAAAGAATTTTTGAAATTATACTTCTTTTGGGTCGTTTGGGAAACATGATGAGAGTGAATTTTTAGCATGTGCGCGCACATCGACACCCAAAAGCGACAACTTCAGTGGGTAATTGTCCCTCATGTTTTTATTGTTTTCTTCCGCTAAATAAGTATAACTGACGTGCGTACATAAATACATATACACACACTTCTTTTGTATGTGTATTTTTTTTTATAGGATAGGGTGACAAACGAGCACACAGTCTACCTGATGGTAAGTGGTTGCTGTGACCCATAGACATCTACATTTATCTTCAATAAAGAATCAAAATGCAGATGCGTTGTCACCCGTGAGGACTAAGATGGAATGCCTCTTTTCCAGTAAAAAGGTCTCCGGTTCTCTAGACTCACCATACGAAACACAGCAGCATAAAGCTGCTATTTTACGCTGGTATTCTGTGAGAGCGTGGTCCTTCCCCGGTCGAACCGACCCATTCGTGCTGTAACTATACTACTAATATAGATGCAGCATGGCTCTACCACGTATCAATCGTATATCGAGAATCGATACCAGTCCCCGCACTATGGCGATCGGGTTGCTCTAATTAAGACGTAGTGATTATACATGTACCATACATGTATCATACATGGCTCTAGTCGTCCGCTTCCCGCTTAATTAATAATTGGTGACAGATTAACGGAATGAGCTGTGAATTTTGTGCGATTTCAAATGTTCCTTTTTCAATAGTGTGTGAAGTGTTTTGTATATTAGATATCTGTGTTTTATATATTAATGTACAGTTGAAAGAAAAATACAGTTTGCTTATCATACAAACTTATTTAAAAATGTTTATGAATTAAGGTCAAATTCCGAAACCTGGGCGATTTTTAATAACTAAGGCGCATTGGCGGGCGTTCTAGTTTACTTTTATTACAATTTATAATGTTGATTGTTTTTATAGTTAATTATATACTATAACAGCATTTTTTTTGTTATCATTATTGTTGTAGCACGAATGGGTCAGCTTAACCGGAGAAAGACCACGCTCTCGCAGAATACCAGCGTAAAATAGTAGTTTAATGCTGCTGTGTTTCGTATGTATGATATACGAGTGTAGAGAACCGGGGACCCATTTTACTGGAAAAGAGGCATTCCATCTTAGTCCCCACGGCTGACAAATCATCTGCATTTTAATACGCAAACGAAGATAGATGTAGATGAATGCTCCTGTGTTCCGTGTAGAGGTAGTGTAAGAATATCCATTGTCCCACGTCCTGCCGTGAGTGTCTTAAGAAGTGATACGGAAAAAACCAAGAGATGGGCAGCAGCATGGTAACTATGGCAATACCTCTTTGAGGTAATCTATACCTATGTTCAGAAGTGGACTATTAATTGGCTGTAAAGATTTAGATGGCTCTTCGTACTTTAGTAAATATGGAACCACAGACTAATGCATTAGTCATGGACCAATTGATTATAAATCAGGGCATTATTTATAATGCCCGGGTAATATGAATAATGACAAATCAAATCGGGTTACGTAATTAATGATTTAAATTTCATTATTTATCACATCGTCTAGACAAACCTAACCTAACCTAATTTATATTTTTATTAGTCTGGTCAATAAGCAACGGACTTTATCCATAAATGCCTGGTGAGATTATAAATATTCTTAAATATTGGTATGGCCACCAGACTAACTAAGTCATTTGACTTAGTTAGTTGGTTGGATCAGCTTTCTGATGCGTACGGGTTGGAGTGTGGGTTGAGGCAGGGTGGTTTGACCTCCCCGACGCTTTTTAATTTGTATGTAGACGAGTTGATTGTTAGGCTTGGCAGCGCCAGTGTCGGCTGTTTCATTGATGGTCTCTGTGTAAACAGCATCAGTTACGCGGACGACAAGGTGTTGCTGAGTCCGTCAGTTGCTGCTCTAAGAAGGCTGATCTCAATATGCGAGGAGTATGCAAAATCCCACGGCCTATTGTATAATGGTAGGGAAAGCGAGTTGATGGTTTTTAAAGCCAGGACTCTTAAGGTTATGAATGTACCGCCTGTTAAACTTAACGGTAGCGAACTTGTAAGGGTGCCATCCTTCAAGTATCTCGGTCACCTGGTTACCGAGGACTTGAAGGATGACAAGGATATTGAAAAGGAAAGGAGGACGATGATAGTCCGCTGCAACATGTTGGCAGATTTGCACGTAGCAGTCCAGATGTGAAAATAACACTGTTTTAAGGTATACTGCCAAACGCTTTATACGTGCAATCTATGGGTCAACTACACGCGGGGGGCTATCAACGTTCTCCGAGTACAATATAATAATGGTCTGAGAATGTTGTTGGCGCTTCTATGTTACTGTAGTGCATCAGGGATGTTCGCATTGGCGCACACTGATGGGTTTCACACCGTAGTTCGCAAGCGAATCGCATCCCTCCTGCGCACGGTGCGGGGGAGCGCCAGCACCATTCTCGGAGGAATCAGTGAAAAGCCTTACTGTCCGATACTGCGGCACTGGGTGTACGCTCACACACATGTTGCAGGGGTGTCGCGCAGTGCAGGCCGATATTTAAATTAGAAACAAATATTTCCAAAGAAATGTTACTAACCTAGTTTTTAAGACCTCCTTTTTTATGCTACTAACAATATTATGGACAAGTCTGAAATAAATCAATTTTTATTTATTTATTTTTATTTATTAATAAAACCCGGGCATTTATAAAACTGTCTAGACATTACGAATAATGCCCTATTAATCACTTAGTCCTCCAATATTATTAAAAATGGCGTGAATATAACAGTTCAATTACGTACATGCAATAGATGATCGCGTGCGTAAGTACTGTTTAGTCACATAACCACGCGTCTGCATGTAGAAAATTTCATTTGAAATTTTACGAAATTAGTTTTTGAAATGTTAACTTACTTAAAAGGTTTTACAAAATTTTAAAATGCTTCGCTGAGAAAATAAAGAGCACATACGGTTTTAAATGAAATGGCTCAAATTAACATAATGGGTCCCGTTGAAATGGCTTATTTTTTTTTCTAAACACTTAAAAGGAATGGTAGTTTAAATATATAAATAATAAATTAATTTTCATGAATTGCTTTGAATTGCGAAATTTAGAACGGCCCCACACTAGATGTAGTGACGAATCGTCATTCTTCCAATTCCCAAAGTATTTAAACTGACGATCCGTTAAGAGATGCGGGAAGTCGATGGATAAGGTGGCTCAGGACCGTGCTTTGTGGCGTTCCTTGGGGGAGGCCCATGTTCAACAGTGGACTTGTGATGGACTGTAATGATGATAATGATGATGATTTGTTTACTGTAAAACTTTTTATTTTAAAGAAATTATTAAATAATAAAAAAAGAGTCGTGCTGGGCTTCTTGCTAGTTCTTCCCAGGGCAGAGTTTTTTTCCGTAAGAGTAGTAAAAGTAATTCAAATGACTTTTGTAATTTATATTAAATAGAAACTATTCTATTGTATTCTATCAATTCAAGAATAAATTATTTAATACTGTTGTCGTATCACCTATGAGGCGTATTTAACATATATAGTTTTCTTAGTTTATTAGCGGCACTCGCTAAACATTTTTTTTAAATTGGAATATGTAGGTAGTTCTTATTTTAGTTGTACCTATATTGGTTTGCTAGTTTTTAACACGTTTTTTAGCTTCGCGTGTATCCATCCATCTATATACGAAGCGGAATCTTTCATGTAATTTTCACCAACTTGTAGCCGGCTGATTCACTTGAAAATTTATGACAATTAACAATACACCGATGAAAATACAATAATTTAATACCCTAGTATATTGATCAGAATCAACTGGAAATAACAAAATAATCAGTTTAGGATAGATGAATGTTGTTTGGATTTTTCTAAAGTTTAATATTATTTATATAATAAGAGCGATAAACAAGCACACAGTCCACCGGATGGTAAGTGATATTTTTTTTCTCTTCTTTTTCTTTCTATTTTTTTTTAAAAACGTTACCCCCACACTAGGATTTTCTCCTGTATCGTGGAGGCAGTTTACAAACACAAATTTCACAAGGACTACATCCAGACCCGGAACAATTATTTGTAGGCCATACAAATACTTGTTCCGTGCGGGGTTCGAACCCGCGCCCCCCAGCGCAGCAACTCATTGCTAAGCCACTGCGCCACGGAGCCGTCAAATATTGCCAGTGGAGATATAAATATACCCTCGATTAAGAATCAAAATGCAGATTCGTTGTCTCCCCTGAGGACCAACATGAAATACCTAGGTTTTTTTAAAATAATTTTCGTTAATAAGTACGGTATCCCATTCTTTCCACTCACCACACCAAACACATTTAAAATTGGTTTTAGATAGGCAAATTATTACATTTAGAATCTGAAAAAAAAAATTAGGTACATTCTTTCTCTTTACGGTGTATCCGGTCAAAACATGATACAATACAATTTTCTCGATAGAAAAAAAATACCGTACTAAAAAATAATTTTTCTATAAAAAATATCAATTTATAGGTTATTTTTTTTAATTTTCATTTTGGAATCGATTCTACACGATTGACCGATTTTTCAATTACATTTATTTAAAAAACAATTATCGATTATTCAAGTGATTTTCGGTCCGCGTATGGTCCGCCAGTGTCCAGCGGGACATTTTTTTGAAATAAATTTTACAATATAAATGAATACGAACTATTTATTTTAGAAACTGCTTGGAAGCGACCACCTCAGCGGTGAGCCATCATCCGTACAGTCCTGACCTGAGCCCAAACGATTTCTTTACAATCTCTAGAATGAAAGATTTATTACGCGGTCAACGGTTTGAAGACCCCGAAGCAGCTGTGGAAGCGTACAAATCAGCCATTTTGTCAACATCAACTTCAGACTGGAATTACTGTTTTAATGATTGGTATGCACGAATGGAAAAGTGCATTAAGTTGCACGGAGAACACTTCGAAAAGCAATAAAATACAATTTAGCTACACCGTGCATGTGGTATTTTCTTATTCCCGATCATTTCAGTGTGCCCCTCGTATACAGCTATTTCTTCAAGACAACATAAAATACTATAATAGAGCTGCAGCATGAGTCTATCACGCTGACACTAAAGTATAGTTATATAGAATATACTAGCTATTCGCCCCGTCATCGCACCCGTGATTTCTGGTACTCGACAACAGCGCCACCTATGGTTCAATTGTGAATCTAAACCATTCTCGAATACACTTAGGCCGGCCACATACATACGGAATTCCGTTTCGGGATTCCGTTTCGATATTCCGATTCGGAATCCCGAACGCAGCAAGTCCATATAAAATCTATGACCCGCCACACACGTACGGTAGTTTTCCGTGCGATATTTTGCGGGCAAAACGGAATTCCGTTTGTGTGTGGCCGACCGTTCGGTATTCCGAAACGGAATCTCGAAACGGAATTCCGTATGTATATGGCGGGCCTAAATGAGGGCGTCCACGACTTTTTCTGCCACCAGGGCGGCGCCACTAGACAGTGAGGTACATAGACATAGTATCTTATAGATTAAACATTCAGTGACGTCATCACCGTGTGAAAGGAATGCACGTATATAGTTAGACATAAGAGTAAAGGAGAAGCCAATCTATATTTCTTGTCTTTTTCTAGGTATGCGTTTTTGATTGTTTTCCCTCCTTTATTTGACATTAACGATGTCAAGCTCTTTTGAATAATATTGATATTATAAGCAAACAGGTAATTGAATTTAGTGTTTTTGTGAGTCTTAGTTATTAGGTAAGGTAAAAAGATGGTAAGTTGTAGCATTTTAGGATGCAACAGCATCAGTCAACGAAAAATTGATAATATTACCTTTCATCGGTAAGTTTGTTTTGTGCTTACATTTGCTACTTGTACTGATTAATATCTATTGTTTTGAATATAAAGTGTAACATTTCATGTGTTAAATGAACTTTGTGATGTATTTTGTCAAATATTTGGACTCCCAAATTGTAAATTCTTCATGATAATGCTCCTTAATTTGAACGGTCATTCGAAAGCTTAAAGTCATAACAAACGTGTACTTTTTGATTTGGTAGGATTATAGAAACTTTAGGGATATCAGCGAGTACAATAATGTTTTCGCATTGTTCAATAATATTTGATATTGTGATTAGTAGCTATATCCATAAATATGAATCACATAATGTTATACATATACATACACTTTTATGTTCAGCTTTATAGGAAACTCCTTATTGCCCTACAACTCTTCAATCATTTTCCATATTACATAGATGTCACAAATAATATGTAAGTATCAACCTGAAAACATGTTTGGATTCAAGTACAATACATTGGGCAAAGTATATTTAATTTCACAAAATATGTATTGCCTGAAATCAGATGCACAAAACTTTATTGCATTCCACTAATTCTATTATACATTAGCAACAATTACATTACAATATTTATTAAAAAAATAAATAAATATGTCATACTAATACAAAAATAAATATAAACATAGATAAAATAATAAATAAATAGATAAGTCTTAATCGTAAGGTACACAATAACACAACAACATAAGATAATATTCTCAATTAATGATGTAGAAAAAATTTGATGATAATATACTCACCATTACCATTAGTCAGTATCAAAAGTCAAAAGTTATAGGTTTTGTGATAGTTGCCTAGCTTGGCAGGAGAATTGGCGACTGCAGTTATTTGGAGACAAACTGTGTGGGAGGTCTATGTTCAGCTGTGGAGGACATAACTATGTTAGGCTGTAAATGTATTAATTAACAATATCTAAAGCTTAATATGTACATAATTTTTTTAAATGTTTGGTATGAGTAATTGTATCATTACATTTACATATACATGCTATTTAATTAAATCAATTGATATTGTATTAATTGTTATAGGAATTGTATTTATACACAGATACCCATACTTGATTTTTTTTTGTTAAATGCCTTGATATAAAAGTGTACTATATATTTTATACATTAATTTCTTTTAAATATATTATTTCACAGCTTTTCTAAGGAATCAGCTATCCGTAACTGTTGGGTAATCGCTACTGGTAGTAATTATAAGTAACCAACAAAACATAGCAGTATATGCTCAAAACATTATGAGCCTCATTGTTTTAGGTGGACTAAATATACTTAACTTATGTAATTTATAATATAATTAAGATATTTTTTTAAATGTTATAATTTCTTGTTGTATCTTGTTGTTGTTTCTCCATAAGTGATATAAGTTTGACCTTATTAGTAGTTATGATTTTTGACATTGTTCTGTATGTATTAAAAATTGACTAGCACTGCTTATTTTATTTTCAAATGCTGACATTCTGTATTATTATGAGTTGTAATAATTTGGTTGCATGACAATGACAAAATATTTACTTATAGATGGATTGATTAAACATGAATCCTCATTTACAAATGTTGGAACTTTATCTGTACTACCATGTTTTATGCAAATAAAGATTTAAATAAAAGAAATAAATAAATAATTTAAAGTCCTGACCTAAATATACAAATGAATAATTTATTATGCAATAATAATTGTAAAACTGACTGGGAATGCCTACCAATGGGACATTTAGTCCACCCTTATCCCTTTTATAAAGGTGTTATAAACAATAATGTGTAAATAAATTAAGAAATAAATGTAATAATTATGACAATTTCTATTTAATTGTCATAAATAATGCAATAAAGATGTTTTTGACAAGAGATAAGTATTACCTATCTAAGTATAGTTTAGGAGTTGTACCTTATTATTTATACCATTAAAATATATTATATACAAGGCATAATATATATATATATATATATATATATATATATATATATATATATATATATATAACAACCAGCATCCAAGAATTTCTGACAAAAGTATAAATCAAGTTTACAAATGCATATTTTTGAGCAATTCTAAAGCTACTCAAACCAAGAATTGCAACGAATACAATGTGATGAAAAATTAATAAATAATCGTATGTTTATTTTAATGTTATTGAATTATATTTAATATATAATTGTGTTTTCATTTGTTTTACTTAATGTAACATTGTTAATATTTCTAAATATTGTGTAAGTACACAAAATTCAGTTCTTTTTCCTTTTTAAATTTCAATATATTTTCATTTCGGTATTATAAACAATAATGTGTAAATAAATTAAGAAATAAATATAATATGTAATTATGATAATTTCCATTTAATTGACATAAATAATGTAATAAAGATGTTTTGACAAGAGATAGGTATTACCTATCTAAGTATAGTTTAGGAGTTGTACCTTATTATTTATACAACTAAAATATGTTTTATACAAGGCATATAATATATATACATATACATATACGTATATATATATATACTCCTTTCTAATCCGATTCTAACAACCAGCACCCAAGAATTTCTGCCATGCAAAGTATAAATCAAGTTTATAAATGCATATTTTTGAGAAATTCTAAAGCTGCTCAAACCAAGAATAACAACGATGCTCTAGAAAGAAGACAAAATTTTTGTTAATTTTATTGTTTATTAATGTGATGAAAAATTAATAAATAATCGTTTATTTATTTTAATTTACATTTAGTTTATTTATTATATTTAATATATAATTGTGTTTTCATTTGTTTTACTTAATGTAACATCTATAATATAAAAATGAATCGCTGAATGTGTTGCTAAGCGCAAATCTCAAGAGCAGCTGAACCGATTTCGCTAATTCTTTTTTCATAATATTCCTTGAAGTACGAAGATGGTTCTTACGGAGAGAAAAATTTAAAAAATTGCATGAAAAAGTCTAAAAACAACACTTTTCTATATTCCCATACAAAAGATTCGTAATAATACTTAAAAGTCAATTTGAATTTTAATACCATACCATAAAGTTTAGTGTTAGTGGAGGGGTTCCGAGAAGGTAGTATCGTATAAATATTAATGTCAAAATTTTTATACACTGGCAGATAGCTGATGTTATAAGGAGTAACTTGGGCTGCTTTTATTTTAGGGTTCCGCGAAAAATTACTCCACGCGGGTGAAGTCGCGGGGAATAGCTTGTTGTTAATATTTCTAAATGTTGTGTAAGTACACAAAATTTAGTTCTTTTTCCTTTTTATGTTTCTATATATTTTCATTTGAATAGAATATATATCTTTACAGTCTATCAAAAGTCCAATGTTGAACCTAAACATGATTATAGTTATTTGAAATAGTTTCAACGCTTGGAAAGCGGGTTGTCAACCACTGTTTTCTTTTTATTTAGCTGTTATCAGGAAAATGCTGCTGTTTATTTTCTTTGATGTTTCCCTATGTTGCCTCATACAGCACCCATGGAATGATATGAGGTAGCAGATAATCTTACACTGCATGGTAAATTAAAATAGAATATTATAAAACATTAGTTTTTATTTTATATACCAACATATTACAAAAACAAACCCTTGTTGATTCTTTACAACGTATATTAACTAAAACATTTTACCACCCTAACCATTAGGTAACATGATTAAGCCACTTAACCATAAGTAAGTACCTACCCACCCACCTAAAAAAGGCCTTCCCTAGATATCCTCATAGGATGACTTTTACCATAGTTGCCACGCCTGCGTGAAAATATGCGTTATGCTGGTTGGCCACCGCAGTTATTTATTATTTTAAGTTTTCATCGGCAAAATGCTACTGCCCCATCCCCATCTTGTATTATTGCTTACGACGCGGGGTAATATCATTTTTTGTATGCGGCAAGTTGTGGCGTACAAATTCTCTTGTACGCCACAACTTGCCGCACACAAGACACTAACTTAGCAAAACATGCAGGAAATCGCGGGAGTAGCCTCATAACTGTGTTTTGTACTACAACATTTTTTGTACGTGGTAGAGCCATGCTGCAGCTATATTAGTAGTATAGTTGTAGCACGAATGGGTCAGCTCGACCGGGGAAGGACCACGCTCTCAAAGAATACCAGCGTCAAATAGCAGCTTCATGCTGTTGTGTTTCGCCTGGTGAGTGTAGAGAACCGGAGACCCTTTTTATTGGCAAAAAGGCATTCCATCTTAGTCCTCACGGATGACAACGTATCTGCATTTTGATTCGTAAACGAGGATAAATGTAAATGTCTATGGGCCGCAGCAACCACTTACCATCAGGTGGACTGTGTGCTCGTTTGTCACCCTATCCTATATAAAAAAAACAAAACCTAAATGGAAAGCCTTTCCTTTCGGAGGTCTGTGATCAGCACTGAACTTGTGATGGAATGGTATGTTAAAACATTATTGATTTTTTTTTGTAAAAACAAAACTTGACAAGAGGAAATTTTTGTTTATTATTTAATATTTTTATTCTTAATTAATATTTAAGTACATACATAACATATTGTTATTTATTAGCAATATCACACTTTGTGCTAGTAGCGTCTTCACTTAGTGCCGTCGAAATCCAGAGTTTATTGAATGTCCAGTAAAATCGTCGATACGCCGAATGATGATTCTGTTTTTACGTCGTTTCCGCCCGTAGGTTTTAGTCACAGAATGTATTTTCAAGAGAAATGAATTAATCATTTGAATTATAAAAGAACATGTTTTTATGGTAACAATTAAGTTTTTTGTATGAATGTAAGTGCTGTGAATATAAATAAACCCATAACGGGGGAAATGGAACAATATCTGGTAACCCAGTGAAAGTACCTCCCGCCTATGTCTATCTCAAAAGCATACGCGAATGCTTTATCTAGTCAATCCTCTATCTACGGTGAGGTATAATATTTGACGGATTTCATAGCGGGGAATTTAATTTGATCGGAAAATGTAATGGTTATTGTATCTTTCTGTACTATTAGCTATATTTTATATTCATAACATTAAAATAAATAATCCAAACCACAGATATTCTTAAAAGCAGAAAATTAAAAAAAAAGTTAAAATGTGCAAAACATTAAAGAGCAAACCACTGACGCAATGTTTTGTGTATTAATATAATACTCTAGAAACTGATAAATTTTTATTCAAAACTTCTCAATTAAATGACATTGTGTAACAAAAAAACTTTACCTCAGTGTCAACTAGCGACATCTGGTGAGCAGAAAATTATTAGCCCTCATTGCACACACAAAATTTCATCAAAATCGATCCAGCCGTTTCACAGGAGATCAGTAGTTAACGTTAATCTGGTAATTTCCTGTGCAGTGACTTCAGGGACTCATAGTATTTGATTGTTGATGCTTTATGAAGAGAAAGTTCAAAAAAGTTATAATTTAAAAAAAAAAAACTGTTAAAATATACGGAACGAAAGTAAACGAAACGGTCCAAAATAATATGTTAAATTTGGAAGTTAAAAAAGGCAAACATTTAAATATTACTACAAAGCTTTTAACGTAAGACAATACATTTTTCAAATTCAGAGCTATGTTTACGTTACTCTTGGCTGAGATTTAAGTAAATATTATTTTTGGTTCAAAAGTTGGAATTTTTTTTTATACGATAAGGGTGACAAACGAGCACACAGTCCACCTGATGGTAAGTGGTTGCTGCCGCCCATAGACATTTACATCTATCCTCTATTACAAATCAAAATGTAGATGCGTTGTCACCCGGGAGGACTAAGATGGAATGCCTATTTCCAGTAAAAAGGGCCTCCGGCCACCTGACGAACTCACCAAGCGAAACGCAGAGGTAAACCTCTACTTCATGTTGGTTTTATGTGAGGTCGTGGAACCACCCCGGTTCGAACCGCCCATCCATGCGACAGCAAAAGCTGCCGCGTGGCTCTACCACTGTTAAAATACTGAAATTCCACTTTTTGTGCCTTTTTTCAATTAAAATAAAATGATAACGGTTTGCAGTTGTGCGCGCAGCACACAAAAACTACTGAATTGATTTCAATTAGGGTTTTCTAAGTTTTATATCTTAGACGCTTGGTACTTCTCTAAACAATAACTATTGCGATATCTTAATATAAAATAAAGTTATTAAAGTGTAATGGCGGGTAAGAATACCCACTACCCCATATCTTCCCGTGGATATCGTAAGTGGCGACAAAGGGAAACTGAGGCATAAGATGGGCAGATAAGATAACTGCAAAACAAGACTGGCAACAAGGAATTCCCCAAGGCTGACATAGCGTCTGCATTTTGATTCGCAAACGAGGATAGATGTAGATCTATATGGGCCTTAGCAATCACTTACCATCAGGTGGTCTGTGTGTTCGTTTGTCACCCTATTTCTATAAAAAATTCTGCCAATGTCTCAGAGTAAGTAAAAGCACTTTATAGTCTGTGGTCAGTCGCATAGAAAATATATTGTCGTAAAGAATTTCAAAATGCTGCCAACAAAAAATTACTGACAGATTGACTGAATGAGCTGTGAATTATGTGTGATTTCAAATGTTCCTCTTTCAAATTAGTGTGAGGAGTGTATGTCACGGCAAAAAAGGTTATTTTATGTTTTGTATTTTAAATATATATGTCTTTTATATATGAACTAGCTGTTCCAGGCGACTACGCCCGCGTTGAATTTGTTTCTAAATCTCTTTTTTTTCTCTCTTTTACTAAAACAAAAATAGCCTAAGTTACTCCTTATAACATCAGCTATCTGCCAGTGAAAACAATACAGTCGTTTCGGAGTTGAGCCGAAAGAAACAGACAGACAGACAGACAAACATTTTAAAAATTGTTTTTTATTATAAGCACCGTAAATACTTTTATATGCATGTAGTAAAAAGCTGCTATTTTAACATTACATACAGACACTTCAATTTTATTTATTTATATAGATGTATAGATGTGCAGTTGAAAGTCTTGTTAAAAAATGTAAAAAACCTTTTAATTTGTTTGCACACCGGAAGGTACAATGTGGCCGTATTTTTGTTAAATTATTAAGACCTATTGTAACCCATGTATCGCAAACGAATAAAATGAATTTGAATTTAAAAGTAAAATGTAGCTTGCTTGATATACAAACTTTAAAATATAATGAATTACAGTCGTATTTGGACCACCAGACGACCACTAGTATAGATGCAAAAGCGATGAAAGGCAAATTAAACGCAACAAAAACATTAAGCTTGAAACTTAACTTTGTAATAAGACTTTCAATTAAACTAGTCTAAAGTTAATCGAAAGTTAATTCCGGGAATAAACGTAACGTAAGAGCTAAAACAATAAAAAAGACCTGACCAAAATTGACTATGATCGCTTCGACTAGAAAATAAAATTATGTAGTTTCTTTTTCCATTCATACATTTATTATAGCCGTGGTGACTCAGGGAATAAGCCCTCACTTTAAATTTCACAGTACGCGAGCAACCCGGTTTCAATCCCCGCTGGCACCAATGAAATTGTTAATTGCAATTTTATGTGAAGTTTTATCACATGCTCGGCGGTGAAGGAAAACATCGTGAGGAAATCTGCATGTCTAAAAAATGAAAAATAAGAAAAAAAATATTACGAAGACATGTGAAGTTCGCCAACACGGAGGCAGCGCGGTGGACATTCCCTTGCCCTAAAACCCTCTCAGAAATGGGAGGGGACGTGTATAGGCTGTAACTTTAACTAACTTAAATCATTAAAGCCAATTAAACTACTTTGCGGAGCTTAGGCCATAGAGTTTTCTTTACTCATGTGCTTAGGCCACATCAAAAATTATCAGGCGGGTTAGAAACCGCAGTTTTTTTTTATTTTGAGCTGTTATCAGAAAGATACCACTGCTCACCTCCTGTTACATTTCCCTCTTAAGCACATAAAGCCGTTGGCCCTGCGCCTGATCTCTCTCCGATCATGTCAGTTTACCGTCCCATCTGATTATGATAGAGAAGGAATAGAGAGTGCACCTGTCCTGTGCCGATAGCTAGTCTCTGTTGAGGCCGGTCGCCGTGACCGAAATTCGGTCTGGAGGACATTTCTCTCTGTCTACTCTTTTGAACAGTCTCTCCATATGTAAATCGAGAGTTACCGTGTTGCAAGGGTAAAAATACGATGTTTCTAGATAAAATTACGGTAGATTAACTATAAGTGTACCGTGTAAATTACGGTGTAACTTTTCGCAGAAAAATACAACATTATAAACAAAATCAAGTCCAAATATATTTGCTTTGAATTAATTACTAAGACTTTTATTTTTAAAATTGCTAAAATGAAACAATATTATTCTGAATCTCACTCTCATGGTAGGCATGACAATATTTTTTTCGTAAACGAATTCATCATTTTAGTTAACATATCGTTAGTAGGCTTGAAATCAACACAGAATTTGCTATTTCTGTTCATTGATTGCTGGGTGAAAAATATTTCCTTTTAGTGTTTTGTTTAAAAGTTTATTTATTTTTCGTTTTTATATAATTGACTTGGCTGAAAATGCGCTCGCACTCACTCGGCATTTGATCACATTACAGTATACAATGGTATAACGGTGACATATGACACGGTAATGCCATATTACCTTGACGGTAGGTTAAGACCAAATTACGGTGCATCTACGGTAATTACCGTGTACATGGGTCTCCATGCTTACGACACCCACGAAATGATATGTGGTAGTATATTCTCCCGCCGATAATACATACACAACATAAGACTGAATGTTTTCTCACGTTGTTTATGTGAGAAAACATCCATGTATGAGAAATTAAAATACTTCGAAGATTTATTGGAATTCAGTCTTATGTTTAATATACCACTGGTTCGGAAAATACCTGTAAAGAACCAGCAAGAGACCGAACGGGACTTTGTTACACATTAATTAACAACACAAAACAAATTAGAAATAGCATGGTAGCGATCAACTCATTCCCATTATCATCCATAAGTTAAAATAACATAAATATTATATAATTATAATAACCCTTTTTTATAATCTTTAGCTTTTTAAACTTGGTGAAAGTTATATTTTGTATATTTTCTGGGATTTTGTTGTAAACACATCGCCCCAAGGATAAATGACTGACTCTGTGGAGTTGAGTACCTGGAATAGTTTTTTTTTATTATTCTAAGCCAGCGCTTAACTACAATCCCACCCGATGGTAAGTGATGAAGTAACCGAAAATGGTGAAGCGCACTGGCTTAACAAAAAACTATTCACTCTTGCTTTGAAGACATGGGTGTATCTCTGTCATTGAAATCGGATGAAACACAGATGCTGGCAACTTATTCCACTCTTTCGCTGTACGCATGACGAACGATGTAGCAAACGATTTGGTTCGAGTGCGTGTTAAGTCGACAACGAAAGGGTGGAGACTAGCGGAGCGTCTGATTGTTCTGACGGTGGACGGTAGAGGGAGAAATCAAGTTATGCGATTAATGCAAATTAAACTAAGTATACTGGAAGGGAGTGCCACTTACCATACTATTCCCTGTGCGCCGGAGCCGATGGGCTTGAGGTTCTGATAGCGCTTGAGGATGGTGAAGCGCGTGTCGCCGACCTCCACGGTGTAGAAGTGCGGGTGGCGCGGCGGGGCCGACATGGCGGAGGCTGGTGCCGCGTGGGGCATGAACCACCCCTACCTGACAACACCAATCAAACTTGGTAGACACGCTGCTGTTATATTGCTATATTATGGTTGTAGCACGAATCGGTCAGCTCGACCAGGGCAGGACCACGCTCTCACAGAATACCAGCGTAAAATAGCTCAGTGCTGCTGTGTTTCGTAAGGTAAATGTAGAGAATCGGTGAACCTTTTTACTGGAAACGAGGCATTCCATCTTAATTCTCAGGGGTGACAATATCACTAAATCTTAATTTTGATTTTTAATCAAGTGTACATATCATGGAACACATAATCCACTTACCATCAGGTCGACTGTATGGTCGTTTGTCACTCTTAATCTATAATGTAGCTTGAGTTCTAATAATGGTTTCTTCTATTTACGCAAATACTAAACTTTTGTGGCGTTTAATTATAAATTTTGAATTCCCGATGTTTGGAGTACTTTACAGCACTATGGTCACGGGGGGACTGAGGTGTTTGACGTCACGATGTCATAGTTAACGAAGGTTACTTTTAACAGTGGTAGAGACACGCGGCAATTCCACTCGCGACTAAAACTGCTCGGGGCAAGCGGAGCAATAAGACCAAGGCGACCCCTGTCACACTATCCCTGGACTTCTGCAACATTAGGGGGACGGACTGCATTTTGATTCGCAAACGTAGATAGATGTAGATGTTTATGGCCCAAAACAACCACTTACCATCATGTGGACTGTGTGCTCGTTTGTCACCCTTATACTATAAAAAAATCCTACCCTTGGGGGCGGATTTGCTTCTCGCCGGACGATCCCAGCGTTGTTGCTGATTCTGTCGCCGATGAGATACTTCAGGGTATGGAACTTTTCATTCCATCCTCTGTGGTGCCCATCGCAGGCAGTTCTCAGCCATGGTTTAGTCGCTAAAATATCATCACGCTATAAGCAAGAGTGCTACCGGGCCTGGGTTGTAACACCAGCGCTCTTAAAAAGAAGTACAATCCCGCCTCTAGGTCCTTCAAAAGAGTCATTGCCAAGGCAAGGTCTGAGCATATCAGCAGAATTGGCGAGAAGCTAGTTCGCCTTCTTTCGGAAACCCGTGCATTCTGGTCTTTCGCCAAGGCTGTCCAAGAGAACTTCTGTCAGCCATCTCTTCTATCTCAGCACAGAGAGGACGGCTCACTGGCTCATGCCGAGAAGGACAAAGCCGATTTGTTAGGCTCTCTTTCCGGTCAACTCGAACCTCGATGACGGGGGAACAAACCGCCGACCATGCCGCGGTGTGAGTGCTCCATGCCGGATGTGCGGTTCACACAGCGCTTGGTTCGCAAAGCACTTCTTCCTGGACGTCAGCAAGTCGAGTGGGCCTGATGGAGTTCCTCTCATTGTGCTGAAGACGTGTGCTCCGGAGTTGGCACCGGTATTCATAGAAAACAGCTTTGGTCCACCCGATCCCTAAAAGAGGCGACCGTTCAGATCCGTCGAATTATAGCCCTATCGCCATCACCTCCTTGTTCTCCAAAATAATGGAATCCATTATACACTGCCAGCTCATGAGGTATCTTTAGAATCACCAGCTGGTTAGTGACCGCCAATACGGTTTTCTTCGGGGTCGATCAGCTGGTGATCTTCTGGTCTACCTGACTTAAAGATGGGCGGAGACAGTAGGTCCATGGGGGAGGCATTGGCCGTTAGTTTGGACATAAGGGTTTGGCATAAAGCGCTTCTTTCGAATCTCCCTTCCTATGGGCTTTCCGAGAAATTGTGCTAATGGACCACCAGTTTCTAGTTTCTAGTAAATCGCGTCAAAATTTACGATATCATCCTCACCATCTGGATGCTTGGCGGTCCAAGACTATGCTTTTTAACAGGAGTTTTCTCCCTCGTACAACTTCTCTGTGGAATTGTTTACCACCTGCAATTCCTCTGGTGTTGCGGTTGTTCATGGCCGGTGGTAATTACTTTCCATCAGGTGATTCACAAAGGCATACATCCAAACCCGGAACAACCATAGGCCATACAAATACTTGTCTGCACTCACTAAACAAAAACAACAGCATTGAGCTGCTATATCACGCTGTTATTCTGTGAGAGTGTGGTTCTTACTCGGTCGAGCCGACCCATTTATTCTACAACCATAGTTTAGCTGTAGCGTGGCTCTACCACGTGTAAAAATAACTTAGTTAAAAATCTATTTTCTATTGCCATGAAGACACGCACTTACTTTACAAAGTTATCCGCGTAGAACGAATATAAACAGTCCATATATTGGGGCCGGTCTTTTGTGTTTGTCGCTCACGTTCAAATGCGAGGATGTGCTGATTCTGGAGTAAGCAGGGGGTGCGGTGTGCAGGAAGCGGAGCCAGCAGTGAGCGACAAGCGTCGGGCTATCACAGGTGTAGTCTCACGGCCGAATGGAAGACTTGACTAAGCTGATTAAGTCTGAAACAAAGAGAGTAAAAAATTTATATTGTTTTATTATGCTATACATTCAAACAGAAATAAAACTAAGGGTATAAAGATTCAGCCTAAGAGAAGAATTGAGCCACGTCGACTGGCTATACACCGAGACATAATGAGGCGATTTGATTTTCGCCATTTTGGCGCTGACAGCAGAAGTGAACGTTCAAGAAAAGAGCCTACTCCTTTTTAAAAGGCCGGCAACGCATCTGCAATTCCCCTGGTGTTGCGGTTGTTCATGGGCGGCGGTAGTCACTTACCATCAGGTGAGCCGCATGCTCGTTTGCCCCCTCTCCTATAAAAAAAAAAAAAAAAAACGTCCAAGGAACTAATAACAGAGATAAGACAGTGTGACAAAACATATCGATAAAAATTATAAACCCAGGCCTACCCGTAAAGTCCATATTTATGAATCATATTAATATAAGGCCATAAAATAAATAAATGTATCAATTAATACCTAGGCCTTAGGCGCAAGCTTTATACCTCATATAAAACCAAGATCGACGCTGCGTTGGTCTATCTACGTTTTTATTCGTAACTACAGAACGGATTTTGTTCCGGGTTTCAAATGAAGAAATGCCTACGCATACCCGCTTCGCGGGGGCAAGAACGGATTGTGTAGGACTTGCACCTACTAAAACCCCATGGTGTTCCAACTTCGCCGCACATTGGCAGGGCCACGGAAACGCGTTTTTTATATTATAGGGTGACAATCGAGCACACAGTCCACCTGATGGTAAGTGGTTGCTGTGGCCCATAGACATTTACATCTATCCTCAATTACGAATCAAAATGCAGATGCGCTGTCATCCGTAAGAAATAAGATGGAATGCCTCGTTTCCATTAAAAATGGTCTCCAGTTCTCTACACTCACCATACGAAACACTAACAAACCGATGACATTATTTTACTAATCCTAGTCTGCGTCTTGGCCTCTCTCTGGAATGTCCCATAGCCAGCTCTTACGAAGACGATGAGACATAAGTGCGTGATGGATTGTCTCACTTTATTACCATCGCCATGGATAAACAAAATCACGATCTAAGAGTATAGTCCATTTCGCCTAATGAAAGTCGGGTCGTTGAATCATTTCGCGAGTTAATTCAAGTTTGCTGCAAAATTGCTCATTTGCATTAAGCCTCGCCTCTAGAAACGCGCCGTTTACTTAATAATGTAATAAGCCGAAATTTATATGGGCGTCTAGGACCCTAGTGTAAAAATGGCGACAAAAATATTGAAGCATAACATTTTCATTTACGTATTATTTGTATCTGTTTTATGTTGTAGAGCCACGCTGCAGCTATATTAGTAGTATAGTTGTAACACGAATGGGTTGGCTCGACTCGGGAAAGACCACGCACTCACAGAATACCAGCGTGAAATAGTAGCTTAATTAAAAAAATTGTCCTCACGGGTGACAACATATCTGCATTTTAATTCGTAATCGAGGATAGATGTAGAGTGTAAAAAACTGCAAAGTGCTTCCAGGTGAAGACTTAGTATCCCAGCACCGAATTCTGCTGGCTGACATCTGCTTAACTTTTCGCCTCAACAAACATAAGGATCGTCCCCCACCCAAAATAAAGTGGCATTTGCTGCATAAGGAGGGGTATGCAAGTGAATTTAGAGAGCTAGTTGTAAACAAGATGATAGAGATGGGTGATATGGAAGGAATGAGTGTGAATGAGTGCTGGAAGGAAATGGCTGATTGTATCAGAAGTGTGGCAAGGAAGGTGTTAGGAGAAACAAAAGGGAAGCGTATGATAGATAAGGATGGGTGGTGGTGGAGTGAAAGTATTAGAGAAGTTTTGAGAGAAAAGAAAAATGCCTTTAAAGAATGGCAGAGCGTAGAAGACCAGAATGAATCCATAAAAGAAAGTAAGAGAGGGGCGTATAAAGAATGTAAGAAGAGAGCGAAGAAGGAAGTTGCTATTTGTAGGGCAGAGGCGCAAGATAAATTATATCGGTCCCTTGAAAGCCCCGAAGGTCAAAAACGACTTATTCAAATTGCAAGAGCGAGAGAAAGGAATGGAAGAGATGTTTCATATGTAAAATGTATAAAAGATGATTCTGGAAGGATTTTGACTGACGATGAAAGTATAAAGAAGCGATGGAAGGAGTATTTTGAGAAATTGATGAATGAGGAGAATGAATGGAATGGTATGCTTGAAAACCCACCAGTGAATATGGGCTTAGTGAGAGAAATTAGTGTGGAAGAAGTAAAAATGGCTGTTAGGAATATGAAGAATGGGAAGGCGGTCGGCCCAGATGGAATACCAGTAGAAGTGTGGAAGTTGCTGAGGGCGGATGGATGGAAGTGGTTGAGTTTATTTTTCGGTAAATTGTTGCAGGAAGAACAAATACCTGAGGAATGGTGCAGTAGTACTGGTTCCCATTTTTAAAAACAAAGGAGACGTTCAAAACTGCAGCAGTTACCGGGGAATAAAGCTCATGTCACATACGATGAAAGTCTGGGAAAGAGTAATAGAGAGAAGAATGAGAGAAGAGTGTGAGATAACACAAAACCAGTTCGGATTCATGCCCGGTCGAGGTACGACAGATGCCATTTTCGCATTACGCCAATTGTGCGAAAAGTACAAGCGCGTGCATAAAGATCTGCACATGGTTTTTGTCGACCTTGAAAAGGCGTACGATCGGGTTCCCCGTGAGGTCGTGTGGTGGGCGTTAAAGATGAAAGGTATGCCTGGGAAGTATGTGAGGTTGGTCCGTGCTATGTACAGAGCATCCCGTACATGTGTACGATCTGCCGCGGGAACTACGGGCAGTATCGATGTGGCGGTAGGGCTGCACCAAGGGTCGGCACTGAGCCCTTACCTCTTCCTACTGATTATGGACGCTTTGACGTCGGACCTGCAGGATGAGGCACCCTGGTGCATGCTCTTTGCCGATGACATCGTGCTTGTCGGGGAAGAAGGCATCGAGGTACAGAGCAGACTGACGGGGTGGCAACGGAGGCTGGAAAGTGTTGGCCTGAAGATCAGCAGATCCAAAACCGAGTATCTGTGCTGTGATTTCGGCGGTCTTTCCAGTCCTGTACCCATGTCGTTGGATGGCGCTATACTGCCTATCTGCTCAGATGTCAAGTACCTCGGTTCCCTCATTCAAGGCGACGGCGGAATAGATAGAGCTGTGCAGCATAGGATTAACGCAGGGTGGATGAAATGGCGACAGGTCACAGCCACAACGTGCGATCCCCGAATGCCAATAAGGCTGAAGGGGAAAATTTACAAATCGAGCATCCGACCTGTCGTCATGTATGGAAGTGAATGCTGGACCGTCAAGAAGAAGGATGAAAATAGACTGCATGCGAATGAAATGAGAATGTTACGATGGATGTGTGGTGTGACAAGGATGGATAAGATAAGGAATGAGTATATAAGAGGAAGCCTGAAAGTAGCGCCAGTGGTAGAAAAGGTGAGAGGAAGCAGATTGGCATGGTTTGGGCATGTGATGCGGAGGAATGAAAGTCATGTCACAAAACGAGTGTTGAATATGAATGTGGAGGGACACACGGGCAGAGGAAGGCCGAATAAAAGATGGATCGATTGTGTGAAGAGTGATATGAGAATGAAAGGAGTAAGTATGGAAATGACGGCTGATAGAGAGGAATGGAACAAAAAGATTTACTGCGCCGACCCCAGATAATGGGAAATGGTTTAGAGAATGATGAGAATGATGATAGATGTAGATGTCTATGAGCCAAAGCAACCACTTACAATCAGGTGGACTGCGTGCTCGTTTGTCACACAGTCCACCTGATGGTAAATGGTTGTTGTTTATCCACTTATCCTATAAAATCGAAAGAAATAATTTAGATGTTGCTCCTTAAAAATTTAAATAGATTAAAATTACATTACATCACCGTCGCTAAAGCAGCTTGGCGGCTGCTTTCATTAACCTTACAAAAATGAGAAGAATTTTTTGCTTCATTACCCTGTGAGTAATGAGAAGATGTCTGCCGCCCAGCAGAACGACATTTATAGGATATTGCAAAAGTTTTTTTATAACCACTCTGGTAAAAATAAGACTAATTTAAAATTAAGATAAAACCATATTATGTTTTTTTACACATAATAAACGGGGTATTTTGAATCGATCTTTATTAAAATCGTTATGTTTAACGTTTGAATTATCTAGTACGAAGGGTATTTTTTTAATTTATTTAGTATAACAACAGCCTTGCAATATTATAAAAATCAAATTTTACAATAATTATAAAGTTCGGAAAATAACAGCTATCCACTAACTATACTTAATATGAATATGTGCTAACAAAACCCTTAAATCGAAAAATAATTATAAAGAATAAAAATATTAAAGCGTCAGTAGCCTAATGGCAGGGCGCGGACCGCGAACTCGAAAGGTCGTGGGTTCGAATCCACCATTTGACTACAGTCGTGAACCACTTCTAACACTAACATTTTAAGCACACCAGAAGTGGTTTAAGGGAATATTAGTAATGTTTAATGGCATTACCTACTAGTATTTAAAAAAAATAAAGAATAAATAAAGAGCTCTCTCACTAAATATGTCAGACATAAACAACGTTATAATTACATACACAACATACTAATATCTAAAGATATAATAATTCTAGCTGGCACGGCAGATGTTATTCTGACCTTACTGGATGGTGACGCGATGAATTTCATTAAAATTAGGTATTCCATAATAACCTTTAAAAACGGATCAGACAATTTTAGCCAAAAGCCAGATGTTATGAAACGAGAGGTAAGAACATTATATTGGATTACGTTCCTGCAAATTACAAGACTGTCCTTGAAATTGTCAATTAGCTTTTAGGTCGTTAAAATAACATTACCACCCACATTAGGATGTTCTCCAGTATTATGGGACTAGGTTACATACATAAATTGCACTAAGACATACATTCAGACCTGGAACAATTACTTGTAGGCCATAATAAAACTTGTTCCGTGAGGAATTCGAACCCGTAGCCTTCGACGCCGTAACTCATTGTTAAGCAACTGCGACACAGAACCGTCAAAGGTAGATGTCTATCTCACTTACCATTAGTTGGGCTGTGCGCTCGTTTGTCACCCTTATTCTAAAATAACTTATACTGAAAATTCCAAAAAATCCCCGAAACAAAAAGAGGTGATGATCTTCAAACGGCGGAACCGATTTCCATAAAACATCTAAGAACCACCGCTAGAAAACCTGCTTTTAAATTAAAAAAAAATCGCACCCAAATCTGTTCACCCGTTTAAGAGCTACGGTGCCACAGATAGACACACACACACATAACGGTTAAACTTATAACACCCCTATTTTTTACGTCGGGGGTTAAAAAATGAACTTACTTATATTATTATTATTATTAGAAAGAAAATATTATTCTATAACAATCACTCATCGATAATTAATAGGGCGAATGAATTGCTTTCAACATTATAATATATCGTAGGCTGCTACGAGCTTACTACGCCATAAGTGATCTACGAATTTTTGACTTACTACGTGTTTACTACGCACACTAAACACGTCTACGCCGCTGTAATTCCGCATGGTATACCGAAGGAACAAGCCAGTTACAGACGCGTTGGTCGAGAATGCAGCTAAATATTCCTCAGGTTAATTAAAACGGGACGTCAAGTTAAGATTAATGTCGTATATTAGGAAAAACTTTCCGCTTGGATTTAGACGAGTTGCAGAATATAATTTGTAGACATAAATAAGAATAAAAGTCCTCATCCGACAAGACAACTAGATAAAAAGAAGGGAATAGATTTATAATATCTATATGCGATATGATCTTATAGGAATATAATCGTTTAGATTTTTTTTAGAATTAAGTATAGTAGGACACTCAATATAGTAGAATACTATCGATTGTTTTTTTAATTTTATTTAAGTTTCAGTTTTTAACTAAGCAGACTAATGATATGATGTCCTCCAAACCGAATTTCGGGCACGGTCGGCGGCCAGTCTCAACGGAGACTATCCATCTGCGCTGGACAGGATTATAGTGTCCGAGTGTATGCGTAAACACAGATGCACTCTCTATTTCCACGTCATAGTCCAATGGAACGGTTATCAGACATGACCGCAGAGAAATCAGGAGAAAGAACCAACGGCTTTATGTGGTTACCGAGGTAAGGGGGTGAAACACTGCCTGCCCAAAACATCCTGAATCCAGGCTGTTTGTTACTGAGAATTTCTTGACAGATATACTCAATAACTGATATTGGCCCAACCCGGTTTCGAATCCTGGACCTCATGATCAGGAACAGAGTTTGCAAGCACTAGATCAACGAGACTAAATATAAAGAGAACTGCTACTTAAATAATGTTATTAGTCCCGTGTGTTTCAGTATGAGATAATGACCCTTAGTAATTTAGTGCTGCCAAGTTGCTTCTAAAATGATCTTTGTAAATAATGGTACAACTTATTTAATTGTAGAAAGTTACTAACTTCAAAAAACTTTGATCTCTTGTTGGTTCTCTGCAGTTCAAATATTTTTTCGAACCAGCGCAGCGGTGCAGTGGTAGAAGTGAAAAAGTGACTTTTTGCAACTTTTATTTTGTAATTTATGTTTAAAAATATTATATGCTATTCTTTGGTGTAAGAAAATCCACTAACCCATATTATGCCGTGGGTATCATAAGAGGGGATAGAGAAAACAAACCCGGAGATGGGCAGCTACGTCTTTCTTATAACAACTATAGCGTGATCGCGGAGCAGGAAGAATTTCAAATGTTCATACACATGTGAACTTTAATAACTTGAGAATAAACTCAGTTTTCGAATCTCAAATATTGTTCCAAAGGTACTAAAACTATTTAGTTTCAATAGAAATAAACCCTTTTATGATGGGGATTAAGTTTAAAAATGCAAAGCAATAAAAAAACTCCGCGACCGTGCTTTAGAATATATATAATGCTAGTGTCCAACCCGCACAACAAATGTGGCAATTGTGACATATTATATCCGTTTCTGCGAGGCAAATTGACAGATCAGTGGCGCAGCAGCTTAGGAATGAATTGTATCGCTGACAACCGCCGGTTTTGAACCAGCACTGAACAGGTATTTGTATGGTCTACAAATAATTGTTACGGGTCTGAATGTTTGTCCTTGTGAAATTGTATATGTAAACTGCTTCCATGAAACAGGAGAAACTCCTAAGGTGGAGGTTACGTTTATAAAAAAAAAATCTACGGTGATGGCCTACATTCAGCAGTGGACTTTTGATAGGCTGGCTTTTGAATGATACATTAAAACCAACAATTGTCTTCGGCACTTTGTGTTAACTTGTAAGAAGGATGCCACATGGTATTAATTCCGCTGTATGTATGAATGATGTTTTCTTCCTCGTACAACTTCCTTGTGGAATCGATTACCATCAGCGATTTTTCCGGACCGATACGACTTAGGGACCTTCAAGAAAAGGGCCTACTCCTTTTTAAAAAGCCGGCAACGCATCTGCAATTCCCCTGATGTTGCAGTTGTTCATGGGCGGCGGTAGTCACTTACCACCAGGTGAGCCGCATGCTCGTTTGCCCCCTCTCCTATAAAAAAAAATGTACTTTAATTTTAAAGTGTTACATTTGTAACGCAATGACTAATTGGGTTCAAATCCCGCACGGAAGAAGTCTTTCTTATAACCTACAATTATTTGTTCCAATTTTTCGACGTTTTCCATGTACAATTTTCGTATGTAAAACGCTCTTTTTTAATAAAAATATTATATAGATATATTATGCTTTTGAATTAAAACTAATTAGTGAATACCAACGCCTTTCGTATTTATAGTGTTGGGATGACGTCACCGCGCGAGGCTTCTACGGGTTTATTCATCCCTCTCATTCCGTCACGTACTGCGGTAGACTGGAGTGGGTGGAACCATGTCAAGAGCGGGATGTAATTGGAGCAAGAGAGCCTGTTTTGACTGGCGTGCGAGTGTCGGACGACTGGCGACGCAGCGATTATGCGGTTTTAAAGTGCTACGAGTATATACATTAATTTCCATATTTAAAAACAAAAAAGCTATTGTTTTCGTTCTTTCTTTTAAACAAAAAAACGTTACTCCCACACTAGGATTTTCTCCTGTGTCGTGGAGGCAGTTTACAAACGTAAATTGCACGAGAACAAACATCCAGATCCGGAACAATTATTTGTAGGCCAGTTATTCAACAGTGGTAGAGCCACGCGGCAGCTTTTGCTGTCGCACGGATGGGCCGGCTCGAACCGGAGTGGTACCATGACCTCACAGAATACCAGCGTGAAGTAGAGGTTTACCTCTGCGTTTCGCTTGGTGAGTGCAGGTGGCCGGAGGCCCTTTTTACTGGAAATGAGGCATTCCATCTTAGTCCTCACGGGTGACAACGCATCTGCATTTTGATTCGCAAACGAGGATAGATGTAGATGTCTATGGGCCGCAGCAACCACTTACCATCAGGTGGACTGTGTGCTCGTTTGTCACCCTTATCCTATAAAAAAAAATACAAATACTTGTTCCGTGCGGGGTTCGAACCCGCGGCCCCCAGCGAAACAACTCATTGCTAAGCCACTGCGCCACGGAGCCGTCAAACTGTGTTTCGTATAGTGAGGTTAGAGAACAGGAAACCCTTTTTACTGGTAACGAGGTCATCTTAGTACTCTGGGGTGACAAACATGATGATTTTGATTCTTAATTGAGGATAAAAAAATAAAATGCATACGTTGTCACGCATGAGGACTAAGATGGAATGCCTCGTTTCCAGTAAGAGGGGTCTCCATGTTCTCTACACTCACCATACGAAACAAAGAAGATTTAAGCTGCTATTTTACGCTGGCATTCTGGAAGAGCGTGGTCCTTCCCCGGTCGGGCCGACCCATTTGTGCTGCAACTATACTATACCTACAGCATGGCTCTACCATATATAAATTATTGAATTTTTGTAGTCAAGTAAGTAGTATTACTAGCTTGTTGCGTGTTTGTTCATATATACTTCTAGCACACAATAATATTCTTAAAAAAAAAATTAAAAACATAGAAATTTTTGGTTAGCGAATTAGGAATTTAAATCAAATATTCGGCCGACGGGCAGTTGGTAAACAGCGGCGTGCAAATAAGGCATACAATTTGTAACAAAACTCGTGCGTTTATGCCTCACCGACTAACAGCTCGGTCCCAGGGGCGCGGCCAGTGGTATAGACTTTTATAAAGCATCTCTCATTTCGCCTTCGCCTATTACCGAGAATGGGGGTGAAATGCGCCCCGGGGACTTGGCGCCAATCAGAGAAAAGTGGCACGGGATATTTATTGAGACGGATCGGTGAAAACTTGCGATCATTCACAATGTAGGATAAAAATGTTGCTAAACTGAATTATTTTCATTTAATATTTTTTCATAGAAATGAGAGGACAAAAGAACTTGCTGTCCACCTGATGGTAAGTGGATAGACAACTTCAGCCAACTTCAAACAAAGATTCATTGTTATCTTAGAGGACTATAAATACTATATATATATATATCTCAATAAATCTCTCAATAAAGACTCAAGATGCAGATGCGTTGTCACCCGTGAGGACTAAGATGGAATGCCTCTTTGCCAGTAATAAGGGTCTCCGGTTCTCTACACTCACCATACGAAACACAGCAGCGTTAAGCTGCTATTTTACGCTGGTTTTCTGTGAGAGCGTGATCCTTCCCCGTTCGAGCCGACCCATTCGTGCTACAACCATAATATAGCTGCAGCATGGCTCTACCACGTAGGAACCTGACCGTTTGTCACCCTTATTCTAAAAGTTAGAGTAAAAGTTAAGTGTTAACATAATAAAATAAAGTATACCAGTAATATATAAAAGAAATAACAAAAAGTAACCTTTACTACTATAATTTGACTGCGTATTGGCGGTGTAAGAATGTCCCCTACCCCAACAGAGAGAAATAAAGCAGATGGGTAGCCAACGCCTTTTTTTATAGAATAAGGGTGACAAACGAGCACACAGTCCACCTGATGGTAAGTGGTTGCTGTGGCTCACAGACACCTACATCTATCTTCGTTTGCGAACTAAAATGCACATGCGTTGTCAGCCGTGAGAACTAAGATAGAATGCCTCTTTTCCAGTAAAATAGGTATCCAGTTCTCTACAATCACCATACGAAACACAGCAGTGTTAAGCTGCTATTTCACGCTGGTATTCTGTGAGAGCATGGTCCTTTCCCGGTCGAGCCAGCCCATCCGTGCTACAACTACACTATTAATATAGCTGCAGCATGGCTCTGCCACGTGTAAAAGCTAGAGTATAAATATTAAATATATGAAAGTTGTTGTCGATTACGTTCTTGTGAATTCCAAACGTCCTTCAAACGTCTTCAAAAACTTCAAACGAACTCTAAATATTTTCAATATTCCCAGACGGGCAAGTTTGACGTCAACTTGAAATTACATTTGACAATTCTAATAGCGCCATCGGGCGTTCGAACTTTATATTCTTGCGTACTAATGGAATTTTAAGACGCGTTCTTTTAGCTACAACTGATCTTAATACATAGTCTGTTCAGCCTCTTAAATTATCCTAATAAAGAAAAAAAACATGTGTGCAGTTCACACGCGGTGTTAGAGAAACTTTCAAATCATCATCATCATCATCATTACAGCCCTTCACAAGTCCACTGCTGAACATAGGCTTCCCCCAAAGAATGCCACAAAGCACGGTCCTGAGCCACCTGCATCCATCGACTTCCTGCATGTCTTACCAGGTCGTCACTCCATCTCGTGGGGGGACGCCCTACACTTCGCCTACCGGTACGAGGCTGCCACTCGAGAACCTTTCTTCCCCATCGGTTGTCGGTTCTTCGAGCTATATGGCCGGCCCACTGCCACTTCAGCTTACTAATCCGTTGGGCTATGTCGGTTACTCTGGTTCTACTGCGGATATCCTTAAGTTTATCACGCAGAGAAACTCCGAGCATAGCCCTCTCCATAGCTCGCTGAGCGACCTTGAGCTTCCTCATACGGCCAGCAGTTAAGGACCACGTCTCAGTTCCATAAGTCATCACTGGCAACACGCACTGGTTGTACAATTTTGTTTTCAGGTTTTGAGGTATATCTGACGAGAAGATGTGTCGTAGCTTCCCGAACGCTGCCCAGCCGAGTTGAATCCGTCGATTGACCTCTCGGTCGAAGTTGGACTTACCTAGTCGGACTATTTGTCCCAGGTAAACATACTCGTCAACAACTTCGAGCTTAGTGCTCCCAACAACTACCGGCATAGGTGTGACATGGACATTGAACATGATCTTTGTTTTGTCCATGTTCATCTTAAGACCTATCCGTTGGGAAACACTATCGAGGTCATTGAGCATAGTGCTTAGGTCCTCCAGCGATTCTGCCATAAGGACTATATCGTCGGCAAATCGAAGGTGAGTGATGTACTCGCCATTGATGTTGATACCGTATCCTTTCCAGTCCAGAAGCTTGAAAACGTCTTCCAATGCAGCGGTGAAGAGTTTCGGGGATATGACGTCACCCTGTCTTACACCTCTCTGCAATTGGATAGGTTTCGTACTCTGGTTCTGTACTCGGATAGCCATCGTAGCCCTACTGTACAAGCACTTCAACACTTCGATATACCGACAGTCAACTTGGCACCGCTGAAGGGACTGCAGCACCGCCCAAATTTCGACGGAATCAAAGGCTTTCTCATAGTCCACATACGCCAGACATAGTGGCAAATTGTACTCTTCGGACTTCTGTACAATTTGCCGAAGGGTATGTATGTGGTCTATGGTGCTAAAGCCTTTTCGGAAACCGGCTTGTTCGGGAGGCTGGAAGTCGTCAAGTCTGCGCGCGAGACGATTCGTAATGACTCTCGAAAACAGCACGTAGACGCGGCTCAGAAGGGAAATCGGTCTGTAGTTCTTCAAGAGAGCGTTGTCACCTTTCTTGAAGAACAAGACCACCGCACTTCTGCTCCACGCCTCCGGTGTAATGCCACCATGGAGGACGGAATTAAAGAGCTTCTGAAGGACTTCAAGTACCGGTCTTCCACCCGCTTTCAGAAGCTCCGCTGTAATTCCATCCTCGCCTGGGGCCTTACCGTTTTTAAGGTGCTGGAGAGCCATTCTAATCTCGCTCAGACTGACGTCCGGGATATCTTCGGAATAGTGTCGGATGAGACTCGCTCTTGGATCGTTACTCACACTTGCGTGTGGCTCCAACGATGACGTGTACAGCTGCCCATAGAACCTCTCAATCTCACTCAAAATCTCAGGTGTCCCGGAAACGATGCTGCCACATCCTGTCTTCAGCTTTGACAGGTGGCTCTTTCTGGCAGACAGATCTCTGGCAAAGACTTTGGAGCCTTGGTTCCGCTCGATCGCTTCTTCAATACGAGCTGTATTGAAGTTGCGTAAGTCCCGCCGCATGCATTTGGAGATCTGTCTGTTCAGATGCCTGTATGCTGTCAAGTCTGTTGAAGAATGTAGCTTCATCTCCCGTCTAACAGCCATGAGATTAAGAGTGTGATCGGAGAGTTTTTGTGTTCTTCTGCGGCGGGTCTTGCAGAACTTAGCTCCGACCGCAAGGACAGTTTCCACGAGCTTGTCATTCATATCGTCCACTTCATTGCAGTCTTCTAGGCACTGAAAACGGTTTTGTAACTCGAGCTGAAAGGTTTCGGGACTTTGGAACAGAGCACGAGGGGGACGGAGCGTTGACTTCATTAGACGAGACCTCTCCAACTTAACGTTTAGGTTCAGTGTGCCTCTAACCATTCGGTGATCGCTACCAGTTTGAAAACTAACAGTCTGAAACTTTCAAATGAAATTACCTAAATATAAAATAAAAAAAATAAAAATTACGGCAGAATATTTATTTAATATGATAATTTTTAGCCACATGTGCGAAATAAAATATAAGATTCTATTATATAAAATTTCAGATTTCATTCTACCGTTAAAACTATTCTTAAGCCAAGGTGGTACGTAAAATAGACACAAGATGCCCTAAATAATATTCTATCTCATTCTCTTGCAGTCTAAATTATATAGATGTATATGTTTGTCACTTTTTAGTGTAGTTTTTTTCATTTCATCCAGTTTGAAATCACAATGATTCTAAAGAATTGTTCACTTCAAAAACTAAATAAGAATAAAATAAATTAGCAACGGGACCTTTTTATTGGCATTTATTTAAATAGCAGATTAATGCTGCTATTTTACGCTGGTGTGATGCTGGTGGTGATGTGAGCGTGGTCCTACTCTGGTCGAGCCGGCTTATTCGTAGTACAACCATAATATACCTAGCGTGGCTCTCCAACGTCCAAAATGGTCGACATTAGACATGAATCCACGCGAGAAAATGTTCCAAAATATATTATTGATAGATTGGGTATAATAGAATTATTGATATTGTGGACGGAAAAGCAGAGATCTCTCGCCGAGTAAGGTGTTCACCTCAGGGAGTGACCAACGTTCCGTGTGTATTTTCGGTAGCTATACAGGGTTATTTTTCAAAGAGTAGCCAAATTTTAAACTTGAGTTCAAATATATAAATAATGATATACTGTTATTGCAGTTTTTGAAAATACGAGTAAATAAGGCTTCTACTTTTAATAAAAATGGACACCATTAGAAATAAATCTACGCGAGAAAATGTCCAAATTATTCGTGACGGTAATTCATATGGAAAATATTTCACAATAGCCTACTAAATCGTGGGTAAAGGACATTTGACGCTCCAATTACAGGATTATATTTTCGGGCACAGACACGTGACGTTTAGAAAAACTTATGCTACGGCCACAACCTCTGATATGGTGGCATATAAATGTAAATTTTTAGCCTATTATAATAAAGTCTGTTTTGCAGAGTAGGAACGTGTATAGATGTCTAACTGATACGTGAAGTTATTATAAATATAAAATGTTGACCACAATTGTTCGCGCCAAACGCTAATTTTAAGAATTGACGCCAGAGGGTGCTCGGCACGGTGCATTTGTACCGGTTTGACGTTCGCGCGAGCAGGGTTGGTTTTGGGTGTGGCGCGTCGGAAGTTGAGACAATGCAGTGCAGTCACTAGGACAGCGTGGTCGCGTACCGTATAACCTCTAAATAGTGTCGGTTTTTGTTAGAAAGTTTATGCAACGACGAGGAGTTTGTTGAGTCTAGAAAAATAGATTGTCTGCGGATCGGAGAAGTACCACGCTCTCACAGAATACCAGCGTAAAATAGCAGCTTAATGCTGCTGTGTTTCGTATGGTGAGTGTAGAGAACCGGAGACCCTATTTACTGGAAAAGAGTCATTCCATCTTAGTCTTCACGGGTGACACCGCATCTGCATTTTGATTCGCAAATGAGGATAGATGTAGATGTCTATGGGCCGCAGCAACCACTTACCATCAGGTGGCCTGTGTGCTCGTTTGTCACCCTATCCTATAAAAAAATCAAGATTAAAAAGTGATAAGATAACAAATCTGACTGAGGCGGGACTCAAATGTATGATATCGACTGTTGGTTGGATAGGGTGTTAGCTCCTTACAATATAAAAGTAAAAAAATATTGAAGATAAACACGAACTTACAACTTAGATAAAAAAAAATCGCTCTTACGACTTAGATAAAAACTCATTGATTTTTAAATAATCTTCGAATCTGAAATAAAAACGATATAGACATTCGCAGGGCCGACGGCCCACAAATTATAAAAGCATTTTCGAGAAGGTATGATCCCTTATAATGAAATCTGGGAGGGTTTGATGAAAAATAATATTTACAAAGATCGGCGACGCTCGACGGATCTTAGACCGCGGGTTTAGATTTTTTTTTTTCAAATTACTTTATTTATTATTTAAAAAGACGTGACAGTAGTAAAAGCATAATAAAATAATAATAATTCTTGTCTATAGTGAATAAAAATTATTGTATTATATTATATTGTAATATAATACATATAATCTGCTAACCCCACACTAGAATTTTCTCCTATATCCTGGAGGCAGTTTCCATATATAAATTGAAGACAAACATCCAAACCCATACAAATTATTTGTGGGCCATACAAAGGCTTTTGCCGTGCGGAATTCGATCCCGCGGTACTGAGAATTTAATTTTTGGCCAAGTCTGTCGCGATATCCATTGTTTAACAAACTTACTGCCTCTTTGGTCTGATGGTCGTAAACGTAATTGCTGATCATGAGGTCCCGAGTTCGAATCCCGGGTCGGGTTAAAATTAGTTATTGGATTTTTCGGTCAAAAATCCTTAGTAGCAGTCCATAGTCAGACAGGACGATAATTCGACACGGCCGGAGAGAGATTAGGCGCAGGACTCACGAGGGTGAAACACCTCCAACACTTAGGCGGTGGTTCACCCCCGTGCCTAGGAAAGCACTTAAAGCCGTAAGGCCTGCGCCTGACATCTCTCTGGTCGTGTCAGATTACCGTCCCATCTGACTATGAGAGTGAAGGAATAGAGAGTGAACTTGTGCTTGCGCACTACAATCCTATTCTGAGCAGATGGCTACTCTCCGTTGAGACTGGACTGGAGAACATTAAACATTATGTTGACAATTTAGGCCCGTATTAATAAACGTTACTCAGCTCAAGTGCATGCATTTGAGTACAATTTTGAGGTTATGATCTTATTAATAAACATATCTCAAGATGCGGCTTAGGTTTATGATATCACCTGCGTGACGCACTGATTAATAAACTAAACTCGCCTTCTCAAGTATGTATACTTGAGATCTGAGTACGGGCAGTCCGCGACTTAATATAGTGATTGTTGACATGGAAATATTTTAAGAGAAATTAATTATTACGACGAAATTGAGTGATATTTTACGGCCTTCGCGATATCGTTTACCAAAAAATTATATAAGGGATGCCTGCAATCCTTTTAAGTTACTATGTGAACATTTTAAAAAACGATACAGATTTGGTCAAGAACCAGTAATATATACATATAGTAACATTAATAAAATACTCATTGGTGAAATACAGTAACAGAGGTCTTATAATTTCTCCAAAAATGGCCACCCTATTAACTATAAGGTATTTTGCCACAACATCATTTTAGTTATGTACATATTGTATATTTATTTAAGTAGGTATAAGTTATTTCATTATTTAAATTAATATAATGTATTAAATTTCAAAGTAGGTAATGAGGGGGGAGGAATCCACGATTTGTAAGATAAAATAAATGTCATGACTAGGTACATGCTGCTATGGAAATTCTATATGATCTACTATATTGATGTTTAAAAAGTGATATTTGTAATACTATAATTAACTACCGTCTAGATGCGTAAGGACTAGCGTTTGTATTCTACTATTATTTTGCTCAATCCTCATCGAAACGTAATGAATGATATTCTAAACTTCGGTCTGTGACGTAATCGTGCACGAGATCAAGTCCTCGAGTCACAGAAAAGTATTCCAAGTACAGCGTCTTGATATACGGTTTTTAAGTGTTTATTAATTAGCAACAATCTTGAGATGCTGATATCGTAATGAGGGCGTATCAAATAATACTTGAGTTCGTCGTTGAGTAACATTTATTAATGCGGTCCTTAGAGCTATTTGCTTGTGCCGAACTCAAACATACAATGAAAGTAGAACACTACGTATATTTTAAGTGACCTAAAATATGATCAACTTATTGTAAGTACACGCAATCACTTTCCAGTCATGTCGGCAAACTTCAGCATATACTAGCCATCTACGCAGGACAGAATTACAGTGTATTATTATATATTTATATATATATATATATATATATATATATATATATATATATATATATGTGTCTATGTGAATGTCTGTGTGTATGCCTAATGATAGGGTGCGACTTCGAACTCAAAAGGCCGAGGTATCGAATCCGCCATTCGACTACTGTTGCGAACTACTTCTAACACAAGCATTTTAGCTTACCATGAGTGGTTTAAGGGAATATTAGTAATGTTATTGCTATTATTTTAAAAAAGTAAGAAAAATGCGTGAGTGTCGTGGAACTCTCGGTTGGAACGAAGTTCCTTACGTAGCATATTATTATTGATAAACATAGGTATTATATTATTGATTAACAAATACAAATAAATGAATTACTAGCGTCTATTAAAATGAAGCGTCATATTTCTTTCATGGCAAGATAAGAAAAAGTGCGTGTGAGATCGATATTATACCATCTCACTTCCTTATTTCGCAACCAAGGCCGTCTACACTATGACACAAGGCATAGTACCGAAAAAATCTTACACTTTTTGTCACCTAGCTTCCATCGGCCAAACTTGTACCGTCCGATAAGGAACTCCGTTCCAATTACAACTACTCGCGATGAGGCAAACCCAGTTTGCGTGGCGAATAAGTGAGCGACGACCTTTCTACGTAAACTATCCGACGTCAAGCTTTATAAAAAGTTTCGAGACTTAGCGCCATTACGCGTAACCCACTTCAACTCTCCCTTTATAAAGCAAATGTCTATAAAAAGGAAGAAAACAGAATAAAGTAGTGATCAATAAACTGATGTTATCGCCATTAAATGCGACGTAAAAATGGAGAATTGGAATTTTAACTAAGCCCGTCGGTGATTTATTTTTCTGCTGAATAATGGAGTACACATAAAATAAATTATAAAGTGATTTATTCCAGTATACCTTCCAAATTAAAGCGAATCGTTTTTAGTACAATATATATAATGTAATTATAGGTAAAAAGTTTTTGACGGGTTAAACATTTTAAACTTTGTTTAGAACTTCAGTTTAAAAAGCGCTTGGTACAATAGGCGAAAATAACTCCAATGAACTGATTTACATTAAAGATGTTAAAAATTAATTAGCTAAAATCCGCGTAATCAAATAAAATTCAAGAACAAACTAGGTAAGACACATAAATTTATTTTATTACGCGAATATTAGTTAGTTAATTTTAACCATCTTTAAGATATACGGAGGAGCATATTGAAATGATCGGGAATAGAATATTTCGGATTGAGTTACAATAAAATCTTTTTAGAATTTGAATACTGACCTCTTAGAATCTTAATGACATTCAAACAAATGTTTAAAAACTAAAACTATGTTGGTTTAAAGTTGACACGTCGTTAACGGAAATGGAGTTCACGCGTGATAATTCCCGTGGCATAATTTATCACAATTTTCGTCGCGGCTTATCTCAAGAAAAATGTCTCAGCGAACTTGTTTCGATTTATGATGTTGAAGCACCGAGTCAAACGACAATATACCGCTGGTTTGCCGAGTTCCCACGCGGTCGTGTGTCGCTCAGCACTGTTTCTTCTGCAGGTCGACCAAGAACAGCGGTCACGCCTGAAAACATCGCAGCTGTGCGAACTATTATATTAGATGACCGTCATGTGAGATACGAGCAGGTTCGGGCTAATATCAGTATCGGAATGACTGCAATTCAGTCGATATTACATAATGAGCTGTGTGTAAGATAGCTAGTTTCCCGCTGGGTTCCCCACAATTTCTCCGAAGAGCAAAAGGCTCATGTAGATTGGTGCCGGAATACTCTGCAACGCTTCAACGGAGGGAAGTCAAATGCCGTTTATAATATCGTCTCAGGTGACGAATCATGGATTTATTCATACAAACCTGAAAGAAAACATCAGTCAGCAGTTTGGATCTTCGAAGACGAGGTCAAACCAACGAAAGTGGTTCGCTCCCATAGCGTGTCAAAGAAAATGGTCGCTACGTTTGTCTCGAAAGAGGGGCATGTAGCTACAATTCTTTTACAGGAACGCAGAATGGTTACCGCTGAGTGGAATGTCACGGTTTGTTTGCCAGAAATGATAGCTGTACTTCGAAAAAATAACCCGAAAGTCGCATCATCTTACATCACGATAATGCGAGCTCCCATACGGCTCAGAAGACAAATGATTTTTTGAAGCAGGAAAACGTTGAGCTGATGAGCCATCCTCCGTACAGTCCTGACCTGAGCCCAAACGATTTCTTTATATTCCCTAGAATGAAAGATTTACTACGCGGTCAACGGTTTGAAGACCCCGAAGCAGCTGTGGAACGTACAAATCAGCCATTTTGTCAACATCAACTTCAGACTGGAATTACTGTTTTAATGATTGGTTTGCACGAATGGAAAAGTGCATTAATTTGAATTGAGAATACTTCGAAAAACAATAAAATACAATTTAACTATACCGTGCATGTGGTTTTTCTTATTCCCGATAATTTCAGTGTGCCCCACGTATATAAGTCGTATATTGATAGGTAAGACAGATCTTTTTTTTTTATTACGCGGATCTTCGTTAATTAATTTTTAATATCTTTAATATAATGGATTTCCGGAAAGTAACGTCTGATTCAATTGCATGATTTACATTAGCATCATTGTTTGTTTATAGCATAGGGTGACAAACGAGCACACAGTCCACCTGATAGTAGATAAGTGGTGGCTGTGACCCATAAACATCCACATCTATCCTCAATAAAGAATCAAAATGCAGATATGCGTTGCCACCCGTGCGGACTAAGATGGAATGCCTCTTTTCCAGTAAAAAGGGTCTCCGGTTCTCTACATTCACCATACGAATCACAGCAGTGTTAAACTGCTATTTTACGCTGGCACTGAAAATTTCGGGAATCAAGGAAGTGACACAACATTACTATTTAAAAATGTATTTATTGCGTTTCGAAGTATTATCCGCGAAATTTGACACATTTTTCCATAGGATGGAACCAATCATTGAAGCAACCATTCCATTCGGAAGTTGGGGTCTCCAAAATGGCCGTTTTGTAGGCATCCACAGCTTCTTCAGGTGATGTGAAATCTCTGTCCACGCAATTTATTCTTTATTTTAGGGAAAGTATAGAAATCATTAGGGCTTAGGTCGGGGCTGTACGGCGGATGGTCTAATAATTCTATGTTTTCTTGCTCTAAAAACTCTTTTGTTCTGTGTGCGGTGTGAGAACTCGCATTGTCGTGATGGAGGATGATGCGGCGGTTGCAGTTCTCTTTACGGAGTTCAGAAACGACCTGTGGCAAACAAATGCTAGCATACCATTCTGCATTAACCGTTCTTTGTCCCTCAAGAGGAACAGTCGTAACATGGCCGGTTTTGGAGACAAACGTGGCCACCATTTTTTTTTTTGCAACACTCCGTGAACGAACATTTTTTGTTGGCTTTAACTCATTTTCGAACACCCAAACTCGTGACTGGTTTTTTGTTTCGAGTTCGTACGCGTATATCCAGGATTCGTCACCTGATACGATGTTGTATACAGCATTTGAGGATCCTGCGTGGAATCTTTCGAGAGTTCTGACGCACCAAGTAACGCGAGCCGCTTTTTGCTCTTCACAGAGCGAATGCGGTATCCATCGGGAAAACAACTTTTTTACACCTAATTGTTCATGCAAGATTATTTGTATTTGACTCATGCCAATGTCTAAAGTTGCCTGAATTTCGCGGTATGTCACATGTCGATTTTCCTCAATCAGCTTACGCACAGCATCAACGTTTTCTTGGGTGACTGCAGTTTTTGGACGACCTTGACGGGGATCATCACTGAGCTTGACGCGTCCACGTTGAAATTCAGCAAACCAGCGATAAATTGTGGTTTTGGATGGGCTTCATCACCAAATGCAGAAATCATCCGGTCAACACACTGTTTTTGTGTTAAACCACTTCGAAAGTCATAATAAATCATCGCTCTTGAATTTTCTCGAGTCAATTCCATTTTCTCAACGACTAAACAAGTTTGACATAACCTTGTGACAAGACCGAGAATCTTTTTTTAAATAAATAAATGGTATTCGATTTTTAAAACCAAGGAGTTTTCAATTAAAAAGATTTTAATATGACAGCAAGAGTGGAAATATGCCATTCCCGATACTTTTAGTGCAGCCTATGTATTCTGTGAGAGCGTTGTCCTTCCCTGGTCGAGCTGACCCATTTGTGCTACAACTATACTACTAATATAGCTGCTGCATGGCTCTACCACGTAAAATAGTCTAGTCTGAGTTTTTTTTAAGATATAAATTGGATGAATTAGAATAAATTGATAATTTTTAATTAGTCATATTCTCGCAAACACAACATTGGATTACTATTTTTATGAAATTGAAATGAAAAAACGAATTTACATTCCACCAGTGAAGTGGCCATTGCAGTCTATGGACACCTGTTGTCATCTTCAAACAAAGAAGGCGCTTTTCATCCCTTAGGACTAAGATGGAATGTCTTACAGCATGTCATTACAGTGGTGCTTTATACACTTCATAGCAGTCCACCAAGTTTAAAAACTTTACTACACAAAGATTGTATAAAAAGGGTTATTATAATATTAAGGAATTTATGGATGATAATAACATCTGTAGCACCATAGTTAGTTAGTTAGTTTCAGCCTATACACGTCCCACTGCTAGACACAGGCCTCTCATTTCAGAAAGGGTTTAGCACTTAAAATTATAATTAAAAATTTCATTGGTGCCGGGAGGGATATAATCCGGGTTTGTCGTTTAGCGCTTAACCTCTGAGCTATCACGGATCGCCATCTTGCTATTTATAATTTATTTTGTGCTGTTCAAAAAATAGTCCGGCTGAGTTTCTTATTGGTTCTTCTCTGGTCAAAGGTATTTTAGTAAATTAGTTGTAGTAAATTAAGCATAAGAGTGACTTTCAATAAGTATTATTTATAATCTATAATGAATAAAAAAGTTTCACAATCGTAGTGATTTGAAACTTGAAAAAACGAAAAGGCGACACTACAAAGAGACAAACATATGCATCTATAGGATTTAAATTGCAAGAGAATGAGACAGCAAATTATATTAAATTACTCGTGTTTAGGCCATCTAGCGTCTAATTTACGTTTACCACCTTGCGAGCCGATCATTTTTTTTTTCGATAAAATGACTTTACCTATAGAATGAAGTAAATGGTGCTATTACAAAGAAATTTTACTCGAAAGAGATATTCTTTTAATTTATTACACAAAAATTTAGGCTCTATGTGTCTAAAAATAAGGATTGCAACATTTATTTGTTATAACAAACCTAAACTGATATATTATGCCGCATTTGTGTTTGAAAATTATCATATTTAAGTAAATCATTTGCCGAGAAGTATTTTTACTTTATATCTTCACTTCTACCGCGTGTGAAACTGGACACATTTCTTATTTAAATTTCTATTTCCACTTTCTTCTAGTTTTAAGGCACTTCTTGCCAACTATGCTACTCACTTTTGCAGCATAATAATTTAAGAAAATAATTTTAAACGCATCCGAGAAATAATATTATCTCTCGGATTCATTTACAAACATTTTATTATAGTAAAACAGGCACATAATTTGGTTACATCATTTCAAGCTTGCTACGCATACAAAGTGGGGTGCCATTTAATCTTCTTAGTTCTTATTGAGCACGATCGAATTCTCCCTTGCTGAAAATTCAATTAAAATCGATTCCGAAGTAATTTTGTTGAACATTTTTCGATATTTTATCCTGCTTTTATACAAACGATGAATAAATGAGATTTATTTTTGCGATTGGTAGCGACTTTCTTGTAGCACTCAGATATCAATAATTAAAATAAATAACCTAAACAATGGAAGATATTTTGGTGCTCATTACCGCTTTTTTTATTAATTCGCTTTCGAGTATGCCCGGATCAGTTCTTTTTATACAGAAAAGGGTCACCTACGAGCATACAGTACCATACAGTACCCGATGGTAAGTAGATGTTGTACCCCATAAACATCTATTTGTCTTCAATTGAGAATCAAAGTGCAGATGCTTCGTCACCTCTGAGGAAGAAGATGGAACGCCTCGTTTCCAGTAAAAAGGGTCTCAGGTTCTCTACACTTACCATACGTAACACAGCACAGATATACGCAGTAGAACCAGACTAATTGACAATACCCCACGAATCGGAAGTTGATGTGACAATGGATCGGCCATAGAGCTCGTAGAACCGACAACTGATGGGGAGGAAGGTTTTCACACAACTCATGAACACAATCGAAACACAGCAGCATTAAGCTACTATTTTACGCTGGTATTCTATGAGAGCGTGGTCCTTCTCCGTTCGAGCCGATTCATTCGTGGTACAAATTCTTGTACTATTATTTACTCTGTGATATCTGGCAGTATGGCATTACACGTATTATAAACACGTACAGTGAAATTTATGTATACAATCTCTGCCGCCAGTAGTAGTATATCCCGGCTGTACGGCTGTACCGTGAGGGTTCGCACGTAAAGTTCGCAAACTGTGATTAAGTAGGCCAACACAGGCTGCTCTGGGAAGTTAACTAAGTACGCATAAGTGTACTGCAGTGTGTTATCACCTCGACTGGCTATCTTTACATTGTTTCCCAACACCTTATTATATTCCATTTTCATCCAGTAGACCTATAGTGCGTCCTTTAACGACTGTGCCATTCACTTCGTCATTTGTTCCACATTTGCTTGAATCACTCTTTTCCCATTAATTATTTCTACGTGTTCAAATCACTGAAGCATTCCTTTCTTAATCCTGATAACAAAATCTTGCAGACTACGCTTTTCTCTCATCGCACAATTTCTCCTCCTATCATAAAGCTCACTTCTAACATAATTTTTATTATTTGTCGCTTTACGGTTATCGTATAAAATGGTAATGTATTATATGTAATGGTTTCAAGTAGTGGCAACGTGAGGACAAACAAAACGCCATATCGGCTGCCCGGTAAATTATAACGAGCACAATGTATACTAATATTATAAAGAGGTAAAGTTTGTAAGTTTGTTTGTAGGAAGTAATCTGTAGAACTACTGAACCGATTTTAAAAATTCTTTCACGAGTAGAAAGCTACATTATTCCTGAGTGACACAGGCTATATTTTATTGTGATTAATCTTATTTTTTAAGTGCAATAACAATATTTGTCAATCAATTATGAAAATAAATCCTAAACACTCATTACTAAGAACCACACGAGATAATCACAATTAAAAATGTTTGACGCCCATCGAAGTGGGCACGGTCAGCTAGTAATAAATAATTATTGAAGTATTTTTTTAATATCTCACGTTTTTAAAAACAGATTAAAAAGTATAAAATTCTTTTTTATACATTTTAATCCGTTTTCTGGGCTATGTTCGAAATTTCAAGTCACTAGCTCTTCGGAAATTTACTTTAAAATCAATAACTAAATTCGAGCCGAACAGATATACACGAAAGCGAGGTAATAATAGAAAATAATTATATGGCATATTCATAAACTTAGTTTTTATACCGGTAAATAATGAAAACATAACGCCATAAGTATTAACCTGGGTTTAGAGATTGAATTTTAAGCGCGTCTTTTGAGCTATTCACTAATTATCCATTATAATTAACAAGGCTAGTCACAACGGATATACATGCACGCACGGACGTACACACGCACACAATCATGTACGCAGGCACCTATGCATGCACGCACACAGACAATTTTGTATGGCCAACAAATAATCGGTTTGTTCGGATGAGTTCCACGATACAAGAGAAAATCCTAGTGTACAGGCCATGTTGTTTATAACAAATTAAAAGAAAAAAAAAACATTTCGGCTATCGAGACACAGTCGTAAACGATATCCTGCTTGCTGGCTTCAAGAGAGTCGTTTACCCAGACAACCGTAACATGGCCTACATAATTGGAGATACAAAGTATTTTTTCTTTATCATCGAGAGAAATGGAATTTAGCAGCATTATGGCCTCCGATCACGTAGGAGATAGAGGGCTTCAGTCCCCCAGTGTGTTATTATCATATCGAGTTACCATTGGCAGCGTTTAATCGTATATCTCAGAAAATAAGGAGTAATATAATATTAGTATCTTTATACGTAATTTTAATAACTAGAAAGAAAGAAAAAGTTGGCCGTCGCCATTGGCAGATGAGAAACATCATAGTTCATAGTAAAATTTATTATTAATGAAAAACCAATAAAGAAACATGGAGTAAAATAAATAAAACAAAAATATTGTCACTGAATTGAAATATTTGAGCCACTTCAAAATAGCCTCTTAAAAACAAAAATGCATGAGTGTCGTGGAACACTCGGTTGGAACGAAGTTCCTTTCGTAGTTTATTATTACTGATAAACGTATTATATTATTATAGATTAACAAATACAAATAAATGAATTACTAGCGTCTATTAAAATGAAGCGTCATTTAAAATAAAATAATAATATTTCTTTCATGACAAGATAAGAAAAAGTGGGAGGGAGATGGATATTATTCCATCTCGCTTCCTTATAGCCGCCAAGGCCGTCAGAAGGGGTCGTGCGTCGTGACGGAAATATCCACATTAATAGAACCTAGGCGAAGCCAGGACGAGTTGTTAGTTTCTAATATGATAGTCCTCAAGATAGTATAATATCATTCTGTGCAGATCATATCAAAAATTAATAATTTTAACCTGGAGGTAGGCGTGGTTAACTATGACATTGGGACGTCAAATACCTCCGACCCTCCGTGACCATGGGTGCTGTAAAGTAGTTGAAACGTTGGGAATATAAAATAAGTTAATATACGCGATCTACGTGGTAGAGCCATGCTGCAGCTATATTAGTAGTATAGTTGTAGCACGAATGGGTCTGCTCGACCGGGGAAGAATCGCGCTCTCACAGAATACCAGCGTAAAATGGCAGCTTGACACTGCTGTGTTTCGTATGGTGAGTGTACGGAGACCCATTTTACTGGAAAAGACGCATTCCATTTTAGTCCGCACGGGTGACAACGCATCTGCATCTTGATTCGCAAACGAGGATAGATGTAGATGTCTATGAGCCACAGCAACCACTTACCATCAGGTGGACTGTGTGCTCGTTTGTCACCCTATCCTATAAAAAAATACGCGATGAAGTCCGTAAAAATTAGTTTTATTTAAATAGTAGTTAGTCATTATTATAGTTACGTCTATTTTAGTATGTTCATTCATATGGGACGTATAATATACATATCCCTTTTGTGGAAGGAAGCCTTACGTCGTGAACAGCCATGTGTTTACTCAAGCGAACATTCTTTGCTAAGGCAGAACGTATGTAACGCTGTCGGGTATTATTTTAAATGCCATTACAACGATGTAGATCCTTTACTTACGTTATACATATGTGTATAGCCGTAGGAGCTCAGGGGAAGCGTTTGACATAAATTTCACAGTTCGCATGCAATGATATCTATACAAATAAATTTAAATTATTACATACGATTAGATTTCATGGATTTTTTTGTGCGGATCCCTAATTCTTTTTCTAAAATAAAAGTAGCCTAAGTTACTCCTTATAACATCAGCTATCTGCCAATAAAAGTCCGGTCAAAATCGGTCTAGCCATTTCGGAGATTAACCGGAGCAAACAGACAGGCAGCCAGACAGACAAAGTAAAATGTTAAAAATCGTGTTTTTGTTATAAGTACCGTATATACTTTCATATGTATATAGTAAAAAGCTGTTATTTCGACATTACAAACAGACATTTCAATTTAAATTATTTGTATAGATGTATCTAATTACGATTGATTGATGGATTAGATGTAATTTAAATTATTTGTACAGAGCAAATACAAAGGAGAGGTGTTGTAATTAGATTTCATTATGTAACGCGTGACAATTTGCGGGGTTAGGTGATGTTAAGCCCCGCCCACTTTACTATCTACATCTACCGATAAATAGTAAAACTACTCGAATCGTTCCATATCGAAGTTGCAATTTAGTTAGTTTAGCTACCTTGACGATAGATGGCGGAAAAATGATTATAAAAACTATAAAAATAATATTTTGGCGATAAAAAATTCTTTAGGACTGAATGTAAAACAAATTTCAACACCTTCGTATGATTATTTTACCAATACTGAGCTCCACGTAACTTTATATTTTTAGTTCCCATGACACAAAGTGTCACCATCTGGTGTCGAATATATTTAATTACATTTCAAAGCCGACGCAGAGATTTTTCTAGAACCTTTTTAATAAATTAGGTATAAGATTATTTATACATGAAATTTGACACTGTCCATAGCATCAGAGCGTCTATTTGAGTAGTTTTTACACGATGAAACACAACACTTCATCCTTTTCTTCTTAATACTACGAAAATACACCGATTTGCTATTTTCGACACATAAGCGCATAGGACAAACGCTGACAGTATACTAAGTAAAGCCACGCCCACTGTGATGACATCAGGACCTAGTTACAATCACAGTGCACAGTTGCTTATGCCATCTCCTCTTTGTATCTGCTTGGTGGTATAGATATAGATATAGATTGATTTTAAACACGCTTTTTTTAGCTTTGCGTGTCTCTGTGTAACAGAATCATTTCATGTAATTTTCACCAACTTGTAGACGTATGATTGACTTGAAAATTTGCACTCGTATCAAAGACCGATATTGATAATACATCAGGATCACCAGGATAAAATAAAATAATAGTATCTTTAGCGTGTTTATTTTCCTTTAAACTATAATTTAATAATTAAAGCACTTTTCTAAAGTTAAAGGAAGCTACGCCATCGGTTAAACAAGTTCCTATTGCGGAAGACCTAATGAGAAGAAGCAGCACAAAACTCACAAGTAGATTATTTTTATTTCAGAAATTACTATTTAATTTTATATAATACTTACTGGCACCCGGCGCGTTGCTGCCACAGAAGAAATAATTGTGGAAACATCGTTTTAAATTTGGAAGAGTTTTATTGTTTAATTAGGAATGATAATACATTCATTAAAGTTGAATAATATATATCTTACATATAAGTTTGTCGGAGCGATACGCGCGCCACCTTTTTGTAAGTTTCTTTTATAGGATAGAGTGACAAACGAGCACACAGTCCACCTGATGGTAAGTGGTAGCTGTGACCCATAGACATCTACATTTATCATCAATAAAGAATCAAAATGCAGATGCGTTGTCACCTGTGAGGACTAAGATGGAAATCTTCTTTTCCAGAAAAAGGGTCTCCGGTTCTCTACACCCACCATACGAAATACAGCGTTACGTGGTAGAGTTTATACGTGGTGGAGCCATGCTGCAGCTTTATTAGTAGTATAGTTGTAGCACGAATGGGTTGGCTCAACCGGGGAAGGACCACGCTCTCACAGAATACCAGCGTAAAATAGCAGCTTAATGCTGCTGTGTTTCGTATGGTGAGTGTAGAGAACCAGAGACCCTTTTTACTGGAAAAGAGGCATTCCATCTTAGTCCTCGAGGCTGACAACGCATCTGCATTTTGATTCGTAAACGAGGATAGATGTAGATGTCTATGGGCCTCAGCAACCACTTACCAATCAGGTGGACTGTGTGCTCGTTTGTCACCCTATTCTATAAAAAAATCTTAATAACTATTGAACATTCGTCCAATACCGGAACAAGATTCTTAATCGAGGATAGATATTACACATAGGTGTCTATGGACCACAGTATCCACTTGCCATCAGGTGGATTGTGTGCTCCTATATCACCCTTACCTTTATAGTAATAATGATAATGTCCTCCAGACAGACTTTTGATTAGGACGACTCACCGCTGCCAAAAGGACAGCAATCCGACTTCATCACGGATTACTATCGAGAATTTCTTGTCAAAAAAACCCAATAAGTGATTTTGGCCTAACTCGGGATTCGAACCCGGGTCTGAATTAGTACCCCTACACCTAACTTGCAATCAGTACAGTAGCGAGGCAGTTATTACTTATATATTTACTTCCATAGAAATAATAATGATATTAATAATAATTTATTATTTCAAGCAAAAAATATATCTTAATTTCTATGATAGAAACACTTTGAGGTACAGCTTAACAATAAATAAATACAATTCAGTGAACATCTGTGTCTGAACTACATAACTTAATATCTGTGTTTCAGACAGCAGCGCTCTTCCCTTTAAGTTTAAACATTTCACTGTATACAAAACAGATCACTTACCAAATAAGTAATTTAAAGTTGTAGAGTATAGGTAAGCCTCCTTGTGTGTAGTATGACAGTGTGTGTATGTGTCTATAGAAATAATAAAACCGCCGAGGATTGTTAACGTACATACTCTTTGAATATTTGGCCTGATAAAAGTTGTGGACCAAATTTCACTTGTTCTCAGTAATCATAGCTGAAACTCATGTACACTTAAAGAACTCAAGAAGCGAGAGTGTTAGAGGGCGAGAGCGGGAGGGGATTCTTGAAGGCGGAGGGTGAGAGAGGTCGGTCGAGATTGCGATCATTGCTACTGAATACTGTTTTAAGCTTTCAGAGAATTTTCTATTACTTCCGTTCTGTTTGCGAGCGAGTTCTTTCTTTTACAGCGATTGTATTATGATCATGCTCTGTTTCATTTGTGAGGATTTTCACCAAAAGTGAAATGAGGCTCAGTGGTTGGCGCACAAGTGTGCTAGGAAATTTAGGGACAGGCCTCTCGATCTAGCGGCTTCAGATAAATTGCTATATAAACATTTGGTATACTAATACGAGACATAAAATTGAGACCGACAACGGGACGTAAGGTCTAGTACTGCAGTACTGCGATCGCTAATCGGCCAATATTAGAAATTTATGGTTACCCTTATTTGTATAAAAAATAACTTCAGGCTACAATCCAAAAGTTATTTATACCTTTGTTAAAAACGTTATTTCTTGATATGTAAACATAGCTCTTTAAAGAATTACCCTTAAGTCTACGCTTCTCAGGTCTGGCGTGCCGAAATTATTTCCCCATCTGACAGTGATCAAGACATTATTCTGGTATAATTATTTTGCTTGCTTGTTTGTAAATTCCGCAATCTGCTGCGATGAGCACAAATTACAAAAAAAAAACGACGGTAACACTCCAAAAGGAAACAGTTTCTGACACAACGTTAATAACTTTGACAGAGAAGTATGTAAATTTAATATGCTCGTACAACTTCTTCAAGTTCCTATATGGAATTGTTTACATCGGCGTTTTTTCCGGAGCGATACGGTTTAGGGACCTCCAAGAAATAAGTTACGCCTTTTTAAAAGGCCGGTAACATGCAATTTCCCTGGTGTTGAAGTTGTTCATGTGCGGCAGTGAACACATCAAAAAATAATTTGTACAAAAAAAATATACATTATCATCAAAGGTTCATTGGAACACGTTCGTCATCCCCCACATTTGGACTTCTTGTACGTTTTCTTATAAACGAGCCTTTTTATCAAAGTTCCATTGTAATATATCACTTTAAAAAAAAACTGTGGGACGTAGCAATACCGCGCCTCCATCTCCGCATATAAATCATGCCCCGGTTCTCCCCGGTCGACCCGGGCGGAGGATTATGTAGCACAATAAAATTTATCCTGGGCACGCCAGATGCTTGCCTTTCAACGATTTGCAAAATTTGATGGAAAAGTTAGAATGTAACGCCACTGCACGTATCTCGGATACCTCTATTTTTTTTTAAATAGAATCGAGGGTGAACCAGCGTATAACCCATCTGATAGTAAGTGGATGCTGTGACCTAAGCCTTCGTATTAGTTAGAATAGCCCTATTGGCTATTTGCCTCCTAAGACAAGTTTCATCTGTTTTTTTTTTAAGGTAAGGGAGCCAGTGACGTGACAAGATGTAAGCCATTTTCATCTTAGCTCTTAAAATTGCGGAAGTGTTCGTAACCTTAACCTTTTTAACAACACATCTGTGATATTTTATGTTTTGAGTTGACTACAGGTGTACATCCGGCACCCAAGAACCTACATATGATGGTAAAGTTCTTCAGTACCAGCCACGTAGCAGTAAATACACTTCGTAGGACGACCTCCCGGCAACATGCAGGAAATCGATAGACGCAGCTGGCTCAGGACCATGTTTTGCGGCATTCCTTGGGGGAAAGGCCTATGTTTTTTAAAAATTGAAAAATCTTTATTGAAACAAAAACAATTTATATAAGTACATATCAATGCGCCTGTAAAAGGTTAACCTGAATAACAGAAGCTAGTTCCTTCCTGTATTTAACAAGCTTTTGTTGAATAAAAACACAAAAAAATATAGACTCGTGTTTCTAAACCTAAGTGGCATGCGCGTGCTCGCCGTAAGTATGCGTGTGTGTTTGTGTGTGTGTGTGTGTGAAGAAAGAGAGTTTAGTAGTGCACTTGAGAGGGATGTATTAAACGAATGAATAGAACAGGTGTTCATGGGTTGCTGTGGCTTACAATCAGATGACTGCTTATCTCTTTTATAAAAAGCTCTCACTGGTGTAACCTCTAATTGTTCTTTCTTACGCTGTATGTATATATGGTAACATTTCCATATAATTATTCTAAATTTTTGTACAATTTTTTTTCTATAGAAAAATGGTGACAATCAAGCACGACGCCCACCTGGTGGTTAGTGGATACCGCGACCTATAGAAATTTACATTAAATCCTCATTTAAGAAGAATCAAAATGCAGATGCGTTGCTATCCCAAAGGACTAAGGTCGAATGCCTTCATTTCTAGTCAAATAGGTATCCGGTGGTCTGAACTCACCATACGCAGCAGCATTAATCTGCTATTTTACGTCGGTATTTTGTGAGATTTCACCATAGTTGCCAAGCTTGACAGGTGGGTTGACAACCGTAATTTTTCATTTTATTCAGCTGTTATCAGGAAGATGCTGTTGCCCATCTCCCGTTTTATTTTTCCCCTGTCGCCTCTTACGACACCCACGGGATGAAATGAGGTAGTGGGTATTCTGACGCCACTACACGGTTAAAATCCCCAAAAAAATCAATAACAAAATACCTCCTATGAGGCAATTTAAGGGGAGGCCTTAGTTAAACAGTGGCCTTTATAAGGGTGTAATAGATAGATTCTGTGAGACCATGGTCCTAACTGGTCGAGCCGACCATGATATATATATATATATATATATATATATATATATATATATATATATAAAAGTTACGTGTCACGTTGTTTGTCTGCGATGGACTCCTAAACTACTGAACTGATTTCAATGACATTTTGCACACTGTGTGCTTTTTGGTCCAACTTGAGAGATAGGATAGTTTTATCCCGATAAATGAGCCTCAAAATGTTTTATTGTGAATTTAAGGATTTTCATAGGAAGGGTCGTTGGAAAGGGCAGAACAACGTCTGCATGGCGAGCAAGTATATATATATTTATAGGATAGGGTGACCAACGAGCGCACAGTCCACCTGATGGTAAGTGGTTGCTGTGACGCATAGACATCCACATCTATCCTCAATAAAGAATCAAAATGCAGATGCGTTGTCACCCGTGAGGACTAAGATGGAATGCCTCTTTTCCAGTAAAAGGAGTCGTCGGTTCTCTACACTACACAGTTTCTCTGAAACACAGCAGTGTTAAACTGCTATTTTACGCTGGTATTCTGTGAGAGCGTGGTCCTTCCGGTCGAGCCGATACATTCGTGCTACAACTATACTATTATATAGCTGCAGCATGGCTCTACCACGTTTAATATATCTGCAGCATGAAAGAGTCCAGTAAAAATTTCATGATGGATATTTGGCATTATTGCTAAATATTTTTTTTTTTACGCAAGGCCGTCGATTACGTTTGAAAGCAACGGACCTTTTGACGCATTGATATTCTCACATTCGCTAGCTTGTAACAAGTGAACTTCACAAAATATTTGTAAACGCGACATTCCTAGACGCGACCTCGGCTGCCGCTGTCTGGCTCTCGGTAAACATAGTCTGGAATGCGGACCACTCGTAGGGCTGTCAACTCTCCGTCAATTCTGGGAATCTTTCCCTAAAAATTGACTTCAGTTTCAAAGATTTATCGGTTTACATAACGATTTGTTATATTTACGCGAATCAAATGTGAATAAAACTAATTTTACGAATTTAATCGCAATTGATTTTATTTATTTTCAATTCCCGACGCTTCGAATAAGTCACAGGGGGACTGAGGTCTATTCAATATCTTGATTCTATAAAGTACCAGCGGTTACGTCCCACTGATGTGCTCTCCTACTCTAATTTTTGAGAAAAATTTTGAGTAGCACAGAGCGCCACAATGCAAAAATACTTGTTGGCAGACTATACTTGACATCATACACCCGAAATATTGATGCAAGTTTATTTCAATTCGTTTCCATCACTTACTGCGAACGTGGCAAATCGAAACTTAAAATTGCAATCAAAGGAAACTTGTTCGTCTTGTATTTCGAAATTTAAGGCAAATAAAAGCCATCTTGATTCTTAAGGGTCTATGGACATATTTAATTTCTCTTGGAGGTTCGAGATATATTTATTTATCATAAGTATACAATAATTAACTCAACTAGTACATAATATATGAAAGGCAAATCTAAGAATATTTTTTTTTATAGGATAAGGGTGACAAACGAGCACACAGCCCACCTGATGGTAAGTGGTTGCTGCGGCCCATAGACGTCCACATCTATTCTCGATTACAAATCAAAATGCAGATGCGTTGTCACCCGTGAGGACTAAGATGGAATGCCTCATTTCCAGTAAAAAGGGTCGTGGATTTATTAAAATTTTAAACACAAAATTAAGAAGAAAAATAAAGAGAACAGGATTAAGATAAATACATCTAAGCTCTGATCCGCCAACAAAAGACTGCAGGTCAATAACATCGAGCGCGCTGCAGCACTGAATAGCTATTAACGCTAAATTTACACTGTGTTGATAAGGTTTAAGTAACCTTTTAAGTATTTTCCAGTGATTGTTTTATTACTGTCAACCATCCAAAGGTTCCGTATCCAAAGGGTAACCAACGGGACCCTATGAGTAAGCCTCCGCTGTCCGTCCGTCCGTCCGTATGTCCGTACGTCCGTATGTCCGTACGTCCGTCCGTTTGTCAGCGGGCTGTATCTATGATCCGTAATAGTTAGACAGTTAAAATTTTCACATAATGTGTATTTCTGTTGCCGCTATAACAAAAAATAATAATAAATAAAAAAATAAAGGGGCTCTCCTACTAGAAATGTGTTTTACGATGGTGCGGAACACTTCATGCGCGAGTCCGACTCGCACTTTACGAGTCTATTAATTGTTAAAGAAAACCTCTCAGTAGATTTGCCTTAAATATTTTATTATTATTATTATTATTTATTATTACATTTTACCTTCAATGATTGGCAACCCTAACTACTCACCGTTGCATTTCTAAATACGCTTCAACGGATTTAAATTTATTTACCGCTTGCTATGTGTTGTTTACACAGCTGTCGCTCGCTCTGTGTGGTTAGTTGAATCAGTTACTACTCGTCATAATTTATTCATTCATTAGAGCCAACATGAAGTTCACAGGTGAATCCTTTCATAATAAATTGCCTCATCATTGGCAGTAATGAGAGATATTTGCCATAGTTCCACTCCCTCCGGACCTCCGCTATGAGTAGACGTATACAGAAACTTTATAACTTTTATTCAACATATTTATTCAAAACTAAGAATCTTTAACATAACCTGCGCAGCGCCGAGTAAAATCTGCGACCCTGGTACAACGTTTGCAAGGTACCGTGAGACCTTTTGTTTAACTTCAACTAATTAGCGCTTGCGAGGTCGACGACATCTCCGCCCTTGCAATAGTAGTCCCGCCCACCGACGTATCGACGCGCGCGCAGCCGAGGACTTCTTTACCTGAGCTCGGCCATCCCCGGCTTACTTACTTATATAGTAGTGGCGTTCGATTAAAGACTCAGCGCACACTACTACATAAATGGAAGCTAATTTATTGAATAAATCTCCTGAACCTGACAGGGCATCATTTGGATAGTAACTTTAATGCAGCGCTCTGCAAAATAAAATGCCCGATAGACGATATTGAACCTGATAGGTTTGATATGTTTAGAGAGGAAATGAAGACCATGATAAATACTATGTTTAAGGTAAAATAAAGTGAATTTAATAAAATTACCCTGAAGCTTTTAGAAATGAAGGACACAAATTCTAGCATAGAAAAGACAATATCGTTCCTAGCAACACAAAATGAAGAATCAAAAAAAAATATCTCGAAAGCCAAAACAAAAAGGATAAACAACAAATAGCTATTTTAGAGCAAAAATTGGAAGAAATGCAGCGCGAAGGCCGTAAGGTCAACTTTGAGATTAAGAACGTACCCAAAACAACCGAAGAAACAAGAGGAAACTTGATAGGAATGGTGATGACATTGTCAAAACAGACGGATGCAAGAACATATCATGGACATCTTTGAAATAAAAGGAAAAAAGGGTGCAACATGCACGCTTCTCCATAGTTGTCTGTTGATCAAGTATGCGATTACTTCACTAAGGTTATGTGTGCTAGCAATGTTCGTTTTAACTAACCTGTCGCGTCCATGTTTTTTCAGGAAACCGACCTTGAAGAGATTCACAAAATTCTGATGAGCCTAAAATCTGAGCGCGCTGAGGCTGGGATAATGTATCTACTCAGTTTTTAAAACAAGCGAATCTCACAGAATACCAGCGTCAAATAGCAGCTTAACACTGCTGTATTTCGTATGGTGAGGGTAGAGAACCGGAGACCCTTTTTACTGGAAAAGAGATATTCCATCTTAGTCCTCACAGATGACGACGCATCTGCATTTGGATTCGCAAGCGAGGATAAATGTAGATATCTATGGGTCACAGCAACCACTTACCATCAGGTGGACTGTGTGTTCGTTTGTCACCCTATCCTATAAAAAAAATGAGAAAGTAGTACCCATAATTTCGCACCTTACTAACCTTTGTTTTAAACATGGAGTCTTCCTAGCTGCGCTCAAAAAGGCAATAATAACGCCGGTGTATAAGAATGGTGACAGAGAAGATGTATCTAACTATAGACCAATTTTAGTTTTAACCACCATTTCAAAAAAATTTAGAGAAATTAATCAAAAAGAGACTTACAAATTATTTAAATAAAAGTAATTTTCTTTCAAAATCGCAATACGGCTTTCGTTAAAATCTTTCAACTGAAGATGCAGTCACTGCATTAACGGCTCATATCTTTAGCAATATTGACAGGGGAAAGAAATGTATTGCAGTGTTTTAGAATTTAAAATAAGTTTTTGATACTGTCTCTGTCCCCATTCTTACACAAAGGCTGGCTGGAGAGTATTGGCATAAGAGGAGTGGCGCTTGCGCTATTATCAGACTACCACAATGAGCGCAAACAATCCGCGAAAATAGGCCAATACATTAGTAACCAATGTGATATGACGTATGGAGTCTCACAGGGAAATGTCCTTGGGCCGACTCTTCTTAACTTACATCAACAGCCTATGCAATATGAATATCAACACGGGACAAGTTTTTTCTTATGCAGACGACGCCATTGTTTTCACTAGCAACACGTGGGATTCCGTACGCCATGTCACGGAGGAGTAGCTAGCCAGGGTGGCTAACTGGTTAAAATCCAACCTTTTAACATTGAATACGGACAATCTACATATCATTCACAAAGTATAAATCAACGCAACCTGTACATAATTTCCTAATTCAAATTCATGATTTAACAGTAGACAAAGTTAACAGTACAAAGTATTTGGGAGTTGTAGTTGTAGTGGCTATCCTGGCAGGCCCATCTAGAACTAATGATGGGAAGAGTCAGAAAACTCAATAACAAGAAACTATTAAAACTAATATATTTTGTTTCATTGGCTCAGTCACTATTAACCTAGTGCATCCCAGTCTGGGCCAGTGCTAGTAAGACGAAATTTCTCGATTTAGAAAGAGCACAAAGAGTACTGCTAAAAGTAAGCTTTAAGCCTTATTGGTATTTCACTGAAAACCTACACAAAATAAGTGATGTTTCTACAGTTAGGGAATTGTATATATTAAATATAATTCTAAAAAATCACAAAACGCTTCCATATGATCCTTCCAAAATATCTAGAAGGCGAAAGCATAATGTTGCTCTATTTGCTACAGTCAAGTCTAGTTACACTAGGATGCAGTTTACGACTCGATATGCTTATTTATATAATGAAGTTAATAAAGCTTTAAACATTTACCTTATGACTAAGTACAATTGCAAAATGACTTTGACTGCACTATTAAAAACTTGGAGTTATGATAAACCTGAGTTTTTCTTGCTGAACCGAAACTAACACATTCTTGGATCATATTTTACACACACAATAGAAGCTTGATTTAAAAAAATAATATTATATTTAATAAAATAGGAATGATAAAAACTAAACTAAACTTAATTCTATGGAGTTTTAATCTAACTGAAATTGTTTTAATAACCCAAAAACCTCGAACACACACGTGCGTGTGTACGCGCGTATGCACGCACGCACACACGCACACACGCACGCACAATCGCACGCACGCACATTATTAGAGCTACAAACTTTCATAGTTGTTACTAATAATAAAATATATATCTTTTTTCATCGACATTTGCAACAGCTAGAGACAAAATGAAGTAATGGATTTCCTTATATCTCTGTGAAAGCTAAAATTTTCATTTATATTGTCCAGCTTCAGAATATTCCCTATATGTAATTAAGCGTCGAATAAAATTGATTTGGAGAAGATATTATAATTACTTTTCGATATATGCGTGACGAACTATGTGCCCACTTGGGAATGTACATACACACATACATGACCCATTACAATAATTTTCAATTGGAAAATTAAAAAGTCTAAGCTAAATTATATATGCGTTCACTAAAACTGCGGTTGACAACCGGCCTGCCAAGCGTGGCAATTATGGCAAATATCCTCCTTAAGAGACAATCTATGGGTTGGCCTTTAATCAGCTGTGGACTTCGGTGGGCTGTAATAAATGAATGAGTGAATGAGCTAACAACACTAAAAAAATAAAGATAAAAAACGGCCTCATTAAATTAAGTATTAATTATCTCTATACCTATCTTTCTCTTTTGTCATTTAGTGACGAGATAGATAGAAAGAGAGAACACCTTTAAACATTACTTAAATATACATTGATTTTTATAAGTCAGGCCGAAAACTGTTAAAGTTCCAATGCCAAACGTTGAAAGTCAAAGTCCAAATTTTGTCTCGAATGGAACCCTCATCAGCCCTAATAGCTTTATTATCCGCAGCTTCTGCAAAGCTCCCGTTACCTACGCTCGTTTAATTTCCGTCGCGACGCCACGCCGCATCCGCGCCGTTTACGTCCCGGATTGACAACGAAATACCTTTGCCGTGAGCTTTACACCTTATCACGTTGACGCCGGCGAACATCAAAGCGTTTGTTTACCCTCAGAATTGTCAATTTATGCAAATCCTCTACTTTAAGCCTCAGACATATTTTAGTAACTTTTGTGCTTTATACTTTTTAACAGAAGACATATTTACCTATGAATATACCTAGGTATATAATAAAAAAAAAATTTAACAGATTAGTAGATTATTTTATAACGACTGAATAAAACTAATTTAACGAATTTTCGTACATTTACTATACATTTATACATAAAAATAAAGTTGAAGTATCTGTCTGTAATATCGAAATAACTTTATTTTATGAAGCTCAGGGAGTAACTTACATGTCATTAAGACATAAATAAGCATTTAAAAAAATCGCATTGTCTATCTATTTGTCCAAATCAGACTTCGCAATATCTGAACCGATTGTGATGAAACTTTACGAACCGATAGGCAGCAATGCCAGGAGGTATCTAGGCTACATTTTATACGAAAAACATGAAGTTTTTCTGAAAATACGAAAACTTGATTAAATAAATGGCTTTCGCTTATCTTAAATCTAACTAACACCTCATTAATAGATCACATCCAGGGGTGGGTCGCTTGTTCCAATATATTTTTAATCTATACAAATAAACAAAATTGAAGTGTCTGTTGTAATGTTAAAATAACAGCTGTTTATGAAATGCATATGCAAGTTTATACGTTAATAACAAAAAAAAATTTTGTCTGTCTGTCTGTCTGTTTGTTCCGGCTAATCTCCGAAACGGCTGGACCGATTTTGACGGGACTTTCAATGGCAGATAGCTGATGTTATAAGGGGTAACTTAGGATACTCTTAATTTAGAAAAAGAGTTAGGGTTCCGCGAAAAATTTAAAACCCATGAAATTGTAGTAAATTCCACGCTGGCGAAGTCGCGAGGTTCAGCTAGTCCTGAATGTTGCTGGTGCTTTATAGCATCCGAGTTCGCGGCGACCTCAAGGTGGTTTAAAGTCCTAATGTCACAATTAAACTGAGCAGCATTAATCTTCAGATTTTAAATATTAATTTTAGGTTCGATCTACACAGAACGGGTTTACAGATTTCAAAGCCTTGCAATGGTTTGCGAAACACAGCGGGATTAAGATTTTTACCTTGATATTATGTCAAAGCATGTTTTTTTTCCCGGTCGAGCCGACACATATAGCTGTAATAAAACTACAGCGTTGCTCCAACGCACCGGGTAGGACATTTATGGTGATGTCTTTTGTAGAATAATGGTGACAAACGAGCACACAGTCCACCTGATGGTAAGTGGATGCACCGGCGCGTAGACATCTAGACATTTATCCTCGATTAATAATCAAAATGCATATGCGCTGTAACTGCTAAGGACTAAGATGGAATGCGTCGTATCCAGAAAAAGTGTCCACACTCACCATACGAAACATAGCTGCATTAAGCTGCCATTTTACGATAGTATTCTGCAAGAGCGTGGTCCTTACATAGTCGAGCCGACCTATTCGTGTTAAACCACAATATAGCTACAACATGGCTCGACCACGTATAAAAAACGGGACGGTACCGCCAATATAAGGTAATTTATGTCAAAATTGAAAATAAAACATTTGAATGTAATCCCTAATGAGCGATGAGGTGATGATCATTACAGCCCTTCACAAGACAACTGCTGAATATAGGCCTCCCCTAAGGAATGGCACAAAACACGGTCCTGAGCCACCTGCATCCATCGACTTCCTACATGTCTTACCAGGTCGTCACCCCATCTAGTGGTGGGACGCCCTACACTTCTTCCGCCGGTACGAGGCCACCACTCGAGAACGTTTTTTCCCCATCGGTTGTAAGTTATTCGAGCTATATGGCCGGCCCATTACCACTTCAGCTTACTAATTCGTTCGGATATGTCGGTCACTCTGGTTCTACTGCGGATATCCTCATTTCTAAGTTTATCATGCAGAGAAACTCCGAGCATAGTCCTCTCCATAGCTAGACGAGGTGATTATAAAATTAAAACAGCATAACAAAGGGTAACGTATTCAAACTGCCGCTATCCAGATAATTGGTAGATATGTATGTGACTGAATGTTAATCGGGAGCGATCAATACCATCCCGGCCGCAGCTACACGTAACAGCGACGTTTCATTGAATCCATCCTAAAATAGAACCTTAGCGAACGTACTTCTTTAAACAATTATGCATTTAGACAATTACGAGTATATTATGTGCTGTGCTTGTTCCAAGTATGATATTCTTTAAATAATTGTACTAGGAACACGCATATGTTGTACCAGTTACTCGACTCCAAACACGCTTTGACAACAAATTTTTTTTTATAGGATAGGGTGACAAACGAGCACACAGTGCACCTGATGGTAAGTGGTTGCTGTGGCCCATAGACATCTACATCTATCTTCGATTACGAATCAAAATGCACATGCGTTGACACCCGTGAGGACTAAGATGGAATGCCTCGTTTCTAGTAAAAAGGGTCTCCGGTTCGCTACACTCATCATACGAAACACAGCAGCGTTAAGATGCTATTTTACGCTGGTATTCTGTGAGAGCGTGGTCCTACCCCGGTCGAGCTCTAATGTTCGAATGGATCGCCATTCGTGCTACAGCTATACTAGTAATATAGCTACAGCACGGCTCTACCACGTAAGTGCCCGAGTGTATACACACTCTGTATTCCCTCCCTCTAATATAGTCGGTTGGAACGGTTATCCGACACGACTGGGGCGAGATCAGACGCAGGACCAACGGTTTTATGTGCTTCCCGAGGCACGGGGGTGAAACACCGCAAACGTTGACTCCGGGATGGTGCTGAAAAATTTTTGACAGAAAAACTCAAAACTCAAAAATTTGGCCCGACCCGAGATCTGATCCCGGAACCTTATGATTAACAATCGCGCTTACAATCACTGGACCAACGAGGCAGTCAGACGTTCATAGTGAATATTAGTTATATTTAGTGGTAAATAAAAAAATAACATTCAATAAGTATAGTACTCGAAGGTAATATTGTCACTTTCTTATAACTCAATAATTAAAAATTTTGTACAGCCGACTTCAAGATAAGTTATTAAGAATAATTCAAAAACTATTGGTCTGACCTTGATCAATAGATTCATATGGGACCACACGAGAAGTATCAGCTTTCAAATAAAAAAAGAATCATCGAAATCGGTTCACCCAGTAAAAAGTTATGAGGTAACACACAAAAGAAACATACAGTCAAATTGAATACCGGCTCCTTTTTGGAAGTCGGCAGAAAAACTACAGCATCGTTTGCATAGATGGCTCTGTGATACGATAGCTCTTTATAAGTCAGTCAAATAATAAAGGTTCTAAAGGGCGCCGCTTTATCGACGCCATTTTGACAGTTGACATTACAGTAAATATTTTAGTCGATTTTAGTATAGTGTAGTGCATTTAGTTCATTTTAAGTTGATTTTCGTAGTGTTCCCAATTATTGCCAAAGCTTGTTTGCTATTTTTTACTTAATATATTAATTAGAGTATACGACATTGTGTTTTTGTCTCTGTTTTGTTTAGAAGGACCTAGTTTTCGTTTTATAGGACGACAAAGCTTCAGGTGACTTACGTACCTTATTATGTAATAATCTATATTGAATAAAAATCTATTATTCTATTCTAATAATATCTTTAAAACATTGCAAGAATAGTTAAAAATCATCATTTATAACAATTAGGTAAACGTAATCTGATATATAATATCGGCATAAAAAAGGTGACTCTTAAAGATTAACTTCTAATTCGGTAAGAGGGAACAACTGACTGACTGACAGTACCTTGTGAATATTTAATGCCTATACCGTCTAAAGTTAGTCGTATCTGTTAGTAGATATTAAGACTAAGGTAAGGTTGAGCTCAGTTAAGACTACTTTAGCTTATCTGTTCTATAAAAGTTTAATGAATTGAATAGAACTTAAGTTGTAGGCCTTTGTTCTAAAATCGATTCATTCTGTTACTTCCTTTTAAAAACTGTTTAATAAATGAGCATATATTTTTCACTATCATATATTATGCATTCTGATCTTCATCATCATCATTACAGCCCTTCACAAGGCCACTGACGAAAATAGGCCACCCCTAAGGTATGCCATAAAGCACCGCCCTGAGCCACCAATATCGACTTCATATCTTACCAAGTCGCTCCATCTAGTGAGGTGTTATTACAAACAGACACTTCAATTTTATTTATACGTATTTTTTATAGAATAAGGGTGACAAACGAGCACACAATCCACCTATGGTAAACTGATATTGTGATCCATAGACATCTACATCCATCCTCAGTTAAGAATCAAAATGCAAATGCGTCGTCACCCCTGATGACTAAGATGGAATGTGTCATTTCGAGTAAGAAGAGTCTCCGGTTTTCTACACTCACCATACGAAACACATAATCATTAAGCAGCTATTTTAGGCTGGTATTAAGTGAAAGCGTAGAACTTCCCCGGTCGAGCTGACCCATTTGTACTACGACCACAATATAGCTGCAGCATAGCTCTATAGGTAGATAAAATGTCTAAATGGCGCGCGTATCGAACCATACCATCGAACCAACGTTAACAGTGGTAGAGCCACACGGCAGCTTCTGCTGTCGCATGGATGGGCCGGCTCGAAGCGGGGTGGTACCACGACCTCACACAATACCAGCGTGAAGTAGAGGTTTACCTCTGCGTTCCGCTTGGTAGGTGCAGGTGGCCGGAGGCCCAAATCCCCCCCTCCCCCCCACCACCATCAACATGGTAGCGGAATTGAACAGAAGACTACCCCAGGAGGGTACCATCACCCCTGGAGAATCCCTCGCTGAGCATCCATGACCAAACTACTCCACTCCTGGGCGTGGGTGCTCAGGCTGCCCCGCGTATTCTGGGGGGGGGCGAAATTCCGCTCAAGACGAAACCTGCTCGGGGCAAGCGGAGCAAGAAGACAAAGGCAACCCCTGCCACGCTTTCCGTGGATTTCTGCAATAGCAGGGGACTTCATTCAAACCTTAACGCTGTCCACTACCATCTGGAGATAGCTAAGCTGGCCTTGCTCTTTCTAACCGAGACACAGGTGTCCTCTCAGGCTGATACTTCGTATCTCTCCTACCCGGGGTACAAATTAGAACACTCTTTGTGCCCCCGGCTGGAGTTTGCGTGTACGTCAGAGAGGACATCTGTTTTCGACGCCTCGGCAGTCTTGAAGTTAAGGACCTGTCCATCCTATGGCTACGCGTAAACAGCGACGACCATCCCCGCGTCTACGGGTGCCTCTATAGGTCCCATAGCGGTAATGCCGACACAGACCGACTAATCGACCACGTCCAAATGGCTGCAGACTCCGTGCTACAACAGGTCCCATCCGCAGAGATCGTGATTCTTGGCGATTTTAACGCCCACCACGCCGAATGGCTCGGTTCACGCTTAACCGATCATGCGGGGAGATCTGTTTATGACTTTGCATTGGCATATGGTCTGACACATCTGGTTACTTCGCCTACGCGGATCCCAGATGTGGAGGATCATGTACCTTCCCTGTTGGACCTTCTGCTGACCTCTCATCCGGACGGATATCAGGTCTCCCCCCGATGGTCGATGCCCCTCTGGGCTCTTCGGACCATTGTCTGATCCGGAGTACGGTGCTCCAATCGCAATTGCGATCTGCAGCTTGCCGCCGTGTTTGGCACTATAGGTCGGCCGATTGGGACGGGATGCGGTCTTTTTTTGCATCCTACCCTTGGGGGCGGGTTTGCTTCGTGCCGGATGATCCCAACGTTGTTGCTGATTCTGTCGCTGATGTGGTACCTCAGGGAAAGGAATTATTTATTCCATCATCTGTGGTGCCTATCGGAGGCAGAAATCAGCCATGGTTTGGTCACTCCTGCAAAATTGCATCACGCTATAAGCAGGAGTGCTACCGAACCTGGGCCGACGCATCAACATCCCGGGATGTAAATACCAGCGCTCTTAAAAAAAGTATAATTCCGCCTCCAGGTCCTTCAAAAGCGTCATTGCCAAGGCAAAGTCAGAGCACATCGGCAGAATTGGCGAGAAACTAGTTCGCCTCCCTTCGGGAACACGTGCATTCTGGTCTCTCGCCAAGGCTGTCCAAGGGAATTTCTGTCATCCATCTCTGCCATCTCTGCACAGGGCGGACGACTCACTGGCCCATGACGCAAAAGAGAAAGCCGATCTGCTACGCTCTCTTTTTGCTTCCAACTCGACTCTAGATGACGGGGGGAACACACCGGCGACCATCCCGCGGTGTGAGTGCTCCATGCAGGAAGTGTTGTTTACACAGCGCTCGGTGCGTAAAGCACTCTTCTCCCTGGACGTCAACAAGTCGAGTGGGCCTGATGGAGTCCCACCTATTGTGCTGAAGACATGTGCTCCGGAGTTGGCACCAGTTTTAACGCGTCTTTGCCGGTACTCCTACTCCATTGGCGTAGTCCCGAACTCATGGAAGACAGCTTTGGTGCACCCGATCCCTAAAAAAGGCGACCGCTCAGATACGTCCAACTATAGGCCTATTGCTGTCACCTCCTTGTTCTCCAAAGTAATGGAAACCATTATTAACAGCCAGCTCATGCGGTACCTTGAGGATCACCAGCTGATTAGTGACCGCCAGTACGGTTTCCGTCGAGGTCGCTCAGATGGTGATCTTTTAGGTTACCTAACTCATAAATGGGCGGAGGTGGTGGAGTCCAAGGGGGAGGCGTTGGCCGTTAGTTTGGACATAGCGAAGGCCTACGATCGGGTTTGGCACAAAGCGCTTCTTTCGAAGCTCCATTCCTATGAGCTTCCCGAGAAATTGTGCAATTGGATCACCAGTTTTCTTGCAGATCTAAGCATCAAGGTCGTTGTAGACGGTGCATGCTCTGACTACAAGCCTATTAACGCTGGTGTTCCACAAGGCTGTGTGCTATCACCAACGCTGTTTCTTCTGCATATCAATGATATGTTGCTAACTGGTAACATTCATTGCTATGCGGATGACAGCACTGGTGATGCTCTATACACCGGCCGTGCCAATATTTCTCGGGAAAACGTCGCCGAGTACCGGAATAAACTTGTGTCTGAAGTCGAGACTTTGTTGAACAAAGTCTCAGACTGGGGTCGACTAAATCTAGTCCAGTTCAATCCCCAGAAGACACAAGTTTGCGCGTTTACCGCTAAAAAGAACCCATTTGTCGTATCTCCTCAGTTTCCAGGTACTCCCCTTGTTGCTTTAGCCAGTATCGGGATCCTTGGTGTCGACATGTCAGAGTGACGTGCAGTTTCGTGGTCACTTGAAAGAGAAGGCCAAATTGGCCTCTAAAAAGCTTGGCGTGCTCAGCACAGCGGGACAGTATATCATGCCGGCACACCGCTTGCAACTTTACAAGGCGCAGGTTCGGCTTCACATGGAATACTGTTCCCATCTCTGGGCAGGGGCTCCCCAGTGACAGCCCCTTCCACTTGACCGCATCCAGCGCAGAGCGCTTCGAATCGTCGACGACCGAGTTCTTTCCGATCGGCTTGACTCATTGGCACTGCGTAGAGATGTTGCATCTCTTTGCATATTTTATCGCTTCTATCACGGGGAGTGCTCTGAGGAATTGTTCGGACTAATTCCAGGCGCCCAATTTCACCATCGCACATCGCGACTAAACTCGCGATACCATCCATACTATCTGGATGATTGGCGGTCCACCACTGTTCGATTTAGAAGAAGTTTTCTTTCTCGCACAACTTCCTTGTGGAATCGATTACCACCAGGGATTTTTCCGGACCGATACGACTTAGGGACCTTCAAGAAAAGAGCCTACTTTTTTTTAAAAGGCCGGCAATGCATCTGCGGTTCCCCTGGTGTTGCAGTTGTTCATGGGCGGCGGTAGTCACTTACCATCAGGTGAGCCGCATGCTCGTTTGCCCCCTCTCCTATAAAAAAAGCCAACAAATTTATTTGAAAGTCATAATATGTCATTAAACTTCAATGAATGTATAATCATTCCTAATTCCTAATTATACAATATAACTCTTCCAAAGGAGACAGTCGTTTTTGGGCCCACTAGAAATTTTCGCGGACAGCAATGGTATTATACAAAAAAAATTGTAGACAGACACTGCATTGACCGTAATATAAAAATGTGACTCGAGTAGAATTTGTGACTCAAGTCACTCGGGTTTTATCATGTCACTCTAGTTGTACTCGAGTTTTTGAGTTATTTGAATTAACTATTTACAGTCCCTGCATCGATTGTAGTTTATCACTCGAGTCGAGAATAGCGATTACCTTAGTTAAAGCATTTTCAAATAGGTACCTTTATTAAATAAGTAATATGTGGCAATATGAAATAAAATACAAATATTTATTATTTATTTATTTGTAGTATTTCCATGTTTTTTATTTACTACAGATATGTGGAGTATTTCAAAATCTATAAACTGCTTTTTGCATATCTTACAAATCGCTTCCATTTTTTAAAATAATGCCACACTGACGATTTTTATTTTGTTGTTTCATTGTTATCATTCATACTTTAAACAAATAGTACATTTAAATCACCTTTTATGTTATGCAGTACTTATACGAATTAACAAAAAATAAACAACAATGATATCACAATCACGATATTATAAATCAAACTAAGTTCATATTTGACTACAACATGACAGATGCAAGTTTGAATTTGGATGTGACCAGTAACGTCACTCGCGGCGCCGTATACTACAAGTGAATTAGTGAATTGACATCTATCTAGCGATCTCCGAATCTACACGATGCGGTGCGCCGAGTTCAACTCGAGTGCAAGCGGACTCAAGTAAAATTTATTTTCACTTGAATACCGAGTTACACAAATTCACTCGATTGAATCGATCGAAAAGAGAGTACGAGTTGCATCACTAATGTAAGAATAAATTCTGTGGTTACTGGTTAATTGTGGTTATATTCTTTTTTGGTAACAAAATAAAATATAAAGTTTATAGTTAAGTATAAACATTTTTTTACAGTTTGTTTACATTACAAGACAATAAAATATCGTCTCATCGATGCACAAGTGTATGGATACATGGATATACATTATATTCGTATAATACTCGTAATATGGATAATAGCATGCAGGTTATGTATTCGATTGGATTGGAATTAATATTCCAAATTATGTATTCCTCTTCTACATATGTATGTAATATATGAGTTTAATTTCCACCTAGAATTTTAGAAAATCTATAAGTTGTGTTGAATAACTTAAAACAAGTGACAATGAGGGTGATATCCTTAAAATTGCTATTGAATTTACAAAAACACTTAGGACTGTAATAAAGCTGATAAACTTCAAACTGCCAGACAAATCACCTTCAGGAACTTGTGTTCATACATTCACTGTTCCATAAGACTGATTATATATTATGTAAATTGACAAATTACAATATTTTAATATTATATAAAAATCCCATATAAAAACTTTTAGAAAATTTACTTCGCAAATATCCGCATTATAAAATAAAATGATGTGTCTTACGTAGTATGAAGAGCACCTCCCGCCCTCCCTCAATTGCGTGCACTATCCCCGTCACCACTAATCCCAGCACCGCTAGTCCCAACACCACTACACTAGGCAAGACACACCACTGACGATAATACGACACCTGTTTGCCTGTACACGTGGCATCCTCAGGTCATAGACTCTACGGTGGCTAACCGCTAAGTGAGCGGCGAGCCAAAACAAGTGCCTTTTATACAGACCGATGACGCAACCGCTCTCTACTTAAGGAGCGAGCGACTGCGTCATGCGATAAACATGCGACCAATCACCGCCGGACTTAAGCAGCCGTTTGTAAAATTAAAAACAAACCGCCGCGCAACGCCTACCCTCCAACCACGCAACCAATCGCCGATCACCATGAGGGTGACAAACGACCATATTGCGAGGCTCTCTATTATTAGAGAGCAGGCTTAAAGATATTTAAGAGAGTTGAGTTAGTAACATTTGTTAGTTCATTCAGCAATGCAACGGTACTATTGTTACTTTTTAATATCTCTAACTGTTCCAGCACACACAGTCGCAGCCCTTTATTACATGTAAGACTTTAAAGGAGTGGTCGTTGGCTAGGTTGTGTCCAGTGTTAGTTGGTTGCGTCATCGGTCTGTATAAAAGGCACTTGTTTTAGCTCGCCGCTCACTTAGCGGTTAGCCACCGTAGAGTCTATATCACTTGAGGATGCCTCGTGTAGAGGCGAAACACGTGTCGTATTATCGTCAGTGGTGTGTGTTAGTGTTCGCGTAAATATAAAATATCAATAAGTTGACAGTTTTAGCGCATTCTGATTAACGGGATATGGCAGAGCATGATACGAACAAACAAATACAACTATTTATATATTAGATTAGATGTGGCGGATGGAAGGAAAAGGGGAGATCCGAGTGGTAGTTTGGAGCTATTCTATATATACTGCTTTAACTTCGGAACTTTGTTAGCGCGATTTAGGCTTCGATATGTTTCGCTTGTGGCGCGACGATAGCGCTGCCACATTAGATAATATAAAGTCCACATATTACCCATATTTATCTACAAAGCATAATACATAAATCTTATAAAACACGAGGTATCTAGTTATTCAGAACTCTAATCTACTGCCATTACTCACGGTAGATCGTCTATTACGCGTAACGAAACATTACTGTTATACGTTTTAAAGTGTAAGGAACGTCTCGGGAGAAAGGCTCTAGCTCTAGTGATAAATAGGCCTATTGTCGGGCGATGCGATGTCCGGGGACAATTCACCCAGGCACTTAGACCTTGGGCGAGGGATATTTGTAGCACTTGAACAATGCGAGCTTATATTACTTGTTATTAGGAAATGAGTAGTTTTGGGTTTCGAGCTTTCCATTTTTCTGTTGGGTACGAATAAAGTCGAATAATCATTATCTATTATAGGTGCTTTATATAGAGATGATGACAATAGATTAACAGTTTTTTTTCTTAATCAATTTAGAATTGAAAAAAAAAAGGTTGCATAAAGACTTCTACAGGCTATAGAACAATGCTGCATATTTATTATATTTATAGTTTTTATTTTAATTTTTTTTACTTATTATAAGGCAGTGGTTGACCACAATCCTACCTGGTGGTAAGTGGTGATGCAGTCTTATATGGTAAATCGCACTGTCTTATAGTTTATGCTAAATTCATCAAAACGGAACACTTATTGAGCCACCAAGAAGTGTGTCATTCTGTTTTGTCACATACGAATATTTTTGTGAGTTTTTATACTAGACTAGCGATCCGCCCCGGCTTTGCACGGGTGATTTCTGGATCTCGACAACAGTGCCACGTACCGGGTCCAATTGTGAATCTAAATCATCCAGGGATCCATTCAAATGGACACAAAAAATTTCATCTAAATGGCGAATGATGATCGAGGTGATGTTCGAGATGTTTTCAAGTTTTAGCGAGACTAACGGACAGCAATTGATTTTCATATATAAAAAACTAGTTGCTAGCGTGTTTTTTTTATTACGATTGGATTTTATGGGTTTTAATTTTTTTACGCGGAACCCTTACTATTTTTCTAAAATAAAAATAGCCTATGTTATTCCTTATAACATCAACTATCTGCCAGTGAAAGTCCCGTCAAAATCGGTCCAGCTATTTCGGAGATTAGCCGAAACAAACAGACAGACAGACAGGCAAAAATTTTCAAAATGGTGTTTGTATTATAAGTACCGATATACTTTTATATGCATTTAGAAAAAGACTAACAAGAATATTTTGACATTACAAACAGACACTTCAATTTTATTTTATTGATCAACATACATATATTAATATTAAAAAGTCCCGCTGAGTTTTTAACTGGCTCTTCGCAGGGCAGAGGTTTTCTTCCGATCCTTATTTAAAAACTATTCTACGTTATTCTATTCTACACATATTTTTATACAGAATGAAATTAAAGGTAAGCTGAAGAAAGTAGAAAGAACGAACTTACGACGATGATAGTAAGTGGCTGCAGTAGCCACTAGCCACTTACCATCAGGTGGTTGTATGGTTGTTTGTCGCTTATATTCTATAAAAAAAAAAGTATAAACGTGCTAATAGTCCACCTGTATAGCATGGGCAGGATACAATTTTATCCCCGGAGAAAGGAGACAATTTTATCCCCGGAGAAAGGAGAAAATGTTTATCCCCTCGCTTCGTTTTATTCACCCTTCGAGCATGTGCACACCGGTGGATATAATATCCATAGTAGATAAAATGTGAGATAGACTTAGACTTAGATAGAATTTTGTATGATTATAAACTTAAACCCACGTACAATGAACTAGGATAGAATTGTAGCTTTCAAATGTCAAAAAAGCATAATTTTTTATCTTTCATTTGGCTCCATGCTACGGACAGGGGATATATGTCTACTCGTTATGTCAAACGGGGATATACTTCTCCCGGTTGCCGTGCTTTGGCATAGGGACAAGATTGTCAGTGGATATAATCGGGGGATAAATTTTTTGTCCCCAGCACATGCTAGCCGTGCTGATGGCAAGTGGTTATTGCAGCCGATGGACGTTGCAGCCTGGCCTAGTTCAAATACACAATGATAGCCACGATTGCTGTTACCCCTAAGGCCTAACATTTACGCACATTTATGTATGTATATACGTACATGTAAAGGTTGTATGGAACTCTGTGTGAACAGAAAAATCGCAAAAAGATCAGGTACATATTAAAATCAAAAACTTAAATTGTTTTTAAGGGTCAGTTGCTGTGAACGGTATGCCGCGCATACCGCCAAGCTGAACTCTCTCCTCTGTGGTCTTACACTGACTTTCCAAAAGACTGCGCGTATATAGCATGCCACACATTTAAACTCAACGGGTGCGTCTTTGGAAACTATGCAGACTGGACGGAATTCGAAATAGTTCCGAGCTTATATGAGATTCCTTATAGTGAGACACGACGTGCTGTAGATTTTTTTTAATTATTTGTTCTTACTGCTGCTTACTTCAAAACTGATAAATATAATAGGTGTATAATTTTACACAGAGGTTCCCCATATAATGGAGAAAAAAGTGAATACAAATAAGTTCCCACAGGATCGGTAACTAATTATTAGATTAAAGTTTCAGATCCCGCGGGATTAGTACTTATTTCGGTAACGTTGATTTTATTAGACTTCAAATTTGGTATCTAAGTAAGTTATTACAATCACTATGATCTAATTTCAGGATTTCTAGAAATTTTCCCGAGATAGGAAATACAGAAAATTTATCTTTTTGCTTCAAAGTTATTCATACGCAGTAAAATATAAACAAGTCTAACCGATGTACACGGTTCAATAATATCACACACGGTACCTACCTATCCTAAAAAAAGTATAGAGCCTTGAAGAGCAATTATAAACAAAATTGGCGGAATTTCAAATTCCACGCGAGTGGTAGCGGTCGCTAGAGTGTGTATAAACATAGCATTTTTGTGCAGATCTTAAAAAAGGATTTGTTTTTCTCATCCCCCACACTGCCAACTGACAACTTCATAATGAACTTTGAAAACGTGATGGATCCTTGCAGAGTACATGTGTTATGTATCAACCCTAAATTGAAGTATAGTGGCACTCCCAAAATATTTTATACAGATATCTTAAATGTTATAAATTTATAAATGAAAATAGCTGCTGTGTAATTTAATTGTTTATAGAAATAACACATGAAAGAAATTTAATATTTTAAGCTCTATCACATTTAATCTACTTTCAGGCATCAGCCCGCCTACACAGCCGCCATCTTAGATTATTTTCGCCTTGTAACCTTAGCGGAAAAGCTTAATATAATTGTACATGTTATTCATAAATATATATTCCAAGAATTCATGTCCCTCAAGTTCGTGTTGATATTTAATAACGATCTATTTCTACATTACCGTCAATTGAGAAATAAAAACAATTGATATCGATTCATGCTGGGTGCGAATATTTTAATTGAATTCCTTATTAAAAATAATCGCTTTCCCTTGGTATTTAATTACAAAAAAAATCATTAGTTGAAATAGAAAAATCCTCTTTAACGTTAACTGTATTATTGTGTTACTTTAATGATTGTTCTTTTTTTCAAAAAAAAAGTCCCACTTGGTTTCACGCTGGTTTTTCCCAGAACAGAGCTATTTTCCGAACCAGTAGTAAATTAAGAATAAGAGTGACTTTCATAATCATCATCATCATTACAGCCCTTGCTGAACATAAACCCCGGTACGAGGTCGCCACTCGAGAATCTTTTTTCCCCATCGCAAAATATTTTACGAGCTAATTTACAGTGATTTAAAATTCTAAGTTAAATAACCTAAAAGTTCTCTTTGATGTCTCGAATTGGCTCGTTGTGCCCAACATTTTCTACCTTCACAGAAATAAACAGCATCAAGTAATACCGAACAAAGGCAATGTAAAAGTTTTGAATAAACATTGTAGGTACTCACCATAAGATCAGCGCTTTCATTGTGTCCACAGATTTTTATTGCACACCATCTGTAACAAAGACCGTCGAAGCTTTAATTAATTGATAAAACGAATAAATTATTATTGAAATACAAAGAACTCGACAGCAGCGACGTAACTAATATAAGGTAGGTTATATTAAAATTATTTTAATAGGAGATAATGCACGCAATCAAACCTCATTAGATCTCAAATTTAATGAACATTATGAGATATCAGAGTACTTGAAAACGACCGTTATTTGATACATGGTAAGTGGTAAAAATAAAAACTTTGTACAACCGACTTCATTTAAATTATTAAGGACAACTCAAAAACTGACTGAAAGGTCTGACCAGTAGACCTTGATCAAATTTATATGGGACCACCTGGGAAGTATACCCTTTGAAACAAGAAAATAATTTTCCAAATCGGTCCAGGCGTCCTCGATTAATAGGTGAAGGTAAGTAATATATAAAAAAAAGATTCGGATGAATTGAGAACCTCCTCTTTTCTTGAAGTCGGTTGAAATATCTTTCATATGATAAGAGTAAAGTTACATCCTACATACGTCCCACAGCTGGTCCTCTATTTTCTGAGAGTGAGAGGTCCTGTTACGTGATACCATTCAAGATAATTTTGCCTATTAGGTACTATATTTTTTAGGTGGCAACTTTTTGGTAGTCCTTATTAGCCATATTTATTTCATGCTGACATTATATAATATCTGTTACTAGATATAACATTTGTAAAAATCCGGTGACTGGCTTAACGATTTACGGAGACAAAGAACCGGACATTGTTTTTATGAGATAACGGTGACAAACGAGCACACAGTCCACCTGATGGTAAGTGGTTGCTGCGACCCATAGAAATCTACATCTATCCTCGATTACAAATGAAAATGCAGATGCGTCGTCACCCGTGATGACTAAGATGGAATGCCTTGTTTCCAGTAAAAAGAGTCTCCAGTTCTCTACACTCACCATACGAAACACAGCAGCGTTAAGCTGCTATTTTACGCTGGTATTGTGATAGCGTGGTCCTTTCCCGGTCGAGCCGACCCATTCGTGCTATAACTATACTACTAATATAGCTACAGCATGGCTCTACCACGTAAAGATATAAAAAGAGACAAGAGACGTATTTATTGAAACATAATTTGTTTATTATTGTGTTTGCGATTTTGGGCGTCTATCTGACGATGTGAAATTCGACCTTCCCCGATCTGATGTTCTTTAGGTACTTTATTTTGCACGGTAAGAATTATAATAATTATAATTCAAAATGGCGTTAATTTTTTACCATGTTTCCAGTTTTGAGCTAAGGAGTTGAAACCCTAACTCACTGGGAAGTAATAAACAGTTCATCAGAGGACAGAGGTATAATCCGAACCAGTGGTAGATTAAACATAAGAGTGACTTTCAATAAGTATTATAATTTGCAATCTATATTGAGTAAAAAAGTTTCTATTTTTTTTTATAGATTAAAGTGACGAACGAACACACAGTCCACCTGAGCTGGTAAGTGGATGCTGTGGCCCAAAGACGTAACACATTTATCGTCTATTGAGTATCAAAATGCAGGTACCATGTCACTTTTCCAGTAAAACGGTCTTCGGTTCTCTACACAAACCATACGGAATACAGCGGCATTAAAGGTACTCGTATATAGGCAGGTATTCTGTTAGAGCGTGGTCCTTCCCCATTCGTGCCGACCCATTCGTGCTACAACCATAATATAGCTGTAACGTGGCTCTATCGCGTGAGATCCTTTTCAATTATAATTAACTCCTTTTCAATTGTTAAAAGAACTATGACTCATATATTCAATCACATATCGACCATTAAAATTATTCCATTTTATTTCATCATAAAACGTAAATCAATCATTGCTCTCCCCGTACGGGGTAGATATCGATAGAGCCGCGTTAGACCCGAAACCGGGGACCCTTCTCGCGTATCTCGCGCTCTATATGTGAGGCCCAATATATTGATGTTAATCCGTTCGGAAGAATATCTGGTTTACTCGTAACGCTTTTAGCCTTACGAGATCAGTATATATTCCATTTGAATTTCTGAACTTTTGCAAATATTCCGTTAGAATTGCCCAATTTTAGAGTTGGTGGAATTGTCTGAACAATGTGTCGTATTGTTGAATTTAAAGGATCTTCTTTAGTGTGATTTAACATGGTTTAACTGGCTGTTTTTAGCAAGTCATAAGTTTTTTTCACAGTATTTAATTTTTAAGAATGTATAAATGTATATGTAATAAATGCTACACGGTCTATACGTTTAAATAAAATTGAGGTGTAACAGATATTAAAATAATTGGCTTCTATTAAACTCAGGTAATTTGTATGCTCTTAAGGCTAAACAACTATTTAAATTCCTCTGTCTGTCAGTCAGTCCGTTCGAGTTAATCTTCTAAACGACTGAACCGATTGTAATGAAACTTCCCAAGCATATAGAAAAAGTAATGCCAGAAGTGATCCATATATTTGCCCAGATCACTTCTGGCATTTCTCTCATAACCTTAACCGAGAAACTTTGATACTTCAAAGAAATGTAATAAATGGTTTTTTTATTATATTTAATATAAATATCCCATCCTACCCAGGCGAAGCCAAAGCGGGTCGCTGGTCTTATATAAATATATACCAAGGTAACCAAGCTTAGCTCGTCGTTAAAAAATAATTATAATTTTCTGATTTCGCAAAATAGAATATTATTTAAATACCAATTTTTCATACAACCGTTAGAGCCATTTTTGAAAAACATGCATTGCTCACTTGAAGTTCAAGATATAATATAATTATATAAATTATATGAGTAGGTATAGTACTGAAAAATTGGACGAGGAAAACTTCATTGAACTATCTTTATTGCAATTGTATTTTCGTCATTTTCTTGTTCGTCATTAATCTTGTTTGTAATTTGGTTATTGTTTGCTTTTAACAATACACATGCGAAAGATAACCAACAAACTTTTCTTGTGTTGTATTTTCATTTCATGACTATGCGTTTTGATTGTAATCTATACATATAAAAAAAATTTAAGTATCTGTGTGTAATATCGAAATACTCGTACCTGCCTTTTATTGACCTGAGGGGTTTGCATGTCATTAAGACATGACTAACTGTCCGGGCTAATCTTCGGAATTTCTGAACCAATTGTGATGAAAGTTAACGAACAGACAGAGAATAATTCCAAGAGTGATCTAAGCTATATTATATGTAAGGAGTAACTTCCGCGCAAAACAGTCAAAACTCCAATAGCAATAAATTCTACGCGGACGAAGTCGCGAGATACAGCGAGTTTCTTTTTAAAATTACAATTAACATGTTTGTGATACCGGTCGGAGTGTCGCGTTTGCGTGCTCTCTTCTCGACTTAATGAGTATTCTGTGCTTCTAATCCTTTCGAATAGCAAGCAACGCTCAAAATGTGTTTAGTCTTTAATGTCTATAAATAACACAAATAACAATAACTAATACGTAACTCTAATCACCTTGAGTAGCACTGAAACATCAAGACTATGCAGCAAAATTAAGTCGTTACACGGAATCGTCGACGAGGCGTGGTGCTCAGGTGCATCTTCAATGGGCCGGATAATTGTTTGAAGGCTCCGGATCGATCGTTTCTAATAGGTAGGCGGCCGAGTTTTTTTGTTCTTGTGCACGAAGGGAAGTACGGGTGGGTGGGGTCAAATTGAGCGAACGTATGTGTTTTTAACGTATTACATATATGGTGTTAGTATTTTTGCCAGTAGCTGTTTTCTTTTTATTAGCGATTTCGATGACGATAACAACATCTAAATACTCTGCGGAGCTTTAAACTGGGAACCATTATAGTGCCACGTATGTATGCGCTACCACGAGGCACTTATAGAATATTAAAAATAAGTCTGGGATGGCATCAAACACGCCATTAGAAATAGCTTATAGCCGACCTCAAAAAAGTATTTTTGTATGGTCAATTGTGTAGCCGATTTTAATGATTCTTTTTGTATTAAATTGCCTAACCCTCAAGGATGGCCACATGTAAATTTGAAAATAATAACAATAGTAATCATTATTTGTAAGAATGTGACTGTACAATAGGGTTAAAGTGTAATTAGTTCTAGACTTCTAATGGTCAAGTAACTAACATAGGAATGTTTATTTTTAAACAATAGATACATAAATTATATAACACTTTTTAATGGATTTAGTAATTAAGTATGTAATAGTGCCATAGTAAATGTAAGATTATTTATATAGTTCAATGTCAATATTAATATTATTATTTTTTTCAGAATTTCACCCCTAAATGTGGAATAATAGGGGCGACATTTTAATTGTAGCTATTCAATTTTAATTATCTAATTTAATGAGTGTTGGCGGATATCAGACATATCGCCTAGCAGATCACTTTAAATTGCAATTCACTTAGTAAAAATAGCTAACAATTAAATCTCATTTATTTGTTTGCTATGGGGCTATAGGGATAGGGATTAAATTCGGTTCGCTGATTTACTGTGATTTTAAAGCCCTGAGTTACCGCCTTGTGTATTGTAAGGGGCGGCAATGTTAGTATAGTAACAAGCCTGCCAAATAGAAATATTCTAGGAATTATACTTTATTAATAAACTAAATATTGGTTATGTTCAGCAGTAGACTATGCTAATTGTCAGCGTTAATTATAATGGACGTTTGACTTTAGTCGCTTTAAGTCCGAGTGACTTAGAAATGAGCGACCTTAACTTAGTCTACGTTTTTTACGTGGTAGATCCATGCTGCAGCTATATTCATAGTATATTTGTATCACGAATGGGTCGACTCGACTGGGGAAGGACCACGCTCTCATAAAATACCAGCGTAAAATATCAGCTTAACGCTGCTGTGTTTCGTATGGTGAGTGTAGAGAACCGGAGACCCTTTTTACTAAAAAAAAAGGCATTCCATATTAGTTTTCACAACTTACAACGCATCTGCATTTTCATTCATGGGCCACAGCAACCACTTAGCATCAGATGGACTGTGTGCTCGCTTGTCATCCTTATACTATAAAAAAAAGTCGCGTGTTATGTAATCAATCCAATGCAATAAGCGTTTGTTTATGTTCGATCGAAACCTGCGCCTGCGACCGACGACCGACAGAATCGAGCGAGTTTCACAGATCAAAGAGCACTGAAACTTGAAATGATATATGTGAATGTTCCACCCGAATGAACTGAATACACATAGAAGTTAACGATTGACACATGTATTCTTCTTCTTCCATGTTATCATATAATCCTTCGCAGTTGTCGCCCTTATGAAAATGGGTGTTACGGTCAAAACTAGCCCCTCGTAGTATATTAGTTACAGCACTGAAGCATATGACATCTGATTTCGAATATTGAACAGACTTAGAGTCAGTTCCTAACTGCATACCCACCTATTGGTAAGAGGTGTTGAAGCCTTAGAGAAAAAATCGCACTGTCTTAGCGTAACAGAAGCCTATTATCTCTTGTCTCTCGCCTTGAAGACACTCATATTGTAATCGGATGGAAAGAAAGACGCCGGCAAATGATTCCACTCGTTTGCTATACGAAAGACGAAGCAAGCCCTTTGGGTCGAATACGTGGAAAATCGAATGGGGTGAAAACCCGCCGACTGTGTGGTTGCCAGATGGTGGAAAGGCGAGGGAGGAATTAAATCATATAATTCCTGCGCACACACTCCGAAATGTATCCTATACAATACCGAGAATCGCTAGGAAAAAATATAACCCACGTCAACAACATGTTTCATTGTATTAGTTGACCTCTTTTATTTAAAAAGGCCTATTTAAAAATAGCGGTTTTTTTTTCCAAACAAAGTTCGTTTAAAATAATAAATTTACATAGTACATATGTGTAGACGAGATCAAATACAGGATTAATGTTAATATATGCGCGAAAACGTCCACATCGAGCTGAAACATTTCACTTGTGTATTTTTAAGGGCGCTGTTACCGGGTGGACGGGGGCGGTGTGCCCGTGAACTTATATCTAGGTACATTATGATAATTTATACAGGACAGCGGAGGCAATGTGTGTTTGAGAATTTTTGCGCCTCTGGTAATGATTGTTGGATTTTCATCGGAGGAATGAATCACGAATTTTCTTAATTTTAGTTGAGTAAGGAGGCATTCCATTGTATAAAACAATGTTTACAGATTTTATCGCGTTGTATTTTACGTATTTTAATAAGATAGGTAAGTAGTATTTCAATAAATTAAGTAAAATTACACGCGAAAATCTCCGTAAAATTGGTTTTATTCAATGGAATGTCTCCTTACCGATAACTAAAATTAAGACGCGTAAATAAAATAATTCATTATGAGGCATTCCATTTTAGTCCTCTGTTGGGCTAGCATGGACAAGAAACAATTTTATCCCCGGAGAAAGGAGAAAATGTTTATTATCCCCTCGCTTAGTTTTATCCACCCTTCGAGCATGGGTACACCGGTGGATATAATATCGGTATAATACGGTGGATATAGACGTAGACTTTTGTATGAATTTTATATTAAACTTACGTCTAATGAACTAGGATAAAATTGTCCCTTTCAAATATCAAAAAAGCATAATTTTTTATCTTTCATTTGACTCCATGCTACGGACGGGGGATATATGTCTACTCGTTATGTCAAACGGTGATATACTTCTCCCCATTACCGTGCTTTGGTATAAGAACAAGATAATTTTATCCCCTGACAGTGGATATAATTGGTGGATAAATTGCTAGCCGTGCTGGAGTAGTGATGCATCTGCATTTTGAGGCCTAATCGAGGATAGATGTGGGTGTCTATGGGCACCTACATACCATCATGGGAACTGTGTGCTCGATTATCACCTTTAATCTATTAAAAAAATCACATTTCATGATAAGAATTAACCGTGTAGCGCTACGTCGTTTTTATTATCAGTTGACCTTGACTTCTATTTAGATTGGTGCAATGCAGTATTTTCACGTACAAACCACATCAGATATTTTCTGTTTAGGAGTCACAGGAGTCATGGCAGCCACGCTTGGCAGGCGGGTTGGCAACCGTAATTTTTAGGGTTTCGTAAGTACTCAAAGGGTAACCCAACGGGATCCTATTCCTAAGCCTCCGCTGTCCGTACGTCTGTCTGTCAGCGGGCTGTATCTCAAGATCCGTAATAGGTAGACAGTTGAAATTTTCACAGAATGTGTACTTCTGTTGCCGCTATACCAAAAAATAATAAATATAAAAATAAATTAAAAATTAAAGGGGGCTCCCGTACTAGAAACATGTGTAAACGTACGGAGCCTTCATACGCGAGTCCAACTCGCACTTGGCCGGTTTTTTTTATTGGATAAGGGTGACAATTGAGCACACAGTCCACCTGATGGTAAGTGGTTGCTGTGGCCATATACATCTACATCTATCCTCGATTATGAATCAAAATGCAAATGCGTTGTCACCCGTGAGGACTAAGATTGAATGCCTCATTTCCAGTAAAAAGGGTCTCCAGTTCTCTACACTCACCAAACGAAACAAAGCAGCGTTATGTTACTATTTTACGCTGGTATTCTGTGAGAGCGTGGTCCTTCCCCGGTCGAGCCGACCCATTCGTGCTACAACTATACTATTAATATAGCTGCAGCATGGCTCTACCACGTAAAAAATTTCAAGTTGTTATTATGAATATGATGCTGCCCATCACCTGGTTAATTTCTCTCTGTCGCTCCTTGCGACACCCACGAGATGATGTGGAGGAGTGGATATTCTAACACCGACACTACACGTAAACCTTATAAATTATTTATACATACTCCAATTTACACCCTGAAATTACCTCACAGAATCATAAAATTATCCACACCACTCTAACCACCTAGGAAACACACACCACCGTCGAAAATGCGACATATGTTCCGCCTATAAACGAGGCACTAAAGTGAAAAAGACTACGTTAGCTACTAACCACTAATCATCATTCTCATCATCACCATAATTACAGCCCTTCACAAGTCCACTGCTGAACACAGACCTCCCCCAAGGAATGCCACAAAGCACGATTCTGAGCCACCTGCGTCCATCGACTCCCTGCATGTATCATCAGATCGTCACTCCATCTAGTTGGGAGTCGCCTTACACTTCCTCTACCGGTACGAGGCTGCCATTCGAGAACCTTTCTTCCCGATCGGTTGTCGGTTCTTCGAGTTATAATGCCGGCCCATTGCCACTTCAACGTACTAATCTGTTGAGCTCGATGCCGGCACTCATCCCCATCGGTTGGAAGAACCGATCTTCAAGCTATATGGCCACCCATTGCCACATCAGCTTACTTATCTATTTAATAATTATACTGGCGATGGCTTCGCACGGTTGATTACTATATCTCGACAACTACGCCACCTACCGGGTCCAATTGTCCAAATATCTAATATAATGTCCAATCTAAACCACTCTTTCTCTAATCAAGTTAATCACACAGAAAATTCCATCATAATCGGTCCAGCGTTCAGAAGGAGTTCAGTCACATTCACGCGGACACATAAATTATATAATACAAAAATACTATATGCATATATTATATATATAAACCTTCCTCTTAAATCATTCTGTCTATTGATGAAAGCCGCATAAACCGCGTTGCGTAGTTTAGAAAATCTAAGCGTACAGACGGCTGGAAGCAACTTTTTTTTTATACTGTGTGGAGAATCAACATTGACTTCATGTACAAGTATGTAGTAGTTACTGTATTCGGTTAATAATTCAAATACACACGTGTGCGTTGTAAACGCTCGAGCGAGCACACGCACATGAAATATAAACGATCCCACTCCACAGCACCCAAGCAACCTTCACGATGTTCAAACAAAGCCTTTCATCAAAGACACGCCACTTCTGCGCTTTCGTTATTACCCCCACCCCTAGCCCTGCTTAGGGTTGTACACAGATATTTATAACTAAATTACTAAGCAAATTGTAGCCTTTATGGCTTGATAGGACTTTTATTACATTTTATATGACATAGCAGGCTTCAATAGTCTATTGTTAAACAAGTCTTTTGCGCTGAAAATACATAGTTGAGAAAGAAACTACTATGTTGCTGGGTCCGTAAAACCAACTCTTTGTTAGTTTAAAAACTAACAAAGGAGGGCAATTTTTTTGAAAGAAAATGGCAAATGTTTACCCATCTTATCAAGTGAGAGCCACGCTGTAGCTATATTATTGTTGTAGCATGAATGGGTCGGCTCGACCGAGGAAAGACCACGCTCTCACAAAATACCAGCTTAAAATAGCAGCTAAACATTACCCGCACACAAGGATTTTGTCCTGTATCGTAGGGGCAGTTTACATACATAAATTGCACAAGGACAAACATCCAGACCCGGAACAAATATTCGTAGACCATATAAATACTTGTTCCATGCGGGATTAGAACCGCGGCTCTAAGCGCTGCAATTCATTGCTAAGGCACTGCGCCACGAAGATCATTAATAATTCAAGTAAGCGACAGCGAACGATTAAAAGTACGGCCGTATTCGTCTATCATCCCAAATGTGTATCGAAAAACGCGTATAGTAAAAGCTTACGTGAGGTGTCCCACCGCTAGGCACAGGGCTCCTTGACCTTCTGAGGGCGATGAAGTTTTTATATAAGAAAATAGACCGCCCGCACTGCCGCAATGAGTGTTGGCGGACCTCACATGTGATCATTTACCATCAGGTAAGCCGTATGCTCATTTTGTTTTTATTGTTTTTAATAGGATGGGGTGACAAACGAGCACATAGTCCACCTGATGGTAAGTGGTTACTGGTTACTATCCTCAATAAAGAATCAAAATGCAGATGCGTTGTCACCCGTGAGGACTAAGATGGAATGCCTCGTTTCCAGTAAAAAGAGTCTCCGGTTCTCTACACTCACCATCCCGAAACACAGCAGCGTTAAGCTGCTATTTTACGCTGGTATTGTGATAGCGTGGTCCTTTCCCGGTCGAGCCGACCCATTCGTGCTATAACTATACTACTAATATAGCTACAGCATGGCTCTACCACGTAAAGATATAAAAAGAGACAAGAGACGTATTTATTGAAACATAATTTGTTTATTATTGTGTTTGCGATTTTGGGCGTCTATCTGACGATGTGAAATTCGACCTTCCCCGATCTGATGTTCTTTAGGTACTTTATTTTGCACGGTAAGAATTATAATAATTATAATTCAAAATGGCGTTAATTTTTTACCATGTTTCCAGTTTTGAGCTAAGGAGTTGAAACCCTAACTCACTGGGAAGTAATAAACAGTTCATCAGAGGACAGAGGTATAATCCGAACCAGTGGTAGATTAAACATAAGAGTGACTTTCAATAAGTATTATAATTTGCAATCTATATTGAGTAAAAAAGTTTCTATTTTTTTTTATAGATTAAAGTGACGAACGAACACACAGTCCACCTGAGCTGGTAAGTGGATGCTGTGGCCCAAAGACGTAACACATTTATCGTCTATTGAGTATCAAAATGCAGGTACCATGTCACTTTTCCAGTAAAACGGTCTTCGGTTCTCTACACAAACCATACGGAATACAGCGGCATTAAAGGTACTCGTATATAGGCAGGTATTCTGTTAGAGCGTGGTCCTTCCCCATTCGTGCCGACCCATTCGTGCTACAACCATAATATAGCTGTAACGTGGCTCTATCGCGTGAGATCCTTTTCAATTATAATTAACTCCTTTTCAATTGTTAAAAGAACTATGACTCATATATTCAATCACATATCGACCATTAAAATTATTCCATTTTATTTCATCATAAAACGTAAATCAATCATTGCTCTCCCCGTACGGGGTAGATATCGATAGAGCCGCGTTAGACCCGAAACCGGGGACCCTTCTCGCGTATCTCGCGCTCTATATGTGAGGCCCAATATATTGATGTTAATCCGTTCGGAAGAATATCTGGTTTACTCGTAACGCTTTTAGCCTTACGAGATCAGTATATATTCCATTTGAATTTCTGAACTTTTGCAAATATTCCGTTAGAATTGCCCAATTTTAGAGTTGGTGGAATTGTCTGAACAATGTGTCGTATTGTTGAATTTAAAGGATCTTCTTTAGTGTGATTTAACATGGTTTAACTGGCTGTTTTTAGCAAGTCATAAGTTTTTTTCACAGTATTTAATTTTTAAGAATGTATAAATGTATATGTAATAAATGCTACACGGTCTATACGTTTAAATAAAATTGAGGTGTAACAGATATTAAAATAATTGGCTTCTATTAAACTCAGGTAATTTGTATGCTCTTAAGGCTAAACAACTATTTAAATTCCTCTGTCTGTCAGTCAGTCCGTTCGAGTTAATCTTCTAAACGACTGAACCGATTGTAATGAAACTTCCCAAGCATATAGAAAAAGTAATGCCAGAAGTGATCCATATATTTGCCCAGATCACTTCTGGCATTTCTCTCATAACCTTAACCGAGAAACTTTGATACTTCAAAGAAATGTAATAAATGGTTTTTTTATTATATTTAATATAAATATCCCATCCTACCCAGGCGAAGCCAAAGCGGGTCGCTGGTCTTATATAAATATATACCAAGGTAACCAAGCTTAGCTCGTCGTTAAAAAATAATTATAATTTTCTGATTTCGCAAAATAGAATATTATTTAAATACCAATTTTTCATACAACCGTTAGAGCCATTTTTGAAAAACATGCATTGCTCACTTGAAGTTCAAGATATAATATAATTATATAAATTATATGAGTAGGTATAGTACTGAAAAATTGGACGAGGAAAACTTCATTGAACTATCTTTATTGCAATTGTATTTTCGTCATTTTCTTGTTCGTCATTAATCTTGTTTGTAATTTGGTTATTGTTTGCTTTTAACAATACACATGCGAAAGATAACCAACAAACTTTTCTTGTGTTGTATTTTCATTTCATGACTATGCGTTTTGATTGTAATCTATACATATAAAAAAAATTTAAGTATCTGTGTGTAATATCGAAATACTCGTACCTGCCTTTTATTGACCTGAGGGGTTTGCATGTCATTAAGACATGACTAACTGTCCGGGCTAATCTTCGGAATTTCTGAACCAATTGTGATGAAAGTTAACGAACAGACAGAGAATAATTCCAAGAGTGATCTAAGCTATATTATATGTAAGGAGTAACTTCCGCGCAAAACAGTCAAAACTCCAATAGCAATAAATTCTACGCGGACGAAGTCGCGAGATACAGCGAGTTTCTTTTTAAAATTACAATTAACATGTTTGTGATACCGGTCGGAGAGTCGCGTTTGCGTGCTCTCTTCTCGACTTAATGAGTATTCTGTGCTTCTAATCCTTTCGAATAGCAAGCAACGCTCAAAATGTGTTTAGTCTTTAATGTCTATAAATAACACAAATAACAATAACTAATACGTAACTCTAATCACCTTGAGTAGCACTGAAACATCAAGACTATGCAGCAAAATTAAGTCGTTACACGGAATCGTCGACGAGGCGTGGTGCTCAGGTGCATCTTCAATGGGCCGGATAATTGTTTGAAGGCTCCGGATCGATCGTTTCTAATAGGTAGGCGGCCGAGTTTTTTTGTTCTTGTGCACGAAGGGAAGTACGGGTGGGTGGGGTCAAATTGAGCGAACGTATGTGTTTTTAACGTATTACATATATGGTGTTAGTATTTTTGCCAGTAGCTGTTTTCTTTTTATTAGCGATTTCGATGACGATAACAACATCTAAATACTCTGCGGAGCTTTAAACTGGGAACCATTATAGTGCCACGTATGTATGCGCTACCACGAGGCACTTATAGAATATTAAAAATAAGTCTGGGATGGCATCAAACACGCCATTAGAAATAGCTTATAGCCGACCTCAAAAAAGTATTTTTGTATGGTCAATTGTGTAGCCGATTTTAATGATTCTTTTTGTATTAAATTGCCTAACCCTCAAGGATGGCCACATGTAAATTTGAAAATAATAACAATAGTAATCATTATTTGTAAGAATGTGACTGTACAATAGGGTTAAAGTGTAATTAGTTCTAGACTTCTAATGGTCAAGTAACTAACATAGGAATGTTTATTTTTAAACAATAGATACATAAATTATATAACACTTTTTAATGGATTTAGTAATTAAGTATGTAATAGTGCCATAGTAAATGTAAGATTATTTATATAGTTCAATGTCAATATTAATATTATTATTTTTTTCAGAATTTCACCCCTAAATGTGGAATAATAGGGGCGACATTTTAATTGTAGCTATTCAATTTTAATTATCTAATTTAATGAGTGTTGGCGGATATCAGACATATCGCCTAGCAGATCACTTTAAATTGCAATTCACTTAGTAAAAATAGCTAACAATTAAATCTCATTTATTTGTTTGCTATGGGGCTATAGGGATAGGGATTAAATTCGGTTCGCTGATTTACTGTGATTTTAAAGCCCTGAGTTACCGCCTTGTGTATTGTAAGGGGCGGCAATGTTAGTATAGTAACAAGCCTGCCAAATAGAAATATTCTAGGAATTATACTTTATTAATAAACTAAATATTGGTTATGTTCAGCAGTAGACTATGCTAATTGTCAGCGTTAATTATAATGGACGTTTGACTTTAGTCGCTTTAAGTCCGAGTGACTTAGAAATGAGCGACCTTAACTTAGTCTACGTTTTTTACGTGGTAGATCCATGCTGCAGCTATATTCATAGTATATTTGTATCACGAATGGGTCGACTCGACTGGGGAAGGACCACGCTCTCATAAAATACCAGCGTAAAATATCAGCTTAACGCTGCTGTGTTTCGTATGGTGAGTGTAGAGAACCGGAGACCCTTTTTACTAAAAAAAAAGGCATTCCATATTAGTTTTCACAACTTACAACGCATCTGCATTTTCATTCATGGGCCACAGCAACCACTTAGCATCAGATGGACTGTGTGCTCGCTTGTCATCCTTATACTATAAAAAAAAGTCGCGTGTTATGTAATCAATCCAATGCAATAAGCGTTTGTTTATGTTCGATCGAAACCTGCGCCTGCGACCGACGACCGACAGAATCGAGCGAGTTTCACAGATCAAAGAGCACTGAAACTTGAAATGATATATGTGAATGTTCCACCCGAATGAACTGAATACACATAGAAGTTAACGATTGACACATGTATTCTTCTTCTTCCATGTTATCATATAATCCTTCGCAGTTGTCGCCCTTATGAAAATGGGTGTTACGGTCAAAACTAGCCCCTCGTAGTATATTAGTTACAGCACTGAAGCATATGACATCTGATTTCGAATATTGAACAGACTTAGAGTCAGTTCCTAACTGCATACCCACCTATTGGTAAGAGGTGTTGAAGCCTTAGAGAAAAAATCGCACTGTCTTAGCGTAACAGAAGCCTATTATCTCTTGTCTCTCGCCTTGAAGACACTCATATTGTAATCGGATGGAAAGAAAGACGCCGGCAAATGATTCCACTCGTTTGCTATACGAAAGACGAAGCAAGCCCTTTGGGTCGAATACGTGGAAAATCGAATGGGGTGAAAACCCGCCGACTGTGTGGTTGCCAGATGGTGGAAAGGCGAGGGAGGAATTAAATCATATAATTCCTGCGCACACACTCCGAAATGTATCCTATACAATACCGAGAATCGCTAGGAAAAAATATAACCCACGTCAACAACATGTTTCATTGTATTAGTTGACCTCTTTTATTTAAAAAGGCCTATTTAAAAATAGCGGTTTTTTTTTCCAAACAAAGTTCGTTTAAAATAATAAATTTACATAGTACATATGTGTAGACGAGATCAAATACAGGATTAATGTTAATATATGCGCGAAAACGTCCACATCGAGCTGAAACATTTCACTTGTGTATTTTTAAGGGCGCTGTTACCGGGTGGACGGGGGCGGTGTGCCCGTGAACTTATATCTAGGTACATTATGATAATTTATACAGGACAGCGGAGGCAATGTGTGTTTGAGAATTTTTGCGCCTCTGGTAATGATTGTTGGATTTTCATCGGAGGAATGAATCACGAATTTTCTTAATTTTAGTTGAGTAAGGAGGCATTCCATTGTATAAAACAATGTTTACAGATTTTATCGCGTTGTATTTTACGTATTTTAATAAGATAGGTAAGTAGTATTTCAATAAATTAAGTAAAATTACACGCGAAAATCTCCGTAAAATTGGTTTTATTCAATGGAATGTCTCCTTACCGATAACTAAAATTAAGACGCGTAAATAAAATAATTCATTATGAGGCATTCCATTTTAGTCCTCTGTTGGGCTAGCATGGACAAGAAACAATTTTATCCCCGGAGAAAGGAGAAAATGTTTATTATCCCCTCGCTTAGTTTTATCCACCCTTCGAGCATGGGTACACCGGTGGATATAATATCGGTATAATACGGTGGATATAGACGTAGACTTTTGTATGAATTTTATATTAAACTTACGTCTAATGAACTAGGATAAAATTGTCCCTTTCAAATATCAAAAAAGCATAATTTTTTATCTTTCATTTGACTCCATGCTACGGACGGGGGATATATGTCTACTCGTTATGTCAAACGGTGATATACTTCTCCCCATTACCGTGCTTTGGTATAAGAACAAGATAATTTTATCCCCTGACAGTGGATATAATTGGTGGATAAATTGCTAGCCGTGCTGGAGTAGTGATGCATCTGCATTTTGAGGCCTAATCGAGGATAGATGTGGGTGTCTATGGGCACCTACATACCATCATGGGAACTGTGTGCTCGATTATCACCTTTAATCTATTAAAAAAATCACATTTCATGATAAGAATTAACCGTGTAGCGCTACGTCGTTTTTATTATCAGTTGACCTTGACTTCTATTTAGATTGGTGCAATGCAGTATTTTCACGTACAAACCACATCAGATATTTTCTGTTTAGGAGTCACAGGAGTCATGGCAGCCACGCTTGGCAGGCGGGTTGGCAACCGTAATTTTTAGGGTTTCGTAAGTACTCAAAGGGTAACCCAACGGGATCCTATTCCTAAGCCTCCGCTGTCCGTACGTCTGTCTGTCAGCGGGCTGTATCTCAAGATCCGTAATAGGTAGACAGTTGAAATTTTCACAGAATGTGTACTTCTGTTGCCGCTATACCAAAAAATAATAAATATAAAAATAAATTAAAAATTAAAGGGGGCTCCCGTACTAGAAACATGTGTAAACGTACGGAGCCTTCATACGCGAGTCCAACTCGCACTTGGCCGGTTTTTTTTATTGGATAAGGGTGACAATTGAGCACACAGTCCACCTGATGGTAAGTGGTTGCTGTGGCCATATACATCTACATCTATCCTCGATTATGAATCAAAATGCAAATGCGTTGTCACCCGTGAGGACTAAGATTGAATGCCTCATTTCCAGTAAAAAGGGTCTCCAGTTCTCTACACTCACCAAACGAAACAAAGCAGCGTTATGTTACTATTTTACGCTGGTATTCTGTGAGAGCGTGGTCCTTCCCCGGTCGAGCCGACCCATTCGTGCTACAACTATACTATTAATATAGCTGCAGCATGGCTCTACCACGTAAAAAATTTCAAGTTGTTATTATGAATATGATGCTGCCCATCACCTGGTTAATTTCTCTCTGTCGCTCCTTGCGACACCCACGAGATGATGTGGAGGAGTGGATATTCTAACACCGACACTACACGTAAACCTTATAAATTATTTATACATACTCCAATTTACACCCTGAAATTACCTCACAGAATCATAAAATTATCCACACCACTCTAACCACCTAGGAAACACACACCACCGTCGAAAATGCGACATATGTTCCGCCTATAAACGAGGCACTAAAGTGAAAAAGACTACGTTAGCTACTAACCACTAATCATCATTCTCATCATCACCATAATTACAGCCCTTCACAAGTCCACTGCTGAACACAGACCTCCCCCAAGGAATGCCACAAAGCACGATTCTGAGCCACCTGCGTCCATCGACTCCCTGCATGTATCATCAGATCGTCACTCCATCTAGTTGGGAGTCGCCTTACACTTCCTCTACCGGTACGAGGCTGCCATTCGAGAACCTTTCTTCCCGATCGGTTGTCGGTTCTTCGAGTTATAATGCCGGCCCATTGCCACTTCAACGTACTAATCTGTTGAGCTCGATGCCGGCACTCATCCCCATCGGTTGGAAGAACCGATCTTCAAGCTATATGGCCACCCATTGCCACATCAGCTTACTTATCTATTTAATAATTATACTGGCGATGGCTTCGCACGGTTGATTACTATATCTCGACAACTACGCCACCTACCGGGTCCAATTGTCCAAATATCTAATATAATGTCCAATCTAAACCACTCTTTCTCTAATCAAGTTAATCACACAGAAAATTCCATCATAATCGGTCCAGCGTTCAGAAGGAGTTCAGTCACATTCACGCGGACACATAAATTATATAATACAAAAATACTATATGCATATATTATATATATAAACCTTCCTCTTAAATCATTCTGTCTATTGATGAAAGCCGCATAAACCGCGTTGCGTAGTTTAGAAAATCTAAGCGTACAGACGGCTGGAAGCAACTTTTTTTTTATACTGTGTGGAGAATCAACATTGACTTCATGTACAAGTATGTAGTAGTTACTGTATTCGGTTAATAATTCAAATACACACGTGTGCGTTGTAAACGCTCGAGCGAGCACACGCACATGAAATATAAACGATCCCACTCCACAGCACCCAAGCAACCTTCACGATGTTCAAACAAAGCCTTTCATCAAAGACACGCCACTTCTGCGCTTTCGTTATTACCCCCACCCCTAGCCCTGCTTAGGGTTGTACACAGATATTTATAACTAAATTACTAAGCAAATTGTAGCCTTTATGGCTTGATAGGACTTTTATTACATTTTATATGACATAGCAGGCTTCAATAGTCTATTGTTAAACAAGTCTTTTGCGCTGAAAATACATAGTTGAGAAAGAAACTACTATGTTGCTGGGTCCGTAAAACCAACTCTTTGTTAGTTTAAAAACTAACAAAGGAGGGCAATTTTTTTGAAAGAAAATGGCAAATGTTTACCCATCTTATCAAGTGAGAGCCACGCTGTAGCTATATTATTGTTGTAGCATGAATGGGTCGGCTCGACCGAGGAAAGACCACGCTCTCACAAAATACCAGCTTAAAATAGCAGCTAAACATTACCCGCACACAAGGATTTTGTCCTGTATCGTAGGGGCAGTTTACATACATAAATTGCACAAGGACAAACATCCAGACCCGGAACAAATATTCGTAGACCATATAAATACTTGTTCCATGCGGGATTAGAACCGCGGCTCTAAGCGCTGCAATTCATTGCTAAGGCACTGCGCCACGAAGATCATTAATAATTCAAGTAAGCGACAGCGAACGATTAAAAGTACGGCCGTATTCGTCTATCATCCCAAATGTGTATCGAAAAACGCGTATAGTAAAAGCTTACGTGAGGTGTCCCACCGCTAGGCACAGGGCTCCTTGACCTTCTGAGGGCGATGAAGTTTTTATATAAGAAAATAGACCGCCCGCACTGCCGCAATGAGTGTTGGCGGACCTCACATGTGATCATTTACCATCAGGTAAGCCGTATGCTCATTTTGTTTTTATTGTTTTTAATAGGATGGGGTGACAAACGAGCACATAGTCCACCTGATGGTAAGTGGTTACTGGTTACTATCCTCAATAAAGAATCAAAATGCAGATGCGTTGTCACCCGTGAGGACTAAGATGGAATGCCTCGTTTCCAGTAAAAAGAGTCTCCGGTTCTCTACACTCACCATCCCGAAACACAGCAGCGTTAAGCTACTTTTTTTTTATATATGATAGGGTGACAAACGAGCACACAGTCCACCTGATGGTAAGTGGTTGCTATGGCCCATAGACATCTACATCTATCCTCAATAAAGAATCGAAATGCAGATGAGTTGTCACCCGTGAGGACTAAGATGGAATGCCTCTTTTTCAGTAAAAAGGGTCTCCGGTTCTCTACACTCACCATACGAAACACAGCAGCGTTAAGATGCTATTTTACGCTGGTATTCTGTCAGAGCGTAGTCATACCCCAGTCGAGTCGACTCATTCGTGCTACAACTATACTACTAATATAGCTGCAGCATGGCTCTACCACGTATACTCTCGTTTGCATCCACTTCCAAAAATACACTAAAAAAGACATAATTATTATATTATATTATTTTATATTAATTTTAGATATAGATAGAGAGAATATATATAGAATTTTAGATATTAATATTAGATATAGAGATAATTAATATCAAATTCAAGTAAGCGATAGTGAACGATTATAGGTACGGTTGCATTTGTACAAATGTGAATAGAAAAACGCGTGAAATTCCAAAAACGTAAAAAAGCTTCCATAAATAATACGTTCCACCGCTGGGGATGATAGCCTATTTGTACGTCTCAGAGAGCTGAGGTTTTTATGAAGGAAAATAGACCGCCCGTACTGGCGCAATGACTTGGCGGACTTCATATCACTGTCAAGCATGTGGTGTCCTCCAGACCGAATTGCGGTCACGGCGGCCATTCTCAACGGAAACTAGCCACCTGCGCTGGACAGGACTATAGTGGCCGAGCGTATGCGCAGGCACAGGTGCACTCTCTATTCCTTCACTCTCATAGTCCGATGAGACGGTAATGCAACACGACCCTATAGAGATAAAGAGCAGGACAGGACCTGCATTACGTGCTTTCCGAGGCACGGGTTTGAAATACCGCCAACATCCAGGCTTCGGGATGCTACTGAGATTTTCTTGTCAGGAAAACTCAAAAACTGATTTTTGGCCCGACCCGGGATTTGAACCCTGGATCTCATGATCAGCAACCGCGTTTACTACCACTAGACCATTGAGGCGGTTAAGGATGCGGTAAATAATCATTTGATTGTGCAATTACCAATTTCTTTGGTAACAACGTGGAATCTAGTTCGCTCTGGAGCTGCCACAGTATATATCGTAAGGGACGAAAATTACAGTATGTTGAGTGATCAGACTGTTAACCATAGAGATTGGAGTGGTTTCCAGTTACATTAATAATATTTATTTCATGACAAGATAAGAAAAAGTGCGAGGGAGATAGATATTATTCCATCTCGCTTCTCGTCAGAAGGGGTCGTGACGGAAAAATCTTACACTTTTTGTCGCCTAGCCCCCATCCGCATATCCGCAGTAACGTCCGATAAGGAACTTCATTCCAAAAATGTAAACCCTATATAGGTCTCTTTGTTTGCTAAGTTACAAAGGCTATCCACCTGGAATTAGTGAGTAACTTATGATCCACTGCGTTTACCGCAGCCTTTCGACGTCTTAGTCCCGCCGGGCCGCGGAAATTGCGCTCATTTGTGGTACAATTGCGCAAAAAACGTTAACAAACTTGATACTATGTTCAAAAAATCAGGAGCACGCCGCCGTCGGTTTTACGTGAAACGGTTATGTCAGCGCGACGTTTTTAGTGTTAGAGATACAAATATAAACAAGACTATCTTTGTTTTAAGCTTTTTAATAAAAAATGAATGGTACAATATAATATAAGGAGATGATCAGCGTGGTACCTCTTCCCAAACAACCCACCTGATCCCGACGCAAACTCAAGGTCGTAACAGCGAGCTGACTGACACTTACGTCTCTTAGGCTAATAGTCTCGTTAATATTAAGGCAATACGATATAGACCTTTTCATTACGATTCATTTTTAGGGTTCCGTACCCAAAGGGTACGGAACCCTAAAAATGGACCGTACCAACAGGACCCTATTACTTAGCCTACGCTGTCCGTCCATCTGTCTATCAGCGGGCTGTATCTCATGATCCGTAATAGATAAGACAGTTGAAATTTTCACAGAATAGTGTATACACAAGAATGTGTATTTCTGTTGCCACTATAAACACAAATAATAAAAATAAATTAAAAATTAAAAGGGGCTCCCCTACTAGAAACGTGTTTTACGATGGTACAGAACCCTTCATGCGCGAGTTCGACTCGCACTTGTCCGGCTTTATTTTAGCCTGGTACACGTATGTCTCGGTGTGATTTTGAAGAAGTTACAAGTCAAAACAGAAAGTCTACTGTAGTGGATGAAATCGCTCAGCTCTTAGCAGACGACAATACCACCTACCTTATTATCCCATCGGGTTGTTCATCAAAGCTTCTAAGTAATGATAGGAGACTTACGCCCAGAAGTGTGGCGTATATAGGCCGAAACGTTACTGTTTTAGGTTCCTAACAATCTGGCGGGTTGTGGAAAGCTGGTATGAAGTACGTTAAAGGTCACTTAAAGCCTCAGAACCTTTTTCTAGGTGAAAGGATAATGATGATTGTTTTTTTTTAATTGAAAGCTATTGATTCTTATGTGGTCCCATATAAATTTCCTCAAGATCTGAACAGTAGTTTTTGAGTTACCTTTAATAACGCATATTTAATAGACTTCGACTACATTGATGAGGTTCTCATTTTATTTATTGAGGCGGTTGTACAACATTTTTAATTTTAACACTTATATTTTAATATAAGAGGGGGGCAAATTAGCATGCGGCTCACCTCATGGTAAGTGACAACCGCCGCCCATGTACAACTGCAACACCAGGCAGTTCTTGGCTTAATTAGAATCTTGTGTTCATTCAATACCATTAACTCCTACAGGTCCCGTTGAGGACGCTTCTCATATTAAACTAGAGCATTGTTAGATTGGCGAGAGGTGTCTCTATCAGTTCTCTAGAGGGAAATTTTGAAAATGTTAAACGGACGACTACACGGATACTAGAATATTTACGTGAATACTAAACATGAAATAAATTTACGGATTTTATCGCGTCTAATTTGATTTTTTATGTCCGATTTATGTTTTAATATTATATTATTTATATTAAAGACTAAGTTATTCCAAATCCTTATGAGGTAACCAGGGCAACTTTCAACTTTTGTATCTTAATTTTTGGTCCGATTTACGCAGAACGAGCTTAAAGTATCTTGAAGTCTTGCAGTAGTATGGTTGGGTTTAGATTTAATTTTATTAATTATGGGATCCCAAGCAGATGGTAGCATCTAACCATCTTCTTTATTGAAATTAGGATGTTTTTAACTTAAATTCCTAATTCGTCCTTGGTAAAAATCAGTGTTCTTTTGCGAGGAATGGTGGCATATAAAATCTAATATTAATGGTTAAACACACACTGCAAACTTTTCGGAGCGTCGACGGTTCACGTCAGCTATAATATGTTTTCATGAGGGTTTTTATCGATATTTTTGTTCGTCCTATGTAAGTGACACAAAACTAAAAACACCACGATATTAAACAGACGATAGTATCTGGGCAGCCCTAGAATCAGGTCACGGTAACAAGCTTTCCCCGCCTGGGGGCGGTTAGGTCGCGATGTTTGCTCAATCTAGCTGTGCACGAGATGAATGCTGTACGAGTAGTCTGAGAGTTGAGTAAACAAACGAGTCAAGTAACCGACAATTGCTGGATGTAGCCGGAGCCAAGGAGAATGCATTAATGAGTCTATTTCTTAAGAAAATAGAAAGTATTCAGAAGCCTTAGTTTATGTTCATGTACATAAGCTAACTCAAGCACGTTTTGTTGTTAGAGTACTTAACAACAGAATCTATTGTTAAAAGAAACAATGTACGCAAACTTTTTAGCGCTGAATCCTACAAAACTATACGCATTAAGTTTAATTACATTTACAGTTTTTTAACACTTGCCAACTTTTGTTTCTCTAATTCTCCCAGGGTTGACTGGTAGATAATGTCATAAAGTAAGTCCACAATAAAGGTGAAATAATTAAAAAAAATGTTTAACCCAATGCCACATCATATGTTTATGAACAAAATGAGTAGTTTATTGAAAAACAAAACATTTTTTTTTGTTCGTCAATCGATGCCATTGATCTACGTCAATCGATGTCGATTCTTCAGCTGATCGACGGATACTGGTCGATAAAACGTTGTTCAATCATCGATCAACATCGATCGACAATTAATCGATATGGTTGTGGGCCCATCATTAGTATCTTTCAAAATGTATTCGGAAGAGGACTTGCTATTGACGCAAATGCAAAAGACTCTGGATGGGACCGTTTTTCAAGGCCAGAGATAGCTGAAATTCATCTAGACGTCATTTTAAAGAGACCTTTTACCATCGATCGATCGGTGTGGAAGAAACTATCAATCGACGTCGACTAATCCACTCCACCATCGATCGATGGCATCGATCCACAATCGATTGATTGGTGTGGTAATACCCTAAGACAACATCAATTCAAATCTAGAAATTCCATAGTACAAGTTATTAGAGCACTAACTTTAGAAAACATCACAGTTAACTTCATAAGAATGTGTTCACAGTAACCGGTAATAGCGTTAGAGAACATTTTTACGGTAAAAACGTTTCACGAACAAGAAACAATTTCCCTGCGCCATTATCGGTAATAAGGTCGTTTAACCTCTTTCAGCACAAACATTCTTACATAGCTACGTGCAAATGTTGGTACGTTTAGTTGTTTTTCCAACTTAAATTAGGTAAATACATATTTCCATTACAACCAATAAAGGTCTACTGCTGAATATAGACCTCTGCCATAGATAGCCTCATATGGAGGATATTTGCCATAGTTGCCACGCTTGGCAGGCGGGTTGGCAACCGCAATTTTCTATTTTTAGACGTTATTAGCAAGACGCTGCTGCCCATCTCCTGATCTATTTCCCTCTGTCGCCTCTTATGACACCCACGGGATGACATCGGGTAGTGGATATTCTTATAACGCAAATACACGTTAAAAATAAATAAAATTGAAGTGTCTGTTTGTAATGTTAAAATAACAGCTTTTTGGTCTGTTTGTTCCGGCTAATCTCCGAAACAGCTGGACCGATTTTGACGGGATTTTCACTGACAGATAGCTGATTTCATAAGGAGTAACTTAGGCTACTTTTATTTTAGAAAAAGAATTAGGGTTTCGCGCAAAAACATAAAAACCTTAACACACGAGCAAAGTCGCGGGCAACAGCTGGTATATAATAAAAAGGGTAATGTTATCCTAGAAAGACTGAGGCAAAAATATTCTATAAGTTAGTACCTGGTTGCGTGCCATTAAGAAAACCCTGTTATTCAACGCAACATACAACCTCGACGTATAAAACAATGTAAAGTAATCAAGACAGTAGGTCAAAGAGAGGCGCGGGGAGGCGTGTGTTGTTTTTATGAGCGAAATACACATTAATAAAATATACAATTTGAATGTATGAAACCATTTCAAATGCGAGTTGGCAGTTCAACAACCTCAAAAGACATATTTTCAAAAATTCTTGCGTCAGCACTATGACAATACTTGACACTTGATATTTTTTAATTGTTAGATCCATGCTGCAACTATATTATGGTTGCAGCACAAATGGGTCTGCTCCACCGGGGGGAGGATCCCATATCGCCCCGTGGGTGTCATATGAGGCGACACAGGAATAGCAGCTACTTTCAAATAAAACATTATATACGTGGTAGAGCCATGCTGCAGCTATATTAATAGTACAGTTGTATGTAGCACGAATGGGTCGGCTCGACTGGGAAAGAACCACGCTCTCACAGAATACTAGCGTAAAACGGCAGCTTGACACTGCTGTGTTTCGTATGGTGAGTGTAGAGAAACGGAGACCCCTTATTACTGGAAAAGAGGCATTCCATCTTAGTCCTCACGGTTGCGACGCATCTGCATTCTGATTCTTTATTGAGGCTAAATGTCGATGTCTATTGATCACAGCGACCACTTACCATCAGGTGGACTGTGTGCTCGTCTGTCACCCTATCCTATAAAATAAAACTACTGTTCCCAACCCGCCTGCCAAGCGTAGTAACTATGGAAAATATTCTCCGTACGAGGCAAACCCCTATGCTCAGCGGTGTGGACTTACATAGGCGATGATGATGATGATACAGATACTTCTTTCATGCGGTATTACAACCTGCAGGCGGCAGTATCCCAGCCTAAATGCTCTCCCGATTTTTCGAGCAGAAATTTTTAAGTTTAAAATTCACTAAAGCCTTCTGGGTGTAATACATAAACCATTATAACAACTTCGTAGCGCAGTGGCTAAGTTTTTAGTCTCGGCGCTGCAAGGCCTTGATTTCGAATCCCGCACGGAACTGTAGTTAATACTGAATACTGTACTGAATACTGTAGTATATACTCGTATGTACGGTCCATAAATTGTTGCAGGTGTGGTTATGTCCTTATGCAAGTAAACCGCCAACATATTGCAAGAGAAAATTTTACTGTGAGGGCATTGTTATTTTAAATAATCAAATAATCATATAATTGTATTTTTGGACTTCGATATTAGAGAGAACCACCCTGTTAAATTTCGATCCTGTGTTCAAATTGACATACACAATGCTATGTATTTTTATGTTATGTTCATAGTTTGAGAGACAATAAGCGGACAATCACAAGGGTATTTATAAATATAAAAAATATACGGAAACCATAGAAATAAAAGGTGTTGAATCAAAATAAAGCCTAAATCCAATAACCTAAATCTTATCGCAAAGGCATCTTAAATAGATAAGGCCTAGATTGAGTGCCTATACAAGCACACATTTACTTAAAAAGTTAAAAAGTTAGTTTCTATTTCTCAGACCTGCAAGTTTCCTTAAGATGTTTTTCTACACTTGGTAAATAAGTTCTTATTAGCAATTAATTATGGCCGTGTAGTGGCGGTGTAAGAATATCCACTACTCCATATCAACCCGTGGGTGGTGGATATCGTAAGGGGCGACAGAAGAAAACAAATTAGAAGATGCGCAGCAGCGAAATCCTAATAAAGACCCGCTTACTAAGCGTGGCAACCGTGGCAAATATCGCACTTATGAGGCAATATATGTGGTAGGCCTATGTTCAGCAGTGGACTTTGATGGACTGTAACGGTAACGGTTTTGCTTTTTTAATAAAATAAAGATGAAAGACGAACACAGAATTGAACTGGTAGTAAGTGGATGTTGTGGCCGATAGACACCTACATCTATCCTTGATTATGAATCAAAATGTAGATGCGTTGTTACCCCTGAGGACTGAGATGGAATTACCAGTAAAAAGAGTCTGCTGTTCTCTACACACATTTACGAAATATAGCATAGCAGCATGAAGTTGTTATTTTGCGGCTTGATGGAAGCCGAGCAATTCATAATGCCACCATAATACAGCTGCAACGTAGCTCTACCACATAATGATTTGCTTTTGTTAAGTAGACTACTTACCCCCTGAGTTACCACGTTCCACGCATTCATTTAGGATACTATAACATATACTGACACGAAGATTTCACCGTAAATAAAATCACATTATTATCTATTAGAGCACAAAATACAGGTCAGTCTAGTAGTTTAATTGACCCGTGTGTAGCGAAGATTGGAGCGCAAATTTATCGATATCCAGCGATTAAGCCGACACACTCACTTTAAATCACAATTACCTAGGGAAAGCTTCCCTTCTTAATCCAATTATATCTGCCTCGATGAAAGTTAATAAACTTCCTTTATGAACGTTTATGTATATTACTGGATATAAAACCTACATATTTATTGCAATAAAGGAGAGTTGGAGACCGATTTGACATCGACTTTTTATTTCTTGTTGAGACGGCTATAAAGGTCTACTGAAAATGTAAATATTTTCCAACCGAAATATTCTAAAAAATACAACTTGCTAATGGAAGTTAGGTAGTAATACTAGTGGAAAGAAAACTGCACAGTATAAAAGCAGTCCACATAAAAGAAAAAAAACAATACTAATAAATTGCGGGTGTAATTTCTGTTTCAACATATTTTAATAAAAATATAAATAATTTAAAATTAAAAATTTTGTACAGCCGACTTCAATATAAGTTATTTAAGAATAACTTAAAAACTATTGGTCTGACCTTGATCAAATTCATATGGGACCACACGAGAAGTACCAGCTTTCAAATAAAAAAAGAATCATCGAAATCGGTTCACCCAGAAAAAAGTTCTGAGGTAACACACATAAAAAAAAAAAAAAAAACGAAAAAAAAAAAAAAACATACAGTCGAATTGAGTACCGGCTCCTTTTTGGAAGTCGGCAGAAAATAAAAACTTTGTTGCTCGTTATTTTACACAAAGGGAAAGTACCAGAACATTTTATATAGATATTTCTTTTATTTTATATATAAAAAATCAATTGCTGTGCGTTAGTCTAGCAAAAACTCAAAAACGACTCGAGCGATTTTAATGAATTTTTTTGGGTGTGTTTGTATGGGTATTTAGAAGGTTAAAATTTACATATGGATCCGGTAGGTGGCGATGTTGTCGACAATTGTATACCAAAGTCGAAGAAATAGTTATAAAGAAAGAGGATGTAAATCCGTTTGTAATTAACCTTACAAAAAATCTACATGGTACATTTGGTCGTCATACAATAACGTAATTAGAGCATTCTATTAAATCATTGAATAGCCGAGTTTCATACTGGTAACACAAATTTTTATAAAATATGGCCGACGGTATTGCGTGTGCACCGAGCATTATTCACGTCGGGCCGAGATGTAATCGGCGACACAAACGGCACAATATACGCCGAATTGAAAAATACGTAGCGGTCGCTACGCGCCCCTTTTCCGCTGCTACGGGATATTTTTTTCCGATTTTATTGCTCCCATTTTATAGATCAAGGTGACTTTATTTGTGATTTATTATAACAACTTATTTCGGGGCGCGTCTACTATGGTACAGTAACAGCTTGTTGTTCTAAGAATGTCCACAGACTGATATACAACCGTAGGGCCAGTATGGACTAGTAGCGTTGTACGGAGAAAAAACAGAACTAATTGTATGTTACTTGATACGAGATGAAAAAAAAAAAGAAATTTATTATTGTTTTTGTATTAATTCTTAAAAACTATTTGTTATTTGTTTTTATTAACATCAAAATGACTAATTATTTTTTAACGAGCCATATTCTCTACTTGATAGTAAGTGCTATAAAAGGCCTACTCTCCTTTCTAACAGACCGGCAACGCACATGCAATTCCTTGGTGTTGCAGATGTTCATAGGCGACGGTAATCACTTATCATCAGTTGAGCCGCATGCTCGTTTGCCTCATCTTCAATAAAAAAATCATCATCTGCATCTATTCTCGATTAATTAAGAATGAAAATGCGTTGTCACCCCTGAGGACTAAGATGTAATGCCTCCTTACCAGTAAATGGAGTCTCCGGTTCTTTACAGTTTTTCTTTAATAAATTATTGAAACATTTTATTACAGAAAAACTGTAAAAAAAGACATTTGACAAACTTTTTACGTTTTGTCAGTGTAAATATCATATAATAATAATAATCATCATCATTACAGCCCTTCACAAGTAGACTGCTGAACATAGGCCTCCCCCAAGGAGTGCCACAAAGCACGGTCCTGAGCCACCTGCATCCATCGACTTCCTGCATGTCTTACCAGGTCGTTACTCCATCTCATGCGGGGTCGCCATACACTTCGCCTACAGGTACGAGGCTGCCAATCACGAACCTTTCTTCCCCAACGGTTGTCGGTTCTTCGAGCTATATGGCCGGCCCACTGCCACTTCAGCTTACTAATCCGTTGGGCTATGTCGGTCACTCTGGTTCTACTGCGGATATCCTCATTTCTAAGTTTATCACGCAGAAAAACTCCGAGCATAGCCCTCTCCATAGCTCGCTGAGCGACCTGGAGCTTCCTCATACGGCCAGTAGTGAAGGACTACGTCTCAGATCTCAGATCTAAGTCATTACTGGCAACACGCACTGGTTGTATAATTTCGTTTTAAGGTTTTGAGGTATGTCTGACGAGAAGATGTGTCGTAGTTTCCCGAACGCTGCCCAGCCGAGTTGAATCCGTCGATTGACCTCTCGGTCGAAGTTGGACTTACCTAGTCGGACTATTTGTCCCAGGTAAACATACTCGTCAACAACTTCGAGCTTAGTGCTCCCAACAACTACCGGCATAGGTGTGACATGGACATTGAACATGATCTTTGTTTTGTCCATGTTCATCTTAAGACCTATCCGTTGGGAGACACTATTGAGGTCATTGAGCATGGTGCTTAGATCCTCCAGCGATTCTGCCATAAGGACTATATCGTCGGCAAATCGAAGGTGAGTGATGTACTCGCCATTGATGTTAATACAGTATCCTTTCCAGTCCAGAAGCTTGAAAACGTCTTCCAATGCAGCGGTGAAGAGTTTCGGGGATATAATGTCACCCTGTCTTACACCTCTCTGCAATTAGATAGGTTTTGTACTCTGGTTCTGTACTCAGATAGCCATCGTAGCCCCACTGTACAAGCACTTCAGATCTTCGATATACCGACAGTCAACTTGGCACCGCTGAAGAGACTGCAGCACCGCCCAAATTTCGACGGAATCAAAGGCTTTCTCATAGTCCACATACGCCAGACATAGTGACAAATTGTACTCCTCGGACTTCTGTAACTTGCCGAAGGGTATGTATGTGGTCTATGGTGCTAAAGCCCTTTCGGAAACCGGCTTGTTCGGGAGGCTGGAAGTCGTGAAGTCTGCGTGCGAGACGATTCGTAATGACTCTCGAAAACAGCACGTAGACGCGGCTCAGAAGGGAGATAGGTCTGTAGTTCTTCAAGAGAGCATTGTCACCTTTCTTGAAGAACAAGACCACCGCACTTCTGCTCCACGCCTCCGGTGTAATGCCACCATGGAGGACGGAATTAAAGAGCCTCTGAAGGACTTCCAGTACCGGTTTTCCACCCGCTTTCAGATGCTCCGCTGTAATTCCATCCTCGCCTGGGGCCTTGCCGTTTTTAAGATGCTGGAGAGCCATTCTAATCTCGCTCAGACTGACGTCCGGGATATCCTCGGAATAGTGTCGGATAAGACTCGCTCTTGGATCGTTACTCACACTTGCGTGTGGCTCCAACGATGACGTGTACAGCTGCCCATAGAACCTCTCAATCTCACTCAAAATTTCAGGTGCCCAGGAAACGATGCTGCCACAGTCGGTCCTCAGCTTTGACAGTTGGCTCTTTCTGGCAGACAGATATCTGGCAAAGACTTTGAAGCCTTGGTTCCGCTCGATCGCTTCTTCAATACAAGCTGTATTGAAGTTGCGTAAGTCCCGGCGCATGCATTTGGAGATCTGTCTGTTCAGTTGCCTGTATGCTGTCAAATCTGTTGAAGAATGTAGCTTCTCCCGTCTAACAGCCATGAGATTGAGAGTGTGATCGGAGAGTTTTGTGTTCTTCTGCGGCGGGTCTTGCAGAACTTAGCTCCGACCGCATGGACAGTTTCCACGAGCTTGTCATTCATATCGTCCACTTCATTGCAGTTTTATAGGCACTGAAAACGGTTTTTTAACTCGAGCTGAAAGTTTTCAGGACTTTGGAACAGAGCACGAGGGGGAAGGAGCGTTGACTTCATTAGACGAGACCTCTCCAACTTAACGTTTAGGTTCAGTGTGCCTCTAACCATTCGGTGATCGCTGCCGGTTTTCACCCTCGCGATCACTGAGACATCACTGAACAGTTGTCGTCTGGTCGTCATAATGAAGTCAATCTCATTTTTTGTCGAACCGTCGGGGCTCGACCAGGTCCACTTCCTGTGAGGCCGCTTCTGGAAGAAAGAGTTCATCACAAAGAGTCCCTCTTTCTCCATGAAGTCAGCCAGCTGCTGGCTCCTTCGGTTCCGTTGCCCTATTCCGAATTTCCCTACTTTCAGCTCACCGTTCTCTCTTGTGCCTAGTTTTGCATTGAAGTCTCCCATTAACACCGTATATTGGGTTTTGGAGGAATGCATGGCTCTAGAGATATACTCATACATTTCCTCCACCTCCTCATCGGGGTGTGCCGACGTTGGTGCGTAAGCCTGTATGACCTTCAGCGAATACCGTTTGGTGATTCTGAGTATAAGGTATGCAACCCTCGTCGACACACTCCCGATCTTTACAACGTTGTAAACGAGAGACTTGTGGACGATAGATCCGACACCTCCTTGGGACAGATTTTTTTTTATTCATATAAAGGGCTTTGTCGCTGATGCGATTATGCCACCCTGGTAGTTACAAAAAAATCTTAAATATAATTACTAACAAATAAACTTATTATGTTTACTAGTTACTTAATCTTGGGAAAGATGCTAGCCCTCCCGGTGATAGAGCAAGTTGCCGGATTCGAGGATTATCGTGTCCTCCCCCTCTCTTCGGACTTCGGATTATCCTATAATATGCCAGCGTAACTTATCTATCTCTTCTTCCAGCTCCACGATCTTCTCATCAGTCCTCAGGGTGCGTGCGTTGTACGTTGCCAGGTTGAGTCGTCTAAGGTGGCAACCGAACCTCCACCGGAGATTCTTAGCACCCCCTGCCCCGCCGTTACCATGGTCGCCACCGTAGCCAGGAATAGCGGGGCCGCCGGGGACTGGGGGCCGTCTCTTTGTTACTTTCTTCATAGGGAGGTTTGCCATAGTTGCCATGCTTGGCGAGCGGGTTGGCAACCGCAGTTTTTTTTATTGTAATTTCGGCTACTATCAGGAAGATGCTGCTGCCCATCTCCTGCCTGTTTCCCTTTATCGCCTTTTACGACACCCACGGGAAGATATGGGGTAGTGGATATTCTTGACCGCCACTACACGGCACACCGCCACAACACGGCATGGCGGGGTATAATACGTTGCTTCGTACAAAATTTTAAGATCCTAAATTCACGAGAAATACCCTGTAGGTTTTGATTCCCTTACGAGTGTCGAAGATTTGCGGCACAAACGGCTGTATCTTTTGATTGCGTTATCTTAGAAGTTTGAATGTTTCATAGCTTCAAGAGACAGTAGACTTGACTATTTAATATGATATTTCAGCTTGATACCTCCACGCGTTCCTGAGAAAAAGGGTCTTGAAAGACAGAGACAGACAACAAAGTGATCAGACAAGAGTGATAAGGTTCCGTTTTTTCCTTTTGAGGTACGGAACCCTAATTAGTAATGTCTTACATAATGATTTCTTATTTATTTAAATAAATAGTAATGTAAAATAATACAAAAAGTAATGTAAATACAAGTATTAGAAATGGGATAATTTCTTATCTCTATATATAAAAATCAATTGCTGCTCGTTAATCTCGCTAAAACTCGAAAAAGGCTTAAACAATTTTGATAAAAATTGTTGTGTGCGTCTGAGTGCGTCCCTAAATAGTTTAGATTCACAATTGCACCCGGTAGGTGGCGCTATTGTCGAGATCTAGAAATTAATCGCTAGTAATATATAATTGTAGCTACTTGAAATGCCACCTTCATTATTGTGATATTGTTTATGGTCCTTGCTTATTTAAAAAAACTGCGAAGAATGTACAGAGAGTGCAAAACGCATGCATGCGTTTTTGTTTTAATATATCGAAAAGGCATAGGATTTCACCTTATTTAGTCAGTAATGGCATTTTAAATATATCCAATTGTACCAAGTTAAAATATTCTTGCTTTCTGCATAAACTGTATCACACAGCGTCTCCAAGATATTTGTACGATAAGATAGCTGTTGAACAAAAAAGTTTGATCTCGGTCAGAGAAAAATGTCATCGGCTTCCAGTACCCAGAATTAGACTCGCTGGAGCCAGGGGGTATTTTAAATTCGCCGCTGCTAAAATCTGGAACGATTTGCCACCACCAGTCCAGTCTACCCTATCTCAATATACCTTCCGGCAAAGACGCCGCAAGTGGCTGATTCAACAACAGTGATCCCGTCAAATTGGTGAACATTCTTGTATTTTTGTATTTTGTATCTCATATTTTAGTAACTATTATTTATTGTTTGAATTTTTATTTATTTATTTATTGCTGATAAGTGTGTTTCATCACTTGCCTAAGACCCTGTATGTATACTGCGCAAAGGCTGTGGCAGAATAGCAGGAGTAATGGGTTTCCCGTTACAACTGAGTCACAGACCGTTTTGTCACAATTTATTATTAAGCTGTCTATTTAAATTTGTTTTTTTAACAAACATTGTATAGTTTTGTGGTAAATAAATACTTTTATTATTATTATTATTATTATAAATCATATCAACCGTGACAGTTCAGGGTCAACGCTTATGCTGAAAATTTAATAATAATCTACATACCCGAAACGGCACTTCGAACGCCGTCGGTACCAATAAAATTGTTAATTGCAATATTAAGTGCTGATTTATCACGTGCTCGGCGGCAAAGTAAACACATTTCGAGCAAACCTAAACATGTCTGAGAAACAAAATATCTCAAGGATATGTGAAGTGCGCCAACACATAACATATAACATAACATATCAGAAATAAGAAAATGTCTGCCCCTATTTGTAGGACGTAATAGGCTGCTACTATACTTTTATCAAGAGTGACAAACGCGCTCACAGTCCACCTGATGATAAGTGAATGTTGTAGTTTATAGGCACCAACATCTACCTTCGATTAAAATCAAAACAGGTTTAATCAAAACAACTTTAGCTACTAAATCAAAATGCCTTGTCACCAGATAAAGGATCTAGAGTTGTGTGCTGATTTACAAACTGTGAGGATCTTTACCCTATCGATTGGACCCATTCGTGCTGCAGTCTTATGCAACGGCAGCATTGCTCTACCGTTCAAATGCTAGTTACTCATTTGGCACAACGAATAAGTGTCCAGCGCAGGGGCATGAAAGTTTGCGAATTCTTTGAAAAGAAGGATTGCAAATACTTTGCCAACTTAGGGGCCCCTTATATTTTATTCACATAGAATAAAATATAGTATTGTTATAGAAGAAAGTCACTCTTCTCTGTTCCAATGTTTGCTCCCTTTATACAACTTCACAACGTACACAGATTACAGTTTACTGTTTATCTTCATATATAAAAATTACGTGTCACATTGTTTGTCCGCGATGAACTCTTTAACCAATGAACTGATTTCAATGAAATTTTGCAAACTGTGTACAGTTTGGTCCAACTTGTGAGATAGGATAGTTTTTATCCCGATAAGTGACATTCAATACTTTTTTATTGCGAATTTAAGGATTTTTTATGAGACGGGTCGTTGGAAAGGGCAGAACAACGTCTGCCTGGCCAGCTAGTAATATATATATATATATATATATATATATATATATATATATATATATATATATATTACTAGCTGGCTAGGCAGACTTTGTTCTGTCCTTTCCAACGGACAAACAATATGACACGTAATTTTAATACATAAAGATATATTATAGTAGTTATAAGAACTAAAGTAATATATATATATATATACTTATATCCTCAATATGTTATTTTAGTTCTAAAAAAGAATATAACATATCGAAATAACTCCTCAAGTGAATTAATCCAATTTGCTAATTTTGGCACGAAGCAGTGATATTCCTAAATTGAAGCCTACACGAGCGAATCCGCGAGTAAAAAGGTATTGATTGATAAATATCATATCTATTTACACTGTAAAAAGTCGAGAGTAAAACTCGTAGCGCCACCGTAATGGACAAAGCACTTTCAGCTTGTTACATATACAAAGTGCGCAAGATGCTAAGAACGAGGACTGTAAACAGGCAGTTTTAGATTCGCCTTCCTGACAAACTGTGCCGAGTTACTGCGGAAGGGTGGCGCTCGTGTTTGCGGAATTCTCACTTATCTTTATTCTGACGCGAGCGCGGAACCAATTGATGCGCTTAGTACACAGAAGAACTAAGTAACAGAGCGCTTAACATTTGTATCTATGTATATGGATACAAATATTAAAGATGTCTAATATGAGATAGGTTCCTAAAATGAGAATTTATTGTATTTATAACATATAACAAACATGACATTTGATTGAGTTGGGTTTGTAGTGAATTCCTTATATGAGATACCAGTGGGCTCCCTATATACCTGGTCACACGATAATCCCGGACATGTTTTGACCAACATAACATAACATTTTCCAAACAGCATGCATCTGTGTGCATGCAAAAGGACATACTAATGTATAATGTTTGGAAAAGCTTACGAAAAATCAGCAACTAATGCAAACTTTGTTAATGGTTTTTAGAAAAACGGCCGAGTTATTATTCTTAATATAAATAAACGCTGAATGTTACTCTAACGTATAATTAAAGTCAATTGAAGTCTATTAATTAATTAAATGTATTTTTCATTTAAATGAGTTCAAAAGTGGAGTTGCCTGCAACGAGACCTAACTCAAATTGGGAACCCTAAGTTTCTCATATTAGGATACCTTGATGCTTGCATAGAAAAAGTGTATTATTTTGTTATATCACTTATATTACAGAATCGGTAAGCACTATTGCTAAAATATTTATAGTTTTGAAATATTTTTTTTATAGGATACGGTGACAAACGAGCACACAGTCCACCTGATGGTAAGTGGTTGCTGTGACCCATAGACATCTACATCTATCCTCAATAAAGAATCAAAATGCAGATGCGTTGTCACTCGTGAGGACTAAAATAGAATGCCTCTTTTCCAGTAAAAAGGATCTCCGGTTCTCTACACTCACTAAATGAAACGCAACAGCGTTAAGTTGCTATTTTACGCTGGTATTCTGTGAGAGCGTGGTCCTTCCCCGGTCGAGCCGACCCATTCGTGCTACAACTATACTACTAATATAGCTGCAGCATGGCTTTACCACGTATATAATAATTATTTTACGAGAAATACGCAAAAATGAAAATGGTAGCTCATATTCGACACCTTTACCCTGTTAATACGTAAAGGGAAAAGTTTGCATTCCTTTTTAAGCATATTGCGCGTACAGATAATCGTTTCGTGGGTGCCGTCAGAGGCGACAGAGGAAAACTAAAACAGAAGATTGGCAGCAGCTTCTTCCCGAGAACTACTCAATAAGAATAAAGAAATCTACGGTTGCCAACTCGCCTGCCAATCGTGGCAATTATAACATCGCCCCTACTATATTAAAATAAAAAAGAATACGCAATCTCTGTAACAGCCTGCTCTATGCCAACTGCGGCACGTAGCAACCAATTCTCAGTAAGTCGTGCATGGGAGCAACCGCGAGGGGCGAAGCGCGGGGTTGTTGAGCCGCACGCCAAGGGTAGAATGCATAATTGGGCCGCGTCCGGATTTCTTCCGTGAAATGGTGTAAAAGTAACCTGTAAATTTACACTTCTTTGTGGTTTGTTTCTAAAATCGGTCAATTGAGAAAAGCACACTGTTACTTACTTTAATGAATTAGTTTAACTTTTTATTTGACTCTAGCGACCCGCCCCGGTTTCGCATGGATAGGAATATATTGATGTAGCTTTATTCAGATTTAAGATAATCAAAGACAATTTATTTAATCGACTTTTCGTTTCTTGAAAAAATAATCATATTATTGGGATAAAATATATTTAGATAGCCTCCTGATATTGCTCTCTATCTGGTTGTAAAATTCCATCACGATCGGTTATAGTATAATATATAAAATAGTTATTTGGTTTCATAGCATAAAAATAAAATAAAAAAATTAGGTCATGAATAAATAAACTTTTAATGAAAAGTAAAATCAGAATTTAAAGAACAAATGGTGATTTTTTCAATAGGCGGTTAACATTTATCCATCTAATAAATTATGAATGAATGAATGAATTAATCCATTTTATTCAGGCAAACTGTAATTTTTTAATACGTTAGTGTATTTGTTGGAGTCTTTTCAAAATTTATTCATAGGATAAAGCGCAACATAAACAAATTGAAAATTACAGTTGAATGAATAAAATAATTCAATATTTTCACTTTTGTATTTCGAGCTGATTTATCAATCTTCACATAAAAGTGTACTCATGAGATATTTTTTTTAATAAATAACAGTCCTTCTGATGGTAAGTGGATGTTGCGGCCCATTGACATCTACATTTTATCCTCGATTAAGAATCACAATGCAGTTGCGCTGTCACCCATGAAGACCTAGACGGTATGCCTCGTTTCCAGTAATAAACGGCCAAGTGCGAGTCGAACTTGCGCATGAAGGGTTCCGTACCATCGTAATACACGGTTAGTGGGGAGCCGCTTTTAATTTTTAATTTATCTTTATTTTTATTATTATAGCGGCAAAAAAGAAATACACATTAAGTGAAAATATCAACTTAAATAACAAATCCCAACCCAAGCATACAACTGCAAGACTTCAAGATACTGTAAGTTCATACTGCGTTGATCGAAACAAAATTAATAATTTTTAATATGGAGATAGCCGTGGTTGACTATGACATTGGGACATCATACATATCAGTCCCCGCCCCCGCCCCCCCGTGACCATGGGTGCTGTAAAGTACTCGAAACGTCGGGAATATAAAATAACTTAATATACGCGATAAAATCCGTCAAACTAGTTTTATTTAAATGTGTAGTGTTCGAGTAAATATAAGAAATCATTATGAAAATTTCAACTGTCTACCTGTTACGGATCATGAGATACAGCCCGCTGACAGACAGACCGACGGACATGGGAGGCTTAGTAATAGCGTCCAGTTGATTTCCCTTTGGGTACGGAACCCTAAAAAGGGTCTTCGGTAACCAAACGAAATGAGCAGACACATTCATGCTGCACCTATGAAGAGCTGCAGCATGGCTCTACCACGTATAATACACGTATAAATATTTTAAAATGGCATCATTTAAAGGCTCATGTCTCGGCCTGCAGTTGAACAATAACGTGAGACGAATTGCCAAAGTTATTTCAAGTTTAAGCAAGGGCGAGAGTACATTGTTATGCTTATTTGTGAACGGGACGCAAGTGCCTTTCTCGGTTGTCGAATACACGACATTGGCCATAAATAACAATTTAACGTTGCTGTGGCTGGAGTCGATCGAGCGTAACGGGTGGCAGGGTAGGATTCAAAATGATAAATATTGCCCATGTTTTATAGCTTATTTACATAACAATATAAGGTGTGGTAGCTCTGGGGCTTAGTGCTCGTTATATATATATATATATATATATATATATATATATATATATATATATATATATATATATATATATATATATATATATATATAATTAATTAAGTGGATATATAGTGGATATACGTGGTAGAGCCATGCTGCAGCTATATTAATAGTATATTTGTAGCACGAATGGATCGGCTTCACCGGGGAAGGACCACGCTCTCACAGAATACCAGCGTAAAATAGCAGCTTAATGCTGCTATGTTTCGTATGGTGAGTGTAGAGAACCGGAGACCCTTTTTACTGGAAAAGAGGCATTCCATCTTAGTCCTCACGGGTGACAACGCATCTGCATTTTAATTCGCAATCGCAAACGAGGATAGTTGTAGATGTCTATGGGCCACAGAAAATACTTATCATCAGGTGAACTGTGTGTTCGTTTGTCAGCCTTTTTCTATAAAAAAAAATATATCTGTGACTAATGTATGGGCATTATTAAAAGAATTTTTCAAAGAAAAACAGCCATACTCCAGAATATAATAACTCTTTTAAATTTCTAGTAAAAATTGGCTGACATTATATTGTAAGTATGTTCCTCTTAATACACAAGGCACGAGCCCTTAAGTACCCTAAATTTCTTATTTTTTTTCTTTTATTTTTTTTTTTTTAGGATAAGGGTGACAAACGAGCACACAGTCCACCTGATGGTAAGTGGTTGCTGCGGCCCATAGACATCTACATCTATTTTCTATTAAAAATCAAAATGTAGATGCGTTGTCACCCGTGAGGACTAAGATGGAATGCCTCATTTCCAGTAAAAAGGGCCTTATCCTAATTAATATTTAAAAATCAGTATATTATATATATATAATATACTGATTTTTAAATATATATATATATATATATATATATATATATATATATATATTTTGTAGTTTAAAAATAAACAGTTAAAACGATCACAATATAATAAACCACGTTCACGTTCGAAAGACTGTGTTGTTGGCGCCAGACCAAATGGGCCAACTCGATGAAATGCAACGTGCACATTGGACAATAACAGCCGTGATAGCACTGAGGCTTAGTGCTCACTATAAATATAACAGTACGCTAGTAACACGGGTTTGATCCCCGCCGGCACCAATAAAATTGTTGATTGCATTTTAAGTGCCGGTTTACCACTTGCTCGGCAGTGAAGGAAAACAGCGAAAAGAAACTTGTATGTCTGAGAAATCCAAAAAAATAATAATTAGAAGGCATGTGAAAGCCATCGTCAACAAAAAATCGTGTATGTACACTGGGGCAGCGAGGCGCTCATTTACTTGTCCTAAAACCCTCTCATAAATGAGAGATGGCCCAGGAGTGTGACGTATATAGGCTGTAACTATTATGTACGTGTTCGTGTACATTTACTGATTGGCAGGACTTAAAAGTCCGTTTTTGTAGATACTACCCTCTTACCTATTTTGCCGCCAAATAGCAGTTTCAGCACAGCTGTATTTCAGTCTGAAGGATATTGAGAGCCAGTATATTTACAGGCTTAGTTTATAAGTGGTAGAGCCATGCTGCAGCTCCTTATAGGTGTAGCACGAATGTGTCGGCTCATTTCGTTTGGTGAGTGTAGAGAACCGAAGATCCTTTTTAAGGTAAGCTCACAGAATACCAACGTAAAATAGCAGCTTAATGCTGCTGAGTGGTGCAGGCAGGTGGACTGTGTGCTCGCTTGTCACACTTATCCTATAAAAATTCTGTAAGGCATGGCATCCACCTTAGTGCTCACATCAGAGCCTTCTTTGACAAAGTTGGTTGAAGGTATCCATGGACGACATTAGTCAATTCCTTGAAAGTAACCTTCAGGTTACTTATCATCAGGTAGAGTGTAAGTTAGTTTGTCACTTCATATGAATAGAAAAAAAAACTTTATTTTTAATCAAAATATTCATTATTTTGATTAAAAAAGAACTAACAACATCATAGTCTCGATCACCTACCACAAGTATACTTAGTTTTTCAACTTGATTAGAACAAAAGTCATTTTTTCCGATCATCCAATACTATATCAATTATTCATTATTCTATATCGATAATAAGACACAAACTATACATTTAGAAGAAAGGAACAAAGAAAGAACATATTTTTATTAGATGCCGCAACTTGCTTTCACAAAACACTAATTTTACAAATAGCAAAAAATACCACAAATTATTTTATATTTTAAACCGAAAAACATATATAAGTACGCAGTGCGCATTAGAACAAGATCATGTAAGTTTGTCATGCGCGGCAACATAAAACGAGTACGATCTTCTCTCATTAGACAGTACATCGAAATATCGCTTCGTCAAGTCTTAAAAGCATAATCGTACGCTTTGCCTTTTACATCGCTTGGCTGATCACACAGCGGCCCATTTAGTTTCGTGCTCACGCCGGTAATTTACACATGGAAAATAATAGTATGTGAAACTGACTCGTGTGATTTAAACGTAGTCGTCTAAGTTAAAATTAAAACAAACAAACCTGACCTGGGAGATCCACCGTACAATTTTTTTTATAAGGGTGACAAACGAGCACACAGTCCACCTAATGGTAAGTGAATGTTGTGGCCCGTTTACATCTATCTTCGATTACGAATCAAAATGCAGATGCGTTGTCACCCGTGAGGACTAAGATGGAATGCCTCGTTTCTAATAAAAAGGATCTCCGGTTCTCTACAATCACCATACGAAAAACAAAGCAGCGTTAAGCTGCTATTTTACGCTGGTATTCTGTGAGAGCGTGGTCTCTCCCCGTCGAGCTGACCCATTCGTGTTACAACTATACTACTAATAAAGCTGCAGCATGGCTCTACCACGTAAAAAGTAAGAAGTAAAAATAGTAATTTTAGAAAATTAATTAGGCACAAGCAAAATGGTTACACAATTATTTAAATAACCTGGCTGGGTAAAAAAAAACCCTCTGCACGGCACTCTCACATTTAGGACGAATCTAGTAACACTTCATATGTTAAAACGATAGAGCGTGCCAAATAAATATGTATGCACACATACATATAAACTCTCGAAATACATTACCATTATCCATTACCCTCCCTGGGGCAGTCGGGTAAAAATATTAATACTATATATTTTTTCATGCACAATTTACTAGCTCGTTTCATTATGGAGAGCGTCCAGTTGAGTTACTCATACATAATACGAACTAATGTGGAGAAATATGTTACGTTCCCCTCATGGACGCGTAATACAGACTAAAATGTAATAAGTAAAGTAAAGTTGCAGCCTATTTACGTCCCACTGCTGGGCACAGGTCTCCTCTCGTGCTGCGCCAATGCGTGTTGGCGAACTTCACATGAAAACAACAACAAAATTGCAATTAACAATTTCATTGGTGCCGGCGAGGATTGAACCCGGGTTGCTCGAGTACTGTGAAGCTTACAGCGAGCGCTAACCATCTGAGCTACGGCGGCTCTAACTACTAAAATGCTACTAAAATGTGTTTCACGTGCAATATGTGTTAAAAATTACACTAAATTTACAGTTAAATTACATTTAAATTTAAATTTACAGCTAAATTTATAGTTAGTAACGTTGTGTAAAATAAAATAAATAAAATATTATTTTATTTAACGTACTCGTATGTATCGAAAACGATAAACGATACCTTATGCATTTGCACTTAATATGATACGAGGATGTTAGCTCTTTTTTGTACAAGCAGCTAGCTATGCTGGTTTAAAAAGACCAGTATCACTGCAACCTGCAAGTGGTCGCTGGTATGGCTATAGTTCACTGCTAAGCCCTAGCGCCAATTAATAGAAGGAGTTGCTTACCTCTGAGCAATTTCACTTCTTCCGGGCTAAATACATAGCTTCCCTGATAAGAACCTGAGACCTTTTTTACTGGAAACGAGGCATTCCATCTTAGTTCTCAGGATTGACAACACATCTGCATTTTGATTTTTAATCCAGGATAAATGCAGATGTCTATGGGCCACAGCATCCACTTACGGGGTGGAGTGCGTGCTCGTTTGTCATCCTTATTTTATAAAAAAAAATATAATTGTTGAAAGTGCAAATTAAGAATACTTATCCACGTGCCTGACTGAGACCTTGGTTTAACATATTGAAGTAAAACATATCGGGGATTTGGCACATCCGGCAAATTTTATATTATTAAAGTACATATGAAATCGGACAAAAGGTATTGGGGCGGCGTGACAAATTTTTCCCCTCGAAGACCACCTGAGAAATTAGAGATCTGTGATCTGTTCATGGACGTGTAGGCCTTATAATTAAAACTTTAATTAAAATAAACGTTACATGTTATAATTTCATTTTAATTTATAATGGCGTTCAGCCAGATTTATTATTATTATTATTGGGGTATGTATAAAGTTTTCTCATCTGGTTGGGCAGTATAAATATATAATTGTAAATGAAAATGGTAAACATACATAAATATGAATAAAATAAAATAAATACATAAAAAATACATAAATATATAAAAACCCAACCAGATGGAAGCCCTCGGCAGGGGAGAACAGACGGGATTATTATTATTATATTATTATTTATTATATTTATTTATTTATTCATTCTTTCAGCCAGCGTTCTTGGCACGATACCGCGGGGAGTAGGAATATATGATAATTAAGTTTCTAGTTTTAGTTTTTTTTTTATTATCATAGTTTTTAATATTGTAGATAAAATTAAGTATAATTTATAATAAACATACATCCTAATTTAACATAAAATATCAGAATTATTCATACCAATAAATAAAAGTGTTTGCCTGTAATATCGAAATAACTATATTTTTTTGAGTTGGTTATTTGCATGATATTAAAACATGAGTAAAAAATTAAAAATTTTTGTCTGTCTGTGTGGCTGAGGTAATTTTCGGAATGGCTGAACCGATTGTAAAGAAACTTCACGAAAGGATAAGGCGCAATGTTGAATGACCTAGGCTATGTTTTATCCGATAAAATTTGAAGATTTTTAAAAAAAAATTGATAAAATAGTTTTTGATGATTCTTAAATTTAAATAACGCCTAATTAATAGATCCACGCAAGCGAAGCTGGGTGCATCGCTAGTTTATAATAAATTCTAAATTCAAAAGACAAGCCGACCATTATTTGAAAAAAATAATTTTAAACATCTCGGTCCATCAAATAATGCTTAATTCCGCAAAATATAATTTTTACGTAGACTAGACTAGACTAGTCCTGAAATTATAAAGATGTTTCATTTTACAGTCGTGAAGACATTTACTGAACGCAACCAGTATCTAGTTATATCATAGCTTGCACGTAAAATGAAAATGAAAATTCCATTTCGAACTCATTCGAGCTTCAGCGTGAATCGCCGTGGCTTATAGCTAGGAACTTTCATTTACCGACTTTACTGTTATGAAGCAATGCAGTATCGAATATCAATATTAGAACTGCTTTGATTCCCGTTCCAAAAGCCTTCAATCTCTAATGGAAATTGTTTCATAAAAATGTAAATGGAAAATAAAGAAAAAATCTTCACTTGATTTGAACAATGCAATGTGTAAGTATCATCTAACTAATTTGGTGACGTAAATAAGTTATTTTCTTACCGTCGGATAGTTTTTTTTTTAATAAAATTAAAGGAAGGGGCTACTGTAGCCAATGGATATCTGCAACCAACTTTACAACAAAGATGGCTACAGAAGCGTTGCACCTAGGACTAAGATGATAGGGCTACGCGATAAAATCCGTAAAATTAGTTTTGTGGTCTATCAAATCTGATATGTTAGGACGAACCTTAATATGCTGACATACTGCAAAATTAACGGAGCATCGGTGACTCACATCGGCGATATGTTCTTTTAAAAAAACTTCCGAAAAACGTCGTTAAACATTTATAAAATGTGCCCAAAACGTTACAAAAGTAAAAATTAAACGCCATAAAATTCCTTAAATTAGTTTGATTCCTTTTTTAACAATTTTACCGAGTTTTAAATTTCAGGAATAAAGAATAGGAGAGCTATTTAACGTGGAAGCCTACATAGTGTAAAAATACTAAATCTACATTAAATTTCTGGACTATCAATATTTTATCTTGTCTTGTTCTATTATAAAATGTTTCGATAAAACGGAAAGCAATAATAAAATGACAGTAATGGCGCCAACTACTACGGCGGTAACACGACTTGGCATCGCACACAGCTGATAACACTCCGTGTATTCCAATCGCAACATTGTTGGCAATCCGCCAAGTCTCTTAATTGACCACTGAACAATTTTGCATAGGCCAATTAGCTCTAATACTCCCGTATGCACTCGCCTCATTATGTTAAATATAGACATAGTAGCGGTTAACGTATTCTCTGCGATGAAAACCTTGAGACGACCTGGCCAAAAATATTATGTTAAGACACCTAGTAAAGAAAATGTTTAATAGTAGTGTGATAAACAAGCACACAGTTCACATGATGGTAAGTGGTTGCTATGACCCGTAGACATCTACATTTATCCACAATAAAGAATCAAAATGCAGATACGTTGTCACTCGTGAGGACTAAGATGGAATGCCTCTTTTCCAGTAAGAAGGGTCTCCGGTTCTCTACACTCACCATACGAAACACAGCAGTGTGAAGCTGCTATTTTACGCTGGTATTGTGAGAGCGTGGTCCTTCCCCGGTCGAGCCGACCCATTCGTGCTGCAACTATACTACTAATAGAGCTGCAGCATAACCCTACCACGTATAAATTTATTATGATTAACATTATCACAATCTCTTCTCACCTAATTTAATTCTAAGCTGAGTCTTAATTGCAGCATCCACATTAGTTTTATAAAAATTCTATAACCTTGTGACAGATTGATCATCTGACAGATGTTAAGTATTAACATTTTCATTTTTTAAACTGCAGATTTTTAAATTTAACCGAAATGTAAATTTCTTTTGATTATTAGTAAAACATCCCAAAAACTTCTTTTATTCAGTGTCAATTCAAATCAATTTATACTAATTTTCTCATCTCATATACATTTATAAAAGGTGGTAGCTTATCGTTTTGAGTGTAATTATTTTCTTTTCATATCCGATAATATTTTAAAATATATATTTCGGGTATTTTCCGAAATACACTGTGACCACTGTAAGGTGTGACGTCAATTCAGTATACTATAAAGCCATTCCTTTTTAGTTTGCTATACTGGTTACTGTCTGTAACGGAACGCAGTCCAGTATATTGCCATCCCCATTTTCGACACTGTTTTCAAATGCAAATATTCATCATGTGCACATTTTCTGTTCAACAAGAAAAATTATTATTTGAATGTTGTTGCTTTTAAAACTTAAATGTCCGAGTTTATTTGAATAACAATATTAATTAATAAGAATAACAATCATACGTGGAAGCTGTTAAAACTCTAGGCGCTGTTATGTTTTTATGATCACGTGATCAGAGTACGGAGAGCACCTTGCCTCGAAAGCGCCAGTGCTCACAGTACAAAAATGGCGGCGATTTATGACGTCATATATTTCCCTAGGGTATTACGGCAGTATACTGGTGGTAGTCCATAACAGAACGTATTTTTCACCAGTGAGAGCAATGAGCAGTGCTCGCTGTGTATATTTCAACACGGCCTTTCCGTTTAAGCTTACTTAGTAAAATCTGAAGAATTTGAGAATTGTTTCTCTGTCACTCCAAAGTCATTTTTTTTGCTGTGTTTCTCTTTAAGTTAGATTAGTCTAAAGTGAATTTTGCAGTAGGTGGCACAATGAGTTTCACTCTGGACTTTTTAAAGTGTAAATTTAAAAATAAAAATAACTTAACCACGGTGCTACCAACCGTGTCCAGATTTTGTGATTTTCTTTTTTGCCAGTAATCAACTTATTGTAAACATGAATCTTCTTATACCTCACCTATCAAGTAAAGATGTGAACCATCTTTTAGACACAACAAATACATAGTTTGGGTATGACCACAATCTGTGAAGTCGTTCAAAAGTTACACGAACACTAACTAACGATTATGTACAAAGCAAAGGATCTATATGGGACCACATATGAAGCACCGGCTTTCAAATAAAAAAGAATCATCGAAATCGGTTCACCCAGTAAAATGTTATGAGGTAACACACATAAAAAAACATACAGTCGAAAGGAGTACCGGCTCCTTTTTGAAGTCGATAGAAAACTAACAGTTATACAATCAATTGCACTAATTTTATATACATTTATGTGGAAATTATTCATTACGAAGTTTTCACATGTGGATTAGAAAATAAAAGGTAAAATCACATGCTAAGAAAGTTTGCGATAAAGGCAGGCACCAATTATCTTTTAACCTAACCTAGAATGAAAAAGACTACTAACGCCTACTAACAAGTTATGTTTCCCCGTCACAATTAAGAAACTCTGTCGCTAAAATTAGCTTTAATGTATCGAAAATCAGTGCTAACTCATGCCATTAAAAAGTCTGCAAAAGCGAACGTATGCATTTTGTCGATATCTTCTGGCATTATGTATTGGGTCAGTGAACCGAAACCAAACATTGTTAGAACTATGAAAAACTCCCTAGGCGAAAGTTTATCGATATAATTGGCGATATATTGAAAATGGGCCAAACCAAGAGTACCTTTAACCGACGAGCGTATATGCGTAGGTATATGGATGTGGAGGAAGCGAGAGAGGTGTGTCAGTATCGTGTAAATGTAAGTCCATAGTCTCTGCCTACCCCTCTGGGTGACAGGCGTGAGTGTTTATGTGTATGTATGAAAAACTTTATTGTTTATTAAATACAGATTATTTAGGTGATTTACGTACAAACATTTATCCCAGAATGGCGGACAAATTGCAAACTTGACAACGCTGACAAATTGACAAATTGCTAACTATTTCACGATGGTATAGTAACGTACTTAGTTATACATACGAGTACGTACATATCATATAATTCTAAATGATCAGTTATAATAGTTATATAGGCTTACGATCTTCGCGATTATTTCATCACTACAACAAGTTGTCACCCCTAAGGATGGAATGCCTCGTTTCAAGTTAAGCGGCACTGTTATTCTCTACACTCACCATACGAAACAGTGCATTAAGCTTCCATTTCACGCTGGTATTCTATGGTCCTTTTCCGATCGACCCATTCGTGCTATAAATATACAATGTGGCTTTACAACGTATAAATACTTCAACAAAATGACTGCGTTATATAGGTACTAGCGGGATTTCATTTTCATTCGTACATTGTTCACTCGCCCTCTCTCCTTTTCTCCTCTCTCTTGTACCACTTTAACTCAGCAGGGTAGTAGCTCGGTGACCCGATTGCGAAATGCATTGTCCTGCAACTTGCAACGTGCATTTGTGTAATTCAGCTGCATTCACAGCTGGATAATAGATGCCTCGTTCAGAAGACGTGAGCGGTGCCATTCTTACTATGCCATTGTCACATAAACATGTTTTTTTAATTCTTTTTTAATTCATAAATTTATTTAATATTTAAAATTGTTAAATGCTTAGATTTTAAAGTCATTCATCTTCTTCGCCCGCTCGTCATTCTACTGCTGGATAGGGGCCTTTTCTGTTGTAAGGACTGGCGATCGTAGATCCAGAGATCTCGCACCTTTGACGCAGCTCCCTGTACTGGGTATTCCCTCGCCACCAATTGCGTTTGGACCAGGACAGCAGAGTGTGTGCCTGCGGTACTACCATATATAAGAGGTGTCACAGATAAAATTAGCTACATCTTAAAGCGAGCTTCGAAGATTAGTCAGTTCTTACCATACCTCAAGTGCAATTTTTCTCTACGAGATGCAGGAATGTACAAGCTTCATTGTGAATGTGGTCTCTCATATATAGGGCAAACAAAACGATTTTTGAAAACCCGCATAAAAGAACACATAGCTGTCGTGAAACACTAACGTTCCGGGAAGTCTGCAGTTTGTGATCATATCCCAGACGGCCCCCGCCATTACATTAAATTTGATAAACCACGAATTCTCGCGAAAGAACATCTATTCCTGCCAAGGATGATACGTGAGGCTATTGAAATTAAAAAACATCCTAATTTCAATAGAGAGGGAGGCTGGGTACTACCACCAGCTTGCGATCCTTTAATTACTAAAATTAAAACTAAACCCAAGCATACCACTGCAAGACTTTAAGACACAGTAAGTTTATTCTGCTTAGATCGGACCAAAATTAATAATTAAAAAAGCTGAAGGTACTCCGGGTTAACTCTGACATCGGGACGTCAATCACAATCGTCAATCAGTCCCCCATGACCATGGGTGCTGTAAAGCACCCGAAACGTCGGGAATTAATAACAATAAGTTAATTAATCGCGATAGAATCCGTAAAAGTAGTTTTATTCAATGTGTAGCGTTCGCGTAAATATAACAAATCACTAAATAATTTAACAGCAGGCAGGAAATTACAAAATGGAACCTATAAATATGAATATAAAATATGAAAATTCGAAGATAAAAAATGTTGAATCAGTTATGTTTTAGGTATAAAAATTGACAAAAATTTAAACTGGAAGCTTCACATTGACCAGGTTTGTACAAAATTAAACCGGTTTGTATATGCTTTAAAAATATTGAGAAAAACAATATCACAAAAAGCAGCCCTAGCTGCTTATCACGGTTATGTGTCTTCAGTATTATTATATGGTCTGCCTTTGTGGGGGAATTCTGTTGATGTGATTAGAGCGTTTAAATTACAAAAGAAATGTGTGCGAGCTGTATGTGGTGCGTGGTTTCTTGATAGCTGCAAGCCATTGTTCAAAAAGATACGCGTAGTGCCTTTGCCGTGCATGTATATCCGAGAAATATGTATTTTTGTAAAGCGACACCCGAATTATTTCAAAATCCACGCTGAATCTCTCGAAAGGCAAACAAGGCATAAAAATAGATTATTTCATCCCAAATGCAATTCTAGATTTTATGCAAACAGTGCTCCTATGATGGCTATTAAAATATGTAATAAATTACCCAATAACTTAAAGAAATGCCTTTGAATAAATTTAAAATTGAGATTAATAAATGGCTTCTTGACAAGTGTTATTATAGTGTTAAGGAATATTTTAATTGGTTGCAATATTATTAAATGTATTATATAATTTATCTATTTTGACATTATGTACAATTAAATTTGATTATTTTTAGATATATTTGCACACCGGTACAACTCCCGGTAGAATATTATTGAGACTTACTCTTATACTAAATACCTGTATTACCTACACATTTTATTCTGCAAATAAAGATTTTGACTTTGACTTTGACATAACAAAATCAAATCAAGTCGTCGCTACGTCTTTTGAACAATATTTTACCGACATACCAATCTTAACTACAAAGTCACTTAATTTCTCCCCGGCTGTCGCCGAGTTCTTACTGAAATGTTATCAGGTGATATTGTAAAATATTTCAAAATTATTGATATTAAGAAAACAGCAGATCTATGGGGGATTGCTGTTAAAGTTATTGCGTCTATAATATACGCGATCGCACTCCAACTTGCTATTACGTTCAATGCTAGTATCGAATCTGCTGTGTTTCCTGATTTAATGAAACATAGTAAAGTTACACCTTTATTTATATCTGGCACAAAATTGGACCCCACTAATTTTAGGCCTATTTCTGTAGTGCGAACACTCAGTAAAATTATTGAAAAAGTTATTCTAGATCAAATTTTAAGTTCTTTTACTGTAAATAAATTCATCATCATCATCATCATTACAGCCCTTCACAAGTCCACTGCTGAACATAGGCCTCCCCCAAAGAATGCCACAAAGCACGGTCCTGAGCCACCTGCATCCATCGACTTCCTGCATATCTTACCAGGTCGTCACTCCATCTAGTGGGGGGACGCCCTACACTTCGTCTGCCAGTACGAGGCTGCCACTCGAGAACCTTTCTTCCCCATCGGTTGTCGGTTCTTCGAGCTATATGGCCGGCCCATTGCCACTTCAGCTTACTAATCCGTTGGGCTATGTCGGTCACTCTGGTTCTACTGCGGATATCCTCATTTCTGAGTTTATCACGCAGAGAAACTCCGAGCATAGCTCTCTGAGCGACCTTGAGCTTCCTATATTAAAGTAATAAATTACTTATTTTATATAATGTATTTATTTATTTATTTATTTAACAATTTATGTACACACAAAATAATGTTACAAGGAAGAGAAAAAAAAGATATTTTGTACAAAGGCACTGCTTATTTCATATTGAAATTTCTTCCAGCAGGCCTGATACTGGACAAATTAAAAGAGAAGCTGATCTAGTGTTGTAATTACTATTAACTTATTATAATAAAGTACGAGGGTGGATTGAAAAGTACTCGGCCTAACACAGATCCATTCAATTCTAAAAATCAAATCTACCCACATTATTTAGTTCAGTTCAGACTAGTTCATTGTGTGAAGTTCGAAACGTGTGCGATAATTAGTTGTGATTTTATAAATTTATTAACAAAATAATCGGACATAATTTCCGCGAATGGAGCAAATCGAGCAGCGTGCCGTCATTAAGTACCTCCATAAGAAGGGGCTATCATCAAAAGCCATCCATGATGACATGGTCAGTACATTAGGCGATTGTGCTCTGTCATATTCATCCGTCAAATAATGGATAGCAGAATTTAAGCGTGGTAGAGAGAGTGTGAAAGATGAACCCCGCTCTGGAAGGCCTTCGACGTCAACTACTGACGAAAATATTAAAAAAGTACTTGATTTAATAATGGGAGACCGCAGATTAAAAATTAGAGAGATAGCCGAGATTATAGGCATCTCTTATGAACGAACTCAAAACATCATTGTCAACGAGTTGGGTTTCCACAAGGTGTCTGCGAGGTGGGTTCCGCGACTGCTTTCAGTTGAACAAAAAAGGACGCGATTGACTATTTCACGCGACTGTTTGGAGTTATTTGAAGCCGATGCAGATGATTTTTTGAATCGTTTTGTTACTATGGACGAAACATGGGTTCATTACTGTACACCGGAAACAAAACAACAATCAAAACAGTGGAGAAGACCTGGTTCACCACCCCCTAAAAAGGCTAAGTCGATTTTGTCGGCAAATAAGGTGATGACTTCAGTATTCTGGGACTCGAAAGGTGTGATTATGATTGATTATCTTGAAAGGGGTCAGAATATAAACTCTGATTACTACTGCACCTTACTACGTCGTTTACGAGAGGAAATAAAAGAAAAAGGTCGAGGAATGCTCAGAAGAAAAGTCCTGTTTCATCAAGATAACGCCCGTGTTCACACGTCGGTACAGTCAATGGCTGAAATTCACAACTGTGGCTTTGAACTGTTACCGCATCCGCCGTATTCACCTGATCTGGCACCATCAGACTTCTTTCTGTTCCCTAACCTAAAAAAGCACTTGGGAGGTCAAAGATTTTCGACAAACGACGAGGTCAAAGCAGCTGTAGACGCATATTTTGACTCTAAGGAAGAATCATTTTTTTTCAACGGTCTAAATGCTTGGAAGGGGAGGTGGCAAAAGTGTATTGAACTTGATGGTGATTATGTAGAAAAATAAATAAAAATATATGATTTAGTATTTGTTTATTTTCTTGGTTAGGCCGAGTACTTTTCAATCCACCTTCGTAATTATTATTATAATAAATTACTCCTTAACAATCAGTTTGGATTTACAAGCGGTCGCTCGACAACTGATGGCGGTGTTGAGCTCATCAAACATATTTTCTGTGCATGGGAAAATTCAGAAGATGCTTTGGTTATATTTGTAATGTTTCCAAGGCCTTCGACTGTGTTCACCATGAGACATTAATCAGGAAGCTACATCATTATAGTGTAAAAAACATAGCGCTTAAACTTATTATGTCTTATCTAAATAATAGAATGCAAACAGTAGTTATGAATGGATGCAGTTCTTCCAGATCGGTAGTATCTATGGGTCTTTCTCAGGGCTCAGTTCTTGGTCCCTTTCTGTTCTTAGTTTATAATAATGACTTAGCTTACTTGGTAGGGAATAACCAAGATATAGTATTATTTTGCTGATGATACTTCATTGATTTTCCGACTAAAAAGCAATTATTGAAATATGACAAAGTGAATAATGTTATATCAAAAGTAGTACACTGGTTAACAATTTGCTTTTGAACGGTAATAATACAAAATTTATTAAATTCACTACACCTAATGTTAAACAGGTAAATACCAATGTGAAGAAGAAGTAGCTTAGAAGAATTAGGCGAGGCCAGGGCGGGCGAAGTCATTAAACATATTTCATTGTTTAAATATTTTATACGTGGTAGAGCCATGCTGCAGCTATACTAATAGTATGTTGTAGCACGAATGTGTCGGCTAGACCGGGTAAGGACCACGCTCTCAAAGAATACCAGCGTAAAATAGCAGCTTAATACTGCTGTATTTCGTATGATGAGTGTAGAGAACCGGAGACCCATTTTACTGGAAAAGAGGCATTCCATCTTAGTCCTCACGGCTGACAACGCATCCGCATTTTAATTCGCAAATGAAGATCGATGTAGATGTCTATGGGCCACAGCAAACACCATCAGGTGGACTGTGTGCTCGTTTGTCGCTCTTATTTTATAAAAAAGAATTGGTATTTTCATTGTAAAATACCCAGACCGGCTACAGGAAGTGACGTCAGAAGTGCGTGTTTCTGTGTCATGTTAATTTAAAGGTTATGATTTAAATATATATATATATATATATATATATATATATATATATATATATATATATATATATATATATATATATATTATAGCTCAGTAAGTCATGACATGAAGTACATGGTATGCTAATGTTTTGGAATCCTTATGATGTAGGCAAACTTTTTAAATAGTTGGCCACACAGATCCTATACGTTTTTTTTTTTCACCAGAGGTGCTCAAATTTAGCAGTTAAATAAAGTAAAAAATTTAAACTTATGTTCAGTGCCGTCTTAGAAAATACTACCCATAGTAGTTGAAAACTTTTAAGGGTAATTTACAAACATCATTATTAGGGAACACATTAAAAGAAAAAAATCCGATCTAGGCATTAAACTGCGGACGTGATGACCACAAATGTGAGCAGAAGTAAGAATTTTCGGAATTTTATAAAACATGGTGTAGACCGCGAACCGTTCGGGATATAATTTTTTTTTAGGGAACCGAGGCGACCTCCCCCCAGCCCAAACACGTACATACCAGATTACCCACCATTACTGGGACAGCCTGTATATATAAATCTATCATATATTTTTAGAATGAATAGGCGACTTTCAACTTGTACATATTTCTTGACAATTTCCGCTCAAAGGTTTAAATACGCCTTAGAGATATTCCAGGAGAACGTGAAAAAAGGATGCAAGTGTCGCAAACGTGCAAAAGCGCACTGAAACATTCCGTACAGTCGGAAACAAAGTAACGTAAGGCCGTATGACAAATTAATAAAGACTGTATTCGCTCGCATGTGATGCCAGTTTACGTAGTAGTGTATCACACAAAGGCTGTCAGTGATGTAAAAATGTACCTGACGCGGGAGCACAGAGGTACATTTTGTGAAATGTTGCTTTACATGCAGTGTTCAGTATATGTATGTATATTATTTAGGTTGTTTACAGCAATTATTTTAAGAGTTTGGTTAATTTTCTCTTTTATGTAGTCTTTTTGATTTTATAGAAGATTTTTGTAAGATACAGTAACAAATCAGTTACTAGATATTGATCGCCGGTTTGCTACTCCGGCAATATCGCTAATAAATAAAACTTTGAAGTGGACTTTGATACGTAAAAATGGTGCGATTTTATGTATTAAATGTGTGAACTCTATTAGTTAACGGTTTAATTGACGGCTCCGTGGCGCAGTGGCTTAGCAATGACTTGTTACGCTGGGGGCAGCGGGTTCAAATCCCGCACGGAACAAGTATTTGTATGGCCTATAAATAATTGTTCCGAGTCTGGATGTTTGTTCTCGTGCAATCTATATTTGTAAACTGTTACCACAATACAGGAGAAAATCATAGTGTGGGGGTAACGTTCTTTAAAGAAAAAAAAAATTAGTGGGCACGATGAAAGAAGTGATATGGAAGAAGTGGTAGAGCCACACTGCAGCTATATTAATTGTTGAACGTATGGGTCGGCTCGATTGGGGTAGGACCACGCTCTCTCAGAATATCAGCGTAAAATAGTAGCTTAAGGCCGTGTTCCGTATGGTGAGAGTAGAGAACCGGAGACCCTTTTTACTGGAAATGAGGTATTCCATCTTAGTCCTCAGGGCTGGCAACGCATCTGCATTTGGATTCTTAATCGAAGATAAATGTAGATGTCTATGAGCCACAGCATCCACTTACCATCAGGTGAACTGTGTGATCGTTTGTCACCCTCATTCTACATAAAAAAGTGCTTCTATGGTGATATATCCTACTTCTTAGAAATATCTTTATCTAAGACTTCTTAGATAAACATATTTCTAAATTGTATAGTTCCTCTTCTGCCTTGGTGTCTGCCTGGGTGAATACCACCTTCTTACCAGGTGGCCTAACACTACGTTACTTTTAGACTCTGAAACGGCTACGGGAATACGGGCGTCAAAGGCGATACGACTGACCATGAAGCAGTGTACGATCGCTGCTTGGTGATCGCAACATCATTTCTGGGTCTGAATGGTATAGAGACCCAGCAGTATAATTAAAGGTTGTGAAGCATTATATCTTAGACCTAGGGTTGAAAATGCATTTGTGGCCTTCATTTCTTGTTTGAAATTGGTTGTAAGTATCCAAGGGCTGCAGTGACCGCTTCCCATCAGGTGGCCTGAAGTTCGTTTGACACATTAGTTTTAATTAAAGAAACTTAGCATATTGTCTATGTTTCTTTGTTGATCTAAATCTCCAAATTGACTGATTCTATCGGACGAAGAAGAAGAATATACCAAAAATAATACTATTCTTATTTTGCCGTCTTAGGACGGCAAAATAATCTCTTAGACGCTTTAATATTATAAATAATCTTCAAGAGAGAAAATATCACTAAACCTAAGAAAGATGAGAATCTTTCGCAATTATTCGAAAATAATTGTTCGGAAGTGAAATCCGATAAGACTTGGTCTGCTCCAACAATTAATTAAATTGAAGTCATTTTAACGAGCTCTGGAGTTGTTTGTAGATATCATTAGATTATTTAAAGATAGCCATATTTTTTACGTTATATTATAAATTAGATGTGTCTCGAAAAACCAAAAAAATGGTCCTTCGAGAGCTTATCACAACGATAAAAAAAATTACATGTGTTAGGTTAGGTTAGATTAGCTAGATATCCATCCAAGCAATATGAATATGAAAGATGAAGCAAAGCACGTAATTGAAAAAGCAAAGTACACCAAAAAGTACACTTTAAAGTCAGTTAATTGAATCCCTTCCATCAACTCAAAACCAGACAGGAGTAAACTAACAAAATTTGAGCAAATTCGATTGAGGGAATTTCACGCAACACTCCACTGTTCCCCAAATAAGCAATATCGTACACGATGTTCCATTAGTGAGGGAATTGCGTTCGCACCACAATTTTACATCAAACCTGCCGCTAGGCAAACTGGCGAAGCGCAGTGTCGAGAGGGCCTTCGATAAAAATACAGAATATATCTAAGAAATCTAGCACGATAATATAATAAAGAGAGAGTGTGTGTAAAGTAACACGTTCAGGGTCAATCTGATACTAGAAAAATTATTTTATTAATATAGTTTCTACACAATAAAAAAAGGACACACTGGCTATGTTCTAAAAATATTAAAACCTTACAAAATATTATGTGAGAGCAAACTATCCAAAAAATCCAAATAAACTATCTTATACATAACTATAAAGGAGTCTACCCATGTTTTCTTAAAAGTCGATTGAAGGACCTTCCTGAAAAATCTCCTGACTAGTGCTCCTAAGCAGAACAGGTGCCGACCACTTTGTGAAAGTTGTATCGGGTCGATAAGACCTATCCACAGAGAGGTACCATAAATCACGTATAAAAAGTGTCGAAAAGATAAGGACGGTTGAGTGACCGTGTCATACGTTCTTATCTTATACTTACGGAACTGTGATTGACAGACCAGTAGCCAACTGGTTACGATAGCGGCAACGGATAGTATCAATACGATCGTAACTATCCAAGAGGCGATATCACAATAATGTGCTATTGCGTGGGTTTTTATTGCGTTGCATTAAAAAATTATTTTTATTTTTAATTCCATTTTACAATCTCTTATATTATGCTAACGTTTGATATAACTATTCAGTGGTTTATACCAGGCGAGATCGTCTTGAAAGTACGTACTTATCCTCCGTCTCAGCGAAGCGATTGTGACTATTGCCTAGCAACATTCAGTGATATGCGAAACAGCACCTTACTACATGCATCTTAATAGGCGACTGCGTCTTTTGCGGAATAAAAATGACGAATGCCCTAAAACTAATTTAACTGAAAATTTTGATGAGCCCTTTGTGTCAGCACAAAATCAGTTTGTATATACCTTTTTGAGAGCATCACTAAAATAGCCCTAATAAAAATTAATTTTCAATTGGCAATATATTATCATATTAGAAATATGAATTACAGCACTTAGAACGATAATAAATTATTATTATTATCCTGTTTTTTTTGTCACTTTTAAACTTGATTAACTATAGTATAATTCGATTCTACTTTGCCTGGCTTTGCTTTATGCATATCTTTAAGAAACTGCAATTTATTTTTAAATTAAAAAGTTCAAAAATGATGTTGTTTGTATGGTGGAGTTAAAAACAGAAAACCGCCACGATCAAAAATATTAGCTTAAAATCCGTTTCTAAACTAAAAAAGGAGGTTTAAAAGTTTCAGATCACAATATCTTAAATCGATACGAAAACAAAGGAATGACTATAAACTTTATAGTCATTCCCTTATAGTATAAAGGTTTATGACTTACCCACTTACCTTTAAAAGTACTTAAGGTGAGTAACGATTTGATAGCCCAAGCATCCCTTACTAGTACTGAAGCCCTAATTTATTCGCAGTCTAGGCAATTTGCTCTGTCGCGCAGCGGGTTGCTGATCTCAAATTCATAGAAGGGAGTGAACGAAATGTATTCTGTTAGAATTTACGCCAAAACTCTGTCAATTTTTCGAGATGACGAGATGGGCGATTTTGACTATCCAGCAATTACTGAATATTTTTGGATGTAAATATAATATATAAAAATGAATGATTGATTGTTTGTTCGTATTTTATGCGCTGTCATACCGTTCATCAGATTGCGCTAAAACTTTGTCAACTTATTGCTTGCATTTAAATAAAACTAGTTTTACAGATTTTATCGCGTATATTAACTTATTTTATATTCCCGACGTTTCGAGCAATTTACAGCACCCATGGTCACGGGGGGGACTAAAGTGTATGACGTCCCAATGTCATAGTTAACCACGGTTACCTTCAGATTAAAAATTATGAATTTTGTTCCGATCTACGCAATATGAATTTACAGTATCTTGAATTCTTGCAGTTGTATGCTTGGGTTGGGATTTAATTGTATTAATTATAGGATCCCAAGCACACGGTAGCACCTAGCCATGCACATGCTTGCACTTGCGCGAAGGTTACGGTAAAGTGAGTGGCGCGCATATCGTACCGACAAATTTACTTCAATGAATGTATTATTATTCCTAATTAAACAATTTATTTAGGTAACTCTTCCAAATTTAAAACGATACTTCCGCAATTATTTCTTCTGCGGCAGCAACTAGCTACTAAAATATATGAATTAATCTATACATATAATAAAATCATAAATAAAGTGCCTGTTTGTCTGTGCAAATGTGCGCACCAATCTCCACAATCGCTTAACCAATTTAGACATGGTTTTCAGTGGCGTATTGCGATAAACTTACCTAATATGTAGTGTGATTTGATTGATTTTAAAATGAGTCTCGACTACGCTAGGCGTAATGCGTACACAAATCGGATAAAAAAACTATTTTCGTGTACGTGTAAATTGTATATTATTGTAAACATTTGAGTAGGTTATACGTGGTAGAGCCACGCTGTAGCTATATTATGGTACAATATATTTTTATTAGAAGGACGCGTAGATGATACATGTTTGCGCGCATGAAATCGTGGGCACAGCTAGCATACAAATACTATTGTCAAGCACGGGCTAGTAAAAAATAAAGTATCAAAAGTACATAAATATGCATAGACAATAACAGTCTAGGTGTTAGTATGGGTTAGTACCGCTTTTTCATCACCATTAGAGTTCTGCCGTGAACCACTCCTAGCATAAGAATAGTTAATGCTAAGAGCTTAGCTGGAATGTTTAACGGAAATAATAATGGTATAACGGAAATAATAATTATAATAAAACATACGATGATGAGACTATTACTGTTTACTTCAGTTCATCACACATCCACTGCTGAACCTACTATAGCACTGTCTGTGTGAATGGACCGGTCTCTGTAAAACATTTTATAGGATAAGGGTGACAAACGAGCACACAGTCCACCTGATGGTAAGTGGTTGCTGTGGCCCATTGACATCTACATCTATCCACGTTTGTGAATCAAAATGCAGATGCGTTGTCAGCTGTGAGAACTAAGATGGAATGCCTCTTTTCCAGTAAAAAGGGTATCCGGTTCTCTACACTCTCCATGCTAAACACAGCAGCATTAAGCTGCTGTTTTACGCTGGTATTACGTGAGAGCGTGGTACCTCTCCGGTCTAGCCGACACATTCGTGCTACAACTATACCAGTAATATAGCTGCAGCATGGCTCTACCACGTATATTGCTCCGCTCTAGAGACCAAACGAGTGGGCTAATTTTGATGATTCTTACGTCAATAGATTTGTCTACAGCTATACTATTATTATAGCTGCAGCATGGCTCTACGACGTATAAGCATACACGGCGTGGGCATTTTTGAACAAAAAGAAAACTTATTATTATCATGAGCTCACAAGTTAAAAGTGCGCTTTACTAAATGCAATATTCAGTTAGTGATAGAACCGTCCGACCGGTCGCCGGTACAGGGATAATTTTAATTGCCTCCCTCCGGGAAATAGTCCGTACCACTGCCTCTTCTATCTGTTAATTACTGAACACTAATTCAGTTATGTCGTTGCGATAGATCGTTAAGCTGACTTTCTTTGAACAAGTAAGATACACAGTGACTCAACGACACATGCATCTATCCCCGACTGAGAATCAAAATGGAGTTGTGTTGTTGGATTAGTGTTGTCACTCTCGAGTACTAAGACTGTAGTCGTTACCAGTAAATAGTTCTTCGGTTTTCTTCACTTATAATACGAAACCGTTACTTTTACAGTCTATTAAAGTCCACTGCTGAACATAGGCCACCCCCATAGATTGCTTCAATTTGCCCAATGATTGGGTTGGCAAGCACAGTTTTTTATTTTTAGTCTTTATTAGGAAAACGCTGCGGCCTATCAAATTTGTTAACGTCTGTCCCCTCTAAAGACACCCATGGGATGATATGGGTAGTGGATATTCTTACACCGCCACTACACGGTAATACGAAACACAGCAACATTATTAAGGACGATTAATAACTTACTTTTTTGGGAAAATTCATAGCACAGGCAGAAAATTGATGAAAAGAAAATTTTAAATATCGGACTGTTTGTACGCGGTAGAGCCACGCTGCTATTATGGTTGTAGAACGAATGGGTCGGCTCGACCGGGGTAGGAACACGCTCTCACAGAATACCAGCGTAAAATAGCAGCTTAATGTTGCTGTGTTTCGTATGGTGAGTGTAGGGAACCGGTGATCTTTTTAACTGGATACGAGACATTCTATCTAAATTCTCTGGGACGACATGGGTGATGAATGTAGATGTCTATGGGCCACAGTATCTACTAACCATTACACGGACTCTGTGCTCGTTTGTCACCCTTACTCTATAAAAAAATATAACATATGGCGCTGATGTCTATAATCAACACGATGTTAATTAGATCTTGTAGATTCATTCAAAAATTTAGATTTCTACTATCCTCAAATACAAAAACGTGTACTTGTATTAACTTGTATTAACCTCTGATCTAAGTGAGCTCCATGTATTTAATATTGAAACACATGGCCCTGCACTTAGCGACGCGTGAAAACTCCAATTACGCTTCTGCTGCGCACGGTGAAATTCTAACGTTTATAACTCAGCGAAATATGAACTTTAAGCCTGTGACGATATGAGCGAAAACTGCTATGGTTCACTGTTCATGGAAAATATTTATGGTTATTATACTTGGCGCTTGTTCCGAACAAACTTGTAATAGAGTTTGCTGACCCCTTAATTCCCTAAAGCTAAAGATGTAATTGTGAAAAACTAACGCATAAACGCAGCCCTTTTAAATTGGAAAGATTTTGGAAATTTTGGACTATGCTGGATCAAGTCTAAACTATCTCTAAAATGAGAAAAGGTTTTTGAGTACTACCCGTACGGTTAAAGAATGGGACTGATTACGGCGTCACCTCTATTTACCTCTCACTCGCACACTATCGCTATCTATATTTACACCCGCCGGTAAAGACTACAAAAAAACACGTGGCGATATGCGTTTTTCGTATGTCCCTATTACTTCAGTCCAACATGTCGTTAGCATCAACGATAACAAAATGCTATAAACTACAAAAAAAATATCAGTCCGCGGTTTCGCTAATTTGTGAGCTAATATTTTTGTACAAAATATTTAACACCACTGAGTAACCATTTAAAAAATTTCGTTTGTCAGTCAGACAGACAGTCAGACAAACGAATTTTTTTTAAATGGTTAATGTTAAAATGGTCCGAGCTAATCCTCGGAATGGCTGAACCGATTGTAATAAAACTTTACGAACAAATAGAGAGTAATACCAGGAGTAATCCAGACTAAATTTTATCCGAAAAATTTTGAGATGTTATAAAAATATAAATATTGATAAGATGAAGTGAATGGTCTTTAATAATTATCTGAACTCTAAATAAACCCACATTAATAGATCCCACCCAGGCTAAGCCTGGACGGGTCGCTAGTTATAAATGTTATTTTAATTCAAATTCAAATTCATTTATTTGCCATAAATAGGGTAAATTATAGGTTTTTACAATAAAAATAAGTTGCTTAAAGACCTATTTAGCCATGAGGTACGACATGCAAGCTTTTTTTTAAATTGTACAAATTATGTTGGTGGTAATAGATTCTAAATTGTCAACTTATTAAATGTAAGTTATATAATTCAAAATGTCGTAATTTACTATGTCAATGTCATAATTAAAATTTAAATACATCCGATCATTAATTAAAGGTCAGATAAAATAGTGATACTCAGTGATACACAGCAATTTTGTCCATCACATTTCAACCTGCATATTATTATCATTTTGAAATTCCTTAACACTATAATAGCATTTTTTTATTAGCCATTCAAGTAACTTTTTGGTCAAGAGAATCATAGAGCCGTGCTTGAACTGCTTTGGAATTTTATTAAATATTTTTACACACATGCAGTAACAACCTTTCTGATAGACAGAAGTTTTTGGTTTATGGTCTAAGACAAGCCGCTTATTATCTCTAGTGCTTCGTGGATATATATCACAAGCTGACTTAAATAACTCTGCATGTTGTTTGAAAAATTTATATATTTGTAATATGTACATGCCAGGGACTGTTAATATACCCAGCTTAATGAATAGGGGCTTGCATGTATCAAATGGACCTTTACCGCATATATACATTTTTTTTGTGCGATAAAAACTCTATTTACTTCAATGCTGTTGCCTCACAGAACCAGACCATAATTAATATTAGACGCGACGTAACCATAATAAGCAGACATAGTTACGCTGAGCGTCGTTATCTTAGTTAAACGCCTTAAGACGAAAGCAAACCTATTAATTTTATTACAAATTTTGTCAATGTGGCCGGTGAAATTTAAGTTCTCGTCAAGTATTACACCCAAAAATGAAGCCATAGTAGTCCTTTCAATAGTTATATTTTGTACAGCACATTAAGATTGTTTACTGCTCGTCTTTTTATATTAAAATTTATAAAATTGGTCTTGTTCAGATTTACATTTAGATTAATTAATTTAAGATACTGAACTACATTATGAATTGTATTATTAATGTGATTTTCATAACTATTTAAATTGTCATTATAATTCGATTTAACAATAATGGAAATGTCATCAGCAAACATTATGCATTGATGTTTAGTCACTCTCGGTAAATCATTTATATATATAATAAAAATAATATAGGACCTAGAACGCTACCCTGTGGTACTCCAAACTTATTTATTTTATAATCAGAACGATCGGATGTAGTTGTATTTCTCACGCTTATCCTATTTATTTCTACGCACTGGTGTCTATTTTCTAGATATGTTTTAAGCCAAGAGTGAGAAAGACCTCTGATTCCATACTTTTCCAGTTTATCTAACAGGACGCTAAGAACTACAAAATCGAACGCCTTAGACATATCGAAGAAAAGTACAGTAGTACGCTGTTTATCATCGAGTCCAAGAATAACGTTATGTATTAGATTAAAGCACGCGAGGGTAGTTGATTTTCCCTTCTGGAACCCATTTTGCTCCGGTGTAATGATTTTGAATTTTGTTAAATAGTCAAGCAGTCGTTTTTGCATGGCCTTTTCAAATACCTTGGATAACACCGGTATTAATGTAACTGGGCGATAGTTACCGATTTCCGATTTATTCTGTTTTTTGTGAATTTAAAATTAATGTACCTATTTGTGTATACAATTCTTTTCAAATATTTCCCCATTAATAGAAAATTTTCAATTTACTGAATAAATATAAAATCAGTTAAAATAATGCATTACCACGCATTTTGAATTTAAAAGATAAAAAGAACAGAATGTTTGAGATTTTTTTAATTAACTTTTCTTCACCATTTGGCTATATTATTTCCTAAAGCTAATCCTAAAGCTTCACTGCTAATTTTGCCGGTTATTGCAAAATAACCCTTTATCTAGGCTGTCTTAACATTACCTTACAACATACCCACTGATATAAAACTTAAGCTTGAACAAAAATAAACTACCCGTTGACCAATAAGTTAATGTAATTGAAATGTTATGCGGAATTTTCTGCCTCGCACGACCATACACAATACTGTGGAATTTACTGTCGTCAGCGGTTTTCCGGATCGATACGTCTTAGAGACCTTCAAGAAAAACGCCTACTCCTTTCTAAGAAGCCGGCAACGCACCTGCAATTTACCTGGTGTATCAGATGTTCATTGGCGACGGTGATCACTTACCATCATCACAGGTGAGACGTATTGCTCGTTTGCTGGAAGATGAGCTTCCAATTTTTTACAAAATTTAAAACTTACCGATTTTTTCACGAACGTATTGCACGTTTATCTGAAAATAAAAAGTATAAATGAATAAAAATAGGTTCAAGAAAAAAGAAACGGTGGAATATTTTTGGGAACGATTTTCAGAGTTTTAACGTGGTAGAGCCACGATGCAGCTATATTAGTTGTACAGCTGTAGCACGAATGGGTCGGCTCGACCGGGGAAGGACCACACTCTCACAGAATACCAACGTAAAATAGCAGCTTAACGTCGCTGAGTTTCGTATGGTGAATGTAGAGAGCCGGAAGCCCTTTTTACTGGAAAAGAGGCATTCCATCTTAGTCCTCGCAGGTGACAACGCATCTGCATTTTGATTTGTAATAGAGGATAGATGTAGATGTCTATGGGCCGCAGCAATCACTTACAATCAGGTGGACTGTGTACTCGTTTGTCACCCTTATCCCATAAAAAAAGAGTAATTGTGAGGGGCTGTAATGTCGAATGATGATAAACTCTATGCTTAAGCACTTTATACTTTTAGTTTCTTATACAAATATAAGAGATTTTAATATATAAATGTAGGTTCGTTTGCGCGCTAGTCGATTGGAATAAATTCCATTCACTTCTGCTTTAAATTAAATTTACACTGTAAATAAAAATACCGATGAAATGATCGTGTATCGAACATCGTGAAATATTAGTTAAGCTCCTAGTGGAAACATGGTTTATATTTATGTATGTTTATTGTATAAGACTCACTTAATGGATTGTATTATCAATACAAATTAGAAAAAAATTCTCAATAACAACTAAAAATAATAAAAAAATCTGGATGCCAACCCGCTTGCCAAGCGTGGCAACTATAGCAAAATCCTACCATGAGACATGAAAGAAGCCTACCGGTGGACTTTAATAGGCTGTAACGGTAACTAGTATAACTAAACAACAAAAACGTTGACAAACCGTAGTACATATGTGCATGAATAAAATCAATAAAATTGATAAATGAAATTATAGGTTTTCTGTCATAAATAAATTAATAAATTATTTCTATTTATTCGCAACTATAACACAATTTCACAAGAAACTAGAGTATTAAAAAACAGTATAAACAAATTATTAATCTAAGAAACATAGGGTAGTAGTAAAAATAAAATGACATCGCATCTGACACATGTTGAAGCGACGCTGCTCTGTACGTGCTTTATATTTACCGAGTAGTTGTTGGACATATTTATTTAGTTTGAATAACTCGAAACATGTCGCTTTCTATTAATACGAACGATAATGTAAGGCATGACCGGATATTTTAGCACACACCGTAAACTATAATTTTTTTATACAGAATGAGGGTGACAAACGAGCACACAGTCCACCTGATGGTAAGTGGTTGCTGCGGCCCATGGACATCTACATATATCCTCCATCACAAACCAAAATGCAGATGCGTTGTCACCCCCGAGGACTAAGACCGATGCCTCGTTTCCAGTAAAAATGGTTTCCGGTTTTCTACACTCAACCATACGAAACAGCACTATTAAGCTGCTATTTTACGCTGGTATTCTGTGAGTGTGTAGTCCTAAATCGGTCGAGTAGACCCATTCGTGTTACAACCACCATATAGCTGCACCGTGGCTCTACACGTAAATGACGTAAATAAAGTTATTTAATTTTTTTTATAGGAGAAGGGTGACAAACGAGCACACAGTCCACCTGATGGTAAGTGGTTGCAGCGGCCCATAGACATCTACATCTATCCTCGTTTGCGAATCAAAATGCAGATGCGTTGTCACCCGTGAGGACTAACATGGAATGCCTCATTTCCAGTAAAAAGGGCCTCCGGCCACCTGCACTCACCAAGCGAAACGCAGAGGTGAACCTCTACTTCACGCTGGTATTCTGTGACGTCGTGGTACCACCCCGGTTCGAGCCGGCCCATCCATGCGACAGTAAAAGCTGCCGCGTGGCTCTACCACTGTTAGAATTAATAATATTGGGGTGGAGTAGCGCGGTTAAAGTTATTTAATAATGTGAGTGTAAGCGCGGTGAACATTTCCTTGCCCAAAATTCCTCTCAGAAATGAGAGACCTGTGCCCAAGAGTGGGACGTATACAGGTTGTAGCTGTTGTGAATTTATGTTGAAAACTTAAATGATAACATCAGTATAACAAGAGCACTGAAGAGATCAATAAACAGGAAAATAAACCATTTTCTAATACCTTGCTTAAACGGAAACCTACTGAAAATATTAGATACGCTAAGATAACCTATACATAAACGTTGTAGAAGCGAAGGATTTCAAAGAACTCGCTCTATGAAGCGATCAGTTAATGGTTCGGGATGGGAGCTAAAAATAAACTCCAACGAGGCAAATTATTAGGTCTCGCTCGCGTGAATGGTCTAGGTTTTGCGTTTAGTGCTCGCGAGACTAATGGATAGTAATAACGCGATGGTGAACGGTGGACTATTTTTGTGTAAAATTGATTATAGCCGTAACATATTCCTTTTGAATTATGATGGCTCCGTGGCGCAGTGGCTTAGCAATGAGTTGCAGCGCTAAGGGCCGCTGGTTCGAATCCCCCACGGAACAATTATTTGTATGACCTACAAATAATTGTTCCGGGTTTGGATATTTGTCCTTGTAAAATTTATGTATGTAACCTGCTCCAACGATACAGGAGAAAATCCTAGTGCGGAGGGAACGGTTTTTTTTTATTTTATTTTTTTATAGCAGAGGGGGGCAAACGAACATGCGACTTATCTGATATAAAGTACCTGATTAACACAAGAAGAAAACTTGTGTTTTATTAATGATGCTTTTAACGCAATGGTACTTTAGAAAACATACAGGAGTATCATGAAAAACCTTATCGCACCTTTTAGTCCACTGACTCTGGGGTTTTGCTTGAACTCACCACATTGGGAATAGGGCTACCCTAGCAATGATCATGCCGCTCTGTGGAATTTGGGTTTGGCGTTTCTAAATTTAACCTCTTTAGCCTTATCCATTAACGAACAGCGTGCACCGCAAGCAAGGTTCGCACGCGAATAGCTAGGCAACATATCCTACCTTACACTACATAGGCAACACACGTCTTATGAAAAAGTAAAATTCCATCATCGAATATTATCGTGAAAAACTTTTCTCATTGGACAGAATTACCACTAAGTACCACCCACTATTTCTACTGGCAAGCATCAGTGCGTGTACTGCACTTTACTTACAGGCTGTGAGGTATTTTGTCATGGTCCTCCGATGAATCTATAGCTTTCTATCTTCGCAATTGGTCAAATATAATAGGCGAGCCGTACCAGCCACTTATCATGAGATAGCCTTTTTATAGTATAAGGGTGACTAAACAAGCACACGGTCTACCTGATGGTAAGTAGATGCTGTGGCCTATAGACATTTATCCAAGACTAAGAATTAAAATGCAGACGCATTGTCACCCGTAAGGACAAAGATGGAATGCCTCGTTTCCAGTGAAAAGGGTCTGCGGTTCTTTAAAGTCACCATACCAAACATAGCAGCAATGATCTGGCGTAATCAGCACGGTTCTACCCTGATCAAGCCGACCCATTCCGGCTCTAACACGTAAAATAAGTTCGTTTGTCACTACAATTATATGAAGAAAAAAAACTACATGAGTTGACTTCGACATTGTAGAAGTCGCATTCGCAGTCGCAGAAGACAGATTAATTCGCGAAAAATCGCATAGAGAACATGTTTACAAACAACGCGGTAAGGGTAGAGGACCCTGGCAAATGAAATTAACGAGATGGGTCCCTCTCGTTTATCTCATCTACCAGTTTATTTTGACATTTGCAGCTACAAAAATGAGGCTAGAAATGTAATCTCCCAACCGTTCTACCAGTATAAATTATCGCGCAGACGACTAAGTGGGATCAGTCGGTAATTCTACGAGTCTTACTTTCGTTACTATCCCGTTGGGCTAACACATTACTTCCACACTGAGATTCTGCCTACAAGTGTTATTTTTAACAATTAAGCTTCAGGATAATTTCTAACATAAGAAGTGGGATAATTTCTAAAAATAAAATAATTTTTAACTTTTCTTGCATCCTCACCAACGGCTTATTTTTATCAATTTAATTACTGCCTTTTATTGAAATCAGGTTTTTTTGCCTGTCTGGCTATTTGTCTGTTTGTTTGTCTGTCTGTTTGTGCGGGCTAATCTTGGTAATGGCTGAACCGATTGTAATGAAACTTGACGAGCAGACAGAAGTGTGACTTTCAATAAGTATTATTAATAATCTAGATTGAATAAGAAAGTTTCCGTTTCAAAATGCCAGGACTTATCTAGGTTATGTTTTACCCGAAAAACTTGGGAGTGTTTTTTGAAAAATTGATAAAATAAATGGTCTTGGATGATTATCTAAATAGCCACATTAATAAATCCCATTCAGGCGAACCCGGGGTGAGTCGCTAGTAAATAAATAATATTTAAAAATAGGCATCTTTATGCAATCTACTCCGTAAACATAAGCTGGAAAGTACACCAGTTGTTTATTTTCCACCCTGCCACAAACCGCGAAATGAAACTGCGCTTTCCCAATTTAGAACAGAATTAAAGTGCTCTTCCTAGTACAAGAGCCTTTATAATTGGACAGTTGATGCACATAGCTCGTTAGTACGTACCTTTATTTATATTTTATATAATTAAAGTATGTACTACAGAAATAAGGTACTTACTATAACTTGTGAATTTCTAATTAATATTTAAGAGCTGTAAGAAATTTTATAGTGTACCTTATATTTATTTTACAGTGAACAACTTATCTTACCATGTGGTGACGGTGTAAGAATATCCACTACCCCATATCTACTACTTGCTACGTGGGTGTCGAAAAAGGCAACGGAGGGATACAGATCAGGAGATGGGGAGCAGCAACTTCCTAACAACGACTAAAAATAAAAAACTGCGGTTGCCAATCAGCTTGCCAAGCGTGGCTAACTATAGCAAAATATCCCCCCCCCCCCCCAGGAGAAAATCTATGGGGGAGGATCTCACAGTGGACTTCAATAGGCTGTAACGGTAACGGAACAATTTACCGTGTTCAAACCAGCAGGAGCGTACAATGATATTTACGGCGAGCGCTAAGACCCCGAGTTATCACAGCTTCACCTAATTCTTAGACTTCTATTTTATTTAACAAAATAATACATTTTCGTATCTTTATATTATTATACACATACAAAGTGACGAGACAACAAAATAGAGCAACGAATACACTAGCCGTTTTCAAAGTGGATTACCAATCGAATTAAGTGTGTATAAAACTTGCTTTAAAATCTAACCATTACAAATATAGAGCTGTCATAAAGTACGACCCTAGAGTACAGAGTTGATTTAAGGTTTTTTACATTATACGCTTGGGACGCGTGATTTATTAGTTCGGAGTCACCTTAAGGCTGCCTCTCAAGTACTTTTGTTCCCTATCGTTTGTAGATCTTTAAGTATATAGCCGACCGCTCCACCTCTAGCTCACTGGTTTTCTTAGGATACCTTTCGATATTCGGTCACCTGGTGGATCCTAATTCAAAGCAGCCTCGCAATATTGGAGTGGACAGGGCACAATCTAATCTCAAAATGGAGATACGAGTTAGAAGTTCACTTGATGATAAATAGTTACTGCCTATGATAAGTCCATAGAGGTTAAGGGCAACTAACTTCAGACAAAAAAATGTCATAAATACGAAAATTGGATGTTTGTATTGTGCCATTTGTGTTCGTAAACTGCCTCCACGATACAGGAGAAAATCGTAGTGTGGGGGTAATGTTTAAAAAAAATCCCATATTTAAAATTACCATATGTAATGACGCTTCGGTATGACTCATATTTTTCTTGATAAATAGCCAGACGAGAAAAGACAGAAAATTTTCGGCTGTCTGTTTTACATTGTTATCCTGCTTTTTTAGGGTTCCGTACCTCAAAAGGAAAAAACGGAACCCTTATAGGATCACTTTGTCGTCCGTCTGTCTGTCTGTCTGTTTGTCTGTCTGTCTGTCTGTCTGTCAAGACCCTTTTTCTCAGGAACGCGTGGAGGTATAAAGCTGAAATTCATATCAAACACTCAAGTCTACTGTCCCTTGGAGCTGTGTAAAAATCAAACTTCTAAGCCAACGCAATCAAAAGATACAGCCGTTTATGCCGCAAATTTTCGACATTCGCAAGGGAATCAAAACCTTCCCGTGAACTCAGAATCTTAAAATTTGGTACGAAGCAACGTATTATAGCACAGATAAAGGAAAAATAGCGATAAAGCATAAATTTTTAGTAACATCATATAATAAAAATATTTTTAATTATTTTAAACTTATATACCTATGGATTTGTTGAGAACCATCAGTGCGCGAGTCCGACTCGCACTTGGCCGGTTTTTTTTATAGAAGAGGAGACAAGCAAACGTGTGGGCAACCAACGACGCTCATAAAGTGTTCTCAAAGTTTGGGTCGCTTGTATACATGTACTTTTAACAAGCGAAATACATCCTTGGAAATTTAAAACGCTATGCAGATAACCCATGCAAGTTTATGCAAAGACCAACGCATGAATATTCAGAGCAACGCAGTTCGGTCGTAAGGTTTCCTCATTAGTATGCCAAGAGTATGCAGAAACAGGAGTTAATTGTAAAAACGTATCAGCTACAACAACCTATTTTTAATTTATCAAGAAATTTTACGTGGTAGAGCCATGCTGCAGCTATATTATACTATAGTTGTAGCACGAATGGGTCGGCTCGACCGGGGAAGTACCACGCTCTTACAAAATATCAGCATAAAATAGCAGCTTAATGCTGCTGTGTTTCGTATGGTGAGTGTAGAGAACCGAATACCCTTTTTACTGGAAAAGAGGCATTCCATCTTAGTCCTCACGGGTGACAACGCATTTGCATTTTGATTACGAATCGAGGATAGATGTAGATGTCTACGGGCCATAGCAACCACTTACCATCAGGCGGACTGTGAGCTCGTTTGTCACACTACTTCTATAAAAAATATAAAAAAGGAAAGTAATTTTCACGTTCTTAAGATTGAATTCACAAGGTCACTTTTTTCTTAAAATTTATATGGAATCACCCCTGAAGTAACCTCTTAATAAAAGAAAAATCATCAAAATCGGTTAATAGACCAAGAAGTTATGACATCTATAAAAATATAGATAGAGACTAATTAAGAATCCTCCTCCTTTGTCGAAGTTGGTTAATAAAACTATAAACACTATAAAGAAATATTTTTACGGATAATGAGCTGTTCTATCTTAGTCCTCAGGTGTGACAAAGCATCTACATTCTGATTCTTAATCAATGATGGATGTAGTATGGGTAAACGGAACCACTTACCATCAGGTGGACTGTGTGCTCGTTTGTCTGTATCTATATTTACGTATTCTCTAAAGCTTTATGCTACTGTGTTTCGTATGCTTCTACATAAAGCGAAAGTGCGCGTGATAATCTTAAGATTGCACACCGCTATTAACCAAACAGGTGGGTTAGTTAGCGCAGTGCTGATAACACCACTATTACATTTAAGTTCGGCACTTGCGAACGTTTTACTGCTATCGAAATAATTACATATTTATCAGGTACACCATTTAAATTTTTTTTAATTCGAAAGTCTGTTGCCAATTCCAGAACGTTTAAATAAGATAAAACCTAGTTTCTTATTCTGTGTGCTACGTGTTGCAAATTCATCGGGAATCAAAAAGTTGTTTTGCAGATGGCGTGTGATTTATATTCAATCGCGCTGTTGTATTTCGTTTATGGAGGATGCGACTGACGCCTTATATTTTAGTTTTTGAACGAAAAAGAAAATGTTTGACGACTTTTGCAAGTGTTTTTCAAATCTTTAATTCAGAGAATAGACACTGAATTTCCATTCTTTTCATTGAGATTACTAAAGATAGTATTCATGTTGAGTTAAACGTAACTTTAAGGTAGCGGTGTAAGAATATCCACTATTCCATATAGTTCCGTGTGTTGTAAGAGGCAACAAAGAAAAACAAACCAGGAGATCGGCAGCAGCGTCTTCTTAATAACAAACACACAGTCCACATGATGGTAAGTGGATACTGTGGCCCATAACACCTATCCTCAATCAAGAATCAAAATGCAGATGTGTTGTTCAGAGTAGAGTCCTCAGGGGTACTAAGATTGATACCTCGTTTCCGTTAAAAAGGGTCTCCGGTTCTCTACACTCACCATACGAAACACAGCAGTGTTAAGGTGATATTTTACGCTGGTTTTCTATGAGAGCGTGGCCCTTCAACTGTCGAGCCGACCCATTCGTGTTACAACTACAATATAGCTGCAGAGTGGCTCTACCTACAAACTATGTCAAATTCCTCTACGAAGAAATATATGGGGAGCCTATGTTCAGCAGTAGACTTTTAATAAGCTGTAACGGTGACGGTAGGAACTAACATAAGCGTGTCTATGTGCTCACGAATTAGAAATAATACGTATCACTCAGCTGTCTGTCTTTCCATCCGATTACAGTGTGGGTGTCTTCATGGCAAGAGTGAATAGGCTTTTGTTAAGTCAGGGCACTTCACCATCTTAGGCTACATCACCACTTATCATCAGGTGGGATTTTAGTTAAGCGCTGGCTTAAGTTAATATAAAAAAAAATCATCATGACGGTATTGGCTTTCTGAATAAGTGGAATAGGGAACGGTTATATTATATTTGTAATGCCTCATTGATTTAGTGTTCACAGGCCCGGCTGGTGATCATGTAGTCTCGGGTAAGAAACCCGGGTCGAGCCAAAACTCAGTTACTGGGTTTTTCAAAGAAGAAATTCTTAGTACCGGCCCGGAGTCACCGATGGTGTTCTTGAAAAACACGTAAAAGCTGTTGGTCCTACACCTGATTCCTCTCTGGTCGTGCCGAGTTCGACCCATCGGAAGAGAGTGAAGGAATAGAGAGTGCACATGTGCAACACAGATTCGAGAATTATAATGTTGTTGGACGTATATGGCTAGTCTCCGTTGAGATCGCAATTCGGTCTCAAGGATATTACATTACATTTATTTAATTGTTATTGATTACTAATGTAGTAATGAGTCCGTACATAAAATTTAATCAAACGATTAAGTTTTGTTTGTTCGACAAACATTCCACTCAAGGTCCGCCAACCCCCAAGTTCAATAATAAAATCTTGACTTTCCTCCTCGTCAGTATTGACTTTCAAACCATCGATTGCGGCAATGACTTAACACTAATGTTACTTACGTTATGTACATTTATCGTTGCGGAGCACACTCATCTATTCGATTATCCTTTATCGATAATCTATATCAATACGTCCTTTCTTATATAACGGAGCAATAGGATTCATTATCACATTATTATTTTAATTTCATAATTTCCAAGAGAATATAATTTAGATGGTTCCGAAGATCAATACATAAAATCATTTTTAGTGGCGGTGTATGAGCATCCACTACCCCATATCAACCCCTGGGTGTCACATAAGAGGTGACAGAAAGGAAGCCATTTATGCAATATATTAAAAAAACTGCTGTTGACACCCGCCTGCCAAACGTTGCAACTAAGGCAAATATCCTCATTATGAGGTAGTCTATGGGGGAGGCCTACGTTTAGCAGTGGAGTGATATGCTGTAGTGATGATGATTATGGTGATGATATAAATAATAAAATAATTATTAGCTAGCACAAATTATCATCATACGTCTGTAATCTTTTGGGTCCACCGCTGGACGAAAACATTTCCAAGAATGCGCCATCTGGGTTTATTTGCGAAACAATATTAAAAATAAGAAGTATAGATGTGTGATAACTACGTGTTTGAAATACGTTTTCAGGATACTTAAAATTTATGTTTGTCTCTTTGAACAAATTTAATCTATATGTCACAGACAAAACTTATAAATTGTCAAAACCATTTTTTAGTGCGAGAGTCAGGCAAAACTGTCTTTGACTTCATCCCTTAGTCAAAAACAGTTTTGACTGATTTTTGTAGTCAAAAGTGGTTTTAGTCAACGTGCTTAGTCAAAAGTGGTGTTGTCTGATTTAAACTTCAGTCTATCGGTCAAAACTCGCAATATCAGTAACAGAAGGTTAAGGTGCGGTTGAGGTGGCCTTTAGGCCACCCTAAAGTCGCGTACATTATAATGATATAAAATATAATATTAAAGAAATTTAACTTTTTAATTTCAGAAATTCAAAAAGTATAGGTCAAAATTAGTTTTGACTAATATTATTGGTCAAAACTAGTTTTAACCGATGTAATTTGTTCAAAATCACTATAACCCAATATTTTTGCAGTTAAAAATTGTTTTGACCAACGTGCTGCAAAAATCAGTTAAAAGTGGTATTGACCAACATCCTTAATCAAAACTACTTTTGCCCGATTATTCGCAGTCAAAAGTGATTTTGACCGGTTATGAGTTTTGACTGTAACATGTACACCTATACGAATAAATAAAAAAGTGTTGCAATGACAAAATATCAGCTCCTTACTAAATGCATATTAAAGTATATACAGTACTTATAACAAAAACATAATTTTTAATTTTTTTTCTGTCTGTTAAAAATTTTGTATGTGTATCTGTCTGTTTGTTCCGGCTAATCTTCCGGCTGAACCGATTTGACGTTACTCACTGGCGGATAGCTGATGTTAGAAGGAGTAACTTAGGCTATTCTTATTTAAAAAAAAAAAGAATGAGGGTACCGTGCAAAAAAACCCTAAAGTACACGCGGGCGAAGTCGCGGCGAACAGCTACTTTAAAATAAAGATAGAAATTTATAGAAAAAGGAAGTTATAAATTCTTTCACCTGAGTCGTCCTCGTTTAGAGTGAAATACGTGTCGTATTATCGACGGTGGTGTGTCTTTACTAGTGCAGTGGAGTTGAGAGTAGTGGTGCTGGGATTAGTGGTGACGGGGTTAGTGCACGCAATTGCGGGAGGGCGGGAGGTGCTCTTCAAACTAGGTAAGACACATCATTTTATTTTATTACGCGATATTAGCTAATAAATATATTCTTCAAGAATGCCACAGAAATATTCCTATCACCAACAACTTATAAGTACACTACTAACTCAACGTAACCCTTTACATAAATAAGCAAACATTTTTTAAAAAAAAAAGTAAAGATGACAACCGAGCACACAATTTACCTGATGGTAAGTGGACTGTGGTCCATAGACACCTAAGCAACCTTTTTTTAAAAGTAAAGATGACAATCGAGCGCACAATTTACCTGATGGTAAGACTGTGGTCCACAGACACCTATACCTTTCATCGATTAAGAACCAAAACTCAGGTGCGTATCGCCCGTGAGGACTAAGATATAAAATATATAGGAATAGAATAGCTGGTATTCAATGAACAGACGGGCGCACAGCAGATAGCTGTGCGCCCGTCCACACAAGTAATACAAGCAATTAGTGTTATCTGTTTTAAACTTCAGACTATCGGTCAAAACACGCAATATCAGTGACACTTGGTTAAGGTGCGGCTGGGGTGGCCATTGGGCCGCCCTAAAGCCGCGTATTATGATGACATAAAATATAATATTGAAGAAATTGAACTTTTTAATTTCAGAAATTCAAAAAGTATAAGTCAAAACTAGTTTTGACTAATATTCTTGGTCAAAGCCACTTTTGACCGATGTAATTTGTTCAGATATCCTTACACAAGTTATTCGTTACCAACTTGTGAAATTTGAACAAAGCTCTTTTGGTTGGTTAATCGGTCACCAGAGTATCGTCCACCATACAACAAGGTGTTACAGGTAAGATAGGTACTTTAATTATTAGTTTATATATTCCTCTTGCTTGCATATACAAATACATAAACATAATTTAATTGAACAAAATATATTAAATAAAAACAATTTTACGAATTTTAGTATGTTTAATTTTAACTTATTTTTGAACCGCTACGTTTTGAGTACCACACCTAAGATCGCAGGCGGACTGAGGTATTGAAGGTCAAAGAAAGGTTAACCTGGGCTGGGCCTAACCTTCAGCTTTTATTTTTTTAATCTAACGTACTTATAACGGTCACGTCGTTAATTACGCGGGCATGTTTATGAACCAAATTAATGATACAAAAAGGATTGACTTAATTATTACACAGGCCCATTGTCACTGATAACTGTTCCAAAATGTCCAACCAATGTTATAAATATGCCCGATAAACATCACGAACCAACTTACTTAGCTTAAACTAGATTGGATTGTAAATATTGTAGGCTCGTAGCAGGCGCCGAGTTATTTTTGTTAGCAATTAACAGATAGAGCGTTTTGAAAGGTGACCTTCTAAAACTATTATATGTGTAAATCGATAGAAGTTAAAAATAAAAAGTTAAGAAAATAAGTAAATTAAAATGTCGCTTTACTTCAACAATTGATATTATACTGTGAAAATAAACACGCGATTTTTAAGACTAATTACTAATTTACAAACGACTTCAAAAAATGAAGTAGGTAGATACTCAATTCAACTGTATTTTTTTTATTTGATTTACCTCAGAACTTTGTGCTAGGTGAACCGATTTTGATCATTATTTTTTTATTTGACAGCTGGTGCTTTTTGATTTGATCAAGATCTGATCAGTAATTTTTGAGTTATCCTTAATAATGCGTATTTAATTGACTTCGACATTGTATTTATATTGAAGTTGGTTGTACAAAAAATTTTAAGCTTCTGGACGATATGCAACTTGACAGAATTGCATTAAATTTAAAGACGACTTTCTTATTTTTCGTTTACGATATTAATGTTTGAAATAAAAATAAGAAAAAGAAAAAGACATGAGCAAAACAACGCAGCGTAATGTACCAATATTATTCAAATGTTAATATTTACTTTCACAGCCACAGTGACTGTCTACGTTGCCTACAGACACGTAGAGTTAATGTCTACAACGCTACGCGACTGCTACGGGTTTTAGTAAACGGTACGGTATGCACTTTAGTTAAAACTTATTTATAACGATTTCATAACAATTAAAAAAAAATTATATCTTAAGTTCTTCTAACATATTGCAGCATAATAAAATGTAATTATATTGTATTATTATTAAAGTATGGTTCCTTAACAAAAGTAGAATTATATAGAGATTTAAACAATGGTAGAGCCACGCGGCAGCTTTTGTTGTCGCACGGATGGGCCGGCTCGAACCGGGGTGGTACCACGACCTCACAGAAAACCAGCGTGAAGTAGAGGTTTACCTCTGCGTTTCGCTTGGTGAGTGCAGGTGGCCGGAGGGCCTTTTTAATGGAAATGAGGCATCCCATCTTAGTCCTCACGGGTGACAACGCATCTACATTTTGATTTGTAATAGAAGATAGATGTAGATGTCTATGGGCCGCAGCAACCACTTGCCATCAGGTGGACTGTGTGCTCGCTTGTCACCCTTATCCTATAAAAAAAAAACACATAATATGTATTATGTTATTTGCCCCAGAAAGAGAGTAACGTTTTTCGACAGTATGTATGTCTATTAGTCTGGCACCCTCTGTAGCTTAAACGGCTTGATGGATTTTAACATATGATATGTCGTTAGATAGAACTGTGAGTGACATAGGCTATGTAATATTTATATATTGCATCTGCTAAAACGTTGTAGGGTCACGCTGCAGCTAAATTAATTGATTAGTTGTAGCACGAATGGGTCGCCTCGACCGGGGTACGACCACGTTCTCAAAGAATACCGGCGCAAAATAACAGCTTATGCTGCTGTGTTTCGCATGGTGAGTGTAGAAAACCGAAGACCCTTTTTTAATGTAAAATATGCATTCGATTTTAGTCCTCGCGGCTAACAACGCATCTGCATTTTGATCACAAACGATGATAAATGTAGATGTCTATGGGCCACAGCAACTACTTATCATCAGTTGCACTGTGCGCTCCCTTGTCACCCTTATCCTATAAAAAAGGGAGGAAGGTTTTTTTTCAGTAAACTTTTCAATGCAGTCGAGTTGTTTTAAATTACTGTTTTAACCATTAAGCTTCTTCTATTTGCTGTTTTATTAATAATGATAATTTGATAATTAAATAGACACTTAATAATAAGCAAGTATAATTTCCTTTAATAAACATATTCTGCTCGATATTTTTCCCCTCTCCGTATGAATAATTCCATAATTCCGCATTTTATTACTTTACGATCTTTTGATGTTCATATCTCTTTGATCTTGCTTAAATTCAGACATTATAAATAAAAGATGTCTCGCTATCTCATTCCATCGCTCAAATAATTACAAACCCACGTTTCACTCCTGTAAATTAGGGCGGGGTGGGTTGTAATGGAGAATGTAATCCCCGATCCGGAAGGACATCTCAATTACACCTTTTAGGGCGCAACACATTAGCGATCAGTGTTAGTGTTCGCATCGTGAACGATGCATCTGCAACTTTCGCATTATATGAGTTGACATGTTTTCAGTATACACAATATTAGCAAATTATAGTTTCTTCTTCTTTACATTACACCAAGATGTAAGAATATGTTTTTATTCGAAATTTCATAGATTTTAAAATATGTTTAATATATTTATTATTTTTACCACTGGTTCGTAAAAAGTATTTATACTGTAAAGAACAAGTATGAACTATCTTTACATAAATAAAAAAAAACTTTACGTTTAAAAATTAATAACTTAAGAACCTCATTAAGAAAGGTATGCCTAATGACGCATTCTTAAAAACGAAAACTATGCAGTGCAATACTATAATGCTGATGGTAATGATGATGTCATAGATAAATACGTACTTACGTTTTATACTTCAGTTTAATATTTTCTTACCTGCTAAAAATATCTGCGTTTAGATTTGACTTACCATAAAATTTCTCAAGGTATTAAATTCCGATTATGAATTACTAGCTGTTTCCCGCGACTTCACCCGCGTGGAATTTGTTACTATTGGATTTCATTGGTTTTCATTTTTTATCGCGGTACCCTAATTCTTTTACTAAAATAAAATTAGCCTAAGTTAACACTTAGAACATCAGCTATCTGCCAGTGAAAATCCCGTATAAATCGGTCCAGCCGTTTCGGAGATTAGGCGGAAGCGGAACAAACAGACAGACAGACAAACAAAAATTTTAAAAATTGTTTTATTAATTTTTTTGTCATAGGTACCGTAAATACATACCGTAAACATGCATTTGGTAAATTGCTGTTATTTTGACATTAGAATCAGACACTTCAATTTTATTTATTTGTATAGAGTATAGATGTTATAGATAAACGTTAGATTCTTTCCTAGTTGCTGTATATTTAGTAGTAGTTTTTGGACTTATTTTAATTCTTAGTTCTGTACTTCTATAAATAATTAAAAATGAGTGAAGTAGTCGTAATCAATCATCATCAAGCTCCTCCACTATACAGGCCTGTCATAAAACACGGTAGGTAACATTGGAGTTTAATTATGATTTATCCATAATATCCATATATCAAAAAAAGAAACTCTAAAGCATTGTTTAAAGTTTTGTTTTGCATTTAAATAATAACATTAATAGAGCACCTTTTAACTGAAGCGATACATGTACCTCACCACCAATTACCTACCTGCTATAAAAGTTGTCAATACTTAGCCTGTCCCCGGGCAGGTATGTATTATATCTAAAATTGTATTTTCGCTCTTTTTACTTGACTATTACAATAGAATGAAAGGTAAGTAGCAGGTGACTCTTATCGTTTGGATTTACGTACTTTGTATTGAATGGTTTTCGTTGGATATCAAATATTTTACTATAGTGGAATTCTGAACATCTATGTAAGTACATACTGTATTATGTCTACGGATTTTGTTGCTATGGAAAATAAAACAGCTTAGTAAGAAGAATTATTGTAGCGTAATAATATATTATAGAAATATTTTCTTATTTATCTTATATTATTTATATTATATTAAATATCTTCTTTGTCTTATTTATAGTATTAAATCGTTATATCATAAAGAAATCAGGAAGAAGATTGAGTTAATGTTTTACTTTTATGAAAAAAAAATCAGCTGCTTGAACATATTGAAAAATTGAAAATTTATTTGCGAACATTTGAAGAAAACAAATTAAAAATCTCTTTCTAATAAATTTATAATTTAGATGAAAAATTATGAAACAAGTTATACATGGCAGATCTAAAATGCAGCTATATTATATTATATAGCACCAATGGGTCGGCTCGACCCGGGAATAACCACACTCACAGAATACCAGTGTAAAATAATTAAGCTGCTATTTTTTCGCGGTATCTGTGCTAATACGTCGTACTCATACATATTATATCAACGTCTGAGAACGATTGCTTCTTTGTTTGTCCCGTATGCGTTCCTGTACCTATCATCTAATTACGATGACACTATGGTAAGCTTTTGTGTGTGTGTGAGTTGCAGTACCAGTGTATGGGACTTGTAAGTCCCATGTTTATGTGGGATTATCGAACGTGGGACTAACGAACCCGCAGCCGACAAGGCCGCAGTTAATTGCTTATCCATTGGACTATGGAACCGTCAACTGTTACATTATGCATTGTGCAAATAAACCCATCAGCAGTAGGTACACTAATAAAAATGATTCGTACGTGGTAAAGTATGCTAATAAAGCTGCAACAAAGTGATGCAATATTTACATATTTTCATTGCAATTGTCTCTTATGATGTGAATTGAGGCACTTTATCACCGCATCTGCAGCGGGAGAGTTCATCGGCGCATCATTTTTGTTTTGAATATTTATTCAAACCTCCCCATTTTCCCCTTTCGTGCGAGGGAGGGGCTCTAAGCAACTGTCGTGGGTAGGGTTGTCAGATTTAAATTGGGATAAGCCTCAATATGTTGTTAATTACAGCTAAAGTTTTGAGTCAACTGGACAATGTTCAACACGAAATTGAAATTCGCTATTGAGTTTTACTTTATTACTCTATATTAATCCCGAATAAACAATGTTTTGTTATTTTATTATATACTATCTTTTTATATAATATCTTTCATTAAAAATTTTATTAATAATATTAATTTGCAAATTTAAATTATTTTATTTCAAATAATTTAAATTTGCAAATTTGCAAAGTTAGTATAATTCTGTGTCGTTGTATCACACCTCTCTTATGAGGTATACTGTGTCCGTATATTATAAAACTAAGAAATGCTAACTTAATTGTCTACATTTATTTTGCTTTTGTATGTTATTAAATAATTTAATTGTGTGCATTGTGCCTTGCACATGGCTATTGTTACGCTTTTTGTTGTCCTTTTTTTTCCTAAATGTTAACAGCTTTTTATTATTTATACATTTTATAAGTGTATTTTTTTATGTTGGAGCCTATCATTAGCTAAGTTTATTTTATTGCACCTAACGCTGATTTTCAGTAAACACCTCTCTGGTGTTTACTGAAAATCAGCGTTATAGTTACCACTATGTGGTTTCTTTTTTTTTTACTTATTATAAGCCAGTGCTTGACCACAATCCCACCTGGTGGTAAGTGGTGATGCAGCCTTAGATGGTAAATCGCACTGTCTTATCGTAACAAAAGCCTATTCACACTTGCCTTGAAGACGCCCAGATTGTATTCGAACGGAAAGATAGACGTCGGCAAATTATTCCACTCCTTTGCTGTACGCATTACAAAAGACGAAGCAAACCGTTTGGTTCTAATGCGTGGAATATCGACAACAAAGGGATGAAGACCCGCCGACCGTCTGGTTGTCCGATCGTGGAAAGGAGAGAGAGGAATTAAGGCGTGTAAATCCTGCGCACACTCGCCGAAATGCAACCCATAGAATACCGAGAGAATGGCTACTCTTCGCCTCTGCTAGAGGCTGACAAGATTGTTTTCAACCAAATCAAGGTCACCAATGAGCCTCTTAGCACGTCTCTTCACTCAGTCCAATGCTGCCAGGTTGCATTTTGCAGCACCAGCCCATATGTGACAGCAGTACTCCATGCACGACCGGACTTGCGCTTTATATAAGGTAAGAAGCTGCCCCGGCGTGAAGTACCGCCGCACCCTTGCAAGGACACCAAGTTTCCTTGCGGCTGCTTTGGCTCTGGACTCAATGAACCGCCCATAGTTTAGGTTTGGAGAAAATTCAATCCCTAACAACTGAAGGCGGTCAGTGTACTCCAAGGATACATTCCGGAAAGTAGGAGCCAAGTTTCTATAACTTTTGTGCTGAGTAGACGTCATTTTAGTTCCATTCCATTAATTTATTTTGTTATGTTAATTTGTGTTTAGTTAAATAAATTATATATATATATATATATATATATATATATATATATATATAATCTTATATTAAATAATATAATTCATGTATATTATAAATTCAAATTAAAAAGTTTGTACAACCGACTTCAATATAAATTATTGAGAATAATTCAAAAACTATTGATCAGACCTTGCTCAAATTTATATGAGACCACATGTGAAGCACCAGCTTGCAAATAAAAAAAGAATCATCGTAATCGGTTCACCCAGAAAGAACTTATCAGGTAACACACATAAAAAAACATTCAGTCGAATTGAGTACCTCCTCCTGTTTGAAGTCGGTAGAAAATTTTCAATAATTTGATAAATGTTGGGTGCAGTCGGGGCGACTATGCAAGTGGACAGAAATACCTCAATGTCTCCAACAAATGGCGGTATACCATCACGTAAACGCCAGATGTAAATTCATCATAATGACGATGGGAAATACCGTCAAAGGTGTGAGAAATATAAAAAATATATATAACAATAATTTTTCAATGCGAGCTGGTAGTTCCAGGGATTAGCCTGTTTAAACAAACAAAATAAAAGCAACCAAAAAAACTCTTCCGTTTTATTATATTAACATGATACTTAGTTCATAGATAACTAAACTAGGTTTAGTAGGTTTAAAAAATGACATTTGAGAAACGATTCGAATTCGAATCGTCGTCGACCGAGTTCTTTCCGATCAGCTCGATACACTGGCACTGCGTAGAGATGTTGCATCTCTTTGCGTATTTTATCGCATCTATCACGGGGAGTGCTCTGAGGAATTGTTCGGACTAATTCCAGCCGCTCAATTTCACCATCGCACGTCGCGACAAAACTCGCGTTACCATCCATACCATCTGGATGATTGGCGGTCCACCACTGTGCGATTTAGAAGAAGTTTTCTCCCTCGCACAACTTCTTTGTGGAATCAATTACCACCAGCGAATTTTCCGAACCGATACGACTTAGGAACCTTCAAGAAAAGAGCTTACACCTTTCTAAAAGGCCGGCAACGCATCTGCAATTCCCCTGGTGTTGCGGTTGTTCATGGGCGGCGGTAGTCACTTACCATCAGGTGAGCCGCAAGCTCGTTTGCCCCCTATTCTATAAAAAAAAAAAACGAAATTTATTTTCTACGTCGAAAAATAAATATATTTCATTTATTTTAATTTAAATAAACCGCAAATCCTCGCAAACTCCGTGACCGTGGTTACTTTAAACCACTCAAACCGTCGGGATTACTCAACGAGTACAACTATCCGTTCATAATAGCTACGGTTCACGTAATACTCTCCACTCAATGCTCATCGTGATAAAAAAAAATGTCTAGAGGGCAGGCTACACCGCAATTTCTGTTTACAAAGCGACGGCGTCAAGCCTTATTTGCGGGACCTCCTAATTGGCTTCGTTTCCACATCTGCGGGTTTCCCACTCGCTACATTTGTTTTGGAGTTGCCTTTCAACTTATTTCGCAATCGTAGAACAAGGGCACCGGCTGTGCTCGTTACGTAATAAACAACAGAGGTTTTTTTTATTTTTTAAATCATTAAGGCATGACCATAATGATTTAAAAAAGAAACTAAAATTTAATGATTTCTTATGTTTACGTGAACACTACATGTAAATAAAACTATACGTGTTTTATAGCGTATATTAACTTACACTGACGTTGACTGACGACGACGACTGACGTTTCGAATACTTTAAAAAAAAAATTTGATGGTAGCCGTAGTTAACTATGAGTTTTGGTACTGTAAAGTACTCAAAACGTCGGGAATATAAAATAAGTTAATATTCGCATTAAAGTCTGTAAAAACTAGTTTTATTTAAACTAGTATTTGTTTTTCGTTACCGTGACAGCCTATAAAAAGCCCACTGCAAAACATAGGCCTCCCAATAGATTGCCTCAAACGAGGGATCATTACCTATAATTGCTACGCTATGGTTGTCAACCTCAGTTTTATACTATTTAGTTGTTATTAGGAAGATGCTGCTGCCCATCTCCTGGTTTGCTCCTTCTGTCGCCTCTTACGACACACACGAGGGGATATGGGAGAGTGGATATTCTTTTTTTATATAGAATAAGGGTAACAAACGAGCACACGGTCCACCTGATGGTAAGTGGATGCTGTGGCCCATAGACATCTACATTTATTCTCAATTAAGAATCAAAATGCAGATGCGTTGTCACCACTGACGACTGAGATGGAATGCCTCGTTTCAAGTGAAAAGGGTCTCCGGTTCTCTACACTCACCATACGAAACACAGCAGCATTAAGCTGTTATTTTACGCTGGTATTATGTGAGAGCGTTGTCCTGCCCCGGACGAGCCGACCTATTCGTGCTGCAACCACAATATAGCTGCAGCATGGCTCTACACTGTATTCTACACTGTACCACGTATTCTTACACTGTCACTGCACAGTCAATATTTGCTTTGACAACAATCAAAACAAAACTTGAAAATGTGTGTTTCAAAGTGTGCGTAAGTGCTTGTTAAGAAGCTGAGCATGGTTTCGGTGTCACTAGTAATGAACGCAACGCTCCATCTATATTTCTTTGTTGGACTGAGTGCGTACCCTAAAGCACAGGTTATTATATTTAGATGTAGCTATAGATACTGCGTGGGTGTCATAAGAGTTGACACAGGTAAACAAATCAGGAGATAGGCAACAACGTCTTTCTACTAACGACTAAAAACATAAAATCTGCGGTTTCCAACGCGCCTGGCTAGCGTGGCAACTATGGCAAATGTCCCTCCCTATGAGGCAATCTATCCGGTAGGCCTTTGTTCGGCTTTAATAAGCTGTAGCGGTAACGGTTGCTGTAGATATGAGAAAAATATATTTTTAAATCAAATTAAAACGAATGTCGCTTACTCAGATCGATTTCTGCCGGCGAAATGTCTGGAGCGGCTAGCAGCTCTGACTGGCTGTGACAGCCGTCTCACTGATTGGATTGCATTATCCTTTAGGGTACGCAGCGACTAGACAGGTCTTAATACGATCAAGTTTAATTAATATGCCCTGTTAAGAACCGCTGTAGCTCCTACTCCGTCTTGAAATGCGGTAATGTATGAAATATTATGTATAATTTCGTAGTTCTATGTTTACTAATCTACTAAACATAGAACTACGAAAAAGGTGTGTTTAGATCGTGGTGAGTGTTTAGATAAATATGAATACGTGATTGTTATAATCTCATTTACTTCATTTAATTTTATTTTATTACCAGACTGTCCCAGAAAGAAGGTAATGGTTTTCTGGTATATGTATGCGTATTTCTTTGGCACGCTCTGTAGTCTAAGCGGTTTGATGAATTTTAACATATTATGCGGTGTAGGCGGATTCGCCTTTGTTGTGTAGAAGTGACATAGAGTATTTTATCACTGTTTTAATCAATAAGCTTGTTTTCTTCTATTTTTGTCATTTTTCAATTATTCATTTAAGCCACACAGATTGCCTCAATAAAATATTTGCCATAGTTTCCACGTTTGGCAGGCGGGTTGCTTTTTTATTCAGTTTTTGAAGATATACTTTTTTTTTGGCGCGTTTGAGAATAATGATGAGAGTGATTTTTTACGATAGAATACGCAGAGATGGAACATCTCTTCGCAGCGCCAGTGAGTCAAGCCGATCTGAAAGCGCTCGTTCGCCGACGATTCGAACCGCTCTGCGCTGGATGCGATCGAATGGAAGCAGCTAGCACTGGGGAAACCCCAACCAGAGATGGGAACAGTATTTCATGTGAGTCCGAACCTGCGCCTTGTAAAGTTGCAGGCGTTGTGCTTAAAATGTTACAAAATTTTAAGGCCATTTACTACGTTTTAAGAAATAAGAGTATAAAAAACTTTGTCCTAATTTATCCCCATTTTGATTTCTTAAATTTACGCGAACACTACACATGAAATAAAACCATTTTTACGGATTTCATCGCGTTTAATTTACTTATCTTTAATTTACAACGTTACACCCACAGTCACGGGGCTGCAAACCACCCCGTAACGTCGGGAATTAAAAATAAATAAATTTAACCCGATAAAATCCGTAAATTCAATCATCCCCATTTTATTCAAATTTATCCACCATTCACTTTACCTAGTCAAATTATAGGTAACTAAAACTAGAAAAAGGTAACCTATAGATTTTTACGAAAATGTAAATTGCCTCCATCGTTGTAATTATTCGCCTAATTGTTTCGTTTATACGAAATACATTTGGAAAAGTTCGGCGTCGTGCCAAAGAACGTTCGTAGTCACGGCATCTCATGACCCTGGCAGAATCGAAAATTATTTATTGTAGTCCATTAAATGTCAGACGAAGCTAAGAAAATAAATAGCCCGTTATTTATGTAACATGTTACGCGTGATGTTTATTCGTTTAATACTTAAACAGTGTGCTTAATTCTAGCGTAACAAGTAACTTAGTGGCCGGAATACGTGCCTACAGTATCACAAGTCCTACTTTCAAATCCAGACTCTATAAATGTTAAAATTTATTTGGTTCCAAAAAATAAGAAAGGGTTTGGAAGCACAGTTTTTAGGCTGTAAAGTCACGCTAAATCTATGTAATGGTTGTAGCATGAATGGGTAGGTTAGACCGAGTTAGGACAGAATACCAGCGTGCAATTGCAGCTTAATGCTACTGTTTCATATGGTCAGTGTAGAGAGCCGGAAACTATTTTTACTGGAAACGAGGCATTAAATATAAGTCCTCAGGGGTGACAATGCATCTGCATTTTGATTCTTAATCGAGGTTCAATATAGATCAGCATCTAGTAACATCAGGTGGACTATATACTTGTTTATCACTCTAATTCTATAAAAAAAGCAAACACCTCATTCCCAGGGGGACAACCATAATTTTTATTTATAATAACTCTTTTTATATAGTATGTGTTTAATAAAATATTCAAACTTGGTAATAGAGATACCTCTTATATTTTCTGGGTTTTGATGTAATAGCGTTATTGCAATGTAATAGCATTGTCCCTTGAATGAATTAATGATTCTGTGGAGTCGAGAAACTGTTATCATTAATTTGTGTTGGTTCCTGGTGTTTACAGTGTATATCATTTTTTTTGGTAGGTTGGAATGGTAGGTTCAAATTTCCTATGCAGGTATTGCTAAATATTTAAGACCGGAACACACCAAAGGTTCTACCAATTCCTTCTACAAGCTTTACATGCGGTAGAACTTCATTTCTGTCTCGGAGTGCGTCTGTGTTGGTACCAACATATATCTAATTCTACACACTAAAAAGCAATTCGTTTGCGTGTGGTGTTCTGGATGGTATAGGGAGTCAGTACAGTTACAAGCTGTGAGGCATTAAACCGAGGTTGCCTTCTTTGATTGAAGTTGGTTGTAGACAGACATCCATGGGTTGCTGTAGCTACTAACCATTAGGTGGACTGTTCGTTCGTACGTCAATGCAATTAACGGGCGTTAACAGTTGACTTCAACAGACTGACGCTGACGATGGTGATACCTTACATAACTGCATCACAGGTACATAAATGAAACAAAAACTAAACGTAAACCAACGACATGCCATTTACCTAGCATCTTTTATTTTGTTACTTGATGCTTCCGTGGCGGAATGCCTTAGTATTGAGTTGCGGCGCTGAGGACCGGGAATTCAAATCTCGTACATAATATGTATTTGCATAGCCTACAGAATAGAATAGAATAGAATAGAATAGAATAATTTTTTATTCAATATTGATTATTACATAATACTTATTGAAAGTCATTTTTTATTTACCACTGGTTCGGAAAATACCTCAGTCCTGGGAAGAACAGTTACTCGACTCCATCGAGTCAGTAATTCATTCTTGGGTCGATGTATACGCTTTTACAACAAAATTCCAGAAAATATACAAAACTTGACCTGCGCAAACTAAGTTCGTATAAAAAGGGTTATTATAATATTAATGAATTGAGTATAACTACTAATACCCATACCCTGGAAATGAGGTGATCGCTACCAAGCTATTTCTAATTTGTTGTGTTGTTAATTTGTGTAACATACATGATTATAAGCTGTTATTTAAAAAAAAAGTCCCGCTGGGTTTCTTGCTGGTTCTTCCCAGGACAGAGGTTTTTTTTTCCGAACCAGTGGTAATTATACAAAAGAGTGACTTTCAATAAGTATTATTTAAAATCTATATTGAATTAAAAAAGTTTCTGTTTCTGTTTCAAACCAGCAAGAAACCCAGCGGGACTTTTTTTTATATAAACAAAATTATTGTTAAGTGAAATTATCACTTAACAATAATTTTGTTTATACAATTTTTAAATGATTTTTTATAGAACCAGCATGGTGGCGATCACCCTATTCCCAGGGTTTATTTTCATTCATGTATTCCTTGATATTATAATAACCCTTTTTGTACAGTTTTTCTTTAATAAATCTTTTAAACTTGTTTATTGACAAACTTTAAATATGTTCTGGGATTTTGTTGTAAAAGCTTATACATTGCCCCATAAATGAATTACTGATTCTGTGGAGTCTAGTATCTGGCATTACAAGCTTATGTTTGTTCCTAGTATTTAAAGTATGCACATCCTCAGTGCCTTGTAGCATGAATGGGTTGGCTCGACAGAGGACGCTCTGACAGAATACCAGCGTAAAATAGCAGCTCAATGTTGCTGTGTTTCTTATGGTATGTGTAGAAATACGGAGACCCTTTTAAATGGGTATTTTTTTTATAGGAGAGGGGGCAAACGAGCATGCGGCTCACTTGATGGTAAGTGACTACCGCCGCCCATGAACAACTGCAAAATCCAGGGGAATCGCAGATGCGTTGCCGGCCTTGAGAATAAATGTAGATGCCTATGAGCCACAGTATATACTTATCATAAGGTGTACTATGTGCTCCTTTGCCACCCTTATTCTATAAAAAATGATACCGATGAAAACCCTTGCATAGCAGTAATGTTTCTTTAACAATATAGGGTATTATAGTAAACTTGCAATGATATCATCGCCCTTTGCACATAATATTTAATTTCACAGGTGTCCACGGTGCTCGTAGATTTTCACTTGCAAATCTACGAACACCATTTCTATAAAGAACAGGTAAACTTAATAAAAATAAAATTAATGACATAATAGTGATTAAGAAATAGAAAAAACATATTAATTTGTGATTAAATATCTTCATTTTAACACATACTCGTATATCATCGCACACACATCGCCTTCTAGATACACAGAAGTAAAATCTAAGGGTGCGTATAGATCAAGTAACATGTTGTATAACTTTTGTTTTATAACACGTCCACATTATTTAACTTTATTTTTCAACATTGCAACATATAACAATATTGTACACATTAAAATAACAATGCAATATAACAATGTTATATGACATTTGCCGTATGACATTGTAGTTTGTCGTTCTGACGTTCGAGTTATATAACACGTTTTATAACATTCAGCCTACACATTACTGAAACATGTTACGTTTTATAACATGTTATGTTATATAGTGTGTACGCACCGTAATATAGCTCTTACTGAATACTTCTTATAACGTAATGTACGTAACGTAATAATAATAATAACAGTTTTATTTATTTTAATAATTTATACAAAAATTAGACACCGATTTTATATTTTATTGCCCCCACACTCACTTTCGCAAGTAACATACTTGCGAAACTGAGTGTGTGAGACATCACGTCACTATCGATATTTAGCCAATCCATATTTAATTATTATTTTAACCTTACATGGATAAACAATTTATAATACGTTATGTATTCTTAGTACCTAGTTAAGAGTACATTTTGGATCCACATTCATCAAACAGTAAAACAGAGATTCAACTCCAAAACGCCACTCGACGGTTCGAGAAACAAGTTTGCGAAGCACCGCACAATGGCTCGTCTAATAAACGGGGCGACGTTCCTCGCATTATAATTACACTTTCGACAGTTTAAACCGCTATATCGCTGAATAGGGAGACATAAAGATATCAAGATATCAGATTTTATAAGGAGAAGACATCAAAGCAGATTTTTTATAAAATAAGGGTGACATGCGAGCACTCTGGCAAGTGTGATAAGAGGATGCTGCGACCCATAGACATCTACCATCTATCCTCGATTAAGAATCAAAATGCAGATGCGTTATCACCTTTGAGGACTAAGATGGAATGCCTCGTTTCCAGTAAAAAGGGTCCTACACTCAGCAGCATCAAGTAGCCGTTCGACGTCGGTATTCTATGAGAGCGTGGCCCTACCCCCGTTCCCCATTCGTGCTACAGCCACAATGTAGCAGCAGCATAGCTCTACCACGTAAGCTATAAATTATTAAGCGAGTTTAAATATTGAAAATGAAAATCATTTCATTTTACCACGTTTTTATTAAATCACTTTTTTTTTACTTCTTGACTTGCCGATGAGCTGGAAACTTGAAATTTTAAATATATCTCAAATTCGGATGAAAATGCAAGAATATGACTTTTAAAAAAAACCGGCAAAGTGTGAGTCGGACTCGCGCACCGAGGGTTCCGAACAAATCTGTAGGTGTATAAGTTTAAAATTATTGAAAATATTTTTATTATATGATGTAACTAAAAATTTATGCTTTTCGCAATTTTTCCTTTATCTGTGCTATAAAACGTGGCTTCGTACCAAATTTCAAAAGTCTGAGTTCACGGAAAGTACCCTGTAGGTTTTATCTTTCGTTTGCGTTGGGTTAGAAGTTTTAATATTTTCACAGCTCTAAGGGACAGTAGACTTGAGTATTTGATATGAATTTCAGCTTGATACCTCCACGCGTTTCTAAGAAAAAGGATCTGGACAGACAGACAGACAGACGGACAAAAAAGTGATCCTATAAGGGTTCCGTTCTTTCCTTTTGAGGTACGGAACCCTAAAAAACTTCACTTGCTTCTTTTCTTTTTAATAATATTTTGTAAACTTCATCAGCGCCTATGTGTCTTGTTTCACAGAGGGTTTACTATCATAATCGCTACCCTTGGCAGGCTGCTTGGTGATCGCAATATTACTTTTATTTTTTACACCCTTCGACTTATAAGAGTAAATGTTAATTGTGAATTGTTAGAAGGCTATTGTCATAAAAAGTGCGCAAAACAGAAGGCAAGTCATAAAAGCACAGCCACAGTCATTTAGGAGAATATCTTATTTTCAATTTTCTTGTATTGATAAAACAATCCTAAATTACATTTTAATAGCGATTCACTGTTACGATTTAAGGTAACCTGATAAACGGAAGCACTGCTCCAAGATCTCGACGTCGTTGGAAGAGAACATTATAACATTTTGGACCAGGGTAGCGGCAGCTTGTTTCATTCCATTCGGGGTATAATTTTAATATTACATTCTATTTCACCCCTAGTGGGTGTTTACGTCGTGAAAGGAGTATATATGCTAAATTTCAAGTGTCAATCGGACGTATAGTTTTGGAGATCTCGTGATGAGTGAGTGAATCGGTGGTATTTATGAGGTCTCAAGGTGGTAATGGACTGCATTGAGATTACAGTGCAGACCTCGGATGTTTGTGACGTGCACTTTGATGGAGAGGGAGTGAGACCGCTGTACAGTAGTGGACCGCCAAGCATCCAGATGGTGCGGATGGTATCGGGAATTTTGCCGCGATGTGCGTTGGTGAAATTTGGCGGCAGGGATTAATCCGAACAATTCAATGTGAAATAATTTTATTTCTTTGAAGTCAGCCTTGACTTTTTATTAAGTATTTTTTTTTATTTTACGTTATTGTTACCACTAGCCCGTCCCGGCTTAGCATAGAATATTTTAATGTGGCGTCATCGAGATTGAGGTAAATTATTTTATAAATTGTTCGACTTCACAAAAAAAAATCTCCAAGTTTTTTGAATAAAATATAATCTAGATCACCATGGCATTGCACTCTCTCTCTCTCTCTCTATATATATATATATATATATATATATATATATATATATATATATATATCTTACGTATATATATATATATATATATACGTAAGAAGATACCGTTAAAAAGTCCAATTTCATTGTGAGACTATCAACCCAACCCGGCTTCGCCTCTATTAATATAGCATTATTTAAGGTACGTGAGGGTAATATGATTATAATTATGATTTTTAAGATTTGCCACCCTATAAAACCAAAACTAGGAGGAGAACAGAGACAAAAACACAATTTCGTATACTATAACTAATATATTAAGAAATATTTACTACACTACCCAATACTAAAATCGATTAAAATATTTACTATAATGTCAACCGTCAAAATGACGTCGATAAAGCAGCGCCCTTTTCACCCTTTATTATTTGAATAACTGATAAAGAACTATCGTATCACAAAGCCATCTATGCAAATTAGGCAGTAATTTTTAAACTAAAAGAAAGTGACCATATTAACCGAAAGACCATAGTACCCTCACGTACTATAGATTTATAATATTCAAAGACTATTTTTTTGATTAATTTTTCGTAGTTTATCGGATAAAACATAGACAGACGACAGACAAAAAGAATGGTTGTTTATGTATTAATAGCATGCAAATACCCCCCCCCCCCCCCCGAGCTTTAAGAAGCCAGTTATTTCGATATTACAGACAGACACTTCAATTTCATTTATATGTAAAATTAATTTAAACAAAAGAGAAACACAAAGTCAACAATTCGAAATAACAACATGCCAAAGCAATTTACATTATCTCTGACAAAAGATGACAACGACGTGACAGTAAACGCCTGCTTATTAGTTTGGATTACAAAAACAAAATTTAATTTTAGCACTTCCCCCGTGGGCATGAAAGCCCTCTATAAACCCAGCTGAGACCTATTTAAAATTATGAGTGCCGTAGGCAGGGAGGCTTTGTGAATGGAAATGAACTCATGTAGGAGCATTAACAGATAGTTTTTAGGAAAAGCGAAACAACTCTTGAGCGCATCCGTTCTCTACATGCAAACGTACATACTGCGCCGGTATGCATTTGTTGTTTTTCTGCAGAAAATATAAATAATAATATATATTATGATATTAAAATATAACTTGAAAAATTTGCCTCATTCGCAGTGTTATAATACAAAGCTGATACCCACTATTAGTAATGCAAATATCATCATCATCATCATCATCATCAGCCTGCGGCAGTGTACTGCTGGACATTGGCCTCTCAAATGAAGCCACTTAGCCCGATCTTGAGCTTTACGCGTCTAGTTGCCACCAAAAACGCACATAGCTGCGGAACTCCCGATACCATCCACACCATCTGGATGATTGGCGGTCTACCACTATGCGATTTAGAAGATGTTTTCTTCCTCGTAGAATCGATTACCATCAGCGATTTTTCCGAACCGATACGACTTGGGACCTTCAAGAAAAGAGCCTACTCCTTTTTAAAAGGCCGGCAACGCATCTGCAATTCCCCTGGTTCCCCTGCTGTTGCAGTTGTTCATGGGCGGCGGTAGTCACTTACCATCAGGTGAGCCGCGTTTGCCCCCTCTTCTATAAAAAAAAAGTTGCTTTGCGCATATCGCTCCATCTAGCCAGCGCGGAACTACTTATCGATGATTGTCACTCCTGAGACAGATGTGACCAGCCCATTGCCACTTTTGTTCCATGATATCTCCTCGACAGTTTGAAACCTCGATGTTTCAAAGTTATCGATGTGATCGAAAATTGACCAGGACGAAATTATTCCTTTGTGCGTCGTCATCAGCCCTCACCTGGACATGACCTTTTCATATTATAAGGAAGCCTTGTCCTACTCGCTACGCTTGGCAGTCGGATTGAAACAGAAACAGAAACTTTTTTATTCAATATAGATTATAATTAATACTTATTGAAAGTCACTCTTTTGTATAATTACCACTGGTTCGAAAAAAAACCTCTGTCCTGGGAAGAACCAGCAAGAAACCCAGCGGGACTTTTTTTTTAAATAACAGCTTACAATCATGTATGTTACACAAATTAACAACACAACAAATTAGAAATAGCTTGGTAGCGATCACCTCATTTCCAGGGGTTATTATCATCTACAAATTCTTTAATATTATAATAACCCTTTTTATACAAACTTAGTTTAATAAAGTTTTTGAACTTTGAGCAGGTCAAATTTTGTATATTTTCTGGAATTTTGTTGTAAAAGCGAATACATCGCCCCAAGAATGAATTACTGACTCGATGGAGTCGAGTAACTGGTACTACTGGCTTGTGTCTGTTCCTAGTATTTACAGCATGAATATAACTTATTTTTGTAAAACTTCTTTTATTTTTGTGTACGTACATTACATTTTCATAAATGTATTGAGATGCCAATGTTAATATAATAATTTCCTTAAATTTTTGTCGCAGCGACTCATTAGGTTTCAAATCATAAATTACTCTTATGACCCTCTTCTGTAAAACAAATATAATTTCAGTGTCAGCTGCGTGTCCCCATAGCAAAATACCATACGACATTATGCTATGGAAATAGCTAAAGTAAACTAGTCTAGCTGTTTCAACACTAGTTAGACTTCTAATCTTTTTTACGGCATATGCTGCAGAACTAAGTCTGCTTGCTAGTTTTGATATATGGGGGCTCCATTGAAGCTTCGCGTCTAGTGTGATTCCAAGAAAAATTGTGGTATCTACAAGACTCAATTTCTCCCCATTCAAAATTAAATTAGTATTTAATTGGTTGACATTTGAAGTTATGAATTTTATACATTTCGTTTTAGTGCCATTTAAATGCAAATTATTAACATTGAACCAATTTGCTAATTTAGATTGCATTATTTACTTCGTCATATATTAGCAATTGTCGACTTAATTTGAAAATTAAAGAAGTGTCATCTGCAAATAATACTATATCATAGTTATCTCCTACTATGTAAGGTAAGTCATTAATGTATACCAGAAACAGAAAGAGGCCGAGGATTGAGCCTTGAGGCACGCCCATTTGTACCATCGACCCGGAAGAACTCATACTGTTAATGACAACTTTTTGCGTTCTCTTACTTAAATATGAAATAATTAAGAGCATCACTTCTTACACCGTAGTGTTGAAGTTTCCTGATTAATGTTTCATGGTGAACACAGTCGAAGGCTTTGGATAGGTCGCAAAATATACCCAAAGCATCCTGTAAATTCTCCCATGCATTAAAGATATATTTAATCAGCTCAACACCGGCATCAGTTGTCGAGCGACCCCTTGTGAAACCAAATTGATTTTTATGAAGTAAATTATTTATATTAAAGAAATTTAACATTTGATCAAGAATAATTTTTTCAAAAATCTTACTAAGTGTTGGTAGTACAGAAATAGGTCTAAAATTGGCGGGTTCTAATGTACTACCAGATTTAAATAAAGGTATTACTTTATTATACCTCATTACATCAGGAAACACACCAGATTCGATACTAGTATTAAAAATAATAGCTAAATGAGGCGCGATTGTATTTATTATAGACGCAATAACTTTAACGGAAATCCCCCACAGATCCGCAGTTTTCTTAACATCAATAGTTTTAAAATATTTTAAAATTATATATAATAAGATTACCAAGCGCAGTACTAGACTTAATATTATGTAATACAATAAACACACATACAGACGTAAAATGCAGCTATACTATAGCGGTAGCACGAATGGATCGCCACGACCGGGGAGTGACCATGCTCTCACAGAATACCAACATAAAATAACAGCTTAATGCTGCTGTGTTTCGTACTGTGAGTGTAGAGAACTGGAGACCACTTTTTACTCAAAACTAGGCATTCCATCTTAGTCCACAAGGGTGTTTTTTATAGGAGAGGGGGCAAACGAGCATGCGGCTCACTTGATGGTAAGTGTCTACCGCCGCCCATGAACAACTGCAACATCAGGGGAATTGCGTTGCCGGCCTTTTAAAAAGGAGTAGGCTCTTTTCTTGAAGGTCCCTAAGTCGTATCGGTCCGGAAAAATCGCTGGTGATAATCGATTCCACAAGAAAGTTGTGCGAGGAAGAAAACATCTTCTAAATCGCACAATGTTGGACCGCCAATCATCCAGGTGATATGGATGGATCGTATCGATCGCGATGTGCGATGGTGAAATTGAGCGGCTGGAATTAGTCCGAACAATTCCTCAGAGCACTCCCCGTGGTAAATGCGACAAAATACGCAAAGAGATGCAACATCTCTACGCAGTGCCAGTGTATCATCGAGCCGATCAGAAAGAACTCGGTCATCGACGATTCGAACCGCTCTGCGCTAGATGCGGTCGAGTGGAAGGAGCTGGCACTGGGGTGCCCCGGCCCAGAGATGAGAACAGTATTATAAGGGTGACAATGAATATGCAGTTTGAGGTTTAAGGGCCACAGGCTCCACTTACCATGAGGTGGACTGTGTGCTCGTTTGTCACCCTTATTCTATAAAATACTTTAGTTAAATAAACAAAATACGTCCTTATGCAACTTAACGTACTCGGTAAATTGGGACAGTACTGCATGTCAGCTTACTGCTTGCAACTCTAAAGACGAAAGTTCGGCCTCACATAAAAGTTAAGTAAAGTTTGACCGCATCCAACGATGTGCGGCTCGAAACGTCGACGACCGAGTTCTTTCTGATTCGGTTTGATTATATGGCCTTGCGAAAAAACTTTGCATCTCTCTGCATATTTTTTTTTATCTTCTTTATTACGGGGTGCTCTAACGAATTGTTCGGATTAATTCTCAACCACTAAATTTCACCATCGTACAACATTTTAAAAAAAAAACCTTACCTCCACACAAAGATTTTCTCCTGTTTCGTGGGGGCCGTTTATATTCATACATTTCACAAAGACAAACATCCAGAACCCGAACAATTATTTGTAGTCCATACAAATACTTGATCCATGCGGGATTCGAACCCGCGACCTTTAACACTGCACTTATTGCTAAGCCACTGCGCCATGGAGCAGTCAAATACTAAGTTTTTATTTACATCATCTTAATGGTTGGCAATATACGACTTAGTTACCCTCAAGAAAAGAAAAGAAATCACTCCTTTTTAAGACGCCGACAACGCATCTGTAACTCATCTGGTGTTCATCGGCGGCAGGAGTCACTTACTATCAGGTCCTTATAACAAAAATTTTTATTAGACATTGATGAGTCCGCCTTAATGGGTTGGCGTTTGTACTTAAATAGTTTTTGTTTAAAATGTTAACTTGCATTTAGTGTTTTGTTTGTGGGTCGTTGAAACGACTCCCGGGGGTCGCCGGGACGGTGTCGTGGTCGTATCGACTCGTCGTTGTTTTAGAGGGTGAGATAGAAGTTGAGGGAGGTTTGCTTGTAGATGTTACGAGTATATTCTTATCAAGAACGTAATCCTGCAACTTTGAAAATATGATATTTTTGTTGTATTACCAATATAAAATGTATACATATAGATAATATCATCTTAATAATCAGACATGAATAGCACTTGTAAAAATTTTAAAATTCTGTCTGTATGTCTGCAGACAGACACCGGACTATTCTTGGAAATGGCCACGAGGGATCTAAGCTATTTTTTATCCACAAACCTTAGATTTAAAAAAGGTAATATAAATGATCTTTGATTATATAAAATCTAAATGATGCCACGATGTATAGATTCTATCCACGCGAAGCTGGGGCGGATTGCTAAACACATGTTATTTTTGTTAGACTTATTGTTACTTTATTTAATTGTAATCATATTTGATCCTGCATCTAAACGTGTGTAATTGGAATATATATATATAATATGATTGCAATTTGAGATTGATACGATTTCATGCGACAAAACGTTGGAATGTCGATTTTTAGGCGCTAGTAGAACATACCTATGCCTTACGGCATGCAATATGTTTATACGTGGTTTACCACTCGGCTGCATTGTCACCTCTGAGGACTAAGATAAAATGTCTAACAGCTTGTAAGTACACTAACTCTCTATACACTTCACACACCGGAACTCTGAAGTGCACACACTGAAAACGAGGCATTCGCTGAGCATCCTACTTATAAAATCACATTTTTACTGCCCGGATTATAGGACGATATTTCCGATTTCCGACGATTACACCGACGCAAAAAGAAGAGTGTTATTAGTTTGACCGGTGTGTCTGCCTGTCTGCCTGTCTGTGTGCGTGTCAGTCTGTGGCACCGTAGCTCTTAAACGGATGCACCGATTTGGGTGCGGTTTTCTTTTATTTAAAAGCAGGTTTTCAACGACCTTGAAAAGCGGCAAGCAAAATAGCTCATGACCTTGAAACGGCTGAAGCGATTTTGATTCAGCCGCTTCAAGGTCATGAGCTATTTTGTTTCGGGGGTTTTGAAAATTTTTATTTTAGTTGTAAATAAATTGCTTTAGTGCGCCTTCTCTACTATATCTAATTTAAAAAAAAATACAAAAACGATTATAATGTCGCATTAAAATTCTATAAAACATTTATTACCTTCCTTATAGAGTGTACACGAGCTTTCTCGGTGTATCTACCGCAGCCCGTAGACACGTGTAACCAACTTCAAACAAATTAGGCCAAAGATTCCGTGTCACCATTGGGGATTAAGTGGAATTGCCTTCTACGATTGACGATTAGTTTCTCAGTACCAGATAAATCAGTATTGATTATAATCCCATGTTTTTTTAATAATAATATCTTATTTTAGAGTTATCGTCGCGGTCGTCGTGAGAGGTGATAGAGGGAGAAAATGAAACAAGAAGTGGGCAGCAGAATCATCCTGATAACAACCTAAAATAATAAACAGCTGAGGTTGGCAACCCGCCTGGCAACCGTGGCAACTATGACAAATGTCCCCTCTATGAGACAATCTATAGGGGAGGCCTGTGTTCAGCAGTGAAATTTTATAGGCTGTATTAGATGGTATTACGTAGCGACAGTCACATCTAACGTTATTTGGGAGGACAAAAACGATAAATACTTATCAATGGCACTTGTAGCTCAACTCGGTAAAAGTTAGCGAGTTTTGGTTCTTTATCTTGTTGGTTTATTGTATAATCCTACACCCATAAATATTTATAACATGTTGGCCTGGGACTTATATCTACCGTGTTTGTATGAGACTTATAACAAAAAATCATGTGCCAACTGTGTTACTTGCGTAGCATTTCGTAAACGGCAACTAATGGGATATTGGTTTGTGATTGTGTAGGCCAGGGTTTCCCAAACTTTTTTTGACCAGGGACCACTTTGATTTTTTCGTTGTTAGCAGGGACCACAAGGTATTTCTTGTGTTAATCTAACAATAAATAATAATCACAACATTTAACATAATTATATAATAAACTGAAAAGAAGCATTCATTAACAGTATTATTTGTGTATTTATTGTAAAAGCTAGTAGGTACTAATTAATTAAAGTAATTTAAAACAATTATGTAGGTAAAATATTTAAATCTTTTGCGGACCATATTTAAGCTAATGCGCACCACTGGTGGTCCGCGAACCAATGGTTGAGAATCACTGGTGTAGGCGATATGCTAGTTAACTATCACTACCTTTCACAATTTTCCATCTCAACTTATAATTTTTAGTTAAACGTAGTTCAAGTAGCTTGCCGCTTTTTGCACTCAGCCTACACCCTTGGTGGATCACAGATATGACGTAAATGTACCTAGTCAGGTCATAAGTATTGTCACACAGTAAAAACTTTTCTTTTAGAATGCTTGCCACAAAAAAGTTTATTGAATTCAAATTTCGAATTATTCATGAAAATAAAACTGTATACTTTTTAGAATTTTACTCATTTTTAAATATGGAGTGGACGCTTAAAGAAGACCGCGTTGCAGTTATTGCGTTGCATCGTTGCGGTTACGCGCCAATTCAAATTTTTGACATACTGAAAAATTTGAATATAACCAAAAGATTCGTTTATCGTACCATCAAACGATACAATGAAGACTCTAGTATAGATGACAGGTCAAGAAGTGGTCGCCCTCGGTCTGTTAGGACTCCAGCAGTGATAAAAGCTGTGAAGGCGCGAATTCAAAGAAATCCCAAACATAAGCAGAAACTGTTGGCCCTTCAGATGAGGTTAAGCAGAACCACGGTGAAAAGGGTGTTAAATGAAGACTTAGGGCTTCGGGCAAATCGAAGAAAAACAGGACATCGTTTGAATGCTCGTCTAATGGACCTGAGCCTGAAGAGATGCCGCGCTTTGTTGAAGCGGTACGCAGGAAAAAAATATCGGGAAATTCTTTTTTCGGATGAAAAAATTTTTACCGTAGAAGAGAGCTACAACAAACAAAATGATAAGGTGTACGCACACAGTAGTGAAGAAGCGAGCAACCGTATTCCGCGTGTCCAACGAGGTCATTTTCCATCCTCGCTCATGGTATGGTTGGGAGTTTCTTATTGGGGCTTAACAGAGGTACATTTTTGTGAGAAAGGTGTAAAAACGAATGCAGTTGTGTATCAAAATACAGTCCTGACGAACCTTGTGGAACCTGTTTCTCATACCATGTTCAATAACAGGCACTGGGTATTCCAACAAGATTCGACGCCAGCTCATAGAGCGAAGAGCACACAAGACTGGCTGGCGGCGCGTGAAATCGACTTCATCCGGCACGAAGACTGGCCTCCTCCAGTCCAGATTTAAATCCGTTAGATTACAAGATATGGCAACACTTGGAGGAAAAGGCGTGCTCAAAGCCTCATCCCAATTTGGAGTCACTCAAGACATCCTTGATTAAGGCAGCCACCGATATTGACATGGACCTTGTTCGTGCTGCGATAGACGACTGGCCGCGCAGATTGAAGGCCTGTATTCCAAATCACGGAGGCCATTTTGAATAAACTTTAGTGTCATAAGAATCTATGTTTTAAGTTCATTTTGGTATAAATGGTTACATAATGAATAAACTTGTTTCAATTATTTTATATTAAACATGTGACAGAATTTATGACCTCACTAGGTATATATGTTAACACGTATATATTAGAATAACCGTTCTGAATGTATCTAAACAAGCGAGGGGATATAGTTTACTGGTAAGTATTCAAAAATTAAATGATCGCATCAACATACGATACTAACAAATAAACTAAAATCGTAAACAATTTAGTCACTAACTAAGATCAACAAAGAAAGGACATTACATACATTATAAGTGATGCCGAAACCAATATGATATATGTCTGCACTTATGCACACATATATCTATATCAATTTCAATCAAAACGGTATGTCGATGTATGTGTGCGTCCTGCAGTGGACTTTTAAAAACTGATAAAGAAATTAAAAAGAAAGACATATGTGTGAGGGAATGTCACGAAGTTGAGCATGATTTCGTCACTTGATGTACGAAAACTCCTTTTTACGTATGTAGCTTAAATTATTACCAAAAGTTAGAAAGAAACTGTCTGTATAATTGAATTAAACGCTGAAATATTGAAGCCGCTTCAAGGACACTGTGAAAACTGTGTGATATGCGGCGCCGGAGCCAGCTGAGTGTCAAGGTGAATGGCAACACAGCGCCAAAGTGTCTAGACCCGGGGCGCCTAGCTTACAATGGATTGCTTAGACCGCTACAGATCGAGATCTTTGTCTTGCTTTTAAGTAAAAGCTATATTTAATCCCCAGGCGAGTGATTTATGGGCGCCATTTTTCGGCAAAATTGTCTTTTATCAATAAAAATATACGATATAAATAAGGCGATTATACCGTTCTCTTAACTATGTATCTTTATTTATTTATTTACTCTTCTAAGCTACCGCTTAACTACTATCCCAACCCCGTTGGTAGTGAAGCGCACTGAATTTACAAAAGCCTTGAATATACCCACATTGTAATATTATTTGTATTATTTCTATACTCTGTAAGATACCTTCATATAATAATGTATGGACTTATTTAATGCCTAGTGCTGTATAATAAACCACGGGAAAAGTGGTAGAAGAAAGAAACCTTCAAATGGTATGAAATATAAAATATACATAATATGAATTTCACGGCAAATGAATTATTTAATATGATAACTTTCAACCACAAGTGCGGCATAAATATAAAAGTTTAATTTTAGAACAAATAAAAATGTTACAATGCTTGTAATAAATCAAAATAATTTCTCTCGAGTAAAATTGCTTTGTATAAGCGTCATCTATTTCATTCCATCAGTAAAGTCATTTTATAAAACAATAACCGATTTACTCTCAAGGTGGTACGTAAAGTAGACGCTATGGTCCGAGACCTCATAATGCATTTTTCCTGAAGTGTTTGATGCATCATGAAACTTTGTTGAAAAGTATCAGGCGACTCAATAAGCAGGTATATGACTGTCTGCCTAGCGTACCTGGGTACACCTGGTACTGCGCATACAGGTTAATCGCAAAAAAATTGCCCAAAAAAAGTGTTTCATTAAAATAATAATAATGACTATCCGTCAGGTAAGTTGATAAAGAATTAAGAAAAAAATGGCAAACACTTCTGAAGAGATTGACATAGGGGCAGACTATTCCAAAGTTGTATTTTGAAACATCCCAAAAAAGTGTTTTATTTAATCTGCCATTTTTACAGCATGTTTATTATATATAATAAAAAATCCTCACAAAAGGGCAGACAGTTTGTCCGGGGGTTAATAATTTAAAAATATTTAAATAAATCTTGCGTGGAAAGGAGGCATGTAGCTACGGGTTGTAATGAGTGCGAAAGAGAGCGACGGTCGCCGAGATGTTCTTAGTCATTCTTCGTGCTATCATTGGCTGCGTATCACGTGATCATGTACAACGTGGCTAGAATGATTGCTTCTTAAACGTTGAACGAGACCTAAAATGGGATGAGGCGGCAAAATGTGTGCAGTCAAAAGGTATTAAAAAGTTAAATATTAAAAAATATGTAATAATGCCAGACCGAATTTTGGTCACGGCGGCCAGCCTCAACGGAGACTAGTAATCGCGCAGGACAGGATTATAGTGTGCAAAAGTATGCGCGAACACAGGTGCACTCTTGGTTGCCTGGAAGAGATCGCTATGTAGCGATATGGCCGCCACATTGTACTGTCTTTTGTTGTGTAATTTGCTTATTTGTTTGTGGTGTACAATAAAGTATATTCATTCGTTTATTCATTCATATTCATTCACTCTCTATTCTCTCCCTCTCATAGTCCGATGAAACAGTAAGCCGACAGCACGACCGGCGACAGGCGCAGGACATCTTTACATGTGCTTTCCGAAGCATGGGGGTGAAACGCGCCCAACTTCCTAAATCCTGACTCCGGGCAGCTACTGAGAATTTCTTGACAGAAAACTCGATAACTTACTATTTGGCCCGACCCGGGATTCGAACCCGGGACCTCATGATCAGCAGTCGGACTACTACAACCACTAGACCAACGAGGCAGTTCAAATCGTGTGCAGCTGAAATTTTCTAAAAAAAAATCGGTTGTCTGTAAAGTCGGTTTACTGACGATAGGTGAACGTGACAACGCCGATTGTGCCTCTTTGTCGCTCGATCCGCGCTCTCGCTTGCATTTCAAGCCTTAAATGGAACGCCTCAGAGCGAGGTAACGCCGTATGAGTCATGTTTTTTTGTGCGTGCAGCCAGCTTCATCGAATTAAAAGACGTCACGTCAAAAAAGTTAAATATCCTAAAAACATATACGTGGTAGAGCCAAGCTGCAGCTATATTAGTAGTATAGTTGTATCACGAATCGGTCCGCTCGAACGGGGAAGGACCACGCTCTCACAGAATACCAGCGTAAAATGGCAGCTTGACACTGCTGTGTTTCGTATGGTGGGTGTAGAGAACTGGAGACCCATTTTATTGGAAAAGAGGTATTCCATCTTAGTCATCACGGGTGACGACTGACGACGCATCTGCAAGGGTCACAGCAACCACTTTCCATCAGGTAGACTGTGTGCTCGTTTGTCACCCTATCCTATAAACAAATATTCTCTAAAACAAAAATATTCAAACACCAGTTTCCTTTAAGGTAAAACTAAATAGATTCCACAAGTTGTGGAGGCCGTAACGCTATTCTTCCATGAATGTTTGAACCGACTAATACGGAACCGTACTCAGACGCCTGTAGTCCCTCACATGCCCTATTACGGGCAATCTGTATTGCCCCCGGGACACGTTCCCCGTATATATCAGGTGAAGCGACGCGCCGTCGGCTGTTGCAGTCTAGACAGCTACATGCTCTTATTAGAACCAAGCGAAATTTATTAAAAGTAACGTAGGAAGAATACATTCTGTCCTAACAACGACACGGCTGTGGGAATTTAGCCGCATTTCTTAGAATTTATGTATCGCGTGGCAGCAGAAGATAAATGTCACGTATTTAATATCTTATTTTTTCTTGCACGATATTTGCTTATAGAATTTTAAAATAGTCCCTATGAATAACGAATATTATATTACAAGGGACGAGTATCATATTGAATGTTTTACGTGTGAGAGCCGTGGTGCAGCTATATTATGTAGCACGAATGAGTCGGCTCGTCCGGGGAAGGACCACGCTCTCACAGAATACCAGCGTAAATGTATTTCGTATGGTAGGTGTCCACCAGAGATCGTTCTTACTGTAAACGAAACATTCCATTTTAGTCCTCAGGGGTAACAACGTATCTGTATTTAGATTTTTAATCAAGGATACATGTAAATGTCTATGGGTCCAACATTCACTTACCATCAGGTAGAATGTAATTGTCAGCCTTATTCTATGAAAGAAGGATTATATGCACCGTCTCTGGAAGTCGCACGTCTGGGAGAAAGGATTGCAAAATACGGTGTTTATTTATTTAATTAACTTGTTCTGATAATATATCAGCCGAATAACATATAAACGTTTAGAGTACGGATATGTATATTAAATAATAAACAGGGTGCTTCTTCCTGCCTTTTAAAGATATACACAATATTCACATATAAGATAAAGTAAAGTAAAAAAGTAACGTTACAGTTTATTTCTTAGACGTACAATTTCATTGGTGCCGGCGGAAATCGAACCCGGGTTGCCCGCGTAGTGTGGTATTTACAGCGAGCTCTGTAAATACCAGATCATTTTTGGATAATCTCTACATAGTATAAAACAAAGACGCGTCCCGCCGTCTATACGCTAAGATCTTTTAAATTACGCAGCGGCTTTTGATGCGGTTTTCATCAATAGACAGAGTGATTCAAGAGGAATGTTTATATGTATAATACGTGCATATTATGTATTATATAATTGTTCTGTCCGTGTGTATGTTACTGAACTCCTCCTAAACAGCAGGAAAAATTTTGATGAAATTTTGTGTGTGGGATTAAGTTGATTAGAGACTGGTTTAAATTCACAATTGAACCCGGTAGGTAGCGTTATTGTCGAGATTCAGAAATAAACCGTGCGAAGCTGGGACGAATCGCTAATTCAGACTAAATATTTGAAGCCTTTGAGAAATAGTAGAATATTTACAATTGCTACAACATGAAAAGTGTGACGTTGTGTGAATGTTATGAGAGATCTTTTGTACTTTGGAATACATGTATATCCACTTACACACTTTTACTATCAATCCAGTGTACTTGAAAAATTTTTGGGACTTTTCCAAACTGATGAAATGTGTCATAATTGAATTACATTTATAACTAGCTGTTCCCCGCGACTTCGCCCGCGCGTAATTTATTACGATTAGATTTCAATTTCATGGGTTTTAGGTTTTTGCGTGGAACCCTAATTATTTTTCTAAAATAAAAGTAGCCTAAGTTACTTCTTGTAACATTAGCTATGCACCAATAAAATTCCGGTCAAAATCGATCCAGCCGTTTCGAAGATTAGCCGGAACAAACAGACAGACAGACAGCTAAAAATTTTTAAAATTGTATTTTTGTTATAAGAACGGTATATACTTTCATATGCATTTAGTAAAAAGCTGTTATTTCGACATTACAAACAGACACGTCAATTTTATTTATTTGTATAGATGTATAGATATAACGAGCCGAGGCAGCTCAGGGAATATTAACTTACGACGTCACACAAAACATCGGAGGACCTTGTAACGGATTTTGATTAAACATGTCTAACAATCACCACTAGAAAAGCTGTTTTTAAATAAAATAAACCGCACCCAATTCGGTTCACCCGTTTAAGAGCTACGGTGCCACAGACAGACACACACACATAGCGCTTAAACTTATAACACCCCTTTTTTGCGTCGGAGGTTAATTATAATAAATTGGAAAAACATAAAATCATTAACTTATTAATAATAAGAAACTTAACAATAAAATCACTGTCAATTAAGCAACGTATACAGACGAGTCTCTCGAGACTTCAAAATGCATTATTGACTAGGTAAATTGACTTCAAATTAGTCTAAACATAGTGTATTGTATTCGAAATCGACAAGACATAGGTAATTGACTTCGAAAGTGACGGCGATTGCTGCCTATTTCAAGATATTTTCAAGACAAAAAAATCAATACACCTCGACAATCCGTCCACGTAGGCTAACAAGTATCATAATGCGGTAACAATTGCTAGTAAAAAACGTAACAGGCACACGGCCTATTATTAGACATTCACGCGACAATCCGGCGTCTTAGAGGCCAATGTCCCTACACTGGAAGGAACTAACTAAGCAAGAACTGTAGCAAAAACCTGCGCACCGCCAATAATATGATAGCTAATACATAGATGGGCATGAACAGGAACGATTCCTGATTAACTTTTTACATCCAATGATAAAAATAGAATCGAATCTTGCACTTATATATAAAATAGAATTTTCTCTTATACAAAATGAATATAATTTGTTTGTAAGGCTGTCTTAGACCACGCGGCGGCCCAAGGGCATCCAAAGTTTGGGAAATCAAAAAAATTTTAATATAATCAATCATATATGTGTAATTTTTTTAATGACGAATTGTAATTATAGTTGCGTTACAAAAGTAACTAATGCTTTTTAAACTGATTAAGATATTTAATTTAATGAAAATACGTTACGTGGTAGAGCCATGCTACAGCTAATATGTGGTTTATAAAAAATCTCACAGCTTCCAACATATGCCATGCTACTGCTGATATGTGGTTATAGCTGGTTCGACTCGACCGGGGAAGGACTAGAACCGGAGACCCTTTTTACTGGAAAGGAGGCATTCCATTTTAGTCCTCACGGGTGACAACGCATCTGCATTTTGATTCTTCACCGAGGATAGATGTAGATATCTATGGACCACAGTATTCACTTACTATCAGGTGTCCAAGTTTTCGTTTGCTAGCCTTATTCTAATAATAATAATAGTATTGAATAAAACTATTTTTACGGATTTTTATCGCGTTTAATCTACTTATTTTAATTCCCGACGTTTCGGCGGCTTTACAGCACACATGGTCAGGGGGGGGGGGGGGGGGGGGCTTCAAAAAGGAGACGGTACTCCATTTCAATGATTTTTTTTTTATTTGAACGCTGGTGCTTCACATGTGGACCCATATAAATTTGATCAAGGTCTGACCAATAGTTTTTGAGTTATTCTTAATAATTTATATTGAAGTACAAATTTTTTAATTTTAAATGAATGTGTAGTGTTCGCGTAAATATAAGAATTCCATAATAATATTATTATGAATTTCTTATATTATGTTTAATCTATTTCAGCGTTTTAGAGCCCCTTTACCGAAGTCCGTGCTCTATGTGCCTTTAGGGTAAAGACGGAACTATTTGTTTGTTTCTCTTCTATGCGTTCTACCGTTTATTCGATTACTATAAAACTTTGTTCAGATATTACGTGCGCCCCTGAAGGTTTTGACAACATAAAAGAATATTACTTTGTTTGATGGTCTTCCTTGCGTTGTTATACCATTCCCCGGATTACAATGATACTTTGGTGAGTTATTGTCGCGAGTCGACGAAGATTAAAATAAGGGGCATTGCAACGCATACCGAGCACAGCTAGTGCAAAATAAATATAAATCTTAATGAAGTTTGCGCGGTAAACATTTCTCTACATGTATGTAGAAAAAAGTTCTCGAGTGACCCTCGTACCTATAAGTGAAGTGAAGGGCAGCCACCCACTAGATGGAGTGACGATTTGGTAAGACATGCAGGAAGTAGATGGATGCAGGTGGCTCAGGCACGGTCCCTTGTGGAATTACTTGGTCAATGATTAGTTGTAATGATAATGATGATGATGAAATTAAACATAGAACCATTTCACGATTGGGGATGTTAACGAAAGAAAAAAGGAAGTAAGAGACCATATTGCGATGCAGTGTTTAATTAAATACACACCCATTTTAATTTTTAAACTAAAACAACAATATCTTAATGAAAGGCTTCACAGTCCCATTTTAAATTAGAAAGAAAGAAAGAAACAGATTTTATTTGGCACATGCAGCATACTCAAGCGGATTACATAAAACACATAACATTTAAGTAGTCATAGAAACAAACAAAAAAAATTATACATAGAAATCATGAAACAAGACATTAACTCCTTGTTTATAGATATCGTAAAATTAAACAAAAAAAAAAGCAAAAAAGCAAACAATAATATTGAAAAAAATAATTTAAAAAAAAATTAAAATTAGCAATTTACGTCCCTGCGGATTAAGTCTGGGTCAGTGTTTTCGATTGAATACATTATTTAGCCTTAAAAAAGGTCACGCTACCGCAATTGGTAAAAAAAAAACTTTAAAAGCAAACTGAAAAAACAACTTCGAAACACTAAAAATAATAAAATAGCTTTCACATAATTTATAACTTCTGAAGAAATATAAGAATGTGGAAATAATTTTATGACTTAGAATTCTTTGAAGGTGGTTTTATTTTGTTGAAAAGTTTAACCATTAGACCTTTTTGAGTGGACTCAACAAAAACACAAGCCCAAGTTTCATTCAAAATTTCATCCCATGTTTTTCTTCGAGGACTGAATTTGTTCTTCAGTTTTAATAACCCTCGTGGTAAAGTATATTTAATAAAAAAATAGAATCATTAAAATCGGCTCACGATCTCAGTGAGAGTTAAACTTTGCCTTTTTTAATTTGGAATTCAGTTATAACTGATATAAATTATGTGTGTGCAAATGTATTTCTGCGGGTGATATTATAAATAAATACGGTAAGAAATAAGCACATCGTCACAAATACAACTATACTAATATATTTTCCGAAATGTCCGAAACCCTAACTAATATTTCATATCGTCCGCTGCCCGCTGCGGGAGCAAAACGGGGTTCCGCCTAAGCAGGTCCTTTGTTGACGCGGGATAATTGATTACATCTTTTTTGCGCCTCCACTGAATAAATAATTCACCGATCGAGGGGAAAAACTGTGGGCTGTCAGCGTTTTTTCTTTGAAAGGTAAATATTTACCTTTTTGCTTTTGGCTTAAGTGAGAAATACTCAAAAGCCTGCTGAGTTATCCTTTGCGGAAATTTCAAAAAGATTTTTGAAATTTCCGTGAAGGATATTGATTTGGTATTTATACATTTAGCTCATTCAAAAAAGATGTAAAGATATAATACTTCAAATAGAACTAATGGTACAAGCGAAACTAGATTTTGCAGAGTCAAGGCGATTGAAATCCGCCATTTTGTACGAACATAGGAACATGGTTGACAAAAACCCCTGGAAATGAGGTGGTCGCTTCCAAGCTGTTTCTTAAAAGGCAATATTATTGTTATGTTATAATCTATTGTTGTTACAGGCAACATTATGTACTTTTATAGGAAGTAAGTATTTTTTCATTCGCATTTTAAGTGTCACATTGTGCGCTAACATTTTTACTTTTATTAAATATTTTGTTTTATCAAGTATCAAGATTTTCGTTTTGAACATACGCTGTCTCTGGAAGTCGCCCCTGAACATAGAAAAAATTCCATAATAGGGTGTTTATTCATTTAGTTTACTTATTGTGATAATTTGTGATCATTTTTCGTTGTTTCTACAACAAAAATGTTTAAACAACTTTAACGTTTATTCAGCGAAACTGTACCTCACATTATTTCAGTAGAATATTGTCATTTCGCCACTCATCAGACATATTCACGTTCTGCATTTGGCTCGACGTTAACCACAAACTGACGTATGCACTACGGGAGTAAATTTCGTTCGTACATTTGCGGATGCAGTCGTAATTAAATTGCTTCGGCAGACACAGACCGGAAGTACTTTGAACCCACTATTGCGTTATGAAATGTTTCTACATTTCATTTGTTCACCAATCAGATTAAAATAGGGCATTACATGAATTACTTTTTTAATATACAGGTTGAGAAGACGGTTGTTGAATGATTGATGTTTTTGATTCTTGACAAGCAAGTTTATACGTGGTAGAGCCATGCTGCAGCTATAGTATGGTTGTAGCACGAATGGGTCGCCTCGACCGGGGAAGGACCTCGCTCTCACAGAATACCAGCGCGAAACAGCAGCTTAATGCTGCTGTGTTTCGTATGGTGAGTGTATAGAACCGGAGACACTTTTCACTGCAAAAAAGACATTCTATCATAGTCCTCACGGCTGACAACGCATCTGCATTTTAATTCGCAAACGAAGATAGATGTAGATGTCTATGAGCCACAGCAACCACTTACCATCAGGTGGACTGCGTGCTCGTTTGTCACCCTTATCCTATAAAAAAAAGAAAGTATTAACATTCAGAACTGACGCGAAACGTATTATTATCATCGTCATTATTTCAGCTATCCATCGAAAACCATCACAAGTTTATTGCTAAAAACAAACTTCTCCCGAAGATATTTTTTTTATAAATTTATAAAAACTTATCGAAGTCGACAGTTAAACAAAGGCCTCCCCATAGATTGCCTTTATATATATCTATAGGCATATAAGTATATCTTTATATATAAAAATTACGTGTCACGTTGTTTGTCCGCGATGGACTCCCTAAACTACTGAACTGATTTCAATGAAATTTTGCACACTGTGTGCATTTTGATCCAACTTGAGAGATAGGATAGTTTTAACGCGATAAGTGACCTTCAATATTTTTTTATTGCGATTTTAAGAATTTTTTATAGGAAGGGTCTTCGGAAAGGGCAGAACAAAGTCTGCCTGGCCAGCTTGTAAATTTATAAAAACTTGTCGAAGTCGACAGTTAAACAAAGGCCTCCCCATAGATTATATGTATATAGATATATAGGTATATCTATAGGTATATATATGTATTGTTATCAGGAAGATGGTGATGCTCATCTCCAGTTTCATTTCCCTGCGACTCCTCTTACACCACTCACATGATACAAGGGATTCTATTACGTCACCCCTTCACGGCGATAGATTTCCTAAAACTTTAAAAAACGTGATTTGTGGTTCAAAATTAATTATACACTGTATCTTAAAATAATCCAGCCCCTCCTATAACATACTCCTACAGCTCCTAAGTGACGAGTGAGACGAGACTTGCGTGATCTCTCGCCATTTATCATGAGCTCGAAGCACTCATACTCGTAGATCAACTGCAATGTTATCACTCGTAGATATACTTTTTCCCATTCGTTCTACACGACCGAACTACCTAAGGCGATGTGCTTTTATATCTCCAATGATGTTTGGTTCGATCATGATTTCTTCAAATTCGGACTTTCTTTCTATTTTCCCTCTTAACTGTATAAAATAACCTTCTCCAAACCTTCTAAAATCATCTATTTTGATCCAAAACACTAGCAACACCTTCCAAGTATAAAAAGCACCGATTATTGTTATAATTATACATACTTACGGAGCGAGTTGGTTACAGTAAACAAGACAAACATCATTTTGTCAGGCTCCTAATACAGGACTCCTAGGACAGAAGAATTATATAATATATAATATGTATGTATTATACATATAAACACTGTCCTCTTGAATCACTTTGTCTATTGATGAAAACCGCAACAAAATCCACTGCGTAGTTTAAAAGATCTAAGCGTACAGACGGCGGGAAGTGACTTTGTTTTATACTATGTATGTAGAGATATCATGCAGATTCCAGCCTTATTTTTTTACTGTTATAAGCTATTGCTTGACTACTATTTCATCCGATGGAACATGTTCTACAAAATATTTTTCATAATGATTTCTTATATTTACGCGAACAGTAGAATGAATAAAACAAGGTTTAAGGATTTTAAAAACAAGTTAACTTAAACCTACATGCCTATTTCTAAAACGTAAACATAAGTATATATATATATACACAAATGTACATATTATATGTATAAAAAGATATATATTTATTACGCTATAAATAATTAAAAACTTTACGTGGTTTTACAATTTCATATGTCTGTTAAGAGTTTTAAGTTCTTAAAACTATATAATAAGACTAAGTTGGTAGCTAGCGATGTGGACGTGACAAAATTTTAACGTAGCTGCTGTTTTTGTTGTCTGTAAGCAGTTTTAAACTATCGCCAACAAGAAACCACAAGGTGACCTTGCCGAGACTGACCGAAGCGTTTGTAGTACGTAGATATATAAAAGTAACTTGGCTTGACTGTCTGAAGAAATCCATTCCAGCGAAACTGCGAGCAACAGCATCACAGATTTAGATAAATCTGTGAGCAGCATCTTTTAAAGACGTTTAAAAATACTCTTCATTACACATATAACAACTTATTGATAGTAACTTCAGAGCTGTAAGCTGATAATATACTAGATTTATACATTACAACGATGTAGTGTTAGAATATCCTCTACACTATACGAGTATTGTAGTGTAGCCCCCACGGCGGTGCACGTGCATTGTAGCAGCGCACTGACTGGCAGGGTCGCCATGTAATGTTGGAAGGTGACGATGAGACAGAAGACGTGTTGATCTGTCTTTTTTTTATAGGATAGGGTAACAAACGAGCACACAGTCCACCTGATGGTAAGTGGTTGCTGCGGCCCATAGACATCTACATCTATCCTCTGTTACAAATCAAAATGTAGATGCTTTGTCACCCGTGAGGACTAAGATGGAATGCCTCATTTCCAGTAAAAAGGGCCTCCGGCTACCTGCACTCACCAAGCGAAACGCAGAGGTAAACCTCTACTTCACGCTGGATTTCTGTGAGGTCGTGGTACTATCCCGGTTCGAGCCGGCCCATCCGTGCGACAGCAAAAGCTGCCGCGTGGCTCTACCACTGTTAGAAAGTAACTGTCTAAGACTTTAACTGGACTACTCCTAAAAACTATATATACATTGTAGTGGGGGCTGGATATCGTAAGAGGCGACAGAGGAAAACTGAAAAAGGAGATGGGCAGCAGCATCTTCCTGATAACAACTTAAAATAATAAAACCTGTCAATGCCGGCCCGCCTGCTGAGCGTGGCAACTAAGACGGCCATTACACGCCTAGGCAAGCGTCAATCTGTTCGATCAATCATGATTGATGTTTGAATGATAGAATAATTTCGACATTACACGTATTTTGACTAATCGTCAGTCAAACCCAAAATTTCAGAAAGAAAGAATGGATATTCATAAAAAAGGCCTGTGCAGCAATTTTCATTGACATTTTTGTGTTAAAAACATATAAAAAGAAGGCGCTGGGTAAAAGACTGGCTTTAAAAAAGGGATTTTTATACCCATATTAACTTATTGACATACGGGTTTCAAAAGAGGATAAAGACTATGCAAATTATTTTCGCATGAAAGAGGCTTATTTTGATAAGTTACTGGTCTTGGTAACCATATCTAAAAAAAAAAAAGATACATGTATGCGAAAAGCTATAACTCCCAAATAAAAGCTAAGAGCAACGATGCGTGATTGACGAAATGCCATTACACGATCAATCAAAATTCGTGACTGACAATTGATTGACGTAAAAATCAAAATATCCAGATATTTGTCAATCAATTTCATGCAACCGTCAATCACCGCATTACACGGTAGGTTATTCGTCAATCACAACCGTGATTGTTGTAAAACTGACAGCAAAACCTTCTGTGTAATGGGTGTCTAAGGGAAAATCCGCTATAAGGCAATCTATAAGGTAAGCCTATGTTCAACATTGGATTTTTATAGGTAATGGATGTATGAATGGATGGATACATAACAAAGCGACGACTAATGCTTCACAGACACAAAATTTCAATTATACGTAGGACATACTCGTACTTACAAATCTTCGTCTATTACATCGTTACACGGCTTGCTGAATGGGGAGAACAGACGAGGAAAACGTTTCCAGCGAAGACTCTCTACGGTTCCATTGTACGAGACGATACGATCTCGAACAACAATAAATAAATATTGATTAATTTAGCTAATAAAGCATACTTCAGCTTTATAAGTGAGTTGAAGAATTAATAATATGAGAGTTAAAAAAAACTTAAACACGCATTGAACATCTGTGATAATCCTTTTATATTATCCTGGTGATGCTAATCAGGATACTAGGATAAAGTTATTAAATTAATGTATTGTCATCGCTCCTTGATACGAGTGCAAATTTTCAAGTCGGTCGCTGATTGAGTACAGTAAAATGCCATACTATACTGTATCGTTGGGTGGTCGCCCTATAATGATTGTGTATGTTGTATGTGTAAATAAAAAAAATTAAATCTCCTTGTCTATTGTTAAGGTCTCCTATTCAGCCTAGGATTCAGTTTGGGCTGGTGCCACATTCACCTATTTCTGCTACCAAATAGCAGTGCTTGTACTGCTGTTACGGTCTGGAGAGTAGAGAGAGCCAGAATAATAACATTCCATCTTAGTCCACAGAGGTGACGACGCATCTGTAACCTTCTATGTTGGATATTCGCTGCATGTGTTCATGGACTGCAGTAGACACTTACCATCAGGTAGACTATATGTTCGTTTGACAAGTTAGTGTTATGAAAATAATCGATATAATTTGAAAAGAAAATAACAGCTGATTGTCTACTACCTGTAATTACCGTCGTGACGTGTAGTTCGCAACAACGTGAACAGTTCCAAGCTCCCTACACGCCTGCAGGTGATGTGCGCAGGGGACTCTATTGCTTTCGTTACGAGGGATACGTCTCATCGGTGTACAAGTGTAATTATTTCGGCGGATAAGAGACGCGATCCGGCGTAATTTGCGAATCAGCAGCGAGGGGCGGCCGATCGATTGCACTCGACTGCTTTTGAAGGTATGTAAGCAACCACAATGTTAAGAAGGTGGAAACATGGTGTCTTTTAACGAACACTGGTTATATAAATATATATTTAACTAACATACATTCAAATTATAAATTGTGATATAGCCCTAGAATATAGGGCTACATTAACATTAACGTAATTAAATCAGAAATCATGAATTTCTCGTATTGCTGTCTCTACGGTGGTTACAATATAAGTCCATTGTTTGACGTAGTTAGAAAGACTTGGCGTTATCGTCTCGTTTGGCGGTAAGATTATTAATCGTGGTACCTGGGCAGGACCTTAGAACATTAGTGGCTATTCCCGATCGCCAGTCTAGAGATCGGTTTTAATTTTCTGAAATAAAAAGATAACGCTCTTTGTCAAATTTACAATATTTATATATAAAAATAACAAATTTTACTGAACCTAAATCGAGAGAATCGCACTAAACTTAACTAGAAACAACTGTTGTTTCTATGATCTGAGGTATTAAATGACAGTTTTTGAATTGACATTTTATAATCAAACCCAATTAGAATCATCTGCATCACACAGATACCGAGGCGATTTTATATTGTTTCGTTTGTAATTAATAAATAAAAAACTTATTTTGGAACATACAAAATAACGTTTATCAACAATTATATCTATATCGTTACCAATACAGCCTATAAAAAGTCTACTGCTAAATTGGCCTCCCCAATAGATTGCCTCGTATGGGGGGTCCTCTTGGTTAACAAAACCCTCTGCTGACGACTCCCGCGCAAGTACACAGTTTAATTATATCTATAGTGAATAAAAATTGGATTATCATATTTCTATCCCAAAATATACTGTCCCATTTCTAGATTTAAAGTAAGCTTAGTTTTTAAACTTCGTTTTTAAACTAAATAAAAAAATAAATCCGACTTCGCAGGAATACCAGAATCCTATGCCTCCTCTTTAACATACTATACAATCCAACATCACCACCCTATCTACGTGATCGATTCCACTTTGGGCACTCCCCCGATGCAGTTTGCAGATCACATTTAAAAACCCTCCTAAATTTCCCTTCCTCTAAAACTAAGTCCTATTCTCACTCTTTTACAGTACATGCAGTTAGGTTATGGAATTCTCTTCCTGCTGCAATTCGAGAGGCTCAATCAGTGTCCGTGTTCAAAAGGCGACTCAAAGAGCACTATCGTTCTTTGTCGACCCAATGATTATATATATAATATATTATTATATTTATATATGTAATATATATATATATATATATATATATATATATGTGTGTGTGTATGTGTGTATATGTATTTATAGTGGTATTTAGTTATATGTATGTTTACATGGATATTTGTTTTTACTATCTTTACTTTATGTTAAGTATATTAATATTATAAAATTTTATTATGAGAGTGCACACTAGATCAGCTTCTCTTTTAATTTGTCCAGTATCAGGCCTGCTGGAAGAAATTTCAATATGAAATAAGCAGTGCCTTTGTACAAAATATCTTTTTTTTTTCTTCCTTGTAACATTATTTTGTGTAATAAATAAATAAAATACGAATACAAAATCCGTATTTAACTATTCGTTTGGCAACTCAGGATAAAACTAAAAAGTTGTAAAGTCGCCGCAATTTTTTGAATCGGTATATTGTTGTATGAATCGATTTCCATGCAGTTTCTGTACTGTATAACGATTCGTAGTTCGCGTACCACACGTTTTACAAAACGTCAAGTTTTTTTTACATACTGAAACTAACTATTACACAATTGATCAAACAAGTATTAAAATCAAAAAGTGTCGTTGCACTTGGAATGGAAAGAGACAAATAGATAGGGTGCGTCATATCGTTAAACATGGGAGCAAACTTATTCGATCAAGTTCCTATTCAAACAATGCAATCCGACGTCCGCCTCAAGTGGTCCCTAGGGTGTCTTAACAAAAACCGCGAGGAAATACAGTCCGCCATCTCCATAATGAAATACAGAATGGAAAGGTGTTGTGGAGATTTGGAGAATTACGATTTTAATCACTGTCGACCGTCACATTTAACTACAAAACCTACAGTTATAAATATTTTACGATATATAGTTTTTTTTTTCAAATACCCACGTATTCTTCCAAGTGCTGTGCACTAAACCTTATCAATAATATAGGCTATCAGGAAGGTACTGCTGCCCATCTCCTGTTTCAGCTTTCCTATGCTATCGACGAACCCACGGGATGATATAACAAAGTCAGTTACCTACATCTATTCTCGATCTAGAATATAAATGTAGATGCAGGGTCACCGGATCTCCGGTTCTCTACGTTCATAATACGAAACACAGCAACATTAAGCTGCAATTTCACGCTTTTATTCAGAGCGAGCTAGTCCTTCCCCAGGTCGGTCCGGTTAACGCAATCACCGACCTTGTATATCAATAATTTAAAATTAAAAATTTTGTACAGCCGACTTCAATATAAGTTATTAATAATAACTCAAATAACTCAAAAACTATTGGTCTGACCTTGATCAAATTCATATGGGACCACACGAGAAGTATCAGCTTTCATATAAAAAAAGAATCATCGAAATCGGTCCACCCAGTAAAAAGTTATGAGGTAACACACATAAAAAATAACATACGCGTCGAATTGAGTACCGTCTCCTTTTTGGAAGTCGGCAGAAAACTGTCCGCACACAATACAGATTGGTTACAGAAGACGTACTCGCGCGCGCTTTTGGTAAAATAACACATTTGACTTGAGAGAATCTGATTAATATTGTGCCTTATATAAAACAGACATGAAAAGTTGAACATGACTTCTACGTAACATATTTGCTTTATTCTCATGCAAAGATTGTATGTCTTTCGCAAAAGAGCCAAATGAGAAAAACCTCAATCCTGTTAATTCCATGATATACATAATGACCCGACGCGCTGCCGCAATTTCTTGTAACAAATTTCAAAAGTAAGGCATCCAATTAAGATAATGAACAAATCGCAAAGTTCTAATAGAAAAGACGTTCTTTTAGCTTCTTCGCTATAACTAAAATAAGATAGAGTAGGACATTTTGGGTATTTTGTTATCCCTACAATGAAACCGTTACCTATATTAAATTTAAATAAATAAATTATTCACTATACAATATAGAATAATATGCCTTTTTTAATATGAGATTCGGTAAATTCCCATTTTACTGGTGACGGTGTAAAAAAACAAAAAAAAACATTACAAACACACACTTCTAATCTAGAAGTTTAATATTAATGGAAAGTTCATTTACACTATCAATATTTTTTCACAGCAATTGGGACATGGCTCTACACGAAGTAGAGCCATGCTGCAGCTATATTAGTAGTATAGTTGCAGAGCACGAATGGGTCGGCTCAATCGGGGAAGGACCACGCTCTCACAGAATACCAGCGTAAAATAGCAGTTTAACGCTGCTGTGATTCGTATGGTGAGTGTAGAGAACCGGAGACCCTTTTTACTGGAAATGAGGCATTGCATCTTAGTTCGCAAGGGTGACAACGCATCTGCATTTTGATTTGTAATAGAGGATAGATGTAGATGTCTATGGGCCGCAGCAACCACTTACCATCAGGTGGACTGTGTGCTCGTTTGTCACTCTTATACTATAAAAAAAAAACATAAATACAACAATAAACTAATTTTGGCACGTACTAAAATGAGGTTTAACAACAATATATACCGTTACCGTTATTGTTATAGTCTATCAAAAATCCACTGCTGTATAGGCCTTCGCAATAGATTACCTAGTCGAAGGGATTTATGCCATGCTTAGGACGCCGGTTGAGAACCGCAGTTTTTTTTTATGTTTGTTTATCAATACAGCAATTTATCACACAAAGAAAATGCACCATTTTGAGCCAGATAATAATGATATGTGCAAAACAAGTTGTCCAAACATAACGCTATTTATTCTGACCGTATAAATATTTGATTGAGCAATGGCTATATAATATTCAGTACAAGGCGGACCGTCGTCGTGAAGATGTAGCCGGCAACATCAATCAAAATTGTCGATACGAGTGCAGGCGAATGGAAAGATGTACGGAAACGGCCCGTGTAATATATCAAGATGTCTAAATTCGTACGACCTCACTCATATTCGTTGATTATCGCTTCGGCTTATATTTACAATCGGTTCAGCTATTCCGAAGATTAGGCCGGACAGGTAGACAGACAAAAAATTTAAAATTATATACGTCTTAGTAGCAAGCAACTAATCCCCTGAGCTTAATAGACGCCAGTTATTTCAATATTAAAGACAGACACTTCAATTTTATTTATTTGTATTGATATACCTATCGCTATCTATTATCATTCAGTGAAAAGAGAGAGAGAGAGAGAGAGAGAGAGAGAGAGAGAGAGAGAGAGAGAGAGAGAGAGAGAGAGAGAGAGAGAGAGAGAGAGAGAGCAACTTTCAGCATTTCTTAATTTGAAGTTGATAATATTTGAGTATAAGTAGTAGTAGTTCTAGTATGTCGTAGTTAGGTTAGCCGCTTAAGCTATAAGCATTTAACTAAGCCGTTTTTCATGAAAAGCTTATAAGCACGTTGAAAATGAAAAGCATTTTTGTTTTTTTTTTTCGTTTATATTACAAGTTTACACGCGCTCGTGAATTGCAAGAACTTAATATTATACAACTTTCAAATACCATCAGAATATCAACGACTCAGGGAACAAGTACAAGATTCTTGGGCAACACACAGAATCACTCGTCCTTATCTACCCATCCCCATTGTAACACTTTTTTTATAGAATATGGGTGACAAACGAGCACACAGTCCACCTGATGGTAAGTAGATGCCGTGGCCCATAGACATATACATCAATACTGAATTAAGTATCAAAGTGGAGAAAATTTGCCACCCCTGAGGACTAAAATGAAATGACTCTATTCCAGTATAAAGGGTCTCCGGTCCTCTATACTTACAGTACGAAACACAGCAGCATTGAGCTGTTATTTTACGATGGTATTCTGTGAGAGTATCCACGTCTGTGCGCTACAGTATTCATTACCATTACATACGTTGTAGACCTTTGTACGTGGTAGAGCCATGCTGCAGCTATATTAATAGTATAGTTGTAGCATGAATGGGTCGGCTCGACCGGGGAAGGGCCACGCTCTCACAGAATACCAGCGTAAAATAGCAGTTTAACACTGCTGTGTTTAGTATGGTGAGTGTAGAGAACCGACGACCTTTTTTACTGGAAAAGAGGCATTCCATCTAAGTCCTCACGGGTGACAACGCATCTGCATTTTGATTTGTAATAGAGGATAGATGTAGATGTCTATGGGCCACAGCAACCACTTACCATCAGGTGGACTGTGTGCTCGTTTGTCACCCTATCCTATAAAAAAGTACTGTGTGCTCATTTGTCACCCTTACTCTATAAAAAATGGATATGGCGACATGTATCGGAGGCCACAAAATTATAAGGCATATTCCTTAATTGCTCCTTACTACAACGTCACCACCCACATGCAAAGAAGGAAGATAGGGTGGGTTTCTCTTGCGATACCATTGTACTGCAAAGAAAGTCGATCGATTCAATTATCAATTCGATCAAAAGCGTTAAAGTGTTACTATTCTAAATATTAAATTGCCATAAAGAAATATAAAAATAAAGCCAGCCAAGATCGTGAACATTTTACGAGATATTTTTTACCCTTGAACGAACCGAATGTATTTCAATCTGTCTTTCACCCTCTGAAAGGCCGAAATATTTTTTATCTATCAAACCACAATTTCTGCGTGGATATCATCTTTTTACTATTCAATAAAAAAAGGACCAATTTTTTGGTAAAGGAGGAATGTCAGTTAAACATAGCAGGCGGTCAAAACGACATCAGGTATTTAATGTATTTGAAAGTACTAAACCCAGAAACGTCTCGCCTACGCTAAGATAATTCTCTAAGTAAGATAAAATATTAAAGTAGCAATATTTTAACCTTGAAGACACATTTTAGTTTCAAGTTTTTATTTATTTATTTAGGACCAACAAGATATAAGCTTAACAAATTTAATAAAAAAACACTTATGCCCAAATACTCTAACGCTACTCAATTATAAGATGCCGTTACGTCTCGTTATTTCTTTGTAATTTTAAATCAAAGTGACTGTAACACCACGAGACTTAACGACATCTTAAATTTGTGTAGCGTTTCATAATTTGGCCATGAATCTTAGAAAGGAACATACAAACAAGCATTATCATAATTATAAATAACCATAGCTAGATAAAAATAACAAGAACTACTTTACAGTTCTCTACACAAAGAAAATACAAAAAGCTTAATAAAGAAAATTTTGAGTAAAGGGAACTGATCGTACTAGCTAGAGTATCTTCTATAATGAATAAAAGTGAGTTAAAAATTAATTATGAATAATTAATTTTTTAATTTTATGTATATCAATTTATTTAATGAAATTTAAGCTTAAACTTGAATTTTCTGAAAATTTTGATAGTGAATGTTTGGCCGTGGAAAGGAAAGAGGAGATCTCCTGCCGGGTAAGGCGATCACCCCGGGAAGCAGCCAACACTCCGTGTTTTTATATACAGCGCATTACTTCGGAACTTTGATAGCGTGATTTAGGCTTAAGTGCTACGACAGCGCCGCACCATTAGCACCCTGCTCAGACCGGAGGTCGATGATGCAATCTAATTGTCAACGAATATGCCAGTTACCAGGGATAGCCTTGTAGTCTGCGGTGAGTAAAGAAGAAGTCAAGTAATCTGCGAGAGTGCCGTAAAGCAGAGGCGAGCAGTAAGGCTCAGAGCCGTGCTAAACACTGTAGCGCAGAGAGTAGCTTGAAGGAACAGGATGCGTTATTCCAGTGCTGCAATGAACCTTGTAAATCTACATAGCTCGCAGGATCTGAAGAGTGCAGAGAATATATGCTCGAGAGCGAATAGATGGGGTACTGGTGAACGATGACGAAAGCTTGAAGTTAATATTCCCTAAGGTTGTATATTTCGTCAGTAGCGTAATGGCAGGGCGCGGACCGCGAACTCGAAAGGTCGTGGGTTCGAATCCGCCACTCAACTACTGTCGTGAACCACTTCTAACACAAGCATTTTAAGCTTACCAGAAGTGGTTAAAGGATAGTAATGTTTAATAGCATTACTAGTATATTTTAAAAAAAAAATTTACACCACGTCGGGGTCGCCAGTTTGTCCGTTGAAGGAAAATGGGAGATCTTCCGCCGGGCAAGGTGATCAGCCCGGGGAGCAGCCAACACTTCTTGTAGTAGAGGGCTGTTCTATATATAGCGCAGTACTTCGGAACTTTGATAGCGTGATTTAGGTTTCGGTGCATTATACTTGTAGCGCGACGATAGCATTTATCCTTTTTTTAAATAAAAATAGGTCAACCCGAAAGTAATCATTGCCACAAGCTCGTCGTCTACCATGTTTGCCCATCCGGAATATGCTAACACGTTCGCCAAGCATGTGGATGCCGTGTTTGTGTTGAGTGATTGTGGTCGGTGTTTGGCACGTGTTTGGTGATTCTTGGTGTTTGTGGCATACACCAAGCATGTGGATGCAGCTTTAGGCTTTCCTGCATATAAAGCCGTAGCCACACTGTCGCCACACTGTCGCCACACTGTTGTCACACTGTTGCCAGACTATCGCCACACTGTAGCCACACTGTCGCCACACCGTCGCCACACCGTCGTCGCGCCGTCGCCGCACCGGTAACGCACCACAATTTAAGTATACAATTAATAGAATCAGGCGTTACTTTGCGGAAATCCATTATATTAAGGATGTTAAAATTAACCTTAACGTATACGGCTGCAATAAGAATAAGTAAGCTTGGACGGGGAAGGACCACGCTCGGATAAATAACTAACGTGAAATAGCAACATAGTACTGCTGTCTTTCGCACGGTGAGTAACACGAACCTAAGAAGCATTACTTTCTAGACTTCCTGCTATCGAAATGGTATTATAAATAATATATAAAATTGACACAAAGACCAGTCTCAAAACAAAAATTAATAAAAATTATTCTGCAGAAACCGAAAGGAGATACCAGGGAATGGCGTAATAGTTTCTTGCACTCAAATAAAGTAGGAAGTAATTTACAACATCAGTTCTTAAAAACTTAATCTAAAAACACATTTCTCCGCTTTATTTCCCAATCTACGCCGTCAACTATGTATTAATTGAAAGGCCCAAGTTAACGAAGATGCCCGAAGTAAACGTTTCGACAAACGTACAACATTTTGTCACGACGCAATTTAATTATAAACGTTCGTTTTGTTTGCTCTACTCCAACTGACAGGGGCGCTCACATCGAATTAGGTTCTAGAAATATTATCACATTTAAAGTAAAATTCGTTTTTTTATAGAATAAGTGTGACAAACGAGCACACAGTCCACCTGATGCTAAATGAATGCTATGGCCCATATACATCTACATTTATCCTCAATTAAATATCAAAATTCAGATGTGTTATCATCCCTGAGGACTAAGATGGAATGCCTCGTTTCCAGGAAAAAGGGTCTCCAGTTCTCTACACTCACCATTCGAAATACAGCAGCATCAAGCTGCTATTTTACGCTAGTGTTGTGGCTGCTATACACTGGCTGTGAAAGCGTGGTCCTTCTCCGGTAGAGCCGACCCATTCGTGCTACAACAATAATATAACTGCAGCATAGCTCTACTATCACGTATAAAAAATACGATATTCATTCCATTTAAAATATGACACATTTGGAATTTTGATGTTTAGTCTGATAAGATCCCTGAACAAAAGAGCCTACTCCTTTTTAAAAGGAGAGCAACACACCTGCTATTCCTGTGGTGTTACGGGTTCTTTATTGGCGTTCACTTAGCATCAGGTGAACCGCATGCTCGTACTATCATCGACTTACCATCAGAAGGACTATGCGCTCGTTTATCACCAATTATTCTGTAAAAAAAGGTTACACGACCCATTCGTATCGTTTCAAATAAGCTCATAAGTAAATGTTTAACCTAAAATGTTGATGGTCACTTAATTGAAGACAAATTAGTTATTGATGTAAATATTATGCCGTGTAGTGGCGGTTAAGAATATATCCACTACCCCATATCTTCCCGTGGGTGTCGTAAAAGACGACAAAGGGAAACAGACAGGAGATGGGCAGCAGCATCTTCCTGATAACAGCTATTTCATATATTTGGTCAAATAATTTCATGTATGGCCAATTTATTTTCTCTGGTCCGGTTTCATTACGTTTACAAACCATCCTTACATAATGTTGTTTGAAATTGAGAAAACGTTTGTGCCAATAATCAGCATCCTCTACACCCAACTCTAAAGCTATAGCCTCCCATACACCTCTATGTGTTTTTTTTTTTTATTTGGACATGTATCTTAATCAATTACTTATTATTTAAAAGTGTAATTTGTAAATTAGCATGCTGACGTTTTGGGCATACTGTAAGCCAGCATGTACACTGTTTTAAAATAAATAAATAAATAAATAAATGTGAGTGGTAACTTTTAGGATTTTTCTTATATTTTAAATACATATTCAGCATCTGTTCCACCTTTCCATCACTGGTTGTTCGTGCACTATTAAGTTTTTTAGTCATAGCCATCAAATATTTGGTCAAATAATTTCATGTATGGCCAATTTATTTTCTCTGGTCCGGTTTCATTACGTTTACAAACCATCCTTACATAATGTTGTTTGAAATTGAGAAAACGTTTATGCCAATAATCAGCATCCTCTACACCCAACTCTAAAGCTATAGCCTCCCATACACCTCTATGTGAGTGGTAACTTTTAGGATTTTTCTTATATTTTAAATACATATTCAGCATCTGTTCCACCTTTCCATCACTGGTTGTTCGTGCACTATTAAGTTTTTTCATGACCAAAATACCTTCCTCGTTAGGTTTCGGATTTATAGGCATGTTTTCACTCTGGTCCTGTTGAATGTTAACACTCTGGTTCTGTTGAATGTTTTCATTTATTATCAACGACACAGATCGAAGAAAGGCCAATTTACTACTTCACCTTTTTGCTGCTCCTTGCATATTTCTGAAAATTTCTGTTCTAGATTTTTGAACATAATTTCACACAATGACGGATTTTTAGCTGCTAGCATAGTTTTACATGCGACTGCCCACAATTGTGGATTTGTTATGCTATTGTTTAGAAAACTTTCTTTGTTTTCAATATAGAAAACAAGCAGCTTTTGTATTTCTTCATCTAACCAACTCTCTTTACTAAGTTGATCTACGCATTGAACAAAGTCATATTTATCTATAGTTTCTTCAACATTATTGAGTACTAAATCACTTTCTTGTAGCTCAACGGCTATATCTTGTGTCATATTTTCAAGTCTTGTAAGCTCACCCTCTCCATGACTTCGATTTTCATCTACATAAAACAATAAAAAACTGCGGTTGCCAACCCACTCGCCAAGCTTGGCAACTATGGCAAATATATAATGGTGAGAGCAACAAAGAGACGGCCCCCAGTGCCCGGCGGCTACGGTGGCGAGACATGATAACGGCGGGGAAGGGGGTGCTAAGAATCTCCGGTGGAGGTTCGGTTGCCACCTAAGACGACTCGACCTGGCAACATACAACGTACGCACCCTGAGGACTGACGAGAAGATCGTGGAGCTGGAAGAAGATGGATTATCCGAGGTATGAAGAGAGGGGGAGGACGACCATCTATCCCAAGAAGGTGTCGGATTTACCGTCCACAACTCTGTCGTTAACAACGTTGTAAAGATTAAGGGTGTGGCGATGAGGGTTGCGTACCTTATATTCAGAATCACCAAACGGTATTCGCTGAAGGTCATACAAGTTTACGCACCAACCTCGACACATCCCGATGAGGAGGTGGAGGAAATGTATGAGGATATTTCTAGAGCCATGCATTCCTCCAAAACCCACTATACGGTGTTAATGGGAGACTTCAATGCAAAACTAGGCACAAGAGAGAACGGTGAGCTGAAAGTAGGGAAATTTGGAATAGAGCAACGGAACCCAAGGGGCCAGCAGCTGGCCGACTTCATGGAGAAAGAGGGCCTCTTTATGATGAACTCTTTCTTCCAGAAGCGGCCTCACAAGAAGTGGACCTGGTCGAGCCCCGACGGTTCGACAAAAAATGAGATTGACTTTATTATGACGACCAGACGACAACCGTTCAGTGATGTCTCCGTGATCGCGAGGGTGAAAACTTGTAGCGATCACCGAATGGTTAGAGGCACACTGAACCTAAACGTTAAGTTGGAGAGGTCTCGTTTAATGAAGTCAACGCTCCGTCCCCCTCGTGCTCTGTTCCAAAGTCCTGAAACCTTTCAGCTCGAGTTAAAAAACCGTTTTCAGTGCCTAGAAAACTGCAATGAAGTGGACGATATGAATGACAAGCTCGTGGAAACTGTCCATGCGGTCGAAGCTAAGTACTGCAGAAGAACACAAAAACTCTCCGATCACACTCTTAATCGCATGACTGTTAGACGGGAGATGAAGATACATTCTTCAACAGATTTGACAGCATACAGGCAACTGAACAGACAGATCTCCAAATGCATGCGGCGGGACTTTCGCAACTTTAATACAGCTTGTATTGAAGAAGCGATCGAGCGGAACCAAGACTCCAAAGTCTTAACCAGAGATCTGTCTGCCAGAAAAAGCCAACTGTCAAAGCTGAAGACCGAGTGTGGCAGCATCGTTTCCGAGACACCTGAGATTTCGAGTGAGATTGAGAGGTTCTATGGGCAGCTGTACACGTCTTCGTTGGAGCCACAAGCAAGTGTGAGTAAAGATCCAACAGCGAGTCTCATCCGACACTATTCCGAAGATATTCCGGACGTCAATCTGAGCGAGATTAGAATGGCTCTCCAGCACCTTAAAACGGCAAGTTCCCGGGCGAGGATAGAATTACAGCGGAGCTTTTGTAAGCGGGTGGAAAACCGGTACTTGAAGTCCTTCAGAAGCTCTTCAATTTCGTACTCCATGGTGGTACTACTCCGGAGGCGTAGAGCAGAAGTGCGGTGGTCTTGTTCTTCAAGAAATGCGACAACGCTCTCTTGAAGAACTACAGACTGATTTCCCTTCTGAGCCGCGTCTACGTGTTGTTTTCGAGAGTCATTACGAATCGTATCGCACGCAGACTTCCAGCCTCCCGAAAAAGCCGGTTTCCGAAAAGGCTTTAGTACCATAGACCACATACATACCCTGCGGCAGATTGTACAGAAGACAGAGGAGTATAATCTGCCACTTTGCCTTGCGTATGTGGACTATGAGAAAGCCTTTGATTCCGTCGAAATTTGGGCGGTGCTGCAGTCCCTTCAGCGGTGCCAAGTTGACTGTCGGTATATCGAAGTGCTAAAGTGTTTGTACAGTAGAGCTACGATGACTATCAGAGTACAGAATCAGAGTACGGAACCTATCCAACTGCAGAGAGGTGTAAGACAGGGTGAACTTATATCCCCGAAACTCTTCACCGCTGAATTGGAAGACGTTTTCAAGCTCAGTAGCTTGAAAACGTCTTCCAATTAAGCGGAGTCCAGTGACTGGAAAGGATGCGGTATTAACATCAATGGCGAGTACTCTCACTCACCTTCGATTTTCCGGCGATATAGTCCTTATGGCAGAATCGCTGGAGGACATAAGCACTATGCTCAATGACCTCAATAGTGTTTCCCAACGGATAGGTCTTAAGATGAACATAGACAAAACAAAGATCATGTTTAATGTCCATGTCACACATATGCCGGTAGTAGTTGGGAGCACTAAGCTCGAAGTTGTTGAGGAGTATGTCTACCTGGGACAAATAGTCCAACTAGGTAAGTCCAACTTCGACCTAGAGGTCTATCGACGGATTCAACTCGCCTGGGCAGCGTTCGGGAAACCACGACACATCTTCTCGTTAGACATACCTCAAAACCTGAAAACGAAATTGTACAACCAGTGCGTGTTGCCAGTGATGACTTACGAATCTGAGACGTGGTCCTTCACTGCTGGCCGTATGAGGGAGCTCAAGGTCGCTCAGCGAGCTATAGAGAGGGCTATGGTCGGAGTTTCTCTGCGTGATCAACTTAGAAATGAGGATATCCGCAGTAGAACCAGAGTGACCGACATAGCCCAACGGATTAGTAAGCTGAAGTGGCAGTGGGCCGGCCATATAGCTCGAAGAACCGACAACCGATGGGGAAGAAAGGTTCTTGAAAGGCAGCCTCGTACCGGTAGACGAAGTGTAGGGCGACCCCCACGAGATGGAGTGACGACCTGGTATGACATGCAGGAAGTCGATTGATGCAGGTGGCTTCGGACCGTACTTTGTGGCATTCCTTGGGGGCGGCTTATGTTCAGCAGTGGACTTATGAAAGGCTGTAGTGATGATGATGATAAAAGTTATTGAATATAGAAAAAAAAACGACTTCTAAACTCAGTGCTAAGGCATAGTGTATTGAAGAAGATATTAAATTATTTGTAAATAACTTGATTCCTTTCAGTTCTTTAAAGTCGTTTTTATTTTGTTTTTTTTTTTCATTTTAATTCTGAACCCTTTTGAGTCGACTAGCTATATCACAACCTCATGGTTAAAACTAGAATGTCGCCTAAGTAGTTAAATTAAAAATATTATAACATTCATTATATTTTTCCATCCTTAGGTGTTTTTTTTTATTTACAGGTGTAATAAAAAACTAATGAAAAAGAATCAAAAATATCATGCAAGACATTTGAATTAAAAACCTCCTCTTTTTTTGAAGTCGGCTAAATAAAGTCACAAATTAAGAACACGAAAATAATTTAATAAATCTTAAATAATAAATAAAGTCAAATAAAACCTTATTTGGTACTAGGGTAGTAGACAAATAAGAAACCAAAAATAACTACAAATAATCATATCTATTAAATGTATGTGTATTAGATATGATTATTTGTGCAGTTTTTTTTTTCGTTATGTAAGCACACTAAAGCTACGACAAGAAATATACAATGCTACGAAGTGCTACGTAACGTAGCAAGCTACGAACTACTCGGTATTCTACGCTCGGCGAAGAACTTACAAGTCAAGATTAAAGACGGGGAAAAATTAAATATCAACGTTTAAAAATAGCACAATCTTACGTGAAGTGAAGATGAGATGTCAGCATACCTGTAAAATGAGAAAATAGGTTAAAATGTTGAACATTAAAGAAAATAAGACTTTACAAGTATTTCATAAAAAAATAACACGGATAAAAAAGCATGTCGTTTATTTAGACATCAAATAAGTCGAGTAATTTGTATAATTTTTATTTATCGAGTTAATGTTTTCCTACTCGAAAAACACTCAAATATTAGAGGAAACCTGTATCCAGTAGTGGGACGTTTATAGGCTGTAACTTTAGTAACTATATAAAAATGGATACTATGTTGTCAATAAAAAACTTCTACACAAATGTAACTATCTCATAGGCTAAGTCTACTGCAGACCTCCTCTTATTTGGGCGTATATTATAGGCTATAACTTTACTAAATAAATAGAACTGGATACTATTTTTTGATTGTATGGTCATTTTTGATTGTGTCTACCGCACATTTCTGCACATCAGCATTTTTACTTTATTGTTTCATTTTTCATTCTCATCAATTCAGTACGCAATCATTCGCCGTCGCGCATTGTACTCACTATCAATAATATCAGAATAAATTACATAATGATTTCTTATATTTACGCGAACACTACACACATTGAATAAAACTATTTTTACGGATTTTATCGCGTTTAATTAACTTATTTTATATTCCCGAAGTTTCGGTTGCTTTCCAGCAACCGTGGTCACGGGGGACTGAGGTGATTGACGTCCCGAATCCCGATGTCAGTGTTAAACCGGAGTACCTTAAGCTTTTTTGAATAATAATTGGTGGTTTAATAGGATGATACGTGAGGCTATTGAAATTATAAAACATCCTAATTTCAATAGAGAGGGAGGCTGGGTACTACCACCTGCTTGGGATCCTGTAATTCATAAAATTAAAACTAAACCCAAGCATACCACTGCAAGACTTCAAGACACAGTTAGTTCATTCGGCGTAGATCGGACCAAAATTATTAATTAAAAAAGCTGAAGGTACTCCGGTTTAACACTGACATCGGGACGTCAATCACCTCAGTCCCCCATGACCACGGTTGCTGGAAAGCAACCGAAACGTCGGGAATATAAAATAAGTTAATTAAACGCGATAAAATCCGTAAAAATAGTTTTAATCAATAAATTACATAATCAGTTCAAGCCTTTATCATTCTATCAACTTCTAAGATTGTACAGCACAGCAGCTCGTACATCTTAATGAAAATAATTAATAAAAATAATCTACAAATATATAGTAAGTTACAGTATAGGTCCCAGTTTTATTTGTTAGTGTTTAGTTTTTAGAGCGAATAGCCCGCCACGCTACTCGAGTGCTTGTTGGCGGACTTTACATGTCTTCGACACATTAAATTACTTCATACATTCACATTTAACTTCCTCACGATGTATTCCTTCACCGCAGAGCGTGGTAATTTCGCATTTAAAACTGCAATTAAGAATTTCATCGGTACCGGCGGCGATTGTGACATTTACGACGAGCGCTTAGTTTCTGATATTGTGTAAGCTGAGTTAAATTTACTTTACAAATGGTAGGTAGTACAAGGATGAAAGCCACTTTAATTTAGGCGTGGTAGCGCCAAGGTAGTCTATATTATGGTAGTAGCACGAACATGTCGGCTCGACAGGGGTAGGCCCACGCTCTCATAGAATAGCAGCGTAAATAAGTAACTTAATGCTGTTATGTTTCGTATGGTGAGTGTAGAAAACCGGAGACCCTATTTTACTGTAAAAAAGGCTTATCTTAGACCTCTGGGATAACAACGCATCACCATTTTTAAATGTAGATGTCTACTGGCCACTGCATCCACTTACCATCAAGTGGACTGTGTGTTCGTTTGTAAACCTCATTCTATAAAAAAAGCCAAAACCTAATAACTAGAGTATTGCGTACTGCCAAAAGCCAACAAAACAATACACGTATCTGTTAACGAAGGGTGCGTTAACCCTTAGCATCGATCAGAGTGTAGCATCCAGCGTGATAATTACCGCGAAAACCTTCACCGGGCCGGGGCAATCATGACCGCACGTGACTGGAATCGTAGCCTTGTGGGCAGGCTTAGCCCCGCGTTTGAGTGATTTTATCGAATATTACGAAAACTAGATTATGACAAGGATGTGGCTAGAGGTTCTCGACATTGGAATATATTACTGTAACTGCTTAGCGTGCAAACAACATTACCACTAAACTATAATTTGACCTCTATTAATTCGATTCAACCCATCGAAGCTTTAAACGAAAATTATTGTGTAAAATAATTATGAATCATCTACGTCCTGCTACACCTTCAACGCAGATGTTTCCCTTCTGCATTGCTAAACTAAGGTTGACTAGATCGTGGAGTACATTATAGTCAAGACCAAATTTATATTGAGGGTCACGCCACAATATTAACCTTAAATTATTTATAGTGCGGGTCCCGACACGTCAGAGACCTTCATGAACGAAGAACTTTTGCCATAAGAATTCGCGTAACGCCGTTTTCGCGGAAAGTTAGGCGATACAACGCAGCGAAACACGATAAAGTCAACAATACGTTTACAATAGTGATGGCATTATAAATAAATAAATATGAATTAGTTTATAAGTTATAACTGTATTTACGTACACTGCCTTTTTGCCTGAAGAAATAAATAAAAATAAAAGAAAAAAATCTGGGCCTTATATATCCAAATGCGTTTTGAAAAAAAAACGACCATGCAGTTCGTTTTTGAATTCAGGTCCATACATTTCCTCGAAATATTTAAAAAAAAATCTCATACAAACAGGTTTTAATAGAAGTTAGAAAGGTGAAAATGAGCACACAGTCCAGTTAGTATATCCTCGGTTAAGAACGAAATGCAGAATCGTTGTCACCGCTGAGGTCTAAGATGAAATAACTTTTACCAATAGTTCTCCTCACTCACCATGTGAAACACAGCGTTAAACTAGTATTTTACGCTGGTATTCTTTGTTGGCGTGATCCTATCCTGGTCGAGCCGACTCATTCGCGCTGCGATCGTAATATAGCTGCGGCGTGGCTCGACCAGGTATTGATAGGCTTACTTACAAAGTTTTCCTACATCGTCGACAAGAGATTAAAAAGCACTTAAAATTGCGTGCAACAATATTACGAGGGTGGATTGAAAAGTACTCGGCCTAACACAGATCCATTCAATTTTAAAAATCAAATCTACCAACATTATTTAGTTCAGTTCAGACTAGTTCATTGTGTGAAGTTCGAAACGTGTGCGATAATTAGTTGTGATTTTATAAATTTATTAACAAAGTAATCGGACATAATTTCCGCGAATGGAGCAAATCGAGCAGCGTGCCGTCATTAAGTACCTCCATAAGAAGGGGCTATCATCAAAAGCCATCCATGATGACATGGTCAGTACATTAGGCGATTGTGCTCTGTCATATTCATCCGTCAAAAAATGGATAGCAGAATTTAAGCGTGGTAGAGAGTGTGTGAAAGATGAACCCCGCTCTGGAAGGCCTTCGACGTCAACTACTGACGAAAATATTAAAAAAGTACTTGATTTAATAATGGGAGACCGCAGATTAAAAATTAGAGAGATAGCCGAGATTATAGGCATCTCTTATGAACGAACTCAAAACATCATTGTCAACGAGTTGGGATTCCACAAGGTGTCTACGAGGTGGGTTCCGCGACTGCTTTCAGTTGAACAAAAAAGGACGCGATTGACTATTTCACGCGACTGTTTGGAGTTATTTGAAGCCGATGCAGATGATTTTTTGAATCGTTTTGTTACTATGGACGAAACATGGGTTCATTACTGTACACCGGAAACAAAACAACAATCAAAACAGTGGAGAAGACCTGGTTCACCACCCCCTAAAAAGGCTAAGTCGATTTTGTCGGCAAATAAGGTGATGGCTTCAGTATTCTGGGACTCGAAAGGTGTGAATATGATTGATTATCTTGAAAGGGGTCAGAATATAAACTCTGATTACTACTGCACCTTACTACGTCATTTACGAGAGGAAATAAAAGAAAAACGTCGAGGAATGCTCAGAAGAAAAGTCCTGTTTCATCAAGATAACGCCCGTGTTCACACGTCAGTACAGTCAATGGCTGAAATTCACAACTGTGGCTTTGAACTGTTACCGCATCCGCCGTATTCACCTGATCTGGCACCATCAGACTTCTTTCTGTTCCCTAACCTAAAAAAGCACTTGGGAGGTCAAAGATTTTCGACAAACGACGAGGTCAAAGCAGCTGTAGACGCATATTTTGACTCTAAGGGAGAATCATTTTTTTCAACGGTCTAAATGCTTGGAAGGGGAGGTGGCAAAAGTGTATTGAACTTGATGGTGATTATGTAGAAAAATAAAAATATAACTGATTTAGTATTTGTTTATTTTCTTGGTTAGGCCGAGTAGTTTTCAATCCACCCTCGTATTAATGATGCCGTTGGATCGAAGTGAGGATTGCTCAAATACTTTATAAAAAAGTAAGGACGCGCTACTAAGGATCTGTAAAAATAATTATGATCATTTTAACTTTACTTTATTAAATAATTATTAAAGTAACAATGATATCCTACATCATGAAATATAGAATAGAATAGAATAGTTTTAATTCAATTTGATTACAAGAATACTTATTGAAAATCATTTATGTTATTATTTGGCTGCGGGTGGTAGTTCGGATCTATATATACCTACCGCAGAACTTCGAAATTTTGATAGCGCGATTTAGGGTTCGATGCGTTTTACGTCACCGCCACCACAATTTATTGCGAAACGTAAACGCGACTGCTGATCATGAGGTCCAGGGTTTGAATTCCGGGTCGGGCCAAAAAAATAGTAATTGAAAAATTACTCTCAGTATCACCCCGGAGTCAGAAATAAACGACAAATATTGATTGGTATTTATAAATATGCATTATAAATTTTATATTTCAATTTTAAGAATATTATTTTATCTGTGCCTCAAATGTGCAAAACGCTATCCGCCATATTTTGATACCATCGTGACGTCACTGGTTCTTAACCAGTGACTTCACGATGGTATCTAATGTGATGTGTTATTTCGAATTTTTTTCAAGTTATCATTACGAATGTTGAGTTTTATTCCGACTTTTAATGAAAAGGCATCATGGAAGACGGATTCCTAAAAGCAGAAAGTCCTACCAAGGATAAATACATTGATGGTGGCAAAATTTTTTGCATGCAATCCAGATTTTTGTTCTGCCGAGTTCAACAAACATCAATGTAAACACCTATTACCAACTTTTATTTATACAATAACAAGTTAGAGTGTATTTTGATAATACATAGTTATGCTTATCTATGATTACAATCTCACATAACCTAATTCTTGTTTTCAGGTCCGGAAGGAAAACTTATGGGGATGACGCAACAGGCTACGTGCAGCTCAAGAGGGTGAAAAACATATGCATAGTTAGTTAAGTGTACAATATACCCAGAACACAAAGTGATCTTCACAGAAGTATAGTTTAGTTTAGAGCCTTCGAATCTGTTTTTGACAGTTTTAACCAACTATTTACATACATAAACACCCCTCTAGAGAGTCTCTAGAGACTATGGACTTCCATTTGGCACGATCCTGACACACCTCTCTCGCTTCCTCCACATCCATATACCTACGCATACACGCTCGTCCGTTAAAGGTACTCTTGATTTGGCCCATTTATTTAAAACTATTTCTATTTTTCTATTTCTACTATTTCTCATATTTAAATCACTTGGCACTTGAATCCATAACTTCCCCGGCGTTCATATGCTATGCTTGCTAGTATTTTTACATTCAGGCACAACACAACAAAGATATAGATGATAAATCATTATTAAACATCCAAAAGTATCTTATTCCTTTGCAAAATCGGCATTATTCTAGGGCAGTGACGTCACGAGTTGAACAGTATGGCGGCTAACGCTGTCACGCGAAAATTTAAAACGATAAGATTAAAAGTAACTTTTATGGCACTATTCAGTTTTTAAAAAATTATAGGGATTAATTATCACTCTAGGGTTCATTTAAAACACTTTTTGAAAATGGGTGTAATCCCCTATTATGCATGTACAACATCGCTCAAGAAAAGTAAAACCGATTGAGCAAAAAACAACACTAAAGACCATTACAACAGATTCCAAAGCAAAGCCCTTTAAAACTCGAGTAAGTTTACTAAAAATGTGTAAACTTCCCACGTACTGTAGCCTTAACATTGAAAACAAAATGTCTCCTATATAGCTATAATAAAAACTACAAAATTATTACCAGAGTAATTAATCTAGATTATATCATAGATATCGCCCTTCCTAAATAAAATCAATTCAATCACCATTAATGGACATTCGGCTTTGATCCGCACGCCTTCTAAATCGCGGTATTGTAATAATGCACCCTCCACCCTCAACTCCGTCGCCACAGGCCCCGAAATACAGCATGTATCCACCGATGTTCAGTCAACGTTACATCTGTTTGCCATAAGTATCACGGACAAAACTATTTACCGAACCTACATGGAGTGCGACGAGACGGCTGCACACATTCTACTAGAGTGCTCTGCTGTCGTTTGATTCAGTGCTAAGTACCTCGGCGCACCGGGATCGCTCCCCGAGGTCTTTGGCGACATCAGAAAGTTGTTTTTTCAAGGAGCTTGGGTGGTTCGAGTAGCATTAATTCTTGCCCATGCGTAAAATACGCGCCTAGTGGTGAAGTTGCGTAAACCAGTCCGTATCACACTAACAGTAAGTAACTTGCCTACCTCACGCGATCTATCCGGCTCTGAATAACAACAGACCGAGACGTACTGTACTCATTAGAGTCAGTGCGATAAAAAAAGTATTTCTTCTTCGAGGTTTTGCCTAGTTAACGAGCAATCGATGACTATAACTTAAATATACATGTCCACGAGTGTAATTTAAATCATCATCATCATTACAGCCCTTCACAAGTCCACTGCTGAACATAGGCCTCCCCCAAAGAATGCCACAAAGCACGGTCCTGAGCCACCTGCATCCATCGACTTCCTGCATGTCTTACCAGGTCGTCACTCCATCTCGTGGGGGGACGCCCTACACTTCGCCTACCGGTACGAGGCTGCCACTCAAGAACCTTTCTTCCCCATCGGTTGTCGGTTCTTCGAGCTATATGGCCGGCCCATTGCCACTTCAGCTTACTAATCCGTTGGGCTATGTCGGTTACTCTGGTTCTACTGCGGATATCCTCATTCCTAAGTTTATCACGCAGAGAAACTCCGAGCATAGCCCTCTCCATAGCTCGCTGAGCGACCTTGAGCTTCCTCATACGGCCAGCAGTGAAGGACCACGTCTCAGTTCCATAAGTCATCACTGGCAACACGCACTGGTTGTACAATTTCGTTTTCAGGTTTTGAGGTATGTCTGAAGAGAAGATGTGTCGTAGCTTCCCGAACGCTGCCCAGCCGAGTTGAATCCGTCGATCGACCTCTCGGTCGAAGTTGGACTTACCTAGTCGGACTATTTGTCCCAGGTAAACATACTCGTCAACAACTTCGAGCTTAGTGTTCCCAACAACTACCGGCATAGGTGTGACATGGACATTAAACATGATCTTAGTTTTGTCCATGTTCATCTTAAGACCTATCCGTTGGGAAACACTATCGAGGTCATTGAGCATAGTGCTTAGGTCCTCCAGCGATTCTGCCATAAGGACTATATCGTCGGCAAATCGAAGGTGAGTGATGTACTCGCCATTGATGTTGATACCGTATCCTTTCCAGTCCAGAAGCTTGAAAACGTCTTCCAATGCAGCGGTGAAGAGTTTCGGGGATATGACGTCACCCTGTCTTACACCTCTCTGCAATTGGATAGGTTTCGTACTCTGGTTCTGTACTCGGATAGCCATCGTAGCCCTACTGTACAAGCACTTCAACACTTCGATATACCGACAGTCAACTTGGCACCGCTGAAGGGACTGCAGCACCGCCCAAATTTCGACGGAATCAAAGGCTTTCTCATAGTCCACATACGCCAGACATAGTGGCAAATTGTACTCTTCGGACTTCTGTACAATTTGCCGAAGGGTATGTATGTGGTCTATGGTGCTAGAGCCCTTTCGGAAACCGGCTTGTTCGGGAGGCTGGAAGTCGTCAAGTCTGCGCGCGAGACGATTCGTAATGACTCTCGAAAACAGCACGTAGACGCGGCTCAGAAGGGAAATCGGTCTGTAGTTCTTCAAGAGAGCGTTGTCACCTTTCTTGAAGAACAAGACCACCGCACTTCTGCTCCACGCCTCCGGTGTAATGCCACCATGGAGGACGGAATTAAAGAGCTTCTGAAGGACTTCAAGTACCGGTCTTCCACCCGCTTTCAGAAGCTCCGCTGTAATTGCATCCTCGCCTGGGGCCTTACCGTTTTTAAGGTGCTGGAGAGCCATTCTAATCTCGCTCAGACTGACGTCCGGGATATCTTCGGAATAGTGTCGGATGAGACTCGCTCTTGGATCGTTACTCACATTTGCGTGTGGCTCCAACGATGACGTGTACAGCTGCCCATAGAACCTCTCAATCTCACTCAAAATCTTAGGTGTCCCGGAAACGATGCTGCCACATTCTGTCTTCAGCTTTGACAGGTGGCTCTTTCTGGCAGACAGATCTCTGGCAAAGACTTTGGAGCCTTGGTTGCGCTCGATTGCTTCTTCAATACGAGCTGTATTGAAGTTGCGTAAGTCCCGCCGCATGCATTTGGAGATCTGTCTGTTCAGATGCCTGTATGCTGTCAAGTCTGTTGAAGAATGTAGCTTCATCTCCCGTCTAACAGCCATGAGATTAAGAGTGTGATCGGAGAGTTTTTGTGTTCTTCTGCGGCGGGTCTTGCAGAACTTAGCTCCGACCGCATGGACAGTTTCCACGAGCTTGTCATTCATATCGTCCACTTCATTGCAGTCTTCTAGGCACTGAAAACGGTTTTGTAACTCGAGCTGAAAGGTTTCGGGACTTTGGAACAGAGCACGAGGGGGACGGAGCGTTGACTTCATTAGACGAGACCTCTCCAACTTAACGTTTAGGTTCAGTGTGCCTCTAACCATTCGGTGATCGCTACCAGTTTTCACCCTCGCGATCACGGAGACATCACTGAACAGTTCTCGTCTGGTCGTCATAATGAAGTCAATCTCATTTTTTGTCGAACCGTCGGGGCTCGACCAGGTCCACTTCCTGTGGGGCCGCTTCTGGAAGAAAGAGTTCATCATAAAGAGTCCCTCTTTCTCCATGAAGTCGGCCAGCTGCTGGCCCCTTGGGTTCCGTTGCCCTATTCCAAATTTCCCTACTTTCAGCTCACCGTTCTCTCTTGTGCCTAGTTTTGCATTGAAGTCTCCCATTAACACCGTATATTGGGTTTTGGAGGAATGCATGGCTCTAGAGATATCCTCATACATTTCCTCCACCTCCTCATCGGGGTGTGCCGAGGTTGGTGCGTAAACCTGTATGACCTTCAGCGAATACCGTTTGGTGATTCTGAGTATAAGGTACGCAACCCTCGTCGACACACTCCCGATCTTTACAACGTTGTTAACGAGAGACTTGTGGACGATAAATCCGACACCTCCTTGGGACAGATGGTCGCCCTCCCGGTGATAGAGCAAGTTGCCGGATTCGAGGATTACCGTGTCCTCCCCCTCTCTTCGGACTTCGGATAATCCTATAATATGCCAGCGCAACTTGTCTATCTCTTCTTCCAGCTCCACGATCTTCTCGTCAGTCCTCAGGGTGCGTGCGTTGTACGTTGCCAGGTCGAGTCGTCTAAGGTGGCAACCGAACCTCCACCGGAGATTCTTAGCACCCCCTGCCCCGCCGTTACCATGGTCGCCACCGTAGCCAGGAATAGCGGGGCCGCCGGGGACTGGGGGCCGTCTCTTTGTTACATTCATAGGGGGGTATTTGCCATAGTTGCCACGCTTGGCGAGCGGGTTGGCAACCGCAGTTTTTTTATTGTAATTTTGGCTATTATCAGGAAGATGCTGCTGCCCATCTCCTGCCCGTTTCCCTTTGTCGCCTTTTACGACACCCACGGGAGGATATGGGGTAGTGGTATTCTTGACCGCCACTACACGGCAAATACATTGTTCTATTTCGATTATTTAGAAACTATTATAAATTCAACAAAGTTTACACTTTACTCTTTTCTCTATACTTACATAAAACTCGAAAACATAAAAAATATTTATTAAATTTATAAAAAATAAAATAATTGTATGGGGTTTTATTACCTCTAAGTGACACGCGCGTCGGTAAATGTATGAGGTGTTTTACTATACTCTTATTCCCCGGCTAATGCTGAGTTAATAAAACCATAAACAATTTGCAAATAAAATCTAAAATAAATCAGGTAGGTATACCTCAAAACTTGAAAACGAGACTGTACAACCAGTGCGTATTGCCAGTGATGACCTATGGAATTAAACGTGGTCCTTCACTGCTGGCAGTATGAGCAAGCTCAAGGTCGCTCAGCGAGCTATGGAGAGGGCTATGCTCGGAGTTTCTCTGCCTGATAAACTTAGGAATGGGGATATCCGCAGTAGAACCAGAGTGACCGACATAGCCCAACGGATTAGTAAGCTGAAGTGACAATGGGCCGGCAATATAACTCGAACAACCGACAACCAATGAGGAGAAAAGGTTCTCGAGAGGCGGCCGCGTACCGGCGGACGAAGTGTAGAGCGTCCCCCACTAGATGGAGTGACGACCTGGTAAGACATGCAGGAAGTCGATGGATGCAGGTGGCTCAGGACTGTGCTTTGTGGCATTCCTTGGGGGAGGCCTATGTTCAGCAGTGGACTTGTGATGGGTTGTAATGATGATGATGATGATGAAATAAAAATTTATTTAAATTTAATTAAATTTTTATATGATCGAATTTTCTAAAATAAAGTTATTTCTACACGTTTGAATACTGATTCTGATAACGCACTAACGGGAAGCACAGGGTTTTTGTTACATGTTATATAATATAATATATATTATATATAACTAACTGACTGGCTATTATCTTTACATATACAAATTACGTGTCACGTTGTTTGTCCGCGATGGACTCCTTAACTACTGAACTGATTTCAGTGAAATTTTGCACATTGCGTGCATTATGGTCCAACTTGAGAGATAGGATAGTTTTTATACTGATAAATGACCCACAAATTTTTTTATTGCGAATTTAAGGTTTTTTATAGGAAGGATCGTTGGAAAGGGCAGAACAACTTCTGCCTGGCGAGCTAGTATTATATATAATATATAATATCATAGCCAAACTGAAACCAACTTAGCGTTTGTTACTCTCTCTAAGTAAAAACCTTCTATTAAACAGTTGTTACTAACTCTTATGAACATCAAAATAGACAACGGTTCGCAAAAAACAAGACCTTCTCAGAAAAGAGCCGGCAAAAATTATAATACATAGAAGTGTCTTAAATACAAGTGAAAAAATTAAAAAATTTGTACTACCGACTTCAATATAAATTATTAAATATAACTCAAAAACTTCTAGTCAGACCTTGATCAAATTTATATAAGACTACATGAGAAGCAGCAGCTTGCAAATAAAAAAAAGAAGCATCGAAATCGGTTCAGGCACTTCGAGTAATCGGTGAACATACATAAAAAAAAGATTCCGACGAATTGATTACCTCCTCCTTATTTAAAGTCGGTTGAAAAATAAATATCTAAATTGATATGAATGCCATATTTGTATGAAATTCAAAGATCACGAGATCAAGGACACCGGCATTTACTTTGCCTTCAATTTCAATAAATCAAACGCTTTATGTATGATTGCCGCGTTTATCAAATTTATCAACATGGAATGTCAATAATTAAATAAAAAAAAATCAGATTCGAAATGTGATTATTACCGAAAATAAAACTGTATATTTTAGTAAACCCATTCTATACATTTTTCTCGTAAATTGATAACTCAATGTAACAAATATATGCATTTATGGTGAGAGAGGTGTGTCAGGATCGTGCCAAATGAAAGTCCGTGATCTTTGCCTACCCCTCTGGGTGACAACGGGCCAGTGTTTATGATAATACTAAAATAATTGCAACTATTAGATAAAATAAATTTGCAAATTCTTATACATGGTAGAGCCATGCTGCAGCTATAATTCGGTCGTAGGAGAAATAAGTCTACTCGACCGGGGAAGAACCACGCTCTCACAAAATAACAGCATAATGCTGCTATGTTTCGTTTTTTTTTCATAGGTGAGGGGGCAAACGAACATACGGCTCACCTGCTAGTAAGTGAACTACCGCCGCCCATGAACAACTGCAACACCAGGGGAGTTGAGTTTAGAGACGTACATACCCTTTTCATTAGAAACGAGTCATTCAGGAAAAGAGTCACTCGGGGATGACAGCGCATCTGCATTTTGAGTCTTAATCGAGGCTAGATGTAGACGTTTATAGGCCACAGCATCCACTTACCATCAGGTGGATTGTGAGCTCGTTTGTCAGCCTTATTTTATTTAAAAAAATCTTGTTGTAAAACGCGTAGTTAAAGGACTAAAAATATTTTAAAGGATAATTTTCCAATTGAAAAAAAAAATCTTTAAAAATACAATGGAAACCCGCTAACAAAGGCGCAATATCTTTGCGATAACGTTAATAAGGAAATAGTAGGATCGCCCTATTTTCATACTAACAATTGTAGTGTCAGTTTTTGTTCCTCTTTTATCAGTAATAATCTGGAGTGTACTGATTGCGAATTTTGAAATAATAACAAAGCTTTAAAATATAACTTCATTGTGATTTTACTATCCGATAGGCGATCGAGTTCTTAATATACTTTATACTAGCTGTCCCCCACGACTTCGTCCGCGTGTAATTTATAACGATAGGATTCCATGGGTTTTAATCTTTTTGCACGAAATTCGTTTTCTAAAATAAAATATAGCTAATTTAGCTAAATAATAGCTTAAGTAACTATTACTCTCACTAACTCCTTAAAACATCACCTATCTACCACTCCCGTCAAAATCAGTCCAGCCATTTCGGAGATAAGCCGGAACAAACAGATAGACAGACAAAAATTTTAAAAATTGTTTTCTTGTTATAAGTACCGTAGATATTTTCATATGCATTTCGTAAAATGCTGTTATTTTGAAATTACGAACAGACACTACAATTTTATTTATTTGTATAGATTTACACTAAGAATCCGAAGTGAATTCGGAAGGAAACTCGTCGCGCCACCTATCGGAACGAGGAGTAGAACAACGTCTGCCATGCCAGCCAGTATTATGTACCTACGGTATGCACCTGTGGTTTTATACGAAGCAAGACAAATTAATTTATATAAACCTTTTAAAAAAATTTCAATAGCAGGGGTTGAAAGAAAACCAATTGTAAATTTCTGAATAAACGCGTGTTTATCCGATATCTCAGAAATAGTAATAAAAAGATTCGTGTGTAAAAAAAAAACGTTCTATTATAATATATTTCGTATCGTTCTATTATAGTACTTAAACACATTAAAAAATATGTATTCCTTAAATTAAAAAAGAATGTTTTCTCACAAAGAACGTAATAGATGGCGTTGTACAAATTACAACCTTTTCTGAATTGCGGTGTTAAGATTTGTCACAGGTGAATCGTATTGAGACTCACTGAAAGTCTGACGAAGGGTGTAGGTTAGACATCTCCGCTAGGAGTAAAGTATTCTGTGGTTAGACAACACATCACAAAAATCATCAGAAACAAAAACCAGAAAAAAGAGACATTGAAATATTCAATTCGACTAAAAGTAGCTAAATTGCAATAAATGTCGTGATAGTGATATTGTTTTATACCCAGAATCCCTCTAATACCAAATAACTTTCCTTTCAGTTTTAAGTAAAGTAAAGTTGCAGCCTATTTACGTCCCACAACTGGGCACAGGCCTCCTCTCATTTCTGAGAGGGTTTTAGGGCAAGGAAATGTCCACCGCGCTGCCCTAATACGTGTTGCCGAACTTCACATGTCATCGAAATATTTTTTTTATTTCTCAGACATGCAGGTTTCCTTACGATGTTTTCCTTCACCGCCGAGCACGTGGTAAATGAGTACTTAAAATTGCAATTAACAATTTAATTGGTGCCGGCGGGGATCGAACCCGAGTTGCTCGAGTACTGTAAAGCTTACAGCGAGCGCTAACCATCTGAGCTACCACGGCTCAGGCTTCAGTTTTAAGATAGGGATAATAACATCGATGATGACATCGATGTTCGATGTTTAGGCTACTCAAAACATCGATGTTGACCATTATCGATGGTTTTTGTATATGTGTAGATACTTACACATTGTTTCAAAATTATGTGGGTATACACAGCAAGGGAAAAGTAACAATTAACTTGAATATCAATTTACGTAGAATAGTTATTATGCGACAACCGACAACGACACTACAAAATAAAGCGAAAGCAGTGACCATTGTGACATTACAGGAGACACTTGACAATTAAGTTTGACTCACCATACTGACATTTTTTTAGGTTAACGATGCGTTCAGAAATTCTGAATTATACAAAATTTTTAATCTTCAGAGCAGATGCAATATTTAGTTATATTGATTTCGCGAGTTCTCATTGTTTGCAAGTTCCCAATTATCGATTATGGGTTCATTGACGTCGATGTTTCGATGTTTGACATATGTCAACATCGATGTTATAACATCGAAGTTTTAATTTTTAACATCAATGATCATCTAACATCCCTATTTTAAGTGTATTTCCCACTCAGCGTGTGTTATACGACGATCGTAAATAAAGCGCAAGGTCAAACTTTACGCATTGCAGGAGTGTACCTCAGTACTGATTGTTTTGCACATTGCCAACTCTATGTTTATAATTAATAGAATCAGGCGTTACTTTGCGGAAATCCATTATATAAAAGCTTTTACAAAAATTTACTTCGCAAATATCCGCGTTATAAAATAAAATGATGTGTCTTACCTAGTATGAAGAAGCACCTCCCGCCCTCCCTCAATTGCGTGCACTATCCCCGTCACCACTAATCCCAGCACCGCTACTTCCAACACCACTACACTAGGCAAGACACACCACTGACGATAATACGACACGTGTTTCGCCTCTACACGAGGCATCCTCAGGTGATATAGACTCTACGGTGGCTAACTGCTCGCCGCTCACTTAGCAGTTAGCCACCGTAGAGTCTATATCACCTGAGGATGCCTCGTGTAGAGGCGAAACACGTGTCGTATTATCGTCAGTGGTGTGTCTTGCCTAGTGTAGTGGTGTTGGAAGTAGCGGTGCTGGGATTAGTGGTGACGGGGATAGTGCACGCAATTGAGGGAGGGCGGGAGGTGCTTCTTCATACTAGGTAAGACACATCATTTTATTTTATAACGCGGATATTTGCGAAGTAAAAATTTTTGTAAAAGCTTTTAACTCTATGTTTGTTTTTCCCGCGTTAGTAGTCCCCGTAATCTTTTTCTGTACGCCCCGGCTAAGTCTACTTCTATCGTCGTTTACACAGAAGCTCTATCATAAACGACTTACAACTTTGAGCATATCGATTTATTTTGTTACCACTTATTCATACAGTAATGATATAAATCGTTTAATATTCTCTTACCCTAAACGTCAAATTCTTTAAGTAAAACCTATATTCGCGAGCTACGCCGCGGGCACAGCTAGTTTATAATATAACTGCTAAATCACTCGAAAAAATTGTTTGCAAAATCATTGTGACATTACTTAACAGTACTAGCTAGGCTTAATTGCGTTTTTATTTTGACAAAAATGTTAAACTAACGTTTAGTACATGACTAATGAAAATGCTATGAATGCCCGATAAATATATGTATGACGTTCTTTATGCTTTCATACATAATATATTCTCTAGAAAAACTTTAATATGAGTTGGTTAAAATGTTATGACAATTATTAATAATTATTCGAAGACGTTAAATTTTTCTAAGCATTTCCTTTTGTATTTTATTATATTAATAACACAGCCTTCCATATTTTATCTTCAAAAAAATATAGTTGTTTTATTTCATCCTGCCGCGTAATTTTTTTTAAATACGCTTCTTTGCACACACAGAAAAACAAACATTCCGCCCTAGCTAATGCCATTAACTGAGGCAACATATACGTATGTATGGAGTACGAATGTACGCGAGTCCAGGGGTTGGATGACACAGTAAACGAGGTTAATGGCATGCACCGCGAGGGTAGTGGGGGTGCTATTTTTAATCTTTAGGATTTCGGAGCCAATGGGACCCCTTGCAAGTTAATTGATTGACCTTCCCCTGAAGTACTCGGTAATTACTAAAAAAAAATGCGAATGTAAAATGATCCCGGATCAAAGAAAATCAAAATGTAGACAACGTAACAATGTTTGAATAACAATAACGTAGCATGGTACAAAAGTTAGTTCTAAAATCTTTACATGTGTAGTATAAAAATTTATTCGTTGTTTGTTTTCTTTTTTTATATAGAGTAACGGTGTGAAACAAGCACACAGTCCACGCGACGGCAAGTGGATACTGTAGTCAATAGACATCTACATCAATATTCGATGAAGAATCAAAATTAAAATGCGTTGTCATATCTGAGGTCTACGATGGAATGCGTCGTTTTCAGTAAAAATGGTCTACGGTTCTAGCTGCTACTTTACGCTGGTATTCTGTGAGAGCGTGGTCCTTCCCCGGTCAAGGCGACCCATTCGTGCTACAACCATAATATATAGCTGTAGCATGGCTCTACCACTGAATATAAAAAATAAAAAACTTTGTACTGTTTGCGTCCTATATCATTCATTCGATTACGATAAAACTTGAATAAGTTGTTGTGTGTGTGCCTGCGAAGTTTTCTGACAAAAGAGGCATCACAAGCCATGGCGGGCACAGCTATTAATCAATACACATAATAAAACTGTAGTGTATGTCTGTAATATCGAAATAACTACCTTATATTGAGCTGAAGCGATTATTTGAATTCCATTAAGACTTGAACATACAATGTCTATCTGTCCAGACTAATTTTCGTTTAGGCTGAACCGATTGTAATGCAACATCACGAACAAATAGAGCTTATTTAATGCCAGGAGTGATCTAGACAATAATAATAATTACGAAAAACCTGGGACATTTAAAATTTGATATTGAAATGATATTTAACTATCATAAATCTACAACGTAGATTCACTAGTAAATAAAGTACTGAACATTAAGGAGCTAAGTTAGAAATAACAAAAATTGCTTTGATCGTCCTTACTACGATCCCGGAGTCGCATGGGCGAGTTCTGGATCTCGACACCATCACCAACTACGGAGTTCAATTGTAAACTTTAACCATTCTGGAATCAACTTAATATCACACACAAATTTTCATCAAAATCGATCCAGCTGTTTAGGAATTCAGTCACATACAAACGGACAGAAGGATTACATATAAAGACACGTACATATTCCTTTGGTATTGTGTTCTAGAATATAATAATGTAATAAAACTAGATAGGTTTTCTAAAGGATACTGTACCCGTGATTTTACAATTATTTACGGCACGAACTATAGTCGTCACGCGTGATTTTAGTCATAGAGCTAAGGTGCAACTTTATTATATCTATAAGACGAATGAAAAGATTTAGCCGGTGATGGAGCACGCTCTCACAGAATACGAGCGCAAAATAGCAGCCTAATGCTGCTGTGTTTCGTGTAGTGTTGCCCAAAATCGGTCTTGGTCTTGCAGTCTTGGTCTTGTTCTTGCATTTTTGCAAGACCAAGACCAAGAACAAGACCGCCTCTTTTTAGCAAGACCAAGACCAAGACTGACCGTGCAAGATTTGCGCAAGAACAAGACTAAGCTTGCGAGACTCTTGTGTCTTGCAGTTAGGACTAAGTATCGTTTCAGGGAGTATAGGAGTTCGGGTATACGCTTAGGGACTCTATGAGACGCAAAAAATATAATGATAAAAAAATTGGAAAATTGGACTTATGCGCATTACGAACAATACCATAAACATACATAGCGAATGAAAATATCCATTAAAAGAAAAAAGAGTGCATCCCTAGTTTTGACCATCGTCACTTTGATAGTGCGCGGCGTCTTGTTGTCGGCGTCTCCAAAGGTCGGATACTGACCTGTCAAAAAAATTGTGCAGCTATTCGAAAGTACAAGGTCAAGATACACGTGCCGGCGGCCACTATTGATATCGCATAATCGTCGCCGCCGCGCCACACGCACTACATTTGACACTGTTTGATTGCCGCCACAGAGTACATGCTTCAAAGAATAAAATAAGTTTTCGTGTGCTCAGAATGGACACGAATACATTATCCTGATCTCGCAAGAAATATTGTAATTAGATAATAGGTAGGTATCATAATAATTTATTCTAGTAAGTAATTATTATAAAATTAACTATATGGATTTATAATAATTACTTACTATTACTAAGTGGCGAAGCTTGCGAAGTCACTTATTGATTTCACGATGTCTGTCCGTCTGTCCGTCTCGTCTGTTACGGACTGGCATAGGTTGGAGGCTAACCTCGAAACTATGAATACTTAGACCAAGTACCAGATGTAATTGACACCAAAGAGGTGGCCTTAGAAGCCATCTCTCACATCACCTATGAACGATTTGAAAAATTCAAGAAAATCAAAAACATGCGACTAAGCTGATTGCTTCGCCACTTTGCTATGCTGTTAGCTTGCTAGGTTTATTGTTATTATTATTACCTAAAAGATAAACATGTTCAGTAAGTTCACTGCAAATCTCGACTTTTGCAAGTGTGTGTTTTTAAAACACAAAGTGCTCGAATATGTCGTCACACATTTAATAAATATGGTTGACACCATAGCACTTTTAAAACACTTGAAATGTGTAAAAATGGATCTGGATCTTGTCTTCAAGGCTTAGTTATTAAGGAGTTGGAGGGGTACCTAGGTAAACCCAGAGCCGTCATCTCGGAAGACATTATAGACTGTTGGAGGACGCAAGAGACAAAATATCCGATTTTATCGAAGATGGCCCGTGATTTTCTTTTAATACCTGCAACTTCAGTACCTGCTGAGAGATTTTTTCTAAAGCATCATTAGTAATTAGAAAACATAGAAATAGGTTAAGTGATGAGTCAGCCAGATGGTTACTTTGTATTAATGCTTTGTCAAAAGAATAAATATAAAGTAACAGTAATGTCAAAGCTGTTGTGTACATACTGTGAAGTAATTTAATTTGCATCGTATTTTATTTTTTATTTAAATAAATTGTATATTGTATAACTCTTTTATTCCACTTCATATATGGTTAGGGTCCATCAATCTCTTTCTAGAGAGATAATGTTATTTAAAATACAGTGTAGTTATTGCCATTAATTTTTTTTTATATGTATGTTTAACCATGTTTTAGCACATGTAAGCTTATTAAATGTAAAAGTTTATTAAGAAACTGACGCCCGTGGCCGTGGGACACGGTAGATAGCTCAGTTGGTTAGAGCATCGGCACGGATCGCTTAGGTCGTAGGTTCAAACCCCACCCGGTGTCAGTTGATTTTTGGAATTTCTCATTAAATGTTTAGACATTTATTAATATGGTTGGTCTTTACTATGGCTATGTTAATTCAAGCTCAATATGTACCTACTCTGTTAAGTTGTTCTAAGATCTAAAGTAACGTTTAATAAATAGTAATAGGCTAATAGATCATTGCGAGACTTGCGAGACTCTTGCTGCAAGACCAAGACCAAGACCAAGACTGGGAGCGTAATACCAAGACCAAGACCAAGACCAGGTGTATTGGCGCAAGACCAAGACCAAGACTTGCTAAGTCTCGTCTTGTTCTTGCATTTGGGCAACACTAGTTTCGTGTGGTGAGTGTAAAGATCCGGAGACCCTTTTTACGAAACATTCTATCTACATCCTTAGATATGACAACACGTCTACACTTTGAACTTCTATCGAGTATTCCACTTACAATTAAGTAGACTGTGTACTCGTTTGTCTCCCTTATATTGTATACTACCCAGTACAGTATTCGGTGTACTTCATACAAGTAGATTAAGTGATTATCACTTTATACTATTAAAGCGATAAACAAGCTAATAGTCCACAAAAACGCTTTAGAGTTTATACGGATACGTAGCGCAGTGGATAAACGTTTGGCGACGCTACGGGGCCGTGGGTTCGAATGCCACCCGGAACAAATATTTGTATGGTCTACTTACAATTGTTCCGGGAAGAGAAAATCCTACCGTATACAGCTTAAAAGGCTACGGTTGCAATGACACCCATGAGAAATAAAAATGTCTCCCAGCAGTAAATGCACTTCTTATTGAAGAAAAGTCAAGCAAGTCTGGAGGCTAGTCTGGTCGGGTTCGCTATACACTGATAATCGTTTTCCATTCAGTGTAAATAGTATACTAGCGAGCCGCCCCGGCTTCGCACGGGTGATTTTTGGACAACCGGCAACCTGCTCCGGTCGGTGGCGCTGTTGTCGAGATTTTCTCGATTGTTTGTGTTTTTGTTTCGATTGCTATCGAGAATCTAAACCATTCAGGGACCCCACTCAACACACACAAAACTTTTCATCAAAATAGGTCAAGCCGTTTAAGAGGAGTTCACGAACAAATTACACGTACAGGATAATTATATTTTTTTTTTTATAGAATAAGGGTAACAAAGAAGCGCACAGTCCACTGTGATGATAAGTAGATGCTGTAGTTCTTAGACATCTATATCTATTCTCGATTAGAAATCAAAATGCAAGCTAACGTGGAATGCCTCGTTTCCAGTAAAAAGGATCTCCGGTTTTCTACAGTCAATATACGAAAGACAGCGGCATAAAGCTGCTATTTTACGCCGATATTCTTCTGTGAGAACGTGGTCCTCTGCCTCGGTCAAGGCGACCCATTTCTACAACTTCGTGCTACAAACATAATATAGAGCAGTGTGGCGCTACCACGTATAAAAAAAATGACAAAAAGGGGATAACCGCGGAGTTTCTTTTGCCGTTTCTTCTCCAATCAAAGGAAGCTCATATCGAAACGGTAGTAGATATGAAATCCTAATTCGAAGAAATGTTTCATTTCATTTCATTACATATTGGCGACAGAAATATGTAAGTAAGAGAGTTAGACCAACCTATACAGATTCCTAGGTCCCTTTCCTCCACGAAGTATATTTGAATTTTTGCAAAGTATTATATAGTATAGCACTGGTAGTAATTTACAAAGGATTTTTACAAAACTGAAGTGACGAACAAACGTCCTATAGTCCTTATCCTAATAACATATGGCAACTGAAGCCCATAGACACGAAACAAAGAAACTCAATGCTAATCTAGATTAACATTTAAATTTCATACAAGATAATACGTTAAAAAAAATATTTAACAATACACAAGCGTAATTAAGAAATAATCAACGAACAGAGTCAGTATTTGTAATCACAGGATTTGAGACTTAACTTAGACGTCAGAGATGATAACGCATCTACAAATTTCTTTGTTTAAAGTTGGTTGCAGAATTCCATCAATGTACTGCAGTAGACACATACCATCAGGTGAACTATAAATTCGTTTACCACTTTAATTTTATTAAAAAAAAAACAATTTTTGGTAATGAAAGAGTAACCTTTATCTTGTTAAGCTCTACACTCTTATACGGCCTAGAGAGAAAAATGAAAAAGAAAAGAATGTTTGTAAAACTAGTTTTACGAACATTCTTTTATAGGATAAGGGTGACAAACGCGCACACAGTCCACTTGATGGTAAGTGGTTGCTGCGGCCCATAGATATCTACATCTATCCTCTATTAAAAATCAAAATACAGATGCGTTGTCACCCGTGAGGACTAAGATGGAATGCCTCGTTTCCAATAAAAAGGGTCTCCGGTTCTCTATACTCACCATACGAAACACAGCAGCGTAAAGCTGCTATTTTACGCTGGTATTCTGTGAGAGCGTGGTCCTTCCCCGGTCGAGCCGACCCATTCGTGCTACAACTATACTACTAATATAGCTGCAGCACGGCTCTACCACGTTAAAGAAAACATACGATACGTCTGCGAAAATAAACAAAAAGTTTTTTTTTTTTAATCGAAGTAACATCAGCCAACCATCACTTTAAAGTATATATGTATATGTTATGGACCAAGTAATTAATCAGGGCACTATTTATAATGCCAGGGCAATATGAGTAATGACAAGTGAAATCGGGCTACGTAATTAATATTTAAACATCATTATTTATCACATTGTCTGGTCGTTATGAATATTGCTACGTAACTGTTTAAATTTGATACAACCTAACCTAATAATGTATATCACTTTTAAGAAAATAATGTACCAAATCTGAAATTAACAAGCGTAAAAGTGTGAAGGAAGTGAAAAACCTTTGCAGTATCAAATAGCAGCAATGGGGTATTCCTTCCTTTGTATAACAAAGAAAATATCGCTTTGATGAAAAAAAATATTCCCATTGTGTTCAATTATTAAACGTTACATCAAAAAAAATCTAACCTAACATATCTTTTTATTACTCTGCCCTATAAAAAATGAACTTTATTCATAAAGGCCGGTCAATTTAATTATTTCAATAGTTTTCATCATACTGCCCAATATGTTGGGCATTTTGAAAACTGCATGGACATTATAAATAATGCCCTATTATTCACTTGATCCATAACAAATATAAAAAAGTTACTGTAAGTGCTAATTTAAAATTTAATAATGTCCTTTTCCACGAAGGTCGTTGTTTTATTGGTGCGTGTGGACTAGGCATTCAAAAATAAGCTCCAATACCGAACAAGTGAAAGTCTAAAGTCTATTATATTTACTGTGACACGAGCAGGAGTTAATGACCCCGGGCACTAATTACATATAGCCATTGCTAATTTCTGTAGCACGCAACGCAACCTTACTGCTGAAAGTTATCATAAATTAAAGCGACAAAAATCCGACATTACGTAATAAAAACTATTATTTTCTTACAGCACCACATAATACCATTACGACTGCAATACGGACGCGGTAAATCAGCGCCATCTACCGGCGGTAGTATCAATCATAACTCCTGTAAAATGAAATATGCACTCACCAGTCCCAGTGCCGCCGGATGATTTATGTCACTCGCGATTAAGGTTAGGGAGCACTAGGTTTGTGAGCTAGCACTAGAATTCGCTGCGATGTTTTGTGCAAGAGAGCGCGGTGGTGACTACAGACGAGTGGCGTAGCCCGACGGTGCGGGCGGACTGCCGGGAGGGCCTGCGCCCCCGGTCTGCGCGGTACAACCTAACCCCGTTCCGTCCCCCAGGCGAAAGAGTAACCGGAGCGTACAAGTGCCGCTTGGAATTTCGCCTATGAGCCCGATTCGAGCCATCTATTTGCAAATAAACCATTACTGCTTCCGCTTTTTTATAACACTACTAACAGAAACAGAAACAAAAACTTTTTTATTCAATATAGATTATAAAATAATACTTATTGAAAGTCACGCTTTTTTTTTAATTTACCACTGGTTCGGAAGTTTAAAGTAAACGCGATAAAATCAGTAAAATTAGTTTCGTTTAAGACTACACACTTTATGTTTTGTTTTGAAATATACAAAGACGCTTTATATAATATTTAATTGCGATTTTTTACGTGGTAAAGCCATGCTGCAGCTATATTACTGGTATAGTTGTAGCACGAATGGGTCGGCTCGATCGGGGAAGGACCACGCTCTCACAGAATACCAGCTTAAAATAGCAGCTTAATGCTGCAGTTTCGTATGGTGAGAGTAGAGAACCGGAGACCCTTTTTACTGGAAACGAGGTAATCCATCTTAGTCCTCACGGGTAACAACGCATCTACATTTTGATTCGTAATCAAGGATAGATGTAGACGTCTATGGGCCATAGCAACCACTTACCATCTTACGTCACAACGCAACCTGATGCAGAATTGAACGATGCGAATATTATTTATATGAATAATAATATATTTCAATCTTTATTAAATATTTCTCCAAAACGTTCTATGTATCATTCTTCATATTTGTTACTTGCGACTCGCTTGGCTTCGTCTAGATAAGATCTATTAACGTGGTGTTATTTAAATAAAAATCTTCAAGTATCTTGGGTAAAAAATATAAAATATAGTCTAACTCCTTCCTGGAATTGCTACTGTGTAGGGTTGCCATCTGTCCGGCTTTAGCCGGACATGTTTGGCTTTTTCGAGTTATTGCCGGCTAAATTTTTATGTGTCCGGCCTGTCCGGCTTTTGTTAGGCTTTTTATAGTGTAACGCGTTGCACGCATCGCTTGGTTGTTGTTAAGTTGGAGATGGTGAGTTTTTTGGCTGCATGGCCTCAGAGAAGTATGTTTGGCTCTCTAAAAATTACTGTCCTGCTTTTAGGGCCGAAAGTCCAGCTTTTTGGAGCGCCGAGTCCGGCTTTTTCATTTTAGGAGATGGCAACCCTACTTCTGTGTCCTTAAACATTCATCACAATCGGTTCAGTTTCGAAGAAAGACAGACAAAATTAAAAAATAATGGATGTTTATGTCTTAATAACATGCAAATGACCCTTGAGCTTAATAGAAGCCAGTTATTTCATAATTAAATACAGAAACTTCAATTTTATTAATATGTTTAGATATAGAGTTTTATACGTGGTAGAGCCATGCTGCAGCTATGTTAGTACCGGGTGGCCCAAAATTAACGAAGGGGTTTGAATTGCTTATAACTTTTTAATTATATTTTTTTTCTTTTCTTTTCAGTATTTTGTAAAGAAGACTGGGGAATTTAAAATAGAGCAGTACTCAATTGAACAACGTGCCTAAATTGATGAGCTTTATTTTACAAATCAACGATCCATTGTTTTGACTCAGCGTGCATATCGTCGTTATTTTAATGTACGGGTTGGACCCTCAGAGTCAACAATAAACCGTCTGGTTGCAAATTTTCGACAACAAGGGGCACTAAGGGACCTTCCTGGTGCTGGCAGACGACGAACGGTGCACACGGATGACAATATTGAACTGGTACAGAGGAGTATTCGGGAAGATGGAGAAACATCAACCAGGAGACGTTCTACACAACTTGGCCTCTCACGAGCGTCGCTGCAGAGAATTTTGCATACAGTAGGAATGTTTCCATACAAGATTCAGCTTGTCCAAGAATTGAAACCGACAGATTACCAGCAACGACTTGATTATGCAGTTGATTTCCGGCAAAAAACAGAAGAAAATCATAATTTTATTCATAATTTAATTATGAGCGACGAAGCCCATTTCCAATTAAGTGGGTTCGTTAATAAGCAAAACTGCAGAATATGGGCTACGGAAAATCCGAGAGTAGTTCAACAGCGAGAATTACACCTTCTTCTTTCTTTGTTTGAAAATGAACACGGGGTCGCCGTTTCCGTCAATGGTGTCAGATATCGGACAATGTTAGAATTTTTTTTACGGCCAGCCGTGTAAAACCATCCGCAAGGATGGTTCCAACATGATGGAGACACAGCGCACACTGCAAGGGACACAATAGCTTTTTTACGGGACATCTTTGTTAAACGAATTATTTCGCGTACAAGTGATTTTAATTGGCCACCGCGTTCACCGGATTTAACCGATCCAGACTGTTTTCTTTGGGGTTATTTGAAAGGAAAAGTCTACACTAATAAGCCTAGAACCATCCAGCAATTAAAAAGCAATATATAATAAAGTTATAGAAAATGTTTTGGAAAGAGCACGAATATGCGAAGCAGAAAATAACCACCACTTGCGAGATATTATTTTTTATAACTAAACTAAAAATATTCCCCATTTATATACTGTATTAAAAAAAAAATTATGTCTTAAATAAAAAGTTATAACGAATTCAAACCCCTTCGTTAATTTTGGGCCACCCAGTAGTATAGTTGTAGCACGAATGGGTCGGCTCGACCGGGAAAGGACCACGCTCTCACAGAATACCAGCTTAAAATAGCAGCTTAACGCTGCTGTGTTTCGTATGGTGAGTGTAGAGAACCGGAGATCCTTTTTACTGGAAATGAGGCATTCCATCTTAGTACTCACGGGTGACAACGCATCTGCATTTTGATTCTTAATCGAGATTAGAAGTGTAGATGTCTATGAGCAGCAGCAACCACTTACCATCAGGTTGACTGTGTGCTCGTTTGTCACCCTTATCCTATGAAAAATCATATCACTGAACAATATACACGCCTAATATTTCCTTCCAAAAATGTTCTCTCAAAGAAAATAAATAGTAAATGACATTCGTTTCTATCGATCTTGGAGTTTCTTGACGGTTCACGTCAGCCAGTCTTATTAAGAAAAAGTAGTTTATAACTTGTCTCAGTAGTTTCAAAGTAAAATCTGTTCCACGAAAGAAGTCCCGTAGAAATATGCGATATTAAATATAAAGTAAGAATTTGACAGAAACTGTCAATTTTTTTTATAGTAATACTAGCTGTTTCCCGCGACTTCGTCCTCGTGGAATTCATTGCGATTGGATTTTATTAGTTTTAATTTCTTTGCGCGGAACCCTAATTCATTTTCTAAAATAAAAGTAGCCTAAGTTACTCTTTACAACCATTAGATATCTGCCAGTGAAAGTCCCGTCAAAATCGGTTCAGCCGTTTCGGAGATTAGCCGGAACAAACAGACAGACAGTCTGACAAAAATTTTACTAAACTGTCTGTTTATTTACTAAAACTTTAAAACTGCTTGATGGATTTTGTTTTTCATTATTGAAACAATTTCTTAAGGAATTTCGTATAATTTTTATTTGTTAGGATTTTGATGTATTATTTCCACGTAGAGCCACGCTACAGCTGTATTATGGTTGAAGCACGTAGCAAGTCGGCTTGACCGGCGAAGCACTACGCTCTCACAGAATACCAGCGTGAAATAACAGCTTTATGCTGCTGTGTTTCGTATGGTGAGTGTAGAGAACCGGAGACCACTTTTACTGGTAACGAGAAAGTCGCCCACGTGAAGCCGGGTCGTGCCACTAGCATTCGATATTCCAATATTAGATACTTGAAGCTCCTAAAACAGTAACGTAGTTCGTTATTGAGACGGCCTATATAAGATTGAAGTGGTAGTAGAGACGGTCGGACATAACTGTCGAGAGCGTTGAAACCTCTCAAGACCAGCGCTATTTATGTTTTATGCGAACAGGCCTAACCGATTAACTTGAAGACTTATTAACAATATAATACAGATAACAAAATACAGAAACAAGTGGTAAAATTAAAAACTTTGTACAACCGACTTCAATATAAATTATTAAGGATATCTCAAAAACTATTGGTCAGACTTTGATCAAATTTATATGGGACTATATGAGAAGCACCAGCTTTCAAATTAAAAAAAGAGTCATCGAAATCGGTTCACCCAGAAAAGTTATAAGATAACACACATAAAAGAAACATACAATCGAATTAAGTACCTGCTCCTTTTTCAAGTCCGTTGCAAAATAATATAAGCTCCAAATAGAAATTAGTCTACATTATTTATTTATTTATAGATATATATTTTTTTAACATTAGCTCCACACTGGGATTTCCTCCTGTATCGTGGAGGTAGTTTACATACCTACATAAATTGCACAAGGCCAAACATCCAGACCCGGAACAATTATTTGTAGGCCATACAAATACGCGGCCTTCAGCGCCACAGTCCCGTGAGATATATATATATATTAGGTCCTTATATAATATGAAATTTGCGTTTTGTCGTACTGACCACTTTACTACACTGAAATATCTCCTCTAAGAATTCCAAATCCAAATTTATAAATTCATTTAGCTGGTAAGTGTGAGTTTTGAAAACAGTCATTCATTTGTTTTTTTCCTCATAATTTTTTTCTTTGGCGTCGCTTATTACCGCACAATGGAAAACATGAAATATCGGTATATTTACGAGTACGAGTTCTACCGTGGCACCAGTGCTGCAGAAACAAAAGTGCATAGATAACAACGGTGCATACTTTGACCAATTAAATATATTGTACAAAAAAATATTGACTTTATATTCCTCCCGTACAAAACGCCAATTTCATATGTAAGGATCTAATATATTTGCCAGAGTAGCCACACTTGGTAACCACAGTTTTCAGTTGGATTTGTTAGCAGGAAGATGCTGCTGCTCATGCGTCGTTTCAGTTTCTCGTCTATCACCTCTTACGACATCTACGTGATGATAACACGGGGAAGTGGATTGTTTCACGCCGCCACTACACGGCGACTACTTAGTACACAAGCGGCGGTATTTATGTCTAATGGTATCCTTTACCACTCAACCACCAACAAAAACAAGTTTCATACGCGGTGGTAGACGATAGCACGAATGGGCATGCTCGACCGTATAATAGCTGCTTGAGGCTGCTTTGTTTCGTATGGTGAGTGTAGAGTACCGGGTACACTTTTTACTGGAAACGAGGCATTCCATCTTAGCCCTCACGGGTGACAACGCATCTGCATTTTGATTCGTAATCGAGGACGGATGTAGTTGTATATGGGCTACAGCAACCCCTTACCATCAGGTGGACTGTGTGCTCGTTTGTCACCCTTATCCTATAAAAGAACTAATTTAGGGTGCGGACCGCGAACTCAAAGGTCGCCGTCGTCTACCATTCGACGATTTTTGGCCAAATACTTGTTCCGTGCGGGATTCCAACCCGCGGCCCCCAGCGCAGCAACTCATTGCTAAGCCACTGCACCACGGAGCCGTCATATAAAATAATATACGATATTACGCTGATTTATTTTTAAATCCCCCTGATTTTCTTCTAAGGAATATACATATATTTGTATTTTGTATACCTTTATATAATAAACAAAGCAAATCGTGCACAAACAATGCCAAAGTTATTTCTACAAAGATCAGAGGCGTGGGAAAGTAGCACGTGGTATTTCCCCATCTAACTCCGGTCTCCCCTACGCAATAACAAACCCTTGTAAACTATGCCGAATCGCCAACGCCAAACAACCAAGAGTTTGTGTTTCCGTGTACACGATATTAGTGTTCACTGCAAGAATACCGCAGGTGAAAATTATGTAAAAACCGGCATGTGCGGATCGGACTCGCGCATGAAGGGTTCCGTATCATCGTACAAGATTTAATACTATATAGTTTTAAAAAAAATACACGTTTCTAGCAAGGGAGTTTTAATTTTGTTATAGCGGCAACGGAAATACACATTCTGTGAAAATTTCAACTGTCTACCTATTACGAATCATGAGATACAGCCCGATAGACAGACGGACCGACGAACAGCAGAGGCTCAGTAATAGGGTCCCTTTAGTTACCCTTCGGGTACGAAACCCTAATAAGCAAAGGCACAAAGTCCCTTTATAGAAATTAAAAGTATTTTTGAGATATTTTTATTATAACTAGAGGTCGCCTAGTGGTCGAACAAATTTCGAAGAATAATTCGACCGTAATTCGATGTAAAAATGATATGCACACACTGTTGTGCTATATAAGACATGTGCTATATAAGACCAGCATACGAATTTATTCTTTTATTTTTAAACAAAGTGATAACTATAGTATAGTTGCAGCACGAATGGGTCACGGGGGGAGGTAAGTGTATACTCTGACATATACATTTATAGAATCTATCATATGAATCAAAATACAGATGTGTATAATAGCAAAATACAAACACAATAAAACTTCTTGTGTAGGTTTCTTTTTAGATATGTCAAGGGCATTTGACTGTGTAATATACGATGTACTATTAAATAAACTTAACAAATTAGGTATACGCGGTTTGGCCTTAAAACTGTTAGAAAGATATTTAAAAGATAGAGAACAACTCACAGCTATTGAAAAATTTGACAAAATCAGTAAAACTTTCGAAGAAAAACAGTCTAATCCAGTTAAAATAACACTAGGTTTGCCACAAGGGAGTATTTTGGGCCCTATATTATTCTTAAATTTATGTGAATGACTTGCCAAATGTCACTGACAATAGTGTGTTACGTTTGCTGATGATGCAACTATCTTTATATCCTATACTCAAATGAATTTTGAAAATAACATAAATAAAACCTTAAAAATAGCAGTCGAATGGCTTAATAAAATTAATTTAAATGTAAATCTAACAAAAACCAAAATTATTCAATTCAGAAATTATAAAACAAAATCTTTAAATTTAAATATTGCAAATAAAGACACCCAAATAGAAATAGTTGATAACATTAATTTTCTTGGAGTTACCATAGACTGTCATTTAAACTGGAAATCTCACATTGAAATAAAAAACAAAATATATCTAGCTACAGTTAGGCATTATCCATATTAGCAGAAAAAATTTCCGTTGATGTATCAAGGGTTGCATATTTCGGCCAGGTATACCCTCTATTAGTTTACGGCATTATTTTCTGGGGTAATTCTACAAACGTGCAGTCAACATTTATTCTGCAAAAGCGATGTCTGCGGATCATTAATTTATAATATGTAGTCAGAAGAAACTCTAAGAAATGTATTCAAAGAAAAAGGCTATCTCACTCTTACTAATATTTACATTTTAGAAATTGAAATTTTTATCAAACACAATAACAACTATTTTCAATATGTAAACTAATGTAACTTGAATTCACGTCCAATTGGCAGCCAATATAAGAACAGTTTATGTACACTTAAAATTAATAAATACATGAGAACACTTACATTAAGTACAGTTACATTAATTAACATAAGAGCACTTTTTGTACAGGTATTAAAATATTTAATCATCTGCCACCTGATATAAAAGCTATGGAATTGCCAAGATTTAAAATACGCCTCAAGAAGTGGTTAATATATAATGTGTTTTATAATTTAAATGAATATTTTTATACCAAACATTAATTTATATAAAGTTTTTATTTCTTAATTATTGCATGCCCGATATGGGTAACATTTAATTGCAATGTCAACCGCAAATTGTACATACACAGCTTTGGCAATAAATATTCTGATTCTGATACGATACCCATGGAATGACATAGGGCAGTGGATTCTATTACGTCGCAAGGTCACGGCAGATTTGTTACCCTTACTTGTACAATATCGTGCGCTGAAAGAGTTACGACTGATCATGGAAGAATACAAATAACGAAAACTACCAAGATATAATGAATACAAAGCACTCTATTACCACTCGTTAGCCGAGACCCCTGTACCATCGATCAATTTCTCAGGTAACGAACGTGCCGGAAGCTTTGCTAATTGTGACTAGGGCTGCTACTATATTTCGCTTATCGCGTTACTTTTTAAAATACGCGTGGCGTTGTGATACGAGCATTTAAATTCATGGATATTTATACTCTAGCTAATTAGTGATTCGACCAGGGAAGAACAACGCTCGCACAGTATATCTGTGTGAAATAAAAGCACAATGCTAGATCATACTGGCGTCGTTTCTTACTGCTAACGGGGAATCCCCATCTGAGTCCGCAGGGGTCGCCCTATATTAGCATGATAGTACCCATCTAAATTTCATTCCGGCCTTATAATAGCAGCACTTAGTTTCTTGGCTTTTTTCTACGTAGTAGAAACACGCTTCGTATAACTGTAGCAAGTGTGTCAGCTCGGGCGAGGAAGGAACACGCTCGCACAGAATATCAGCGTGAAATAGTTGCATAATTCTGATTGTATAATGAGTGTAGAATACCGGAGACCCTTTAACTGGAAACGAGGCATTCAATCTTTGTCCTCGAGATCACAAATCGACTATATTTTGATTCGTAATCTTCTTAACCAAATATAAAGAAGTCTGTAAGCCGAAGCATTTACTTACTATAAGGTGGGCTGTGTGCTCGTTTATTTCTATAAAAAATCTCCATTACTTCTACAAAAAAAATCTCTGACGTAAATCGTGTTTTACCATAACTAGTAATGCTACATTTAGTTTATCTAAACTACTGTTGAGAGCACCTGGCCCTCTCCCGGCCCTAGTCAACATTTGTCTAACGTCACAAACTGCTTATAGTCTGTTCTGAACCTGTGGTAATTGTTCCGGGTCCACATTGGAACGCAAAAATCTTTAATCTATTAAAATTGTTTATGTTTCGCAAGCTGGTCGTGTGGTGACGATATAAGAAAATCTATCTTACTAAGGGTTTTTTTTCCTTTTTTTGTTCTCTTTATTTAAAAGCTTTTACAACAATTTACTTCGCAAATATCCGCGTTATATAACGCGGATATTTGCGAAGTAAATTGTTGTAAAAGCTTTTATATAATGGATTTCCGCAAAGTAACGCCTGATTCTATTAATTATATTCTCTTTATTTGGTCTACAAAACAGAACACAATTTCAACATGCTAACAGGTATTATATAAAACAAAGATTTCAAAAATTGTATTCTAATATATATGTAGACACAGCTTGCACATAATGTACAACATGTGATTAACAATAAAGTTTGGTACTTAAAGTTATGTTATAATCATGCTAAATTAAAAACTAAATTAAATTAAATTAAGACTAAATTAAATTAAGGCTAAATTAAATTACATACTTGGAATAAAGATACTGTAATAATTTGTTTTTTGTGGAGGCCACTGAACCCATGAACACATCCACTTCAGATCGAACAATGTTACTGGATGAACACATGCGGTATAATGGCGAATGTTGTCCGAGAACGGTTCTACAAAGTGGAAGACTAAAAGTTTTACGATTATGAAGGCGACTATTAGCACGAGGTATTAAGAATTGTATGCGCTCTAAAATTATTGGTGAGTCAATATAACCATTAATCAATTTAAACAAAAACATTATATCAAACATTTTCCTACGCATTTGCAAAGGAACCATTTTAAAATGTTTTAGCCGATCTTTGTAGGAATGAAGTATATGGCATTTGTTCTCGGCATAGCTAAGGACATACAAAAAACGTTTTTGAACACGCTCTATTCGCTCAGAGTGGATGGTATAAATAGGATTCCAAACAACACTGCAGTACTCCAAATGGCTTCTAACGAGAGAATTGTAAATAGTTATGGTTAGTCCACTATTTTTAAAAATATTCATTTGCCTACAAATAAAGCTTGAGAGTCTTGAAGATTTTTTAATTATGTAATCAAAATGGTGTCGAAAAGAAAGAGTAGTATCTACAAAAAACCCCAAATCTCGCAAGCAAGACACTTCTTTTATGACACTGTCACCAATAAAATACTCAGCTGTGTAACTCTTCTTTTTTCTGCTAAATTTTATATGGTAACATTTTTGTGTATTTAATATCATGAGGTTATCCCTACACCATCTATCAATTTTATCGAGATCTTGCTGTAAGGCGACAATATCATGGACACTTTTTATAGTTCGATAAATTTTTAAGTCGTCTGCATACATTTTGAATTTGCAATTAAGGGTTTTACCTATATCGTTTATGAATATCAAGAAAAACAACGGACCAAGATGAGAACCTTGAGGAACACCAGAAAGGATTTCACTAGAGAATGACTTAAAACCATTAATATAAATAAGTTTTGAACGGTTCCTCAAGTATGATTCACACCATCTAAGCAGTGTTCCATGAATACCCATTGCTTCCAGCTTAAGCATTAATATGTCATGATTTACGACATCAAATGCCTTACGAAAATCAGTATATATGGCGTGAACTTCTTCTCCGTTATCAATAGCATCAGAAATGTCCAATGTATAACTTACAAGGTTAGAAGCTGTTGATCTTTTTGGAAAAAACCCATATTGGTTATGGCTTATTTGGTTCTTGACGTGACTTAGTATTCTTTTATGTACTAGTGCTTTTAATACTTTTCCACAAACAGGTAGCAATGAAATTGGTCTATAATTAGTCATCAATATTACCAGATTTATATATTGGAGTTATACTGGCAATTTTCCACTGATGAGGAAAGATACCAGAAGAAAGGGACCTATTAAAAATTCTAGAAAGAGGTTTACACAAGCAACTCGCACAGATCTTGAAAAAAATAGGAGGAAGGGAATCGGTACTCGTACTCTTGTTACTATCGAGGGATTGTAAATATTCACGTATCTCTTGCTCGTCTAAATGAAAACCGTAAAGTGACATGCTAGAGGATATTGTTCCACATAAATCATCTCTAGAGTATGTTTGCTTGTTACTTTTTTTATATACAGACTGAAAATATTCTGCAAATAGATTACTAATATCTTTACCACCCTTTGCCCGCTTGTCATTATATTTCATTTCATTAGGTATAGAAGCAGAATTTGACTTTTTACTTTTAAATATTTGCCAAAAGTATTGCCAAAGCCAAAAGGATTACTTTGTAAATGGCTTACGGTATGCATTTTAAAGTTAGCATAACATTCCTTTATAAGTCGATTACACCTAGCTCTCAATAGGTTGTAAGTGAGTTTGTCCAATGTGTTCCCATATTTTTTAAACCGACAGTGAACTTTCGATTTTTCTTTAAGAGCCTTGATTAAGGAAGATGTAAACCATGGAGGATAATTCTTATTTCTCGGTTTAAATAAAGGAGTATGTTTTTTACAAAAATACATTATTGTTTTTTAAGGGTTATCATACTACTAAAGATTACATCATTAAAAATAACTCTTGGAATAAGGTGATCGCTTCCATGCTGTTTCTGTATATTTTCACATAAATATATTTATAAAATATTGTATTGTAAATTTTTTTTTTTAAATGTCCCACTGGGTTTCTTCCTAGTGCTTTAAGACTAGAGTTGGTTAAGCTTTAATGACTTTCTATAAGTAGTCTTCTAATCTACAGCGCTTTTTTTCCAAAGAGTAGCCAAATTTTAAACTTTATTTCAAATATATAAATAATCATATACCTTTATTGCACTTTTTGAAAATACAAGTAAATAAGGCTTCTACTTTAATTTGAAATTATCCCAAATTGTATGGGATTAATGGGCAACAACGTTTTTGCCTACTGATCGAAATTTACGAATGTGTGCGTGCGCAGTAAAATACGCATTTAAATTAAAAATAAGGGCATTACCACGCATTTTGAATTTAAAAGATAAAAAGGAGTTATTGAGATTTTTTCAAATAATTTTTCTTCACCTATATTACTTATTCCGAACCTTCTCTACAAATTGGGCCGGTTATTGCAAAATAACCCTGTATATTAAATTAAAAAAAAATTCTATTCTATTCCATAACACCATCTCGTCCAGTGGGTGTCGAACAAGGCAACAATTGGCAACCCTGAGAAGATCACATAGTTAAACATGGCGGTAAAACCATTATGTTTGCACCAGTCGTAAAATGCCCATACGGTTGTCGGGGAACAGTGTCAAAGATGTTCACATCTGGTACTGAAATCGTGAATACACTTGCTAAGCGTGACGATCCTCACTAATCAGGAGAAGCTCATGTCCAGTAGCCCCCGCAACATAAATAGGCACACTGAAGGTACACAGAACCGTAACCTTCGCGATCACAATCAAAAATACGAGTATAATCCATCTGTCACAATAGAAGACTTAATTAACAACATGCCAGACTCTATCTTGTACACAGCAACCCTAATTTCCACCCCCATTACATCTGTAAATAATAAATAGTTGAGCAAGTGTTGCGAGGGCGGAGGGCGGAAAGCCCATAAGTCGACACGTGGCATTTAGGGCAATATAACTTGGCCCTTCTCTCGAGCGTCCATCGCGGACATTCTAAGATAGATCGCAGATTAACTGAGATGAAACACCATTAATTTCAGTTAATACCTCAATAGAAATGAATCGAATCTACAATGTTTTTCTGTAGCAGACAGATGAAAGAAGAGGTTTACAAGTGTTCCAATCTAAATATTCCTCAATCAATCAATCAATATATTCTTTAGTGCACCAATACACTTTAAAACGAAAACAAAATGAACTAAATTATACAGAAGGTGCAGGCGGTCTTATTGCTCTGGAAGCGATTTCTTCCAGACAACCTTTTTGCGCAAAGAACTGTTGTCTACAGCGAATAGCGAACAATGAAAATGTACATAAATTTTACTATTAGCCGATTTATAATAGTACGTAATAGAAAACTTTGTACCCTTTTTTAAGCGAATTGCGCGCATCGAGGAGTGTGAGATTTTGTAGTTTATACGGAAATGGAGAGCAGAAAGTTAAAATTTATATACAATATGCGTTACAAATATATAAGATTAAATAAAATAAATCATTCATTGTTTACGTTCATACTGGCAATGTCACAAAAGGGTTATTATAATATCAAAAAATACATAAGTGAAAAGAACCTCTGGGAATGAGGTGATTGTCACCATGCTGGTTCTATTAAAATTCATTTAAAATTTGTACAAACAAAATGATTGTAAAGTGAAATATGTTTAAAAAAAGTCGTGCTGGGTTTCTTGCTAGTTCTCCCCGGGACAGAAGTATTTTCCGAACCAGTGGTAAATAAAAAAATGACTTTCAATAAGTATTATGTAATAACCAACCAGCAACGTGACTAATACGTAAAAAATATAGTTGTCTAATTTTTTAATAAAAGTTTTCATTCATTCATTGCAGCCTAAAAATCCACCGCTGAATATAGACTTCACCCATAGATTGCATCGGAGGGGATATTTATCATTATGGCCGGTGGAAGGAAAAGGGGAGAGCTCCCGCCGGGCAAGGTGTTCTGACCGGGGAGCGGCCAACGCTACTATTGGTAGTTCAGAGCTATTCTATATACGCTGCTTTAACTTCGGAACTTTGTTAGTGCGATTTAGGCTTCGATGTGTTTCGCTTGTGGCGCGACGACAGCGCCGCCACATCACCCCCCTGCTCAGACCGGAGGTCGATAGTGCAGTCTAGATGTCGACGAATTTGCAAGTGCCAGGGAATTGTCTTGTAAGTCTGCGGTGAGTCGACAGGAAGGCAAGTAATCTGCGAGGTTGCCGTGAAGCAGAGGCGAGCCGTAAGGCTCAGAGCCGTGCTGAACACTGTAGCGCAGAGAGTAGCTTGAAGGAACAGGAAGCATTATTATTCCAGGGCTGCGATGAAACTTTGTAAAGCTGAATGGAAATGGCTTGCAGAATGTGAAGACTGCAGACAACATCTGCTCGGGAGCGATAGACTTCACCCATAGATTGCATCGGAGGGGATATTTATCATTATGGCCGGTGGAAGGAAAAGGGGAGTACTCCCGCCGGGCAAGGTGTTCTGCCTAGGGAGCGGCCAACGCTCCTATTGGTAGTTCGGAGCTATTCTATATATGCTGCTTTAACTTCGAAACTTTGTTAGTGCGATTTAGGCTTCGATGTGTTTCACTTGTGGCGCGACGACAGCGCCGCCACACCATCATGAAGCAAATACAAATAGGAGACGGCATAAGCAACTATGCACTGTGATTCTAAGTAGATCCTGACGTCATCATAGTGGGCGTGGCTTTAGTTAGTATACTGCCAGCATTCGTCCTGTGCGCTTATGTGTTGAAAATCGCAAATCGGTGTATATTCGTAGTATTAAGAAGAAAAGGATGAAGTGTTGTATTTTATCTGCCGACTTCCAAAAAGGAGACGGTACTCAATTCGACGCGTATGTTTTTTTTTATATGTGTTACCTCATAACTTTTTACTGGATGGACTGATTTCAATGATTCTTTTTTTATATGAAAGCTGATACTTCTCTTGTAGTCCCATATGAATTTGATCAAGGTCAGACCAATAGTTTTTGAGATATTTGAGTTATTCTTAATAACTTATATTGAAGTCGTCTGTACAAAATTTTTAATTTTAAATTATTGTGTAAAAATTACTCAGATAGATGCTCTGATGCTATGGATGGCATCACATTTCATTTGTAAGGAATTTTACACCTAATTTATTGAAATAGTTCAAGAAAAATCTCTTTGCGTCGGCTTTATATAATTAAATATATTCGACACTAGCTGGCGACCCTTTGTGTCATGTGAACTAAAAATATAAAAGTACGTAGAGCTCAGTATTGGTAAAATAATCATACGAAGGTGCTGAAATTTGTTTTGCATTCAGACAAAGAAATTTTAATCGCCAAAATATTATTTTTATTGTTTATAATCATTTTGTGAACAGGCCGCCATCTATCGTCAAGGTAGCTATCACGCAAATGATCACGCGTTGTTACATAGTGAAATCTAATTACAACACCTCATCTTTGTATTTGCTTCATGTGTGCCATAGCTGCCACCCCTGGCAGGCAGGTTGACAAACGCAATTTTAGTGTAATTGAGTTGCCATCAGAAAGAATCTCTTGTCCATATTCTGACAGCCTGACTCACCACGATATCTCTAAAACTATACCCCGGATTGACATGAAATTTTGTATAGTAACTCATTTCGCAATGAAGACGCTCACTAAGGACGGATTTTACGATAGTCCCATACAAAAATTCTTAATATTTTAGATGTAGGTTCCGCAATCAGCGAGTGTTTTATAATAGTAGGCCGACAAAAGAGTAAAACTCCTCCTAATGATAAATGGTTACTGTCGCCCATGGACAGCTGCACTAAGAAGGCCGTAAAGGCGGTGTCATCCCCAAAACCCAAGATTAAATTAAATGTCTTTATATGTCTAATTATACTGGATTTTTTATTCTTTGAACCGGAACACAACCAGGGTGTATTACTATTTAGCGGCAGAAATATGTAAGAGGATGGCACCTTCTCAAACGACCCTCAAACGACAAAAGGGCCCACCGCTGGCAGAAAAGGAGAAATTAATTAACTTATTCTGTCACAGATTATTGACCAAATACTCAAATGCAACTCAACTTTAAGATGTCGTAAAGTGTCGAGGTGTCACAGTCACTTTGACTTAAAGTGATAGAGACAGGACTAGACTTAACGGCATTTTAAAATTGAGCTGCGTTTAAGTATTCCGTCATGTAATATTTGAAAACAATTAAGATAAAGTGAAATCCGTGGTAGATCAGAGGCAAAGCGCTCGTTATAATTTTCGGTACGCGAACATCCTGGGTTCGATCCCCGACGGCACCAATGATATTGTTAATTGCAATATAATAATAATATTTCAAATTGATTTACCACTTGCTCGGCGGTGAAGGAAATAATCGAGAGGAAAAACATATCAGAGTGAAAAAAAATGTTTCGACAACATTCGCATGTCCGCTAACACGCATGAAAACCTCTTTGCTCTAAAGCCCTTTCAAAAACACGTCTGTGCCCAGCAGTAGAACATATATTTATTTATTTGTTTATTGCAATAACAGTTACTGCATTATAACAGTTCAAGATCAAGACAATGCTATACAAAAAAAAAACGAATAAATATAATTATTGACATAGAAAAAAAATCATTTAGTAAAATTATTATTAAAAAATCTCACAGATACAGTGCGCCGTTTCTGTGAACTTTGGCTCACCACCAGGCTGCAGTGGAAGATGTTCGTTTATTCGGAAATAATATTCCATAATTTTAAAGCACGTGACATAGGACTGAGTAGATTTCTTCTTGTGTACGGCACCTTAAATATGGGATGTGCGCGACGCCTAACCACCGCCTTATCAGGAGCAAACAGCTGCAAAGCCTCCAGCACCTCGGGTGGTACAGCTCGCTACGTAACACGAGCCTCACGTATATAGACTATAACCTTACTTTCTATAGATAAAGAAAGAAAATAAAGTGCACAGATTAAATTTATCCAAAAAGCAAAAATAATCAAACAGCGAATGCCATTAACGATTTTCGCCGACGAAGTATCCTTCCCTTCCACCTGACGCCCGGCGCTTTCAATCTTTTATAATCCAACTTCGGTCCTCAGACGGGTCGGAATTTCCACGATCATGTTTCCTCTTACTCAACGTTGATTGCTACCTACGGATATCTTTTTTATTGAACTGTATTTTCCAATAAAAAAACGAAAGAACTTTACTGTAAAACAACTCTAAATAACGGATTTGAGACGGATTCTACTTGAGTGATTCAATTATTTCTCCTTATATAATTTATTACATCGCACATTAATAACGTTTAGGTCACAGATAAACACCCATAAGGACTAACAAGAGGAGGGGATGCCTCACAGCCTGTAATCTATACAAATAAATAAAATTTAAGTGTCTATTTGTAATGTCAAAATTACAGTTTTTTACTAAATGCATATGAAAGCAAATACGGTACTTGTAACTAAAATACAATTTTTTAAATTTTTGTCTGTCTGTCTGTTTGTTCCGGCTAATCTCCGAAACGGCTGGACCGATTTTGACGGGACTTTCACTGGCAGGTAGCTAATTTCATAAGGAGTAACTTAGGCTACTTTTATTTTAGAATTAGGGTTCCGCGCAAAAACAAAAAAACCCTAACACGCTAGCGAAGTCGCGGGGAACAGCTAGTTATAACATATTTATATACAATTTACAGTAAACAAAATATCATCATTCATCATCATCATCATTACAGCCCTTCACAAGTCCACTGCTGAACATAGGCCTCCCCCAAAGAATGCCACAAAACACGGTCCTGAGCCACCTGCATCCATCGACTTCCTGCATGTCTTACCAGGTCGTCACTCCATCTCGTGGGGGGACGCCCTACACTTCGCCTACCGGTACGAGGCTGCCACTCGAGAACCTTTCTTCCCCATCGGTTGTCGGTTCTTCGAGCTATATGGCCGGCCCACTGCCACTTCAGCTTACTAATCCGTTGGGCTATGTCGGTCACTCTGGTTCTACTGCGGATATCCTCATTCCTAAGTTTATCACGCAGAGAAACTCCGAGCATAGCCCTCTCCATAGCTCGCTGAGCGACCTTGAGCTTCCTCATACGGCCAGCAGTGAAGGACCACGTCTCAGTTCCGTAAGTCATCACTGGCAACACGCACTGGTTGTACAATTTCGTTTTAAGGTTTTGAGGTATGTCTGACGAGAAGATGTGTCGTAGCTTCCCGAACGCTGCCCAGCCGAGTTGAATCCGTCGATTGACCTCTCGGTCGAAGTTGGACTTACCCAGTCGGACTATTTGTCCCAGGTAAACATACTCGTCAACAACTTCGAGCTTAGTGTTCCCAACAACTATCGGCATAGGTGTGACATGGACATTAAACATGATCTTAGTTTTGTCCATGTTCATCTTAAGACCTATCCGTTGGGAAACACTATTGAGGTCATTGAGCATAGTGCTTAGGTCCTCCAGCGATTCTGCCATAAGGACTATATCGTCGGCAAATCGAAGGTGAGTGATGTACTCGCCATTGATGTTGATACCGTATCCTTTCCAGTCCAGAAGCTTGAAAACGTCTTCCAATGCAGCGGTGAAGAGTTTCGGGGATATGACGTCACCCTGTCTTACACCTCTCTGCAATTGGATAGGTTTCGTACTCTGGTTCTGTACTCGGATAGCCATCGTAGCCCTACTGTACAAGCACTTCAACACTTCGATATACCGACAGTCAACTTGGCACCGCTGAAGGGACTGCAGCACCGCCCAAATTTCGACGGAATCAAAGGCTTTCTCATAGTCCACATACGCCAGACATAGTGGCAAATTGTACTCTTCGGACTTCTGTACAACTTGCCGAAGGGTATGTATGTGGTCTATGGTGCTAAAGCCCTTTTGGGAAACCGGCTTGTTCGGGAGGCTGGAAGTCGTCAAGTCTGCGCGCGAGACGATTCGTAATGACTCTCGAAAACAGCACGTAGACGCGGCTCAGAAGGGAAATCGGTCTGTAGTTCTTCAAGAGAGCGTTGTCACCTTTCTTGAAGAACAAGACCACCGCACTTCTGCTCCACGCCTCCGGTGTAATGCCACCATGGAGGACGGAATTAAAGAGCTTCTGAAGGACTTCAAGTACCGGTCTTCCACCCGCTTTCAGAAGCTCCGCTGTAATTCCATCCTCGCCTGGGGCCTTACCGTTTTTAAGGTGCTGGAGAGCCATCCTAATCTCGCTCAGACTGACATCCGGGATATCTTCGGAATAGTGTCGGATGAGACTCGCTCTTGGATCGTTACTCACACTTGCGTGTGGCTCCAACGATGATGTGTACAGCTGCCCATAGAACCTCTCAATCTCACTCAAAATCTCAGGTGTCCCGGAAACGATGCTGCCACATTCTGTCTTCAGCTTTGACAGTTGGCTCTTTCTGGCAGACAGATCTCTGGCAAAGACTTTGGAGCCTTGGTTCCGCTCGATCGCTTCTTCAATACGAGCTGTATTGAAGTTGCGTAAGTCCCGCCGCATGCATTTGGAGATCTGTCTGTTCAGATGCCTGTATGCTGTCAAGTCTGTTGAAGAATGTAGCTTCATCTCCCGTCTAACAGCCATGAGATTAAGAGTGTGATCGGAGAGTTTTTGTGTTCTTCTGCGGCGGGTCTTGCAGAACTTAGCTCCAACCGCATGGACAGTTTCCACGAGCTTGTCATTCATATCGTCCACTTCATTGCAGTCTTCTAGGCACTGAAAACGGTTTTGTAACTCGAGCTGAAAGGTTTCGGGACTTTGAAACAGAGCACGAGGGGGACGGAGCGTTGACTTCATTAGACGAGACCTCTCCAACTTAACGTTTAGGTTCAGTGTGCCTCTAACCATTCGGTGATCGCTATCAGTTTTCACCCTCGCGATCACGGAGACATCACTGAACAGTTGTCGTCTGGTCGTCATAATGAAGTCAATCTCATTTTTTGTGGAACCGTCGGGGCTCGACCAGGTCCACTTCCTGTGGGGCCGCTTCTGGAAGAAAGAGTTCATCATAAAGAGTCCCTCTTTCTCCATGAAGTCGGCCAGCTGCTGGCCCCTTGGGTTCCGTTGCCCTATTCCAAATTTCCCTACTTTCAGCTCACCGTTCTCTCTTGTGCCTAGTTTTGCATTGAAGTCTCCCATTAACACCGTATATTGGGTTTTGGAGGAATGCATGGCTCTAGAGATATCCTCATACATTTCCTCCACCTCCTCATCGGGGTGTGCCGAGGTTGGTGCGTAAACCTGTATGACCTTCAGCGAATACCGTTTGGTGATTCTGAGTATAAGGTACGCAACCCTCGTCGACACACTCCCGATTTTTACAACGTTGTTAACGAGAGACTTGTGGACGATAAATCCGACACCTCCTTGGGACAGATGGTCGCCCTCCCGGTGATAGAGCAAGTTGCCGGATTCGAGGATTACCGTGTCCTCCCCCTCTCTTCGGACTTCAGATAATCCTATAATATGCCAGCGCAACTTGTCTATCTCTTCTTCCAGCTCCACGATCTTCTCGTCAGTCCTCAGGGTGCGTGCGTTGTACGTTGCCAGGTCGAGTCGTCTAAGGTGGCAACCGAACCTCCACCGGAGATTCTTAGCACCCCCTGCCCCGCCGTTACCATGGTCGCCACCGTAGCCAGGAATAGCGGGGCCGTTTTTTTGTTGCTCTCATCATTGGGGGGGTATTTGCCATAGTTGCCACGCTTGGCGAGCGGGTTGGCAACCGCAGTTTTTTTATTGTCATTTGGCTATTATCAGGAAGATGCTGCTGCCCATCTCCTGGCTGTTTCCCTTTGTCGCCTTTTACGACACCCACGGGAGGATATGGGGTAGTGGATATTCTTGACCGCCACTACACGGCACAAAATAAACTAATGAAAAATTGCCGCTGCGTTTTGCGAGATCTTATTATGACAGAGATGGTATTCGTAACAATGCTAATTTAAAATTAGACACTTTTAATAAAAATCGATGTTTTACATAGTCTACAGAACAAGGACGACACAACACACAGTCCACCTGATGGTAAGTAGGTACTGTAAGCCCATAGACATCTACATCTATCCTCGATTAAAAATCGAAACGTAAATGCGTTGTCACCCCTGACGACTAAGTCGTTTTCAGTAAAAAAGGTTCTCCGGTTCTACTAACTATACGAAACAGAGCAGCATTAATCTGCTCTTTTACGCTGGTATATTCTGTGAGAGCGTTGTCCTTCCCTGGTCGATTCGACCCATTCGTGATATTATATTATATTCTAAATGGCAATACAGGCCTGCATCTAAAAAGTTAAATACAAAAAAAGAAATTTAAACAGCATTTTTGCATTGCTTTTATAAGACTCAACAATAAAAAAAAGTTTATATAAAGGACCATTTCCATACACAATTGGCTATTTGCCATGACATTGGTACTGCGTCAATGTCTCACACAAATCAATAATCATGATAAGTTATTCAACGTTAGCACTACCATATACGGTTGAAATTGTGTTTATCTTGTTATACCTATATTTATTTTCTGACTTCCTCTCCTCAGATGGTGCAGTACCCACCGTAATTAAGCAAGGTTAAGGGTAAATATTCTCAATCATGTCGTATGGTGGTAGCGTAAGCGAATCCATCCCCCAAACCCCCCAATCCCCATTTCGTCCCATGGGTTTCTTAAGAGGGCTATAAGAAATGCCAGAAATACATCATAGCTTCCGTTGTACGACGGTAATTTAAAATATCTCATAAAATATCTAGAGCAAGGTCAAAAGTGAGAGACATCTCGGATATGATAGTAGAAGCTCTCTACTAAGGGTAAGGCCCATATGCAGTAGTGGACATTTAAGGATTGATAAAAAAGACAGATTCAATTGAGAACAGACCTACACATATGTACAGGAAAGTACCATCTCAAACCATATATTTATATCTTTATATAATTTACGCGAACATTTTAAAGTATATGACTTGATTCAGCAGCCATATTTGAAGTCGCTTGCTTGGTCTCAAGCAAGATTAACACTGTTTTAAAAAAAACCCGACTGCGTAAAAAAAATTACTAATAATACTCGTTATACGATTATAGAACTTTATTGCAGCCTCAAAATAAGTTTTGTAAATTTAAGCGAGAATGGTCGATAACGAACCTTAATTCGTTATATATCCTAAATGGTCATTCAGAATGAAAAATAACTAGAGAAAACTAAATATATTTTCAAAGACCTAATCAATAATGCCGCACTTGACATAGTCCGTCGACTTTCATTTTTTTCTTTCAAGCAATATTGACTTTTGATTACTACCTGTGTTTAGTGACACTCACAAGATTAAGACAAATTTATTGACGTAAGTATCATCAAAATTAGCCCACGCGTTTGGTCTCCAAAGCGGAACAATATACGTGTAAAATAGCAGTTTAACACTGATGTGTTTTATATGGTGTAAAGAACCGGAGACCCTTTTTACTAGAAAAGAGGCATTCCATCTTAGTCCTCACGGGTAACAACGCATCTGCATTTTGATTCTTTATTGAGGACAGATGTAGATGTCAATGGGCCACAGGAACCATTTACCATCAGGTGGATTGTATGCTCGTTTGTCACACTATCCTATAAAAAAAACAAAGGAACGAAAATTAAAATACGGTTGATTCACACGGAGACGCTGTGCAACGCGGCGAAACGCAGCGCGCAAATTCTTTAACCGGTTCAGTGCGGACGCCTGGCGTGCCTTCCGCACTGAATCGTTATAAATATGTATGAAATCGTTATAACTCGCTCAAATTGCGTTTTTAGAAAATTTATCCAGAACAAAATATTCATTATTTTGCATGTAGTTCATGCCTACAGATATTTTGAAATTTTGAAGTTTTTAGGGATTGACAACCTTTTTTTAACTCGTACATGGTACTCTTTTTACTTTGTGGGTATAAATCATGTTGTGGGAAAATAGTCTAATAAGTAACAAATAATAGCACTGATTGCGATCCCTCACAAAATCAAGTTGTAAATAAATTTCTGGAAAACAAGTCTTCTGTTAAAAAAAAAAAACAATGCGTTCGTCTTATTGTTTAATTTTGCTTAAAATGGTTGAACTGCCGTCTTATGACTATCATATGGCCGATAGACCTACGAAGTACCATGTGCTCTTGTGATATGGTATAAAGTTTATTTTTGTTTGAAACTGTTCGAAACCGTTCATGCATAAAAAAAGTTCGCTAATATATAATATATTTGTCAATCCGCCGCCGTATAGCGCCGGCGTTTTTTTCCTTTTGAAAACACTTATTCTGCTATTATTATTATACTATTGCTATTCTTACTAAGTAGACGTTTTCACATCGACTTTACTTTGACATTTGTATAACATTAAATAATATTTAACATTTGTAAATATCAATGAATCATAAACCTTATTTTATCCAAATTAAGGTTCTTGATTGTTTGATATTTACAAATGTTATTATTAGATAAAAATTTAATATAATAAAAACCATGGTTTTCCAGGGTGATTTAGCTGTACCTACTGATTTTTTTATAAAACAAAAAATAGTACAAAAGGTTTGTAATCTCTGCATAAAAAAAGTCACTTACTCTCAATTTCAAAGAAAACACGTAGAAAAACGTGTAGTTACCCACTAAAAACAAGTATCCTTCCGTTTGTAACTGATGTTTGATGTCAACTAAACTTAATTAGGTCTAAACAAGTGAAAAAAGCATAAAAAAGAACATTACTTTTACACATAGCTGATGGCACAATAGGCATGTCATCAACTTCTTGCTTTGCACTTGACACGCCAGGCGTGTCGTGAAAAATTTGTTACACCACACACCACAGCTAAAAGTTGTCGAAAGTCGGTGCCGCAACGAATCGGTTAAGAGGCCAGTTGAATTTCCGGAGAAGCTAACACTGTCGGTGAAAAAGGGGTCGGGAAGGACGCATTGTCAATGTTTGCGTTATAGCTCTGTAAACCTCAGTATCAAGTCCGATTCTACGCTCTCACAAACATTTATATCTCCTCAAAAATAAATATGGCCTATACTTATTCCATTTATAACTTTCGAAATTGAGTGCCGTAGTCACACCGAATGAACAAATCTTAAATGTTTTGAGTGTTACTTACGAAACTAAAGCTTTATCAAAGTTATTAAGACACACATTTATCAAATATTTTCTTGACGCGTTGTCTAGAGATCATAACCTTAATACTTTCACTGTCCGGTTTCCAGACACAATAGTAAGACAATAGCAGTGCCCTATATATAGTCCACGGGACAGAGAAAGGGTTAATACATTTATTTTATTTTATTTTAGTTTAATAATAATAATATATATTTTATCGCACCATGAGCCAAGAAGGAAAAGAAATGGCCCCGAGTTCCCGGCGCCCCTTTAATGGGGCAGGGGTGCGAAGAATCTCCGGGAGAAAAACCGGCGACGAGGTTCGCCACCCGTCACGTCCTGTCTCCCGGGGGGGCGAAAAGTGGATTGCGGAGGCCCGTCTGGCCACGTTGAATGTATGTGGAGCAATGAATGATAAGATGGATGAAGTATGCGAAATGATGAATGATAGAGGAATAGATGTGTTATGTGTAAACGAGACGAAACGAAAGGGAAGAGATGTCACTGCACATGGCATGTATACCGCTTACTGGTCTGGAGTAGACGAGACCGAGCGGGCATGCCAAGGAGTCGGTGTCATCCTTTCAGAAAGAATGGGTCAATGTGTGAAAGAGTATGAATGTGTTAGCCCAAGGCTGCTGTGGATGCGAATGAAAGTGGGCTTAAAGAAGTTGTTTGTGCTAGGGGTGTACGCCCCAGATATGTCTAAGCCCACTTATATCCGAGAGCAGTTTTGGGACATGGTAAGGCTGGTGTTGATGAAATGTAAGAAAAATGAAAATATTATTATGTTAGGAGATTTTAATGGAAGGGTTGGGGTGAAGAGGTCTGGTTATGAAAGGATATTAGGAACGTTTGGCGATGAAAGAATAAATGAGAATGGTGAAGACCTCCTCACCGTATGTGTGGAAAAGAATCTTTTTGTGGCGAACACTTTCTTTCGCCATAAGAGGATTCACATGTATACATGGGAAAGAGGGGATGATAGAAGCATGATAGATTTTATAATTGTGGATGAAAGAATGAGGAGCGCAGTGGTAGATACAAGGGTTTACCGGGGGTCCAACGTAGGGACGGATCATTACTTGGTCTTATGTCGAATTAATGGTCTATTCAGACGTTGGCGGCATCGGACATCGGTGTCTACCACTGCGTTACAGCGTATAAGAATAGAGAGGTTACAAGATGAAGGTGTGAAAGAGAAGTATAAATGCAGATTGAGGGAAAATATAAGTGGGTTGAATGAATTATGTATGAATGATTTAGAATTGAAGAATGTATGGAATAATATTAAGAAAGTTTTGGTGGATGCAGCCACCGAAGTATGCGGTGTAAGTAAGAGAACGAATGAAAGGAAAAGTAATACATTGTGGTGGGATGATGAGGTACGGATGAAAGTTGAAGCAAAGAAGAGAGCATGGCTAGATTTACTAGCAACTAAAGCTGGTAATTCTGGCGGTATGAATGATGAGATTGAAAGAAAAAAGGCAGACTTTAGACGTATAAATAAGAGAGTAAAAGAAGTTGTTGAAAGGAAAAAGCAAGAAAGGATAGATAAGAATGATAGAAGGATATCTGATAACTTCCAGGCAAATATTAAAATGTTCTGGAAGCTCGTAAGAACTGCCAGGGGAAATTCAAAACAGCCTAGAATAAATGCTATACGAGACGAGAATGGCTGCATGCTGAATGATGAAGTTTCGAATTTAAAGAGATGGAAGGAATACTTTGAAAGCGTGTTTAAGAGTGAAGAGTCGTCTGGAATAAGTGAAATAGAAATTCCGGAAGAAGTGGAGAGAGGTAGGGAGATAAGTGTAGATGAAATAATGAAAGCAATGAAAAGCATGAAAGCAGGTAAGGCAGCCGGATATGATAGAGTATCACTCGAAATGCTGAGGGCTGGTGATGGTGTGGTTACAGGCCTGCTGCACACCTTGTTTAATTTATGTTGGGAACTGAAACGGGTACCGGAAGACTGGTGCAAAGCCGTTATAGTCCCAATATATAAGGGAAAGGGGTCGCAGCAGGACTGTAAAAACTACCGAGGTATCTATCAGCTTGCTTAGCATTGTGGGTAAACTGTATGCTAAGGTGTTAATTGAAAGAGTTATGGAAGAAACTGATGGAAAAATTTGGGATGTGCAAGCTGGATTTAGAAAGGGGATGGGGTGTACGGATCAAGTCTTTTCCATGCGCATGATAGCGGAGAAGTTTTTGGCTAAAAACCAGAAAGTTTTTTGTGCGTTCATGGACTTGGAAAAGGCTTATGACAGAGTGGACAGGAATGTGTTATGGCAAACACTGAACTCATTTGGGTTGAGCGCTGGCTTGATACAGGCATTAAGATCTCTTTATAGGGACTCTAGTGCTTGTGTCAGGATCAACGGGGTCTACTCGGACTGGTTTGGCATTCATAAAGGTGTCAGACAGGGATGTGTGGCTTCCCCGTGGCTGTTTAACTTATTTATGGACAGTTGTTTGCAAACTTTGAAAGTTGAAGAATGTGGTTTGAGAATGGGTGAGTCAACCGTCAAATGCCTTTTGTACGCCGATGATCAAGTCATATTTGCATCGTCGGCGGCCGAGTTGCAAATGATGGTTACTTTAATGAATTGGTCATTGAAAGAAAGGGGTATGAAAGTGAACGCAAGTAAGACGAAAGTGATGGTTTTTGAAAGAGAAGAAAGTAAAACTTTATGTGAAATAAGAATAGAAGGGGAGTTGATTGAGCAAGTGGATGAGTTTGTATATTTGGGATGTTTATTTAGCAGGGATGGTAGATATGATAAGGATATAGAACGACGAGTGAACGCAGGAAATAGAGTGAATGGGGCTCTACACGCTATTATGAGGAGTCAGAATGTGTCAACTAAGGCACGTATGGCAATTCATAATGCTGTGTTAGTCCCTACTTTAATGTATGGTAGTGAAAGTTGGGTCTGGCAGAAGAAGCATGAGAGTAGAATAAATGCTGTAGAAATGCGTTCCTTAAGGAGTATGCTAGGGCTGAATCTGAATGACAGGGTGAGAAATAGTGTGATAAGAGAAAAGTGTGGTTTGCAAGATGACGTTGTGACAAGGATTAAGAAAGGAATGCTTCGGTGGTTTGGTCATGTAGAAAGAATGAACGAGGAAAGAGTGACAAAGCAAATTTATGTTGCGGAAGTGAACGGCAGGGTCGAGAAGGGACGCCCTAGACGAAGGTTTATCGACCAAATCGGCGATACATTAAAAATGGGCCAGATTAGGAGTACCCTTAACCGACGAGCGTGTATGCGTAGATATATGGATGTAAAAGAGGCGAGAGAGGTGTGTCAGGATCGCGCCAAATGGAAGTCCCTAGTCTCTGCCTACCCCTCTGGGTGACAGGCGTGAGTGTTTATGTATATGTATGTATTTTAGTTTTTTATAGGAGAGGGGGCAAACGAGCATGCGGCTCACCTGATGGTAAGTGACTACCGCCGCCCATGAACAACCGCAACACCAGGGGAATTGCAGATGCGTTGCCGGCCTTTTAAAAAGGAGTAGGCTCTTTTCTTGAAGGTCCCTAAGTCGTATCGGTCCGGAAAAATCGCTGGTGGTAAACTATTCCACAAGGAAGTTGTGCGAGGAAGAAAACACCTTCTAAATCGCACAGTGGTGGACCGCCAATCATCCAGATGGTGTGGATGGTATCGGGAGTTCTGCCGCGATGTGCGTTCGTGAAATTTGGCGGCTGGGATTAATCCGAACAATTCCTCAGAGCACTCCCCATGGTAAATGCGAAAGAAAATGCAAAGAGATGCAACATCTCTTCGCAGTGCCAATGAGTCGAGCCGATCGGAAAGGACTCGGTCGTCGACGATTCGAGCCGCTCTGAGCTGGATGCGGTCAAGTGGAAGGAGCTGGCACTGGGGAGCCCCAGCCCAGAGATGGGAACAGTATTCCATGTGAGGCCGAACCTGCGCCTTGTAAAGTTGCAGGCGTTGAGCTGGCATGAAATACTGTCCCGCTCTGCTGAGCACGCCAAGCTTTTTAGAGGCCAATTTGGCCTTCTCTTCCAAGTGACCACGAAACTGCACGTCACTCGATATGTCGACGCCGAGGATTCCGCTGGCTGAGGCAACAAGGGGAGTACCTTGAAACTGAGGAGATACGACAAAGGGGTTCTTTTTAGCGGTAAACGCGCAAACTTGTGTCTTCTAAGGATTAAACTGGACTAGATTTAGTCGCCCCCAATCCGAGACTTTGTCCAGCAAAGACTCGACTTCAGACACAAGTTTGTTCCGGTACTCAGTGACGTTTTCCCGAGAAATATTGGCACGGCCGGTGTATAGAGCATCACCAGTGCTGTCATCCGCATAGCAATGAATGCTGCCGGCTTGCAACATATCATTGATATGCAGAAGAAACAGCGTTGGTGATAGCACGCAGCCTTGTGGAACACCAGCGTTAATAGGCTTGTAGTCGGAGCATGCACCGTCTCTTGATGCTCCGATCTGCAAGAAAGCTGGTGATCCAATTGCATAATTTCTCGGGAAGCCCATAGGAAGGGAGCTTCGAAAGAAGCGCTTTGTGCCAAACCCGATCGAAGGCCTTCGCAATGTCCAAACTAACGGCCAATGCCTCCCTCTTGGACTCTACTGCCTCCGCCCATCTATGGGTCAGGTAGACCAGAAGATCACCAGCTGATCGACCCCGACGAAAACCGTATTGGCGGTCACTAATCAGCTGGTGATCCTCAAGGTACCGGATGAGCTGGCAGTTAATAATGGATTCCATTATTTTGGAGAACAAGGGGGTGATGGCGATAGGCCTGTAGTTGGAAGGGTCTGAGCGGTCGCCTTTTTTAGGGATCGGGTGGACAAAAGCTATCTTCCATGATTTCGGGACTACGCCTAGGGAGTAGGAGTACCGGAAAAGACGCGTTAAAACCGGTGCCAACTCCGGAGCACACGTCCTCAGCACAATTGGGGGGATTCCGTCAGGCCCACTCGACTTGTGGATGTCAAGGGAGAGGAGTGCTCTGCGAACCGAGCGCTGTGAGAACCGCATATCCGGCATGGAGCACTCACACCACGGCATGGTCGGCGGTGTGTTCCCCCCGTCATCAACAGTCGAGTTGGACGCAAAAAGGGAGCCTAAAAGGTCGGCTTTCTCTTTTGCGTCGTGGGCCAGTGAGTCGTCCTCCCTGTGCAGAGATGGTAATGATGGCTTACAGAAATTCCCTTGGACAGCCTTGGCGAGAGACCAAAATGCACGAATTCCCGAAGGAAGGCGAACTAGTTTCTCGCCAATTCTGCCTATGTGCTCTGACTTTGCCTTGACAATAACTCTTTTGAAGGACCTGGAGGCGAAGTTATACTTCTTTTTAAGTGTGCTGGTTTTTACATCCCGAGTCGCCGAAGCCGCAGCCCAGGTTTGATAACACTCCTGCTTACTGCGTAATGCAGTCTTACAGGAGCGACCAAACCAAGGCTGAGATCTGCCTCCGATGGGTACCACAGATGATGGAATAAATAGTTCCATTCCCTGTAGCACCACATCAGTGACAGAGTCAGCAACAGCGCTGGGATCATCCGGCGAAAAGCAAACCTGCCCCCATGGGTAGGAAGCAAAGAAAGACCGCATTCCGTCCCAATCCGCCGACCTGTAATGCCAAACACGGCGGCAACCTGCAGAACGCAACCGCGAGGGGAGCGTGAGTGGCACCACACTCCGGATCAGACAATGGTCCGAAGAGCCAAGAGGGGCATCGACGGAAACCTGATATCCGTCCGGATGAGAGGTCAGCAGAAAGTCCAACAGGGAAGGTGTATGATCCTCAACATCTGGAATCCGCGTAGGCGATGTAACCAGTTGTGTCAGACCATATGTCAAGGCAAAGTCATAAACAGATCTCCCCGCATGATCGGTTAAACGTGAACCGAGCCATTCGGCGTGGTGGGCGTTAAAATCGCCAAGGATCACGATCTCTGCGGATGGAACCTGTTGTAGCAAGGAATCTGTAGCCATTTGGACGTGGTCGATGAGTCGGTCTGTTTCGGCATTACCGCTATGGGACCTATAGAGGCACACGTAGACGCGCGGATGGTCATCGCTGTCTACGCGTAGCCAAAGGATGGACAGGTCCGAACCTTCAAGACTGCCGAGGCGTCGAGAACAGATGTCCTCTCTGACATACACGCGAACTCCAGCCCGCGGCACAAAGGAGTGCTCCAATTTGTACCCCGGGTAGGAGAGATATGAAGTATCAGCCGGAGAGCTTTTTACTTGAAAGGGGGCATTCCATCTTAGCCCTCACGGGTGACAACGCATCTGCATTTTGATTCTTTATAGAGGATAGATGTAGATGTCCATGGGCCACAGCAACCGCTTACCATCTGGTGGACTGTGTGCTCGTTTGTCACTCTATAAAAAACCTACCAGACGAACATATAGGCAGAAAAGGAGTCTAGCCACCGAGATCCAACCTTTTCAGTGTACTGGTTTGCTTTCAACGCAATTCCAAATATTCCAACCTAGGAATGTCAAAATCAAGTGATAACAATCTCTAGGGATATTATGTTTTTCATCGTTTCTTTTTCACCATTTTAGAATAAAAAAATCAGTCGTGTCAACACATCTGCATTTTGATTTTTAACTTAGTAATGATGTCTATGGACAGTATCCACTTACCATCAGGTGGACTGTGTGCTCGCTTTTTACCTTTTTCTATTAATAAAAATTACATGTCCCGGCGGTGCAGTGGGAATCCTGACAATGTCGCCATGTCATACAGAAAGAGTTCAAGAAGAGACGTGTTGGTCTGTCTATATTTTTAATTAGACTATGCTCTTAATCTACACTTAACACAAAAATATAACAATAACAAGTCATGTGGGCTACCCTACAAGATAAATTCGAAACCGCCTTCAACGTTCTACAATTCAAAGGGCAGTTTGACCGTATTGTTTTCCCCAAAGCGAATGCGGCCGAGAACTAGGAGACTGCAATACAATGTGGTTGCAGTGCCATACTACACTACATTGTGTCGCACTTTAACTAACAGAACTTCTCCTCTACCTATTGAGTCGGTAACACTATTACTATCTTCACTACTGCCTGTGACTGTAGGAAAATAGACGTCCCTTTTTAACCGACTTCAAAAAGGAGGAGGTTCTGAATTCGATTTAATGTTTTGTTACGCGATAACTTCGCAGATTATGAACGAATTTTGATGATTCTTTTTTATTAAATAGGTTACACTTCAAGGGTGGTCCCGTGTAAATTTGGAGAAAAAGTTCCAACCCTAAGGATAGCAAATAAATAACATATTTTTAGCAATTTCAAGTCGGTTTTTACTTTTTGTTAAAAGTTACAATTATTATAATATAATAGCAACTAACACAACTGTTCATTCATCAATAACAGCCTATCAACAGACCACTGCTAAACATAGAGCCAGGCAGGTTGCCAATAACTTATTCTTAGCAATTTGAGGTCGGTTTTTACTTTGTTAAAAGTTATGAAATTACTTGTCAATATATTGACACTTCATTGACACTTAATTTTCACTTCATGACAGATGAAAAGTTTAGCTCTGAAGGTGATAAAGGTGTTCCGCTGACTGATTACGGGTCAACTTCTAGAGGGTTTAGTAAGAGATTCGTAATTAACATTCATATTAATAAGAAACAGTCCAGTGTTTATTTTTCTGTAATATTTAAAATTATAAGTAATATAAGAAATTAAGCACGTAATATGTGGTGGTATATCCATTCCTAACCCCGAGCCCAAAACCAACAGAATGGTGATTAGAAGTTATTAGAATGTTATTAGGAAGACGCGTCACAGGGAGCCAAACCTACAGATGGGCATCTGTAGGTTTGGCTTCCTCTGTCGCCTCTTACAATGCCCTCTTACGACATATATGGAGTAGTGGACAGTCTTGCACCGCCACACCATGGTTATTGTTCCCCTAGTTAGCCTATATACGTCCCACTGCTGGGCACACGCCTCTTCTCATTTCTGAGAGGGTTTTAGGGCAATAAAGTGTCCGCCTCGCTGCCTCGAAATTAGAAATTCACGTCTTCGAAAATTTGTCAGACAAGCCGGTTTCCTCACTATGTTTTCCTTCACCGCCGAGCACATGGTAAATCAGCACTTAAAATTGCAATTAACAATTTCATTGGTGCCGGCGGGGATCGAACCCGGGTTGCTCGCGTACTGTGAAATTTACAGCGAGCGCTAACCATCTTGTTCCCTTAAAACTACATAATATATTCAAATAAAACACACGTGAACGGTATAATGTCACAAAGACTCTTTATAATGCAAATTCAATTTACGATAAAATAAAAGGCGGTCCAGAGAAACTGCGAGTGTTTTATCGGATTATCTTTCACAAATCCAGTAATCAAGTGGAACCATCATGGCCGCTCTGCGAGTCCTTTAAAGCCTTTAGAAAAATTACGATGCACGAAAAAAACTGTCACTAACTTGTTACAAAAAAAGTTGTTGCAAAATAACTTTCTAAAATATATATTTCTAATGCAGAAATACTCAACGCTACTCAATTTTAGGATGCCGTTAAGTCTATTGCTGTCTCTATCACTTTAAGTCAAAGTGACAGTCACACGAGACTAAGTCTAGTGCTGTTTCTATCACTTTAAGTCAAAGTGACAGTGACACGAGACTTAACGACATCTTAAAATTGAGTAGCGTTTGAGTATTTGGCCATACTCGTATAAGTCTGAAATGGCGATTTTAGGCAAAGACCTCCCTTTCCTCTCTTCAATGCTGTTTTCTACCTCTTGCCACAGAATAGTGAAATTCATCACTCCTAAGTTTAAAGCTAGCCGCAAGGACAATTTTCTGGGCATTCGGCAAGCCAGCCTAACGTCAGAATACAGTTTTTTTTTCTCAATAAGATAACCAACTCTAAAATTTTATATTTTAGAGTTTCACGCCGCATTATCGCCCGCTAATACAATCATTTCAATTAGTATAAAATTGAAATACAATTGCTTTTTCTAAACTTTTTTAATATTTCATTAAATCGCGCATCAATTTAGGCGTCTACAGTCTTTCCACGATGAATTTACCGTTTAAACTTTTTTTTATTATAACGTTTGACCATAGTGCGTTACAACGTGTCTTCTTTAACAAAAAAAGACATTTCTATTCAAAGAGATACCTAACGACTAACGAAAATCTCCAAGCATATCAGAATTTAAACAATACAACGTTTTTTAAAACATGTTTCCAAATGTCTACAATATGTTAGTACTGCCTAAGGATAGTAAAGATACAGCCTAATTTCCTTAAAATTCCTTTCTCTGTACACAATGGGTTTATCGCTTTATAGGAAACCAAGTAAACTAAGGCTTTTGATGACTTAAAGGTTTTTTGGTTTACGCTCAGTGCTTAACCTCCCAAATTGGGTGATTTAATATATTTTTTTTCTGCCGACTTTCAAAAAGGAGACGGTACTCAATTCGACTGTATGTTTTTTATTTTCGATGATTCTTTTATTATTTGAAAGCTGATACTTCTCGTGTGGTCTCATATGAATTGATCAAGGTCAGACCAATAGTTATTAAGTTATTCTTAATAACTTATATTGAAGTAGGCTGTGCAAAATTTTTAATTTTAAATTATTATTCTTTTTATTATATCCTCAGCAGAAACAATATTCGTGAAAAATTCTTTCGGCATGTGATTATCAAAACCATATTTACTTGCATTATTTAAAGTTAAAGTAAATTTATGCTTCATAAGTAGCAGAGTCGACAAGGGACACCCTAGAAGGAAGTTTATCGACCAAATGGGCGTTATATTGAAGATGGGATAAATTAAGAGTATCCTTAATCAACGAGCATGTATGCGTAGAAACAGGGATGTGATGGAGGTGAGATAAGCTAATCAGGAACGTGTAAAATTAAGCCTGTAGTCTCTGCCAACCTCTCTGGGCAATAGACGTGAAATCTTATGTATTTTCAACCGACTTCAAAAAATGGAGGAAGTTCTCAATTCGACTATTTTTTTACGTGTTACCTAAGAACTTTTTTCTAAGTGAACCAATTTTGATGATTGTATTTTTATTTGAAAGCTGGTGTTTCACATGTGGTCCCATATAAATTTGATCAAGTTTTCTTTTTTTATAGGATAGGGTGACAAACGAGCACACAGTCCACCTGATGGTAGGTGGTTGCTGTGATCCATAGACATCTTCATCTATCCTCAATGAAGAATCAAAATGTAGATGCATTATCACCCGTGAGCACTAAGATGGAATGCCTCTTTTCCAGTAAAAAGGGTCTCCGGTTCTCTACACTCACCATACGAAACACAGCAGTGTTAAGATGCTATTTTACGCTGGTATACTACTAAAATAGCTGCAGCATGGCTTTACCACGTATAAAAGGATCTAACCAGTAGTTTTTGAGTTATCCTTAATAAGGCGTATTTAAATGACTAGGATTACATTGATGATGTTCTAATTTTATTTATATTTAAGTCGGTTGTACAAAAATTTTAATTTTACCACTTGTATGTTAGGTTATAGCTGATACAGTTTTCTTTAACAAATAAGATAAAAATACGACCCACTGTGTCATATTAAATCATACGTCGTCTTTCTAATGATGACTGGAATTTATTTATTGCTATTTGGCGGTATGAATAGTAAAGAGGTTGGTTACCTACTCAAACGGAACCTAACACCTAGAAAACATGCCAATAGGAGAAAGAATTAATGGTGGACTAAACATGTGATGTTTCAATTTTGGCTGAAGCTGGTTAAGCAGAAAATGCTAAATCCCAAAACAAATTTTCTTTCCCTAACGTCAGCTGTCTAAAATTTAACGCTTGGGTATCCTAAAATCTGCTGATGTAATTAAAGCCCAAGTACCTAAATCGTCGTAGCCTAAATCGTCGTAGCCTAAATCGTCGTAGCCTAAATCGTCGTAGCCTAAATCGTCGTAGCCTAAATCGTCGTAGCCTAAATCGTCGTAGCCTAAATCGTCGTAGCCTAAATCGTCGTAGCCTAAATCGTCGTTGATATTTAAACAGTGAACGAGGACGTCGTAAGGAAAATTACTTGTGTAGTAGAGTTTAAAAAATTTGCAATATTAAATAACCTACAAATTGTTTTAAAATTCTTTTTTATTAAAATATATATAATATACTAGTCTCCGTTGGGACCGGCCGCCGCGAACGAAATTCGGTCTGGAGATCTTTATCGTTATTATTGATTAAATCTTACACCTTTATTTTCAAATTTGAGTATTCATATATTCACATAGCTGTAACGTAGCGGTAGCCCTGTAGTGGCGGCAGAAAAGGATCCACTATCCCATATTAACCCGTGAGTATCGTAGAGGCGACAGCGGGGAATGGAAGCAGCACCTTCCTAATAACAAGGCAATATCAATTTAATCTGTAGTGCATGCGTGCCTTCGTGCAATTGTACGTCTGTACTTGCATGCTTGCGTGTATACGGATGTATATCCGTGTGAGTTTACGTACGTACGTGCGTGCTTGCGTATGTGCGAATGTGAATGCGTGCGTGTTTACGGACGTACGTGAGTGTGTGCGTGTGTACAGATGTAGATGCGTGTGTACAGATGTAGATGCGTGTGTACAGATGTAGATGCGTGTGTGTTTACGGACGTACGTGCGTGCGTGCGTGTGTACAGAAATTAATGCGTGCGTGTGTGTGTATGTGTGTATTCATTCTAAGTATATTTTCGAAATACGTGTGGAATTGGTATAAAATTATTAAACTTATGATACTATATCTTGTTTAATGTATTTTGTTAGTTTTACGTGCTTTCAGTAGGTATTTTATGACACTGGGACCACCTTTAGTTTTTAATTTCATTTCAACTTTCTCACATCTTTAAACAAAAACAAACAAACCGAAAGAGAAGTTTTAAATTAGTATTATTTGTAATAAACAAATCCCATGAATTGCATCAACCTCGGGCGTTAGTTAGTATCTAAGCGCGTCAGCTGCAAAAAGCCGCTCCTGATCCCGAGCCGTTGTTAATACAAGCTGTTCGGATGCGGCTGTGAACAGTTTGAAAATCAGCCGACTTCGAAATTAATTGTGTGACTTTAACCTAGTAGTGTGTAGTGGTAACCCTACAATTTATTTAATAATTTCTTTTTTTTATATAGGATAAGGATGACAAGCGAGCACACTGTCCACCTGATGGTAAGTGGTTGCTGTGGTCCATAGACATCTACGTCTATTCTCGTTTGCGAATAAAATTCGGATGCGTTGTCAGCCGTGAGGACTAAGATGGATTGCCTCTTCTCCAGTAAAAAGGGTCTCCGGTTCTCTATACACTCATCAAACGAAAAACAGCAGGTATTCTGTGAGAGCGTGGTCGTTCCCCGAACGAGCCGACCCATTCGTGCTAAAACTATACTATTAATATAGCTGTAGCATGGCTCTACCACGTATAAAAATCTACTAAAAACATCTTAAATTTACCCTAATACGTAACGTATAGTACGTTAAATTAATGATATTTTTCAGACTTCATCGCGTTTAATTTAAACTTTTTTTAATTACCGTCGTTTCGGACGCTTACAGCACCCATGGTCAACAGGTCGCTGATGTGTTTGACGTCCTCAAGTCATAATTAACGAAGGCTACCTTTAACTTTTCTATTACTAGTTACCCTCACACTAAAATACCCACACTTGAATTTTCTTCTGTATCGTAGAGGCGTTTTAAATTTATGAATTGTAAATGGACACACATCCAAGCCAATAACAATTATTTGTAGGCCATACAAATACTTGTTCCGTGCAGGATTCGAACCCGCAGCACCCAATCAATCACTTTTACTAGTTATGATTTCTACAAAGTTTATTAAACATATTAAAGACGTGAATCAATTAAGGATTTAGGCTTTTTTTGTATTTTTGCACGTCTCACAACGTGCGAGCGTGTGCAAGTGCTCTACTCTCGATATGCCGCTGTGTGACGATTTTGCAATATAAAATTGTTAATATGTCTCAATTTAGACTAAGAGATTTTCCAAATATTTATTTTTATTTTTTCTTTATTATCTTATCGTATATAAACTTAACATAAAGAACGGGCTTGATGCGGCGGCCCCTCACGGACGAAGTATTTGTGTAAAATCTATAAAATTTATTTTTATCCAACAACCCCTCTGTTGGTTTTAACCTCTTAATAAGAAATTACAAGGTTCAACGACCCATTGACAAGATTCACCTTAACAAACAAGGCAGCAACTGACATTGATACCATCGCAAACCGCCGGGCTAAAAGCGAACAGCTCCCTCTATCAGCTTTTCAAAAGCGGCCCGGGCAAAGGCATAAAACAAACTTACGGCGCAGTGTTGCCACGTCGAGTTATTTTCCCGATTTCATTGTTAATTTTTTATTAATTTAAAATCTTATTCTTTCCCTTCTGTCTAGATATAGAAGAAATATATTAAAATAAAATAATCCCGAAAGTCAATGCTTAAATATATACAAAATATTTTATTAAACTAATTATAACAAAAAAAGCTTTCAGTTTAAGACTTATAAGATGGCTGGAGTACACTAGTACCTATAGATTACTCTAATCATTTTTTTTACATGTAACTTCAATATTACATAAATGAAATTGTTGACCTAGCTTCAAAACCTTTTAGATTACCTTTATCTGGGTTACTCTCTACCTCATATCAAACAACAGACCGAAATGAAGTTTTAGTTATTAAAAAACTCAAAAGCGCCCGTGCCATCGCACACGTTTCTAGCCACCTTTAAATTCTAATTTATTTTTATTATTTTTTGTTATACCGGCAACATAAATACACATTCTGTGAAAATTTCAACGGATCATGAAATACAGCCCGCTGACAGACAGACAGACGGACAGCGGAGGCTTAGTAATAGGGTCCCGTTGGTTACCCTTTACGTACGGAACCCTAAAAATGACCAGGTACGACAATAAAAACGATGGTTTTGGAACTTTTATGAAGGCTTCAGCTGATATGCAATATAGGCTTTGAAGGGTTCAAGTCCTAAACCTTATACCATTGAACTAAGACACTGCTTATATTAATTTAAACATTTGTTTGAAATGGTTCTTAAGTTTTTATACTTTAAGAATATAAAGTCATGTAATAATAGATTCTACTTAATGACTAACTTCGTTTGTTCTCTATTGTTTTGTTGTTTTTTTTTTTTCTTAAGCTACATTAACAATAACACACAATGGCACACATAATAAAATAAATATATACAAATATTGCTAATTTGCCAACAACATCGTTAAAAGTTACTTAAAATAATGCATAATGCCTTCAATCACATCGTTGTAATACTCGTTTGTACGTAGTATTATATAAGTTGTTTTTCATTGAATTAATTCTAAAGAAAATTCAACTCACTTTAATCCAAATATAAAACTGAAATAAACGACAAACCATATTTATTTTCGACAAGCGATACGCCCTGGCTTCGCCTGCTTAGGATCTATTAATATGGCGTTATTTAAATTTAAAATAGTCAAAGACCATTTACTTTATCAAATTATCGTCTTTTAAAAAAAAACTTAAATTTGTTTGGATAAAATATCAATCGGTTCAGCCAAACAGACAGACAGACAAAAAATTTAAAAATGTTTATTCATGTTTTAATGATATGCAAAAAACCCCTGAGCTTAACAGAAGCCAATTATTTAATTATTACAGATAGACATTTTTTACATACTACATAGAGATTATTTATATATATATAGATTAGGTTTGGGCCCGGAACTAATAATATAATGCATAGCATTTGACCTACATAAAAAGGCTATATAAATATCATTTAAAAGTACTTCGTTCTTGACATAATCCGGAAAAAGCGTTTTTTTTTTTAATTCTATTCTATGTGAATAGAATTAAAAAAAAACACGATAAGGAAAAGTTAACAAAAGTACGTATTATACATAGATATAATATCACGTCTGTCACCCAGAAGGGTAGGCAGAGACAACAAACTTCCATTTGGCACGTTCCTAAAATAACTTTCTCGCTTCTTTCACATCCATATAGACTACGAATACCGTCGGTTAAGGGTACTCTTAATTTGGCCTATCTTCAACATATTCGCCGATTCGGTCGACAAACATCTCATGTCAGCAAGGGAAGTTTGTCTGCCACTCATTGTGTGTGACTGGAGTGAGTTAACATAAGATGATGATCCTGATGATGATGAAACTGATGGAAAATTATCTGAATAAGTAAATAAAAACCAAATAACTGGCAACACAAACCTAGAAACGCGTCCGCTGCAGTAACAGGGCGTGACGTCAGCACACGATCAATGGACTGACGTCGGAGGCGAAATAGCCCCCTCTCCTTTTCAGGGCAGGGTGCCTTAAAACGTCTTTAAATAACTCATTCAAAACTACTCCAGCACCTTTATCGTTAAAGCATATAATTCATAATTAATTTATTGCATGTTATAAAGTTTAAAGTTGTTACAATATACTTACAGAGCATGTGACACTGTACGGGCGAGTTTAAAGTTAATATAGAATTAAATTTAATTACAATATTTCTAGTACACAATCTATAGATTATTATTAATTTATAAAATTTCAAATTAAATGTCAATAAATATTTTATTTCAATCATTATATTTTATTTCAATCATTGATCATTCGTCATTCACGTAAGATTTAGATTATTGTAATGAGGGTTACATCGCATATACTATGTGCATGCGACCAAAAAATATGCTCAAATCAGCAGGGACTGCCTGAAAACCAGTGCCGAGCATAATGCCTGCCTGTTCCCATTACCCCATAATATACCGTATACTCAGTAATATTAGTTAGATTTGTTACTACCATTGTGCTGTACTCATTGTAACATCAGCTATTTACCAGTGAAAGTCTCATCAAAATCGGTCTAGCCATTTCGGAGATTAGGCGGAGAAGTTTTTGGTATAAGTAAGTTTTGTTTAAGTAAGTTGTAAGTATAATACTTTCATGTGCATTCAGTAAAAAGCTGTTATTTTGACATTACAAACAGACACATTTTAATTTTAGTTATTTGTATAGATAACATTATAAGTTGTAGTTGAAATGCATATAAATAATACGTGTAGATGTATAATAGATGATAGACAGAGAGACATGTGACACTGAATGATTTTCTTCATCTACGTTTTCTTGAAATATAAAATTAGATAAGTCTCGTCTCTTTGAACGTTCACAAGTTACAGATGCGATAAGACTATTAAGATAAAAGCTTTTTTTATAGCATTAAGGGTGACCAACCAGCACACGGTCCACATGATGACAAGTAGATGTTGGAGCCCGATAGATGTTTTCATATCGATTAAGGATCAAAATGTAGCAAACAATGCTACAATGGCAGACAGAATAGTACCAAATAAATACATAGATTGCTAATTTTACCATCAACATTGTTTAATCTTTTACTTATTTTTAATAAAAATGCAGATGCGTTCATCCATGATGACTGAAATGGAATGATACCAGTGTAAAAGGTCTCTCGTTCTCTACACACACCATAGTAAACACAACAGTATTATGCTGCAACTTTACTCTGTTATTTGAGGTGCATGTGATTTACTAAAAAGGTATTTCAAATTACTAAAAAGGTGGAATTGTAGCCAAACACTAGCTTTAGATAAACATAGTTAAAAGAAGAGTCAAAGCCCCGACTTTAACAGCTGCTTAGGTGGAAATTATTTTAACCGACTTCAAAACAAGTAAAAAATACTCAATTCGCCTGTATTTTTTATGTGTTACCCCAGAACTTTTTCCTAGATGAACAGATTTTGATGATTCTTCTTTTTTTATTTGAAAGCTGGTATTTTTCATTTTGATGATGATTCAAATTTGATCAAGATCTGACCAGTAGTTTTTGAGTTATCCTCAATAATACGTAGTGGTCGACTTGTTATAAGTATCGTACATACTTTCATATGCATTGAGTAAAAAGCTGTAATTTTGACATTACAAATAGACACTTCAATTTTATTTATTTGTATAGATAGAGACTATTACGACTGTGACTACAAACTAATTTCCTATACTATAAATATATCGACAAACAATAACAAAAAATATCAACGAACGGTCCAATAAATATTTGAAATACAATGCAGCTCACAGTACCTTTTTTATATAGGACTAGCTGATACCCGCGACTTCGTCCGCGTTGCTTGATATATTAACAAAGAAAACACACATCACTGAACACTTAGTGCTAATAAAAATCGTTGTTTCTTAAAACTTTAATAACTTTATATTAAATGAATGTATCGCAATATTTTATTTTTTTAGATAAGACCAAGTGTTTAAAAAATAAACCTTAGAAAACCTAATTGAAATCTATCCAGTAGTTTTCCCGTGATACGCGCACAACTGCTAACCGCTATCATTTTATTTATATAGATATTGGAGTACACAGTCAACCTGATGGTAAGTGGTTGATGTGACCCATAGACATCTACATATATCCTCGATTAAAAATCATAATTCAGATGCGTTGTCACCCCTGATAACTAAGTTTAAAGTTTTCAGTTTTCAGTGAGTTTCCGGTTCCCACTCACAATACGAAACATTAAGCAACATTAAGCTGATATTTTACGTTAGTATTCTGTGAGAGCGCGTTTCTTCCCCGATCGAGCCGACCCATTCGTACTACAACTAAATTATAGCTGCAGTATGGCTCTACTACGTACATATAAACCTGACTACTTCATCGCGGGTCATTAATTTGTCGGATACCAGCGAAGCAAACATTTGTGCAAAAATACAAAACAAATACAATAATGGATGATAATATTGTGACTGTCCCTCTCTCTCACTCCGAGACTGCCTCCTAACCTACCCCCAATCATATCGCAAAAGCTTACATAGGGCACGAGCACGTCACCACTTTTTATATAGAATAAGGGTGACAAACAAGCACACAATCCACCTGACGTGAAATTGCTGCTGTAACCCGTAGACATCTACATCTATACCCGGTTGAGAATCAAAATGCAGAATGCGTTTTCAGCCCGGTGAACTAAGATGGATTGCCTCGTTTCTAGTAAAGAGATTCTCCTGTTCTCCACACTCACCAAGCGAAACACATCTACTATCTCACTTACTATTCGTTGAGACTGTAGTTTAGCTTAAATTTGTCGCCGTGTTGGACCATTTATGAGAGCATCATCACACAATTACTTTGTGTTTATTTTTCATTCTCATTATAATAAAAAACCGGCCAAGTGTGAGTAGGACTCGCGCATGAAGTGTTCCGTACGATGGTACAAGATTTAATACTATGTCAAAAAAACACGTGTCTAGTAGGAGAGCCCCCTTTAATTCTTAATTAATTTTTATTATATAATGTTATAGCGGCAACAAAAGTACACATTCTGTGAAAATTTTCAACTGTCTACTTATTACGGATCATGAGATACAGCCCACCATCAGATATACTGACTGACGGACGGAGTCTTAGTAATATGGTCCCGTTCGTTACCCTTCGGGTACGGAACCCTAAGAATTAGAACATCATCGTTCAGTTACTTTGTCTTTATTTTACATTGGCATTATATAACAAAAAGTAACGAATTAAAAAAGCCACAGATTTACTTTCAAACAGTTTTAGAATAAAAAAAAATACCAAGCCCTCGCAGCTAAAAGCAATTAACTAAAATCATACGAAATATGGAAAAGCGTAAGTTTTTGAGCCAATTGAACGAGCGGGGACACTTTCCAGTTCCCCTGGAAGCCTGAACCTGAATTATATAAGCTGTTGAAAGCTACGCGGGTGAAGGGACGCCCTACAATAAAGGAGTGTATCGAACGTCGGCTGTCCCTCTCGCACGTGCAACTGTCCCCTTTACACCAACTTCCCACCCTCACTGGGTTACCCATAAGAAAAGTAAATCCAGGACAGCGATATTACAGCGGATATTAAAACGGCAAACCGGAAGTTGTGTGCAGTGTATCCCCCTCAGTTATTAGATCTTTTTAGAAATAAAACTTTGCTAATTAAGTTGAACGTAGGCCTAAGTTGCGAAGTTTAGCCATATAATGAGTACTTGACGGTTAGATTTAGATAAATTTAGATTTTAACACTACACTTGTACAACTTAATTGTTTGTGAGTGTTGTGCATACTTGAGCATATCAAACAGAACACACAGTCGTACGCTTCCATTCTGTACATTATTTTATTTTTGATATGTCATTCTATTGATATCCTATAGTAAGAGCAATTCTTACTTTTAAGTAAATAAATATAAAGTAAAATATAGTTACAGCCTCTATACGTCCAACTTAATTAACTTACGTCAACGACTTAATGTGTGTTGGCGAACTTCTCATGTTTTCTAAATATTTACTTTTAATACCTCAGACATGCAGATTTCCTCACGATGTTTTCCTTCACCGCCGAGCACGTGGTAAATCAGCATTTGAAAATAGTGCCGGCGGAGATCGAACCCGCGTTTCCTTACGTACTGTGAAATTTAAAAGGGCCGTGGTAGCTCACCACCAATTCTTAATTCAATTCTTAAGTATTCTTATGTATTTTTTTATGGGATAGTGACAAACGAGCACACAGTTCACCTCATAGTAAGTAGTTGCTGTGGCCCATAGACATCTACATCTATCCTCGTTTGCGAATCAAAATGCAGATGCGTTGTCACCCGTGAGGACTATTATAGAATGCCTCTTTTGTAGTGAAAAGTGTCTCCGTTTCTCTACACTCACCATACGAAACACAGCAGTGTCAAGCTGCTATTTTACGCAGATATTCTGTGAGAGCATGGTCCTTCCCGCTCTAGCCGACCCATTCGTGCTACAACTATACTACTAATATAGCTGCAGCATGGCTCTACCACGTATGAGATGTACTGAGAGATGAGATCTACCACGTATATGTATATATGTAAATTATTACTCGAAAACGTCTTTAACGATTTAGATATTAACGGCGTTAGATAAAAAAATCAGAGACTACCATTGAGTTATATGTACTACGTACTAGAGAAGCCATTCCAAACAAAAATTGTGACCTACTCTATGCCTTCGCGCATGCGCGGGATTAGTAGTCGTGCATGCGCGCAGACTTTAATTTGATATAAAATAAGATATTAATATAAAATAAATATAAGAATTTAATATAAAATATCTTAATTTAATCTAAACAAACATAATTCTAAATAAAATGTAATAATAATTATTTTATAGAATTCACAAATCTTCAATTTACGCAATATTTAGTTTGTACGGATTGCAGTACAGTTCAGTTGAACATAGTCGATGTTCGGAATGGCTTCTCTAGTACGTAGTAATTATAACTCAATGGAGACGACACATATCTCTGATATTTTTCTAACGCCGACCAAAGCTCGGTTGCCAACGTACTGTCTATTAAAATAATTCAATAAAAAAATATTTGACCTCTTGACCGAAGTTACGAAATTTTGTATAATCAACTTTTACGACGCCTATGGGACTACCGGGAAGAAATGGCTTTCATCATGCAGCCACGGCATAGCGCATATTTTTCACTGTAATCTGAAAATATCGCCGTCGTAAATATAATAAGTTTCAAATATTTTTATATTTGAAACTTATTATATTTATTAATAAAAAAAATCTACACAAGCATTTCATAACACATTACGAAAAGAATGGCATAGGCAATACAAGACAGGATGGTAACCCTATCTATCTAACGTAACTGTCACGTGACTATTCAAATGCCCCATTCAATTGTTACCTCCCCCCTTGTGACACAGTAAAGCCTTGCAAATGAGGCATCAATGTATATCTCACAACAGAATAATTATGCTCCGTAAAGGCATTGATTTCTGCAATGCAATTGAGTTTATTTAACTTTATTTAGGTAATTATAAGTCTAAACATATTTTATATGCAGTGATGGATTTATAATAAGCCACACTAGGCTATGGTCTAGAGCATTATTGCAGAGTGGCCATTGGTCAATCAAAATCAAAATGAATCTCTTGCTAACTCTCTGTTACAAAGGCACTAAATGCATCTAAATTTGATTTATTGTAAGACATTCTTTAGTTTTTTTTTACAAGATTTTGTCATATTTTAATTTGCATGTGTTTTCATTTGATAACTATGCAAATTGATAGTCAAAATGTAATAGTACCTTAGCCTTAGGTTTTGTATAGGATGCTTAAAAATATAATTTAATAAATTAAAATACAGGGATTTCAGTATTAAAAAGTCAAGGAAACAGTATTTCAGCCACTGAAGTATAACTTAAAAATTGTAACTATTTTACTTAAAATAAAAAACCAATATAAAATTAAAATCTATGGCACCATTTAGTATAAAAATCAAAGAGTTAAATCGCTATTTATATGTAAATAAATACAGTGACAGTACATCAAAGATGTGGAAAGTCTGGTAACAATTATGATTGTCAATCTGTCTATCAATCCTGAAGATTATGGCAAATTCTCTCTACAACAGGAGAGGGCCATGTCCAGGAGTAAAGATGGAGAAGAAATATGATAATGTAATAAAATAAATACAAGTTTCACTAAACTACGCCTTATTAATTACTTTTATTTTTGCATTTCAAGAAGTGTTGGTGTATAAGAATCCACTACACAATATAATCCCATTGTAGTAGTAAGAGGCAACAGAAGGAAAAAGGGCAGGAGATAGGCAAAAGCGTCTTCCTTATAACAACAACAACTTTTCAACGTTGTTGAGTCACTCTGCAGCTGTATTGTGGTTGTAACACGAATAGGTCGGCTCAACTGGGGAAGGACCACGCTCTCACAGAATACCAGCATAAAATAGCAGCTTCTTGATGCTGTGTTTTGTATGGTGAGTGTAGAGAACCAGAGACCTGTTTTACTGGAAACGATGCATTCAATCTTAGTCCTCAGGGGTGACAACAGATCTGCATTCTGATTCTTAATTGAGTGTAAATGTAGATGTCTATGGGCCACAGCACCCACTTACCATCAGGTAAATTGTATGCTCATTTGTCACTCTTATTCTATAAAAAAACTGTGGTTACCAACTCTCCTGCCAAGTGTGGCGACTATAGTAAATATCCTACCAATAATTAATTTAAGGGGAAGGCTTATGCTGTGGACTTTTGATATGTTGTAATGATAATAGCTAAACAGAATGAGCTTACAGATTATTGAAAGTGTACACCCACCTAGGGTGTTATGCATACCCTTCTCTACTGAAATTAGGATATTTTATAATTTCTATAATATGCAATGTGAGGCACAAATAATTTTTTGTAGAAATATTAGTGATTAGTGGTTTCACATCACACATAATATTTTTTAACCGAAAAGAAAACAATACGAACCCATGTAACAAAAATTTTAATCATTCAAAATCTGATAAAAAAAAACAATAAATAGTCTGCATTCAAACACAGCAAACCGTCACACAGAGCAAAGAGTAAATAGTCATGTAAGTAAACAGAAGAAATTGTCACCAAAAAATTTTTAAAATGTTGTCAATAAATAATTCTGTCAGTAATTATTTATGAATGAATGCTGTGAATTGAGAATGAAATACAGCTTGCTTAAGATATAAACTCAAATTTATACTATTGGACCACTAATATATCTATACAAATAAATAAAATTGAAGCGTCCGTTTGTAATGTTAAAATAACAGCTTTTTACTAAAAGCATATGAAAGTATATGCTGTACTAATAACAAAACAAAACAATTTTTTAAACTTTTGGCTGTCTATCTGTTTTTTCTGGCTAATCTCCAAAACAGCTGGACCGATTTTGACGAGACTTTCGCTGGCAGATAGCTGATGCTATAAAGAGTAACTTAGGATACTTTTATTTTAGAAAAAGAATTAGGGTTCCGTGCAATAAAATTAAAACCCATGAAATTGTAGAAAATTCCACACAGGCGAAGTCATGGGAGACAGCTAATATTATATAAAAGCACTTAATGGGCACAAAAAAAAAACCTAATTGATCATCTTCTAGTTTATCTTTATTTGTCTTTGAGCCCTTTTTTTAAAAAGCTGGTAGGAAAGTTGTCATGTTTTTTTTTTTTTTTTTTTTTTTTTTATAGGAGAGGGGGCAAACGAGCATGCGGCTCACCTGATGGTAAGTGACTACCGCCGCCCATGAACAACCGCAACACCAGGGGAATTGCAGATGCGTTGCCGGCCTTTTAAAAAGGAGTAGGCTCTTTTCTTGAAGGTCCCTAAGTCGTATCGGTCCGGAAAAATCCCTGGTGGTAAACTATTCCACAAGGAAGTTGTGCGAGGAAGAAAACATCTTCTAAATCGCACAGTGGTGGACCGCCAATCATCCAGATGGTGTGGATGGTATCGGGAGTTCTGCCGCGATGTGCGTTCGTGAAATTTGGCGGCTGGGATTAATCCGAACAATTCCTCAGAGCACTCCCCATGGTAGATGCGAAAGAAAATGCAAAGAGATGCAACATCTCTTCGCAGTGCCAATGAATCGAGCCGATCGGAAAGGGCTCGGTCGTCGACGATTCGAGCCGCTCTGCGCTGGATGCGGTCAAGTGGAAGGAGCTGGCACTGGGGAGCCCCTGCCCAGAGATGGGAACAGTATTCCATGTGAGGCCGAACCTGCGCCTTGTAAAGTTGCAGGCGGTGTGCCGGCATGAAATACTGTCCCGCTCTGCTGAGCACGCCAAGCTTTTTAGAGGCCAATTTGGCCTTCTCTTCCAAGTGACCACGAAACTGCACGTCACTCGATATGTCGACTCCGAGGATACCGATACTGGCTGAGGCAAGAAGGGGAGTGCCTTGAAACTGAGGAGATACGACAAAGGGGTTCTTTTTAGCGGTAAACGCGCAAACTTGTGTCTTCTGAGGATTAAACTGGACTAGATTTAGTCGCCCCCAATCCGAGACTTTGTCCAGCAAAGACTCGACTTCAGACACAAGTTTGTTCCGGTACTCGGCGACGTTTTCCCGAGAAATATTGGCCCGGCCGGTGTATAGAGCATCACCAGTGCTGTCATCCGCATAGCAATGAATGTTACCAGTTAGCAACATATCATTGATATGCAGAAGAAACAGCGTTGGTGATAGCACACAGCCTTGTGGAACACCAGCGTTAATAGGCTTGTAGTCAGAACATGCACCGTCTACAACGACCTTGATGCTCCGATCTGCAAGAAAGCTGGTGATCCAATTGCACAATTTCTCGGGAAGCCCATAGGAAGGCAGCTTCGAAAGAAGCGCTTTGTGCCAAACCCGATCAAAGGCCTTCGCAATGTCCAGACTAACGGCCAACGCCTCCCCCTTGGACTCTACTGCCTTCGCCCATCTATGGGTCAGGTAGACCAGAAGATCACCAGCTGATCGACCCCGACGAAAACCGTATTGGCGGTCACTAATCAGCTGGTGATCCTCAAGGTACCGGATGAGCTGGCAGTTAATAATGGATTCCATTATTTTGGAGAACAAGGAGGTGATCGCGATAGGCCTATAGTTGGACGGGTCTGAGCGGTCGCCTTTTTTAGGGATCGGGTGGACAAAAGCTGTCTTCCATGAATTCGGGACTACGCCTTGGGAGTAGGAGTACCGGAAAAGACGCGTTAGGACCGGTGCCAACTCCGGAGCACACGTCCTCAGCACAATTGGGGGGATTCCGTCAGGCCCACTCGACTTCTGGATGTCCAGGGAGAGAAGTGCTTTGCGAACTGAGCGCTGTGAGAATAGCACATCCGGCATGGAGCACTCACACCGCGGGATGGTCGGCGGTATTTTCCCCCCGTCATCAAGAGTCGAGTTGGACGCAAAAAGGGAGCCTAAAAGGTCGGCTTTGTCTTTTGCGTCTTGGGCCAGTGAGTCGTCCTCCCTGTGCAGAGATGGTAGTGATGGCTTACAGAAATTCCCTTGGACAGCCTTGGCGAGAGACCAGAATGCACGGGTTCCCGAAGGAAGGCGAACTAGTTTCTCGCCAATTCTGCCTATGTGCTCTGACTTTGCCTTGGCAATAACTCTTTTGAAGGACCTGGAGGCGAAGTTGTTAAGCCGCAGTACTACTGCGGTTGTAGACATAGTCCAAAGATGGAATGCCTCACATCCTATAATTATTATAGTCTCTGACTGATAAACTGAAGTTACAGTCCATGAACGTCTACAATCAATTTTACATACTTCAGACCGTAATATAACACTAATATTTGAGACAGAAGTAGGTACTAGAGGTAGAGGTATAGATGTGACACCTACCCAAATAGGCTCCTAGGCAAAAAAGAAGTCTTACTATACAATAATACAATCCATATAAACATGATATGAACTATGTTTGTTTCTTACTAGTTCGTACCATGACAGAGGTTTTTTTTCCGAACCAGTGGTGAAAGTAACAAATTACTTTCAGTAAGAATTACATGTAATCTATATTGAATAAAAATGATTCTATTCTCTTCAATTCTGTGATGTCAAAACAATTTCATTAATACTGAAATCCAATGTGGTTATTTGCATCTATTGTGTTTCAGAAATGAAGAGAAAGGTTAAAATTTCCAATATGGACCATCGATTTAAATGCCCATATTTTTTTTTTGTAGATAGTACTCACTAAAAGAAAGCGTTTAGCAAAGTTTCAATATGCGGAAACGCTTACTTTTTGAGAAAAAAATTATTGAAAATCAATTATTTTTGCAAATTTATGTCAATTCCTACAGAAAAACTGACACTATTTTGTGTTGACATTGTCATCGTCAGTAGGGATGTCGATTCATTCCGAAAAAGATTGATTTTATAAATCGATTCGAAACGTAAGCTGATGTATCGATTCACAAAAAAATCCATTTCCAAAATTTCGATATTTTTTCATATTTGCATTCATAATGGAAATATAAATCCATTTTATGAAAAACCAGAAAGATACCATAGTAAATAATCTCTTACTGATATTTGTTTTATTTTAATTTATTTATATTTATTAGGGCATTAAAACGCTTTCTTTTAGTGATTACTATCTACAAAAAAAAATATGGGCATTTAAATCGATGGTCCATATTGGCAAGTTTATCCAAGAGAAATAATATAGGTAATTTGGATGAATTGTTTATAAAAAAAATTCATTTAATTCAGTCTTTTCTTCTGCAATAAATAAATATCAATGCTTAAATATGTACAAATAATTAAATATCTACACTTCATGGCAGTACGTAATTTCTGCACTTTAAAGTTGTTGTATAGACTATTATCAAAATATTTTTAAAGTAATTAAAACACACATTTCGCTATTGATGTTGCATGCTATACTTTGAAATCGTACTTGACTTTTGGATAATTATATTTAAAAAACATTTTTAAGCTTAAAACAATTTTGTAACAAACCTAGTGTATAATATTTACCACAACAACCAGTCCAATCTGTAATAGACATGCTTTGATATATTTTAGAACACACATTAAAACTATATATTAAACAATATTCTTACCTTCTTTATGTTAGTTTTTCATAGAGAGAATGAGACACAAAATATCACTTCACAAAAATTATTTTTAACAAGAATAATTAACCAATATTTTTTACATATTTTTTTGATGGAACAAACGTAGACTTTATATCTTATGACAGGACATTTAGATTTGACGTTTAGTTTTTTAATGGATATTAGATGTGGATGGTGGTCTTTTTTTAACTAAAACTTTAGGCTTGGATGTATATATTTTAAGCTTTGTCTTATTTTCATTAATTTGAGATCTTTGTTTTTATAGATTTTCACTCTTCACTAGCTAATAAAAGCCATTGATAGTTAAATTGGCCGCATTCAAACAACGAGTGATGCATAGTTTCAACTTGATCACATTGTGGGCACAAGTTCGAGGACAATGTGTTAAGTCGAGCAAAGAGTTTTATGATGGTCGAACCGCAGTAGAGTTATAGTCGTAAAATAGTCACGACTTGTTTCATTCAACTTAGCGTACCACGGCTTTACTGGTATTTAAGCCTGGATACTTCCATACCACTTGCCTTTGTTTTCTTTCTTCTGCATGTTTCCATAATAAGCAGATATTCGTATTTATTTCGATATAAGAGTCAGTAAAAGATAAAGGGAAAACATGACTTACATCAAGTGAAGTTATTCCTTCACATGCAGTCTTATCAGCGATTTCATTTCCAGTAAATTCTTTAAGTTAAGAAATCTACATAGAGGCGACTTCAACAACCTTTTTTATTAAGTATTAATTCTCTAATATTATAAACAATATAGTAAGTTTTAAAACGAATTGAGGAATTTTCTACTTTACATATAATTAAACTGAGAGAATTGGTTAATATAAAGAAATATATGTAATTATTTACAGAATAAATTCGCTTCAGAGCTTTAAAGACGGCATATGCCTCTACCATACTAGATATAATACAATTATTATCGAGAAGAAAGCTCTGACAGAATTTTTCTGGGGATCATAATATACAGTGCCCCTTACATGATAATCACTTTTACTGCCAAGGTATTTACTGCCAAGGTATACAAGGTATAGTAATTATTATCATCCAAAATTACTTGTAAATCCGGATTATTCTCATCTTTTCTAATTATGTTTACCTCATTTATTAGCACTGAAAATAGTTTTGAGTATTAAGACAAAAAGAATTGTTTACGTATATTTTGATATCGCAGGTTTACTAGAATTGGAGATAATGTGGAAAACATATTACAAAACAAATCCGATGCTGAAACCAAGGGAGATTGAACAGTTAAATGAAATTGTATGAATGTTTTAGTGATCTGTTGATTATTTTTTTATTACAATTTTATACAGAACCTTTTTAACAGAAATAGCCGTCTAAGTATAAATGGCATTATGACTGTTTCAACCTCCATGGCTCTCATTGGAGTTAAGCGTTGCCCTATATATAGTCCCCAGGGCTTTATTCTGCACTATATCTAACTTATTTACATAAATAAAATAGTATAAACCTAATAAATCGCCCTCATAAAATGACGTCGTTTTTTGAATGAGTCTACTTTCGGCTTTCAACTCAATTCGGCCTGCCATTTGTAACGGTTCGATGTAATAAAGCAGGCAAACCATAATGCCTCCTCTACACTACTCGCGAAGTAACTTTGACGAAGTGCTAATCGAAGTCCAAAGAACATTACTACACACACGTCTACTTCACAAAGAGCTCAGTAGTCTTGAGTCACCCGCACCCTTAACATGAATAACGTTCAAGATGTAGCTGCTATAGGTACCTAATTGTATGAACAGTACAATGTCAATGCGTTAGCCATAGATAAATAATTATGTAGAAAGCTACATATTTAATATTTATATATAAAAAAAAATACAACTGGCGTACGCCGAGTAGTTTAATGAGACGCTTCGTGTAACTTTGGACAACTTCGCGAAGTCCTTTGACTCGGGCGCAAAAACCGACAGCGATCGGAAGTCGCCCGAGGCATAGCAAGGTTACACGAAGCGAATCGAAGTACCTCTCTACACTATTCTCCTCACCCAACTTCGATCTACTTCGCGTCTAGTGTAGAGGGGCCATAATTTAACTACTATATCGAGCTGCCCCACGCCTCATCCCCATCCGCAAGAGTGAGTGAGTCAGTGCGTTGCAATACTCAGAGTTAAGTAGCCGCATTTTTGTGTTGTCCGTTTAAGCTACATATTTGTAGACCTGAATTGTTATGTTGTCTTTTTAACACGAGTCAAAGACCAAAGAGTTACTATTTTAGTAAAGAGTGGGAAGTACAGGTCTTTTAATTGGGTTTAACGGAAAAAGTATATGTTTATTATGCAACGCTAGTGTAGAAGTACCTAAAAAAAGTTACATTGAAAGACACTTCAATACTCTGCACGAGGGGTGTTAGGTGTTCTGTGTTTTCCACCAAATACTGAAATCCGAAAAAAAGTGTCTGCGAATTGAAGACAAATCTAAGAAAACAACAAAGAGTTTTGCACCAGGCCAGTTCAACTTTCGAAAATGCTACTATTGCATATTTAAAGGTTTCTCATTTGTTGGCTAAGTAGAAAAAGCCTTTCATAGACGGGGAAACCATAAAGGAAGCCTTCTTAACAACTGCTGATTCTATCTTTCAGAATTTTAAAAACAAAACTAAAATTATTGCGTTTATTGAGGCGATATCATTGTCAGCCAGAACAGTTTCGAGAAGAATCGAAGTTATGAAGCTATTGATATGAAATCCGAGTTGGAGAGTGATATTAGAAAGTGCAAGTTTTTTTTCTCTTCAACTCGAAGAGTCTACCGATATTTACGAGACTGCACAGCTATGTGTTATTATTAAAATGGTATTTAATGATTTCACAACAAAGGAATAATTTTTGAAGTTGTTGCCGTTCAAGAGTCGCACATAAGGTAAACATATTTACGATCCATTTTAAAACTTTGCAAAAGAATGCGTGTCCAAATTCTTCGTTTTGAATACGTCATGAAGATTGATGTAAAGATAGTTAACTCTATTAGGGCTGAGGAAATACAAACCCTTTTGCTTCGGCAGCTTTTGCAGGATGAAGATGCTGAGTACGCGGACTTGATATTGCATATGGAAGTTCAATGACTGAGTAGAGACAAAATGCTTATACGCTTTCTCCATTTAATAAATGAAATCAAACAATTTATGGCAACGATAAATGAAGATTATCCACATGGCTCCCTCATATCCCTCTTGGCTTGCAGATTTGGGGTGTCCCATTGAAATAACAATAAAACTGACGAGCTAAAACTGGAAAAGTAGGGATAAAATTGTCAAGTTGCGAAAATGGTTAGATCGGTAATTACATTCAAAATCAAACTAAATCTATGGAAATCCCATTTACTAAGAAATTCAACTTCACACTTCCCAAATTTAAAGATTATAAAGAATGTTCGATCACATGAATGTATGTGAAAAAGATATTGATACCATTTCGTTTGCCCCACAATTAGATACACATTTGGAGGAATTTAATTCTCGTTTCCAACAATTTAGGAATCTTGAACCTATCTTGGAGTTCATGTTTCGGAAAAGATTAGAAACTATTTTGGAATATAAAATTACGATGAATTAGTGCTGGAAATAATAAATATCGAAATTTTATGGCATTATCTCTTAAATTTCACGGGTACGCATGCGAATCTTCAAGAATTTTCAAGAATGAACCACATAAAATCAAAATATAGAAGCAGGATGACAAATTTAAATTTTAACCATTGTATGTGGATTGGTACTTCAAATTATTAGCCAGATTTCATCAAGATTTTCTATTTATTTTTTATAGGATACGAACTCTCAGAGAAAAAATTGTAACCATAGACAAAACAAGATTTTATTTAAGAATGTTTAATAGGCCATTTTATAAAAATAAAATAATGAAATATGTGTGTATCTAAAGCAACAAATTTTCTTATTGTGAAAAAAATTGAAGATATCTATTTTACGTGGTAAAGCCATGCTGCAGCTATATTAGTAGTATAATTGTAGCACGAATGGGTCGGCTCGACCGGGGAAGGACCACGCTCTCACAGAATACCAGCGTAAAATAGCAGCTTAACGCTGCTATGTTTCTTTTGGTGAGTGTAGAGAACCGGAGACCCTTTTTACTGGAAAAGAGGCATTCCGTCTTAGTCCTCACGGGTTACATCTGCATTTTGAATCTTTATTGAGAATAGATGTAAATGTCTATAGGTCACAGTAACCACTTACCATCAAGTGGACTGTGTGCTAGTTTGTCACCCTTCCTTATAAAAAAAAACTAAAATAAGAGTCAAGTCACCAGAAAAAACGCAAAAAATTTGAGTAGCTAAATTGCTCGCTTGTAATTTCAGGCGACAAAGTCGCTAAGCTGACAGCACTGGTCAGCATAAACAGTTATAATCCTGCAGTGGTCTCGCGTTATAAATTCACGTAAGTGGTCACGTGGATTGCATAATTATTATGTAGTCCAATTTAAAATAAGAAGAAAACTGTAAAATATCAAATAAATAGTACTTTTACTTTAAATAAAACAGGGTAACACTTAGTAATCATATTTAATAAACAAAAACAGCTATAAGTACCTACATCTTTATTAAAAAGAAAAAATGTAAAAAAAATATTTATACATGAAAATGGCATACTAATTAGAGATCACAGACCAGTTTACATATTTATTACTAATCTTATTATTAAACAATAGGAACGTAATATGTACCAGGAATTATCTGGACTAACGAATTTACCACAGTGCACGATAGGTGCGTACTTTTATTGCGCGATCTTCCGCAGTCGTAGCAGAAACCCACTCTACTAGTTTGCGATGATGCTGAGGTACATGGCTGTAGGTTTCATCCATGCCAAGTACGGAAAAATATGAAAGTCGCAGCAAATTAGTTTTTCAAAAGCTTTGTTTTCTGTGTATATACATAATGCATACAATGCCCTCCTTTAGATCCAGAATACACAACAACAATATTATGTCCATGAAGCCTTCCTCTATTCGGTGGTAGAGACCAGCGAGTATTATTAACACCAGCATAATATTCGTTAAAATGGTTACCCAAAGTTTTATGCTTTGCTAATGTGGATTCAAATACCTCATTTGGAACCAATTCTTCGTGCTTTAATTTACATTGATGATCCTGTTCTTCAAGAATATTTTTTCATCGTTTGAGCTTGCGTCATCCTCAAAAATAGAGATGGAGGTTTGCAGCTATGCGGGCATCACGGAAAAACTACTGACTAGAATTTAATTAGTATTTCTAAGGTTTATGTCTTAGACACTTGACCCTTACCTAAAAAAAAAGTATTGCGACATCTTCATTTAATATAAAGTTATTAAAGTTTCAAGAGCGCGGACGAAGTCGTGGGTATCAGCTAGTTTTCCAATGAAAAAATGATCTGCGTAAACTTGCTACTAATGAGGCCAATAAAGAAAACCTCGGAAGATAAAAACCCTATATTATCATTTCTACGCCGCGTATGCGCCAATGCCCCGGGTGCATTCGACACTTATCATTTTATTTACTATTTGCACTTAATATTGCAATTTATGCATTTATAACAGTAGTAGTAACATTTAAGCAGGGTGCAGTTGTTTTCGTATCGTAAAAAGTACCCAATTCTCATTACATGAAGTAATATCGACGTTATAAGGTGAGCGATTTTGAACTATTTTTTATTTCTAAACTTCATGGGCTCAGTATAGATAATTAAAATTTTTGAGATATGCTATTTGAACTACGTCTGTCAGTATTTTTTTTAATATAACTACTCGTAATTCGTAGGCTGGAGTAGGGGGTGGCGCATTTGACACTTAACAAATTTGGTTTTATTAACTTTTTGCACTTCATATTGCATTTTATGCATTTTTAACGATATTGCAATTATACTCAATCAAGGTGCAGTTTTTCTATATAGCAAAAAATACCCAATTCTAATTATTTGATGAAATATCGACGTTATAAGGTGAGCGATTTTTAACTATTTTTTATTTCTAAACTACATCGGTGCAGTTTAAATATTTTTTAGATGTGCTATTTGAACTACGTCTGTCAGTATTTTTTTATATATACTCAAAATTCGTAGGCTCAGGGGGGGAGGGGTAGACTGAACTCAGAACAATAAGGCCCGCCATATACATACGGAATTCCGTGAATACATCACACACACACGTTTTTTTTCTGTTCGGAATAACAAAGGTCAGTTGAGAGACGTTAGCCATTGAGTCTAGACATTCTGCCAGCGAATAATGACGACGATTTTCTAATTGCAAATTCCATTGTTGCTGTATCATTCTTACTAGGTGCATCCCCTTATCACCCTAAGCTTACAATATAGTCAATACTATGTAAAAAGATCTATCTATCCAGAGTAATTTTTTAAATATTTATGTATGTAAATTCTATCGAGGAATTATTAAATAAAATAAGATGAAAGGTTACGAAAAGCTATACACCTATAAGATTAAATTTAAAAACATATATAAATACACCTACTTGCTTCGGTCGTGCGACGAACACTGAGCGCATTCCGTACGGAATTTACGTGTGTTGCGACTCGTACAAAATCTATGGAAGACGTGCGTTCGGAGCGGCTTTTTTCCGTTCGGGATCCCGAACGCACAGACGGTCATACGGAATCTCGAATCGGAGAAATTCCGTACGGAAAAATAACGTACACGTGTGTGGCGGGTCATAGATTTTATATGGACTTACTGCGTTCGGAATCCCGAATCGGAATATCGAAACGGAATCTCGAAACGGAATTCCGTATGTATGAGGCCGGCCTAACAGATAGAAAAGATCCATGGTCAATAGTTTCTTGTCTATGTGCACTTCTTTCGCACTCATATCCTTTATCTACGTTCGCACTTCCTTACTTCTGCATGACCATACCATGCTAGTGTGACCAAAGTAGCAGTTTTCTTCTGTTTTGGAAAAAGTGACTACATAACTTCTTGCAGAGTCAGACGACCATCAATGATTTTTGACATATATATTTAAAAAAACTTTTGAGATATATTAAAAAAAAACAATATAAGTAAAAATATCAGAAAATTTTATATTGAGTTATGAAAACGTAAAATATTTTCAGCTCAAAAATCAGCTCGTAAATTTAGGAACTTCTATCTGGTGTAATGGTAAAACCTCAAGTATTTGGAATTTTAATGTGTAACAAATATCAAAATTTAACATTTATTATAGAAATGGACTATTAAATACCTTTAATATGGCTTAAACTTTTTTTTTAATTTAGTTTCAATGAGTTACTTAAATTGATTTATGTAGTAAGTAAATGGTCTCTTTTACGTTTCTATTCATCCCTCAGTCGTATCTATTTACCTTGAATTTGAGAAAAAATAACAATATCCTGATTTTATTATTTAAAATTATGAAATCGTTGAATATCGATATTCATCTTTGTATAAATAATAGATGAGAAACTCAACTCTCTAAAAAAATTGTAACTAGGAAGCATTGAAGAACTTGATGTTTAATTAAAAGTTTTACACAGCATAAAACCAATTTTACTCACACGTTTATAAAAACCGCCTTTTTCTTTACTATCTTGACACTAATTTAAAGGTTACCAGAATAAAGGAAAACTATTAGCAAATAATAAACAGACGTTCCCGAGCTGTAGACAAACCTAGAGACAACTTTATCAAATACCCAGACTTGTGTCTATTCACCCCGCGATTTCTATTTACCCCAACATACGGTACTATTTTTCATATCATTTTATGATATGTATAGCTATGCTGCAGTTATATTTCTGGTATAACTGTAGCACGAATGGGTCGGCTCAACCGGGGAAGGACTACGCTCTCACAGAATACCAGCGTTAAATAGCAGCTTAATGCTGCTGTTTCGTATAGTGAGTGTAGAGAACTGGAGACCCTTTTTTACTGGAAATGAGGCATTCCATCTTAGTCCTCACGGGTGACAATGCATCTGCATTTTGATTCGTAGTCGAGGATAGATATAGATGTCTATGGGCCGCAGCAACCACTTACCATCAGGTGGACTATGTGCTCGTTATCACCCTTATCCTATAAAAACAAAATGTAAACTTTGTATATTAGTAAATTAAACAAACTTACAATATTTAGTTTTAATTTAATTATTTTATATACATTCTCTGCAAATTGATAGCGTGCGCCGTGTCAAAAATATTGGGATTAAATAATTATATATTTTAGACATTCATGATGATGAAAGTAAAAGTCACAAACCCAAGTAAATTGCTCTGTCGTTACCACTGACTTTATTTGGTAGTTTTTCAGATAAGCAATGATTTGATTTCTATTTTGTAGTTGGTCACACTGTACTCGATTTCGACGCGCAAGCAACGCGCATTCTATTTGAATTTGGAATACGGAACAAGGTGCAAAGCAAGCCGTCTGGGATTGGGACGCCATTTTGAAGTTCTATTCGCAGTGACATAAAAGTAAAATAGATTTTTTGTGTTTGCTTGCGCGAAATTAGTTTTTAGTGTGTTTCAAAGCTTTTAAAAGAGAGAAGGGTAAGTTATTTTTATTTTTTACATAATAATTAGGCCTAATATATCGGTACCACTTTCGAACTTTGTGATGAACGCTGCTGACTCATTTCGTGAAATTGTGTATGCGTTTCAGAAACTAAAATGCCGGGCGCCGGTACTTTCAAAATCTTCGTCGGGAATCTTTCCGATAAAACGACGGACGCCGATCTCCGACCGCTATTCGAGAAATTCGGTACTGTCGTAGAATGCGATATCGTCAGAAATTACGGTTTCGTGCACATGGAAAACGAGCAAGTCGGCCGCGAAGCAATTCAGAACTTAAACGGAGAAATAGTGCATGGGCAAGCGATTAAAATAGAAGCGGCTAAGAGCCGAAAGGCGCCGACGACGCCGACCACGAAAATATTCGTCGGTAATCTAACGGACAAGACGCGCGCGCCCGAGGTCCGCGAGCTGTTTCAGAAGTACGGCACGGTGGTAGAGTGCGATATCGTGCGTAACTATGGCTTCGTGCACTTGGACGCGTCGGGCGATGTGAACGAGGCTATCAAAGAGCTGAACGGTATGATGGTGGACGGGCAGCCGATGAAGGTTCAGCTGTCCACGAGTCGCGTTCGCCAGCGGCCCGGTATGGGCGACCCCGAGCAATGCTACCGTTGCGGGCGCGGAGGCCACTGGTCCAAGGAGTGCCCGAAGGCGTTGGGCCCCGACCGCAACGGTTTCCGCGATCGAGCTTTCGGCCGCGACCCCTACCCCCCGCCGCCGCCGCCGCCGTTCCTCCGCGATCGCATGATGGGAGGATTTGGGGTAACGCGTTCTACTTTTATCTATTCGATCCGTCGGTAACGATCTCGTACTCGATGCATCACGTAGGCCGAGCGCGTGGACCCGATCTCCGCACGGTACCTATCTCGGGCCGACTCCGATCCCTCGGGCTCGGTGATGCTAAAACTACCTTTAGATCTCTTGTCTAAATTTTAGCTCAGTAATTTTGTTAGAAATACCAAGTTAAATACAAATATTTTTGTTTATGTAATTATTTTATAAATTCTGATAATATTTGTATTGTAACAGGATCCATATGATGGGTATTATGACCGTGCGAGATTTGACTCTCCTCGAGAGCTTTTCGAACGGAGGTATCCGGTTGGTGCTTCCCGGGGGCTAGAAATGGGAGCTTCCCGAGGAGCCCGAGGGGACTTTGTATCGCCACCGCTTCGCCGTGAGCCCATGCCCCCAATGCCAAGCCTACCGCCGATGCGTAGCAGTATGGCTTCCATGAGGTCATCGTATGACGCCATGTTCAGCCGCAGGAGTCCCCCACGGGGGCCACAGATGTCCCGTGGGTAAGAACACATTAATTTCTTGCATTAGTAATATAAAGATTTATGCAAACTACTAAAATTTATATTCTAGTATCTAAACCACTGCTTTTTTTCAATTACAGAATGTATGAAGATTTCAGCCGTGACACATTTGATGATAGAAGGTAAATATAATTACCTATTAATTTATATATTGCTACTAGGGACTGAAGAGTGACAATCAAAATTAAATGCAAATATTTGCAGGCTCAATCCACTTAAGCTACTCTTGAACGGGAATCCAGCAAATTTAATTTGAAAGTAATGACAATTGAAAGAAGTTGGTGCAGGTGGAACTCCACCTGTACCCACTGCCTTATCCAGGCGATAGTATTATGTGCAAGGGAATCCCCAGGCTTTACCACCTTGAAATATAATGTAAATAAATGGATTTCGGTTTTATGACAAAAAAACAGATGCAAACGTTGTGAATGACAAAACTCCTGTTTTATGGCCTTTTAGAAACCATGCCCATGGCATTGCATGCCCTGTGCACCTGCTCCTATTGGCCATGTATTGAATTGCATAGATAAGTCTTATGTTCTCCGAATAAGTAATCCTACCCCTTTTAAACATGAAGAACTATCATCCATCCCTGTATTCATACTGATAAAATTGTCACTTGGAATGGAAGGCGCTGATATTTCATACTCAATCTTCATAAAATACAAGTTCAGCCTTATTTGGAATACCATTCTCATCTTTAGGCCATTACCTCAATACTAGCTCCTTCCATTTGACTGCAATCAACTGAGAGTGACTTGATTCATTGATAACTAAGTACTTTCCAATAGGTTTGATCACCCGGCCTTCCAAGAAGTTTCATCTTATTGCATTTTATTAGAAATTGTTGGGATTAATTCAAACTGCTAAATGCCACTACTGTACACTTTGGCATAACTCTTAAATTTCATCCAAATAGTCTCATTATTAGGCAGTCTACTACTATGTGTTTCTCATGGAATTATTGCAACGCTCAATCTGGGTTTTATTATCGCCAGAGATTTTTCTGAACTGATACCTCTGAGGGACCTTACTTTTCTAAAATACTGGCAACGTACCTGCAATTCAATTCCTCTGGTGTTGCAAATTTTAATGGGTTATGGTGATCACTTTCTATGTAGTGAGCCATATGTTCCTTTGCCTCCTTTTCTATAAAGTTGCTAAAATCATTTCACTTTTATAAAAAGTTATGCTTAGCAATTGGAGTCGAATAACTTGGGATCATCCATGTAGAAAAGGTTGGTCACTTTTGTTCCTCTTTTTTAAGCTAAGAAAGCTCATCCAAGAGATGCCATAATCTACAGGAAGGGTTCCCAGAGAGTCAAAACCAGATGATACTAAGGAAGATACTCTTTGTATCCTTCTTTGGTTTTTCTTATGTTATCCTTGTCTATGATGACAAAGAATCCTACTCCTTGTACAGCTTGAGGAGGATCCTCTTCAACCATCTATACTGGTATAAGGCAGTGTCACTAACCCTCAGCCATTTAGCCTTCCCTGATGAGGCTTTCACTTGGTTATATTTTTATTTTTGTACTTTATTCAATATAAAGTAATTCCACATGTTTAATACCAGACCAGACAGAATACTACAGGCTTATAATCTTTGTTAAAACACAATTACATGTATAAAAATTTACAGTGGTCAATAATAGCCGCCTCTAAACTAGTATATTGGGCCTGTATTTCAAAGGCTAGTTTAGTGAATTTATATTATCATGTTTACAAGTATTCCTTAAAAAGTATGTGTTAAGTGTGCATGCACATGTAATGCGTGTGTGTGTGTGTAAGCTCTACTACCGACCAGAGGCCTAATGGTATATCTAGTATTTTCCCCAAACTATTCCTATAATACTGATAACTGGACCACAGTGCCATCTATTGTGGCCAGATTTTGGGATTTGCTTTCTTGGCACTAAATCAATGATACATAATATTGTGAATAAGAGTCACGTTGGTCCATAAATATAGAATTTATTATAATATCTTGGTGAGATACATGGTAGAGCCTTGCTGCAGCTACATTATTTTTGTAGCACTATTGGTTCACTCGACTGGGGAAAAACATGCTCTCACACATTAATATTTCGTGTGGTGAGTGTAAAGAACCAGACACTTCATTGGAAATAAGGCATTCTATCTTAGTCCTTAGGGATGACAATGCATCTGCAATTAATTATTAATTGAGGATAGACACAATGTCTATGGGCTAAAACATCCACTTTTCTTCAGGTGGAATGAGTATGGGTTTGCTTGCCACCATTCTATAAAAATAATTTAAAATTAAAAATTTTGTACAGCCGACTTCAATATAAGTTATTTAAGAATAACTCAAAAACTATTGGTCTGACCTTGATCAAATTCATATGGGACCACACGAGAACTATCAGCTTTTATATAAAAAAGAATCATCGAAATCGGTTTATCCAGTACAAAGTTATGAGGTAACACATATAAAAAAAAATACAGTGTAATTGAGTACTGTCTCCTTTTTGGAAGTCGGCAGACAAATTGACAACAGGTGCACCTATCAAATCCTTAACAAAGCTATGAATTATTGTCTCAATAAAAATATATTGTGTGAAAATGACCTCAGTTAATCAACCCTTTTGGTGTGTAATGATTTTTTACATTTTATATATATATATATTATGTATTTTTTTATTTTCAAGTTACAATTTGCCTATAAAGTTTATTCTATTCTAATTTCATTTTGTCTGTCCACAGACCGGGAATGCGTGGCCCATCACCACCTAGAAGATACGCGCCTTATTAAGAATATATATTAATTTAGTCATTACACATTTTGTGATACCACTTGACTGTCTTATGAATCGTTTGAGATTTGTATAGGACATATTATTTGTAAGAGTGTCTGAAGGTGACTTGCAATTTAATGTAGTATGAGGTGATTGAATGGCTGAGCTTAGACTGGTATTTTGAAAGAATGTAATGTAAATAAATTAAATAAATCTCTATAAGTACATTTAAAGTACCTTTTATTCTATATTACCTTTATCATCTATACATATAATAAAACTGTAAATAGCAGATGTCTGTACATTTTATATTTTTGTAATAAAAGTGATTGAGGGGTACTAAAAATAAGTAATTAAATACATTTCTACCATTTTTAGAATTTTCTGTCTGTCTGTCTGTCTGTCTGTCTGTTTGTTTGTTAACGTATCACGTATAAAGTACTAATTTATATCACAAGAATTGTTAAGGAAATTATAAAGTGTATCTTCGGGTTACATTTAGTCTTTATTTCATTAAAATCAGTTCATTCCATCAAAAGTTATGATAAATATTCTGAAGTGTGGGTAGGGAAGTATAGGTACGAATTTGCTCAACGGTGGCTTTGTTTGAGTCGTCAAGTGCATTTTAAACTAATATCATATCATAAATCATAGTTAAATTATGTAAAATAATGATATAATTATGTATATCTAAAACGCAGTAAACAAAAGTATTAAAGAACGTATTAAATATATTATACAAAAATATATTAACCTTATTAACTAAATCTGAAGCACAATAGTTAACCCATTTCTTCGATAGATGGTGGTGTTGTGAAAATGTAATGCAATTGCAATGTGGTTTTTTCCTGTAGATGAGTTTTCATATTTACTGCTAATCTTTATTATATTACTCGCTGCCCTACTGCGTGTTGACAAACTCAATTTATTCTTTACCGCCGAGTACTCTATGTGGTAAATCAAATTTTAAAAGAGCTATTAACAATTGCGTTGGTTTTGGCGAGAGTCAAACTTTATTTTTTGCTTACTGTGCAGGCACTGATTTATAAGTTCTCTTGCGTTTTATATAATGTATCAATCGCGTCAATTAATCTCTTTTATTTTTAGAATTGATGTTAGCAGCGCCATCTCTCTTTAAATATATACATATAATAAAAATGATGATAACATGTGTCTCTTTCTGTACATTGTATATATATTTTGGTGGCTAAAATCATTATGGGGAACTGAAAATAATTAAATAAGAACATTTTATAATTTTTAGAATTGTCTGTCTGTTATTATATGAACGCATCACGTCTAAAGTAAACATCTTTTATTTTCAAAGAAATCCTTAAGAAAATCATAAAGCGTATCTTCGAGTTACATTTAATCTTTGTTTTATTAAAATTGGTTAATTCTATCGAAAGTAATGATTATTATTTTGAAATGTAGGTTCGAATTTGTTCAATGGCGCCATAAAATCTCAGAAATAGTAATAAAAAGATTTGTGTGTAAAAAAAAGTTCAATAATAATTAATATATTTATACTTAAAACACAAAAAGAGATTTAAAAAGGATGTTTTCTCACACAAAGGACGTAATAGATGGAGTTGTACAAATTACAAACTTTTCTGAATTGCTATGTTGAGATTTTTCGCCGATGAATCGTATTGAGACTTACTGAAGAAATTTGTATCCATCGAAGCTATACAACGGAACCCGACCATAAATAAAAATTTTGCAACGAAATGTCGTGATATTGTATTTATAATATACGCAAAATCAGTACTGCCATTTTAGCGCTTTGGGAACTAGATTTAGCGCTTTTTTGGAATGTATAGCGCGCATTTCGAAATTTTAGCACCTAGCTTAATCCAGCGCTTTTTGGTGTATTTAGCACACATTTCAATATTTTAGCGACTAGCGGGTTATTAACTCTTTTATAGCAGCACTGTTAGTCCACATTACCGATAATAATAATAATGACCTTTATTATTTTTTCCCACAAATAGTACATTGCAGTTTATCTTTTTCCACAAAACAAAGAGCATGGGAGACGAGTCCAAACTAGGATACCCTGTGCTATGGATATCCTGGCTTCCCCTTTAGGATGATGAACTTGATTTTTTTACCGACGACTATAAGCGGGGAAATCCCCTTTACTAAAGTTTTCGTTCATGGTTTTGGCAACGCATTTATTTTGCTTTATTCAGTTTCAGTCAGTTGCTTAGAGCACAGCTAAGTTAAAAGTTACTTAGAAGTTATAACACAAAGAAACTGTGTAGCAACCGCAATCAGATGCTGACATCTGAAACTAAGTTGCGAAATACATTGCACTTTAAAGCAATTAATGACATTTTTATTGTTCGTACAGTACTAACTACTGTTGACAGCAATTGCCATAATTATAAGTCGATGTCCTGCGAAGTATTGATACATCAAAAAAATATTGCCAGAAAAAAAACTTAATGTTGTTTTCTTTATTATGATTATATAAAAAAACACAAACTTTGTTTGTAGTTAATTTAGCGCGAAATCTAGGGCTTTTTTAAAGCGCTGTTTTCATGAAATCTAGCGCTTTTTGTGTTGTCCTAGAGCTGAATGAGTTTTTTTTTATCTGGCAGCACTGCCCAAAAACCCTCTATTAAGAAGTAACTTTCCTTTTAGTTTTAAGCGCGTTCAGCTCCCAGTTACAGTGAGTGTGTGTTATGCGATGACCGAAAATAAAGCGCAAGGTCAAACTTTACGCGTTGTAGGAGTGTACCTCAGTACTGACTGTTTTGCACATGGCCAACTCTATGTTGCTTTTTCCCGCGTTAGTAGCCCCCGTAACCTTTTTGTGTACACCCCGGCTAAGCCTACTTCTAACGTCGTTTACACAGAAGCTCTATCATAAACGACTTAGAACTTTGATGATAATGATTTATTTAGTTACCACTTATTGATACAGTAATGAAATAAATCGTTTAATATTCTCTTACCTAAACGACAAATTCTTTATGTAAAACCTGTATACGCGAGCTACGCCGCGGGCACAGCTAGTATTTAGTATTTTGTTAATGTGATTGTGTGACAAAGATCTCTGCTGCAGCTGTTTTATGGTTGCAGTGTGAACAGGTTAGCTTGACTGGGGAAGGACCACACTCACAAAATATCAGCATAAAATAGCAGCCACATCAAAGTCCACTACTGATTCCCCATAGATTAATTCATAGGGGGGATATTTTCCATAGCTGTCACACTTGGCAGGTTAGAAATTGCAGTATCATTCAGCCATTGTCAAGCAAGATCCTGCTGTGCATCTCCTGGTTCTCAGTTCCCTTTGTCGCCTCTTATGACACAGACTGATTAGTATTATTCTTACACTGTCACTACAGTATCAATTATAGCAAATGATAATTGCTGCTCTGATAAATATATCCACTGCTGAACATAGGCCTTCCCGTAGGAGTGCGACAAATGCTTGCAGGTGCATCCATCGACATTTTTTTAATAGCTTTTTTTTAGAGCAATACAGTTTACCTGATGGTAAGTGGATGCTGTGGCCCAGACATCTAAATTTACCCTCAATGAAAAATCCGAATGCAGATGCGTTGTCACCCCTGAGGACAGATGTAATGCCTCGTTTCCAGTTAAAAGGGTCTTGGACATCTACATTTACCCTCAATTAAAAATCAAAATGCAGATGCGTTCTGCTATGGATAAAGGGACACAGTGGATCCAGAGGCAACGATGCAGCAGACGAACTGGCCAGAAGAGGAAATGCAGATGCGTTGTCAACCCTGAGGACAGATGGAATGCCTTGTTTCCAGTAAAAAGGGTCTCCGGTTCTCTATACTCACCATAAGGACTCATTTCTCTAGTATATATACAGTAATCTATGGACTCATTATTTTCACCTACACCCTATGACAGTGCCATGACAAAGAATATTAACTTAAAAAGTAAATATTAAAAAAAATAGTTATGTATTGTGATTAGGCAAAAATTTAGGCATCATGTTAAATAACTGTTTAAAAGACCATCTGGTTAGTAATTATTATGTGCCTGGAGCATTCCTGTAGTCATATAATGAATAAAGTTTTAACTAATAAGATTTGCCCTACTAGCACATTAATAATTCTTGTTGGGAGAAGAGGCAATGTAAACACAAATCAATTATTTAAATATATTGATTATCTAACTACTTTAAATGTACATAAAATTATTGCCTTACATACTGGGTTGGCCACAGGAAAATAAAATGAGATACAATTTAAATTTATTAATGAATAACTTTTCATGTTACAATTTACTATACTACAACTTGACATTTAATTGTTATAATTCTAATAATAGAATTAATTTAATAGTCAAATAATTTAACAATGAAATTTTTGACTACAGATAGGTATTACCTATCCAAATATAATTTAAGACAGATAGCAAATGTGCTATCTTATTGTTTATATATTATTTTTATAGGACAGTGTAACAAACAAGCACACAGTCCACCTGATGGTAAGTGGTTGCTGTGGCCCATAGACATCTACATCTATCCTCGTTTGCGAATCAAAATGCAGATGCGTTGTCACCCGTGAGGACTAAGATGGAATGCCTCTTTTCCAGTAAAAAGTGTCTCCGGTTCTCTACACTTACTATACGAAACACAGCAGTGTTAAGCTGCTATTTTACGCTGGTATTCTATGAGAGCGTGGTCCTTCCCCGGTCGAGCCGACTCATTCGTGCTACAACTATACTACTAATATAGCTGCAGCATGGCTCTACCACGTATTAACTCAGCCAAGGTCTTGGCTAGTGACTACACAGACATCTGCTTCTATTGAGCCGTCTAATGACTTAATATGTAATTTTTAATCAGTTCCAAGCATTGAGTTATATGTACTACGTACTAGAGAAGCCATTCCAAACAAAAATTGTGTCCTATTCTATGTCTTCGCGCATGCGCGGGAGTAGTAGTCGCGCATGTGCGAAGACTTTAATATAAAATAAAGATATTAATATAAAATAAATATAAGGATTTAATATAAAATATCTTAATTTAATCTAAACAAACATATTTCTAAATAAAATGTAATAATAATTATTTTATGGAATTCACAATCTTCAATTTACGCAGTATTTAGTTTGTATGGATTGCACTACAGTTCAGTTGAACACAGTCAATCACAGATAGTCAATGTTCGGAATGGCTTCTCTAGTACGTAGTACATATAACTCAATGGTTCCAAGTCATTTAATTTAGAAAATGAGACTATAGAGGTAATCCCGTAACAGTTTTTTTTTCTCTTTATTTATTTAAGGACTTTTATTTGTTAACATGTCAATCCCATTATAACTAACTGAAAATCTATACGTACATTTACTATTAATCTGCACATACTCAATGCAATATCCGAGGTGGGGGCATGTAGAATGCCTTGCGGAATACCCATATTGTACACATTTATCTTATAGGTCCTTACAAATAATTCCCTTGCCCCTCGGTTCCGCTCACATTCCATTAAAAATGAATTAAAGTCTTCTATTATTCCACACGTTTCACAATTAGGTGAATCAGTTCTTTTCATCAGATAGGAATTTTTTTTGATGGGCTGTCTCTAGCAGTTATATTAATTTGAATAATTTAGAATGTACCTTACAAATCCTTAATACTCCACAAAGTGATAATAAAAATTGTTTACACCTAGTGCATCAGAATATACAAGGCATGATAGGCAAAGAGCTAGAAAACGATTTGTTATTAAATAGTAACAATATTCATATTTTATGTATTACTGAACATTGGTCAAAAGCTTATAACTTAATGTTTAACTTCAGTAATCACCAGGTGGTCAGTTCGTTTAATAGAGAAACGGTTTTAAGAGATGGCTCGTTATTATTAGCTAGTAAATCATTATCATGTAAAGAACGTAAAGATATTGTGAGCCTCTGTTGAGCGAACGTTAGAAATGGCATGTGTTGAGTTTGAGCACCTCATTGTTATGAGTGTCTACAAACCCCCATGTTCTATATACGATACTTTTGAAAAAAATATGGAGAAAGTTTTTGTTAAGCTTAATAAACAGAATAAATATGTTGTAATATGTGGAGACTTTAATACCAATCTCCTAGAAGGTACCTCCACCAATATTAAATTCAGATCATTATTTAAATCATATGGTCTTTTAATTTATTTTTAGAGCCAATGCGTGTTACTAAATGTAGTGCAACATGTATAGATAACATTTTTACAAATGATAAGCTGTTGCATAAGTGTATAATTCAAAAATTGAGTTCTGATCACTGTGGACAATTAGTTTCGTTATCTTACTCGCAAAAAGTAAGTAGATGAGAAAATGGTTTGTTCCAGTAAATGCACGTCGCTTGGAGAAGTTTAGAAGTAACATAGTGAAGAAACTCATCACTTTCATACGATAATAATCCTATTTTTTTTTGTATGGAACATTGTCTAAGCTTATTTGCAATGGATTTTTCATAATATTTTTACTTCTAAAACGTTGTCCTTGAACAGTTGGAAGGCATTCAATGAATGAGCGACAGTAAGAGTCCATAAGAGCAAACAAAGGTTATATGAACTTTACCATGAAAGGTCAAAATAAAAGATATTCAAAAAAATTTGAAAGAGTGTGCTCCACAGACAAGTCTTTTCATTTGAGCAACAAAATTAAGGCGACTTCTAATAAAATTATAATGACTGAGTATAATTAATAGTGAAACTGGTAAGTAAAACTCAAATTCAGATTTGTTGTTAAAACTTAAACGGTTTTAACAACAAATTAACTGAATCGGATCAGGATGTCGCAATGGTTTTTGAGAAATATTTTACTGATATTCCGATCTTAAACACTGCGTCACTGAATTCTTCTCCTGCCGTCGCCGAATCATTACTTAAATAAAATGTAAATGCATGTACAAAGAATTTTAAATTTCATAAAGTGTCATCAAAAGATATTGTAAAATATTTTAAAACTATTGATGTTAAGAAAGCTGCGGATCTGTTTCCGTTAAAGTTATTGCGTCTATAATAGATACAATCGCGCCTCATTTAGCTATTATTTTTAATACTATCTAGTATCGAATCTGGTGTGTTTCCTGATTTAATGAAGCATAGTAAAGTAATACCTTTATTAACCTCCTTCTGCGTAGCATTGAAAGGAAGTTAATGGTTTTAGCTGGCAGTCTGTTAGTCTGTATGCCGACACGATAACTTCCGTTCCACTGGACCGATTGACTTTAAATTTGGTATGTCGATACCTTGAGGTAGTAGCTTGAATTTGGGTCCTGTAGGTCAAAGGGCACCAGAGATATGGGATTCACGCAGAAGGAAGTTGTTTTTCTTGAACTTACATTCAACTCGTTTAATTCTGGTAGTACATTAGACCCCGTCAATTTTAGACCAATTTCTGTACTGCCAACACTTAGTAAGATTTTTGAATAAATTGTTGTCGATCAAATGTTAATTTTTTAAATGTAAATAGTTTACTTCATAAAAATCAATTCGGATTCACAAGGGGTCGCTCGACAACTGATGCTGGCGTTGAGCTGATTTTCAATGCATGGGAGAATTCACATGATGCTTTGGGTATATTTTGTGACCTATTCAAAACCATCGATTGTGTTCACCATGAAACATTAATCAGGAAACTACAACAATACGGTGTAAGAAGTAATGCTCTTAAATTATTTTTTTCGTATTTAAGTAACAGAACGCAAAAAGTTTTATTAGTCAGATCTTGATCAAATTGATGTGGGACCACATGAGAAGCACCAACTTTCAAATAAAAAAATCGTCATCAATCGGTTCACCTACAAAAAAGTTCTAGAGGTAACGCACGAAAAATTGAGAACAAGAAAAGGAAGAGAATTGAGTACTTCCTAACTCCTTCATCTGCCTTACTTTCCACGTTATAAAGTCTGTCAAATATTTCACCTCATTCCTAAGTGGCACCACCCTAGTCGAGGAAAAAACGTAGGTATATACGTGGTAGAGCCATGCAGCTATATTATGGTTGTAGTACGAATGGGTCGGCTCGACTGGAGTGGGACCACGGTCTGAGAGAATATCAGTGTAAAATAGCAACTTAATGCTGCTGTGTTTCGTAGGGTGAGTGTAGAGAACCGGAGACCGTATTTACTGGAAACGAGACATTGCATCTCAGTCTTCAGGGGTGACAACGCATCTGCATTTTGATTCTTAATCGAAGATAAATGTAGATGAGATGTCTATGGGTCACAGCATCTACTTACCATCATCAGGTGTACTGTATTGAGCTCGTTTGTCAGTCTTATTCTATAAAAAAATACACCATATTGCAATACGAAATAGTCAACAACAGAAACTCATGCTAAGCTCTGCAGACAAGCAGACATAGTTTGTCATTCATAATAATACCTTCTTTTTTGAAGTCTGTTAAAAATAAGAAAATGATGCTATATGTTCTTTGTAATACAATTAAAACATTCTAGGTGGGTAGCTCGTACCTACTGACGATCGCTGTATCAGACGTGACCTGCATGACGAAGCCTGTAATAATTAATAAATCTTAAAGAATTGGCAACGGGGAAGAAAGTTTTAATTTAGCCACTTACAATTGATATTGATTCACTTACTGCACTGTTTACTGTACGAGGAAGCACAAGGTCGCTGAGCAAGCTACGGAAAGATGGAGAGGGCAAAGCTCAGAGTTTCTCTGCGTGATTAACTTACAAATTAGCATATGCAGTAGAACCAGAGTAGAATAGAATAGAATAATTTTTATTCAATATAGATCACATTTGTAATTCTTATTGAACGTACATTTTTTACTTTACTACTGGTTCGAAAAAAGCTGCTGTCCTGGGAAGAACCAGCAAGAAACCCAGCAGGACTTTTTTTTAAAGTAAATTTTACATTAATGGTTGTTTATACTATTTACCAAATTTATTTCAGAAACTGCTTGGAAGCGACCATCTCATTCCCAGGGGTTATTATCAACCATGGTTCATAGTGTTTACAGAATGTATATCACTTTTTTTTTAATAAAACTACCTTTGTTTTTGTGAACATAGATAAAATTTTCGTAAATATACTGAGAGGCCAAAGTTAATATATTTATTTCTTTAAATGTATCTCTAAGAGACTCTCTCGGTTTTAGGTTGTAAATAGCTCTAATGGCCCTCTTCTGTAAAACAAAAATATTTTCTGAAACAGCCGCATTTCCCCAGTAAAATCCCATAAGACATTATACTATGGAAATAACTGAAATAAACTAATCTAGCTGTTTCGGCATTAGTGAGACCTCTAATCTTTTTTACAACATAGGCTGCAGAACAAAGATGTTTTATAGGTCCAGACACAAACTATATAGAAACACTACGCGTTGGTCCAGATACCGTAGTGATGGGTCAACTCGAGTTAATTCGAGTTGCGCTTAACTCGAGTTGGATCTCCCTAACTCGAGTTTGGGCTGCTGTACATGAATGGATCAAGTGGGCTAGCCTGAGAGTGAGAGCGCGAATCGTTCGTTATGTGCGCGCTTTGTGTTTCAAAGAGTATTTGGCTACAACCAAAATAAGTTATTATTTAGATATTTATAATAGCTAAGTTATGTAATTTAATTTCTTTTATAAGTTTGATTAATTATGATCATTATAGTAACGTTTGTCATAGACCTATTGTTGTAATACAGGAAAAGGGCGGTTAAGTTGTAAGATACATATATTTTAAATTAATGCCAAATGTAACACTTAAAATAAATATATTGAAATTTAAGTTTCAATTTATTTATTAAAATTTTGACTGAGATAATTAATCTATTGATAGCTTGTGTATCTACATCTTAAAGCTAGACTAATATTGTTTCGTGAAGACTGCTGGTGCTATATAGCTAGTTTTGTTGTTAAATACAGGTACTTACTTTAACTAATATTAAAACCAAAAATACATAAGTATGTGATCGCGAGGGTGCAAACTGGTAGCGATCGCCGAATGGCTAGAGGCACACTGAACCTAAACGTTAAGTTGGAGAGGTCTCGTCTAATGAAGACAACGCTCCGTCCCCCTCGTGCTCTGTTCCAAAGTCCAGAAACCTTTCAGCTCGAGTTACAAAACCGTTTTCAGTACCTAGAAGACTGCAATGAAGTGGACGATATGAATGACAAGCTCTTGGAAACTGTCCATGCGGTCGGAGCTAAGTTCTGCAAGACCCGCTGCAGAAGAACACAAAAAATCTCCGATCACACGCTTAATCTCATGGCTGTTAGACGAGAGATGAAGCTACATTCTTCAACAGATTTGACAGCATACAGGCAACTGAACAGACAGATCTCCAAATGCATGCGGCAAGACTTACGCATCTTCAATACAGCTTGTATTGAAGAAGCCATCGAGCGGAACCAAGGCTCCAAAGTCTTTGCCTGAGATCTGTCTGCCAGAAAGAGCCAACTGTCAAGGCTGAAGACCGAGTGTGGCAGCATCGTTTCCGGGGCACCTGAGATTTTGAGTGAGATTGAGAGGTTCTATGGATAGCTGTACACGTCATCGTTGGAGCCACACGCAAGTGTGAGTAACGATCCAAGAGCGAGTCTTATCCGACACTATTCCGAAGATATCCCGGACGTCAGGCTGAGCGAGATTAGAATGGCTCTCCAGCATCTTAAAAACGGCAACGCTCCAGGCGAGGATGGAATTACAGCGGAGCTTCTGAAAGCGGGTGGAAAACCGGTACTTGAAGTCTTTCAGAGGCTCTTTAATTCCGTCCTCCATGGTGGCATTACAACGGAGACGTGGAGCAGAAGTGCGGAGGTCTTGTTCTTAAAGAAAGGTGACAATGCTCTCTTGAAGAACTACAGACCGATTTCCCTTCTGAGCCGCGTCTACGTGCTGTTTTCGAGAGTCATTACGAATCGTCTCGCGCGCAGACTTGACGAATTCCAGCCTTCCGAACAAGCCGGTTTCCGAAAAGGCTTTAGCACCATAGACCACGTACATACCCTTCGGCAAGTTGTACAGAAGTCTGAGGAGTAGAATTTGCCACTATGTCTGGCGTATGTGGACTATGAGAAAGCCTTTGATTCCGTCGAAATTTGGGCGGTGCTGCAGTCCCTTCAGCGATGCCAAGTTGACTGTCGGTATATCGAAGTGCTGAAGTGCTTGTACAGTAGGGCTACGATGGCTATCCGAGTACAGAACCAGAGTACGAAACCTATCCAATTGCAGAGAGGTGTAAGATAGGGTGACGTTATATCCCCGAAACTCTTCACCGCTGCATTGGAAGACATTTTCAAGCTTCTGGACTGGAAAGGATACGGTATTAACATCAATGGCGAGTACATCACTCACCATCGATTTGCCGACGATATAGTCCTTATAAAATGAAGCATTGAAAATTGTGAGTTTAAAAGATACCTACTCACTATAGGTAAATAGATAGATAGCTCGCCTTTTGTACAAATATTTGGTGCAATAAAGAATAAATAAATAAATAGGATGTTTCGCAGAGTGAGAGTAATATAGAACGACAGTCGTGGAGGCAGTTTACAAACATAAATTGCACAAGGACAAACATCCAGACCCGGAACAATTATTTGTAGGCCTTACAAATACTTGTTCCGTGCGGGATTCGAACTCGCGGCCCCCAGCGCAACAACTGATTGCTAAGCTACTGCGTCACGGAACCGTCGCCGGGTTATAGCTAAAGTGACCATACTTCCCGTTTTGAACGGGACTGTCCCTTTTCTCGGTCACCTGTCCCATTGTCCCCAAATAAAGCTGCGGGACAGAAAATTGTCCCGTAACTCGTTGGATGGAAGTATTTAAAGCCAACAATCTTCAACATAGTTTTTTTAATCGAATATATTTTATGTCTACCTGGCAACAAATGCTCCAGTAGAAAGAGTATTCGTCTGAAAATAACACTTACGGTTCCAGTTTTAAAGGCGATATTGTTAACAAAGGTAACAATAAAAAAAACTTGCCCAGAATTTTATTCTTATTTAAAATTATCACCAATTTTAATAAAGCAAATTTAATCCACTGACAAATGTAATTAATAATTTAAAAAATATGTTGCATTTAATAATTATCGTCTATACCGAATATAATTTTATAGTGAACACTAATTGTATAAAGTTATAGTTTTTAGAGTATAAATAAACCCATGTCCCGTTTTGAGTTAAAAAATAAATGGTCAGTTTAGTTAGAGAGTCGAGTAATAACCCGCAATGCCGCAGATAGGCCAACTTAGACGCCCAGGCCGAATTAGTCGCCTATAGGCCGACTTACCCGACCAGGCCTTATTAGACGACCTTAGACCAAATTAAACGTCCAAATCAAACCAAACCTTACATGCTAATGGTGCTTAATTTTTATATTTGCATTTACTTCAAAGAAAATACACGCAAAAAGCTTCATCGCGCAGTAAAAAACACAACAAATATAATATGTATAACTAATACGAAAGATTATACCCAAAACAAACAAATAATACTACCTATAAATAACCTAATAAGTAATAATATTATAATATTATCGACTGATAAGATGACGTGACCGTGTGTGCTGACCGACGCTCTGACTAACGACACGGGTTTCACGTTCAAGAGCTCGGCCAAGCTCAGCGCTCACTGATTCCAGCAAGCCCGTGGGCAGTGAATACGCCCAGATTTTAAAATAATTTCTTAATAAAATCAAATTTTGGTCTTTTGAAAAAAAAATTATAATAGAAATGTTCATTAATAAATTGCCTATCCATTGGTGTAAATCGCAAAATAAAATAATACTTTCTTTACTTACTTTATCAATAATTATTTCACATTTATGTGGTTTCGTTGTAAGGAGATATATTAATATTTATTCCTTTAAAAAAATTGGATATAGCTCTTATGGAATCAAGATTATGTAGAAATATAATGTGTTTTTTATTTGTTGATATATCTTTTAAATAAAAAGTAGATAGCTCCTAAAAACCGCACAAATAACGACTAGCGCGACATTTTGCTCAACCTGCGCCTTAAGATAAACATGGACAAAACAAAGATTATGTTTAATGTCCATGTCACACCTATGCCGGTAGTTGTTGGGAGCACTAAGCTCGAAGTTGTTGACGAGTATGTTTACCTGGGACAAATAGTCCGACTAGGTAAGTCCAACTTCGACCGAGAGTCAATCGACGGATTCAACTCGGCTGAGCAGCGTTCGGGAAGCTAAGACACATGTTCTCGTCAGACGTACCTCATAACCTTAAAACGAAATTGTACAAACAGTGCGTGTTGCCAGTGATGACTTACGGAACTGAGACGTGGTCCTTCACTGCTGGCCGTATGAGGAAGCTCAAGGTCGCTCAGCGAGCTATGGAGAGGGCTATGCTAACACTTAGGTTTCACTCGTGAGGAAGACACCCCGATTTTCGTATCGGAGCAATTAACACCTAAGAGCTCTAGACTATTCTTTTTGGCAAGAGATCTAGTGAAAACTAAAAGGTTTCAGTTTTGTTGGACATCTTACGGCAAGGTGTACTTGAGAAAAAGTGAAAATTCACCCATCATTCATGTAACAAATGAAGCACAATTGCACCAGCTAACTTTGCATAATGAGGCATGACTATTACTATCATTTCTATCTGCATGTTTTCTGCTTTTTTCTTTAATTTTTTGTTTAAATGGTTTATTATATTTTTACTTCAAAATTAATTTATATTGCTTACAAACTTACATTATATACAAAAAACAGATACAAAACATTCATACACAAACAAAACTCAAACTGTTTAATAAAATTATACGTTTAATAATTAAATCACATATTTACTCTACACATACATATTCACATTACATTTACATTACAAAATCTAATACAAATTCTATGCTAATGACCCAGCAGTTCTCTTACTTCGTCCATGAATAGTTCTCTGAATACACTACAGGAATTAGACGACACAGAAATTTCACAGTCTATAAAATGTTCAATAGATGATTTGTCTTCAAACGCTGTTTTTAAATATGGAAATCTGAATATTATAGCTCAAAATATAACAAGTATATATTATAATTTTGACAGTCTATTAATACACTTAGCGCAACTTAAACCTTGCATTGATATAATAATTTTGACGGAGTGCTGGTTAGATAAAAATAAACCAATTCCCACTTTAGATAACTACTGTTCCTATTCGACAAATACTCAGTTAAATCAAAACGATGGTGTGGTAGTTTACATAAAGAATGTTTACAGAGCACTTGTCAAGGAAATAAATTTATACAAAGCTTCATGTTTACAAATAACTATAAATCAATATACAATTTTAGGTATATATCGTTCTCCTTCCATCACAAAAGCTGACGAATTTATTCACTCTATTGATTTACATCTAAATTCAGTTAAAACTAGTCATATTATTATAGCGGGTGACATTAATATAAATTTATTACCTATTATGTGTGAGCAAAGCTATGAAAGAAATAACAGAAATCTATATCTGACCGCTTTGGCTACAAATGAAATACTTCCAGGCTATCATTTTCCTACCAGAGGATTGCGTTGTTTGGACCATTTTATGCTAAAAATTGATAAAAAAAGAACAACCGCTTTCGTCGCAATTCTCGATACAACTATAACAGACCACAATATGACTCTACTTAGCCTAGTGGGCAACAATAGTTTAAGCAAATCTAATAAAACAAAATCTGTAACTGACTTTAATGCCGCCTTAAACAGCCTACATTTAAAATTTTTTGACGATTTATATTTATATACAGACCCAAATACTCTAACTAATAAATTGATCGATAAAATATCTATTGCATTAGTTAAACACACCAAAATTTTAGCTGTTCCTGGGACAAAGAGATTTATCAAGCCCTGGATGACAGAAGTTATACTTCGATGCATAAGAAACAGAAATGCTATGCAAAAAAAACTAAAACAAGACCCAACAAATGATATATTAAAGATCACTTACCGTCGTTACCGAAATTTTTGTAATAAACTTATTAAAAAACAAAAACGTAAACATGATTGTAGCGTCATTTCTAAATCTTGTAAAAATAATAAAGTCCTCTGGAAAAATATAAATGAAGTTACACAATTTAAAAAAAAGAATGTTTCAAATTCGTGTTTATTAAATATAAAACCTACACCCTAGGATTCAGTTAATTACATTAATAAATATTTCTCCGGAATAGGTAGTTGCCTGGCTGAAGAAATTAAGTCTAAGATGTTATACAGCCCGACTCCTAAATCCACTTCTACTACTGTACTCCTAAACTCTTTTGTTTTGCTCGAAACAGATAATGCTGAAGTAGAGAGGGTGTTGATGAATCTTGACTCTGATAGCGCTTCCGGGTGGGATAAAATTCCAAACAGGTTTTTGAAGTTGGGAAAGGATTTGTTTGTGCCCGTATTCACTTACCTTATAAACCTCTGTTTTACGAGTGGTATATTTCCTTACGCACTTAAACAATCATTAGTAACACCTGTTTATAAAAGTGGAAACAGAGACGATATAAATAACTACCGCCCTATTTCTGTCCTACCAGCTTTGTCCAAAATTGTAGAGAAAATCTTAAATACTAGGATATTAAACTACTTAAATAAATATAATATTTTATCAAATCAACAATTTGGCTTTAGAAAACAACTTTCCACAGAAGACGCTATTCTCACATTAAGCTCTTTAATCGTAAAGAATTTAGATAATGGCAAAAAGTGTATTACAGTATTTTTAGACCTAAGAAAGGCTTTTGAAACGGTCTCTATTCCTGATCTTTTAAAGTGTTTGGAGCTTATCGGCTTCAGGGATACTTCGCTAAACCTGATTTTCAGCTACCTATATGAGCGCACTCAGCGTGTTCATGTGGACGCTGTGTTGAGTGACTTAGGAAATGTTATTTTCGGCGTCCCTCAGGGTAGCGTCTTAGGGCCTACGCTGTTTTTGGTCTATATTAATGAGCTGTGCAAACTTTCTATTCCTCACGGTCACATCTTCTCCTATGCTGACGATACAGCTGTTACTTTTTCGGGAGACACTTGGGAGGAAGTGAAAATGCGTACAGAGTCGGGACTTAAAACTATAGCAGCCTGGTTAAATAACAACCTACTCTCATTAAACACGCATAAAACAAATTATATTTGTTTTGCTATTTGCAATTACACTCAACCACCAGCCAACTTTAGCATTAAAATACACACTTGCCAAGACAGCCTACTTTTTAATTGTGACTGTGCTGTTATTTATAGAGTGGACAAAACAAAATATTTAGGTGTTATTATTGACCAGAGACTGTCTTGGTATAACCATATTGAATTAATAACTGGCCGCATAAGAAAATTAATGTGGATTTTCAAAAAGTTAAGACATGTAACAACCAACGAATTACTGAACAAAGTATATACAGCACTGGGTCAATCTGTTCTTACTTATTGTATCCCAGTATGGGGAGGAGCTTTAAAAACAAGATTCATTGAGGTTGAGCGAGCTCAAAGATCCCTGCTTAAGGTCTGCTATTTCAAACCATACCGATTCCCCACTACTGACCTTTATAATTTGTCTGGTGTCTTGTCAGTTCGAAAGTTATATATTTTATTCTTATTGCTTAAAATTCACAAATCTACTAGGTATGAACGTGACAAGACAAATAAAAGAAGAAAAGACTTAGTTCTATATACCGATCGCTGTAAAACGACATTTGCTTCAGTACAATATGAGAAAAGGGCAGTATACCTACTTATATAATAAAATAAATAAAATCTTAAGCATATATCCATTGCATAGCATAGAAGTTAAAAAGAAAACAATAGAATGGTTGAAAACTTTAAATTACAACGAAACCGAAACACTTTTAGACAAAATTACTTAACTTGTTACACATAATTAATAATTTACTAAATATACCATACCTCAACATGCACACACCACATACACATACACTACACAATCACACAACTAACACCAACAGATATTTTATTGTAAAAATACTACATAATTTTAACTGTAAGTCAAAAATCTATGTGTTACCCAAGTTCTAAACACTAATTTATATAAATGAAAGACGGGAAGAGCGGAGCCTCCTAACACAAGTTTCTTAACTTAAAAGGAGTGTTCCAATAATGTATTTAATTTTAAGTATTACTGGTTTGAGAATAAAGATTTTTTGATTTTTTGATTTTGATATGCTCGGAGTTTCTCTGCGTGATAAACCTAGGAATGAGGACATCCGCAGTAGAACCAGAGTAACCGACATAGCCCAACGGATTAGTAAGCTGAAGTGACAGTGGGCCGGCCATATAGCTCAAAGAACCGACAACCGATGGGGAAGAAAGGTTCTTGAGTGGCAGCCTCGTACCTGTAGGCGAAGTGTAGGACATGCAGGAAGTCGATGGATGCAGGTGGCTCAGGACCGTGCTTTGTGGCATTCCTTGGGGGAGGCCTATGTTCAGCAGTGGACTTATGAAAGGCTGTAATGATGAATGATGATGATGATGTGATACATACTAAATATACGTTTTTATTTCAATTCTACAACATATATATATATATATATATATATATGTTGTAATATGTATATTATGTATGTATGTATTGTAATATGTATATTAATATGTTGTAGATATGTATACTCTGTTTCGTACTGCTAATTCGAGTTGAGGAAGTCGAGTTACGTGAATTTCAACTCGAGTTAACTCAAGTTGTAATTTTTCCAAATTGGCACAAATTCAAATTCAAATTCAAATTTCATTTATTTACAAGAATGTAGTTACAAAAAAGGTGTTGTTGCAATATTAAGGCGCTAATACATTCTACCCACTATTTGGGTGTGCAAATATTTAAATGGAAATAAGTTAATTAAATTACACTACACCAACACTACACAGATTCTTCACGTCACTATTGTTAAACGTCACTAATTCCTTCACAGATTCCGCAATGTAATAAGTTCTTGAATATCATAAAATTGTTTCTCCATTAACCATTTCGTCAGTTTCTTCTTGAATATATTTACTGGGAGATTCTTAAAGTTATCCGGTATTTTATTATATATTGTAATAGTCATAAATATCACACTATTTTTTGCTTGATTTATTCTACATGTTGGAAAGTGCAGTTTATTTTGATACCTCGTTAACATATGCGAATTTACTTCTCCTTTCTTTTTAAAATATTCTGGGTGGTATTTAACAAATAAACATACTTCTCTTATATATATGCAGGTTAGTGTAAGGATACGTAATTTACCGAACATTGGTTTGCAACTGTCCCTTTGATGTAATCCGCACAAGGCCCGGATACATTTCTTTTGTGCTACAAATACTTTCCGCACCTCGCAAGACTGTCCCCAAAGAATTATTCCGTAAGAGAGTATCGACGATATATATGCATGGTAGGCATTTATTGCAGCATTCATAGATACAGTATCTCTTAGGCGACGTAATACGTAAACGAAACGATTTAACCTATTACAAGTATATTCAATATGACTGTCCCATTTTAGACCTTCGTCTACCAGAACACCTAAGAATTTATGGTGTTTTACCTGTTCGATTACTTGATCATTACATTTTATGTCTAGATTAATTTTGGTGCAATTCTTTGTATAATATTGAATTATTTTTGTTTTTACTAAGTTTATTTTCAGATTATTATTTTGTAACCATTTTACTATATTCTCATCATATCACATCTATAAGATACCGTGTACGCGCACCTAAAACCACAGAGTACATTGTATATAGGGAACCTAAAACGCTTCCATTGCAGAGGCGCCAATACTGGTGTATTCATTCGATCGTTCCGCCATTACGCCAGCGACGTTCACTGCGAACATACGTCATGCTAACGCACCGGTGTTTTTAATTTCGCAAAATGACTGTTTGTGCTGTGAAATCATGTAAAAATTACTCTTGGAAAAAAGATAAGGATAAGGACATCACTTTTCATAAGTAAGTATACAATTTTATGGTGTATTTCTTTGTAAACGAATACGAAAGCTAAATGTCAATACAAATAATAATACTGCGCAATGCAATAATATTCGAGTGTTGCCTAGTCTATGACATGTTTTTACCATTTTTTAATGTCACGATCAACCGGAAAGGTTATCTGTATAGGGTTTTAAACGGTCTAATTTTACAGATTTTACCCAACCTATAGAGTTAAACCGTTTTAAGACTTAGGATCGAACTACATCTGGCAGCACGGGATCGCATTTTCCTGTGCTTCTATCCTTTTTGGTCACTCAGAACCGTTATTTATTAGAGCGAGAAAGCGAGCGCGAGTGTGTACTTTCACCCTCAAAATTCCTAATGTAAACCGGTTTCAAAAGTTTATCTATCATTCTTGACAATCCATATTATAAATGTGAAAGTGTGATATTTTTTTCATAGGAATAAGGGTGACAAACGAACACACAGTCCCATAGACATCTACATATATCTTCGATTACGATTCAAAATGCAGATGCGTGGTCCTTCCCCGGTCAAGCCGACCCATTCGTGCTATAACCATAATATAGCTGCAGCATGGCTCTAACCACGTATAAAATGATTTGTTTTTGTCCTTCCTTCACGCAGCAACGGAGCGACGGGTTGACGTGATTTTTGCCACAGAGATGGTTTATGGGCTGGAGAGTGACATATCTTTTTTTCCCGGTAGGATTCCGTATCGTGCCGACTTCCACGCGGGCGAAGCCACGGATGGAAGCTAGTAACAAATATTATCGATTGTTGTGACGTGTGACGGGCGCCGGGGCTTGCCAGAAGTTAGTAAGTTACTGTTGTTATAAGACCTAACAACTGTGGTTTCATATAACAGAGGAAGGGCAGTGCCATGCAGTAATGTGGCACTGCATTTTCCATAGACGTGTCACTTACCATCAGCGCGATTTGCTCGTCCGTCACATAATGACATAAAATATATTTTTTAATACTTACTGACACATACTGGCTGATTATTACGCCAGTGGCGCTTCGAACCGAAAAATCTTGATTTCTTATTTTTTCTACGGAAATGTGTATGTTTTTGTGTAGTTTTATTAGTGCCTGGTATTTGACAGTGTTGGTCATAAATAGTTTATTGATATAAGTAGAGTTGTTACAAATTGTTTTTATTCCCTCCGTAGATTTCCAACTGATCCCGTAATTTCAAGTCGTTGGACTGAAATAATAAGGCGGGCTCGAAAGGAATCCTGGTGGAAGCCTAAAGAAAGGACGTGTATATGTTCAGCTCACTTTCATGTCAAGGACATTTACACAACAAAGAGTGGACGTCGTAGAATTCGCTCAGGGGCTGTGCCTGCAAAGGTATTTGCTACGATGTTTTAAGATTCTATAGTTACAAAAACTCTATAAATACATTAGTTAAATATACATTACGAACGTAAACATCTATTTTTTTTTATTACTTTTAACTGTTATATTTATAGGATTTATACATATCTTCAATAATCTCTAATGATGACGAAACAGAGACGCAAAACGAAGATTCAAATTTAGAGGTTAATTCGGAAGAACTTGTAGAAAAGAACCTGAATGAACCTGTAAGTAAAACCGGTTATATCTGTTATATTATTCTATATTGTAACACCAACCACAATGGCTAAATTAATGTAATGTTTTATTTATCATTTAAGAGTACTTCGACGGGACAAAAAACGGGATATAGTGAACCTGCAATCACAAACCAAGAAGAGGAGCCGGTTAGTAATCTACCTAACTGTGTGTGGTGATAATTTATTAGGCATGGAAATGTTGTTATTAAGTCATAAATGTTTGTATATGTTGTAGGAAACACGGTCGTCGGACTTGGAATCGATTTTCGACACACCACAGGAAGCAAAACTAAGGAAAGAACTCAGAAGAAAAAGCGCACTTCAAATGAAGCATGTTAAAAAAATTAAACTTTTGCAGCAAGAAAATCGTCGTCTTAAGAAAAGAAATGCCTACTTACGACAATTTATAAGATTTTTAAAGAGGCAGCGATTTATTAATCACTAGCTTTTTACCCTCGGCTTAGCTCGCGTGAGCTTGAATTTAGAAACATCATTTAATGCTGTTCCGTGCCTAATTTAGCAAAATTCGTTCACTTTTAGAGTCACCTCGGTGTCTGTGTCTCTATGTCTGTCAAAGATTTTTTTTAATTCTAAAAGACTATTAGACGTAGATGATTGGTATTGGTAATGGATATAATGTGCTACAGGAACACGTGAATATACATATATATTTCTAGAAACACCTACTACATTTATATCGGGCGTATCTTCCGATGTATCTTTAATAAAGATAAATTATCTTGAAATCAAAATTGATTATTATTATTTACGTTTATTTATGTCAACATATTTAGTATGGCCCCAACGATTATATCGGATCTGATAGACAACAAATCCTTGCAATAGAACACCGATTCCTACCAATGATCATTCGCGAGGCTATTGAGATTTAAAAAAAAACATCCTGATTTTAATAGGGAAGATGGCTGAGGGCCCCATAATTAATAAAATTAAATCCAAACTCAAGCATACTATTCTAACTATTACATCAGGCCGTCAAACACCTCAGTTCTCCCGTGACCATGGGTGCTGTAAAGTGCCCAAAACATCGGGAATTAAAAAAGTTTAAATTAAACGCGATAAAATTCTTAATTAAGTAAAAGTAAAAAAAAAAAATTCTTAATTAATTAAAGTAAGTAATAAGGCATAAAGTGAAGTCAATTCTGTTAAAAATTCTGTTTCTGTTAAAAATTACGCTATCAGCGCTGCTAGCGGTGAAAAACGATTTAATGATATCGTCATATGACCATATCATGAAATAGCAACGTGTTGTTTAGTTATTAATACCTTCAAACGACTTGTATTTATTGGTTTGGTCAAGCTATATCATGACATAGTCAACAAACAGTGTTAAATATCACGAAATGATAGACTATGATATATGATTGATTCTACGATCTGGCCACGACATATATAAAAATATTTTTAATAAAATTATAATGTTAATGAAAAATTTTGCAATTATTGCAGACAGACCATTTTTAATCAGTTTACATATAGATTAGTACATAATTGAAATGAAAACCTTATCAAATTTCATATTTTTGATAGACGTCACTATTATATCTATTAAAATTATTACACTTTTAAAATAAAATAACAAAAATACTAAAATACTAAACGTTAGACCTTTTTAATAATTTAAAAATATTATTATTTAAATATATAAATGTAAGTTATTTATATTATTAGCAACTGAAGGCAACATATACTACTTTTCCATTTAATGATAGATGGCGCTGTTTTGATAACTAAATCGGTGTAGTTTCAAATAATTTTACCAAGGTTATAACTATATTTTAAACTTTATTTATAAATATAGTATTTATTTGAAAAACATCAATCATCCCGCCTATAACTAAGATATAATAGAAAATTAACATCCAAAGGAATAAAAATACTTAACCTTCTTTTTTGAAGTTCCGTAATCGGATAAAAAGTAGCCTATAAGTTGCCCGGGTTTACTAACTATCTACATACAAAATTTCATGTAAATCGGTCCAATCGGTGAATCCGGAATACACAGACAGTCAGACAGACAGACAAACATTCTAAAAACCATCAATTTGGCTTCAGACCCCTTTATTTAGTCCCCTGGACTTGTTTTTCAAGAATATCTTAGAATTACAGACACGACTTTTCTACAGATTTATTATATGTATAGATGATATACATGCTCTTTTGTCAAAAAATGCTTTTGCGGCGGATTTGTACAGTAATATGTTAAAAAAACTAAAACATAATAAAAAAAAGCCTATGCCAAGATTTACAGCGAAGTTTAGGAAGTTTTGCCTCACATTAAACTTTTACTTTCCGAGAGCATATATTTACGTCCAAAGAGTATTCAATACTTGCATTTGAATTTTGAAAACTCTGAAAACTCTTGCTACATGGTACCGTAATGTTGACGGTGCCCCAGGTTTCACATCTGAAGCATTTGATATTTAAAAATTAAAATGTCAAAAGAGCGACAACAAATATATTTGTGCCTTAGTAGCTGACGAAATTGCTATACGTCAGCAGAGCTTATGGGACGGAAAACAAAATTAAGGACATGTGGACATGGGCCAGTGGCACGTCAGATAATTCGGTTAAAGCGTCTGAAGCATATGTATTTATGCTAGTGTGTCTTAACGAAAGCTGGAAAATTCCATTAGGATATTTCCTAGTTAATGGATTAACCGCAACGCAGAAGGCCAATTTGATCAGAATGTGTTTGTCTAAATGTCATGAAGCATGTATAAAAATGGTCTCATTAACGTTTGATGCTCACCCCACGTATCTTTCAACAAAGAACTTATTGGGTTGTCAAATAAATAACACAGACAAATTAATAACAACCTTTAAACATCCATCGGCGAATCATAGAGTCGCTGTGTTTTTAAAACTTATTAGGAACCATTTTGAAGATAAAGCAACGTTTTTAGATGAAATAGAAGACGAAGTAAAGTGGTCTTTCACACAAAAACTGAATGAATTACAAGAAAAATCTGGAATACACCTAGCTAATAAATTAACCAGAAAAAGCTTGTAACTCAGCTTCTTAGTATGCTTTGCAGTATTGTAGGAATGACTTGAAATAGATTTCGAAGAAAGTGAGGCGACTGAAATATTTGTGCTAATTTTTAATAATCTTTTCGATGTGCTTAACTCTCGGAGCTTAAAACAATACGATTTTTGTGAACCGCAATTTCCGGGAAATAAAACTCAAATATTTACATTTCTAAACTATGCTAAAGAGTATATAACGAAATTAAATATAAAATCTTCGAGAAAGCGTACTTACGACGAAATGCATAAAAAAATAAATTGATTCTGAAAACTTACTTTTCGGTGCTGAAAACTAAAGCAAATACTGGTTTTTTAGGCATGTTAGTGTGCATAGACAGTTTAAAATACCTTTTTGAAACTTTGATCGAAGAAACTCAAGAATTAAAATATAAAACCACCTACAGAATCAGCCAAGATCATTTAGAACTCTTTTTTGGAGCAATTCGCATGCACGGAGAACATAATGATAACCCAAATGCCTGCGAGTTCAGAGGTATTTACGGAAAACCTTATGTCACTTGGAACTGAAATTGACAGAAACCGCAAACTGCGTACCATTAGAAGAGATCGTAGTTTTAAACTGTTCTAAATCAAAAAGATTCGACAAGGAAGACGAAGAGATTAGTACTTTAGATAGTAGTAGTGATTATACCGAAAAAAAAATGATGAAAGCATAATATTATGCAACTTGCTTGTCCACCTATGCTCTCAGGAATATTATCGACAAATTGTTGGGTATATACTATATAGCCGGATGCATTGTGAGGCAATTGAATCGGAAAATTAAATGCATGCCCTGCTTTGACAGTCTAATAAGTAAAGAAAAATTAGAGTTTCATAAGCTAGTTGGGCTACGTGACAAGGGAGGACTGATGTATTCGTTGATGTATGTTTTACTGTATGCTGGCTGTCAGAGGCAATTTTACGTAAAACTTTAAAAGAAAAGCAAATAACTACAGAAAATGATTATAAACTTCTGATGATTAAAGTAAGTAAAAGTATATTTAACTTTAGTGAAACAGATCACCTTTACGGGCAATATCATGAAAATAATATTTTGAAATTGATAGTGGATGGATATATAAAAATCAGGCTGTTTCATGTAGCGAAGACAGAAAATATTTCCAAAAATATACCATCGAAAAGGCAACAGAACCGAAAACAACTAAAAAAACAACAAATTTCAGGGTTTTTAAATAAAATTGTAGTTTAAATAAATAAATAACGTTGATTTCATATGTTCTTTTATTTTTTTATTTACCTTCCCTTGAATAGCATCTGGTTACAGGTATTCCTGTGGGATCGTTTATTTTTTACAGTATAAAATGTAGCCTATATAGGTACACCAAGTTTTACAAACTTCAGAAAACATCTTCTTCCAGTGGCAGGATTTCATTGATTTCATGCAATGATTTGATCAAGTCATGAAACTGGATCGATATATGAATTTAAAAAAAATTAAACATTTGCTATCTCTTGGCCGAAGTTTACGCTTAACCAAACTTACTTTTTTCTTTTTTGAAAAATAATTAATGTCTTCGTAAAAAGCGGCAATATTTTGTGTTAAACAGTACAAAAGTGTAGTACTCTGTATATATTTAATAATAATAGATTATAAATATATGTTACGTACATAAATATCTACTGTGCTTATTTATTTATTTTAACTGTTACATTAATTATAGGTTTTATTACATATCTTCAATATTTTAGTGCGATGTTCGTACCTACATAAAACACACATAACCAACCATATCCCCATACATACACGCACACAAATGCACACGCCTCGCACACACATTTTATACTCGTAGAATCTACAGGTACGTCAATATGAATGAAATATAAAATCTCCCACATTTATTGGGGAATCGATTCGCACTGTTATTACCGAAGTCACGCACATTAACGCAGCCATAGTATGTAAGATATGCGCGTCACGTGGTACTCACGCACATGAATCAAAGACTGACGGCACTATGAACGGTGCGGTGTGTTAGCATCACGGTATCTGGACCCATAAAACATCTTTGCTGCAGAACTTAGTCTGCTTGCTAGTTTGGATATATGGGGGCCCCACTGAAGCTTTGCGTCGAGAGTGATGCCAAGAAAAACCGTGGATTCAAAAGGGCTCAGTTCTTCCCCATTTAAAAACACTTTGGTATTCAGATTTTTAACATTAGTTGTTGCAAATTTAATACATTTAGTTTTATTTCCGTGTAAATGTAGATTATTAAAGTTAAACCAATGCACTGATTTTGATGTAGCATTATTCACTTCGTCACATTTAAATAATTGACGTTTAAGTTTAAAAACCAAGGAAGTATCATCAGCAAATAATACTATATCATGATTATCCTCTACAAGGGAAGGTAAGTCATTAATATACACTAGAAATTGAAAATGGGCCGAGAATCGAGCCCTGAGGGACACCCATTAGTACAGATGACCCGGAAGAACTTTTACCATTGATAATAATTTTCTGCAATCTATTACTTAAACATAAAATAATAAGTTTAAGCGGTGTGTTCTTGCCACCACAGTTCTGTAGCTTCTTGATTAATGTCTCATGGTGAACACAGTCGAAGGCCTTGGAAAGGTCACAAAATATACCCAAAGCATCCTCTGAATTCTCCCATGCGTATAAAATATGTTTAATAAGCTCAACTCCAGCGTCAGTTGTCGAGCGACCGCTTGTGAAACCGAATTGATTTTTATGTAGTAATTTATTAATGTTAAAGAAACTTAACATCTGATCTAAAATATTTTTTTCAAAAATTTTACTAAATGTACCAACATTACCCACATAGTACAGAAATTGGTCTAAAATTGGCGGGGTCTAATGTACTACCAGATTTAAATAAAAGTATGACTTTACTATATTTCATTAAATCAGGAAACACCAAATTCGACGCTTGTATTAAATATAGTGGCTAGATAAGGTGCTATTATATCTATTATAGATAAAATAACTTTAACGAAAATCCCCCATAAGTTTGCCGTTTTCTTAACATCAATAGTTTTAAAATATTTAACGATATATTTTGGCAGTACTCTATGGAGTTTAAAAGTATTTGAACAAGCCCATAGAAACAAGCCTTTACATTTTTTTTAAACAATGATTCGGCGACAGTAGGAGAATTTAATGATTTTGTTGTCTAAAAAGGAACATCAGTAAAATGTTTCTCAAAAGCCATAGCAACTTCTTCATCAGATTGAGTTAAGTTATTGTTAATATTCAATTGAAAATCCGAGTTGTGCGGTTTGACCTTGCCCGTTTCACTATTTATTATTCTCCGGGTCATTTTATTTTTGTTGGATGCGGTTTTGATTTTGTTGCTTAAATGTAAAGCCTTAGCTGTGGAGCACACTTTTTAAATATTTTAGAATATGTTTTTACATAATCTCTAAATATAACGCTATGATTATATGATCATTCATTATAAAGCACGTATAACCTTTGCCTACTTTTATAAATTCCTATTGTCGCCCATTCATTAAATGATTTGAGACTGTGTGTATGATAGCCCAATGGATTAGTAACCTGAAGTGGCAATGGGTCGGCTATATAGCTCAAAGAACCGACTTCCGGAAAGAAAGGTTCTCGAATGGCATTTTCATAGCAATAAGCGAAGTGAAGGGCTCCCCCCACTTAATGGAATGACGAACTGGTAAGGAATGTAGGCAGCAGTGGCGTAGTTACCGTAGGGCTAGTGCCCAGGGGCCCCAAACTCAAAGGGCCCTTTATTTTTTACAAGCTTCCGCCCGCAACTTCATTCGCCTAGTATGGATCAACATTGAAAATTATCCCACAGGATTCTTTCATCGAGATAAAAGTATCCTATGTCTTACCCAGCTTTAAATCTATCCGTGTGCAAAATTTCATCTAACTCCATCCAGTAGCTTTCGTGAAAGCGCAACAAACAAACATACATTCACATTTATAACACTACTAAGAAGAACGATTAAATATTATCTGCCGCGTTACACATAATACTCAGTAGCAAGTAGATTTGCTTTGTCTTGCAGTGGGCGATAAGGAACTGAAGATGAAATAGTTTTGCACCTTTAAAGTATTCCATTTAGTTTAAACAGGGCCCCAATCTCATTTTTGCCCCAGGGCTCTTTGTTACATAGCTACTCCAATGGTAGGCAGTCGATGGAAGGAGGTGTCTCAGGATCGTGCTTTGTGGCATTCTTTGGCTTTGTTCTGCAGTGGACTTGTGAAGGCACGTATGGCAATTCATAATGCTGTGTTAGTACCCACTTTAATGTATGGTAGTGAAAGTTGAGTCTGGCAGAAGAAGCATGAGAGTAGAATAAATGCTGTAGAAATGCGTTCCTTAAGGAGTATGCTAGGGCTGAATCTGAATGACAGGGTGAGAAATAGTGTAATAAGAGAAAAGTGTGGTTTGCAAGATGACGTTGTGACAAGGATTAAGAAAGGAATGCTTCGGTGGTTTGGTCACGTAGAAAGAATGAACGAGGAAAGAGTGACAAAGCAAATTTATGTTGCAGAAGTGAACGGCAGGGTCGGGAAGGGACGCCCTAGACGAAGGTTTATCGACCAAATCGGCGATACATTAAAAATGGGCCAGATTAGGAGTACCCTTAACCGACGAGCGTGTATGCGTAGATATATGGATGTAAAAGAGGCAAGAGAGGTGTGTCAGGATCGCGCCAAATGGAAGTCCGTAGTCTCTGCCTACCCCTCTGGGTGACAGGCGTGAGTGTTTATGTATTTATGTATGTATATGGACTTGTGAACGGCTGTAATGTTGATATTTTGAGGTAAGAAGGATAGGAAAGATTGATGAGAGCATTATAAAAGACCTCTCTCAAATATGAATTTGAGACATCATGGATAACAGCTCCAATGAGTGTAGTCAGATTGCAAGGAGCTACTTTCCGTAACTCCAACGTCTGAAGCACATATTTTGCGTATGAGCGATGCGTGAGGAATATTGTAATTATTTGAGTCGTGAAATCAGGAAGAATTTCAGCAGTTCCTTGATGTTGCCGACGACCCCGGGGAGCGACCTCGACGTGCCAATATGTTTAGCCCTGTATGTGGCGACCTCCGGATAAACCAGTAGCACAGAGGCCGCCGTTTATTCCTCTCTCATACATGCCCTGCACTGGGAACCGTCTGTAAAACCTATGGTGAACAAATGCTTGTTATAAGAATCAGGGTCAGCACTTGATGCTATCCCAATCTGTGGTTTATTTTTATTAACACCTTGGATGTAACACCATTAAATGCGGACAGGGCTTCCTTAGCTTGTCTGGAACATTCTTGATTTTTCCAAAGTAGAGCGTGTAGATTATTATGTTTACATACCAGTGACAATAACTACCCAAAGAGAATCGGTATAATCGGTTCGACAACAACATAGCTGACGAGCTGGCCAGAGGAGGTTCGGCGTTTTGGCCATTTATTCATAGTAAGGTCACATAGTTCTATTTACATACTTCAATTACAAAGCATAACGTTATTTTCCTTTTATAAATTTCATACGGTTATGGGTATGAAATAAAATACTTAGCATTTGTCCATTAATATTTTATTCATTCGTAACTTAGCTAGCAACACGTATCACTACCTACAACTACCCACTATATTTACACAACAATGTACAGAGCGCACCCGCGCGACTAAATGCTGCGCGCACTCTGCTCTCATCCTCGCACACATTTTGTATGTTTGTGAATATTTAAATAAATTAAACGTCCTCTCTGTGTGCGAAAAAAATTGACAGTCGTAGGATGCACGCCAGAAGTGAAAACTTCTGTAAACATTTTTGTAGATATGTATCTATCTGAGCATGACGACCACGCGAATTCAGTGCTTTTTCCCAAATGTAGCCAACGTGCCTAAAGAAGTTTTCACTTAAAAAAGATGATATTCAAACAATTTACTTCAGTGGTCTAGCTATAGGGATTTATTTATTTGGACTTGAAGTGAAAAAATACCTATCTACCCACATAGGATAAAATCCTATCAATTTAAAGCGTAAATAGAGAAAAAAGAAAACAATTTGAAATTCAGGATATTGGAATTCAATTTTTCTTTAATTATAGACCCTTAATCGACATTGTAAGATTTAGCGAAATTTCCCCATAGCCAAGTAGTATAAAATACTTGAACGATTTTACTTCAAAATTCAAACATTACTTTGATTGATTGCATTTCGAACAGAAATTATGATTCCATGTTAAGAAATGGAGAGGACAAATGATATAAGAAATGGTTCCTTTAAGATATCACGCACTTGCATGGTCACTTGTGTTGAAGTTAAGCAAGTGAGTGGTCGTGTGCGCGAGGCTGAGAGCAGTCGCGGCGCTAATACTAACCGCACCACGTTACACTCCACGCCGCGGTTTGTCTCAGCGACCTTAAGTACAATTCACTGACGGGGACCGCTACGTTCATCGAGGCGATGGCCTTACTATAAAACAACCCTAGAAATTGATTGTTATGTGTATGTAGAGAACACGGCTTTCTAGAACTTTACTAATATAATAATGTAAAGTCACAAATCTGTATCATATTTAAAACAGATAATAAACAGTAAGTACACATATTTGCTATTGGCGAAAGTACATCCGGTGGTACTTTTATTACGATTTTAATTGATTAATAAATAAATCAATTTTTTTTTAGAAAAGCATTAAGCAATATAATATCAGTTACTATTGGAAAATTTGCCATATGTCTTAAAGGAAAATAAGTCCCACTGCTTCTTCGCCTTAGCGGCTCAGTAAATATTAAATAATACTACGTATTACGTAAGTGTATCCTTGACGAAATCCTACACTAGGGATTCTTGGTTTGATAAACGTAATAAAGTTACATTACATTATTAATGATTTCAAAAATCTTTTACTGACCATGTTTAAGTCGGCTACATACATTTCGGGATACAGATTCGGGATTGCGAACGCAGCAAGTCCATATAAATTCAAGGACCCATCACACACCAGTAGCTTTCCGTTCGAAATTTTGCGGGCATAACGGGATTCCGAATGTATGTGGTCGACCCGTTCGGAATTCCGAAACGGAATTCCGAAACATTTTTCCGATTGTATGTGGCCGGCATGAAAGAATAGTTAAAAAACACACTTGTTACACCAAAATAGTACTTCTCACAAACCAACCCATCACATCGCCTCGACAAACTAACGCGGTCCAATCAAAATCTTTGAATCAATAAATTCCATTGCTACACCTTTTTGCGAAGCAATTTCGAACACTATTGTATGTTTGTTTGTATCCAAAGTCTTATTGTCAATATATATCACAAGTCGCAGCGCACAACGGGCCCCGAGCCCCCTCCACAAACAACGGAAGACGAAGACATTTTATTTAAACCTACAAAATACGTGTAACAGCGATAAAATAAAATAAAACATTACAAATATATCGGAACGAAATAGAAAACAGGATTTGCTTGAGAGATTCGGCCGGTCTGTTTGTCTGTCCTTGCAATTTCACTTGTAACAACTCACTGGCTTAACTATAGTTCGCGAAATAAACTTAACAATACTGAGATTTAAACAAAAGCGGTGGTCCGACGGAATTTCATCGATGGGGCTTAGTGGCTATTGAACAATTTTTACGCGATTCAACATTCGCTATCGAATAAATAGTGCGTATTGAGGAACTTAGCTTTGAAGGCTGTCGTCGACGACACACGTGTCCGACAACATCAGACGTGTATAACGACATCAAACGTGTTTGACGATATTAAACGTGTATGACGACATCAAACATGTTTGACGACATCAGACGTATTTGACTACGTCAAACGGGTTTGACGACATCAAACGGGTTTGACGACATCAAACGGGTTTGACGACATCAGACGTACTTCATAGACATCAGGTTTGTTTGATGACGACGTCAAACCCGTTTGAGATGATCAGATTCTATTGACGTCAGACGTGTACGACATTTAACGACATCATCAGGTTTGCTCATAGAACGTCCGAGCTGTAAGACATCAGACAATAGTGCCAACGTCAGACGAGTTCGATGGCAACCTTGTCAACCGGCGTCAGACGAGCTTGGCGACGGGCTCGTTGTGGAACTTGGCGAGAGTCTTCTTTACACGAAGGGCAGTGAGCCGCACTGGCGGGTTGGCGTGCCAGCACTCTGCCATGGCCGCAGACAACGCTGCCAGAGGCTCAGATGCCAACCAACGCGACGGGATAATAGGCCTTATCCCTTTCGCTACGATGATCGCGTGCATATCCTCGAACGAGGGATCCGGTGGGACGTGTTCATAATACGGTAGTGCGTAGGCGTCCACATACTGTGCCTTGTCCCCAGTGGCGCAACGCCGGCACATCTCCCACAGCACCAATCCCAGCGAGTACATGTCGGCCATTTTGAACGCCTCGAAGTTGCCCACGTCCAATTTCTCGTCGAGGACCTCGGGCGCCATGTATCGCCGTGTCCCGACGCGAGTGTTCGGCGCTATATCCACTTCGTTCCTCTCCGCCACGTATCTGACTGCCAGGCCGAAGTCCGCGATCGCGCACTGCCCGTTCCGTTTTACCAGTATGTTTTTGCTTTTGATATCTCTATGCGCGATCGCCGGCTTGCCTTTCGTTCCGAATATATCCATGTGTAGATGAGCCAGCCCGCTCACAATCGAATAGGCCATGGTCAGCAGCGAGTGCGTATCCAGAACGACTGTTTGCAAGTAGTCGTGCAAGGAACCGTTCTCGTGGTAGTCCGTTATGAGGAGCATCTGCGTCCACGAACCCGTGCCTTTTATGTCCGCGGCTATGAAGCCGAGGATGTTTTCGTGGCGCATCAAAACCGTCTGATAGATCTCCGTCTCGCGGAACCAGGACGCCTCCTCCGTCGTGAAGAACACCTTGACTGCGACTTTCTCGCCACGCCACCTAGCCAGCCACACTTCACCGTAGCGTCCTTTACCGATGGATTCCACCATTTGTATCTGTTTGGCGACGGTCCGCTGAACGAGGAGTGGGAGTCCGGAGCCCGACCCCGAGGTGATTTCCGTGTGATGGGACACTGCGGGGGGAGAGGGCGGCCTCTTGCAGCCGCGTCGGCGTCTCCTGAAGAGCAGGAGGAAGGCCGCTATGAAGGCCACGAGGGCGACACAGAGCGCGATGGCTACGAGCAGCGCGGGCGCGGGGGGCGCGGCGGGGGCGGCGGGGCGCGGGGCGGGCGGCGCGTCGTCGGGCGGCGGCTCGGCCAGCTGCGGCCGCAGGCGCCGGTTGCACAGGTCCGCCTCTGAGCAGCACTCGATCACCTTCGGGTGCTGATGTGGCACTTGTGAGCTCTTGCACTGAAAAAATAAAACGTACGTTAGTATTCGTTGACGACCTATGAAGTATTCAATGGAACTAGTTTTTACAGATTTTACAGTTATATGAATTTAAAATTAGTACTTTTTTTTTAATTTACACTGAAGTCGGCCGTAGTTAACTATGGCATTGTGACGTCGAACACCTCAGTCCCCCTCTTTACTATGGGTGCTGTAAATACTCAGTGCTGTAAATATTGTAAACGTCGGAAATATAAAATAAATTAATAAAACGCGATAAAAATCCCTATAACCTAGCTTCATATAATGTGTAGTCTTCGCGTAAACATATAAAATCAATATGACCTACAAAGTAATATATTGATGCGACAATAGCTTAATGGTTAAAGATGCAGAATGCAAATTCGGATACTGTCGTGAACCATTTCTAACACAAGCATTTTATCTGGAATGTTTATCGGGAGTATTATTAATTTAACAGAATTCCTTTAAAAAAAATAAGTACTGATAACACTATGATGGGTACGTAGTAGATTCTCTGTTCAAAATCCACCTGAGTTGGTAAACCCAACTTGCCTTTTCCTAGTTTTAAAAGAGCCTGGATTAATAACAACAAGAAATCTGAAATATTTCATCCTGCCCCTCAGATGTAAATGATAGTGTGGCATTTCTTTGTTTAGTAGAGAAACCACTTACCTACCATACTGTGCGCTATTAGATAGTTATTCAATTATTATCAAAAATCGTTACTACAAGCAATATCAATAATAAAAATACTCAATTCCTGTTACTGACCAGTAAAACTAAAGGCCGATTATATTTCTCATAAATTTAAAAAGCATTAAGATAACGTTTGTGTGTGGTCCATATTAAGACGTTACTTTGGTGAATTTGGACTTGTACTTACATTTGGACGCCAAGCTGAAATAGCTTTGTTTGTGAGACAAACTAAAGATCGCAATACAAGTCTTAATATTTAGAATTAGGTGCAAGTGTTCTCACTAATCACGAGTACATTATGAATTTCAAACATTGTCAGTTTGCGTCTTTTGTTGTGACGTTGTTTGCATTTGAATACAATTGAACAACTTTAAAATGACGTAAATAGGTCACAATATTTGCAAGGCCTAAACAGATTCTGTTATCTACCGAGTCTAATTAATTACTGTGTGGTTTTTCTTGTTTAAATACTTTCTTGTTTAAATACACGCAATTCTTGTCAGTTGGGAGTTTAAACAAGTGTTCTTTTTCAAAAATGCCGACTCGGGAATTTATGGAACATCGAGACTTGTAAGTTAATAAGTTTTGTTAAAGACCAGTTGCTACTTTATAAATTGATTTTGTTCTTTTGTACCGACTTCAAAAAGGAGGAGGTACTTAATTCGACTATGTTTTTTTATGGGTGAACCGATTACGAAGATTCTTTTTTTATTTGAAAGTTGGTGCTTCTCGTGTGGTCTCATATAAATTTGATCAAGGTATGACCAATAGTATTTGAGTTATTCTTAATAATTTAGATTGAAGTCGGCTGTACAAAATTTTTAATTTTAAATTATTTTCTTTTAAATATTGTTCTTTTTTGTCAAATAAAATAATGATTTCAATAAGTATTATGTAATAATCCATATTGAATAAAAATCATTCTATTCTATTCAAAACGTTATAATTTATTTACAAGTTAAATTTCACTACCTTGATTTGATTACGTTGACTGACTGGTTTCTTGTTGGTTCTTCCCAGGACAGAGGTTTTTTTTTCCAAACCAGTGGTAAAAGTTAAAAATTACTCAATAAAAATTACATGTAGTCAATATTGAATAAAAATTATTCTATTCTATTACGGTACACAGTCTATTGTGACGCCCTTCTTATTATTGGTTAAGTCCATATTCAGTTGTTGACTACCAGTTGACAAAATAACTATCCATCACCCTATTTCGTGCCGTGGCGCTCGTAATGGTCGTCCAAGGGTTATGCCAAGGAAATCTAATTACTTTGATATAGATAGCGGTCTAATCGTTTTTATTTTTATAGAATATGGTTGACAAAAGACGACCACAGATTCCACGTGATGGTAAATGGGTGCTGTGGCGACAACTACATATATCCTCAGTTAAGATTTAAAACGCGTTTTCACCGCTGAGGCCTAAGAACCGTTTACGTCAAAGGTACGAAACATCTGGTGGTAGTGCGATCGTCAATCCAACTGACAAGCGTGATGAAGACAAGGTCAAGGGCCCATGTCCAGCAATAGACTTTAACGTGATGATAACTAATAAAGGTGACGTAGGACTGAACGAACTAAGTTTTGAGTTTTCTTCCTAGCGACGAATTCTTTGTAGAATTGTTTACCACCGGCGATTTTTCCGGATTGATACGACTAAGGCACCTTCAAGAAACAAACGTACTCCTTTTTAAAAGGGCAACAACGCACCTGCAATTGTCTTGATGTTGCAGTTGTTTATGAGCGGCGGTCAACACTTGCCATCAGGTGAGCCACATGCTCGTTAGCCCCCCCCCCCCCCCCTCTCCCTTCTACTATAAAAAAATAAGGCCGTCGTGGACAGTAACCTGCATGAAGCCGGACTCGTCCGGCGGCAGGCAGCCGGCGGTGCGCTCGAGGTCGAGGCGGCCGCCATCGTCCAGTACCTCCTCGACGGTGGCGAAGCAGTAGCCGCCGGGTTGCGTGGTGCACGTGCCGTTCGCCGAGCCGTCGGGGCACGCGCTCGCGCCGGCGCACTCGCACACTATGCCCCGACCTGGAAAAACGTCACGTGCAACTTAGCAAACATGTAGTGTAGCCCCCACCACAACATATATTCCTGTTAAGTTTATAATAAGAGAGTAGTGTAATTAAAGTCTCATTGACACCCTTCCTACATTACATGGCGACCCTGCCACTATTAGCAAACTTATAGCCGTGGTAGCTTAGGGCTTAGGGATGAAGCAGCACGGGATCGTTCCCCGCCACCACGAATGAAATAATTAGTTGCAATTTTGTGCTGATTAACCACGTGCGCGGCGGTTAAGTAAAACATTGTGAAGATACCTGCATCTTCGTCTTGTATTATTATTATTAACAAATTCCCCGTCCGTGAAAAAGACAATACTTAAACATTAAAAATGTTCATATGACTGACGGGACAGTGAGATAGTTAAATATTTCGAGGACTTGTGAAGTCTGCCAGCACGCACACGAGCAGCCCGCCAGACTAATTGCTATAACCCTCGCAGAAGAGATGCCTGTGCCCGAGCAGTGGGACTGTGGGACGTACGCATAGGTTGCAATTACTTTTAACGTTAGTAAACCACGCAGTAATTGTTAAATGTTGTAGCCAAAGTTTAATCTTTTAATAATATGAAAACAATTTCAAAATGATTGGACACTCCACGACACGTCAACATACAAGACTAGAGACGGCAAGTTTTTGAAAATCCGGAACAGTTGGCGAGTCTAGTTAAGCCTATAACTTTTTGAAAGGAGGAAAGCTAATAACTAATATTAATTCACTATATCTTAGTACTAATTGTAAACGCAATAACACCAATTCATTGTCCACACTACTATTAACGTCCACTAATCGAGTGATAATGTTGACTACCTACTAAATTTAAAAGACATTAAAGTTGTTCTAATTTAATATTAATTTCCATAAACAAAAATGAGACTGTAGCCAACTTCAACCAAAGACGGCCACAGATGCATTTTCACATCACAGGACTGAGATGGGATGCCTCACACACCAGTGTAAGCACTGTTATGTGGTAGAGCCATGCTGCAGCTATATTAGTAGTATAGTTGTAGCACGAATGGGTCGGCTCGACCGCAGAAGGACCACGCTCTCACAGAATACCAGCGTAAAATATCAGCTTAACACTGCTGTGTTTCGTATGGTGAGTGAAGAGAACCGGAGACCCATTTTACTGGAAAAGAGGCATACCATCTTAGTACTCACGGGTGACGACGCAACTGCATTTTGATTCTTTATTGAGGATAAATGTAAATGTCTATGGGTCACAGCAACCACTTATCATCAGGTGGATTGTGTGCTCGTTTGTCACCCTATCATATAAAAATAAGTAGAAAAAGAGTCGTACCACTCAGATCTTTTTCGTAATTCCCATTACCGCTTCTTACAAAATCCATGAGACGTAATTAGGTGATGGATTCTCTTACGGCGTCACCAAACGGTAAGTTGCACAATGTTACATTTCTCTCCCAGAATAAAATCTAGTCAAATAGAGCGTGAACAACCTAAACAAGATAATGCTGACAACATTGTGTTAAATTAAGCAGCGTATTTGAAACAATCGTAGCAAGTGTACTGGCGCGAGCGCGCCCGCGTCGAAAATATTTACACATCGCACTAATCAGTCACACACACCGACGGATTGATAAATCGTTCCAAGTGGAACGAGTAGATAAAGACAGCACATCAAATTCTCCGTTACACATTAACGAATTATAACATGCGATCAAACTTATTAGTTTTTTTTTATGTATGCAACAAGAATGGTAATAATGGAAGATTGCTTTTTTTTATGGGATGAGGGTGACAAGCGAGAACACAGTCCACTTGATGATAAGTGGTTGCTGTGGCCCGTAGACATCTACACCTATCTTCATTTGCGAATCAAAATGCAGATGTGTCAGCCGTGAGGACTAAAATGGAATGCCTTTTTTCCTGTACAAAGGGTCTCCGGTTCTCTACACTCACCATACGAAACACAGCTGCATTAAGCTGCTATTTTACGCTGGTATTCTGTGAGAGCGTGGTCCCTCCCCGGTCGAGCCCACTCATTCGTGCTACAACTATACAATTAATATAGCTGCAGCATGGCTCTACCTCTACCACGTATTGAAACGTATTGTTAGTGGTGATCACACGGCAGGCTACAGCTTTATTATGGTTGCAGCACGTATAGGTAGCCACGATCAGCGAAGAAGCTTAGATAGATTTGTAACGTGAAATAGCATAATGGAGCTGTTAAATAAAAGTACTTTTACAGATTTTATCGCTTTTTAACTCTTTTAAATCCCGACGTTTCGGGCGCTTTACATCACACATGGTCACGGAGATTTTATCGCGGTTAATTTAACTTTTTTAACACTTTGGATATAATTAAATTCCAGCCATTCATCCCAGCCATCTTTTCTATTGAAATTTTTAAGAAGATGGAAGGATCCTACCATCTGCTTGGTACTCCGTAATATAGGTAGCCTTCGCTAACATCAGGACGTCAAACACCTCAGTTGCCTCCCGTGACCAATGGTGTTGTAAAATACCCAAACCGTAAACTTAGTTTATTTTAATATGCAGTTACTAGTACTCTTGTAATTTTAAAATGTTCTACAGATAGAAATTTAAAATCCGAATGATAAAAATTTTAATCGTAATAAAATGCAGTTTTCTGTTGACTTCAACATGGAGGAGGTATTCAATTCAACTGTACGTTTTTGACTGATGTGTGTTACCTCATAACTTTAACGATGATTCTTTTTTTATTTGAAAGGTGGTGCTTATCATGTGGTCCCATATAAATTTGATCAAGGTCTGACCGGTAGTTTTTGAGTTATCCTTAATTTATATTGAAGTCGGTTGTGCAAAATTTTCAATTTACCGATCAACTTGACTAACCGATTTAACTTGACTAAAAACTTGTAGTTTTTAGAATTATATTGAAAAACTCTAGACCGATCTCAAGACAAACAACAATTATGTTAACCACTCAAACACAAAGTATTTGCTACAAAAGATCCGTTTTAATGTCCAATCAGAAGTAAACATTTTAATGTTACACCTTTACAACATACATATAAGCCAGAACAATAAAATTACATGTAACGACATCTACTTACATAAAGTGCACAACAATTGCATTCGAAACTATCCTAACTGGCGTAATGTCTATTTACGTTATGATCAATTAAAGATAAGATAATAGTACTATATAAAATTAAACGGCCATAAAACCAAAGCCTGTAAAATAAAATGATCCGGATATTACTCGACACGACATAATAAAGAAGTTATTGTTAACGGATTTATTACCAATGGAAAATACGAATAGTAATTATTACAATTCGAAATGAATTACGAGCCACAATCGGCTGGTGATCAATTGAATATGGCCTATGGACATTTGCAAGCAACATATTAGGTAAAAGAATATTGACCGTCATATCTAAGGACCAAAATTAAATGCCTAACAATCTGTAATGCTCACTTACCCTCAAAACCAGATAACAATAGTGAGCAAACTGCTACGTAACGACAATAATAGATAAAAAGATGATACCTAGGATTCCTAGAGAGGGGATCCTGAGGAGGGAGGGCTGCTACGTAACCTTAAGTGACTGCGAGGAGGTTTTTCTATTGCTCTCTTTAGACTACTTCAAATTTAACTAACGCTTAATCAAGTTAAAAAATGAAATCATAGTTTTATGCATTTAAGGGCTATTTAACATTCGTATAAACATTGAAACACAAATCTACACTAGTTTTAAAAGTTTAAACCAGTACGGGTAAGAACTGGCCAGATAAATCTTAAGTTTGTTTTATGTTTAATTAATATACTATGGATTCAATCGAGCTGTACTACACACATTAAAATTTTGTCTAGTTTAAAATGAGAAGGTAAGGTCTAAGATAGCTAATATGCTTAGGTCTTCGTATGTTTTTAAAAAGGTAATCGGAATTGGAAAATGGTGGGATGCCTCCTCTTTGTCTATTGTCAAATCAATATGTAACATAAATTTTTATGTGCTTGACGGAATTTGTAATCATTTTACATTATTTTTGTAATGAGATGCAGCAATGCAATCGTATTACTAGTAATTTATTAGGAGATGATAAACAGTTACTTAAAAGAATTAATTATTTCTTAACGTATACACTATTTAGATATATTTTGTTTGTATTCTATCTATCAATATGACCAGTTTTACACGTAACTTAAAAACTATAATGCTATCATAAAAACAACATTTAGTCAAATTACTATACTTACTATTACTTATACGTAATTGTTTTTTTTTATAGGATAGGGTGACAAACGAGCATACAGTCTACCTGATGGTAAGTGATTGCTGTGACCCATAGACATCCACATCTACCCTCAATAAAGAATCAAAATGCAGATGCGTTGTCACCCGTGAGGACTAAGATGGAATGCCTCTTTTCCAGTAAAAAGGGTCTCCGGTTCTCTACACTCACCATACGAAACACAGCAGTGTTAAGCTGCTATTTTATGCCAGTATTCTGTGGCTTCTGGGGCTCTACCACGTATTGTAAGGAAGTAGGTAGCCTAGTCTTCAAAATATGCTTATAAAAAATTTACTAAATAATCTATGTATATCATATTATAATCGTCAACTATTTTTAAGAAATACTTACACTTACTTTAAATATTTATAAATTAAATTACGTCCACAAAGAACAATCCAGTACACCTCATAATTGTGCTTTCAAATATTTTCCATAACAAAAATTTACTCATTACAGACAATAAATTGTAATCAGTCGATGGAAAGATCTCAAATGCAGAGTATCAAACATTTGTGGCACACATCTTAATCGTGCAGTTAATAGTTACTTAATCATATATCACGTATCATATGCGTGATACAATTAAACTAGATATTATATGATATTTCAGATTACTTTTCGTGATGTGGCATCCTATAACCAAGGATGTAAAAGGGAATAGGTACACAATTTCTTCAAGTACTAATCTCATTTTTGAGATTGATAACGAGGCTAAGGAAATCGATCGGAACACGGACCAACGGAAAATGCAAGCGAAGACGCTGAACCAAAATTTCATAGAGCAGCAATGGGGAAGCGTTTGTTCTTACCATTGCCACCTTGCCATCAGCACAGAATTCACCATCTCGTTTACCCTGCTTAGGAACGTCGTTCATAATCATCATTCATTCTCATTTTCTAAATAATGCTAGTATCAAGGCCATTATTGGAAGTCTATGCTTAGCTGTGGATGTATCAATGACACAAATCACTGATATTAATTCACGGACTAATTCTCATCTGCAATGCTTGAATTTTCGTATGCGTTTCATAATTTAGTTTTTTTTTTTTCGAATAATTGAATGTTAATAAATAATTAGCGATACGCATAATAAGAGCAATATAGCAGTTTCTGAATAAAATTTGGTACAATAAATTAGTAAACAATCTTAACTTTCGATATCCAAAATTAAAAACAACCTTAATACTCGTACAGTTGTCAAAGTTAATATAAATGCAAGATAATAACTTAGTGTAGGGAAATGTTTACCTGACATGACTAGATTCAACATTAATAAAAATATAGATAAAAACTATGTCTTCTTTCAAACAGGTTACGTCAACGAAAATATGATCTTTTGTGGTACAGTATTCTAAGCCGAAAAATTGTACAAACCTTTCATTTGACCTTTAAAACGTATCTCGTTATTTATAAATAAAATCAGGTCTTTCCTTTTGAGATTGCTAAGACAATCTGCAATATGACAATTTAGCCTTGTTTGTTGAGAAAGATCAACGCAACGTGATTTTTTTAAATGGGGATAGATATTTCCGAAAAAAAAATAAAACAAATTTGATGAACCAGAAACTTAGTTATATTATCTTTAATTAAAGGGAAATTAAGACTCGGAAATTTAAACTAATTAAAATCTCTATAACTTCGAGCTGCCTATTAATAACCAAGTCGCCTCGTATAATGTAAGTAAATCTATAATAGTCTAGCCATTATGTTAAATATATATACGTTTAGAAATATCATTTAGGACGAGCCATTGTGTAGTTTTTTGACGGTCCTCGGTCAACAGGTACCCGGACGAACTCAGATTTAATATGTAGGGCTGCAGCGCCACAAAGGGCTTAAATTTCACAATGTAAGCACAGGTATATTTTTCTATAATAGACATCGTTATACAGTCTATTCAAATTAATTAATTTATCAATAAACTAGCATTATTTTAGATTTATTCGTTAGCGAACACCAATTGGGTTAAGTTGACGGTAATGAAAATTTGCACTAAAGAAATTAAAAGTTAACATATTGCCGTAAAAGGCTGAAAATAACTTAGTCGAGGTAATCGAATGTTGCCAGTCAGGAAGTAACTCTAGTCCGAGTGTGCGGTTACAAATAAACACATTAGCGTGGCGACGACAGAGATAGTCGCGATAGCTTGAATAATCGTTTTAAATTACCTGATTAACATTCAATCAGTAGGAATCAGTGAAACGGAAAAACGTACTTGCACAGAACAGCGCGAGTTATGTCTAACTAATCTTTACTTACTCGATGAAAATGTAAAACGACAAGGACGGGAAACGATGAATAATTCAACCCGTGCATCCTTCCACTAAACAAATCCTCTCAAAACCAGACACTTCGCCACTGAACACTGACGTTTGAAACCAAATGGAAATGACAACATTGAAACAACTGCATAAACAAAACCCTGAAACACTGAATCGTTATCGCTGCACTGCGGCGCACTCGATGGGATATGCAACATCTGCGTGCACACAACGCAGCATCTAGATTTACGAACTAGTTTAGCATAAGGTATCGTACTTAGTCTCATGTCGGTGAGCGTCCGAGGGAGGAGCGGCCTCGCGTTCGTGCTATCATTTAAATATAACTTTGCACCGACACCGCCGTCTGTCGCCGGCTTTATTTTTACACTTGGAAGATTGTACGCGATCGGTCACAAGGCACGCCGTCTCTCGGGAGACGTTACACTCGATCGATGCGTCGCGTCCGTCCCGGTCGACGGTTGCGAGGCGAATGAGTGCGCCCGGCGTCCCCCTGGGCTGGCGCGCTGCCCCCCTCCGCGCGTGCACTATGCACCGCTGCAGCCTCCACATGGTGGAAGATAATGCGGCGGCCAACCGCGAACCGTGTCAGGACGCCGGCGATTCGGGGCACACGAGCGCACCGAGCAATTCATTGACGCCGTCGAGATAATGCCAACTGTTTGTGCGACACGTAAACATTAGATCGGCGACCAGCCAAACTGACAAAAAGGCCATTGGAATCTTCTAAATTTTTAAAATATCTCACAAAACAATGAGACACTTAATGAGCGACAACGGCTCATTGATAAAAAACAATGTTCTATTCTCAACGGAAAGAAAGTGTCTTTCATATAGTCATAAATAATGTCATGTAGCCAAATTTTAGCAGAAAAAATTCAAACAAGGAGAGCGTTATTCTTCTTTTATTCATACATTTTCACATAATGCAAACAACTATCCCATTTAACGATACAGAAGCTACCTAAATTATCTTCAAAGCTGGCGTCTGTCGGAAACTGCAGCTTTTTATAGTTTATGATCGAGCCGTACCTCGCCACTTCCACATGTTATTAGGAGAAACGCATCCAGTGAAATATTACTGCACTGAGCTAATCACGAGACTATTAATGAGATTCGTTTATGACTGCCGTATCTTATTGTGTTTATTGTTATTTGTTTCTATCGTCAGCGGTTACTGGCAGTGAGTGTACGCAGTGTAGTAAACAGCGGGGTATAAAAAGACCAATCTTTAATAATAGCTGTAGTATTTTTCTCAGGTAGGCATAGTTGGCCCAGTAGTATTCCTTTTGGCTGTATAATGGTATATCGTTATCTCGTTTCGCAAATCGCTCTCGGTGTCGGGCCATATGTTCCTCACGTGCGCTCTACGTCACCGGCGTCCGTCCAATTGCCGCAATGTATAACGGTAGTAGTCGATTCAGCGGCATTAATGCATCTCAAGGATGGCCGCGTCCGCGCCGAGATGCAAAATCGAAGTCGCGCGCGTCAGTACGAATTTAAACTGGCTTTATTAATTCCATGTACATGCGTCGGGACACTATTGTTCTCCCGCTCAATGAGTACGACGATTTGCAAATAATCGATGTTATTAGACTAATGTGCGTCGCGACTTGACTTAATGGTTCGAATATTTCCGGGCGAGATCGCTGTCCAACTATAACGAGGTGAAGTTTGTTTGATATGTTTCCCGTGAGAAAAATACAAAGTATATCAATCAGAAGCTCATCAGAGCGACATAACGATTATTACAAGTATAAATCACGACCGCAATACGGTGGTTGAGTCAACTTTCTCACAAACTGGTGTACGGCAGGCGGTGTAAGATCGCGCGTTGCTTTCGATTCGGCGAACGGTTTAGTTAGTTTTAATAATTTGAACGATAAATTAGATATAAACGGATCAAATCCCGCTACCGATCGTATAAATCGATTAGCAATAAAGATATCGGGGAAAAGAGCGACGGGTCGAGATAAAATTGATGCATGCGTTGCATCGCACTCTATCTGATTCGGATAGGAGCGAACGCCTTCGCTGTTTGTTTGAATTAACGTACAGCTTTAGTTGCTTTATTCACAGTGGGTTTAAGTCAGTCTTATTGCATATTATTTGTTTTAATTTTAATCGAATACCTACGTACACTATCTATATCTAGAGTTTGAAGCTATTTTTAGCTGGGGCTGTACATAATAATGATGATGATGGAATGTAATGTTTAAATCAATTTGTTGAAAGAAGAATTTTAGTTAAAAAAATCGTCTTTTATACTTTCAATTTTAAAAATCTCTAAAAAACATAAAAAATGTCCAGCAGTGAATTGTGGAGGTGATGCTGGTGATGGAATTTAACGTTCAAATCAGTTCGTTGCAGCAAGAATTTTATTTAAAACAAATCCTGTCCTAATCTTCTCTCCTTAAATCTATACTCTACGATAAAATTTTAGCTATTATATATAATGATTTCTTATATTTACGCGAACACTACACATTGAATAACACTACTTTTACGGATTTAATCCGGTTAAATAATTTATTTTTCTTATTTTTTATTAATTACCGACGTTTCGGGTGCTTTACAGCACCAACGTTCCGGGAAGTCTGCAGTTTGTGATCATATCACAAATTCTCGCGAAAGAACATCGATGCCTGCCAAGGATGATACGTGAGGCTCTTGAAATTAAAAAACATCCTAATTTCAATAGAGAGGGAAGCTGGGTACTACCACCTGCTTGGGATCCTGTAATTAATATAATTAAAACTAAACCCAAGCATACCACTGCAAGACTTCAAGACACAGTAAGTTCATTCTGCGTAGATCGGACCAAAATTAATAATTAAAAAAGCTGAAGGTACTCCGGGTTAACTCTGACATCGGGACGTCAATCACCTCAGTCCACCGTGACCATGGGTGCTGTAAAACACTCGAAACGTCGGGAATTAATAAAAAAATAAGTTAATTAAACGCGATAAAACCCGTAAAAGTAGTTTTATTCAATATTATATATAATAAACAGACAGCATATAGACGGCATCCAAAGAAATTTTACTCATTTAGTTAATTAAGTAATTCGTTTAGAGCCATTGTTAGAATAATTTTTGAAAAATATTAATAAAATTTAAATTTATCGCTGGGAAAGAATAAGGAAGTTTTGTAAAATTTGTGTCTCAAGCCTTATTAGTAACCACAAATCGATTAAATGGCAACATCGGCGCACGAGTTCACATTAATTAAAACTATAGACTCCAACACGCACGCCACGCCCTATGTTATTTGAAGCATAAGCTAAAAGCGTCGTGACTGCTTGCAAATGGCATTATGTACCATGCCGTGGGGTTCTCAGGGTTGGGAGGTCACAGATCTGAAGATTTCTCGAATTATCCTATTCTATCGATAAGGTCCCTGGGAATGGGCGAGTCGAGGGCCAAGGGTGTTGGAGAGTCACAGGTTAGGATGACCAAATCTTTTTAATTAAATATAGGACGATAAAATATAAATAATGGTTTATAAAATACATCGAATCAGAAATTAGATAAAAATTAGCGAGAAAAAAACGTGACAAACAAGCCCACAGTCCACCTGATGATATATTTATTTATTTATTTATTCATAGGACACCAGCAGTGCACACATTATTACATTTTATCTGCTGACTTCCAAAAAGGACACGGTACACAATTCGACTGTATTTTTTTTGTTTTTTTTTTATGTGTGTTACCTCATAACTTTTTACTGGGTGAACCGATTTCGATGATTCTTTTTTTATATGAAAGCTGATACATCTCGTGTGGTCCCATTTGAATTTGATCAAGGTTAGACCAATAGTTTTTGAGTTATTCTTAATAACTTATATTGAAGTCGGCTATACAACATTTTTAATTTTAAATTATTGAAAGTGGACTTAATCTAGGGACTCATGTGTGCACCCTAATAGGTGACACAGCATTACAAAATACGAAAATTAAGACAGGGCAGTGTTACAATAGCTTATAAAGAAATATGTCACAAAAAATTATAATTAAGGAAGATATATAATGTAAGTATATGCTGTAAGTCATAAACACCCTCACCTACACAAGAGCACTATACTGATATTTCAAGTTGGTACTCTGTGCGAGCATGCTCTTTCACCGGTCGAGCGGACCCATTCGTGCACACAGTCACAGTCATATCACGTTGCTCTATCAAGTCATACATTTTCTTCAATCATTTTAAAGGCAACGAATCGAAAATAATGCAGTTCAAAGTTGCAATGCCATATTTATTGTTCTAGATATAAGACAAACCTTGTTAAAGAAATAAACTTTTCTTTTTTTATATCGTCAAATTTAAATATTTTATAAAAGTTTAGCAGAAATGTTATCTAAGAACGTTGAAAATGACTAAACTTTCATCCACACATGTCCGCAGCTATATAATATTCACTTACTTTTTACTGGGTGGACCGATTTCGATGATTCTTTTTTTATATGAAAGCTGATACTTCTCGTGTGGTCCCATATGAATTTTATCAAGGTCAGACCAATAGTTTTTGAGTTATTTGAGTTATTCTTAATAACTTATATTGAAGTTGGCTGTACAAAATTTTTAATTTTAAATTATCCTGTCTTTATTACGACAGTAGACTACTGATTAAGTTCCGTTTCCTGCGAACTTAAAGTCTTGTGTTCGAATCGGTACTTAATCCTTCCACCAAGTAACAAATAAGATTCAAAACTTACTTGGAATGGTCAATGGAAATATTAGTAGTACGTGTAGCGTTTACATTATTCTTATAAAAATTAAAAAAATATATATATTTATTACATATTTGAATAATTTTCATTTAAGACCTGGTCACACTGGTCGAGGAGCATAATTTATTCGGCGGCGCAGTGGCGCGACCGAAACGCCCCCCCTCCCCCACCGCATCGGAACTGGATCCTGTCGGTTTTTTGTTAGCCAGGGATTATGGTGTATTAGGTTAAACACACTCTACGTAATAGATTTAACACACCCTTAATCATGCGCAGGTTTGAAGACTAAGACTGTAAATTTTAGAACATGTTCTATATTTTAAAAATTTGTAATTTTACTTGATTTATTTCATCTATGCAACGTTATGAAATTAAATAAAAACTTAAAAATTCCGATATAAGTAGTATTGCAAATATATTTTTATAATGCGTTGTTCGTCTAGTGATCGAGAACGCAACTACTGATCATGTGGTCCCGTGTTCTAATCCCACGTCGGGCCAAAATGATGTAATATTTTTCCAGCAAACTAAAACTGTTTGCATTCTTATAGCTTTATGGGTTGAAATACTCCGATAGGGTGTAACGAAAGGTAGGGAAATTTTAGTTGTTAATTCCAAATTTAATTGCTGATTTACCACGTAGGTACTCGTCAGGAAAAGAAAACGTGAACAATACCAGCAGATTTGAGGAACGAAATATTTCGAGAGCAAATAAGTCAGCTAAGGCTCTTATATGTTGCTCTTAGAAATGAGAGGTGGCCTAAAGATATCGGCTTTTACTGAATTTTCTTATTCACTTTATGCAGAAAACCTGTATCCTTCCACTTTTATAATTTCTGGTGTCATTAACTAAAAATACAGCAGTTTAATGACGCTCGGTTCGTGACAAAAATATTGAATCTCATTTTATGACTCGTGCCAATCGCCCTGTTCCTTTTGTACAAGACGTGATTTTTAATTGGACACTCAATCATACTCCGAGCGAATCAAACATAATTCAGTTGACATTACATAGGCTGCACTAAAAGTATCGGGAATGGAATATTTCCACTGTTCCTGTCATATTAAAATCTTTTTAATTGAAAAGTCCTTGGTTTTTAAAATCGAATACCATTTATTTTTTTTAAAAAGATTCTGGGTCTTGTCACAAGTTTTTATCAAACTTGTTTAGTCGTTGAGAAAATGGAATTGACTCGAGAAAATTCAAGAGCGATGATTTATTATGACTTTCGAAGTGGTTTAACACAAAAACAGTGTGTTGACCGGATGATTTCTGCATTTGGTTATGAAGCCCCATCCAAAACCACAATTTATCGCTGGTTTGCTGAATTTCAACGTGGACGTGTCAAGCTCAGTGATGATCCCCGTCAAGGTCGTCCAAAAACTACAGTCACCCAAGAAAACGTTGATGTTGTGCGTAAGCTGATTGAGGAAGATCGACATGTGACATACCGCGAAATTCAGGCAATTTTAGACATTGGCATGAGTCAAATACAAATAATCTTGTATGAAAAATTAGGTGTAAAATAGTTGTTTTCCCGATGGATACTGCATTCGCTCTGTGAAGATCAAAAAGCGTTACTTGGTGCGTCAGGACTCTCGAAAGATTTGATGACGATAATACGACACGTGTTTCACCTCTACACGAGGCATCCTCAGGTGATATAGACTCTACGGTGTCTAACCGCTAAGTGCGTACTTAGCGGTAAGACAGTGGTGTGCCTTGCCTAGTGTAGTGGTGTTGGGAGTAGCGGTGCTGGGATTAGTGGTGACGGGGATAGTGCACGCAATTGAGGGAGGGCGGGAGGTGCTCTTCATACTACGTAAGACACATCATTTTATTTTATAACGCGGATATTTGCGAAGTAAATTATGCTAAAAGCTTTTAAATAAAAATAGAATTGAGATACTAGGTAAGTATTTAAAATTTATCATTTAAGTATTCGTTTAGTGTTTACAAATTAAAAAATCCTTTAGTTTATTTATAAGAATAGTTTCTTTTTCCATATTTTTTATTGAGTCTGGGAGTTTGTTAAAAGTTTTGATAGACATGACGAAGGGACCTGATGAATGTAGTTTAAGGCGAGATATATAGAGTATAGGTAGAGTCAGCTTTTCTTTAGGGCGTAATTGGTATCTGGTATTGCTTTCTCCTCGTTTGATATAAAACTCTGGGTATTTTTTTAATCAATTTGCAGATTTCCGAAATGTATATGCACGGTGAGGTGAGTATTTTATGTTTGACGAAGTATGGTTTGCAGCTTGTATGTTAAATGCTATTCGAATTAGTTTTTTTTTGTAGCGTTAAAATAATCAGAAAATAAATGTATGAAATATATGGCATGTTTTTCCACTTACCGGTGCCGGCGACGGCACGGCTACGTCTCCCACCGGTGCCGTTGCCGGTGCCGTGACAGCAAGCTTCCCACTCGTTGCCAGCCGGCAAAAGTACATAATATGTATTGTGTACGTAATGCAGCCGTGTGCGTGAGTGCGTGTACGTAAGTAGAAGGAACGCGTTGAGATTGAGACACGAAATTGTCTGAAAAGTCTTCTCGTTCATGCGGAAGTAGTTGAAATATTTTTAGAGTCCTTTTCCAACTTTGAAAATAGGGTATAATATGTTCCTTCTAAGTATTTTATTTTTAAGATTGGATGAATTCAAAAACTGACTTCCCTAAAATTTTCGTCTTAAATTTTTTTTATAGGATAGGGTGACAAACGAGTACACAGTCCACTTGACGGTAAGTGGTTGCTGTGACACATAGAGATCTACATTTATTCTCAATAAAGAATCAAAATGCAAATGCGTCGTCACCCGTGAGGACTAAGATGGAATGCCTCATTTCCAGTAAAATAGGTCTCCGGTTGTCTACACTCACCATACGAAACACAGCAGTGTCAAGTTGCCATTTTACGCTGGTATTCTGTGAGAACGTGGTCCTTCCCCGGTCGAGCCGATCCATTCGTGCCTCAACTATACTACTAATATAGCTGCAGCATGGCTCTACCACGTATAAAATAATTGTAAGAGACATAAACAAATACGACGACTTGACACAGGCACTGCGAAGAGTTGTTGCATCTCTTTGGGTATTTTATCGCATTTACCACGGGGAGTGCTCTGAGGAATTGTTCGGACTAATTCCAGCCGCATAATTTCACCATCGCACATTGCGACAAAACTCGCGATACCATCCACACCATCTGGATGACTGGAAGTCCAGCACTGTGCGATTTAAAAGAAGTTTCTTCCTCGCACAAGTTCCTTGTGGAATCGACTACCACCAGAGATTTTTCCGTACCGATACGACTTAGGGACCTTCAAAAAAAGAGTGAACTCATTTTTAAATGGCCGGCAACGGTGGCTGTAATCACTTACCCCATCAGGTGAGCCGTATGCTCGCCCCTGTCCTATAAAAAGAAAAAATAACGCGTATGTAATTGACTTTGATTACATTGATGATGTTCTCATTTTATTTATATTGGAGTCGGTTGTACAAAATGTTTAATATTACCACTTGTACTTATGACAGTAAAGAGAATCACTCACCCCATTTAGTGCTGCAAGTGTCGTAATGGTCATTGTGGGAAATGCCAAAAACTAGTAATGTTTTTCAACAGATGGTCGTATAATTATGTATACTTTTTTATCTTTATTTTGATTATCCACAGATGTCACACACCGCAGAGATAAAAATATGAGTTATTGCTGCGAGGGCCACGTGCTACGTGTTCACCATCTTACAATAATAATGTTAATTTACACTGTTATATTTTGAGAAGGGAATTTTTAGAAACAGATGATAATAATACGCTAATATATACAATTATATGAAAAACAAATTCGGTACAGCTACAGTTACTTATTGATATAACATAATTTAAAATTAAAAATTTTGTACAACCGACTTCAATATAAATTATTAAGAATAACTCGAAAAGTATTGGTCAGACATTAGTCAAATTTATATGGGACCACATGAGAAGCACCACCTGTCAAATAAAAAAAGAATCATCGAAATCGGTTCACCCAATAAAAAGTTATGAGGTAACACACAAAAAAACAGTCGAATTGAGTACCGTCTCCCTTTTGAAGTCGGTAGAAAACCGGCGACGGTCGGCAGCGGCAAAGGTGCAGCACGTCTAGTACTGCATTCATTAATCCGCCTCAAAGCGTGACGATCAATTCAAATCCTCTCCACAGTGGGATGAACAGCGGTAGATTTTTCAAGAAGAAAACGGAAAGGTACCAGCCTCACATCTTGCCTATTATTGCTGCAGAGCAGCAGTGCATGTCCCCGTGTGTACATGTACATGAGTCCGAGTGGAAGGGTATGGAGAGCCTGTGTAAGTAAAAGCCGTGCTGTGAGGTATCGCATCTTAGTCCACATGGGAGACACCGCATATTTGCTTAAAGTTATGCCAATTATCCATGGGCTACAGAAGCCACCTATCAATCCTAATTTGCCTCACCGCTTCAAAGCAACTAAATACAGCAACTCCTTCGTCGTGTAAAGTTGATAGATAAGAACTTATGATCGTAACATGATTAGACATTAACCATTACATATACTTAATAGGTTTGAATTTGTGAATTTAAGGTTTTTAAGGATTTTATACGTGGAAGAGAGACATGCGGCAGCTATATTACGGTTATAGCACGAATGGGCCGGTTCAACCGGGAAGGACCACGTTTTCTCAGAATACCAGCGTAAAATAGCAGCTCAATGCTGCTGTGTTTCATATGGTGAGTGTAGAGAACCGAAGGCTGTCTTTACTGGAAACGAGGCATTCTATCTTAGTAGTAGTACTCAGCATTTTGATTGTTAAGGATAGATGTAGATCTCTATGGGCCACAGCATTCATTAACCATCAGGTGGACTGTGTGCTCGTTGGTCACCTTTATTCTATAAAAAAATATTTAATATAATTTATTTGCAATATTGTTACTAATTAACAAAATAGCGTGCAATGCAACAATTTTTTGTATTGCCAGTGTAGGAAAAAAAGCTACATAAGACCGTTACTGGTTTTCTCATATCGATGTGTATCGTATGTACGGGTTCATTGAATCTCAAGCAAACACGACTTATATGTCAATATTTACAAAAGAAGTGTGGCCTGTTATCAAATTACCTGACGTGAGAATTGTCGTCGGGTGTACGCGCTGTACTCTAGCACGGCTCCTATCTAAGGTTCAAGAACTTCGTGTCATTGGAAATGACGGGCATGATGGCTTATCTCGAAATTTTGCATATGTAAACTATCGATTTAAAGCCAAGTGTGATTGATTTTATCAACACGTAATAAAAACTCCTTTGCTATTCCGATGCAAGTTAATTAAGAAAATAACGAGTGCTATTAGCTTGCATATGAATACTATTATATCTCTTCACGATTACCAATATAATATGTGCCAATTGTTGTTGTCAATGCTTATGGCCATCATGTAGAGTTCGGGTTTATTTCCTTGGTAGGTATTGTAGAGTTGATCCATAGGTTGGTACGTGTTCTGAGTAGGATTTTTAACACAGATCAATTGTCGTTGACGGAGTAATAGCTATCGCATCCACAGGTTGGCTGCGTTTAGTTTGCAACGAGCTCCAATTAAAGGGACCGAGTATCAATTATTCTACATGACAATGGGAACAGCAAAGTCTATGAGTAACGTAAAAACTTTACAATTTATGGAGCTCTACCAAGCCGTGCCGCTACTGAATTGGTACCTATTTTTTATGCGCTCTTTGACGTTCGCCAAAGAGTTTTATAATATCGTCTGCATATTGGGTTAGACCGATATCAACTAAACCTTCCAACGTGTGGACTGCTTACAAATTGTTGGGCCAATAGATTTGTCAATACTACTGGCACATAATATACTGGCCATCTTGAAATGGCGTCTCACATATACAAATCTCCATTCACACACACACATACTGTGGGGTGACGGCGCAAAAAGTCACATCAATCCACCTGTGTGAGAGTCAACTAAGAGAAACCTCGTACAGGCTAGATGTAAATTACCTAGACCTAGACTAACATCAGGGAGAAGCGTTAAAATAACGAAACATCAAACGCAGAAGGACATCTAAATGGGATAAAGAGGTAATTTACTGCAGAACATAGGCCTCCCCCATAGACTACCTCATAGGGAATACAGTTCATATGATTGTCACGCATAGCAGGTAGGTTGGCAACCACAGTTTATTTTTATTTTTAAGTAGTTATTAGGAAAACGCTGCTACCCATCTCCTTGTCTATTTCCCTATACTGCTTCTTACGACACCCACGGGATCTTACACCGCCACTACACGGTGCACGAACTCAAGTGCATAATTTCAATATGAGAAAACATTTTATTTCTATTTTTTTTTATTGAAATATAATTTCATTAATCCTCCAATTATTTTGGAACGCTAGCCCGTTTGAGGTGAATTGCGACACATATCATCTCCTTTAGATCTTTACGGTGTTACTACACTAACCGATCGATCGTCGATCGATGCCATTAGCTTTAGTTGTTCGACGGATACTGGTCGATAAAACGATGTTCAATCATCGATCGTCAATCAATCGATGTGGTTGAGGGCTCGTCATAAGTATCTTTCAAAATACCATCGGTGGAGAAAATAATGCTCGAATAATCAAGCAGCTCGATCGACGTCGACCAATCAATTCTACCATCGATCGATGCCATTGATCGATCGGTGTGGTAGAATTTATTGATCGACGTCGGGTAATCAATTCCATCATTGATCGATGCCATTGATCGACGATCGATCCATTGGTGTTACGGTGTTACCACACCAATCGATCGATCGTCGAACCCTTAGAATCTTTAAACTAAATTGTACAACCAGGCGTGATGTTAGTGATACCGTGTGAGTAAGCTCAAAGTCGGAGGTTTCTCTGAGTGATAAACCTCCGACTAATGCGGTTCTTTTTTTTTATAGAATAAGAGTGACAAACAAGCACACAGTCCACCTGATAGTAAGTGGTTGCTGTGGCCCATTAACATCTACATCTATCCTCGTTTGCGAATTAAAATGCAGATGCGTTGTCAGCCGTGAGGACTAAGACAGAATGCTTAGTTTCCAGTAAAAGAGGATCTCCGGTTCTCTACACTCACCGCCGCTATTTTACGTTGGTATTTTTCCTGTTACTTTTTTTTTTAAATTATCCTCTGTATCATCGGTTCGCTAAAGTCTACCTCGTTCTAGAGAGAATTTGCCTTAATCGCTACGCTTAGTAGGATTTCCTAGTAGGAATGGCTTTAAATGCTTCATGGCTTGTAACTGTACAAGTTGCCTTCACATTTAAACACACCGGCACAAGCACTGCTATCTAGCGGTATAATTAGGGGTATTTGATATTCTGCGTAGTTTATGTGTTGGTTCAACCTTGTTTCTGTGACACAAATAAGGGTGACTTTACGCCTCCACCACACGACATAATAGGTCTACCTATACCTTAAACAGGTACGCTACGACTATACTATATCTTAAATATCTTCCCCATAAAGACAAATACCATGTTAATATTTTATGTATTATTATTATTATTATTTAATATTATATGTGTAGGTGTTATTTAACTATATATCATAATATAACATTTATACATTTGTTAGCTAGGTTAGTCTCAGTGTATGTGTGTATTTCCTATTTATATACGTTATATGCGTTAGTTCTACTTTCTAACTTGTAATTATTCATAGCCTTAACTATGAAACTCGTAGTAACTAGTGATTGTAGGATCACACACCGACTTGTCAGTGAAGTCACAAGGCTCCAACTGAAAACAAGCGCTGCCTTTGCAGCATTGTGCTGGTTTGGAGACCAACTCGTATTTGACGTCACATTTTAATTTTCTTTTTAATTTTTTTTTGTTATAAATTAATTATGTGCATGTACTCCTTCCTAATTGTTAATGCGTAAGCAGTCATAGAATGGTGCATGCATATATTTGTCCCTTACTTTAGTACATATATCTTTTGAAATGTGTGTAAAATGTGTGTACCAAATAAATAGTTTTTTCTTTCTTTCTAGATAGGTAACACCAGTTTGTATGTCAATTAAAGCATCGTATCACCTAAGGGAACCATATAAAAAATTTCACAATTATCTCATAACTAGTTTGATAAAACAACCATAACTAACGAAAACAAACACAAAGCCCATAAAAATACTGGGCCACGTGTCGAAACCGATACAATCGAAAATGTAATTAAAATCTTAAATATCGGTGACACAAATAGTTAAGACTAGGGTTGCCAGACGTCTTTTATTTTAATGGACATCCTCTATTTCTTCTTGTCCCCAGATTTGAAATCTTTAATAGAGGACGTATTACGCGTATTCGACATTCCCTCTACTAGTTGAGGTCAGAGAATTTAAGAACCACGTTAAGGTGACGCGCGATGTCAGAGAAACAAATTATTGCATTGCGTATTATCATTGTTTTTTTTTTATTCATAAAATGTCATCATCTATTTTTATCCTATGTCCTTAATTTAATCTTATCAAATGCTTTAAAACATAAAAAAAAGAGTTGGTAACCGTCGTTAAGCCGCACGTGTACAACGTTCATTTAAATTGCATTCAAGGCCTGTTAACACATAAAAGCGTTTATACGGGGTAGAGCCATGCTGCAGCTATATTAGTAGTATAGTTGTAGCACGAATGGGTCGACTCGACCGGGGAAGGACCACGCTCTCACATAATACCAACATAAAACAGCAGCAACAGCTAAACGCTGCTGTGTTTCGTATGATGAGTGTAGAGAACCGCAGACCCGTTTTACTGGAAACGAAGCATTACATCTTAGTCCACACGCATCAGCATTTTTATTCGTAGTCGAGGATAGATGTAGATGTATATGGGCCACAGCAACTACTTCCCATCAGGACTGTGTGTTCTTTTGTCAACCTTATACTATAAAAAAGCAACAGTCGCAGTTTTTTTTTTATTTAGGTCTCATTATCTTAAGGTGTTGATAATTGATACACAATTGGAGCAAGCAGCAGGACGTACGTACGTGACGGCTGCGACGCGTTATCTATGAGCAATAAGTAAGAGATTACGACTCGATATTTTAATGTGAATTTTCTAGCTTATAGATATGACTTCACATTTCGTGAATAGATTATATTTGGTGCTAGGCATGGGCCAGTGTGCAATCTGCCTGCATTATATTTTATCAATATAATGTTCTCTACCTGATAAACTTAAAATGAGGATATCCGCAGTAGAACCAGAGTGACCGACATAGCCGGATGAGTAAGCTGAAGTGTCAATGGGCCGGCAATGTAGCTCGAAGAACCGATAACCGATGGGGAAAAAAGGATCTCGAGTGGCGGTCTCGTACCGGCAGGCGAAGTGTAGGTTGTCCCTCCACTAGATGGAGTGACGACCTGGTAAGACATGCAGAAAGTCGATGGATGCAGGTGGCTCAGGGCAGTGCTTTATGGCATTCGTTGGGATAGGTCTATGTTCAGCAGTGGACTTGTGAAGGGCTGTAATGATGATCAATACAATATTAATATTGTCCTCTAGGCAGAATTTCGGTCATAACGGTCAGACTCGATGTAAATTGGACAGAATCAAAGTAAACGAGTGTGTGCGCAAGCAAAGGTGCACTGTCTATTACCTCACTCGTATAGACTGGTGATAGATAAGGCACAGGACCCAACGACTGATCTCTCTCCGATCTTGTCAAGCATTACGTGCCTGCATGGCATGGGAATGTAACACCAACAATTTCCTGACACCGGCCTGTCACTAAGAGTTTCATAAAAGAAAAACCCAATAACTAATCTTTTGACCCGACTTGAATATCGAATTCGGGATGCACATAATTAGCAGTATATAGGATAGGGTGATAAACGAGAACACAGATGGTAAGTGGTTGCTGTGACCCATAGACGTCTACATTTAACCTCAATAAAGAATCAAATTCAGATGCGTCGTCATCCGTGAGGACTAAGATGGAATGCCTCTTTTCCAGTAAAATGGGTCTCCGGTTCTCTACACTCACCATACGAAACATAGCAGTGTCAAGCTGCCATTTTACGCTGGTATTGTGTGAGAGCGTGGTCCTTCCCCGGTCGAGCCGACCCATTCGTGCTACAACTACTACTAATATAGCTGCAGCATGGCACTACCACGTATAAAAGTCAGTCGCCCTTACAACCTTTACTTAAACCAACGCGGCAGTCAAAAACTTTTTTTCATATTACCAATTCGAACTTATAACGGCTACATGGCGCGGTAGCTTAGCAATCAGTTGCGGCGCTGGGGCCACGGGTTCGAATCCCGCACGAAATAAATATATATGTATGGCTTATAAATAGTCATAAGTTTGTCCGTGTGAAATTTATGTACATAAACTGCCTCTACAATACAGAAGAAAATCCTATTACGAGTATTGTACTAAAAACCCCTTTATAGTAAACATGCCAAGTTATCCATTGCAATGTTAATCTATAATTCGTGTTGTAGAACCTGCTACTTTACGCTTCGCACACCGAAAACAGGTTAGTGGCGTTCAATTCAGATCTCCAGTTCACCGCATTCATTAAAACATCTAGAGGACTATCAGGCGTGATGAATGAGTCTAGCTCTTCAATTGCACATTAACCCCGGAGCAGATAGCCGGCGGGCACGCTCGTCATTCACTACACTTGTGCACGCCGCTTATAAATCTCCGTATTTATAAACTCGCTTGCGTAATAAGCTGCATGTTATCAACCCCGATGTATTACATATTTTAAGTCCTGCTATCGTGTTATGCTTTCTCGGAAATTGCTTGTCTTGCAGGTTATCTGTTCGAACATCGGCCATTTAATAGTATTATACATTTTTTTGATATCTGCATAGTAATAATGTTCACCACCTTTTAGCTCAAGTATCGCTAAATCACTTGGATTTTTCTAGCAGGGCTTAGCAAAATTGCCGCAATTCGCAAAAGTATCAAATGTATATCTTTATATATAAAAATTACGTGTCATATTGTTTGTCCGCGATGAACTCCTAAACTACTGAACTGATTTCAATGAAATTTTGCACACTGTGTGCAGTTTGGTCCATGTTGAGAGATAGGATAGTTTTTATCCTGTTAGGTGACATTCAATATTTTTTTATTACGAATTTAAGGATTTTTTATATGAAGGGTCGTCGAAAAGGACAGATCAACGTCTGCCTAATCAGATTGATATATAATATATTTGTGAGATCTCACCTGAAGGATTGCTCTTACCTCCTTAACTGGTGGAGCTTATCCATTCGTGCTGCAGCTAAAATATAGCTGTAACCAGTCTTGTAAAAGATTATATATGGGTATGTTATATCATTTCCAGTCTCGCTATTTTGCGGCTATCTCAAACCTTGACATAAATATTGGAGAAAAGTAGGAAAAGTAAAGTACCTTAGTAGTTTACAGGTTATCTATTTATTTATTTATTTTTATTTAAAAAACTTTATCGCGTCCCTTTAGAAAAAAAAGATACAAAGGGCGGACATAATGCCTAAAGGCATTCTCTACCAGTCAACCCATGGAGTGGTGAGAGATTGTAGTAGGTGTAGCAATTAAAGGAAAAGAAAAAAACATTGAAATTAAAATTAATACACATTATATGTAACAAAAACAGATTATGATATAATTAGAGATTTAGTGAGTAGATAAAGTGACGATCTCAGACTAAGAAAGGAAGATGACGGAGCGCTGTGTACATTTCAAGTAACACCGAAACCAAGTCAAAAACCTTGCTCAATTTATTGTAATAAAACATGCAGTTACTTACACATAAGCATCTAAAATTATTTGCTACCAACAACACGATTCTGCGTGCATTTGTGTGCATCTAGTGATGTGCTTTTACGGGCAGTAAAAGACACAAACACTCACGCCTGTCACCCAGAGGGACTTCCATTCCAAGAGGCGCGATCCTGACACACCTCTCTCGCTTCCCTTACATCCATATATCTACGCATACACGCTCGGCGGTTAAGGGTACTTCTAATCTGGCCCATTTTTAATGTATCGCCGATTTGGTCGATAAACCTTCGTCTAGGGCGTCCCTTCGCGACTCTTCCGTTCACTTCTGCAACGTAAATTTGCTTTGTCACTCTTTCCTCATTCATACTTTTCAGTAAAAGAAAGAAAGAAGATAGAGTTGAGAGTTCGACTGTGTCAAGAAATTAAGCATGGTTTCGGCGTCAACTGAAATGTACGCAGCTCCGTCTCGTATAAAATAAAATATATAGAACAATACACACCGCAGTAAAACTAAACTTCAGTAGCCGATTCCAGGAAGAGCCCTAACGTATGTGTCGTAAATAGTAAATTTTATAAATCTTTAATCCTTCCAAATGCAGCACTGATAATATATCCTCGTCAGAGATTGTATCAAGTCAAACAAACCTAAGCCTCGGAAACAGTGAGGATTACGTGCCGTAAAATAACTCACACGTCAGTTGACAAAGTGTCTACAGACTAAGCACGATCATATTTTCATATGAGACGTAAGACTAATATAACTAGAGTTATTTTTGTTCTAGACACAAAGATGATATACTTAGTAGTCAACAATAGCACCTAGCAGTGGATTTAGGCGGAATTTAAGAGGGGGAAATATTTGGAAAGATGACAGGTATATTCCAAAACCGAAACAGATTTTTAACCGACACCAATAAGACGGTACTCAATTCGACTGTATGTTTTTTTTAATGTGTGTTACCTCAAACATTTTTTTAGGTGAACTAATTTTTTCCATAATTCTTTTTTTATTCGGTGCTTCTCATGAGGTTATATAACCAGAAGTTTTTGAGTTACCCTTAATAATTTATAATGAAGTCAGTTGTACAATTTTTTTAACAAAACGTTAAAGCCGGCATCGAAGAACTAAAAAGAATAAAATAATTTCACATTCTGAAGTCGGTGCTAACATATAGTGTTTACGACAATTAAGACTCGTACTGTCTCTATCACTTTAAGTCAAAGTGAAAGTGACACCACAAGACAAAATCTATATTTTAATGATATACGAAAGTACGAAATAGCTTAGTGTCTGTTTCGTCAACTGCGATCGCACCCAGTGGATTTCTTCATTCATTCGTTACAGTGAGTACATCACTGACCTTCAATTTGCCAACGATATAGTCCTTATGGCAAAATCGCTGGAGGACCTAAGCATTATGCTCAATGACCTCAATACTGCCTCCCTTCCAGTGAATATCAGAAGATATTGACTTAGCATTTACAATCTAAATTGTAAAGAGTCCCTTAGAGAAAAATTTAAAGAAATAAACATATTAACTTTGGCATCGCAATATATTTATGAAAATGTAATGTATGTACATAAAAACATAAATAGCTTTAATAAGAATAAGGATGTTCATACCTTAAACACTAGGAACAAACATAAGCTTGTAATGCCACTTACAAGACTCCACAGAATTAGTAATTCATTTATGGGGCAATGTATACGCTTTTACAACAGAATCCCAGAACATGTTCAAAGTTTGTCAATAAACAAGTTTAAAAGTTTTATTAAAGAAAAACTGTACAAAAAGGGTTATTATAATATCAAGGAATACATGAATGAAAATAACCCCTGGGAATAAGGTGATCGCCACCATGCTGGTTCTATGAAAATTCATTTAAAATTGTATAATCAAAATTATTGTTAAGTGAAATTATGTTTAAAAAAAAAAGTCCCGCTGGGTTTCTTGCTGGTTCTTCCCAGGACAGAGGTATTTTCCGAACCAGTGGTAAATAAAATAATGACTTTCAATAAGTATTATGTAATAATCCATATTGAATAAAAATCATTCTATTCTTTTCTATTCTATTCTATTCATGATATAAGACTGTGTTTTTCAGACGTTAACACAATTTATGCCTTACTGTATCAAAAGTAATGTAGAGTCAGGGCAGATAAAAACTGTTCTGAAACAACGGGACAACCCTAATACATTCTGGGGGATTCAAAAATAATTTATCCGTCAGACTTGTTGGTTGGTTGAACTTTTAAGCCTGAGACTTTCGTCTTATAGCCTACTTTAAAAAAGTTTACTGGACAGATTGTTATAATTATTTAACAAATTCCATTACAATTTAGTTTTTTCTACATACATTGTCTAAATTCAAATTTATAAATTTTAAAATAATAACTTAATAAGTATAATTTTTTATATGAGGTAGAGCCACGCTAATTACGGTTGTAGCACGAATGGGTCGGCTCGACCGGGGAAGGACCACGCTCTCACAGAATACCAGCGTAAACATAGCAGCTTAATGCTGCTGTGTTTCGTATGGTGAGTGTAGAGAACCGGAGACCCTTTTTCAGTTCTCACGGGTGACAACGGATCTGCATTTTGATTCGCAAACGAGGAAAAATGTAGACGTTTATGGGCCACAGCATCCACTTACCATCAGGTGGTCTGTGCGCTTGTTTGTCATCCTATTCTATAAAAAAAAAACTGCATAATTGTTGTAAAATTTTTACATCTACTCATATTGCAATAAACTTAAAAAATATAAGTTTGATGGACTCTGAACCAAAGACGTGTTAGCTTAATGTTTATGTATAGGTGTGCTTGATAGCCTCAGCGATTATTTCGTAGACACGCGACCTATGCGAATGAAAACAGAAAACTTATCGCGTAATAGCGTATCGGATAATCGTTATTGTAGGGGCGCGGCGGGTATCGAGGTGCCCGTATCTCGGCGAGATAGCGGACTGCTATTTTCGTCAAGTGTGTCACGCGCTAGAGTTTTCGCGACTGATGTACAAAGACTTGCAAGCAATAGAGCGTTCAAAAATTGTAACATTGTACTATTTAATATAGATTTAGTTCGTTCTAGTAATAGATTTTTTTTTAATCACACAAAAGTGCACACCTCTATCTCTTACGTAAACAAAAAAATGATGTTATCTCTAATAGTTTTTATGAATTAATAATAATTATTACATAAATGGTAAGTTTACAAAAAAATCTAAAAAAGTTCATTGAGTTTATACGTGGTAGAGCTACGCTGCAGCTATATTAGTTGTAGCACGAATGGGTCGGATCGACCGGGGAAGGACCACGCTCTCACAGAATACCAGCTTAAGGGTGTCGTTGTGTGTTGAGTTACGTGTGATAAGTGTAGATAACCGGAGACCTTTTTTACTGAAAACGAGGCAACTTAGTCGTCAGGGGTGACAACGCATCTGCATTATGATTCTTAATTGGGGACAAATGTAGTTCGTTTGTCACTTCAGTTTTATAAAAAAAAAAGAAAACATGCGAGTTATCATCATTATCAGACAATCAATCATTGTAAATCTTGACAAACGCATTAACAATCGCAACTAAACGGCGTCTCGTAAGTTAGATTCGCTCTGAATAGTTTAGGTCTAGACATTATTTAATACGTGCAGTTAGCTAGTGAAAGCTATGACATTTTCAGATATTTTCCTTGACCAACTTTACTTTCTTCAATCTTCTACTTTGGTTGCATGTTTACGTTTGGTGTGCTATTGAGTTTACTATCTATCTATTTATTAAAAAAAAACTTGAAATCGGAAGAAACCATTGAAATGTTAGTTATTATATAACTGAATTCATCGTATCATGGTTATATATCATGTGATGTTAATCGTTTTACGTACTGGACAAAATTATAACTCTACTTCGTCAACGCCCGTAAGTCCCCTGCTGAAATAGGTGGACATTGTTAATTGTTCATGTACATTTTAACTTTACGCCAATGCCCTGCAGTGCTATATTTAAAGCTAAAAAGTTAGAACAACTTTCTATTCTAATTAATTTTATACAACAAATGTAATTAAGATCTATCATGTCTCTGTTACCTATATAATCTATGCAAAATGTTTTTATATACAGCACTCACGAAATGGTACCGACTGCCGAAGCAATCGTCTACAGAAATCTATACCGAAGGCTACACGGACCGAATGATAACAGGTTCGAAACTGCGCAGTTACATTACATCGATAAATAATCGTTGATAACGATTGAAACAAAGAGACGTCATTTAGTACAGATATTCGATACGTTATCTATGAGATTACAGGTAATAAATACGAAATATCTATTGACACTTAAAACAAAAGCGGTAAGATTCATTTTCCAACCTTAAACTATCGCTTTTAACTGATAGATATACGCGTCAATAATAATAAAACAGCCATTCCTAATAATTATTTTAAATGCAATATAAATGTCTGGTTTGGTAGTAAACCAGAACAAACAATATGAACTAACACTAATGCCTTGACCCCTGGTGAATAAAGAATTCAAATATCGATGAAATTTATCATAGTGTCTAACAAAGTTAAAGTCAAAACACTTAACTTATTTTACGAATATCGTATTATGGATTCTGCTCTCCGTGCTATAATATTCGTTTACTCTATATACTTACGTATGACTAACAGAAACAGAAACAGAAACTTTTTTATTCAACATAGATTATAAATAATACTTATTGAAAGTCACTCTTTTGTTTAATTAGCACTGGTTCGAAAAATAAAACCTCTGTCCTGGGAAGAACCAGCAAGAAACCCAGCGGGACTTTTTTTTTAAATAACAGCTTACAATCACGTATGTTACACAAATTAACAACACAACAAATTAGATATAGCTTGGTAGCGATCACCTCATTTCCAGGGGTCATTATCATCCATAAATTCTTTAATGTTATAATAACCCTTTTTATACAAACTTAGTTTAATAAAGTTTTTGAACTTTGAGCAGGTCAAATTTTGTATATTTTCTGGAATTTTGTTGTAAAAGCGTATACACCGCCCCAAGAATGAATTACTGACTCGATGGAGTCGAGTAACTGGTACTACTAGCTTGTGTCTGTAGTATTTACAGAATGAATATCACTTATTTTTGTAAAACTACTTTTATTTTTGTGTACGTACATTACATTTTCATAAATGTATTGAGAGGCCAAGGTTAATATATTAATTTCTTTAAATTTTTGTCGCAGCGACTCATTAGGTTTTAAATCATAAATTGCTCTTATGGCCCTCTTCTGTAAAACAAATATAATTTCAGTGTCAGCTGCGTGTCCCCATAGCAAAACACCATACGACATTATGCTATAGAAATAGCTAAAGTAAACTAGTCTAGCTGTTTCAACACTGGTAAGACTTCTAATCTTTTTTACAGCATATGCTGCAGAACTAAGTCTGCTTGCTAGTTTTGATATATGGGGGCTCCATTGAAGCTTCGCGTCTAGTGTAATTCCAAGAAAAAATGGTGGTATCTACAAGACTCAGTTATAAACATACATAAAGAGTAATTTTATCCAACCTACATTAAATATATTTTTACTAATAGGACTTGTGTATCAAAATTATTACTTTAACGATGCATCTAACATGTATTTGAATAATTTTCGTCGTAATAGCCTCTTCGTTGATAATACTAAAATTCTTTCAGCTATGCCTGGGTAATTCTGCCTTAGAATACTCAGTCTATCACTGATTAATATAGTCGAGTTTTGGTCTAGACCGGTTCTGACTATTTCCTTGTCTCTGCTACTTCATCTAACTCTACATCCGACCTAACAAGTTAAGTAAGTTATAAAGTAAGTACCTTTTCTTCTTTACTTTAAAGATTAATATCTTTAAGATTTATTAAATAATTAAATTTAAGATATTAAAAACCTGTTTCTTTGCCAACCTGTTTCGTTCTTTCTGTCACTTTGGTTAGTTTGTGTACATCCGTGATGTTAATATTGAACACCATTTGAAAATCAGCGCTGAAGACTGTTGCATTGCACTGCAGCAAATTGAAATTGAGCAAATTGAAATAGGGGTCAGATGTGTATTTATTCTTTAACTTTATATATTTTTGTTGTATTGTTATGATATTCTAAAAGCTCAGTTTTCATAAGCTCTCCCATTGGTTGGCGATCGCAATACCAGACATTTCGCTGGTTTCTTGCGTCTAACATAAACGGAACAGTTATACCACAATCAATCGTAGTCCATGAGTTGTTTCTAACATTTCCGATAGCCTCTTTCGACACCCACATCTTGGGACGAAATGTCTTTCTGTCTGTGTGTGGATAAAAAGGACAAGGTTTTACTTTACGTCGTCACTATACAATTAAAAATAGTTAGTCTATCTGATTCCCACAGGATTGCGAGCATGATGACGAACAGGAAAATTAAGCAATAATTCTCTCAGTGGAAATCACGTACATTGTCCGTCAGATTGATGCATGTCGAGCTTTACGAAAACGACTGACGCGTTTGACGCTTTGAACAAATGCTTTTAAATGAGACAACAAAAGCTCACGTAGGCGAAATGGAATCGGCCCGCGACTACATGATTAGTAATCTATGGCGTGATTGACATGGACATTGTTATGTTTTTTAATCGCGGCAAAATCTTTTGTAGCTGCCGTGTTTATTGTTACAAAAAGTTGATCAATGTGGGTTTGCCTGCCTTCACTCTTTATAATCCTACGTTGGATTTAAAGTAACAGCTAACAACCTGGGTAACCGTCCTACATACACTTTTTAATGGAGTGGCAATAGACCGCCGAGCGGCTTTATTGAAATGATTTTTTTGATCGACACGTGATTTCGAAATCAAAGTTGTCGAATCATAAGTTTTATTTCATAGAAAAATTAGCACTTGAAAATACGATAAATAATATCATACACAGTAACACACGTAATTGCACTAATTTAAAAAGACACTTGCCGAATAGATTAGAGAACTTAACCTTTAGAATCAACAGTATTTTTTATTTTTATTCGGATATTATCACGAAGATAATTAAAAAAATTACTTGCCTACTCAATTAGGTATCTTAATCTTAGGGATCAACAGTTTTTTTTTTATTTTTAATCAGCTATTATCACGAAGATGCTGCCCATCTTCTGATTCAGTTTCCCTCAGTAACCTCTTAAGACATCCATGGGACGACATGGGCTAGTGGAAATTCATACACCGCCAATGCACGGTGAAGGTCAGTAGTTGACAATATCAGCGTTTTTAGAACAACACTATACTGCGACGTGAGATGCTGGAACGAGTCGCTAGTTCTTCTTTTATTTTACAGACTTCATTTAACATCATAGAGAAAAACTACTAGGATTATACAACAAGCTACTTTATTATTATTTACCTACACGTTTACTGCTCGTGAGATATAAGAGCCGTGGTAGCTCAGATGGTTAGCGCTCGCTGTAAATTTCACAGTACGCGAGCAAACCGGGTTCGATCCCCGCCGGCACCAATGAAATTGTATATTGCAATTTTAAGTGCCCATGCTCGGCGGTGAAGGAAAACATCGTGAGGAAACCGGCATGTCTGAGAAATAAGAAAAAAAATATTTCGAAGACGTGAAGTTCGCTAACACGCATTGGGGCAGCGCGGCGGACGTTTCCTTGCGCTAAAACCCTTTCAGAAATGAGAGGAGACCTGTGCCCAGCAGTGGGACGTAAATGGGCTGCAACTTTACTTTACTTTTACTGCTGATAATAAACTCTCCCTCATAGATTGCCACAAAGAACGCTCATGAGTTTGCATCCATGCATATTTCATTAGCTACATAACATGAATACTGATAACTGCCAACTGATTTTGTTCATAAATAAAATCCAAATATTCTGAGAAGTAAACTGTAAAAAGAAAATTCAGCCAATTATATTTATTCCTTTGAACTAAAGGCGGCAGCATTTCTAGAAACGGTTACAAAGAAATATATATTTATAATAACGTAAGATGTGATGTTTGTTTAATTCAGTCGTAATTCGTGGTAATTAAAGGACAAAGTTCTACGGAGCTGCATATGAGATGGGTTTGTACGTGCGGCGCCAAAAAGCAGGTCCCAAAAACACGATAAATTAAAAGGAAACAATGTGCACAACGCCTTTTTAATAACGCGAATGAGGGATAATAATAATAATCTTACGCTCACCAGATTTTGACACGTGGTAGAGCCATGCTGCAGCTATATTAACCGTATAGTTGTAGTACGAATGCGTCGGCTCGACCGGGGAAGGATCACGCTCTCACAGAACTGTGTTTCGTATGGTGAGTGTAGAGAACCGGATACCATTTTTACTGGAAACGAGGCATTCCATCTTAGTCCTTAGGGGTGACAATGCATCATTTTGATTCTTAACCGAGGGTAAATATAGATGTCTATAGACCACAGCATCCACTTACCATCAGGTGGGTTGTGCGAAAAAATAGTGTTACATAAATCATACACAGAATATAAGCGGATGGTGATATTATTGTGGTAGTGGCTTAAGAGAATACATCACCCCACTTAGTTCCGTAGGTGTCATAAGGAGCGACTAAGCCAAAAAAATATTATGGATTCCGATAGATGGCAGTATGATGATCATCTCGTTCACCTCACACCTAAGCTACTCAGACGGGCAGCAGGCTCAAAGGTGCGACACGTATCTCAATCCGCCAATATTTATAATAAAGCATTTGATGATTTCTTATGTTTACGCGAACTCTACACACTGAAATAAAACTATATTTATTAAACGTCGGGAATATCAAATAAGTTAATAAACGCGATAAAATCCGTATAATTCCCCTGGTTCCCCCTGGTGTTGCGGTTGTTCATGGGCGGCGGTAGTCACTTACCATCAAGTGAACCGCATACGCATATGTATGTATATATAAAGAAAGGGAAAACGAGTATATATATATTACGTATTCTATACAAATATCATACAAATGTATATATGTAAATATATACATTATATTATAAATGTGATGTTCTCATTTTATTTATATTGAAGTCCCGGTAAACAATATAGTATTGTTAAAATTAATATAGGTTTTACATCATATCTCTTTCGCTTCTTTCAGATTCATTATCTTCTTCATACATGCACGTCTAGGTATCCGAGTACTCTTGACCCTACCCTCTTCGAGCAATTTGCTCACATGGTCTTCGAAAGTTAGTCTCGGTCTACCTCGACACCTTTTAATATTAACTTTCGCGCTATATATTTTCTTCACCATTCGGTCTTCACTCATTCGCTCAACGTGCCCAAACCACCGAAGCACGCCCTTATCAATTTTTGTGATAAGGTCATCTTTCAAACCTGCCATATTGCGGATCTCTTCGTTTCGCTTTCGGTCGGCCATAGTAACGCCGCACATTTTACGAAGAGATCGCATCTCCACTGCATTCAACTTACTTTTATGCTTCTTCTGGCATACCCAGGTTTCGCTGCCATATAACAAAGTCGGTACCAACACTGCGTTATGTATTGCAAGGCGTGCACTCTTCGCTACGCCTTGCCTTTTGACTAACGCAGTCAGGGCACCATTGACTGAAAGAAGCGAAAGAGATATGTAAGGATCGTGACACTTGGCGATCTGTTCTCTCTGGCTACCCCGTCAGGGATTGTGCGTGAAGATAAGTAAGTAAGTAAGTAAGTAGGTTTTACATCATATTAAACCCAAATCTTCTCCACAACAGCAGCGGTTCATTTCCAACACTGGACTTTTAGAAGGAAAAAGAAGAATTATTGTGATACCAAGTCTCCTATATCTTCTTTTGACTACTATACAAAATTTCATTAGTATTGCCAGCCATTGAAGCATGATTGAAGGACAAACAAACTTACTTTCACATAATATTATTAAGTATAAGATTATAAAATTGAAACGGTTGAAGGTTTTGTTGACAGTACGGTTGTGGTCACCTCTGTAACGCGAGGAGCCCTCTTTACCAGAACCTATAATTTCTCCTTGACCACAGCCTTTGCTTCCCTCTGCTACACAGATAGAAAAAACAACTAATTTGTGTATAACATTTTAAAACTACGTGTACTTCTTTATATATAAAAATTACGTGTCACGTTGTTTGTCCGCGATGAACTCCTAAACTACTGAACTGATTTTAATTAAATTTTGCAAACTATGTGCAGTTTAGTCCAACTTGAGAGATAGAATAGTTTTTATCCCGATAAGTGACCTTCAATATTTTTTATTGCGAATTTAAGGAATTTTTATTTGATAAAGTATCGTCGGAAAGGCCAGAACAACGTCTGCTTGGTCAGCTAGTTGAGTTATATATTCTGTAAGTTAAGTTAATAAAATAAACAAAAACATGTTTTGAATTTTTTTTATAAGCCAGTGATTGATTACTTTCCTTTAGATGTAAGGGTTAATCTAGTGAAAGATGGTAAAGCACACAGACCAAGCTTAACTAAAGGCTCCGTAGTGCAGTGGCTTAGCAATGAGTTGCAGTGCTAAGGGCCACAGGTTCGAATCCCGCACTGAACAAGTATTTGTATGGCCTACAAATAACTGTTCCAGATCTGGATGAAGCTAACAGTTTACTTAGAATGCGTGGTTATCAAATGTTTATACATGCTGGAAAACACCGAAAGACTGACAATTTTATGTCTCTGCTCCATACTTGCATGAATGGTTAGCAAAAACCTACCCGAAGTGTAGACTCAAATTTTAAGCTTGAGATTGTCTCTGAATACCGGCCTAAGATATAAGATTCATAATTCTGCTGCGATCGGAAATTGAACTAGCGTGTCTGTTCAGTAAAAACCTGTCACGCTTGGAGAACTAGTTACGTAACACGGTAGTGAACATTGGCTTACTACTGGCTTACTGACTCGAACAAAATTTAAAACTTTGCCACTTAATTTTAAAATTTCCGAAGCATCTTATGACACCGGCGACCTTTTTTACTGCAAACTAGACATTCTTTGTCCGAGGGGTGACAACGGATCTACATTTTGATTCTCTTATTTATTTGTAAGGTAACCTCAACGTCTAACATACGAGTATATATATAATTACTAGACTGGACTAGATGGTGATGCGTGATAACACTTATAATGGCTATCTTATAACGTTGCAATAGAATTCAATTTCGTATGTTGTATTCATATGACACGACAGTAAAGACACGTCAGGCGACGCCTACGTACGTGAAAGTCTTGGACAGCGTCACGCCCGAGGGTATTAAGATATCAGAGTAACGAGTACAGCCAGAGGCCATAGGTCGATGTGTAAGCTTAGCCATATCGATGAAGATGGATTTGGTTTTCCAATATATAATGAGCTCAATGATATTTGTTTTGTTAACCGACTTCAAAAGAAGAAGGAGGTTCTCAATTTGACTGTATTTTTTATGTGTTACCTCAGAACGATTTTGATGATTCTTTTTTTTATTTCAAAGCTGGTGCTTCTCATGTTTCCATATAGTTTTGATCAAGATCTGACCAGTAGTTTTTGAATTATCTTTATCCTTAATAATATGTATTTAATTGACTTCGACTACATTAATGATGTTTATTTTTTTCTTCCTTCTGACCTCTCCCTCTTCCACCTTTCTAAAAGGCCAGCAACGCATCTACGATTCCCCTGGTTCCCCTGGTGTTGTGGTTGTTCATGGGCGGCGGTAGTCACTTACCATCAGGTGAGCCGCATGCTCGTTTTCCCCCTCTTCTATATTCTTCTTGAACGCCTGTAACCGACTTCACTCACACAAGAAAGAGGCTACAGATATGTTGTTAGCAGTTGTTACGTCTGAGGACTCTAGATGGAATGCCTCATAACCTGAAGTTAACCTGATTCCCCATACCGTTCAGACAGAAACACAACAGTGTAGGTACTCACTGAAAGTGCTCCGAAGTGTGAGAGTGATGTCAAAAATATTTCAAAGATATGTGAAGTCTACATTCACACTAAATTATTGCGGCGGATTTTCCCTTCACCAAACGTCCTCAAGAGAAGACATGTTAAGCGGTAGGACGTGTTGTAGGCTGTTTACCTTTTAATTTCCTTTTTATTCATTACGGATAAATTTCTCACGTTATAACTGTCGCGCTCGAAGTAGCACACATTGCAAACTCATATAATCCGCAAATAATGCTAATGATTTTCTCCCGACTGCTTTCGCTCATGGCGACACGACATATATAATACATAAACATAAACACCATTACGATTATGGACTTCCATTTGGCACGATCCTGACACACCTCTCTCGCTTCCTCCACATCCATATACCTACGCATACACGCTCGTCGGTTAAAGGTACTTTTGATTTGGCCCATTTTTAATATATCGCCAATTTGGTCGATAAACTTTCGCTTAGGGCGACCCTTCCCGACTATGCCGTTCACCTATATAATACAGTTAGGTAAATATAAGCGCACCAAGTTTTTTTATAATATTGAAGTGACAACGGACTGACAGCTCACCAAGGGCTAAGCTAGCTCACTAAGCAGCACATGTTCACCTGTCATCAACTTCAAACAAAGAAGGTTATAGGTGTTTTCTCACTCCCGAGAACATTGTTTTTATCAATTATTGCTGACGCATGGTGTATACCTTCATCTCTCATGCTCTCCAAGCTTTCGCTATCTCTTTAGTAAAGAGTATAAGAAGCGGAAGGCGTGCAAATATTCTTTACATTCCTTCCGCATCAGTTGTATCCCAATAACATTTATGCTATTCTCATTAAATTGAATTCGTTACTGTTATCTACTACACCGTATCAATCCGTCGGTGTCAACACGCGATAGAGGGAAACTGAAACAGGAGATCGACTGCAGCATCTGTCTGATAACAACTCAAAATTATTTTAAACACTTCGGTTTCCAAATCGCTTGCCAAGCATGCCGCAACACCCCATGAATCTATCTGTGCGGGAGACCTATGTTCAGCAGTGGACTTTTATAGGCTGTAATGAATTAAATTGAATCCATATTCATAATAAAATACTCTCCCTATCTTTCATTCCTTTTCTTTCCCATAATTAAGCGGGGCTAACATTCCAAAAGATGAGTCCTGGTAAAAACACCAATAAATTCAAACACCAAGCCGTCTATTGGAACTCTCTTTATAGACAAATTTGTTGTAGACCTATTATTTCTCCCCCAACACGGAAATATCAGTAGCATTCAGGTAAACACACACTTGATCCACAATCTAATAGATCAAGTCAGTGGCGCCGGTTGTCGCGACGTGCAGCACGTGGCCGTGTGAAAGATCCTCATGTTTAATACAAACCTAATTGCTGTGCACTTTTTATCAGCGTCTCTATCGCCGGCCATTCGTTATAGATGCGCAATGGGAAGGGATTGATTAAACGTTTCAAACATAAATTGATATAGATTGAAATCGAACTGGCTACGTTACATAATATGTTCATTGCAACAATTAATGTGCACATCTCTAAATAGTATAAAACAAAGTCCCTTACCGCCGTCTGTACGCTTAGATCTTTTGAACTACGCAATGGATTTTGATGCGGTTTTCACCAATAGGCAGAATGGTTCAAGAGGAAGGATGATATGTATAATACATGCAAATAATATATTTATATAATTCTTCTGTCTGTATTTTTTTTATAGGAAAGTGGCAAACGAGCATGCGGCTCACCTGATGGTAAGTGACTACCGTCGCCCATGAACAACTGCAACACCAAGGGAACCAGGGGAATTGTTTTTTTTTTTCTTAAATTTGCCTAAGTAGGCTCTCCCTCAGCGGCTCTTTGTAGCCGCCTGCGGCCTCTTCTCCCAAAGGAGGGTCGCTTCCGATCCGACAAAGGGACTTAATCGGCCAATTGTCAGTCCCACAGGCGGTTTTTAGTGGGTATCACTTAGGCTCCCGGTTAGGTTAGACACAGTAAGTCCCACATAAACACGACAGACCGGCTGTCGTGGTATGCATAAAGCATTTACCGCCTCCCCGCGTAATGGGGTAGCCCTTTTCCAATTACTTCTGGGCGCAATAAAAAAAAGGAATTGCAGATGCGTTGCAGTATGTTTGTGATTGCACTCGTCCGATCGAATATTATCCTGCGCAATTGGCAACTTTCGAAGTGTTGTCACTATACCTTTTAAATTTCGCTTTTGTAATCCTTCTTTGTTATAAAATATCGTAATGTATTAATCTTCCTACCTTCGTTCTCAAGTAGATGTTATGTTTTTAAAAGTGGACACTTGTGGCTTTCTTTTTGAATGAGTTTCCGACTGGGGAGGTACCATTCCATTTTTACACACACCCTATTTCTATCGCAAAGAAGCAGTGCATCTTTCTACCTTTATGTTCCAGTTTGAAACGTAGGTGTAATAGAGAACCAGTATAATCACAGGGTATGAGGCATTGCATCTTAGTCCTCGAAAGTTGTAACATATCCGTAGCCTTCTTAGCGCATGGCCTGGTGGTAGCTAACATACCATCGTCGTGGCCGATAAACATCTACATCTATACTTGATTTTCACTTCTATACAGTAGGTTATGCTGATGACCTGACAATACTGGTCTCTGGAAAGACAGCAAGCATAGTGTGCGACCTGACCCAAGCGGCTCTCCGTATAGTGGAGAGATGGTGCAGGGAACACGACTTAACTGTCAATCCAAATAAAACGGTTTTAGTTATGTTCACACAAAAACGAAAGCTGAATAACTATCATCCTCCAAGTCTTTTTAGCACAAAACTCCAGCTATCCTCTGAGGTAAAATATTTAGGTCTTACCTTGGACAGCAAACTTAACTGGAATAAACACATAGAAAACAAAATCAACAAAGCTAGTATAACTTTCTGGCAATGCAGAAACATGATTGGCAAAAGATGGGGATTGACGCCAAAAATCATACTGTGGCTTTACAAAACTGTAATTCGGCCCATGATCACATACGGCGCTCTGGTATGGTGGACCAAGACAAATGAAGCCACCATAATTAAAAAGCTTCAGCGCTACCAGAGACTGGCATGTATGGCTGCTACAGGCTGCATGAGAACTACGCCAACAGCAGCCTTAGAAGCGATGCTGGAGCTAACTCCGCTTCATCTACATATACAACAAGAAGCGACTTTAGCTGCCATCAGACTCAAGACCCTAAATCTTTGGAGTAAGAATAGTGTCCCTCATACAGGCATAATTGATAGAATTCACTCAAAAATTCCTATCCTACAAGCCAAATACGATAGGATTCCTAAACAATTTGTTTTCGATAAGAAATACAAGATACAGTTAAATGAAAACAGCCAGCCGGAAGGATTAAGCCCAAAAGAGCTTAGAATTTTCACCGATGGTTCTAAAACAAATGAAGGTGTAGGTTGTGGAGCTTTCTCTGAAGACCTCAATATTCACATATGCACACCGCTGGGTACCTATAACACGGTCTTTCAGGCGGAATGTATGGGTATCATTCAAGCGGCCATAGCAATAGATGCTAGGAAGGTTAATGACTTCCCCATCAGAATACTGACCGACAGTAGGGCGGTACTCCAAGCCCTGAGATGCAATGTGGTGAACTCGGGACTAATATATGAATGCCATCAACGATTAAATGAGGTATGTAAAAACAACAATGTGACCCTGCAATGGATAAAGGGACACAGTGGATCCAGAGGCAACGATGCAGCAGACGAACTTGCCAGAAGAGGATCGGCTTTGGCCACTATAGGGCCGGAACCAATCATACCAATCCCCTTTGGTAACGTTTGTTCACTGGTACGTAGACACTTTACTAATCAACACGCTCAGCTTTGGAAAAATCTAGTAGACTGTAGACAAGCTAGGGATGCCCTGCCTGAAATTAACAGTCGCTTAACAAAAGTTTTAATGAGACTGAACAAGCCGCAGATTAGGATAGTAACAAGTGCTATCACAGGACACGGCACCTTTAACAAACATTTATTTACTATAGGTGTTACAGATAGTCCCCTGTGCAGGGCATGTATGGGGGAGGAAGAAACGGCGGCCCACGTGCTACTGAAATGTCCGGAGGTCGCTACATACAGGGCTAAACATCTCGGCATGCCGGGATCACTCCCCGAAGTTGCATGCAACATCAAGGGCCTGTTGAGCTTCTTCGGAGAGATCTCATGGCTCGAATAATCACATTATTCCTGCCCACACGCAAAATACGCGCATAGACGTGGAGTTGCGGAAAACAGCCCGTCGTAAACTAAACTAACTAAACTACTTGATTAAGAATCAAAATGTAGATGGGTTGTCACTCCTAAGAACTAAGACGAAAAGCCTCGTTTCCAGTAAACGGGGTTTCTAGTGCCGTTTACAAGTTTCGTAAAGTTTAGTTTTTTTTTTAATTTGAATTCTTTACGTTTGCAATATACTCGAATATATTGTGTATATAGAGTGGAAGATTCTCTGAGCAGCCACCAGTTCCAGTATAACTATAACCGGAAATGTAAAGAAACTTGCTATTGTCATTATCATTTAGATTGGATAGAGTTCCGAAATCGATACAAATAAAATGTCGAACAGGCGTGGGTGCGCATAAAAACCTTTGACCGGAGACACGTGGGCCGGGGTTATGTCGCAACGCAAATACAATATCTAACGGGGTTTTGGAAATTGTGAATTATGGCGTCAGTGTGATCAACTCATTTCGATTTTTAAATACCATAACGCCTACGGAAGACTGTGGTCTTAATGTCCTCACTCTATATTTGTTTTTTTTTAATAATCGATATTTATTCTTATTTTGTGAGAGTAATACAATAAAAATTGGTGGATTTAATACCTCGTTGAATTAATTAACAGTCACCCTAAAAGAGGATAGAACATTACTTCAAAAAGATACTAACTTCCTTCCATCCATCCATTACAGCCTATTAAAGTCCATTGCTGAATATAGCCCCCCCCCCCCCCATAGATTGCCTCATAGGGGGATTTTGTCATGCCAGGCATGGCAAGCGGTTTAGCAACCGCAGTTATTTTATGATTTTGTGTTGTTACCAGTAAAACGCTACTGCCCATCTCTTGGTTTGTTTCCCTCTGTCGCCTCTTACCACACCCACGGTAGGATATGGGGTAGTGGATATTCTTACACCGCCACCACACGAGTTACATGCTTGCGTTTTGATAATAGAAATATACTTTGAAAATATAAAGAATTTTAAAAGTGCGAAACAACTTGATCAATTTAATTGTTATAAAAGTTTTATGGCATTTAGGTATTGATCCCGTAAAAAAAATCAAAATTACGAAAATTAAGAAAATATATTTGCTCAAATCGAAACTTTCCGAATCGTTAAAAATCGACTAATAAAATCTATATAAAAGTAGTATTGTGACATTTAAACTAGATTATAGGACACGTGGGTGTAAGAGAACGTAATGACTTCCTCAAAGGCCAACCTCACCTGCACGTGCTGCACCCCGCTGGTCAACGAACAAGGCGTTGGCGACGAATAATTGCGAGATATTATGTATTTGAAAATGCCGAACCCAAATCACAATCACTGCTGATGCATGCAAAAAAAGCAAAGGCATATTACCCTATTCAGCCTTGTAAATTACGTCACTCATGTTGTTCACGTTCGTTTAGAAAATGACATATATTAATTTAAAAAAAATATCATATTTTTTAGTTTTTCATTCAATTAGGTAACATAATGAATTAAACATAATATTAAAAAAATGAAATATTGTTAATTGCTAAACTGGTGAAATGCAACTATGACATAGTCACGTAAACAGTACCGGATTCTCTCAATATGATTGCGGGGGCGTCATCACTGACATAATACCTATGATTTCAATATCTTTTTATTTACCCGAGTTAAGAGTGACAGAGGCACTTAAGTAACACCCACATAAACAATTAATCAATATTTTATCTGTTAAATCAAAAGCCATTTGAGTAAAGAAAAATAAAGACATACCTACGATTTGGAGTGTGACAGCTACAGTCTACCGGAGTAGTAAAAATAATTATTGGCATTCTCCACATCCAACGCGGGGTTTCAACGCATAAGTCGCCAGTTGAAAATTCCTGCGTAGCTACGCGTCCTTATTATTGAAAGACTTACCAGTTTTCACTTTTAAACTTAATTTTTTTTACTGTTCTTATTCACCGCTCAACCATGACCACCTGATAGTACGTGGTGATGCAGCCGAAGATGGTGAAGCGCACTGACGTAACAAAAGCCTATTCACTCTTCCCTTAAAGGGTGTCTTCAAGGCAAGAGTTCTTCAATTTATTCGGATGGAAAGACAGCTGCCGGCTTGGCACCTTTCCATTTAGTCCAAAGCTGCTACGTGGGATTTTAGCAGCACCAGCACATATATGGTATGATTAGTAGAGATTTTTTTTATAGGATAAGGGTGATAAACGAGCACACAGTCCACCTGATGGTAAGTGGTTGCTGCGGCCCATAGACATCTACACCTATCCTCGTTTGCGAATCAAAATGCAGATGCGTTGTCACCCGTAAGGACTAAGATGGAATACCTCATTTCCAGTAAAAAGGGCCTCCGGCCACCTGCACTCAACAAGCGAAACGCAGAGGTAAACCTCTACTTCACGCTGGTATTCTGTGAGGTCGTGGTACCACCCCGGTTCGAGCCGGCCCATCCGTGCGACAGCAAAAGCTACCGCGTGGCTTTACCACTGTTAAAAGATTACTGTTAAGAGATTGTTTAATTTAAACTGCACGCGCCTCCCTTGTATTTTTGGTAGATTTTGTCATATTTACCGTATTTAATATCATAAAATCTAAATCTTTATCATTATTATGTTTTGGTAGATTTTAGCATATTAACTATATTTGACACAATAAGCGTATTACTTACTCTATTAACTTTTTTTTTTATAGGATCGGGTGACAAACGAGCACACAGTCCACCTGATGGTAAGTGGTTACTATGACCCATAGACATCTACATCTATCCTCAATAAAAACTCAAGATGCAGATGCGTTCTCACCCGTGAGGACTAAGATGAAATGCCTCTTTGCCAGTAAAAAGGGTCTCCGGTTCTCTACAGTCACCATACGAAACACAGGAGCATTAAGCTGCTATTTTACGCTGGTTTTCTGTGAGAGCGTGGTCCTTCCCCGGTCGAGCCGACCCATTCGTGCTACAACCATAATATAGCTGCAGCATGGCTCTACCACGTAAAAAGTATGCTCGGGAGCGCGTGTGAGTTATAAATTGGACGATCTCTACCAATTTATTTCAAATAACAAAAAAATTAAGTGTTAGTAAAAAGGTCTCACAAAGTTTTCAGAACACTTCAATTCAGAAACCTAATAATTTAACGACCAAAATTTTAATTTCCACGCTCGAATGGACAAATCGGTAACGCGATACTTTCCGAACGTCGCATTCGATCCGGCGCGAACAACAAAAACATGGCGACGCACACGATTTTGTTTCCCTCCAATTTTCTTTAGACTTTTTTTGTCTTGAAACCCGAGACTCTTATACAGGGATTAAGTTAAGGTTAGGCTTAAATTTTAATGGAATGACTTTGTAAATACTGGAATAAGTTCCCACAAGGAGTTTTACTGTCATTGTACATTTTGTTCCGGCTTATCTTCGAAATGGCTGGACTGATTATGACGGGACTTTCACTGGCAGATAGTTGATGTTATAAGAAGTAAATTAGGCTACTTTTATTTAAAAAACAATTAGGGTTCCGCGCAAAAATATCCCATGAAATCTAATCGTAATAAATTCCACGCAGCCGCGAACAGCTAGTCTATTATAAATGAGATAGTACCAAGTCGGATCATATAATGTTAAAAAGGAACCCAATTCAACTGTATTTTTTTATGTGTTCATGTGAACCGATTTTGATGATTCTTTCTTTATTTGAAAGCTGCTTCTCATGTGGTCTCATATAAATTTGATCAAGGCCTGACCAGTAGTTTTTGAGTTATACTTAATAATTTATATTGAAGTCGGTTGTACAGAAATTTTTAATTTTACCACTTGCATTTCAAGGTTCCAAGCACCCTTCAAAACAAAGTTATTTTGGCATTACAAACGGATACTTCAATGTTGTTTATCTGTATCTATGTTGAAAACAAAGATCAACAACGGGGCGTTAAAGATGCGAGACATCTGGCACTGCTATCTGGTAAACGCGGTGATTAGGAAATCCTCCCTGCAATGAAACAGACCCATGTCCAGCGGAAGACCTTTACGGGCTGATAGAGGAAAAGTATTTAGTTAATTAAATGATCCACTTGAAACGTAATTAATTTGGTAATTACTTCAAGCCTAAAAAGCTGATAATTATGTCATAAAATCAATTGGCAATAAAATAAATGTTTTCAACTATAAAACAACTTTGTTGATTGCCCTCCGCCTCCGCCCACCAGACTAACGGTCTGTTGTTTACGACGGATTTCGGCCAGATTACATCGTTAGATAACCAATCGATGCTACTGTTTTATTAGAAGCTATTGGGAAATACATTGGAGTCGATAATGTCTGCCAACGCAAAATTATCCTCCTTACGGCGGCCACGTCCACTCGACCTGAACGCGCGTGTCGGTAGAAAGTGCGGCCTACGCGTGCCGAGAGGTCACACTCCTACGCAGACTTATACGTCGAGGCCTCTTACGTTTGAAGTTCCTACCTACGTAGATCTCGATGGAATTTTTTCATGAAAGATTCTCGATATGATACAGATTTATCCCATTCTACACGAGCACTACACATATAAATGAAACAATTTTTTTTAGGGATTATATTGCATATTTTTAGGGAATTTAAAATAAGTTAATGTACGCGATACAATCTGTAAAACTTAATTTCATTTAAATGTATTCAATTACAAAACACAAGATCACTTTTCTCTCAACAATCAACACAACATGTGAATAGCAAAAATACTGCATAAATTGTCTTCGAAAAGATATGGTTAGTAAATTGAGACGCAGGGTTTCTACATCAGATGAACCTCCACTTTTTTTATAAAACTGAAGTGACAAACGAATTTGCTGTCCACATGTGTGTGGTTGGTGCAGCCCATGGGAAAAAATACGTCGTAATATCCTCATAATCAACTGAACGCTGAACAGCCAAGTTGTACCCGCAAATTGATCTTTGGGTCGAAGCTAAACTCACCTAGTCGGACCAGTTATCCTAGGAAAACTTACTCGTAGATAACTTCAAGCATAGTGATCCCAACGCCTACACTACAATAATCTTTAACTACTTCAAAACTGGCTCAAGAGAAAATTTTCCTAAAATGAAGGAGTATCCAAAATGCGTCGTTAGGGTTGTCTGTAATAGGTGGTATCAGTGACAGAGGTCATGCACCCACGTCTAGCTTCGGGCCGGGTTGAGAAACATCTTCCGCTCCCAAGACGAGTGATTACCTATATTATTGATGACCGTTGCGAAAGGCTGACTGAGGTGGGCGGCGTTTGCTTACACCAAAACGTAAGAGGGCGTGCGGAAACAATAAAGGCGTTGGTGGTTTCTTTAAAACAAACGAATAAAACCAATTTTACGGACTTCATCGCATTTGATTCTAACTTACTTTTAACTTCCGACGTTCGAGTGCTTAATCTATGGTCTGGAATTATGTCTAACTATTATGTTATGGTAATATGGTAACCTGCCACAGGAAGAACTAAGGTATTTGCGGTCCTGATATTCGAAGTGAACTTGGGCTACCTTCACCTTTAAGTTATTAATTTTGGTCCGATCTAAATATTTAAATTTGCATGCTTTCTCAATTCTTTTCCATTTTCATCTCCCCAAGAAAGACCATTGACCATGGCATGGGTCCCTCCCGCTTTAGGTGGGTTTTGCCTTCATGCTTACCTTGGCAGGCGGATGGGCCCTCGCATTGTCAGACGTCTTATACCTTTGACGCTTCTGCCCGTCTCCAGTCCGGGTGTTTTACTTCTGGATTTAGTGCGTCATGTACAAGGCTATTTTCAAAGAGTAGCCAATTTGTTATTTAAATTCAAATATATAATTAATGATATGCCGTTATTGCAGTTTTTGAAAATATGAGTAAATAAGGCTTCTACTTTTATTTGAAACTAGCTGTTCCCCGCGACTTCGCCCGCGTGTTATTTGGGGTTTTAATTTTTTTTCGCGAAACCCTAATTCTTTTTCTAAAATAAAAGTAGCCTAAGTTACTCCTTATAACATCAGCTATCTGCCAGTGAAAGTCCCGTCGAAATCGGTCCAGCCGTTTCGGAGATTAGTCGGAACAAACAGACAACAGACAAACCGACAGACAGACAAACAAAAATTTTAAAAATTGTGTTTTTGTTATAAGTACCGTATATACTTTCATATGCATTTAGTAAAAAAACTGTTATTTTAATATTACAAACAGACACTTCAGTTTTATTTATTTGTATAGAGTATAGATATAGATTATCGCGCTCCTCTGTGTGCGATTCAATTCACAAGGTTTTTGTCGACCGAGTCACAGTATAAATATGAACAGTATGGAAACTAACCCTAGTTGAGGATATAATTACCTACGCTCCATTGAAGCAATAGGGTTGTAACTTTTAATGTTTGATATTGCTTTTTTTTTATATTTTTGTTCTGTAGTGATCAATCAATCTAATTTAAATAACTAGCTTACAAATACAATTTAAATAGGTAATCTCAGCAAAAAACGATAGTTTAAACACGGAAAACAATTTAATATTAACACACAACAACTTGTAGAACTTTAACTTTGTCATTATGGCTTAACCATTTACAAGTTTCGGCGGGAACGTACGCGAGCCGCAGTTGGACGAAAATGTAACTTTATTCTTCACTAGTTGTTCCCTGCGACTTCGCTCGCGTGTTAGGGTTTTTATTTTTTAGCGCGGAACCCTAATTCTTTTTCTAAAATAAAAGTAATCTAAGTTACTCTGTATGACATCAGATATCTGCCAGTGAAAGTGCCGTCAAAATCGATCCAGCCGTTTCGGAGATTAGCCGGAACAAACAGACGGACAGACAGACAAAAATTTTAAAAATTGTTATTTAGTTATAAGTACCGTATTTACTTTCATATGCATTTAATAAAAAGCTGTTATTCTGACATTACAAACAGACACTTCAATTTTATTTATTTGTATAGATTATTATAAATTATTTACAGAAAAATATTTTCGTCTGCTACGGCAAGTTCGGAATTCTTTATTATTGAATTTAACTGTGTAAAAAAAATATCATTCTAATGAACAGGTTTTTTTTTAAATAAACTGTTGGAAAACAAGGAACGGGTACTATGAAACCGATTTTGTTTATTTTTTTGTAAATTAGATCAGCTACTTTGCAGTTTATGTGTTCTTTTATAAAGCAACAACGAAAAATCGCTTTCAATACCCTCAAAAACCATGAAAATGACACCCATGACGAAAAATTAATACCTATTGCAGCCGCCATCTTGGATTTACATTTAAACAGCACTATCGGCTTCAACATACTCAAAAACTATGAAAATGACACCCATGACGAAAAAAATGATACCTATTGCAGCCGCCATCTTGGATTTACTTTTTGTTACCACTATATTACACTATCAGCTTTAAATAGCCACAAAACCGCTGCATTCTGGATGTACAAATAAGTTCACGAATTCATTATGATCGATCACATGGACTTATAATTCGATAACGATTATAACAATGACAATAAAAATCATTCTTACCTTTCAAAATCAGCAGGAAGCTTAAAATAAGATAGCTCCGGTTTTGATGAAGCCGAGTTCAAACATCCGTATACTACGCAATACGTTCGTGGCATTTTTAGTCTTGAGGCGACACTCACTACTGAGAGCACCGCGACGAGCGCTTAGAAGTCTCGTCGTTGCGCATGTTTGTGTGAGTGTGCCGTTTCGAGCGTTTGTAGGAAGTTTCCGTACTGTTCCTACTATATATTTACTGTGACCGAGTGACCCTTACGAATGTGCATAGTAAAATAGATGGCACATTCTGAATTTAAAAGATAAAAGTTCAGAATATTTGAGATTTTTTTTTTGATTAATTTTTCTTCACGATTCGCCTATATTACATATTCTGAACCATCTCTGTAAATTTAGCCATATATTGCAAAATAACCCTGTATAACGCCACTTACGTATCAATTAAATATTTTTAGCATTTTCTACGGTCACCTCCTACTACACTCACGGGACGTAATGGGGGTTTTAGATTTACGCTGCAACCTTAAGCAAATATTATTTGCAAAATCCAAAAGCGCACACCTCGAATGCTCATGTACTGTTTTAAATAATCAATTTCCTTTAATAATTACCGAAAACGTATTTCGTTTACAGATACAAAAACAATTGTTTCTGTTTAAATTTTTTTCACTGATTTATATCGGTGATTCGTATTTTGTTACCGAAAAATAATTGTCAAATAATTAATAAAATAAAAAAGAAATATGTAAAAAAAAAGGTTAAAATCTAAAGCTGATAAAAAAAATCAACGTTTATCACGTTGATTTTTCAATTTTTCAAAAGATATCTCTTGATCATTTCCATACCGACTAACTGAGATCCAAGTGAAATTATGTACAATTAACTTTTTCTTTTAAATAATCGAAATAATCTTAAAACTACGTCAGAAGTATGAATTAAAATCTCCTTTTGCTATTGGTGTATTTTTTTAATTATATAAGTGCAATATAATTATAGATATTGGAAGTGATTGCGATTTTTTGATTTGGTGACAATGGAGCACTCGGCACTCTCCGCTTCGCGTGCGATGTGTGTAACAAGATAATCAGTATAATTAAGTAAAAAAAACACTCAAAAAAAGGCCGGCATAAGGCAATATGAATACATATGAAAGCTCATTTACTATGCACTGCACACAACCGTATCAGCATACAAACTCGACGTACCGTTAATAATTAAATTAAATACGTAATTAAATTTATTACAACGAGTTAATCTTGTATTCTTAAATAAGATTAACCGTAATAATAGCTGACATTTTAAATATCTCTTTAACAAGACTACTTCATCTCGTTTTTTAAACCCAAAATTTCATTTTATAGATTAAACTACTTATTAAATTATTTTATGTTAAATCTTAATACATACACTAAAAATAAAAATCAGTACATGTTGACTATTAATCACCGTGTAACGGCGCGGTAATAATATAATATGTTTTATTTCCATGAGGTCTGCAGTAGCATCTTTCTGATAATAATTCAATATAATAAAAAAACGCGATAACGGACCAGCCTGCCAAGAGTGTCAACTATGGCAAATATTCTCATATGACGCAATCTATGGGGAAGGGAAATATTCAGCTGACTTTAGATGGGCTTTAATGGATTTTTTTATAGGATAAGAGAGACAAACGAGAAAGCAGTCCATCTTCACCTGGTGGTAAGTAGATTCCGTGGTCCATGGACATTTACATCTATCTTCCATTAAGAGTCAAAATGCAGATGCATTGTCAGCCATGGGGACTAAGATGGAATGCCTCGTTTCCAATAAAAATGGTCTCCGGTTCTCCACACTCGCCATACGAAACACAGCAGCATTGGGCTGCTATTTTAAGCTGTGTGAGAGCGTGGCCCTTCCCCGGTCGTGCAACAACTACAACCATAACATAGCTGCACCATGTCTCTACCAAATAAATGGATGTTCTCCATTTTATAGTATTGATTTCTACGACATTATGATGAAGGTATAACAATGCAGTTTGTATAATTGCTAAACTTCAATGTAATCTTGAACCAAAGTCGTATACTAATGGGAAAACCTATTTATGTTTTGCATTTTAACAAGTAATATCAGAGCGTACAAAACAATACGTCTCATTATATGTTTACACAATAATTTAGAAAGGCGTAGTCGTGACGCGGATGAGAGGAACAGAGTCAGATAAAGCACCGTCGCGTGCCGGGTCAGAGGTGGGCGAGATCATTATACCGACATCGTAAAAGAATGCGCGAGTTCGCCCATCGTTAGCCGTAATGATTCCGAAGATCGGCTTTCTAGTGAAACGATGTCGCCTATATAAGCATATTGATCGCTTAATTTGATGTTTCAAACAAACTATTGTTTGGGCACAATAGTCGAAAACTAATTTAAAAAAAAACATAATAACGATATTGTGATTGTGACATTTGACTTGAAATCAAACTGCCTTACTCATTAATCGTTGTTTATCGCTTACTTAAGTATTAATACACTCACACAATCTTATATCTTTCTCTTTATATTGCCGTTTAGATAAGAGAGAGAGAGAGAGAGGGAGGGAGAAAGAGAGAGAGAGAGAGAGAGAGTAACTAAGCAAATTAAAATCGACTTTTTGAGTAAAGTCGGAAGAGTAAAAGAAATAAAATAGAAATTATTAAGATTACGATTAAATATATCGATATGTACCTGTAAAACTAAACTAAAACAAAAAAAAAATACTTGGCAGAAAAGGAATTTTTACCACCCCTATTAATTGACTCATAGGACAATAGAGATAATATTCACTTTTCTGCCGACTTCCAAAACGGAGACGGTACTCAATTCGACTGTATATTTTTTTTCTTTTTTTTTATGTGTGTTACCTCATAACTTTTTACTGATTTCTTTTTGAACTGATTTTTTGAAAGCTGGTACTTCTCGTGTGGTCCCATATGGATTTGATCAAGGTCAGACTAATAGTTTTTGGGTTATTCTTAATAACTTATATTGAAGTCGGTTGTACAAAATTTTAAATTTTAAATTATTCAATAAAGTTCCAGAAACTACAAAGTCTGCCAAATGCCAATAACTAACTTAACTTTGTTTTATTAAACAAACGCTGTATAAAATGGTTATTGTAATATTAAAAATCTATGGCTGATATTTTATAATAACCTCTGGTAATGAGATTATGTCGGATGTCGTCAATAATTATAATTTTGTAAAAATCATTAATAAAACTCACCTTCAAAAGCATCAACCGAAACAAAAGTTCAATATTCCAAATTGCGCTCACATTGGAAGGTGTGACAAACGTATCCAATAAAATAGATAAAACAGGTATGTACGGAGGCATGAGTAATTTTTTTCTTAGTAATAACTATGCATAATATGTAAATTTGAATATCTGTATTCGAATACAAGTTATTTATGTGAGAAGTCTCGCCGTCTTTTTACAAAAATACGTTTATAATAATTAGTCTTAGGTTTAGACTAGAGTCTGTTTCGGAAATTATGCGACTAATAAGTATAGAATCGGAGTTTTAGCGGGAACTTCATCGTTGACGGATTGCTACTCCTCTGTTACTGTTTAGATAATCGTTTGAAGAGGATTTTAATACTAAAATTATGTGATTTTATGTATTAAATGTCTGGTGAACTATTGTGTAGGGCGTCCCCCCACTAGATGGACTGACGATCTGGTAAGACATGCAGGAAGTCGATGGATGCAGGTGGCTCAGGACCGTGCCTTGTGGCATTCCTTGGGGGAGGCCTATGTTCAGCAGTGGACTCGTGAAGGACTATAATTATGGTGATGATGATGAACTATTAGTGGAATCGATAAATCAGGCGCTCTGATGGTGTATGAACCTCAGAATAAAATATCTGTTTACTCGCCTTGAGATACTATCGCCATCGACTCTCTCCTGGCTCAAACTGTCGTCAAACCCTCCCAAAAACTTCACAATATGATGATGGCGTCGAATACAAAGAACTTTTTAAACAAATTATTATAAACTATAATTTCTTATTACTTGACACTGGCAAAAGACCATCAGTACGAGTTTATTATCAAAGAAAGGTAAAAGTAATTTGACAGCATATGTCAAAAGTCGCGAAGACTGTGACGCCGCGGCTAAGGGACTTCTTTTGTGACAAACACTTTTCTTTAAAACCGAGACTATCAATAAACCACTTTTCGTAATGAAAACGCCGAAGTTGCAAAGTAAAATATTTAAATTATAAACATGAATTAGTCTATGGCTTTTAAGTTTAAGGAAGTCATTAGATCTTTCTGGAATTTCCTACAGTCGAAATGGGAGCGATAGTTCCTCTTGCCCCGCCACAAGATACGCAAGGTATTTAGGTTTCACTTTTCTCATTTTATAATATTTAAAGAAAAGCTTAAGCAATATCAGTGTAATACAGCGTCAGATCTACATAAAGCATCAATCACTAATAAAAAAACTAAATACACAATCGGTGACAAAAAATGTCCTTACCGAATGAGCGAACATTTGGGTGCGCTTTTAATTTGCACGTAGCTTTGTGAATACAACTTTAGACAATACATTTAAGGTTGAATTTACATTAATATATATTTATTTCAACTAGAATTACGTCAAAACAATTGGCGATAGATTTTAGAGAACTTTTGCATGGGATTGTGTATCTAGTTCTTTATTATTGACCGATGCTTCACATGTCTAAAAATAAGCATTGTAATAATTATTTGCTATAAAATTAAACTTATAACCAATATTTTATGGTGAACTTGTGGTTAAATTTATCATAATCATAATTATTAAATAAATCGTTTGCCGTTAAATCTTTTGATGTGATATTTTTAAACCGTACGATAAACTTATAAAAAATAGACCCGAGACACAAAAGTTAGCAGCTGAGATCTCAACCAATTAATCATTATTATAGCTATTCATGTCCACTGGTGAACATGGGCCCGAAGCCACATAATGCCTTAGAGCACAATCATGGGCCCATTCTTGTCACTAACATGTTGAACACACATCATCATTATCATCATTACAGTTCTTTACAAGTCCACAGCTGAACCGCCTGAAGAATGCCACAAATTTCAGTCCTGAGCAATCTGCCTCCGTCTAGCGGAGGACCACCCCAGACTTCGCTTGTCTGTATGATGCTGTCACGTGAGAGCCAATTCATAACTGAATAGAAAATAAAAATAAAACGTACGTCTTATATATACGCAGACTAATTGTAATAAATTCAAATCCGCAATATAATAAATTGGGCGCCGGCTGAACACCTGTTTAATGAAATGATCGAATGTTGCGAAACTTACAATCGTTCACCAAACACTAAACTGGTTCCTAGCGATTAATTCGACTTTGAGACGAAATCTGTGCGTTGTGAGTACAATAAAAGGATCAGGCATCGTGAACGTAGATGTTGTATGCGTCAAACAAAAATTTTGGTTTACATGTTTACTTATCTAAACATATAAATAAAATTGAAGTATCTGTCTGTAATTTAAAAATAACTGGCTTCTTTTAAGGGTTATATGCAGGCTATTAAGACCTAATATACAATTTTGCACGCCTCACATCGTGAGGGAGTGCTCTACTCTCGATGTGTGGCCATACCTCAAGTTCGCTACATAAAATCGTTCTTATGCTTTTAACTAGACATCAAATCCATATTATTATTAACGTTACAATACCTACAGATATTAAATTATAAGATTAGTTTATTTTCTAATTGATTCACTTTAGATTACATAATAAAATTGTTAGTGAATAAATAAAAATTGAAAAATTTGTACAACCGACTTAAATATAAATTATTAAGAATAACTCTAGAATTATTGGGCAGACCTTGATCAAATTTATATGGGACTACATCTAAGGTACCAGCTTTCAAATAAAAAAAAGATTCATCGAAATCGGTTCACCCAGAAAAAAGTTATCAGGTAACACACATAAAAAAAAACATACAGTCGAATTGAGTACTTCCTCCTTTTTGAAGTCAGTAGAAAAATATATGGACTGCCGTCCGTTGGTCCGTGCGTCGCGTCGGTGAGTCTTCTCGCTTAATAGAAATGTAAGCAATAGATTGAGATATATTATATAGTATTAAAAAGATACCATATATTCTAAGGAGGATCTCAATTGATTTTTGTTATTGAACTCAACACCGTTTAAAAGTTATTAATGATAGTCGATCAGATTCTCTGTTCTTTTTCTTGTAAAAATTAACGTCACTATTTTTAAAACTTTTTTTCATCAATATTTATTAATGAAACACTCATGCGGCGTGCACTTTTGGGTTTTCCAAACTATTTCAAAAATTTTGTCAATCTGTCTATCCCGAGCTAATCATAGGGATGGCCATGAAAGATAGATAGACGATTGGAGCCGGTAAGTGGTGCTGTTGTCCAGAAATCCACAGTGCGAAGTAAGTAAAATAACGAAACCATCTAATAGCGAAACAACTATAACATAACGTTATGATCTCATGACATAAGAAAACAGTTTTAAAAATGTAATATTTTGAAATAACACCTACGAGTTTCCAACGCGCCGTCGTAATGCCCTTCACGTTATGATAAATGTGTTTGTCTCGGTGTTCTGATGTTGCATTACTTTACACATTCTGACAGAAAGGAAACGGTTCTCTAATAAAAAAGTAAATGTTTATGAGTTACATATTTTATTTTGATGCACACGGGACGGAATTTGTTCAGTTAGTCTTGCTGCATTGCATGTATTTCTGACTTCAGTTTTGATACGTTGCGATGAATTTTGTAGAATATTATGCAAATAATTTTTTGTAACGACAAATTAAGTGACCAAACTTTAACAAAAAGCTTATATATGTTCAAAGAATAGTGATCGCATTATTATTTACTTACAATTTTCATCTTAGTCAATAAAAATACATATTATTAAAACACAACTGAGTGTAATGAACTATGGTTAAGTACCAATATTATCATAACTAAATTTCATTTATCAATGTCGATGCAGCAAAAACGTACTTTAAAGTGTTTATATATATATATATACTCTTTAACGCTTTTTAGCCGATATCATACACGAAACATTTGCTTGCTTTTTTTTAAGTTTGCAAGTGTTTGACATTTCATTGCCGCCATGTTACCCGGGTAATTACGTGAATTCGTGATCAAATAGATCAATATAACTACCGTGTAGTGGCGGTGTAAGAATATACACTACCCCATATCATGTGTAGAGTATGTCGTAGAGGGTAAAAAACCAAACGATGGGCACTAGCGCCTCCCTAATAATACCAGAAAAAAAACTGATTGGCAAGACCGCTTAGCAGCAGGTTGGTAAACGTGCCATAGGAAATATCCGTTTTATAAGGCAATCTCTTAGAAGGCCTATTTTTTTTTTATAGGATAAGGGTGACAAAACGAGCACACAGTCCACCTGATGGTAAGTGGTTCCTGCGGCCCATAGACATCTATGTACGTCTATCCTCGATTACAAATCAAAGCGTTGTTACCCGTGAGGACTAAGATGGAATGCCTCATTTCCAGTAAAAAGAGTCTCCGGTTCTCTACATTCACCATACGAAACACAGCAGTCTTAAGCTGCTATTTTACGCTGATATCCTGTGAGAGCGTGGTCCTTCCCCGGTCGAGCAGACCCATTCGTGCTACAACTATACTATTAATATAACTGCAGCATAACTCTACCACGTAAATGTATGTACAGCAGAGGACATTGATAGGTTGTAAATGAATGATTTTTTTTCTCTTTCACCAACAGATGACAAACGACACGAGACAAAAGTATGCCTCAGTACTGCGAGAGTAACGTCATCATCTTACAAATAACCACAACTTACACAAAAATTAAATTATAAAAATGAATTATGAAAAAAGAAGGGAAACAGATAATAATATGTTACTTGAAAACTAGATAGCATACAGCAGTGTGCATTAATGCTTGAAAATAGTCTATAATATATAAACGTACTACTTTTATGAGAGATGGAAGATTCCGATTAAATATCTTAAACTAGCCACCGGATTATGCATTATGTCAATTTCTATGGATTTTGGCAATATTTATCGCATTCCAGCGAACAGTTTAAAATTTATGCGCGGAAATAGGAAATGGACATGGTATGCATTGCCGTGCAGTGGAAGCGTTAGAGAATCCATTAGCCAATAATATGGTTAGTTAAAGTGGTTGTTGCAAGACGCGACTGTGGGAAATAAGACAGATGTGCAGGAGCATATTTTTTATAACAACTCAAAAGTAATAGAAAAGCTGTGGTTGACAAATCGAGCAAATATGTTTTTTTTTTTAAATATTTTATTTGTATAAGGGCGACAAACTTGCATACAATCCACCTGATGGTAAGTGGATGCTGTGACCTATAGACATCTACATCTTTCCTCGATAAGGAACCAAATGTTCAGCAGTGACTTTTTTTGATACCAAAATACCATCCTTTTGGGCTCCATCGCAGTCAAAATATAGAGTGCAAATACAAAATGACGAGTTTTAGAACCACCCGCCAAACCAATTACATAATTTACATAACTGATATGTAAGAACAGATACATAAACAGTTCATGCAATGAACACTAGTGTTAAAATCTTCGAAGTTATTCACATGCTCAGAACTCAATAACATCGTGTATGAAATGGGTGACAAAAAATTAGTTAACTATTGACACGTCATGTGATATACAGATGTAAAGCTTAATGAGTAAAGTGACAGTAAAATAGATCATTGCGTGAATTGCGTCACTTGACCGATGTGAGTGCGGTGTGGGAAGGTGTTGAAAAAACTCGAATGATGCTCGGCGCTAATGAATGAAGGTAGTTTGAAACGAGGCGGTTTATGCAAATGTCTGAGACAATCCATTGACGGGAAGTCATTGAGAGATCTCTGTAACGGTACCAAAATACTGGTTGGCTCGTCTGTTTGTGGAACATCGCTAGCCAATGAACGGTTAAACTCTAGACGGATGTTATTTTAGAGCTAACAAATATTGGAAGCTAAGCTCGAAGTATTGCCATCAATAGAGACGCATGTGTACAAATAAATAAAAAAGTTGAGTCGGCAAGTTTGCTAATTTGACAACACCTGAGTATGAAAAAAATGTTTACTTAGATACTATTTATCATAAAGAATAGATTATCTATCGGCAGCAGATCTGGGTAGAATTTTGTTTGCATTTTGTTATACAATAAGTTACAATAAGTAAAGGCATACATTCTGACACACACATTCTCAATAACAATCAAAATGCAGATACGATTTTATCCCTGAGAATTTAGATGTAAATCTTCCTTACCAGTAAAGAAAGAACTAAAAAAGTATGTAATCACTCACCAAATAAACAGAAACATTATGCTGTTGTTATGCTGATATTTAGTGCAAGCAAGATCTTTCACCGCTTAGGTCCTGTTTATCACCTGCAGTGCAATATAAATATTCATAATAATATTTGTGTAATGAACACAAATATTATTATGAATATTTATATTTTTATATATTTTTTTTAATTTATATTTCTTTAATGCTATTAAACATTACTAATATTCCCTTTAACCATTTCTGGTAAGCTTAAAATGGTTGTGTTAGAAGTGATTCACGACAGTAGTGGAATGGCGGATTCGAAACTATGACCTTTCAAGTTCGCGGTCCGCGCCCTGCCATTAGGCTACTGACGCTTCTAATCTATTGTATTAATAATCTATTGTAATAGTTTTTTTTTTATAGAATAAGGGCAATAAACGGTCACAATCTTATCGAGGATCGATCTTAATCGAGGATAGATGTAGATGTCTATGGGCCACGGCATTCACTTACCATCAGATGGACTGTGTGCTCGTTTGCAATCCTTATTTTATAAAAAAAAAAACACTCCATTTCAAATATCCTAATGTCTCCAAAAAAAGTAAAAAGGCAATACAAAAATGTCACGGACACATAATACATTGCTAGATTGATCGCTTGTTGATATATTTTGCAGATTGATTGATGATCAGATTAACAAATATACTTCTTGGGGGAGGAGAGTGTTCTGCAGTGGTCTTGTGATGTAATAAAGATAAATTAGGTTTTTATATATTTTGGTAGATTTTCCTTAGTACCAAATTGGAATTCCTAAGTGAGTTTCTTTCTATTATTAATTGTAATAAAATTTGTATTAAAACTGTTTATAACTTACATTATCTCAGTAGTAGTTTTATACGTGGTAGAGCCATGCTGCAGATATATTAGTAGAACAGTTGTAGAACGAATGGGTCGGCTCGACAGGGAAAGGACCACGCTCTCACAGAATACCAGGGTAAAATAGCAGCTTAACGCTGCTGTGTTTCATATGGTGAGTGTAGAGAACCGGAGACATTTTTTAGAGAAAAAAAGGCATTCCCTCTTAGTCCTCATGGGTGACAACGCATCTGCATTTTAATTCTTTATTGAGGATAGATGTAAATGTCTAGGGGTCACAGCAACCACTTACCATTAGGTGGACTGTGTGCCCGTTTGTCTAAAAATAAAACTTGGCTTAGAATAGGTAGAAGAAAATCCTATTTTGGAGGTAACGTTTTTAAAGACTCACTAAGACTAATAATTTTATTTACATAGGTTATGTACCTACCCGCAAGATGAGCAGGAAAGCGGACGCTGAGCCTTGGTCATGAAGCTACTTTGTATTTGCTTCATGGCCTTGGTAATAGCTGGGAAAACGTATAGAACAAAAAGAAAAGGTTAAGTGGTACTAAATAATGCCATATTATGAACACTAATCGTTAATTTTATAATACATGCCGAGGCCCAAGTCTAATTGTGAACTGTTTATGGGCTAGTCAATTTAAAAGTCAAAACTATTATAAGTTAAACAAGGCGGAGGCTAGTCCCCTCTCAATCATGTAGCAACTTGTCTGAGAAGTGAGAGGTCACGAATCTCTGAACCAGTTTGCTATCGCAGCATTAAAATCATCAGCCGGCATCACCGGATGTTGTGCCGTTCATTGACAACATTTAATTATAAAATCTACATATTTAAACGGGAACTTGTCCGCGCTGTGAAAAATTCAAAATTAGGAAACGTTTATTTAAAACGTAACGTAATGATGATGGCGCCTTCCGGATTGAATTCGACAACGGTGACATCTTCCGGTTCACACCGCGGAGTTAACTGCATAAACATAAAGTAACAGTCTCCATACGTACTTCTCCTGGGAACAGGAAATTTGCAGGGCAAAGAATTTTCTAACTTCAGATGTCTTCGAAATTATTTTTTTTCTTTTCTTAGACGTGCTTGTTTCCTAACGAAGTATTTCTTCACCGCCAATCACGTAGTAAATCAGCACTTTAAATTGCAATTAACAATATAATTGGTGCCAGCGGGAATCGAACCCAGGATGCTCGCGTACTGTGAAATTTATTAAGCACCTGAGCTACAAAGGCTCACAGGAATTAGTTGCGAATTATATTATAATGAGCGATTGTGAAGTTTTTGAAACTTCACAAATTTTGAAACTCATTTCTCTGAAAGCCCCGTGTTGCGATGAACACGAAATGAAACACACAAACTGCTAGCGAACAACCTTTATGAATCATTTGAAAGTTACCTATTACCGGTACATAGAGAACATTTTATTCGTGCGATATAATTTGTCATTGCCTCTTTTTAAAATGACATTCGTTAAATGTAATATATAAAAATTAATGTTAGTTTATTCGTATTTTATGCGCTGCCATATCGTTCATCAGATTGCGGTAAAACTTTCATATTACTTGCACTTGCGCGTAGGTTATAGGCATAGTACAATTAACTTACAGTAGGTGGTACGCGTATCGTACAGAAAAAAAATATTTGAAAGTTATATTGTATAATCATCATTATCATTTGTAATTAAACTTTCATTCGGCGTATATAAAACGATAATGTTTTTGGACACCCGTGGCGTTTATATCTAACATTAAAAACCAGCTGTTTCTGTATCTTCAAATGCGCGAAAACAAGTCTAAAAAGTCACATTTTTAAACACTGAACAAAAAAAAATTACTTCCATGATTCATCATCATCATCATTAGGTTCTTCACAAGTCTACTGCTGAACATTGGCCTTCCCCAAGGAATGCCATAATTTTGTGGTTTAAGGGTTTTGTATCTACTATATGATACAAATTATGGTAATTTTAATCCATATATACGAAAGGCTTTCGTATAAACTTTTTTATATAACTATGTTTGACTCACGAGCACAAAGTACATAGAGTACATAGTACCGTAATACCGTGGACAAAAGATTCCCAACTCTTTTCTCGATAAGGCATGAAAATGCAGATGTGTCATCAGAGAACCCCTGGGAACTTAAGAGAATGCCATGCTATCAGTGAAATCTCCGTTTTCAGTCACTCACCATACGAATTGTCATACATACAAGAACAAAAAAATATATCAAAAAACAGGAATATGAAATTGAAAAGTGATACACAAACAATATATTTTTATATGTATTAGATATTAAATATACAGTTAAAGAGGAAAATAATTTCAATTTGCATGCGCTTTAATTTGCGTTACTTTTTGCAAAAACGTACTTTCATTTATAGAAGAAAAAAAACATAATATAGTCCAGTCTATATGTTTTTTTCTTCTTCTATAAATGAAAGTACGTTTTTGGGCGTAGTTTACACGAGGGCGTACATAGACCAAACAAATCCCATCAGCGTAGGTACTGCAGACATAACACGGTGTTCAAATATCACACATCAATGTGGAAATTACTTCATAATTTCTCCACGCGCACACGTGCCACGGTGCTTCGTATAAACGCACACAGGCACAGCTTCCGGCCGCATCTGTGAATGACGCGTACGCATGTTTACTACCGCCCGCCTGTCGATAATTTTCTGCGCGAACTTGCGTCATCGCTGCAGTGACCATGTTTCTTTTTAAAGTAAGTGTTACAGACGATTGTAAAGATTGGTTAATTTATTCATTGTATCCTGTTATTTTAATTTTTTTTCATGTAATATAGATTTATATTCTATTCAATGCATTACGTGACATAATACACCACACTCCACAGAATACCAGCATTAAATAGCAGAGTAATCCTGCTGTTTCGTATGGTGAGTGACAAGAACCGGATACTCTTTCTACTGGTAACTCGGCATTCCATCTTTGTCCTCCGGGGTAACACTGCATCTGCATTTCGATTCTTAATTAAGGACAAAAATAGGTATGTATAGGTAACCGTATTCACTTATCAACAGGTAGACAGTGTGCCCGTTTGTTACACTAAAGACATAAAAATAAGAATACCCAAGATATAAATTATTGTGGTCACCCTACCAGTAAACGATATTGCGACTCTGCTTGAGCCGATGCTACCGAGCACGCTGGCAACGATATGCTATTGGCGGTAAGAGGCCAGAAAGAGAATGGGTCGTGAATCTCGACGCGAGTCAATATTAAGTGTCTTAAAATTATCTAAGAAATAAAAATATATATTTTGCGGGCGTGTGAAATACGCCATATTTACACCAGAACTTTTTTTTTTTTATAGGAGAGGGGGCAAACGAGCATGCGGCTCACCTGATGGTAAGTGACTACCGCCACCCATGAACAACTGCAACACCAGGGGAATCGCAGATGCGTTGCCGGCCTTTTAAAAAGGAGTACGCTCTTTTCTTGAAGGTCCCTAAGTCGTATCGGTCCGGAAAAATCGCTGATGGTAATCGATTCCACAAGGAGGTTGTGCGAGGAAGAAAACATCTTCTAAATCGCACAGTGGTGGACCGCCAATCATCCAGATGGTGTGGATGGTATCGGGAGTTCTGCCGCGATGTGCGTTCGTGAAATTTGGCGGCTGGGATTAATCCGAACAATTCCTCAGAGCACTCCCCATGGTAGATGCGAAAGAAAATGCAAAGGGATGCAACATCTCTTCGCAGTGCCAATGAATCGAGCCGATCGGAAAGGGCTCGGTCGTCGACAATTCGAGCCGCTCTGCGTTGGATGCGGTCAAGTGGAAGGAGCTGGCACTGGGGAGCCCCTGCCCAGAGATGGGAACAGTATTCCATGTGAGGCCGAACTTGCGCCTTGTAAAGTAGCAGACGGTGTGCCGGCATGAAATACTGTCCCGCTCTGCTGAGCACGCCAAGCTTTTTAGAGGCCAATTTGGCCTTCCCTTCCAAGTGACCACGAAACTGCACGTCACTCGATAGTTCAGCTATTTTCGTTCAACTAATCATCTCATCAATGAAAAGGGACTTAAATGCACTTGCAGCTTTTGAACCGACTTTAAAAATGTTTACAACTTGTATGTTTACGACTGTATGTTTTCACCGTGTAGTGGAGGTGTAAGAATATCCACTACCGCACATATAGTACCGTGGGTGTCGTAAGAGGCGACAGAGAAAAAAACAAACAAACCGGGAGATCAGAGGCAGCAGTGTCTTCTTAATAATAACTAAAAATAAAAATAAAAGTGTGCTTTATATTATAGCCTAAGCTCAGTAGTGGACTTTCTATCGGCTCTAACGGTAACGAACATATAAAAATATAGTGTTTTCACGTCGCTTAGACAAGTTTAGAAGTAGCATAGTAAAGAAACTTCCATTACTGTCACACCAAAATGATCCTAATTTTTTGTATGGAACATTGTTTAAGCTTATTCGCAATGAATTTGTTAATATTTTTACTTCTAAAACATTCTCCTTGAGCAAGCGGAAGGCATTAAATGAATGGGCGACAATAAGTGTCCATAAGAGCAAACAAAGGTTATATGAACTTTACCATGAAAGGTCACATAACCCTAGCCTCGAATGGAAGGGAATATGTAAAAAAATATTCGAATATATTCAAAAGAGTGAAACTGGTAAGGGCATCTCTCGCAATTCAAACTACCGGTTAAGTTTTAACAACAAATTAACTGAATCAGATCAGGATGTTCAATGGTTATTGAGAAACATTTTACTGATATTCCGATCTTAACCACTAAGTCACTGAATTCTTCTCCTGCCGTCGCCGAATCATTACTTAAACAAAATGTAAATGCGTGTACAAAAATTTTGTAACCTATTATAAGGCACACACTGGCATAGTTCAACAAAAGCTTATTCCCACTTATTCCACTGTTGCCTTGACATGTCATAAAGAAATGGAAAGACAAGACGCATTGGCAATTTGCTCCTTGATATAGCAAATCATTTGGTTCGAATATTATTATGTTAACAATAAACGTCATCATTTCACAAAGACTTTTTAACGATTTTTTTCTTCCAGCCTTTGATGATAAATGTAGTCTTCTTTACAAGCTTTTATTAGCTTCGCGTCTATCTATCTACGTAACAGAATATTTAAATGTAATAACCAACTTGTAGACGGCCGACTGACTTGAAAATTTGCACTCTAAATAAGGACCGACGACAATACAATAATCTAATAACTTTATCCTATAGTATTCTCATCAAGATCACCAGGATAAAATAAAATAATTCTACGCATTATATTAGATTGACCTGTACGTACCTATGTATTAATGTAATGGAATTTTGTGATTCAATTTTCACCAATCTCTAGAAGTCTGATTGATTTGAAATTTTACAGACGAATTAAGAACCGATGACAATATAATAATTTGATGACTATGACCTCGTATTCTCACTAGGATCGTCACAGCTCATGATCAATGCGTGTGGTTTAAGTTTTTTTAAATAATGCCAAATCAAAATACTCAGACGCTGGTCAATTTTAAGATGCCGTTGTCTCGTGCTGTCTCTATCACCTTAAGTAAAAGTGACTGTGACCACGAGACTTACCGACATCTTAAAATTAAATAGCGTTTTAATAATTTGACTATAATATTATTAAATAGTTTAATTTATGCTATCGTTTTTTAATAACAAGTACTTTCGTTGTTTTGAAGTTGTCGACATCGGCAAAATATATTTAGAGACTGGACTATTTACGATCAATATTACGAAGCTATAGTAAAGTGGCATTGCACGAAGGCTCGCAATAAATTGTAATGTTGATATCGGTGAAATTAATTGGCGGATAAAGTCGTTCCGTTTCAACGGACTGCTGCACTATTGTTCAACCTGTTCCAGGGCGTGGCAGTTTAGTTAGAACGTGGCTGCGTCGTTGCTCGTTGGTCTAGTGGCCGTGAACACGGATACTGAACATGTGGTCCCGGGTTCGAATCCCGGGTCGGACCAAAATCATTTTTTTGGTTTTTCTGTCAAGAAATTCTCAGTAGCAGCTCGGAGTCAGAAATTTGGCGGTGTTTCACCCCCGTGCCAGATTACCGTCCATCCAAAGAGTGAGTAATAGAGAATGCACCTTGGCTTGTGTATAAACTTGGGCAGTATCATCCTGTCCTGCGCGGAAGGCTCTATTTCCGTCTTCGTTAAGATGGCCGCCGTGATCGAAATTCGGTCTGGTGGACATTATTATTATAAGAACGTGACATGACTTTTATTTCTGTAGAATAGGAATAAAAATCTTAAGTTAAGACAACCGATGGGGAAGAAAGGTTCTCGAGTGGCAGCCTCGTACCGGTAGGCGAAGTGTCCCCCACTAGATGGAGTGAGTACCTGGTGAGACATGCAGAAAGTCGATGGATGCAGGTGGCTCAGGACCGTGCTTTGTGGCATTCCTTGGGGGAGGCCTATGTTCAGCAGTGGACTTGTGAAGGGCTGTAATGATGATGATGAATCTTAAGTACAATTGAATTTAAAGCATATATGTAAACAGGAAAGAAAACAAAATTAAGGTATCGTATAAGATCAGCATCAAGCACAGCGCAATACCGCATACACGTGGACGGTCGTCGCCCCAAGTCAAAAAAAAGTTTATCTCTGGAGATATCGAGATCTCGCCGGAAGTTCTCATTCGTGACAGATACAAATACATATACATTATAAAGTGCTCAACAGCCCAACAACATGAAGTATATCATCTAATCTTAATAAAATAAACTAAACATTTGAAGTTAATTGAAGACTACAAGAGATTTAACCACACCATCAACGAAAGGAAACGAAACAGTGAGTGAACTGAAAATTTGTGGAGATAAAAAGAAAAAAATAATAATTAAAAACAGTGGTCTTATATATTAATATTTTTAAGCATTAAATGGAGGCGCTTTAAATTGTGCGCGTAGAAAAAGTATTACAGCATATATTTAACATATCAGACTAATATTGGAACAAATAACGCAATAGAAGTATTAATTGACGATGTTGTGACAAATTTAAATAAGAAGAAAAAGGTAGCAGGCCTCTTTCTAGATTTGAGTTTAGCTTTTGACATGGTGGATCACCAAATTTTAATTAAAAAGTTACAGCATTATGGTGTACAAGGAAAGGTTTGGGAGCTTTTCAAGTCATACTTACGTAACAGATATCAATACGTTGAGATCAAGTATACAAATTATGAAAAAGAGAAAATATTTAAATCAAAACTAAATAAAATTAAAAGAGGTGTTCCCCAAGGTTCAATCTTAGGACCCGTTCTGTTCATAATATTTACAAATGACTTAATTCCATTTATGTACAACTCTATACCAAACATTGAACTTGTAGTATTTGCTGACGATACGAATGCAGTGATAAGTGCACAAAATATTTTTGATCTCAATAACAAAGTTAACTGCGTTTTAGAAGCTTTTGCTCAATGGTTTAATGCAAATAACCTTAAACTAAACCCTGAAAAAACCAAAGCTATCCTTTTTAAATCTACTACAAGAGCAAGAGACACCTTAGTTATTAAATTAAATGATGAATGTATATCCACTGTAGATTCCGTAAAATTTTTGGGTATCCATATAGATTCTCTTCTTAATTGGAAACAAGAGAGAATAATATATCATTTATAGAAAAAAAATATATCATCTTAATGTTATGCATTACGAAGCTTAAGAGAGGAGCTAACAATAAAGCAATTAACAATGGTATATTATGCTCTAGTAGAATCTCGCCTAAGATATAGTATTAAATTTTGGGGAAATAGTTATGATTACAATCTTAAAAAGCCATTTATTATACAAAAGAGAGCAATAAGAATAATGGTGCGCATACCCCAAAGACAGTCGTGCCGAGAATACATGCGAAACCTAAAAATACTTACTGCACCATGTCTGTACATTCTAGTTCTTCTTACAGACCTTGTTAAAAATTTAGATAGATATGAAACCGCAGAAGAAAGGGTAAAGCGTCATGACACTAGGCGAAAAGATATTGTGAACCTAATACAGCCTAACCTACAAATAATTAAACATTGTGCCAGATATCAAGCGGTCAGACTATTTAATAAATTGCCAAATTATTTAAAATGCATAACAACTGTGATCCAATTTAAAAGCAGATTGAGGTCGTATCTTCTGGAAAATAATTTTTATAGTGTGGAAGAATATGTAAATTCTAATTGACTGATGATAAAATATAGTTGAAAAACTGACATATTTCTTTTTATAGTCTTATTAATTTGACATATTTCTTTATTGTAATTATATTATGTCCTATTATTGTATTCTATTATTTTGATGTGGATAATTGATTGAGTATTGCATAAATGATAATGTTATTTTTTAAACCTTATTGAATTAACTTGTAATTTCCAACACAATGTATTTTGTTATTAATGGAAAATATAATAAATAAAAAAAAATAAAAATAAATAAAAACATCAGGTGGACTGTATGCTCGTTTGTCACCCTTATTTCTATAACTTATATGTAGGCAAACGATGACTAAAGCTTCCTGTGAAAAAGAGAGCACTACTATTTGGATGCATTAGATCCACATCTGATGCCATTTTTAATCGTGTTGTCAATGCGGTACGCGCCGTGCCGTCTCGAGCGCGCCGCGCCCATTATAGCCGTATTAAGGTTGGGACAAACTTGCGTCCCATACACAGCGTATGCAACGCATTCCATCGTGTAAAAACTGCTTAAATACACGTCCCAAAGCTGTGTCACTCACACTCACACTCATCATAATCATTACAACTCTTCACAAGTCTGAACATATGCCTCCCCTAAGGAATGCCACAAAGCACAGCCTTGAGCCACTTTCATCCATCGACTTCCTGCATTCGTCTCCGATGGTATGAGGCTACCACTCGAGAACCTTTCTTCCCCATCGGTTGTCCGTTCTTCGAGCTATATGACCGGCCCACTGCCACTTCAGCTTACTAATCCGTTCTAAGATAAATCTAAGTCTATCGCGCAAATAAACCCCGAGCCCATAGCACTCACACATTTGTACGTGGGAGAGCCATGCTGCAGTTATATTAGTAGTATAATTGTAGCACGAATGGGTCGGCTCGACCGGGGAAGGAAGACGCTCTCACAGAATACCTGCATAAAATAGCAGCTTAACACTGCTGTGTTTCGTATGGTGAGTGTAGAGAACCGGAGACCCCTTTTTACTGGAAAAGGGGCATTCCACCTTAGTCCTCAGGGGTGACAACGCATCTGCATTTTGATTCGTAATCGAGGATAGATGCAGATGTCTATGGGCCACAGCAACCACTTACCATCAGGTGGACTGTGTGCTCGTTTGTCACCCTACCCTATAAAAAAAAACTCTCCATAGCACGCTGAGCGAGCTTCAGCCAGCAGTGAAGGACCACGTCTCAGATCTAAAGGTTATCACTGACACCCACTGGTTGTACAATCTCGTTTTGAAGTTTTGAGGTATGCCTGACTCACACTCACCAATATGACTTAAGGTAATTCTCTCGGACTTATACTTGACTGCTGCTGAGGTTAGTAGTTTCAATAATATAACCCTCTCAATGGGTAAAAGGTCATGGCGGATCTAAGGACAATGATGCGGCTGATGAACTCGCTCGGAATGGTTCAGCAAGTACATTACGCATTCTATATCTATACTTATACAAATGGTTCGAGCATCTTTTTCTTAAAAGCTGATAATGAATCGTTAAAGATATCTATATTGCGTTGCTTAATATTTAACATGTTATACACACACACATTCTTACCATAGGGGAGAATCTTAACTTAACTAAGTCTAAGATTGGTTTTAACTTTTGGTACGTTTTTACGTTTTTGGACGTCTTCTTTATGGAACAACGAGAAATTTCGGTTGGAACATTCATTGAAATACGGTGGAGAATATTAGAGGAAATTATATTATTAATTTATTATGTAAGATGTTATTTGAAAATATTAATCTGTGTATTTTCGACGACTCAAGAAAGATTAAATTGGGAAATAGTTTAGACGCTGTATATTTTAATAATATATTATATAAATTTTAATCTCCTGTCTATTATACAACTGTACTTACTTAATTTGACCTTAACTCTTCACAAAACACTGCCGTATAACCCAATGAAATTAAATAAAAGAAGAAAAGATATTGTAGCTCCCGCCCGCCGTGTTGGTACTGTTTTCGCGAGTCGTCAGTACGCTTCTCCTCGTACTTACCTATCGTAAACTTGCAAACACACGCACACACACACACACACACACACACGCACACACACACGCACGACACGCACGCACGCGCGCACACATACACACACAAACGCTCACGCGCGCGCGCTCACGCACACATTGCACGCACATAGGCAAATATAGATTAGTAAATAAGGATTTAGTTTTATGTAATACATACATCATGTAATACACGTGTAGCGGGTGGAAGGAAAAGGGGAGATCTCCCACCGGGCAAGGTGTTCTGCCCGGGGAGCGGCCAACGCTCCTATTGGTAGTTCGGAGCTATTCTATATATATGCTGCTTTAATTTCGGAACTTTGATAGCGCGATTTAGGTTTCGATGTGTTTCGCTTGTGGCGCGACGACAGCGCCGCCACATCACCCCCCTGCTCAGACCGGAGGTCGATAGTGCGGTCCGATTACCGGTGCGTCCTTAAATGCCGGTGGGGAATGCATGCTGTGTGCGTAAGGGCAAGTGACGCCGGTGCGAATGATGAACCGGAGCAAGTGCCAGGGATTGCCTTGTAGTCTGCGGTGAGTCGAGAAGAAGGCAAGTAATCTGCGAGAGTGCCGTGAAGCAGAGGCGAGCAGTAAGGCTCAGAGCCGTGCCGAACACTGTAGCGCAGAGAGAAACTTGAAGGAACAGGAAGCATTATTATTCCAATGCTGCGATGAACCTTTGTAAAGCTAGATGGCTTGCAGAATGGGAAGACTGCAGACAATATCTGCTCAGAAGCGAATGAATGGGGTACTTGAGGATGATGACGAAGATTTGAAGTTGTAGTTTCCGAAGGTTGTTGGTTGCGTGTTCATATCACGTCGGGTGGTCACCACTGTAGCCGGTGGAAGGAAAAGGGGAGATCTCCCGCCGGGCAAGGTGTTCTGCCCGGGGAGCGGCCAACGCTCCGATTGGTAGTTCGGAGCTATTCTATATATGCTGCTTTAATTTCGGAACTTTGATAGCGCGATTTAGGTTTCGATGTGTTTCGCTTGTGGCGCGACGACAGCGCCGCCACACACGTATTATTAACTTTTAAGAAGTCACGAAATGTTAAGCACCGGGGTAAGAGCGAAACACCCCAACAGGAGTATGTTAAATTTCTCTCTGGGGTTGTTTCACCACTAATTTGTGAAAAACTGTTACTGAGAAATAAATGTATTTTTATTTTTATATTTATTTTATGTTCTTTTTATTTAGTATGTGTGTAACGTTTAATGAATATAAAGTGTCTAAATATTTTCATTACGTTTAATTATACGAGAAACATGTCACGTTGGTGAGACCAGTCTGTCTTTACCTTTAATAAGTTTGATGTGTCAATGCACCAGGCCGGACGGGTTTTGCCATTTGGCTATTTTGAGCTGCAGTACAGAATCTCATATGATACACGCTTATTGCAAAATATTCCGCTTCGCTTGCATGTGTGATATAATAGTACGTATACGATATAGGTAGGTTAAACGTTATAAAAAATCTGAAGTTTTATAACAAACGAAACTTCTAGAATTTCATGGCTGTCTTGAGAGAATTATTTATATTAAAGCCGAACTTGATAGCCAATACGTAATGTCATCAAATCCATTCAAAATATATTCTACAGCGGGATTAGCCAAGATGACTTTATGTCGTTAACGCTTTAGAAAACGATAAAAATTTATAGGAGTGACATATTTGAACATTAAGTCACGTGACTCGCGTTGATTTCATTCGTATGTAAACCTCCCCCTCCCCCCCCCTCGACGAAAACAGAGGGGTGTTATATGTTTGTAGCGTGTATCTGTGTTCTGTTTGTCTGTATATGGCATCATAGCTCCAGAACGGATGAACCAATTTTGATTTAATGTTTTTCTTTCGATAGGTGTCGAAAGTGTTCTTAGCTATGTTTTAAGAAAATCTGTTCAGCCATTTGAAGATCATCAGCTCTTTTTGTTTCAGGGTTTTTTTATTTTAAATTTAAGTTATTATAGTTTTCTTTAGCGTTTTAATCGCAGAAAGTTAGCTAACGCCACAGATAATTTTTAATGTTGTCTAATCTACAGTAGTACCATTCTCAATTAAGAGATCGTAATATAAGAGAAACGAAGTCCTTCCTAGTAGGAGGCTGCATCTGCAACAAACTTTAAGCAAAGAAGGTGACAGGTGCGTTGTCACCACGGAGGACCAACACGATATACCTCACAGACTCTAATAATTATATACTTTTCTAAAAGGAGAAGGTTCTCAATTCGAGTGTATGTTTTGACATTTTATTTAATTTAAATTTTTACACATCAATCTGTAAAATATTTTTTTTATAGGATAAGGGTGACAAACGAGCACACAGTCCACCTGATGGTAAGTGGCTGCTGCGGCCCATAGACATCTACATCTATCTTCTATTACAAATCAAAATGTAGATGCGTTGTCACCCGTGAGGACTAAGATGGAATGCCTCATTTCCAGTAAAAAGGGCCTCCGGCCACCTGCACTCACCAAGCGAAACGCAGAGGCAAACCTCTACTTCACGCTGGTTTTCTGTGAGGTCGTGGTAGGTACCACCCCGGCTCGAGCCGGCCCATCCGTGCGACAGCAAAAGCTGCCGCGTGGCTCTACCACTGTTAATTTTTTTATTATTGGTGGGCAGTCTCATCCGACGGCAAAGATAGGAGAGAAAAACTGGTACCGACTCAGACGGACTCTCTACACACAAAAGGAGCCCTACCACCTATTATTAGTCGTATATGAACGGATCAACACTTTCTTTAACTCAGATAAGAAATTCCCACGGCGTGTAACAACATTAATTCTCCCATCCGGCCGCCGCGCCGTCTCACTGCGAAACGGATTTATATTTCCTAGGTAAAAGTTGTACCTTACTTTTAAATGTTTTACTGATAGTACATTTATGAAGTATGTATATCCTTATCTTTAAATTAATCATGAGCACAAGCATCAAATGATATATTAAAGATATCTCTTGTAATGATTTCTTATATGTACGCGAATACTACATCTATACAAATAAATCAAATTGAAGTGTCTGTTTGTAATGTCAAAATAACAGCTTTTTACTAAATGCATATGAAAGTATATACGATACTAATAACAAAAACTCATTTTTTCTGTCTGTTTGTTCTGGCTAATCTCCGAAACGGATGGACCGATTTCGACGGGACTTTCACCGGCAGATAGCTGATGTTTTAAGGAGTAACTTAGGCTACTTTTATCTTAGATAAATAATTAGGGTTCCGCGCAAAAAAATTAAAACCATAAATTACACGCGGGCGAAGTCGCAGGAAGCAACTAGTATTAAATAAAACTAATTGTACAGATTTTGTCGCGTTTAATTTAATTTATTTTAATTTTTACGGTTCGGGTGCGTTACAGCTAGGGCATCGAGAACCGGTCCCTTTCCAGGAACCGGTTCTTTCGGTTCTAAAATTTTGTCGGAACCGGGTACCCGGTTCTTTCGGTTCTTTTCTTTCTTTTAGGTTGGAGGCTATTTCGTTCAATGTGAATAACGATAATAATATCCATAAAGAAAACAGTTTATTGCAAATCGTGGATTAAAGTAGTTATTCAAGTAATAATTGAAATAGTCTAATTAAATATAAAAAAAATTTAACATCTCACTAACTAGGAACATTCATTTTACAATTGCACGTTAAAAGTTATTTCACATTACTTAAATTTTAATTTCATTCAACATAAAAATAGTTTAGAAAGATTCTATTCTATTACAATATTCTATCATAGAATATACTTAACGGATTACGGAACTATTATAACAAAACACAAATCAGCTCACTTATGAAAAAAAATAGTTTTAATTAAACATTACTTCTTAATTTTACTTAAATAAAAAATAAAACAGAAAATTTAATGCATGCAAATTTTTATCACTCAAAGACGAGCGCAGCCTATTGCAGACGAAGAAAATATTCGCTCTGGCTCTACACAGGTGGGCGAAATAGTTTCTAAATGTTCATAAGCTCGAGCAGCATGCAAGCATCGATAAGTAGTACTCGTTGTCTTTGCCACCATTTTCAAATAGAGCCATTTCAACTCTCACAGTAGTAATTAAATCATTTTCTTGATCTGTCGATTCAGTAGCAGTAGTAAGAGCTTTAGACTGCTCTCTATTAAATTCCTCTTCATTTGTTAGGGGAGATTCATGTAATTCAACTTCCTGCAGATTTTGACATCCAATTCCTGGCGTTTCTTCAAGGGATATTTTTGTCTAGCTTTTATGCGTTTTTTTATAAAATAAGGATGACAAATGAGCACACAGTCCACCTGATGGTAAGGGGTTGCTGTGGCCTATAGACATCTACATCTATCCTCGATGACGAATCAAAATGCAGATGCGTGGTCGTTGTTGATGCCTGGATTCCAGTAATAGGACATCCGGTTCTCTACACTCACCATACACAGCAGCGTACTCTATGAGAGCGTGGTCCTTCCCCGGTCGAGCCGACCTATTAATGCTACAACTATACCAGTAATATTTCTGCAGCATGGCTCTACCACGTAAAAATTTTCAATTTCATGTAACCTTTCATCACAGCATCTTCGACCATACTGGCACAATAACTGTCAAGGTTGGTTAAGTATCACAGTATTGATGTTTGCATGTTTTTTATATTGTTTTCGCAATGCAGTGACCATTTTATTACTAAGATGAGTATTCATTTCAATTAATTTTCTTATATCAAATTTTAAAGAAGCATCGGCTATAATAAATATTGCATCGCGACGGGATAGAGCTTCTACGATCTTTTTAAAAACATCCAATATATTATTTAACTCGTCTATGTATGTCCAGTCGTCCTCAGTAAAAACCTATATTGTATATCAGATTTTAAATCAATTAATGCTTTTCTGATCGTTTTTAACTTCAGAAAACATTGCGGCTATACTGCTCCAGCGTGTCTTTACATCTAAAACCAAACAATATTCTTGTCCGAAATCAGCTACGATATGCTTTTGAAGAATTTCGTCACTTTTAGTGGGGGAATTTTTTTGGAAATTTTTACCAAATTAAATTAAATATCATTACGAATCCTATTGTTTGCCATAAATAGCAGAAAAGATTAATAATCACGTTTTTTATAACACTACACTAGTGATATACTTTTTAAGAAATTTCGTAAAGGAACCGAAAGAACCGGGTTTTAAATTTTCGGAACCGGTTCTTTTCGTGACCCCTGAAACCCGAGAATTCCCGGTTCTTTTAGAACCGGGAAAAACCGGTTCCGATGCCCTAGTTACAGCACCCATGGTCACGAGAGACTAAGGTATTTGATGTCCCGATGCCATAGTTTACCTGGGTCACTTTCAACTAGTCAGATAAGTTAAAAGTTAAAGTCAAATTAAACGCGATAAAATTTTATTGAAATTAGTTTTATATAATGATTTTTGTTCTTTATTAGCCCCTAAAAGTTCACTATCGATCATAAGTTTCTCCCGTTATAAGGATTTGTTTTAATCGCTATGCTCGGGAGACGGCACAGGAGAGGACGGGTTGGCAATGGCTGAACCAGATATCTCATAACTTTGACGTTTTCGACTATGACGTCTGCACTCAGGTAAGGTAAGGTAAGGTAAGTTCAAGGTATTTCACATCCGAAACAAACGAGATTGTAATATCACCATCCATCGGAAGCCATTAGATCTTTCTGGCATCTTTCATATTTTCCGCTTAAGAAATCGACGGGACTATAAATGGAGTGATGAATTCTTGGCACCACCACTGCACGGTAATAATAAAAGGTGATTGTTCCTATACATGAACGAGATCCCATCCTGTATATAGCATTGTGTAAGCTTCGGCCATTTAAGTTTTTATTACCACACATTTTAGTTAAATCACATTCGAACGCAACATTTTCACATCGCAACCGTCCATAAAATGTACTGTCCGGGTGATCATCACAATAGATCTGTTACGATCCCTGGCGCAGGTACGGCGGTTTACAAAGAACGCACGTGTACATGAAAACGTCTGATTTCTAAGAAACCCGTGGCTTTGATACAAAAGCGTGAAAACACAATGCACCGGGCATCTGGCAGACTTGGTGTCGTCTCAGGACAATGGACGTTTTATGTGGACACCTTGCTTTGAAATTCGAGATACATTCCTAGTACTGTCACAAAGAGCTGGACGTACCTGCGTTTGAACGCAATCGAGTGTGAAAACTTGGCGTTTGGGAAATATTGTTAGAGGTTAACGAATAATGATATATTTTATTAAACCTGGAAGCAAAATGGATTAAACAGGAGACTGTATGACTGACTTTAACAAATGGTAAAATTAAACATTTTGTACAACCGACTTCGATATAAATAAAATGAGAACATCATCAATGTAGTCGAAGTCAATTAAATACGCAGGATAACTACTGGCCAGCTCTTGATCAAATTTATATGGGACCACATGAGAAGCACCAGCTTTCAAATAAAAAAAGAATCATCAAAATCGATTCACCTAGAAAAAAGTTCTCAAATAACACATAAAAAATACAGTCAAATTTAGAACCTCCTCCGTTATTGAAGTCGGTTAAAATAATTCATTTTGTAGAATAATCGGTAGGATTTAGATCGGAACACAGCAGTTGCTATAATGGTACTTGGCTGTTGAAATATCTGGGAGGATTGTGTACTTAGGCAGACGTCCTGTTAGAAAGATAGGCATCCTACTACATAATTTAATTGTATTCACCTGATCAACGTGCTAAAAAAATTTCAACGTGGTGGAACCATGCTGCAGCTATATTATGGCATAATATGGTTCTAGTCAATGATATTATATATAAAAAAGAGGATAAAAAGAGGACGTGGTAGAGCCATGCTGCAGCTATATCAGTAGTATAGTTGTAGCACGAATGGGTCGGCTCGACCGGGGAAGGACCACACTCTCACAGAATACCAGCGTAAAATAGCAGCTTTGTGCTGCTGTGTTTCGTATGGTGAGTATAGAGAACCGGAGACCCTTTTACTGGAGAGGAGGCATTCTATCTTAGTCCTCATGGGTGACAACGCATCTGCATTATGATTCTTTATTAAGGATAGATGTGGATGTCTATGGTCACAACAACCACTTACCATCAGGTGGCCTGTGTGCTCGTTTGTCACCCTATCCTATAAAAAAAGGATATCATTGGTTCTAGCACGAATGAGTCGGCTCGATAGGGAAAAGACCAAGCTCTCACAGAATACCAGCGAAAATAGCAGCGTAATGCTGCTATGTTTCGTATGGTGAGTATGGAGATCTGGAGACCCTTTTTCTGAATACGAGGCATTTCATCTTAGTCCGCAGGAGTGACAACGTATCTTGATTTTTAAATGAGGACAAATGTAGATGTCTATGGACCACATTATCCACTATCTGGTGGACTGTGTGCTCGTTTGTTACCATTATTGTACAAAAAATATTTTTATAAAAAAAATGACAAAGTAAACACAAAAAGCATGTCATATATTTACATACATTTAAATGCTAGATCGTTCCGAGTAGAACGTTCAATCTATTTTATGTATACATTAAGACCGGAATGTCAACATTTTAGCATTATACGTGGATCATTCTTGATAAAGTATGTTTTAAATTGTTATTTTAATATGCGCCCTAATGTTTTAACCGTCCATAAGCTGATAGATTTGCGTTATTCATCCGCATTCCAGGACCGTATCTTATCGAGCGAAAATTTTATATGCCTGCGCCGCGACCCCTCACCTCCGCAGCGGGACTTATCGGCTTGAGCAATGTTTATTTTGGGACACACTTCCAATATATCAATAGGTTCATTTTATGACTAAATAAGTGACAAACAAACTTGCACTCAACCTTATGATAAGTGAAGATTGCCACCCATGCGCGATTGCAGCCAATTTCTATCAAAGAAAGCTTAGAGACGTGAAGAAAGGACAAATGTATGATTGTCAAACCTCATAACCGGTCAAAACCACTTTCGACTGCAAAAATCAAACAAAAGTAGTTTTGACTAAGAACGTTGGCCAAAACCATGAAGGCCAAAACCATTTAAGTGCATAAATATTGGCTAATAGTGATTTTGACCAAATTATATATCGGTTAAAAGTGTTTTTTGACCAAGAAAGTTAGTTTCTTCAATTCTTTCACTATTATATTTTATACCATTATAATGTTAATGTAATGCTTTAGCCTTAATCTACTGTCACTGATATTGCGAACTTTAAATCAGGCAAAACCACTTTTGGCTAAGAACGTTGGTCAAAACCACTTTTGAGTACAAAAATCAGTAAAAACTGTATTTAACTAAGGGAGTCGGTCAAAACCATTTTCGCCTGATGTTCGCAGTCAAAAGTGGTTTTGACCGGTTATGAGTTTTGTCTGTAACATATGGACCAATGATCACTTGTATGAGACGTGGAAAAGCGCCATACAAAAATCCATTTTAGCGATAGCGATGCGATGCCATTCTGGGTAGGAAGATGTCAGCCAGAGCTGATAGCGCTCCACTAGTGAACCCATTTTGAAAATTTCTGCTCAATAACATATTTCATTCTATTTTTAATGTATTTGTATCAATTTGATACAATTTTCTACGACGATACGTTTGTGTTTATTGCGGCATTTAAGATTATGCCTCTCAATAAACATAAATTTAAAATACATAAATCGTAAAAACTTATGGAACAACGATCCTTTAACAAAAGCGAGACTTAAACTAAACGATTTGAACAACAGGAGAGGTCTTAAATCAAATGGAATCATTTTTAAAAGAATGTATCTCATAATTTCCAATGTTAGCTAACCGATTTTTCTTATATTTTTTTTCATCGAAATTTTGTAATTGTTTTAACCATATTCGATGAAACATTTTTTACATGGTAGAGCCATGCTGCAGCTATATTAGTAGTATAGTTGTAGCACAACAGCGTCGGCACGACCATGGAAGGATCACGCTCTCACAGACTCACCTTTTTTACTGGAAACTAGTCATTCCATCTTAGTCCTCATGGGTGACAACGTATCTGTATTTTCATTCGTAATCGAGTAGATGTCTATGGACCATAGCAATCACCAGATGGTAATCATATAAAAAAATACATAACTTCTCTGTTTGTGTTTTTTTTTACGACTCTTAAAATCCAAAAAGAAAAAACATTTTTTCGATAAATATGTGATCATAAAGAAATATAGACGTATTTATAAAATTACAAACCAACATTTCGTTATTGAGTATTGCAAGGCCATACTGATGTGACAATATGGACAATCACAGTGGTACTGGATTCCGCATGCCACAACAATTCCCACAATTAGACGCATAGCTATCGCACTCCTTAATGACAAAGCGTTTAATGATATCATTTGGCGCGTCGTGTTAAGCGCTAACTGTGTTACCTCAATCATTATGTCTGTCCGTTTGTAATTGTAGAAGAGGGCGTGCAATTATAGTGTCGTTGACCTGTCGAATTAACGTGGATCGTTTACTCGTAGTGTAGCGATTAAAAGAAATTTGACTTTAGTCCACGCTGTTTTACGTTCTTTGTAAACTGATCGGTCTGTCTTTACAATCTTGTAGTAAAGATAGACCGAGCAGTGTCCTGTAGTGTAGTGTATTCACTGGCAAAACTATTATAAATTAACAAAATAAACAACTGGACCGGAACAGAATGACTTAAATTATTAAAGTTAGTATTTAAATTTTTAATTATTAAAATTACTTTGACCATATCGGATAGTGTCCGCGTAAATATGAGAAATCAGTTTTAGTACGTATATATGTATTTATTTATATTATATTTTCGCGTATATTCTTTTTATTAAAAACTAGCTGTTCCCCGCGACTACGCCCGCACGTAATTATTACGATTGGATTTCATGGTTTTTTTTTTTGCGCGGAACCATAATTCTTTTTATAAAATAATAGTAGCCTAAGTTACTTCTTATAACATCAGCTATCTGTCAATGAAAGTCCGGTCAAAATCGGTTTAGCCGTTTCGGAGATTAGCCGGAACAGACAGACATACAGGCAGACAGAAAGACAGACAGACAAAAATTTTAAAAATCGTGTTTTTGTTATAAGTACCGTATATACTTTCATATGCATATAGTAAAAAGCTGTTATTTCGACATTACAAACAGACTATTTAACAACAGACTATTAAACAGATTACTTATTTGTATAGATAAAATACGTTATAAGAACACGTTACCTCCACACTACTAGTAGTAATCCAGACCGGTAACAATTATTCGTAGGCTATATTAATACTTGTTCCGTGCAGTATTCGAACCCACGTCTCTCTTCGCTGCAATTCAATGCCAAGCCACTGCGCCATGGAGCAGTGAAATATGTCGTATGTCGAAGCCAATTTAGGTAATGTGTAGGTATTTAATTCAGGCAGATGCCTAAATGCCATGTACAATGCATCTACATTTCTTTCTTTATTTTATTAGTCAGATTGGTGCAATAAAAATCTGCAACATTAGATATGAAGTGTCAGGAGCGAAACCAGCGAGACCTTGCCCAAATCGTGTGCAGCAGACAAGTCAGCGGGGCGCGTCCCTTTGATAAACCATTAATTATATTCACACCTCGATGCTACCTACGGTTTCTTTGGAGTTCACCACATCTGTCATAACATTTATCAGGACAAACTAAAATAATATATTTTCATTCACTAAGCCGTGGCGTGGTATAGCTCAGATGGTTAGCGCTCGCTGTAAGTTTCACGGTACGCGAACAACCCAGGTTCGATCCCCGCCGACACAAATGAAATTGTTAATTGCAATTTTAAGTGCTGATTTACCAGGTGCTCGGCTGTGAAGGAAAACTTCGTGAGAAAACCTGCATGGCTGAGAAATAAGAGAAAAAAATCTAGAAGACATGTGAAGTTCGCCAACAGGCATTGGGGCAGCGCGGCGGATATTTCCTTGCCCTAAAACCCTCTCAGAAATGAGAGGAGGCATGTGCCCAGGAGTGGGACGTATATAGGCTGTAACTTTATTTTTTTTTATAGGAGAGGGGGCAAACGAGCATGCGGCTCACCTGATAGTAAGTGACTACCGCCGCCCATGAACAACTGCAACACCAGGGGAACCAGGGGAATTGCAGATGCGTTACCATATTTGTGATCATAGGCCTCCCTGGAGGAAACGGTACTGTGCCACACGCATCCACCCCATTTTTACTAAATTGCATCTTATGTAATAAATAATAATAAACACATTTGAACTACTTATTAATTTTTGTCACATAGAATTTGCCTTGTCCGTAAATTTCGGAACTTGTATTACCTCTAGTGCGTGTCGATGTTTTTTCACGCGACAGTTCTGAGAAAGATGGCGGCGCGACGGGCCCTCAAACAAAAAAGCGCGAGCACGAGTGCTTCGGATCTCCGAATGTTTAGTTTAGAGTTTAGACAGTGTCATGAGGACGCTGGTTTCTGGAAATCGCCTTTGATGCAGTATAAAGACGTTCAGTTCCTCTTGGACGTCAGTTTGAATTTTGTTTGTGTACTAAACTCATAACAGAAATATGTACATGCGAGAGCGACGTACATTACTGTTGAATGCTATGCCGTATGGTGGTGGCAAAAGAGAAACCATTAGATAAGCCTCCCCATAGATTGTCGCTATAAGGCAATCTATGAGGAGGCTTAAGTTTAATACGTGGTAGAGCCATGCTGCAGCTATATTAGTAGTATAGTTATAGCACGAATGGGTCGGCTCGACCGGGGAAGAACCACGCTCTCACAGAATACCAGCGTCAAATAGCAGCTTAACACTGCTGTGTTTCGTATGGTGAGTGTAGAGAACCGGAGACCCTTTTTACTGGAAAAGAGGCATTCCATCTTGGTCCTCACGGGTGACAACGCATCTGCATTTTGATTCGCAAACGAAGATAAATGTAGATGTCTATGGGCCACAGCAACCACTTACCATCAGGTGGACTGTGTGCTCGTTTGTCACTCTATCCTATAAAAAAATAATAATAATAATCAGAGGCTGTAATGATAATGATGTATACAAACAGCTCGGTAGTAATCATCTAATTCCTACTGATTTTATTTATAAATTTTATATTATATTCCTTAACTAGCTGGTCCCCGGCGCGCATATTGTTACATTGTATAATTATGAATGATAACACATTCATTGAAATAGAATGATATACAATTTCCAAATTAATTTGTCGGTACAATTTGCTATAATTTGTTAATTGTACATACATACATACTTATGTATGTACACTCACACCTGTATCCAGAGGGGTAGGCAGAGACTACGGACTTCCATTTGGCGCGATCCTGACACACCTCTCTCGCCTCCTTTACATCCAAATACCTAAGCATACACGCTCGTTGGTTAAGGGTACTCCTGATCTGGCCCATTTATAATTGTACTATTCCCATTATTAATTGTACTATGCATATTACCTTCGCGCAAGTGCAAGCAATAAGTTGACAAAGTATTACCGCAATCAGATGAATGGTATGGCAGCACATAAAATACGAACAAACAAACATACGAGTACATTTTTATTTATGTTTGTTTTTTTATTTGTGTTTTTTGTGTTATGTTTTATGAAAATATTTATATTAATTAATAATTAAATTAATAATAACCATTTTTACATTTTTAATTTACTAAAATTATTAAATTTGTTAATTGACAAGCAATCAATGTTTTCTGTGATTTTGCTATTAAAGCGTATCAAAGAAATATAATATGAAGATAAATATATATACGTCTAATTATATTGTAAGGGTGAAAAATAAACATAGTCTTCTCTGTTCCCTTGCTACAATGTTAGCACGTGGGTAAACATTCTAAAAGCGACAACCTTGAAGCCGCTGCACCTCGAAGATATTTTAAGGATTTCTAGGACCGTAGCCGGCAACAAAGGACGGATTCTCTGAACGCGTAACAACGGGCAGCTGTAAATTGTACAACTGTCAAGTTAGTTTCTGTAGCTTTACGAATAAATTTAATTCACACCAATTCCAGACATTGTAATGCGAAAGTTACTGCTTAGTTGAATTGCAAGTTTCGTTTCTGGCCGATTTAAAATAAAGACGCGTTCACACTAAAACACTCTTCACCAATAAACGTGAAATTGTAGATTACAATTTAAATTGCTGATTTAACACAAACACACCTATACGCCCATCGCACCAGACAGAGTCGGCAGTTCTCGATAACGCAGATAACTTGAATGTAACGTTGCGTAAAAAATCTGATTTAGCATTTGACTACATAACGGAAAAAAAGTTGAAGGATGTCTTGGAGGCTGAAAGACAAGAATTAAGAATTGTTATTCAATCAAGCCTGAAGGAATTATCAGATCAGTTAACCACAATAAAAAACCAGTGTTCCGGATATCAGGAGTCTTCAATGTTTATTAGTGGGCAATATGAGGATTTTCGCAAAGAGCTCGTAGAACTAAAAAAGCTGCTTGCAACGACCACTTCTGAATTGAAATGTATAAGAGAAGAAAATAAAAGTCTAAAAAATAGTGTTACTGCACAAGCTGCAAGGATCAAAGCATTGGAAGACGAAAACTTGAGACAACAACAGTGGACACGAATGCAGAATATAGAGATAACAGGGATTCCTGAGAATAAGGCCGAAGATACTAAACAAATAGTATTGAAACTCTCGCAGCATATTGGGGCTCCTATTCAGCAGACTGATATCGATTTCGCACACCGGGTCCAACCTCGGCGCGCTGTGAGTGCTGCCCGCGCACGCCCCATTGTTGTGCATCTAAGACAACGTGCCGTCAAAGACAAACTTATAGCAGCGGGTCGCAAGTATCGTACTCTGAATGCTAAGGATTTGGGAATGGGTGATGAGACTAACAGAGTTTATATCAATGAGCACCTTACAAAAGAAAATAAAATTCTTTTAAATACATGCAAACAAAAAGCCAAGGAGATAAATTATAAATTTGTCTGGACAAAAAACTGCCGTATCTTCGTTCGAAAGGACGAGGCCTCACCCCCTATTCCAATATCCTCATCAACCGATATATCCAAAATAATGTAAAACACTGTTTGATATTTAATAATTACTCACCTTTCAATGTATGCAATAATCCTCCCTTACACTTACATAAAATATTTTTACACTTCTCTACACCCAACTCTATTTACACACTTATTGATTATGCAGTGCAAGAGTACCTCACAAGTATATCCTTTCCATGTGAACTACACTCCTATTTTAGACCGAAGCAAATTCTCGTAGTGCCACATTTAAATGCTATTAAAAACTACGGCTTAACTTATAGTTATACATTGACCATTAAGGTTTGCGAATATTTATCTATATTAATTAATAACTATGTCTTAAAAATAATAGTTTATTTTTCCTTTAAATATTTAACATTTTATAGAGTGTACGTTTATCGATTTCACCACTACTACCCTGTCAGAAATGGATGAAAATAGTAAAAATAGTAACAACCTTACATTGCTTTATCAAAACGTTAGAGGGCTACGAACAAAGACTAATACGTTTTATAATAATCTGTTACTGTCTGAGATCGATGTAGTTATGATTTCTGAAACATGGTTATATGATGGTATTTTGGACGCAGAACTAAGTGACGATAATTATAAAATTTTTCGTAGAGATCGAGGATCATTAGGAGGTGGTGTAATGTTACTTTGTAAATCAAAGCTACACGCGCGCATGAGACCAGAATGGAATAATACTGATCTGGAATGCATTTGGATTACCATTCCAGGAAGTAACATAGGCTCTTCGTATGACATACACATTTCGGTAGTTTATATACCACCTAATCATCAAATATCTTCGCGCATAAAGGATCTCATTAACACACTGTTAGCTGTTCGTGATAAATACCCAAATGACTATATAATTGTTTCAGGAGATTTTAATTTACCATGTATTGACTGGAGTTCTGGAGACCCAGTTATACGTAGGAAAGGATCAGTCGAAGTTCAAACTGCAGCATCTGATCTTATATCTTGTTGTTCTTTCATAGGACTTTCTCAATACAATACACTCTTAAACAGTAGCAAGAATACTCTAGACTTAATCTTTTCATCTTTCCCAATAAAAGTTCAAAAATCTGAATTTGTGCTTGTTATAGAAGATGTATATCATCCAGCTCTGTACATATCTGCGACGGACATCTTAGTACCTTCACGTAGGCCTTCTTTAAGGACTAAATATCAATTTAAGCGAGCAGACTACCGTAGTATGAATGATTTACTTTTGAAACAAGACTGGGCTTTTATCACAAGGGAAACAAGTTTAGATCGTGTTACTGATAAATTTTACAGTATAATAAATGAATTAATTGAAAAATTCGTTCCTAAAATCCGATGTAGTAGTAATTATTCTTATCCAATATGGTACAGCACAGCACTAATTAACCTTATAAAAGAAAAGAGTAAATTGCACTCTAGTTGGAAGAAGCATAAAAATCCGATTGATTACGCAGACTTTTCGGAGCTGAGAAAACGACAAAAGATACTACAGCAACAATGTTATAAACTGTACCTAGCACGCACTCAAGAGAATATTAAACATAACCCCAAAGCTTTCTGGAGTTATGTAAAGTCTAAGCGTAAATACAATTCTGATTATCCTCAAGAAATGACATACGGAGACACTAAATTGAATAACCCAATAGCAATCTGCTCGTCATTTAACGATTTTTTTAAAAGTAATTTTACTAAATCTATAGACAATAATTTGACTATACGATCCGATAATTTAAATTTAAATGTAATCCAAGATATTGAAATAAATCCAGAGAAAGTTAAGAATTTAATTTGTAAGCTTGACATTACGAAAGGTGCCGGTAGCGATAAATTGCCTCCTGTATTATTTGTAAAATGTGCAAAATCCTTATCTGTTCCTATAGCACTATTATTCAATAGGTGTCTTCGCGATGGCTACTTTCCAAGTATTTGGAAGGAAGCTCATGTTGTACCTATACACAAGAAGGGGCTGAAGACAATAATTGAGAATTACCGGCCAATATCAATACTCAATGTGTTAAGTAAATTGCTAGAAAGAATCGTTCATATGCACATATACCCCATCATATTACCTTCAATACCCCCAGAACAACATGGCTTTGTGAAAGGGCGCTCTACAGCAACTAACTTGGGCGCATTTATTGATTATACTACCACAAATATGGATGGAGGGTCGCAAGTAGATGTCATTTACACTGACTTTGAGAAAGCCTTTGATCGCGTAGATCACATCATATTACTACGTAAGCTTTTTGAGCTGGGCATACGAGGTAACCTTTTCAGGTGGATGGAATCATATCTGCGGAAACGATCTCAGGCAGTAGTCTTAGGAGGGTTCCGTTCTGACTTCGTGGAAATAACATCCGGAGTTCCACAAGGTTCTATTTTGGGTCCTCTACTGTACGTGTGCTATCTATATGATGTGGGTAAGTGTTTTCATAATGCTAAGTTTCTGATGTACGCTGATGACACTAAAATATATATGAAGATCACTGATTATGTAGATTGCATGAAACTTAAAGATGATCTTGTGCGACTTGGTAACTATTATGTGGTAAATCGTATAGGAGTTAATGTCAGCAAGTGTCTTTA